>OX387624.1:10442500-15242500 GCA_947568825.1 Sphinx pinastri | reverse complement strand
TCACATAAATAACATACAAAATTCCACGCCGCCGCATTAAAGCAATCAAACACACTATAAAAATTACACAATGAAAGAATCCACAGTTGTCTCCTAAATGTCTATTTCGCATTGTTTGAGACATATTTTACAATCAACAGATGCCAATGTCAACGGTAGTGCGTGGTTAGCGTGTCTCGGCGAATAAATAAGTCTCAATCAGATCATTAGTCTTATTTTGAGTCAATTAACGAGCCCCCATTCGATATTGTTAGGTAACTAGCCACCGACGGACAAATGATCTGCCTACTGCGGCGTGAGGCGCCGCAGATAGATAGTTAGGAGATAGAAGAGAAACTCAGGGTTTTAGGTTCGTGGTACGAGCTTTATTTTGCACCTCCGCGTTACACTCGGTACGGTTTGCTGGTGGTATGCAAACGAGTCACTGGCCTGCGGAGACTCCGATTCAGGCGAACGGCACGGCGCTGATGCACGTGGCTAGCTCCGGCGGCAGCTCGCCGGGCAGATGGTAGCACGTGGTCTGCGCAGCGGTGGTGAGGTGGTCGGGGTTAGCACACCCGACTGCGATGGTGGTGGTGAGCACGTGGTCGGGGCCAGCACCCGCGACGATGGTGCACACGTGGCCGGGGTCAGCACCCGCGACGACGATGGTGGTGTGCACGTGGCGGAGTCAGCACTCCGCACCGTGGAGAAGGCGGTCAGCACGTGGCTGGGATCGGGGGTCAGCACTCCCGACGCCAGCGGAGCATGGAGTCAGCACTCCACGCCGTACCATAGAAAAGAAACACGGCGGTCAACGCCGCACCGCAGAACCTGGAATCAGAATCCCAGCGGGTCGGAATGCAAGCTAGGCTTACATTCCGCGCCAGTGACTCGTGATAGCTCACGAGCCCAGATGCACAGTATACCTGGAAGCGGTTAGTAGTCGTGGTACACTCACCCCAGCGGGAACAACGATGTACGTGGCAACACGCAGTTAGTTGGTAGTGTTGCTACGGCGAAGAAGATTGTAAGAAAAAGGGCGCGCGTGACATTGCACGCTTATTTATACGAGCGCCGTTCAGACGTACGTCAAAACTAGTGACAGTTTAACCAGCCAATACGATACATTAACAGTTTCTATTGGTAGTTAAACTGACTTAAACGATAACGTTTACAAAGAGTGTTAACGTTCCTAGCAACGTTACAGTACCCCGCCGAAAAGACCAGGATTTTACTTATACCTGAATATAAGTAAAACCCGTCTGTCTACCTAGCATTCTTGTTATTTCACCCATTCATTCCATCTTCTAACATACATCTTTCTAACAAACTGTCTAGCATGAAAATATATGACCCGAGACCCTATCGAACAGAAAGTACTTTATAGTATTCAAAGACTCTCCTAAAACAACAAAAAGAATAATTGTACAGACTACAATATTCAAAATACCAAGTAGAAGATGTTATTAATATGGCAAGAGATATATTATGTATGTTGCACAGTTGTAGTGTAGTGAAGTTAATTAGTTAAATGTTTGTATAAGTTATAGAAATATAAGTTAGTTAAGTGTATAATTTAGTTTATTAGTAAAAAATATAGGTTGTTAAATAAGAGTTTAATAATTTAAATTGTATATAAGATTTGTAGAATGTATAGTTTAACATTTATAATTAGTAAGTTTCAAGTCTTTGATATGCCAGGTACCAAGTGGATTACCATTCATATCAGCTAAATCATACACTGCGATGTTTAGTTGTTTTATACGCTTTCCGGTGTTAGTCCACTGAAATGAGGATAATAGCCGGCGCTATGTTCATATGGAAGACTGAATTACATTATTACCCCAATTATAAGAAGCCTGGCTTATTTCACGGTGTAAATGCACTAATTTATAGTGAATAGATTATTAATAATTATGAACCACAAATATTGTGAGGAGATTTATAAATGGAAGAATTTAAATTGTTGTTGCTCATTTGAAGGGGATAGGTGAAGACATTGGTCTTAAATGTTTGATTAAATATATGAAATTTACTATGAGAGAATCTGACTTCTAATAAGCATTAAATGAACCATTCATAATAATTCCAACCTAGATCCCAGATGTTTCTAATATATAAAATTAATATACAGAATTTAAATAACTTTACAAACATATAACACAAAACATATAACTACTGGACATAATGAGACTTAACATCTTATGTCTCAGGATAACGAGCGCAGTGGAATGCCACACAGTACTTTGTAAGTCAAGGTGCTGGATGGTGTTGCTATTGTTTATGGGTGGTCGTATCGCTTACCATCAGGCGAACGGCATGCTCGTCTCGTCATTCAAGGCAATAAAAAAAAAAAATAACAAATATACTTATACACTCACGCCTTTTATCCCCGAAGGGGTAGGCAGGGCCACAACCAGTGCATCCACTTTTCGCCACACATATTCCGTCCCATGATGTGATAGGTGGAGAGCCTATCGCCATATCCGGCACAAATTCCAGACTCCGGGCTGATACAGAGTAGAAAAACCCAAGATCACTTTGCCCGGCCCGGGGATCGAACCCGAGACCTTGACATTGCAGCCGTACCATAATACAACCACGCCACCAAGGCAGTTCAATAACTTTCTATCATAATATTCTTGAAACAATGCAATTAGAATGCCGAGTGATTTATACTGCACACTATTTTGTTTCTTTTGTCTCACAAAATAAATATATTTTAGCCGAAATAGCTGATTGAGGAGTACAAGCTAACAAAACATATTTAATCCGAACGGGCGTCGCATACGTCCCAATAATATATCAGTCGTCGGGACATCTGCTCGTTATTTTATCGAGCTAATTCGTGCAGCTTCGTTACATACGCAACCCGCTTTACCAAACGTCACAAAGCGCAGACACCATTAAACTAATTTCAACTGTTACGCTTTAAAATAAAGTATCATTTTATGTGAAACTGTTTGCGTTAAAGCTGTAACTGAATGTCTCATCTGAAGTTTCCAATACTATGTTTCATTTGTCTTTAAGGGTAATAAAATCAAAGATAGTAATAAATTTTACGATAGTATTGAAAGGGGGCTGGAAATAACGGGTCCTTGAGGTTACATATTTTGGTATTCAGTTTAAAATTCTTATGTAAAAACGAGAAAATTTCGAATCTGTAAACTAGTTTATTGCATCTCGTTTGGCCAATCATAACAAATTTTACGATGTGTGAAATGTTTAATTGATGGGAAGAAAAATATAATCGAATAGCCTCGTCCATTACTGTCCCAACAACCAAAATATATTATCCAAAATATGCTTATGTATAAACATAAAATAACACAAATCTTTAAGTTTTAACTCTAGATTTGAATGTAACAGTAGTGGATAATAGCGAAAAAGAAGTCTTACACGAGGAACAATGAATCTTACTAATATTATAATAAATACGAATATTGGGAAAATATTTGGATGTTGATAGAAGTAAAGGCAGTAACCGCTATAGGGGTTTGACTGAAATTATGCACACGAATAAGCTTAAGGTGGATTAACTTGGAGTGGGAAATATTTGAGTTTTTAATCAGATTTTTACAGAGATGGCACTGGTGTCGTTAAAGATTGCTACAGTGATTTAGGAACTTTTGTAGCGAGAAAGGCTTTTCACGCAGGCGATGCCGCGTTTAACACTTAGTATTTAATATGTATAAAAAAACATCACATCGGAAGATAGTGACTTCTCAAAATAGCAATCGCAATTAATTCTTTATTTTATCAAAACTTGGATGTATAGAAGCTATTAAGTCTTTAAATATCTTTATGTTTTTCTAAAATGAAGGCATTTTATTATATTTCATAAGTGTAACGGAACTGGGACATCCTTTCAGAGTTGTTTGTTTGATTTTTTATTTGTTTCATCTGAAAGTCACAACAAACGAGTTTTCTTTTAAGTGATGCCACAGTAAGTGTTCTAAAAATATTAACACTTTATAAAATTGTTATTATTAATGCGAATTATATGGAATATTTGTGTTAGAATATAAATCGTTGACACGGGCCTCGTTTAACGGCAGTTTTGTCGCCCGTTTCTGTTTCCTAAACTCAATTTTAATGACATAAACAGTGAGTCAATCGCGTTAATATTTATACATCCTGCGCGCCATTAGGATTCGCATTTTACTAATTTTACTAAACACAAAACTGTCGAGCCGTAAATTCATATTTTAATGTTTCCGGGCTTTGAAAATTTGTTACCGATGTTGCCACATTAAAAATTAATAGCCGTTTTAAAACTATTTCGCATTGGCAACACTCGCGACGCCGACGGAGAAGGAAACGGAAACGTCTATTATGTCATGTGGAAAACATGAAAATTTTTATGAAAATGGGATTATGAGGAAACTATAAAATGTATGATTTATAATAGAAACGCCGCTCGAGATTGTACCACTATATTAAATGATTTTTGAATTAATTTTATTTCGTAGAGGAAATCGTTTGTCATCTATCACGAAAATAAACAGCACCGTAGCGTTTGTTTATTCTTGTTCGTGGATCGTATCTTGGGGCTTTGGACGGACCGTATCAACGCGAGACATCGCACTATAAAATTTTCTATTGACATTCTAGTTGAACGAATCTAAAGGCTATTGTATTTATATCATATTTGCAACCCTTCCGCGATAAAAATAACCCTAAATTCCATTGTTTCAGTCAAAGACCACCTGCAGCACTCGGATCTCGAAGCTGATGATGTGGAGACAGACGACCAGACCTCGAACATGGACGACGACCTCCTCACCCAATCAGACCTTGACGAGAATGGCGACCCTAAGAGTCCTACAAGCTCTTCATCCAAAAAGGGCAAAGGGCAGAGTCGAGACTCGAAAGGTGGGACGAAGCCACGACGGGCGAGAACTGCATTCACGTACGAGCAACTGGTCTCCTTGGAGAATAAGTTCAAGACCACGAGATACTTATCTGTCTGTGAGAGGCTTAACCTGGCGCTGAGTTTAAGTTTGACAGAAACTCAGGTAAGAATCCTTCAATACAATCTAAAATAACTTGAATAACCTGGGCCTGGGCAATATTCTACTAACATACAAATATACCCACAGATAAATAGCATAACACTTATAAATATTTGAGACAGTAAGATGTAAAACCAAACAATCTGATTTTATTAGCTCTTGTTGATACTCCGGAAGTACGAAAAATTACGAGCAGTCAACTTAGTATCTACAGTATGTAGTACACACACCACATCTAGACACACGCAGTGCACACGGAAACACGACCAGCTAACTCGATAGTTTTTTTGTAACTGTCTCGCCGTCTCCATTAGTTGAGTGGTATAGATAGCTATACAAACGTATAGAGATGTTGATTTTGGTCGGCGTGTTCGTAATTTTTTTACCATAATACATATGTGTAGTATTTGTGTCAAAAACGAGGGTGTAGGGCAAATTATTATAACTTACATTAATCAGTTCCTTCATAAAAAAAAACACACAATATTTTGGGTGCCTTTAATAAAACTGTTCTTTTAAGTTAGCAAGTAATTTCTTAACACATTATAAATAAATAATTTCGATTCTTATAGTTTGACCCTGATAGCTGTAGGTAATGGCATTTACATATCTAACGTAACAAACTAAATTTTAAACTCTTTCTTCGACAGGTCAAAATTTGGTTCCAAAATCGTCGCACGAAATGGAAAAAGCAGAACCCTGGCATGGATGTGAACAGTCCTACGGTGCCTCCCCCGCCGGCGGGAGGGTTCTCTTCAGGCCCCTACCCTGGCGGGCTGCTGTACTCACACGGAGTCCCGTACCCGTTCACAGGGCCGGGCCCTTACGCCCCGTACTTCCACCATCTCGCAGCGAACCACCACCACACGCATGGCAGCTTAGGGCACTCCCACACGTGATTATGGCAACGCCCAGAGTCCCAGGACTCTAGGGTCGACAAGGAGAACGACAGTAGTTGTGGACTATCCAATTAGAAGAGATATATGTGACGTGGAATGTTCTAGAACGCCGTTGATGTGTTCCGTTTGACAGGCTGTAAAAACAAATTGAGTTTATGGTATTTTTATTAGCTTATGTTTATTTTCTGGTATTAAATTATATTGAAATAAAGTGATGATTTCTTTAATATTACATTGAACGTATTAAATTATAGAACTAGACATTTTATTGTTTGTGTTGTATATCCATAAATTTACGGAGAGCGAAACTGACACCTAGGTAAAGTGTTCCAGAAATCTCTGCGGAAAATTATTTATGACTAGATTAAATGGCTTGTTAAAAAAAAACATGTCTCTCGGAACACGTCTCACGTTTTATAGAAATGTACATAAATTATAATTATATAGTTGAAGAAAGTCTTGTATTCTATATTAAAGTAGAGACTAATTTAAGCATAAATTATAAATCAATTGTGATATATATTTTATAAGAACACTAACACATTATGACCCTTTATCCCCAAAGTACTATAATATACGCCGCGGTAGAGAAAAATACATAAATGTAATTGTTTAAACTAAAAAGTTGGTCATTTATTAACCGAATTCAAAAAAGAGGTTCTGTATTTTGTAATGCAATTTATATTTTATTTTTATAGCACCGAATGACGAGACGAGCATGCCGTTCGCCTAATGGTAAGCGGTACGACCACCCATAAACAGTAGCAACACCATCCAGCACCTTGATTTACAATCTCGTCATCCTGAGACACATGATGTTAAGTCTCATTATGTCCAGTAGTTAAACTGACTACAATGTCCTTCAAACCGAAACACAACAGTGCATGCACACTGCTGCTTGGCGGTAGAAATAAACATTCCGGTGGTACCTACCCAGACGGACTCTTACATATGAGACACCTACCACCAGTAAAATTAAAATTATAATATTCAGCGGTTGAAGATCCTATTAGTTATTAAATAATTTTATGATTAAATGAAACACTTTAAACTGTTAATTAGTTAAAATTGTGCTTAAAAAATAAGGTATCAAACTTATTTCTTATCAGAAGCACAATTTTAACTCATTTGATGATTTATTTAATTTGGCAATAAGTACTTTGTATTATTAAGGGAGTTATTATTATTATTTATAGTTACCTACAGTTGACTACAATTTTTATGGCTAACCTGAAGTTCGCCACTTTACCCGTCCTTTCTCTACAAATCCTTGTTTTTTGATCTTTGAATTCAGAACACCATCCGTGCCTAACTTCGGGCTGGCCATAAAGAGTGACGTCAGGTACACTCTGAGTTTTTTTAGTTTTTTAAATACTTTACACCACATAACTATGTACACGTTGTAATAAAGAAATCTAGTGTATATAATTTAGAAAATGTAAACTTTCTGTAAATATACCTTTGTGAATTCTTATAATGCACCCGTAGGATTATTTTATTTTAAATAAATTGATATTTTATAAATATTGTGCCAAATATGTGCTGTACATTTCATTTTGAACAGTGATGTTATAATTTTATACAAATAGGGTTTTGCAGTGGCGTCTTCGTTATTTGAAGCTAATTTTGTTCTTCAAAACATTTTTATTTTACTGAATAACATTGCGAATTTTTAAATATTACATCTAAATCAGTTTTGATGTAACCAAAACCAGTAGAAAAATGTGTTTGTATAACTTATAGCACTCTTCAAAACATTATTGCTTAATTTATAAGTATATTTTGTACGACATTTGGACACGTGCACCTATGAATGTAATCGCTATACATATAGTTAAGTACGTGCTAATGTGTTGCTCAATGCTGTATATATGTATTCTAAGTAGTCCTAACTTGATGTTGACATAAAATAGTTCCAAGTTACATACTTGTTTTATTTATTCCCCCAAAAGCAAGACATCAATAACATCATGTTGATACAAAGACAAAAGACATCTAATGGTTTAATACTACAAACACTTTCGTTATTGGGAGCATGTTTGCGTTCGAAAGCTTGGGTTCGATTCTCGAAAATTTTAAAACGGAATTACACGTTAAATAGGCGTCTTATGCGTTTTGGACTTCCGCCTACCTTTACCATGAGATGGAAATTATGTAGGGTATCGGGAATGTGCTTGTCGTGCTTTTGACTATTCTCTTAAGATACACGCGTGATCTCACGTGACACGTATTATAAAAATAAAGCAAAAAGTATTGAAGTAATACTGTTTTTGGAAGAAATATCTAGGACTCTACCACTTGAAATTTATCTCTAAAAGTTTTGAAAGACATTTTTTAAATGTTCCCTAGCCATGTTACTTATTTATAAAACCATTAATGATCGATTAGAATGTATATATAAAGAACTAGACTTCTGTTCGCGGCTCCGCCAGCGTGAATGAGTTTTTCCGGGATAAAAGTCCCGCTTTATATTTTCCCGGGATAAAAAGTAGCCTATGTTACTCGCTGATAATGTAGCTTTATATTTGTGAATTTTTTTTTAAAATCGAACCAGTACTTTCGGAGCGTATTCAATATAAACAAATAAACAAATCTTTCCTCTTTATAATATTAGTGTGCAAGATGAACAGTGAATTGCGTGTATGTGTTATGTGACAGTTAGTGAACCATGTAAGTAGTACCTTTTATGTAATAGTTTGTAATAGCTTAAGATGTAGAATGTGATAGTTTTTATTTGTAATAGCTGTTAAGTGTAGAGTTAAGTAAATAAAAAGCATTTAACACTTTTGCCTGCCCCTTTTGGGGCAGTGCTTGAACATAGTTTTTATTCCAACAAGTAATGTCTCTACCTGCCCCTTTCGGGGCAGTGATTGACGATAGTTGTTTATAAATTATCATTTTAGCAATTAATGTTTCTGCCTGCCCCTTTCGGGGCAGGGCTTGATGATAATTGTTATTTTTGCAATTAATGTTTCTGCCTGCCCCTTTCGGGGCAGGGCTTGATGAATAGTTTATTTTTAGAAACTTAATATATGCAGGACGCATACACTAAACAGCGCATGCGCGTCTTCAACGCCTGCGCAGTAGGTCATACACGATCTGAGCGAGATGGGTGATGAGCGAGAACACGAGTCAAACCGTGTCTTATCACCCATAACGTTATCACGCCCCCGCATGCGCGGTATCAACCTACCGGCATGTAACTAGGCGCGGTCACTTAGAGTAGGGTTTTGCCTACCCCGCTACGGTAGCGGGGTCATTATATATGTAGAATTGATGACTTTATCAACTGAATTGTCTCCTTTGTGCGTCGATTGAATGTAAACTTAGTATAAGAAATGTAAATAACCTTTTCCGTAGCGCACATAGGAGATATTATGTTATGTAGCTTAATAGAGTCCCTTGATGCCTATATGCCCAGGCATCAATAGTTTAGGGCAAACATCAGATTACTCCGTAACGAGTAAATATGTACGCGTTACATAATACGTAACGGCCACCAAACACGGCCTGAAATTCGGGGCTCTCCCTATGGGATAGCCCCGAACCACTTAAGCTAGCCCGGTCGTCAAGATATTCGAGCCAGTTCGAGCAAGCGACAAAAAGGAAAACTAGAAGAAAACTGGAAGAAGTCAGCAAGAAACCTGGAAGAAGTCAGCAAGAAACCTGGAAGAAGTCTGCAAGAAAGAAACACGGGAACATATACGGTGCATATCGTACCCACGCTGGGTGCACGCCTCCATATCACTGTACGCTGTACCAATTGTTTCTTAATTAATAAATTCCCAATTTTACCTGTCACGTGGTGTTCTTATTTTCACGCAATCCAGCGCAAATCAATGTTAGGTGCCTCGGTGCCTAACAATTAGTATAGATAAAGTATTCTTAAGCGAAGGTAATAAAATATAGCAGGCTTGTGACTACTGAGGGTTTATTTATTTTGAATACATTTTTTTTTTTTTTATAATGGCATTTGTGTTCACATTTTGCCAATGTCAAGTTTGGTTTGTCCATTTTATTATCTGTAGTATGTCGAAGTAAAGCAGTGGCTACCTTACCAAGACTTTATCGGAGTTTTGGCGGCAATATATAAAACACTTGATTAGTACAATTATTTCAATTCACTTCATTTGAGCTCTTTAATAGAACTATATTGGATAATATACCACCATAATTATGCAATATAACACTAAGTATCACCAAAATAATGAATTTAAACAAGAGCACCCCATGACACTTCCAAGTTCCCGCCAAAACTCTCCTTTGGATACATTGTATTCTCATAACAAACACTTCAATGGAAATCGAATAGTACTCCCATAATCCGCTAGGTGCGCTGAAGCTTTTTCATAATACTTTTCAATAACATCTCTTTATAACCTCAAAGAATAGTAAAAATTTTCAGATAATACATTTTTAATCGTAGTCTGTTTAAATACGTCGCGGTCTAGCTGCGGCAATTTATAACTCGTTTGTACTCGTAAAAATAGATAAATAGTCTATTTCACATGATGTCATGTCTCCGACGTTGCGACATCGTTCATAAAAAAAGAAATGAAATTATTTTTACGCAGAAGGGACACTTCGCTGAAACAAATGCACAAATTTCTCATTACTTTTTAAAAAAATATTATACAAATATATACGCATATCCGAGGAATATGAGATGTATGGTATTTTGCCATACCTAATATCTTTAAGATAGGTTAATACCATAAGTTTACATCTCAACTGTAATATATAACATGCTGTAAGTACAGCTAAAGATAAGCCGACAAAATCTATAAAATACATAATATAACTCTACAACAAAATATAATAGAAATTGCTTACCAAAATCACTAAATATTACCTCTAGGAAGTACGAACAAAACAGGCATTTATTAACGCGAGGTCTACCATTTCGAATCTTTGCCATATCAGTAGCTGCGACATGCAATTAAAAATGACAGATGATGTGGCACGTCGGAGCAGTGATCAAAGAGGCCGCTTCTCTTGAACATAACCTGAAAAAATCGCTCAACACATTCTTAAGTAATTAATCTTGAAACTCTATCCGCCGTCAATATGGAATGGCTAGAATGTACTTTGGTACAGTTTATGGCCTATCCTAATATAATATTAGCTATCCTAGTATACTTATGCAGTAGGTCTATTTATGTATCGTAATTTTATTGTAATAAGTTACCTACTATAGTTTTTGCCAATACTCGCCACGCTTGGCAGGCGGGTTGGCGAGCGCAGGGCGCAGCTTCTCGCGCTGATTATGCTGCTGCCCATAATCAGCCTGTGACATTTAGCTGCGTCATGGCTGGAAATCTTTAGGGGAGGCCTATGTTCAGCAGTGGACATCGTGTGGCTGATGATGATGATGAAGTTACTACGGATGCTCTGGATCTAATGTTTGATTTTTTTAGCGAGCCTCAAACAAATCGTTCTGTACTGATTTTGTACGAAGCTCGCCATTGGTAACCTATATTTTCGACAGTTAAGGTCTATAAAAATGTCTAAAAACAATATTAAATTTATAGAAATTATGAATGCCTTCAGAATCAACAAAAAAAAGACTTCAAAAATAGGAATTCTAGGGATGAAGGTCTCAAATTATTTGCTACGGAGCTAACTATTGAAGTCTTTGGGCCAAAAAAAATAGAAACATGAGAAACCAGTATTTCAAAGGAATAAAAAAAACCTCGTCTGTTGGGTAATATATATATGCAATGCAATGCAATCAGCCCTGTATTATATACTGCCCACTGCTGAGCACGGGCCTCCTCTACTACTGAGAGGGGTTAGGCCTTAAGTCCACCACGCTGGCCTAGTGCGGGTTGGCAGACTTCCTATACCCTCGCGATTCTTATGGAGAATTCTCAGGTATGTAGGTTTCCTCACGATGTTTTCCTTCATCTTTAAAGCGAACGATAATTGATAAACGATACACACGTAACTTCGAAAAGTCAGAGGTGTGTGCCTTGGATTTTGAACCTCCGGACATTGTCGCGACAGACCGTTCCATTCCTAACTAGGCTATAGTCCAATATATATATATCTAAGTAATATTACTTTAAGCTTGAAACAAAACATTCCTGCAATATGATGGTTTGTAAAAGATGGTGATAAGGCCTTTGGAGTTGGTGCAAATCAAAAACACACATACTCAGGCCTTTTCTCTTACATATTCCGTCCCATGACGTGATAGGGGGCGAATCTAACGCCATATCGGGCACAAAATAATACTCCAAAAATGCATGAAACTGCTGCTTGCATGCGAAAAACTCCTTGTGTAACTTCGGATTTATCTAAGCCAGCGTTGGCCTTGGGTGAGCTGGATCAATTCAATATAAAAAATAAGATTATTTCTGTACATAATCATGGGGGGAACGTTTAAAATACCGATATAACAATCGGCCGGATTTGTTGCACCGGTCGTTAACTTCCAGATCAAAGGGGGAGAACTCTATCGACGTACTAATGAGCCCGTTTGAACCTAATAACAACCGCGACTGCGTGTAATGTCTTAATTTCGGCGCTAGTCGTGGGGTGACCATAAACTGGCTGTTTAATAAAAAAAAAGTGAATAGGCCCAAATTTAATGTGGTTTAATTTGGAACCTAAGGTCCAATTTCACCATTTTTTTATTTAACGGGCGTTAGTGAATCAGGCATTAATATTAACGCCAATGTTGAAGTATCGCCGTCCCATGAAAGAATGCCTAGTTAAGTAATATGATCACCTGTTAGGAAATGGTGGGACACTCAAAAACCTCAAATGACTTCATTATTGATGAATGATCAAATTAGGCTACAAAAGTCATTTTATCTATCATTCAGAGGTCATGCCTATCTTGAAAGGTTAGG
This sequence comes from Sphinx pinastri, assembly GCA_947568825.1. Classification (NCBI taxonomy): domain Eukaryota; kingdom Metazoa; phylum Arthropoda; class Insecta; order Lepidoptera; family Sphingidae; genus Sphinx; species Sphinx pinastri. Next base: position 15,229,747 of record OX387624.1, on the reverse strand, counting down.
TTATTCGCCCCACGATGTTATGATATACGGCAAGCCCGTCGTCATATAAACTTAAGATATGAAAATTACGCATTAAAATATTAAATAATAGTTGAAAAACAAACATCCGCAAATATTCTTTTCAAGTTCCGACATAATTCAATTCTAGAACATTGCATTTCTGTCAACAATAAATTTAAAAAATATCCAGATAAAAGAAATTATTTATTATCTGGCACTACACGTAATCTCTCTTGCCCATTCCTCTTATAAGACATAAAGTCGAAAACACACCGATGATGAATACCTGCGAATATTCTTTGAAGAAAAATCTATATTTAAAAAACATGACAGTCACCCTACAATATAGAACTGGCTGTAACCTCGCGTTTATTTCACAATAAACTAAATATATCGCCTTTCTTCAACCGTTTTCAACATCCAACAAGTGGCAATTAAAACTGACAAATGGTATGAGTTAAGGCGACGTGTGGCGTGTTCCGCTGTGTCGCCTTGTCGCCGTGTCGCCGCGTCGCCTCAAAGCTCGCCTCTGATGTCGCCTGGTCCCAGGATGACAGCGGCGCAATAATGTAGAAAAATCGTCGCGTAAACTCATTCGTGTTCCCATCAAAGAATAGGCAGGTAAAGGTTGTTGCATACTGTTGGGTAGAGTTAAGATTAAGTCTCCATTTTCCATTGTGCTATTTCTACAAACGTTAATATTGTTAAAATTTTAAGAGACTCTTTCGAGCATGGCATATGTAACCCTAAAAGAAATCCCCAAATAAAGCTGTGTTTGACATCTACCTAATTTACTGAAAAACACCCGGAAACGAGGAATGCGCTAAGCAGTGCATCAATTCTTTCACTATTGTTATTTGCCTTGAATTTCTGTATGACTTTATAAAGTCATTTTGTAAGTTAAAAGGTACAGCCAGAATACAAAATGGCGCCTAAATCGATGAACTGTCACCCTGCATAATACACGTAACCGCAGCACTAAAAAGCGGTGGCATGTCGGCGGCTTTGCCCGCTCGTTACTTTTGATTGATGGCGGTTTAAAAAAAAAGATAAAAGCAACGTGGATGTTATGACGCGAGACCGCTGGCCGTACGGCAAAACGCCTTGTCGTCTACTACATTAAAAAGCGATAAATGTTCCCGCGTATATAAAAGAGAAGTGCTGAGGAAACAAACGCAATTTGTAAATTATTAGTGATCGTTTGCGAGACTGAAATAACAGCTTTTTACTTGTATTATGTCGCTAGGAATTGTACGCGACTATGTTTGATTGTTTTAACGAAATATCGATAGTATAAGTTGCGGAAAATTTGTATATATTTTATATTGCATATTAAATTTTGTATACAACTTAACTAATAATAAATATATATCCGTACATACACAGCTGCATAAATCGTGTAGTGTCTTAAGTAACAACGATACTAAGCTAAAATAAAAAGACATGTCATGGTTGAAAGTTCACCACGCAAAGTAAGCACAGTTCATACAAACAGACAAACATTCTCGAATCACGTCAGTGACATCGTTCATAAAGAACACAATTCCTCTTTAAAAAAATATGTCATGTTGAACGCAAATTTTCCACTACTTTATTATTTGGTTTGTAACAAAAACAAGCGAACAACAACTCATAGTGTTCTAAATTGGTTTATTTTTAATTAATTTGGACGCCTCCTAGTAATAGCCAGATCAAAAGCTTTTGTTTTAATAGTATATTTCTGAGGAAAAAATCATCATTATTTCGCTAAAGTGGTCTTCTAACGTATAGTTGAAATATTTCTTTGGCTTTTAACACTAAGTGGATTGTCATAATTGATTTTAAATTGTCGTTTTATTTTAAGATGTCCGCTTTTATGCGGAGACTTTACGAGGGAAATTATATTTGAAAATGACTTCATGATGTAAATTTAAAGTGTAAGCGTGAGTATTTTAATTACTTTAATCTTTAATATGTTTTTTTAAATGACTTTTCTTTTAGTGTTCAAATCCGTTAGCTTTGGTAATATTTATATAAAATTATGTCGAAAAAAAAATAGTTTAATGCTTCGAGGCGAAGCGGGTTTTAAATGTTTATTTTCTTTATATTTATAGTGGATAGAAAAATAAAAAACAGGCATTAAATTGGACTGACAGTAAATGTTATGCTCGCCTATAAATAGTAGTAACGCCCCAATAACTTTGATATAAATACCTACCTACATTTCTAGGCGACAATTCTCACTCACTACGGGAAAGTATTGTAGATAGCGTCACTTATATGTTTTACAATAGATAAAGGCAAGTGGATAACTATCAAACAGTCTCCAATACCGAAAAAAATTACATCTTCAAAAGCCTATACTCTATAAAGTTATTTATAGGTACGTGGCGTACCTCCATACCTTCAGAGTTCGGTGTATTTCGGTGGTGTAACAAACCGCGTCGGACACAGCGACTCTGACGTGATCAAAGCAGATCCACCCCGTGACCGCCGTAATGGACGCATTTACATTCAATTAAACATATCACAGCTATGAACGATTTTAAACGCTTCGCGGGTTAAGCTTGCGTGCTGTTGGTGCGACATAAATAAAAGGTATGACGGCCATCGTGGCTTACTGCGAATGCGATCCTCAAAACAAATGAAAAAACTTACGGTAGTAATTCTATTATTTGAGGATCAACGAAGTGACAGCTAGCTTTTCGTACAGTGTGTGAGATTTTCGGAGACCCAAACGTCTCCTTTTCTTCAAGCGCATCCAAGATTTTCAGGTATTATGGGATTTTATGTAAGATGATGTTTCATCTGACACAGTTGGTCGTTTTACAATCAAATAGTTTAATTTTAGAACCATATAAATGATGCCCTCTATTGTGAATCTATTATCAATCGATCAGGGTTCAATTACATCAACACACTATACACAGGGCAAAAAATATTTATGGATCGAATAAATTCGTCCTGTTCCCCTGACTAAACACACGTAATACGTTTTTAATCCGACTAATCTCTCGCTGTGCCTCGAATAATAATATCTTCTATTCTAAACATTTTTTTTAAAAAAAGGAGCAGTTACTGGAATAATCGCCTAAAATAAAAATACCTACTGCTATTCTACGAGACTGCCCCTTTACTTGTAAGCGTGTCAGAGTCAGACCGTACAGTTCAGCCGGCAGACAGACCAACAAGCATTGTTCCTTTAAATTATTCACTGCTGGAATATCTCTTACGGTAATTAAGCCTGGAACACACGAAGACAACTGACAGTTTCCTGCAAGAAGAGTATTCAAGTATTCCAAGCCTTATCGATATTCTTAATTAATCAGGGTTTCGCTTAGTTCATTCTAATTTAAGTATATTAGGAAGTAACAAAACAGTTGGTTACAATACTGGTTTATAATTTAGCTTCAACGGTAACTGTGTCATGACATTAACGCAAGAGAAAAATCGTAATAAAAATAGTTTTCGGATTTTATCGTGATTTTTGTATTACTAGGTGCTGCACGCGGGCGAAGCCGAGACCAACACCCAGGAATACATAAAGCCATATTTTATCCTGGTCCCATCGATCCGGAGACTTCGATTAATTTCGTATATTCACAATATTTAAACAGAGTATTTATCGTGCAAGTTTCCAATTAAGGCTTAGTGAGTGCGCGTCCCAAACGTCTCACGTCCCTGAATAACTAACTCAACCGACATGAATCACGGATTTGCATATTATCTACTTATGCACTACTTCGCGTCGAGACGTGAGCGAATGGGTATTTGGTGCTTTGAGTTAGAGTTTTCTTTTTAATGTCTCGTAAAGATTTGCTTTGTATGCACCGGTTTCAAACCTAGGATATTTAGGTAATTAAGGTGAGTTACTTTTTTCTTTCATAATTATAAAGCAAGTTCGCGGCACCACCCGCATAAATCTTCCTATCCCCTTTTACTTCTTTGTATGTTAAGTTTTTTTTTTTTTTTTTTTTTTTTTTTATTGCATTTAATGACGAGACGAGCATGCCGTTCGCCTGATGGTAAGCGATACGACCACCCATAAACAGTAGCAACACCATCCAGCACCTTGACTAACAAAGTACTGTGTGGCATTCCACTGCGCTCGTCACCCTGAGACATAAGATGTTAAGTCTCATTATGTCCAGTAGTTATAACAACAAATTTAACGCGTATACGCCGCCAAATTTTATATTACGAGGGGTTTTTAATACATCAATGATTACGAGTCATTATGACGCACTTCTTCAGATTTCCCGATAAATGAGCAAGTGAGGAGACTTTTCGTATTATACACATAGTATTCAAACACTTTGCCAAGTACTATATAGTGTCTTGAATAATTTAGATTATCTATACTCCAAATACCACAATGAACAAGATCGGAGGTAGCGTGTCTACTCTACCAAAAATTAAAGTACATTTAATTTCACAAAACAAATTACACTTATTATAAGGTGCAGAAATAGCGGCGTTAAATATTGGGCAAGTAATCAACTTCGAATAGTTGCCAAGCGATTTTCAACGGTCCAATAAACGCGCTCACTAAAATTAATAAAACGCTTATAACGTGTTCGATAGCCTAGTTGGGAATGGAGCGGTCTGCCGAGACAATATCTGATGTTTCGAAGTTATTAGTGTATTGTTTATCAATTATCGTTCGCTTTAACGGTGAAGGAAAAAATCGTGAGGAAACCTATATACCTGAGAATTCTCCATAATAATTTCGAAGGTACCTATGTGAATTCTGCCAACCCGCACTAGGCCATCTTGGTGGACTAGGGCTTAACCCCTCTCAGTAGAGAAGACCCGTGCCCAGCACTGGGACAGTATATAATAAAGGGCTGGTTGCCTTGCATTGCATTATAATATTGTAAGTGCGTGTAATAGATCGTATATTATTATGACACGAAATTGTTAATGTACGAATTGCAACTTTTTGTTACAATCTACGAATTTATATTCACACCAATATAAATATTGAATGCAAGATACACATTCTGCTTCTATTTCAGCCTATCTCCAAACAGTATAGAGATACAGCAACTGATCTAGTATAAAATCCACGGATTCCATTTAAATGTGGGATTTGGCGGGAATTTATCGGCGCCCGATCGACACTTAAACGTCACGAGTCGCCAGCAATTGAGTATTCAGCTCTTTAATAAATTGAGCCGCGTCTCGGCTTGCGTCGTATGACGTCACCGTGTCCATTGCTTACTTAAGGACGATTTTTTCACGTAAATATGTTAATCAGTCTAAAAGATACATTTTAAAGAATTCTACATGTTATGGTTATTGTGGGGTTAAGGAGTGTTACGAATAAACGTTTTTATCAGTGTGTTATTTTTGATCGTTCCTCGACTCTATGGTAGGTCTTTTCAGAATAAAATTTGTATAATGCACATTTAATGGTGCAAATTAATCTAGCGTTTAGTTTATCTGTATTTCTTTAACCTAAATTTATTCAGTGGTGATCGCATTTACTTTTAACCAACATACATGTCTTCACAAGATTGCACTTTGTAGGAGTTTATTCTTTTTTATTCTCGTGAATCCGAGCAAAAAATATCAATGGTTCTGTTCTAGTTAGTTATTAATATAAATTAGAGTCTACCAAGTCTAATATTACAGAAATAAAAAAAAGGGGATGCTAAGAATAGACAATGGAAACCCGTCATATCTACGACTCCATTTAAAAGCTGCATATTAGGCTGAGCTGAATGAGCTTTAAGCTTTTAAAAAGAATCATAGCCATGGCGGTGTACGCCGACTGACATCTTGGCTCGAGATAACAACGATAAAAGATATGTAGACATTTGCAGAAAATTATTGATTGTGCAATGTGTTTATTTTTATGATTTTATTGAAATTAAATTACTTTACGGATTTTACGTGATATTTTTTTTTATGATTCTAGTAATAATTTAGGACAGTTGACTGTTTATTACGTCTTCATGACAATACTGTTCTAAGAAATGTGGGAGAAAAAAATGTTTTAAGGAAATACATCTTGCGTATTACAATTTTTTTTTTATCAATTCTAACTTCATCAGAGTTCTATTTAGGGCGACGTTACAAGATATCTGACGCTACATTTTTTTATAACAAAGAAGAACTCTGGAAACATGATTATAAATAGACAAAACATAACAAATAATATTGATTAATATTGTTATGATTGATACGTACTTTTTATTTGTATGTCTTTTAAAGGCAATCCCAAATCGTTTGTGGGTGTACACGGTTAGTCACGGGGCATAGTAAAAGATCTCATTAAACTTGTATAAGAAAATTGTTACCGCCGATTTGTAGCGTCAGATAAAATCCGACTGTCATTATGTATATTTTTATATTATCAAAGGATTTTTTTTCTTTGGTCTTCGAATGGAAAAAACACATTGGGCGCTCAGAAACATATTTCGATGCAAAGAACGAATGCACAGCCTTACAGTTTCATAAGTGAATTATCGTCACAAAAATCATCTTCAAAATTAAAATCCAGTCTTTAAATTTACCCAAACAAATTCATATCAACTTTATAAACACTGATTAAATCATAAACTTTGCACAAATCGAAATTCTCTCCCAAACGCCCTTATTAGCGATCCGTCGAAGCGTGTAATTAAAAAATAGATCACAGCGCCACTACTTAGCATGACAATGCCGGCATGGCGGATTAATGCCGGGCCCGTTATGCCACTGTTACCGTTTTGACATTTTTATTTATTTGCTCTCTTATCACTTTAACGCTCTTTTGCTTCCGTAACGCGACATGTTTGGGAACATTTGGGTTAAAAATTAATAACAGATTTACAAATACGGTTTTATACCCAAGTGGATAAGGGATAGTGAAATTGGGATCAGACAGTTTCATGTAGGCTTGGCAGTTGTCTTTGTAAATAGGAACTAGTCAAATACAAGGAAATATGAATTAAATTTAAGAAACACTAGTTTATTGTGAATATTACACAAAAGCCTCTAATTTTAATCTCCAAAACAGATAAGATGACAAAAATTGTGCATATAAAATATATCCGCTTTTTGTACATGGGTGCTGGGCCTCAAAATTTAAGCAGTTTCATACTTTATGCATACTAAAAAGACAAAATTTTATCTAGGATCCATTAAAAAAATATTTTATACCCTAACTAAAATAAAAATATATTTATAACTAACTATTTAAAAAATGTTCGCAGTAAGTATAGTTTTTAAGCAAAATAAAATTACATATCGCAACATCGGAGGACTTTAAAATTATACGATTTATTGTAAAGACCTAGTTTTTGGGAGTGCTATCCAAATATATATAATGTAGTTTGGTTTGAATTTTAGGCCAGTTTTGGACATGTTCTTTGCATTCTCACCCTGACATGTACCAAACACAGAAAATAATACTATAGATGCTTAATTGCTGCGTTGAAAAAAAAATACCTGTTTACTAATAAGGACTTCTAGAAGTTTTAAACAAAGAATGTTTTAAATTAATGAATAAAACCTAAAGAAAGGTAACGAAGAAGCAAAGAAAACGAATTAAACTGATTAAAAAACAGCATCACCCAAGTACCAGGCACCCAGAAAATTGAGATGATTCGCTCCGCTCACGCCAACAAAAGCCAATTCCGCTTTCCCGCCAGTTAAGCTATAACTACCCTCCATATCGCGCGATATCGCGTTCTAGCGTATTAGCTGCTTACTCGGTCGTGTTATTAAAAATTATGCAGCCAATAGCGGGCGGGCGCCCGTCGCGAACGGACGCAGTGTCGGCGCGTGTTCCTTTATTGCTTTAAAAGCTTTTTAAAACGATAATAATGGGTCAAGAGAGCCCTATTGTGGTTTTAAATTGTTTTTAGAAGGGTTAAACGTCGTAATAGACAAGTTTTCGATAACTTTTATAGCAGTAATCGTTGTAATTATGACAATTTGCACTCTATCGACTCTACTGAAATAAGATACTTAGTTTTTGCCAAAAAATCGGAAAAGGATGAAGTATTTAACTACGGTTAATATTTATATTTTCTTGGACTTCAACATTTATGTATAGAATTAATTAGACACTTAAAGCCTTTAAGCTAGAAGAATTGCAGTAACCGTTGAGATATGCCCATTGACCAAAAGTCTTGACTCTTGAACATCAGCTAAAGTCATATCCTGTGGTTTTCTTTATAGCTTACCTGATGGTTCTCCATTACAGGTATGAGTATCTCTGTATGTATCTTGAATAGGATTTGTGGTCTGTGGAATTAGCATAAAAGACCTAATGTTATTTATATGGCTTTCCATTGCCTCTAAGTTATAGTCTATCAAAATACTATAAATAAAGTATCTAATCGTGTACTATGCTCGCAGGAGAAGCGCGTTTGTCCGTAAATCGCGCACAGCGATATATTTTCCATATCACGTGTAGGAGTTGATTTCCAAGTTGGGAGCCGGGTGTTCAGCCGTGAAATGGGACCCTCTTACCATATACATGTCACTGCGTATTAAAAATACTGACATTTTGGATAATAACTGAATTTATTGAGATCACGTTTTGGAATATAGGGCCATACTAATTTCACTGTTTTTAAATAAAAGATTTATTTACCCTGGCCCTAAATGTTACTCAAAATAGCCGAACAATGTGCTAATAGTAGTATTGTGGTATAATAACTTATACTTGGACAACATAGAGTTAATAAGGAAAGCGAATAATGGATTGCAACGTCTGTAAGGCGCTAGTAAAATTATGATTTACTGTCCAAATTAATAATCTTATTTATTTCGTTTGATTTTTTTTATTTTTATTTGATAATTACTATTTACGCATGCTCACGCCTTTCATCCCCGAAGGGGTAGGCAGAGGCGCAACTAGTGCACCCACTTTTCGCCAAGCGTATTCCGTCCCATGATGTGATAGGGGGCGAGCCTATCGCCATATCGGGCACAAATTCCAGACTCCGGGCTGATACTGAATAGAAAAATCCAATATCACTTTGCCCGACCCGGGAATCGAACCCGAGACCTCAGCCTTGCAGTCGTACCGTAATACAACTACGCCACCGAGGCAGTCAGTAATTACTATTTAATATATAATTTTTAAGACTTAGCCTTATACTTGCAATCATAGGATTTTCTACTTCTCCCGCTATAGATCTATTTCAAAGACATTGACGCCAATGTAATGACTATTTACTATAAATATTACGACAAACTTATCCGCTGACATCTCAAGGTGACGACTGCAATGTAATGTAACATGTACTACTGTATGGTAAAAACTTTGAGTTGCTCACTAACACAAGCGGCCATTCCTCACAATACCTGAATCTGAATAGGATCGCGACATATCGATTGGTGCCCCGGTACCCTCTCCTCAAAGGAATTAATAGAGTTCCCCCGGTAATGTCGGATGACAGCCCATTCAGATATCCGCTCCACACAATGTTGTTGTTACTTTGTACGCTTTCATCTTGCCCTTGTACTCGTCTTTATAGTAATACTAGACTTTTCCTCGCGGCTTCGCCCGCGTGAATGAGTTTTCCTGGATAAAAGTCCCGCGTTATATTATGCCGGGATAAAAAGTAGCCTATGTTACTTGCTGATAAAGTAGCTTTATATTGATGATAGAATTTTTAAAATCGATCCAGTTGTTTTGAATTTGTTCTTTACAAACACCCAGAAATACAAATCTTTCCTCTTTATAAATTAGTATACAAGATATTTGGATATTGTTAGAATCTAACGCATAACTACTGATTAGTACGCGACTATTACATGCTCTACATTTATTTGTCTGTGCGTGATGTGTATTAGGAATTATTTTAATGATATTATGGTCACGTGTTTAGTACAATGAAAAAAGCACGAGGAAATTAAATTTTAGATCTTATATAAGTAGCTCTTTTTATTATAATATTAAAAATACTTTTACGCAAGTCTGCTTATAAATAAACGAAAAGCAAAAAGATCAACGCATTTTAAAGAAAATATCGCTGACAAACCAGCTAGTAACGAGCATCATATTGTCCAATTTATCAGATTCCAGAACATACAACAATCTTATTCCCCGACAATAGTCTCCACAAGTCGAGTTATTCAATAGCAGATGAACCGCTCGAAACTCCGAAGATCTAGAAACTTGCCAAGTGTGCTAAACAAGGGATCCAATTAAATAACTCGATAACAGGACGAGATGTCTTTGTGACGAACAATAAGACCCCGCGGGGGACGAGACTTGGAAAATCTTAATTAATATGTACCTATCGGAGATGCTTTTTAGCCGGATTTTAGACGCAATGCGGACAGAAACACTGAACATTGCTATTGAAATATTTGTCAGTTTGTTGGAATGGATTTGGATAAATTTTGGCTAACAAATAGATTAGGGTCGGTATCAAGTTTTTTTGTACAGTTATCATACTAAACAGCTAATGTAGTTAATTTGGGAACATAGATTATAGTGTGACTTTTGTACATGGTCGGCTTATATACTTAGGTTACGAATAGCATTTATCAGCAAGCGGTGAAATCGGCTCTTAGACACGAATTTTCATGTAGGCTAGCTTTTAATATAAACAAAAATACAATGTAACTTTTATCGGAAAATATTTTAACGTGAGCCTACTTGCAATCTTTAGTTAGTAGCGTGAAAGGGACACAAAAACACGGCAACAACATAAATTTTAATAAAAACTTTATTTATCCAGTGGCAGTGGCTTTCACCGGAACCTTTCACGCCTTGGGTTTCCTTCTGGATCGGACAATTTAAATATGGTGATTTAATCCTTTCGAAATAAATCTGCTTTTTTAGATGTCTATGAATGTATAGACTAGATCCTATCACAAAAATGCACAAACTGTCTCTATTTAATATTGACATTATAACAATGTCTCTCATATTAGCGGCGTCTGTACGGTACAAAATATAGATAAAACAATTATTAGTTCTATTTAAAACATTATTATGGGACGGAACACGCACGGCGAAAAGTGGATGCACTAGTTGTGCCTCTGCCTACCCCTTCGGGGATAAAGGGCGTGAGTGTGTATATGTGTTTGTGTTTGAAACATTACAACATCGTTTTTATTCTTCGATTTGTAAACCGCACGGACTATTTGGAGTGATCGGTGTCGATCACAATTTTTCATTTTATAAACGTCCCTCTACGTCGATCGAAGGACCTGCGATTGCGAACGCAATTCCACGGTGCAAGAGCGCTTTGTGATGCAGATATCCTTAATCCCTGTCTATCTGACTACGTGTCAACGCCAGCCGCAGATCTCTAGCTTAGGGAGGACGTGGCACGATGTTGCAGAAGGATTTGTGGGATACCACGTGGGGACGTTAAGACACGTCTCCCGTGGCTTTTGCTAGATGTAAACTTGGTTTTCTAATAGTAAAAGGCTGGCGAGCGACGTTGTTGGATTTGTTAAAGATTAGATGTCGTGAGTGGTTGTATTGCAGTAAACATGTGTAGTTAGTTTGTTACATTTTGTTTAGAGAATTCGGATAAAATTGGACATGTGTGGTATGCATATAGTGGTACATAGTTTGGTGGTGCGACTATCGTTATGTCAAGTTCTAAAATAGCAGCACTGCAACAGCAGCCTTTCTGACGAAAGAATACCTGTTAAGTATATAGGCCCAAAATTTCCAAATATAGTAATATAGCAATCGATTACGATATTGCCGTTCCATAAGGTGTCAATTGGCCACTATAAACTGTAATACTAAATTGTAGCGGAGTACAACGAATAATTAATATTTTATGGAACATCCCCGCTACTCCTAACGGGGAAAACAACGGCGGTACCAAGCAAGCGCGAAAGGATTATGAAGGGCTGAGATAGCAATTAGCGGCTTACTTAATTACAAGATAAATTAGTATGTAAATTAATAGCCGTGTAGACACGCCCGGAGAGCAAAATACCGCCAGTTTCCTTTAATATTCGCTGTTGTCGGAGCTCTGGCTGTTAATTTTACTCGTACAACGGAACTATGTCCTCTGTTGCTGGGAGATATTTCGTAGTTTTGTATGAGCTAACGTGATATGACGTTTTCGACGAATAAGGCGTCTTATTTTACATTCAGAACGGACTGTGCTGTCCGGCGTGGTCAGTATTCGAATAATTCATATTTACTCGCATTATCGGGATAAATTGTTCTAATTTGCATAATTTTCGTGAAAAGTTTTGAGATAAAAAAGACAATTTAAATAGACTTGGACTGTATAAAATACTTACATGTTGAGCGTACCTGGCCATATAATGATAGATTTTTATTTGAGGCAATTCCAGGACGATTCCTTATTATATAATATCCTAGAACATTAATTGATTTATAGGTATGAAACACGGGCGTAGCTATAGCTTTCACATGGGAGGGGGGTCCTACGATATAGTGGCGTGGGTTCTTGCCTCTTGCCTTGCATGACACTGTATACCCCCCTTCACGTAATATATTAGACTGTGGACATGTTTTTTTTTTTTTTATGCCATTGAATGACGAGCCGAGCATGCCGTTCGCCTGATGGTAAGCGATACGACCACCCATAAACAGTAGCAACACCATCCAGCACCTTGAGTTACAAAGTACTGTGTGGCATTTCACTGCGCTCGTCATCCTGAGACATAAGATGTTAAGTCTCACTATGTCCTGTAGTTCCACTGGCTACAATGTCCTTCAAACCGAAACACAACAATGCATGAACACTGCTGCTTGGCGGTATAAATAGACATTGCGGTGGTACCCACCCAGACGGTCTCTTACATATGAGAGACCTACCACCAGTGAAATGTGAAAAGTGAATGTTTGGTAGCCCGATAATTTTAGAAGCTGAGGGGGGATCCGGTTCCCCTAACCCCCCCTATATACGCGCATGGTATGAAACAAGCCTATCCCAGTATTCCTGTTTATCTTGCTAGCGGACTTCAATTATAAGCATTCAATCTAATATCCATCCAATTATGTTCGGCAAACTTTGCAAAACTACTAAAACAACAAATCCCTTTTATAAGACTAATTAAAAGCTCTCTTAGCCAATGTTTGCATAAAAATCATATCTCCCCCAAAACCGAACCACTTGGCGATTTGCTAAAACTAAATATAATGGGGGAGGAAACCGGGGCAATTATAGATATTATATTTGCACTAAAACCCCGCATAAAGAACAATGTGTTTGTATTGTGTATATAGTGATGCGATATTTAATCGATTGTACCGATTGCAACTTTATCGCAATAATCGATATGATACAGTTTTTTTATTGATTGTGTATTATAGTGCATGTATTGGATGTTGATATAATGAATAAAGCAGCTTAAGGGTGTGTAGAGTTGCTCTACATTGGCATAATTGGTAGAATTTTATTGGATTTAACTGAAGTAAATTACTTATCTTGTATAAGGTATTCAAATCGTAAAATCTACAAAACTATAGTTCATATAAAGCGTCCCCGAGCAGCGTTCTTAATAACAATTATAACTAAAAGTAAACTCGATTTGAAAGTGATTTTTGCGTCAGTGTTTCGATTCTCATTCTTTTAATGTCTCATCCCTACTGCTATTAGTATTAATAACGATTTGATTCCGCAATCGGTAGCCATGTTTGTTTAGCTGTCAAAGTTTGTGCGGCGGCGCACGCGTGTTACGTGTGCGTGTTTTTTTCTGTTATGCTATGACGTGTAATGCAAGGGAGCAGGTTTCCCATGATTGGTTGCGGATTTATCTTTATTAAAAATAACTTTTTGATGTTATAATTTAATATTTCCCATGGCGGGACTGTGTAATGGGAAAATGTTTTGATAAAGTTTTAGTTGCACTTCCTGACAGGGTATTTTAAACAGATTCAATAATTTTAGAGTTAGAACATAATATTTCTGGATATTAAGACATTTATGAAATAATATTAAGCGTACAGTTTTGATTGAAGAAAAATATCAAAATCATATCTCCTAGGAAAAGTCGCATTTGTCCTGTTAAGTAGTTAATGTTATTTCAAATAAAAGTGTAAGTATATTCTCGATGTAACTTACAGAAAATAAACCGAATATTCAAATATTAAATGAATAAGATAAACTGAAGGTGTTGCTAGATAAGACGACAGTTTCATAAGAGATTATCGACATGGCAACAACGCCGAGGGGTGTAACGTATCAAATCGCTATTGAGATCGCGCCAGATAACCGGATGGGGCGCCTGCTGTTTGATTAGATCCTCAACCACCCTCCAGTTTGTTTACAATTATATCTGTGGTCATATAATGGTGATCGATGTCATATCCTTCATTAGATATACAATCTTTATTACTATTTTTTCAATTTCGGCAAATGGTACATTTTTAAAGTAGACTTGATACCAGTCTTGGTGAAGGTGAAAGATGATCGATCAAATATTGACTATGAACCGTTAATATACGCCATCGAAATTAAGGAAGTAAAACTAATACTACACATAAATTGAATAAGTAGATACCCCTTCCAAAATAACGTGATGTAAAACAACCTAAGTAAATTTCAATTTGAAATTCAAATTTGACAACTTGACAGCTAATTAAAGTAAAAGGTAAACCCTCATTGGCAGCAATTAAAATTCTTGTTCGAAATTCGACTTGCTATTGTTCGCACCCTCGAGTCAGACAGTCAGTCAGCAATTGGCGTTTGTGTGCGTCGGTCAAACTGCACTTGCGCGATAGCTGCGACGCTCTCTTTAAAACATAATGGAATAAAGAAACAGTAAACTGGCCTCCCTTATTAAGGGGAGCACTTCGTTATAGAAAACGTTGTTGGATTAGTTAGTATTGATATTTGTTACGGTGGACCAAAAGTATACTATTTTTCTCTAGTCAATTTATTTATGATTTTATTGTAGAGTTGTAGGCCTGGTAGTTCATTTGTCTGCAAATAGTTACACGACAATAATATAAAAAAGCTTTAAAAATGCCCCGGTGACGTAATTGTATTACGGTAAGACTCCAATGCTGAGGTCTTGGGTTCGATCCCCGGGTCGGGTAAAGTGATATTAGATTTTTCTAAGTAGTATCAGCGTGGAGTCTGAAATTTGTGCCCGATATGGCGATAGGCTCGCCCCATATCACATCATGGGACGGAATACGCATCACGAAAAGTGGGTGCACTAGTTGTGCCTCTGCCTACCCTTTCGAAAGGAGTGAGTACGCGTAAGCGTTTTTAAAATGAGAAATCTAAGAGATAAATGTTATAGTTATTACGTGATTGCTAAAAATATTCCTAGCCAGTTATACATGACGGGTTAAAAAATAACTTCGTAAATAAGCAGCACATATTATTCTAATACAATTTCTATATTCATTTCAAATTGTGTAGAGATTCATTGTAAGAAAATAAGCTACAAAATTAAGTAATAGTGCATACACCATATTGAATATTTTTTCTATGTTAACATTTTTTTTATATAATATTTTATAATAAAACTCTAATATTCCGAAAAAATATATTATCAATATTTTATCCTACTTAGCCAAAATATCAAAACTTACAAGTCGCGCTACACGGTAAGACCCGTAGGTAGCACCATTCAGAACGAATCACCGTACAAAATGATATTATTTGTAACGTAATCCGCGAACAACTAACGCGCGAGATTGATATTACGCTAGGGTGATATTGACATTAATTTATATGGATACGGTTTAAAAATGTATAATGGGACGGTCTCCAGCGCTAATAAAGTCCCCCGGGGCGGCATGTTGCTGACGCGTGTTTTTCGCGCGTAATAAAATACAGATTTCGAAATTCGAAATTACAGCCGATTTTCTCTATGGCTATAACCATAGAGTTCTAATTGCGGCCAAACTATTTGACATTTATGCCGCGGCTTGTGTTTTGGCCCGAATTTATTCCGATGATCGATCGGGATATTGTTATCGATAGTATTGTTAAGGATGTGTCCAAAATATCTTTTAGCTTATTGTGGTTTTAATTATGTTTGATCATAAAATATCGTTTGCATTGCTTTAGCATAAGTATTTTAAGTTAAGGTCAGTGTTTTTGTTTTTATATTTGTATGTACCTAACCTAAGAAATATGGATCTTGTAGTCTGATTTTAATAAATAAATAAAAACTGCCATCATGCTCAACGTTATTCATGACGACTCGGAGGTAAATGTCAATGGCCAAGATTTTTACAAGTTTTGTGTCAGTTAAACGTTTAATCCCAATAAGTTCCAATTTTACATTAGAGTTCTAATTTGCATAACAAAAAACATATAATAAACCAATATCAAAATATTCGATTCGGTTAATTTCGGTATCATGCAAATAGCATAACAATCAAATTATTCCGGTTTACGATAATTTAACTGCAATGAAAGGATTATGCAAATAACGCATCACGTGTCCGTGCACAAATCAACATTAAATATTGTTAAATAGCCTGTAAATGTCTGCCATTTTGTCTACGGAGGCCATTTTCTATATAAAATCAACGGTGTGACAAATTTAAATAAACGATATGCTTAATGTGTATAATTTTAATTTCAAATATGTCGGCGCGGTTTCGATGTCTTTATTCAAATTATCCTTAATGCCGATGTGAATAATAGAAATGTATTCGTTGATGCATTCATTTTGTGTTAAGTATTGTTAGATCGAAATTGTTATTTCTATTGAAACATGTTTAATGATACGATTCTAAAAGTTGTCAACCAAATTAAAGAATTTCAACCATTCAACAGAATTGTTGAAGTTCTTGGACAATATCTTCGCATAAATATTTGTTTTAGAATATGATGCTAACTTACCACGTAATGTATCTAATAACCCGCTTAAAAAGCATCATCATTTTAATCAAAGTGCATACCTTCCAGTAAATGTACCACCTTGGTACTCCACAACGACTAAGCGTCGTTAACCATCTTCTGGTGACACTATTGATTCGGTTACCTTTTGATAAAGTAGGACAAAATATTTTTACTACAAAAAACATAATACCTCTAAGTAGTACAATGATTGTGCCTACGTATTTGTAACCTCTTATAATAAACTGAACTCTCAATAGAATACAATCTGTCTTCTTACCTTTATATCGTTGGCCATATAACCTTAAAACTACAAAGATAATTCACTAATTACCTCCCAAGGAGCAGGCAAAAACAACACCTAGGGTCCCAAATAGGCAATAAATCAACTAAAGTAAAATATCGTGCGCTAGGGACCGCTCTCGGCTGTCGCGCGACATAATAGGGTCTTTTATCGCATTGTATCGCGATAACGAGCTGAGAGCCTGAGACCAGCATCTATTACCTAATGTACGTGTAGTTTAGGTTAGGTAATGAGAGAAAAGAGGTTGACATACAAAAAAAAACATATTCTAACCTCCTAGTTAGTAGCTTTCTTCATCATAGGTTTTTTTTTTTCGGTAGGCGATCCTGCAGTCAACACCGGGGGAAACCTGCGAATGGGATACTGGAGTCCCCCGGCTTGACGACTGCAGGGGCCTGGGAAGGAAGCGGAAAAGGATGATGGAAGGAAAGGTGGGGAGTGGAGAAAGGTTCTCAGGATGGGCGGAAAGGAAAAGGGTGCCAGGAAATGTTCGCGGGCCCTTTTAGGCCTCAATGTGTTACACAACCAAGAGGTATACACACTGACTGTGTGCCTCGGCCCGCGACTAATGTTCCCCCGCGCATGGGCGCTTCATCATAGGTTAGGTAATGAGAGAAAAAAAGGTTGACATATAGCAAAATATTTTTTTATTCTAAACTCCTAGTTAGTAGCTTACTTCATCATAGCATATTTATATGTTACCAAAAAATACAATTTTAAAAGTACAAGAACTTAATTTGCGTAATTTCCAAAAAAAAACTAATATTAGTTTCTGTCATAGTGTGGTTAAGATCTAAGTGTGACGAGAGTGTAGGTAGCTTGGGTCTTGGATCCCATTTTATCATTGAACAGCAAACCATCTCAAATGTCCACATCAAGAACTATTCTACATAATATTATGTACCCATTTAATCAGTTTTCACTATGCATGGGATTCTTTGGCTCTAATGAGCGAAACTTCGCTTAGTTAACTCACCAATTAAAAAAGGTATGTTCTTACAATATGTTGGGCTAGATACGTTTTACGAATCCGGTAATTTTTAGCGATGTTTATATTTTTTAAACTAGATACGAAATCAAGCTGCCAGACAAAATATTGTTGTACCGAAACAAGTTTAATCCAATACAATGCAATATTTATTTTGAGTGCCGTCCCGCTGCTGTAGCACGTGTCTTCGCAATTTTCCCCCGCACTGAGCATTCCCATTAAGATTCCCGCAGGATTAGCGGAATCAATGAGGTGGTTCGGCGCAACGACTATTCGCTTGTTGTCATTCCCCTAGTTTAACTCAAACGGTATTCCGTCGAGGACTGCGCATTCACCCCAAATGATTATAGTTTATTGTTGAAATAGTTTGTCGTCTATGACAGTATCCAAATCGACAATGTTAATAATCGTTGGGTGCGACAGGAATACATGTTTTGTGAAACATTAAACTTTCCGAGATCAACTTATTTAAGCATTCTAGAAAAGAAATACAACACATCGAGTAATCTCCTTCGTTTTGAAGATAGCTATTAAAACTTTTAAAACATTGAGTAATAATTCTACAAACAGTATTTAAATATTTTTAAGTGTTAGCCGAGTTTCGACATAATATGATATCCAGCATATTATGTTTTAGAATAAACGCACTTATTCCTCTTAAATTCTAACCTCTATTCAACATAATAACCAACATCGAATCCTCTGGCCGCAACGCGAGACCAACCCTCAGAGGACAGACTAGGGTCCAGCCGCAGTGATTTATCGCGGGCCCCACCTGTTAGCACTGATTATACTCGCCCGCACTGTTTGCATCATCACTGACGTCTGGAATATTATATTACCTTATTTTAATTACGTTCTGAGGGTTTCTTCTGAGGTAATAGTGTTAAGGAAAAACTCAAAATAATCAGTGTTGGTCGAGATTGCGAGTAAAGGATATTTCCCGGTGTCCAGTCACATAAGGTACTTTACTAGATTAAGGGACGATGTCATCGCTTGCTGATAAATGCTATTTGTCGCATAAATTTATCTAGGAGGATAGATTAAAAAGGGACTTTTGTATTTGGTCGGCTTATACATGTATGTGACAAATAGCGTATATGAGCAAGCGGTGAAATCGGCTCTAAAAGTAACTCAGATATAATATTATGTTTAAACCGAATATTTTATATGTGCCAAATTTCATCTGAATTCATCATTTCATCCAAAATCAATTGTTATTTAAAAACATACAGCCGAAGTGCTCAGAATTTTTGTTTCTAACCAATCAATCTCGGTTTTATTTGGTAAGCTCCAATAAATAGAACATTATGCGACCACAGTGCAGCGCCCACCGCCCGGGGACCGGCGCGGCGTCCGGCCGTCAATTCCTGTCCAATAACTATTCCGAGTCCAGCAAACAGATCTCCTCAAGTGTTTGCACAGTACATGGTAAAGGAGTGTAATTGAAGATGTCGGGTTTTTATTTGCTGTGTTGTTGGTGTAGTTAAATTGATTTTTAAAGGGTTCGAAACGTCTACAAATATTTACTATTGAACTATTAAATTTGGGTATTTGGTTACGTATCACGTTGATATTGATCTCCAAAAAACCCAATATCACTTTGCCCGACCCGGGGATTAAAGCCGAGACCTCAGCACTGTAGTCGTACCTTAATGCAACTACGCCACAGTTATAAAGTATAAACATAAGTAGGTAATTATGACCGTAAGTTTAGTGACTATGATTTTAGAGTTCAGAAAATCGCGCCTATATATATCTTTAAATAACCTATTTTAATGAAATGAGCAATAAATTAAAAAGTAGACACATAAAACATACGTTCACCCAAAGCAACCTATAAATTAAAAAAATAATCCACAACCACAAACTTTACACTAAAATCCAATTTAATAAGAAAACAGATCTTAGTCTGAATCAATAGCTTAAAACTAAAACGAATAGTTAGTAGGTACTTATAGGTCAATGTAAAGGACCCGAGATGCAAGTAGCGTGGAGGGGTCGGATCCTGTTAAAACGTTAATCGAATCTGGACGTAATGGGATTTCTTTCTTGAGGGGCGCATTGCTAAAGGATTAATTTATATCAATTTAAATGGGACCGCTCTGTACAGGCTGATTCTTTTGTTTTTTACCGTTTTATTTCATTGGAGAGATGTATGTTTTTTGTTACAATTAAACCGTTGAATTAAAGAGGAAATGTTTAAATGTATAGTTTCTACGGAGACTTGACAAAAAGCAAAGTATTACATTTCACCTCATAGTTTTAGCTATAATGTACTTATTTCTGCCCTTTTGTTCAATGATTTTAGTCTTATAATTGATTTATCTTTATAAGATACAACAACACATCAAGATAACATTTCTATAAATTATACTTCCTCAACTTAAATGAAGATCAAAATTTGGTATCAATATTCACTGACTATGTGGCGGCAATTGAGGATGACAAACCAACCTAACAACCACGTTTGCACAAATGCATCAAACTGCACGATCCCAAATAATCTTACAAATGTATTGAGGCTTATATGTTTGTCGTTTTGCGAATCACCCCAGCGCGCAGACCGCTCCGGGTCTAATCCGTTGCGTTTGTTTGTCGCCTGTAATGTATGTGGGAGACGCCGCACGCGGACAAATTAAAAACGTACGACACGGGATGTTTATAGAAAATATCATTTGACCAATTTAGAATGTAGCGAGTGGGGATTGATCTGTTGTCTATTTTATAGAGTTCATAGCCGAGGATTAATTAATAGTGGAATCGTGTGTTCTTGTACAATAATGATCATACACGTCAAAAGAACGTCATTGTATGCATTCACAAAAGAATATTTTTACGATGGCATCCAGGGCTCTTCTACTACCCCTCAGAAATTGGGGAATTTCTAGTTAATCATCGACACTGATAATAAATCACGCTCTTACGACAGTACACAAGGAAATTTATGTACAAATATTTAGTTCAACTATTCTGATATACATTAAAGGTAATCAAGCTGTTATCATTAAGCTGCTCTACCTAAGACAATAACTGCACAATCCATTATTAATGTCGATACCATTCCATCTCGCCTCAATATCGTTCCTCTGAACATCCCCTAACACATGTAAGCCGTATTGTGCAGATTTTTTACTCTGCCACCGTAAGCGCTCACAAAGCATCCAATCTCGTCTTACGACGCTCTGTCTACACACACAAACCTAACGAGACGATTTGTTCTCGCAATACTTTTATAAATTATCTGCTAGACCGGGATCTTGTTTAGAAAAAAGATTTATTAGATCGAGGAAAAATGAGATTTATTCAATGGATAAATATTATAATAATGGTAGATATTTTTATTGCGGCCTTTATATCAATAATTAAGAGAAGCGACGCGAAGAAAAAGATAATAAAAATACACGAAATCTATACTACACTATACTTCTGTTCGCGGCTCCGCCCGCGTGAATGAGTTTTTCCGGGATAAAAGTCCCGCTTTATATTTCCCCGTTAGCAAATCGTTTCTTACACCAAAAAAGTGACATATTACAATCCAAAACCACTTCCAAACACATTTAAGCCAATATAAAACCGAACGTTTCAAATATCGCCTCCAAACGGGAAACCTGTAAAGCGAAATGCCTACTAAAATATTCAGATGTAGTTATTCGACCGACTGCGTGCGGATAACCGCTGCAGATTAAACTATTAACAAAATGGTACCTGCCAGTTTTTCGACACGCGCCGAATAAAGTTTTGCATAGTAAAACGGCATGTTTGCTCTGACCCTGTGAAATAATAATGTATGCTCGGTTTTATTGGTCCGGCTATTGAGGATCTTTTTGGTGGTTAATTTGCGATGACGCCATATTGATAATTTGATAGCATAGACAATTCAACTATAGATAAATGCGTCGTCGAGATACATTCATTCTACGTATTGGATACAGATGACTGGCTCCGATGCACCGATAAACGAAACGAGTAATCTTTTCAGGCGATATAGGGAGACAAACTTACTAAAGCATGAAATAAAGCCACCTTAACTGTTAATGCAATCGTAAATATTTTGCTTCGCCTGAAATAGTCTATATCCATAGAACGATAGGGTAATATTTTCTAAGAGAATTTATAGCAGGAAACTGGATTCCTATTTTCTGCTTAAATCTATTAACCAGCTCCATTTTTTATTTGACGTTACAATTGGTCATCAACGATGTAACTTAATATTTGCAAGACGTGCTCTTAAGAATCTTGATTTTTTTTTTTAGTTTTATTCCATTGAATGACGAGACGAGCATGCCGTTCGCCTGATGGTAAGCGATACGACCACCCATAAACAGTAGTAACACCATCCAGCACCTTGACTTACAAAGTACTGTGTGGCATTCCACTGCGCTCGTCATCCTGAGACATAAGATGTTAAGCCTCATTATGTCCAGTAGTTACACTGGCTACAATGTCCTTCAAACCGAAACACAACAGTGCATGCACACTGCTGCTTGGCGGTAGAAATAGCCATTGCGGTGGTACCCACCCAGACGGACTCTTACATATGACACCTACCACCAGTGATAGATCAAAAACATTCAACAGTTATAATCTTAGAACTCTTTGTGATAGATAAATATTAGTTTAAGTCGATAAAAGAAACTATGTAACAAGTTTAGTACCTATATAAAGTACGTAATATATTTCCCAAATTGCATTTACGTATTTCGATGAGACTGATATCATATTAATAACTCATTACGATATTAGGTACCATCACGATATTAGCGACCCCAAAATAATCTAGTTGTGAATTCAGCCATGACAGTTTTGTGAGCCGTTGCCTAGCAACACGGGTTAATTGGCGGGAAATCGCTCTATGGACGTGCGCGCTGTGTACCGTGACATTTTTATTTGCACTAATGATTCATATTTTATAATAATACTTTTGCATAATAAGTGAATCTGTATTATTGAATTGTTAATATTTCTAGTGTAAGGGAAGATGAAAATTAAATAAAAAAAGCGTGTGTGTAACTTTTATGTACACGCGTTAGAAGTTATACTTCTTTGGCGTAACAAGATAAAAATCTTTTTAAATAACGCGCCAAAAGAAGTATAACTTCAATATCTTTCGCCTTATTCTACGTTCAAAATTCAAAACTAAAATGTTGACTATAGCTAACTTCAGGGTGTCGGTTTTTCGTGACGGTGTGCGCGCGCATCGTAAAAATTTACTCTCATAACTTTTCCCTAACGCGCCAAAAGAAGTATAACTTCAAAAAACAATTACCTATTTCTTTGAATCTGACACCTTCCACAAATAGTGAATAATTTGACCAATTGTAAAGGAAATAATTTATTCTTGTAATATAAGACGAATTTATTATTATAGGTATTAGGTAAGAAAAGCGTTAGAGGTAATCGTATTGACAATTAATAATATCATATTAGTTTTCCATAGGATAAGTATTTAGGGTAGCCTTACGAAAAGAAAATCCGAGACTAAAGTTTCAGCAAGGCCTGCAGCATCAAGCAGCATTAGGTCATTAGGAGTGAACTAGAGAACTATAATACCGGCACGCTACGAAGGTCATTTTCACAGATTACAATAGTGAAGTGAAATCTCTATTCTTTATAGAAAAATGACGACCCTAGTTTGCCGGAGGTAGAAGGTGTGCTGGCTAGCGATCCTATAAGTTAAAATCGTATTAGATTTCTTTACGTAAAACACAAATGCCTCAAAATCTAACCAAGCTCAAACTTTAGGTATATTAAAGGGGTAAAACATGGATCTTGGATCCATTAAAACATATTTTTAGACTCCTCCTTTTATAACTATTTTTTTTAAGAATGTTCATTTTAGGTGTAGTTTTTAAGGAAAAAACTGCCAGAGCTGGGCCCTGACTAAAGCACAGAATAAAAAAATTGAAACATGCCAGAACGCAATGGAAAGAAGCATGATGGGGAAAAGACTATCCGACAGAATAAAAATAGCCACAATAAAGGAATATACAAAAACGAAAGATGTATCAGTCACAATTAAAAAACTTAAATGGAGATGGGCAGGTCACATAGCCCGGGGGCCAGAAAAGTGGAGCAAAACAGTTATGAATTGGTTCACTGGTCACAAGAAAAGAAAACGAGGCAGACCGTGTAGACGATGGGTGGACGATATCAGAGCAATTGCAGGTAGTACATGGATGAGGACAGCGAGCAACAGAACCCTGTGGAGACAATTGGAGGAGGCCTTTGCTAAAGAAAAGCAAACAGATAAAGAACCCGAAACACAGATTAATAAATAGATTTGTATCTTATTATATAGTGTAACAATATTGTCTGAATAAAGACTTATTATTATTATTATTTTTAAGGAAAATAAAATTACATAAATCTCAAAATCAGACCTCTTTAAAATTAAACGATTTATTGTAAAATGCTAGTTTTTAGGAGTTCTATCCAAATATAAGATGTATAATATAAACTGTCTTGGTGGGAATTTTAGGCCCGTTTTTGGACATGTCCTTTTACTACACGTCACTATTTTCAATAATGTACAGTATTTTGACTGTATATTATATTGTATGAAATCACAACATAGTATTATCGAGTATGACCTACCCAGAACCACTCAAGTATAATATTTCTCTTTTATTATCATGGATTAAGACGAACCTTTCCCCGTATATAATTTCCTATCAACAGCACGTGCCAGTAATGAACACGTGGTTGCTGGTAGCAGGTGACGAGGGGTGACACCTGTAACAGATTATACCACTGACTTATTTAAAATGACGTTGCGCTTTTTAAAAAGGTCATTACAATGCGTTTTATGAATGTTAAAGGGTTTAGAAAGTGACTACTAAGTGAGAAATGCTTTTGAGATTTTTATTTTTTACTTGTTTCTATGGTAAGATCTGTTCACGTGGAAATTCCTGTTTTTTTTTTCAAGATTACTACTCAACTGTAATTAAAACTAATAAAGGGGCAAACAAACGTGGTACATTTGGAAAGTGTATGCTCGACCACCTTAACGTTCTAAATAAGGCGCTTGCGCGTCATGTGTCAGCAACATGCAACTTACAACTAAAGCAGACAATAAAAGATAGCTCCTTTGTCCATCTCCGAAACGATCGCACCTGCTTGGTTAAATATGAAAAATGGGCGTTTTATCTTGAGAAAGTCTACTACCAACGAAATGGGTGATTGTACATTCCAAAATGGCACTTCATGTGATGTTGTCCGTATTAGGAAATGTCGGGTTTCACCCTAAATCTCGAAACAACCTAATACCTATGTATATACTTCATCGATTTTTCGTACAGTCAATCAAAGTCAAATATTTCCTTCGTGAGCAAATTATCGGGATAAATAGTGGCCTCTGTGTAAATCCAGGGCGTGGTCTATCTGTGTGCCAAATTTCATCCAAATCCGTTCAATGGGTTTACGTATAAGTTATAACATACCAACATCCAAACATTTTCACAAACATTCGTATTTATAAGATTATTAAGACTTTTGGATGTTAAAAAAATCAAACATGTAATATTTAAGCCATTACTTATTAATCAAAGATGCCTAGGTTATAAATTTGAATAAACTATCAATTTTCAGTAGGTACCTATTTGAGCGTGTAGCACTAAGGTATAGCAAGTCTATTATAATATCCATAATTTTTATTTAATAAAAAGTTTTTTAATACAACTACATAACAATATCGCATAGATAAACAATATGGCGGGTGAAATTAACTTGTCTATTAAAAGGGCGATGGCGCAGCGCGCGGCGCGGGGTGCGGCGCGGGCGGGGTGCGGCGCGTTATCAGCCCAATTATAATTCACCGCGCAAATGACACCGTCATTACCGACCGCTCATAACCGGCTTAACGGTGTAGCCGATACCATCAGCAGAAAAGGATTTTGGAAATAGAAATTACCAAAGATAATAAAAGTCGTGCAATTATTTGCGCGCGATGTGCTTGCAAATATCTGGATAGAAAAAAAAAACTTTTCAACTATATACGCCTCTTTATAGACAACTAGACTTCTGCTCGCGGCTCCGCCCGCGTGAAAAAGTTTTTCGGAATAAAAAGATTTTCCCAGGATAAAAAGTAGCCTATAGCACTCAGGAGTAATGTAGCTCTTCCTATTAGTGAAAGAATTTTCAAAATCGGTCTAGCAGTTTTTGAGTTTATCTATTACAAAGAAACAAACAAATATTTCCTCTTTATCATTGTAAATTATGGTAGTACAGATATATTATAGCGACCAGTGTTTTTATTGGTGGAAGTGACCCTAAACTCTACATACGACCTTGGAACTTTACACGCTAATGACCAAACTATCTATAGCTACCAACGTGACAATTATATAAACTACTCCCGCATAAATGTTATAAACTTAATCCAGTCGCACTATGCTGCGTTCAGTACGCGGGGAGAGGGTGGTGAAACTAGGCGTGTATCCCGCCCACTCGCTGTTAAACAAAGGCAAGCCAATTATTATTAAATATTCGCAGCTCAATTTATGGGTGTAGGCCGGGTAATTGTCCAGCCAGCGAGCGACGCCGTATAATCGCTGGCTAGCTTAATTAGCGAGATAAATTAATGCGTTTATGTAATTTGAACGCTGAACGCTTTCGCAAAAATACAATTTTGCAAATGTAATTACGTTTTATTTACGAAGAATATTGCTCTGATGGTAATTACTCTCGTTATTTCGGGTTTTGACTTTGATTTGAGGATATCCAGCCATTCACTTCTCACATAGTGGGAATATAAGCTTTTGTAAGACATTATTTTACGATATTTTCACTAATTCCGTATCCATATTAAAAATCTTTCCATACGTACCTTTAAGACTGTCCTAAATTTGATTTGTTTTTTCTAAGTAGTAAGTTACATCATAATATTTCGAATAAGCAGCCTAAATAGATCAATACGCGTTCTTCAAACAGCATGTTGTCCAACCCATTAAAACAAATATCACATAACACAAGTGGTGAAAACAAAACGATCAAATCAAGTCGCATTATCGTTCATAATTTAGTGACATTTAAAATAAACGACTTGCCATAAACCGACGCGACGCGACGTCCCTATTCCTCTGAGAGTCCCGACTCCCGGCGGTAGTTCTTGTTAATGACTGCATTTACAGGGAGCGCATATGGCCACTTTGTGTCGTGCAACATAATTGCTAAACTTTTGTTGTAATCGAGGAATGGTGTCAAAAGTGTACTCGGCACTTTTCCCGTTTTCTTATTGATCTAATTTGTTATTAAATAAAAAGTGTTTTTATAGCCTATTTGGCAGCTAACTATTGAGACGAAGGTCGCAGGTCAAAAATTCAAGGCCAAAAAGTAGAACCTAAATACCACAAACATGACTAATTTACTAACATTGATGAAGACGTAGATTTTTTATTTAGTAGAGTAGGTATTTATTTAATACCATTATAACATTAAAAATGTAAAATCATATTATACCCTTTCAACGAAGCCAATTAACCAGAGATTACATGGAGTAATCGTTATTAATGAAATCAGATCAACACGGAGCATGCAATCTGAAATCTTGATTAATTGTCCGCGAACAATTACTTCAACGTACATACGCAATGACAAATGATTTGATCCGAATTATATAACGGATTGCTTGTTATTAGAATTAAATGTTAGAATGCATAAGGCGGCAAAATATGGTGTTACACAATAATTAAGGGCTTATTGAATATTTTAATCGTAAGTAATTTAATTGGTATGATTAATTTTGGACAAATTCTATTCTATTTTCGATAAAATTTTGACAACTAAAAAATAAGAAACAATTTATTATTTTTATTTATTTTCCAAATACAACAGTTTTTACAATAAGTTCATCTTATACAATATAACGATTTACCTAACAGTACGAAACGCGAATTGCAGTGAGACCCAAACTAGGTGCTAAGACCTGTATTTTGGGTTTCATAGGTACGGAATAGCAGAGAAATATTACGAAAAATTAATTATTACTAAGATGAAGAAGTACGGCGTCGTTATATAATAATAATATTCATAGATTGTTACTTTAAGACTTATTAGTTATTACTAATTATAAGAACCATGATAAGATAATTATAAAAAATGGAATTAATTAAGATTCCTTCGCTATTAATTTTGCACATCTCAACCCCCACCTTATCTAAATAGCCTGTACATAATAAATAGACCACTCACACAAAGATTCCCGGATACGCATCTAAATTAACAACGATTAAGTAGGTAATATTCAGTACAAGATTACCCTACAAATCAAAGCCCAAAGGGCCTACCTGAGTACAAGGGTGACAATACAGTAAGCTTAGATCCTACCCTCAAACGACCAACCTAACCCTACCGTTCATTTAACCGTGCGTCTATACAAGACTGTTTGAGAATCATAGATTAGAACAGCAAAATGAAGTTGGTAAGGTATTCGCCAGTTCATTTGGGAAAATGTTGGCAAGCCCGCTTTAAGTGTTGCACGCTGTTAAATTAATGAGCCAATCTCAGCAGGTGGGGGTTGCCACCTCTATATTTTACAAGGTGGTAATGTGTAGTACAGTTGTTGCCGCTTTTATCTTACGCTCTAACAAATGCATAGTGTTAGGTTAATTGTGTTTTCTGTTCAGATAGCTATGGTTTAATTACGTAATTATGTAGGCATATAAGCTTAATTAGCTTTAATTAAGGCAATTTTGATATTTTCAAGATATTTTATTCCCTTTAATTTATTACAATAAGTTAAACACAAAAAAGCTTTAAAGTTTAGTTTAAATTAAGTTTTATTATATGAGTTTTTAATTAAAACGTGGATCTCATCATGAAAAAAAATATTTTGCTCTTCAACTTTATCAATGTTATGTCACTTTTTTCAGGTTAATGGCTTTATATTGGTCCTAAAAATAGCCACGAAGCCAAAAGAATAATGTGGGCGTGTCCAACCTTTAAAGAATATAAGAATATAAAAGTTTGGACCTCAAATCAGGAATCACAACAGCAAAACTTGTCTTTCTTCTGAAACTTTGGTTCCACATTCGTCGCGCATGTCCACTAGATCTACATCTATTTGGACACTTGTTCTAAGAATTTAAACACTACGCATACAATACCTGTATTACTCGTCACGAACAATAATACCCGTGCCCTTACGCGTGCGGGTAACGGGTAGTGGGTCGAACTAGCGACCTACAAATGTGGCAATTAGCCGTTCCGCGCCTGAGTAATGTTCACCAGAGCGTGATTAAGACGAGTCCCAAGATAACGAATACACGACAAACTCCTTAATACGTATCGGGATAGGTGTGAGATTCCTATCCGATAGCGATATGGCGATTGTAATTGTCAAACCAAGTACACGTAGCTGAGAAATGACATAGTATTGATTTATAACATAATATATCTAAGTTACAAGTTTGCACTATAATTTATGCAATGCCCTAAAATTCTCGACTCCAATAGTATAGTGGTGTGATGGTAGACCACCAACTTATCTGTTGAGAAAGGGGATTTTATTACCATGTCGCCAAAAATGCATCTACGCCTACAATCAAAACAAGAAACAATTGAGTATCCAGTATAGACATGAGAAATCTACGAATAAATTTTCGTGTTATATCGATATTATTTGATTGAAAGAAATAATAACTACTACAATAACTTACATAGATTTACTCAAAGTCAAAACAGAAGTCTATCTACTTCAAAACTTTAATAAAAGATCCTCTATACCCACACGTAACAGATCGGCGCCGGTCGCAGAATCCTCGCGAGGCGGTAGATACGCTTGATAAGTAGACGGCCATTGTCTTATTTGTTTTGTTCAGACAACAGTTTGTTTCTCCGCCGAGCTATTAATATTGCCATCGGATATATTAGCCGATGTTGCCATTTCGGCTACGATTTACTTTGCCCCCAATTCGAGGTAAATAAGGGAATTTGTCAGTGTAGGTTTGGCGAATCTCGGTTTTAACTCAATAGTATTGGGACAAATGCGTTTTAAATTAAGAGATTTTATACATGCCTTAGGTATTTTGAAACAGTGGTATGATTAACGAAATATATTTCGAGTTAAGCCAGCGTCGTGCTTTTTATACAAGTTACCTTAAATTAAGCAACTCTAAAGGAATAAACGTCTGCTATTTATTTTTACTGTTTCAGACAAAAGACAAAAATACATCACTAACCTACCTCCGCGACTAACGGCCATGTTTAATAAAAGATTTCAATCTTAATCTTCGATCCGATCTCCGGAATAAACCAATCAAAATAACAATCATCAACATGTGAAAAATTCTTTTTAATATTGGTAAATTTTCGCGATGGATTGATTAGAGCGATTGGGATCCTTTATTGAAAAAACGGTGGATGCAGGCCGCTTTTGACAGGTCCATCTGAAGATCTTTAGGGGAGGCCTAGGTTCAGCAGTGGGTATAATATGGCTGATGATGATGATGATGATTGAAAACTGCTGTAAGACTGAAGACCGCGACAGGCGACAATAATCACTTGTGTGAAACGTTTCGCTCCCACGATCTCACGTAGCTATCTCCCGTTTCAAATGCTCTCCATAGAATATTATTTGTATGGAAAGCAGTCTAGTCGCTTGTCTCAGTCGCGGATCATAAAACTTTTAGACTGATTATTCCTAGCTGCCTCTGACCTGGCTCTGCGGTAGAATATACTCGCCTTAGGATATGCTATAAATTGTTTTAACTCACATAATCGTTACAAAAAAAATTCTCTACATAATGTTAAAATCGCATCAAAATCTATGTATAGATTAAAAGTAAAACTAAACGATACACAATCATTATTTATACAAGATTTTAACTTACAGGTAAATAGGAAAAGTATGCAAAGTGAAGAAATCATATTTTAAACAATGCTATTTCAAGCTATCATCATCTATACTAATATATAAAGCTGAAGAGTTTGTTTGTTTGTTTGAACGCGCTAATCTCGGGAACTACTGGACCGATTTTGAAAATTCTTTCACTAATAGGAAGTTACGTTACTCCTTAGTGCTATAGACTACTTTATATCCCGGAAAAACTTTTCCACGCGGGCGGAGCCGCGCGCAATGCTAGTATTATATAAATTCGGTAAAATAATCATTACAAACGTGATAACTTATTATGGCGTAGATAATTTTAAAACGAAATTACATGTTACAAGGTGATGCTCGTGGCTACACCCGCGTGAAAAGCTTTTCCCGCTACAAAAGTGCCGAAAACACAATACAACACCAACTATACTTTTCAAAAAATCGGATTAAAAACATCCATTATTTCCCATGCAAGTAAATTACCGAGATATAAAGTAGCCTATGTGTTAATTCAGGACATAGTCTACTATACTCGCTCGGATGTTGCTATACTCCCGAGTGTCGACATTGGGCCGTAAGATCGGTGAAACCACATAACCTTTTCACTCACTTAGTAGTGATAACGCATATTTTCCCTAGAAAAACAAGGAAATAGTCTACTCGTGTGCCAAATTTCATCCAAATCCGTTAAGGATTTTCTGCATTTACTTATAACAAAATACCCAAACATCCAAACATTTATTTATTGCATTGAATGACGAGACGAGGATGCCGTTCGCCTGATGGTAAGCGATACGACCACCCATAAACAGAAGCAACACCATTCAGCACCTTGAGTTACAAAGTACTGTGTGGCATTCCACTGCGCTCGTCATCCTGAGATGAGATCCATAAGATGTTAAGTCTCATTATGTCCAGTAGTTACACTGGCTACAATGTCCTTCAAACCAAAACACCACAGTGCATGCACACTGCTGCTTGGCGGTAGAAATAGACATTGCGGTGGTACCCACCCAGACGGACTCTTACATATGAGAGACTTACCACCAGTAATTTTCACAAACTTTCGCATTTTTAATATTAGTAAGATGAGTCAACTCATTTTTGTAAAAGTTTGTAGAGAACTTCTCAAAAAACTAATCAAACATACTATTTGTGTTCCAATTTAAATACGTTTCAATATCCAAGGGGTATTGCAAGGTGCTTCTATCAGTTTACTTTCATTCGATATTTAGACGCTGATGCTACATTCAGACCTTATCGTGACGTAGTAAAGTCCAAATTGTATTTGGCGTCGTAGTTTAGGTGATATTTATCGTGGTTTCGCTGTGAAACTCAATCAATTTACAAGTCATGTTTGACCAGCCAAGAACCCTCCAGATTCAGTTGGCTTGCGAGTCCACAAGTTAATTTGATTTGCGTTTACGTTAACGTTTCAAATGATAAATTAAACTGAAATTTAATATCATGTTTATTACTAATCACTTTTGTACAAGACTTTTTGATTTTGCGTCTTTCTCAAAATAATAGTCGTACACTCTATAACTGTAGGTATATGGTTTAAGTTTTCAAAACCAATTCAACGTGAATATGGGGTCAAATACTATACTATTGTGGTGGTATATATTACAAACATTATACACGGCATTAATTGCTAGTTGCTGCAAAATAACGTTCAATTAAAAAGAAAGAAGTTTAATTGAAAGACGAATTAATTTCGCTTCACTGCAACGAGTACGACCGGTGATCGAATTGTAATATTTTAAACAGAAGTATGATCATGATAACAATATTATAAGTCTTAATATCCTTTTAATTGGCACTAGCCACCACCTTTTGTTTTGGCTTCGCGAAGAAAGTGCCGTCTTTACCACTACCGCCCAGCCTAAAGGGGCGAATGGACGGTTATGCTGGGTTCACCGTGCGTTACAACCCAGAAAAATTAAAACATCGGACGACCGCCGAGCAGAGTCCCTACTAATGTATTCATCACTATGCACGGCAATACCAACTAAAACTCCGTGGTGAACTTCCTCGGCGTATTTAGGACGGCCGCGGGTTCCCCCGGCAAAGAGTGCCTAGTTGTCCTCCGCAACCGCCTCTGAGCGGTGCCGCCGATTGCGGCCTATCTCAGATTGTGGAGGGCTCAGAGAGCCCGCTCATCAAAGAACGCCCTTGGCGTCAACGGCAGCGTGAGGCAACCCACAGTGCCGCCCATCCTGGGGATCGCACAGTGAACACGAGGAATGTACAGAGTAGCTACGGCGGACAGCACAAGCCACCACCCTGATATTTAGCAAAAGAAATCTCAATAGGCGTTGCTCGCTCCTCCGCCCCGCGTGAACGATCTAGAGATTCAGAATAAAAATACGAAGTCTACTTTCTCGGGATAAAAAGCCTTTACGTTAATCTAGGACAAGGTCTATCTGTGCACTAAATTTCATCCACACTCATTCAGCGGTTTCTGCCTTTACCTACTTTTAAAATCCAAATAACTTCACAAATTTTTGGATTAATAACATCAATTAAGTAAGAAATAGATTATCAATAGCCATTGTGGGCTAAGGCTTAGGCCCTGTTAGGCAATAATACACGTGCTAAACAGCTGCTTAGAAGGTACTTTTAATCTAGTGTAAGGGCCTGTTACACGACTTCTGAGTGCTGAGCGTCACAAAAATATATAAGCCGAGTAAATACAAAAGTCACTCTAATATATGCTCCTAAATAAATGGTCATAAAATTAGTACTATCTACACTGGCTGTTTAATACGATATCTGTCTAAAAAAATATCTTGAAGCTTGTGAAACATTCATACATACACACTCACGCCTTTTATCTCCGATGGGGTAGGCAGAGGTGCAACTAGTGCACCCACTTTTCGCCGTGCGTATCATTGCGTGCGCCCTGCGTTCCATTATATGATAGGAGGCGAGCCTATTACCCTATCGGGCTCAAATTCCTGACTCCGGTTTGATACTGAATAGAAAAATACAATATCACTTTGCCCAACCCAGTGATCGAACTTGAGACCTCGGCATTGCAGTCGTACCGTAATACGACTACGCCACCAAGGCAGTCAAACTTGTGAAACAGGCCCTTAATATTATATTAATAAGAAGTGAAATTAGTATTCTTGTAAGTGAACTTCCTAGTAAATACAACAGAAGCGCTGCGTTTGCACCACGACTGAAAGAGGCGCAGTTCCGTCGGATCTTACGAAAACTCCGAGGCGTTCCTAATAATTGATGAGTGCATTAGACGCGAGTGCGGTATCTTTTATTCACACGGGCCCCGTTCTACATGTAAATGTCACAAATGCATAATCATTCTATTGATGGGAATTTGTTTGAATTTAGTCTTGAACTTAAATTGTAGAGCTGTGCTGTAGCTTCGTTTGCATGCGTAGCATTTATCATGTTGGTGTCAAGTATATACAGAAAATTAACGAAATATAGTATGGTAGTTAAGTTGGTAGGTAAGGTGGTAGTTTCTATTGAGTTCATTGAATTGTTGAGCCTACTAGAGACCTAAGATTATAATTAACTTATTGATCATGATGTTTTGTTCCTTTTTTCTAATATAAAATATTGGTACCTAAGATATGAAACTCTGTGCAAATGTGTCGATGTTATTTTTGAAATAAACTCATAAACTATAATACTAAATAGATTTGGATATTTTGCACTTAGATAGACTCAATCCTGGATTAACGTACGGTTTATTCTTTATCTCGCAAAAGTGCGCAGTGGAAAATTTATCCCAAGAAAAAACTACCTTGTCAAATTACTTAAAAGAAATCATATTAAGATGTATCACAGCCCACTTTATGTCTATCTGAACCAAAGTCCAATCTCTATAAAACGTTTTAACGTCCACAAACTATGTACTGAGCAAAATACGATACACATTTTAAAATCCTTAATTCGAAACCATCCGCTATAGTCGCACCCTCTTAACTCCATCCAGCACTTAGTAATTTCGTCTAATCCGATATACAAGTTTTAATACCCGCCCCACTCGCCCGCGGCAAAAAAGGGACAGTGTTAAGTCTGAAAAAGTGTACGTTTTCACACGCCGCCGTGGGACTTAGATGAGTGAAACGAACCACTCCCGTCGATTCCAGATGAAACTTGTTAGCGATAAATCTAGCCATTTTCAAACGTGTTTCTACTGTTGGATTTGTTCGATATGGTATGAATGCTTGATTTAATTAAATATAGGTTTAACAGGGTTATATAGTCTAACTTCTAGTGTTTGCCCCCCGAGGCAATTCTTGTGCGCTGGGTCTTCACACCCAATGCACGCCCATGCGCGGGGGGACATTAGCCGCGGGTCGAGGCACACAGTTCAGTGTGTATACCTCTTGGTTGGATAACACATTGAGGCCTAAAAGGGCCCGCGAACATTTCCTGGCACCCTCTCTTTCCGCCCATCCTGGGAACCTTCCTCCCTTCCCCCCACCTTCCCTTCCATATTCCTCCTCCACTCCTCTCCCAGGCCCCTGCAGTCGTTAAGCTGGGGGACTCCAGTATCCCATTCGCAGGTTTCCCCTAGTGTTGACTGCAGGATCGCCTGCCTAAAAAAAACTTCTAGTGTTTAAAATGTTAATGGTTAAAAGCGGTTGGTGAGCCGCCAGAACCATGTCAGATAACTAGAGGAATGCCGATAAAGTTCTTTTGCGTTTCGATTTGGGTGAAAGTATAATCCCAGTCGTTACAGTTATAACAAAATTTATAATTATTCAGGCTTGATCAGGAAGTAGACGCGGGGTGTGGATTAAAATAAAATAATAACATAAAATAAAATACTTTATTCATCACGTAGGCGAACATAGTTGCACTTATGATAAATCAAATTACATTAAGTTAATAATTATTATTATTACAAAAAGTCACTTATATAACTACAGACATTTTTATAGGGAGTAAAATCAATCAATAATAAATAAAGAAGCCAAGCTCGGGCTGGCAGGAAAGAGGAGATAAAGAAAACTATGAATCATTTTTATTAAAAATAATGGGAGGAACGCGTCGCGATCCTCACCGGTGAGGACAATACGGACCCTAGCTTAGCTAACCTACCTGCCTTTACCTAGCTACCTAAGCGATGACTACCCGAAGAAGAAAGGCAGAAAGAAACTCCGGGCATACTTTTTTGTCATCATTTGTCCATTGAATCTTTATATATATATATATTCTTCAAGTCTTTTTCAAAAAGACTATACAATCATGCTACTTTGAGAGCGAGTACATTACATATTATAGTCAGTGTGGGATACCTTTACCTTACTTTATACTAACATTATAGAACTGAAAAACTTCTAGAACAAAATATATGACACTAGTATTATGTAATCGCAAAAACAACACATAAACACACACACACACACACACATAAACGCAAGTACATCACAAATATAATTATGTTAAATATAGTTAACTAATTGCTCACCGGTTATTATTGTTTAACATATTTAGATATAAGGAAGGAACTCTCTCCTGACATACAGGTATGGGAACCTAGTTCAGGAGATTGTACACAATATAAATTGTAACTGTAATTTCTGGTGCTCAATGAAGTTATTATTATTATAAAGTTATTATTGTAAATGCGAAAGTTTGTGAAAATGTTTGGATGTTTGTTAGAAGTAAACGCAAAAACAACTAAATGGATTTGGATGAAATTTGGCACACGGATAGATCATGTCCTGGATGAATACATAGGCTACTTTTGTCCCAGTAATTTGCTCACATCTCATTCTTTAAGTAGTTGGCGCTGGCGTCGTTCTGTGTTTTTTTGACTATAGCGGGAAAGGCTTTTCACGCGAGCGAAGCCGCGAGCAACGCCTAGTTCCTAATAATATAATGACCAACGTGAAACATAGTGTCCTTCGGCGCTCAATATAATTTTACTAACTGGCTCATAATTATCGAGACTCACAAAAAGAAACACTAAGAGTTTTCGCAATTTGTACATTAATGCCATCTAGTTGTGTTATAAAATGATCACTTTCCAAACTCATAAAAAAAATTGGAACCTTTTTAGGAAGAACATCGGAACTGATATTTTGTAAATTTTACAAGCGAGGCTTATTGATTTCTGATGTCATTTGTCAAAGATTTCATTGGAAAAATAACCATCGTATAAAAATAAGATATTACAATGTTCTTCCTGAAAAGGCTCGATATATCGATTACGAATACATTAACTCGTATTTTCAGTAAAAAACGTGTATAATTATACCAAACGGTCTGCAGACGGAGTCAACTTCAACTCAAAAGTATAACAATGTTATTTTTCGCATCGCATAAACCACACCGCAATCTACAAAAGAAACAAGGCGAACTTGGCGGCGCTCTGACTTCGATACAAAAGGGGAGCCACGGGGCACAGGGCTGCTGACAATCAGCACAATCCTACTCATGTTATAAACCAATGAATTTATCTTATATTATACGTAAAAATTGTGAAGATGTTTCGACGTAGAGGCAGAAACCGCTGAACGGATTGGGATGAAATTTGGGACGCTAATCGACTATGTTCTGGATTAATATATGGGCTTTTTATTCCAGAAAAGGACACAATGGGACTTTTATTTTAGTCTCATTTCCAGGACACCGTAATCAAATTAATACCGTACTATTGCTTTTTTTCTACGGCAAATAACAGAGTCTGAACAGAGGTTTAGGTTATTAATTTAAAACGGCAATATTAAAAAACCTATTTATTAAAATTTCGTAAACTGGTGTAACTATACAAAGTAAAAAACAACACTATCCCTATTTTAGTCTTGGGTCTTAGAAGGAAGCAGTTTCCATAAAGAAAACTGTAGGAAGTACAGCGTACACGACGCTTAAAAAAACTCTACAAACCAAAGATACATTAAAACCATTGGATAGACCACAAAAAGCAAAACAAAGTGTTAACATGGTAACAATTTAAGACCTGTCAGATCTGAGAGCGAAGCAATGGCAACCCTAAATGCGAAGCTCGTTACCATTCATAATTCAGAGCGAAAACTCCCTCGTACGTTTTCCCATTAGAAATTTTATAAGGTTTTTATTGCGTCGCGGGTGCGCGAAGTTCGCGCTCTGACGACCCACCGACCGCGGCGCACGGTCGCCTTTACTTTTTAAACATTCAAAACTGCTATTTCACTATTGGGATTTAAAATAGGTTTTTTTAGTTAACAACTCGATGTTATAATGGATAGCTAGAGGCGGCCTCGGTGGCAATTGTATTGTAAGTATACGCAGTAGGTCGCACGACTACGATCTACCGCTCTGAGGTCTCCGGTTCGAATCTCAGGTCGGGCAAAGTAATATTGGGTTCTTCTGTTCAATGGCGATAGGCTGGCATCAGTTATCACACCCTGGGACGAAATACACACGCAGACAGGTGGGTGCATTCGTTGCGCCTCTGACTATCCCATCGGGATAAACGGTGTGAGTGTATGTGTGTGAGATAGTATTATAGAGTTATAACTATTGCACATTCTGTATTAGAGATTATGGATATAATATAATTGTGTCTTTTGGAACTACGTTATCACAGCTTATTTTTGAGTGATGCGTTCGTGTATGTTACGTTAAAAAACTTATTAAAACTTTTTATATGCTCAAGTATTTTAAATT
Organism: Sphinx pinastri; assembly: GCA_947568825.1. Taxonomy (NCBI): domain Eukaryota; kingdom Metazoa; phylum Arthropoda; class Insecta; order Lepidoptera; family Sphingidae; genus Sphinx; species Sphinx pinastri. Next base: position 15,191,261 of record OX387624.1, on the reverse strand, counting down.
GTGGGATTTCGAAAGGTTTTATAAATAATTAATTATAAAATCTTATTTGAATATTATTCTATAGTCTCAGCCAAGACTTTCAGTAACGTCATTTATTCATTCTCATTTTCTCTTCATGCTATATCAGCATATGCACTAATATGCAGCTCAACATAATATTATTATTATAATTTTTTTAACGAGTGAGTCAGACGAGAAAGTGCGTAGCCTGCTAGTAAATGGTAACCACACCACTTTGTCAACCATAAAATGTCACGTAAACATGTAAGTAGGTACATACACACACACGTCTTTATCCCCGAAGGGGTAGGCAGAGGTACAACCAGGGTCACCCACTTTTCGCCATATTTGTTCCGTCCTATGATGTGATAGCGTGGTAGTCTATGGCCATATCGGGCACAAATTCTAGACTCCGGGCTCATACTGAGAAAGCCAATATCATTGTGCCCAAACCATAATTCGAACCAAAGACCACAGACTGGAAATAGAACAGCGCGTACGTGAACGTAGGTAGACAATATGTAAAAAAACCTACGCAGAACTCGTACTGCAAAATGGCACATCCACCTTCTTTTGTTCTTCCAAGGTTTCGCAAATTTCAAATAATGTAAGATCTGTTTGTTATAAGAACTAAATACTCAAACAGAGTAGACGTAATAACGTTTTTTTTATGGCATTGAATGACGAGAAGAGCATGCCGTTCGCCTGATGGTAAGCGATACGACCACCCATAAACAGTAGCAACACCATCCAGCACCTTGAGTTACAAAGTACTGTGTGGCATTCCACTTCGCTCGTCATTCTGAGATGAGATCCATAAGATGTTAAGTCTCATTATGTCCAGTAGTAACACTGGCTACAATGTCCTTCAAACCGAAAAACAACAGTCCATGCACACTGCTGCTTGGCGGTAGAAATAGACATTGCGGTGGTACCCACATAGACGGACTCTTACATATGAGAGACCTACCACCAGTAAATAATAACTAACACTATCCTCGGATAACAAGCTTAAATTGCGACTCTATTCACTAGTTTACACCTTATTTTCTCATAGCATTAAATTAACAAAACGCCAGGGCCGGAGTAAGTACATTTAATTTGAGCCTCTCGTCAAAAATACAATGAGCGTAGCACGGGCGAGCGGGTGTCGGCCCTGCGCGCTTCACGACCTCTATTAATTAAAACGCTGTGTAAACCGAGCTTTATCGGCGGCCGGCCGCGGCACCCAATTAGAGCCCATCGAGAACGCATTCAGGAGGAATTTATAGGAACCATGACCCCCCAAATTACAATTTTAGGTAGTTATTTTTGTAACTATCTTAGTAATTATTGTTTTTACTTTTAAAAGAAATCTATCTATATCTATATAATCTATACTGATTATATTAAAAAGGCTACGAATTGTTTTGACGTTGATACTGTGCTGGTTAAATAAGTGGCAACCTAATATACGGTTACCAGCATAGATTATTGTGTTAGTAGTTTACATATTTTCACTTTACCATCGAGTTGTAGTAGTATATTCGAGTTTTATTTTCTATAAGTCATTCTCTATTTAGAATTTAATCACCGAACACCTTAATTTTCTTTAATAATAATAATGTATTATTTCTACATTTTTGAATACATACAAGTTACTTTTAACGGGTTAGTCTGAAAATCTGTTGCGGAAACCTATGTTCAGAAGTGGACCTCCAAAGGCTCATAAAGAAGAATGTATTTTTGTAGTAAATAATGATATTATAATAATACAGAAAATAAGGCCTAAATTCGTCCCACAATGAGTCCAACGTTTCGCGCCAAAAATTATGCGGCTTAACGGCTCCCGGGTAATTTTGACAAACGACCGTTCCGATGCCACGCTTCAATGGAGTGTGATCGATTACTCGATTAAAAAATAGATTCTCCAAACGATTCGAGGCACATCGATTTAAACCAAAATGTTTTACTATTTGCGAATGTCGTTTTGTTAAAGAATTGGATATGATTGTTGAATATTAATTTGTTTTCTTTAATGGTCCTTAAATTAAAGTAGCATTAGTTATTCATCTTGAAAATCACCTATTCGAGTAATTTATTTTTCATTTTTAAAAGTAATGTTTACTCTACAGATACAAAACCAAAAAATGTACCAATGTTAGCAGAAACAAGTTACGTTTTTACCCGACAAAGTTCCCTATTTTTGCAGAGTACTATACTCGGTATAGCAATAAGCCATTCATCAGCGACAGCGTCGCTAAACACCGCTCGCCGCGCCAGATAACCGCGCTGTTAAACCGACAACAATGCCCGCTCGCACTCAATAAAAGATGATAACACTCTGAAATATGAACTGCCAGGACCCTACTCTACTTCACGAACATAAAACCTAACCTCACTCTTATAACATACACATTTCAGATGAAATTACCTTAAATATGAAGTATACTTATGATATTTCAGAATTGGTTGACTGGTTAGCATAATGAACGTGTAGCAACGAAAACAAACCGCAGCGAGCGCACGAATACAGCCAAATTTGCCAAAGAAAACACGACCAAGTTATAACGTTTCGGAACGTAGCGGCGGCGCCGTACAAAGCGCGGGAAACGCCGCCATTGGCGGAGAAGGTGGGCGGATAATATGGCGGAAATATTACCCAGGAGGTATTCAAGGAGGCCGGGAGTGTGGAGAGCGCCCCACACCCCGCGCACTCCAACCCCCGTCCGGAGGTTAATTACCCTCCCGGCCGATAAGGCAGCGGCTCGCTAATCACGTACTTATGGCCGACTGAAATTAAGTTATCGTTGGCGGGAAAACGACGCTCAGTTTGTTTGCGTTCCGTTTTACGGATAAGTATTGTGCGGCCGTGAGAGTAATGGAACGAAATTGGAGGCGACTCCGCTTTATCTTTTATGTGTAACGTCTCTCTCAGACGGCGTTGTTCAAACTGAGAGCTCCTGGGAGCTCTTTTTAATCGTTTAGCTTAATTTTTGCTTTGTTTTACATTCAAATAATGTTGTTAGAGGAAGAAATGTAAATCTACTTTTATCAACGCGAAAAGTGCTAAGTAATTTAGTGTAATCGTGTAACAATGGCTTCGGGGGATATTATTACGATGTATAAATTTAATTATAAGTACCTACTAGAATTAGGGTTTAAATAGTCTAAAGTATTTAATGTTGGATGATATTTTATGGTACCTATAAGAAATTTTAATATTAGGTATATGATAATAGGGAAATGACAATTTCAAAAATAGAGTCGTAAGATAACGTTGAAGAATGACTTTTGCGACGTGTTAACTAAGTGTATAGTTAGTATTAAACCGACAATGGGGTATTCTTGGGATGTACATTTGATCCCATATGCTTCAAGCATCATAAAAGGGTACTATAGTATTTTTATCACCCATTACAATTCAACATCTTTAGATACACTATAGACAACTTTAGAGAAAGGACCTGCGAACATACCAGATATTTGATCTGAATGAGGCATCAGGCAAATGCTTCATTCTTCGACTCTAAGCAGTTCATACGATCTGCGTCATATACAACCTCTATAGGCCGCGGCGAGGTCACTTTATGTAGTAACACTGTTTCAAATACCACCTAAGGAAGAAGGCTTGAAATGTTTAGTCTTCGAAGTTACATAATTAGGGCTCAATTTAAGTTTTGCGTAATTTTCTTTCACTGAATAAGATTTTCAAAAACTTTTGCAGCAATTTATTAAAATGTTCGGAAGGATTAAGTAGCTACTTATTTTATATGCCTTCGACTATGGGAAAAATAAGGCATTTCGTTTACATCATAATAAAAAAATAAAGACGTTTTATGCGTAAGCAAGTATTGGAAATATTTATACAGTATGAATAATTTTATGAAGACACCTACTTAGGTGGGTGCCGTGAAATATACTCGAGATCCGCAAACAACACAACTGCCAGCTGAGCTCTCAAATAAAATGCGATGAAATAAAAAGATGCCTGGCGACAAAACGTAGATACTTACGCATTGGACAACTTTATTTTACCGCTTGATTTGTATCGATGCTTCTTAAAGCTTACAAAACAAGGACTACGGTAGCTTGGCAAAAAATCACGAACAGCATAAGTAAGTTAGTAAGTTTATACATATTTACCACAAAAGCGGCTCAGCGAGAGATCGCGGGATCCGTTCCCCAGTTTTATTTTTCCAAGCTCTAAATGGAGTCGGTGGAGCATTTAAATAAGCTTCCTCGGCTGAAGTATGGTAATGTTAGTAATACGCGGGAAGGAGCCGCGCGAACACTTCCAGTGGCGGCCATTTTGGATTTGGTCCTTCGTGCCGGAGCGCGATCAATTATTGACGGCACTTGAATAATTCAGCGTTTTCTTTTATTGTTGCGCAATGTTTTGAATATTTAATTAATGACATTATTTTTGCTGTATCGCATTGGAATGTTGTAAATGAGAATAACTAAGAACCATGACTATGAAATCAAATAAAATTAAATGTAACAGTAGCTTAAAATTGTATATTATGTTTTTGCAATTAATTGCGCTTTTTGTAACAAAAACGACAATTTATACTACTCATAAAACCGATTTAATACAAATTAAGAACATTAATTATTCTTATAATTGGGTACCTATGTATTACTAATAAAAGCATCCTTTTAAACAATGAATAACAATACAATCTTTAAAGCAACCTAAACATAACGTTCCACATTCCATAAAAATAAACATCGTCTAACACACTCTAATCACAACATATATCACTATAAAACAGGCAATAGAAAAACTCTACCATAGACAAAAAATTAAGCATCTGTCGCTTGATCAAAGACGTTCCTTTATGCCTTAATTAGTAACAAATTATTGTACAAAAAGTATTGCCCCCGTTATCTGCCGCCCCGTTCCGGATGGCCTACCGGAACGCGACAAGTATTTTAAGCTGTGAATGTGTCGGCAACACTTTATGAATACCATATTTGTACCTAGTGTGAAGTCTATTAAGTATGAGACAGTCCTTTTTGGTGGAGAAATGGTTCATTAATATAACGCTATTTTTGTCAGATGTCTTTACAAATTAAGTTTTACTCAGGCCATCCTTACGTAGGTTTTGAATACAAAAATATTATGCAAATAATATATTATTTAAGTTAATATTATTTAAGTGTTGTTATTAATTTAAGTGGGAAGGTATTTTGATAAGTTAATTTACGAACATTTATTTTAAATGAATTCCTCAATAACTGTCATAATAAAGCAATCATAAATCACTCTACATTCAATCAAATTAACATAAATAATGTAACTACTAATCACAAAATGAAAATAGACCATTTATAACCTCAAACAAGTTGAAAGTTAGAGCGCCTTAAATTAGCCGCTCATGTAACCATATTCCACACGAAACATTTACGTTCCGTTGCACGCGGGGCTACCGAGTGGCGCGTTAGTGGCCCGTGCAAGAGTTCCACCCACTACTAACTAATTAGCTTCCGTATGCAGTAAATCTAAACTATATTGCGCCGACGTCTTTGATCACGCGCCAAGTGAAACGGAACGTACCGCCACGGAGCGCTTCATGTCAAATGCGCCCGCCGTTTTGCCCTTTTATGACTCTATTTAAATGGTTCAGGGAATATTTTTAAGATCTATTCATCAATGTTTACTTATTTGTTGAGAAAAAATATAATAAGCTTAACTTATGAGAAGTAGCGTAGCACAAAACCTTATATTGATACGGTTGCAGGAGTAACCCCTGATTTAGATACTTGGGAAGTAGAGACGAATAGTCAGGAAGACGAGTGTGTCAACAGCTTATTTGGATGTATTCTTTACTTATAATTCACAGCAATATTGATTCGCCGAGTTATTCGGCTAATTATTCGCCAATAGTCAAAATGAGGCAAAAAGCAGGGGTTAGGGCCAAATGTTATGACGATTATGAACCATTAATATTTGATTTTGATCTATCTACGTATAAAAATTAACGTAACGTTTTATAAACATATCTACACACTCATCTGGACCACTATCTACAAACCACTCATAATTTTTGATTCTGTATTTAGCAACCATAAAAATCTACGGGAGTTTACAATATAGGCTAAGCTCCCAATAAGTATTTGCAACAACACAATTAATACATATACCATAGTAAACTGTACACTGATATAAACCCGTCCAGGAAAATATAAGGTCTTCACTCAATTCGGAAGCACGTAAATTATATTAGCATATAACTGAAACATTTAACTACCTACACTCCTTTGGTCCGCACGAGGAATGTCATTACTCATTACAAATAACCCACACTGCACCGCCTTGATCTTCAAGTGATTGACGGGGAACAAATTATCATGTTTACCTACTGTAAATTATCTGCAGATACCTGCATATTTTACAATGAATTAAGTGTTTGATTTTCAACTTAAACCGCTTTGGGACTTGGGAGATAGATGGTAATAATTTTGACGCATCGTTATTTTGACTGAATTGCACTTTTTAAATATTTTTAATATCTAAAATAATAGAACAAAGGAGAGAATTGAAAAAACGCGCAATCTTGCATCACACAGATTAATCCTACTAAATAATTAGGTAACTACTAATTGCAAAGCCTACCCTTAAATCTGTGTCATTTTGCTCGAAAAGTCCAACGAGACGTTCCTTCACTAAATTAGCACTTAATTGGTACACCGCAACACCTACCAATCGGATTAGTACCTTAATACAGACACCAAATCTAGGTAATAAGATTACGGAGGCGCGCAGTAAATCTCGACACGCAGGCGCGCTTGCGTCGGTAATCGTTCTATCATATCAATCAGCCGGCCAGAAACAATCAATTAGAAAACGATCCCCTTTCAATTATTCGCCGCATCGGTCGTAATTGCCTCGGCGACTCCACCCCGGGCGGCCCCGATTATGTCTGATCGAATATCTATCGCCATAATGTTATAATAATTACATTGAAAGTCAGGTTTCTTTTGTTATTAGTTGTTGGTTTTGTTTGGTTTTCTTTGTGACGTGTATAATGTCTTCGATTTGGGGTACATTTGATATTGTATTTATTTCTTGTCGCTTTACATTTTTATGTTTGATGATATCTTTTGAAATGTAATAATAGATAGACCTTAATATTATGTATCCACAATTTTCCCTAATCCCGTACAACAGATAAGGCTCTGTAAACAAAGATAATCAATAAGTCGACCTTTAATATATTTTTAACTAAGAACAAATCAGACCTAAATTAGATACGGAAAATAAAATTACTAAGAAAACGTTTTCAATTAATTAAAAAACTAATAATTGAATAAATTGTAATAGTTACCTACATAACGACATAATGACTGTGTTAGAATCAAACTCTTTGCTCACACGTATTGCTGGCTGTCAAGTCTGGACACCTGAGCCGTCGACAGCGCGTGATGGATGCCGTGGAGCCCTGCAGCCCTGCGGCCCACCGGACCCTCCCCCGGCCGATTTGGTAATTATATTTAGATTAACTACGGGTATTGCGTTTTTTACAAGAAAGTCGAAATGCAGGGTTGTTTTTGTTCACACGTATGACATTAATTAAAAAAAAAATATGGTAAGCGCGTCTTTTGCAGAATCCTCTGGGGAGGAAATATCTTTACAATGAAGAACATTTTGAGCGTAAGAAGTAGATCGAGATTTTTTTTATAACAGTTATATTACTACAAATGCCAAAAAAATATAATTTCACAATAATTAGGGTATTTCAAATCAACTATTAAGATTTATGATATTTTTTGTTTTAATTAATTTAAAAATAACATTATTTGCAATGCACCTTATTTTCAAAAATTACAGATTTGATTAAAAACCAAAACAAACGTCATTCGAAATCCAAAACACTGTTGTCAATAAAATTGTGGTTGCAAGCCGATTTCGTAAAATGGAATAATGATAAACGGTGCTGAATCTGAACATGTACGCTGCGGCCGCCGCTGGATTTGGCGTGGCATTCATCGTCCTGCTACTCATTATTAGGTGGCGATGGAGGGCTTTGAAGGTAAGTCCAAGGAGCCACGTTCAAATAGCCTTAGAAGGGTTGTTACGTTATTGATCTTTATAAGAAAAGTGTTTCGGATATCGACGGTAAAAAGCGATTTTGTCGTATCTCGAAATATCCAACTTTACACCAGAGCCAAAAAACGATTTAAAAAATTCATAACTCGTAAATTTATGAAGATAGAAAGTTGAGATTTGGAACATATTTCCAAAAATCTAAACCTTACTTTTCACGGTTAACCGAAATATCCTAAAGTTACTACTTCATTGATTTTATACTAGTTACAGCAGTCGATGTTTTAATGTCGAGCAGCAGAAATGTTTTATCTGTGAGGTGAAATGTATGACCAACTAAGATACATAAAGATTTCGATGCGACGGATCTGCTGTATCTCAAATAAAAACCATGCGAATCATGTTTATTTTGCTGTATATGATTTATTCGAACTAGTTTATGAAAAAAACCACGACTTACATACAAGCAGTATCATAAAAGTTATAAAAATAAAATGCTGTATCTTTTACTAAACGCTTTTATTTTCTTTTTAAGAATGTAAGGACAAAAAAAAACAAATAAATAAACAAAATAAACAGTAATTTTTCTATTCAACTCTAACTATATTCGTCTCCTGTTGTTGGGGGGGAGGGAGGGGGGGGGGGGCTCAGAATCCCCCAAGCATCGAACTACGCTTTAAGCATCAATGGCAGTGACTATCCCGCCCTCACGCCCGCCACTGCAACTCTTGTAAGCCAGGATCAGCAGTGGCACACATTTTATGATACCGAGCGGTGAAGCTCGGCGAATCTCAGGGAACACTAATCTGTCTTTAACCCGCAATGAAATCAATCAAATAGAAACATAGGGAGGAGTTGGAAAAAACCGGCGTCAAGGGCAGCGTGAGACCTACTTTCCACGCTATCTTCCATCACTGAGATCGCAACATTGTACTAAAAGATAATACAACATTAAAAACTAACTACCCTGCTTGAAGCGGCGATAGCCTAGTTGGGAGTGGAACGGACTGTCGAGACAAATGTCCGCAGGTTCCAAACCTAAGGGTTCTGACGAAACCCACTTCTGACTTTTCTAAAAAAGTTATGTGTGTTTTCGTTGTAATTTATCGCTCGCTTTAACGGTAAAGGAAAACATCGTGAGGAAACCTGCATACCTAAGAAGTTCTCTGAATTTCGAAGATATGTGAAGTCCGCCAACCTCCATTAGGCCAGCGTGGTGGACTAAGGCCTAAACCCTCTCAGTTGTAGAGGAGGCCCGTGCTTAGCAGAGGGCAGTATATAATACAGGGCTGATATGGTATGGTATAGTACCCCCTGCCGCCCGCCCGCCACCCCCTGTGGCCCCTATTAGTCATCTTTTACGACAGGCACCGTACCGTACCGTGGTGGACTTCTCCAAACGCCCCCAATCCATACGGTGGGAGATGCCGGTCAGTCCTCCCCCTAGCGTCTTCTACGTCTCCTCTGGTGGCGGGAGGTATCTTCGCGCTCCTGATCCCTCTCGGCACTCTCCTTCTGGTAGAGGACCACCTCGCAGAATTGGGCCATCACACGCCATGACCTCTGGCTGCCGACCATGGAACCGGCCACGGCCGGCAGTGAGAGGTCTCCTCCAACGACTGCTCTGAGAGCGCTGCGCTCCTCGTCCCAGACTGACCAAAACTCCAATGTGTGCTGATCCGTATCCAGCAGGCAGTTGTCACAATGATAACAAACAGCCGAAACCTCTGCGCCTACTATTCGACACAGTTACTCACCGAAGCAGCTATGCCCGGTAAGTAACTGTATCAAGTGAAACGTAGCCGGGCCATGGCGCCTGTCCAGCCATGCAGTAAACCGGGCGCACTACCGCGACAACCCTGAACCCCGCTGTCAGGGCCTCCCGCCTGATACGCCACTCCTCCACGTCAGCTCGACGTAGGGAAGCCTTCATGGTCTCCACCTTCTTCAGGGCCGGATGCTGCCCATGTCCGGATGCCTCCTCCCACCAATGAAAAGCATCGAAGAGGGCGACCAGATCCCAAAGCAAGAAACCGATCAATAAGCAAGCCGCCTCGAAAGAAACTGTGCAGTATACCCTGATCACCCGCTACGCCAAAACTATGGGTTTAGCAAGAGAGCGATGCAGCGGTCGCTCAAGAAGTGCTTTGGAAGTCGAGAAGCTGGTTCGGAATGGCGTAGGTAAGGTACACGCTGGGGTAGAAGCGAAGTGACGGGAGCGGGTCTGGCTAGAGTGACGTATTGACAAAGTATTAATCACTGTACAAAAAAACAATACTCTGTTCCTATGACGTAAGTGTGATTTTCGCTATCCGATTCAATGTTTGAAATGTAGTAACTTTTCAATAATTATACGCACATCTCTGGCAACGTAAAATTTTGGGCCGACAGAAATGCTGTATCTCCGAAAATCAATCTCCATAATTGAAAAATAATGTTGTAGCAATTATTTACACTGGGCGTATTGTTGTATCTCTTTTATTTTCAAAAGTAACGTTTTTTTCTCTATTTACAGCAAATTTTTGTGTAAACTGTACAAAAACTAGGAAAAAATCGATGGCGTATCTTAATTTTTTTTCGTCGTAAGAAGACGAGACCTAGACCATTCGATGCGGCTTTTTTTTCTGATCAATAATATAGTAATAAGTCATTTTGGCCATTTTCCGAGATACGACATTTCCGCTTTCTACCGTCGACGACGGTAAAAAGCGATTTTGTCGTATCTCGAAATATCCAACTTTACACCAGAGCCAAAAAACGATTTAAAAAATTCATAACTCGTAAATTTATGAAGATAGAAAGTTGAGATTTGGAACATATTTCCAAAAATCTAAACCTTACTTTTCACGGTTAACCGAAATATCCTAAAGTTACTACTTCATTGATTTTATACTAGTTACAGCAGTCGATGTTTTAATGTCGAGCAGCAGAAATGTTTTATCTGTGAGGTGAAATGTATGACCAACTAAGATACATAAAGATTTCGATGCGACGGATCTGCTGTATCTCAAATAAAAACCATGCGAATCATGTTTATTTTGCTGTATATGATTTATTCGAACTAGTTTATGAAAAAAACCACGACTTACATACAAGCAGTATCATAAAAGTTATAAAAATAAAATGCTGTATCTTTTACTAAACGCTTTTATTTTCTTTTTAAGAATGTAAGGACAAAAAAAAACAAATAAATAAACAAAATAAACAGTAATTTTTCTATTCAACTCTAACTATATTCGTCTCCTGTTGTTGGGGGGGAGGGAGGGGGGGGGGGGGCTCAGAATCCCCCAAGCATCGAACTACGCTTTAAGCATCAATGGCAGTGACTATCCCGCCCTCACGCCCGCCACTGCAACTCTTGTAAGCCAGGATCAGCAGTGGCACACATTTTATGATACCGAGCGGTGAAGCTCGGCGAATCTCAGGGAACACTAATCTGTCTTTAACCCGCAATGAAATCAATCAAATAGAAACATAGGGAGGAGTTGGAAAAAACCGGCGTCAAGGGCAGCGTGAGACCTACTTTCCACGCTATCTTCCATCACTGAGATCGCAACATTGTACTAAAAGATAATACAACATTAAAAACTAACTACCCTGCTTGAAGCGGCGATAGCCTAGTTGGGAGTGGAACGGACTGTCGAGACAAATGTCCGCAGGTTCCAAACCTAAGGGTTCTGACGAAACCCACTTCTGACTTTTCTAAAAAAGTTATGTGTGTTTTCGTTGTAATTTATCGCTCGCTTTAACGGTAAAGGAAAACATCGTGAGGAAACCTGCATACCTAAGAAGTTCTCTGAATTTCGAAGATATGTGAAGTCCGCCAACCTCCATTAGGCCAGCGTGGTGGACTAAGGCCTAAACCCTCTCAGTTGTAGAGGAGGCCCGTGCTTAGCAGAGGGCAGTATATAATACAGGGCTGATATGGTATGGTATAGTACCCCCTGCCGCCCGCCCGCCACCCCCTGTGGCCCCTATTAGTCATCTTTTACGACAGGCACCGTACCGTACCGTGGTGGACTTCTCCAAACGCCCCCAATCCATACGGTGGGAGATGCCGGTCAGTCCTCCCCCTAGCGTCTTCTACGTCTCCTCTGGTGGCGGGAGGTATCTTCGCGCTCCTGATCCCTCTCGGCACTCTCCTTCTGGTAGAGGACCACCTCGCAGAATTGGGCCATCACACGCCATGACCTCTGGCTGCCGACCATGGAACCGGCCACGGCCGGCAGTGAGAGGTCTCCTCCAACGACTGCTCTGAGAGCGCTGCGCTCCTCGTCCCAGACTGACCAAAACTCCAATGTGTGCTGATCCGTATCCAGCAGGCAGTTGTCACAATGATAACAAACAGCCGAAACCTCTGCGCCTACTATTCGACACAGTTACTCACCGAAGCAGCTATGCCCGGTAAGTAACTGTATCAAGTGAAACGTAGCCGGGCCATGGCGCCTGTCCAGCCATGCAGTAAACCGGGCGCACTACCGCGACAACCCTGAACCCCGCTGTCAGGGCCTCCCGCCTGATACGCCACTCCTCCACGTCAGCTCGACGTAGGGAAGCCTTCATGGTCTCCACCTTCTTCAGGGCCGGATGCTGCCCATGTCCGGATGCCTCCTCCCACCAATGAAAAGCATCGAAGAGGGCGACCAGATCCCAAAGCAAGAAACCGATCAATAAGCAAGCCGCCTCGAAAGAAACTGTGCAGTATACCCTGATCACCCGCTACGCCAAAACTATGGGTTTAGCAAGAGAGCGATGCAGCGGTCGCTCAAGAAGTGCTTTGGAAGTCGAGAAGCTGGTTCGGAATGGCGTAGGTAAGGTACACGCTGGGGTAGAAGCGAAGTGACGGGAGCGGGTCTGGCTAGAGTGACGTATTGACAAAGTATTAATCACTGTACAAAAAAACAATACTCTGTTCCTATGACGTAAGTGTGATTTTCGCTATCCGATTCAATGTTTGAAATGTAGTAACTTTTCAATAATTATACGCACATCTCTGGCAACGTAAAATTTTGGGCCGACAGAAATGCTGTATCTCCGAAAATCAATCTCCATAATTGAAAAATAATGTTGTAGCAATTATTTACACTGGGCGTATTGTTGTATCTCTTTTATTTTCAAAAGTAACGTTTTTTTCTCTATTTACAGCAAATTTTTGTGTAAACTGTACAAAAACTAGGAAAAAATCGATGGCGTATCTTAATTTTTTTTCGTCGTAAGAAGACGAGACCTAGACCATTCGATGCGGCTTTTTTTTCTGATCAATAATATAGTAATAAGTCATTTTGGCCATTTTCCGAGATACGACATTTCCGCTTTCTACCGTCGATATATACGTTTAGTGTACTTAGAGCCTAATGTTTAAGTAAATTTTATACGACAGTTATCCTATTAAAATAAACAGCTATGAATATAGTACTGATTTGATTACCATAGATAGCATAAATTAGAGACTTTTGACCTTTGACTTTTGTATTCGGTCGGCTTATACAGCTATGTGACGGGTAGTATTTACTGCGAAGTGGTGAAACAAGCCGTAGAGTTGAAAATATGATGTAACCTATAAAACTCAAATGGGGTACAGAAAACAAAACAAATAGAGCCAATTGTATTATGTAATACAAGAAAGATCTATGCTAAAGAAAAATAGTCACGAGCATGAAGTAAGAGTAGTTTTTGCAGTCGGACGGCGACTGCCCGCCGTGCACGCCGGTGCAGCTGGTACACCGGCTGTGCCCACACCACAACGTGGTGCAGCGGTTCGAGGTGGAGCAGAAGGACAGCCTCGACGACCACCTAGACGTGCTCACTAGGAAACTTGCCGAGAAGGTACATCATTCCGATTGTCTATAAAACAGAACGGTCTAGGACTTATTCATCCTAAGTTCAGTCATATTTATTTCTATATTTGATAGACATTAGACTTATTTTAATTAATTGTATTTTTTCACATTATTCATCTAGCGACGATATGCTTGACCGCAAACTGGTAGAGTCCAGAATTCTAACTATACTAAGGTCAAACAATCAAAATGCACGCATTATGGCAATAGACCCATAACGTATCCTTAAAATAATCCTAAATACATTTTGCTAGATAGAGATTGCATCATGTTATTGTCTATCTGTAATCTGCTGTTATTTTTTTCATTTCCCGCAGGAGGGCCGTCTTCGCCTCTCAAAATCCAAGATCCGCGAGACGCAGAACGAGATAGACAATCTCCACGCGATCGACCAGGACGTGCGCATCAAGTACCGCGAGATCATGGAGTCGCTCCGCACCGACCTGCTGGGCAACGAGAAGGAGTGCAAGCGGCTGCAGGAGCAAATCGAGTGGGTGTCGCGCAGGCGCGCCGAGCTCAAGGAGGAGGTGATTTCTTGATGATTTCGTTTATTTTACAGTTTCAGAGTTATAAGGATTCGGGTGCGATTTTGAGACCAATACTAACATTTAAGCAGCAATAGCCTAGTTAGGAGTGGAACATATTGCAGAGACAAAAGTCTGCAAGTTCAAAACCCAAGATCACGCACCACTGATTTTTCTAAAGTTATGTTGGTATTTTTTGGGAATTATCGCTTTAACGGTGAAGGAAAACATCTTGAGGAAACCTGCATACTTGAGATGTTCTTTATAAGAATTTCGAAGGTATGTGAAGTCTACCAACTCGCACTAGGCCAGCGCGGTGGACTAAGGCCTAAACCCTCTCAGTAGTTAAGGAGGCTCGTTCCCAGCAGTGGGACAGTATATAATACGGGGCTGGTATTATTATTCTTAACATCCTTTATTCTAAAAGTTTTCTTAGTTTTCTTGTTTTTTTATTATTATTATTACTAACGTTTCATGTGGGTGTAATAATGTGAACTAAAGTAGTCTCTCATAGTTTATGATACCTCGTATTTATCCTAGTATGGGATCAGGAGTCTGGACAAAAAGGACATCTTGTCTTCTAAATTATGTTACTAAGCTTCGATTTTGACTTGCTCCTTATTACGCTCATCCATACCTTACCGTGTCTTGAGCGTAATATTAAATATTGACTATTTTATTAGATAAAAACGTTAAAATAAAACATGTTACAAAATGTTTTGATTAAATACGCAGAACAATTTGTACTAATAGATAAGCCGAATGAACGCCGCGTATCGCAAAACGGCGAAGAACGTGCACAAAGATCTGACGGCGGAGCTCGATCAACTTGACCAATTAAGTAAATTTTATTGTTTATTAAATTCGTCGGCCGCCTGACTGACCATTAACATTGCTCTCAACACAGGTGCGCCGCGGTCAGAGGCTGTACGGAGAGGCGGCGGCAGAACTAGCCAGCAACCTCGCGGAGCTGCAGCGAGGAAGAGTTCCTGAACATAGAATCACTGACAAACCCCAAAGAGAACACTCCCTGACCTCTCTCCGGCACAGAAAAGAGCCACACTTGCCTCACGCCACGCCGGTGGGGTCGCTCGTCATCAAAGCATCGCCCCCGTACGCGCCTGATATGACTCTGTCCCATTTGGACCCGCCGCAGTGAACTTTCCGCCTTGATAGGTTTGATATTTTTATCGAAATTATGCTGTGACTATTTTTATATTGTGTTTTTTATTTATTTATATTTATTATACACATCATTTACCAATAGCTGTTTGATTTATACACGAAATATTACCTAATGTCCCTATAGGATTCATTCAATTAATAAACTATACCTACTATATACATTCCACACAGTTATTTGTAACTCAAGGTGCTGGATGGTGTTGCTACTGTTTATGTGTGGTCGTATCGCTTACCATCAGGCGAACGGCATGCTCGTCTCGTCATTCAAGGCCATAAAAAATAAAAAAAATAAAAAATTGCCAGTTTCATATAAAAATAGGATAATTTGGCAACACTAGCTATAATTGGACAGGGCTGCTTGCGTATGCGTAAAATAATGCTATCACCAAACATACACGCTATCGAAAAATTCACAAAACAACAAAAGCGACGCATCCCGGCCGGACCCCCTTTTATTTTATACCTCTCGTTAATTCCGAGGGTTAAAATCCCCGAAAAAGTGAGCACTTGCCTTGTTTACAAGGTTTTAGATTTTAATTTAGATTGGGGTTGCGTGAGCGCGGAATTCAAAATGGCGTAAGTGTAGCGCAAAACGGCGGGAAAATTGTGTTGTTTGCTGACGACATTAGGTCTCTGGATGTTTTATGAGGGGCGCTCTCTGCGTATCCATTAAAATCGCATTCGTATGTGATCACCTAATACAATATCATCAAGTCCGCGCCGGGGGTGCTTTGTGAATAATTTCGCGGCAATCTGCTCGCATTTGTATCGGATTTATATAATGTCTTATAATTTAATAATTGTTATGCAAGAGAAGTTAATTTGTGTAAGGGGTTAAAATAACTTATTTCTTTAAAAAGTTCTACTTACTGCAGATTTTGCTTAAAAAATATATATTAAATCAAATCAGATACTGCACAGTGCCCAGTGTTATTAAATCTTTTTATAAGTAAATGCATCAAAATGGACATAATTAAAATTCTATACAAAACATTACATCTCAACCCGTGTTTTAAACGTTCAAATGAAGTGATCACCGCTGAATAAAATTAAATTTATCATAGGATTCAAGGGTCGCTTCGTCAGCCGTAAAGATGCTATGACGCTGACAGGTCCTCCGTACAGAACGCACAAAAAAAAATTACGGATTAAATATTTGCAAAAAAATACTTACATTAAAAAAGGTCCATCCTTTTTAGTGTTTTGTTTCGTGATAAGAGTGACAATCCGTTCGGAATCCCTCGGCCACCTCGGCAAGTCCCCCTCGATATAAGCTAGCGGTGAGTAGGTACACATAAAACACCACCGCACTGTGATGGGAACTAACCAAATCAATAAAATATCATTACAACCTGTTTCGCTTTTAATATGCGTTTACCTATCATAAATAAAGTCTATTATAGATAAGGTTATTTCAATTAAAAAACTAGGTCAACGGAAAATACCCTATAGGTTTTGATTCCCTCGCGAAATTGCAAAATATGCGACATAAACGGTCATACTTTTCATTGCGTTGACACTTGACTTACAAGTTTGATTTTTTCACAGCTGAAAGAGACGAGAGAGTGTTGATATATCTCTACACGTTCCTGAGAAAAAGGGTCTTGACAGACAGACAGACAGACGGACAGACGGACAACATTCCTTTTTTCCTTTTTAAGTACGGAACCCTAAGAACCTATATGCACGAAACCGATTATAAAAAATCTTTCATTAACAGAAAGCTAAATTGACCTTAAATCATATATCTTACTTTATTTTGATTTAAGAATACATTCAAGCGAACCGCGAGTAGAACTTTCATGCTTCCATGTGCATTTTGTAAAATGAACTATCATCGGAGAAATCAAAACGTATACCCAATGAAGTATTTGCGTAATAAAAAGCTCTTTAATTACCCAGCGAGGAGTGCTCGCATCTGTCGCTTTAAAATCTGTCTGTTTGTCCTGCTTTAGTTCACATTTGTTACGCCCGCGGCCGTCGTACGCAAACACTAGTGTGTCAATCATTGGTCCACTTATGTTTTGTAGTTAATTTGTTGACTTAATAAAACGAGCTTGCTTTTTAATTAACCACGGGTTTGTTTCTACGTTAGATGCTGCATTCATGACTATAAATGAGAATTCTCTAAATTATTCGGTTTTAATTTCTCTACAAATAAGACACAACGCAAGTTTTATTAGACGCTCGTTCGTTTTATACCTGCATAGGTAAGTATTAATTTGGTTAGTTAAATAGTAATATCTTAGATAATTACGTTTCACATTTGTATTTTATTAGAATATATTTGATAAATCCCACCTATTACAAAAACCTTTACAAGATTTTAATTGCGCTCCAAAGACGAAAAGCCCCCGGGGCCGACAGGATCCCTGTCAATGCTGCTTTTTAAAACTGCCTCTACCCAGAGGTTCGGAAGGAGGCAGTTGTGATAGGTATCCACAAGCCGGGAAATCCCGCATCCGAACCTTCCTCATATAGGCCAATCAGCTTGCTTAGTACGATAGGCAAAATTTACGAGCGGATCGTCCTCGACCACCTCAAAATAGTCGCCCATAACAACCATCTGATCCGTCCGGAGCAGTTTGGTTTTCGTTCTAGACGCAGTTGCGTAAACCAGGTGCTCCGCATCACGAAGCACGTTTACGATAAATTCAGAATCGGTATGCCTACGGGCGCTCTTTCTTTTGATATTGAAAAAGCATTCGACAGGGTGTGGCACAACGGCTTGCTCTACAAGCTGTACACTCTCAACGTGCCAGCTCGTGCACATCATACGAGACTTTTTGTCGAATCGCGGCTTCAAATAACTCTCTCTTCCCGACACACCATTACGGCCGGAGTCCCGCAAGGCTCCGCTCTTTCCCTTTTCTTTTCTAGCTGTACACCAGCGATATCCCTAAACCGAAGAACGCCCGTCTGGAGCTCTATGCGGATGACACCGCAATCTACGCCTCACGTAGAGACCCCGATAATGTGGTGCGCACTTTGCAGGCCGCCGCTGACAAGCTCGGTGAGTGGTTCCGCAAATATGGCGAATCACCGTCAATCCCACAAAGAGCCCGGCTATCCTGTTCACTTTGAAAAGGAGAGTCCATGTGCCTCACAACTCAGTCCACATGTCCAACCAGGTTATCCCCTGGACGGACAAAGCCAAATATTTAGGAGTGATCCTTGATTAGAGGTTGATTTTCATCCCATACGTAAATGCGGTACGCGCGCGAGCCGCATTTGCGATGAGCCAACTGCATTGGCTCATAAATAGGAAAAGCAAAATGTCCATCCGCAACAAGATTAGGATCTTTACCACGTGTATTAGACCGATCATGACATACGCGTCGCCCGTGTTCGCCCATATACCGCCTGCTCGTCTTAAGCGTATGCAGGTATTGCAAAACATTTTTCTTCGACACGCTCTTGGTGCCCCGTGGTACGTTCGCAATCGCAACCTCCACGTGGATACCAACAAGCCGACCATCAGGCATTTCATGCAAATGACCGGCAAATGCTACTTCGATCGGGCGGTAAATCACCCAAATACGTTAGTCCGCAAAGCGTCAATATACACTCCATTCGACCGCGCCAAATGGAGACGGCCGCGTTCAGTCCTAACCCATCCAGAGGACGATATCACTCTGGCCATTCGCAGTAAGGACGAGTTCCTAAAACCTCCACACGACCGCAGTTCCGTCCTCGCCGCCGAGGACCTCGCCGCGTTGCCTGACCCCCCCCCCCCCCCCCCCCCGCTAACAGTTCCGGCCCGAGTGCCGACGAAATAAATGAATAGGATTAGGTTAAACACCAACATGCTCCACTAATCGTTGATGTCTCATCCTCTCCCAGTACCCGTCCTGAGCCGAGGTTCGTAACCCGTTAGTGGGTTCCCCTCAGCATGGTTACTTAAATCAAGGGTTGCGAGAGCCTAAAGCGTTCACCCGGAAGTCCGGTGTGGCCAGAAAAGGCGACTCGCGTCAGGCTACTGGCCGGTAGGTCCATTCAAAAAAACAAAAACCAAGATTTTAATAGTACGAAAGTTAGTGTTTTTGACTATTTCGTAAATCGATATTTGGTATACCTAAAATTATTATCCACACCATAGTAACTGTAAAAGATGACTTTAACTGCTGTTTCGTAAGCAGAAAGGATTATTTGGATCTCGGAAAATAACAACGTAATATTATTCCTACAACGCCATCTACATTCAGTTGGGGGAAATGTTAAAGTAACAATGGTTTGCTTTTGTAACTTGACCGTCATATTGAGCAAAATAAATGTTATTGTTTTGTAATAAACACATTTAAGCGTTTAATTGTATTGGCTAGATAGTAAATTTCTATCTGTAAGATAGACTATACATTAAAATGAAGAACACTACATAGATAAGTATTGTAGTAAGTAGAGCTATATTAGGAACAAAAAACATATCACCAACTTCATATAATTTATATTTAAGAAAATAGCAGCTAAATTTAAATGTAATAATTCAAAATCTTATAATTAAATACCTACCCTTTACAGACATAACATTTAAACAAAGAAAGTGCTACGAATTGCAAAAGCACTCACCCTAAAGCGAGAGCCCATCAGATTTTTAAATTTGCTAAGCGCCTCACATATACAGCCTGTTTAGTTGGATATACAATAAATTTACAATTTTTTTCACGTATTCAAAAAACCTAATGGCATGGCATTCCAAACTTTCTGCCCACGACATAATGACGTCTCGAGATTTGCTCAAATACCGACGTATATTTACATCTAAAAGATATTAAAAGTTGAGCCACCCTTCTAAGTAGGCGCTCTTTTTCCTTTTTGTCCTTAATGTAAAAAAGAAAAACGCGAAAACTTTCGGGACGTGGCGAGTTTAAATTTTTCCACCCTTAATGCGCTTATTACGAGCGGGAACGAAATTGAGTGGTCCTCAAAGTTTTTTGTAATAACTTTTGTTTTTATTGTCTTTGTGTTTTACGATTGTTTTAAAAGCAAACCACAATATCACAACCTAAGTAATTTAAGAAAATTAATGTTAAATCACAAACGCTCGATCAATTTTTATAGTATAATACAAAATATATCTTAATCTACTCTACTTTTATGCCACATCTTTCACGGAAAATGTAATAATTGTTCCCACAATTGTTTATTTACGTATCACTGACATTTTACATGTTTATTTACATATCAGGATATGATAGGGGGCGAGCCTATTGCCATATCGGGCACATATTCCAAATTCCAGCCCGATACTGATAAGAATAACCCAATATCACTTTGCCCGACCCGGGGATCGAACCGGAGACCTCAGCGTTACAGTCGTACTGTAATACAACTACCTACTCCACCGAGGCAGTCGATTTTTTTTTATTACTAAACGCAATATTACGATTTCCTAAAAAGATATAGGTACTCTAATATGTAATAAAGGTAACTTCTTTTTACTTTGAACTGAATTTGAGAACCACTGCCCAACAATACAAAGAATTGAGCACATAACGCGAAACACAAGAAATGTTATTAAAGGGAGGTGGCATTTACATTTTTATCTGCATTGAGATTATATTATTCTAAATTAAGAAATGGGATAAAAACATAAAAAAAACGTTTTATTTTTTTATTTTATATCGGAATAAATCTTGGAATAAATTAAGGTGAAGTGAATACCTATAGTTATAGATTATAGGTCACCGATTATATGTATGGTCGCTGTTATAGGTACTAGATTTTACCTACAAACATATATAAAAGTAAAAACGTTCTCTCGTGTACGCCGCGCGTCGTTTTCATTACAACTTATTTCTTACATTCTTTCGCTGGCTGTCTGGCACATGAACATTGGTCGGCCCAGGGTCGGCCATTTGACGAAAAGTTTTCTTATTTAACCACAAAATACAACTTTATTGGTGTGTTGACTATGGTACATGTAGATTTCAGGGTATAAACAAACCGAGATAAGATCTACCCTCATTCACTTTCATTTCACTGGTGGTAGATCTCTCATATGTAAGAGTCCGTCTGGGTGGGTACCACCGCAATGTCTATTTCTGCCGCCAAGCAGCAATGTGCATGCACTGCTGTGTTACGGTTTGAAGGACATTGTAGCCAGTGTAACTACAGGACATAGTGAGACTTAACATCTTATTTCTCAGGATGTCGAGCGCAGTGGAATGCCACACAGTACTTTTTAACTCAAGGTGCTGGATGGTGTTGCTACTGTTTATGGGTGGTCGTATCGCTTACCATCAGGCGAACGGCATGCTCGTCTCGGCATTCAATGCAATAAAAAAAAAACATAAGTAGCAGCAGATTTAGTCAGTGAAATTCAAAAACTATTTAGAGTTAGATTGGAGTGTTCAATGTCATTGGTATGGGTGAACTATATACTCCTCTACTTAACGCTTGAAGAAGCATGAACTTGACAGTTTCGGAACGTATCTACAAGCATTTTCGTTTTTGGTGGATTTTATTTTACAGAGCAACAGTGCTTATGTAATCTTTCGCAATCGCTTTTAACTTCCGAAATCAATAAAGTATCTTGATCCTTGTCTTCAGATGGATCCAAAACATCCAGACACAATGTAATGGCTGGGTTATTAAACATAATTTCACCTAATCTATACTAATATTATAAAGAAGTAAATTTCAAATAAAAATACACAAGTGTTATTCGAGACCAATAATAATATAAATAAATACAATCTCTGCAATTGCACCATAATCGAGAAGTTTCAACACATAAAATATTTAGGTAAGTATACCTAATTATCGACAAGCGGCTATCTTGGCATATGCAGACTGAGCTTGTTATGAATAAACTTAGGAAACTAATGTAGGTATTTAAGACACTACGACATGTAACTACTACGTATCTTTTGCGACAAATCTATATTTCTCTCGCACAGTCAGTCTTATCGTACTGCTTATCAATCTTGGGTGGAGCTACAAAAACAAAATTCCTTGAATTAGAGCGGGCTCAGAGGTCGCTACTAAAAGTTATGTTTTTCAAACCTTTTAGATTTCCCACGGAAAGTCTCTATTTCACATCTGAAATCCTGACCGTAAGAAAGTTATACTTGGTACAACACGTTCTTAAAATTCATAAATCTCTCCCTTTGACATAGTTAAAACAAAAAATCGAAGGAAAGATATAGTTGCCCCCCAGGTCCAGGTCAAATCTGCTTTTACCAGGAGATAGTATGATAAGCAATCAACTCGTATATACAATTTAATAAATTAGGAACTACATGTTACATAACTTAACATACTACCATTGCAAGATAACTCTGCTTGACTGGTTGAAAACTAAAAGCTATGAAGAAGTGGAATCTATTGTACAAACCATAATAATATAGAATACACATAACAAACTCATAGAAACACACACACACACACACACACATAATCATACACCTACGGTACACGTGTGCTTCGTCCTGTTATTTCTATTTTTTCTAGTTCGCAGTTTTTTTTGTATATATTACTACTCTTTGTAAGTTTGTACAATTAATATCATCTCTTTGTTACTAGTTACTATAGTTCGGACAAACTAAGCTGGCCGGTATGACAATTAAATTTTTTTCCCGACACGATAACTCTGTGAGAACGTCTACCCAAAATATTTAAAACCGTGTCATGTCATACCGGCCATATTAGTTTGTCCCTACTATAATTATAATGCAAGCTTTGGAAGAGCGAAGTCTCCTAACACAAGCAATAGATTTTGCTTAAAGGGAGAGTTCAAACCATAAAATGTAAACCATATTTTATGTTGATGAAATTAATTATTATTATTTTTATTTTAACTTAATGTTTTCTCGAAGAAGTTATTCTTCGTTATTAAATGAGACTTACGGGCCTAAGCCAAGTGAGAATCATCTAATTTACGGAGAATGAGAGATAGGGGTTTCTTCTTGGAGAAACTTTCGAACTATTTCCATCCACATCACCTCGGAGGTTGGCAATCCACCACTGTACGTTTTAGCCGACATTTTTTGCCACGTACTACTAAACTATGGAACCAATTGCCGCCAGCAGCATTTCCGGACAGATACGACCTGGCGAGCTTCAAAAAATGAGCGTATTCCCACCTAAAGGCCGGCAACGCATCTCTGTGCCCCCTGGTATTGCAGATGTTCATGGGCGGCGGTGATCACTTACCATCAGGTGAACCGTATGCTCGTTTGCCCCCTATATCATTAAAAAAAAACTACAAATATTTAGAATTGCTACCTTTTGCATTGTAATATAATATGAATTTGTAGGGAGATCTAGAACTTTAATTGAGTTTAATAGGAATTTTGGTATAACACCCGTAGCTACTGGAGAGAACCAGAGGCGCGATAGGAACCTTTTTCAATTTCCATATTCGGAATATTTCTTCTCGTAATTCTGTATATTTGTTAATCTTTTCGGTTATTGTTTTCTGTAAATTATGGGAGTGTTTTTTTTTTTGGGTAGGCGATCCTGCAGTCAACACCGGGGGAAACCTGCTAATGGGATACTGGAGTCCCCCGGCTTAACGACTGCAGGGGCCTGGGAAGGAAGTGGAATAGGGAGACGGGAGGGAAGGTTCTCAGGATGGGCGGAAAGAGAAGGGGGTGCCAGGAAATGTTCGCGGGCCCTTTTAGGCCTCAATGTGATTTACAACCAAGAGATATACACACTGAACTGTGTGCCTCGACCCGCCGCTAATGTCCCCCCGCGCATGGGCGTGCATTGGGTGTGAAGACCCAGCGCACAAGAATTGCCTCAGGGGGGTAAATTATGGGTATTTTTTTTTTTTTTTTAGGTAGGCGATCCTGCAGTCAACACCGGGGGAAACCTGCGAATGGGATACTGGAGTCCCCCGGCTTGACGACTGCAGGGGCCTGGGAAGGAAGCGGGAAAGGATGATGGATGGAAAGGTGGGGAGTGGAGAAAGGTTCTCAGGATGGGCGGAAAGGAAAAGGGTGCCAGGAAATGTTCGCGGGCCCTTTTAGGCCTCAATGTGTTATGCAACCAAGAGGTATACACACTGACTGTGTGCCTCGGCCCGCGACTAATGTTCCCCCGCGCATGGGCGTGCATTGGGTGTGAAGACCCAAAGCACAAGAATTGCCTCGGGGGGCGAAATTATGGGTATTAGGTACCGCTACGTAGATTATGTATGCTATTTTCTTATTCTTGTCTATTAGTGTTATGTCTGGTCTATTGTGATGTATGGTTTTATCGGTTAATATAGCTCTATCAAAATACATTTTATAAGTACATGTTACTCTCCAGTACTGGCTTTGGACTGTATGACTCCGGGCTGATACTGAATAGAAAAATTCAATATCACTTTGCCCGGGCCGGGGATCAAACCCGAGACCTCAGCATTGCAGTCGTAACGTGATACAACTACGCCACCGAGGCAGTCGCGCACCGCGGATGAAACCTAGTAAATAATAAAACAACTTCATTCATAATACATTTTATTGCAAAAATCATATTTTTAAATTATATATATATGTGGTTTACAGTAAACGAGCAATAATAATTATCAACAATTACACAGACATAGAGACCGTGCTAAGCAATACCAACGAACACTGCGATAGTCTGAAAAAGGTACAAAGCGATTGTACGCCCATTATTGTATGGCTATACTAACGAAGAGACATGTGCAAAATTTTATCTGCTCCTGCAAGGTAACATAAGCCATGCAGAATTCAGAAAGTGACAAATACTGACCGCATAATAGCTTTATCTCTCTCATACTTGTCCGCCGATATCCACTTTGTTAGTTAGGGCATACTCAGATTATTTTCTCAATGTTTATGTAAACATATAACTTCAAATATTCATGATTCCATCACGATAGTCTACTACGCTCAGAAGCATAATAAAACTAAGAGATTTTTGACATTATATTTTATTTATTTATTTCAAGTGAAATACATCATTTATAAACATTATATAATAAATATAATTATTTTATAATATGCTCTTTAAGCCGTGTAACATGATTATTATAATTAGCGGCATTTCTATATACAATGGGAAAAGAACCGTTACACACAATAGGAATATTCAATCTTTCAACATACTTTAAATATAATATTATAATCAACTTTATAGTAACTGTAAAAAACTATGTAAACATCTTTAAAGATGACGAAGATAAGGTTTTAAATGGTTCATTAGGAAAGGATGACATGATCAGTGACGTCATACATCAGGCAGCCAGTGCGAGAAAGAGACAGGAGAACCTCTTTCAGATAATTTAAACATTTGTATCTTTGAAGTATTTTACATAAGGCGTTTTTTCTGTATTTAATATTGCTTTATCATGAGAGTACAAAATATGTAAATTTGTCTCATCATCCTCAACAAATATTACCTAAATATCTACCTGTCAATATACTTAAGTGCTGATTACATATCCATTAATAGTAAAACTAAAAATCACTTAGATATCATTTAACATCTTCGTCTATGCAAAATTCGGAGGCATCCAACACAACCTGCAAAAAAAATTATATGTTATATCGAATTTTCAGTAGTTATTATATCAAGAAGTTTTTACAGGTTATATGTATGTTTAATGGGGACGTATGCAGTCGCACAGGCGGGTGATCAGATCACCAAGTTATTACAGGTTAGTTGATTATTATATTTGTATCCGCCCTTTAATTAAATTTTTATCCATGGTGCTTTACAACTGGCTTCTCTAGTTGTAAACGTCCCTATACTTGAGGTTAAAATGCCTCCTTAGTTCATTATTTTGTCTCCCGCTTTGTTATGGAGGGAAGTGGACAATTAATATTTCCAACTCCTTCCTATCTTTCTATTTGATTAATTTCGTTGCGGGATAAAGACAAGACTAGTGTTCCCTGAGACTCACCGAGCTTCACCGCTTGGTGTCATAAAATGCGTGCCATTATTGATCCTGGCTTACAGGACTTGTAGTGGCGGGTGTGAGGGCGGGATAGTCTCTATTAGTATCCGCCCGTATACCGGACCACCATAATCAAGGTGTAAAACCCATAGTGGCCCATATAAGTGTGTAGCGTTCCGGGAATAGCCTGTGTGTATCTGAGCCCCTTAGCACGAGTTTAATCATTATCGTAATTTAAACTTTTGTAGAAAGGGAGGGGGGTATCTTACCGCCTGCATGCCAGCCACAGCTCTGTCGGTTTCCTTCACGTCATCCTCCTGCTCCTCATCAAGCCCTTGCATATGAGCTTCTTGATCACCATCTAAGTACATACCACGTATAAAAACAAGTATAAATATCTCATCAATTAAGAGAAGACGTAGTTGTTAAAGCCTCATTTAGATGGATTAATAAGGTATTTGACTAATTTTTGTTTTTTACTTTTATACAACGTTAACGTCATATAAATTCTAACACAGGAAGAATCATTGAAATCCTGTAAAAAATCAACAAGTTATAAGCTTTTCAAATTCGGTAGAAAGGGTAATCGTTAAGAAACAAACTGGAGTCGAAATACAGGCACGTGACGTCATCGGGAACTGCGATGCGTGCGAAAGAAAGAAAAGCGATATCCATCGCGCTATCTCCATTTAGTGGGGATCCACTACACGCCCCACTCGTGCACATGGCAAAATTATAAATATGAATTACTGCCTCATTTGACATTTCTTAACTAAATTTAATACTGTTTTTATATAAGGGCTCCTTTTTCGAATTATTTGCTGTTACATATAAAATAATGCATTAAATCAAGCATAGCCAAATGCCCTATTATTGCTAAAAATAAACGTCTTCTCCTTTTAAATTCATGGCTTCCGCCATTTATCAGTAATTTCGCCAATGTCAAGTATCAGAAATAATAATCGTCAGGACATTACAGCTAGCACTATTAGTGTTTTAAATATCTGACAAATGGCTCGTATACGACAACGCGGGCGAAAATTGCTTCGACATTGCGCATGTTCAGACGGGGTAACTTTTTTGGCAATAATTGCGTATGATTATTGCACGCAATAATTGATCCGTCTAAGTGAGGTTTTTTTGCGGTCCGCCTGATGGTGAGAGATTAGAGGGAGTTGGACCGCTTGGGCAGTTCAGGCCAAGTTTTACGGGGGGTGGCAGGCTCAAGAACGATGCATTCACTCCTTGTCGGCATAAGAAAGTCTACCACTCCATAAAACACGGCAATACTGTTGGGGCCTAAATTTTCCACCAAGTGGGTCTGGAGACCAAAATCCGGCACTGACAACAACATTAAATTGTTCTACAATCAGCACAATATTACACTACATTCACTAGCAGCTTATGAATATAAAAGAAACTACCTTCAGAGTTGGTCTGGATAAACTGCAGCGTTCCATCGACGATCTGTCCGGATATGACCCCAGAGAGTCCTGTGACGTTCATCTGGCGGCGCATCTTCTTGGCTTCCTGCTCGAGCTGCTGCTGGATGTACAGCTCTTTGTGGTGAACCTTGTTGTGGTATTTGAGGTGGTGCGCCTTGGTGAACTTCTTGTTGCATGGACCACATCTGATGGCAGACAATACAATAAGCTGTTTGTTTTTTACTGTGTATGACTTGAATAGGTTTTTCTTTATGTTTGACTGTAATATTGCTATCTCTCTTGCACGCTCGCACCATAATAAAGGTGACGTCATATCGGTATTACATTTTTTTTTTTTGTAAATTAGCAATTCCAATCTTGAAAGTGTAAAGTATTATTGTTTGGGCGAATATGTTTTTGGTACTGTTATTCTATATTTTAAGTATCATTTAGATTGAAGTCACACTATGTACTTACGAATATTTCTTGACACCCGTGTGTGTGAGCATGTGATTTGCCAAAACGTACGAGTACGTAAAGGACTTGCCACATAACGAGCATTGATACGGACGGACACCCATGTGCAACCTGTAATCATTTGTGAGTAATTATTCATATGACACCAGAGCTTGGGTTTTACGAATGATATAGGAATCAGACGAATTACTTAGAGTTGTAATATGGCCGATATGGGGATAGCGCCATCTCTCCCACAGTTTAAGTTGAAAAGCTTTAGATACACTCTGTAAAACTAGTAAGCACGGGCGTAGCTATAGCTTTCACTTAGGGCGGGTCCGAAGATACCAAAATGTCAGTGGCGTAGCGTGAGTTCTTGCCGCCCCATGACACAAAAAACCTTCTTTCAACAAATAAGTCTTCTTCTTCTTCTTTTAAAAATGGCTCCACCGTGTCATCGGTGATTTTGCCAATGTCAAGTGGGTAGATGTTAAAATAATATAACTTTTTTAAGAATAACTTTCGACCCGAGGTAAACCAAGAAACGATGGCAGCAAAGAGCAATACAACTAAAATATTTGACATTAGTTATGCCAATGAGAATGTAAACAGTACGTTAATTTAGAACCCATAACAAATAAGTCACGTATACACGTCCGGGCCCCCCCTCTCCTTATATACGCCCATGCTCGTAAGTAAATAAGTACTATTTTCTTGTCGAAGGGTGAATTGTAACGATATTACCTCAAATATTTTAGTTGTATTGCTCTTTGCTGCCATCGTTTCTTGGTTTACCTCGGGTCGAAAGTTATTCTTAAAAAAGTTATATTATTTTAACATCTACCCACTTGACATTGGCAAAATCACCGATGACACGGTGGAGCCATTTTTAAAAGAAGAAGAAGATGATATTACCTCTCGTGTTTCTGCCGGCTGCCATAGTCTCCGAAGCGGCGGTCGCACACGCGGCACTTGTAGGGCCGCTGGCCGGTGTGCCGCATCATGTGACGTCGCAGCTCCATGTTCAACACGCACGCGTACCCGCACACACTGCAACACAACTACTGTTTAGCGGGGTTTAGATTAGCAAGTTCTCGCGGCAATTAATTGCACAAGAATTTCCAGATTACACATGCGACTCGCCGCGAGTTTTGCGAGTTTCAAAATTAGCAGAAGTCAGTTTGCCGTGGCTGTTTACACTTTACACAGTAAAAGTGCCTTGCGGAAGATTTCTTGCTAATCTAAGCACCGCTTTATATTTTGAGAACATTTTCCATAGTGTAATACGGTTCATATAATTTCTTCCCTTGGGTAATGCTCTTGGCCATTTGCCTGCGTTTCTGAGATGACGGCAGACTGAAGTGGAACGGGATTTTATATACTGATTATAACAAAGGGGCCTAAGTTTTACATATACAATTTACACTTTGCTTCGAATTTTAGTTTCACAACGAACAGCTCACAATGATGAAAATAAGTAATAGATATCAAAGAACATAAGTTGCTTTCTACTAACATCCGAATACAAAGCTTCTTTTACAAATAGACTCGTTCTTTAACCAACTTCCTTTTTATTTTTATTTATTTATTTGTTACCTGCACACAAAAGGTTTGATGCCCAAATGCCGCCGTATGTGAGCTTGTAACGATGCATTAGATGCGAACGAAGCTCCACACGTCTCGCAGGTATGCCTAATCAAATAATATTATACAAATTTATAAATTGTTACAAAATATATGCCCATAGATAGAAACGGATATCCGGAATCAATCTAGCATAATTATAGTTTATGTATGATATTATTTATTTATAGGATGGATAAACCCATCCTTTTTTCACAATCCAGGTAGACACAAAATAGTAGTTTTTTTAAACTGTTGTTTGTTGTGTTACACCACAGATCACAATAAATTGCTCAAAAATCACGAAAGTCAGCAAATTACTTACGACTTCTCATAAACATATTTCTTTTTTACATTTGTTGTATACTTCTTGGTCTTGGGGTTGAGTATGTAGTCAGGTAATGGTTCTGTTATGGCCAGCATTGTCTCCATTGCTATCATTTCATCGCTATCTTCATTTTTCACAATCATTTGTGCATTGGGGGGGTTTTTGCGCGGACGGCCGCGTTTCCTCGGCGCCGGTGCGGACTGTAATAGTGATATTTATGTCATATAGGCATTGAGATGATCACAGATTCATAAAATGTGTAAAGTTCAATCACATGGATTAATTCTACACAAATTACAATTATAATTATTTTGGAACCAGTAAAATTATAATGTAGTAAATTGTAGTCATTGTCCATTGTGCACAAGTGCACCATCAAAATAGTGTTATGCCCATGCAATAAAAAAATGTGTTACCTCTATATCTTCGTCAGGTTCAGATTCACCATCAGGAATAAAATCAGGGTCATCATTTTGATAACCTAGAACAACAGATAAATGTGATACATCTTTATATATATAATTCTTCTGTGTGCGTGTGTGTGTGCGTGCGTGTGTGCGTGCGTGCGTGCGTGCGTGCGTGCGTGCCTGTGTGTGTGTGTCACTGAAATGCTCCTAAACGGCTGGACCGATTTTAATGAAATTTTTTTGTCTTCAGGTTGATTCAAAAATAGTTTAGATTAACAATTGGATCCGGTAGGTGGCGCTGTACTTGGGTTCTAGGATTTAATTTCTTTTTTAGAGTAGGATGTCTGTCAGGGCCACTAGTCATATTATAATTTTTTATTCCTCAAGGTCATACAATAAGTGCACACAGAATTATTGTTTTAAAAAATATCAATTCATCAGGATTTTCAGTGGGAGAAATATCACTTAGCCATGAAACTGATAACAGATTGATAAAATACATCAAATCTATCAATTAATTTCTTACCTTCACCAAACTGCTCATATTCAATTGGTTCCTGCTTCAATTCCAAAGAACCGTTGGCCAACAGTGTAGTGAGAGCTTCAGGCTCGTTCTCTGCTTGCTTAGGTTTCTTACGTTGGTATGGTGATACATCTACATCAACAATATACACTTGCTAAAACACTTTTAAAAAATTATATTTTAAGTCAAAAGTCTTTTTAGGCCAATGTCACATATTTCAAGTAAATTTTATTTTACAATTATCATATTGAACAGTTAATGTTGATAGTACCCATTTTAGATTAGTGTGAATTTTGTATTTGGTCAGCTAAAACATTTACGACAAGTAGCATTATTTTTATGGCTTTGAATGACGCGACAAGCATGCCGTTCGCCTAATGGTAAGCGATACGACCACCCATAAACAGTAGCAATACCATCCAGCACCTTGAGTTACAAAGTACTGTGTGACACTCTACTGAGCTCGTCATCCTGAGACATAAGATGTTAAGTCTCACTATGTCCTGTAGTTACACTGGCTACAATGTCCTTCAAACCAAAACACAACAGTGAATTCACACTGCTGCTTGGTGGTAGAAATAGACATTGCGGTGGTACCTACCCAGATGGACTCTTACATCTGAGAGACCTACCACCAGTAAGCATTGCATTTATTAGCAAGAGGTAAAATCCACCCTTAAAATTACGAAAAAAGGAGCAGACGGTACAATTTTAGACTAATATACAATGTGTTATGAAATATGAACAATATAAAGTTTAGACAATACAATCTGCAATTAATTCTTCAATTTTAAATTGTGTTTCAATTGAATAATTTTGTAATGTAATGCCTTATGAGTTACCGATTTGTCCCTGCTCATTAGGGTATTTCCGAGGGCGGCCTCTCTTTCTAGGTCCCGGAGCCTTCGTCACCACTGCAGAGTTTGGAGTCTGCACCACAGTCCTGGTCCATTGACCTTGGGAGTCATAATCCACAGCCAATTCATATTTGAATAATGCACTGTCCTCCTGCTTTATTGTTGTTGTGTCTGCATCTGCAATAGATGAAATCATTTTGAAATGTTCTTTATAGGCTGATAGAAACAGTACTATAAATATCGATGGAAATAATATGTGTACTTTGAAGTAAAATACGTTTCATTGTCATTAATTAATCAAAGGTTTCACTAATAACAAATTTTCAAACCTACAAATAATAAAATTCCATTGACCATAATATTTTGATTCCTGTTTTTTTGTTACAATTTTTATACTATATATATTTGCACAATCGGGCCGATATACCAAACTAACCTTCTGAAGTTGATGCTGTGGAAGCTGTAGTTTTCAGGAATTCGTCCAGACAATCTTTTAGCGTGTCGTTCGCAATAAGGCATTGTTGTTTGAACTGATACGCGACGGCGAGTTTGTCCACACAAGGCAAGCATATTAATGTTGGCAAATTATCCGTACGCGGCACCTGATAAAATCACAAGTATTTCATAATTTCACAGGTTATTTGGATTTCTTTCGCATAAACATAAACAAATTCCTGGGATAACATCAAAAAACGAAAATCATCAAAATAAACCGATAATAGCAACATTATTGTACGAAAAAATTAATAGGGTGGCCATCGCAACCATTTTGGTGTGGTCATTTCTACTTACTTCAACTGCGCAACAAAATGTGTACTTCTCGCCAAGTTGTTCGTTATTTTCGTCACAGTCGAAGAGGGAAACTGTATCGCCACTCTCCAAACATACACGACACGTTTGTTGCCAATCCATTTTGAGATTAATTCAGCGTTATTATATTCATACGCCGTAAAACACTTGCATATTAGGGTTGCCAGTATTAACTCACAATTACACAGTATCGGTTTCCAAAACATTGTAGTTATTTTTTAGTTATGACCTAATATCCACTTAATATTATATATTGCACTGATTATAAGGAATTTTGATATAATTTCTATATAGAAACTGCCAAAAGTACATTAGTTATTCTTCGGAAGAAAGCGATTATTAAAAACCAACCTCACTTTTGACTTACAATCTCGACGGTACATATAAGCGACAGTATATTTTGTTCATAGTCATCATTCATCAATATAATGCCGCCGGCGCACTGGACAATTAAATCGATATAAATTGTTTTGTTCTTGTGCCCCTTTGAAAAATACGGTTGTTCTGGTTTTAA
Source organism: Sphinx pinastri (assembly GCA_947568825.1). Taxonomy (NCBI): domain Eukaryota; kingdom Metazoa; phylum Arthropoda; class Insecta; order Lepidoptera; family Sphingidae; genus Sphinx; species Sphinx pinastri. Next base: position 15,157,883 of record OX387624.1, on the reverse strand, counting down.
TATTACTTTGCTCTGCAATAAGACGATCCCAGTTGTCATAAGTGACTTCCATTTAATATAAAAAATATGTCAAGAATAAAACTACATATATAAAAATTCTCCAGCGGTTATCTGTTCTGCGACATATGTGGCCAGCCCATTGCCACTTCAACCTACTAACTCTCAGAGTTATGTCGCAGAACAGATAACCGCTGGAGTAAGCGTGTTCTGGAGTGGAGACCGCGTCTTGGCAAACGTAGCGTGGGACGCCCTCTGGCCAGATGGCGGGACTACTTGCACAAGAGGGCCGGCAGCGACTGGATGCATAAAGCAGCAGACCGGGCTCTGTGGCGTATCTTGGGAGAGGCCTATGTCCAGCAGTGGACTGCAACGGGCTGATGATGATGATGATGATGATATAAAAATTTCATGTCACAGTGTTTGTTACCATACTCCTCTGAAACGGCTGAACCGAATTTGATGAATTTTTATATTTACACTTGGTAGGTCTGAGAATAGGCCCACGCCAAAAATTTTTTTTATTTTTCTTGCAGATTTTTTTTTTGATGTAGCATCAAAAATTATATGCAACCCTTATAAATTTTATACCTTCTTCCATCATCCCCTATTTTTTAATAGCGATATTAGTAATTTAATAACTTCGGTAAATAACCCCGGTCGGTAACTGATCAATTATTCTTTTTTTTCTACTAAAATAATCTCTAAAAAGAATTTCTATGAAAACAACGTTTGCCGGGTCAGCTAGTTATTTTATATAATTATTATTAAATGTTTATAAATCATTTAAATTGCGGGACCTGTTAGTATAAAAATTCTATGATTTATACTTTTTTAAATCCTGGCAACCCAATGTATCACCGGAAGTTCATTCACTACCAATAGTACCAACCTTACACTATGAGCTGATGAGTCTATCCTCGTTTATTGTTTTTTTAAATTAAATAAGAATACTTTTAATATTGCTTCGCTTATTTTCCTATAATATTGGACGGTACACACACACACTCACGCCTTTTATTCCCGAAGGGGTAGGCAGAGGCGCAACTAGTGTACCTACTTTTCGCCATGCGTATTCCGTCCCATGGTGTGATAGGACTGATAGGGTGCGAGCCTATCGCCATATCGGGCTCAAATTCCAGACTCCGGGCTGATACTGAATTTAAAACCCAATATCACTTTGCCCGACCTGGGAATCGAACCCAAGACCTCAGCATTGCAGTCATACCGTAATACAACTACGCCACCGAGGCAGTATTGGACGGTAATAATAATATTAACGGTCAAATGGGAGGGCCGTATATAGGGAGGGTTTATAATATCGTATCTACCTATGTCGAAAGAGCTATCCGTTGGTCTAGTGGACACAAGACCCAGAGGTGCCGGGTTCGCGCCAAATTAACTGAGTCATGTCGGATTGTCGACTCATTGGCAGTGGCGTAGCGTCGGTTCTTGCCGCCCCAAAAAAGTCATTTCAACCAATACGTCACGTGTTCATACTTTTCTCATTCTCCATATAAACTCCCCCCCCCCCCCCCACGCCCTTGCTCATTGGATTATAGAAACTAGAAGGATCGCCTAAAAATATTGAAAAATAGCTTTATAATTCTCGCAGCTCCGCCCGTGTATAAATCTTTTTACAGGATAAGGAATATTTCAAGAATTTTCAAATACCGGATAAGTATTTATTTATTACAGGATAACGAAAATTTCAAGAAGTTTCAAATACGGGATAAGTAATACTTAGAAAAACCCAATAACAATTTTCCCGACACGGGATTCGAACTAGGGGCCTCAGAGCGGTAGTACCGCGCCGGCGCGCACGCAATACAACTACGCAACGCCAAGCAATCATATTTATCATACACTAGCATTTGACGCTCCGCCCGCGTAAAAAGTTTTACCGGGATAAAAAGCCTATAGGCACTCTAGAGTAATGTATTATAGCAGAGTATTATAGTTCGGACAAACTAAGCTGGCCGGTATGACAATTCATTTTTTTTCCCGACGCGATAACTCTGAGAACGTCTACCCAAAAAATTCAAAACCGTGTCACGTCATACCGGCCATATTAGTTTGTCCCTACTATAGTGAAAGAATTTGCAGATCGGTTCAGTAATTCTAGAGATTAGCCCCTACAAACAAACTCACAAACTTTTCCTCCTTATAAAATTAATATAGATATTTTTTTAGAGTATTGTAGATTCTTTTGATACTGTTCTAAGGATGATGGTTAATACACGTAGTTTAAAAAAAAGTTCCTTCCCGCTGTATGTCCCTATGTATGCTTAGATCTTTAAAACTACGCAACGGGTTTTGATGCGTTTTTTTTTAATAAATAGATTGATTCAAGAGGAAGGTTTATATGTATAATACATGCATAATATAGTAGAGAAATAATGTATATAGTAGTATTATAATTCTCTTTGATGTATATGTTATATTGACTGAGTGCCTTTCTGACAAAAGTCGGGGATCTACTTATACTGGACGTAAAGGCGTTTCGTACCAAAGTGTCGCTGACCGACCATATTGCAAGATCTCTCGATCTGTATCAGTTTATTGTCGCCTGGTAATTGCAATTATAACGGATACTGTTAAAAAATGTATAGTTTCGAGAATGGTTTAGATTTACAATTCGGTCCGAGAAAATGTATAGCAGGACTTTTGTCCAGGAAAAAACCTTTCGTGCGGGCGAAGCCGCGGGCAAAAGCTAGTCTAATTATATTAAAAAGCATAATGGCATATTTTGGAAGTTAATGAATCAAATACACATTTGAAGGATGTCATATTCAATATATTATTCATGTTTAAAAAGACAATTACTGTGTATAATATCATGCTGTATTTGCAAATAGTAAAATTATGAGCCTCTTATAAAATAAACTTAACATTATTTCTATTTTTTCACACTATAAAACTCGGGACTGCTTTATTACAAACACATCTGATTACACATAAACCATTATAATTACAATAATCGATTTTCGTAAAACTACTGTACAAGGAAAATTTCACCTTTGGCATAACAAACCCAATTTTTTTATCCACTTTCTAGGCTATATTCCAAAGAATTAACATCTAATACATTTAAAAAAACAATAATCGTGACAAAGACAATAGTTACAGTCATGCTTTACATAATATATAATTTTTGCCAACTTATTTTATTTTCTATTTGTCACTTGTACGGATACAAAAATCTTCATCCAACACAACCTGAAAAATAACATCAGATTAATATAAATTATCAAAATATATAAAAATTTGTGTGATGTCAATTTACCCTCCCGGTAATAGACACTTCATTTATTTCCTTTATTTATATAGTATTATTAAAAATATTTTAATAATGATTTCTTATGTTTACGGGAATGTGGACATACAAACATCTAGTTATAAGTTACCATACTTTAAAATCTTGTATAATAGTAAAATGTAAGTAGATATAAGTTATAACTTTGACTTTAGATTTTATCGCGCTTTTTTACTAATATTTTTCGTTTATTTAACACTGAAATAAGTGTTTTCTATTGCAACTGATTAAATATTAAAGTCTTTTACGAAACAGACTTTGCTTACCGCTTGCATGCCAGCGACTGCACGATCGGTTTCTTTCTCGTCCTCATCTTGATTCTGATGCTCTTCCACCACTTGCATTTGGTTATCTTGCTCACCATCTGTGATCAATCAATAATTTAATGTATAGGTAATGAGGTCATTAACTGACTAATTTTGAATAAATACAATGCTTTTGTGTTGTGGGATGCAGTGAAATAAGACTAGTAAGGTAATTGCTAGGCAATTCAAAACTAACAAGCTTTGTGTATTTCAAGAGACTATCCCGCCCTCACACCCGCCACTACAACTCCTGTAAGCCACGATCAATAATGGCACGCATTTTATGACACCAAGCGGTGAAGCTCGGCGAGTCTCAGGTAACACTAGTCTGTCTTTATCCCGCAACGAAATTAATCAAATAGAAAGATAGGGAGGAGTTGGAAATATTAATTGTCCACTTCCCTCCATAACAAAGCGGGAGACAAAATAATGAACTAAGGAGGCATTTTAACCTCAAGTATAGGGACGTTTACAACTAGAGAAGCCAGTTGTAAAGCACCACGGATAAAAATTAAATTAAAGGGTTCTATCATTTGAGCTGTCAATTTTGATTCTAATAAAAGGCATGTGTGCAAGCTTTGTGTATGTGCATCGTCCCTACAACTGCTTAAATACAACCTTTAGGGCAAAAATATTGCTACAAAATTTTTATAAGCAATCAATCTTTACCTTCTGAAGCACCCTGAATAAACTGTAGCGTTCCATCGACGATCTGTCCGGATATGACACCAGACAGATTGGTCACGTTCACCTGGCGGCGCATCTTCTTGGCCTCCTGCTCGAGCTGCTGCTGGATGTACAGCTCCTTGTGGTGCACCTTGTTGTGGTACTTTAAGTGATGCGCTTTCGTGAACTTCTTGTTGCACGGTCCACATCTAATTAAAATAAGACATTATTTAAACACATGATCAATTATTCATATGAAATTGTGTAGGGAATAAACAAAACCCATGATAATTTTATTCTGTGTGGGTGAGATTTTCAGTCTAAAACATCTTTCGGCAAGTACAAACGGATAAAACATGCATATCCAGGGTTCAATATTTAAATGTGGCTGCACTTGCATTATTATAAGCACAGTATGTATTGCTTGACTAATACAACTTGGATCTACAGACAACCTGTCTTACTGATTGTCTAATAGACGCGAGGCATATGCGTAGCCAAATATTTGCTTTTAGAATTTAAAAATGTATTGTAGTGTGCAAATAATATACTAATTACTCACGAATATTTCTTCTCTCCAGTGTGTGTGAGCATGTGATTCGCCAACACGTACGAATATGTGAACGATTTACCGCACAGCGAACATTGGTATGGACGTATGCCCATGTGTAACCTGGAAAATAAGTTTTTTTTAAATACTTAAAACACTATACCAAAAAAAACAAATTTAGTGTTAATAATTTTTTAAATTATGAATATTTTTTTGTCTCTCAACACAAAGATCCAGAATAAATATTTGCACATCACACAAACATTATGTATCAGAGCAGGCATAGAACAGACAGGCTGTTTCACAGCCAGCTAAATATACACTACTATTATAAAGAGGAAAGGTATTTTGTATTTTTGTATGTTTGTAACAAATAAATTTAAAAAATACTGGACCAATTTTAAAAAGCTAAATCTCCATTATCAGTGAATAACATAGGCTTCTTTTTATTCTGGGAAAATATAAAGAGGGACTTTAATCCCGGAAAAACATATCACGCGGGCGGAGCCGCGAGTAAAAGCTATCTTTAATAGAATAAGAGTTGACAACAATAATTGCTTGTATCTGATATACCATGGAGGCGACCAATACAAAAACACAGACGGCCATGGATGCTCTCTTCGGATGCTTTCTACCTAGTAACAATAGTTGTAAGAATCTGTCGCTCACCTCTCGTGTTTCTGCCTGGTGCCGTAGTCGCCGAATCTCCTGTCGCATATCCTGCACTTGTACGGCCTCTCGCCCGTGTGCCGCAGCATGTGGCGTTTCAACGCCTCCTTCATCACGCACGCGAACCCACACACACTGCCAAATGGAATACAGATTGAAGTAATACTTGGAACAGGGTGCGGATGTTAATAATGCAAATGGGATCACTAGTGGATTGTGGTCAAGATTCGTTTATCAGCCATGTATCTAATAAACACATAGTTAATTAAGACCAAAAGATTCAAAGCCAACTCTATAAATATTTTTTCCACAAAGTTTTCTTAAGGCGGGATCAATGAATGGCTTACACCCTCTGTACTCATTTTAAAAGACTTTTGTTTAGTACTTTAATTGATAATTACCTGCACACAAATGGCTTGATGCCTAAATGCCTGCGTATATGAGCCTGCAGGGAAGCATTAGAAGTGAATGACGATCCGCAGGTCTCACAAGTGTGACTGAAATAAACATACAATATTTATCTTCTCTATTGGCAGTGCAATGAGGACAGAGTGTTAGTGCTATGAGTTAAGTTGCTGAACAAAGCTCAAAAATTATAGTATTGTACGCATACTCACACCTTTTATCCTCGAAGGGGTAGGCAGAGGCGCAACTAGTGCACCCACTTTTCGCCGTGCGTATTCCGTCCCATGATGTGATAGGGGATGAGCCTATCGCCATATCGGGCACAAATTCCATATTGAATAGAAAAATCCAATATCACTAAGTCCGACCCGGGGATCAAACCCGAGACCTCAGCATTGCAGTCGTACCGTAACACAACTACACCACCGAGGCAGTCGTAAGCATTGTAACACAATTGTAAACATTTTGAAATCCAAAATAGATAATATGAACATTAATAAACACAAAAAAAATATATTTATCCCCTACAGAAATTCATACCTATTTCTATGTAAATTGCACATAAAGTCTTATTAAATTTTGTGGTATAATAAAAGTGATCACAACTTACGTTTTTTCATACACATATTTCTTCTTATGATGGGTATATTTCTTCTTAGGCTTGGGGTTGAGAATATGTTCCGGTATTGGTTCTGAGAAAGCAAGTATAGTCTCCTTGAGTAGGACATCTTCCCCATCCTCCTCTTTAGGTTTTTGTTTCGGCTCCTTGGGCGCTTTGCGAGGTCTACCCCTCTTTTTTGGTGTTGTGTGCTCTGTTTGCTGTAATTATATTACAAAGATTTAGATTTTTGTTTGTCATTGATGTATTTAAGGATAAATTTAAAAATTACTGGACTGATTTTAAAAATTCTTTCAATAATATAAAGCTTAATTATCAACAAGTAACATAGGCTACTTTTTACACCAGTAAAATATAAAGCAGGACTTTAATCCTGGAAAAACCTTTTTCACGCAGGTAGAGCCGCGAGTAATAGCTATTTTATATAATTTAAAGACAGTATTTAATTGTGTATTGTGTGCACAACATTTACCACAGTACACTAGCCAGAAATTATAGAGTACTACATTCACAATATAATTAATAAAAGTTTACAGCTAACTATTTATACATACCTCATCTTTAACTCCTTCTACCTCTGATTCCGCATCTGGTACAAAATCAGGATCATCATCAGGAAAATCTAAAAAGAACATTTTTATTGTACAACCCACAAGTAATAGAATAAGGAAAGGTAGAACACTAGTGGAAATACCAACTATTTTGCTAATCCTTACAGAAAGAGAATCAATTACTCAAATGTCTTACCACCACCACCAAATGGTTCATCATCTACATCAGCTGGTTCCTCTTTAAGTGTCCCTTCTAGTCCACCATTGGCAAGCAGTGTTGTAAGTGATTCAGGCTCCTTGGAAGGTTGTTTTGGCTTCTTACGTTGATATGGAGATATTTCTAAAACGAAAAAAAGAACAAATATGTAAATATATACAATTGGTATATATATTTTTAAAATTACCCATTTAAATGTTTAAGCTTGGAGGCAAAGTTCATATGTCAAAATAATGTTTGTACCTTATAGCTGAAAATTAACAAGAAACCAATAGGAAAATTCTCATTATCAATGCTTTGTTCTTTTTATCTTTGTCTTATCAGAATGTCATGAACACAGGACATTTTTAAGACAATTAATGTATTTTGTTTAAAAGACTACTCCACTAAGAACATTTTTTTATCCATTGTTGTAAGAACTAGGAACCATAAGACTAATAAGTAATATTATTCTATCTTAATTTTCTAGTCAATAAGTTTACTACAACTACTAATAATGTTCTAGACATTTTCTTAGTCTGATAACAATGAAAAGAAATACATTATAACATCTTACCAATTCCACCTTGTTGATTAGGGTACTTCCTGGGTCGTCCCCTTTTCCTTGGCCCTGGTGCTTTAGTGACCACCGATTTGACTGGATTCTTGACAATGTTCCGAGACCACTGGCCATGTGGATCATGCTCAACTGGCAACTCGTATTGCAGCAGCATACCATTTTCTTGCTTTATGGTGATTGTCTCCGTTTCTAATACAAAATTGTGTTGACTATTAGATATTGCAAAAAACAATATTCATATTTTATTTGTGAATAATTTATGCGGATATGATGCATGGTTTGATATTAACAAGATGTGCATGAATAATTGTGTACAATCTAAATGATACTCTATAATTATGCAATTTTTTGTATAAGACTGCATTCTAGTATGAACAATATACATTTATGTAAATATTATGTTAATTAAACAGGTACATTTTAAACAATTTTGAAGCCTACTATAACCCTGAATTCTTAATGTGTTGAAATATACATTGTTTTTATTTTACAAAAAGGCACGAAGGGCTAAAGAAAAGTTATGTAAGGAAATCTTACCTTTCGAGGAATTTGCTGTCACAGCTGCAGAACTTTTTTTGAATTCCTCTAAGCATTCTTTTAGAGTATCGTTCGACGTGAGACATTGTTGCTTAAACTGATACGAAAACGTGAGCTTATCCACGCAGTTCAAGCAAATTAGCGTTGGCAATGTATCGTTCTTATTTACCTTGAATGTGAAATATATTGCAATTTATCTATTCTACGTAATTACGACAAAAATCGGAATACTTCTGGGATGTCAGGAAAAAAATAACAAAATCGTCAAAATAAACCATAGCAACATTATTATACGAAAAATTAATAGGGTGGCCACTGCAACCATTTTGGTGTGGTAATTTTTACGTACCTCCACGCCACAGCAGAACGTGTACTTGTCGCTCAGTTGTTCATTGTTTTCGTCCCAATCAAACAGTGACACCATATCACCGCTTTCCAAACATACTCTGCACGTTAATTGCCAATCCATTTTGGGATAAAGTTTTCTGGATCATGAGTAATTTTACCAAAATTGCTGTAAATTGATAGCGTTCCCAGACACCGGAAGTTTGCGTTTACAGTTATGCCAACATCACGTCAGTTATGACATCACAAAAAAGGAAGTCTCGCTGTCACACGCAAAGGATATAAACTATTATGCCAAGTGCCAATTAGTCTTATAAAAATGTATCATCTTTGAATATTGAATATAAATATTTTTACCTTGATTTAAAATATAAGCTTACTTTGTAATTTGACAATAATTTTAATTCGTGAAAAATAAATATTATCGCTTATCACGTGTATTTTCATAATACCAAATTTAAAATAATAATAATATGCATTTATTATGGTTACGTAAAACCTATAAAGACTTATTTATTTTTGTATTATTCCGTGGAATGATAATTATGATTTTATTTTTATCGAATGGGTTTACTGCTACATATTTTCTGCAGTTCTTCTCTCTTTGTCTGAATACATTACACCAACATAAAGAAACTTGCTGTCACTTTTACTCCCCTCCCCATTTTCAATACGTCAAATTGGCACAAATTACAACAATAACAAACAGGATGAAATTAATTCGCGACACAGTGAAACTGTATTAAACACAACGAAAATGGAATTGTTTAGATCAGATTTGTATTATATATTTGTTAGGAACGAATCGAGTTTGTGGTGGAATAGAGTGACGGGAGCTTTTTCAGTACGATCAGGTAAGTCTGGATTTCTCTATTATCTTTCGTCTATTTGACCCAATTTACAGAATTTTACCATGTATAAAATCTAAATTAATTGATACAAATCAATTTAATATAAAATAATGGTTTAAGTAACTTCGTAATAGATTACTTTAAAAATAATGATTCTTTGTTTCATAAGAGAATCAGATTAAAATTAATTAAAATTAACTTCATAATAATTTTATTAGATTATATTTCGTGCCGCATATTTATGACAGTTTCCCAGTACTCGCCGTACTATTTTTCTAAGATTACAATTTATTTCCTCATATTTGAAAAAATTTCTTATAGTAGTGAGACATAGTAAATGGGTTATTTTACCGAAAATAATATTTCTTATAGCATGGGACATGTCCGACATCGAAGATATAGAATGTCTAGGTATAACGGAAGGAATCATAGGTAAAGTGGAACACTCAAATATATTTGAGCCTCGACTGATGATAATAAAGGAGAGTGTGCCCGTTGGTAATATATACTTCCATCACACAATTCACAAGATAAAATCAATATGCTTCCTAAACATGGGTGTGTCAAATCAAGAGTTGGAGCTGTGTGTCTGTACGAAACATGGCTCGTCCAGTTCCGTAGCAAGTACTAATAAAAAGATTGGAAGCAGATTGTTTGAGAATTCGGCCTTTTTGAATAAAACAGTAGGGGCAGTCAAGAATGTCAGCAACACCATCAAGACCACAACTCAGCAAGCTGCTACTCAGGTATGGGAAGCTATAGTGTGTAAAATATGTTTTTACATGCAGTATCCATGCCATATAACAATAATTTTTGTAGAAGATATTATTTTGCATTAAAAGCAAAATAATTAATTAATGAAACCATCACAAGACATTTTTATGAATATTGAACTTGGAGAATTAAATATGTAACTAGATCATTTAGGCATTACAATTATTTCCTGTTTATAAAGCATGCTGTACTGTAAATACACATGGAATCAAATTGAACAATAAAATCATGATTCAAAACAGGAAAGACATTGATTACTATGATTCATAAAATGCTAAATCAGAATGTAATCTGTCAACGCCTGCTTATATATAGATGGGCAGATCCATTAATTCTCGACAAAAGTGTACACACTACACACTAGGGTCGGCGATTTATATGCTGATTTTTTCCTCGAAAGTACACCTAAAAAGGAGACAATCCTGAAAATTTGAGCCCGATATGTACAAATACGGCCGCTAGAGAATCTTTTGAATTTTTAAATAAGTTGATTTTTCACCCTGTTTAAAATTTTTTGTATCCGCTTCTATATAACTTAAAGACCTGCCCAACGGCATTTTTTCTCAGTAAGACTTCTACTTTTATGAAAAAAAAATTGATATTAGATCTAAACTTATATCATGCTTAGCTAATAGCTTCCAACTAGCCCCCCGAGGCAATTCTTGTGCGCTGGATCTTCACACCCAATGCACGCCCATGCGCGAGCGGACATTGGTCGCGGGCCGAGGCACACAGTTCAGTGTGTATACCTCTTGGTTGGAAAACACATTGAGGCCTAAAAGGGCCGCAAACATTTCCTGGCACCCTTTTCCTTTCCACCCATCCTAGGAACCTTTCTCCATTCTCCCACCTTTCCTTCCATCTTCCTGATCCACTATCTTCCCAGCCCCCTACAGTCTTCAAGCCGGGGGACTCCAGTATCCCATTCACAGGTTTCCCCCGGTGTTGCCTGCAGGATCACCTACCTAAAAAAAAATAGCTTCCAACTAAGCAACTATTTTGGTTAAATTTTACCTATTTATAAAACACTATTATATGTACCGTATTTGAAGTTGAGAGTCGACCAGCAGCTAATATCTTTTGTCGAGGTATATTTTAATGGAATCTACCCAGCTTTTGCTGAATTGCTACGATTTGTATAGTTGTAGTTATTTAAAACCAATCAAATTTAAAAAAAGTCGCTGTTTTTAAATAGCTAGAGCTTTTTTCTCCGAACTAAGATTTGTTTAAAACTTTCAGGAAAGTTGCTTTATTCTGTCCCAAAAAAGCCCTGAAAATTTGAACTAGCGAATCGAGTATTTGAGTTATAATTTTTTTAATCGTGTCGAAATTGCATTGAACCTGATAAGAAAGATAGAGGAGACCCATGCTCAGTAGTGGGCAGTATGTAATACAGGACTGGTATGGTATGGTATGATAAGAAATTCCTTAATAGTAACCACTTTAGCACATAAAATAATTATTATTGAATTAAACAGAAATAATTTCAGGAACATATTCAATAGTTATTGGAATTTTATGTTCTAATGATACGTAAAAGTACAAAAAAATATAGGAAATGACTATTGTAGAAAATTAGATTTTTTTATTTATAAATTCAGTTTAACTACTTTACAATCTTTTTCAAAAGCAGTCACTATTACTTCTATAGAATTGTCATTGATAGGTGTAAAAGAATGGTCAATTCGAGTGTCCTTGATGGTTGTCACAGATTCCGGCGTCAGGTGCGGGTGTTGACGAGTCAAACTGTTTATACTCCGTTATCATTCTGATAACTGTGACATGTAACTGATGTAACATACCCACTCTAAAACACATTAGTGCATAATCTGTCTAGTACTAAAGTAAAAAGGCAAATAATATTTTATTTTTATTATCTAGTAATTGAAGAAAATAAAGTCCTTTTGTCATTCATCCAACTCACGATACCCACTGCTGAACATAGACATTAGGCATTGTTATTTAAATAATGCAATCAAAATTTAATTGTTTATGTAGATTATTATTGGTACCTATTTATTTTATGTAAGATGAACTTGATATTAAGACAAATTGTAGTAAACAGAATTTTTCAGTACTAGCTTTTGCTCGCGGCTCCGCCCGCGTCACACAGTTTTTCCGGGATAAAAAGTAGCCTATATCCTTTCTAGGATCTCAAACTATCTCTAAACCAAATTTTATCGAAATCCGTTCACTAGTTTCGGAGATGTGTAGTAACAAACAAACAGAAAAACAGACATGCAGAAAAGAATCATAAAAATCACTGATTTGTTTTCCTTTACTCTTCTATAGTCACCCCCTTTCTTTTTTATCACATTTCTTTCAATGTATAATGTATTTCAAGCTATTTCCTGAAAATAGCAAATGGAGTATTACTGAATGTGATGCGATCCTTAACTTGAAGAACTATCTAGTTCTTCAAGATCATCTGATCTACATTCTACATAATTTATATTATTTTCTAGCAGTATTGCAAATAGAATTGGGTAGCTGACTACATTTTTTTTAAATACACACATTTTAAATACATTCTCACGCCTTTTTATCCCGAAGGGGTAGGCAGAGGCGCAACTAGCGCACCCACTTTTCGCCGTGCGTATTCCGTCCCATGATGTGATAGGGGGCGAGAGCCTATCGCCATATCGGGCCATTTTTTAAATACATTTATCAAAAATGTATGCTATCCAAAATCTAATGAAAAAAAAACTAAATTAGCGCAATAATAAGTAAGTTATAAAGCTTTCAAATTTGATGGAAGGGGACGTTATCAAATAACAGTAATATCGAACGTCACCAAGTGTCACCGGCCATAACTCTGAGTGCGTGCGAAAGAGATAGTACGATATCCCTGCCACGCCCCCACTTTTACTTACAACAATATTTCAAATATAAATAACTGCTTTATTTTTCACCCAATTTTGATACTAATTTCACAGAATAATTTATTTTTCGTATTATTTTCTGTTACATATATATAAAATAATGTACAAATCACACGTAAGAAACTACCCTATTAAAATAGTTAAAAAACGTCGTTTAAGAGGCCAATTTGTTATAGCTCATTCTTTACAACCTGTCTTGTAGTAGAAATCGTTCATGGTTCAATAAAAATGGAATCAGGAATTTCATGACCGGCAAGGTCGCCCGTAGCGTGGGTCATTGACGCTTTATGTGAGATTTCTGTATCGGCCCTTATCGATTGATTATACTTATTTAAAATTCTCATTAATACGAAGTTGGTATGGCCTGGACTGGCCAAAAAGCCAGTGGCGACAAAATGATAATTTCAAGCGATTAGCAAATAAAGTCAGAATACTACACATAATCAATATTTCCTTTGCCATCAGGTAAAACAGACAGTGAAAAAACAAAGGGATCCAAAAGTGGCCGAGCGTTTCGAGAAACGCCTCACGGATGAACTGCACAAAATCTTCGACGACTCCGACAGTTTCTATTATTCCCGCACCCTGGACCTGACGAACAGTCTTCAGCGGCAGTACGAGATAGAAAAGGTTCTGGAGTCAGTGGAAGGCACGGGCCGGCCGGTGACCGACATCACGCGCTGGTGGAAACACGTTGACGACAGGTTCTTCTGGAATAAGCATATGCTCAAAGATATCATCGCTTTGGGGGTGAGTAAATCTGGACATTCATTTCCCTTAATATTAAATGAAGCGATGATATGAATGCTTTAAATTTAATTTTCTTTCATCTATAATTGAATCTATCAAATCTTTTAATATAATAAATGATTTATTCAGACTAAAGTCATAGTATATCTTAGACCAGTGCTTCCCAAACTATGGGTCGCGACTCGCGACCCACCAGTGGGTCGCAAGGGAATATTGGGTGGGCCCTGAGAAATAGAACAATATATCAACCGACCGACAAACAGCCGGGTGGCCAATGATGGACGAGAAAAGAAACAAAATTCTCGAAAAAGGTATAAAAAATTACTTCATGACAGCCGAGAGGTGGGCCCAGAATTTGGAAGTTTTTGTTAGGTGCGTCGCGAGTCATTCAACTTTGGGAACCACTGTCTTAGACTAATATAGTTATTTATTTAAGTAGTATACGTCGAAATAAAAGAATAAGTTACTAATCCAATTTGTATCTTGATTCTCGAGGACCTGTGATATTCACGTATCTAGTGTTAATATTTGCACAAACAATTTCCCAATAACCATTTTCTGTAGTGTGGGGTTCAAATAACGTTCATATTTAAAAAAAACGTATGCAAAAATCAATTACATTATTCTCTTTTGACTCCATATTGATAAAAGCGGGAAGTACATTTCACATAATCTATCCATTATATTAAACTGTTTTTTTTTTTTGGTTGTCTGAAGGCGCTAATCTTTGGAACTACTTTCCCTATTCTATTTATTTTTTATACCTGACAGCTACATTATCCGAGAGTGCAATAGACTACTTTTACTTTCGGAAACGGACGTTTAAGGCGAGGAGACCCACAAACAGAATCTAGGTATTAGTGTTACATCTCCACTCATATGCTATCCTGTGCCATGCAATACGACACTAAATATAAATAATTTAGATATATAAAGATCTAGTAGGCTCCTACCCCTTGAGGGATAAAAGGCGTGAGTGAGTGTGTGTGTTTCTGTGTGTCTAACAGGTTAGCTAATCTAGCGAATAGGTTACCTACCCATTAACGCACTCCAACGTCATAAGATGCGTCTTTTCGTTGTCGACTTTATAGTTTAAACAAAGAAGTAGCCAATAGGGATGTTGGACATGAAAGTCCTCGTAGTAAATGAATTATCTAATGTTTGTACTGAATATTACATTCAAATTTAAAGTTTAAGTTTTAACATGTTCTAGTTGGTTGAACACCAACATTCTAACTAACAATGTTATATGATATATTGCAACTTTACAAAATATTTGGTATTTGTTTTCATAAGTATCGTTAGTGTATGTAGGTCGAGTAATCTACCTACATACACACTCACTCACTTTTTTCACTCAATTCTTAGAGTGAAAACACCAACACGTTAAAAAAAAAATATTTTTTTCTAATGCATTATTTCGAACATACTTGGAATCCTTACTAAATATTTGTTTATATATATACCAGCTCTTGCCTGCGGCTCCGCCCGCGTTAAAAAGTGTTTCCGGGATAAAAGTCCCGCTTTATATTTTCCCGGGATAAAAAGTAGCCTGTGTGTTAATCCAGGACATGATCTACCCGTGTGCCAAATTTTTTGGCACAAAGACAGATCAAAGTCTAGCATAGCACATAGGCTACTTTATATCCCGGAAAATATATAGTGGGACTTTTATATCTATTTAAAAGCTAGTTTTATTATAATCAACCACATTATTACTCCTGGAAATATAATTTTCTATCTATAAAAAATACACCATATTAAAAGAATAGAATTAATTGCCTACTTCCAGAGCCCAGACTGCGACCAATGGATTTTGCCCATAATCCAAGGGTACGTGCACCTATCACAAATCGCAGTGGAGCCCGCGGACGCGAACCCTCTCAACACCGAGAGCCTGTCCAGCACGAACAGCTGTGACGAGACCTTTACTCTGGGACTTATATCCAGGCGCTCGAGATACCAGGCGGGGACGAGGTGAGTTTACCTTCTAGAATGGATGATAGGGGACTGAGGAAGAAGGTATAAAGGGAAGTGTGGTTGAAAGAGCCAGTAGAGGACAACCGCACCGAACCTTTGAATGTCAAATAGCTGACATTCTTACTATAGGGCAGTATCTTGAACCGGTGGGAATGCATGAGGAGATTAATGATAATGGAAGTAGCGAAAGAAGTGTGCCAGAATCGGGCAAATGGCAATCCAGTCTGCCTACCTCTATGGGATAAGGGCGTGGTATTATTTGTATAATATGTATGATGTAACCCTTAGTAGATTCTTTCAGATGCTATGAAATGGTTAGTCGACTCAGATAGTGCTATTGTCTCACAAAAATAACAAAAGTAAGTGACAGCTTGCCGCATGTTTCGATTTATGAAATTTTTGGGCACCCAAACAGCTCCCTCTCTTCCTTTTCTTTAAAGGTGATAGTTTCTTTAAAATAAAATATAATACAATAAACATTATATTTAAAAAATCCAATATTCCACATTTGGCAAAGAAAGATATTGCTTCCGTATGTGGTATTGGTGAATCGGCGATATTGTTGTTCTGGCGTTGGGCCAGCATTTCCGATGGCCGTCTGCCCTTGACCAATTTTCCATGAATGAGCGAATTGTATCGCTCTCATCTCGTCAGTGGGAGTGGCAGGAGTAGCTTAACATTCATGATAAATTGATTTTATGCAAAATATGAAAAATATGGGAAATTAATTCATATCTATAGGTTCTAATATTAGGTCTTTCCGTATGAAATTGGCGTTTAGTATACAAAAAGTTAGTAATCTATAATATAAAAATGAATCGCTGAATGTGTTGCTAAGCGCAAATCTAGAGAGCAGCTGAACCGATTTAAATAATTCTTTTTTTAGAATATTTCTTGAAGTACGAGGATGGTTCTTACGGAGAGAAACATTTAAAAAATTGTTTGAAAAAGTCTAAAAACAACACTTTTCTATACTCCCATACAATCGATTCGTAATAATACTTAAAAGTAAATTTGAACTTTAATACCATACCATAAAGTTTAAGTGTTAGTGGAGAGGTTCCGGGAAGGCAAAACAATTGAGTGACGTTAGTATCGTATAAATATTAATGGCAATATTAATACAATGGTATCATTACTAAAAAAATGGTTTAGACTTTGATAAATTATAAACCTAGATAGAGTGACGCGCTGCAATGAAACTAAAACAAACAGGCCAACTTTTCTTAAGCTAGTATGCGTGACAGCGTTGTCATACGCTATCGCTCATTCTGCGTATCCTTGTGTGCGCGCATAATGATACCAGTTATTACATGGTTTCTAATAAAATGGGGAGAAAATTATATCCATGAAAAACAACAAAAAATAATTCACTCGAACTCATTTAGTGGGCAACTGTTGGCCTCTATTTTTTTCGACGCGTTTGAAACGTTCAGTGTCTATCTAGGTACATAATTAATCAAAGGGTTTAGATTAACAATTGGATCCGGTAGGTGGCGCTGTACTCGGGTTCTAGGATTTTATTTCCTTTTTAGGGCAGGACAACGTCTGTCGGGGCCGCTAGTTTTTTTATAAATATTTTTTGATTATATCAATCAAAATATGCACCCATGCTATGGATGCATCTCTGCCAGCACAGTGGTAATTTTTCAATGCCTTTCTTAAAGAAGTCATGTGTACGGGAGCCTACAAACTCTTCAACGGCATTTTGTACTTAGACACTGACCCGGTGTCTAATATCAATATCCCTTTTCTAAGGTACAACCGCCGCGGTATAGAGCCAGGCGGCAACGTCGCGAACTACGTGGAGACTGAGCAGATCGTGTCAATTATATGTACCGACAGCATACACAGAGCTTCCTTCGTACAGGTCAGTATTACTATAGTATTAAGTCGGGATCAGTGTTTATATCTATAACTTATGTGTACAGACAGCATATACATCAAACATGCCATATTTATGTAATCCGCATTCATTTTGGCCGAACTGAAGGTAGACGAATGGCATGACAGCTTTTGTTTTCACATCCTAAAGCGTGAAGTGGCCGCAGAGGATGTGAGAGATAACTAAATTCATACCAATTCATGAATATTGTGGATATATTGCCTACCTCGGTTGCGTTGTCGTATTGCATGCGCGATGCGACACCGCTCAGGTCTCGGGTTCGTATCGCGGGTCGGGCAAAGTGGTATTCGGGTTTTCTAGTCAGTATAAGCCCGGAGTCTGGAATTTGTTCCCGATATGACGATAGACTCGCTCCCTATCACTCCATGAGACGGAACACACTTGGCGATAAGTGGAGGCCCTGGTTCCACGCCTTCGCCTTCGGAAATAAGGATGTGATGTGTGTGTGCGCGCGCGTGTGTGCATGTGTGTGTGTGAGTGTGTTATTTGCACATTGAACTTGTCGTGTCTGCAATGACTGGATACCCGGTTCCGGCCGAGCGAGTCAGTTTGATTATAATCATAGAGTGCACAACACGCGCCAACTGATGAAATAAAAAAGAAGAATCTATTGTCTCGTCAGCAAAGGAGGAAATTTGTGTATCGTTGGGAAATATTACAAATTTATATAACTTCGCAACTTATAAAACTTCCCAGCTTGTAATTTTAGCGACTTCTGCCATGCGTTCGCTAAAAAGACGTTTTAGGTGCTTCATAAGGATAATTTTTATATTACAATATATTTTACTAAAAAATGTAGGTCTAAATATTATTTAGACGTACGTTTATTGGTAAAAAACCTCAATATATTAAAAATTATATCGTCAGATCTGTTGAGACCCACTAATTAGGTATAAAAAATAATAATCCTTACCATGGCAAATAAAATTTCACTAACAAAAAATAATTGTAGAACTAAAAAATAACCGTATTGCATAAAACAAAATGAAATATTCTCTTATTTAGATGTACGGTGATCTATTTGTTAACTGCGTTGTGTTTTGGCTCAGAGCCGATGGCATTACAATGGTTCCGCATTTATGTTGAAAGGTCAAACCCAATAATGGAAGAATCTGGTTATGTGGGCGTGAAAAAATGTTTTGTTAAAACAAACGTAAGAATGAAGCTATTTATTGGCCCGACACGGGTAACACGTCTGAAATCTCAATAATATGAAATTTTTAGACCCTTATTTAACCAAAAGTCGGTATGCAGCGTGAAATTGTACATTTATTATATTTAGAAAAGCTAAATTGAATAGTTAGTGTCCTTTCAAATAATGCCTTTGTTTGGATGTGCGGTACATCAAATATAATAAGCTATAATTTATTTAAAACCAGTGTACCTGCTTAGTGTTTTCGTTCCCTAAATATATGTATTGTGTTACACTAATTCATATTTTGGGTAAAGGGCATAATTTTTTGGAAGATATTATTTCATAATTTTTTTTTCTATTTATTAGGTTCACAAAACTGGTTACAAACAATTGAAATTCCTAAAATACAGTCTTACTAATATATTATTATTACAAATATTTGGAAACTTCTAGATGTGAACAAGGCATGCAATTAATTATTGTAAAAAACAAGACACATAATAATTCGATTTATTTTCAGATTATATGCAGTGTATAACAGTAATGGGTCTGTGATCTGCAATGTTTCAGTTAATAAAGTACTGGTATCATCATATTTTTTGTTAAAAGATGTTTGATGGTGGCGCATTGATAACATCTCGTTATCTCTTTCGCACGATTACGCGATAATTGTAATGACATCACACTAGTACATACATTACACTATCATTTCAACATTACAAGATTTGGAATGTTATTATAATATAATAATAATAATACCAGCCCTATATTATATACTGCCCACTGCTGAGCACGGGCCTCCTCTACTACTGAGAGGGTTTAGGACTCAGTCCACCACGCTGGCCTAGTGCGGATTGGCAGACTTCACATACCCTCCAAATTCTTATCGAGAATTCTCAGGTATGTAGGTGTCCTCAAGATGTTTTCCTTCACCGTTAAAGCGAACGATAATTGATAAACAATACACACATAACTTCGAAAAGTCAGAGGTGTGTGCCTTAGGTTTTGAACCTCCGGACTTTGTCGTATGATAAAAAAAAATTTTTTTTTTTATTAATAATGCTATTGGGTACTGTTGAAATATCCTGTATTTTTGTCTAGAGCCACGCCCGTTAAATACCTAATAACGGCAAGTTTCGTTGTACAGTTACATATTTTGTGAAGCACGTAAAAATAAAACGTCACGCGCCGTCGATCTGGTTCAGTTTTTTTTTACAAATTGTAACTGTGGTTAGTTACTTTTAAATCTGCTATTTGCATCGTTTTTTCTTTGGCTAATAAGGCGCCCAAAAGGAGATAAACATAGTCCTGCAGCTGTAGCGAAGATGCGTTTCTACAAGCATTAACGCCAATAGAATAGAAAATACTCTGCCTGACTGCCTCGGTGGTGTAGTTGTATTACGGTACGACTGCAATGCTGAAGTCTTGGGTTCAATCCCCGGGTCGGGCAAAATGATATTGAGTTTTTCTATTCAGTATCACCCCGGAGTCTGGAATTTGTGCGCGATATGGCGATAGGCTCGTCCCCTATCACATCATGGGACGGAATAACGGCGAAAAGTGGGTGCAATAGTTGCGCCTCTGCCTACCCCTTCGGGGACAAAAGGCGTGAGTGCGTGTGTAGAATAGAAAATAGTGTATGAGAATGACATAATCGATAAGTCTATCGCAAGGATACATCATTCCCATATCGACGGTTAACGGCCAAAAGGGGATAACCGCCACTTTACAAATTTTACAGGAGAGTGGTTTAAAGTTGAAAATAACCGAAAAAAAATCATATAAATTTTTCCTTTGATTCCAAAAGTTTCAAAATTTAACCATATAGCTTTAAATGGTTTTCTTCAAAACTGCATTGTTTAATTAATATGAATCACCGTTTTAACACTATTTACTGTCGCTTACCCTCAAATGTACCTGATTTTACTAACAGGAAGAACGTCGTAAATGAGACAACTCACTGATCCTCTTCCAGCCTAAATGATGTTACTGCCTTTTTCATTTTGTTTAAATGATGGAAAAAGAGCATACTGTGAGTTTTTTTGTTTATCAAGTAGCACGAAATATCATATAACCGACTCTTGGCTAGTGACAAACAGACAGGGAAATTGTAATAAATGAACAGTTTATAAAACTTACATTCAGCTCCTTAAAAAACAAGAAAGCACTTTGTGTGATTTTCTTATAAAATAACCATAATTCCATAGAATCTGCACTCAGAGACCTGGGATATAAAAAAAATATTGTTTTTCTTAAATCAGTCTTTATTTTCTCTAGATTATCGAAATAAAGTTTTCTTCGAGTATGGAGGCATATGTTTGATTTATGTAATGCTTTGCCGATAATGTCCGATGCCCGATGTTTTTGAGACAAAATGGGCTGCCTGAAACGGAAAAATCTTGTCGTACTATAATATAATAATTATTATTAATATTAATGCGAAAGTTTGTATGAATTTGGATGTTTGTGAGAAATAAACACAAACTGCTGAATGGATTTGCATAATATTTGGCACAAACATAGACCATATCAGATTAGCGTATGTTATGCTACTTTTTATCATGGTTAATTGCACTCGTAGGCAATATTTGTTTTTTTTTTTATCTGAGTATAGTAATTGATGTTGATGGCATCGTACCGATAACGCTATGGATAGCTACAGTGAAAAGTACACAGTAGGATTTTTACACCGTGAAATGTCTTTCACGCGGATGAAGTCGCGCAACACCTATACTCTATGGGTTTACGTACTAAATGGGTGTATGTAACTAAACTAATTAGGTATATACCTATATTAATACTACTACATATAACTATCCAAAGCGATACATTATGATTTAAGTACTTCAATTTTTAACCCCCGACACAATAGCGGATTGTTATAAGTTTAGGATGTGTATCTGTATGTCTGTCTGGCGCATCGTAGCTCTCAAACGAATAGACCAATCTTGACGCGGTTTTTTTTTTGTTTGAAAGCTGATATGATCACGATGGTTCTTAGCTATAATTTATGAAGATCTGTTCAGGCGTTTGAAGATTATCTGCTCGTTTCCAATTTAAAAAGCCCGATTAAATTTAAATTTGGTGTACTGTGACTTCGGCAATATTTTTAAACATGAGCTGATGCTGCAGCATCAAGTATTCTGCGGGATACCCAACTCCTTAGCAACTTATAGCAGATATAGCGTGTTTGGTCTCATAAGGATGGTATCATCGAGTAGGTGTTAGATAGTTGATTATCAAGGCCCCATGATGGAGAATAAAGTAATTTAAAAAGTTTGAAATAAAAATTAAAATAACCCCCGACACAAATATCTCTAAAAAGTAAAATAATAAAAGTGTCTTTGTCGTTTAAGTACCTAGTAATAGTTTCAGCCAAACGTCTTCACGTCGGGGACCGAATTCAGGACTAGGGAGACGAAAATACTTCTTTAGCAGTCCCCCGACGCGACAATGCTTGGGTCAAAATATTACTAGGTACTTAACGACAAAGACACTTTTATTATTTTACTTTTTAGAGATTTTTGTGTCGGGGGTTATTTTGTCTATATAATATTGTATGGTATTATATAAAAGGTACAATATCACAGTCTAACAAGTGCTAAAACATCAAGGATACTCTCCAGGACTAGAAGATAAGGTGTCCTACCAATCTACCAATTACTAATCAAGTGTTTTTCAAGACGTCACTAATACTATATAATAGCGAGGTATATAGGCACATATACAATAGTATACATACTTACTTACATTCGAAGGTAGGCAGAGGTGTTCTCACAGCAATTTTTCACCCAGCTATGTTAGGTCTCATGTAATAGGGGGCGAGTCAATTGCCATTTACCAGGCTGATACTGAGCATAAAATCAAAATATTATTTTACTCGACCCAGGAATCGAATCCGAGAGCTGAGCATGAGAGTTGTACCGCAATACAATAATGACATTACATCATCAATACACTAAAGCGTTCAAAATGAGTGAATCAGCTTCCTAGCAGAATGTTTTTATCTCAATAAAATCGTTACAGTAACACAAGGAAATTGTATCTCCTCCTCCTCCTTGCATCGTTTTCCTCAGTGCTGAGGGTCGTGATCCCCTGAACATGGAGTAATCTTTGTCTTCATCAAGTTGCGCTACCTGTTACCACCTGTTCTAAAGATACAGTATACATACACTTATACTTCGTTTTCTAGCTAAAATAATGATGATCACAACCAAATCAAAGCATAGCAAAGCTACCTAACAAATAAAGCATTCAAAAACTGATATAGCGTATACGCTTTAACCACTCATATTGACATTATGTGTGATTTATATCTAAATAAATAAATGGCAATACTTACATACAATTATTATCAATAAGACAAACTATGAACTTACCTTTTTAACAGTTTACGTAGACACAAGACCGCGTGCCAAAATGACTCACGCGCACATGTGGTGCTTATGCCGTAGTCGTGTGAGCACTGGATGTTCGCTGTTCAACTATAACCCCATTTGATTCAAACGAGTGAAAGAGTTTCATTTTTGTTGGACAAGCCAATCGCCAAATTCTTCACGATTAGATTTATTCGAATTGGGTTAACTATTAATTTTCGTTTTACCTTTTTATCTAACCACCATTCTGTTTGAATTTATCGGGGGGAAAAAAAAGGATAAGCGACAATATGTTAGGTGAGGTTTGTTTGAGCGATTTATATTAAGCGTCATCGATAATTCACATAGGGACTCGAAAAAAAGGACTAAACGACAAATAAAGTCTTGAAAATTCGGTCTAAACGTAGTAAATGAAAATTATTTTTTTCTAAGAATGAGACCTAATGTCCTAAGCAGAAATTTAGACCAAGAATATGTAAGCAAAATTGGAGTAATCTATTTATTTGTAAAAAATGTTTCCAGCCCAAACAGGTTAACGTGCAAGAAACAATATTTTACATAAAGCCTAAATAGCATAACTGTCAATTTTGAAGAACTGTTTTCGTCCAACTACCATAATAAAAAAAAACACAAATATGTCCGTCGTTTACGACGACAAATTTAATGGTATTGCCCTAAATTTGTGCCCGCTTAAGCGACAAAAAAATTCTTGTAGCGTCATGAAACTAAGACCAAACGACGGAGAAAAAAAAGCCGATTCTAACTGTATATATAACTCTATTTCGTAAAAAATGTCGCTTACGACGTTTTGGCCGTTAACCGTCGATATGGTTTTTTTATCCTATTGGCGTTAACGCTTGTAATATGCCGTAGTTTCGTAAAAAGCGATTTAAATCTTGACATCGACGTCTCAATCACAGCGGTTTACATATGTGTGAAGTACATCACGTTTATTTTGTTATTGTGAAGACTGTTGACACAAAAGTGAATAGATGATTTGAAGTTTTGAATTTGTTTAGCGACTTATGTGCCTGACTGTACCGACATATTATACTGTTATTGTCCCAATAATAAATCTATTGGGCTACAGGTTTCGAATAAACTAGGTTTGAGTGAGATTTCTATA
Source organism: Sphinx pinastri (assembly GCA_947568825.1). NCBI lineage: Eukaryota > Metazoa > Arthropoda > Insecta > Lepidoptera > Sphingidae > Sphinx > Sphinx pinastri. The sequence continues at coordinate 15,133,367 of OX387624.1, read as the reverse complement.
TTTTAACAGTGGAGCAAAAGGAATACGTTCGTTACATCGTATTTTCACAGAGAGAACAAATCCGACTACCGACAGCGGACAGAGTCAAGAACACTATTTCCTTGTTTTAAATGTAACCGAACACAAAGGCCATTACAAACATTGAAACCTCAAATATACAATTTATTTTCTAACAAAATCGATCTCTCTTTCTATGTGTCCTTCAATTTGATCATAAAATTATTATCGTGACCACTATTTAAAGTACTATAGTAAGGAAGACGTGTTTGTGGTTTAATAACATAAAAATAGATCAGTTACATTTTCCTTGCGTGGAAGCCAGCTAACTAATATACATTCATGATTGGATGAGGTTTTTGAATTTATGGCAATAATACTAACATTTCTTCACGGCTCTGTGTGCTTAGAATGTGGCAAAAAAATGCAACTCGTAAGACGGTGTCATATAATTATGATGTTTGTGATTGATCGAGAGACCAATACGTCTGTCAGTTTCAGTTTGCCACATTCTAAGCCCACTGTCCGCACGAACTTTTTCTTTCTATGGGAATTGCGTATTTTTTAAGATAAAAGCCTATGTCAGTTTCCGCAATATCAAGTAAAATATTATTGGAACACAAGATTTTATACAAGATTATAAAGAGTTTATATATAATTTCTTTTCAGGTGCGTGGTTCCGTGCCTATATTTTGGAGCCAACCTGAATATAAATTCAGACCGCCACCACGCCTCGACAGAAGTAAGTATGGTTATTGTTCAAAAAGTTAAAATCATTTCTTGTAGAAAGTAACAAATCCACAATAGATAAACTAAAGATTTTTTTTTATTAATTTATTCTTGTTCATGGATACAAGTCCTTCAGACGTATACTTTTTTGTTTTTTTTTTTATTTCTTAGTAGTACGTCGTAGTAAAGCACTGGCTACCTTACCAAGACTTTATCAAGGAGTTTTGGCGGCAACAAAAAACACTTGATTAGCACAGTTATTTCAATTCACTTCATTTGAGCCCTTTAATAGAACTATATTGGATAATATACCACCATAATTATGCAAGATAACACTAAGTATCACCAAAATAATGAAATAAAACAAGAGCACCTCATGACACTTCTAAGCTCCCGCCAAAACTCCTAAAGAAAAGAAATTATATAGTGTTGGCTGTTGCCACTGTCTCACAAAAAGATTACCATATATTGCATGTTACAAAAAGGCGATTTTACAGCCGAAGATGAATCACACGCGGCGTTCAAGAAGCACTTCGACAACGAGATAAACCTGTACAAGCAAGTGTGTATAGTGAACCTGGTGGAGCAGCAGGGCAGGGAGCGCGTCATATGGGAGGCGTACGGGAACCACGTGCTGAGGTACAACAGCCCGAACCTCATATACGCGACCTTCGACTTCCACGAGTATTGGTGAGTATGTTTTGTTTTATGATATAGGTGGCAAACGAGCATACTGTTCGCTTGATGGTAAGTGATCACCGCCGCCGATGAACATCCGTAATACCAGGGGCGTAGAGATGCGTTGCCGGCCTATCAGGTAGGAATGTGCTCTTTTTTTTAAGGTCGCCAGGTCGTATCTGTCCGGAAATGCTGCTGGCGGCAATTGATTCCATAGTTTTGTAGTACGTGGTAAAAAATGTCGGCAGAAACGTACTGTGGTGGATTGCAAACCGGTCTGTTTAAAAACGAGTAGAGGAGGTAAGCGGGTATATGGTGCACCTGGTACGTTTTCAGAATTACGAGACGAGGATACTAACTGTCTGATGGTACGCCAAACGACTGTCCGGAAATAATAGTAACACTACTTGAAATTTTGAATCGTAACGCATTACGTGGTACTGAACTGCTCTTGTCAAGCCAAGACATAAGATGATAACTCTTATAATGCCCAGTAATTGCACTGGCTACAATCAAGGTCCTTCAATCCAGACCGTTACAGTGTTCACACGATGTTGCTTAGCGGCAGAAGTTGCGATGCCCCCTATCCTTTAGCCCCTCTCTCGCACACGAGAGACAGGTCTTTCGTGTCTTCTTCTCCTAAATACCAGGACATTTAGAAGATACTTAGATGTAGAACGATATTATAATTATATTTACCACACAAGTATGTTCGCAGCCGCGGCATGCACTACGAGAACGTGAGCATCCTGATAAACGCGATCGCGGACGTGATAGCGGAGATGCGGTTCTGTTGGCGCGACGACCGCGGCCTCATCTGCACGCAGAGCGGCGTGTTCAGGGTCAACTGCATCGACTGCCTCGACAGGACCAATGTCGTGCAGGTAGGCATATCTACCGCAAGCCCGGAGTTTCTTTCTGCCTTTCTTCTGGTCGTCATCGCTTAGGTAGCTAGTGAAAGGCTGGTAGGTTAGCTAGGCTAGGGCCTGTAGTGTCCTCACCGGTGAGGATCGCGACGCGTTCCTCCTATTATTGAAGTTATACTTCTTTTGGCGCGTTAGGGAAAAATTATGAGAGTAAATTTTTACGATGCGCGCGCACACCGTCACGAAAAACCAACACCCTGAAGTTAGCTATAGTCAACATTTTAGTTTTGAATTTTGAACGTAGAATAAGGCGAAAGATAATTAAAAAGTTTTTTATCTTGGTACGCCAAAGAAGCACAACTTCTAACGCGTGTACATAAGTACACACACACACACACCTTTTTTTTTAATAAAAATTATCTCTTTTTTTATCCCCTTTCCTGCCAGCCCGAGCTGGCTTTTTATTTTTCATCATTGATTTTACTCCCAATAAAAATGTCGGTAGTTATATAAGTGACCTTTTATATCAACAATAATTATTATAATCAATTTAATGTATCTTGACTTATCATAAGTGCTACTATGTTCGCTTACGTGATGAATAAAGTATTTTATTTTAATGTCATACCAAAGCCACGTGATGGTAAGTGGAGTGGAGTCCACAGAGATGAGACACTATTATGACGATTACTATTTACTAGCCTTTTCGAATACACAGGCTGATCCTGGAAAGTAAGTCTGTTACGTGAGCCACTTTGGCGGGATTTGTCTTTCTGCTGGATCTTGTGCACGGTGATCGCTGTCCAGGCGGGTACAAATATTCTGCCATGTTCTCAATTCAGATAATATCCGTTCAATATTCGCTTGGCCAGATTTGGCCATGACGTCACCTGTCAATTCAGCCGCCATCGATTTTACGCAGAGGCGTATAAGGTTCTGGTTAAAAAAAAATGACAGCTGTCAAACTACCGAATAGTGATTTGATATGTTGTATTTTTTTTTTATTGCTTTGAATGACGAGACGAGCATGCCGTTCGCCTGATGGTAAGCGATACAACCACCCATAAACAGTAGCAACACCATCCAGCACCTTGACTGACAAAATACTGAGTGGCATTCTACTGCGCTCGTCATTCTGAGACATAAGATGTTAAGTCTCATTATGTCCAGTAGTTATACTGGCTACAATATCCTTCAAACCGAAACACAACAGTGCATGCACACTGTTGCTTGGCGGTAGAAATAGACATTGCGGTGGTACCCACCCAGACGGCCTCTTACATAATGAGAGACCTACCACCAGTTCAGTATCTATTAACGGCCGTTGTTAAGAAACAATCCCAAGCTTTATCTTTGATCCTATCTTGAAAAAATCTTTGTTCTCCTTGGTCCATTTTCGTAATGGATCGAAATAACCTTCTTATTTTTTTTTTTATTAAAAATGGCTGCAAATGTTGTGACACCTATCGATATTTATTTATTTCAGACGGCAATAGCAAAATACGTGCTTGAGCTACAACTGTGCCGGCTCGGTCTCGGAACCCCGGGCTGCGGCCTGCCGCCGGCGCTGCGCCAGGCGTTCCTCACCATGTGGGCGGACAACGGGGATGTGGTGTCGCGGCAGTACGCAGGCACTAAGGCTTTGAAGGTACACCTTAGTAACTACAGAATTAGACATATTTTTCTTTGAAGGCCAGTGGAAATTAAATACTCTGGTCTCCGATGGTAGGAGCAAAGAAGTCCGAATAATATTGTTTAAAAATTTTGATTCTTAATTACATATCGATAATATTCTCATCGATTTGTTATTCGTTGTTAACTAATAGCTGTATACGATTTTCGCAGGGTGACTACACACGAACAGGTGAGAGAAAGTTCACGGGCATGATGAAAGACGGCGTAGCCTCGGCAAATCGGTAAGTCTTCAACATACACACAAACTACAATTTATACAAAAGGCTATAGGGCCTATATTTCCCCACCACAGATTCATCATACGCCACTTTAACGACGCGATGACGCAGTGCGCCATAGATGTAGCTCTAGGCCAACCGGTCGATTTATCGATAGTCGATAAATTCGATGATTTCTGGCGTGACGTTAGAGTTGCGTCCATGATGGTTTTTCAGAACATGGACACTGAGAGGCCGAAGTTAGAGCTGATGCCGAGTTATTTCGGACACTCGTTGACCAATGAGTTTGTGTCAGTGGAGATTGCGTATGGACTGACGAGGTCAGTTTAGTTTTTTAACTCAAATTGATCTTTATCGAGTACTAATCAGCTTCCAAAATGCATTATTTCACTTGTATGAAAAAATACTATGTTCCATTGTATAAGTAAGAGGTGTGTGTGTGTGTGTGTAGATGCGTGTTTGTGTGTGTGTGTTTTATAATCATCTCTTGTCAGTTGACACTCTGCGTACCATGAAGTGCATTGGTCACTTTGCCATGACGATATAAAAATGAGTTATAACCCACGTTGTTCCAGATACTACCTGTCGACGTTCAAGGACGCCCTCCGCCAGGTGGCGATCGACGTGATGACGGGCGAGTCGCGCGCCATCCCCGAGCAGCTGATCGTGCCGGACTGCAGCCGCTGCACCTCCGTCAAGGTGCTCATGTTCAACGTGCGTGCATGATTACCCGCTTTTTTTATTTGCTAGCTAGTGCTTGCGTGCATGATTACCCGCTTTTTGTTTACTCTTCGTCTTGCCCCGTGTTTCGAGGTTACAAGTCCCACATTGCTCTTCTCGTCTCAGTATACAGGCGGGTATTAAAAATATATATCAAATCTAGCATCGATAAAAATCGTAGTGTTTACTTCCAAAGCTTATTTTACGCTAAACTTAGGACATATTTGGTTAATGCATTTTTATTTAATTGATACAATAATTATGGCATAGTGATTTCTGAAGTGAGGATTTATTTATTTTTATTGTTATACTATGCACACCAACCCATTTATAAGTTATATCATAGTTTGGAATAAGGGGTATAAAGTTTGGTACTGATGAAGCATTTGTAGCTAAATGCATAATATACAAAAAAAATTTTTGCTAATTTCATTTAACACTATACCGCCGTTATTTAATGGCATTTGTGTTCACATTTTGCCAATGTCAAGTTTAGTTTGTCTATTTTATTATCTGTAATATGTCGAAGTAAAGCAGTGGTTACCTTACCAAGACTTTATCAAGGAGTTTGGCGGCAACAAAAAAAAACACTTGATTAGCACAATTATTTCAATTCACTTCATTTGAGCTCTTTAATAGAACTATATTGGATAATATACCACAATAATTATGCAATATAACACTAATTATCACCAAAATAATGAATTAAAACAAGAGCACCTCATGACACTTCCAAGTTCCCGCCAAAACTCCCGCCGTTATTTAATATACGTTTTAGATTGTGCGTAAATTTTTTTGCATCCAAATAATGACTCCTTTAAAAATAAGTTATTTTTGCATGCTATCTTGGACGACAGTCATTACTATCAGAACTATTTCATCCATATTTTACATTGCCAATAAATTTGAAGATCAAGAACTATGGTATCTAATTTCAGGACCAAACGGAACCGGACACGGCCGCCATGGCGCAACACGTGAAATCCCTTATAGACGACTGCAAGAAGCTCCTGGTCGATACCGAACCGATCCTGGGTTCGTGGGGGCTTATTGATGCAGACCCAAAGTATGTAAACCCGTCTTAAAGCGGACCGTGATATGCAGAAATGATCCAACACACAATTGCTCAAAATGGAAACAGTGATGTTACACCATCAAAAATTATCTGTATTCTCAAGCTATAAGACTCATTTTATTTTGACAACGTTATGTTTGACCAGGTTATCGGACCAATTCTTCAGTTCATAATATGAAAATTTATTGTTCTGACAACAGGAACCCATTCGGCTCCTCACAGTACAAGCAATGCTGCAGCGGTGATTTTCAGAGACCCTGAATTATTATCAGACTTCAGTGAAGCAAGGAAGGGTAATTATCGAAACTGGAATTGTAGATTGCGTATCTCCCCCAGCACGGGCGACCCTCAGGAGTCGGAGATGGACACGGTGATGGTGCTGACGAGCTCTGCGTACTACGTGGCGGACTACGACGAGACATCGGACCGGCTGCTCGCCGTGCAGAGAGTGCCGCTCGCCGACCTCACTTCTATCGAGCAGGGGACTTACGATGCTAATACCACGGTAATACATGTTATATCGCATGAAGGTAGGCGGGAGTGGAGGGTTATGGTACGGCAAACTGGACTTAACTGTTGGTATATCCTTACAGTTGAAATATGACATCGAGAAAGAGTTATATTGCGTAATATAATAAGGATTCTCCGAACTGGCTGAAAAATAAAATTATATCATGCATAATATTCACATTAAATGGATTTCTGAGTGCAGTAACATTTTATCGCAACATAATTATATTTCTCAATTTACCAAATATCTAAATGTCAGATCAAGCCTTCGTCGATTAATCATTATCGATACTATAATCGATAACAAATCGATATGTTTAGATATTCGGCGTGGGCCGCAAGACTGGCTCGGAGCCGGTGTACTGCATGCGAGTGAACTACATGTACAACGGCGAGCCGGGATACTTCCACATGTTCCGCTCCACCTCGCTGCGGTTCTTCAACAACATGGCGGTCGTCATCAACACTAGGGATGAGATGATCGGTATATAACTTAATAATAGTATAAATGTGCAAGTTTGTGTAGATCTTGGAATGTTTACTAATCGCAGCAACCTATTAATTATTTTGGATACAATTAAGCAAATCGATAGATTCTATCGTAGATTAACGTATAGGCTACTTTTTATCCCGGAAAAGTATACAGCGGGACATTTATTCCGGAAAAGTGTTTAAAGCGGACGAAGCCGGGAGCAACACCTAGTTTTTAATAATCCGTTTTCCTACATACCGTTGGTTTTGGCTGTAGTCTCGAAAATACAATGCTAGGTGTTGTATCATTCGCCGATTTTGTTTTACAGAATCACTGCATTCGATATGCGAGTCATTACTAGTTGCCAGGGATATTGCTAAACTACCACCGATACCGTTCCATGACGGAATAAAACTCGAGAAAAAGAAGTCCAAGGTGAGTAAAATTAGCTTTAACTATTTTAACCGACTTCAAAAAAGGAGGTTCTGTGTTCGATCCGTATGTATGTATGTAAGTTTGTATGGTCGCGTGTTTCTCAAAAACTACTGATCCGATTTGGATGGGGTTTTCGTTATTCAAATGTATATTTTTCAGGGAAGGTTTTAGTATATAATTTATTAGGATCTTATGAAAATCTTCGGAGATAGACAATTGGAGCTCTTTAATAGCTAACAGCAGATGACCCGCGAATGTTGCAATCGCATGTCGATGATATTGTTTACACTATTTCATAATCTAACAAAAAAGCAATAAATAAAAACTTTTTAACAAAAAATAATGTACTAACCATTGATAAATTTAGTATTATTCTTGATCATGGTGTCGTTTTTACACCTCTGAAAATTTCAATGGTCGCTTGAAGTTTTTCACGTTGATTTTTTATTGGTGCCACTCCAGTCGGTATATAGTAAAACTGAATATCGCGACTATACAACTGATCTTTCCTTTCTACGCAGGTACACCCAAACCACGCGCATTCCGGCGGGACGCGCTCGTCTCTGTACCTCGACCTGTCTCGCCTGCCCACCCTCACGCGGAACGTGAGCGAAACACAACTCGTAGCTGATATCAGGAGTGTTGGTATGTATCTTTGTTTTTCTAGTCTCCTAGTACTCGTATCCGTCTTACTTTATTTAATAATGTAAGTCAAAATGTCTTGTCCGCAAACTGAGTATTGAGGCGCAATCGAGTTTGTTTAAACCTGTTTCTCGTAGTTCACAAGTCGTTAGTATAACACCGGATCGTTTGCAGAACTGTCGTCAGTCGACACCCTTTCTGGACCCCTCTCTGCTTACTATCAGATGCAGTGGGGTGAATTTGACTTGCCCGTATAAAACATAAACTATTTGTTGAAATAGTGATTTTGTATTTCCCGCGCTTGCTGTCTATGACGTTTGTTAACAAAGAATAACGGCCATGACTATGCAAAGTATCCGTGTTGCTTTTATGGTTCAAGATGCTAAATATGGTGGATAAGTTAATATTGTAATTTGTGTGATTTAGTTATTGAAGTAAATAGATAGAAGAAAGAACCTGTTTTATTGCTGCCCATATTCTAACACTATTAACTATATAAAAAGTATCTAGACCAAGTTGGTGTCTTTAGCTAGACGTAAAAAATACCTGCCTACCCTCTTTCCTCCCTCCCCTGACCCCAGGCTCGCAGGGGAGCGCGGGCACGAGCGGCGTGTTGTCGCAGCTGGTGATGGCGAGCGCGGCGCAGGCGCAGTGTCGATACATACACGCCACGCTCACGCACACTGTTAGTCGATATAATCATTGTTTTGTTTTTCATTCTTTATGTAGTGTTGAGTACTTATTTAGAAGTAGGTGACACGCGTTTAGGCTAACATTGGTGACCGCGAGGTGTACTGGCAATTTTTATACCCTACTGCGACTTAAACAATACAAGACACAATTCGAATACAAGACAATTTTCGATTTTTTTTTATATTTCTGTTAATTATGTAATTTTAATCGATATAATTTAATCGATAGTGAAACCCAATATTACAAAATTCCCAATTAATTGCAGGATCAAAAGCCTTCAACAACATGACCGAACAGTTCAGCAAGCTCAACAAGCTAAGCCATTCGCTAAACGCACGCGCCCGGCCTAGCCTGCAACTGAAGCTCGACCAGGGCGCCTCCAAAACAAAGAAAATATTCACACTGGGCCATAATAAAGACAGCAAGAAAAAGGGGAGCCTCTCCGACGGCATGAGCTCCGATTACTCGTCCGACGACGAAAACAGGACGAATATATTCGAACCAACGTTAGACAACTTCGAAAACTCACAACACTATATTGGCAAAGTCGAACAGAAGGACGAAAACGATTGCGAATTAATCGAGAACCCTTTGTACTCGTCGAAAATAGAACCCAGTGAGAATCCAGTGTTCCCGCACACAGAGGTGGTCCAGCCAAAACAGCTGAAGACTCCAAGCCACATGAACAAAATCAACCCTTTCGACACCGAGATCAAAACTCCAGAGATACAAGTCGAAAGCGAGAATCATAAGCCGACGCCGCCGAGCACTTTGATGCTGTCTCAAAAATTATCGCACAGTTCAAACGACGTGAACTACAATGAGAACCAAGCGGAGGGGGTCAATTTTCATGTCCGTTCGAACTCCCAGCACGAGATCACGTTCAATATCGCACAGTCTCACAGCGAGTCCGCGCTGAGGCAGTTCAAGAATATCGCCAGTCCGGTGTCGACTGCCACTAAAGATATGGTGCTGTCGCCTCTGACGAAGCTGGCGAAAGGCGTGCAGAATTTGGGCGCTAATTTAGATCCGAGGAAAATTAAAGTAAGTCTAAAACATGATTTTATAGACCGTCTTCTTTTGACGAATGTTTGGTTGAAAGATTCGTCGAAAGTAGAAAATTGTCACCAAAAATAACTACTGCGTTCAGTGTAAAATACATTATTAGTCTATACTAATATTATAAAGAGGAAAGATTTGTATGTAAGTATGTTTGTAACGAAAAAACTCAAAAACTACTGAACGGATTTCGATGAAATTTGGCACACGGGTAGATCATGTCCTGGATTAACACACAGGCTACTTTTTATCCCGGGAAAATATTTTTACCCGGAAAAACTTTTCCACGCGGGCGAAGCCGCGAGCAGAAGTCTAGTATTGAATAAAAGTGACAAAATCGGCGGCATACATTAAAATTTTCGCACAATACGCGCACATGATTATCGTATACGACAACCATTCCATCTAGTACTACACTAATAAGTAGCTACCTCTATTATAAACATAACAGGTCCCTAAATAATGAAATAATACATATTATATTTGTTCCCAGGGCTCAGTAAACGTGAAACACGTAACAGAACAGCAATACGAGGAGCATCGGAAACTGCAAGAGAAATGGCGCGACTGCAACACCAGGCTGGTCGCGTTGTGAGTTGTTCAACAGTTGACCGACAGTTGGGCGACAGTTTTAGCTAATCTTCATTGACTTAGCGCAAAGCGTTTTATTTAGTTAGCAGTAATGAGGTATGTTGTACCAGTTTGTGCACTAATTGTCTCATTCGCGTTGAACTTTTAAATCTTCTATGTTTTTATAATACGTGGAGAATTACATACATACATACATACTATCACGCCTCTCCCATAAGGGTAGGCAGAGAGGATGGATTGCCACTTTGCTCGATTCTGGCACACTACTTTCGCTTCCTCTACCTTCATCAATCTTTTCATGCACTCTCGCCGGTTCAGGGTACTTTTGACCTGGCCTCTACTTAGAATGTCAGATATCTGACATTCGAAGGTTCGGTGCGGTCGACCCCTGCCGGCCCTTCCATCCACACTCGCCTTATATTTAATTAAATTGTAAGTGGAGAATTAAATTGATATTAACCTCAGGAGTATGTAAGGTATGGAAATTTTGATAATATTTTAATGAACGTTCTTTCTAGTTCATGATTTGTGATTAAATTGTGCCACATTACGTCAATTATCGATAATTATGTTAAAACTGGTATAACATACAAAAATATACCTGATAATTTATTGACATTATAATTTGTGTCGGTGTTTATAATTATCGTAACGAACAGTATTTAGTGAAATTTTGCTGTTTTTAATGTCGTTTGTATTGTTCGCTTAGTGTATTTATTGATAGTATCGTTCGATATTAACGTAGGTACGGAATTTGAAGCTGTAAGTGACAATTGCAAATAATCTTATGGCATATTAATAAATAAAAAAAATTGGAACAGCAAGTTAAAGACCACTCTCTCCTTTTCTCGAACCTCTAATGAGGAATTTGGGCTTTATAGACCATACTCCAATATGGTTTCGTCGGTCGATAGGCCCTCGTCTGTCGGCGTACAGTCGAAGTGAGTTAGGATCTCAAATATGTTGTCACGGCCACGTTACATCAGCTCCAACACAAATTTCCTTCTTCACCATACGTCGTTAAACTGTTTCTCATTATTTTTTAAAGAAAGTTAATATTAAAAGCGACAGGATAAATTGCACACTTTGTAAAATAATTGACTCAAATCTTTAATGTTTACAATGTAAATACGTTTATTAGCCATACGTTTATTTTTTATGTATTATCTTTTATTAGCATTTATTTCAGATGTACAGTTAATGGAAAAATAAAAAACCTAAAGCTAACATATTAGACTTACTACTGACTATAATTCTATAACTAGGTACAATAAATCACGTCACTATCTTGCTATAATGCTACTTCTTATTACTAGATAATATATTATGTTTACATCAAAAATATAAGTTTAATGCTTGGTACATCTGTTCGTCCCTATGACGAAGGCCTCCTCCAGTTCCTTCCACTTTATTCTATCTTGTGCGGCTCTGGTCCAGACTGTGCCTGCTACTGCTGTTATGTCGTCCACCCATCTCCTGGAAGGACGTCCTCTTTTTCTTTTACGTTTATTACACTTTTAAGAATTTTACGCAGTTGTTACTTGCAACTCTGAATTTTCCTTAGTGATTATTAGACATCAGGGTCGAAATTCTGTCCCCTAACGGTAGGAAACCAAGAACAGCGAATTTGGAAGTACCGGCGACGGTCGATAAGATTTTTCTATAATTCCATATTTATGGTATATTTATATCGAGGTCTATATAACAAAATGGGCGTATAGGCATTAATGCAGAGACAAAAATACGAACAAAATCAAAACTAGTTCATATAAACCAACATTTTATCTGTAACTGCAAATAAAATAAAAACTCTAAATGGCGCCAAATATGCGTGTGTACGTATTTTTGTTATTACTTCCTCGATATTTTTTAGTCTCGTTTTCGCCGTTGTGTATTTAAATATAAATTTTCACTATAAATGCATAATTATACCTATTGTAATCTCACATTCCATTTTAGTGTATTTTCCTAGTGACTTAGTTAGTAAAAAGCATACTATGTAGGAAATGACTGTCTTGAAAATATAATGTTCAATATAATGCCAAAATGAAAGCGAAAAATGATTACTCAAAAGAAATGAACTTGGCTCAAATTGGTTATGAACATTTTCTTTAGCGCGATTTGGATTAAAAGAACTGATTATGAATTTGGAATTGTAAAAAGTTTAAATTTCTACAGCGACTATATAGCCCCTTACTATGACCCTCATTTCCATAGATTATATAGAAAGAAAAAAAACCCTCAGTGTTGCCTTCACTTTTTGATTGAACAACATAGTCTAAAAATATAGTAATACGAAAATTATATTTTGACTTGCCAATGCGTCGCTTTCATTCACAATAACTTCAGAAACATTTTTAAAAGAAGAACTACAGAAACGTTGTAAAAATTTACGTTTAATATAATTGCTAATTTAGTTTAATCATAAAATATTAAGCATTCGAAAGCCCAGTATGAAAGTATATTACCTCACACCAAAAAATATAGTTATCATACAAATTGCAGTATTAAAATACAATAAATAAATTAGTGATTGCCAATGTTTCAAAAACATATTGCTTTAGCTTAAGGCTTTCGGTTATTAATATTTAAGTCTCTCTATACCATTTTATCGTATCATAGTATCCACAAAACACCACGTTAAAGTACATAGATATAGTGAAATTACAAATGTATGTATATTAGGATGCTAGCAAAATGGGTAATAGAGAATCGCAATACATATAAGATGTTTAAATAGTACGCAGTGCTTCTGTCGTTATGTAGAGTTAGTCGGATGAATTTTAGTAAAACAATTGAATTTCCGAAAAAATAACTATTCGATTATCTTAATGTGATTTGATTTTTAACCGACTGCCAAAAAAGGAGGAGGTTCTCAATTCGTGTGTTTGTATTTTTTTTATGTATACTGATTTCTCTGAAAATTGTGAGCCTATTTCCTTGATTCCTTTTTTATTCTAGTTTTATTTACTATCAAATTGACTTGGCCTTTCATTGTTCCCTCTTTCCCTACAATCTATTGTGATATTGTAAAAAATGTTTAGATACATAAGTATCTAAACATTCATCTCAAGTCTCGACATTCATGCTTAACAGGCCTTATGGCCTGTTTCATAACTTTTGAGTGAATGCTACTGGTCACATAAATGTATAAGCCGACCAAATATAAAAGTCGCCCTCTAATCTCTACTCCCAAATAAATGGTTATAAAAATAGTACTATTTACATTAGCTGTGAAACAGGTCCTAAGTGTTTTCTTATCAAATTATCTACATAATTTTATGATAGTTTTAGTACAAAGTTACAATTAAGCTACCATCGGAGTAACTTTATAATAAGATGCTATTATATAAAAATATATTTGAAGCTTACTAAGAAAATTATAATCAATGATATGTCAATGCATTCTAAGTTCAGTGAAACCATGTCTAAATTAAACCAATACTTTCGGATTTAAAAATCTCCAGAACGATAACATGCCATTTAATACCAACTTTATACATAAAAAAGCTATATAGCATTAAAAAAAAGTTTATTCTAACTTTAATTAATATTGGCCAGAAGTACTTAACTATTTATTTCCATATATCGCACCTTAAGGACAAAAACGACACAATTCAAAAAAAAATCGAAAATTGAGTTATCGTCATAAAATTACTTAAAACGAAATTTTCAATACAACAATAGTTCAAACACCGCCATATTCAAGCGGGAAAAGGACAAAACTATTATATCGGTACCGTTTTTATTATATTTTTATAAAAAAGGGACCAGTTTTAAGTCATTTTATGACGATAACCCAATTTTTTTTTTTAATTGCATCGTTTTCGTCCTAAAGGTGCTATATGTTTGATTCTATTGACTATATACAGCCATATTAATAATGTTGCTCTTTCTCATGAAAATATCCCGTATTGAGAATGTACGACAGTCAGATTTTCGAGTGAGTTGCTATTCTTAAAACGCATCGACATGCGTTATTCATTTTCACACGTTATATATTTATAATAAATGTGCACCAATTAATGTAATACAAACAATTCGAATAGTAATAGTATTAGTTGAATGCAGTCGAAATCGTTTGTGACAATTTACTACATCGCAATTGTATGATGTATTTGTGATGAAAAATCAGCCAAGCCCGATTCTAACTTGCGCCCTGAGAGTTCCTAACTTTAATGCTTTTTGTCTTTTTTTATGATTTTGAAATCCGCCAGCTTTATGTGTAAATTTTTGCTGGGTCTCTATTACGGATCGCAATATAGAACGCATTAAGAGGCCGTATCTAAAATTTCAACTATTTCAGTCAACTTTTCATCGTGATTATTCAAAAAATAAACTGATCTGTTTCTGTAAAAGTGTTAACATAGGGAAACTTTTTAGTGACTAGCGCGCGAAAAAAAATTCACTTTCATTTTGTATGATTTTACGTTGAAAATACAGAAATTGTCTCTTTCATAATTAAGGCGACTTTTATGCCAATAAACAGCAATTTTCGTTAGTTAGTTTAAAGCAGACTGCCTCGGTGGCGTAGTTGTATTACGGTATGACTTCAATGCTGAGGTCTTGGGTTCGATTCCCGGATCGGGCAGTGATATTGGGTTTTTTAAAATTCAGTGTCAGCCCGGAGTCTGGAATTTGTGCCCGATATGGCGATAGGCTCGCCCCCTATCACATCATGGGACGGAATAACGGCGAAAAGTGGGTGCACTAGTTGCGCCTCTGCCTACCCCTTCGGAGATTAAAGGCGTGAGTGTATATGTATGTAGTTTAAAGCACGATTTTGATTGAAAACGGCAACATGTTTGAGTCTCCGTACAACAAAATTTCTGAAACAGACGTTGGAACTTGGTGGATAGATTGAAATTAAAGAAAGATATGAAAAATGTGGCTTGTTTATTTTATTAGTGTTGAAAGTCTTTCCGATGATGTATTAGAAATTAATCAGATCAGTTTATTTTTTGAATAATCACGATGAAAAGTTGCCTGAAATAGTTGAAATTTTAGATACGGCCTCTTAAGATTGGATAGACAAACCCGACGACGCGGCGAAGCTTTAGTAATAGGGACCCGTTGGTACACTTTGTGCACGTAACCTAAAAAAATCTTCATCATTCGTTATGTTTTTCCAAAAACTAAATTTATCTCTAGTTAACAGTGTAGTGTTGTCCTTAACGATATCGATTGTATTTAAAATAATAACATCGTACAATATAAAATGCATGACAAATATAAACAGCTTCAATTATTATCGAACACATATTGTTGATTTATAATCGTTAAATTATTTATTACTTGAATAGTAACATGTAAAGTGAGACATAGTATTAGCATTTATAGCGTTTAGTTAGAATATTTGGACGAGCTGCTGAAAGGGATGGTGCCCACATCAGGCGAGGTTTAATATTAGAGATAAATCATAATGTTTCTAATATGTAAAGTGGCAGTTTTCCTTGAACATTACTTAATACCATACCAGCCCTGTATTATATACTGCCCACTGCTGAGCACGGGCCTCCTCTACTACTGAGAGTGTTTAGGCCTTAGTCCACCACGCTGGCCTAGTGCGGGTTGGCGGACTTTTATCTTCGAAATTCAGAGAACTTCAGGTTTGCAGGTTTCCTCACGATGTTTTCCTTCACCGTTAAAGCGAGCGACAATTCACAATGGCGGCGATAGCCTATTGGGGAGTGGAACGGACTGCCGAGACGAATGTCCGCAGGTTCAAAATCCAAAGGCACACACCTTTGAAATTACTTAATGTTTTTAGTAAATGTCCTAAATATTGTACATTTCCCCATTCGTTACCATAAAGGTCAGCACTCAGCAACGCGTCCACTATTCCTCAGACATTGTGGATATCTCTGAGCATGGCCTTCATCAACAGGTAGCCCAACAGGGTACTTGCATTCTACTATAAAAAGTTCTTTCGTGTCCTGTTTTCTAACGCATTAACCACACAAACTGTTTGAAAATTAATTTGAAAAAGGAAACATTTAGTATCGCATTATCTCTTAATATTCCAGTTTTTAACAATCTTTTGGATGGATGTCGAGATGTGGGTATGCAAGCCACGTAGTGTGCATGATAAAGTAATAAAAAGGAATATCGAGCGCTTTTAGAATCGAATACGTAGGTATACCGGTGGTGTAAAGCCGACTTTCGACGTAGAATTATACTAATTGTAATTACTTGCTATTTAATATGCAATATATTGCCAATGTTATTAAAAAAATATATTAATTGTCCTGTCCTAATTATTCAGTTACGATTGTATTTAGGAAATTCATATTTTAGTAAAATAGTTTGACATGAAATTCCAATATTCAATACTGTGTGTTTATTATCTTAAAATAATAATTTTCATTTTGTCTCCTAATAAATGTATTGAAAGGATAATCCTCAAAAAATTATACTACGTCTCTATAATATATTTGTTTTTATTTTATTGTATTAAATAATTATTATGAAATATTAATTTAATGTCGTTTAGTTTATTGTTTAAGATATATTTTCTCTTTGTATGATAACATTGTATTCGTTCGTATTGCTATTTGACGACTATTGGGACGAGTTATCGAATTTATTCTCAATTGTTTGTAATGCAGGTTGAAACAAAATATTCGAATAAGTACACCTTAACTAAGATATAGTTTTCCGAATTGATAAATATTTTCCCATACAGTAATTTTGCGGAAAACAATTTCATTTTCGACAATCGCAATGAAAACTATTATAATTACTTTTCCCTTAAGAAAATATATCTGCAATCTGGTGGTACTGGTGGTAGGTCTCTCATATGTAAGAGTCCGTCTGGGTGGGTACCACCGCAATGTCTATTTCTACCGCCAAGCAGCAGTGTGCATGCAATGTTGTGTTTCGGTTTGAAGGACATTGTAGCCAGTGTAACTACAGGACATAGTGAGACTTAACATTTAATGTCTCAGGATGACGAGCGCAGTGGAATGCCACACAGTGCTTTGTAACTCAAGGTGCTGTATAGTGTTGCTACTGTTTATGGGTGGTCGTATCGCTTACCATCAGGCGAACGGCATGCTCGTCTCGTCTTTCAATGCCATAAAAAAAATATAAAAAAATGGGTGAATATTCAAAAAATCGAAATCCTATGCTACTCATCTACGAAATTACCCCAATAGACTACACAGTTTCATGATATACCTATATTTTAATAAATTGTTCGATTTTCATCCAGCACGTTTTATTTTGTAATTGATTTCTGTGATTGTATCTTTATTATATGGTGTAAATATTATATCACTTAGGGCTTATTATTTGGTAATTACACAAATATACAGTAAATATGCTTTTGACGAATGTATATATTGTATTCATTTAATACTTTTATTTAATCCCTTTGCTTTAAAACGAAATCTTGCACCTTTGATTTATCTATTAGATGGTGCAATGTTTTCTGAAGAGTCAGCAGTCAGGGGCCGTTAGGCATGCAGTGAGTGAGCCAGTGTGAACTTAGCCTTCAGCTAAGATGCAATCTTTTGCATAGAAGAACTCTTTTTATTATCTAGTCATATATTTTTTTGGCAGTGCGTTAATTGTAGATGCAGTGGATTTTCTATAAAAAGTTAAGGGGACGATGTTTTAGTAATGTTGTACACAATATAAAAAAATGTTTGCAGTTCCGCCCGCGTGAAAAGGTTTTCTTGGGATAAAAGTACCAAATGTCCTTAGGATCTCAAACTATCTCGATACTAAATTTCATCGAAGTCTGTTCAGTAGCTACTTTTTTCCCGGGAGAATATAAAGCGGGACTTTTATCCCAGTAAAACTATTTTCACGCGGGCAGAGAGCAAAAGCTAGTATATTTATTTATTTATTAGGTACAGTTACAAACTACAGACTAAAACAAACTTAAGATTTATAATTCAAGTTAAAAGCAAAATAAATCTGAAGCCCTATTACAACTATACACAAAAGAAGATAATATAAAGTCCCGCTTTATATTTTCCAAGGATCAAAAGTAGCCTATGTGTTAATCCAGGACATAATCTACCCGTGTGCCAAATTTCATCGAAATCCGTTCTGTAGATTTTGCGTGAAAGACTAACAAACATCAATACATCTAGACATCCATACTTACAAACTTTCGCGTTTATAATATTAGTAGTATAGGAAAACTCAGAAATATAACTTGCCACTTTACTTAGCGTTTGTCGACTATGAGAAGGACTTTAATTCGATCGAGACCTGGGCTGTATTGCAGTTCCTCCAGAGGGCCACATTGACTATCGGTACATTAAAGGGCTGAGGTCCTTGTACAACAACGCCACCATGTTAATCTAAGTACAAGAGCAGAGCACGAAGGCTATTCCACTACACAGAGGCGTGAGACAGGGAGGTGTTCTCCGAAATTAGTCACTGCCGCGTTGGACGACATCTTAAAGCTTTTTGATTAGAAAGCATTTGGAATTAGCTTCAATGACGAGTACATTACTCACCTTTGATTTGCCGCAGTATTGTTGTCTTGTCAGAATAATTTAGAATATGCTCGCATAGCATTATGCTCATTTGCTCAAAGACCTTAACCGAGTTTCCCACCTGGTAGGCCTTAAAATGAATAAGACCAAAATCTTGTCCAATGGTCATTTTGTGCATATGCCGATTATTGTTGAGAACGTAACCCACGACGTTATCGATGAATCTGTCTAAGAAAAGTGGTCCAGTTAGGCAAGTCCAACTTCAAGATAGAGGTCAAAACCAGCACGGTTGAGCAGCGTTCGGGAAACTAGGCAAGGTCTTCTCATCTAAAATACCTTTTTTTTATGGCATTGAATGACAAGACGAGCATGCCGTTCGCCTGATGGTAAGCGATACGACCTCCCATAAACAATAGCAACACCATCCAGCACCTTGAGTTACAAAGTACTGTGTGGCAGTCCACTGCGCTCGTCATCCTGAGACATAAGATTTTAAGTCTCGCTATGTCGTGTAGTTACACTGGCTACAAAGTCCTTCAAACCGAAACACAACAGTGCATGCACACTGATGCTTGGCAGTAGAAATAGACATTGCGGTGGTACCCACCCAGACGGACTCTTACCTATGAGAGACCTACAACCAATAAAGACCATCACCTCAGAGCTTAAAGACAAAAATCTTCAAATCAATGAGTGTTACCTACCAGTGATGACGTACGGCCTTGAAACGTGGCCTCTGACTATGGGCCACCCAAGACGGCTAACAGTCACTCGGCGAGCTATGAAGATGCTCGGTGTTTCTCTGCGCAATCAAATTGGAAATGAAGAGATTCGTAAGAGAACGAATGTCGCTGATATATTTCAACCAGGCCACTCTATCTGGACTTTACGACGCTAATTATCAGGTGCAGTGGTGTCACTTTGAAGCTAATTTCACGTAACGTACGATAAAATCATTTGGTGCCAAATAAAAATCCCATATTCGCATTCGCGAATATTGGAGTCACAGACTACTTAGAGATACTACGTATCAGACGGCCAACTGTAGAACAAAAAATATGAGTGTTAGTTTTAATGTCGTATGCTACGTATGCACTCACAGACTACTTAGAGATATGATTGCACTTAATTTGGGGTTGTCATACATAAAAATTGGTATTCATTTTTAGTGATTTCTTGCACATTTTGCAAATAAAACATTTGTTTATAAGGAAATCTATAAACTATAATAATAATTACCGTAAAATATAGAAAAAAGTTGTCAGTTACGCATAAATTTTATATTTTTAAGACATTTAGGTCTTAGACTATACTTACAATAAATTATTTTTTCCATGTAATTTGGTTTCATTGGAAAGATCTAAAATAAAATATTGTACACTTGACTACTACATTTTTTCCAGTGGTAGTAAGCAGAGTAGTAAGTATAGTTTATAGTACTATCATTTCAGCGTTGTAATTTTATAGCGATGGGGTCATAGTGAAATTATATTAGTAGGTATTATATTATCTTTGAATATTTGTTATTAACTTTGATTCTAGCCTACATACCAAATAAACTACATTGATATTAAAACTTTAAACTATCTATAAAGTAATATTAATGAGTTAGGATTGATATCATAAAACATTTGTAACTTGTAACTTAGGTTGTATTCATTTCTTTATGGAAGAATGAAGATTGAACTTTGAAGCAGCGGTCACGGTGCCTGAATTCAGATTAGTTTATTCATTTATGTTATCTCGAAATGTGACGGGGCCTTTTTTTTTTTTTTTTTTTTTTTTTTTTGTTTTGGCCCTACCGGCCAGTAGCCTGACGCGAGTCGGCTTTTCTGGCCACACCGGACTTTCGGGTGAACGCTTTAGGCGCTCGCAACCCTTGATTTAAGTAACCATGCTGAGGGCAACCCACTAACGGGTTACGAACCTCGGCTCAGGATGGTCACTGGGAGAGGATGAGACATCAACGATTAGTGGGGAAGGTTGGTGTTTAACCTAATCCTATCCATTTATTTCGTCGGCACGCGGGCCGGAACTGTTAGGAGGGTCGGGAGGGCGACGGGGAACGCGGCGAGGTCCTCGGCGGCGAGGACGGAACTGCGGTCGTGTGGAGTGTAGGAGTTTTAGGAACTCGTTCTTACTGCGAATGGCCAGAGTGATATCGTCCTCTGGATCGGTTAGGACTGAACGTGGCCGTCTCCATTTGGCGCGGTCGAATGGAGTGTATATTGACGCTTTGCGGACTAACGTATTTAGGTGTTTAACCGCCCGGTCGAAGTAGCGTTTGCTGGTCATTTGCATGAAATGCCTGATGGTCGGCATGTTAGTATCCACGTGGAGGTTGCGATTGCGAACGTACCACGGGGCACCAAGAGCGTGTCGAAGAAAAATGTTTTGCAATACCTGCATACGCTTAAGACGAGCAGGCGGTATATGGGCGAACACGGGCGACGCATATGTCATGATCGGTCTAATACACGTGGTAAAGATCCTAATCTTGTTGCGGATGGACATTTTGCTTTTCCTATTTATGAGCCAATGCAGTTGGCTCATCGCGAATGCGGCTCGCGCGCGTACCGCATTTACGTGTGGGATGAAGGTCAACTTCTGATCAAGGGTCACTCCTAAATATTTGGCTTTGTCCGTCCAGGGGATTACCTGGTTGGACATGCGGACTGAGTTGTGAGGCACATGGACTCTCCTTTTCAAAGTGAACAGGATAGCCTGGCTCTTTGTGGGATTGACGGTGATTCGCCATTTGCGGAACCACTCACTGAGCTTGTCGGCGGCGGCCTGCAAAGTGCGCACCACATTGTCGGGGTCTCTACGTGAGGCGTAGATTGCGGTGTCATCGGCAAAGAGCGCCAGATGGGCGTTTTTTGGTTTAGGGATATCGCTGGTGTACAGCGAGAAAAGAAAAGGTGAGAGGGCGGAGCCTTGCGGGACTCCAGCCGTGATGGCGTGACGGGAAGAGAGAGTACCCTCCACCCGATATTTGAAACCGCGATTCGACAAAAAATCTCGTATGATGTGCACGAGTTGAGTGGGCACGTTGAGAGTGTACAGCTTGTAAAGCAAGCCGTTGTGCCACACCCTGTCGAATGCTTTTTCAATATCGAAGAAGAGAGCACCGGTGGGCATGCCTATCTTGAATTTGTCGTAAACGTGCTCCGTGATGCGGAGCACCTGATTTACGCAACTGTGCCTAGCACGAAAACCAAACTGTTCGGGAGGGGTCAGATTGTTGTTGTGAGCGACTATTTTGAGGCGGTCGAGGACGATCCGCTCGTAAATTTTGCCCAGAGTACTGAGCAGACTGATTGGCCTATAAGAGGACGGTTCGGATGCGGGTTTTCCCGGCTTATGTATACCTATCACAACTGCCTCCTTCCAGACCTCTGGGAAGAGGCAGTTTTGAAAAGCAGCATTGAATATCGCGGTGAGCGTTAGGACCAGATGCTCCGGAAGCATCTTAATCATACGGATAGGGATCCCGTCGCCCCCGGGGGCTTTTCGTCTTTTGAGCGCCTTGATCAGAGCGATGACTTCTTCGATCGTCACCGGTGCAAGGGGATCGGGCGGCGGCGGGTCGACGTCCGGGTCGACGACGTTGGCGTTATCGGTATCGTTTATCGGTCGCGAAATCGAGTTCGGTGGAAGCCGGACCGCGTTCCTACTTTCGACGAATGAATTAACCGCAACAAGATGGTCGTGGTCTATAGGTATTGTTGAGAGGGAACATTGAGACTCCAGACTGTCGGCCAACAGTTCCGCTTTCTCGTCGTCGTCAAACGCCGGGCGTTGATTCGGACGATTGAGCGGAGGCATAGAGGTCACATCGTTTCTCCTGAAGGAACGACACAGCTGCCAGAAGGCCTGGTGTGTCGGGTCGAGTTCGGCTAAGCGAGTTTCCCATCTCGAATCGACGACCTCTTTTATGCGACGTCTAACCTCACGTTGAAGGAAGCGCGCAAGACGTCGTCGTTCCGGGGTGGGGCTCGTCGCGCAAGCTCTGAGCGTAGCGTTACGCCTCCTCACCACCCACCGCACGTCGTCGGGAATTTGCCATTGACTGTGAACAGTCTCTGGCACCTTCTCGGAGCTTTCGCTCAAGACGTTTTTAAGGTGGTTGGTGAAGGAGCGTATCGCGCCAGTCGTTTCTTCAGGAGTCACGATGTTGGTCGGAATCGCGGAAAGATCTGTGGATGAGGTGTCCGCGAGCTTGGTGCCTAGGAGGCGCCAATTCGTTTTCACCTTCATCGGAACGTTAGGACCTGTGTTTGATGGGCCGTTTTGGGGAACTAGATCTAGGATCACAGGTCTGTGGTCAGAGTCTAACTCTTGTAGCACCTGCAAGGAACGCACGCGAAGGCTTACGTTCCTTACTAGCGCTATGTCGAGTATGTCGGGTCGGGTGACGGGGCCAAAAATTGCGAATGGCTGCCGGTCGACATTTAGGCTGCTGTGAATAGCGATCAGTTGTCAATTTAGGCTATCTCGAAAAGTTTGTGTTATTATCCTTGTTTTTGACAAATTTGAGGTAATTTTAAGCGTTGAGGGTCTTGGACTTCATTATGAACTTTCGGCTACTTGAACCATCATTTGGCAAACGTAGCGTTTCTAAGTAATCTGTGCATCTGGCCAAAGCATCTGGCAACACTCATAGAGTAAGTAATACTACGCAACACTGCTTTTAAGAATAAAAAATCATATAACAATTTACAATATAAACGTCTTCCCAATGTATTATAATATTCTTTGTAAACGTGTAAAATCATGCGAAATATTAATTTAACGTACGTTCTACAAGAATATGTTGTTAATGTTTAATAATTTGTTAAGTGTTTCATTAACACAGCAGTTCACGAAGTATTCAAAATAAACATCTTTCTAACTTCATTTGATACTCGATAGTGTTACGTACGATTATAAAGAGACAATTATTTATTTGATCCTTAGATGATATTTTTAGTGTAATATATTTGTAAATTTATATTATGTATACATATTCCTTGTATTTCTAGTTTTCGATGGAATAATTAATTGATCAAACTAAGTCCACTGCAGCCACCGCCCAGGGCTTGCCACAATGTTAGCCCTTTTGTATCAGATGAAATCCAGTAAAAAACCAATTGACTATGAGGACTACTATCACAATTTTAAACACAATGTTAAAACAAAACAAGATATAGCATCCAAGTGCAGAGTTTGTTTAAGCAAAGGAACCATATCATTGTATGATAATGAAAATTCAGCTGATTTACTGCAAGCTTTGCAAATATTCGCTGATATCTCTATAAATGAGAGCAATAACGAGTACCCAAAACACTTGTGTAAGGTTTGCTATAAATTTCTAAGAAGTGCAATATTATTTAGAAAAATGGCAAGAGAAACAGAGGAAACTTTAAACCGCACTGTAAAGGAAGAAAAATTTATAGAACCACATGATTCTACACAAGACTATGATGATATTTTTGATGCCAAGGAGCCTGTTCAATGGCAGAATGTTGACTTTCCAGGTGCTCCTGTAAAAACAGAAAAAAAGGCCAAACCCAAATACCCCCCAAAAGTAACATGCCATATATGCAATAAAGTATTAAATAGATCTTATTACAAGGAACACATGACTATGCATGATCCAGATCACCCAAAATACATTTGTGATGTGTGTGGAATGTCATTTAGATTACGCTGTGCCTACCACAACCATAGTCTGCGTCATAAAGATGATTTCCCTTATAAATGTCAGTTCTGCCCGTACCGCGGACGGTATTTGGAACTTCTCAAAACTCATATGCGTACACACACTGGAGATTACAGGTACATGTGTACTGAATGTCCTGCCAGGTTCTTATTTAGGAGCAACTTGAATAGTCACATGTTGAAGCACAAGGAACCACAGTTTAAATGTGATGGATGTAAAAGAGCATTCCATACAAAGTTAAAGTTACAGAGACATTATGAAGCAGATCACCTTGGTATTAAGAACCATGTTTGTAATATGTGTGGGAAGGCATTTGGCTACAGGAATGCTATGATGAAACATCAACGGCATGTGCACAAGAGGGAGAAAATGTTATATGGACGTATGCCATCTTACTTACAGGCTGAGCTTAAGAAAAGAGGGGAATGATGGACCATAAATTATGGTAATAAAAATAATATGTAATCAGAATAAACTTTTTTCCTTTTTATGAACCTATACAATAATTTATTTTATTTCAATAAATAAATGGATATGTATCAAAAAACAATAAAATAAAGACAGTGTGTTATACCTATTCTAAATATAATCTAGCGATAAATAACTCAATTAAACACAACATTGAGTTATGGGTTTCAGTAGTATTATAATTCTCTTTGGTTATGGGCTTGTTATATTTCTGTGGTTATGGTATTTTTTTAATACTTAAAGATCCCAAGTGACAAACTTCTGCATAACAGCCAGATATGTTATAATATTCAGTACTATAGAGTGTAGATTACTCATAATCATTATAACCTTAGGTACTACCTAGCCCTAGGTTCTAGGTACTTCTAGGACCGATTCCGTACTCAACCTTTTTTTGCGATAGGCCACAAAGATGTCTTAGATATGGTGGTTATATATATCTCTTCACCTGGATAAGCTTATTACATTGATGTAAACTACTGAGAATCTTAATGCATTATCTAGTTACCTTACACTACGCAAGTACTTCTGTTTAAATGTGTAAAAATAGACATGAGCTTTGTTTCACAGTTCACTTTATTGAACTAATGACTTGGCTGTATGATCGTTGGCTTTAACCGGTTCTCATGGAACGAATAAAAAATATCATTAATGTCATTTGTCAATCTGACAAATGACAGTTGACACTTGTCGACAGAAGTAAGTTCTATTGAAAAGAAATACTTCTCATTTTCCTTGTAATCTATTTTTATATATATTACCGTAGTTTTAATTTGAATCCAATGAGTTTGTGTTAAATGTGCGATCGATATTCCAGTATACGAAAATGGTCAACTCAAGTTTGGCTTACGAAATACTGTTGTACATCAATTCATTCTATTTCGGGCTATTCGCAACATGTGAATTAGGCACACTTATTCTAAAATCTGTATTGATTAAATACGATGGTGAGAAGGATCCAACGAAGCTGGGTCGTGATTACGGCGTGTTGGTTGGTCTATTTGTTGTCGAGGCGCTTAGACTTTTGATAGGAAGAAAAGGCAGTCTTAGTGAAAGAGGTGAGTATCATTACCTACGTTTTTTTATGTTAAAAGTTTAATCTTATTGCGTATAACAAGTACCGGTACCAAGTACAACAAAAAATATGCAGAAATGTATAGCTGCTATGATTTATTACTGATGACCTCATTTGCTAGTTAATGTCTTATTACTTTATTCTAAGAACACAACTACTGATCTTATAATGTAAACAGCATAGCAATGTCTAAGAGATTTGGTATTGCAGTGCTACCTACTTAATATGGTGATATTCCAATCTTCACAATGCTCATTATAATAGGGTAGTTAACTACTTTTTTTTAATACATTTATTAAAAATTTATGCCATCCAAAATCTAATTGAAAACTAGTTTGCAAAATTTGCGCAATAATAAGTAACTAATAAAGCTTTGAAATTTGGTGGAAGGGGTAGCTGGCAAATAACAGTTATATAAGTCTGTGATGTCTCCGAGTATCACTGGCGATAATGCTGCATGTGTGCCAAAGAGTTAGCGTGATATTCCCACAACACCCCCACTTTTGCTCACGAAATTATTTCAAATATTATGAATAACTTTCAACCTATTTTGATGCTGATTTCACAAAAGAATTTCTTTTCCATATTATTTTCGGTTACATATAAAATAATGTACAAAATAGGACATAGGAAACTATCCTTTATAGTCTTGCAATTAACACCTTATTAATATTGCAACAAAATTAAAAAATATTATATTGACAGAGTTTTTTAATCTTACTTCCTCCTTTCTGATCTCATGAACACCCTTGTTTGTAGATATACCGGTAATGTTCTCGGTACTGCTGACCGTGCCATCAATAATGGGCGTCCTATATCTCCTAGTATGTCAAGTTGTGGTGCTGAGAATAGAGTACATTTGGTGTACTCTGATGCTGTGCCTGCAAATGTTGGAGTTTGTATTTGCGTCCATGTTTATAGTCACCATGTGCAGGGGACCATCTTACGATTAAGTATTTTGATACTATTTTCGAATGTGTTGAGAAGTTTTCGTAATATTAAATTGTTAAATTTTTTACAGCCGTTTGCAGTTGGTAAAGTTTGTTAAATTGAGCAGCATACTGCAGGTGAATTACGTGCAAAGAACATAATTTGTAGTTACTCACTGAATGTGGGTATTATAATACAGTATATCTTGTTTGTGGAAATAAACACTGTTTGAAGTATGTATTACAAATTGTAACAGTGTAAATGAAAATCATTTGGAAGATCTGACAATATGTTTATACCAATTGCAAAGGGTTATATTATAATTATTGGCTGCCACATATGTGATTGTTGCAACTAGAGTATGTATATTGTTACAAACCATCACAAAAATTAATGTTTCTATTTAAAAATCCACTTATTTTAGAAATCACTGTATAACTTCTTTTTCATTATAATATTCTCAATTTTTTACATGCATCTAACAGTATACGTATTTTAATGAGGCAGTCAAACATTTAAGTATTGGTGCTTAAATCATAGCTTTTGTATAAATTTGTTTGCTATTACTACAAATAGGAGTCTAGTCAGTATAAAGTATTTTGTCATATTTATTAAAACAAATGAACACATAGTTTAATAATATATTCTTTGTGTGTTAGTGTTATCATGTATTTTTGATGTTTAAATGTAGCACAAATTGAAAATGTATATTTTTACTGCAGTTTTTCTGCATATTTTCTCTTAGGATAAGTGTTGAGTACCAAAGAAATTATCAATGTTCATGTTAGATATACTTAATTGATTATAATAAGCCTTTCCCTTTGTCCATAAAATTAATTATGTAAGTATTCATCAGAGGTATTCCTCACTGATGTGTAATTGTATGCATTCAGCAGAAGTATAATGCATGTTGTGATGAACAGGAGTATACTATACTTAAATAATTCATTTTTGTATCCTTGGACAATAGTATAAATCTCAAATTACATTGTCAAAACATGGGTTGTGTTTATTCATCGAACTTTTAAGAGTTTTAACTAATGTTTATGATGAATATCAATATAATTTTTAATAAGGAGCATAACACAGATCTGATAATCTGAATATATTTTTATTTCATGGTTTGTGTTTTGTCTGTTTTCATGATGATAAAGTTATATTCAATGTTACAATGTAAAGATATCTAACAGTAATAAGGTAAAGCAATGTAAAATCTACTCAAGATCAGCCCCACTTCTGAAGGAATTGAACTCTAATTCCACTTCAAAAATGAAATGCCGTTTAAAGTTCTATGACTGCCTTATATCTTACATGTAGTGTCACAAAGCCCCTAACATCCAATCACATATTTTGTATAAAGAGATGAGCGTTTGATACCTCTGATGGATGCCAACAAAATCCAGTCTGTGTTGTATGAACATAAGTGATAATGTGGCCTTTATTTAGATACTTATACAAAATAGTTACTATCAATATCTTCCATTGTTCAGTAGACAATTCTCTTATTTATTTATACCAATGTTGTGTATTTAACTGTACAATATTTTTATATAATAATTAGAATTGAGATCTATCAAAATCACATTGTACATACATACATACATACATACATGTCATGAAATATATTTAACCATAAATTCAGTAGTTTTATACACCGTAATTCACAGATGTTAACACTTAAAAGTCTCTCTATATTCTAAAGTTATGTATTTTATTAAAAACATCATTATACAAATGTTTATGTAATCTTTTGTCTATTTATGAAATAAAATATATGCCTGCACTGATATTTTTTTTACAAAAGACACATCCGAAACTCGTGTTTACTTGTGCACTTAAATGGAGTCGAGTCTGAGTGCTCAGTCTATTGTATTCACTGTTTAATGTCCACTACCCCAGACTACAAATACAAAAAAAACTCTATATATTAACTATTTACTTTATCAAAAATGTGACGACATTGACGCAAAGTGCACAGTTAATCATGTAGATATTTATTATTATAGTATGTACAATTATACATCATAATGTATATATTTTGTGCTAATACACCACTTACTAAACTATATCTTTTTCAGGATAGAACACATTATTCAGCAGCCTTATGGGTAACTGGATCTTTTGTCTTCCACCTGACATTGCCTCAATACAATGTAGAGTATACGTAACACTTTTTTAAACATTGGCCAAAGATTTCACTTAGATTTCACGATCGACCGTGGTCGCCTGCCTGACGTCAAATAAGTTAAATCGTTTTAAAAAATCCCATCAGTATTCCCTGACCAAATTCTAATTTAGGTTCGAAGGACCTTCCGGTCATGTCAGCGCCGGCCTAGCCTAGCCTTTGATCAGAGTAAAGCCAGTGGCGAGCCGCTAGTGGCTAAGAACAAAAATATCCCCCATTTCTAATTAATGTTTTAGTACGACGATGCTTCGTTCTTTTTTCACCCGTTATTGTTTGATTTTTCACTTGTAACATTTTGGCGCCTCTGGCCACCACCAGGTGGCAAAGGCACAGGCATAGGCACTAGCTTAGAGCGGCCGCTATTCGCTCTACCCTACAGTTCATACACGAAGTGGGTTTAATGCACATTGAACGTTATTACTACGTATATTTGCAGTCTATAAATTTGAAGATTATAACAAAGAATTTTGAAAAATTCATAAGTGGATATAGCATATTATGTGAGATTTCTTTTTGCGACTTAACACCCGCACAACACGTTGATTAATGCCTGAGTAATGGACTGTCTGAAACTAAGTTGTTGTATTATTCTTTATGTATTCTTCTTGTAAGTATAAAGGCATTCGCCCCTTTGCCATCTTGTCTCTCTTATGCACTCGTAATTCATGTCTCATTAGTGCTTTTCTAGTCCCATATTTATTTCCACAAAATCTGCATCCAAAATCTTTCACACCAACATGGTCAGCTTTGAAATGCACATCAAGATCTCTCTTTGTATAAAATCCTCTCCCACATTCAACACATTTGTGAGGTCTTTCTTTTTTATGAGTGAGAAGGTGTCGGTTAAGATTACTTCGAGTCAGAAACCGTAATTCGCATTTATCGCACGAAAACGGTTTCTGTCCTGTGTGAGTTCTCATGTGGATTTTTAGCGATTCCAGAAATCTTCCACGGTATGGACATATCTGGCACTGGTAAGGCAGTTCATAATTATGAAGTTGGAGATGACGGATTAAGTTATCCTTTCGGTATAATTTACCGCAAATATCGCAGACAAGGTGGGAAGCAGATTGATGTCTAGCTAAGTGTTTTTTATACAATTGTGCAGTTAATATTCCATGACAAATTGAACATTGGACTCTAACATTTCTGTGCTGGCGGGAGCTTTTGTGAGTGACATATTCATCCCAAGAGTGAAATTTTATGTTGCATATTTTACATTTATACGACCTAACAGCTATCTTCAGATCTTCCGAACCGTGTGTGGGTTCATTAATAGTCTCGAAATCACTATTGTGGTCTTCATTCATTGACGATGTTTGTCTAAGTATCTTATCAGATTCTTTGGCAGTTTTTCTGAATACCAATGCTTGTTGTAGACACGAATAACAGTAATTACATAAATATTTTGGAAATTCATCGTTCTTGTTTATATCAACGCCTCCAAATGTTGTTATGGATTCCGATATGTCAAAAGAATCATTTTCACCGTATATTGGTATGTAACCCTCTTTTAAACAAATTCTGCATTGTTCAAAACTGCTTTCCGTAGTTGCGTTATGTGGGTTGCATAATGTTTCACTTTCAAAATCCTTTTCCTCTAGATTTTTCTCTTTTCGTAATTTCCATTGTCGTTTATGTTTTAACATTCTTAACATGAAATAAGCTGAAGCCATTCCTTTGTTTTTATAATGAAACAAATATTGTTTATTGTTTACTTCCTGATGGCTACAGAAAGGCTAACAACCACAACGAATAGGCCAATCACACGCAAATAGTGTCTGCAGGTGACAAGCAATGGCACCGACTCGGTGTGACTTACTGAAGAATAGCTAGGGTTCGCAATACTCAAATCGATATATTTAGTGCAGATACTCGATAGCACTTAACGATACTTTGGTCCTTGGAGCCCGATATTAACCTCCTAGAGCTAAAAAATTATGTAAAACTAATTGTGTACTTTATACTACGCGCGGAATTCGAGATAAAAAAATGCATTCCGTAGACATTATCTGAATATATTTGACACACTTTAAACTATTTTTATAAAAGAAAGACACTATTGAAAGATTGTAAATTAATGACGTTCAAAAAATAACATTTCCATAATGTGTCGTGAACTATCAAATTAATTTAGATTACTTGTAGATCATTTTTTTTAGCCTTAGGGAGTTCTTGTGCTTAGGTTGGTTTAGATGGCAACATTGGATTTGGCTTCAGGTGTTGCATGGCTTTGCAAAGAGAATAGCTATGTTTTCTTTTCTAAAAGTAACGAGATTCACTGGGAAGAATAATTATTAAAGAATTAGTAAATAAAAGATTGAAAAGTATTTTCCCGTCATATTTTTTATTGTGTAGCCATAGTAAGTATGTACATGTACATAATACTTGTGTAAATGTGCTTAGTCTATACTCTATATAATATGGTTTAGTTCTCCACGTGTCTTTGTTTTTTTATGTTCAGCTTCCAAATAAGCCGGTGCTCGACCATGAGACTTTTTTTCTCTTTTATGGACGTCGCGTTCGTGTTGCATCAATGCTTTTCTGTATCCAAACGCTTTGCCGCAAAAATCACAAACGTGATTTTTAATACCGAGGTGAATAGCTTCAATGTGGCGCTCCAGAGTCAGTTTCAAATGAAAGGCCCTTTTACAAATATCGCACTTGAATTGCGGATCTTTATGTTTTAGACAGTGTCTGTTGAGATTACTTTTTGTAAGAAATCTGGCCGGGCATTCCGAACACATATATTTATAGTCTCCTGTATGTACCCGGATATGAGTTTTTAATAATCCAGAACTTCGGCCACGGTATGGGCATATTTTGCATTTAAATTGGAATTCCGTACTATGAGTAAAACGATGGGTCACGTGTGCACTTCGCTGTCGAAAAGATTTCCCACAAATATCACATACATATTTCGCTATAGCAGGATCGTGGAGAGCATAGTGTTCTTTATAATAAGCCTTTGTTATTATTTTGCGGCATACGCGACATTGTACTTTACTTATTCTAGATTTACTGCGACATTTTACAATTTTATTTTCCTGTGAACCGTCGTCGCTAAAGATATCAGAAAAATAATCAAACAATGAAGAGGATTGCGGAGGTTCCTTATAGTGTTTGGTTTTACCACAATTACTTTCCCAGGCAGCAGGTTCACAAGAAGCATCTGATTCAAATTCCCATTTTACTTTCGTTTCTCTGAGACTCGTATCGGATTTTTGAGCAGTGCTTCTGAATAATAGTGCGCATTGTAAAAGCTTATGACATTGTTCGCACAAATATTTAGGGTATTCATCATCTTCACTCATATCAATATCTCCAAAGGTTCTGACATCAAACGATAAATCTGAATGGCAATCTTCGCCATATATTGGAATTTCGCCAGGCTTCAAACATATTCGGCATTGTTTGGAACACTTTTTCTTGGTCGTTTTCCCAGACATATTTATATTAAAATGTAGCTTTTGAATCAGCGGCACAGTGCGCGTCGGCAATTTCTTTCACACATTCGATACGATTTTTGGATTATTTTTACAGCAGTGCTGTAAGTTATCATTTTTGGTTATTGTAGAGAACTATAATTCGCGTAGAAAATTATGCTTTATTATCACACCACGTAAGTCCCATAGTTCTAAGAACAAGATAATAAATTAAAAATTGTTGTATTCAATGATAAATTGGGCGATAACCAAAAGCCGACATTCCTTCAGCTATTGTTTGTTATGTTTAGGTCGATCTTACTGTACCTAGTCTGTACAGTGTAGACATGACAAATGCCGGACGATGTCGCCATTACGAAAATAGCTCCTTTAAAAATAGTACCTGGATGGCCGGTAGAATATTTTTTTTGGTAAATTGTGATTTTTAGAAATTATATTTAAATACGAATTACATACTCTAACCTAACACTCATTGGCTTAGTGTTGCTTAACAACGCCACCTACCTGACATTGGCTAAACGCAACTGAACTGCGAAGCCACAAAGAAAAAAAAAACAACGCCATCTAATGTTGTGTCGTTAAAGCAGTTAGTTGCTCCCAATTAGAAGGACTTTTGTCAGGAAGAGTTTTCAGTTTATGTACTTAACAACGCCATCTAGTATCATATTTTTCACTTAAGTTGAATTACTGAAAACACGGATAAAATGACATTTCTTGATTCTTCTAGCTAGATCGATTTATCGCGCTCGAAAATATCGCCATCGCCCCCTGCATACAAAATTTAATGAAAATCGTTGGAGCCTTTTCCGAGATACAGATATTTATATATATATATATATATATACAAAAATTGCTCGTTTAAATATATTAGATTAGATACTATTGGCTATTTTCAAAAATTTAGTTTTATGATACCAATTTAATAGATATACAAAATAATTTTTATAAATTTAAGAATTTTGACATGGGTTTTTCCCTCTTACAATATATTTTATAAATACTACCCACATTATACATACTAGATTTTTTTTTAATGTCACAATTGAATGCATTAACTAATTGTTGATTTACCTCACAATAGTTAGAGCTAAGTACTTTTTACATCAAGGATTTTCGTATTTTTAACTTCTTTAGTAGAAATTTCCGATAAATTAGTTGGCCGCTCGCACGCATGCGTACAGCAAGAAAAGTCAATATTGTGTACTTACCTGCACGGTACTGCACTCGTATTTCACAACAGTTAAACCAAGAAAGGTCTTTTTATGTTGCGACTCTCCACCTTTCGCTCTCTCACTAATCATCCTTATTATCTTTTTATTCAAATATAATTAATCCTTATTTTGTTAGCGGTTTGATTTTTGGATTCGTAATCAATCCATAGATGAATAAATGTATAGGTAAATATTAGTTGCCAAATATTTACTTTAAATACATACATAATCTTTAAAATACTACAATAATGATGGCCATTGCTATATTTAGGTCTTCAGTAAAATCTAGGCATTATTTACATAGTATAATACATAATGTAACATTATTCATCGATATTTATGGTGTAGGATATGTATTTTATGAAGGTCATACTTTTGAAATAATTAAATGCTATATATTTATAAATAATAATGGAGATACTTATTTAAACATTTATTTATTACTATAAATAAATTCTAATTTAAGATTAATTTTAATGTTTTATTTACTTATAATAAATATGTGTTTTTTATACTTAATACATTATGCAATAATTAAATAATGATTAAAAAATTATAAAGTCCTTATTTCTATGGGTCTAAATAAATTACATATAATTGTAAAAAACAAAAATTCCATCCATTAAAATTACTTTGTCTCAACCTAATTCACTCGTTTTCTGGTTCTTCCTCATCTTCAACAACATAAGAGGGTGTCCTTCCAATGCCTTTCTTTTTGCTCTTATGTATTCTAATCTCATGTCGTCTTAGATCTTTCCTGTAAGAGAAACCTTTTCCACATAGAGTGCAAATGTGGCTTCTCAGGCCCAAATGTTCAGTGTCATAATGATGTTTTAGTCTACATTTCCAACGGAAAGTCTTATCACATGCCTCACATTGATATGTAGGCTCCTTGTGCCGCTCCAAATGTCTATTGTAGTTACTTTTAGTCAAGAATTTTGCTGGACATTCATTGCAGAAAAATCTATATTCCCTAAGATGGGTGCGCATGTGCGTTTTTAAGTATGTTGAACTGCGTCCTTTGTATGGACACAGCTTGCATCGAAATTTGAACTCAGTGCTGTGTATAAATCTGTGATTAAGTAGCGCAACCTTCTGCACAAAGTTTTTACCACAGATGTTGCATGTATGTTTGGGTACATTTGGATCATGAAGAGCAAAATGTTCTTTACAGTACTGTTTGGTTATTATCTTTGAGCACACTTTACACTGGTATTTTGAATACTTCAATCTGCACTTAAAATTGCGGTCTTCTTTTTCAAGTGGGACTTCTGTAAAGAAATTTTCAACCAAAAAAGCAGTGGAGAGCTTATAATCCTTCTCATTTTGTTTACTGGTGTTTGCCTGGCTCTCGCATTGAAATAGTTTGCTGTCGATTATGTCACTTGGATCAACTACACATGATAAGTTCTCAATAGTTGTGTCTAAGTTAAATTTGTCTATAAAACTTTCACCCACCTTTGCATCTTCCACATCTTTATTTAAACTTAAATCATCATCAAGTGTTTTAGACAGCTCTGAGACTTTAATATTGTCCTCGGAATCCCACTCAAGGTCATCAGAAAGCAGTTCTTCATCTGATTCCTCATCACTATCATATTTTTTTAGTATATCATCTGATAATTTAGCTGTCTTTCTGAATAATTTCGCAGATTGTAACAATGCATGACATGGGGCACACAAGTGTTTTGGATACCGGTCTTCTTCAGTGAGTTCTATGTCGCCAAACGTCCGCACATCAAACGAGAAATCCGTGTCTACGGTTTTGCCATATATTGGTATATTGCCTTCTTTTAGACAAATTCGGCATATTCTATCCACTGCTATACTATCCGCAGTCATCGTAAATCCTTTAGTCTATAGTTTTAATTCAGGTAGACAATTCACTTTTTACAGAACGTAAGTATAAAGCTTTTAACACAGGCATTACGTTATTAGTAGTAAAATAGTCCTCAATGGGATGCTACAACACTTATATAGAGCATCAGTTAGAACCATTATTTTGGTCGG
The DNA here is from genome assembly GCA_947568825.1 of Sphinx pinastri. NCBI lineage: Eukaryota > Metazoa > Arthropoda > Insecta > Lepidoptera > Sphingidae > Sphinx > Sphinx pinastri. The sequence continues at coordinate 15,097,505 of OX387624.1, read as the reverse complement.
AAACTGTTAACTTTCATAAGTAATTACAAAATACAATCACAAATTTTCCGACCAATGACCAGTAACCATTTTTTATGAATTTTTTACTTTTGTTTGAATATTTTTGTACAGTGTTGCCATTTTAAAAAATTTATATAGACAATGGACATGTCCAAAAACGGCTTTGAGTATGGTAAATACTCAAACAAAAACGGGCTTAAAATTCTATCCAAAATACTTTATAAACATTTGGATAGTAACTCCCTTGGTGATACTTAGTGTTATATTGCATAATTATGGTGATACATTATCCAATATAGTTTTATTAAAGGGCTCAAATGAAGTAAATTGAAATAATCCTGCTAATCAAGTGTTTTTTTGTTGCCGCCACAACTTCTCGATAAAGTCTTGGTAATGTAGCCACTGCTTTACTGCGACATACTACAGAAGAAAAAAAAAGACAACTAAAAATATCACTTATGACTTGGCAGCATGGTCTTTGACCTCAGCCGGTTTAAAAAAAACGAAACGACATTTGACACATAAAGGCAGTGTTGCCGTTTAAGCGTTAGATCTAGTGTTTCAGTAGTATTATAATTCTCTTTGATCTAGTGGTTTTCAAGGGTCGTTAGCGCTTTTTATGTGATAACTACGCGCTAAAACAAATCTAGTGGAATCCGGTGCTTTATTCGACGGGCGGACGGGGGACGGGGGACAATACGTGAATTTATTTCTTGGCAGGGAGGTTTTTTTGTTCGTTTTGTGACAGCAAGAAGTCCTAGTAGCCCCCCCCCCCCCCACGAAAAATGAATTGTCACGCTAGCATCATGAAAAAAAAATGAATGTGTTTTTTGCTGATACCTTATTTAAATATTCATAACATTGTTTAGCGGAATCTAGCCAGATTTTCACAAGATATAGCGCTTTTTTATGGGTTTGGTGCTTTTTTCCGTCAAACGGCAACACTGCATAAAAAAAAAAAGATTGTATTATACATAAATTCTATACTTGATCAGTGACCATACTTTCCATATTATGTATTATAATTCGCTTTGGACCATACAGCCTCTAGTTGCTGTACTTGATAGTCAATAGAAAGATAAAATAGTTTATCATAAACATGAAATACCTACCCACTAACATCTACAGTCACTTTCCTTCGGTATCTATTACCACCTATCTATCCTTACTAATTCGGCACCTATGCTAAAACCGATGAAACAGCACAAACAGATAATTATTCAAAATATCCCTTGCATGTATAAAGTAGCAGTGTTACAGTGATTTTACTAGGGTGAGCGGAGATTACTCATTTTAATTACTTGCACTCCACATTAAACTCTTAATTACAAAAACAAATTCATGTAGCTACTTGTATTCTTGAACTACACTCTTCAAACAGTGAAATACTAAAAATGAATTGGTAAAAATATAATTTATTTATTGCAAAAATATTTATTTACGAAATAAAACTTTCATTTATTTATTATTATCCTCTACTTAATTTAAATTTTCATCGTCAACCTTTTGAGGTTCTTCTGTAACACTCTTTAAATATGAGGCAATACGTGGCAGTAGTCTATTCCTGTTATGTACTTTAATCTGGTGACTTAACATTCTGTCTCTATGACTGAAACCTTTACCACACAGATTGCAAATGACATCTCTGACACCCAAATGAATGGTTTTGTAGTGCTCCTCCATGTTACGTTTACGATGAAACATTCTGTCACATTCATAGCATTTTATATTTCCTGGACCTTTATGGCGTTGCATGTGCTGGTTAAGGTTGCTTTTAGTAATAAATCGGGCGGGACATATTGTACATTTGTAATTATAGTCCCCTGTGTGAGTACGGACATGTACTTTCAATAATCCTACATGTTGAGCACGGTAGGGACAGAAGAAACATTTGAATTTAAACTCTCCTCCATGTAGTAAGCAGTGGGTTTTAAATGCTGAGGGATGAACAAATTCCTTGGCACAATGTTCACAGATATACTTCTTGCGAGGCTTTCCGTGCTGTGCTAAATGGTTTTTATACTTATCTTCTTTAATTTTTTTGTCACAAACAGGACACTGAATATGTTTTTGTTTAAGTTTCTTGAATCCATCATTTAACTTCTCCCCACTAGGCCCTAATTTGTGAATACGTCTCATGTGATCATTGTAGTAATTTATTGAAATTGATTTTTTACACAATGAGCAGTCACGCATCCTCTCAGCTCTTTCATCCTCTGAGCCATGCATTTTCATGTGTTGCTTATAATATGTTTTAGTGACATATTTGTTACATATTTTACATTCTACTTTCCGATATGTCTTTTTCTTCTCTAAATACTTCTCTCTGTGCAGTTTCATGTGGACTTTATAGAATGATTTGCTTACTACTTCTTTGCAAACTGCACAATTGACTTTGTCGGTTAATTTTATATCATGTTCTAATTCATTGTGGTTTTCTAACTCTCCTATGGCTTTGAAACTTGCATCACAATGACTGCATGTGAATGGATTTGTTTTGTGTTTTACCTTGTTCTCATCTTTGTGAACTACAATCATGAATGTATCACTTTTTACTGCTTCTGTTACTATGCTGTTACCATCACTGTCACCTTCTTCTTCAGAATAATTTTTGACAAATAAATATTCTTTTTCTTTTTTGATATCAGCACTGCTCGCACTGTCGGTGGATAGGTTGTCGGAGTTGTCGGAGTCATCAGAGTCGTCGTCCTTAGACTCGAGATCTAACCACGAATCATTAGAAACACTGTGTTCATTGGGTTCTGAAAATGAATTCGAGCTACGTGTTTTATAAGCTAGTACATGCCCAATGACTCGTAAATACTCTAATCCCTCGTAAGAATGGGTTATGGTGCCGAATGCTTTAAAACCTTGGAGTATTTGTTCTGTTTTTTTTGCGGTTTGTCTGAAGACCACAGCGGCTTCAAGTAGCAGATGGCAAGCCTCACAAAGGTGCTTTGGAAGACTATCATTCTCACTGAGCTGGATAGCTGCGAACTCGACGACGTTAGATACAATGTCTTCATCATCGAATATGGGTATTTCACCTGGCTTTAAACAAATCCTACATATATCGGTTTTGTATTGTTCTTCACTTATATTTTCTGATAAATCTCTTTCGTTTTTAATACCTGTCAACATTTCAAATGATTAATCCGATTTATTTACAACTTTCTAAGAAGAAGCAGGCACCTTTTTTTGTATGATATCTGTTTCATTTTGATTTGTGTTTCAGAATTTCAGAAATTAGACAAATCACAAATGTCAAATTATTTTTTCTAACCTCGCAATGTCAAAATGACAGTAAGCATAAAATGTTGCTACTTTAGCATAAATAAACCTGAGTAATAAACGCATATAGATTAGACGATAGATATAATAATTATAACATTTGCACATATTTTAGTTACTTTGAATATTTTAGGTACTTATGTATAATGTGGTGAATTTTCGAAAATTATGAAATACTTTTTTTTTATGGCATTGAATGACGAGACGAGCATGCCGTTTGCCTGATGGTAAGCTATACGACCACCCTGGATAAACAGTAGTACCACCATACAGCACCTTGAGTTACAAAGAACTAGTGATGTAACAAATATTCAATTTCCAACATTCGCGAATTTATGCTGGAAAAACTTTTTATTGCGGCGGTTGGAGCCGTGGGCAATAGCTAGTAACAGATAAAATTCACATTGACACTAAAGACTAAATATTATATTTCTTAGATATTGAGATTTGTTTTTCTTGTTCATTTCAGAAAATATGGATCCTAATACTGACCACTGTTACTCACATAAAAGACACGGAATGGATCACTACATTCCGTGTCTTGTATTGTAGATGTCTATGAAATGGATTGCAATCACACAGAAGCTAGACTGCTCCACAAATTGAATGACCATCATGTCATTCCTGAAAATATAAAACGATGAAGGTGGGTTCAATAGCATTTTTGTACTGCAATAACTATTCCTCCGGCTTTGCTTACATAATATAGCAATAGCTTATTCTCAAGATTTTATTCGTTTATTTATTGTGCATGATTATGCACCTTTTAAAATGTATGCCATGATTTAATCTAAGATAAGGTATATCTGTGTGCCACTGGCAGATGGCATTGCAGGCCAACTTTTATAAATTTGTATTGTAAACATTGAAATATATTATTTCGTTTTATTAGATAAGTATTAGTATAATGTGGTTGTCTGTCGAAGTGAACTGTCTCATAATGAGTCATTATGTAACAATCATCTTCACAAACTTTAAAGTTTAAAATATTTAAGTTAGGAATAAGTATGAATGCTTCTGCTAACAGTTGTGCATTTTGTTTCCAGGTGAAAATTTGTACAAAAGTTTTTAGTGCAATGATATCTGCAGCTTTATCATATACAGCAAAGTTTTGTAAGTATCTAACATGAGTAATGTTTTTGATTACTATGCCTCGTTTTCCTATGGACCTGCATGTGGTGAATTTGAATGATTTTAAATGTTGTGTCAATACAGCACCATCTTGATCTTAGTTATTTGGCATGACCTAGCATCCCTTATTGACATAGACCTTAGGATCTTCTTACCAATTGCCTCATTGGTCATGTGATGGCTAGTAGATTCAGCTCAGTCACAGTTTAATTATTACACTGGTACTTGGCTGATTACCGTTGAGGTCCTGAGTCTAATCTCAGGTCAGTTAGAAAAATTATGTGAAATGACATGCTCTCACCCATAACATTATAACAAGAAAACAAGTTTTATTTTATAATATGCGACACTAGTTGCACCTCTATCTACATATTATATATACTTGTGATAGTGTGTACATGTATTCATCATCATCAGCCACATGAGCCCACTTTTGATCATAGGCCTTTCCCGAAACATGATGATGTACATGTATTAATGAAAGCTATTTTTTTTTTCAGCACACTACAGATGTTAGACCTGTAAGCAAAACAATAAAAAATACAGCAGAAACTGTTATGTTTTTTGACAAACTACTTGATAGTGTCAATGGAGCTACAACGTTTTCAAAAAGGAGTAAAGGAAAACTGTTACGTACAGCAGTGACGGAAAAATCACATCACCACACATTTTGGAATGAAGCCATTAAGAAATTAGAAAAAATGAAATATGTTGATTCAACAGAAAAGGAAAAGTTGGTGCCTTCATTAAACAATTTTATTATAACATTAAAAAGTCATATGAGGCTGTGGCAGCTTTTTAAAAGCCTTGATATTAAAATAATGCGACCTATTTATTTTAATTCTGATTCAATTGAAATATTTTTTGGTCAAATTAGGGCATACTATTACCGCAATAATGACCCAAACTGCCCCAGCTTCAAATGTACCTTTAAGTCATTATTCATAAGTAGAATTATCAAGTTCCATAATGAAACATTTAATTGTGAGGACGAACCTGCAGATTAAGTAATAAATTTACAGTAATTGTTTAATGAAAAAATAAAAGACACTTGAGCCAGGTCATCCCAAGGAACAAAACATTGAAATGATCGTTGAGCAGGCACGACAAGAACGTATCAATGTTCATTCGCGTGCCTACCCTGCTGGATGGGTAGTGCGATGTAAATAATTTGCGACTAAATTGTAATTTATGTAATAAAAGCCCAACAACTAAAGAAGGCAACATCCATGACTGGATAAGTCACAGAGAATATAGTGAAGCTATAAAGCGTCTAAACTACCCATCCGAAGGCGCAGTGAAGTGTTTTGGTACAGTTGTTGCTGAAACAAATGAATACTTGGAAACCAATGCTCATTCTTATAATATTTTTTCTAATATTATAACAATGATTTTATCTACGTATTCATTTGATTACATCGACTGTACCAAACATAAAACAATGCTCTTTAATCATTTCATTGCTTTAACTGTTAGGTTCACAATAATGAATTGGTGCAGTATTATAAATAGAATTTTAAAGGGCACCGACGTTTTTCGCTTAGCCTATAAAGTTTTGCCTGCGATGCAAAAAAAACTGACGAAAATTATAAAAAGAAATAAAAAAATAAATCTTTTAATAAATTATGAGTAGTTTTATTACATTTTCCTCTAATAGAACAGATTAATTAAATCAATAATATATTATATACTGGTGTATAGGCCTAGCATTTCAGGCTGTATACTATTAATTCCTTTGTCATTTGCATTTAGTAAGCAAACAAAGTTAATATAATCTGTGCAGTATTCATAAAAAAAATTTAGTCTGTGGAGTACTCATCAAAAAAAAAAAAAATGTCATACGACCAATACGTAGTATCTCTAGTTTATTTGTCTCTGGTAGTATCAATGAACGACGCAAACGGGGCGGTCGTGCGGCACGTGTTTGATTTTTACTGTAATGCAGCTATTGTGAATAAAAAAGTTTAGTTTCCTCAAAAACTTATTGGATTTTACTTCGAATCTTACATTTGCTGTGACAACTGGTTATGATTTGGTAAGTCATATTACTTATAATATTAATACACCGACCACGCGCTCAGTGGAGCACGTTAAAATCACAAAAAATTAGAGGTGTTTTTCATTATCCCTACATTTTCTTAGAGTATTATAGTAAATAAACAAAAGCTAAATACTATTTTTTTTTATCAATTTGAAATAGGAATATCTTGACAGAGTACAGAGAAAGCTAGTAAGTAGTAACTAAATTTGGAGGTTTTATTACCATCGTAATAAATTCTGTTTCACATAATAAAAGTGCATATCAAATACTTTGGTCGGTACTTCAAAAATTATTTATGTACCTACGTTTATAATTCTAAACATAGCCCTCAAGGTAATTTGATTTTCGAACAGACACCCATGCTATGTTATTGTCGTCAATTGTTTAGTTATTTTTATATATTTCAATCATAATTTATTCAATAATCAATGATAACCATTAACCACACATGTTTTTTGTTGTATTTTTAGAGCTTCCCAATAATTACGTTTTAGTATAATATGATTGCTATTCTTTTTAGGAATGTATGTACTCATTACATATCTACCTACAGTTATCTTGGGTAGATACCGTTCGGAATATAGAAGTTGTCTTCGAAGTCACCAAACAATGACTTTTTTGAATAAATTACATGTTTTATGCATTGCCATTGTGATCTCATTCATAAACCCAAAAGTTTACTGTTATTATTAACTTGTGGCACATTTTATGTTTATTATTTAAAGATCTTAATATTAACTCAAGCAAGAAAAATTTTATATAAATATTATACAAATATTAAATAAGTATTTATTTATTTTCTACAAATAAACACTACAAAGCATTTTGAATATAATTATGCATTTTATTTTTATGATTTAATATATTGTTAACAAAATAAGTAAAAATAATATTTGTAACTGAGGGTGCATATGACAGTGAAAGTTACTGCCCCTTTATTTCTAATGTTTTATCTGTTGGTGTTGCAGTCGGCTGCACATCCTGGCCTTTGTGCTCATACAAAGAGTAACTAATGACTCACAATATATCAACAGCTTTCTTAGTACACTTCACAGACTTAACATTTTATACTTTGTAAAAATATGGATAATAGGAAGTGTCTATGTGGGTCATTTGTTTATCGGCTATTGTATCTTTATGATAAATTGTTATGCATTATAATGTTGCTGCATTTTCATGCTGTTTTATTTGAGTAAAAATTGCCTTGTATTATGTATAAAGTGAAGTGATACTGTAAAAATATTACTTGATTATTTGTAGTAGTCAGTTCAAAATGTTTATATACAGGGTCGTTTTGACATTGCGTTACTAAATGAATCCACATACTTACCTCCTTGAAAATAACAATGTCCATTAAGTTATTTTAACCATAGGCGTAAAACAAAAAGTGTAAGTTTCGAACAAAATAAATATTAATAAAAAGTAACTTTAAGTTTACACCCCCTAATGCCACTAAGAAGATTTGATGCAGCGGCAACATCACACTTTCAGTCAAAAAAACACTCACGCACACGCCATATTCGCACTAAACTATAAAATTTTAAACAAAATCAGAAAAGTAATAATGAGATGTTTGGTGAAAATATTTGTTATTCATTGATGATATTTGGCACAATGTTAGCAGAGATAAAGATGAGTATGTGGTTTCATTTAGTAACGCAATATCAAAATGACCCTGTATAATATTTGAGTAGCTGAATCTGAATTTGTGAGTAATGCGTTTCCTCGCCGCCTAAGGCCCATATTTACAAAAGTTACCTAGTTAAGTATGAAGGAGTTATGATTTTCCATTACCTTTCATAAACTATACAATATTTTCATCATGGCCAAATTTAGACACATACATTTCACTACAATTTTGAATGTGTCATGCCACAGCTCCATGCTTGCTTATGAGCTTTACATGTCTATTTTCTGTCCATCCCTTTGTAAAATAGAGGAAGTTAGACATAAAAAACCAGAGTGTAAACACGTATTGTGTAATGCGAGCATCGCGCCACGCCGGCTCAGCGGACAATTGGGATAATTCAACCAGCACTGCATTGTTTGCAACTAGTATTTGCTCTCGTCTCCGTTCGCGTGAAAGGGCTTTTCCAAAAAGTTTTAAGACGGTTTTCTGACGTAAAAAGTGGCCTTGATATATATGCTTACCTGTTGCGTAACTGTAGGGTAGCACGATGAAAATGACACGGGCCCCGGCTTCAGTGGGAATGAAGAGAGGAAGCGGACCGTTCAGGAGATTCCTAAAAAAAAGGTCGCCGGATTTTATATTAACGTGGCCCCATTCCATGAATTTGCCATGGGCCTTTAGAGGTCTAGTTACGCCATTGATGCCTACCCTCCACTCTATGTACCAAATGTGTAAAAATGTTAATACACATTCGCGTTGTATATAGGTATAATATCAATTTGCCATACCTACGCCGATTGTCTTAATCCTAAAATCGCACTAATATCTTTTATTAGACTTGCTTGTGGCTCCGCCCGCGCGAATGAGTTTTTTCGGGATAAAAATTCGGCTTTATATTTTCCAGGGATAAAAAGTAGCCTATGTTACTCGCTGATAATATAGCTTGATATTGGTGAAAGAAATGTTAAAATTGGTACAGTAGTATTTGAGTTTATTCGTTTACAAACACACAAATATTTCCTCTTAATAATATTAGTGTAGATTGAATATGAAATTACAGCGATCTAAAGAGGCCAAGGCGCGGTCACGCGTTATCTTTTGTATTGTATCCATTTGTATAAAATCATTTAATCAATTCCAGCCATTTTGGGAAATTACCTATCATGTTCACTTGAAATGAACATTTTTTTTTTACCTTGGAGTATAGGGTATTAGTCATATAGGAATCATATTGAAAAAAAAAAGACAGTAATGTTCGCTTTCATTCATAAAACTTAAAATAGAAACCACCCTATCCGTATGATCAAAGATGGCAAACTTCCTCAACACCAGATTTTCACTGATTCCCAATTCACCCGGGTTTTTTAGTCGTGTCTTGCCGATAATAGGACTTAAACCATAAATTTATGACTACACTTATTTATGGCCGATTTCTAGCATTCCCAGAGCTATTTTTGGATCGATCGCAAAATAGACCAATCAGAATAAAGTTTTTTACATTCTTAGAGATAATTTATTTCGATTCGTTTATTTTAAACATTGGTCTGTTAATTTCTATCTATTAATTTTGGCCAATACACACCTAGTTAGATCATATTGATTCTAAAATCATAACTCCGGCTATCTCATAAAGCTCAATAAAAAGCCCGTATTGACATCCAAAAGTTTTTTTGCTAATCTTTTCAATTCTACATCAAGAATCTACATACGTATTCCCACCTAAAAGGCCGGCAACGCATCTCTATGCCCCCTGGTATTGCAGATATTCATAGGCGGCGGTGATCACTTAACATCAGGTGAACCGTATGCTCGTTTGCCCCCTATATCATAAAAAAAGCTAACATATAGATCTATGTAAAATAATTCCAATTTATTACTGCAAGGCTAACTTTTATCTCTGGCAAGATAATTCTTGACAATTATACGAACTTGTATTTTCATAAGCTACTTAATACGATAAATTCATGTTAATAACAATTATCTATACTTCTATACTAATATTATAAAGAGGAAGGATTTGTATGTGCGTATGTTTGTAACGAATAATCTCAAAAACTACTGAACGGATTTCGATGAAATTTGGCACACGGGTAGATCATGTCCTGGATTAACACATAGGCTACTTTTTATCCCGGGAAAATATTTTTATCCCCGAAAAACATTTTATCCCGGAAAAACTTTTTCACGCGGGTGAAGCCGCGAGCAGAAGTCTAGTTATTGATAAGGCGGGTGGGAACATACATCAAACAGTAAAATAGCATTCATTATATTAGGTACTGCCAGATTAATTGTAAGTAGCCATTACGATTTGTGTGCTCCTTTCGTAATTCGTCAATTTCTTTTGCCGGTTACTTTTCTGAGAGTTAAAGTAATTGAAAAAGGAATACAGTCTTCATTAATCAGGGACGAATGTAGCTTTCTATAGTGGAAGAATTTTATAAAATCAATAACATGGTTGATGATTTCGCCACAAACTCACAAACTTGCTAACTTTACCACTATATTACTAGTTTGTGCTCTCAGCTATGCATCAACATTTAAGTCCGGTCCAAAATAAAGTTGCCTATAGCACACATACTAATGTAGCTTTCTATTAGTAAAAGAATTTTCCGAATCGGTTCAATAGGTCCAGAGATTATTGGATTTAAATAAAAAATAAAGAAACTAGTGTTCAGTGTGCACATAGCAGCCTAAAAATATAAATGTTCTAGTGATGGGATATCTGTATCCGCCCGGATAGCGACCACTCCACCGTACACAAGACGTAGAGCCCGCCAACGTAGCCTACACAAGTGTGTCGCATTCCGGGATCAGCCTGTGTATATCCGTTTTTAAACAGGCCGGTATATGTAATTGTGCCTGGCAAGGAATAATAGGAATCTCTAGTCAGTCGAAACTATCTGGACCCTGCTTAGGTGCAGTGGGGTCAGTTTGTCGTGATTGTATGAAAAAAGTGTGTGTCTACTTATGTACGTGACGCATTAAAAGTTATACTTCCTTGGCGTAACAAGATAAAAAAAAAATTAAAATTTTTATCTTTCGCCTTATTCTACGTTCAAAATTCAAAAATGTAGACTATAGCGAACTTCAGGGTGAATTCAAAAATGTTGACTACAGCTAACTTCAGGGTGTTGGTTTTTCGTGACGGTGTGCGCGCGCATCGTCAAAATTTACTATCATCATTTTTCCCTAACGCGCCATAAGAAAATTCAAAAATGAGTATTAGCCCACCTTATATTATTATGGTCTCTGTTATTTCGGCCAATGTTATGTGCCTATAATCAATTCAAAGCTCATACTACTAATTTCTTGCAGTCGATATGTTTATTCGAGTCGCATCCCGGAAGTACTGACCAAACCTTGAATACGTGAATACTTTAAACTTATAATTAAAGTTGCGTAATTTCGCGTAGTGTAAACGGCGCAATGCGTAATAAGTTCCGTTTTGAGGCACGTATCATTATAAAATATAAACCATCTGGCTTAATCTTACCTCGGTAAATGATCATACTTTATTCCCGGGATCTGTACCATATTTAGGTAACAATTCATTTTACATATTACTTCCTTTTTAGGGTTCCTTACCTCAAAAGGAAAAAAAGTAAAAAAAATATATTAAAAAAATAGCTTTTTTATAACAAGCTATTTTAATCTTGCGAGAAGCTTTTATCTCTACATAGTATTAAATAAAGTTTGATTCAATTTAATGTATTTTTTATCTTTTTAGAGCATTTAAATAAAAAATACAATGCAATGCAATCAGCCCTGTATTATATACTGCCCACTGCTGAGCACGGGCCTCCTCTGCTACTGAGAGGGGTTAGGCCTTAGTCCACCACGCTGGCCTAGTGCGGGTTGGCAGACTTCACACTTCCTTGAAATTCTTATAGAGAATTCTCAGGTATGTAGGTTTCCTCACGATGTTTTCCTTCACCGTTTAAAGTGAACGATAATTGATAAACAATACACACGTAACTTCGAAAAGTCAGAGGTGTGTGCCTTGGGTTTTGAACCTCCGGACATTGCTTCGGCAGACCGTTCCATTCCCAACTAGGCTATCGCCGCTTTATTAAGCCGCGTAGGTACGCAATGCGTAAATCGCGTCTTATCGCACGTGGTTTGTATAACAAAATCCCACAGAGATTAGTCGCCGCCAGCCACGGTAGCGGAGTGATAACACTTCAAACATATATCTGCAGCAGTTATCAAGGCATTGGGTTTGTATTCTTAAGCCCTCGTAGTTGGTTTAGTCATTTTCACATTACGGCAGTCTAGACAGAAGAAATAAGTGTCACTACTGGAATATTAAACTGATTTACTTATTTCGTAAAAAAAAACTTGCTTTGTGGGTCGAAATAAATATCCAACACTCGTGATGGATGTTATAACATTTTAGTTGTAACGTGTCGTTTTAAAATTCGTCTTGGACAAACAAGCGATTGTAAATAAACGTTTCTGTAAAATGTTAAACTATGCTATAGTCCAGTGTTCGGGAAAACCTTTAAATATAATCAAATTGTGAATACAAAGTGTGTATTACTAGTCCCAATTTAAAAAAAATATTTGATTATCTGTCTTCGTACACATTTAACGTCGAGTTCTTTTTACAGCCGTTATAATTTCGATCTCCCCGATATATTTGGTGTTGGCAAAGGAAGTCTCGGTACCCAGATGTAATACAATGATCGTATGTATGTTAAGGGCTTGTGTATGAATATTGATGGATCGAGTGGCTGTTATGAGGTTAGTCACTTGTGGAGCGATATATTTTAGGTCAAGAAGCAGAAAGCGACTCGTAAATGCGGTTGAACTCTTATCACACTTGCATGTTCGATGTAGAGGCAGTTATTAAAAGGAATGGTTTTTACGCGTACACGTTCTCGCTTTAATAGTAACATATTGTGTGATATAAATTTAATGATATGACGCTTATTTATTAAAATTTTATAGTAATGATTGCTAAAGAAAATGAGGATGAAGATAATGTTTACGGTTAAGTTTTAAAACTTATCGGTACATCGTCCATAAACACCAGAAGCAAACCGACAAAGTGAATTAGACAAAGAAATTCGACACATTCAAAAGCCCACAACCATTACGTTCATGCAAAGATAAACAGAATTTTGAAGTCAACATGTGGCTTGTTGAAAAACTAGTTCGCAAGACCCAATTCGCTTAAAGAAAGGAAATACTTGTTAAGACGGGTAAAGCTGTTCAATGGACGTCTAAATACCTAGCGCTGTCTATGATGCTTCTTGGAAAGCGGGACGTCAACAAATAGGGCGTCTTGCTGCATCTCAGTGGTATGTTAGTCGAGGCCTGGATTGTGTTTCGGTCAAATATTTTACGTTGTAATGCGGATTCTGTTTAACTGGTATAGTTCGGTGCAAATTGTCGATATTTACTTAGAAAGATTGTTGACTTATTTTGAAAGATTCATTCGTAAAATAAAAAATAAAGCAAATTGTTTGTCTCATACAATTCTTCGGATATCGGCAATAGTGTAGTAGTACCAATTGAGCCCCCCCCCCCCCCACAACAGGAGACGGGCCGCACTAGGCGGCACCGCGCAGGGGCGGCTGCGGACGACAACTTAGACACTTCCGTCAGAGGAAGCCCACAGCCGTCCCTAATGCGCCGAAGATGGCCACCGCGGAGTTTTGGTTGGTATGCCGTGCGTTGTACATAGGTTAGGGACTTGGCCCGGCGGTCGCCCGATGGTTACATCTCTCCGGGCGGTCAACGCCGGGTCGTAAGGCACGGTGAACCCAACATAACCGCTCAGTCGCCCCCCTTGAAGGCTGGGCGGTAGTAATAAGTGACTTTCTCCGCGAAAAAAAAAAAAAAAAAAAAAGTAGTACCAATTTGATAAGTTAATGATGTATTGACTTTCGCTGCTTTTCGGAAAAGGAACAAGCATAAAAGAGGCAAATAATATTTTTTTATACGAACTTAGCCTTAAATCGACGTGATGTAGATCTCAGCAAAATTCCGACTGCATTTTAGACAAAATGTGTTGTTTCTTATGTAAATTATTTGAAACCAGTTTAAGTATAAAATTTCTTCGGGGTTTTGGAGCCCAATAATGCTTTGACGTCGTGAAAATGACATAATACTACCTTAACGCAGCACATTGGCTTTTAGGCTTCTGGGTTATGCAAATATTTTTTCAGCTGTGAAATCGGTATCTCACTTTCTATTCGTACGAATTTTAACTAAATATATACACTGCTAACAGAAATTCTGTTTTATTAATGTTATCACGAGATCTTATAATCATCAGCAGAGGATATAATCTATATGGATTTCTGCTTCTTTGAACTGCAAAGATATCAAAATAAACATCCGTATAATTTGCATGGAACATTTTAGTGAAAATCTATAATTATTTACTTAGATCATACACTGACCAAATAACAAAATAGCAGAACCCGGTGTGTCTGTATATTGAAAGAGAAGTAGAAAAAGAAGGGCGTGACTAAAATAAGTAATAGCACACAATTCAGCGATTTTTGGAGTTATTTTCTATCTTCCGAAACTAATGAACGGATCTTCATGTAGTTTTGACAGGACAGTGCATAAATGGGAGCAGAATATACGTTTTTTTTTTATTAAAAACGCATATGGAAAAAAAGTCTGTGTGTACTTAGCGTAACAAGATAAAAATATTTTTAAATAACGCGCCAAAAGAAGTGTAACTTCAATATCTTTCGCATTATTCTACGTTAAAAATTCAAAACTAAAATGTTGACTATAGCTAACTTCAGGGTGTCGGTTTTTCGTGACGTTTCGTGCGCGCATCGTAAAAATTTACTCGCATAATTTTTCCCTAACGCGCCAAAAGAAGTATATGTTCAAAATGTTATCGTAATTTTAAGATATTTGCAATTTACTTTAATACTTTGATTAGAATCCTTTTACACGGGCGGATATGAGGGCAGTAATTACATATTATGTTTACAAGTAACATCATAAAGCCGTCTGTTTCTAATGTACAGCGCAGAGAGAATTAGCACCAACTTCCTGACTAGGTCTTAATTTTTTCTAGGTAGAGCAACCGAAGTATTAAATAAAACCGCTTGGCGTTTACGTCTGCGAGAGTGTTCACTACTCTCCTTAGTCTATAATAACTTTATAAATATAGGTTACAAAGTATATTTCTCGATGCAATTATTTCGGAGTTCACATTTCAAAAGTTTGCTTAGTAATGGGTACGTTATCTTTGCATATTTATAAACAAACTGATAAGGTGACGTTGAAGAGATTGCGTAAAAATGCGCTGCTCACCTACTTAGTTATCTTGTTACTTAGTAAATATTATAATGCTAGTTTTTACCCGCGGCTCCGCCCGCGTTAAAAAGTTATTCTGGGTTATAAGTACCATTTTATATTTTCCCGGGAAAAAAGTAGCCTATGTGTTAATCCAGGACATGATCTACCCGTGTGCCAAATTTCATGGAAATCCGTTCTGTAGTTTTTGCGTGAAAGAGTAACAAACATACATACATCCATACTTACAAACTTTCGCGTTTATAATATTAGTAGGATTAGTATAGATTATGAACGCTCGGTTGATCGGTTATAACTAAATTCTTGTGTTATGTGTTAACAGTAACCAAAATAAAACTAACGCTTAGTTATGATAACCAATTCTCAGAAAAACGCAGATCGTAATCGTTGAGGGATTTGTAAACTTCAAATAAAATTTTAGTTGTGTATAATTTACCCAACTCAATACCCAATTGGCACGTTCCAACCCATCGGCTACTTATCGAGGTTCCAATTGCAGGTTTCACAGTCCCTGTAATTTATTACAATATTCGTCGATATATTACTTAGTTACAAATACCTTTGAATAATACAAAAATGTATTATTAATGGGGTCTATAAACTGTATCCCAATATAGAGGTTGCTTAGGAAGTGCGGCCCACGCAACGATTGCGTCCAATACACCGAATAAGGGATTGGAGTCTCGCAGTGACGTCATAACCTGTTTGACTGGATGTAGCTTTTGGCATTCTATGCTATCTTTTTATGTTGGCATTCGTTTAGAAGTCGATTGAAAATAAAAGAGTCAATTTTGTTGAAAAATGTTATGGCTGCTCTCAGAACAGAGCTTAACTCCGTGTGGCTGCTATACGTTATTTTTTGTTTTATCATAATAGCTATTGTTAAAAGCGTTATAAAGTATTTATTAAACTGCTTTTATTAATTTTAAATTTGTTTGAAATCTAAGATTCAACAAAGGTAGGTTTTTATTAAAAAGCGTAGGTTTCACTTTAATCATCATAATCTCGAATCATATTTCTTGTTTTTTTTATGAGATAGTAAACTGGCAGACATTAAATTTCCATCCATTTATTGCCGTTTCAAAAGCATTCGTGTTTTACAACAGTCTTTAATAATTTATAACTAATACCCACACGATGAATTCCAGTACAATTTGGTGCTGTCACGACAAAATATTCAGTTTCCCAAATATAATAATTTTAACATCGTCTTTTTATCATGTTTATGAAAGTCGAAATGTCAAGTCCATATTTTAAAACAGTTTTTATACTGCTATAGATACGAAAGGTTAGTAGGTATCTACTTTTTCGATAAGAATGTGCACCGAAAATGTTATCTTGTATTCTCGTGTTTCGTTGATAAGTATGGACAAAATGAAGGAATTGTTACGTTTATTTTAATAGTGGAAATAGTTAAGCTATATGATTTTTTTTGTAT
Source organism: Sphinx pinastri (assembly GCA_947568825.1). Classification (NCBI taxonomy): domain Eukaryota; kingdom Metazoa; phylum Arthropoda; class Insecta; order Lepidoptera; family Sphingidae; genus Sphinx; species Sphinx pinastri. The sequence continues at coordinate 15,080,684 of OX387624.1, read as the reverse complement.
AGAATAAGAATTTTTTTTTTGTTATAATATGTTGATAAACATGTAGCTAATCGGCTATGCGTGTTAAGAGACCTAACGATATTTTGTAGCAACATAACGTAGGCATTATATGCTGTGGATAACGGTGTAAGATACTCATTTAATTTCTTTTGTATAATATTTTTAAGTTGCAATATAAGGTGTAACTGTTTGTATTATTCCTCATAAATAAAAAAAATAGTATTATAGTCATAGCCTTACAGGTTCTATGCAAAATGCAAATTAGAGTTATTTTGTGTTGTCTTTACCAACATCATCATATTGTAGTATAGTTGCTGATTAAAACTGATTGTAATATTAACAATTTATTTTTGTCCCTAGATCGTGCCAACCGATTCCATACAGATGCCCGTACCAGTTTTATGATATCGGTGGTGAGCCCGTGAGCCATGGAGATGACGCATCAAGTGGGCGCGGAGGCGGAGAGCCTGCTGCGGCCAGACCAGAGGGGTGGTGTCATCATGCCAGGGCAGAGGACAGGACGTGAGTACATTTTATATTGGAATACCTTATTGTGAAGATCGCAGGAACACGCTGGATGTAGGCCGCTTTTCACAGGTCCGTCTGGAAATCTTTAGGGGAGGACTATGTTCAGCAGTGGACGTCATGCGGCTGATGATGATGATTTTCGCAAAGGAAGTTTTGACTTATATTATTCTGTAGATGATATATGTATAGTCAGCAAAATATGCGGCTGATAGCAAATTCAAAATTTCATATCGTCTATATGCGTTAAGTTTAATTGAAACATTATTTTTTCTTTGTGTGAAGTAAAGTAAAACAATTTTATTCTATTATTTTGAAGAAACGAAAAATAGTACATAAAAGTGTATAGGCGATTTGAGGTTTTGAATTGTTCAGCAACTTATGTGCCTGACTGTACATCGTACGCATTATGCAAGTACTCCTTGTAGAGTGCAATAAGACGAAGCATTATGAGTCTAGGTCTATGATTACAACCCAAGCAAACAAACCGAAAGAGAGCAGGCAGGCTGAAGTTGCATTGCCGTAAAAAATATTTGATTGTGCCGTTTAACCCTAGTTAATAGTGAAACACTTTCCAATCTAGTTAATAGTAAATACCTATCTCGATTTGGAAAAGTGTTTCATTTATATATTATGATTTTATTGTATACTGGTGGTAGGTCTCTCATTATGTAAGAGGCCGTCTGGGTGGGTACCACCGCAATGTCTATTTTTACCGCCAAGCAACAGTGCATGCACTGTTGTGTTTCGGTTTGAAGGACATTGTAGCCAGTGTAACTATTGGACATAATGAAACTTAACATCTTATGTCTCAGGATGACGAGCGCAGTGGAATGCCACACAGTACTTTGTAAGTCAAGGTGCTGGTTGGTGTTGCTACTGTTTATGGGTGGTCGTATCGCTTACCATCAGGCGAACGGCATGCTCGTCTTGTCATTCTATGCTATAAAAAAAAATAAACCTTATAGTTCGTGTTTTCTAAAGCCGTTGTATTTCTTAGTTTTCGGTGTTACTTTTTGTGGTCATTAGTGGCAGGGTTTTTAATTAAATTCTTGAGAGAATTTGTGTCTTACATATTTCTTCCGTTCAGTAACATTTTTCGGTTACCGTTTCCCACACCGCGCTTAAAAGCCCCTATTTATTATGCAACGCGGCTGTTTAATTTTAAAACGAACTACGATGCTGTGCCTCTGAAGTATTATAGTTGCAAGACCTCTATCGGCGCTGAATCATAATTGGGGTCCTTTAAATAGTAGTCACTGGACTTCTGCTCGCGTGAATGAGTTTTTCCGGAATAAAAGTCCCGCTTTATATTTCCCCGGGATAAAAAGTAGCCGATGTTACTCGCTTATAATGTAGCTTTATATTTGTGAAAGAATTTTTCAAATCGGTTCAGTAGTTTCGGAGCGTATTCAATGCAAACAAACAAATCTTTCCTCTTTATAATATTAGTATATAGATGAAGTATTTTATATTATGGCGCAGTTTGTTTTCAATTGTATTTCTGCTTAGTGATATTTGCGGTTATAAAAACCTAGTATTAGTGCTTATTATAATCCCGTACCTAAACAAAGGTTCGGTTAATAATTTTTAGGTATTCATATTTTGTTCATAAGGGAGCATAATTAATGAATTACAGGGTGGCGCCGACATTAAATTTATAGATGGGTAGGGCTTCATCAGTAATCAAGGGACAAAGTACACTGATGTAATTGACCAAACGACTATTTGACAAACACTGGTAGCCTTAACCATGTGCCCGTAGTATTCTTTAGAATTGTAGGCGTAAGGTAAGCAGCTTGTCGTGAACTAACAAACTAAAACTTTATTGTGACATTGAAACATGTAACGAATTCAAATATTGGGATAGCGCTGAGTTTACCAAAGCGGAGTGAAGAAGGCAATTTTAAATGTTCATTGGATTATTCTTGCGTTTCTCGATTTTGTTCTACGCATCTCCTCTTGTTTACTATTCCGCCCTAAATATAATCCTTCGTTCTGCTAACAGTGTTTGTATTGAAGCGGAGAAGAGAAATTTTAACAATCTGGTTTATTAATGAAAATAACAATCGGCATTTTTTAATTCTAATTTACTTAGACTATAAAGCCATAAGATATCAATGTACCTATCTATAACCAGTATTTTTATTTTTACACCAATCTCATTTTATTTTTTTACTTGCTTGCGACTTCGCCCGCATCAGTTTTTCCGGGATAAAATTCCTATTTTAAGTATTTTCCCGGGGTGAACTATTTTCATACCAAATTTCATCAAAATTCGTTCAGTAGTTTATGAGTTTATTAGACGGACAGACACGGCAGGGGACTTTGTTTTATAATATGTAAGTTTTCACAAAGGCTATGTTATGAAAGCTATAACTCTGGTTCTAAAACGTCTGCGTTGAAGCTTTATTGCCATCGTCCCACCAGTTAAGGTTTAGGTAGTTTTAACCTCGATCGTATCTTAGCATGAATCGATCGATTACGTGTCTACTCCGTAGCTACCAAACTTAGTTACATCATCATAGATCTATTATAAACGGACGATCATGTATCTGTCATGTGTATGTTTGCATCTGTCATTCTGATTTGTATGATTTTTTATAGCTAAAAGAGAAAACCAAAGACATTAAACAGTATTATAATCTAAGACCTCTTTGGAGAAAACAATGTGTGATGATTAAACCAAATAAACGCTGGTTACGCATTATAAATATTGATACGATATTGGGCCGATTTCACCGGTAGCTTATAAATGCTACGTGCTAAATGTATAAGCCGACCAAATACAAAAATCACGCTCTAATCTATTCTCCCAAATTAAAGTAGTGATAAAATGAGTAAAAAGAAAGAAAGAAACATTTATTGCCATGGAGGGGAGAACATGTAACTAATAGGTACCTGCAATAAAAGAACAAGGAAAAAATAACAATATTATGTTAAAAACTTTGTTAAGGAAAAAAGTAGAAATCCCAAATTACGATAAAACTCGATTCAAAGTGTCGATATTTTATTTTGACTACGGTAGCGTTATGAATTATAATTTATGAGTGTTATTGGTTAATGGTTACGAATAAATATGAAACAGTGTTGCTGCAGAGTACAAACTGCCTAAAGCCCTAAAACGGCCAACAAACGAGGAATTGTGTTGATAAATGGTAACTACACAGCACGATTTCATCCTGCACGATATACCTAGAACTTATAAGGGTGACTATAGATGGATTATTTTGTTTTCAGTTAGATTTTTAAGAGGATTTAAAAAGCTTTACATCGTCCTGTCAAAGAAAGTCTATCGTTTCTGGATTTGTTTTTTACCTTACCTGTAAAGAAACGCGCAATATCCTGTGAGACTACTAGTTTTACTTCTTAACACTAAAATCCTCACTAGCGTGTTAAATAACACAACCGTTATCGGTGTTCTGACCTTGATTTGGCTGTATTGTTTGCGTTAACTTAAATTACTCAACCAAACTTCGAAATTACTATGTAGTCTTATAGGTCTGCGCCGGATGTGAAGCGATAATATTTTGTGTCTGCTGTATTAGGAATTTAGTTATATTTATTTTTGCAACATGGGACTAAGGGCCCCTTTCACAAGTTTCAAGTTAATTTTACTTGACAGTTATTGTATTAAAGAGCTTATGTAGATAAGAAAACAGTAGAACTAGTAAGTGGGCGTAACCTTTCATCCACTAGTTAGTACTGCATTACTAACTCACCGTTTGAGCGGTCTCAGTCATTATTGCGCACTGTCAAAGCGTAAATAATTTGAAAAAATATTTAATAATATTAAAATGACCTATTGTGCAATTCTGGATTGCAAAAATTATAGCCATAGTAAGAATATGTCCCACTGATGTATTTCGTACCATCGGTAAGCAATATTTTCTGGTTTATTGCAATTTAATTGAAAAATATCTATTGAATTTCTATGTCAAATATGGCACAAAAATTTCAATTTAAAGTGTTCCTTATTGTTATCAACATATGATTAATTTTCGTAAACGCAAATCAGTTGTTCTAGAATGATTTGTTACACATTTATAATGTCACCGCTACTCAATTAGTGCATGCATGGTCGATAAAATATGATCGATAATTATTATTCGCTATGTTTTAATACGAAAAATACAAAACAGTTGTCTGATGCATTATCCACTTGTGATGCAAAGCTATGGTCGCTATAATTCATTTATGTAACAGTACAAGATTTTTTATTTTCATTTTCCCCAAAAGATTCATTTATAGGTAAACGAAAAATGATTTTTTATGGCATTGTATGACGAGACGAGCATGCCGTTCGCCTGATGGTAAGCGATACGAATCGCCCATAAGCATAAACAGTAGTAACACCATACAGCACCTTGAGTTACAAAGTACTGTGTGGCATTCCACTGCGCTCATCATCCTGAGACATAAGATGTTAAGTCTCATTATGTCCAGTAGTCACACTGGCTACAATGTCCTTCAAACCTAAACACAACAGTGCATGCACACTGCTGCTTGGCGGTAGAAATAGACATTGCGGTGGTACCCACCCAGACGGACTCTTACATATGAGAGACCTACCACCAATGAATGATCAACACTACGAGAAGACTAAATAGGTTTCCTTCAAAAATACTATATATTGTGCCATGTGTTTCCCTCAGTGGGACTCTCCGTATATTAGCTATATTAGCTGTGTAGCTGATATTGTAATTTAACATATCTACAGTATTGAAAGCCTAAATTAGGAATTTGAAATCTGTACTTAAAATAAATTAATTACTGAATTATTATTTTTATCAAAATAGTACCAACAACTTTTCCAGTGCTTATCAAATTAATATAATTTTGTGATAAGTCCATTTCTTTTATTAATGTAATTAAAGTTTTATAGTTATAAAACAAGCACCATCGATACGTGTACAAGAAGGCATCGTATGGGTGCAACACTATTAGCGACATGCTAGCGCACTGAATGTCATTCAATAACATCTCTTATTTCAAAGACCTTAAGAGTTCTTATGATAAACACCATCTAGCGATGAGTAGCGGTATTACATCGAATTAAATCAAAATTTCTCACATAAGAATAAATGTCTTATAAACTCGTGTTGACATTTATAATGTAAATTTTATGCAATGGGAATAACGATTAATTTACTGCAAATGATTTTGTGTTATACGTTTTATCGCGATTGCTCGTTACGGCCAATCATAATGAAGGGATGATTGTATGTGAATATGTGAATGTGTGAGTTTGGCGACACTGGTTTTCTTAGTAAATTTGTGCTATTATATCTCCATCTTATATCTATTCTCCATGATGTAGATAGTACTCATTTTATTACCATTTATTTGGGAGCATAGAGTGTGACTTTTGGATTTGGTCGGTTTATACATTTATGTGACTGCATCTACATACATTTTCAACTCCTCCGTATCCTTCTATTTAATTAATTTCGTTACGTGTGCGAGTGTTCCCTGAGACTCGCCGCTTCACCGCTAGGAGTCATGAAATGCATGCAACTGCTGATCCTGGCTAATAGGAATTGCATTGGCGGGTGTGAGGGCGCATGTGTAGGTACTAGATGGTGTCCAGTAGAATCTACTTATAAGTTGTAAAACAGGCCCCAATATCTAAATTCTACTGCCATTAGGTGACGTGCGCAGTGTACCGCCAAGCAGCAGTGTGCCTGCACTGTTGTGTTTCGGTTTGAAGGACATTGTAGCCAGCGTAACTACAGGACATAGTGAGACTTAACATCTTATGTCTTAGGATGACGAGCGCAGTGGAATGCCACACAGTACTTTGTAACTCAAGGTGCTGGATGGTGTTGCTACTGTTTATGGGTCATATCGCTTACCATCAAGCGAACGGCATGCTCGTCTCGTCATTCAAAACCTTAAAAAAAAACCTAATGCCATTGTCACCAAGTGCTTTGTGATAAAAGTTTCAGTGATGTTGCTACTGTGTATGGGTGGTAGTCGTGTCTCTTACCAGCTGGGCATGCTCAATATTTATTGCGTTTATTCGTGAAGCTCACAATGACGGCATCGCAGATCAGATATAAGTGGACCACTCGGGATATTTTTGACCTCTATACACCTTTGGGCGTAATCATGTATTTATTAACCTTCGTCGTACAGCTCAAGAGTAGGTGAAACATATTTGCTATTCAATAAGTACTTTTAAGTAAATAAATTTTCAAATGGATCTTAAAAACTGTTTGATCCTATTCGAATTCAAGGCTTCGTGTATCCTATGTCCGTTCGTCATTCGTCATTCGTTGTATACAATGTTTAAAACATGTAATCTTACGGAATCCACTTAGGACGCTAAACCTCTTCGTACTTTGACTGGCGCTTTTCAATTTTGTACGCATGGATATATAATATAATACATTCTAAATATTATTACCTATATACCACAAAACGATGTCCAAACGATGTTATCAGCAAATACTTAAAAATAAAATAATGAAAAATAAATTTTAATACATTTGAATTAAGAATAGTGTAAATAAGAAAAAAAATTATCTTATTGTAAAAAAAAAATGTTCATTTTTTAGTTGGATTTTCTATAAAGCGTGTCTTTTTAAACTATTATTTAATTTACATTTTTAGTTTAAAATCTTCCGTTACATACATACATACATACGTATGAAGCTAATAAAAGCGTGTTTAAACACAATATTATCGGCTTAGGTTATGCGTAAAGTGATAAAAATATTTGCACTATTTTTTCTGTTAACCCTCTGAAAACTACCATAGACTGGTTTGATATACTGATGATTGTTATTTATATCTCAATATTTTAGTATTCTTGTACGTATAGCTTATCCAGCTTAGCTTAATCTATTGCCTAAGGCTTATCAGCCTTCTCTCTCATGGTTTTCCATGATCAACAGTCACCAATGTTCCATACCATTACCATTCCCTAAAACTGGTGTTGGTTGGCAGCGATGATCACTTACGAAATATCTGTTTCGGTTGCTGGGCTTAAAAAAACTCGCATTATCATAAACAATGACGCAGAATGCGAAGGTGTTCTCATATACTTGGAATGTGCATGCTTATATATGCAGAATACGATATTCTAATGTCTATAATCTATATGTGCCTACAATTTGACTTGTACATCATAATATAATTAAATATAATTCGTACATGTTTAATGCTAGAAATCAGTTTCACACAATTTGTTATTATATTTTGCAACATTCTGAATGCTGATTATTTATCCCAATATGATCTTGACCTACTGACACTTAACATTGTGTTTATATTTTATATACATTCTTAAAATGTTTTTTTTGGTGTTATATTTAATAAATCACGCATCGATGCAATAAAATTAATTGCAATGACGGAATGTATTAGAATTTTGATGTTTATTATGAGTATTCTCTGATTTTATCCATTTCTTACGTAATTAAGCCTTCTCCTGGTATTGTATGTTTACAGTATAAACTTAGGACCAATTTCATATCTACGGTTTGAAAGTAGCAGTGTCCCATTATCATCATTCATTGCTCATTATATATTGAATGGTTTTTGAAGTTTGCCCGATTTGGTTTCGGCAAAATTTTATTAGTATGACTATAACGCATTAGTGGGAATATGTCCAGGGTCAAAAGTCAGCATTATTCTCTTCAATCTCAAGCTGGTAATACAAGCGTGTCACTAGAGTTCAAACAAATGAAGCGCGCGTCAAGACTGCATACAATAAATTAAATAGCGTGATCTCTTGAGCGTGATCGTCCCGCGAACGACAATAACACCTAATGAATTGTGATATAATTACATTCGTTTGTGATTCAAGAGTTCAAATGTTGCATTCTTTGTATTGTGTTATATGTTTATATGTATGAGTCAGTTTTTAATGGAAGCTTTAAAGTATATTTATTGTTTACATTTTATATTCAAAAGTAGAAATCAAATTCATTAAAATATAATACTTGAAAATAGATTGTTGCATCTTCAATATTCTTAATCTGATTTCGCCCATTTATAATGTTATTAATTAAAAAAATACTAAGTATTTGAATAGCATTATATTTGTCTCATTTGCAATGCGTCATTGTCCTAGACATTGTTATCATAATACTTCACAACAGTATTCTAAACACAATGAATCGAACTGAAACATTGATTTATAACAATGAGAATGATCAACAGTTATGTTTGATCAAGCATTTACTGTAAGCGTGATCTGTTAGCGTAGGAAGGGAAAGTGATGCATAGGCTCGGAAAAAACAACGTTTAATTTTTTTCTTTTTCTTTTAATATGCTTAATCCTAATCACATTATCGCCTGTGGGCGGATGATGTCAGACTACAATAGACTAGTAAGAGTTTGTGCACACGATGTGTGAAGATTGCGCGCTTCAAACGCAACTCAAATGCGCAGTAAACGCAATGCAGACGGAGACAGTACATTTTATAAATCTGCGTGCTGATGACACGCAGTGTCCTTTTTTAAAACATACGCGACTTCAATGTCGAAAAATAAGCAGTTTGTAATAACTCATATTATGTATTAAGATTACGATTTTGCACGACTTGGGATGTGAAGGATAGGCTATAATGAAGATTATGTAGGTACCCAATTAAAATATGGGACTCGTTGTTTGGAGTACATCGGATAACTTTTTGTATGGGAAAATGATGGCTATAATGAAGATTATGTAGGTACCCAATTAAAATATGGGACTCGTTGTTTGGAGTACATCGGATAACTTTTTTGTATGGGAAAATGATGGCTATAATGAAGATTATGTAGGTACCCAATTAAAATATGGGACTCGTTGTTTGGAGTACATCGGATAACTTTTTTGTATGGGAAAATGATGGCTATAATGAAGATTATGTAGGTACCCAATTAAAATATGGGACTCGTTGTTTGGAGTACATCGGATAACTTTTTTGTATGGGAAAATGATAAGTATATCGGTACTTATAGGGTAGGCTGTAAGCTATGTGGGGCTCATTGGTCACACAAACCATCCACAACGTTTAGTCGATGTCTGTGATTTGTTGGAAACGTCAAGTGTTAAAGTTTTTCAATGAGTAATGTTCATTATATAGAATGGAACTTGGACGCTGCTAGCTTGTAGGTTGTTACAAGTGATTAATTAAATGGATTGAACGCTTTTTAAGAAACAGTGTTAAAGAAATATCTGATTCGAGGTTATATTGTGACCTCAGCTAATTGTTCAGAATCAAAGTTAACTTGGCAAATAATTAATTGAGATATTTTGGTTCAATTATTGCTTTCGTTTCTCCAATACTAAACTTAGTTAGAAGATTTTAATCGCGACCTCTGACTTTAGAGATAAATAGAAATTGTTTGTAATATAAAGCGTGTAATTAGGTTTAATCTTTCTTTTTAAGGGCTTACTTTACAATAAAATAAAATCAAAGCATTGAAATTACAACTTAATGGGATATGTATTTAAAAGAGAAAGAAGCATTCACAAACATATATATCTTAATATTGTTTAAAGAAGAGAAACAATCCGAACCTTTAGAAAAATATAGCTTTATCTATTGTTTTGAAATCCGAACCAATTATACGCTTAGATTCTTAGTTATACGTCATCTGAACACCATAACAAATGGCATAGCACCTTTTTTGTTATATGACATAAACAAAGATCCGTATGAAGTGTACTCTTTGATAACCAATTTCTAGTCTGGGCGTCCGTGGGTGCCTGTGGGCGTGAATGTCATCGTCAAATGAAAGTTGTGACTTGTGCGCGATTATATTTCAACTTTAGTTCGGTTTTTTATGAACTTCCAAGATTTTGTCACTGTTCTTTGTATGATTCGGGTGTGTATATTAAGTGCAAATAACAAAAGTATGTAATGAAGGTATTACAAAATGTAAAGTTGGAGAGTATAACAAGTGCATTTGAATTAAACGTATGGAATTATTCGATAATTTTACTGCAGCGGAAAAATGATTCGCGAGACCGTGTTGACCCACTTGTCCCACCACGGGAGATTACATTGCTATTAAGACCATGTCGTAAATCTGTATGTGATGTGTTTACCCAAAGTGCGTTAGTGCGTTACACGGATATTTATTTTGGAGTCGATATCAGCTTTCCGCTGGCTTCTGCATCAATAGCGGACTAATGGGCGTCCGGTTATTGCGCTCTGGCCAAAATTAAATTGTTCGCAAATAGCTCTACACTGACGCTTACGGTGATAAGACCGTATTTTGGCCGAGATTGGAAGATATAATGCAATATTCTTCATGACAGGTTTCACCTTACTACATAGAATTATAACCGACGAAATATGGTGTGTCATCTATGAATTGCATATCAAACCAAATTCCTTAGCCAATGTAGTTTAAATATATTACAATTGTGTAGAAAAATTTATACAAATATAGGTAGTTGACTACTTTTTTTAAAATAAATTTTTCAAAAATGTATGTAATACAAAATCTAACGGAAAAAGAATTTGAATAATTCACGGAATAATAAATCGATACTAATATTATAAAGAGGAAAGATTTGTATGTAAGTATGTTTGTAACGAATAAACTCAAAAACTACTGATTTCGATGAAATTTGGCACACGGGTAGATCATGTCCTGGATTATCACATAGGCTACTTTTTATCCCGGAAAAACTTTTTCACGCGGGCGAAGCCGCGAGCAGAAGTCTCGAATATGCTATAAAGCTTTGAAATTTAGTCCATCAAATTAAAATCTTTATGACGCATAAGGGGAAGCTGTAAAATAACAGTAATATCAAACTGTGACGTCACCGAGTGTCACCGGCCATACGGCTGAGTGCGTGCGAAAGAGATAGCGCGATAACCTCACCACGCTCCAACTTTGGCTCACATTAATATTTCAAACATGAATAACTGTTTTATTTTTCAACCAATTTGGTGCTGATTTCACAGAAGAATTTATTTTTCATATTATTTTCTGTTACATATAAAATATTGTACAAAATCGTACATAGGAAATTACCCTATTATGTTGTGACCATTTTTTTCTTTGGATATCGTATAGTTCTTTAACTATGTAATGAAATCTCATATTTTCTGAATGAACTAGAATTGATGCACGTGCATAGATATATGAATTCCAAAAATATGAATTAGTAGGTTAAATCGGTCATGCAATACATATTTAGATACCGCGATTGATTCGATTTGGAGGCTCGAGAAATGCATTGTTCCTTTGTGAATACAGATTTCGTAACCACCCATTGTTTGAAAATTTCCCTTAGCGGTAAGTCATGTTTTAAGTATGTATTACAACATTTTTATAATAATTTTAGGGTAGTTTCAAACGTTACAAGTAAATTTGATTTGACAGTTATCGTATTAAAGACTAATGTAGAAGGTACACATTTTATTACAGTTTATTTGGGAGCATAGAGTGGAACTTTTACATTTGGTCGGCTTTTATGTGACGAGTAGCATGTATCAGCAAGCGGTGAAATCAGCCCTAAAACTTGTTATATCGTAAGTGTTTGTTTAGCGTTTTTGTTAAATTAACAGTAAATTGCTAATAAGTTGAGGAGCCTAATGCATAATGTCCACATAAAGCGCTAATTACTTTATACCGCTCCAGATGTGTCTCGGACTCTCGAGACTTTGTCATCTTACGTAAGTGGAGGCTCTCTCCGAAGGAGTCTCAAATCTTGTTATCGCATGAATTATGTAGCATTTTTGTAATAAACGTAAGTGGGGTATGAAATGAATACCTCAGTGCGTTTTGGCAAGGAAATGCTTTCACAAAAATGTGCCGCCAATTCTTTTCCAACCATCCAATTTTGATAATCTCTTTTGGAGTCGTTTCCGGCTCTTTCTTGCTGACCTTTGACTTACGATAATTTGAAACTTATTCGTATTGTGACGAGCGATAATTGCTTGAGCAATATAACTAAAGTTATGCTAATCACCGAGAAAGAACATTTATAGGTGTTGATTTTTTTTTATTAGTAGAGATGCGTGTTTATGTTTATATCGATAATTTATATCTGTATATCGATGTTTTTGAAAAGGTATTGCAGATACTCACACCAAAATACTATAGTACCTATTCAAAATTTATAAATAAATATGAATGTTACAAAATAAAGCTTATCATATAATACAGTTTCACTAATACGTTTAATAAAGTCTCTTTTCACTTTGAAATTAACGTTCTAGTGGTCACATATGGCAGTAATTGTATAAGAAATAATATCGATAAAAATGATGGCCGGTATATTATTATACTATCGATGCGCACATCGAATGTAACTCATCCGTAAATATAAACAAATTCTGCAGAAACGTTTTTATTACATCACAAAAAACTGTGTCCGAAATACAATTGAATAATTTAAAGTCACTTCTGTAATTTCCCGCCTAATTTATTTTATCTTTTAGTTGAACGTTGTACGCAGTTAAATACGCGGAAGCACCTTCATTTCTCGATTATCTACAATTTGGCAGCTCTTTTTGAGTTCTATTTTATTAAATCTACGTATTAAATGTGTCATTTCATTGTAATCGGCTCAGTAGTTCTATCTTTAAACCGTAACAGACAGATAGTTTCTTTCGTATTTAAAATATAAGTATGGAAGGATGGTTTGAGACGTGTTTACTAGCGACTGTTTCTGCGTTAGTCTTTTCTCGGGGTGAAAGTCCTGCAGGACCAGGCATTTTTTGGAATAAATTGTATTTTCGCCAGTCATGCCGATCGATTGCTACGTGAGAAAAGACGAACTTATAATAAGCTAGCATTTCTGATATCTTAAAATTTACACAATATTATAAAGAATACGTACAATAAGTTCAACAGCATACTCAAAAAAAAAAAAACTTTATTCATCACGTAGGCGAACATAGTTGCACTTGTCATTATGATAAGTCAAGATACATTAAATTAATTATAATAATTATTATTAATACAAAAGGTTACTTATATAACTACAGACATTTTCATTGGGAGTAAAATCAATTATGGAAAATAAACAAAAAAAGGCTAGCTCGGGCTGGCAGGAAAGGGGATATAAAAAAAGAGATTTAATCATTTTTATTAAAAAATAATGGGAGGAACTCGTCGCGATCCTCACCGGTGAGGACACTACAGGCCCTAACCTAGCTGACCTACCAGCCTTTCACTAGCTACCTAAGCGATGACAACCCGAAGACTCTTATACATGTGACTCTTTATTTAATTTTCATGTGAATAATATCAAAATGCCTTTATCGCTATCGGTCGCCACTCGCCACTAAGCCGTAGCCTATGACCGACAGTTAATGTGCATTGTTTACTTCTAACTGCATCCAGGCCGAGATAAGCGCGCCTATACAAACGCACTGACGCACGCAATACCCGATAACGTTATTAAAGTTTGTTAATTACCTTTCACGGACATAGTTTTTTTAGTTTTCTGTACAATCGAATAACGAGAAGAGCAAGTCGCGTCCCTAACACTTCCAATTTTGATATACTATGCTCTGTATTGAACTGCGTTCGTTATCTTGAGATCGCATATTAAAGCCGGATTGTTTCAGCCATGGTCAGGTACCTAAAGTTATGGCTCTAATCACACTGGCGATTGCAAGCGAATTCACAGTGAGGCCAAGGCGCTGCGTGCTCGTCCAGTGTAATACAAACGTGAACTTTACTTGTCCACGGATGAAACAACACGGGTTAGGTCTTAAATTTCTTCAAACCGGAATATACCGGAATATTCTACGGGGTAAGTGCGGAAAAAGGAGCCCACAACAGTAACACACCGGAATATAAAAATGCTTCCATACTACTACAACTGGTGGTAGGTCTCTCATATGTAAGAGTCCGTCTGGGTGGGTACCACCGGAATGTCTATTTCTACCGCCAAGCAGCAGTGTGCATGCAATATTGTGTTTCGGTTTGAAGGTCATTGTAGCCAGTGTAACTACTGGACATAATGAGACTGAACATCTTATGTCTCAGGATGACGAGCGCAGTGGAATGCCACACAGTACGTAACTCAAGGTGCTGGATGGTTTTGCTACTGTTTATGGGTGGTCGTATCGCTTACCATCAGGCGAACGGCAAGCTCGTCTCGTCGTTCACTGCAAAAAAAAATACTGTCCATACTGTTGTACAGCGGCAGAAATACACAACCTATTCAAACTGACTTTAGTTTACGAGGGACTTCCCACACATTTTGGCTGTTGCATTCCACAATAGGCTTCTCAGCTGTCAACCACAATAATTTCTGTTATGAATTCACAGCATTGTTCCTCCTTCCTCTATTGCGAACCTGACCTACTTCGCTCAAGGCATTCAGATGACCGCAACATTAAAGTATAACAAGTATCGATGACTCGGGGGTTAAGGTTCTACGCTAATCACTCAGCTTAGAAATATACAGATATATTTATAACCTTTTACTATCTCATCCTTCGAATTATGAGATGAATTGATACTTTATCTGGTCATAAGCACGTTTCACCTGGTGAAGGTCTGACCCCAGCTTATTCTTTATTCGTCACTCTTTGCTTACCTATTTTATCTTATTCCAATTTAGGGTTGGGACTACACACTTTTTAAGCAATATTTTTTGTCACTATTAGGTACATGTAATTATTAACAGGTCTGATCTCGCTTTGTCTAATTTACTTAACTAAATTATCAAACTACGTAGCTTAAGGCTGGCTTCCCACAAAGATGGAGGGATAAGCCGTAACAGACATAGGAAAATTATATTAAGATTACTGATTACCATTATATTTATACATTTCCACTCAGCATTGGCAGAATAACTCGGTCAAAGGATTCTATTATTGTGTAATAGATTGACCGATGCTTATGCATACATACATACACACTCACGCCCTTTATCCCCGAAGGGGTAGGCAGAGGCGCAACTAATCACCCACTTTTCGCTGTGCGTATTTCGTCCCATGATGTGATATGGCGAGCCTATCGCCATATCGGGCATAAATTCTAGACTCCGGGCTGATACTAAATAGAAAAATCCAATAACAATTTGCCCGACCCGGGGATGGAACCTGAGACCTCAGCATTGCAGTCGTACCGTAATACAACTACGCCACCGAGACAGTGCTTATACATTTATTTTGTAAAACTCTATTGAAACATTTTTTTCTAGTTTTCGATTATTCGCTACGCTTTAGTTGAGACGCCCTTCGGATGTTATTTCAAGTATGCACACGGGAAAGTGTACGCTCTCATTAAAATGTGGCACAAATTACATCAGGAAGACATGAATGTTGTCCACGGAATATTTGAATTCCGCTGGTTTAAAATGTGTTGCTCATTTACCGAGGAATTATTCGCAGGCTCGCTTTATACATGTTGGTTCACATTTATGCAGCATTTTCAGTAGGAGCGTACATGTATAAACTTTAACAAATTCGTGATATTTAAATTAAAAATGTGGAATATGGGTGAGATTTCGGTTTCGTTGATCGTTGGCATGAGCGTAATTACCTCTCGTGTTTTCATACTGCGTTTAAACTGTAATTTATCGTCGTTGAACTCGTGAGTTTTATGAGTAGAGAAAATATTATTATTGTCACATCTGCTAGAAGTTTGTGAAGAACATTTACTTTCTTGATATTTGCTATTTCTTCAAATTTCTTATTTAATATTAACCAGTGAAAACTATCAAGTTCGTTTTCTCTACCCACTAGCTCAGCCTGCAAGTTATTAATCACCCTTACCTTGATACCACTTTTCTACACCTCTCTGTATCTTGAATCAATTGTCCATCGTATGTGCGAGGCACATTTTACTGTAATCTGAGTGTATTCTCGGAAAATATCAAGTAGTAAAAACTATTAGCTTCCTTATTTTTATACTTACAAGGAGACTAAAGCTTAGGTACAAGTCATCAATCACCCTTCTTAGTTCCTTATTCCTATCGTAGACTTGATACCTTTCTGTAACATTCTGTATATGGGATTAATTGTCCATCGGATGTACGATCCACATGTTACTGTAATGTGAGTTTATTCTCGGTCGAGGATCCCCCGCTAAGGTTCAAGTACTGAGGTATTGCATCTAATGTAAGCTTTTATGCCCGATTTTATGCGAATCACTAATAGAAGTGTAAGTGGTGGAATTAGATCAGTTAAGCTGATTTATGAGCACTTATAAGCGATACAAAAGGTTTCATGCTGATTTCATAACTGTTTTTCGTCGTTTTATCTGATTGTGTGAAACGGTCAGTGAATATTTATATTAAATTACATGAGCATATATTATGTATTTATATATGTATAATGGAAGTAAGCAACTGGCTCGCATAATTATATGATATTTGAAGAGCGAGTTCACAAGTGTGAGGAAATATCTGCACGTTTTGCGGTCAACACAGTGATTGAATAGTACACTTATTTTTATTATATGGCTCTATTTAATGCCTTATAAAGCCTTAAATCTAGTAAAATCACAATCGACTGGTGTTAGGTCTCTCATTATGTAAGAGGCCGTCTGGGTGGGTACCACCGCAATGTCTATTTCTACCGCCAAGCAACAGTGTGCATGCACTGTTGTGTTTCGGTTTGAAGGATATTGTAGCCAGTATAACTACTGGACATAATGAGACTTAACATCTTATGTCTCAGGATGACGAGCGCAGTAGAATGCCACTCAGTATTTTGTCAGTCAAGGTGCTGGATGGTGTTGCTACTGTTTATGGGTGGTCGTATCGCTTACCATCAGGCGAACGGCATGCTCGTCTCGTCATTCAAAGCAATAAAAAAAAAAATTATAGGTATTTATCATAGATCTAGGATAACATTTGAAAATCATCGTATTATAGTAACCACATTTGGTACTATTTTGCCGAGTTAGAATTACAAAGCATAATAGACTACCGTTTTGCTTGTAACTACTTAACTAAAAAGTTTAAGTAAGGTACAATAGTACAGTTGTGTAGGGCCGGGCTCCCTTCTTAAAAGGGTGGAAAAAAACCGTCGTTATGTCAAGGTTTTGTGTCTTTTCCATAGGTCACTATTATTAGTACTCGACTCCTCACGTTACATTTTTATTCAAAAGGGGTCCGAAACGGTTGACAATTCAAAAACGAAACTGGGTCACGTGACTCCGCCGGCTTTTAACCCGCGTTAGTGTTCCAACAGTTTTGTAAGATATTATACAGGATCATTTTGACAGTGCTTTAATAAATAAACCCACCTACTCAACTTTACGCCTGATAACGTTGTGCCAAAAGTCATCAATGAATAATTCACACATTCACAAAAAAAAAACATTTCTGATTTTTGATTATTTTTTAGTTTAGCGCCAACATGTCGTGTGCGTGAGCGCATTTCTGACTTTTGCTTTCTTTGCTATGACCAATTTTGCTTTTTCGTTTTAAATTAAACGTTGTCGATACAAGAAATTAGTTCCATTTTACCACGACATGGCGAAGATTTTTATTTTTCTGTTCAAGCTATTATTTAAGTGTGTCGTTCCGTGGTCACTGATCACCCGGTGTGCATCCAGTAACGCAGCGTACTGTTCTGGGGGCTGAAGGGAGTAACGTTTTTTTATTACACTTGATTTTCGTTCCCAATCCCAAATTTAAAAAACTAGGATTGAAGTATAAAGAACATTTACTTTTTGATACTTCTTGTCATCAATCACCCTTCTTACCGTAGACTTTATTGGTACCACTTTTCTGCACCACCCTTTATATTTAATTAATTGTCCATCGGATATACAGAGTAATAGATATAACTATGTCGATTTCCCTTTACTTAATATTGACCAGTGTAGTCACATAACAAAATGAAAAATGTCGATCTCGTAGGCCATACTAATATTACTCACTCAATCGAGTTGTTTTATAGTGATGTAATAGTTTCTCGTTCAATGCCCGCAAGATAGTTGATTGATTTCACCATAGCGTTAGGTTACAGGTCTGTAACGATTTCGACACGGGTTAACTGTTACAAGATCTTTCCCATCATCTCATGAATGAAATTGGTCCGTCAGAACTCATAAATACGTTCTTAATTTGTTTTTAAGTTGCAGGTTAAAGATTACCTTAAAAAAAATATTTACAATGTGTTTTTTATAAGGTTGCTTTGTTAAAAATACCTCCCATCCACCAAGTTTTTATTCTGCAGATATAACGGAAGGGTTTGGAAAGTGATATAAATAGATATTACCACTATCCGACTTTAAATTACAATATTATAAATTATTGATACGAATATTTTTAAACATGCAGTCATAAACTATCATTTTGTTTTCACAACATCATCATCAGCATCATCCATCAACGCCAGATTTATTTAAACCATTTGCGAGATGATTCAATAGGTTTTACATATTTTTTTGGTCATAACTCAGTAATCGTGACAAGATGTTTTAAGAAATAGATTTTAAAAAAGCAAGTTGCATGCATGCCTTATAATAACAGCTACGATTAGACTATCCATAAACAGTAGTAACAGTACCGAGAACACATGGTATATCACTGAATTCTACTTGTTATTCTGTGTTAAGACATTAGATGCGGTCTCCTTATTATTTATTTACCAAAGTTAAAGTTAACTAATGGTTTGAAACCCGCACCGCGGCCCCTATCCTTGAGTAGCGTTCTACGTAAACACAGTTCCCGATGTCCGAGGTTATCTCGAGTCGCGGGCTTCATTAATCAGTGTATCCGGCGACGATTCATAATTTACTGTCTGTTGTGCGGCGACAAATGCGCTCCACAAGCCGCGGCTCGCCACACGGTCCCAATGTCGATGGTAGTCTAGAATAGAAGGTATAGGCACCTAATTCTGGGGTCTCGGGTTTGACACCAGATTATGCTGTAATAACCATATTGGCTTATTCTTCGTATTCGTGCACTCTTGATAGAGTGCTCGTGGTCATGTCGTTTTCGCGATGCCTGGATGTTTGGTGAAGCGGGAGCAGTTGTTGGTAGAGATAACTAACATAATTGTAATATCTCGATGTCTCTCTCTGTAATGTTTATATAGTTGTTAAGAGCCATACTGAAATAAGATCCCTAGTACACGATATGTACAGACAATTATGCCACGATACTGTCGGTAATCTACGTATTTTGCCTACAAGTTTCAATCAAAGGATTGTCTAATTGGTTGATGAAACCATCCACTTGTATAAGGATTTATTAAAAAAAAGAGCTTTTCTGTTGTGGGTTAAGTTTTAATTCTCCCAACAACTGGGATTGACGACTTAATGCGTTCCACGCAGATCAGAGACACTTGTTAAATGCAGTCGCTTCAATGCATAAACTCGGCCAAAGAAGAATCTCTCTTATATCTGTGTTTATCGAACGATGAATAAGCCGTCTATATCGCGTTTTACATTCACCGGATTTGTTCGGTCGGCATCCACTTCAGGTGCGCGAAATTTAGTGGAAGGAATCGGAATGTCACCTGCAGGGATTCGTGAACGTATAATATTGTAGTTGACTGCGTTAAATTGCGCAAAATATCAAATATTTTAACACGATAGGATTTTATAAGGAATATGAATAGTGATTACGTTTTTGAAACACATCAAGTCAAAACATTTATGTACCCATTTCTTCTGTTTGTCAAATTATTTTCTCTTTTGTTTAATTTAGTAGCAGTGTATGAGCTTCATTGAAAATAATGATTTCGTAATGTACATAATGATTATCGTCGAATTTTGACCACTGTAGCGCATTTCTTGGATTTGGAATATAAAATACCGTAAATAAAATAAATTTAAACACATGTGATTTCAATTTAAGAACAAAGCTCTGCCCAAGTACCGAAATAGCTGCAAACATAAATATTTTGCTGTCATAAACCTTACAATTTAATGGACTTGAATGTCTCATTTCTTAGCCTATAGTACGCCATGAGACACACAGACACACACACACACACACACACACACACACGCACGCACGCACGCACGCACGCACGCACGCACGCACGCACGCACGCACGCACGCACGCACGCACGCACGCACGCACGCACGCACGCACGCACGCACGCACGCACGCACGCACGCACGCACGCACGCACGCACGCACGCACGCACGCACGCACGCACGCACGCACGCACGCACACACACACACACACACACACACACACACACACTCACGCCTTTTATGCCCGAAAGGGTAGGCAGAGGCCCAACTAGTGCACCCACTGTTCGCCGTGCGTATTCCGTCCCATGATGTGATAGGGGGCGAGCCTATCGCCATATCGGGCATAAATTCCAGACTCCGGGCTGATACTGAATAGAAAAATCCAATACCACTTTGTCTGTCCCGGGGATCGAAACCGAGACCTCAATATTGCAGTCGTACCGTAGTACAACGCCACCGACGCAGTCGCCATGAGACGATTTCATATTATTGATTTTTAATAAGTCTATTAGGCTAAATCCCTTTTCGTGTTATCTAACGGTACGACTTTCCGCTTAAGTGCGCTTCGAAATCGTTCCAAACGACCTCTAAAGACAAGCGGAATTAAATAATTTGTATAAAAGTTTTTTTTTTTTTATGGTATTAGGGGGCAAACGAGCATACGGTTCACCTGATGGTAAGTGATCACCGCCGCCCATGAACATTTTTACTTAATAACCACTTTTACACACGTGTATACCAATTTGTGAGCTATAAAAATGGAAATGTTTATTAACTTTACGAGGAGCGATAATAGACCCATTGTTGAATTCTGAAATTGACCGATGTAGGGCTCGCTCGCTTGCCTACTCGGTTAATTGTAAAAGAAATTATTTCGTGAATGTACTTTTTTTCTTCGTGACTACTTTTTGAGTCAAGTAAAATACCGGCGACCCAGTTTTGGGGTAATTTAGTTTTTTGTCGCCTGTATTTGTAGGCGTAGTTTGTAAAGAAGCGGGTTTTGAAACTAAATTGCCAAAGGAAATCGACGGTGTTGAAAATGAGGGTAAACTCTTTGCTCGGATTTTATGTAAACGTGACCATTTGGCGTTGCTTTTCGTCACAGCGAGTGCTAAGTTAAAAGCCAAAAGTCTAGATTTTATTTCTAAGACTGATGTAAAATTTTCTAATTAACAGAGGCCGTTAATGATTGCTTATAATTGCAACGGTTTCGAATAAGATTTAATGGTATATACTATCATTCAAAGTTAGTATTCAATTACGTAACAAATGGACGTGACATGCAAATGCGAATATAAGATGCAGTAATTTATTAGCGTAATATTTATCGTTGTGTTGTTTTCCCGCAGGCTGGGAGGCGGAGGGCGAGAAGGCGCCTTTCCTCCGGAACGAGCCCGTGAAACTGACACCCGCCTGGGAGGCCACCAACCTACCCAATGACACGCTCAACTTGAAAGGTAATCGAGTTTTAAATATCCGCGTACGGGGAGCGGGCACGAAACGTTTGTACAACGGTTTATAAATATAACTTTAATAAATAAAGTATTGTAAAATTGCATATGAGCTTTTATACACGATCAAATTAGCAAATAGGAAATTTTGCAATTGCCGGCCCTGACCACCCCATCCTTCCGGGCACAACTTACAACACACAAAGAATCACATGCCTTAATATTCTGAAACAAACTATGTTGATCGCTCTACCTGTAGGTCTAAGACCTCGCGGGAATATAGGACCACTAAAATCGTCAATATTAGACAAATAAAAACACGCCAGAGCTTAGGTAGTATATTTTGCAATTTTTTGGGCTACCTGATGTTCGGTGTTGTCTAATGCGGATAAAAATGCCCAAAGTTCATGAAACAATCGTGAATGCCTCGCAGGCGTCAAAGGAAGGGTACCTATAGAGGATAGGAAAGGGCTATTTGTTCCAGATATCTCACTACTCTCCTGACTGCCCCGGTGGCTTGGTTGTATTACGGTATGACTGCAGTGCTGAGGTCTCAAGTTCGATTCACGGATCGAGCAAAGTGATATTGGGTTTTTTACTCAGTGTCAGCCCGAAGTTTGGAAATGTGCCCGGTAACTGGCAATAGGCCCGCCCTCTATTACATGGGACCTAACGTAACTGTCGAAATGTGGGTTTAATAAACCTTTGCCTACCCCTGAAAAGAGAAAAAGGCCTGATGCTATGTATGTATGTATCTCAGCTCGTCTTACAAGAAGAGTTTTGTAATCAGCAATACGCTAATCCTCCCCCAGGTATAGCCATGGACCTGGCACCGCCCAAGGACAAGTACCACATAATATTTCTGACGCTGATGCTGCACGGGCTCGGCACGCTGACCGCCTGGAACATGTTCATCACCGCCAAGGACTACTTCGTGAAGTACAAGCTAGCGAATGCGCCAGAGTACGCGGACAACTATCATCCTTACGTGGGCTGGGCGTCTCAGATACCGAACCTGCTGTTCAGTTGGTTCAACATATTTGTTAAGATTGGGTGAGTTCACTATAATCTTACTTTTAATGAATCTAACTATAATATAATAAATGCAAAAGTTATTCACATCATGGGAAGGAATATATACGGCGAAAAGTGGGTGCACTAGTTGCGCCTCTGTTTACCCGTTCCGAGATAAAAGGCGTGAGTGTGTATGTTATATGTATGTATGAAAAAGTTTGTGAAGATGTTTGTAAGAAGTAAACGCACCAACGCTTGTATGGGTTTAGATGAATTTTCTGCATTGACTCGTAAGGCAAAGCGGCGATAGCCCTGTTGGGAGTGGAACGGACTGCCGAGACGAATGTCCGCAATTTCAAAAACCCAGGGGACGCCTCTGACTTTTCTAAAAAGTTATATGTGTATTCTTTGTGAATTATCGCTGGCTTTAACGATGAAGGAAAACGTCGTGAGGAAACCTGCATATCTGAGAAGTTCTCTATAAGTATTTCGAAGGTATGTGAAGTCTGCCAACCCGCACTAGGCCAGCGCGGTGGACTAAGGTCATAACCCTCTCAGTTGTAAAGGAGGCCCGTGCTCAGCAGTGGGCAGTATATGATACAGGGCTGGTTATGGTTATGGTATGGTACTCCAAGGAGATATCTAAGAAAATATAATACCTTTATTATTTTCGACTATAACTCGACGTTGTACTTTCCCACTTCCAACGCAGTGACATCACTAATTTATTGTGTTGCCACATTTTTTCAGTGGGTACAATAATGCTTAACTAAAACACACGCATATTTCTAAAATAAATTTGTGTGCACCTAAGTTTTGCTACAATGAAATACCATTTAGAGTAAGCATATATAAGCATAAACATTAATCGCATTATATGATTCTGAATCTTTAATAAAAAAATGCTTTTACCTACTAAAGGAGATGTCCGCTTTTTGTATGGATGCTGGGCATCAAAATCTAACAAAGCTCAAACTTTAGGGATATTAAAGGGGCAAAATATGGACTTGGATCCATTAAAAAAAATATTTTTAGACCCCTCTAATCATTACTAACTGTTTAAAAACGTTCATACTAAGTGTAGTTTTTAAACAAAATAAAATTACATAAATCTCAAAATCGGAGGTCTGTAAATTGAAACGATTTATTGTAAAAGGCTAGTTTTTAGGATTTCTATCCAAATATATATAAACTGGCTTGGTTAGAATTTTAGGCCCGTTTTAGGACATGTCATTTTAAGCCTAAAGTGTTAATTGTTCCATATTCTTAAATGTCTGTGTAATATTTAATCTGTTGAGTGTCTGTTGCCAATAAATTATCATCCTTACCTCAAAACATAGTTACAATAATTGCATTTATAATAGTAATAAGATATCGCATTTTAAGGAGTCCTTTTCTATTTAGATATACTACAATTAACAAGTCTTCATCATACCATCGTCCAGCGAAATTGAATTGAAAATTTGTTTCGCAGTGGTAATTTGACAACGCGCATAGTATGGTCGTTGATGATCGAAGTGGCGATATTCGTGTTCACCGTCATCCTGGCCATGGTGGACAGCTCCGAGTGGCCCGAGGTGTTCTTCTGGCTCACCATGGTATCAGTCTTTTTTCTTAATGGTGAGTTTATATCAATAATAGGTGTTGCCCGCGACTTCTTTCGATAATGTGTGTTGTACTTTCCCACTTCCAACGCAGTGCCAACACCAATTTATTGTGTTGCCACATTTTTTCAGTGGGCACATTAATGCTTAACTAAAACACACGCATATTTTTACAATGAATTTGTGTGCACCTAAGTTTTGCTACAATCAAATACCATCTAGAGTAAACTGGTGGTAGGTCTCTCATTATGTAAGAGGCCGTCTGGGTGGGTACCACCGCAATGTCTATTTCTACTGCCAAGCAACAGTGTGCATGCACTGTTGTGTTTCGGTTTGAAGGATATTGTAGCCAGTATAACTACTGGACATAATGAGACTTAACATCTTATGTCTCAGGATGACGAGCGCAGTAGAATGCCACTCAGTATTTTGTCAGCCAAGGTACTGGATGGTGTTGCTACTGGTTATGGGTGGTCGTATCGCTTACCATCAGGCGAACGGCATGCTCGTCTCGTCATTCAAAGCAATAAAAAAAAAAACACATATTAGTTATATGTTATACTCAATCTTAAGCATAAATATATAAATTATGTCTTATTCTTAAGTGACTTTAAACAAATTTACAAGCTATTTATTCAAAATCTTTTCACAGCATTCAATGCGATATTCCAAAACTCTGTGTACGGTGTGGCAGCCCGCCTACCCCCCAAGTACACGGGCGCGGTGGTGCTCGGCTCGAACATCTGCGGCACTCTCGTGGTGTTCCTCAGCTGGAGCTCGGAGCTGTTCGACAGCATCCGCACCTCCGCCATATACTACTTCATAGGCGGCATGTTCGTGCTGCTCATATGCTTTGATACGTACTTCGCGCTGCCGCTCAATGTGAGTACTTTTAAGGTCGAATATTGCCTGTATAACGCGTGTAAAGTACAGTATGATTTGGTGTCTTGGAACTTTCAATTAGAAAGTACTTTGACTGAATTGCAGTCAAAGTATGCTGTACCTACTGCTACTCTGAAATTATAATTTGTATTGTCATCAATTTGTCTGTACTTAATTTATTATGATAACTTGTATCTTCCTATTTTTTCATCCTGGAACACAAGTTACATTTGTACTAAATTGAACTTACTATCAAGACCAGCGTAGTCATCACAGTCATCACATTTAATAAAAAAATGTGTACTAATAAGAGGTCTCGAGTTTGTATCCCGGGTCGGGCAAAGTGACGCTGGGTTTTTCTGCTCAGTATCAGCCCGCAGTCTAGAATTTATATCCGATATGGCGATAGGTACGTCCTCTATCACATTGTAGGACGGAATAAATATGGTGAAAAGTGGATGGTTCTTGTTAAAAAAGAAAAGTGTGTGAGTGTGTTTATAATATGTGTGTGTATTGATTGCCTCGGTGGTGTAGTTGTATTGCATAAGCGTTATGAGTACGATTTGCGCGCTGAGGTCCTGGGTTCGAATCGAGCCAAAAAAAATATTGTGACTGGGTTTTTACACCTTAAAAATTACTCAGTCACATTTCGGAGTCAGGAAGTTGGCGGTGTGGTACTCCCGTGCCTCGGAAAGCACGTAAAGTCGTTAGTCCTGCGCCTGATCTCTCACCGGACTACGAGAGTGAAGGAATAGCTCGTGCACGTGTGTATTGCGCACACACTTGTGCACTATAATATCTCGCGCGTACCTGGCTGATCTCCGTTGAGGAGGATGACGTTAAGGTGTGTGTGTGTGTGTGTGTGTGTGTGCAGCGCTACTACCGGTACCACGAGTCGCTGCAGGCGCGCACCCTGCGCGTGAACCCTGCGCTGGCCGCCACGCCGCCGCGCGCCGCGCCGCCCGCCACGCCCTACGGCGCCATCCTCGCGCACTCCTGGGTGCAGCTCTACAACATATTCCTCACCTTCTTCGTCACGCTCACCATCTTCCCCACCGTGCATTCAGGTACTCACTATATTCACTAGTGGTAGGCCTCTCATTATGTAAGAGGCCGTCTGGGTGGGTACCACCGCAATGTCTATTTCTACCGCCAAGCAACTGTGTGCATGCACTGTTGTGTTTCGGTTTGAAGGACATAGTAGCCAGTATAACTACTGGACATAATGAGACTTAACATCTTATGTCTCAGGATGACGAGCGCAGTGTTGCTTCTGTTTATGGGTGGTCGTATCGCTTACCATCAGGCGAACGGCATGCTCGTCTCGTCATTCAATGCATAAAAAAAAAAAAGTTTTGCTTGCCTACTAGCAACACAATATCAGCTCATAAATAGCAAATTCACATAAAAATTACAAACTGTGCAACACTCAAATGCACTTGTCATTCCGAGGCATTCATTCTTTGTCATCCCAATATACAGCACTTTGTAGTATGCATGCATTGCATTGCATGTTTAAAAATTAATATCAAGAATTTTATATTTTCAGAAATTAAACCGATCACACCTGATTTCCTCGGCAAAAAGTTCATGATGATCACATGTTTCTTGACGTTCAACCTCACTGCTATGATAGGCAACATTACAGCCAGTCTTGTGCAGTTTGTAAGTATTATTTGATTGTG
Organism: Sphinx pinastri; assembly: GCA_947568825.1. NCBI lineage: Eukaryota > Metazoa > Arthropoda > Insecta > Lepidoptera > Sphingidae > Sphinx > Sphinx pinastri. The sequence goes on along the minus strand of OX387624.1, from coordinate 15,053,660 downwards.
GACGAAATGTACTACCTAGGCTTCGAGTATTTTAAAAAAAACTGGTTTTTGCTTGTGTTCTGGCCCTATGGAAGCTTTACCACAGAGTGAAAAACTTACAAGAATTCTAAGGTTTTCCTTCATAAAACTAGTCTATGTCATGCTCCGATTCATAAACTAGGTATAAAAATATAATGCGGATCCATCGATACATGAAACAAGTACCACTACTAAAAAAACCGGAATTTATTATATAGCATTTTATTTATGATATAATTTTGACCAAGATATTTCCTTTATAGCCCAATCGTCGTTGGCTAGCGGTCTTAACGACGTTAAGGATATTGTTCGTACCGTTCTTCCTTCTGTGCAATTACATACCGGAAAAGAGGACACTGCCTGTATATGTCACCAATGACTGGGTGTACTGGGTGGTCTCCGTGCTCATGGGCTGGAGCTCTGGCCACTGCAGCTCCCTTGGGATGATGTATGTCAGTGGGTAAGTATCTATACTTAATAATATAAAGAGGAAAGATTGCATTTAAAAGAATCTTTTACCAATATAAAGCCACATTGTCATCGAGTAACATATCTGTTTTATAAAGTGACTACACCCAAGCTCTAGTACGGTTGTAGACTTTTACAGTCTACAGTCTGACTCTCCAAACTTTGTGAACTCAAGACAGTTGGTTGCATGATACATAAATATGATTCTTTGTGTTGTAAGATCGGATGACCATTGTAGTTGTTTGACCCATGGCAAAAATGCCTGATACAATTATTTAATACGATAAAATGAATACAATTAATTATATTCATATAATTATCCTAATAATTGATCAAAGTTGTCCAAATCAATACTGTTATATATGTGAACTTATACAGCTTTACTAATTAATTATTTATAATTCCGTATTTCTAGCACGGTGGCGCCTGAACACGCGTCGACGGCGGGCATGATCGGCGGCGCGACGCTAGTGACGGGCATCGTGGCTGGCATCACGTTCTCCCGCTTCTGTCCCATCATAGTCACCATGGAGTTGTGGCGCGGCATCTAGCGCATGCTTGCCTACCTCGCCACCTACTGGGACCTCGCTGTCAAGTGGCTGGGCCACTGAACTCCAAACGTTCAGTAGTTAGACCACTGGACTCAGTTCCGCTGAGCTGACGGACCAGACTCGACTTCAAGTGACCGTGCTTTGTTTTCCGGCCGTATAACTGAACCATATGTGTTCATGTGTTAACGTTGGATCTGTGACAGTGAAGTGAATGGGTGATCTAATGTATAGATATTATCGCAACATTTTGTGTATTATTGACTAGATTTCTGTTAAGGATTATTGACATAAACCAAATTATGACCATAGTTTATCTAAAAATGATTATTAATGTATATATGTCCTTCACAAATTAAATATCTTTAGAATTGTTCTCAGCTGATATGCTTGATGTTGCGATGGAATCATTTAAGACAAGTGACATGACATGATGAGACAAGTTATTGCTTTTATTTGACTGGTTTGATTAGTTTTCGTGTTAGTGAAAATGTTAGTATAAGATTATATTATTTATTTTCACTGTAATTTGCTATTTGCATTTACGATGTAACTAATCTTGCGTACTATAAGTATTATTTGACCAAAACCCTTGATTTCAAGTCAGATGCTATGACCATTACTATTTAATGTTTATTTTGGTGCTTTGTATCATTTAAGGACAGGCGTCGACTTGTTTTCGTAAAGACATAACGCTACACAAATATAAGGAATGGTTTTAGGGTGACTAAAAGAGTCTGCCGTTAAAAAAGTTTGATGCAAAGTTAAACTAAAAAGACTGCCTCCGTGGCGTAGTTGTATTGCGGTACGACTGCAAGGCTGAGGTCTCGGGTTCGATCCCCAGGTCGGGCAAAGTGATATTGGATTTTTCTATTCAGTATCAGCCCGGAGTCTGGAATTTGTGCCCGGTATGGCGATAGGCTCGCCCCCTATCACATCATGGGACGGAATACGCTTGGCGAAAAGTGGGTGCACTAGTTGCGCCTCTGCCTACCCCTTCGGGGATAAAAGGCGTGAGCATGCGTGCGCAAAGTTTAACATTTAAATTGACATCAGAGAGATGATTAACAAACTTAATTTTTTTCATGCTTGGTGAGAGAATTTGTGTTTTGTAGCACATTCAGTTGTCCTAATGTTATTGAAGTGACATGGCTATGTAAAGTTATACATACTGTTAATGTTTGTAAGTGGCATAGAATATATTTATTATATATGTAGCTAGTACAAAACGGTTGGATATATGAGCGTTATATATGATTAGCGTAATTATAATAAGTGTTTAAAATCTACATTGTTTTTCTAAATTTTATGTATTTTGCTGAGGCGATTGTGATTCGTTATTCAATTTAAGATCATGCGCTGCTACGTTTTTTTACTTTTTGCTGTAATAGAGTTTGGGTTAATATGTGAAATACTTCATTACTGAATATTAATCTGTCAGCTATCGCTTGACCCGAATGGGCCATGACGTCATTTGTTGACAATTTTTATTATCTACGCATAAGGTTCTAGTTAGCAAAACAAGTTGCAGTGTTGCCAGCATTCGCTAACTGTGTATATCGCACCTTTAGGACGAAAACGACGCAATTCAAAAAAAATAAATTGGTTTATCTTTATAAAATGACTTAAAACTGGTCTCTTTTTTATGAAAATATAATAAAAAAGGGACCGATATAATAATTTTGTCCTTTTCCTGCTTGAATATGGCGGTGTTTGAACTATTGTTGTATTGAAAATTTCGTTTTAAGTAATTTTGTAACAATAAAACAATTTTTTATTTTTTTGAATTGCGTCGTTTTCGTCCTAATGGTGCGATATGGTTTTCTTTAAAAAAATTGTGAAGTAAAATCGACTAATTTTCTTTTATTCCTAATTGTAACATTAAGTATGATAACTAATAATCCAAAGTGCTGTATTTAATGTAACGACTAATGTTAAAATGATAGACAAGGTTGGTTTAAAAATAATGAAATCGTGGATAGTTTTTAAGACGCACAAGTATCTGTTTGGGTGATATCTGAATTTGCATGACACATTGTATCGACAGACCTAGCATATGCTTGTACTATGATATTAGTATGAAACATTCAAGGCGCCATTGTGAGTGCCTTATGAGGCAGGCAGCTGGATTTTCTTTTTATTTTATTAAAGCTATTGTTTGGTCTCATAATATTTAGATGTCTGCATTTTTGTTGTTTTGACAGACTGAAATCACCTACTTTATCGATATCAATACGAAGACTGGTTCAACAAAGCTATGCGGTTGAATTATTTATAGTTAAATTAAAAGATTGAGTTCATTTTTAAGTAATTGTTTTGGTATCTTTAATCGATATTTATAGGTTATCGATATCGATAAAGTGCAATTTATTCGATACTGGCAGATGTTTTAGTGCTTAGTTGCTTTATTTTTATCTTCCATTAATTATGTGTTCATGACATAAACCAAATATTTTTAATCCACGAAATTCAAGAACAAAAACTCATTTTGTTTGCATAAGTCGACCATTGTTTCCTTTAATAGTGTGTATTTATTTCATAGTAAAATGTTTTTTTTTTCTAAATTTTGTATTTTTATTTTCTTTTTTAGGCATAGATGCGTGTGCTGTCATGAAACGCGTAGTTTGACATGATGGTCGAATCAATAATCGATTTTAATCGTTAAACCGGACCGATCCCGATAGGAAACCAAACATAAAAAGTCATCTGTACCTTTAGTACGAGTTTACGCGCTATCGTATAGTTAACGTAACGGTTCGACTAAGTAATTTTTTGTATGGAAATTTGAACAGCGCCCCGGTGAGTGTATTTGGAACTAAAATACGACGGCGTGAGCATTGCGCGCGTCTAAACATCGAATAAAATGTCAAAATGTATAATGTGTCTCTTTTTTGACGTATGATATCGTGTAACGAATATTAAATGCGTTAATTTACTCTACGAATACGATACGAGTTTTATACGATAATGTTGCGTTAACTCGTGCTAGGGGTACTGTTAGCATTTCAAACGAACTTTATTCTGATTGGTCCATTTCCGCGATCGATCCGAAGATAGCGATTTGGATCGATTAGTTTTGGACGTTACATCTAGTGCTGACTGGGTCTAACAGAATTTAAAATCGAATATATCCTGTTTTACCCGATGAATACAAACGGAAGGGCTTCATAGAGACCTCGACAGGCGAGTAAAGTTATATTTAGCTTTGAGTCAACGAGTCTCGATTACAGGCATAACCTATTATCGAATAATGACATGTACTTTAGAGCATTGTTTCCCGCGACGTAGGATAAAAGTGGTTCGTAATTTTAGCTAGATATAGCTTATCGTAATAACAACGTATCCGATTCATTTATCGATCTAAATGTAATTTAAAAATATAAATATATCGCTAAAGCAGTTTTAATAAATTAATAATTTACGTGTAGAAATCGCATAACTCGACGATTTCGGATATTTTACCATAAAAATTGCAACGCTAGTTGGTTTGAAGTTCTTTGAATCGCGATTTTGTTTAAAAGTAATAAGATCATCTAGTAGAAACCAATTACAGCATCCGATCTAAACCACTGTTGAGGTACTATGAACGCCCTTTATGGAATATTCCATGAAATGTTTGCATGTTGAAAATACACTGGATATGCAATATAGGAGTTGCATACAAGTCGCTTTCGTTCAGTTAGTAGTGCCTGTGAATGTTGTATGATACCCTGGTGCCTTATCCATCTTCCATTGGTTTATAACACTGATAGAGTAAGTTGTTGAACAAATAGTGTAGAGAGACCACATCCTAATACGTTATAAAACCTAATACGTTATAATACGACGGTCATTATGTTCATGTAAGAAGTATACGTGGGCATAAGCAGATCAAGCAAGAAGTACCTACCTCTTCAACTATAGGCTCCCCCTGATTTCAATATAAGTACTAGAACTTTTGCATGTAAGTATGTGTTTAATGTATTAAATTATTGGGATTATAGTTGTGTCAATTTAAGCTTGCCGGTATGACAATTTATTGACACTTCACTTCATACTATGTGTAGTGAAGAGAACAAAAAATCGGTAGCCCGAAATAATCGATTCTTAAGTGATATCGATTTCTTGTTCACAGAGTTTATAAGCGATAGTCAAAAGGGTAATTTTTATATAAATCACTGTTTTTATATAATTATTATATTCCATTCATCATCATCAACCCGTTACAGTCCACTGCTGGACATAGGCATCTCCCAAGACACGAATTCCCAAGAATTATTGTGACACGTTCGCTGCGTCCAACGGGTAATCTAGTCATTATTAATGTAAGATGCAGATAGGTATTGCTAAATAATTTTCTTTAACAATTTGGTATTTGTTAACTATTTTTTAAGAATAATTCAACTAAAATCCTATCATGTTTAATTCATTTTCGTCACTGGATAATTCTAAATGATCATCAGAACTGTTTTCGTCTAAATTAATAATAATTTCTTGCTCCAATAAATTATCTAAATGTACGTCTCTCTCAAAATCTGCTATTATATATTTTTTTGTTTTTTTGATAACTCTACACCAATCTTGCTTCGTCACTTTCTTACACGCTTCATTGAGGAGACCCATCATATTTTTGTAGAAAATGGTGGCTTTGTATTATGTCGTGCAGCGTATCCTGTAAAAGAGGTTTTTATTTATGGTATTGAATGACGAGACGAGCATGCCGTTCATCTGATGGTAAGCGATACGACCACCCATAAACAGTAGCAACACCATCCAGCACCTTGAGTTACAAAGTACTGTGTGGCATTCCACTGCGCTCATCATCCTGAGACATAAGATGTTAAGTCTCACTATGTCCTGTAGTTACACTGGCTATAATGTCCTTCAAACCGAAACACAATAGTGCATGCACAATATATCCTACTAATATTAGTAGGATATATTGTACTTTTATCTAATACATGGTACTAGACTGTTTTAAAAATGCTCTTGAAACATATTTTAATAAATATATGTACCTAAACAACAACTATTGACCTGCTTCAGTTGAAAACTCTATCGTGATACATCCTGCATATAATTTCCAAATTTTGATTTTTCTCAGTAATCGTTTATATTTCGTTTCCAAACGATTAAAAACTTTCCCACCGCTACGCCCGTGAACTGAAGGATACAACATTGTAAAGGCGTCGCGTTGATTTAAAAGTCAAGATTAAATTCTTTATTTCAGTATATTTTTACAATATTATTTCATGGTTAGCACATAAATATTATACTCATTGCTATAATTTATGGAGAACGTGGTTAATATTTGCAATTATATAGTTGAATTTTTAACTAGTCTTTCTTTTTTTAACATGTTTGCGTTACGCAATCGACGGAAACAACATGACCTTATGTTTTTATACAGATGTGTTACTTGGTTTTCTCAGTGCAAGCATTTGCTAGAGCGCTTTGGGTTGTCGATACCATACCGGCTGCCTAGACAGCCGCGAACTGAACTCTTCCACCTACCACAAAGCCGAACTAATTTTGGGTATAACTCGCCCATACGTAGAATATCCACTACCTACAATGAAATCTGTGCCAAAGTGCCAAATATTGACATATTTTTTGATTCCCTAAATATTTTCAATAACAAATGTAGACGTTCCTTTAGATCAAAAGTTATAATATTAGACTATTTACCCGTACCTCCTGCGGTTAAGCTCGGTACCGCACCCCAATTTTGTGACGTGTCCTAGATTGCTAAATATACCACGCATAAACACAAATTACTGCAAAAATGCCTTCCTCAAAAGAGCCAGCTATCAGTTTAACAATATAATGTATGATATGGACTTAGATCTTTTTTGCACAAGTATTCCAAAACTTAAAAGAATCATGAGCGATGCATTCTTCCTCTGAGTTCGGTTCTATGCGTTGTTTAACTTAGATAAATATATTTTTAACGGTTGCATTTTATATAATATATAACAAATTCTTAATATCTTGCTTCTAGAACACTCTAGAAGCAAGATATTAAGAAATTGTATGTGTCGGTACACACCTAACCTATAAGTGAAAACTTTCAACTGGCCTTTTGTCGCTATTATAATCTTATATACTATCATTTGTATTAGCTGTAAGTTTTCTACAACCAATAAAATAAAGTACTATGATAATTTATATATTTTTTAAGTAATGTTGTGTACATCTGTAATTGGACATGTATTAGTTTTAAGCCTAAGTAAAGTGTATTAGAGTATTAAATATACGTGTACTGTTGATGTACCCTTTTAAATAAATAAATAAATACTTTTTGGGTAGACGTTCTCACAAAGTTATCGCGTCGCGAAAAAATTGAATTGTCATACCGGCAAGCTTAAATTGACACAACTATAACTGTATGAAATTTTCGTTTTCCACTCCACGGATCAAAATTTGAGATTTTCCCCTCCTACAGTGTAATGTACTTTTGGAGAGTGAAGATGACCAATGTAACTCTATTGGCATCTAGTATAAGTACCTATATTTATTTAGAGTGCGTCCGAATTTAACTTGCGATAATGATGTTATTAATTGTCAATCATTTCATTTCAAGCAACTCTTTACCAATGTTAGTATGGGGAAAAATTAAAAGAGTACACGCAAGCTGCACGCTTTCTCATACCATACCATTTTCTCATGCGAGTCATTAAATAGAGAAGCGCGCGAACAATTGCAGTAACTACGCGGGAGCTACGCACTCATCATATTTAGGACGCACAATGACAAAGCTCCTATGTACTAGAAAATGAATTTACGGAAAGCCGGTAAATATAGATTATTCTATGATAAATAACATCAGTCTCTGCATTCCAATTCTCACTCTTGTCCTCAAAACTTTGCAATCAAGTGTTCATCATTTCGCCGCATTTATGTTTTATGGTCATTTTTTATCAGATGATCAGGTTACACGTTGTTCCTTTGCTTGACTTGCTTTAAAAGGCATAAGTTAACAAATCATCATGGCTACATGTAGGTTTCGTTAGGGTGTGGTCCTAATGGAGTATTATTTGCATGTAATATTTAGTTTTTGGTATTGAAAGTACATATTAATATTGATTTAAACGTCCAACGGAGCATAATTGGATATAAATATTTTAATAAAACTGTCGAATTGTGGCCTTTGCAGTGGAAGGGAATTGGAGATTTCAAAATGAAAGGGCAGGTTTCTTACAATTTAAGAGCAGTCGGGCGGATAATAGAGAATAAAGATATATTTGTGTATTTATATCATACACATATGAATTATTGTAGAAAATATAATAGATCGAACATTTTATGCATGGGGATACTATGGGCTAATCTTTTTATTTACGATAATAATTTAATCGAAATGGTGGCACCACACTCTGAATATTTGCGTTATTTTGAAATTCCAATATAAATTTTGTGCACAAAGAACACAAAGTCGATATTGTTTTGCCCAAAAGGCACAAATATTTTGACATATAGGTACGTCTAGTGTAGTGCCAGTATTATATGTGGGTTGTTACAAAATACGGCAGTTTTATTAAAATGTCGATCGACACACATCCAATAGAAAATATAGGAGTTTATTCCGATGACAATAACGAACTATTGAAAATATTTACCATATAAAATTATAAATATTAGTATTTAAATATTCAGAGTATTATAATAAGAAATTTGAGTCGATTCTGGGGGTAATAGTATAGAGATTTACCAATCAATAGGGACTTACGATGTTACTAACTATAATGTACCTATGGAATATATCATTGCCAGATTTAAGTTCCTATAAATGTTCGTATCGGCTGTTAATGAAAGGTAAGTTGTTTATTAAACGGAGTACAAAGTTACTAATTAGAAGAGTGTAGTACCTAATCTGATATGTAATTTTTTACTAGTATTGATATCTTAGTTATTTTCCTTCTATTATTTTCATCGCTCAATATAACGCGTTAGCATTATAATATTATGAATTTCTTCTGTTTCCTATGATTTGGACAGTGAATACAATGTAGGCATAAAACTTTGAGTATATATAGCTATTGTTATTTTTAAAAAGCGCCATTGAAGTGTCTATGGATAAATACTCTATTCTGAAGTTGCCCGAAGAAGCTACCCCTTCTAACAGTCTATTATTTTCAGAATCGACTTCAACGTATATCTATTAAAATCGTCATAAACTAAGTAACATGATGAACTAGAGATAGAGTTACGTCTTGGCACTTGTATCGTTTCCACTTTGCTGATAAGATTTTAATATTCTCTATACATATTGCAAAATGAAAATTTGCTCTTCTGTACTATTTATAACCTTAAGGCTGAATTGTATGCAGGGTGACCGTTTCCCGTGAAATTCGACATTAAGTAACTAATACCTATAGTGTCAAAGAATCATATGTAGCAAAAAAAACGTAGTTATAATATGCCTTCTAATTTATTAATTACTAGACTTCTGCTCGCGGCTCCGCCCGCGTGAAATTTTTTTTCCGTGATAAAGATATTTTCCCGGGATAAAAAGTAGCCTATAGCACTCAGGAGTAATGTAGCTTCCTATTAGTGAAAGAATTTTCAAAATCGGTCCAGTAGTTTTTGAGTTTATCCATTACAAACAAACAAAAACAAACAATCAAATCTTTCCTCTTTATAATATTAGTATAGATACAAGTGATCTTCACCATATATTTTTAAATATGATAATATATAAAAGTACCTGTTTCTATTAATTTTTCGCCGCTCTAATAGAACAAAATTATCATTCATTGTTTCGACCTATAATTTTCTTGTACTCTTTACATCGATATAACGTAAGTTGCACCATAAAGGACATGTCCAAAAACGGGCCTAAAATTGTAACCAAGACGGTTTATATTTATTTGGATAGAACTCCTAAAAACTAGCATTTTAGAAAAAATCTTTTAATTTTAAAGACCTCCGATTTTGAGATTTATTTCTATTTATTTTGATTAAAAACTACACTTATTATGAACGTTTTTAAAAAAGTTAGTTATAAATGGAGGGCTAAAAAAATATTTTCTTTAATGGATCCAAGATTCATATTTTGCCCCCTTAATATCCCTAAAGTTTGAGCCTGGTTAGATTTTGAGGCCCAACACCCATACAAAAAGCGGACATCTTCTTTTCTCTCTACTTTAGTATAAGCGGACACATGTTTGCCTACAATTCGGTCTGTAAAAATATGAATTTAACAAATAAATGTATGCCTATATTTGTTCTTATCTTCGCAACTATGTACCTAAACTATAAATATATTAGAAATATTGTGTGTTCTTATACTATATCGTATATTATATGTACTTGCCCTCTAAATATAACTGGTCAGTGAAGTGAATTTACATGTAAAAATTACTATTTTGAGATTCTACTTTGTTTTATAGTCTTGACTGTAGACTAGTCACAATTCGATCATAACTAAACCTGTTAAGTTAAATAATAAGCATGATAAAATATGTATTTCTACCGTGGCGCAGCGGTTAGTGAGCCGGCTGTGAAAGGAAGGCCTAGGTTAGATTCCTGCACTAAGATAAAATGATTAGAAAAGGCAAAATCGATATTCCGCATAATAAAAAAAAATTGATACTTTGGTAATTACCCAATAGAGATCTTTATATGTGACGTCACTCCATTGATACATAAATATAATCACTTTAAAGAGTACCTCGATGCACTCCTTAGTCGAAGGCTGTGAAATAAAAGCTTTAACCTTCTCATTTGTAGATATCACACCCACAATCATCATAGTACTTACTAAATTAACTGAGTACGTACGTCTCTCATTTTAATTATCCAAAGAAAATGGTTCAAAGCCATACTTAGTTAATTTAGTATGTTATAATTTAAAATATTTTGAAAATCGCTGCAGATTTACGACCTTATTCATAAATCATAAACAGTTTATAAGCCTACTAGTATTGTTCGCGGCTCCGCCCGCGTGAAAAAGTTTATTCAGGATAAAAATATTTCCTGGGATAAAAAGTAGCAAATGGCACTCAGAAAGAATTTTAAAAATCGGTTCATTAGTTCCTGATATTAGCGCGTTCAACCAAACAAACAAACTCTTCAGCTTTATAATATTAGTATAGATTTTAGTTATAGAATGTTTTGTCTTCTTCCTTCAAACTCAAGTCAAAATTCGATCGAACAAGACAAAACATTCGATAATTGAAATAGGTTTATAAACTATTTATGAATAGGACCGAAAGTGTTTAGTTTCAAAATAATGGACCTTTAAGTATTATTTTAAGGGCTGATTTAACCGCTTGCTGATAAACGCTATTTGTCAATTAAGTGTATAAGCCAACACAAAACACACACTCTAATCTAGGAGCTTTGATTAATTATATACCTAGATAGAGTGACGCGCTGCAATGAAACTAAAACAAACAGGCCAACTTTTCTTAAGCTAGTATGCGTGACAGCTGTGTCATACGCTATCGCTGCATCATTCTGCGTATCCTTGTGTGCGCGCATAATGATACCAGTTATTACATGGTTTCTATTAAAACGGAGAGAACATTATATCCATGAAAAACAACAAAAATTAATTCACTCGAACTCATTTAGTGGGGAACAGTTCGCCTCTATTTTTTTCGACGCGTTTGAAACGTATAGTGTCTAACTAGGTATATAATTAATCAAAGTCTAGGAGCATAGATTAGAGAGTGACTTTTGTATTTGGTCGGCTTATACATTTGACAAATAGTGTTTATCAGCAATCGGTGAAATCGGCACAAAGTGTAGTTTAATCGTATGTAGTAAGTATATTGTAAAGCTTTCTTATAAAATAAAAATACAGAACGCGACGAAGGGACGGCAAAATCTTGGCGAACTGTAAATGCACTTATTGCGTCTCTATCTTTTATATTAACTTAAATTATAACAAAAACTCTCTATTTTTAAGTCTGCAGTGGATTTTCATTAGATATGGCCTTTAAAAATATTTATAATTCTCAAGTACAAATTTTTTTGACCTTACCTATGACTTGTGAGTAGTTTAGCATTCGTCCTCGACATAGCCCTACTACTTATTGTAGTGTCCTTGTAAATAGAATATTTATACTATATTTGTATACTATCTGGATAGGGCACTATATAGAAATGTATATTAGTCGTTTATATTCCTCAAAACTTCCTCAATATTTCTACGTTAATGTGGCAAGTGTTAAAATGTTCAGTCATAATTATAATATACACTAAAAATATAAGTATATTGTATTTCCAGCGGCTTGCTCGTTTCCTGAATGACGATTAGCGTAAAAAATATAACTTATTATTAATTACGTGGACACAAAATTAAGTATTAGAAAATATTCATATACATTTTTTTTATGTATTGAGACATTTTATCATTTGCCATGTGATCGCCTATTGCGTTATTTTATCCAAATAATATATAAAATAAAGCTTCATGATTTCAAAAGAAAACATAAATAAATAACATAGTTGATATTCCATTTTGAAGAGTTGTATTAACCATCGTGGGACTATTTAAATTATTAGAAAACCGAGTGGGCTCTCTCTTAGATGATCTGAATTGTCATCTTTTAAAATGTTAATGCCCAAAGTGTTATAAAACAATTACACTAATGTTATGTGATCCGTGAAGTTACATAAAGGTCACTACAGTATATTACACTTCCCAATAAACTGTTTTTTTTATTCGGTGTCTTCTTTGGCCGCGGGCAAAGCGTGAACTCTGTACTTTAAATCAAAATTACGAAGTAAACGAGATCCGTACATTTTGGACAATAAATAATGAATCTTTTACCGTCTTACGAGTACGTCTTGTTAGTCGTATTTTTCAACTTTTCCACATGTATCGATAGCAACAAACAATTCTACAAATATTTCACTGTTCACTCCATAAAGATACTCATGTTTAAAATAAACAATTGAAAAATAAGGTGTTTTTTATTTGTATGGCATTTTCAAAATGTACTTCTGAGACTAGATGCCCCGAGAGAGCTGACATCGGCTTCAGGCATATATGTCGTAAAATTATTAATATAAAAAAAGCAATGAGAGGTGTCAAGGGACACCCGGATGGAACGAAGTTCCTTTCGATTAATTAGTGAAGGAATTGTAATAAAATTTTATTTATATAACAGAGTGTGTATATATATAAATATATAAATATTTTCCTATTTCCGTTCCAATACATAAGTTTCTAGAGAAAAAAACAAATAAATACGTGTGGCACTCGGAGACAGCCGCGGTAAAGCTATTGCATAGCATTTTTATCACAAATTTTGATTGACTAAACACAAATTCGATCTTACGCTTACCACATAAAGTAGATTTTTAAACGCGAGCAAAGCACGTTTAGTCTTGTTATTGATAAATGTCAGTAACCAAAGTAGAATAAATCAACAAAATTTGAAAAAATAATGTTATTGTTACGGACAATGAGCCGGCGAGGCTTGTCCCGGCTGCACCTTTGTAGATATTTTTATATTTCCTACCTAGCCCCCACTAGCCATAGTTTGTTGTTTTTGAATTGTATTATTAAGTATTAAGTAATGTATGTAAATATCGAAAACTAGCAATTTCGTTCGTAGCACACCCGCCACCCTTTGTGAGCTTTCGATGTGAAAGCGCGGCGGGGGTGCTAATAATAATAAAATGTACTAAGCGCTGATTGGGCTAGCCAAAATGTAAGGCGCCCGCGCTCTGTGGGAGGTCCGACTCCTATAATTATGATATAAGAAGGGCCTATTAGCCCGATAATTACGCTCAGAAAAAGCTCTCAAGATTTCGCTCGACTTCATACTGCCACGTGTTACCTTCAAAATTGTAACATCAAGAGCACCGGAATTCTGGCAGTCGCCAACCAACTCCTGTTTCTTATATATTATTATAAGGTGTACCTATATGTTACGAAGAGAAAATAAACTACAGTCCACTGACCAGCAAGGCGTTTTTTATTCCACACCCAGCGTGGCTACCCTCGAAAGAGGAGACGCCCTGAACAATCGCTGGTCCTTCGTGAGCCGGATAAGACTGCCAGAAGAAAATCCAGAAGAAAATCCAGAAGAAGCGTCATCAAGCGTCACCGTGAAGATCGTTGTGCCATTTGCGCGCACAACGTGAAAAACCAAGCGTCATCGTGAAGATCGTTGTGCCATTTGCGCGCACAACGTGAAAAATTAAGAATAGTCGTGAAGATCGTTGTGCAATCTGCGCGCACAACGTGAAAAACCAAGAATAGTCGTGAAGATCGTTGTGAAATCTGTGTCCACAACGTGAAAATAGACCGCCACACAGCCGCTATCTGTGTGCGTGGTCGCCCCTCCTTTGTTCCGGTACGAAAATCACCCAACGGTGCGGCGTGCAATCAACGGGTTTAGTGAAGAACACGAATTGTGCGACGTGCAAGCCATCGGGTACGCCGGGACGAGCAAACAAGGTACGACGTGTGATTGTGAATAAAGAAAAACGTACGGTTAGGAGTCCTCAACCACCTAACGGTGTCAAAGGTTGAGAACTCAACAAACGCTGTTTTCACAGCAGAAGTGGTGTTTTGTGCGACATCACACGGCCGTACCATAACGCCCTCCCGTGCGTTGGCCGCATCCCTGCACGACTACGCCGGTAAGAGTGTCAGTGATACGGGGGCCAGACTGCAGGCGCTGCCAAAGGGGTCGGACATTCCAGCCGACTACCGAGCGCCCCGTACTCACTGATACCCCTCTGCCGGGTAGTACCCACCTTACCCATCCCTACCTTCCATCCCTGAAGGAGCGTATCCCGGTGGATACCGGGCCCTCCTGACGGACTGATAGGGCTGTTAGGGCTGTTAGGGACGTTAGGGTGTTAGGGATATTAGGGTGTTAGGAATATTAGGATTAGGATTTGTGTAGTTAATAATTTTTTTTTTGAATTTTTTGAGTTTTTAAATTTTTTGATATTGTTTAACTTTTTCTTAGGGGCTAGGTAGTCGTGTCGAAATGCCAACGACACGTAGTCAGGCAGCCGAGGACAAGTCATTGCGGGTCTACGAGGATTACCCTGCCTCGCCATCCGGGCAAGCATCCGCGTCCGTACTCGCGCCGGGAGTACCGCGTACCATATTCCGCGAACCGGTTTCATCGGAACTCGCGCCGCCGGGCGAGCCTGCTACGGTTATACCGGGACGTAGGTCGCGACCGCCGTCGGTACACTCACATCAATCAACCGCGAGCGCGATAGCTAGGATAAGGCGGGCCGAGTTAGACGCGGAAGAGGAACTTGCCGAAGTCCGTCGGCAAGAATTACAGTTACAGGCTACGCTCATTAGGAAAAAGTTAGCAGCGAACGTCGCTACGATCCGCGAGGAAACGGATAGGGAAAGCGTAGGCGGCGACGATATTATGGACGCGAACCATCGAGTGAGCGATTGGTTGCAACATTCTCGAATACGGGGGGAGGGCGAGCATAGGATGAATAGGGAACACTCGCCGCGACGAACCGCCCCGAATTTGAATGTATCGCGTCGCGTACCGTCGCCGGAGCACACCGCGCGGGAAATTAGGGACCCTACGCCTCATAGGTCAAAGGAACGCGGCATCGAACGTTTAGCGGATACTTTAGAGCGAATGATGAGGCGACGAGCGCCGCCGAGGCAGACTCAAGACTTACCTCATTTTAGCGGAGCCGCAGGGGAATGGTTGCCATTCAAAGCGGCCATGAGGGAGTCTACGAGTCTGCACGGGTTCTCGCCGGCCGAGAACATGGCACGCCTCAGAACGTGCTTGAAAGGGGAAGCGCGACAAACGGTGTCCGCACTATTGTACACCGCCGCCGAGCCGTCCAAAGTGATGCAAACACTCGAACAGTGTTACGGGCGGCCGGAGGTGATCATAGACCAAGCTCTTGAGGATATAAGAAAATTACCGCGCGTAGGGACCTCCGCGGCGGAACTTAACAGCTTTGCCGTTAAGCTGCAAAATATCGTCACAGTGATTACGAGTCTGGACGATCGGGGTTACCTGATGAACCCCATGCTAGCGCGACAAGTTACCGAAAAACTTAGTCCGCACGTTAGATCAAAATGGTGCGATCATGCAGAGGAATTCCTAGGGAACAGGGAACCGGAGATCGTGGGATTGACGCACTTCCTGATGCGCGAAGCGGACCGCGCCGTAAAATACGCGTACTCGCCAACGACACAACCGGCAACGAGCACTCGAACCGCGACGGGCACGAAGCCCGAGAACCGACCGCGTCGGACTTTCGAGCGAAATCGCGGGGCGAATGTCTATACCACGACAGAGGCGCCGGCAAAAGAGAACGCGTGTTTTTGTTGCGGGGCCGCACATAGGACGTCACAGTGCGCCAAACTTAAGGGCATGTCGGTAACCCAGCGGTGGGAATGGGCTAAGGAGAGCCGTGTATGCTTCACGTGTCTAGACAGCAAACACCGACGTTTCCACTGCCGGGAGAAAAGATGCGGCGTAGGCGAATGCAAACGACCGCACCACGCACTTCTACACACCGACAAGGCAAAGAGCGATACAGAACCGGCTCAAGAGGAGCGCGTGGCCGCGACGCTGACGTCACCACACACCGATAAGCGCGTATTACTTAAGATATCGCACTGCTATTACAAGACTGTATCAACTCAAAAAAGGGTAAATTTGAGATAAGTCATTTTTCATATGTAAAATTCAATTCCCTACGCGTCAATAAAATCCTCGTTCAAATAGTCCAAGAAACAATTAAGAAATGGCGTTAAAAGTCACTCTTCATGATTGACTGACTGTTGTTATCCACCGTGCAATATTGCATCATCTTTAGTTATTTTTCAAATTCGAGTGGTGAGGACATGTCGCTTTTCATTATTTTGGATTGTAACGCTATTGCTGAATCAGGTATGTAACAATTCAAGTATTATTTAAACTTAATACATTATTGTTGATTTAAACTTAAATATGAACTTGGTGTATTTCGAGTTGTTACACTATTGTCCATTAACGAAAAATCGATTTTAGGTAATATTTTGACTAAAGACGTTCTTATTGGTTTAGTAAGTAATTTTAGACTTAATACAGTATTGTTGAAGAATTTTTGTTTACTAGTTTTTTGTGGTAATTTATTAGAATTTCAAAAATATATTGTTGTTACTAATAATATTTAAAATCTTACGTTCAAACAATTATATTAAAGTCAAAATAAAAATAGATCTCTATGATTTAAAAAATAATTTTGAGTTACTACATTCTAGGTGACGAAAAAAAAGGTTTCCTTTACTTCATAAGTACATACTTTTCGTTTTTTTGTAGCATGAACCATGGGCGGATTTTAGTTGATGTGGCGACCAAAACTACGTTCATCGATGAGAATGACAAAGAAAACAACAAAAATGAAGAAAAAACTTCATCCAACTAAAGAAAAGAATACATTTCACCCCTGCACAGTCAACAGACTGATTTCGACGATTCTGACTGCGCCCTCATTACATTCCTGGGTCCGTTGACCCAGGAATGTAATGACTAACTGGGAACATTACCAACAGGTAATGTTCCCAGTTAGCCACGAAACAGTAAAGTAGTTCTTCGTCAAGTATCTCTTCTGCAAGTAGTTCCAGCTCATCTTCATCAAGTAGCTCAGTCGATGAAGCATAAAATAATTTAAGTCCCGTTGCTTCTACTAGTGAATTAGCAGGTCATAGAACTACAAAGGCAAATGCTTCAGAAGTGCAGGAACTCGTAAAAGGGTGAGCAATGAAGCGAATTGGAATGGTAAAATTGCAAAAACACTTTGAAACACAGGTAAGGACTACATATCAAGGTTAAAAACAAGTACCTGCAAGGAATATGGGTCCTCTGTGTGGAGATAAATGTCGATTGAATTAAAAAATAAATGGGATCTCGAGACAGGACATTTTCAATAGTTACTGGAGTTAGGGAGACGCAATAAGAAAGATAATTTATAATAGCTCATACTACTCAAATTAATTGGCTATAACTGGACGATAGCCTAGTTGGAAATGGAACGGTCTGCCAATACAATGTCCGGAGGTTCAAATACCAAGGCACACACCTCTAACTCGACTTTTCGAAGTTACGTGTGTATTGTTTACCAACTTTCGTTAGCTTTAATGGCGAAGGAAAACATCGTGAGGAAACCTACATACCTGAGAATTCTCCATAAGAATTTCGAGGGTATGTGAAGTCTGCCAACCCGCACTAGGCCAGCGTGGTAGACTAAGGCCTAACCCCTCTCAGTAGAGGAGGCCCATGTTCAGCATTGGGCAGTATATAATACAGGGCTGATCGCATTGCATTGCACACAAATTAAATCAAAATATGGATCATCCACTCAAAAATTATAAATAATGTTGATTTTCCCTGTTATTATTTCTTTATATAAAGAAGTGCCATATTATGTTCGTATAATTCAGTTTTTAGTTATTTCTTTTGATAAATACATTATTTATCCTCAGTATCGGCCTTTATTTACGTCCTAACCTTAGTTTAAAATAATAGGGCTATAATGTAAAATTATATTAACTCAAAAAAGTGACCTAAAATCATACAAAAATAAGCGAAGTAACTTGTAGTAAGTCAAAATATTTCACTAATAACTACACAACTAAAAATACATCATAATTTTTAAAAATTTGCTCCGATAATACAGTATTAACTCAAATTTTTTAAATATCTTGATAACCTGCAATCTTTAAAATAATTCCTAAATACAGAAATCTTTTAATTCTAACAATTATCTTAATATAGTGCTAACTTTTTTATAATCTTTAACAGGAAGCGAGTAATCAGTTTTCCGTCGTTTCTGAAAAAAGCTTCTTTTTGAGTTGATACACTCTTGTAATAGCAGTGCGATATGTCCGGTCACCATTAGGGGTCCTAAGAAAACGGTGAGAACGTACGCCCTATTCGACGAGGGTTCTACGATCACGTTGCTCGATGAAGCGATAGCCGGGGAAATCGGGGCACAGGGCCCGACGCGAGCATTGAATATCCACGGAGTCACATCGAGTCAACAAGAACCCGGGAGTCAGGTCGTCGACATGTCTATTAAAGGCAACGGTAGGCGCGAATATCACACCGTTAGGGCACGCACGGTTAAGAACCTTTCGTTAGGTTGCCAGTCAGTAAAGTCCGACCTCTTAAACGCGAAACACTTAAGCAAGATATCTCCGACGGACGTATGTTATGAGAACGCGAAGCCTCGCGTCCTAATCGGAGCGGATAACTGGCACCTGATCGTAACACGAAAATTGTTAACCGGCGATAGGGGCCAACCGGCGGCCTCATTAACGCAACTCGGCTGGATCCTTCACGGGACCAGTGCGACACCGAGGAGCGTAATTAGCGCAGATAATGCGTCCGTACTTCACGTGCACACATGGCAGGAGGCGCGTCGCCTCAGTGATAATGATGAACTCCATGAGCTCGTGAAGTCGCATTTTGATATCGACGCCTTAGGCGTGAGCAAAATTAGGAAACCCGTAGCTAGGGAGGAACGCGCCAAGGAGATCGTACGGAACACGATGAGGCGCGTTGACGGCCGTTTCGAGGTGGGCCTGCCATGGGGCTCCGACGACGTCACGTTACCGCCTAGCTACAACATGGCCATGCAACGTTTGCGCGGGATAGAAAGGAAAATGGATAGATCACCGCAGTTTAGGCAAGCATATACGTTGCAAGTAGATACGTTATTAAAAAAGGGATACGCCACTCGCTGTGACGACGGTCACACTCAGGACGCGCGGGAATGGTACTTGCCGCACTTCGCAGTTACTAACCCGAACAAACCCGGGAAAGTGCGAATGGTGTTTGACGCGGCAGCGCGCACGAACGGCGTATGTCTCAACGACGTACTTTTAGATGGGCCCGATCTCTTACAGGCGTTACACGGCGTATTGTTTAGGTTTAGGGAAAAGCCGGTGGCCGTAACCGCGGATATTAGAGAAATGTTTCTCCGCATTAACATCCGACAAGAAGATCGCGTCGCCCAACGATTTTTGTGGCGCGGAGACGAACGAACTCGTCCGCCGCAAAAGTACGTCATGAATTCCATGATATTCGGAGCGCGCAGTTCACCTTTTATCGCCCACAGCGTGCGTAATAGAAATGCGTCGGACCACAAGGTCTCTCATCCGCTCGCATTCGACGCAATCACGAACAACCATTACATGGACGATTGGGTGGACAGTTTCGATTCGGAGGAAACGGCCGCGCGCACGATATCGGACGTAACCGAGGTCCACAGTAAGGCAGGATTCGAACTAGCGGGGTGGAGCTGCAATCGCCCACGGCTATTAGATGGGATACCCGATGAAAATCGGGCGATCGCACCCAAGGAATTGGGCGCGAACGCGGGCGCGTGCGGTAAAACGCTGGGATTACTGTGGATCCCGGAAGCGGACCAGTTGTCATTTAATATCGCCATGCACCGAGTGCCGGAAGAGGTCAAACGAGACCTGCGAACTCCCACGAAACGCGAAGCGCTCAGTGCCGTCATGTCTGTGTTCGACCCGTTAGGCCTGATTAGTCCGTACACGATTACCGCGAAAATAATGTTACAAGGTCTGTGGAAGCTAAAGCTGGGGTGGGATGAAGATTTACCCAGCGAGGAGGCGTCTGTTTTCCACGAGTGGAAAACGGACCTCGAATGCATCGGCAACCTCCGCTTACCACGCTGTTACGGGCTAGATGGGGACGCGGTTAGGACACAGTTGCACGTATTCTGTGACGCGAGTGAACAAGCTTACGCCACGGCCGCATATTGGCGTATAGAGAGACGGGACGGTTCCGTCACGGTAATATTAGTCGCCGGCAAAGCGAAAGTCACACCGATGAAATTGCAAACAATTCCACGTCTGGAATTGCAGGCGTGTCTAATAGGAACGCGTTTAGCCGCCGACATCATAAAGGAACATCGCGTTAAGCCGGAGGTCGTGTTTTGGAGCGACTCAAGAACAGTGTTACAATGGATTAGAAAAGATTCCGCGCGATACACTCCGTACGTAGCACACAGGCTAGGCGAGATAGCAGAGACTACGCGAGTCGATCAGTGGCGGTGGGTTCCGACCGCGCACAACGTCGCGGACGACGCCACGCGATTAGGTAATACAAAATTGACCGATAGTGATCGCTGGTTCGTTGGGCCGTCATTCCTCTATCGTGAGGAAAGGCACTGGCCGACAGAGCCGTCCAACGAAACAGACACGTGCGAGGAAGTATTGACGACTCGCGTAACGGAGGAAGCGCGCCTCATAGATATCGAGCGGTTTTCGTCATATGAGCGGCTAATACGAACATTCGCGCGCGTACTGGAAGCAGTCGATAAACTGCGACGGCGCGCCCTGCGCACGCACTTAGAGTACGTAAAGGAGGCTGAGCGCCGACTGATCCGGCAAGCTCAGCTCGATAGTTTCCCTGAAGACGTAACTCGAGTGACCGATGGTAAGGCTGTAGGGCGCGCGAGCCGATTGTTTAAGTTAGACCCCAAGCTCGGCGAGGACGGAGTAATCCGCCTCCACGGCCGTATAAATGCCGCTAGAGTCCCCGAGGCGATGAAGGAACCGCCGATATTAGACGGCGCGCACCCGCTTTCCCGACTCATCATCCGCGCGGAACACGGTAAAGTTCACGTAGGACAGGAACAGATCGTAAATAATATACGACAGAAGTATTGGGTAATAGGAGTACGTCCAGCAGTTAAAAAGGTCGTACGTAGGTGTGTAACGTGCCAAGTGCGCCGAGCAGCACCCGTTATCCCAACAAAGGGAGATTTACCGAACACTCGTTTAAGCGCCTACGTTAGGCCATTTGCAAAGTGTGGCGTCGACTGCTTCGGCCCGATGTGGGTGACGATTGGCAGGCGCCGCGAAAAACGATGGGGAATGCTGTTTACCTGCTTAGTGACACGGGCGATACACGTAGAAACAGTACCCAGTCTTAGCACCGATTCAGCCATCATGGCAATTAGGCGAATGGCCGCGCGACGCGGATGGCCTCAAGTATTCTTATCCGACAACGGAACAAATTTTCACGGTGCGGAAACGGAATTGATAAACGCATTTAAAGAGTGGCTCCCGGCTCTACGGGACGTCGCGGTCTCGAACCGCGTCGAGTGGCGCTTCATAGACCCTGGCGCGCCAAACCAGGGGGGAGCCTGGGAGCGCATGATCAGAAGCGTTAAGTCCGCACTATCAGTTACATTAAATGAACAAGCGCCTAGAGAGGAAGTGTTAGCAACGACACTCGCCGAAGTCGAACACACCGTTAACTCGCGCCCGCTCACGCACGTATCAGTGAATCCCGACGATGCGGAGGCATTGACACCTAACCACTTCTTGTTGCCCCCCGAGGCAATTCTTGTGCTTTGGGTCTTCACACCCAATGCACGCCCATGCGCGGGGGAACATTAGTCGCGGGCCGAGGCACACAGTCAGTGTGTATACCTCTTGGTTGCATAACACATTGAGGCCTAAAAGGGCCCGCGAACATTTCCTGGCACCCTTTTCCTTTCCGCCCATCCTGAGAACCTTTCTCCACTCCCCACCTTTCCTTCCATCATCCTTTTCCGCTTCCTTCCCAGGCCCCTGCAGTCGTCAAGCCGGGGGACTCCAGTATCCCATTCGCAGGTTTCCCCCGGTGTTGACTGCAGGATCGCCTACCCAAAAAAAAAAAAAAACCACTTCTTGTTAGGCTCCGCAGTAGGCTTACCGTTCGTCGGAGATTGCAGCGTGTCTGATAAACGTGCATGGAGAGCCGCACAGGCGCTCGCAAATGTGTTCTGGGCGAGATGGGTGAGTGAATACTTACCAACGTTAACACCGCGCGGAGATAATAGGAAAAGGGCTAGGAACGTAGAAATAGGTGACATCGTCGTAATAGCAGACGGCCTTCTACCTCGAAACGTATGGCCACGGGGCCAAATAGAGAAAATCTATACAGGCCCGGATAACGTAGTACGTAGCGCAGACGTTCGAACTCGAGGGGGAGTATTCAGAAGGCCGGTACGAAGGCTCATCGTCCTGCCGATAAATAAGGGCGACGAGGATCGACGCCGGGGGGAGGCTGTTACGGACAATGAGCCGGCGAGGCTTGTCCCGGCTGCACCTTTGTAGATATTTTTATATTTCCTACCTAGCCCCCACTAGCCATAGTTTGTTGTTTTTGAATTGTATTATTAAGTATTAAGTAATGTATGTAAATATCGAAAACTAGCAATTTCGTTCGTAGCACACCCGCCACCCTTTGTGAGCTTTCGATGTGAAAGCGCGGCGGGGGTGCTAATAATAATAAAATGTACTAAGCGCTGATTGGGCTAGCCAAAATGTAAGGCGCCCGCGCTCTGTGGGAGGTCCGACTCCTATAATTATGATATAAGAAGGGCCTATTAGCCCGATAATTACGCTCAGAAAAAGCTCTCAAGATTTCGCTCGACTTCATACTGCCACGTGTTACCTTCAAAATTGTAACATCAAGAGCACCGGAATTCTGGCAGTCGCCAACCAACTCCTGTTTCTTATATATTATTATAAGGTGTACCTATATGTTACGAAGAGAAAATAAACTACAGTCCACTGACCAGCAAGGCGTTTTTTATTCCACACCCAGCGTGGCTACCCTCGAAAGAGGAGACGCCCTGAACAGTTATGTTCGATTCTTTTGTACTCGTGCCGTGCCAACGCTGGGGAAATAGCTTCTACGCAATGTATTTAAGGTTCATATTAGATTAGTAAGAAATGGTTTTAATGACTTTAATAAATAAAATAAATAAAAATATACTCGTTTCATGAATTATAGCTTCTACGCATTGTATTTAAGGTTCATATTAGTAAGATAATAGCAAAAAGTGTCGTGACAACTTTTCCGTCCAGCCCCCTTTCACAACGCGCGATAAGGAACTTCGTTCCAATATTTCTAACATGCCTAAAAAGTGTGTCGCGCCGATCCCCAATGCAGTGGGATAAGGGCAGATACATAGTCTGTAATGGATAATGAAAGTTACTTATTTGATTGATGCCATAGGTTATACTATCTAGTTTGTATACATAGAACTATTCATTATTCTGTGCTACAACAACGCTTGAGTATTGAATTTTTGATAAACACCGGACCTTATAAAGGAATGTAAAAGTTTTTCACGGCATATAAGGCGTGAAAATATGATTCCCCTGGGAGTTGATTTAGGTCATATTCGGATGTCATATTAATTGATTTATTGTCCCACTTAAACAGCTTTCTCGCTCGTTAGAGTCTAGATAATTTAATAATTCACTGACTTCAAATGACACGTGACAGCCGTATATTAGTTTCCATCCTTGGTAATTTAATTTAGCTAACGTTTAGATTAGCTTGTTTTTGTGTCCAGTAATTTTAGTTTTCTGGTAGGCACATTTTTGTCTTCATTTCATATATTCTTAATTATATCTTATAGGGTTAATTAATAATGTAATCATTGAAAAGACAACGAGTTCTTTATTGTGTAATAAATAAAAATAAATAGTTGTCAAATAAATTAACTAAAACCTAACAGTTTCGTTCGTGCGTGCATCCTATGTACATTCAGTTGTATTTATTTACATGAGGTATTTGGTTTAATAGGTGGGTGATGACGAAGATGACGACGACGAGACTGATGAGACGCTGGAGTAGCTCGGCGACTGGTTCGATGACGCTGAGGTGTTGGAGTCACCAGGGTAGTACGAGCTGTAGGCGAGCTGCGAGGGGTCCCACACGCGGGAGTAGGGGCCAGAGCT
This sequence comes from Sphinx pinastri, assembly GCA_947568825.1. Classification (NCBI taxonomy): domain Eukaryota; kingdom Metazoa; phylum Arthropoda; class Insecta; order Lepidoptera; family Sphingidae; genus Sphinx; species Sphinx pinastri. The sequence continues at coordinate 15,028,916 of OX387624.1, read as the reverse complement.
GGCTGGCTCCCACTGAGGGCTATACGAGTCCTGAGGAGCAGCTGGGGTCGAAGCCGCTGGGCCGTACTGGGAGGCAGGAGGGCCGTATTGAGGAGCCGGAGGCGCGTCAGTCGGGGTCATCATCATTGGCATGGCTGTAAAAAGAAACGTAAATAAGTTTGGTACTTTATCCGCCTTTTTATGGTACAATCGGATACTAATTCTTACCTCCCTTCTTCATCAGTAAATTGTAGACAAGGAATCCAACGACCAGAGTGATGGCCAGTTTGCTGAGGATCAGGGCCTTGATGGCTTTGATGCCGATGATAGATACCAGGATGGGCATGAGAGCCTTCATCTTGAGTTTGAGCAGCAGCAGCACCGGCAGCAGGAGCTTCTTCTTCAAGAGGCCTCGAGCTACAACAAATGTAAAATGTATAATTTTGAAGTTTAATCTCATCTTGCGAATTATTAATACTACCTTCGCCATTGCTGTCGTCTTCCGGAAACTGAACATCCAATCCTTTATCAGCCCTGTAGGAGACCTCGGCGCTCTGGAACAGAAACTCAGGCAGTTGGAACCTGAACTCGTTGGTCTGCAGAATCCTCGCGGCGCGCTCGAAGATCACTTTGTCGATGTGCTTGGAGTCAAGGGCCCTCGCTGACTCGGCCGGGACGCCAGCGTTGGTATCCAGGTACGAAAGAACTTTCACTTTGAGACATGACATAGGTGACGCAGCTTCGAAACAATCACTGATAACACTGTCCAATAGATCATCACTTGTCCTTAACCGCGGCATCTCGATTTCATTGTCCCTGATGCTGTAACCGCGCACAAGGGCTACCGAAACGATAAGTAAACACAAGCACTTCATTTTGGTATTTCACTGTGTCATTAGATTTGATTAATTAAACGTACGGCCCGGCCGGTTAATGGTGCAACAATGATTTAATTTTCAATGGGCTTGGTTTTTATATGTGATCCTTTGGGCGGCGAGGCGCGCGCTGCCGGCGCGTGTTCTGAATAGAAATTATTATCATACTTGGCAAACTATTTAAAAGAAAGTCCTGCTCGGTGAGAGTGACGTATTTTTATGGTAAAATATTATATTAATAATTCGGTTTCATTTGTTTTGTGCTAATAATACCAGCCCTGTATTATATACTGCCCACTGCTGAGCACGGGCCTCCTCTACTACCGAGAGGGGCTAATAATGCCTATTTGCATAAATTCATACTAAAACTATTGATATGTTTGTATTTACAAATAGCGTGTTGTAGCAAGGCTTATTAAATTATAGTTATAATTATAATGTAAAATAAAGGAAGTATAAAAGACAATTCAAATTCTCATCGTCTATCTTAAATGCTACATCTAGAGACGGTATCTGAAGGCGGTAGGAACTGGGAGATGCATTATACTTATGTAAATAACTCGACGCATTTTTTAGATATTTCGCCTTTGACAACATATTTCAACATTACCAGGAATACTAATGAGAAGCATAGATTTATTCACTGGAAGGCAATTCTCATAGCACAAATTCGTAAAATCTGAAATTGTGTCGAACTAGTGCGTCTTATGTTTGTGTCTTGAGTTGCTCTACAATGTAGAGCCACTATGCATTTACATCTTGCTGTTAGTAGGTCAAGTCAAATTATAAGGATTCCTACTTCATTCTCTTTATTTTATCACTTAGTATTGTGCGATAATATATGCTTAACACAATATTATTTGGGTTAGTTATTATTTAACCCATTTGGGGGAATATATTCCCATATTCTTTAGGGATTTTTAGCAATGGAAGTGGCATTCCTAAAATAAAAAATGTCTTTGCTCTAATACAACTACTATTACTAGCGTCTCAAACTTCAATCAATAAATAATTAAATATATATATGAATATATTTCGCTGATGTACTAAAATACTCTTCTTTTTCAAAACAACGGTTACATTGAGTTAAAATTCGATATTAGTGATCATGTCCCAGGGTTAGATCCAAAGAGTCAAATCTTATGATAATATGTGAGTTATTTAGTTCATACATAAGTAAATATTATGATGATAAATTATATAAACCGGGCAACACTAGGCGAAGCACACAGTGTGTTAAGTGCTCAGATGAATTCAGTTTTTTTTTAAAGTTAAAATCCTATTGTATGTGAATGAACTTTTGTAATTTACAATTACTATTAATTTAAATATATTCCGTCTTAGTACGAAAGTGTGAAGAAACGATTTTTATAAATAACCATAGATTACGAAGAATTCTACGTTGTACTCATTTTAAGTGTACAGTGGCGTTATATAAATCAGTGTTGCCAGTTTCGCAGTCGTTGCGTGGATTTTTTAGGCTATAAATCATCGAAAGGACTTATTATCATGCTATGGCTGTCTTCTCATGCTCTCACTATTCCCTGCATACATACTAATTTGGTTGGAACATTTTCCTCACTTTTGTAACATGCACCCATTGTTTACTATGGTAATACTTGTGACGTCATCCGACACTACGCTTGGAATTTTATTTCGATTTTTATTTTGCGTGCTATTGTTTTTTGGGTGCAATGCAATGCAGGGTAAAATATTTTTTAATATCTAGTCCACACATTTAGTATAATATGTGATAGTGTCATTGTTAACTGGCATTACTGTGCTTTAGTATTCAGCACTAAGAGAATTCGGCTCCTTTCCGTAACGTTGTAGTCAAACCATTTATGTAAAAAACAGTTAAACTGTTATTTTATAGTTCTTTAATCATAAACCTTCATTTGACTTAGGTGTGGTGGACATGTAGACTTTAGCAAGTTATTTTAAAATTAACAACATTTAGTTCTTAACTATAATTATAAATAATTTAATATTTTTTTATTGAAATAAATACTGATACATTCTTATCGCATAAGTTACAGCTTTTTAATACGACATCCTGGCAGCTTGTTCATATCATAACATACCAGTCCTGATTATGTACTACCCACTGCTGAGCATGAGCCTCGTATACAACTGGGAGGGTTTAAGCCTTAGTCCACCATGTTGGCCTAGTCCGGGTTGGCAGACTTCACAGCTCTCATAATGTGGTCTAAAATAAGAAACTAACAACACTAAAGTCTAACAACTCATTCATCGACTAACACTGTTACAAGAAATTACCAGTATTACGTAAAACCATTTCGCCAGGAAAGTGAAACGTGCGCTCGTTTGGCAAAAAGCGCGTGTGCCTGCGCCGCGACTTCATTATGCAATAAGGGTTGTGATCGCGCATGCGCACCGCGCGCGCATTACCATCCGCCATGTCCGGATTGTGAAATTTATTTTTTCACTTCCGTTCGACTATTGTTGGCCGGGGGTGTATGGGCTCTCATTACCGTCGCTTTTAAGGATTGTAATATTGTTTGTGTCATATCTATAATTATTCAAATATACAAATACAAATACAGATACAAAACATTTATTCGCACAACACCATGACACAAACAAATTACAAGCGAGCAAATATAAAATAATAAAAAAATGAAAAAAAAAACATTAAAAATTAAATCTAGACACACTACACATAAAGAAAATAAAAATTACATTTAATAACAGAAAAAAGGAAACGCAGTACTAGTGTATCGTCACGAACGTCATGGTGTGAGTGCGAAACGGGTCCCATTTAGCACTAGCCGATATACATGATATATATGATATATATGAAATATCTGTTTTACTTTTTACCTACATTTCCAGCTAACAGGTATTCAAGTATATTTGAGGCAAAGCTGGAGGGTAGTGACGCTATAAAGCTTAACAAACTCTCACTTAAAATTGACATGTGATATAATAGTATTATTTTTTTGTTAATTATACAAAACAGATTACAATGAGATTCTATTACCACTATTCAGTATTCTGTGCTACTACCATAATAACGGTGAAAATTTCAAGGGAGAATAATAAATATCGCTGCAGAACTCCGAACTATAATTGTGCAAGCACAAATCTTCCATTGATTTAAATATTGTAGAGGCTCTAAGTAAAGAGAAGTATTAGACAACTGTTGAAAATTCTGCATTGATCTTGGGTTCTTCCAGCATTATTAAAGTAATAAATAAATAAGTACCTATTATGTGCAATTAAAATACTAAAACATTTAAATATATTTTGCCTGCGGCTCCGCCCGCGTGTTAAGTTTTTCCGGGATAAAAGTCTCGATTTATATTTTCCCGATATAAAAAGTAGCCTATGTTACTCGCTGATAATGGAGCTTTATATTGGTGAAAGAATTTTTAAAATCGGTCCAATAGTTTTTGATTTCATCCATTACAAACAAACAAAAAATAAAATATTTCTCTTTATAATACTAGTATAGGATAACGTATCAAAAAATATAAAATGGGTGTCTACCATCAAAGTAGCCTGAGCCACCAATTACTAACAGAATAAGTAATGAGACTTAATTATATTGGAAAAATAGTATTATACTTTTAAAATCTACCTATATTTAATTTTATAAACTAGAAAGCAAATCAGTTAAAACTGAAAGTTTGACAATTATAAAAAAGAAATAAGCCAAACTCTTTCCTTGACATATACATTAAATCAAGTGATATATTGGTTTTGCTCCTCTTGTGGCTGCAAATCATGTCAAAGTAAACTAATGATACCTGAACATCAATACAAATGGGCATATTAACCTTTACTACTTGTAAGTAATATTTATTACCTTCAATGTCCTTTAGCATCGTAATTTGGTGAAGTAATGTATTGTTTACTATTGAAAGTAGGTAATTGGTAAAGCTTACTCTTCCTTACATTATATAAAACAGGGTTGCCGCCGCGTCTGTCTGTCTCAACGCGATAAACTAAAAACCACCGAACGGATTTTGATGAAATTTGGTATGTAGTTTGAGACCTTGCGTAGGACATAGTTTTAATCCCGGAAATATATATAGCGGTAGTTTTATAACGGAAATATCAAAAAGTGCGGGCGAAGGCGCAAGCAAAAGTTAGTAGAAATATATTATTACTCGGACATAGTACAGTTTAAAGTTTAAATATAAAAATAAAATAAAAAAAATAAAAAAAGTACCAGTACCAGTAAAATAAAGTAAGTACCTCGTCATTTTTCGGGTCAAAATTCAAGTTCATATTTAGATTATTGCTTTTTTTATATGTTGTGTCTTATAATAAAAATAAAATTGGTTATAAAAAAAGCAAATTGACGAGTCTTACACGAGAAATTTTAGTTTAATATTTACATAACATGTCCGAAAAGGAGATAAGTATTGAGGTCAATCACAGGCGCTCTATTTACTACAAGTCATAAATTGCCAGAAAACTCATGTGTTTAATTATGTGCAGTTGTAGTCAATTTAAGTATAGTTTATTAGTATTCACCATAATAGAACTAATAGCACGTCTCATTATTCTCCTGTGTTTAAAAAATCTTTGCATTGATTATAGTGTGCGTAGTCTTCTAAGTTCAGCTCTATAACCAAGATATTCAAAATATGAACTTTACATATATACATAGTATCACGCCTGTATCTCATAGGGGTAGGCAAGGAGTAAGGACTATGAATTGTCATTAAATATGTTGTTTTATATTAAAAGTACCTTTCCGGGTAAAAAGTACCACTATACATTTTTGTAGGATAAAAATAAAAAAAAAACTACTTATAAAAATATCTTAATTGCTGCCACCCGACTGCGTAGTTGTATTATGGTACGACTGCAAAGCTGAGGTTTCGGGTTCATTCCCCGGGTCGGACAAAGTGATATTGGGTTTTTGTATTCAGTATCAGCCTGGAGTCTGGAATTTGTGCCCGATATGGCGATAGGCTCGCCCCCTATCACATCATGGGACGCAATACGCACGGCAAAAAGTGGGTGCACTAGTTGCGCCTCTACCTACCCCTTCGGGGATTAAGGGCGTGAGTGAGTGTGCGTGTGTGTATTATTGTATTATATATTGTTACATATGTTTTAAATAATTTACATTATAAAATATTTCATGTATTCAATGTTGTCATATTTAATAATCAGTTTTTTTTGTTACCTCTTATAATATATAATTATATCTACGTATTTTTATATACACCTGCTTCTTCTCATCTCTACATCACCCAAAGGTAGACTGGTAGATAATGCCTAAGGCATCAAGTACGCCTATGCACATGATTGCATATAAAGTTAAATAAATAAATATAAACATACAAACATATTCATAAACTCTCGCATTTATAAAATTAGTTAGATAAGAAGTAAGACTACTAAGAAGTAAGATGCCATCCACGAAGACGCATACATCTATGATAATAGGACGTTAACACAATTTTTAGGAAGATTTCAATAATGCTGTTACTAATCTTTTAGTGTCAATCGTATCTTGGTTGAAGTATGTAGGTAAGGCGTCCGTGTTATAAGCCATAAGGCTCGGTTATGGACAGGGTACCGTGGTAATGGCGCAGCACTGGGTCACCAGGGTAAGGAAGGCATGCCAACTGTCATTCGCATCCTGAGCGCCTTTGAGAATTATAATGAGCTACGCCTGGCACAATGTCACCTGTCTTTTAGTGCGATTAAAATTGTATACCCCTTTGAAGTAAGTGAGAGGGAACAGTTTAGTGGTAGTACGGTTTTCAAAAGTTGCAGATTAGATGTTAGCTGTTTTATTCTGACACGTCAAAATAACTAGACTACGCCTAATGGTAAATACATGAAATAATGGAAGAAAAGGATGAAAATACGTTAAAAAATATGGTCTACATGTTTTTTAATGAATTTTCATTCCTTTTGACGTTTCACAAAGCCGATTTTATTAATACCTTATTAAAATGTTTGTTTCAATTGTCTGCAAGAGTTCTTGAACAATAGATACTTTGTATAGATAATCTTTAAAGAGGTAGGTATAATTAGATCCAGTAGGTGGTACGCTGAGCTTATTTTGTCCCATGTTATAGAGCCTATTGCTACTTGATTGCAATCTTTTAAGAGGAGTGGCGTTGTACAGTCAGCCACATAAGTAACGGAACAAATTCAAAACATCAAATCGCCCCTACACTTTTCTGTTCGTACCAATTTTAATTTTTTCTTCACAAAAATAAAATAAAAGATATTTACTTTACTTCACACAAAAAAGGGTTTTAATTGAAATGAACGCGTATAGGCGGATTGAAATTTTGAATTTGTTCAGCTACTTATGTGGCTGACTGTATACAATATTGTTAAAGGTATGAAAAAGCTCTAACCCGGAAGCAGTTGCTCTACTCTCTAACTGAAATCGAGATGAAATGGGAGCTTTACTGTTGTCGTTCTAATTTGGTTCGAAATTAAGATTATGATAGACAAGCATTGCGCGCGGCTCCGCCCGCGTGGAAAAGTTTTTGCGGGATAAAAACTCAGGAGTAATGTAGCTTCCTATTAATGAAAGAATTTTCAAAATCGGTCCAGTAGTTCCTGAGATTAGAGCGTTCAAAAAAACTAACTCTTCAGCTTTATAATATTAGTATAGATTTGTAGTGGTAACAAATTGGCAACGCCTGCGAGATATCTTAATGTCAGCTATGAATGCTTCCATTAGGCACCCATATTTCCATTATCATCGTAGGTTCACGGGCTTTTACCATGTAATGAGGTTGCTAGTTTATCAGCCATCTAATGATTTTAACTTCGGCTACTCCACCAACATGAAATCCTTCTGACGGTTTGTCCACGGGTAAATTTTGTTACAGCTCTGAAGAACACAATGCTGCAAACTCGGCAAATCTTCTGGGGAATCAATCGCAGGCGAATATTATACGAATTTTATAAACTTTCGACTTTCCCCTGGAGGGGTAGTATCCAGAATTTACCTGGTCCACATACAGTATAATGTTGTAAATGTCATCTAAATATCATATATCTATAAAATCCAGAATCACCGGCAAATCACAGCCTGACATGAGAATAATATGTCTTTCAAATGACATGGAAAAAAAATTGTTGCTGTTGAAAACTTTTTCGTGCGCCTCATATTCATGAGAAATACTATAACGATCTTGATTTGCAGTTTAATACATCAATGGCAGTCAAAAATAAAATTAATGGCAACATACGTATATATATCTAATGTAATAAGTAATATTCTTAATATTATAAGTAATTTTTTAGTAATATGAAGTTATTTTTGTGTGCTTATTTTTTTATTGAGCTTCACTATTATTAAGCTCCGGTAAGCCAGGAGACTAGAATCTTATTCCTCGTTTATAAAATTTCCTGTGTTTCTTTTAAGAATTGGCAAAGAAAATCAGTCAGACTTGTTTAATGTCTACTATAAAATGCTAATCTAAATGTCAAAGGCGTCGATGATAGTGCCTCTGGAGTGCGTGCGTGTGATAATTGATCAGTATCCACACCAGTAGAAAGGCGAGCACTCGTTCAGAAACCTAATGCGGTGCATACCTTCCGCACTTCCTCGGGGGAAAGTGTTTTCATTAAATGTAAAGGACACACGTCATGCTGTCCACTTACCTACATAGTTTAATATTTTCTAATTATGAAACTTTATAGATTTTGGGTCATTGATTATTTTAGCGGTTCCCTGTATGTGATTGTAATTATAATATGACCTACATGAATATTAATGTATTAAACGAAATTCATTGAATTTTATTGTCTTTATAAACTTTCGTTCATTTATAATATTATTGTTATGTAGTATCATATTTATTTAATGTGTTTTCTAGGTTTTCTTTAATGCATTTATCATGTGTTGGATGTCTACATCAATCGAATTTTCATACTCTTTTTTATATTGACTTAAAGTAATATGTGTATATGTACCTATTGCAAATAAAATAATAAATTTGTTTAAAGATTTATTACCATAATTATTTGAGGATTGCGTAATAAAAGTAGAGACATTTATTCAATGATTTTATTAAAAATAAGAAATAAATAACATCAGTCACGCATCACAATCACACAGTCGTCCAAGCACATTTTATTTCAATAAATAAATTGTATTACATAGTATTTACACGAGAGACGGTCTTTCGAAGAAACCGTTTTATTTGGTCTGCTTTTTCTATGCCCGTTTGTAACTGGAGTTCGAATTTCAAATTTGAATTTCAATCAGCGGTTAGCCAAACGGTTTCGAGTAAAGGGTCGTTGGTTTAAGGTATTCGAAATTAATATTCTTAGTGGTAAGCATTGTAAGCCAACTCTTGGGCGAGTTCTTGGGGCTCGGCGTCTCTCCTACGGCGGGTGGCGGCGTAAGCGGCGTCCCAGGGTCCGTGGGCGGCGATCTGGGGGTGCGAGTTGTCGGCCGCAATCTGGGTAAACTACAATGTTAGACTTATGGATAGTAAGGCTGTGATAGCTTGTTAGTTCATTGTATCTCGTAGTTTAAACTGATGTAAAGTTAATACACGAATTTGCGCTGTAGGGTGCATCAATTTAGGATGTAGTGCCAATTTAGTGCCAATTTAGTGCGTATACTTTTTAAAAAGAATTTATAAGCACAATAGCGTAGATAGTGTATAAAGGTTTTTTGTCAACATAATTTTAGCAATCACGACATTTATATCAAGTGATATCATAGTGTTTTGCAAAACTTACCTTCTTGCAGAGCTGGAAGATAGCCAGAGCGACGGACACGACGAAAGAGAAGAAGGACAGCTGCAGCGCGTTCCAGGCCTTCAGTCCAAGGACACCAATAGCCAAGGGGATGAGAGTCATGGCCTTGAGGAGAACGAACACCAGGATGGGCACGATGATCTTCTTGAGCTTAGCCTTGCGGGCCTCACCAACGGCGCGTGCTCCTTCCTTGTTGAACTTGACGTTCAAGGTCAGCTCATCATTGTCAAGGTTTCTGGGGCTCACGGTGATCTTGGTGTCGGCGATGGGCAGCTGGAAGGTCACGTCGTGGGATTGGATGTAGCTCTCGATGGTGTCGAAAAAGTCACCGTTGGAGCGGCCGGTCACGTCGTTGGCGGCGCCGTTCTTCGTCACTTCAACGGCTTCGGAGATCTGCGAAAACAAAACGTGCTTAGAGAATATTTGTCACAATAGGCAATAAGATGAAAGCGGTCAATGATCGGTTACCTGGAAAGAATCCTTCTTGAAGATGGTGTCCAATAAAGACATGACCTTGTACTTAATACAAGCAGTCGGGTCGGAGCCTTCAGCGCAGCCAGACCTCATCTCCTCTACCATGCTGTCCATAGGAGTGCCTTTCCAGAAGGCATCTTTGGCGGGCTGCGCCACCGCGCTCCCGAATAGGGCGAGGGCAACTAAACACACAACTTTACTGGACACCATTTTGTTTTTCCGAACTCCAGCTGTTGACTGAACGATGGTTGGATAGTTTGTGATAGTTTCGACAAGGACTCCGCGGTTTTTATACAGCTATTTCAAATTCAGAACGTATTGTGTAGTTCCGGTACGCATTGTCACTCTTGGTACGCGGCAAGCGGGCACTTTCGACCTTCTGCCACGGGCGGGGTCCAAGTGTAAGGGAAAGCTATTTGATTCGAATCCTCTTTTGTGTGTGGATGGAAAAAGAGCGTATGTTCTAACAATTTTGTTCGATGATTTGGCGTTTTAGAATGGTATATCGGAAGCGCCTTTTCTGTTGTTTGTGACACCGTACCCTGATTTTTGCAGCCGTGATCCAGTTGTTTTGTCCTTTACAGACTATAGGAAATTTTGCGTAGTGTGAGCAAGAGGTGAGATGATGGTAGTAAGCAGAGTGTTTGATATGGAGGAGGAGACGCGTCGCACGCGCCTCCTCGCATACATAATTGTGACTAAACTGATATCATTGAACTTGTTGCACCGGAGATAACATTGATACACCGATCATAGCTGTGTAAACAGTACCAAAATAAAATCTATATTTCGCTGTTGATAGTTCAAGAATCGTTTCCCTGGATAAATAATTAGTGTAAACGAAAAAGTATATGATATGGCGTTAAATGGTAACAGTGGTGATAATTTCTTTAAAGGAATTACTTTATATATTTTTGTATAGATGTCACTAGCGAATAACCAATTTATTTTAATAATACACACACACACACACACTCATGCCTTTTATCCCCGAATAGGTAGACCGAGGCGCAACTAATGCACCCACTTTTCGCCGTGCTTATTCTGTGCCATGATGTGACAGGGGGCGAGCCTATCGCCATATCGGGTACAAATTCCAGACTTAGAGCTGATACTGAATAGAAAAATCCTATATCACTTTGCCCGAGTCGGGGATCGAATCCGAGACCTCAGCATTGCAGTCGTAGCGTAATACAACTACGCCACCGAGTATTTATATAACAACTTACTTATTTCTTTATATACAAGCTACTAGTGTTGATACTGTTTCTGGGTAAGTGCGATACAATATGGTGTATTTAAACACCTTTCAGAACTTTAAATTGTCAAATCCTTCAAACTAGAATACAATTTATAGCAAGCAGAAGTTCGTCAGATGAAATAGACAATGTTGTGGTACCTCCTGAGGCGAAATATCAAGGGAGAGTATTATATAAAAAACTAGCTGACCCGGCAAACGTTGTTTTGCCATATAAGATCTTTTTAGATATTATTTTAGTAGAAAAAAATGAATAATTGATCAGTTACCGACCGGGGTTAAAAGTTATTAGCCCGTCAACGCCCGCGTATATATAGCTATAAGCTAATCTATACTTAATAGCTTTTGGCCGCGGCTCCGCCCGCGTGAATGAGTTTTCCCGGTATAAAAGTCCCGCTTAAAATGTAGCTTATATGACACGTTCGTAGATTTACCATAGCAGCGCCATCTATTGATTAATTACTCAACCCAGTCGAAAGGTATCGACATCTGTTAGAATCATTCATAGCAGCGCCATCTATTGATTACTTACTCAACCCAGTCGAAAGGTATCGACAGGTTTCGGCGGGAACTTGGTAGTGTCATGAGGTGCTCTTGTTTTAATTCATTATTTTGGTGATACTTAGTGTTATATTGCATAATTATGGTGGTATATTATCCAATATAGTTCTATTAAAGGGCTCAAATGAAGTGAATTGAAATAACTGTGCTAGTCAAGTGTTTGTTTTGTTGCCGCCAAAACTCCTCGATAAAGTCTTGGTAAGGTAGCCACTGCTTTACTTCGACATAGTACTACTACTACTGAGGATAACAAAGAAACAATATTATATAGTATGTAACTTCTAAAAACTTTGACACTGGCAGATGCGCAAACCGCGCGTTGTCAAAGAGAGAAAAAAAAAAAAAAAAAAAGGTATCGACATCTGTTAGAATCATTTGGAGTTAAGATAATTGTGACTGTCAAATAATAACAGACAAATATTTAGCAATAAATTAAAATTGCGACTATAATTTGAGATTTAAACTATCCTATCTCTCAAGTTGGATCGAACTGCACATGGTGTGCGAATTTTATTATAATCGGTTAAGTGGTTTAGGAGTCCATTGAGCACAAACATTGTGACACGAGATTTATATATATTAAGATATGTATTCCTTCAAAATATTGATAGAACATCAAACACTGAATATTCGCATGGTATACAAGATAATCTAAATATCGGAAACGTTATTTGCTTTCTGTAATATTGAAGAAGTAAATACTAATAAGTTTGAATTATATTAAAGCTAGATGACTGCGTATTATGAGAGGTAACATCCGATGCCTCAAAATGACGCGCGAAGGTAGAACAATGCAGCACTTTGTAGTTTAAAGGACATGTCCAAAACGGGTTAAAAATTCTAACCAAAATACTTTATATATATTTGGATAGTACTCTTAAAAACTACATACATACACTCACGCCTTTTATCCCCGAAGGGGTACACAGAGACTCAACTAATGCACCCACTTTTCGCAGTGCGTATTCCGTCCAATGATGTGATAGGGGGCGAGCCTATTGCCATATCGGGCTGAAACTGAATAGAAAATCCAATATCACTTTGCCCGATCCAGGGGTCGAACCCAAGACCTCAACATTGCAGTCGTACCGTAATACAACTACGCCACCGAGGCAGTCAAAAATTTTAAAGTCCTCCGATTGTGAGGTTTATGTAATTTTATTTTGCTTATAAAACACAAAATTAATGTTTGAGCTTGGTTACATTTTGAGGCCCAGCACATACAAGAAGAAGAATACCATACAAGAAGCGGACATCTCCTTTTTTTTTTTTTTTATAGCATTGAATGACTAGACGAGCATGCCGTTCGCCTGATGGTAAGCGATACGACCACCCATAAACAGTAGCAACACCATCCAGCACCTTGAATTACACAGTACTGTGTGGCATTCCACTGCGCTCGTCATCCTGAGACTTAAGATGTTAAGTCTCATTATGTCCAGTAGTTATACTGGCTACAATGTCCTTCAAACCGAAACACAACAGTGCATGCACACTGTTGCTTGGCGGTAGAAATAGACATTGCGGTGGTACCTACCCAGACGGCCTCTTACATAATGAGAGACCTACCACCACTAAACCTCTTAACCTAAGTACCTCCTTTCTGCATACATTTACTTCTGTTTATGGATTTATGCCTCCCTTACCTTCAGGCTAAATGTTTTGCCTGCCATTGAGTTATCTATATATTAACACGTGAAGAAATAACTTTGTACCCTTTTTTAAACACATTGCTCACACGAAGGAGTGTGAGTGTTGGCAAAAAAACCTTCATATAGCTTTTGCGCGCGGCTTCTTCCGGGATAAAAGTAGCCTATAGCATACAGGAGTAATGTAGCTTCGTATCAGTGAAAGAATTTTCAAAATCGGTCCAGTAGTTCCTGAGATTAGCGCGTTCAAACAAACAAACTCTTCAGCTTTATAATATTAGTATAGATTAGAGTACAAAAATAAAATTTATAAATTGCGGCAGAATTTCACCAGCTAGTACAACTAGTAAAAAATGTACGATATTGTTAACTTATCATGTATTCTTATACGAACGCCGTCTATAAAGAGTCAATGTTAAAAGCAGTAAAATCGGTAAAAAATGGCTTGGTCAACTTTCTTGGGCCAATGCACTTTCCACTATAGTTACTAGCATGTCGGATATCAGGACGATTTTTTTTTATTTATATTAGCCTTTATAAATAATGTGAAGGTGAAGTTGGATGAAAATTATTAATTTGTTTTTGATTTTATTTTATTTTTACCAGTGGTTTCTTAAAGCCGCTAAAAGTTAATATCTCACCTATCGATAGGCAGTAGCTGTCTTCTTGTGTTCTGTATCTTAGCTGTGTTCCTAGCAATGCTCAAATTCATGGACGTTGGTAGCCACTTATTATAATCAGTCGGAATAAGTAAATAAAAAAAAAATCTTAAAAATAAGAACCAAATTATTTCAACAGTTTTTGTTTGAATTTATATTATCATTATTGGATTTGCATACAATATTGTAGGTGGTACACAGTCTTGAAATAGGAGAGTTACGGCCCAAATTCGTTCTGAAGGGAAGAGATAATGTAACTACTTATTAAGGCCACATTTTTGAGATAGTAAGTTCTAATGAAGATAGATTTTGTCTGCTAACGACTTTGAAACCTTTCAAATGGTGCATTCGCGTATCTAAATTGTACTTAGTATTGAATAAAGTCATCCTATTTCTATTTTCTGGACTTGCTAAACTAAAACAATTTGTGTGAAGAAAATTATCGCTCCACACGCTCGCGAAGGCTTCAATTTTTAAACTTGATGATATTTTTCGGCCTGTTTTAATTGCAACTTATAAGGCAATGCAGTAGATCTAATATTTAAATCCCTGTTCTCACACGACCAATCAGTCTAAGTAACATACGAAGCACTGGCAAAGACCTTTGAAACACTATTCAGCTTTTACCCCTTAAAACAGGGCTCCAGCAAGAGGCGATAGCTTAGTTTGGAATGAAATGGAATGGCGAGACAAATGTAAGCAGGTTCAAAACCCCAAGCCCAAGCACCTGTGACTATTTTAGTCATGTGAATTTTCGCTTGCTTTAACGATGAAGGAAAACATTATGAGGAAATCTGCATACCTATTTGAGAAGTTCTCTATAAGAATTTGGAAGGAATGTGAAATATGCCAACCCGCACTACGCCAGCGTGGTGGACAAGGCCTAAACCCTCTCAGTAGTGGAGGAGACTCGTGCCCAGCAGTGGAATAGTATAATACAGGACTGATATTATTAGAAGGGTCTAGAACATGTAACATCGCGTAATGAGACTGAGGGAAAAGAGATTGAAGGTTGGCGTCCCATCGGCTGATAGAAGTTCGAAATGACACAAATACTTTGTCGATGGTTAACGGGCATGCATTATGGTTGATCCGTCGCCAAGCCGACACGTAGAATACAAATTAACTGACCATTTTGAGTATAGTTCCGCGAAGGGTGAAAGTGTTAACGTTACAATTGGCTCAATTAATTATATATTAATGAGTTCCAAACATTATTATGTTGCGCAGGAATTCGAAGCTTCGGTTGTCAAATTGTTGGCCAATATTGAGTGACGCACTGGCGAAAATAGATGCAAGGCGGGACGCGTCTACGCAATATGTTATGTTATGTACATAATTAAAAATGTGAAATGAAATAACCTTTATACATGTTAAACAGTAGGTGGTAGGTTTCTTGTATGCGAGAGTCCGACTGGGTAGGTACCACCGCAATATTTGCTGCAAAATAGCATTGTTCGAGCATTTTTGTGTTCTGGCTTTTCTGGCCGATTTCTTTACATTATAGATATTGATGAAAATCGAACATAGGGGAACTTTATTTGGGCAACAGAAGCCAAAACAACAGTTTTTAGATTTTTGTCTGTCTGTATATATTTGAACATACCTCACGCAAAGACTATTGCATGGAATTGAATGCAGTTTTCTCCGATGTATTGCTAAGGTCTAACTTAAAATATAGACTCCATTTTATTTATACTAATCTACATTCTACACTAATATTATAAAGAGGTAAAGTTTGTGAGTTTGTTTGTAGGTTTGTAGGAGCTAATCTCTGGAACTACTGAACCCGTTTCTATGAAATTTGTTATCGAGATAGTTTGAGATTCTGGTAAGGGGATAGGTTTTTTATCCCGCGAAAATACAAAGCGGGACTTTTATCCCGGATAAACGTTTCCACGGGGGCGGAGCCGCGAGCGAAACTAGTTTCAGGTAATATTTAATTTTTTATGCTATTGAATGACGAGACGAGTAAGCAGTTTTTTTGATGGTGAGTGACACGACCACCGACAAACAGTAACAGCACCATCCAAACTGCATCACAAAGCTTTATGTGTTTAGCAAAATACTATGGCACCAGCCTTGGGGTAGACTCTGAAATAAATAATATTCCTATTTTCCTCCAGTGTTTTAAAAATTATCTTCTTTGTGTGAACTGTGAACCTTATTATTGTAATATTAGCTTACCGCAAGGACACATAAAATTAATATCTATACTAATATATAAAGCTGAAGAGTTTGTTTGTTTGAACGCGTTAATCTCAGGAACTACTGGACCGATTTTGAAAATTCTTTCACTAATAGGAAGCTTCATTACTCCTGAGTGCTATAGGCTCCTTTTTATCCCGGAAAAACTTTTCCACGCAATGCTAGTAGTTCATAAGTGGAATAAAATAAATCTATAAAATTATGCAAAGATATAACGTGGAAAAACCATAAATGAAAACATAGCCGTTTTGCGAATTTCTTCCTTATTTACAGTTAATTGTATCACGTTGGCATCGTATATTAATCTTATTTGAAGTTTTTGCCAAATCGTGGACGTAATTCAATTTTATTTGATACGATTAGATATAAAAGCGCTTCTGCACTGCAATAATGATAAATGAAGATAGGTATCCAAATCAATAATGTAATATATGGCAAAATGTATATAAGTATTTTATTATCAAATTGACAAACACGACACACAGTGGCTAAAGATTAAAATGTGTTTATTTAAAAAAAAAATATGTGTGTAACAAGCTTGCAGTGTAAAAATATAAAATTACGTCTTTCCAAAAAGTATCTACTTATTTATTTATACTATGCGTTTAAAGCGATTAACAGTCACTTATTTGGTATCTAATACTATAATATATGCAGACAGTATTTGCCGATAAACAGAATGGTGACATCAGACTTATTGCCGTAAAACTGGCTTACGTGTGTTCGCTTCAAATAATTTAATCCTTAGTCTAACCAACAAATTACACAGTGCATACGATCCGGACTGCGTTCATTCCACATTAAAAACTAATAATAAATTCATTGCCACGCCTAGGAAGCGCTGACAAACCAAAACTATGGAGCGAAACCCACACTTGGCACGCAGAGGCCGGCCATTCAATATTTGATATAACCGATCATTTAGTACCATCATCGACTGCACGCAGAGTGGACAAAATAAGTGTCAGTGGATAGAAAAATTCAGTTCAGTGACCTAGACAGTTTTCATCGCCCTATATGTTAGCAGCCTTAAAAGGAAATGTCCAAAGAGAATGAAATGTCTAAATTAACAGTTACAAACTTCAGCAAGAGAACGGGCAGTCCGTTTCAATCCAAAACAAAGGAAACAGAAGTGGCCATAGTACATGAAGAGGTTCTGCAGAAAACTCATTATGAGAAGCAAAAGGAGAAACAAAGTGAACTAATACAGAAAGTTAACAAAAAAACTGCTGAATATCAATCGAATAAACCAAGTTCCGGAGTTTTCACTGAAGTTGTGACGCATGGGGCCTTCACAACTAAATCTGTTAATAAAGATAAACCAGTAAAAGTTGAAAATACGGCGACGTCCCATAAAAACAACGCCGCAAATGGGTCGAGCAGTAAATCATTACTAGGATTTCCCTCATCCGCCAATGATTTAGCGCTGGACGCTAAATCTGATTTAGAATCTGACCCGAATATATCTAGCGAAGTCAAAGAGAAGGTGATCCAGAAACTATTTGCGTTAGTATCTATGGTACAACATAACTACGAATCAAAGGTAAGGGTTATGACAGATTTTGAAAAATATAAAGATACGCACATGAAAAATGAATTGAGACGCGAAAAGGAACACTCAGAACAACTATATAAATTGAATATGAATTTTCAAAATGAGGTTGTGCAGTCTATACAGAGGCTGAAAAGTGAATTGGACATATCAAGGAATGTATCAAAGAGTATAGTGGACAGCAACGCCAGTTTAAGAGGTAGCTCTGTTGATTTCAACACATTCGAAGATGTACCAGATGATTCTGTTGATAACAGTGATCGATTAGACGAAGTTTTTGATTCTCGAAATGAAACACCGGATACCAAAGCTACAGGAAATAATAATAGTGAATAGTTTAATGTATGTTTAAAATAAATCATTGTGATTTTGGTGCGTGTATTATTTTATCAGTAGTCTCTGGATATAATCAATTTGTACACTACATGGCGACAACTTATCAAAAACTTAGATACTACCTATTTTATCAATTTGTGTGATGATATTAATAATTATCAAGCATTCTTGTTTATTGGTCAAGGCCGTGATATTAAAGAGTAAACATTGGTAGTGGGTGTAGTCTGTGGGTCGTAGCCATTGAACAGATTGTTGGTATTTATATAATTACTGTCGATACCTGTGAATGCATACACTATTTTATTTGTGTATACTATTAAAATATTCGAAACTTATCAAGGCTTTAATTTTTAGCATGCTTTTCGGATATACATATTTTCGTTAATCTGAAAGTGACTGCCTCGGTGGCGTAGTTGTATTACGTACGCGTTACGAGTACTATTTGCGCGCTGAGGTCCTGGGTTCGAATCCTGGGTCGGGACAAAAACATTGTGACTGGGTTTTTCCATCTTAAAAATTACTCAGTCGCAGCTCGGAGTCAGGAAGTTGGCGGTGTGATACCCCCGTGCCTCGGAAAGCACGTAAAGCCGTTGGTCCTGCGCCTGATCTCTCTCCGGTCATGTCGGATTGCCGTCTCACCGGACTATGAGAGTAAAGGAATAGCGAGTGCACCCTGTGTATTGCGCACACACTTGTGCACTATAATATCTCCTGCGTATCTGGCTGATCTCTGTTGAGATTGGCCGCCGTGGCCGAAATCGGCTAGAAAGGGTATATATTATATGTTATTATATTAATCTGAAAGTACTTAGAAGTATAAAATAATATTAAACAATAATATTTTTCATTCCTTGATAAATGGTGATTAGCTAATAATTAATGAATGTAGTAAAAGATAAAAATCAAACTGTATCGCTGAGTAAAATCTTCCAATGTTAAAAATAGGTCAGGAAGGAACCATCAAATCTTAATGTCTGTAAGACGTCAGAGGAAAAAAAAGCATTCGTCGGTACAAACATTTAAGAAGCGAAAGTTAAAATTTTACATCGAATTTAGAATTCAGACGTCGGTGTCTATTGAACAAATAAAATGTCCATGGATCGCATATAAATCAATAAACAAGAAGTCAGACCACATAATAAGAAGCTTTTGTAAGTGTCAGAGCCCTATTACTTCAATAATAAGGTCGGTTTCAAACAAGCCGGCTTAACTAGCAAGGGATAAATCATCTCTTGATCGAAATTATATCTGGACACCACTCGACAGCATCAGGTGCAGTAGATTCACTTTACTGAGCCCATAAAAAAAAAAACCTAATACGACGGTTCGACTGTGTACCCACAAAGAAACAACGTAAACTAAGCTAAGAAACTAAGGTTCACTCTTGTGCTTGGCATGAACAGTTAGCTTACTAGAAGGCGGGCTGAGAAGATCTAAAGGCTCCTCTCATGTATCAATATTAATGTTATATTAAGATTCATGGTGTATCTTTTGCGTACACTTAAAAATATAAGCGCATTTTCACGCCTTTTATCCCCGGAGGGGTAGGCCAGAGGCGCAACTAATGCACCCACTTTTCGCCGTGCATATTCCGTCCCATGATGTGATAGGGGGCGAGCCTATCGCCATATCGGGCACAAATTCCAGACTCCGGGCTGATACTGAATAGAAAAATCCAATATCACTTTGCCCGACCCGGGGAACGAACCCGAGACCTCAGCGTTGCAGTGTACGGTAATACAACTACGCCACCGAGGCAGTCAAAAATATAATATAGCATAATATAAAATACAATAATTAAAGAAGGATTTATAAAAGCGTCAACACTTGGCAAAGTTAGTTGTGCGTCATTGGTCCTATTATAGTGTCAATTAATGATACGTCATTGTATTGTTTTCTTTTGTTTGTACGTTTTATTAAGCCTGCTAGTCTACCATGAAACATCCACCCGAAATTGCGGGCCCGAACGAAAATGTCACGTTACAAGTTGGGTACGTCGGATGTTTTTCTTTCGTTCGGGTTCATAGTGTTTGTTTCGTGAATGAACCAAAGATGATAGTGCGTTTTCGCATACTGCGTTGTGATAAATGTAGAGGTATAAACCAACTTATTATTAAGCACATTCTTTGTACTTTATACCAAAAGTAAAATGTGTACTACTAAAATAGTCAAATTATAATGTCAAATATTTATGTCGTTGTCACAACGTTATGTCATTTTTCTGCAAAATATAAACAATGTTATTATCTTATATTAAATACGTTTGTCTGCAAGTTATTTATTATAATTGCTTGGAAAGTTATTTATTATAATTGCTTTGGATCGTTCTATATACACGCAGAACTTAATTTTGTGTCGGAAAAGGAACATGGTTGATTCTCATGGTAAGTATTTTTTATTGAATATTCTTTAATTACTTCTATGTATAGTATGAGTATTATATTGTATACTCAATGAAGAACTTACTGTTTATGAAGTGTATACTTTATTAATTTAATCCCTACTATTAGGTATTTTTCTTTGAGCATATAGTTTTAGCGATTAATTGTATTTCTAGACTCGCTCTCAATCCTCATTGTTACTAATATCAACTTATTATATTTTTGACTATATAGATGTTTTCCTAAAGTTCGATTATTATATTTACAGCTAATTAGTGGCAGCGTATCCACAGAAATAACTATAATGGATGAACTTGCATGTTTGGCGTAAGCAAGACGTGGATCAACATTTGTTCCTCATAAAGAGAGAAGAAATGGTCGCAGAAATATAATAAGACAAAGACCAAGAGAATAGTTTAATTTTTTATACATCCCATATGTATATGTATATATGTATAGCACATAGATATGTTTTACGCACTTATTGCTGTAGCTCTTGTAACTTAATATTATAATAAAAAATATATTTCAACATCTTTTATTCCATAATATTCTTCTAAAGTCTAGATCTCAAACAAAAATAAAACTATGTAAGCACCAAAAGTATCGAGTATTTTATTCAATAAAATGATGCCTGCCTCGGTAGCGTTGTTGCATGGCGTGTGCGGCACGAGTATCGATATTAAGGCACTTGCCCCACGGCCACGCCGCGCCGGCAAGGAAGCGACGTACTAAGTATAGACTATTATTTACCTCAAAACACGTAAAATAAATGTAGATTTCGTGTTAACGAAAGATACATTTTAGTAAGATGTATCTTTATTTTCCATATTTTATAAGCAAAATAAAGATACATAAGTAGATGTGCGCGGCGAATGCGGCGATAGCCTAGTTGGGAGTGGAATGGACTGCCAAGACGAATGTCCGCAGGTTCAAAACCCAAGGGCACACACCTCTGACTTTTCTAAAAAGAGTTATGTGTGTATTCTTTGTGAATTATCGCTCGCTTTAACGGTGAAGGAAAACATCGTGAGGAAACCTGCATACCTGAGAAGTTTTCTGTAAGAATTTCGAAGGTAGCTACGTGAAGTCTGCCAACCCGCACTAGACCAGCGTGGTGGACTAAGGCCTAAACCCTCTCAGTTGTAGAGGAGGCCCGTGCTCAGCAGTGGGCAGTATATAATACAGGGCTGGTATGGTGATGGTGGTGGTGGAAGTAGGTGTGTATTTGTAAAATGATTATGGATGGGTTTATGGGTAAACGTATCGCATACCATCCGACAAGCGGCTTGCTCTTGTCCGAACATATTTTATATTAATTAAAAATTCGTAGGCACCCAGTGAATACATACTAAAAAAGATTTCGGTTATCTCACATACGTAGTCCCAACAATTTTAAGTGTTGAATCTATGAAAACTTCCATCCGAAATTACGGGCCGAACGACACACGTCCGCAATACGAAATTAATAGCTACCATGAAGTTACTTCGGATCTATTTCTTTCGTTCGGGTACCATAGAGTTTGTTTCGTGAATGAACCAAAGATGACAAGTGCGTTTTCGTACAATACCGCTTGGTTAATAAATGAAGTGGTATAAACCAACATATTATAAATTACTTTTTTTGTAGTTTAAGACTATAGTAAATCGTACACTATGACAATAAGTCGAATAAAAATGTCAAGTATTTATGACAATGTCGCAATGTTTCGTCAATTTTATACAAACAATAAGGCTGCGGCTAGACCATCGCGTCGGAGACGCGGGACCCCGGACGCGAAGCGCAAGATTAAATCGCTTTGCACACTTACGCAACCAACGCAGGGTCACAGCGTCCACTGAAGCAGCATACATGCACCTATACTTTGTAAAATATTGCTTTAACCAAATGACAATTGTCAATGAAATAACGTATATAAATAAGGGTCCTGCGACGCGCTGTAGTCGCGCCGGTCTGTACGACTAGTGTCGCGTCGTAGACTATCCCGCTGCGAGTCCCGTGTCCCTTGTCTTCAACACGACGTTCTGACCGCAGCCTTATTTTGTTATTACATATTAATTTTGTACAATGTTGTTCAATTTTCACGCAAAGTATTTTATTTTTGTAAGTATTATTGTTGATTAATTATTAATTTAATACTAATAGGCATTTTTCATTGAATACAATTTTAATTTTTAACGATTTATTAATTTATTTTCTACACTAATTCTGATGCTATTGCCATTGTTAGTAAGAAATATCAACATATTTTATTATTTCCTTAGTAGAAATTATTCTAATGTTTGATTATTGTTATTTTTACAGCTCTTCAAGAGCAGCGAGTCCACATAGAAAACAATACGGAGGGATTTTCATGTTTTGTATTCCAACAAGATATCCGATAGCATATGTTTTTCCTCAGAGACAAGTGTGGCTGCAGAAGCTCGACGCAACTAAGGGTGGTATTAATAAATCAATCTCAAGTTTGAGTTACATCTCAAGTAGACATTATGTATTGAACTATCAATACTTGAGATGTAACTCAAACTTGAGATTGATTTATTAATACCGCCCTAAGAATAAACACTCCTAAGAGATTAGAGAAGTTGTTCCAAGACGTGCTAAGAAAATTAGGAGCATAACACGAATAGCTTATTGTACTTGTTGGGGGATATCGGATATAAATGTCTTGGTTTAATGCACTTATAGCTGTTGCTGATCTTCTTGCACCATCCATCATCTTGTGTTAAGTAATTAAATATAAGTAATAATAAAAATTGTATTTCAATAGCTCCTTTATCATAAGTGTTACTTTATTGGCTGCCTCGGTATGTAGTTATATTGCATGCGCTGTACGACTATCACTCTGAGGTCTCGGGGTCGAATCCCGGGGCGGACAGTGATATTAAGTTTTCAGCTCAGTTTGAGCTCAAAGTTTACTCCTCCAAAATCGCACTCATCATGAGCGCGAAACACAACAACGAGGAGTCACGTCACGTTTATTCTCTGTAAGACTGTCGAACCGGCCTATTCAATTCGTATCCTTATAGAATAGAATAATCTTTATTTGGTACAAAACATACATAAAAAAGGTATAATAGATAGTTGCTAACTGCAGTAGTTATAATAATACTATGTACACATATTGCATATTCGATGAAATTATAAATGAAGTTTTTAAGTTTTTCCTAAGTTATATTCAAAAGTAAAATATTGCGATAATACTGTAAGGATCGATGCTCTTGGAGATGCTCCTAGAATCAAGAGCAATATTGAATAAGTATAATATTGATGCCTGTTAGCACGTATGTTCGTTATAATTTGTGAAAAGTCATCGCATACGACCATAAAAGTACTTTTAACTATGATAATTTATATTTCCGAAAATAAAAAGTTACCTTTTGCACTTTCGCGTCATTTACGGAGAAAATCCGAAAGAAGTGTTGTCAAAATGCCGATATTTCGTTCGGACGGACCATTTCGTGGTAGCATTTAGCACGAAGAAAACGTCAAGTGCCCGTTTTCGGAATGAACGTCGATCATAATGCGAGTGAATTCATTCATTCAATCCGAAACTTAGCAAATGTGTTGTATAGTAGTTTGTATTATAATCTCTTATTTGGTTTAATCGTATTTGTTGCTGTGATACATCAACATAATTGCAATAAACCAACTTTTATGACCTTAGAAATACTTTTAAGCATACAAATTATTTTGAATTATTAGTTAAAGTCCGAAAGAAATGCTGTCAAAGTTACGTTATTTCGTTCGGACGGATCACTTTATGGTGCGAAGGAAATGTCACTTGCCCGTTTGCGGGACCGATTTCGGATAGAAAGTGTTTCATGGTAGGAATTGAACGAAACTTCGGTCCGAAATTTCGTAAAGTGGTTTCATGGTAGACACGCTGATTTGACGAGTTACGTCCCGTTACTCCGGGGTACTTGTATCGTCTATTTAGAATAGAGTATCCCACTGGATATACACCGTAGGCTTAAGCTTATGTTAGTAGACCAGCAAAGTTACGGCGATCGTTGAGAGGCGCAACATATTTTGTTAGGGATTCGTCTCTTTCAATACCTACGTAAGAAAAATGTATATGAATTCGTGTCCCTTCAAAATTTGGTTATAAATAAGCATATTTCCAAAATTTTAAAAGCACACACCCACTTCACGCCTTTTTCGTCGAAGGGGTAGGCAGAGGCATAACTCGTGCACCTACTTTACACCGTGCGTATTCCGTTCCATGAAAGTAAAATTGCTTGTTTAATGGCATTTAAATAATAATATTTACCAATAAAATGTCAGTCTGGTTCACGACTTGATATATAAAATGCCTTAATAATATGGGATTAATACTTATATTAAAATAAACCAAGAATCAGCTCAATAATATAGGGCGAGCTTTGCTAAAGTTGTTAATCAACTACGTGAACATACGACATGGAACCAGTCATGTCTGGCGTTTGATCGATTAATTAATGGCGGAAACACATTATTATGACGAATAGCGCTTCAAGAACCACAATCGAACGTGTGTGAACACTCGGTTCTATACATACAATTATATTAAACGTAGCGGTTGCATTCTCTTTGAATGATACAGACTTCAATTCGACCCCGCACACCACGGCGCCGCGGTGTGTGATACCTTGTGATCGCGTTATATCAAGGTAGAGTTTTAAAAAAATACTTATATACACAGTGTCAAATATGGAAAATGAAGAAAATTGCATTGACAATACATAATTTGAAGATAAAATTTGAGTTTCTAAAGAGAACCATACAAGTTTGTTCACCTGCATAGTGACAATTGATATAAAATTACTTGCATATGACAAATCGGACGAACTTCATGTCATGTGAGATTGTTGATCTTAGTGTAGAGCAAGATTTTGGATTTTACAAAATAAAAACTGCTGCTCGCAAATTAATTAGTGCAGGAAGCAGAGTTAACTTTAATTAGTAAGTATAACCACAGAATACTGAATAGTACTACGTAATAGCTAGTTACCAATGTTTTAAACTTATCTCCTTAGTGGTAACCAATAAAGTTTACTGTCTATTTTTGTCTTTTTCTTCTTTACAACAAATGATTCGAGAATGAAAGAGACAAAACACCGAGTAGTGTAACAACTGATTTAAATTGTTTATTGCTAAAGTTCATAGTGTGATTACTGAGTTTAAGCTACGACTTTGATTAGATTATGAATTCTTCTGTATCGTCATGCGCACATTGGACAGCTACCGTGATCTATTTATAATTTTATGATGTCTAAAAGTTTTACGAGTATCTTTTATTATAGCGTTTCTTACGATATTCACTTCTTTTTGTATCCATACTTGAATGAGAGGTCACGCCAGCAGAAACGATAAATAGTCTTTACTAATATTATAAAGCTGAAGAGTTTGTTTGTTTGTTTGAACGCGCTAATCTCAGGAACTACTGGAACGATTTTGAAAATTCTTTCACTAATAGGAAGCAACATTACTCCTGAGTCCTATAGCCGCGCGCAATTACTTATAAGGTACTAGTTGTTGCTTGCGGCTCCGCCGGCGTGAGAAAGATTTTCCGGGATAAAAAAATTTTACCGGGATAAAAAGTAGCCTATAGCACTCAGGAGCTTAGTTTATTTATTATGGCTTCTTATTAGTGACATAATTTTCAAAATCGGTTCAGTAGTTCCTGAGATTAGCGCGTTCAACCAAACAAACTCTTCAGCTTTATAATACTAGCTTTTGCCCGCGGCTCCGCCCGCGTGAATGACTTTTCCCGGGATAAAAGTCCCGCTTTATATTTTTCCGGGATAAAAAGTAGCCTATGTGTTAATCCAGGACATAATCTAACCGTGTGCCAAATTTAATCGAAATCCGTTCAGTAGTTTTAG
Source organism: Sphinx pinastri (assembly GCA_947568825.1). Classification (NCBI taxonomy): domain Eukaryota; kingdom Metazoa; phylum Arthropoda; class Insecta; order Lepidoptera; family Sphingidae; genus Sphinx; species Sphinx pinastri. Next base: position 15,002,389 of record OX387624.1, on the reverse strand, counting down.
CGTGAAAGAGTAACAAACATCCCTACATCCATACTTACAAACTTTCGCGTTTATAATACTAGTAGGATTAGTATAGATGAGATGCCCGGAACTGCATCGGTGTGTTATTTTTGCTGGAATGCTTTCTAACTAAATAAAAATACATCAAAATACTTTCAGCCGTCTATAAAATATAGGATACACTTGGTTGTATATCTTCTAATGAATTCTGCAAATTTAAATTCTAAAGGAGTTGTCCGCTTTTTGTACACGCATTTGTCCTTTTTGCCCACGCTTTTTTTTACAATAAAATACATTTTTCTCTTATTTACACTATTCTTAATTCAAATTTATTTTCAATTTTTTAGCCGGATTTTCTATAAAGCGTGTTTTTAAGTTGTTTTATACTACTATTTATTTATTGCAAAGGCCTAGTTTTACTAGTACTATCGAAATATATATTTTATAAAGTATCTTGGTTAAAATTTTAAGCCCGGTTTGGTCATCTAATATGTTTTAGTAACACCTATTTCGCAATAACAAAAAGTAATATCATGCCGATAACTTAATAAAATATTAGGATAACGGAGCACCAATTATTTAGCTTTTTTATGATATATAGGTAAATAATAGCTTTAATAATTTAACCACTGCTTTATTTAGTAGTTAATTTCTTAATCAACGTGTCCTACTGCAACAATATAAATATATTATTACGGTTGAATAAAAATGTAATCTTTGAAATCTCTCATGGAATTTGACTATTAATATAGGTAAGTATACTTAGGTACGGTATTCACCTTTCAACGGTGAAGGAAAACATTGTGAGGATATCTGCATACCTGAAAAGTTCTCTGAATTTCGAAGGTATGTGAAGTCCGCCAACCCGCACTAGGCCAGCGTGGTGGACTAAGTCCTAAACCCTCTCAGTAGTAGAGGAGGCCCGTGTTCAGCAGTAGGCAGTATATAAGGGTGTTACCACACCAATCGAGCGATCGTCGATCGATGCCATCGATAGATGGTAGAATGGATTAGTCGACGTCGATCGATAGTTTCTACCACACCAATCGATCGATAGCCGATAGATGCCATCGATCGATGGTAGAATGGATAAGTCGACGTCGATCGAGCGCTTGAGCTCCCTATGTCACCCAGTGTGCGTGTGTGTGCCGTCGACCGATGGCATCGACCGGCAATCGATCGATTGGTTAGTCGACCGGTATCCGTAGACCGATGCCATCGACCGGCAATCGATCGATTGGTTAGTCAACCGGTATCCGTCGATCAATTAAAGCTACCACACCAATCGATCAACGTCGACAGATGTCGATCGATTGGTGTGGTAACACCCTAATACAGGGTTGGTATGGTATGGTACATAGGTACGTTAAAGGAATATTTCTCAAAAATCAGTTCACTTGATTTCAAACAATTTTGTACAATAGCTACATACTCAGCTAGTATATAATTATACGTTTATTTTATTACAGATATGGCATCAAAAAATGTAATATGGAAAATGGTCAATGTAATACTTGTTTTACCGGTATTTGTTTGTGGAAAACCGGCATGTAGAACCCGTTTCCGAACAGAGGTCATATGTGTTGCAGGAACAGATGATTACGTATTACAAAAAGGACTGGTGTCTGACAATAACTACACCGTGGCAATCACACTTAAGGGTTGTCGGATTACAGACGTAGACACTGACGCCTTCAAAAATATCTACAGCGTGCAAGAAATCGATTTGTCACAAAATAAAATCAGAGCTCTCAAATCAGAAGTTTTGAATGCAATGCCAAGACTATTGTCTCTACGATTATCAAAAAATTTACTGACGTCTCTTCCTGTAGGACTATTCGACAATTTGCCGACGTTGCAACGGTTGGATTTAAGTGATAATAAAATAAGTTCCCTAGAATTCGGTATATTTAATAATTTGCCAGAATTAATACGCCTTGAGTTGACTGGGAATGCGTTGCTAGGTAAAAGTTTAGATCCATCACTTTTCGACAGGAATCCAAAGATGAGTTTTTTACGCGTCTCAGGAAACGATATGTCAGAGGCACCAGATCAGCTTTTCAATGCTTTCCGAGAACTGAGGATTTTGGACTTGAACAATTGTTCTTTAACAGAAATACCAAAATTTTTGAAGAGTTCCAATATAAAAACACTAGAGCGGTTGTCATTGCAAATAAATCAAATAAGAAGATTAGACGATCCTTCATTATTTGTTAATTTTGAAAAACTATCATCGTTAGATTTAATTGGTAATGAGATTGAAAATTTACATGAAAATGTTTTTAAGCCATTGGCGAATCTAAGTATCGTCGATTTATCTTTTAATAAGATAGAACAGATACCGGAAAAGTTGTTTTATAATATGCTCAGCGTAAAGAACATAGACTTATCAAACAATTTAATAGAGATTGTTCCAGTGAACGCCTTTCGAGGAACTCGTTTGCTGAAATTAAATTTGAGTGCAAACAAAATTCCATACTTAGGAAACAACTTCTTGTTAGAGCTAAGAAACTCTGCAACAAGGCTGTCAGAGTTTAATTTCGTCGACAATCCCTTTCAGTGCGCATGTTTATTGGACATCTTGAACGAAGTCAAATCCTACGGCGTTGCGTATAATTCGGATAAGTACAATGGAGAACATGAAGTGTGCGTTATGACCAGTGGGTTTAAATGTATGAGATATAAGGCTGAATTAGATTATATTAATATGCAACAATCATTGAAACATACAAGTATGGCAGGGAAACCTGATAAGTCTAGAAACAATGATGACGTGTGGTCTACATTTGGGCAAGGGCGTAGAATTGGTACCAAGTAAATGATCTTAAAAACCCAATAGCTTATATTAAGATTAAGACACAGTTTGTGCGAGTGTTTTTTTATTTTTTTTTATTGCATTGAATGACGAGACGAGCATGCCGTTCGCCTGATGGTAAGCAATACGACCACCCATAAACATTAGCAACACCATCCAGCACCTTGACTGACAAAGTAGTGAGTGGCATTCCACTGCGGTCCTCATCCTGAGACATAAGATGTTAAGTCTCATTATGTCCAGTAGTTATACTGGCTACAATGTCCTTCAAACCGAAACACAACAGTACATGCACACTGTTGCTTGGCGGTAGAAACAGACATTGCGGTGGTACCCATCCAGACGACCTCTTACATAATGAGAGACCTACCACCAGTGTGTGTGTGTATGTGTACGTGTGTGGGTGTGTGTTATGTTTTCACGGAAACTGCAGTTCCAATAATTATATGTATGGCATACATGACACATGTGAAGTGGAAATTCCTCAAGTGCTTTGGAGGGAAGCATACTAGAGTATTCCAAAATTAACGTCTAATATAACGTTCACTCCGATGTGGTGTCGGTGTAACCGTCTGTGGTGACACAATTTTTCATGTAATTGTATTTTGTAGGAACGCTTCGGCTTAGCTTTTACTTCTTACCGCTTGGCCACAGCCTCGCGCGATGCGAATTGCGGCGCAACTTGCGACGCGGCGGGACTCTAGCGAATCGCGCTGCGGCCTGCGACGGGCGGCACGGCCAGCGTGCGAAACAAATGTACTAGCGAGATGCACTCGGCATCGCGCGACCACAACAAAATATTTTGTTTTAGTTTTATATTGAACATTTTATAAGTGAACTACTTAGCAGACCAGTTAAAGATACGCAAATTAAATTCTGGAACGTTATAAAAAATATATGGGACGAAATAAAACAAGTATTTCCTGGATAGTAGCCTCTCGTTTTTTGGTTGACTAGATGTATACCTAATCTTGACTCAATTATATCTTGACTAAAGAGCAGAGTTTCAAGGCAATACCGTGCAACTTTTGATAGCAACATTTTTTAAAATTCTGTAAATGTCCGCCGCTTACGCCGCCGCGGTCGCAGCTAATCGAGCTGTAGCATACCATCGCACATCGCTTCGCCCGTCGCGCCGCGCGTTGGCTGTGGCCAGGCCGTTACAGCTGACTGCTCGAATGTTGAACCCCGTGTATAACATAAAAATACAGACTCTTATATTTTCCTCTAGTGTCGGCTCTATTAAAAAACGAATATAAAAATATTTAAATGTGGTTTAACACAGTTTTTAAATAGAAGAATAATAATATGTGAGGAACTCCAATATTTAGATTATTTTCCCTTCATTGCTCGTGTGAATTTTCCACCAGTATATGTAGTTAAATAAGCGTATATAAATAATATTAATAGCTTTTTAAGTACCTAGACGGTTGTTGTTTTAATCAGATTTTTATGTAATAAGGATGTAATAATAGCAATAATGTAAAACGTCTGAGAATGCAACACAAAATAGGCCGACTACATTGATGTACCTATTAAAAATACATCAAAGGCCGACTATAATAAATTGTAAGAAAGTGAAGCAATTATTGTTAAAAATAAAAAAAAAATTAAATAAAATTATATTTTTTTTGTATTTTACTACATGTTATAAGTAAGTATCTTGGTTAATTTATGATATAATCTCAAATGAAGTTCTTTCCTCCTTCAATTTCAATGATCTCATATTACCCGGTATTCGGTAATCAAATGGGAAAATACGTGAGTCGCGGCCTCAATCACACAACAAATAGCTATTCTTCAGTCAAGAAACATACATCGATTTCGACGCACATTTTGAGTTTGATCTTGGACTTTCCTGCTCGGGATTTAGATTCGTGGTTCCTATTTGAAGTTTACAAACAGTGCAGTACAGAATAGCTTTCTCAAAGCAGGTCTACTTTGTTATGAGGTAAGTAACTATTATTTATTTACGTATGATTGGATTTTTAGGGATTTCTGGCTTCAAAAGTATACACGTATACCACTTATGGTCCAAATAGTCTGATCTTTAATAAGTATACAGTACTGATTTGCATCAAAAGGTTTCTGTACAAATTATTCGTTTTTTTGATGATAAAATCTATAAATACAGATCAAAACGTTTCAAAAATTAAGGACAGTCTCCTTAATTTACACGTTCGATAGCTTCCCTTATGGCTCCATCTTAAATATCTCTGTAAGCCTGCAATATTATTATTGCTATAAAGTTAGGTGGGTACTATTAGATAAATAGTCCGTTGGTCACCTAATTTTATAATTATATTTTTTATGGCACTTTATTTTAATAAAGTCGAATTTTATAGTTTTGTTAATAACTTTAATGATACTTCTTTTTACATTTTGATATAGTAATTTATTACTTTTAAAATAATTATAAAATGACTTACTTCCATGATTATCCCGAGTAAAATTTGTTACATTTCGTCTATTCCAGATAAGGAGCCGGAAAAAACAATGTTACGGGAAATCTTGAGCGTAATATTCATTTCAACAATATCAGTTTGGGGAAGTCCGAAATGCAGAATTCGTTTCCATAGAGAGGTCGTGTGTGTTGCAGGAACCGACGATTACATATTACAGAACGGTCTAGTCTCAGACAATAATGATACCATGGCAATAATACTTAAGGATTGTCGGATTACAGATGTAGATACTGAAGCTTTCAAAAATGTTTACAATTTAGAAGAAATAGATTTGTCTAGAAATAAAATTAGTTACCTTAAAGTAGGTGTTTTGGACGGAATACCAAGACTATTGTCTTTAAGATTGTCGAAAAATTTGCTATCGTCGCTTCCTTTAGGACTTTTTGATAATTTGCCAATGTTGCAACGATTGGATCTAAGTGGAAATAATATTAATTCTTTAGAATTAGGTCTCTTTAACAAGTTGCCACAGTTAGTACTCCTTGGATTGGCAAGAAACGATATTTTAGGAAAAGAATTAGACCCATGTCTTTTCGACAATAATCCAAAGATTAAGTTTTTACATTTCTTAGGAAACAATTTGTCAGAAGCACCAGATCAGCTTCTAAACGGTATTCAAGAATTGAAGATATTAGGCTTAAATAATTGTTCTTTGACAGAAGTACCAACATTTGTGACAAGGCCCAACCTGAAAACTCTGAAAAAGTTATTATTGCAAACAAATCAAATAAGAAGATTAGAGGATCCTGCAACATTTATAAATTTGAAAAAATTAATAATGTTAGATTTGCTTCATAATGCAATTGAAAATTTAAATGAAAATGTTTTTAAACCTTTGACTAAGCTCAATTTTATCGATTTGTCATTTAACAAGATCCAGCATATTCCGAAAAACCTGTTTCAAAGCATGTTGAGTTTAAAAAGCATAGATTTGTCGAACAATTTAATAGAAATTATTCCATCGAATACTTTTCAAAGCTCTTGTTTGCGGACATTAGATTTGAGTGGAAATAGAATTTCAGACCTAGAGAGAAACTTTTGTTCGACAATATGTTTCTTTAATAAAACATTGTCGACATTTTACTTTAAAGACAATCCTTTTCAATGTGCATGTTTAGTTGAAATCTTGGATGAAGTGAAGAAGTTCGGTATTAAACATGACATAGATGAAGACAAAGAATACGCAAAGTGTTCTATGGCCAATGAGGTTACTTGTATGAGGCCTGAAGAAGAAATACGTGATGTGGGAAATGACGAGGATAAGTTGTGGTCTACGTTTGGACGTGCGTATTACTTTAATTCCACTAGTCTTCCACCAATTCCATCAATCTTCAATTGATCTTGAAGTTCTTAAAATAAATGTTATAATGTTAAGTTGTAATTTCCCTACCTTATTAAATTATACAATGCGACACTATATTATGTTATCTTTTTGTAACTAACCTAATATTAAAATTGGACGGGCTATCTTTACAGCGAGTGAGTTGGCCGTTTTAACCGGGATAGTGCTAATAAAGCAGCTTTCTGTTATGTTCATGTGGTGCGTGAGATTTCCGGAGATCCAAACCTCCCTTCCTTCTCCAATCCACATTCCTTCCTTTTACGATCAGCAACGCCTCCATGATTTTTCTGATGGCTGCTTATGGGAGGTGCAGATCACCATTAGGCAACCCACTAGCTCGTTTGCCGGCCAATACCTTAAAAAAGACAGAAGATTCATTTAAAAGTAACGATATAGCTACTTGGTCTCGCAATCCCATATATTATGAAGTGCTGTGGACGAGTCTACGTTGAGATAAATCTAAAGCGTGACCAGGGTCTATTGAAAAAACAATAAATTAAATATCTAAGTAATAATTTAGGTCTGACTCGATTATATTCTTTATAAGAATATTTTGTTATTTATTATCATAAAACTGCCTCGGTGGCGTAGTTGTATTACGGTACGACTACAATGCTGAGGTATCGGGTTCAATACCCGGGTCGGGCACGTGGCATTGGATTTTTCTGGAATTTGTGCCTGATAGGGCGATAGGCTCGCACCCTATCACATCATGGGACGGAATACACACGGCGAAAAGGGGGTGCACTAGTTGCGCCTCTGCCTACCCCTTCGTAATCGTAATAAGGCGTGCGTGTGTGTGTGTATATATAATTTAGGTCCGGATGGATATCTTTAGAGGAGGCCTATGTTCAGCAATGGACTTCATGTGGCTGATGATGATGATGATGAAATATCTAAGCAAAACATAATAGAGCCAAGATGTTATTTAAGAATTGGTGTAAAAGATTAACAAGTACAATATATTAAGAGTTTGCTAAACTGCGCAGTAATAACTATATTTTTTACGCGTACACACGGAATTCATATCATAAGTACCTATTGTTGATTTTAGTTATTCATCATTGCTCTTGATAGAAGCTACACAATAAAAACGATCGTTTAAGCTCAGAATTATTGAAGAAGTCATCTTCTAAACAGAAAATTGTGCAGTGTGTGAAGGAAGCAGTGTGATTTTGCAATAAGGTAAACATTGATTAACCGTTATCTCAGTATTTCTTTGTTCAATTGACCAAATTTTCCATAAATTAATAATGTAGAATCTACTATCTAGTCTATTCATCCTTTGAATTTCAGCTCTATAAGTATATTATATGAGTAATTATTATGCTTGTAAAAAGGTAGTTTACAAATAAATAGTTAATGGAGGAGTTGAAATTGTTTGAAAATCATTTAAGTATGAATTTAAATTATTTCTTTAATTAGATTTTGGCATGAAAACTATTTATTTCGTTGAATTATTTTGACCTACAGCGTTACGAGTGATTGGAAAAACTTTTTATAACAAATTTCATGCTTCTTAAAGTTTTATGAGCAAATTAGTATTTTTATACTCAAGGATAGTTTCTGTTTACCTACCAGAAGATTAGGAAAGTCAGAGGTCTCGCTATAAGAAACATGTAGTTCACGTTTATCTATTTGACAGATATTAGTAAATGTTATATTAAAAAACTTGTTTTGTTATAAGTAAGAATTTATTTTCAATCTTATGTCTACTTACTGTCATTCCCCAAATATATAATTTTTCTGTTCCAGGTATGACACCAATAAATATAATATGGAAAATTGTGGTCTCACTTGCTTTCGGGATATCAGTTTGGGGAAATCTATCTTGTAGAACTCGTTTCCGAACAGACGTGTGTGTAGCAGGACAACACGACTACATGTTACAGAGAGGAACAGTATCAGACAACAACAATACCATAGGCATTAGATTAAAAGAATGTCGTATTATAGCATTGGATAATCAAGCTTTCACAAATATGTACAATTTAAGAGAAATTGACCTATCACGCAACAAAATTAGCCACCTTGCACTTGGAGTTTTTGACCAATTGCCGAAACTTTGGTCTCTTAGATTGTCAAAAAATTTACTGAAGACGCTTCCTTTAAGCCTTTTTGATAATTTACGGAGATTGAAACGGTTGGATGTAAGTGATAATGAGATAATTTGTTTAGAATTAGGTATATTTAACAACTTGCCTAAATTAATACGCCTTGAATTATCAAGAAACGCATTTTTAGGAAAAAATTTGGACCCAAAACTTTTCGAAAGGAATCAAAAGATAAAGTATTTACATTTCTCGGGAAACAATATGTCAGAAGCACCTGATCAGCTTTTAAATGGTATTGAAGAATTAACGATTTTGGGTTTAAATAATTGTTCTTTGACAGAAATACCGAAATACGCAACAAGGCCCAATTTAAAAACTCTGGAGTTACAAATAAATCAATTAAGAAAATTAGACGATCCTGCATTATTTCTAAACTCCGAAAACTTGGTATCATTGGATTTGACTGGCAATGACATTAACAATTTAAATGAAACTGTTTTTAAACCACTGACGAAAGTAAAGAATATCGATTTATCTTTCAATAAGATGGAGCAGATACCGGAAAACTTGTTCTTTAACATGATCAGTGTTGAGAGCGTAGATTTATCCAACAATTTAATAGATGTTGTGCCAGTGAACGCTTTTCAAGGAACTCGATTGAAGACGTTAAATTTAAGTGCAAACAGAATTTCATTTTTCGAGCACAATTTTTTGCTTGAACTAAAGAAGTCAGATACAAAGCTGAGAACATTTTATTTTAATGATAATCATTTTGAGTGCCCTTGTTTATTAGAAGTTATAAATGAAGTTAAGAAATATGGTATTGCATATAATTCAGATAAATACAATGGAAAAGAGGCAGTGTGTTTCATGACGAATGAGTTTGATTGCATGAGGCATAAGATTGATATACGCAGTACCAAAATCAGGATATAAAAGACAATAACTTTTAATTATTCCGTTTTATTTGTTTTTTTGGGTATCAACGAGTATGATTGAGTGATGGCAGTTTCAACATGTGCCACGGCTCACAGCCAATCCTAGATTGCAGGAGTGATAGCGTGTTGAGGATATAATGTGTAAAAATAAATAAAATATTATTAGAAACTGCACGGTTTTGATTTAAATAAAAATATGTACCACTGAACACAAATACTTTTCACAAAAAAATACCACCAGGCGACCGACCGGCACGAAAGTCAATGATCAACTGACTCGGCTTGTCAAACGTTCGTGCTTTTATAGCAAAAATGGTAGATCACGTCACAAATACCCTCACAAAAAATATTTTTGTTCTAACAATATTATACTCCTACTTTTTTTTAAATTTAAACCTCTATGCAAGCAAGTAAGAAAGAAGTTGGAACATACGTGATTTACTTTACAATTAGAAGCTATCAGAACCTGACATTTGATGTAAAAACTGATATTAGATTTCTTGCTCTCTGCATTTAATGAGAGCAGCGTATGATCTTATTTTTCTTTTTACCCGACTGCGAAAGGAGGGTTATGTTTTTCAAGTGTATACTATGTATTTATGTATGTATGTATATATGTTTGTATATTTCTTTGGCACGCCCTACAGCCTAAACGGCTTGTCGTATTTTTATGTGAGTGGTATCAATAGATTCGTCTTATGCCCGATTTCTGAATCTCCCAGTTAAACTTTTAATAACTAGTGATCCATCAAAGTTAAACTTAAGATAAACGTCGGTTGACTTGCACTGTGTTTCTGAACATATAATGAAGCATTCGATAACTATGAAGCCGACAGCCAGTTCCTTGTTTTGCAACTAGATGGCTCTTTTTTAGCAGTCGACTTTAAAATGAATTTTATTACTAAAATTCGTAACTAATAGTTATTTTATTTACAAAAATAACTTATTTTAACATAGATCAACGCTTAAACATTATTTTAATTTTATTTTGTGCTAATTTGTTATTTGTCTAGCTGATGAATGACATCATTGTCGAATTAAAAAAAAAACGTCAAACAGTTCAACAAAATGTCTTATTTCATGCTAGCACTAGTTTGCTAATTGGTGTTTTATGTCGTTTTATTTAGATTTTGAGAATTTATAACACTACTGAAACTGTTGTGATTGGCCGTATCAACTATGTTCCTCTATATTGTAAATAATATCTAACAAGTTTCCGTCGTTTATCACTAAATGACACGTCAAATAGTTATGGAACAGATAAACGGCAAAAATTAGCCAGTTAAGTTAAAGTAAGTTTAAACTGAGTTTACCTTGCAGTGCGTGGTTTAGAAACGCAATTTCATGGGTTATCGAAGCAATAGCGCTAACGGATAGATAAACTGCCGTCAATAGTACTTCAGAAATCGGGCATTAGTCAGTCATCTGCTCACTCCGAGGTTTTTTTGTTCTACCTATATCACCAACTAAATTATGAGAAGTGAGCGTGTTATGCCTCCGACCGCGTTTGTGAACACTGTCAACTAAGATTATTCAAAATCAAAACAAAATATTCAAATTAAAATCTTGTTTCTATCTTTTCAGATCTTCAATGAATTTAATAAAGAGGGCAGATATAAAGGCAGACGGGATTTTTATTTTTCTTAAATATTTTTAATATATGCGTCGCGTCACAAACAAGGAAAATCAGTTTAGCACAGTAGCAGGCATTAATATAACATCACTTAAATACTTAACTTGTGATGGTGCAGTGAACTCTCAATATTAAAGATTGACTAATATTTAGTGGTTTTAAATAAATGCTTATCAAGCTTTGACCATTGGATTACACAAGGTAATTATTATTGTGTGAATACGCCGCAGATTCTTCGTTTTTTATATGTGTTGTGTTGGTAGTGGTGTTTTTCGTTTCGCACGGTGAATGCAAGCGCAACACTGCTAGTTTTTTCAAAATAAAAATCGTAGAATAAACAAAATGCAGTCCTACAAAATTTTATGCTTTTAATAGCGTATTTTTAGTTATAAGCTAGTATTTTTAAAGTTATTTCTTGTAGATTGGTAGCCTATCTATAATGCACCTCAGTAGGTATACGATTTCGTATCATTGAAAACAAAAAAAAAGAACGGGTTGCACTCCGGGAGTGCCGGCAGAAGTGAAAACCTGAACATTAACGTTGTGCATTTTTGAATATTTTGGAATGGTTAGGGAATAATTTCGCACGACTTGCTTTATTTATCAGTATAACAGTACTAGCATTTATATGGTTAAATACAATATTGTTATTTATTGCGCTATCGTCCAGGATTGAGTGTCGCCATCTAGCAGTATTATTGGGCGTCATCTGCTAATTGTCGATACCTCTGTACTTCGATGTCCTATGGATGTGTGTCGGGTCATCTAGTTGACTACTTAATGTAGTAGTTCCCAGCCAATATTGATAGGTGGCGGTGTTGTTAATTATGTCGCCACAGATAAATGTCAGAAATGCAATGGTCATCACAAGCAAAGTAAAATAAATCAAAAATTGAAAAAAGAATGTAATGTTAGATTCTTTTGTACTCGTGCCGTGCCAGCGCTGGGGAAATATCTTCTACGCAATGTATTTAAGGTTCATATTAGAAAGGGATGGTTTTAATGACGTTAATAAATAAAAATCCACTCGTTTCAAGAATTATAGCGTCTACGCGTTGTATTTAAGGTTCATATTAGTAAAACCTCCGCATGCATTTTCGTCAGATTCGGTCACGTGATCCTGACGCGAGTACGCGAGTTTAACATTTTATACCCATCCCAAGAAAAGTGCTCAACGCCGCTAAAGAAGTTTTCACTTCAAAATAATAACACTATTGGGAATTGAACTCAGGATTTCACAGTGTACTGTTCAAGCTCGCTGGTAGCTGCTTCTAGCCTAGCTAAGCGCTCACTCACAGGTGTAACTAATTTCGAAATTTCCATTTATAGGTGACATAACGAATTTAAATTTATTTTTGTGTTTATTATTAGCATAATTTTAAAGTAAAGGCGCGGTCTATTTCATCGCACGGATAATCCCAAGTATTATAAGAAAATAAACCAGATTTCCCAATCATATGTTTGGTGAAAACCCCACCACCATGACGCGTTTGACAGTTGCGTTCTGATTTCTGGGGTAACCAGCGTATGTCGCGTTGGACCGGCTGGCTTAATTCTGGTGACCATTGAAGGACGTTCATCCTTTATAAACATGATTCGCTTATAATGGAAATGGTAAAATTGATTTTTATATTAATGTAAAAAAAATCTCCGTGTAGGTAAGTGTCGTGTCGCGCTGTATATTCCGTTTGTAAATTCTGCTATTTATTTAAAAGGTCAGCCAACTAAAATGTGTGTTATTTTCAATACGATTTGACCGTAATTATTAATAATATTTAACACCTTATCAAATCATAGAATGTATATATCAGTAAAGTGTGAGTGTGTTAGTTGTGCCTTTTCCTACTCCTTCATGCTAAAAGGTATAATTGTCTCAATGATCCATGTATGGACGCCGATGAATTAGCGGACTTTAAGTTTGCACTTAATGATTAATTGCCTTTAATGAATAATTTTCTCTATTCCAGCATACATTGGCCGAAATGGAACTTTGGAAGACTGTACTCTTAGTCCTTATTTACGTGATATCACTAAAAGGTGAACTAATCTGCAGGAGTCGCTACAGTATCCTCCATTGTGAACCAGGGAAAACTGACAACATATTGACGAGAGGAATTGTATCAGACAATAATGATACTAGTTCGATTATCATAAAATTATGTCGCATAACACAGGTGGATTTAGAATCATTTGCGAATAATCCTCGCTTGAAAGTAATAGATTTGTCGAGAAATAAAATAAAGGAACTAAGACTTGGAGTATTCGATGGAATCAAAACATTGACTCATCTAAAGATCATGCAAAATTTATTGACAGCAATTCCTTTGGGATTGTTTGACCAGTTACCAAACCTGAAATTATTACATCTGAGTGATAATAAAATAACTTCTCTCGAGTCAGGTATCTTTGACAAGTTGTCTCATTTGGTCCATCTTGATTTGTCAGGTAGTGGACTCTTGGGCAAAGATTTGAATCCATGTCTATTTGACAAGAAACCAAAGTTGCAGTCTTTATTTTTTTCAAGGAATGATATGTCTCAATCACCTGAAAAGCTTTTAAATGCTTTGCCGGCCTTGACGACTTTGGAATTAAATACTTGTTCTTTAACTACAATTCCGAAATTTGCTACGGAACCTAATTTAAAACCTTTGTTATATTTGCAAATAAATACAAATAAAATAGATAAAATCGACGATACGACGACATTTGCTAATTTGATAAATTTGGAGTCTTTGGATTTAAAGAATAATAGGATAGAAAACATTACAGTGAACGTTTTTAGACCACTGAGGAATCTAAATTCCCTTGATCTGTCTTTTAATAGAATACTGGATATACCAGAAGATTTATTTACGGGCATGCCTAATTTACAAACTATGGATTTGTCCTACAATTTCATAGAGTATGTCCCGTTAAAGGCTTTGTTACCTAGATCTAATCTAAGAACGTTAAAATTGGTCACTAATAGAATTACATTTTTAGAACGTGGCTTTTTCAAGAAGCTGAGATTTTCTAGAAGGGCGATCTTGACGGATTTTGATATTGCTGGCAATCTCTTTCAGTGTGCTTGTCTATTGGAAATAATAGACGAAATGAAAAAGTACAGTTTTAGGTATAACTCAGACAAATATAACGGTAACCATGAGGTTTGTTCAATGACTGATGAATTTATTTGTAAGCGCGAAAGACTGAATGTTCAGTACTTTTAATATCTATTGCTTTAATCTGCCCTATTAATAGGTTTTATTTTAACTTATTGAATTAAATAATTATTAAAAGTTAATCCTTGGACGCCCGCGGTGGACACCGGTGTCCATTTATATAAGGAAATTAGCTTATAGCTATATATAAGCGGGCGTTGACTGGTTAATATTGTTTGCGGTTATTTATTTATTTTATTATATAAAGTATGTTTTATGCATTATGTCTTTTTTTTGTACTTTATATACAGTTTATAGTAATTGTATTAAATTAATTACACGTTAGAAATAACTAACAATATTTCAAATACTTCAGTTGCTACGGCATGCATTGATGTTGAAAAAAATTACCCGTGCAATAATTCTAATAAACTTAAAAAGAATAATATTTAATTTAGGAACTATTTTTAACTGTACTTCATCATCATCAGCCCGTTGCAGTCCACTGCTGGACATAGGCCTCTCCCAAGATACGCCACAGAGCCCGGTCTGCTGCTTTATGCATCCAGTCGCTGCCGGCCCTCTTGTGCAAGTCGTCCCGCCATCTGGCCACTGTACTTAATATTATTAAATGCTTATATTATACAGGATTACAATGGACTTTACCTCATATAATGTTAATTATAAATTATTTCAATATTGGGTACCATTCAAAACCCTCAAGAGTTCGTTTTCTAAACATCTTACGGAATTTCTTGATCTACGCGAATTATGTTTTTTAATCTTTATTAGTAAGCTACAATCTATTTTAAATCATTGGTACTACATATTTTTAATTATAATAATATACAGAGTGCTGAAACAATGTATAGTTTAGTGACATCTAGTAGTAGTTATAAGAACTTTATCATCCATACATTCTGTAAGTTGCAATGAGTAAGTACACAGTTTAGTTTTAAAGTTCTCTACTAGATGGCGCAAAAAATATTTAATTAAGTTTACTTTTTGATAGTAAATATTGATATGATATTGTTATTATTTTAGTACAGTTGTGAAAATCGTGTATAAGAATTTAGGCGGGTACACAAGCGAGACGACTAAATAATAATAAGCTCCATGTGTATATTATATGTGGTAATTTGTATTATAATATCTACAATAATAAAGAAATGCTCCTGATAAAAAAAGTTATACACTCTTCTTAGAATCTCCTGCTATCGATCTTTTTTTAATAAGAGTTACAAAAGTTCTGTTTTAATAATTTTTTGAAAAATTATGATTGTTATTTACTTAATTATAAAAGTAATCTCAATCCCACCAAAAACATTTTCATGTAGAATGTTGCCAAGACGAGACCATATGGCTCGCACTATCAAAATGTTATCAGTTCTCATGTAGAGCCAAGCTTCTCTCTATACGCCCTAACTTCACAAACTCAATACGTTAGTCAAAATATGTGGCTGGGCCGATTCGCTACCGTCACATGGGCTTAAGGTGATAAATTTATTCACTGTTCATTACTTTCTGTTATACAATAGGTCTTGTAGTAACTCTTAGTGGTAAAATAAATAAATTGCGCCTCTTTTTTCTTCCTTTGCTATACGCCGCGGCACAAGTTCAATTGATTTACTTAAAATAATAGTTGAAAATGTAGAGAATGGTAGAGATAAATGTTATTTATTAACATTATAATTCAACGTTGTTTCACGTTTTCCATTTGCAATATAAGTATCGTAAATTCTAAAATGCAGTTCATAAACTAAATGCAGCAGCTGCAAACTATACGCGTTTTCAAATTTCCAATTAAGAACGTTTTGTAACATTTTAAGACAATTTCATAATCGAGACCTCACACTGGCGGCAAAAAATATTTCTAAACACGTGCATAAAACCAACATCTGCGAAATCGGACGTTTTTTATATAAATTTCTTTGGATATCGGTAAAAAGTGTTGGGGGTCCGGTGTTTTTTAGCGATCACATATCGGGTGGAGTTGGACCGCGGTCGCGCGTGGTATGGGTAGACGTAAATATGGCGTGTCCTTTTACTTGTTTAGCTAAAGAGAGTGTTGGTAAATAAAAAAATATAATAAATATTCCTCACACCTGAACCAGGGGATAGGCAGAGGCGCAATATGTACGATCTTTAAACTTACGAGAAAAATAATGGTCGCAATGAAATGAAATGAAATAATTTATTCGAACCCATAAAATGTTATACATTATTTAGATTCCGTCAATATTAACTCTACCACCAGTTCGGAAAGCAGTTCTCACTAGAGAAGAACGGGCAAGAAACTCTAGTGTTGCTCTTTTCAAAATCAGTTCAAGGTATAAAATACAATGCATTATGTAGAGAAAAAAAAATACAATTCAGTATTTGTTAACTTTTGTTTAGAGCAGTTCATTTATATACTCGCAAAATAGGTAATAAATTTTTTAATTCCAACACTAGTGCATAACTATCTCAGGAATCATGTAATAATTTGATCTGAAATGTTCAAGATGTCGCTATTAATCTAAGTTCAAGATATACCCCTAATACTTAGATATAGTAAGCGCAAATCGCATCACTATTGTCATATCTTATGTGTAAGTTTGTGATTTTCTAAGTCGTGTGTTGATGGGAAAGTAATAAAACAAGGACGAAAACGTCTATTTACATATATTATAGAGCATTATGTTCCCTTCTATTCAACCTGGTAATGGATCATCTCACTAAAACAATCCCGTCGCCTTTGCCATGGACCCTTCTATATGCAGATGATATTGTTCTTGCTGCCGATACTGCGCAACAACTGCAAATTCGCCTAAATACCTGGACACACTCACTGGAGAAATACGGCCTTCGAGTCAGCAGGAGCAAGACAGAATATTTGAAATGCCCCTTCAGCGGAAACACAACACCCGAATACATATGCATTGGAAGCACGCCTATTCCCACTGCAAACATATTTAAATACCTGGGCTCCATGCTCACAACGGACGCCAATGTCGACGCCGATGTAGCTCATAGAGTTAATGCCGCGTGGCAAAAATGGCGATCGCTCACTGGAGTTATGTGTGATCCTCGCATGCCCATAAAAACAAAGGGAAAAGTCTATAAGACGGCAGTCCGACCTGTGTTATTGTATGGCTCAGAGTGCTGGACGACCAGAAGGGTTCATGAGCAAAAACTTCTCGTCAACGAGATGAAGATGTTGAGATGGTCAGGAGGTGTGACTCGATTAGATAGAATCCGCAACGAATACGTACGAGGAAGCTTTAAAGTCGCACCAATTACCGAAAAAGTTGTTGAAAGACGCCTTAGATGGTATGGTCATATAATGAGGCGCAGCGAAGACCACGTGGTACAAGTTGCGTTAACTCTGCCAGAAGAGAAAAGAGGCAGAGGCCGCCCGACGTCGACCTGGTGGTCTAATATAAAGAGGGACCTCAAGAAAGCCCAATTACCAGATGTGACATCCCAGGATAGATTAACCTGGCGCAAGCTAGTGAGGAGACCCGACCCCAAATAATGGGAACAGGGTTGGACAAGGATAGAGCATTATGTTCCGCATAATGGGAGGCAATATTTTTTAAGTAATTTTGTTTCGGTATAGGTTTATTAGTGTCCTAACGCTAAACTATAAAATAAGATTTATTTCATATTAAGATATGTATGGAACATACATTCTTATAATGCAAAGTATATTTTAAAATAAAATAAACATCAATATTGTTTTACTAATATGTATCAGAAAAACATCCACATGTACAAGCGGAGAATTTTGATAGCTCAGGTAAAGCGAAACATTTTTTATAATAAAATGATTCTTCAAAAGCCTTAATTATCTGGCACGAGATCGCACTGTTTTTTTATCAATCCTTCTCTTCCACGCCATTTGGCCGAATATAATTTGTTGGCAACATAAAGTTTGTGTTTTATATTGCTGTATGAAATTGTTTTGTTCAATTTTATATTCTGCAAATTTTATATATACTGGTTAAATGTAACGAGTTGTAAATAAAAGTGATTCTTTCGTTGGTCCACTCGTGTACATGTTTTTTTTATTAGGTCAAGGAAAACAATTGGCCATAAATGAATGAAAACAATTCATCAATAAATAAGTAAGCAATGCCTATGGTATTAAGTCCGCCTATGTACTTCTGTATATAAAGTATGTATCTATACATAAATATTATCCAGAAGGCTAAGTACCGTCGGTATGTCTATATTTTCTGGCAAGCAGTGTGCAAGTTCGTGTTCTCATTTGCAGTAAGTATATCGAAGCCATTTGATGTCACAGAGTAATGAGCATTTACACTTAGTAATTCAATATACTAGGATGCATTAATTTTATTAATGGGCAGGCGTAGTACTCACTCCCAAGCCACTTGATCATTTTCTTAATTGCAAAAACGAAAACACTTTTGTGATTGAATTAGAAATCCATTTATCTATATCTTCCCAATCGGTCGAATAAGTAAGCTGTATAGGTTGTAATGAAAACCATAATGTGTTACCAGCAAATTATAATTTTTAAATGACACCTTAAAATGTTGTGCATTTATTTTTATTATTACTTCTATATTCTTAGACTGCCTCGGTGGCGTAGTTGTATTACGGTACGACTGCTATGCTGAGGTCTCGGGTTCGTTCCCCGGGTCGGGCAAAGTGATATTGGGTTTTTCTATTCAGTATCAGCCCGGAGTCTGGAATTTGTGCCCGATATGGCGATAGGCTCGCCCCCTATCACATCATGGGACGGAATAAAAATGGCGAAAAGTGGGTGCATTAGTTGCGCCTCTGCCTACCCCTTCGGGGATAAAAGGCGTGAGTATGCGTATATTCTTAGACCTAAGCAACTAAATTATAATGTAAGAAAAACTGGATATCATTTTAATAAATAAATAAATAAATAATGACGACTCAATTGTTAACTAAGGCGTTTATTATTTAACCAACACGTCATTCGAGGACTGAGGTATAATAACCTGGCATACCCTAACTCCTTCCTAATCCTGCCTCAGTAAAGTGGTGTTCGTCTATAATTCCTGGCACGATGCTATTTCCGTGGGTAAGATCAAGTACATATTATATAAATTTTATTTGCATAATATGTTTTTAATACATTGCGGGTTTGCAATAATAAGAACAATATTTGGTTAACTTTATTGCTGTTCATTTTATATTTTTGACTCTCAAATTTTGTGACGTGTAAAGAAAGTTAGTGATTTTATTTTTGTAGTTAATTTAAAGTCGGATTGATTACGTTTGACGGTGAAGATGATATGTTTATTTTTTGGGTTTCTATCGTGTCACTTTCACTTCACCATCTTTTATTGAATGAAATAGCCCGCCAATTAAGAAATTTATTTCAAGGTTTTAATATTTATTAAAAGTATCTAGCCACGGTACAGACAAACACATAGTATATGCAAACTAGCCGGGATCCATTGTAAGCCGTTGGGAAGTTCTAGCAATCATCTTTGATCTCAATTATCAAATCAGTTTATTGTCGTATCCTTAGGAAGAAACAAATTATAAAATATTGAAACAACATAGAGAGAAAAATGACAAGTGAAATAAAGGTTTTAAAACGATTTTACGATTATTTATAAGATACACACACACACCTTTTATCCCCGAAGGGGTAGGCAGAGGCGCAACTAGTGCATTCACTTTTTACTGTGAGTATTCCATCCCATGATTTGATAGGGGGCGAATCTATCGCCATATCGGGCAAACATTCCAGACTCCAGGCTGATACTGAGTATAAAAACCTAATATCACTTTGTCCTACCCGGAGAACGAACCCGAGACCTTAATACAACTACAACACGGAGGCAGTTTATTATAATATGTTTGTAAATAATGATGTAATTTATTTTATCCAGTTTTCAAGCTGACATCAACAAATGATAAATTCGGAAGGCATTTCACGCTTTGTCGGCGGGCGGGGTTTGGGTACGATACCTGAAATGTGAAAGAAACTATGAAAGCCCATGTAATATATTTTAAATAAATAGGTATCTTATACTTATCTAATGAATACTGACTGGAAATAAAACGAAAGATTTTTCTAGCAATAAAAATTTTATAGACAATAATTGCATACCTAACACTGATGAGTAGCCCCCCGAGGCAATTCTTGTGCGCTGGGTCTTCACACCCAATGCACGCCCATGCCCGGGGGGACATTGGTCGCGGGCCGAGCACACAGTTCAGTGTGTATACCTCTTGGTTGGATAACACATTGAGGCCTAAAAGGGCCCGCGAACGTTTCCTGGCACCCTTTTCCTTTCCACCCATCCTAGGAACCTTTCTCCATTCCCCCACCTTACCTTCCATCTTCCTCATCCACTTCCTTCCCAGGCCCCTGCAGTCGTCAAGCCGGGGATCATGAGTATCCCATTCGCAGGTTTCCCCCAGTGTTGACTGCAGGATCGCCTACCTAAAAAAAAAACACTGATGAGTACCACAACATATTTTTAATCGCACACAAGAGCAGAAGCAAGGAAAGCCAAATTATACAGCAAACAGCTGTCCACGGCACGAGCTACGCGTCCCGTCTTAATTGTTGTTAAGATGAAAAAAATCATAAAAAACGCATCAATAAAAAATACAATTTGGCAAGGAAGGTAAAAAGACAGGAAGAGGAGGCATATTGTGGCCACTTCCGTGGCTTGTTTACTGCGTTATATTTGAGTGGATGTGGTTCGATTATTTTTAGAATGTTGTTTTGTAGCCTGGTCTTTTTATTTTTAAA
The DNA here is from genome assembly GCA_947568825.1 of Sphinx pinastri. Taxonomy (NCBI): domain Eukaryota; kingdom Metazoa; phylum Arthropoda; class Insecta; order Lepidoptera; family Sphingidae; genus Sphinx; species Sphinx pinastri. The sequence continues at coordinate 14,981,251 of OX387624.1, read as the reverse complement.
TGTTATGAGGAATTCCTATCTTATTTATAGTCTTATTGGTCTAGTAGTAGTATAATAATGCTATAGACCGTGTATTTCAGTGTTCGATTCCTAGATTGGACCATATAAATTGAAGTGACTTTTATTTTTCTTTGTAAAAAACATTCAAGTTACCTGGTATTAGAATTTGTGCCCAGTATGGTAATAAGCCCGTTTCATTTTAAACTATTTGTGACTCTGCCTAACCGTTACTGGTGGTAGGTCTCTCATATGGAGAGTCCGTCTGGGTGGGTACCACCGCAATGTCTATTTCTACCGCCAAGCAGCAGTGTGCATGCACTGTTGTGTTTCGGTTTGAAGGACATTGTAGCCATTGCAACTACTGGACATAATTAGACTTAACATCTTATGTCTCAGGATGACGAGCGCAGTGGAATGCCAAACAGTACTTTGTAACTCAAGGTGCTGTATGGTGTTGCTACTGTTTATGGGTGGTCGTGTCGCTTACTATCAGGCGAACGGCATGCTCGTCTCGTCATTCAATGCAATAAAAAAAAAAACCTTGAACAAAGACATGCAATTATTAATAGACATCTCTCGATCTTATCAGTTTACTTTGCGTAAAATAATGATTAAGTTATACCTAAGACATGTTGGCTCTACATACGAGATGGTGAATTATTTCTCAGGATTGATCTCAGCCGGGAAAAAAATATGTAAAGTCAGGTAATTGTTATACGCTTGATAGTCATATGATAATTCATATAACCCAAATATATATTCGTAATACGAAGTGGTGTAAAAAGAAAAGAAATAGGTCGTCAATAAATGTCAAATATTGAATAAAAACATGAATCTATCCGTAACTATTTTGACTATAGAATTATATTACGCATACTCACGCCTTTTATCCCCGAAGGGGTAGGCAGAGGCGCAACTAGTGCACCCACTTTTCGCCGAGCGTATTCCGTCCCATGATGTGATAGGGGGCGAAGCCTATCGCCATATCGGGCACAAATTCCAGACTCCGGGCTGATACTGAATAGAAAAATCCAATAGCACTTTGCCCGACCCGGGGATCGAACCCGAGACCTCAGCATTGCAGTCGTACCGTGATACAAATACGCCACCGAGGCAGTCAGAATTATATTATACAAATATTTTTGTGTAACATCAGAATCAGCTTATCTTTGCGTGATCAAAGATAACCAGTAAGTCATGTCCACACAAAAACAACGTATTAGCAGAACTTTTTTTATTCGATCATCAATTGTCCAATGCTCTCGTAGGAAAGGAAAACTTAAAAAACCTTAGCTCGTGCGCAAACTCTCGTTTTTACGGAAGCGTGCGGTGCCATACGATATGTTTTTTATGTCTTTTGTGTTCGGTGAAATGTAGTGAAATTAATTTTGCCATAGCATGTGGCTAATGACAGTGGTGCATAGAGCAGATGTAATGGCGCAGGTTTCAGCTGCTTTTTGACTGGCAAAAATAAAAAGCGAGCCGAATAAATGGTCATACTTATAGTAATCATGCACTATTTTTTATTTAAGATACAGAAAAGAAATGCCTCCTTTCACTCGATTGATGGAATGTACATCATCAGTATATGCAAAGCAAGGAGTCGATTGCGCTTTTATTTTTGATACGAACTAAAAAGGTTGGTTAGCTTAAATAAAAACTTTAAAATTGTTTTACTTTAATTTCCATATACCTATTTCTTATCAACTCAAAAACATTTGTATGATAAAGAAAAATCTTAGATATTTCGTAATAGTCGTGATGACTTTAATATTTATTTTATTTTAGAAGCTAAGGAGTAACCCTGTCGTTTGTTGGTAATTCATCAACAAAACTGAATTAAACTCAATACAGAACTTTTGAACTTTGTTTGGTCTGAAAATCATACAGAGCAGAGTTAAAAAGCTCTCTTCATGCTTCTCTTTTCTAAAGGACATTGAAAACAAAGATAAAGGAACTATTGACTAGAGTCTAAAAAGGAGTTATAAGGATTTAGCCCTCAATGTTATTGCTAAAGCTATATTATAGTCAACGGAGACCGGGCGGTGGTGATATATACTTAAACTAAAATACATTTTAAAATAAATCTTGTACATTTTTAGATTATAATGTAATATCTACCCTGAAGTAATATTTATTTTCGGATAAGCACCCCAATGATCCAGCGTTGCACGGTATCAAAGAGCACAATGCATCCTTACATTTTGCGACAATAACAGCCAGTGTTATATTTTCTTATCGTCAAAACCGATAAGAACAAACCATATTTTTAAAATACTTAATTTGTTCCCCAAACAGTATATTAAACGTTATCAATCAAAATAAGTAAATATCCTCCGATGGTTTTTTATTCGCATAGCGGAAGTGTGGCACATGCCGCGTTTAAAGCATCAGGAATTGCCAATGCAAAAAAACCTTTAGTTTTATTTAAACTTTTTTGTGAGCTGCGAGCATTTTAGCAAGTAATTTTTTCATAGTCGAAGGTATCTTTTTATAGTGTCCAGATGTTGTATGCAGATGACATTTTTTTTGTCGCATCGTGCGATTTTTAGTGGTTTGTCGGTAGATATACGACTTTTTTGAGGGCAGGTGGCTTGCATATTTTTTTATTAATGCGCGGCGTAGCTGAAAAAATTAACATAAAAGAATGCGTTTGACATCATCAGCTGCTGTTGATGTGGAATTTGCATAATATTACCGAGTGTTTTAAAGTTATTGTTTCAGACCCTACAAAGAATAATTACACTGTTTTTGTTTAAGCTTCACTGTTTTTATAAAAAAGCAATAATGAATTAGTACTTTAATGTAACTTTTATTTGCGTATAATTATTAATAATATAGGTAACATATTTTTTGAGTTAAAAAGAAGTATATTTAATTAATTAGATAAAACAATTAAATGCAATTTACAGGATAAAGAAAAAAGAAAATACAACTTTGGGGTCTACTTTCTTTAGGCCTATTCTCAATTCTAATCACAGAGCATAATATATACTACGGAAAATTTTAATATATAGCCCGAGGTGGTGCACAGGTTTTGTAAAGAGTATTTTTTTATTGGTTGATACATGTTTGTTGTATTAGGTACCTTCAGGGTTTCAGCTATAAGTATTATAATAACTGTACAAATAATGCACCCACAATTCGCCAGAGTTATTTCTCTTCCGCCATATTATCTCATATTGGAAACAAAAATAAACGAAAGCAAATCGTTTCTCCAAACTATCGATATCTTAGTATACCTAATATGTATGCGCATTGATCTTTAATTTGTCAATAATTCTAAAGAGAGAGAATATTTTTTTGTGATACCATATATTGAGACCGTCTTACCGTCCACCATCTACTGTAATAATATAATCATGCGAAAATGTTGCGCGCATTAACAGTTTAGCACAAAAGTGGTCATTTAATTTTCTAATCTGGAAATCTCAGACAGATTTCGCGGAAATATTAGACTTTGATCGGACATTTGGGCTGGCAACATGCGAGAAACGGTGCGTTTTTAATATAATAAAATAAAAATATAATTGCCATTGAAAAACAAATAATCGCGGCCGACCGTCGAGGGCACAATCAAAAGCATTTCGATTTGAATAAATCAATCCCTTATAGAAATGCATCGATATACAGGGTATGGTCAGTTTTTATCGGACTTAGTTTTTGAATTTTTTTATTGAGACGATATGTTTTTGAAAATAAGCCTTTTTAGAAATAGAACTGTAATAATTTATGTTAGTTTGGTAGACAAATTGTCGAACGCAGTTGGTCGTTTTGAATTTAACATAATATATTCAAAGGAGATGTCCGCTTTTAGTATGGGTGCTGGGCCTCAAAATCGAACCCGGCTCAAATTTTGTGGATATTAAAGAGGCAAAAATTGGATGTAGGAACCATAAAAAAAAAATTATACCCCTCCATTTATAATTAACTTTTTTAAAAACGTTCATTTTATATCTATTTTTTAAGCCAAATAAAATTATAAACCTCAAAATCGGAAGTCTTTAAAATTATACGATTTATTGCAAGGCCTAGTTTATGGGAGTATTATCAAAATATAAATAAAGTATCTTGGTTTGAATTTTAAACCCATTTTTGGACATGTCCTTTAGAAAAATTCGAGCATCTTCTGTCAAAGCAAGAAGTCGTGCGTACGATTCTCGCAAAACAAATACTTATGTGATCCATAAAATCGGCAAATATTGTTGAAACGATATTCTCGTGTTCCTGGTATTCACAACTTGCAGTGTGGGGTCAGGGTTTTATGTTGGGTATTTATTTGATACCTACGCACATTTTTAGTGTGCAAATTATATTTGTTTTAAAACATATTCTTATCACCGTGACATATGAACTCTAACAAGTCATTTAACATGCACATATTAAAAGCAATATTTCGTATTTAGTGCATATAACGCATGCAATTGAAATTAACAAATCAATTACTTAGTTTTATAATTAGTTTCGTACAGATTTAACATAGTTCCTGGCCGTACAACAATTATATCTAAGACACTAGTGTTTTATAGTGCTGGATTCAAGATCTTCCGCTTATCTGAGGACTGACATGAAATGAATGATGATCTAGGCAAACATAAGACTCATGAGAATTGCTCAATATCGCCGAGTTTTAGCCACAATCCACTTAACATATATGCAGGTATTTTCAAGTCATAATTATAATAATTGTATGATAGAGCTACATTGTAGTCTAAAGACTCGTTTATCTTCAACATGAATGATCTGATTCGACATATACATTATACAGTCTCATGAAACCAACATGAAGTGAAAGATATCTGTTGTGTTTCGTATGGTACTACCTACCTAAGTATGTAAGTAAGATGTCCCAAATAACTATAGACCACTATTCTCTAATCCCTGTTTGATTCCTTTATCCCGACAGCGTTCAGCAGTTGACTTCCATAGGTTTATAATGATGATGATGATGTATCTATGATTTGGAATTATGTATAGGCTTTGGAAATCAATTAATATCATGTGACCTTATTACCTTGCTGGCATATGAAATTAAATTATAAAAGCGTGTTCTAACGTGTAATGATAGTTCTAACACCGTGTCTAGATACGTGTCATACGTCACAACCTGTATATGATGCACTTTTTCCAAACATTTGGAGGTTGACTTTTTGAAGGGTTTTTTCGTCGCCAATTATGCACATTTTTGCCGATGCGGCCCGTTTGACGGCCGATCGAGAGCGAAACTGATTCAGGATACCGAGAGCTGGTAATGTTTTTGCCTGCAAGATCTGAATGCTTATTGATACATTTTTACGCACATAATAATTCGTTAAATTCAGTTTTTATTTAATTATGACCTTCGAAAAAATCTTGAGTAAGATGCTATAATTTACGAATTATTCTGTGTATTTAATATCACTGATTCATTATAGGTAATAGTTATTAGTCTGTAAGTGTTCAGTCTAGATTTTGTGACCTTTGCTTGTAAAATATTTACAAAAAATATGAGTCAATAAGTAATTTACCAAAAATCGATACAGAAATGGAGAAATACAAATAAAAAAAATATGAATAATTTTATGGTATATTAATGAAAGAGATTGCGAGTTTATAATAAAAAGCACATTATTTAATATTGTTATCTTAATATTATAAATGCAAAATTTTGTGAAAATGTTTGGATGTTTGTATGTTTGTTAGAAGTAAACGCAGAAACAACTAAACGGATTTGGATGAAATTTTGTACACAGCTAGATCATGTCCTAAATTAACACATAAGCTACTTTTTATCCCGGTAATTTGCTCTTATAGCCATTACATAATTTGCTTTTATACCTAAGCGATGACGACCCGAGGAAGAAAGGCAGAAAGAAACTCCAGGCTAAATTTTTTCGTCATCAATTGTAATGATATTCTTCCATTTTTTTTTAAATATATTTTACAGTTTCATTATTACACAGGTTAATGTATGCATGAATGTAGCCCTAAGATATGATATGATAATATAATAATGGATTTATTTTCAATTAACAGGAATGTTGTATTAAAGTATAATACTGCAATACCGTACATGACGATACAACAAACATGTCCAGCTCGGAGACAATACCGAATTCCATCAAATAAAAATCACTTTGGCCCGTTTTTGTGTGAGTTTTTGCCGGTATACTTGATGAGGACCCTTCCAGATTTGAAGGGATTCCATTGGACTCCGCAACAGCATTGTGCTATAGGTTGCCTGGAACACAACTAAACATCAATATCACTAAGGGTGCAGACACAAAAAACGGTTGCATTCCTATTGAATTATTTTCACTTATTTCTTTTATATGAATCACTAAAAACGGTATAAGAATAGTGAATTTAGTTTAACACAATATGACGGAATTAGAAATGAGATGACTGTGGAATGTTTTGGACGCTGAAGGTTCGAGATATTTTTATGAATCGTCATAGAATTAGGTAGAGTTTGTTTCGACTGGTTATTTGGGAAATACGAAATACTTTGCTATCGTTATTATAATTATCCTGTACTTGTTTCATTCTGTGGTTGTGTGTAAGATTTTTATCCGTCATCTTATTATTAAATTCGGAATCGTTTCCGTGACCTTCCGACATAACTATAATTCTATAAACTGTCAATAGGATCTAGACCTACACCAACATATCGATGGCTTCCAAACATTAGGTCGTAAATAAAAAAGTACGATTAACAGAGGACCATTTAAAACATTAAAATGCATATTAGATATATAAAACATTAAACATGTTTTAAATATCTACCAAAACAATCCTTACTAATATTATAAATGCGAAAGTAACTGTCTGTCTGTCTGTCGCGCTTTCACGCCAAAACTACTGAACCGATTTAAATGAAATTTGGTACACAGATAGTCTAGAGAGCCTGAGAAAGGATATAGGCTACTTTTTATCCCGGAAAAATATAAAGAGGGACTTTTATCCCGGAAAAACTTTTATAAAAGCTAGTAATGTTATACTTTAATAATGTTGTACTTTTTGATATAATATGTGGCCAGGGCCTGTAGCCAAGACGTTTTTATAGAAGCGTTAACGCCAATATAATAGAAAATAATGTATACGAATGACATATTTTATCGACAAGTCTAGCGCAAGGATACTTCATTCCCATGCATTTGTTTCTATTCTATTGGCGTTAACGCTTCTAGAAAAGCAACTTGGCTACAAGCCCAGATACATAATAGTTTAAAAGTAATAGGACTATACAAGGATCAAATCACAGGAAAAATTTAAAGTTATCTTAAAGGCTATTTTTTTTTTATTGCATTGAATGACGAGACGAGCATGCCGTTCGCCTGATGGTAAGCGATACGACCACCCATAAACAGTAGCAACACCATCCAGCACCTTGACTGACAAAGTACTGAGTGGCATTCCACTGCGCTCGTCATCCTGAGACATAAGATGTTAAGTCTCATTATGTCCAGTAGTTATACTGGCTACAATGTCCTTCAAACCGAAACACAACAGTGCATGCACACTGTTGCTTGGCGGTAGAAATAGACATTGCGGTGGTACCCACCCAGACGGCCTCTTACATAATGAGAGACCTACCACCAGTAATTATGTAATTAATCCTTCAACGCCCGCGGTGGACACCGGTGTCCATTTAGATAAGGAAATTAGCTTATAACTAGGTATATATAAGCGGGCGTTGACGGGTTAATATTTTGGAACAATTATGGCTACACATAACGAGTGTATACTGAGTAGGTAATGAATTAAAACCTAAATAACTTCCTGCAAAGCGGTAGGTCGGAATCACAAATGACTATCCTGCGTATTAGTTTATTCAAACTATAGCATCAGTTACCTCGCTTGAATTTTAGTCTGTCCACTAGTTATGAAAAACCTTTTCTTAAGTCCACATCAGGGTACCTTGGCTGGCTCAACAGTGTTGGCAACTAGTATATTAGTTGTTGAGGTATGATTTCTAACTTTTCCAAAAGTAAGTCATATGTGTACCTACATACTATATGTGTACCTACATACTACATACATCAAATCTATTTAGCGATTTCTGCGTTTTCTTCTGCCATGCATTTTTTTTTTCAAAATGTCGTATTTATATTAGTAAGATTGTCTACATCATCTTTATTTCACATAGGCACTTAAAAATCATTTATCCAAACATACCTCATTTATTTAATGCCAATGGAAGCGCAAACAAAACAACGTACGCAGTAATCCACAATGGCGCTCAGGTGTCAAAACAAGCTGGACACAGGTGACGCGGCACCTGAGCTCCAGCTGCAAGACACTACTGCCTTCGACACGCGCCTCCTTAAAAGAACTTTAAATATGGGCTATTCCTATTTAATACTTTAATGTTACTACTTGATATTGGTGAAATCCCCGGTAAATAATGGAAGACATAATATATACTTTTAAAAAGTGTGTGTGTACTTATGTAGGTACACGCGTTAGAAGTTATACTTCTTTGGCGTAACAAGATAAAAGTCTTTTTAAATAACGCGCCTCAAGAAGTATAACTTCAATATCTTTCGCCATATTCTACGTTCAAAATTCAAAACTAAAATGTTGACTATAGCTAACTTCAGGGTGTCGGTTTTTCGTCACGGTGTGCGCGCGCATCGTAAAAATTTAATCTCATCATTTTTCCCTAACGCGCCAGAAGAAGTATAACTTCAAAAAACATAGGAAGTAATTTACATTTCAATAGAACTTCTCATTGAAAACAGACACGGTTTTTTTTAGATTTATTCAGGTTTTGTGTATTTTTTAAGAAGGAATTAAAATATGAATGGATGAATATAACTTGTGTTTTAAATTTTGAGTAAAATATTTGTGTTTGTTTGGCATTCTAAACAAATTATATGTAAAAAATAATGAAATTAAGATGAAGGTAAAAAACATAAAATGCTTAATTTATTTATCAATTAAAGGACTAATTAATATGACTGAAGGATTTTCTAGAACTCGATATTACCGCTAACAATGATAGCAAATATTCTGCTCTAAATTATTTTCAGTCAACATAGCAATGCAGTGCACAATATCTAAAGCCCTTTACTATTCGAATGTCAATTAATCCTTCGCAGCCGTTGATTGCATTGGCAACCGTTGCAAATAAAATGCTTTTAATCTGTTGACATAAGTTTTTAATCGTCCCATATTAAACTAAATAGAGGTTTTGTGTTGTTCAAAGCCAGCAATGTTCGATAAAACGAATTAATTGTTGCCATGGTTTATGTGACTAATAGTTAATAGTCTTTTGCAACTATTTAAATCACTATATTCTTAGCAGAATAAAGTTCAGTTGTCTTTATTATAAAAAATAGACAGTAAAATATTAATAAAAATGAAAGTTTATAACATCTGCCTATAATATAATTGAAGCATATTTTTATTTCTTTGTAAAGGTGATTCCGAACATCTCGCTCGATGTATCTGAAAGTGAACCCTTCAACATGAACATGTGTTCGCATCAATACACATAAAAACCACAATGGGCAAGCTAAGTGCCGACAATACCGTCTCGTGCCAACTTTTTGCGGAAGACGACATGGCGAAAGCAAATACATTTATCTCACAAAAGACCGGCACACTCCACTCAAGAACTATCGTGTTTCTTAAAAAAAAGATAGCACATGCCGAAATCTGATTACCGACATGTTTGCTCAAAGGGTTGCCAATGGAAAAAACACGCGCCTTTTTGCACCCGTATGTTTTATGAAAAAATGCAAAATTGATTTTAGCAGATGTCTATTCGATAGAAAGGGTTTGATGTATTTTTTTATTAATAAAAACATTCCGTTATGGATTGGCTGTCAGTATTTATATAATCATAGTTAACAGATGTTTAATTTAAAGCGTTAAATAGATTTTTTATGATTTCCCTGGATGTTACATTTTTCTATGTTTTAATAGCCCATTATAGTTCTTCCTGCAGATTACGATCGATTGTTATTTAGCGCCATGTCGTGGCATCTGCAAATCAATTTTCCATTTGAAAATGGCGCACTCTGTGTAATTAAATTCCCGAGATATTACAAAAGATAAGGTTTACAATCAATGAAATGGATATTTTTTAAAACATATTTTTAACATATTTTTTCACGCAAATAAATGAATTATTTGATTGACGAAGAAAAGATTACCTGTAGGAAAAACAATTATAGGATTTTTTTATTTAATATTTTTATATTTAAATGTTCACAGCCCTATATTGAATTTTGTAAAATAAAAACTATTTCACAATATTTGTTATGTTTAATGCTAATAGACGCTATTTTACCCAGCCTTCATTAAAAGCCGTGTGTACATATTTTTTCTCCTCATACGTCAAATCTATATTTAAAAATTGTTTAATATTGACGGAATGCTGTTTTAATGATTCAAGATTATTACACTTTTAGTAGAGCGGGTATAGTAAAAATGTACTATATGTTGCTAACTTCATAACCAAGGGAACTTGATAATAATAATGTAAAGGAATTAATATATGGAGTTCCATCTGTGGTTTAGTAGTAAGTTACATATATGGTGTGGAACTGGACTGGTATACCCTAGGTTCTATTCTCAGGTCAAGCAATATTTTGTATGTCTTTTTAACATAAGTTGATGGGGATGGAATCGTTTAAAAGGTTGCGCGGTAAAACGAACCAAAACGAAATCTCTTTAATGATGTTTCCAAAGTGAATGACGTTCCTAAATCACATTGGAGTAGAGTGGCAGCAACGTGATGATGAATGATAACTATTGGAAATATTTTTTTTCTGACAACCGATTTTATTTTATATGGAATGAAAATAGTTCATACATGTTCCGTAAGATGTCGCTACCTTAAAGTAAAGGTGATTCTTATATTCCGCTTAGTTTTATCGTGGGGTTTTTTTACGATACGAAGAGCGATACTATATGAAGAGCAATAAGTAATATACTTATAGAATTTCGTAAAATTCTTATAAAGCAGTGACTTATGACTCGAGATAATTTTAATAAAGCTTACATTGTTGAATAAAGAAAAATAAGTACATATTTCTTTCGCCTATTTTCTTTATTATTGCTTTACCTAGAACAGTTCAATATTAATATAATAATACCAGCCCTGTATTATATACTGTCCCACTTCTGGGCACCAGCCTCCTCTACTACTGAGAGGATTTAGGCCTTAGTCCACCACGTTGGCCTAGTGTGGGTTGGAAGATTTCACATAACTTTGAAATTCTTATGGAGTACTTCGCAGGTGTGCAGGTTTCCTCACACTGTTTTCCTTCACCGTTAAAGCAAGCGATAATTCACAAAGAATACACACATAACATTAGAAAAGTCAAAGGTGCGTGCCCTTGGGTTTTGAACCTGCGGACATTCGTCTCGGCAGTCCGTTCCACTGCTAACTAGGCTATCGCCACTTCGCCGTAGAGTCCAAGTGGGTCTTTAATTCGTAATATATAGATTAATAGACTTAAGTTTCATTTTAGAAGTCCTTAAAAACACCAGTGAACCGGTAAAGACTAATTAATGGCGCATATTTCGAGCAAAATCGCTTTACGTATCATGCGAAATATTATAATTTTGGATTTAACCAAGTTTATTGTTTTTAATAAAATTTTAACTAATATTATAAATAGGAAAAGTTTGTGAGTATGTTTTAGGTGTGTGGGGCTAATCCCTGGAACGAACTCAACCGATTTTATAAATTATTTCACTAATAGGAAGCTTTATTACTCCTGAGTGCTTAGGCTATAGGCTTTTGATCCCGGGAAAATATTCAGGGGATTTTTTATCACGGGAAAACTTTTTTACACCGGTCGAGCCGCGGGCAAAAGCTAGTATGGTATAAAAGATATTCCTATGATAAGATACAACGCACGGATAAAAAAATAAAATTAATAAAGAAAATATTACAGTTTAAATTTATCATATTTACATTAAATCAAATTATATTATAATCAATCAAATTATAATTGATGTCTTTTTATCATCTGATGATTGATTAACCCTTAGATTATTCTCCAAATGAATGTCCCTGTTCTTGAACTTTGATTTGTTATTTGGTAACTAAAAAAAGGATTTTGATAAGAAATGGCAGTGTTTTTGTGCCATAGCATGCCATAAATGGTCTGTCGCCGACCGCTGATTAGAATTCAGCTTTAGTATCTAATGACTACATTTAGTTTTTTGTGTATCTGTGTACCATAAGTGATGACCATTATCTTGATGCTATTTCGTCTTTATATAAATTTGGTTATAACTGACGAGGTTCCTTATTATAAATTATTGCTTATAGTTTTCAGACTGCCTCGGTGGCGTAGTTGTATAACGGTACGACTGCAATGCTGAGGGATCGGGTTAGATCCCCGGGTCGGGCAAAGTGATATTGGGTTTTTCTACTCAGTATCAGCCCGGAGTCTGGAATTTGTGCCCGATATGGCAATAGGCTCGCCCCCTATCACATCATGGGATACGCTCGGCGAAAAGTGGGTGCACTAGTTCCACCTCTGCCTACCCCTTCGGGGATAACGGGCGTGAGTGTGTGTGTGTCTGTGTGTGTGTGTGTGTGTACTTATATTTTTCAGGTGTGCTGGGAGTTATCAGTTTGATTCCCGCAGTGAAGTTTGTATATTTATAAGTAGTATGTTAATGGATGATATGGAGATTGAGTTAATGTGTGTATAAAAAGGTAGTAGCTATTTTAATTTATAATATCTTTATGTGGAAGTTTACGGATTACAAATTTAGCACAGAAAAAGATGACGTTATTTACTAAAATTCACTAATGAATTTATAATGTTGAATGCGCGCTCATGGAACAACTTAATTAATGTATTTTAAACGAGACAGACTAATCTAAACATTTTTTTATACTAGGTTTTATAGTTTATAAGCATATTATCTTATTAACCATTAATTATACGCGTAGAATCATTTATTAGTGATAATTACGAATGTGCTCGAAGAAATGCTACATCGCAAAAACTGATCAAAATCGGCTAACATACGATCGGGTAATAACCAGAATTGAGTGAGCTCTACCGTAGTAACTCTGTTTAATTTGAACATTATTGTCTAAGGTTTAAAGTCCAAAATGGTTCTTGATAGCTGCAGAAAGGTCTTAAGGGCTAGTCGGTTCATACTATGGTATGCGACGTAAATTCTCCCTTTGTAGCCATGTATGGAGATGAAAGGGAAAACCCTTAGCTTGCCTTCAAGTGTTTTGATTTAATAAAAACAAATTTGTAATGTATAAGGTCAGATAAACTTCTAGGCTTAATACGGATTGTTTTTAATAAAAACGTGTTTATCTAAAGAATTCACCAGCGCTTTGCTTCTTGGGGTAAAATATGTCGCTTAGATAAAACCTGATTGCGGTTACAATATATGATAGGTTGTCATTAGCCTGTCCACGTTATATTTATACGCTGTGTGAATTGTAGCTATAATAAGGTTTTTGTCGCCCCCCGAGGCAATTCTTGTGCGCTGGGTCACCACACCCAATGTACGTCCATGCGCGGGGGGACATTAGTCGCGGGCCGAGGCACACAGATCAGTGTGTATACCTCTTGGTTGTAAAACACATTGAGGCCTAAAAGAGCCCGGGAACATTTCCTGCCACCCTCTCTTTCCGCCCATCCTGGGAACCTTCCTCCCTTCCCCCCACCTTCCCTTCCATATTTCTCCTCCACTCCCCTCCCAGGCCCCTGCAGTCGTTAAGCCGGGGGCTCCAGTATCCCATTCGCAGGTTTCCCCCGGTGTCGACTGCAGGATCGCATGCCTAAAAATAAATAAATAAGGTTTTGTCTCTTTTAGCTAATAGTAAGATGGCTATAATCCTGGTAACTTTCGAGAGACGCAACGTAGAGACGACCAGAGGTTTGACATTATACTTGGAGTACACTGTCCTGATCATCAAGCTTAGTTTAACCACTTTGTCGTGCTACTATTAATCTATGCGTATAATAAAATAAGTAACTTTGTAAAAAGCAATGAATAACGTAAATATTTTCGAAGGTGGTAGTAATGTAGCTGGTAGGTGTTTTGTTAGTGTTAAAGAAAAAAGAATTCCAAAGTTCATGAGTTTTATGAGCATTATAGAATATGGGTGTTTAATAAACGGACTGGGTTTAATCGGCTGGGATTATGTGTGATATGACTTTTGTATGACATGGAATTTCTCCTCTCATTTTGGGAGAAGTACGAGATTTCAAGTATCCACAGATTGTGTTATTCGATGGTTCTATTTAGAGTTCCTAGTTCTTAGTCTATTTTCGATCACATTATGGCTTAATAAAAGTACCAACCATTGTACCAACCAATCAGTTAATTAGATAAAAGAAGGATGAACTGTAAATGCTTATTTTAAAGAAAAAACTTGAACAATAACGTTGTGCATTTTTGAATATTTTGGAATGGTTAGGGAATAATTTTGCACGAATTGCTTTATTTATCAGTATAAAAATATTTATTTATTGCGCTATCGTACACAAAAATGACAACCTCCGTCTTACGAATTTTCGATCAGGTCACGTGTCCTGACGCGAGTTTAACATTTTATACCCATCCCAAGAAAAGTCCTCAACGCCACTAAAGAAGTTTTCACTTCAACAAACTCAGGATACCACATAAATATTACGAATTTCAGCAATTGCGTCATAATGATATTATTTAAGTACTGTCCCTTTGCCAGGCACGGGTCTCTACTACTGAGAGGGTTTAGGCCTTAGTCCCCCACGCTGGCCTAGTAGGTTTTTCAAAGTTCCAGGCGACAAACATAAACTAACTCTTATATGTTTTGTTTTGTGTCGGTTAAACTGAGGCAGGTACTTATAAGGCACGGTCGGGGATGCCAGCCAGCGCGTGTTCGCATTTTTGAACGGGACGAAACGCTGTCCGACAGATCGCTGCCAAATTCCAGATTGGTTATTCTTTGTGTGGTTGGCAATACGTAAATATATGTTCTATAGGTTTAGATTAGCAAGAAAACTTGCAGAATACCTTCCGCAAGCGATTTATATCATGTAATTTCTGCCTGAATTTGCAAAAGTCATGTTCCGCGACTTGCAGATCTTGCAGCGAGTCGGATGTGTATAGAAATTATTTAAATTCGCCGGTAGTGTATACCTGTACATCTGGAAGTTCTTGGGCAATATATTGTTGAGAGTGCTAGATAGTCTAAACGTGCTATAAAGTTTAACAACTACTCTATATATTACTCACGAGATACTTTATACAACTAGAAACAAATCAAATATTTTGAAGTAGTATTCAATATTTTGTCTTGGGGATCAAGCTGAAGTTGTCATATTCGCAAAAACCACTGTATTTAGGAGATTGAAGTTAAATTTAAATATACGGCAAAGCTCGCCCATGGTTCGGACCCCAATGTGGACGTGCTGAAGCGCATAAACATGAGGCGTATCTGGCCTGGGTTGATGCTCGACACCGTAAAGCAAAGGACTTACACCAGAAGAAAAAAGCGTTTAACAGAGCTGCCAAGTCCTGTAAAAAGGTTCTACAGAGGGCTCGCTTTGACCATATTAGCCGAATAGGAAACAAACTGGCTTCATACCCCTCGGGTAGTAAAGCCTTTTGGTCCCTAGCTAAATCAGTTGAAGTGAACTTCTGCCACCCCTCATTGCCTCCACTGCTAAAACCTGACGGAACCCTAGCCCACGCTGCAGAAGAGAAAGCAAACTTGTTTGCTTCTCTATTCGCAGAGTCTTCACGTCTAGATGTTAGTAGCGCGATACCTCCAACTCCACCTGGTAGTACGACTATGTTGTCTGAAATCCGCATTCGCCAAACAGAGGTTCGCAAAACGCTACGCAATCTGGATGTGAACAAAGCCAGTGGTCCAGATGGTATCCCAGCCATAGTGTTGAGGACGTGTGCTCCCGAGTTGTCTCCTGTATTGACACGCCTGTTTAGACTCTCTCTCGAAACTGGACAAGTGCCCAAATCTTGGAAGCTTGCTAACGTGCAGCCTGTTCCGAAAAAAGGCAGTCGTGCCGACCCTGGCAACTACAGGCCCATTTCGGTCACATCCATACTCTGCAAGAGTATGGAACGTGTTCTGAATAATCGGCTCCTAACGTACCTAGAAGCCAATGATCTCCTCAGTGACCGACAGTACGGATTCCGCCGAAACCGGTCGACTGGGGACCTTCTAGCGTACGCTACGCACATCTGGAATGAAGCTATAGAGAAATACGGGGAAGCGTTGGCCGTTTCTCTAGATATTTCGAAGGCTTTTGACAGGGTTTGGCATGGTGGCCTCATAAGCAAGCTTCCAGCATACGGCTTGCCCACTGGTCTTTGTGAGTGGATATCGGACTTCCTGAGGGATCGATCAATAAGAGTAGTCTTAAATGGCTGCTCTTCTGATCACATGGCAATTAATGCCGGTGTTCCCCAGGGGTCGGTACTCTCTGCGACACTTTTCCTGCTCCATATCAACGATTTGCTAAAGCCCGGTACCTTTGGGTATGCAGATGACAGCACGGTCGTAGAGTGCTATGTATCTAACCCACGTTCCACATCGGCTGAAGTCCAGTCACTCAGAGAAGCTATGGTCCAGCGTCTGAACTTGTCCCTTAAGGCAGTCTCCGATTGGGGCGATGCCAATCTGGTCAGGTTCAATGCAGCCAAGACACAGGCGTGTCTCTTTTCTGCCAAAAAGAGGCCATTTGACCTGGCTCCCTCTTTCCTTGGTGTGTCCGTGCCGATAACGGACCACCTTGATCTCCTTGGCGTTACGCTGACTTCTACCCTCAACTTTGGCTCTTACATTGAGTCCAAGACTCAACTAGCTGCAAAAAAACTAGGTATCCTAGCAAAGGTGCGGGGGTACTTCACGTCGGAACAGATGCTAAAATTATACACAGCGCAAGTTCGTTCTTGCATGGAGTACTGTTCGCATCTTTGGGATGGATCAGCTAAATACCAGTTGGAGGCGTTAGAATCCGTCGAGAAGCGCGCCAAGAGGCTCATAGGTAACGATGCCCTCGTTAAAGCTCGACTACAGAGCCTCGAGCATCGTCGCAAAGTGGCTAGTCTATCGGCGTTCTACCGGATACATTTCGGAGAATGTGCTACAGAATTGCACAATTTGATTCCCCCATCCCCATTCCACCACAGGACCAGCAGAGATACGGCGAAGCGTCACTGTTACACGGTGGAAGTTCCAAGAGCTCGCACTAAGCGCTTTGCTTCCACCTTTATTGTGCGGACAGCCAAATTGTGGAATTCACTACCATCTTGTCTATTTCCGCATAGATATAATGTGGGACTCTTCAAGTCGCGAGTGAATCGGTTTCTTCTGGGCAAGCGTGCTTCACCTTAGGCCGCATCATCGCTTTACATCAGGCGGATAGCGGACAAACGTGAGCCCATTAATAATAAAAAAAAAAAAAAAAAAAAATACGGAGAATTCGCGCGATAAACTCGTTCTATATTTAAAATATTTACGGACTTTAAAAACATGTGCAGCCATATTTATTTCGTATTTTATTATTGAAATCTAAAATAATCTGGAACTGTAATGCTGGCATAATATTTTTAGCAACCCAAATTGCATTATTGCATCAAGCATGCATAAAGCACAAAATTTATGACGTTTAGCATTGAGTTGTCTATTCGAGCTTCCTAGTACAGTCGCGGGTAAAGATGATTTATATTATATTTATTCACTATTGCTATGGTGTGACACATGCGAATGAGTTCGTTGCCCCTATTCTAGCCAATTGTGGGCGATAATGAAATGTTTGTCTCTAAATATTTTAGTTAAATTCAGGTGGTTTTACGAATTTATAAGGTAATTCGGTAAAAAAATCAAGTAATAAAAATCTAACTTTGCCCACAAGATGTCGCCATATTCAAGTAGGGACATGGATAAATAATTGTAAATTTCAAAGTACAGGCGGTCTGTTCCTAAGATATATCAGTACGACGTCAATGCTATCTACTTACCACAAAATTCAAATGATTCCTACGGGAGCAAATTGCCGGGATAAAATAGTATATGTTAATCCAGGACATGGTCTGCCTGCGCACCAAATTTCATTCAAATCTCATCAACGGTTATTGCGTTAACTTCTAACAAACATCCTAACATTTCCACAAACATTCTAATCCTACTATAATATTATAAACGCGAAAGTTTGTAAGTATGGATGTATGGATGTATGGATGTCTGGATGTATGGATGTTTGTTACTCTTTCACGCAAAAACTAACGAACGGATTTCGATGAAATTTGGCACACGGGTAGATTATGTCCTGGATTAACACATAGGCTACTTTTTATCCCGGGAAAATTTAAAGCGGGACTTTTATCCCGGGAAAACTCATTCACGCGGGCGGAGCCGCGGGCAAAAACTAGTTTCCAATATTAGTAAGAGTTAGATAAGACTTTAGGCGACTTTAGTATATCTAATGAAAAGAAGATGAGTTCTTTATTCCCATGGATTTCACTATAAAAGATGCATGTTCAATGTTAAGCTATTTTCGTGTCGATTGAAAAAGAAATTATATTTTATATTTTCGGTTCATATAAAGAAACAATAATGTTGCAACTTGTATATTGTCAAAATCATTGTTGCAAAGAATATTGAAATTGCTGGAAAGTTACGAAATAAAAATAAAATTTTGAACTCGTTCGTTCTAGGAGTCAAAGAACTTATTTTGTGTTCGTTTTATTGTACACGAGTTTATTGCTATTTTCTATTAAAATAGGTAGTTAAAGGAAGCTAGTTGTTCGTTATCTATTGCGACGTAGTGGCAGCATAGGTGAATGCCTTCTTATCTTAAACAGTGAATTTTGTTATATTTCATTGTTTTTGTCCATATGCCTTTGTGGGCTCGGCGCAGTGTAGTATTTCAAAGATTTTACGACTAGCCCTTTACTTGACGTCAACCTCCTAGGTTCAATCCTAGGCAAAAATAACTATTTAAAAATAACTATATTTGCTAATGTCAGATAATAGGATGTTAAGACCGACACAAATTTATTTACAGATTTACGTTATTTAATATGGATTTACTGTTTGTGGCATATTTACATATTAATATATTTTTTATTAATTTAAGTTAAATTTCGTACTATCAGGCATGTGTATTATTGTAGGTAGGTACCTACATATTTCGTTTTCTATGTTACATTTAATTCCATTTTATAATAAAGAATTAGACGTCAAACTATCACGATAAGTCTGATTCTTCCATTCCTATTAGCAAACCTATAAAACAGTAGCTAATAATAAATAAAAGGGCCAATCAATTTAGTTATCGACGTTACAATATACGCGCGGGCAGGTGAGGAGTGCAAGCGAACTGCAAATGTCACGGCCGACTTTATCGACGCATTACCGATATTACGACTTCAATACGACAAAATTTAACTAAACTCGTCTTTTAGACAGCTGTCCGACATAAGATATTAGTTGCAAACTGTCAAGATGAATCTTTGTCTTGTTAGCTTGTGTTTTGTATGAAAAATTAGAAGGAATTATCGATTTCGTCTATATTATTAATAGAGCGAATGCTCGATTCTTTCTATATTTACGTAGTTTGGAGTTTATTGAGACAAAATATTGGGTGTGAATTAAGGTAATTTTTTAAGCTATTGCATAGCTTCTATCGCGGGCCTTGAGCGTGGAGACCGAATCCAGAAATTCCGTAACGAAAATAACCTGACATCTTTTTTATCTTACTAATATGAACCTTAAATACAATGCGTAGAAGCTATAATTCTTGAAACGAGTATATTTTTATTTATTTTATTTATTAAAGTCATTAAAACCATTTCTTACTAATCTAAAATGAACCTTAAATACATTGCGTAGAAGCTATTTCCCCAGCGTTGGCACGGCACGAGTACAAAAGAATCGAACGTAACATTCTTTTTTCAAATTTTGTTGATTTATTCTACTTTGGTTGAGATGACCATTGCATTTCTGACATTTATCAATAACAAGACTAAACGTGCATTGCTCGCGTTTAAAAATCTACTTTATGGGGTAAGCGTAAGATCGAATTTGTGTTTAGTCAATCAAAATTTGTGATAAAAAATGTTATGCAATAGCTTTACCGCGGCAGTCTCCGAGTGCCACACGTATTTTATTTTGTGTATTTTGTACGGCATTTTATATAATAGTGTACTTACATACATGTTCATATAAAGCTCGTATCTTTATTGTTGAAGTGTTAAGTAACCACTACACTCTTATTTCACCCAGCGTATAGCGAGCCTATCGCTATATCGAGGACAAATTTCTTAGATCTCAAATATATTACGGATCGTAAAACTCAGATGTTAGTTGCCTTGTCTGAGAACCAAACCCTGACACTTCATCTAAAGTAGACTAATAAGAAGCCCTGATATTTAGTGAAACCAATTTTATTTAGTGCGCTCGGGTAGGTAATCCACTATCGGTAAACGCTGTTTCTGACTTGCCTTGAGTGCTGCTTGACAACAATATATTATTTATAAAATGTCCCGGTAGCAACTCGCTTGCATACAAGACTGTTTTTGTAAAAGGGGAGTAATTATTGTAATTATAATATCACTCAGAACGACAGTTTGCAATTTTGAGTGATCTCAGAAAGATAAAGGTAGTTCTAATCTAAAACTTTGCTCTATCTTTTCACATTATGGTTAGCTTGTAATAAGGCGAGTACATTATACATAGGTAAGTTATACATCTATATATAGGTAGTATGAACAATAAATATAGTGTAGTACATATTTATGCGTACACATTTCATCGTATCTATAATTGATAGTTCGGCAATCACATAAAAAGTGTCAAAGAAGTAGTTTTATAGCGTTGTCCTATTTGGTTTATAATTACAAAACAATACGAGATCATTAATATGACAGGTGACGTTGAAGTTTCATAAACCATTTCTCAAATACATTCGAAACGGTGTAAAATGGAACTTATGTCTTTGTATTTACTAAAAAATGGGTACATTTAACGAAACCATAACATATGCTACAGATGCAATTATTATGGCATCTGTTCTGTTCAAGCACGTGCCAATTTAAGAACTGGATTCCGATGGGCTATTTTTTGTCTAGAACTAGAGTAAAGTGCTTTTAAAGGATCAACTTCTGGTGCGCTTATATTTAGGCGCCCAGCATCTTTGTAAAAGTGATTAGGACACCTGGCGCAAGATGTCGCTGTATCATAAGAATATATCAATTAATACAGACTTGTAAATACATATAGTCAATATCACATTAAGATACATATGAAATATTTTATATGAAACGAAAGAAAACATTCGAGGCAAGAGGTTTTGATTCCTAAAGTGAGGACTACCTTTACAGGTAAACTATCCAAGAAGTCGTACAGTTACAAAAATGAATGCTCAACCACCTGAAAGTTGTAAATAAGTCGCTTGCGCGTCGTCTGTCAGCAACATGCAACTTACAACCAAAGTAGACAATAAGAGTTATAATGACTTCTTATATTTACGCGAATGTTAGACATTGAAATAAAACTATTTTGCGGATTTTATCGCGGTTTTTTAATTATTATTTTCTCCCGACGTTTCGAAGGCTTTGCAGCACTTCGTGGTCCAGTCCGCCCCGTGACCACGAAGTGCTGCAAAGCCTTCGAAACGTCGGGAGAAAATAATAATTAAAAAACCGCGATAAAATCCGCAAAATAGTTTTATTTCAATAAGAGTTATCTTTTTTTTTTTTTTTTTTTTTTTTTTTTCGCGGAGAAAGTGACTTATTACTACCGCCCAGCCTTCAAGGGGGGCGACTGAGCGGTTATGTTGGGTTCACCGTGCCTTACGACCCGGCGTTGAGCCGCCCGGAGAGATGTAACCATCGGGCGACCGCCGGGCCGAGTCCCTAACCTATGTACAACGCACGGCATACCAACCAAAACTCCGCGGTGGCCATCTTCGGCGCATTAGGGTCGGCTGTGGGCTTCCTCTGACGGAAGTGTCTAAGTTGTCGTCCGCAGCCGCCCCTGCGCGGTGCCGCCTAGTGCGGCCCGTCTCCTGTTTGGGGGGGGCTCAGAAGCCCCCGCACACCGAAGGACGCTCTCAGCGTCAACGGCAACGTGAGGCCTACCAGCCACGCTGTCGTCCATCACAGGGATCGCAACAATGTGCCACTAAGAACACAAAATTAAAGACGGACAGCCCCCTGCCGCCCGCCTGCGACCCCGGTGGCCCCTATTAGTCGCCTTTTACGACAGGCAGGGGATACCGTGGTGGAATTCTCCAAACGCCCCCAATCCACAGGGCGGAAGACGCCGGTCAGTCGTCCACCCGGCGCCTCCTACGTCTTGTCTGGCGGCGGGAGGGATCTCCGCGCCTCCGATCCCTCTCAATAAGAGTTATCTGCTGTTTCCTTTGTACATCTCCGAAATGATTGCATCTGCTTGGTAAAATATAAAAAATGGGTGTTTTATGTTGAGAAAGTGTCATCATCATCATCATCAGCCACATGACATCCACTGCTGAACATAGGCCTCCCCTAAAGAAAGTGTACTATCACCAAATTGGCTAATTGTACCTACTCCTGTCAAACTAAGGGTTCTAAATAAAATTATATAGGTAAACTATCTCAAGCAGGCTTTACTTCAATGGTAATTGTCCATGAACGAACTATCGGCAGTTAACTAACTTTATTTTAACAAGTTAGTTTTTTATATACTTCACTTGTCACAGCGAAATCAGTCTTCCAGCTGTTGTTCTGCGCCACCTGTACTCCATATTCTACGAACGTTTGCAGCGTGCCTTATATAATAGCTACTAGTAATTATGAAATTAGACATTCTAATGTCTTACTAATTGCTCGATTTGTATTCTCGCCGATATTTTCTGACGTTTTATAGGGCCATAAGTGCAATTTGTATGGAATAGTAGTACGCTTAGGGGATTTTTTTATTAACATAATGTAAATGATTTGTGTTAAGATCGCAATGATAACGATCGGCTTGTTTCCACATGATGTTGATTATGCTGACGGAAATGTAATGTTTACGAGACTTAAGTAAGTAATTTTGATTTGCGTTACCGTTATATCTTAGATAATAAAGGCGAAAAGCGGTTTTTTTACGAAAAAAATATACTAAGCTGGTAAACCGATCGTGAAAATAAATAAATTAAACTGGAAATATCCATAAATTACTTGTATTATTTTTAATCTTGATCTATTCTTTTCTTTTTAGTTTTATATTATTCAAACACTACAATATATATCTCTATAATTTTGTTACCTTGTCAAGGCAAACCATTATACAATATTTAATTTGCATGCTTTATTTTTTGCGCCGAAAACTAGTTTCTTCCGACTACACGACATCTTTGAATTTGAGTTATAGGATTAAATGAGTCATTTCGGTGTAATAAAAGCGAACAGACGAGTGATACCTACAACTACTAAGGTTGTCTTCAAATTAGCTGCGCCACTGTAGCGCAGCAGCAGCGCTGCGTTGTAAATCCAATAGAATTGCCACGGCACAAGCTAATTCTTTTCTACAAGTGTTAACGCCAATAGAATAGAAAATAATGTATGCGAATGACATATCTGACCGATCAGTCTATCGCAAGGATTCCTCATCACTATAAATTTTTTCTATTATATTGGCGAGAATGCTAAGTGCCGAGCATGCAGTGTGGCAGTCGCGCGTTTTTTTTATATTCATCTTGCAACGCCTTGCCGCAGCAAATTTGAAGGCACCCTTAATATAAAATTAAGTTGGCTTTACATTGTACGCATAGTAAGTAGCCCAAGCATTTCCCTAATTTGATTAATTATGGCACCTACGAATAATCTAATCTAATGATCTACTAGTTTAGAGGTCCAGGAATACAGAAAAATAAAATCAAAACTATTCAAATGTCCGTATTGTGAAAATGAACCTTACCTAAAGTAGACACAGTTTAATCTACTAAAACATGGATTAAGGAACGAATTAGAAAAGTTTTATGTACCAGGAACGCATAGGGCAACAGAAGTTTATACGTGAAGTTGTACACGCTGGTTCTTATCATTTAACATTGATTTGATTTTAATAGCATTGTCGATTAAATTGTGGTAGATATGTATTGCATGCACGATAGCGACGATTTAATATATAGGTTAATAAACAAATATTTAAATATATTATACAGGGACATTTTGACATTACTAAATGTAACCACATTGACACACACAAAAAGATATTCTTGAAAATAACTATAAAAGAAGTTACTTGGACCACAGATAACAAAAAATAAGTTTAGAACACAATTATCATCAAATTAAAGTTATTTTAATTTTACACGCTCTAATGCCACTATTAGAGTATTCGTCGCAGCGGCAACATCACACTCTCAAATACACTCACGCACACGCCATATTCGCACTGAAGTACAAAATGATACAAAATATAAAGGGATTTCTGAAAATATTTGTTATTCATGGAGGAATTTTGGCGAAATATTAGCAGAGGTAAAGGCGAATATTATGTGGTTTCATTTATTAACGCAATTTCAAATTTACCCTGTATATATTTAAGAAGTCTCACGAAATCATCATTACATAATAAGACACTACAAGAAGAATAAGACTGCAATGACGGGGTCTCGGGTTCGATCCCAGGGTCGGGCAGTGATATTGAATTTTTCTATTTAGTATCAGCCCGAAGTCTGGAATTTGTGCCCGATATGGCGATAGGCTCGCCACCTATCACATTATGGGACGGAATATACGCGGCGAAAAGTGGGTGCATCAGTTGCGCCTCTGCCTACCCCTTCGGGGATAAAAGGCGTGAGTGTGTGTGTAAGAAAAAGAAGAAGACGACAAGCTTATTAGGTACTAGTATTGCTCGCGGCTCCGCCCGCGAGAATTACTTTTTCCGGGATAAAAATAATTTCCCGGGACAAAAAGTAGCCTATAGCACTCAGTAGTAATATAGCTTCCTATCAGAGAAAGAATTTTCAAAATCAAACCAACTCTTCAGCTGTATAATATTAGTATAGATTAGGCAACATGTTTGATTTGGGCAGACCCTCGCAACTTACCAGTTAAGTATCTCTATCAATCTTTCTGTATCAATCATATTATTTACGTTGATATTTTACAAAGAATGAAGCAAACAACGCAAGTAGTGGTAATATGCTAAAAAATTCCAGTTACGATTAGCAGAGTACTAATTTGTATGGATCATTTAATGTTCAGGTGTTTCCAATCGTAAACGAAAGAGCATATTTAAGCAAAACGATCCTGATACTATCAAAATAGGTGAAGCTATAATTTAAGAAGTTAATTGACGTCTTATTGTAAAGTTAAAATTATAAGGTAAACATATTATTTTAAATATTTTGCAGCTTGGCACTGGGGCGTAGTCAAGGCTCTTTGTGGTTATTTCCTACAAAAGGTTAAAACTTAATTGCTTTGTATTTAATTAAATCTTTTTGTTTCATATCAAGTACGTATGTAATTAATTGCATGTAATTATACCTATCGGTTAAATGCAATTTAAATATTTGAGCTGGTTGTTATGCATATAAGAAGATATGTTTTGCAAAAAATCAACTTAGTTGACTATTCTATCATGATTGCAGACGTGAAGGACTCACCACTTATAAAAAAAAACAACATTTGCGTAGATAGATAAGTAAGGCTCCAATATTTTAGGACCATTTAACAAGGACTGAATATTTTTATGATACCCCATTTAGTCCCCTAACTCCGTCCGCATTTAAAGGTAATGCGTGTTTGACGTCGAACAGTAGTCTGGATGTGATCTAGATAGATACGCATTACACTACACCTTGTCAACGCGTTGGACCTGAATGTCGTGTTCTGTACAATTACAACGCGCTTAATTGAGAGACAATCGTCGGAAATAACAGGCTGTTTTTAGATTATTTTTAGTCTATTACCACATTATATCGTATTAATGAGTTTAATGGTGGATAATTTATAGTTGTCTAATAGATCTTCAATTCTACGACGAAATTCTGGAAAATTAAAAAATTTAAGCAATTCGAGAAAAGTAAATTTTTTTTTTGTTTTTTTAATTGAATTTAGGGTTCTTATCTTACTTTACTAATATTATAAATGCGAAACTTTGTGAAAATGCTTGGATGTTTGTATATTTGTTAAAAGTAAACGCAGAAATAACTTAACGGATTTGGAAGAAATTTGGCACACCGGTAGATCCTGGAGTATACACATAAGCTACATTTTATCCCGGTAATTTGTTCCCATGGGAAATAATGGGTATTTTTAATTTGATTCTTTAAGTAGATGGCGCTGGCGTTGTTCTGTGTTTTAGGGATCTTTGTAGCGGCAAAGGCTTTTCACGCAGGCGAAGCCGCATGCAACACCTAGCTATATGATAAAGCAAGAGAATAGTCGGCTTAAAAACGAATGATTGACCACAATATTTTTTTCACAACAGTTACTTAGAACAAATTATATGGACATTCTAAAGTCTACACAAATGAAACTTTTAATAAAATACATTCTGTCGAATTCTTGACTTCCACACAGATTTAACAACGTGATATCAAAATCTATTTTTTTAAGATAACCATCGATACAGGGAAACTATAACCATTCGCTAAAAATGCTGTCACGTCGTTGCCGTAAATCAATTTCTCAACAAAACCATCATCTGCCGCATCATTTATCATCTCGTTAGACTGATAAACATCATTTTTGTTTGGTTTACGCGAATAATTAACGTCTCGTACGTGCTATAACCGTTGTTTATTGGTGATATGACGCCTCGTTGGTTCAGGACGTGGCTGATTGACAATGCAGATATGGTATATCGAAGCTTGGTGGTATGTAGCTGGGATCTCTTGGTACGCAAACTTTTTACGAGGTCTCTTGTTCTAGAGACACTCTGGAAATATATTCCTGCAGCCCAACTGAATATTGTGATTAAATTTTAGTAGGTGTATTTCTAGTGTGAGATTACGTCTGGGTAGGTACTACTAATTTGTCAATTTCTGCTTTCGAGTGTGTAAATGTTGTTCTGTGTTGGGTTAAGGGTTAAAGGACATCAAATACATCGTAATTATTGGGTATTAGTAATGTCATATGATGGGAAATAAAGTGTATTACCGTGATAAATATCATAAGGGTGCTGTCGTTTGAAAGAAAAGGAATAAGAAAAATTTAATTTGATATTGGAATTCAGAATGTAATTGACGCTGTAGACATTATAATATTTGGCTATATTACGTAAGGAAAGTTGTATTGTTATTTAATTACATTTTAACAATGAATAACAACAGAAGATAATATGACTCTTTATCAGACTTGATTTTTTACTAGCATGGCCATGTCCACGAAATCTGCTAGTTTAATTTATCAAGTGGATGCACCGAATAACTGTAAATTGAAACATTCTTATTCCATCTAAGTCGTGTTTTTTGCAAATTTAATTAAGTCGTCATGTAGAAACTTTTTACTGTATTGCATAATAGAAGCCGCCATTTTTCCCATGGGTATATGGCAAAGGAAACAACGACCTTATTAGAATACAAGATGCAATTCACACGAGTCCCCACAGATTATAAACATGTGTAGTAAAAACGAAAATACCGCTATTCTTACGGAAACGAGCATAAAAATTATGTTACGAAACGTTTTTTTTCTAAGCCAAATGCGTTCAGAAACCAAATGGGCCGACCACATTTAACACCCGGAAACTGACATCAAAACCTTTTTTGTTATTAATAAAAAGTTATTTCTTAAAATTAATTAATATTTCTTTAAAGCTAGCAACATAAGGTCGCATTTTAAGTAATCTGTTTCTGAACGTGGCATTATGGTTTGTGATGCAAGTCTGAAAACCGCAATATGTTATGATAATTAAAAAAATAAGACAGGCCACATATTGTGCTTGCTGTTAGGGCCTTTATTGGTTAAAAATAAGGTTGAAATTCATATGTATCGGCTGTTGTAGAAAGTGTATTGGGCTTGACAGGGCCAGTGTCGGAGTCACCTACATTTTGAATGCTAATGAGATAGATTGCAGATTATAGAGTTGCTGTGAATTTCTGTAATAAACAGACAGCTGGTAATACAATGAAAAGTTATATTTTTGAACGCCATGTCAACTTCAATTTTATCTTCTTTTCGTTTATTTAATTCGAGATGCTGTAAAATAGAAGACGCTGCATGTTTTTTTATCCAACTATTTTTTTAATGTTCTAAATAAATTCTTCAGCATGTACAGAACTTCAGCCATTGATAACTTCAGCACAAGTTGTAATAGCGTTAATTCCATATTATTAACCATTCGATATTAGGTGGGATCAGTAGTATAACGAAAATATTTTTTTATTTATTTATTTCAGATCCAATAGTGTAATTGGACATAACGAAATATTATCACAAATTGTGAAGAGTAAGACATAATTTTTAGTAGGTTACTTTATTCATAAAATTATTTAATTAAACTATTATACTTAAGAACAACACAATTCTTATAATATTATGTGGTGGGAGATCATTCTCAGATATTCCTTCCTATTTTAAAAAGAGCGTAACATAAACATTGAATTGAATATAGCCCGTTCAACAATTAGGAGGGAATACACAAATAATCTTCGTGGCGCAGCGGGTGATTGGCTGACTATGATGTGCGCGAGTTCGAACCCGAGTAACGATATCTGTACCTTAGCGTGGATCAGGATTGTGTGTATTAAAGCACTTGTAATAGGTTCCGTATAATTATTTCTATTTATTTTGTGTGTGAAGATCAAATATAAAAATGTCAATTTGGCACTAACAAGCCTACGCCATTATTAATTAAATAGGCAAGTAAATTAAAATATGCATCAAGAGGACAATCACACGAAGATTTTATGTGTCATAACTATTGCCGAAGTCCTTTCCAAAAGGCCCACATAAGCATTTCAAAAGGGCCTAACTGCAATATTGTGGTTTTGCAGATACGCCTTTATAACACTCAAATCTTTTATAGGTTACCGTGATTATCTTAACTGTTATGGATTCTAAGAATTATGAGCGTTTGTGCAGCCAGAATTGTTAACTCGATATTTACGTTTAACTAAATATCAGCCTGAGGTAAAGTTTAATTCTGACAAGTCCTAATTGCATGATTAAAAATACCTTACTTTATTACTGTATACTTTAGCGTAATGGCGTGATGATTAAATTAAGCGAATATTACGTTGAGAGTTGTTCTAACTAACGTTAATAATTTTAACTGCGATTAGTTGTTAGTTCTACTTGAACGTGTAATTTATTTCTTTTATGTTATAACGAATACATTTGGCTGGAATTTAAATTATTTAATATTATTTTATTACTTATTTGAAGAATTAAATAACTACTAGGATTACTCCTAAGGAATCACAAAATATTAAAGAACAAAATAAACTAAACTCTAAATAGAACCTTAGAGCAATATATAATATTATGTACTGCTCATTGGTCATGCTCCAATATGGCATATATAATATTTTACATATTCTGAAATTTTACCGTAATCGTAATTATATGTCGTAAGTTAATCCTATCGCCAAACTGCAATGAAAGCGTTCGATATTGGCCAAATTACAAGTAAATGTAACGAAAATACCATTGAAATACTTTAAAGGGCAGAGTTAAAACAATTAAATTAATATTACGAAACAACTTGACGCAACGTCTGTTTGTTCAAAATGTTATCATATGAAGGTAATGATTAAACCAGTAAAACATGAAGCAAGTTTACTCAGAAATACACTTGTTATTCCTCGAAATGAAGTCAGGACATTATGCCTTTAAAGATTTTAATACCGTTGTAATATCTCATTGCTGAGCCTCTTTTTAATTTAGCCATAGACTTGTATAGTGAAACAAACACTTCAGCCTTATAGCATCTTGCTATATTATTTTAACTTAATTTTATCTTATAAGTTTCGAAATATCTCATTGATAATTCAATTACTTATGCTTTATTAGCTGTACTAATCATTGTAATTTTATTTGGACGCTCAAAAGTTGATCCGTGTAAATGTTATTTAGAGTTATTAATTAATTATACACTTAACATTTGTTTTAAAGGTATGGATACAAAGAACCAGACTACGAAAATATATGTGGATATGACAACCGAAAAAACAAGTAATGGTCTATGTTACACAAATTATAAGTCCCAAAACCAAAATTATCCTAAAGTTGTTAAAGCACGCTTATAATTTCGTATTCGTTCGAAATTCAAATTCAAAACGTTTCGTCGAATTGTGGCGTTCATTCCACGAGAGGACGTTTTAAAACTCGATGTTATCACGCAGGATGGTCATTCGTCCGATGGCTCGCGCATGTAATGTCCGAGTCAGTATCCTGTACCGAGAGTACATACAAGTTGGGCAATTTAAACATGGAAGTACTTATGAACTGCCCTGACTACTCCGCAGGTTTAGGGGAGCAATGACCTATATCCTAGTCGGAGCTCAAACGCGGAACAACGCTCCAACTGCACTAGCTCACAACAACCATAGTAAACTCTATTTTTTGTGTATTAGAATCCAGTTCTAATCATAGATTTCAGTATTCGGTTTCCGAACGCAATGGTCATATGAGTGTGTGTGCAGTATAAGTAATTTGATTCGTACGGTATTGAACTTAGATTTAAATTGAAAGACGAAGGTTTTCTATCGGTGACATTTAGTATCCGCGTGATGTGATGAAGTTTATGTTTTTTAAGAATTTATACCCGGACCGTCGGTGGTGCGCTGGCTTGGTTATTTTTAACCAATCCAAAAGTTTATTACATACGCTTACGCAATTAATAGGAGTTTTTATTGGACCGGTAAAGGACTAAAAACGTTTGATCGAATGCGCTCGGACGATGGTATTATTTAGGGAATGCAGCTGATGTACTCGCTTGTACTTTGTTGCTGACGATTAGTCACTATTAATGCCATCTTAAGCTGGCTCGTAGACTGTAGAGACAAAAATAATGTATGCATTAAAAAAGGCTTCGCGTGAGCCATGTCTAAGTTTAATCGCGTGGATCTGAGTATTTGACGAAAAAATTGCGCCTGCGCAACTTAATGCTTTACTTATTTTTAACGTTGTTTATTTATGTTCAACATGGAATCGCTAATTTTTAATTCTCAATGGAATTTGTTAACACAATAATACTAGTTGCAGCTTCGCCTAACCCTTTAGGCATACACACGTAACTTGACTTACTATCATATCAATTAGATCAGCATTATTTATATCATATTCCTAGTAGTATTCCATTAGAATATAAGCCTTAATTATAACAAGAATTAATTTAGGGAGAGTTTCCAACTATACAAGACATGAAAATAATAAAAAAATCGTTTGCCTTTGTATTTTGAAAAATAGTTAATTTTAATATAAAACAACAGCTAAAATACGGTAAAGGCCATAATGTCACAAAGAGTCCTAGCAAGAGAAATATCGTTGTGTTGTATTCTTAACTTTGTCTTACGGGAAAACGTCCTTTATCAGAATTGAATAAACCCTACTTTACAAAAGCATCTCGAGTATTAGTAGCATACTTGGAGAGTTATGCTTAACCCTAATTAATATTTTAAATTAAGTCATATTTTCTTCTTATGTTGGTGGCCATATTATAATTACTTATAATATCGTATTAAGCTGCAGTGGCCTTCCAAATACTACTAAACTATGGAACCAATTGCCGCCAGCAGCATTTCCGGACAGATACGACCTGGCGACCTTCAAAAAAAGAGCGTATTCCCACCTAAAAGGCCGGCAACGCATCTCTGTGCTCCCTGGTATTGCAGATGTTCATGGGCGGCGGTGATCACTTACCATCAGGTGAACCGTATGCTCGTTTGCCCCCTATGCCATAAAAAAAAATATATATATATTGTTCTATTTAATATCAGTCTGGAAAGCCCGGCTAATGGTAATAGATCCCCCTATTACATGGGAACTAACATAGCTGAAATGAGTGTGTTATACCTCTGCCTACCCTTGAAAAAGGAAAAAGGCGTTGCTATGTACTTTGTACGTTTTTGTCCTGGCACGCAAGAAAGTCTACAACGGATGAGATAGTACATATAGTTGTTTATATGTTCACAAACAAGAGTCATTGCGTCTATTTAAAGTTCATAGAATTATGCCGGCTTGTCTTGTACTGGATACACTGGCTGATTTGAAAACGCAACTTATCTGAATTCTGAACTAATTATCACTGACGAGATTTTCGACACGTGTACGGTGGTTGATTATAATTTCGTATTCGTTCGAAATTCAAATTCAAAATGTTTTGTCGAATTGTGATGTTACCCTGCCAGGATCATTATTTTTATCCAGGACAATAAGGCACCGCCCAAAGACTGTCAACTTGTCGCCGATAAATACTACACTATGAAACTGGCAATTACTGAAGTGGTTGTCTGTGCGACACGCTCTACCGCCTTTGTATCCCTAATTATCACACACTGTTCTCCGTGTGTATTTGGACCCATGATGTGATAAGAGGCGAATCTATTGCTATATCGGGTACAAATTTTAGACCCATGCTTATAGTGAGCATGAAAAACTCTATATCACTTAGCCCGAGTCGAGATTCGAATCGGAGATCTCGGCGCGGTAGTCATGCCCCGCAGCCAGTACCACTACGCCACTACGCCGAGGCAGTCTGCGCGACGCTTTACAATAATATGCATTATATAACAATTTAAGTATTAAAACTGCATTACGGATATTTAAAAGAATTTTCAGTTACACACTTTACTGAAAACAAACGCAGGGCAAATTTATCACTTTCTAAGAAGTTCGTACATTTCATTAGCCAATGTACTGTCAGCAGCATAAGTAGCTGAACAAATCTAAAATTTAAAAATGCCTCCATGCTCTTGTGTTCTAATCTTTTTTTTCTTCACAAAAATAAAACAAGAGACTTACTTTACTTCAAACGAAGAAAAAAAAATGTTTGTTCCGCTACTTATGCTGTTGACTGTACATTGCCTAATGAAATGCACGTGTTACACAAATATTTCGAATGGTATTCAGCGCGATAAAAACTATATATCGATATTATGATCATCTTACATAAGTTAGTCTTTTAAGGGCAGGTGCTGATGTAGTATTAGCTGTACATAAATAAGTTTTCGCATGTTGTGGTGCTGTTGAAGTGGAAGCGATGTGCTAACTCTGCTAGGAATGAATAAAAAGAGTTAAATATTTATTGTTTGTAAACATAATGTTATAGCTTATATGCTGTATTCAAATATTCACAATTCGCGTATTGTATGGATGGTATGCTGTATATACATACATGCTGAGACGTATAGCTAAGTATTCCAATTTTTAATGCTTTTTAACCGACGAAAAAAGAAACGGAGGAAGGTTCTCAAGTCGACGTGTATATTTTTTTTATGTACGACCACGCATTACTTTTTACAGAGTAGCCCGATTTTAATAATTCTTTTTTTATTGGATAGGGTATACCTCGTAATTGGTGCCATGTAAATTTGGAAAAAAATCTACCCTAACGGTGGGAAAAAAGGGGTGATTTATTATTTACTAACAGATTTTAATGCTGAGTTGTGTATTAATAAAAATTAAGCATGTAGTTTATAGCTACAAAAAAATAAAAAAAAAAACCTTTTTAACAAAAAAATTAAACCGCCGAAGAACCTGAATAGCAAAAAATAATCAATAAAATGTATGTAACCTTAATAACTAAGTTCTTAAACTAATGTAAGTATACCTACGTAATTTTGAGTCGTACCCAAGCGTCCTCACGTCGGGGGACCGAACTCCGGACCAAGGAGATGAAAATACTTCTTTAGCGGTTCCCCGAGTGTCATTAGAAAGTTTTAAAATGATTGTAATATTAATGTGTATGTTTTAAAATAATAATAATGAATATTATTCTTTTAAACTATAATTACGAATAACAAAGCATTCTAATTCACTCTAAAAATTTAACATATCCGAATGTAAATTTAATATATTTTTTGAATACGTACGTCGCCGATAGTAGGTACAATTATTGATTACAATATTATGATATGATTCAATAATATCGTCATCGATTAAAATTATACTCTAGCTATAAATATCTCATAGTTGATCTCATTCTATAGTCCAGCGCTCTTATGATGCACATTGTGCGTGGTTCTCTATAAGGAGCACCACATGTAAATGCATAATGATGATCATTTAGCCTGAACGCTGCATTCATTTGTGATCAAACACCACCCGATGATTATCTCGCAAACTATACCGCTATTAATCTTTATGAGACGCTCGTTATTGCTTTTTGAATGTATTGGGTTTCGATTTAGTTTACATGTTCAGCATAGTTCATAATTTTTCTCCAAAAAAGATAACTAATATTGGAGTAATTACTAATTTACAAAATTAATATAATTCTAATCTTGTGCATCTTAAGTCCAAGGAAATACAATAATTGCTGTAGACAGTCACCAAAAAGAACTAACTAAATCAAACATATTTATTTTATATGATTTAAAACTTATGTCTGGGAATCTGGTTGAGAATTACTAAATCAAATAATAAAATATTCATGAGCCAACAATAATTCAAAAGCAATCACAATTATAAACATCTAATCCAAGACAATTACTAGTAAAGTAATTTATTTATTTATTATTTATAGGAACATCAATAGTTTACACATAACAAACATTGCTACAGTTTTCTTATTAAAAACGTAAATCCTACTAGCCAGTTTCAGCCACGAAGCGAACGAAGATCAGCCAGGTACGCAGGAGATATTATAGTGCACAAGTGTATGCGCAATACACAGGTGCACTCGCTATTCCTTCACTCTCATAGTTCGGTAAGACGACAATCCGACATGAGCGGACAGAGATCAGGCGCAGGACCAACGGCTTTACGTGCTTTCCGAGGCACGGGGCTATCACACCGCCAACTTCCTGACTCTGAGCTACTACTGAGTAATTTAGATGGAAAAACCCAGTCACAATATTTTTGGCTCGACCCGGGGGATTCGAACCCAGGACCTCTGCGTGCAAATCGTACTCGTAACGCATAGACAATTCTACGACGCCACCGAGGCAGTCTTCTTTTCTTATTATATAATTACTAATCTTATGTGCTTACCAAATAAAGATGTACCAACAATCAACATTCACAATTAAACTTTTACAAAAAAACAGTAATAAACTAATATTAAGATTAGTGTTTTTGTTTTTTTATTTTTTATTTTTTTTATTGCATTGAATGACGAGACGAGCATGCCGTTCGCCTGATGGTAAGCGATACGACCACCCATAAACAGTAGCAACACCATCCAGCACCTTGACTGACAAAGTACTGTGTGGCACTCCACTGCGCCCCCCATCCTGAGACATAAGATGTTAAGTCTCATTATGTCCAGTAGTTATACTGGCTACAATGTCCTTCAAACCGAAACACAACAGTGCATGCACACTGTTGCTTGGCGGTAGAAATAGCCATTGCGGTGGTACCCACCCAGACGGCCTCTTACATAATGAGAGACCTACTACCAGTATCTAAGGGTAACAATAAGTAATAATTTATTTAATTCAATTGGAATCGAAATTGGAAATTTTGGTTAATTATATTCAATTGACGTTGTTTACGTAAGTCAAAAGTTGCCAAAGTAAATATAATTGTAAATGCAATGCTTATGAATAGTAGCAATACCACCCGAAACCCAATTTTGTGATGCATTGCCACCCATTTATTCCACTTATCCTATGTGGAGTCCTTATGGGACTCTTCAAATAATCACATTAGCTATAATGTCCTTTAAACCACAACAATGCTTGGCGGTAGGAGATAGACGAAGCACGAACAAGCACGAAGCAAGAACTATCCGGTACCTAATTTAATAATATGAGAAATAGACCCATTTTATATTTACTAATATTACAGAGCTGAAGTTTTTGATTGATTCTTTGAACGCCTTAATCTTTGGATTTTATTTCTCAAAGGGCCTGTTTGACAACTTCTGAGTAAGTATTACTCACCACCGTCACACAAATGTATAAGCCGACCAAATCCAATGGTAAAAAATGAGTACTATCTAAATTATCTGTTTAATACGATAACTGTCAAATAAAACTCACTTGAAATTTGTTGAACAGGCCCTTAGACTGAATATTTTTTTTTGCAAGTATAGAATTATCAGTGACTATTTTTATTCAGGAAACAGCTTCATAGAAGAAACTAGAAAAATAAGACGACTATGTCTAAATAACCGAACATACCCACCCAGACGTAATGAATTGATGTAAATTTATTGTAAAACATTCGACATTGTCATTCATACGCGGCGAGTATCTTTAAATGGAATCAAAGTGAAGGACTCGCGAAGGGTAACACTGAATTCAGTGACCAATGAAAATAAAATATTGACAAGAGTGTTGACATGTTTAATATAATATTCTGTAGAAAGTTTATTTGTCTTTAATAAGCAAGTATTAGAGAAGGCCCGTGCCTAATTTAACACAGGACTGGTTTTTTTTAAATTAAGGAACGAGCAAATCGCTCGCCAGATTTCATAAGCAGTATTAACTACGTAGTAAGCTTGTCAACCTGAAACGTTATTTCATACTGCTTTAATGTCCTTTAGCCAGAACACAACATAGAAGGTGGGGTAGGTGCCTTGATTTATATACGGACTCTAGGTAAAGGCCATATGGCTTTGGAGCTAGGTGCCACCGCCGTATTTACTTTTGAGTTTCGGTAATATTATTTATGAGTACAATGAGGCTTAATAGAACTCCACAGGATGACCTACGTGGCGGAATTGCCGTGAAGTAATTTAATCAAAGTTTTTGATGTATTGCCACTGTTCAGTTTAGTCAATTGAGGGGCTCGCTCGTCAAGTCATCTTATCTTCCTAGTATTATAAATGCGAGTGTTTGACTGCCTCGGTGGCGTAGTTGTATTACGGTACGACTGCAAGGCTGAGGTCTCGGGTTCGATTCCCGGGTCGGGCAAAGTGATATTGGATTTTTCTATTCAGTATCAGCCCGGAGTCTGGAATTTGTGCCCGATATGGCGATAGGCTCGCCCCCTATCACATCATGGGACGGAATACGCTTGGCGAAAAGTGGGTGCACTAGTTGCGCCTCTGCCTACCCCTTCGGGGATAAAAGGCATGAGCATGCGAGTGTTTGTGAAAATGTTTGGACGTTTGTTCGAAGTAAACGCAGCAACCATTAAACGGATTTGGATGAAGCTTGGCACACGAATAGATTCTGTCCTGACTTAACATATAGGCTTTTTATCCCGGTAATTTGCTCCCATGGGAATTTTCAGATATTTTCTGATTTGGTAAGTAGATGGCGCTGGCGTCGTAGAGATGGCGCTTTGGATTACTTCAGTAATTTAAGGATTTTTGCAGCGGGAAAGGCTTTATAAGCACGCGAATCCGCGAGCAACACCTAGTATAGTCATAAAGAAAAGACAATAATGTGTATGGCAATATCTAAAATTTTCTAAAGGATCTCCGATATTGTAATATATTATAATTCGTTCATCATAAATACGTATGTCACCACGTGCGTGCGAGTTATTTGTAGACGGTGCAACAAATCAATATAACCTCAATATTTACTTAATGTATACGTTATAAAAAAACCATTACTGTACCTATTTATATTTTTAAAGGCATAGAACACGAGTGGTTCGCCTTAAAGATTTTTTTATTGCAGTTAAATGACGAGACGAGCATGCCGCTCGTCTGATTGTAAGCGGTTCGACAGCCTATAAGCAGTAGTAAGGCCGCACAGAATTCTGAATTACAAAGTACTGCGCTCGTCACCCTGAGACATAAGATGTTAAGTCTCATAATGCCCAGTAATTATGCTGGCTGTAATGTCTTTCAAACCGAAACACAACAATGCATGCGCACTGTTGCTTAGCGGTAGAAATAGACATTGCGGTGGTACCTACTTAGACGGCCCCTTGCATACGTGATAACTACCCCCAGTTAAATGATAAACGAGCATAGGCATCCACAATACCAAAAGAATTATAGGTTGAAATAGGTTCTTAAAAATAAAAATATGCTCAAATATTATGACACCAGCCTATTCTGTAAGATAGTCTTTATAAACTATCGCAATATTGGGAATGTTCCTACTACTGAGAGGATTTAGGCTATAGTCCGCCACGCTGGCCTTATGCGTTGTCTTGGTTCAAACTCTCCTTTTTTTTCAAAAAGACGGCACTCAACCCCCTGGCATGGGAATCATCGCAAAAACATACCACAATTGACTCATTTCTCCATAAAAAAATACATACATAATATAAAAAGCGCAGAAACGACGCGAGAGTACATTATATATTGCAATAAAAACAGGCTGCCCATTCATGGAATTCGTTTTACATACGAACTAGTTCTAGTGACACAATAATTGTAACAGATCAAGACTGTAGCTTTGTGCCACCTGCTTTTACTTACATTATAATCTCTAAGTCTGCTTAACAGAAAGATAGACTGTATGAGAAGTTGGACCAGTTTCTCAGATTTCAAGTAAAGGACATGTCCAAAAACGGTCTTAAAATTCTCACCAAGATACTTTATATAATTATATTTGGATAATACTCCCAAAAACCATGCCTTTGCAATATATCATATAATTTTAAATGCCCTCCGATTTTGAGATTTATGTAATGTTATGTTGCTTAAAAATACTCTTAAAATGAACGCGTTTAAAAAAGTTCGTTATAAATAGGGGGGTCTAAAAATATGTATTTATGCAAGATCCATATTTTTGCCCCTTTAATATCCATATAGTTTGAGCCTGGTTAGATTTTGAGGCCAAGCACCCATACAAAAAGAGGACATCTACTTTATTTAACAGTTATCGTATTACTAATTTTATTGGGGACTATAAACTATAGTGTGACTTTTGTGTTTGGTCGGCTTATACATTTATGTGATGAGTAGCATTTACACAGGAGTTGTGAAACAGGCCCTTATAATTGAAACAGATCGCACCTTTAGGACGAAAACGACGCAATTAAAAAAAATCAAATTTTAAGTTATCGTCATAAAATTACTTATAACGAAATTTTCAATACAACAATAGTTCAAACACCGCCATATTCAAGCGGGAAAAGGACAAAACTATTATAGCGGTCCCTTTTTTATTATCTATACTAATGTTACAAAGCTGAAGAGTTTGTTTGTTTGTTTGTTTGAACGCGCTAATCTCAGGAACTACTGAACCGATTTTGAAAATTTTTTCATTAATAGGAAGCTACACCACTACTGAGTGCTATAGTACTTTTATCCCAGAAAAACTTTTCCACGCGGGCGGAGCCGCGCTCAATGCTAGTATTTTCATAAAAAAGGGGCCAGTTTTAAGTCATTTTATGACGATAACCCAATTTTTGTTTTTTTTTAATTGCGTCGTTTTCGTCCTAAAGGTGCGAGATATCAATAAACGTTAATGGTATTTTAGCTAAGCACTGTTTTGTTATTTTATTTCTTAAGATTGCTACCAGATATTTTTTTATAAATGGCAAGAAAGCAAATCGGGCACTTCATGTTATGTGATCTTAAACGCCAATAATCATTCCCCTTTTTGCACCTTATAACGAAATGAATCATGGATCGCTACTGGCTTTCAAAACTAGAGTTTAAGGATGGGAGGAGAGTGTTTGCAAAGTTGCTTCATGCATTTGTCTGTACACATAACCACGAGGCGTACAACGCTGGTTCTGTGAAACATAATCAAGGGGGTCTTCTATAAGAACATTTAAACTGCAAACTCTATATAGAGACGCTCACCGTCACACATAATAAAAAGGGGGATATTTCAACACCATCCTTGAAATAATTATTACACATTTTCTATTCATCACAGATATTCAAGGACGCATATTAATCAACCTCCCATGATAGAACACTACTGATTGTACCAATCTCTAAACATTTTCCAGAAAGCTCGACCAATTTTTCATTCCTGTCTATTTAAAAAAGGAACAAGCCATAATGACCCCATTCAATCTAAATAGGTCATTCCACCCCGTACTATGGGGTACTGACCCCGGTTAACAGGATTCATTCGTTTTTTGAGATAGCCAGTGAGGGCTTCATTTTTTATCGTCCTAGAGCCTGATTTTAGTTATATGAGTACCGTTAAATGACGGTTTACGAGGTGTTAAACCGTTGGGATCTATCGCGAGATATGTAGGTTTTAGATCGTTGAGTTGTAATGATTTGATTAGTTTAATAATAAAAAATAGTAGTCTGCGGTGTAGCTAAGATAATTTAGCTCGTTACCAAATTTTAGGA
The DNA here is from genome assembly GCA_947568825.1 of Sphinx pinastri. Taxonomy (NCBI): domain Eukaryota; kingdom Metazoa; phylum Arthropoda; class Insecta; order Lepidoptera; family Sphingidae; genus Sphinx; species Sphinx pinastri. Next base: position 14,941,002 of record OX387624.1, on the reverse strand, counting down.
AAAAGTTATATGTCTTAAAATTACATTATATTATAATAGTATAGGTATCAAAATAGTTGCAATTCAATATGAATTTAATTGACATACATATAATATCTTAACCTATAAAGTCGTTAATACATTGCCCTTTCTAAATGCAATCAATAACATAGTAATAAAATACTAAGTGCATTTTTCTGTTTAAAGTAATTTATTGACAATGTTTTAAACTACCTCTCACTTTTGGTTAAATTGTTATAATATATCCATTACCTACATCCTGTATGTACATAGTTTGTTTGTATTTGTAACACTATAACATTGCATTATTATTATTTCACAAACCTGCTGTGGTGATTTGCTATTTATGTCCCATTAAATAGGGCCGAATAAAGAATTTTCTATTTTGGATATATTTCTGAACATCCAGAAAATAATCTAATATCCAATAGTTTTACTAACTATCATGTGACATTAGCTGTTAACTGCAGACAAATCCTCTGACGTGTCCTTGGCTAGCGCGGCGGTGTGTAGCAGTAGGGATGCGGGCCCTTCCGCATTCCGTCCGGCCGCCGACCCACTGCGCTAGTGGCCGCGTATCCCTGATCCTGCTGCGGAGCGGGCACGTATCGATGTCGATTATCGATGTTTTTCATATTTTATATTTATTTTATGTTACGTTATAATTCTATTTTCTTTTAGATTACACGATTGAAGTAAGCTGATCTTTTGATATTCTCATATAGTAAGATTTATTATTGTTACATCAATGTGTCCCTATAATAATATCAATTGGGTTTCATATACAAAGAAAAAAAAATTAACGTTGATTTAAATACATAAAATATAATATTTTAATATCACACATTTTAGTTAAGACCTAATTTAATACTTGTCAATAGAAATACGTCAATAATAGTATCTAAAATACCCCGCAAACATTTAAATAAATGTAGAGAAGAGCACACTGAAAGAGAGCCATATATCGATAGCTATGTCCTTTTTTATGTCAGCCATGGCATCAGCGATAGCTTATAAGTGTAACTAAAAACAAAATTACGATATTCATCGATAAAACTGGTGTGTTATCGATTTATTCATCCCATCCCATCGTTGTTTAACGGAGTCCCTACATAGTACATGGATACCGCTAAACGATACATCAAAGGTTAGTGCTTAGTAATAGCTTATTATAACCACACTGCTATCTGAAGTGGTCGCGATTATACGCTATCGGTATTTAGGCCTAACGGTGCATCGCCCATTACTCTTGTTGCCCTGGTACCTAACGTTGTTTTGTGTATGCTTTGGATTTTAATGGTTTGAGATTGGATAGAATTGTTTGTTAAAAAGGGTAATTTGGATAATAGTTACTATTTTCGTGATTTTATTTATTCATTTTTTTTATAGTCGTCAAACAAGTAAGTTAAGTTGATATTAAGTGATTTTCATCGCTCTTAAACAGAATAACCGAAGCACTTACGATGTATTTCTTTATTGAAAGGACTACCTAGGTATAAAGGAAAGGAATGGGTTTTTTTGGGCCTCCGAGGTGGTCCAAGTAATGTTTTTTTCTTTGCATTTGATTACACTCAGTTCAAACAACTAATAAGTATTGTTTTTATGGGGACTACTTACAGCGTTGGTTAAATATGTTTTTCCAGACATTATACGCGTCATACAAAGTAGTGACGTTGGGACAAAAGGACGTCACGCTAAAGTAGGAAGCGATAGCAAAATTATTACTAACTGAATGACGAATCGCTTTCGTAATAAATACTTCCGATATTTTAATGAAAATTATGTAGGTCTGAGTTGTCCTATAAAGGATTTTTTTAGATAAAATGGAAAAAAAATTAAGGTTTATTTGACAAAATGTGCATGTTTATCTGTTTCATTAATAGAAAAGTTGGTAGAGCTGCATAAAGGAATGTATAATCTCAAAGAGTCCATAACATAATTACATATTAACCTGCTTACCTTTGCAGTCATGTCAGTGAGTCAAATAGGTTTTACAAATAACTCCATATCTAAATTTGTAGTAACAGAATCAGCTTATAATTTGTTTCAGTAGGCATTTTTATCAGCGGCGTTAGCCTAGCGGCGATAGCCTAGTTGGGAGTGGAACGGACTGCCGAGACACGCATCTCTGACTTTTCTAAAAAATGATGTGTGTATTCTATGTGAATTATCGCTCGCTTGAACGGTGAAGGAAGGAAGAACTTCTCAGGTATGAGGAAACCTGCATACCTGAGAAGTTCTCTATAAGAATTTCGAAAATATGTGAAGTCTGCCAACCCGCACTAGGCCAGCATGGTGGACTAAGGCCTAAAGCCTCTCAGTTGTAGAGGGAGTCCGTGCTCAGCAGTGGGCAGTATATAATACAGGGCTGGTATGGTATGGTAGGCTTTTTTGACGGGTGTGGTAGCACTGTCATAAAATCCCTACATGGAGTGACCTTGATGTAATTTGAATCATGGGTCGAGTGGGAAGTCCCTATGCTGATTTTTCCTGGTCGCAACTCACATACATTTTTCTGTCGTTTTATGTAAGTGCATACATATAATCCTATTCGATTTAATATTCTTATCCGAAAAGTTTATATTTACTATGGAAACATGATGTCTAATTGTTTATGGGGCGGGTATTCACAAATAAATAACGTACTATTCACAGTATATTACGCACCACAGGAAAGCATTACGAACGCATATTCTTATAAAAACCAGCAATTTATAAAGAACATACGTAGGTGGTTTGATAGTAATATTAAAAGGAAAAGCGATTTCTCACGACACAGAATGGCTTTTAAGCCAGTAATTGGCGGAAAGGACAATGGCAGGTCTCCATACATGATTTTAGTTGATGGAAATGTGTAGCGTTTAGAAGTAATAAAAATATTTAACAATTCAGCAGCAATTCCTAAACAATTATGTATCAAGATTATTAGTGAAAAAAGTCTAAATCTAAAGATTTTTCATTTTAAAGATTTTGAGGTTATGATTTAGTTGACATTTATGAATTGATTCTTGCATAATAATATGAATAATGAAACTCATAAAATGTTTGGTAATCTGTCTATTGTCAAGCGAGACCCTCCCTCATCACATTCGAACCTAACATTTCACTAAACATGGAGAAGGGTGATCTGCCACACGGCATACTAGCGCGCGGCATGCACCTTCCTCAGCTATACAAGCTTATATATCAAATCATTTTTATTTATAGATACTACTATAGTAAATAGTAAAGGTTTCTTTGTTTTTTTTTTGTAATAAACTCTGAAACTATTGGGAAAAATACGTTCAGACCCTAAGTCCTAGACTTTGGGGAATAACAATTAAATAAAAACGAGTTCTGAAAAAAAATAAAACACATTTGTTTTTTTTTTATGTTTATTCATCTTCTTCATAATAATTCTCTCTGATAAATATCTCATCTAAAAATTCTCCCGGGGCAGATACATTGCCTTGTCTGGCGGCCCAACCCAAATACCAGACAACTGTCATGGTATGAGCGCAGCAACCTACAGTACGGTTGCTCGACCAGGTACATTATTTTCAATCAAAACATATTATCACACATTTTACAAAAATACTACATGCCAGAAACGAAATGTCGGAAATAGCTTTTTTTTCTAAAATGATATAAGCAATGACCGTAACTATACAGCCAACAGGCAGCTGGTAAGAATGTATAGAATAGAATATACATAGTAAAAAAAATGTGGTAAGAAAGCTGAAATCTTTGTTGTTATTCCTAATGAACATTTTATAGTCAGATATATTTTTTGCAATTTTTAGAGACCTGATGAAAATGATGTTTTGGTAGCCTAAATAATCTTATGTCATTCATAAAAAATGGCCGTGACACATTGCTAAAAAGTCAATTAAGTTTTTTTAATAATTTATGCAACTTATACACACTTGTACAACTAAAGTTAGTATGCTGAAAAATCATACAAAATAATTATATTGAGATTACCATGTATGGAATTTCTAAACGCATAATTTATTTATAAATACGATTTCGCCATTGTCCTTTCACACATACCGAATGTTAGCTGATTACTTCTGCTATCTCGACTTGTCTCTCATTCATGGTTTGTGCAAAAATGTCGTTGAGTATGCCTTTGATACTATCTGAGTTTAGACTAGTTTTAATTTTTTACCAATCTACTTCAGTTTACTTGATTTGTTGTATTTGTCAGTAATTTGTATTGAAAGACTAGTAAGATAATCTGACACCTAATGATCAATGACTAAGGTTCATTGAATTTACTGGTGATAAAATTAGGCGCAATAAAATTAAATTCTTATGCCATTATTCATAAACACTAATTCGCAGTATTTTAAATATTGCGTGTGTGCCACTCTAAAATCACATGACCTACAAGGACATATATAATTTTAAAAAGGATTTCTATAAGGTTTTGTAAATTTGAGCGAGTGACTCTACATGTGAGTGACTCTCGTGTTGGGGACAATATCCTATTTGGGAATGGAACGGTCTGACGAGACGGATGTCCGCAGGTTCAAAACCCAAGGCATACACCTCTGACTTTTTGAAGTTATGTGTGTATTGTTTATCAGTTATCGTTCGCTTTAACTGTGAAGGAAAACATCGTGAGGAAACCTGAGAAATTCTCTTTAACATTTTCGAACGTATGTGAAGTCTGCCAACCCGCCCTAGAGCAGCGTGGTGAACTGAGGCCTAAACCCTCTCAGTTGTCGATGAGGCCTGTGCTCAACAGTGGGATAGTAGGGCTGGTATGGTATCATATAATGGTATAGACTCTACATAACTGCCTCGATGGAGTAGTCGTATTACGGCACGACAGCAATGCGGAGGTTTTGGGTTCAATCAGCGGGTCAAGCAAAGAGATATTGGATTTTTCTATTCACTATCAGCCCGAAGTCTGGAATTTTTGCTTGATATCGCGATAGGCTCGCCCCCTATCACATCCTGGGACGGAATACACATGGTGAAAAGTGGGGCATTAGTTGTGACTCTGCCTACCCCTTCGGGGATTAAATGCGTGAGTGTGTATGTATGTATGTTTGATATATCTACATAAACTTTACTGATGAAGAAATAAGCAGAAACGCATATAGAGATAAGCACATTGCCTAGTTAGTTATCCGTCCCAAGTTGTGATAGGTGGAAGCTTATCGTCGAATAGCGTACAAATAATAAGCAGCGATAGCCTAGTTGGGAGTGGAACGGACTGCGGAGACGAATGTCCACAGGTTCAAAACCGAAAGGGCACGCACCTCTGACTTTTCTAAAAAAAGTTATGTGTGTATTCTTTGTGAATTATCGCTCGCTTTAACGGTGAAGGAAAACATCGTGAGGAAATCTGCATATCTGAGAAGTTCTCTATAGGAAATTCGAAGGTATGTGAAGTCTGCCAACCCGCACTAGGCCAGCGTGGTGGACTAAGGCCTAAACCCTCTCAGTTGTAGAGGAGGCCCGTGCTCAGCAGTGGGCAGTATATAATACAGGGCTGGTATGGTATGGTATGGTAATAATCCTGGGCAAATGATGTGTATTTATTTTGAATCGAACAAGTCAGATTGAGAGGCGAGAGGTGTGCGCTAGAATTTTTTTTCTGTAAAGTCTATATATTTGCTGAGGCATATGGAAACTATTATTATGTTTTGTCAAGTCTTAAGCAGCTGATTAAGAAGTATTGTATGTACTGTAGCGTCATAGATAATATTACCGTGGTAGCGTTCTTGGCATTCTGAACGAGGATAAAAATTATATTTCCCTACTCCAGTTACGATATCAGAGTTTTTATTTCAAAGTAAAATAATATAGTGTGAAATATTATAATATTATATAATACTTAAATATTTTGTGAGGGTATTTGTGATATTAAACTAGTAGTGGAAGTGGAAGTTGGGTGTATTAAAAGGGTGCCGTATCGATGTGCTAGCCTATTCTCGCCTGTTGTATGCCAGTAGTTTATATTTAAAAAAATATACCAACAATATTACCGAGTAAATTCTTTATTCGGAATCGAATGTCAAGATGACAGTTGCCACGAGAATATCGACAATCACATAGATAAATTAATTACATAGATTAAATTTATTGGACTATTACTCAACAGTGCCCATTCGCATGCCTACGGTCTCAGTCTTGGCTCAGTCGTAGTCTCTTATATCTTTGTGAAAATATATCTGTAAAATCAGTGGTAGATATTTTTTTATTTAAATCAAAATCGCTTCAATTTCTAACAATAGTAAGATTGTGTAAGTAAATCAATTATTGGTAAATCGATAAAAAAACATTATTTTTTTCACACCATAATACACGTGACGCCTTATCAGCACTTGCCTAGCTCGCTTGTCAATCATTGTTTTCTGACCCGTATACTTTACGAGCATTCTTTGTTTGCTTGCATATTGTGTTTAAAAGTAGTCCGAATTACAGTAGAAACCAGTTATAGCGACTAAGGTTATAACGTCTAAATGGTAGGTTCTGGGAAATACATGTGTAGGAAAAGAGTATTATTTATAACGACTATCGGATATAGCGTCCCGATTAGGTGGTCCCTTCAATGACGGTATAACGGGTTTTCACTGTATATTAGTCTTTCGTGTCATCTAACTAAAGCCTCAGTTAGACAGATCAATTTTTGCTAGCAAAAAACGTACGCAACGATTGCTAGTTCGTTTTTTGAATCTCTGTCAAAAGACTCGTGTGTATGTCAACGGAGGCGAGAATTGCCAGGCCATTGTACATGTTCAGACGGTCATCAATAATTGCGTATCTATATATAAAAGCCTGTTTATTGCTAATTTATTAAAATAAGTTGTATTCTACTTTAATTCGAATGTTTGAAATTGTGTATTAAGGCAATATCAATTAATTGATTGGAATTGTATATAAAGGAGATGTCCGCTTTTTGTATGGGTGCTGGGCATCAAAATTCAACCAGGTTCAAACTTTATAGATATTAAAGAGCCGAAAATATGGATCTTGGGTACATTGAAAAAATATTTTTAGACCCCTCCATTTAATTTTTTTTTTAAACGCTCATATTAAATGTAGTTTCTAAGCAAAATAAAATTATATAAATCTCAACATCGGAGGACTTTAAATTTATACGATTTATTGTAAAGTCCTAGTTTTTGGGAATACTATCCAAATACCTATATATATAAAGTATTTTGGTTAGAATTTAAGGCCCTTTTTTGACATGTCCTTTATCAATAATGAAGAATTAATTTTACATTGCAAATATTCAGTGGTATTTTATTTGTAAAATGACTTAAAATAAAACAACAAAAGCCGTTTAATAATATTTAATAAAACATCTTTATTATCCCCTAAAATAATATGCCATGATCACTAAATTATTATTTAATTATAATAAAATCAAAATATTCTAGGGTGGGATCCTTCCTGGGCGATTTAGAAGAGATTTTCCATAAAATAAGGCCGAAGATAATAAATTTTCAGTCTTAGTAGGCAACAATGAGAAGTGTTCGCGACGCAGGATTTTTGATAAACTGGCCACACTGCTTAGGACAAGCCTTAAATTAGCTAATATACATTGTCTAGCAACATTAAATAGTACACAAAGTCAATAATTATACTAAAAGTTACTTTTTTATTTCTACATTAAAAATAGTAGAATAAAAAGAAAAATAGTAAATGTATTCAAATATATTATTTGAAAAAAGATTTTTAATCTGAAGCACTATGATCTACGCATAGCAGCTAGTTTTTCAAAAATTCCACGTGAAAATTAGTAGTTTATAATTAACGCAGTCTTATCTAGAATATATCTATCTACAAATAAAAAAGTAAATACCGTATTTATAATTTTTTAAGTTTAATTATTAAGTAAATTCTAGCACAGAGTACAGACGAAGCATAGGAAAAGTGTTGCGACTTTATTTACAATTTGTCAAGCTGAAGGTCATAAAATGGTAACTCGAATTATATTGAAAGTTACGTATATAAAGGAGCCGAAATTATTTTTAAACAAATCTAAATTCCTACGACTAAAATGTTTATACGGTCTATTTTTGAAGGTTCCCCAAAATGTACAGTCAAAATGCAGAAAACCATTCAAAATACCCTTTGCCTCTTTTTGCTTGTCATTTTATACTTGTCTTAGCCTATTTATGATGTTACTTTTACGACACACTTTTTCTGTCTATTACTTTAGAATGGCCTAAAAGAAACTGTCCGTACAAACTTATACTGACATTCTTTTTTTAAATTTCAAATAATGTTGAACTGGTAAAAAGTGTGCCTTAGAAGTTACGTCGCTTTTACAAATAAAAGTAAAAATAATTATTAAAATAAACAAATGCATGAAGAGATATGTCCATACTCGAGAAATAATCAGTCATATCATCTTATAAGCTAATGAGTATTTAACGTAGATTAGATATTATGCTTTTAGGATGAATGAGAATGCGGGATGAAGATGAAGGATGATGTATTCCGGATACAGTGTCACCTGGAAAGAAGAAAAACATACGGTTAATATCAAACCAAAAAATGTGGCTACTATATTATGACTAAACATTTAAAGAGTACATGAAAACTGTGTGAGTGTATGCAATAGTATAAGTATAAAAATAAACTTAAATAAAGAGGTCGATTGTATAATAGTATGTTAACAATTAAACTTATGAAACGAAACTGCGACTGCGCAAATAAGATACATAATCCTTTTAAACCAATTGCCATTTTACAAACTTCCACAGAAAATAAGTCAGTCATATTTTTATAAGATATTATTTTATTTATCCGATGAATTGCCACCTTGTTAGACGTATAGACCGCATTACTACAAACATTCAGAAAATAAATTCTTCATGTGCATATCTCGAGTTTATTTTTATCAGTTGGATGTGACGTGTAATTTTGATGTCATTCCTTATACATCGTGGTGCATTTTGTGTGGCGACACCGCGCTTCGTGTTTGGCGTTCATATTTAAAATACTTAATACGAGCTGTAAGATAATACTTGGTCTAAACTTGACTGGTTTTTCAATGTGTTGTCGCAACGCACATGCCGTCAGGTGGTCATCCTCGCTCATACATCTTTTTGTATTTAAACGTGCTCTATTTAAAGTAAAAAATTTAATGTGGCAATTTTTTTTTAATCGCCATAAAATTGCATCGGACGCTTCTCGCATTTTTCTATTTAGAACGTAATTGTTATGTAATTTTTATATGTAAATGTCAGTCGTGGATGTATTGGCTAATTTATTATTCGTATACAAAGACGTATTTTATTTAATGTACTTATGCATTATTATATAATAGACATTATAAAGCTTTGATCTATATTAAGATAATATTTTATTATGATTATTATTAAATTGATTATGGTTAAATTAAAATAAATTAATATAAAATATTCTTAAAATAAAAAGCTATTTTAATCTTACTGGTAGGTAAATATATTTTCTATGCTTTCCGTCACAGACAAGTGACGTCATAAAAGCTTGTAGACAACGTCGGCACGCTCTTTGATAATGATCGCACAATGAAATATTCATAAAAAGACGTTTAACACAAAAAAGTCTCGACCACCTAGACAACAAAAACCATTGGATAGACATTTTTCAAGGTCGTCACATATTTTTTTGCAAAACCAAACTTTTTTTTTACAATCTGTTAATGTTGCAAAAAGTAGTACTTATTTATTTTAATTTTTTTGTGTTTGCGCAATAATTGTCGAGGGTCCTTACGCTATTGTTGGGTTAATGTTTTAAGTATTAGGGGTTACTTTTTTGTTTCGCAATACTTTGAAATTGCATACAATAACTTTGAATGTTGTAAAAGCCTTTAGCCGATATAACCATGACGCAAGTTGTATTAAAAGGACATGTCCAAAAACGGGCCTAAAATTCTAACCAAGACAGTTTATATATATACTTCTATAGAACTCCTAAAGACTAGCCTTTTACAATAAATAACTTAATTTTCAAGACTTTGACATTTATGTAATTGTATTTTGATTAAAAACTACACTTAAAATGAAAGTTTTTTATTAATGGAGGGGTTTAAAACATATTTTTTTTATCGATCCAGGATCCATATTTTGCCCCTTTAATATCCCTAAAGTCTGAGACTGGTTAGATTTTGAGGCCCAGCACCCATAAAAAAGCGGACTTCTCCTTTAAAAGTGTCTTAATTTTTCCCTTGTCTTGAATATATTACTTTACTAGTCTGGCACATTCATGTATTTGATTGCTCATATATTTGCAATTATACATACATGTTAGTTGCGTTTGTAACAAAGAATTCGTACATAAACCTAGATTAGGTGTAATATTTAATGTGACAAGTTTATATGAATAATTACAGTACATATATTCGTTTACCTAGCACAATGAATCTGTCTCCTTAGTAACTTGAAACATCCAATGATAATATAATAATAAAGGCGGTAATTATAATAGAATAATGTCTCGTCGATGAATTCATGTAAAAAACCCGCCAATATTTGCCGCCATTTGCCCCGGTGCACCGGCTGCAGTGGTCATCCTTGGCTCGAACCAGGCTCCGCACACCTGTCATTGTTCAATTAAACTCCACGGACCACGACACACATTACCTTAAAATTATACCTTAATATTTAAATTCTACACCATGATAGCCGCAATGTAAAACTTTTACAACTTTAAAATTTAAGTTTGAAGAAAATCGACAACAGATGGCGTTGCACATAACGTATATTTATACAATCTAGATAAGTATTTTAGGTGTATACACATTTTATTAAATTATACGATGGTTTTTAATTATGGATTGTCATTGTGTTTTCCTAGAATCAATTCCCCCGGACACGTCGTGATTGTTCGGATCGTCAATTAGAACACTCTGTACTAGGAGATCAGATGTTACGAAGAGTTTAAACTTACATAGATTACAAGGTTGCCTTCTGTGTAATTCTGAATACCGAGTGACGCTGTAAGTCTTGCGAAAAATCGAGCTGCGCCGGTCTATACACTCCACAGTGGTCTGTCTCGTCAACATGAAATATTTATTTAAATATATGAATATTTTTATTATCATGGATTATAAAAAATAATATATTACTTATTTTGTTTTCTAATAAGAATACATGGAAAATTAGCATAGTTAATAATTTTGTTGTATATGCTTAATACTTATGCAGTATGCTTGATGATTAAAATTTGAATCTGGTGGGATATGGAGAACACGGAAGTTGGAGTAGTGCTTTCCTTCATTGTATGATCAAGAAAAGCGAGTTCCTTTGACTATTCGGTAGTTTGACCGCTGTCATTTTTTTTACCGAGAACCTTATGCACCGCTGCGTAAAAACGATGTTCGCTTAATTGACAGGTGACGGACGGCCCACGCGGGCCTAGCGAATATTGGCCGGGCTTATTACGGGGAGACGAGGTACCAGGCTCGCAGAGATCGCGAGAGGCCAAGTTATGACGTACCTGTTATCAGTGGTGTGGGTACACTGTACGCGTTAGTTGTGCGCGGTGCATGGTGGTGTGCATGCGCGTGTGTAGACGTGTCATAATCACACTATCAAACGTCATTTTTGACGCACTCAGCTTCCATCAAAACAATTCACACAATCATTTTGATTATTATCATCATTTTATAACACATATTGAAATGTCGGACAAATGTCGTTTAAAAATAAATTTGCTAAATATAAAATATGAATATTGTAAATCTGTATCTAATTAGTTAATTATAGAACCATAAATCGTTCGTCCACGTGTAGCAAAACTGGCGTAAAGCGACTTTTTCTAATTCGTAAGGTTGACGCTCTCCTGTTCAACCGACACCACCACATTCCGCTCTGAGCAGTCGTCTCGGACGGACGTGTTGTTGTCGTAGCGCAAGCTCCGACACGCTCCCTCCGAGTACCTGCTCGGACGGTTCGCAGCGACCTCGCTGCACGCCAAGGCCTACAGGGAACAATAGGGCTACTGCCCTGTTGTTACCTGAAAGCCTACTCGGGCTTAACCGCGTCCTTTTTAGGACAGGGTTTCGCCCAAACTCATCGTGAAAGATTTATTTGCCCCTTCAGGGCTAGCTCGGTGGTAAACCTAACGGTGCTAACAAGCCGAGCTAGCGGTGACCCGGCCACGCGCTGCGCCCCTTCAGGGCTAAAGCAAAGCCGGACGGGTGCGGGATAGGAAGCTGTGGAGACACACCACAGTTTCCGCCGCATATCGCCTTCCCATAACCCTACCCATCCCAAACTCCATCCCGTGTATCGGCTGAGCGTGCGGTCTTCGGACCAATACCGTTTACGGTACACGGACTGTTAGGGACCCTTCGCACAATAAGATCGGCGAAGGGACTACAAGCTTAGGGCACACCTAATTTTAAGTACATCCCCCCTCGCCTATACCCGGCGAGGAGGGCCACGCACTGAACTCACCCCCGGGCACACCCACCCGGGGACTTAGTCAATCGCGTTCTATCACCGCGTTCCGCGATCCGCGATCGAACGTAAGTGCGCACGTTACTCCGCCTGGTTTCTTGTGTGTTCTTTCCCAGGCGGAACGCACCCGGTCGGGTCGTGAACACACACGCGGCCCCCCCAAAAATATGAAGTCAGTAGGCTTGGCGTCAGACTCTGACATGGCTGACCCCGACTACAGTGTGGTCGGCGTCTCGCCACCAGAGATGATGGCGATGATAAGGGGCATGATACAATCGGACCAAGAGTTCCGAAAGTACATGATCTCCTTGGCCAAGGAGCTAGTACTATTGTCGAACTCCGCGGAGCCGTCCGGGGCCACGATCGCCTCTGAAGCGACCGAAACCTCGGAGGGCTCCGTTGAGTCCGGAGAGTCCGTCGTCGACATGGAGACGACCACTGCAGGATCTCTCAAACGTCCTGTTTCTCCTTCCTCCGACGATTCGCAAGCGGAAGCCTCGGCATCGGAACCCGATGACGTAGGCTTCACGACTGTGAAGCGCGGGAGGAAGAAGAAAAAGGCCGTATCCCAAGTCTCGGACAATGTCGTCCCTGTCCCCGCGCCTTCAGCGCCCACCGACTCGAGTGTTTCGAGTCCCGCGAATCCCGCGGGTTCGTCGCCACCATCCCAATCCCAATCCCAGTCGCAACCCAAGGGGCCTAAAAAACCACCGCGGGTAAATATGCAACTCCCCCCCGGCAAGACCATGCCGGTCTTATTCAAAGAGCTGGAAAACCAGCACATTTCTATCCCCACGAACTCGTGGAACGGGAGCCAGCAGCTCCTATCTCTTCAGCCCGGATCGATCTCCGACCATAGGGCCCTCACCAAGTTCCTCGATTCGAGGAACTATTATTATTATACTTTCGCCCTCCCGGATGAGCGTCGCTTCCGCTACGTCATCCGCGGTATCCCCACCGTAATGTCGACCCAAGAGGTCAAAGAGGGCCTTCAGGCCAAAGGCATTTCAGCCTTAGAGGTGCACCGTATGCACCGCCAGTCCCGCGCTTCTCAGCCAGGCGCTGAATATGAGATGGTTCTAGCCATACTCGAAACCCCCGCGGACGTCAAACGTCTCTACGAAATTAGAGACATCTCGGGGCTAGGCGGCTTCACCGTCGAAACCCCTCACAAAAAAGGCCAAATAGGGCAGTGTCACAACTGCCAGAAATACGGCCATAGCTCTCGCGGTTGCCGCCTTCCCGCCAGGTGCGTCAAGTGCCTCGGCGAGCACGGCACATCTGCGTGCCCGCGCCCTAAGGATAGGTCCCAGTGCACGGAGCCGCCTTCGTGCACCAATTGTCGCCAATCCGGCCATCCCGCGAATTACCGCGGATGCCCTCGGGCCCCAAAGAAGACCTTCCGAGCTCCTAAAGCTCCAAAGGCTCCAGCCCCTCAGGCCAATTTCAAACTGGCACCTGCGCCAGTGCGTAACCCGTGGTTCCCAACCACGGCACGCGCCGACCCACGCCTCCAGGCCCGCGACGGAGTCACTCCCGTCACCCCGGCCTCACCCACTACTACCACAACCCAACCCACTCCTGCCCCCATCCCTTCGGTTACCACGGCTCCCTCTTCCAAGGCAGCCAAGCCGAAACCCTCACCCCAGGTGGCGGCGACCTCACGCCCTACATCATCTTCTGCGCACGGCGCAAAAGTCGAGTTCCTTCTGAACTCGCCGGAGTTGATGGATCTCCAAGCCCAAATGGCTGACCGCGTGGCCCAAGTTTCCGCCCTAGGGCGCCCCGATAGTAATCTCGTCTCGGAAATTGTCCACATCCAGACGAGGATGTATCAGATCACCGTAGGTGCACTTTTTCCGTCATCATAAATGGCGCAAGCACTAGCAAATCCCTCTAAGCGGACCAAACCTCGCTCCCTCAGAGTGGGGTTTTTCAACATTAACGGAATTAACGGCCAACGAGCCGAACTCTCTGATTTTGTCCGCGAAAATAAATTAGACGTTTTCCTCATCCAGGAAACGTTTCTCAAACCAGCTCACCGCAATCCCAACATCCCCAACTTCAATCTGGTACGTAACGATCGTACCAGTGGCCCTTTAGGAGGCACTCTCATCTATTTCAAAAGGTCCCTGCATTGCATACCCTTAGACCCACCTGTAACCTTGAGGAACATTGAGGCATCAGTTTGCAGGCTAGCTATGACAGGACATCCGCCGATCACCATCATATCGGCCTACCTCTCGCCCTCAAAGGAGCTTCACTCCAATGAGCTAACCACGCTACTTGAAATGGGGGATTCCGTCATCCTGGCGGGAGACCTCAATGCCAAGAATACTCTCTGGGGCTGCAACTCGACCAATGGAAGAGGTGCCGCTCTGGAGAGTTGTCTTGACATAGTAGAAATGAGTATCCTGGTTCCTTCTGAACCAACCCACTACAGTGCTACCGTCAATCACCGACCCGACATACTCGACATAGCGCTCGTAAGGAACGTAAGCCTTCGCGTGCGTTCCATGCAAGTGCTACAAGAGTTAGACTCTGACCACAGACCTGTGATCCTAGATCTAGTCCCCCAAAACTGTCCAACAGACACAGGTCCTAACGCCCCGATGAAGGTGAAAACGAATTGGCGCCTCCTAGGCACCAAGCTCGCGGACACCTCATCCACAGATCTTTCCGCGATTCCGACCAACATCGTGACTCCTGAGGAAACGACTGGCGCGATACGCTCCTTCACCAACCACCTTCAAAACGTCTTGAGCGAAAGCTCCGAGAAGGTGCCGGAGACTGTTCACAGTCAATGGCAAATTCCCGACGACGTGCGGTGGGTGGTGAGGAGGCGTAACGCTACGCTCAGAGCCTGCGCGACGAGCCCCACCCCGGAACGACGACGTCTTGCGCGCTTCCTCCAACGTGAGGTTAGACGTCGCATAAAAGAGGTCGTCGATTCGAGATGGGAAACTCGCCTAGCCGAACTCGAGCCGACACACCAGGCCTTCTGGCAGCTGTGTCGTTCCTTCAGGAGAAACGATGTGGTCTCCATGCCTCCGCTCAATCGTCCGAATCAACGCCCGGCGTTTGATGACGACGAGAAAGCGGAACTGCTGGCCGACAGCCTGGAGTCTCAATGTTCCCTCACATCAATACCAGTAGACCACGACGATCTTGTTGCGGTTAATTCACTCGTCGAAAGTAGGAACGCGGTCCGGCCACCGCCGATCTCTATTTCGCGACCGATAAACCAAAACGTCAATGTCGACCCGGACGTCGACCCGCCGCCGCCCGATCCCCTTGCACCGGTGACGATCGAAGAAGTCATCGCTCTGATCAAGGCGCTCAAAAGACGAAAAGCCCCCGGGGGCGACGGGATCCCTACCCGTATGATTAAGATGCTTCCGGAGCATCTTGTCCAAACGCTCACCGCGATTTTCAATGCAGCTTTTCAAAACTGCCTCTTCCCAGAGGTCTGGAAGGAAGCAGTTGTGATAGGTATCCACAAGCCGGGAAAACCCGCATCAGAACCGTCCTCTTATAGGCCAATCAGCCTGCTTAGTACGCTAGGCAAACTTTACGAGCGGATCGTCCTCGACCGCCTCAAAATAGTCGCCCACAATAACCATCTGATCCCTCCGGAACAGTTTGGTTTTCGCTCTAGGCACAGTTGCGTAAACCAGGTGCTCCGCATCACGGAGCACGTTTACGACAAATTCCAACGCGGCATGCCTACCGGTGCTCTTTTCTTCGATATTGAAAAAGCATTCGACAGGGTGTGGCACAACGGCTTGCTTTTCAAGCTGTACACGCTCAACGTGCCCACTCAGCTCGTGCACATCATACGAGACTTTTTGTCGAATCGCGGCTTCAAATATCGCGTGGAGGGAACTCTCTCTTCCCGACACACCATTACGGCCGGAGTCCCGCAAGGCTCCGCTCTCTCCCCTTTCCTTTTCTCGCTGTACACCAGCGATATCCCTCAACCTAAGAACGCCCATCTGGCGCTCTTCGCGGATGACACCGCAATCTACGCCTCACGTAGAGACCCCGACGATGTGGTGCGCGATTTGCAGGCCGCCGCCGACAAGCTCGGTGAGTGGTTTCGCAAATGGCGAATCACCGTCAACCCCACAAAGAGCCAGGCTATCCTGTTCACTTTGAAAAGGAAAGTCCATGTGCCTCATCATTCAGTCCGCATGTCCAACCAGGTTATCCCCTGGACGGCCAAAGCCAAGTATTTAGGAGTGACCCTTGATCAGAGTTTGACCTTCATCCCACACGTAAATGCGGTACGCGCGCGAGCCGCATTCGCGATGAGTCAACTGCATTGGCTCATAAACAAAAATAGTAAGATGTCCATCCGCAACAAGATCAGGATCTTTACCACGTGCATTAGGCCGATAATGACGTACGCGTCGCCCGTGTTCGCCCATATACCGCCTGCTCGTCTTAAGCGTATGCAGGTATTGCAAAATAAATTTCTCCGACATGCTCTTGGTGCCCCGTGGTACGTTCGCAATCGCAACCTCCACGTGGACACCAACATGCCGACCATCAGGCATTTTATGCAAACGACCAGCAGACGCTATTTCGATCGGGCGGTAAATCACCCTAGTTCGTTGATCCGCAAAGCGTCCGTTTACACTCCATTCGACCGCGCCAAATGGAGACGGCCGCGTTCAGTTTTAACCGATCCAGAGGACGATATCACTCTGGCCATCCGCCGTAAGAACGAGTTCTTGAAACTCATACACTCCACAAGACCGCAGTTCCGTCCTCGCCGTCGAGGACCTCGCCGCGTTCCCCGTCGCCCCCCCGACCCCCCTAACAGTTCCGGCCCGCGTGCCGACGTAAGCGACGGATAGGATTAGGTTAAAAACCAATCTTCCCCATTAATCGCTGATGTCTCATCCTCTCCCAGTGACCGTCCTGAGCCGAGGTCCGTAACCCGTTAGTGGGTTGCCCTCAGCATGGTCACCTAAATTAAAGGGTTGCGAGTGCCAAAAGCGCTCACCCTAAAGTCCGGTGTGGCCAGAAAAGCCGACTCTCGTCAGGCTACTGGCCGTTAGGTCCGCGTTAAAAAAAAAAAAAAAAAAAAAAAAAAATCTCCTGTTCACACGGGGGCCGGGTGCCAACCTCACACGCTCGTGTTAGTCGCCTCTCAGAACTGCCTATGCGGAAACACAACTTTGCTATTAACACGCGTTCCTTTATGAGATACTGCCACTTATGCACGTATACAAGCAAGCCATAGTATTGGAAAACGTTTTGAACACATAGACGTATCTAAAACATAGGTTATGTACGAAACAGGAGCATGCGCTTTATTATCAGCGTGTGATTTTTATATTTGTGTACTGTTTACCTCACATGTGAAAGTTGGTGTGTTGTGTTTTCGTATTCGTCCATGAGCAATTCTATGTTTCTGCTACCAGGAGTTAATGAGTGGCGAAGAGATTACATTAAACATACTACACGTGCATTATATACGTGCGCGTGTTTTTTGTTAGTGTGAGTTATCTATTACACAAGTGTTATCGAAGCGTGTGATGCGATAGCTGTGTGATATTAAATTGGTGGTTTTATATTAGGTAGGTGGGTTATATTTTTGCCGATATGATAAGGTGGATGCACCGAGTGGGTTGAGTGAACGCTTGCGATCTCATCGGCTCCTAGTATATTGACGCTGGATGCAGCGTGTCAATGACTTGATGGATGACGAATCAGTCGGTAGCCATAGAAAAAATATATGACGAAGTTATCGTAACTTCCATCGATTAGGGTGGGCTTTTTACGACGAGAATCGCCATTAAATGGATGTTATATTGTAGAAAGATAATACTAAATTAAGTTTACTAATTGAATTCGCTTTCAAGTTGCTATACCGGGCGTAATTATTTTATAACTTTCTGATAATTAAAAAAACAAAAATATTAAAGAAAATATATTACATAAATTAAATAAAGCAGACAAAAATAAAATCGTTAAGGTGTTTATTAAATGCAAGTACCTGTTACAATCGAAATTACATTGTAACGATCAGGGTCAATTTGTGACAATGACGTTTATTTGTAATTATTTTGCATCAAGGTTGTTTGGGTGACATTACGATTGGGAATTCAGGAAATGTTGTGCAACGAAGAATTTTGTTTTAAATAATATTACTTTAACTGACTATTTCTTATAAATATATGGTAAAATGAGTAACTTAACAAATTGGCTTAACAAAATTAAATAGGTAATTGATTGATTGATTAAATTAACTTAATGCTGAATGAGCTCTAAAGGTCCACCAATCAAATTAATTTATAAAATTAAGGCGCCTGCGTTTAAGGAAATTTCAGCCGAAGAAAGACGTATCTATCACTAGTTTTACCCATCCTTACCCTTTCTGTGGCCTGTCTTTCAATCATGATATAGTTTGCACTTCTTTTTATAATACTATGGTCTTTCCCAAAAATGACTCGATAATAGATTTAAAAAAATTAATACTTTGTATCTAAAATTCATGCACCAAAGCGTACATTCATGTACTAATCGGTTTTTTTTATCAGTAAACACTATTTTGTGTTGCTGCTAAAAACAAAGAAATATTTAAGACTATAAGCAATAATGCTTACAGCATAATAGTCCAGGAAGATCTGCGCCACATATTTAGCTATTTCCTTTCTCTAGTGTTGCTTGGTTTTGCTGTTACGCAAGATTATGTGACGATTCTTTTGTAGCTTCAACATTCCCTTACGAGTTTGTGCTTCCATGATCTGTATTTCCTAGATTAGAGGCATTTTTTAGAATCGTAGGCGAAGTTACAAATATTAAGTTATAAGTAAAAGACAATAGAAAGAATTTGTATTTTTTTGTTGTGATGGAAATATCAACGTAACTTCATTTGATGAATAAACGGTTAGAAAGGGCGCAAATGAGTTTTTAGGGAATATCTGACGTAATTTTAGTTTCGTTAATTGTACCCAAAGAGTTCTAAGATTATATTATGGAGCGGACAGTGGGAAAATTGACATACAAAAATTTTAAGCCTGTTCGTCAGTAACTCAATCTACCGTGAAATAACAAAATACCTATGTAAAATTCATTAGAACATACGTAGACATGGTCGTAATGCGTATATTGGCATATTTCCTTCCAAAATATTGTTTTCTTTACAAAATTCAAGCATAACCGAGACGTCTTGGTACACGGACATATCAGATAAGACAGCGACTTATTACCAAATGTTTATAACTTTTGGACGAAAAATTTGGTCCCGATGTCCGGTTTAGAACTATACTGTTTAATGTCTATGATTGTACCTAATCAGGACACAGCTGATTTATCATAAAAAGAGACAAGAACCACAAGAAAAATATAAGTTGATCCAGTTTAAAATAAAATGGGTTGTGCCTTTTTTATTTACGATAGCTATAATAAATTTCTTGCTATGTTAACAGTCTATGGATCGATAATGATTAAAACAACTGTATTTCTGACACTATATTTAAGGTTATTTGAATAGCCAAATAAACTTGAATAAACTATGGAACCAATTGCCGCCGTCAGCATTTCCGGACAAATACGACCTGGCGACCTTCAAAAAAAGAGCGTATTCCCACCTAAAAGGCCGGCAACGCATCTCTGTGCCCCCTGGTTTTGCAGATGTTCATGGGCGGCGGTGATCACTTACCATCAGGTGAACTGTATGCTCGTTTGCGCCCTATATCATAAAAAAAAAGCAGGACAACCCAACTCTTAAAAATGTTAATCGATTTTAACCAACTACTGTTTTGTCATACATTACCTCAATTTGTGATTCTCAGGCTCTTGACTAAACATGTTTAAGGTTCTAGATAACGAAAATGATTCAGTTTCGCTTAAGCTTGTAAAGGGGCCACCGGTGTATAGCAAATAGCAACATAAATCGTGTAGGAGCACAAAAACGCCGCACTCACGCGGATGTTACGTTACGCTGAGCGAGATGTTATGCAAGCCGTTCTGATGCAACGTATTGAACAGGCAAGGCTACAGATAAATATTTAATTTTAGCTGTCTGCGGCCAATGTTTGACCCACTGACTGCGATTTTGGTGCCATTTGGCGTATATTCGTTGGCAAAAATTTGGTACAGGGTAAAAATAGCTTTTTACAAAAGTGTTTTTTTTTTATGAAATATGTACCGATTTAATTCAAAGTAACTAGTATTAGCAAGATCATAATTTATAGAGTCGTGATCTGAATGAGGTAGTTGAAACACATCGGGGTTTCTTATTTAATTATGTATCACTAACTCGAATTCTGACTATTTTAAAACCATTTCTTATTGAAATTAAACTATTATAACGGATTTTATCGCGGTTTTTTATTTTATTTTCTCCCGACGTTTCGAAGGCTTTAGTTTAGTTTAATTTCAATGTCTAACATTCGCGTAAACATAAGGAATCACCATTTCTTATCTTAAATTCATTAATTAAAAACGCAATAAACCAAAACAATATATGTATAAAAACTAAAGGTTATTCCGCAAGTACGCGAAGCAAACTAAAGGTGACTTGCGAAATTATTCAGCATTTTATTTCACAAAAGATAATTATAGCAAGTTAGCACGTTTTATGTGTTGGCGATTACTTATGACGAATACAAATGGCCAGGTGAGAGGTGTGTTTGATTTATTTACTATTGATGCCACTTACAATGTAGGGCTTGCATTTAATTTTTTATTTTATCTGTGTCTAGGGCGTAATGAATAATTTGAAATATAAAATGTGGCATTCGATTTAAATTAAATGACAGTCTTTTAATGGCAGATGGCATTGGTTAGGAATATTAAAACAATCTTTAAAGCGACATAATAATTAGAAGATTTTTTAAAAGCTTTAAAATTACTTAAAAATATACCGTACAATTGGATCAGATGGCGGGACGACATGCACAAGAGGGCCGGTAGCGACTGGATGCTTAAAGCAGCAAACCGGGCTTTCTGGCGTATCTTGGGAGAGGCTTATGTCCAGCAGTGGACTGCAACGGGCTGGTGGTGATGATGATGCCGTACAATAAAAACAATGTAATACCTCATAAGTTAAAATCTAAAATCAAGTCACAAACAACGAACCTAATAGTAATATATTAAGTCATCGGATCTCTGAATTTTTTTTTTAATATAGGTACACATCTATGTTAAAATATTTGTGTTCAAAACAAATAAAAACCAGTTCTTTGGCTAAGTTTATTGACTCCACGTAATATCACTGACTAACACATTCCTTGGCCATTTTTATAGAAAAATCAAAACATTAGGCGGAAATAGATTTATAGAATAATAAATTTAATAAAGTTTCTAGAATGTTGTTGATTTATTATTTAATTCACGTAATGTTTGTTCTATGTTTAGGCCTATGTTCAGCAGTGGACTTCTAAAGGCTGAAGAAGAAGAAGAATGTTTGTTAAGTTTTAGGTTTCGTCATTAAAGCCTAGGGAGCAACCACCTCATGTTTTTTTGGAGTATTTTATAGTCATGGAGCTCGTTGAACTATGATATTCATCACATAGACGGTTGGATAATATAATAATGTGGCGAATAAAGACTTGTTCATAAACTACATTACGCCGTCGCGTTGGCCGTCTAGAAGCCTTGTCATAAGAGACCGTGGAATGGGTTAAACTATTACAAACGCAGTCTTTGGTTTATTTTCATCCCTTGAATTCTATTGGACCAGTATCGAAGTCTCTACTTAATAGACATTCCTCATAATGCATGCGCAATTAAGGTACATTTCCCTTGTATTTATTGAAGGTCTGCTAACCATAAAACCATGATCAAAATTTATATGAACACCTGCTTCCTCGAGACATAAATGGGTCAAGACCAAAACGGCATACATTTTTTGTATAAGTGTACATCAGTTACAGAGTTAAACCAACAGCTAACAGGCCAGCATAATTGTGTCGATTATCCTTAGATATTATAAAACAAAGTCCCCCGCGGCGTTTGTCTGTCTGAACTCGATAAACTCAAAGCTACTGAACGGATTTCGATGAAATTTAGTATGAAGGTTGTTTGAGACCTTGGGTAGGACATCGGCTACGTTTCATCCAGGAAAACTCTCACGCAAGCGTAACCACGAGAAAAAGGTAGTCGAGGGATAATTATTCGTAAGTCTCTACGGCACTCCACTTACTACTGGACATAATGAGACTTAACATCTTATGTCTCAGGATGACGAGCGCAGTGGAATGCCACACAGTACTTTGTAAGTCAAGGTGCTGGATGGTGCTGCTACTGTTTATGGGCGGTCAAATCGCTTACCATCAGGCGAACGACATGCTCGTCTCGTCATTCAATGCCATAAAAAACCATCAGATTCACTTAATATAAAAACAGCTGGTGATAAATTGACAACGATTTACTATAGCTTGCAGCATTGAGGAAGTCACATATTCCAAGAACATTTCGCCTCAAATCTTCATTATGTAACACAGATCGGAGCAGACAGTTAGCTCACGGCGATGCTGAGATAGCATTTGCTGCCATTGCAAGTATTTTTTTTTAGCAAGATTTAATTTATAAAATCTATTATAAATTAGATCTAGCTTTATTTAGCTAGAATTTATTTTATAAAATCTGTTGCATTTTGTGCTGTAATGTGTGTCATATTTCCTGACCCATTATTAAAGGATCCCTCTGGTCCGATTTTATACAGCCAAATTGCATTCCTTATTGTTCGGATGTAATATTAGAATATTACATCCACACAATAAGGAGTTTTGTAAAAATAGTCACAGGTTACTATTTCGCGGGGCATGTGCCATCATCGACGGCAAGGTGTATATTATAGATAAAACGATGAATTGAAACTAAAAAAGCAAAACAAGCGAGAATAAGTTACACGATATTCAAATTAGCAAGGTACAACGCAGCGAGCTCACGCAATAATGTATCTAAATAATAAATGTAAGTAATTTGGCATGTACGTAAATAATGATTTCATAGTTGCATAAATAATATGGCACCTGTCGTCTGTGTGCCACTAGTGCTCGGCCACTTAATTATTAAACCTTTAATTAGACTGCCAGAGACAGCTGTGAGGCGACCTTGCGCACCTTTGTATACACTATTTGCATCGCAAAAAGTATACATTTTTAAGTACAATTCATGTGAGCTTTTTGCTCGGTGCATGTAAAAAATGTTGGCCTGATCTCCCGGTTCTTTGTTGACATTTTAACTCGGTTATGTTGGTTTGCATAATATCAAAATGAACGTTGAACGTTCGATGTTTCGATTGCATCAGCTGGAATTTAAAATTGCATACAGCGGGCAATTAAATGTGTATGTAAAATTTTTATGACTTATCTAATTGGTCTCGTCTAATTTATACGTTGGTGTTGCCTGGGGGAACTTTGAGACCTTAATGGGACACGATTTTTTCGATATTCAATTTATACACGCGGGGCTAAGATAACTTGATTATAAATCCAAATTTTTCGTGTTTATAGAAAAACATTGATGTAATTTGTTGTGGACACCATAAACTGATCCTCCTGAACACGTTTCATAATAAGACACCTAATAAAAACCCTCATTATTTATTAAAAATAATAAAAAATCATAATTATTTTTACATCATGATTTCGTAAGTTATATCACGTCACACAAGATTAAATGATGCAACACTGATTGCACTTGACGTTAATTTATAACGTTGGCAACACGCTGACCGTTCTACAATATTGGAAAAAATCTCCTTTGAATGAAATTAGTCGCATGATTGATTAAAAACGCGGAATAAATTCTTTGTGAGTCAATGCCTTGTTGTGTTGCGAACGTAGCAAAAATAACCTAATTAATTGACCTTTTAATTAAAGAACGAATTTTGTCACTAATCTTTATAGTTTTTTTCTGCGTAGCGGTGGTAGAATGAAATTATTGCCAAGAATTCATACATTTTCATGAGACAAAATGGTTGAAGATGGTGGCATGAGATTTCCCGTCTGTCAAATTACACAGCGCTTTATTTCCGTATACCGTGTACCTGTTCTTCATTCCATTGTTCCCTGTTCTACCATTATAATTAAACCCGATTACAACGCAGGTAAAATAGGACATGAGTTTACTTTGGTCAATTTCTTATTTAAATATTGCTACCTATGCATTGTTTTTCTTCTATTACTGAAATATTACTTATAAATCTGTATGCAAAATAGCTAATTGTAATTATTTTTAGCAAATCTCATAGTTTTGTGCCTCTGTCTAAACTTACTAGACGTTTTTTTAAAGTTTGATACATTTCTAGCACTGTCTTGTCGTGTGAATATTTTAGAAACATTACTACATATAATGAAATGATATGGTAATTTATCAAACGTGCTGTTTTCACGGCTTTAGTCCTATCCCGTGTCTACAAAATATTCGAGTCTATTATAAAGTTATAGCTACGCATGGTATACTAAAATTATCTATTCACACGACGTTATGTGTCTTTAACATGAAACTGACTCTTTGTGTCCGCATATGCCATGCTTTATAGCCACTAGATGCCCTTAAAAAGAGAATAAAATAGCATTTTCGAGCTCAAGTTTTATCACAATCAAATTACGCCACATTAAGTTACGACACAGCCATGTCTCGGCTATATTGAGTTACCAAAATAGCTAGCATGAGTTTAAATGGACTAACAAAGGAAGAACCCAACGTGCTAAGCATAAGTTTATGAGCAAAAAAATATGGCGGACTAGGGAGGTAGTGACCTATGATGACGCAATGCCAAAAACAGGCCACACTGCAGCCAACAGAGCCTCTGCCGGAGGTCAAGGAGGTTCATCGCGAAATATATTGCCCAATCTCACATGTGCTTGCTGCCGACGTTACTTGCTGCCGACGCAACTTGCGACGACGTCATTCACTTTGTCACTTCGACACGCGGCACCCAAATAAATGTAATCCAATTTCAAACCCATCCAAATATGTGACGCAAGCGCATAGCCTATTCCATTTTCAAACACCTGGCTACAATTTAATATCGTATTTTTTTGATTAATGTTGGCGCGTTTTAAAACTTCATTTTGATATGTCGTCGAGGAGCGTCGTGGACTCGTGTCCGTGTCTATTTTGAACTCCCGATCGGACGTTCGCCCGGTTGTTGAACTGGAATAATTCGGCAAACACGGGCACATTACGCGCTTTTTAATCTCAAGATTTTACGATACCAGACCAGCTCGTGTGCTGTAATATGTGCATTTATAATGTATTTGCATTGTAATTATAATTTTATTTATTTTTTAAACCTGCTAGTGTTTTGTAAAAGATGTATATCTCTTAATTTGTATAATTACTGACATACGTGTTATTTATGACAAGGTACATTTAAACGTTGTTCCTGCATTAGCAAGTTATATGATACAATAATGTTAATTAATTGTAGCACCGATTACATTGGCGGTACAAATGAGCGCGGTGTTGTGTTTACGCGAAACTCCACGCAAACATGCAGAGATGTGGCGCGCTGGTGTGCGTGACGGCGTGTGCAAGTGTGAGTTCGTAGTCTCTGTGTGTGTACGTGGAAGCGCGCGATGAAATAAAATATGTCCGGTCAACGAACTCGCGGTCGGTGCCATAAAAATCGCGATACTGGCCGAAATTCGGACAGAAAACTTGAACATTGCCATATCATAAGAATAAAAATAAATCTGAAATCTCGTCATTCTCTATAATAGTAGTTCCCGCTGAAATACATCGCCTAAGTATTCGAAAACAACCGAATATCGCGCTCGAGAAAATAGGATTACAGCTGTGCAATGAACTCTAATATGCAGCGTGCAGCTTCCGAGTTCGTCACGGCGATAACTGTCTGCTTCTTTGTCTTAATGCTATAATCTTCAAATACAATAAAACATACACACACTCACAAAGTATATAAAAAAAAATCTGCCAAATCCTTTCTGGAATTTAAATTTAGTAGTCAGGATGCCAAATTCACAACTTGGCAGTAAATTAGATTTGAGAAATAAAAAGAATACTCACGTTTAAAATTGGAATGTTGAAAATCGAAGCTATGGTGCATGTGGTGAAAAATTTTTGTCCGCTGATGTTATTTCTATACATTTCCGGATTGCACGCGGCAGGCAGTCAGCTGATTTCCATCCGATGACCTTGTCACGTCCCTTTTTATTCATTCTATGTACAGGCGCTTGTTGTTATTGATCAGTCAAGACGGTAATCAGTCCAAAACCTTCTTTTTCTACAGGACGATGTTTCCCCCGGACTGGAGCCTGTGAAAATTCTACGTCGTCCGCAACACATGTTGATCGCTAGTATATTTCTGTCGGGTCTAAGCCGATCATTATTGTTTTTAATATTGCCCAGTAGGATCCAAAACTTTATCCATTTCTAATAGGATTCTTATACAGACCGTATCGATCAATATTGGCCGGTAGGGTCGAGGGTGAACTCCATTGTTGTTTAGTAAAGTCCAGTGGGGTCCAGGGTGACAATATCCATGACAGCACAGTACACAAAAGTTCGTAACACCGCGCGGTTTTTTCTAAAGCACAGTCGTGTAAACACGCGTACGTCTTCTCGGGCAATGAGTTGAGCGGCGCGGGCGCAGGTTTATATGAGAAGCCGCATCCGCTACCGCCATCTGGCGGCGAGTGGACCGAACCGCGGAATGTTTTCCTGACCAGTGATAGGGTTAACGCCGCGCCGGACAAAGTGAGCTCAACTGAGCTTGTCCGTTTCTTTATAAGTCAATATTGCTTCAGATGACTCGCTTGGTGTTAAGGAAGTTCATAAATATTTTGTCGATTTTATCTATTAATGTTTTTTTTTAAATCACTAGAATGTTTTAATGAAAATGCAAGAATTAGACTTTATATAATTATAATTTGACTATACATTTACAATTGAAATCATTCCTACTAATTGAATTTTAAAAATAATGACATATTCCAAAGACTTACATCACTGTGTTATCCTTTTTAGAATCTCTACACAAGCTCTGCCTATCTCATAAAACATCGTCATTTAAACAAAGTCCTAAGTCAATGAAATAAACATTAAAGATAGATAGCCCTTTCACGCAACATTTTCATCACAATAAGGGCAGGAACACACGTGATATTTAAGGCAAGCCTCGTCCATAACGTCTCTACATTGTTGCGCGTATACACAGCTTAATATAGGACATTACCATAGAAATAGGGTAGAATACCTTCTGATCTCGGCTCTTTGCTTCCTAGTGATATTTTATATCGAAGAATGTCGGTCGAATAATGGCTTGCGTTTAGAATAAGGCCTTGTTTAGCGTAAAAGGTGTTTAAATAACATTTTGCGTCATAGCTGACGAAGTTTCTGCAAGTTTTAGAAGACTGCAGATTGCTGGATTTTTGTGCAGAACTTAATTATCACCGTATATGTCTGGACGTGGACGCAAGTGGACGATAGCCTAGTTGGGAATGGAATGGTCTACCGCGACAATGTCCGGAGGTTCAAAACCCAAGGCACACACCTCTGATTTTTCGAAGTTACGTGTGTATTGTTTATCAATTATCGTTCCCTTTAACGGTGAAGGAAAACATCATGAGGAAACCTACATACCTGAGAATTCTCCATAAGAATCTCGAGGGTATGTCAAGTCTGCCAACCCGCACTAGGCCAGCGTGGTGGACTAAGGCCTAACCCCTCTCAGTAGTACAGGAGGCCCGTGCTCAGCAGTGGGCAGTATATAATACAGGGCTGATTGCATTGCATTGCATATCTGGAAGAATGTTAAGACTCAAATGCATGTTATGTGTTCAATTACGACCCAGGTAACCTAATTTTTTAAAAAGTGCCTAATTGTCTAGTTTTGGATATTGTACTCTACCAATTGAGTTTTTCGTTTAGAAAAGTGTGTTAGTTGTCTAAATTTGGAATTGGATTTCAATAGTGTTGGTAGACAGTCTCGCTACCAACTATGAGACGAAACATGGCGAACCGTGGGTGCACTGCTTGCAACTCTGCTTTCTCTTTCGGGTTACATGCGAGAGCGGGGCTATATTATATGTATGTTTTTATAGTAGGCGGAAAAAGGCTTATTGGCTATCTGATAGTAAGTAATCACTCATGCCTAATATCTACCATACCAGACATATCGATTGTGCGTCACCAACCTTGTGGCATTGCTTAATTTACAAATATGGAGACAAGGGAGTGGATTGTACAAAATTCAAATTTATATAATTTATTAAGTAATTAGGCCCTAAGGGCACTTTTACACGTCATATTTTACAAGGTTTTTATCTACTAAAAGATTCTACCAGTGCTTCGGAAAAGCCCACTGACCTGAGAAGAAGCACCAAGAAACTCAGCGTAGGTCTTTTATTGTTATTTTTATTTTTAAATTGCAAGTAACAATATAAATTCAATTTCAAAGATGGATATTAAATGCGAAAATTTACGAAGAGTACCTGTGTTAAACAATCGCCTACAAGTTTAATTTTAAGTTAACAATAGAGTCAACCAGCAAACAGAGCAGAGTCCACGCAAGCAGCACCCGTTCACGAGTATACAATAATTAGTACTTAATTAATAAGTTTATTAGATTTATAAGATACATTGCACAGTTGTTTTTGTTCCAAATAAAATAAAATAAAAATATACCTTGCTGAAAGTATAATTAGGGGAAGAGGGAATGTAATTGATTTAGCATGCGAAATATAAAGCAGTTTACGTCGATTTTTTGATAGACAGTAGTACATTCTTTTTTACTGTACGCTACAAAACCAGCAATTTTTTTTAAAATAGTGGTACAATCTCAGTTTTAACTTTATTGCAGTTATATGACGAGATGAGCGTGCCGTTCACCTGATGGTAAGCGATATGACCACCTGTAAACAGTAGCAACGCCGCACATAACTAAATTACAAAGTACTGCGTGGCACTCCACTGCGCTCGTCACCCTGAGATAATAGATGTTAAGTCTCATAATACCCAGTAATTACGCTGGCTACACGTCCTTCAGACCGGAACACAACAGGTATGCACACTGCTGCTTAGCGATAGAAATAGACATTGCGGTAGTACTTACTCAGGCGGCCCTTCGCATACAAGAGACCTACCACCAGTAAACGTCAGTTGAGCCGTACCCTTCGTAATATAGATCTAATTGTTTAAGCCTTGGTAGACCCCACATTTCAAACTTAAGCCCTTAATAACTGCTCTTCTAAGGAGTAAGAAGTTTAAAAATGTTTTTCTTCAAAAATATTATTTTGGTATTATGCATGGGTTCAAACTCCTGTCCAAGCAGTTGGTGGGCAGAGGTCCAATTAGTACACCCACGGTTCGCTGAGGTTATTTACTTTATATGATGTAATAGAAGAGGTTTTAATTACATGACATACAAATTCTGATTGTAGTTAATACAGTATAGTTAGTTATAGACCGGACTTCAGGACCAAATTTTGTATCCAAAAGTTATTACAAATTGGTAATAAGTCGCTGTCTTATGGGACACGTCCGTGTGACAACATGTCTCGACTCTCGGTATGCTTAAATTTTGTTAAAGAAAATAATATTTTGGAAGGAAATATGCCAATTCATGCATTATGATCATGTCCAAGTATGTTTTAATCATTGATATATAAAAACCCTTTAATGCATTTTACATAGATGTTTTACTATTTCACGTTAGATCGAGTTACTGACGAACAGGTAATTATTTTTTTATGCAAATTTTTCCAGTGTCCGCTATATATAATATTAGAATTCTGTGGGTAAGACACGTATTTTTTTGAATAGAAAACACAAAGTCTTTCATGAACCGAGGATGTAATTTATTCTCTCACCGCATAACAACCTACTTACTTAGGTGCGAATTGAACTTTGACATCGAAGAAAGACATGTAAAGAAAGTGTTAAACTTCTAATAAAGATAAATAAAAGGAAACAAACATTTAATTACTTAAGGAAGATACAGGCTCATAGAAAATGTCGTTAAAAGCAAGATTAACCCGTAAGATCAAATGAAAGTCATCAGCATTGATTAAAATTTGCCTGGCAGACTCATTTGTGTAGAACTTTCTCTATCTTTGTAGTAATAGACGCGGTGGAATGCTGTTTTCCTCCGCCGTATTGACTGAGGGTCTAAAATATTTCCATACACCATTAGCTGGTACAAAGTGAGAAATAATTCAAGGTCTGAATTCAATAAATCTGGAATATGTGACCAAGACATAAAGGCCGGGAAATGCTACGGAGAAATTACGAGATTGTAGTGTCGCCATGATTTAATAGATGATTCAATCAATGATTCAATCAGATAGATTGTTATTGTTTGCTAATAATTCTATTTCTGATTAAATCTTGGTTCAATGATGTTTATGATAAATCTGTTTTCCTTGAGTGATTAAATTTGAATGTATTTATGGATTTAATGATTAAATTTAGAATGTACTCCTGGAAAGACTAGATTCCAGATATTTGGATACACGTGTAAAATGTATAATATTATACACTGCTCGTGCGTAATATACTATAGGTGACTGCCTCGGTGGCGTAGTTGTATTGCGTATGTGTTACGAGTACGATTTGCGCGCTGAGGTCCTGGGTTCGAATCCTGGGTCGAGCCAAAAACATTGTGACTGGGTTTTTCCATCTTAAAAATTACTCAGTCGCAGCTCGGAGTCAGGAAGTTGGCGTTGTGATACCCCCGTGCCTCGGAAAGCACGTAAAGCCGTTGGTCCTGCGCCTGATCTCTCTCCGGTCATGTCGGATTGCCGTCTCACCGGACTATGAGAGTGAAGGAACAGTGAGTGCACTTGTGTATTGCGCACACACTTGTGCACTATAATATCTCCTGCGCACCTGGCTGATCTCCGTTAAGATTGGCCGCCGTGGCCGAAATCGGCTAGGAAGGGATTATTATTATTATTACTATAGGTACTTACAGTAATAGACTTGTGATGCATGAAAGTTGTATAAAAATAAAGGATGTCTCTATTTTCCTCCAAAGATTATTTTACTTAGTTATATAAGACGTCTAAGTAGGGACCATCGTAATGTCTATTTCTACCGCCAAGCAGCAGCGTATATGCACTTTTGTGTTCTGGTTTGAAGGAGCAGCCAGCTTGGTAGCCAGCATAATTACTCGGCATTATGAGATTTAACATCTTATGTCTCAGGGTGGCGAGTGCAGTGGAGTGCCGTTCTAGTACTTTATTGTCCATTTTCTGATTTGAAATCACATACAAATATCATGCATCTATCCCACGGGATGGACAAAGACAATGGATTGCCATTTTGCCTGAGTCTGGTACAGTCATTTCGTTTCTACCACTTTCAGCAATCTCTTGATACAGTCCTTGAACCTGTTGAGCCTGTCTTTACTGAAATGTAAGAATGTCAGACTTTCAGAAGAACGGTGCGGTCAGCCGCTGCCCTCTACCGACTCTTTCTTCTTGGAATTAATTTGGATTATATATAAATTGGGTGTCAATATTTCAATTAACGTGTCCTTCATGGTCACCCTACATGCCGGCAGTGATCAGCCTCTGGTTAGGAGCCAGTTGGCGTTTCCTTTTCCCTGTCCGAGTGAAAACTGCTTTCTTATCATGATATCCAATATGCGCAGATGTAATGCATATGCTAGTATTTACGTGTGGGTATAATCGGTTACAATATATGTTCATGTTTGTGTTTGTGTATCGGTTGTTTAATAACCTCTTCACATTGTGCGTGATAGTGTGATTTCACTACGAATTTTGCTCTGAGGTCTTAGGTTCGAATCCTGTGTCGGGCTATGTGATATTAGGTTCTTAGTACCCGGAGACTAGTATTAATGCTTGATAGCGATAGGCTCGCCCCCATCACTACATGGGACGGAATACACACATCGAAAAGTTTTGCACTAGTTGCACCTCTGCAACCTAACCTGTGTGTAGACGAAGGTATGTTGACTTATGGGGGTCTAGCAAATCATGAAGGTAGTACAAAATAGTAGTAATATAAATATTCACAAAACAAAATAGTGCTACGTAATATTACTAATATGAATTTTTGTACCTATTATGGTTCATAGTTTTCTTATTTTTACTACATTTTAACAAAGAATTATCTGTTAATTACACTCTACACGCTATGTTAAAATTAAAAATGGTTTTTACTTTACGTTTTATATACCTGACACTTTTTATGTAGAACATGAAAATTGTTATATTTATTGACATAACTTTCCTCCATAATTTTACTCGGTTGTATATATTAGAAAACAAGTCCATAGGTACTTTAGATTTCTAGTTCCGCTATTTCTAATCTAAGACCGTTCCCTTTAACGCTACACAACGCCTGTTTGTAAGAGTCACAAAACGTGTTTCCTGTAATTAGTAATTGTTATTATTGATTTTATAGCTTGGAATTACAGTTTAATTTCCTTTAGCAAAGTTGATACATGTTTGAGAAAAGTGTGGAACATTTTTCAGTTATGTAATGTAATTTTAACGTATTTGATGACAATTTATAGATCGTTTTTTCGGCAAGTATGAAGGAGCTTCTAAAGTGACATTATAAAAAATCTAACTTTCATAGCTTTTAACGAAGTTATCACAAGCTTTCATATTTTGTGAATGATCACCATTACCTTTGTCTACCGAAAAATCTAAAGGTAATGCAGAGTTCTTCGTCGACAGACTGTTAGGCAGCGGCTTGGCTGTGACCATGTCCATGCGCCACCGAGACCAGTTAAACCTCTTCACTTACCAGGTGCAGAGAGGCCAATATGTCGGGTCTTCGATAAAAAAAAATCATGAACAGTCATTATTTTCTTTGCCTTCGTAGGCTACAAAAGAAGAAGAAATTTTGTATATTCGTACACAATTTGTGAATCTATTAGCAATAAATAATTAAATAAATCAAATAAAAATTAAATCTATTAACCTGGTCAATGTCTTGTACTTGTTTCATGTAAAAAAAACAATTTATGGGTATATCGAAGTTTAGTTGAAGGATAAGGTCGTAGAACCGCGCCAAAATATTAACCCACGTTGGATACATATAGAGATAATACCACCAATCAAGATATTAATGGCTTTATAGCAAATTGAAGATTTCCAACTAATAAAATTTCTTGATAATCTATTTACGATTTTGGTCAAGTATGGATAGGTAAAAATAACATGTATGCTACGTCTTGGAACCCCTGCTATATTGTAGGTAGGGGTCGCAATACCGGACCACTTTTTCAATACCGGTATTTTCGGTACTGACCTCAGATGAATCCCGGTATACCGGTATTTTCGGTATTTCCGGGATTTGAAGAAATTGTAGCTACTATACATTTAAATTAGTAATTAAATAGCGATAACCTGCTTTAAAACGTATTCAGGAAAGAACGCATGGTTAGGCGGGTTCCCGGTAACCCTTGCCGAGGTTTATACGCTGAAGTTGTGCAGTCCATGGCCTTATACGGTTGTCCTGTCTGGGCCGAGTCCCTAACTGCTCGATGCGACGCTCTTCTGCGTAAGACGCAGCGTTTGATAGCGCAGCGACTCATCAGTGATTATCGCACAGTCTCCCACGAGGCGGTCTGTGTCTTTGCCGGTACTCTGCCATGAGAATTGGATGCCAAACATCTCTCATTAGTATTCTTCTGCCGTGAAAAAGCATCCCGTCTCGGGCGGAGACTGGCCCCGAGGGAGGTTACAGCCCAATTGGTCTCCATCGGCAGTACCTGCGTGGAGGAGTGGCATACCATGCTGGAGAGCACGAGTGCAGGCTCAAGGACTGTCGCGACAGTGCGAGTTGCAATCTGTCTTCTTAAGCTGGCTTGAAGGGCGTCACGGTACACCGACATTCCGTCTGACACAGATGCTGACGGGCCACGGCGGCTTGTTCCTGTGGTGGGTCAGAAAGGAAGAGTCCGCCGTATGCTATCATTGTGGTAATGGTCGCGAGATCCAACACATTTTCGAGGAGTGCCCAGCATGGGATCTAAAACTCAGAGCTCTTAGAACAAATGCTGCCAGCCGTGGTGTTCGCCCATGGTCAGCCGCTGGAAGTCATGCCGAGCGATAGCATCTTTCATTTATTTTGTTTTTCCGTAGAAAGTAACTTATTACTACCGCCCAGCCTTCAAGGAGGGTGACTGAGCAGCTATTTTGAGTTCAACGGGCCTTAAGACCAGACGTTGAGCCGCCCGGAGAGATGGAACCATCGGGCGACCGCTAGACCGAGTCCCTAACCTATGTACAACTCACGGCATAACAACCAAAACTCCGTGGTGGCCATCTTCGGCGCATTAGGGAAGGCTGCGGGCTTCCTCTGGCGGAAGTATCTAGGTTGTCATCCGCAACCGCCCCTACGCGATGCCGCCTAGTGCGGCTGCCACGCTGCCGTCCCTCACAGGGATCGCAACAATGTGCTAAAAACACAAACCTAAAGACGGACAGCCCCCTGCCTCTCGCCTGTGACGCCTCTATTAGTCGCCTTATACGATAGGCAGGGGATACATACCGTGGTGGAATTCTCCAAATGCCCCCAACCCACAATCCAATCTCTGCGAGTGCGTTATCGCGGAAGGAAGAGATGTGCACGGCTTGGCGTGTTCAGCCCTGCCGTACGCGTATTGGCAGGAACCATCACACCCAGCTAAGCATGGCAGTTTCTATGTGGCGTCTGTCATACATGGTCATAGTAATTGGCACGGCAAGACAACGCCACGTGAATGCTACGTCCAGCTCCGCTCCCTGTGTGGTGAAGCATTTAGAAAAGGCTATGATAGGATGACAAGGGGTGAATTGTGATGGGACTGGGATTCTGGATAATGGATTGTTATTTTGGGACAAAGGACGAGAAAATAAACTAAAATTAAGGTGTTTAAAAGGGACCAAAGTATGACAGAGTGCAATGTCATGATAGGTTACAGGAAGTAAGAGATTTATGGTTTAATATGAAAGTGACATTGATTGCCAAGTGAGTGAAGGTTAATGGGGCATTACACACCTTTATGGACAGTCGGAAGGTGCTCAAAAATGTACTAGTGATAGATAGATTTATTGTCGATTCTTATATATGGGAGAAAAAGCATAAAAGTTAAAGCACTGCAAATAAGAGCGTTAAGAAGCATGTGTGGGTGATGGAGTGCGGAATAGGTGCTGTAGTTACGGATCTGTATGCAGTCAAAGGGATATAATTTCTAAAAAAAAAAGTGTGTTGTCGTGGTTTGGTAATTTGGAGAGAATGGATGATGGAAGGCTGACGAATTAGATAGTACTTATATAAGGCGAGTATGGATAGTACTCTAAAGTGGCAAGAATACATGAGGAAATTCATAAATATAGATGAAAACAAAGAAGTCTGCCAGAATCGTGCAAAGTAGCAATCCTTAGTCTCTGCCTAACGCATTCATTCAGAAGCAATATTATCTATTAATAATTTAATTTAACAAATTCCGAAAATACCGAAAATCCCGGATGTTGTAAAGTCAATACCGGTATTTAAAAATCCTTTTTTTGGTCCGGTATCCCGGTATTTTCGGGATCCGGGATCCCGGTTTGCGACCCCTAATTGTAGGTCTCTTCTACCAACCAATGGCGTTTCACAAGGTGGTTGGTCTTTTGTACCCAAAAGTCTGTCCAGGATTATGGTGTAGGGTTCTTCACGTAGCCAACTTTTAGCTTTAAAATACAGGTCGGTCGTTTTTGATAAGAAAATACTTTTAGCTCTCGGTTTTTACAATCCACTTGTCACTTCATTTCCAGTATAAATCTTCAAGCTAACGCTGTAAACACTT
Source organism: Sphinx pinastri (assembly GCA_947568825.1). Taxonomy (NCBI): domain Eukaryota; kingdom Metazoa; phylum Arthropoda; class Insecta; order Lepidoptera; family Sphingidae; genus Sphinx; species Sphinx pinastri. The sequence continues at coordinate 14,904,861 of OX387624.1, read as the reverse complement.
TCACACAATTTCATATAATACAAATAAAATATCAAGTTAGTAAGAAACGTCGAGGTGCGGTCAAACTTTCTGATGAAGCCGATCTCATATGGCGTTCAGTTTCACCGCTTGCCGCGAACGCGCATCGTATAGTAATGGGCGCTGTTAATTCCCAACGCGTCGCCTCTTGCGCAATATTCTGATATCCTCAGTTTTACACTAGACTCAGGCGTTTTTTTACATTTGTCAGCGGAATTTCAAATGAGTATATTAGTAAAAGTTGATTGCTCCGTCTCTCATGAGTTCTTTGACATTGAATGATTTGATTGTTGAATATCAATTTTAATATGCAATGTAATATGTATGTAAGCGATTGTGCTTTTGGAGTAAATAGGCATTTGATATTCCTGTATATTTCACTAGCAATAGTTACGTCTACGTAATGTAGAAGCTGTCTTCCAATTACTCACTAAAAGCGCCAGTCTTCGTTCATTCTACATTCCAAATCGTTGATACCAGATCTTCTACACTATTTCATTTCCTAACAGTTATTTTCAGACATCTAATGTCCGACCAGGACCCAAACCATTCATAAACTTTCAGAGCAAGAATCCTGATTCATAATTCCGAAACTGTCGAAATACTTATCCACGTGTTTTCATTCCCTTAACCTTAATAACGTAGTATGTAAAGTGACCGTTTCGAAAAATCCATTGGTAGGCGCAAGGGCTTGGACTCGCGAGGACTCACGAGCAGCAGTGTGGGTCACAGAATTTGAATTAAAAACTGTTGCTAGCGGCAAATAGTCGATATAATATGAGGCGACATTATCACACAGTTACCTAGTGTAAATTACTAGTGAATAGTGAATGTATTCCCTTTGATTGCCTCTCTTCGCGTCTGGTTCCTTTGGAAATTCATGGTGATCAATTGATGCTGAAATAATATTTATAGAACTTCCTATCTAGAAATGATCAAAATATTTACTTCTTGTTTCTTGTAAATAAATCGATTTAACGTTTTTTTAGCATGACATAAACTTTGTAAGGCAACATTTCCTGCACAGCAAACAACAATTGAATACGTCTATGCTTAAATATATGTATGTATATTGCATATGTATGTAGCGATAGCGTGCATGTTGCAGTGTCAATTTCTAACAAACGTGACGTCAGCATTGTAATTGAGAAGCGCACCAAGTAGTAAATAGATATAATGGCGATGGAGAGAGCGAGCTTACTTACGATGCGACACCTAGCTTTGTTTAGATGCATTTTTAAACAGAGAAATGATTGGAGTCGATAGAAATTAAAATAATGTTGACCAGATTTATTGAGGCGGGATGTATTGTGGTGATACTCATGCCAAAATTGACATTGTGTTTGTGATTTGTGTTTCTATTTTTTGTGCTTTTAGCGATTCCTAACACTCTTATTATCAAATAGTATCCTATGTGGGTTTTTTTTCATTTGTCTATGTGTTTATTTATGTCATCTTTCTCAAAAAAGGTTGTGAATTCGAGTTTAAATCAATATGCATTTCTAAAGTTATAGATACTGATAAAATCAACGGAGTGCAACCAATTAAGAAATCTTGACTATTGAATGGATTCTTGACGACTTTAAATATTTAAACTGTCCCAGTTCCTAAAGAAAATTGTATTCGTCTGTCATAGCTAAAGAATTATTTTAATTCCATATATCAGTGGACATCATCTTATGATCTGCCTGCCTGCCTGCACTGCCTCGGTGGCGTAGTTGTCTTACGGTACGACTGCAAGGCTGAGGTCTCGGGTTCGATCCCCGGGTCGGGCAAAGTGATATTGGATTTTTCTATTCAGTATCAGCCCGGAGTCTGGAATTTGTGCCCGGTATGGCGATAGGCTCGCCCCCTATCACATCATGGGACGGAATACGCTTGGCGAAAAGTGGGTGCACTAGTTGCGCCTCTGCCTACCCCTTCGGGGATAAAAGGCGTGAGCATGCGTATCATCTTATGATGCAATAAATTATGGTTACAAAATAAAATATACAAAGTTTACGATTATAGTTAAGTTATTGGAACGAAGTTCCTTATTGCGCGTTATGAAAGGGGGCTGGACGGAAAAGTTGTCACGACACTTTTTGCTATTATCTTACTAATATGAACCTTAAATACAATGCGTAGAAGCTATAATTCTTGAAACGAGTATATTTTTATTTATTTTATTTTTTAAAGTCATTAAAAACATTTCTTACTAATCTAATATGAACCTTAAATACATTGCGTAGAAGCTATTTCCCCAGCGTTGGCACGGCACGAGTACAAAAGATTCGAACGTAACATTCTTTTTTCAAATTTTGTTGATTTATTCTACTTTGGTTACTGATATTTATCAATAACAAGACTAAACGTGCTTTGCTCGCGTTTAAAAATCTACTTTATGTGGTAAGCGTAAGATCGAATTTGTGTTTAGTCAATCAAAATTTGTGATAAAAATGCTATGCAATAGCTTTACCGCGGCAGTCCCCGAGTGCCACACGTATTTATTTGTTTTTTTCTCTAGAAACGTATGTATTGGAACGGAAATAGGAAAATATTTATATATTTATATATATACACACTCTGTTATATAAATAAAATTTTATTACAATTCCTTCACTAATTAATCGAAAGGAACTTCGTTCCATCCGGGTGTCCCTTGACACCTCTCATTTTTTTATTTCTTGCATAGGTAACTAATTCTTTAAATAAACTTATAATCAAAAGAAAATGATTACAGAATATGGAAGCAACAATAAATTTGAATTTCATGGCCTACAACGTGATTTAAGGCTTCTAGACCATAACCTGTAATGTAAATGTTTACATTATCGTTAAAAAAAATATCCCACGAGTAAATTTAAGATAGCAATAACAACAAACACAATATAAAAAAGTTTATGTTAATTTTAAATTATTTTCAAAGCTTGACACACTAAGGCAACTCCATAGCACGACGAAGCGCCAAAGTAGGTTAGCACAAGAAAGCGTCGCGCCGCCGGCCGCGAACCGCGCATGACCGCAGACACCTGCGCCTCTCGCATGCGCCTGCGCATTCTACTCACTCCTATAATACAGATGCGATTTGAATTCATGGTAATTACGATATGAGTATTGTCGTTAAATTTTTATACGAATATTATGGCAGTGGATAAAGTAGTAAGGAGGACGAGTTGTCCTGTTTCCGTGGCCAGATTTACTGGTGGTGGGTCTCTTATATGTAAGAGTCCGTCTGGGTGGGTACCACCGCAATGTCTATTTCTACCGCCAAGCAGCAGTGTGCATGCACTGTTGTGTTTCGGTTTGAGGGACATTGTAGCCAGTGTAACTACGGGACATAATGAGACTTAACATCTTATGTCTCAGGATGCCGAGCGCAGTGGAATGCCACACAGTACTTTGTAACTGAAGGTGCTGGATGGTTGCTACTGTTTATGGGTGGTCGTATCGCTTACCAACACGCGAACGGCATGCTCGACTCGTCATTCAATGCCATGAAAAGTTGTGTATTGTAAATACATTTTAATATTATTGGGTCTGGCAACAGTTTCAATAGCGTGGGTAAATGCAGTCAGTACTCGGTTGCTACAAATTTGTACTGAACTATTTCGATGCAGCTTTTTTACCCGACTGCGAAGGAAGGAGGGTTATGTTTTTCGAGTGTATGTATGTATATATGTTTGTTTGTATATTTCTTTGGCACGCCCTAGAGCCTAAACGGCTTGTCGTATTTTTATGTGAGTAGTGTCAATAGATTCGTCTTAGTCGTGAGACTGACACTGGGTACATCAAACCTTAAAAAAAAACAAAGTTAAGGATTTTTGGCGGCAAATAGTAATCTCAAAAAAAATGTTTTCAAAATATATCGAGTGTGGTATCATAAAGAGTTTTTAACGGTGATTACGAATGTATATATAACTTATATGTTTTATTGAAGTTTGGAATAGGTAATGCTAATAAATCATATCACACTTTACACTAATAATATAAATGCGAAGTTTGTGTTAGTTTGTTACTTATTCACGATAAAACGGCTTGACGGGTTTGGCTGACATTTGGAACACAGGTAGTTTATAATCTGGATTAACACTTAAGATTCTTTTATCCCGGTATTCCCGCGGGAACGGGTAAAGCAGGATTAAACCTATTTCCTAAAGGTGCTTAAAAACTAAAAATATGGAAATAAAAAAAAAAAAAAACAAAAACAAATAACCCAACTGCCATAATATCCGCCATCTTTATTAAATTAATTGAAGAACTGAAAAGATAGAAACAAGATTTTAATTTGAATATTTTGTTTTGGTTTTGAATAATCTTAGATGACAGTGTTCACAAACGCTATTGGAGTCATAACACGCTCACTTCTCATAATTTGGTTGGTGATATAGGTAGACCAACAAAATCTCGGAGTGAGCAGATGCCTCCGACTGCGTTTGTGAACACTGTCAACTAAGATTAATCAAATCAAAACAAAATATTCGAATTAAAATCTTGTTTCTATCTTTTCAGTTCTACAATGAATTTAATAAAGATGACGGATATTGTGGCAGTCGGGTTTTTTGTTTTTGTTATTTGCTAAAGTAATCAAATGAATTGTATATTACGCATTTATTCGTTTGGATGTGCTGAAAAGAAAAACATTGCTAACTTAGGTACGGCACGGTAAAGTGAATGAACTTGTATGCTTTTGCGTATTTTGTTTCGTTTCTGTATTGGTTCACGTTGAAAATGGCGGTAAATGGAAATACCAAATTTGTGATTCAAAATATTTTTTGAAGATGTTAATACGATCAAAACTGAGTCCGAAACTCAAATCCCAAAAAAATATATACAATTAAATTTTAAGCGGTCTTACAACTTCACGTATCCTATAACAACTTCCTTGTTCATCACATTTTTAATTCATCATGTGATACTGCGAAATAGTATCTTGTGACCGCTGACAAGCTACTAAATTGCAATGCAGTTTAGTTACCTGGAAATGAGTTTGTTAGAAAGCAAGCCCCCGTGGTTTTATTGTGTCTACGCTGACCGAATGTGGGTTGTAAGACTTATATATTTTGCTAATCTAGATAGTGCTAGAATTTTATGGTGAGCCTAAGATTTCTCACGTGTTTTAACTTCAATTGTCATTGCAAGGTAAAAGAAGAAGAGAAGACAGCTTATCTTCCTGTCCGCAACACGTAGTAGGAATTTCACTTTGCGAGGGCAGCAGATATATACCACCCTGCCCATGATGAAGAATCCACCATATTGGATCGTTCTGAAAAGTCCTTCTGTGTTAAACCGGTGACAGCATAACTCTGCCGAGCGTCGGCGCAACGTCTTTAGTTGATTACATACATTTGGACACAGTATATATTATCACGTCAAGTACAGTGTCGTCGCTGTTCAGTTGTAGTATAAAAATAGTGGGACTTGAATAGAATAAGCCCGTGCTATCAGCAATATTATTAGTGCATGACACACTCAGCGGTCACACACACACAAGGTAGCGGATGGATGCGGGCTGCTCAAGACTGGGTTGGTTGGCACTCGCTTGGGGAGGCCTGCGTTCAGCAGTGGATGGCGACAGCAGTGGATATCGGGCAAAAATTCCAGACTCCGGGATACCGAGCATAAAAGCCCAATATCACTTGATCCGGGGATCAAAGTCGAGACCTAAGCACAGCCGTACCGTAAAACAAGACCACCGCGCCGGAGCTATAACGAGCCAATATACGAGTTTAGAAGCACACTAATTACATGTTACGTATCAAATAGGGATATATTACGTACTTATGAGGAGGAGATAAGCGGGTGACCAAAAAATTTTATTTATTCCAGGAATTTAAAATTATCGGATTTGACGTAAATTGCGTTACTAAGTCGCCTCATAGTTTCCTTATCATTATAATTACTTGGTCGGTTCATTTTGCCTCCTCCTATAGAGTGCCAAAATTAGTCAATTAATATATCCGACTTGATCTACCTTCATCTTTTATTTTCATTGCGGTTTAAAGATAGTAGGGCCCTATTGTATGTAAGAAGGTCCCTGGCATTTGCTAATAGGATATTTGCGACTTTAATGGTGACGACAGAGGCTTTAAAATAGGAAATAGTAAGAAACAGTTTCAAGGAGTATATCCCATTTTAAGCCAATTCAAGTCAGTTTCAGTCATAAAAGCCAGCAAACAATTTGTACCTTTCCCGCTTTTTGGTGAATTTTTGTACGTCGATACATTAACGTATCTTTTACCTCGTGGCAGTGGTTCAAGTTGTTTGCCGGAGTGGCTGTTATATTTATTTATTTTTTGAAGTTATTCTTCTTTTGGCGCGTTAGGGAAAAATGATGAGAGTAAATTTTTACGATGCGCGCGCACACCGTCAAGAAAAACCGACACCCTGAAGTTAGTTATAGTCAACATTTTAGTTTTGAATTTTGAACGTAGAATAAGGCGAAAGATATTGAAGTTATACTTCTTTTGGCGCGTTATTTAATAAGATTTTTATCTTGTTACGCCAAAGAAGTATAACTTCTAACGCGTGTACATAAGTACACACCTACTCAAAGGTACACACACACGTTTTTTTATTTTTACAAAGGCCCTAACTGCCAGCAGCCTGACGCGAGTCGGCTTATAATTGGGTTGAGAGCTGCGCTTCATTGGTCAGTATCATAATACATACATACTTAGTATCACGCCCCTATCCCATAGGGGTAGGCAGAGACCATGGATTGCCACTTTGCTCGATTCTGGCACACCACTTTCGCTTCTTCTACCTTCATCAATCTTTTCATGCACTCCCGCCGGTTCAGGGTACTTTTGACCTGGTCCTTACTTAGAATGTCAGATATGTGTCATTCGAAAGTATCATAATAATGCGTGCCATTTTCTACCTTAAGTGGAGTTATCATGTATCGGCATAGTCTCATTATATTAGCGTTACTGATAAGGGATAAATTCGCGGGAGTTACGTTATATCGCATAGTAACAAGGATAATCCGAATCACGTGATAAAACGGAATTTAGTATGCGGTTAATAAATTAATAATTCTACGAAACTCGCAAAAATGTTTGGTGTGATAATATTAATTAATAATAGGTGTGGATTCAGGAAAAAAGTCATCTAGACGGTAATTGGTAATTGTATGAGTGGGAAAATATTTCAAATTACTTATTTCCTTATATGACATGGGTACAACATAAAATCACCTTCAGCCCTTGGACATGAGTCAATTTAAGGATTTTTTTATTGAAATAAAAAATCTGAAATGAATGTGAGGATTATTTAATTGTAATAATTATTTCTATTTTAACGAAACATTATTGTCAAAACGTCTACGCTAGTTTGAGTTTTCTAATTCACAGAGTCTAACATACTGATGAATCCTAATAAATATTAAACAATTAGCATTAAATACTAGAAAAATCTTGCATTGTGTTCGACTAAATATTGTCGGCGATCCAATATCTTCAAGAAATCGTTTCCTCTCCATCATAAATATATTTCATATAATTATCATTTTATTCTATGTAACCCGGATTGTAAAATTGGTCGCCTATGATACAGACAGTGCCTATTGTTCACACCGAGCTTTCATGGGCTGTTTTCTATGTTCTCAATTAAATATTACCATTGGACTATTGGACCCTGTTAAGCAAAAAAGATCCAACCAACGTTTGTTACAAAATCGAGTTAAATACATAATCTCCTAATCAAGTTTCATATGTGAACAAAAGATTCAAGTAGTTTGATGATAGTTTGATTTATTTCATTCTAGTAAAAAGATACCACTCACCAACCAAATATTTTAGTATTTTGTATTAAAAGATACACGGGATATTTTCAGTAATTAAAAAATCCTTCATATGAAATTGTTATATTTTACGTTTAAAGTAGTGTATACGTCATGTTTTATTATTCAACAAATTTTCAATCAGTAATTGCACATTTTTAAATTCGCTGTCAAACATTTACTCAAAAAGTATAAAAACGTCAGTTGGATCTTTTCTGCTGAACAGCGTCCAATTTTTCCTTTAGTAATAAATAAATTATCTATTTCATTGAAGCCAATGGCAACACGCCAATAGTTCCTTCGAAATTGTCGATTATCATGGATGATAGTTTTTCCATTAGGTGACCTACTCGATCATAAGTTAATATTCTGCTTAAAAACAATAAATAAAGATATAAAATTTACGATTTATGATTATTTTTATACCATCGTTATACTACAATGTAAAAAAACATTTTCCGGGGCCCGCCGACCACATCACCTTTCTTTGAGTTCGTGCCTTCAAACAATCCAATAGAAAAGATGACTAACCCTTTCAATAAATTAGTAATTTAAGTATGTATGTATGTCTAATATAATTGTTTATTACTTGTCTGTCAAGAATGAAAAATCACTGGTTTTTCACACGGCGTCTATCAGTCGAAACCAATTGCATTTAATATCACATAACTTAGTAAACGTTGAATGAATACATTATTTCTTAGAAGTACACACCCACGGTCTCGATGCGAACCCGGTATTCGTTCCCGGATATCGAATTATGACATCCAAGGCCCTTTTAAACTATTTCGATCTATTTATAGGCTTAATTGTATTTATAGGCAAGAATAGGAGTTTTATGCATCAAATAAACAATTAACTCGAACGTAAATTAAAAATAAAATATGTAATTTAGGCAAAACCAGCGGATATTCTTGTCGTGCTTCCATTTCATAATAAATCCTTTCATAGATTGCAAGATTACATAAGTAATTAATGTCGGATTATTTCTAGTACGTTTGTGTGACATAATTTATACTAATACCGATTTACAATTACTTCCGACAATAGAATAAAAATAGATTTAAACGATAGAGAAAAACATTCTTTAATTGACAATATTTTTTTTTGACTCTTTACCAATATTTACTTAACACATTTATGCAATATTTTGTATAACATTCAAAAGATATGTATGTGTCATAGCAGACCGACATAGTTCACGCGACTGACGACGATTGCCACCTCTCGTTTCCTGGTATTTTTGGGCCGCAATGAAACTTACACACGATCGATAAAAAAAAAATATCCTACCGAATTATTCCATGCATAATTATTGTTACCTATTTGGTAAAACGTACAAAACGAGAATGTATTAAAATAAAACTGCCAAATATAATTTATTGCCTTTATATTTATAAGCTGTTGAATTAAAAATGCTTGTCGGTTGCAGACGCATTTGTCTTTAGCGAGCCACTTTCAAATGTACAAGAATAACATATTTATTATTCGTATATAAATAAATTATAATTGTAAGCATTTAATCAGACACAGAATTCAAAATAATCGCTCGTACGTCACTACTGCGTCGGTAACCACTGAACACCTAAATGTTACATACATACATATACACTCACGCCCTTTATCCCCGAAGGGGTAGGCAACTAGGGCATCCACTTTTCGCCATGCGCATTCCGTCCCATGATGTGATAGAGGGCGAGCCTATTGCCATATCGGGCATAAATTCCAGACTCTGGGCTGATACTGACTAGAAAAACCCAATATCACTTTGCCCGACCCGGGGATCGAACCTGAGTCCTCAGCATTGCAGTCGTACCGTACTACAACTATGCCACCATGAGGCAGTCACCTAAATGTTTTAAGGAAAATATTTTAGAACTATGCTCTTCTTTAATATGTCGTCATAGATAATTTTGTGGGTTTGTCGGTTGTCCACTAATCTTACTATAATAAATGCGAAACTTGGGAACAAATTTGGATATTAGAAAAAACAAAAACCACTGAACGCATTTGGATGTAATTGGCCACACAGAACATGTCCTGGATTCACTTATAGTCTATTTTATTACTCAGGAAAGTGCTTCTTAAACCATTAATATGAGAAATATTTTCCACACGTATCAACCACAGCAATGATTAACCAATCTTAAATTTCGACTCCCGATATATATACACAAGTATTTATATGAACGTCGAGAGCCTTAAAGTTCATACCCTCTCGACGCGGCCTTGGACTACTGGCTTCCATTTTTATTGAGCGCCATTGCTTCGCGCGTGCCACCTGCTCCTCGCTATAAAAACCACAGAACTATACTTAGTGCACATTCAATAAAACGTTTCGTATGGCATGTTAAGAGTCATTTTTTCCTACATTTCATGAGGTTTTGTACTTAAATGAGTGCGAAGCGTCACAACTGGTGAATTAGATGTAGTCGTGCCGGTATAGACATAAGCCAATTTTAAATATACCATGGATGTATTGACTGATCTGGGATCACTGAGAGCAGGACCATTGTGTAGAAAACTAAAGAATATAGTTTTGCTGTTGCGTGTAAGTATAATCGCTCGGTCTCATAAAATGCGTGCCGCAGTCGACCCTGTCGTAAACGCGTTACTGTGGAAGTGTGAAAACGGGACAGTCTCTGCAAGAATCCATTTCCTTTTTGCTTCTAATTTCCTGAAGACATTTTAAATGCTTCAAAGTTATTTTTATATCATAATAGCTTTTGCCTGCGGCTCCACCCGCGTGAAAATGTTTTTCCGAGATAAAAGTCCCTCTTCGTATTTTCCCGGGATAAAAAGAAGCCTATGTTACTCGCTGATAATGTAACTTCATATTGGTGTTTTTTTTTTAAATCGGTCCAGTGGTTTATTCGTTACAAACATACAAATCATTCCTCTTTATAATATTAGTATAGATAGCTGGTGTAGGATAAAGACAGGTAAAAAAATAAGAATTGTGGAGCTGTGGTGATTCTTGCGTATTTATTAATTCTAAAAATAATATCTCAGCTAAATCTTTAAGCGCATAAATACAATATGAATCGCATATAGGCGACCTAGCTCAAGGTACTTGTGACTCAAGAGAAAGCTTACATTCCAAGAAATATATATCTAAATAGGTAACCTAACGAGTTTGTGCTGATCATATCATTTCTCAAAATAAATTAATACTTTTACATTAAAAACAATAGGAGGAAAACTGCACAACATTAAACAATGAGTTTCTAACACCTGTCAATTATCTGTCATGTAATAGTTGTAGTGTAATTATGGAAGACTGGCTTCTGCTCGCGACTGTGCCCGCGTGAAAGTCCACGCTATAAAATTAATATAATTGAAACATAATTTCATATTATTAAGCTACACGCCTAATAATTGAAATTAGAACTCGTTTAAAAGTACCAGTTTAGTTGCCAACTAACATAAAAATTTACCCTGTACTATGTGTGACCTGTACAGTCAGCAGCATAAGTAGCTGAACAAAATCAACATTTCAAATCGCCTATTTACGCGTTAAGTTAAACTGTAACATTTTTTTTCTTCGTTTGAAGTAAAGTAAATCTATTTTAATTTATTTTTTGAAGAGATAAAAGGTTAGTAAGAACACAAAAGTATGAAGGCAATTTGAAATTTTGAAAATGTTAAGCTTCTTATGCTGCTGACTGTACATACCTACTTAGGTACCTCATTGTAAGGTTAGTGTTAAATATAAGGTTTAGTGCTCTAAATTACATGTTGAATTGAGAACCTACTCCTTTTTTGATAAAAACTTATTCAATTTTCGTTTCTCTGACTCTTAACATAAAACTGAAAATTTACACGATTGTGCTTGCAGCGCCTCTAGCGGATGACGGAGATAATTCGACTATTCAAGCGTATTAAGTTAAACGTACCATTCCTACAAATAAATATTTAGACAGGGTTATTTAATCTATGTGTTAAGATTTTTGTTCCTTACGTAAATATTTTCAGAGATGTAAATAAAACGCATAAGCATTGTGATTTTTGATTGGGTGATGTACTAGTCATATTGTTGAACTAATACAAAAAGAAATTGCTACGAAGACGAAGAAGGCGCATCAAATAGTATAGCTAGCCAAATCTCACAATGGGTGCTTCAAAAGTAGTACAAAGGTTTTTCTTCACATATTAATACATATATTTATGTATTTTTGTCTTTACTGAGTAATGAAGGACAATCCAAATTTCATTTTATTGTATTAAATTTCCTTCAACGATTTAAAAAAAAAACATTCATACAATTTTTATTTAGCTTATATTCTATTAATAAAATAAAATCATTTTGTTTATTTGTACATTTAGTGATTCTCATTTTGATTTCTCACCTCTATATCGGTTAACTTAAATGCCACAAATCAGCTAATCAAATAATTATTATAAATAAGTCACATCAGCGGGGTCATTGAACGTGTCAATTCCATGAACAGGTGTAAATTGATTAGTGACGTAGAATTTTTAACGTCATGCTCTAGATTTAAAGCCTATACCCTGATTGTAAGACTTAGTCGTTAATGACACGGCAATTCGCGAACTTCGACGCGAACGCGACTTCACCGTTTGCTGATAAAAAATACGCGTCACATAAATGTATAACCCAGCCAAACACAAAAGTCACACTCTAATCTATGTTCAAAGTCTAAAATCAGTACTACATACATTAGCTGTCTAATACTATAAACGTCAAATAAAATTTACTTAAGCCTCTGAAACTGGCTCTATATCTAGGAAACGGTACAAAATTCACTCTATCGTTCCTTAAAACTGCATTTTATTAAAATATACAAAGGCGAATATATAGGGTGTTAACCCTGGTTATTTTTAGCGACGACAGCTGTTAAATTATAATGGAATTCATTTGTGCTAGTGTTTAAGTTTACATGTGATAGAGTATGTTTTTTACTCGACTTTACCTAAAGTCCGGTAGAGTTGGTATGTTAAGTTCATTGCAATTTACTTGTAGAGTAGATGGGCACAATTACAAGACTACAATGTTTATAATCACTTTATAAACTGACCAGGAATCAAATGTTACGAGCGGACTGAGAGATCTTATTGCGTCTGATAATGTTTTAATATTTACTTAAAACGCAAATACTTCACATATTTTTGCTATTTTTTTTCAATGACTGTGTACGTTGCTCTCCTCATGGTAAGCACTACGACTGTCCATGTAATACTGTAGCAACACTTCCCAAATGTCCGAATTAGAACACACTAGGCAGGGTAGTGAATTGCACGTCCTGCTCTGAGACATAAGTTGTAGAGTAAGTCTAATATACCCAATTATAATTCTCCTAGCTATAATATCCGCCATATCGAATTCCACAATAGCTTATACACTGCTGTTTAGTGGCAGAAATAGACAAAGTATTCATAGCTACTGAGGCATTCCTAGTCATACTTACTCAGATTTTAGCGTAAGAAAATACCATGAATGAATGTTATAGTAGAAATATATAGTATACTTCCCTAAGATATCAATGATAATATTGCACGCGTTAAAGAATTCCACATGAGGAAACACCTCAGTGTTTTCCATACAATAATGACGCGTAGTTTCTGCTGCGACATGTTTTTTTACCTTTAATTCCCTTGACACGGTTACATTAGGTTCATTCAGGAGTTGTACCGACTATCGAGCGTGTTACCAAACTGTAGTAACCTTAGCCGATGCAATAGGCTGATGCAATGTTGAAGAAATTGTCATATATGTTATGTAATTATTGTATTTTTTCGAAATCTGATGTGTCATTTATAGTTAGACTGTGTAATTTTATTATTTTTATTGTATTTATTTTATGAACGAATTTTTTTAATGAAGCCGAAAATAAAAGATTTATTTCAACACATTCAATGTCCTGATATTTTTTTTTTGGTTATGTATATGTTTAGAATATTATGAATTTCTGTTTGTCATAAATTTTAAATTATTATTGTGTATACAATATATTATTCAGTGTAAATATTATGTGGTGTCCATGTGTATATAGGGTAATATATAAAGAAATAAAAGTATAGTTATAAGTTTTATAAAAATTTAATTTACATTTTCATGTGTTTAGCAACAATTAGCTAGAGTATTTATCTAACAGTCTTATTATTTTACAGGAGTATAAAATTCGCTGCCAAAGTCAAAAGAAATGCAATCGGGTACAGTAAAATGCAACATAACATTTGTTTCAACAGACAAAAATAAAAATAACATCGGAAATGTAAACATAACAAAACGTACGATTTCCGACGATTTTCAACTAAATTAAGCTACTTACCTAGTGTTAGTCAATAAATAATCACTTAGTCTAAGGTAACTTCAATAAATTAAGATGAACGCAGTTCCCAGTTCTATGTGGAGACATGCATTATGTTCGGAAAGGCATTTGCAGTCTTTGGTTCCCTATATACATAATTACAAATCATCTAGAATATTTTATAATAATTTTCCTTTTTTTTCTATTAGACGACACTTCAGTTCTGCTTGTTGACAGTAAGTTGTGACGGATTGATGAACAACAAAACATAATTTGTTTAATAATAAATGCGTTTTTTTCTTAACAATTAAACATTACCTTAAATAATGTTAGTACACACCTGTGGGGTCTAAGCCGAAAGCCATTTTGACAATGGAAATTATTATAAAATTAACCTAATACACGTTAGTGGGATCGAGAATAAACATTATGATTTTATAAGAAAAATCTATAACACTTAACACTAAAATAGTCTCAGTACACTCCAGTGGGGTCTAGGCCAAACATCTTGATGCACTTCACTTTGTCTTGACACTAATATTTCAGTAAACACCGGTCGGGTCGAGGACGAACATTTTTGCTGAATTTCAGGAAAATTTCAAATCTTCTAGTAGACTCCGGTTGGGTCTAGCACGAACATCTTGGCTTCAGAAATCAATTGAATCTTCAAAATAGATCTCTCCTTCGAAATCTCCAAACTTTTCAGTAGACACCAGTAGGATCCAGCCCGAACATTTTGGCAAAATATTATTTTATAACTTTTTCAGAAAAATATATCTTGAATTTTATGAAATGCAATGATTTTCAATTTTTAGTAGATGCCAGTGGGATCCAGAACTTTGATATCCATAACTGAACGCGAGTTGAACTTGAAATATCGATCTTATTTACGATAGTAAGGGCGCGCGCGGAGCGGTTATTATACGTGCTCACGCTACAATGCTTGTCAGGCGACTGCTAGCAACGGGGCCACGTGCCTTCCTTTTATAATCGTTTCTCGTGGGCACTCGCGCATTTTTTTCGCGATTTGAATTTGGAAGCTTTCAGCCGGGTGGGCGACCGCGCGCCCCCGCCCTTATACTATTTTTTATTTTTTGCAATAAAAAATGCCATGCTGCCAGTTACCATATGCCGTTTGGCTGATTGTAATCAAATATTCAAATATTTACATATGATGGGATTTACGTTTTATATGAATTTGGTAAATGTCATATTATTAATAATAATATGAAGTACGATTATATTAGTTCTGGTAATTAACATGTTTATTAAATATTTTTTTTTTGTTGGCGAGTTTTGGAAAGGCTATTGAACGCGTCTACTGAGTGCATATTGTCAAATTTCCGTAAACATAAACATTTGATCCAATGTTGGCGAGTGTTGGGTGCCAAATGCCAACGAATGCTCAGTTACTATGAGATCGTGTTCTTTATGAATTCACGCCTCGTCATCTTTGCGCTTTTAAGCGAATTTTTGCCTGATTCAATAATCGAATACGTATAGTAAATCTATATATATAAACATTTCGTGTCACAGTGTTGGTTACCATACTCCTCCGAAACGGCTGAACCGATTTTGATGCAATTTTATATTCACACTTGGTAGGTCTGAGATAAGGTTATCTATTTTTCATCCCCCTAAGTGATAAGGGTGGCCCACCCCAAATTTTTGATGTGGCATTAAAAAATACATATAACTCTAAATTTTCTACCTTCTTCCATCATCTCCAATTTTTAAATAGCGATATTAGTCATTTAACAACTTTAAACCCCGGTCGGTAATTGATCAATTAATTATCTCTGATCAGTTATTCCCGCTAGGCGTCTGCCGGTGTCACTTCTCATTCAGTAAACAACTTGGAGTAATGATGCTTTTAATGAATGAGAAAATATAAATGTTTAGTGTTTCGTTATTTTTATATTCCGTCTTCGTTTGCAGCGCTCCATGCTTCTTCCACTCATACACTACACCCTCACATAATTACAATAATTTATACATTTTATTTACTAAAATAATCTCTAAAAATAATTTATATGGCAAAACAACGTTTGCCGGGTCAGCTAGTACAATATAATATTATCATTGCCATACATTAAAGCATTTAGAAAGATTGAGTTTCCTCTCAAGATCAAGACATGCCTCTTCGTGGTATATCTCATAACAATTATAAAACAGATATTCAGTTCAATAAAGAAGTTATAAAATTTGCAGTATTTTCATCACGGCTTTTTCCCTTTTGAGGGGTGGGTAGAGGTGTATCGCACCCACATTTCGCCAGCTATGTAGGTCCCATGTAATAAGGGGCGGGTATTGCCAATTATTGGGCACAATTCCAGACTCTGGGGTAATACTGAGTAGAAAAACCCAATATCACTTTGCTCGACCCGGGAATAGAACCTGAGAACTCAGAACTGCAGTTGTACTCTAATGCAACTACGCCACCGAGGAAATCAAATAATAATAATAATAAAACTTTAAACGAGCTCTCTATTCGTTCTTTATACTGCCTCGATGGCGTAGTTGTATTACGGTACGACTGCAATGCTGAGGTCTCGGGTTGGATCCCCGGGTCGGGCAAAGTGATATTGGGTTTTTCTATTCAGTATCAGCCCGGAGTCTGGAATTTGTGCCCGATATGGCGATAGGCTCGCCCCCTATCACATCATGGGACGGAATAAAAATGGCGAAAAGCGGGTGCATTAGTTGCGCCTCTGCCTACCCCTTCGGGGATAAAAGGCGTGAGTATGCGTATTCGTTCTTTATAATCAGGACACGAATTTGTCTTAGCGGGTTTGATGGCGGACGGAAGCTAGCGTTAATTCTTCGGAAACAATTTAAACCATTTTACATACGAATACCGCGCAGATTATAAGTAAGGTTTTACCAACCAAAACAGTTAATCAGTGATTAACTTAATCGGTATTATGTTTTTTTTTTTTTTATGACGTAAGTATAGAGATAAAAGAGTGATGAGGTACTTATACTACACTGATTTATAATATATATTAGTCAGGAGAATACGTAGTTTGTATTTATGTAGAGTTAAACATGTGCTTATCGAACAAGTTAGTGTTTATGCTGTTCCATATACCCTCGTAGCAGTCACGTATCCCTTAGGATTTCCTGAGGAAAAAACACATATGTTATCATCTTTATGCATATTCACATAAACAATGTTATTGTAGTCTACGCCTATATTTGGTCAGTATTTTAAAGACATAAAGAAAAAAAAATTCAGTGTTTAAATTTTTGCCAGCAAAGTATTTTTGGAATTATATTTTTGTTGTTTATACAATTAGAATTGCTTAGTTTGATGTAGGTCAAGAGATCCGTGATTTAATTTAAAACAAACATATGTGGAACAATCACGTACGGTGCAGCATTTATAAAAAAAATGTATACTTAGCAAAATATTTTATTTTAGCTTAACATCACGGTTTGATAGATCAACTTACATTTTTAAAGGGGGCTTATACACGACCTTAGTGGCTAGGAATTATTTTAAGAAAATAAACTTTAATTGAATTATAATGCGGATCAAGTTTTATATAATTAAAAACTAAATATTTTAGCGATAATGGAACAAAAACATATTTTCTTTTAAAACTCAACTAAACGAAAGAAGGTTATAAGTTTCGGTTATAATTAACAGACGAAGCCGTGGCATATAGTTAGTAAACATTTTTTTTTATTATGCACTATGCGTGTTTTACGTGCTGCATTGAGTAATGTGTGACGATTGACAATGTAAACAATGTCGATTTGGTTTTCCTACTGTATATTATTTAATTTATTTGCTATTAAAATCCGGTCGCATAATGCTCTTGTTTTTCAGTTCATTCATAGTCTGTTATAATTCTTTGGTTTTTCCTGGTGCCATTCATTGTTTTAGAATCATTATTTATGGTGAATTTATATGTATATAATAGTATAATTATATATATTGTTAATTGGATTTGATAAGGGAAGGAAAACTTGAAAATAAGTTATAAGACGTCACTACCCAAGACCTGCAATCAACTCGATACCACATTTATTGAGTTATCCTTCCTGAAAAATCAGCCGATTTAACCCCGGTTTTTTCAACCGTGGTTAGGGTAATCCTCGGTGTTATTAAAATGGACGCGCTCGCAGAGCTTCGAGTGCGTCTGGGGTGAGGCGTGAGGCGTGAGACGTGAGGTGCTGCGAGCACGTCCAGCTTAACAAGACCCGGACAAAAAGATAACCACGGTGGAAACAACGGGGCCTAAGTCCGGATGATATTAGTTCTGGGCGTGGGTACGCCGTCCAAACCTACTCAATATTTTGAGTGTAGCAGTTGGTCGAAATTATTAATTCCAAAATTTCGGGCTATTTTATGTGATTTTTTGTCACATATTTTTTTATAAGACTTCGTAAAGTCTAAACGCCGTACACAATTTACAACTTCGCGGAAAGGACATGTCTAAAAATGGGCCTAATATTCTAACCAAGACAGTTTATATATATTTGGGTAGAATGCCTAAAAACCAGCCTTTTACAATAAATCGTTTAATTTTAAAGACCTCCGATTTTGACATTAATGTAATTTGATTTTGCTTAAAAACTACACTTGATATGAACGTTTTAAAAAAAAGTTAGTTATTAATCCTTAGACGCCCGCTGTGGACACCGGTGTCCATTTATATAAGGAAATTAGCTTATAGCTATATATAAGCGGGCGTTGATGGGTTAATGGAGGGGTCTAAAATTATTTTTTAAAGGATCCATACGCATACTCACGCCTTTTATCCCCGAAGGGGTAGGCAGAGGCGCAACTAGTGCACCCACTTTTCGCCAAGCGTATTCCGTCCCATGATGTGATAGGGGGCGAGCCTATCGCCATACCGGGCACAAATTCCAGACTCCGGGCTGATACAATCGATCCAATATCACTTTGCCCAACCCGGGGATCGAACCCGAGACCTCAGCCTTGCAGTCGTACCGTAATACAACTACGCCACCGAGGCAGTCCAAGGATCCAAGTTTCACATTTTGGCACTTTAATATCCCTAATGTTTGAGCCTGGTTAGATTTTGAGGCCCAGCATCCATACAAAAAGCGGACATCTGGTGGTGGTAGGACATTTTACTGGTGGTAGGTCTCTCATATGTAAGAGTCCGTCTGGGTGGTTACCACCGTAATGTCTATTTCTACCGCCAAGCAGCAGTGTGCATGCACTGTTGTGTTTCGGTTTGTAGGACATTGTAGCCAGTGAACTACAAGACTCTAAGTCTCTACGGCACTCCGCTTACTACTGGACATAATGATACTTAACATCTTATGTCTCAGGATGACGAGCGCAGTGGAATGCCACACAGTACTTTGTAACTCAAGGTGCCAGATGGTGTTGCTTCTGTTTATGGGTGGTGGTATCGCTTACCGTCAGGCGAACGGGATGCTCGTCTCGTCATTTAATGCCATAAAAAAATCTCCTTGGAAACTTGTTCATAGATTTAATAATTTACGCTATCTATATTGTTCCTGGCTCGTTTCGATCTTACAATAATTGAGTTGATGGATTTGTTTTAAGTAAACTTTTTAATATAACATAATTCACATACACACATACATATACGTCGATATTATCTGCAAACCCTATTAAACTTATAATAAACATATAATAAAATATCGTAAACATGTGACACCCGTGGTCTATCGAGTAAATAACGTCCAATAGAAAGTGACGTTGTAGTTTCGTCACAATGTTTCCCACATTGTAATTGATGGCTGTCAACGTCAGCATTTCGAAAAACAATAGCGCATTACCTTTGTGTCTACGCTGTGATATTTCCAACAATGATAAAAAAGATCCTGTTCAATATGTCACAAACAAGTTAATAATTATGATTGAAAATATTTTGTGATTTATATATTGAAATTAGAAATATTATTTGACTCTTAAAATACAGGAATAAGTCTTTGTAAATATTTTTTTGAATTATTTACACCTCAATTTACCGCCGAAAGCCCCAATACTGCTGCGTCCATTTTATACAAGTTTATATAATTTTAAGATCCTAATATTTATTACCTACCAACCTACCAATCCTATTTTAGTCGGTATTTCTAGGACGTAACAAACATCTTTGAACGGCCACGGTCCCTAATTACCTTAACTAGCAGTCAAAGGTATTAAGACAAATCTCGTTGTCGCCCGCAAGTTCCTGCAAAACGTAATCTTCTTATAAATAATGCCTCGCTTAATCCTCGTGCTACTGATAGACGCGAAACTAAGTCCCACAATTTTTAATCTAACCTAGCTGCAATATCAAAATATTCTTTAATTTACGATGTTTTCTAAAAACTTTTTGAATTTCGAATCGGATTATAATTTTCAAACGGATTAAAATAAACAATGGATCTGATTTTGCGAGATGTTGGATGTTGAGTCTCGGATTAAATTTAAGTCCTAGGTTTGGGGTTTATGCGGGCGATAATAAAGTATGGAAAATAGATCCGATTTAAATTAATTCTGTTCGTAAATTGGGTGAAAAGCGTCACCTGAATTTGTAATCCTATTACTATAAGCCCTCGGCCGCTTCCTCTGCGGATTCTGCTGTTTTTGTTGTTGTAGAAAGGATTTTCTTAAATTACACTGAAAGTAGGTTTAAATTTTATTTATACTAGCCGGTAGCTTATTTAGATGGTTATTGGCCGTTTTTAGGAGATAGTTTTGACGTATAGCGCTACCAGATCAAATCTACTGGTGGTAGGTCTCTCATATGTAAGGGTCCGTCTGGGTGGGTACCACCTCAATGTCTATTTCTACCGCCAAGCAGCAGTGTGCATGCACTATTGTGTTTCGGTTTGGATATTGTAGCCAGTGTAACTACTGGACATAATGAGACTTAACATCTTATGTCTCAGGATGACGAGCGCAGTGGAATGCCACACAGTACTTAAGTAACTCAAGGTTCTGGATGGTGTTTCTACTGTTTATGGGTGGTCGTGTCGCTTACCATCAGGCGAACGGCATGCTTGTCTCGTCATTCAATGCCATAAAAAAAATCTCTTACTTAATGATTACTTATGTTTACACGAATGTTGGATATTGAAATAAAACTATTTTGCGGATTTTATCGTGGGATTTTAGCTGCCGACGTTTTATTAACTTTTCGGACCATAAACACCTCAGTCCACCCAAAACGTCGGGAGAGAAAACATTATAATTTAAAACCCCTGATAAAATCTGAAAAATAGTTTTATTTCAATCGCTTACTTAAGTTACATCTTAATACTGATACACAATGTGTTTCTCGCGGCTTTCCCTGCGCGAAATATATTTCCCGGAATAATCCATGCTTTTCCGGGAATGTTGATCCAACAAATTGCTCATCTCATATCTATATGATAAACGTAGCCAAAGTACTGTAAGGTTTATGAGTTTAATTTTAACATACTTATTATAATCTTATTATAACATAATTACATAATCTTCACAAATTTTCTCATTTATAATTTGTACCAACTAAGAAATAATATGGCGCAATTGTGATTTATTTATGAAAGACCAATGTGAACTTTGAACTTGTAGTTATTTCAAGTTCCGGTTTTTGACAGTGAACTAGAAACACGTTACCTTGGTCACATTTGCGGTTAATCTCGCACGTTCTGACATTTAAATGTAATCATTTGAAAATAGATTTCATGATACGGTTATTTTATTAATGCATTATTTCTTTGCTTATTAATGCTTTATCGTATGACTAAGACATTTAATGATATATGTAACTGTTTAGATATATTTAACGACCGTAAGTCAAGTTTTAAGCGCACAGTATTGGACCTGCTGCTTGAGGCCAATCGTAACGATTTTGTGGCAACATAAATAGTTATTTATAGGCATATTTATCTATCATGTATTTTTATGTTTAGAGTTATGTATTGTTTAATAATGCTTTACACATTACACTGTGTGACTCAAATTTTATAGTACTAAGGTATAGTACCTACGTATTCCGTATAGTAATTGTTAATTTTGAAAAAACAAACTAAAGATAATATGTGGGTTTAATAGGTCAAGCTTATTAGTTTTATTGTTTTATTAATATTGATTCTATGCACCCATTAGAATGGATTTTATATGAATAGTAAATTATACCTATTTAAAACTTACTACATTAAAAGCGTCATACAGTGTTATTTTTTTTTTTAAATGTTTAAAATCTTCTTTTTCTCAACATAATGTATAGTAAATTAAAAAATCTGTGGTCAATAATGTGGGTGTCACAGTTAATTTATGTATTTATATTTAATTTTGTATTAATATACTTGTGATACTGTTCATTGATCCTAATAAAATAAAAAAAAAAAAAAAAAAAAAAAAATATAAAATTCATTTGTGACCAGTAGCCGTTCCTGGTAGTGATATTGCGTATAATAATTACTGGCACGATATAATGATTTTTTTTTTCAATTGGCAGCCTCAATAATTAATTTTTAAAAATAAATAATACTATGTCCCTATTTTGGAGTTTAGTATTCTTTATTGAAATTAGTGTGATAAAACAGTCTATCGCAGAAAGGGTTGGGTTTAATTTTTATGAAAGGCCACCTGCGTAACGTCGATATTCTCTAGGAAATACAGTCCTGGGTAAATACACAAACAAAGCAAACAATCATCATGCCTTTATCCCCGAAGAGGTAGGTAGACGTGCTACCAGGGCGCCCACTTTTCGCCACGTGTGTTCCGTCCTATGATGTAATCGAGCCTATCACCATATCGGGCTTAAATTCCAATCAGTCAGGCCGGATAAATTGTGTTATAAAAATCTATACATTGTTTCCTGACCTTCAAATCGAATCGTCTTTGGTCTACAACATTTACGCTTCCACAAAACCAAAGAAGTGACAAACAAAAATAAGTTTGAATGATGTTTGCAAATTGTGCGGAAGGAACATGCATATTTAATTGTATAATTTTGGGATTCACACAAACGACTTAACATTATCCTGTATAAATACTACATTAAAATTATTAACAATAATATAAATCTGTTTCCTCCACTTATTTTCCTGTAAAACCTTGTCTTTATAAATAAAAATAAGTCTACAATGCAACCAAAGTATAACGTGGTTAAGAAGTTGAGCCACGGGAAGTTTCATTTGGAAGCGCCTATGCGGCTTCGGCCCGGAAAAACACGAAATTAAGTTTATCCAAACTTTCGGGAATTTTATACATTATGAGGATATTTTAAAACTATATAATGGAATTTTATGCTTCTGGAGCTACCCGTTTAGGCTCTGTATAGTCTGTGAGTCAGTCAGCGTTATACTATATTTAAAATTATTTAACGATGATTGAATCTGACTAACTGTTATCTAGGTCCTTAAGTAGACTTTTTACTAAGGTATAGCTATTTTTTACACCCAATAAAAATAACACAGAGTTTATTTATGTCAAATAGACAATGTCGGAGAAAAGGCGACGTATACAAAATTGCATATTCTTACATTCCATATGTCCAGACTTTTTTCTGTACATACAAAACGTTGTCAGTCGCACGCGACAATATTGATCATGTGTTCAATCTTCATATAAAAGTGAAATATATTTGTAATTCGCAGTGCAAACCGAACAACAACAGCAACATAAAATCCGCCCACCATCATCAGCTAAAAATGTAAGCTGATTCTGTTACTACGAATTTAGATATTGAGTTATTCGTAAAACCTATTTGACTGACTGACATGACTACAAAGGTAAGCAGGTTAATATGTAATTATATTATGGACTCTTTGAGATTATATATTCCTTTATGCAACTCTATCAACTTATCTATAAATGAAACAGATAAACATGCATAATTTGTCAAATAAATCTTCAAAAATTTTAACTTCGAATAATCAGAGGTGCCTTGGGTTTGAACCTCCGGACATTGTCTCGGCAGACCGTTCCATCCCAACTAGGCTATCGTCCGCTTTTTACACTTTTTTTTCTGTACACATACCCCTGTATTATATATCGACCCAGTGCTTAGACATGTCTTCTCTACTGCTGAGAAGGTTTAGGCGTTAGTCCACCACGCTGGCCCAGTGCGGGTTATATAGACTTCATTGTCGAAATTCTTTAGTAGAATTCTTAGGTAGATTTTTCTTCACACACTACACACGTAACTTCGAAAAGCTAGAGGTGCTTGTCTTATGTTTTCAAACTCCATGAAGATGGGCAGACTATTCCATCAACAAATATGTTATCTCCGCTTCAAATTAAAACCATACGTCCCTTTATTCACGTTCTATTTTAAGAGTTCGCTTCTTCTTATTTATTATACTTATTGTTTCATATTTTGTAAGCAGTTCAATAATTTGTATATATCCTGCCGACACATTAAGGAAAACATCATCAAGGAAACCCAATTGACTTATAGCTGATATTTCTCAATATACGTCATGTTTGGGTTCTACTTGTACCATCAGGGATAATAAGGAAGTTGGGATTATAAAAATTGTGTCATACAAAACATATTGACGTAATAATACTATTTTATGTTTATCTTTAGTGGTGGTATTACACCACTCAATGGGATGATACATACTTAGCATCACACCTTTTTCTTTAAGGAGTAGGCAGAGATGTAACGTGCACATTTTGACAGCTACGGTAAGCACTATAAATACTAGGGGGTAACTCTATTGCCATTTATCGGGAATAATTCCGTACTCCGGGCTATTCTGAGCAAGGAAGCTTATATCTCTTTACCCGACTTTCGATCGGGGAATCGAACCCACGACAGTAGAGCGAGCATACCGCAACGCAACTACGCTATGGAACCGATACAATTGTAGGCAATTTAATTGTAAATATTATGACCAAATTAAAATAAAATATGAGATGCGTTTGACTCTCGGTTTCAATACCGCAAATTAATATGGCAATTAAACACTTTGATAGCGAAATTGTTTCGCAATTTATTTTCTATTTACGAAACGGTACCGTGTATACTGATAGTTTTTTAATTGTAAAACAGCTTAATATTAAACAACATATATATAAATTAAACAAAGGAAACGATGTACCATTTATTTATGGTCTCGTTTAGACTTTAATTCTTTCAAAACATCACCAGGCATAGGGTATCTGTGTAACATAGGCGCCCAAAAAGATTTTCAGAACATCGTGTTGGAATTTAGAATTGCAATATTTAAAGATTTTGTATGTAGCACAGGTCATTAAGATATATTTATTTTATCTGTTCGTACTGGAAGCATTGGGATTAATGTCAATATTAATAAATGTCCTACATCAATGATTATTGCAAATATCTACGTTGAAGAAAGAATAAACATTCATTTTGCATAATTATTTATATGCACGTGTTTGTTTTTCTTATAGAAAATGTTACGTGTGTCCAAAGACAAAAGAACAAATTGCAAAAAACTATCTTTCATTGCCACCCCTTTAAATTAGCACCGATGTCCATAAAACGCAATTTTACAAAAGGTACCCACCATTCACTGAGGCATATGCCTTAACATGATTGTTAGGCCATTTTTTAATTGTTTTATAACCCCAAAACTTGCATTGTGCAAATATTTTTTGAAGGTCATGTTAAAATTGCACTTTTTGTTGCATTTTCTACACCTTACTTCATAATTACTATTTTATTGTTAAAAATAACATTTGTTTTGTGCATTTATTGCGCAAAAAATTGCACTAGGTACCCTAATGTTGTACGATTAGAAAGTCTGTATGGGCTGACTTTCTACGTTTTTAAGAAATGATCCCTTTCATTACGGAGAGCTTTTAATGTGTTGATAAATGTTTCTACGGCTTCAAATGTATTCGTACATTGCGCAACTAAGAACCATTACCATAAAGCTTAAGATTTTGGGCGTTCATTTATTTATTGCATTTTTTCAGTGTAGGTTCAATTGTTTTTTAACCCCCGACAAAAAAGAGGGGTGTCATAAGTTTACGGTGTGTACCTGTGTATCTGTATGTCTGTCTTTGGTCTCGTAGCTCTCAAACGAATAGATCGATTTTGACGCGGTTTTTTTTTTGAAAGCTGATGCGATCGACATAGTTCTTGGTTATAATTTAAGAAGATTTGTTCAGGCGTTTGAAGATTATCAGCTCATTTCCAACTTTCACAACTCCGATTGGTTTAAAATTTGATATACTGTGACTTCGGCAATATTTTTAAGACATGTTAACCTTGAGCTGATGCTGCAGCATGAAGTAGTCTGCGGGATACCCAACTTTTTAGCAACTTATAGCAGATATAGCATGTGTGGGCTCATAAGAATGGTCTCAACGAGTGGTGTTAGATAGTTGACATTGGGCCGTAAGACCGGTGAAACCAACATAACCATTCCACTGACCCCCCGGTGGTGGTAGCGATAACGCGTTTTTTCCCCGCGAAAAAAAAAAAAAAAAAAAAAAGGTGTTAGATAGTTAATTATCAAGAACCCATGATGGAGAATATAGTAATTTAAAAAGATTGAAATAAACATTAAATTAACATTTAAATAACCCCCGAAACAAAATCGAAGCGAACTCCGGACCAGGGAGATGAAAATACTTTCGCGGTCCCCCAACGCGACGACGCTGGGGTCAAAATATTACTAGGTACTTAAACGACAGACACTTTTATTATTTTACTTTTTAGAGGATTTTGTGTCGGGGAATGTTTAAATTTTAATTTAATTTTGCACGTGTAATGAAATGAGAAAAAGGTTCAACTCTAGGGATAGGTAAATATTGATTATCCTAGACTAGACTATCGCTACGTTCTCAGCTGTCGAATACATTCTCATCTTTGTCTTTCCATATATATATCACACTCACATATAAATGGTGCCCATTTTCTCTGTATAATATTGATTATCTGTAATAAATAAAGTATGCAAAAATATGCATCATCAATAAGTGATTTATGAAATATTGATGCAAATGTCTTTCCAATTAAGTCGGTGCGTCGTTAAAAATTGTTTAGATAAAAATTTGAAAAAATCATCATAATTTATTTGTCTGCTCATTTTATATGTACAATTATCGGTTTCACTGTGAACAAATTTAAATAAAAGAAAGCAGACGGTGCGAGTGGAGAGCGTTTTTCGCGGATTGCGTCGTCCAAATTTAGACGCGCCCAGTATTTGTATGCAAAGTTTGACAGGCACCGCCTTCCGAAAACAGTCGGGTTTCTGAGGCCTAAATTAGAAATGTCAAAGTCATTGACCCACGTTGCTAGGGTTCATGTACGAAACATTTGGAAACTCCTAAACTTATACGACACTATCGCATTGACCGATGACTACTGACATTTCTGATCGAAGTAAAGGATTTACAATAACCCCTAGATTATCGTATTTCAAGACATAAAAGATATTACTAGAAGGGTTTTTGATCAGATAAACTTAGAAATCAAAATTAAGAGAACCTTCTGGGCCATAAAATATAAATATGATATAGCTAAAATAGACATTCGGAACGACAGTATTAAACATGAAACAAACATTTGAAATGGAATAAAAGCTCGTTAAATTGTGTTGCAATAATTTTGGGTGAGAAAAGGACAGATGGCGCTATGGATCTTTACAGTGATTTTGGAATTTATACACCGGGAAAGGCTTACCACACGAGCCAGCAAAGCCTATTATTAGTCCAATAAAAGCTCGTTAAATTGTGTTGAAATAACTTTGGGTGTGAAAAGGACAGATGGCGCTATGGGGAAATTGTTATGATGATTGATGGGAAAGTCTTATCACGCGGGCAAACGCGCCATCAAAACCTACTATTATAATAAAATATATACATATGAAGGTAGGTTCTCCCCTCTCGATTTTTTCAAGAGTAGGTAGAGATGTTATCACTCCCTTTAGCCAGTTATATTATATCCCATCTCACAGGGGGCGTATCTATTACCAGAAATATAAAATACATTGTATTGGTATCTTGTCGGCCTGTCGCATACGAGAGATACCTAATATTTCGCATCTCATTGTATTTTCCAACCGCAATCATTAACGTAAATAGCGATACGTCATGTAATGCTATGTTTAATTATTATTTAACGAGTTTCATAACGTTTCAACGCATTACTGTAACTTACTTGTTTCATTCATTGTGTCTCGGACATAATTAGATGTCTACGAAGTTCTTGAATATTTTATGAAGAACTAATGGACACTGATATTGAAAACTTCATGTTTGCAGTGTGGTGATTACAATATACATACTTACACGCTTATGCCTATTATCCCCGAAGGGGTAGGCAAAGGCGCAATTAATGCACCCACTTTTCACTATGCATATTCCACCCGATGATGTGATAGGGGGCGAGCCTATAGCCAAATCGGGCACAAATTCCAGACTCTGGGCTGATAATTAATAGAAAAACCCAATATCACTTATTGTTAATAATAACTTAACTTAAAATCACTTATCAAAGTGTTTACAAGCAGACTTAATAATAGATACGCCTAACAATCACGTAGCTCTTACCTCACCTCTCCTCCCAGATCTAAGACTCCCACAGGACTCTATGTCTCACAACACCCAGACCTAAAAACAAGTCCCCACTTGATACGGGAATCGAACCCACAACCATCCGTTTTGTAGCCGAAACACCGCTCTACCAAGTACACCTAGTATTGGTATAAATACATATACAATAGCAGGGACAGGGAAACTCAATAGAATATTAATAGTTTGGGTATTTACCACCATGCATGAACGTTTTAACCACTGATTTACCTAATTACTGTTGTGTCACTTCCTTCCTTTAGTGAAATAAATTTGTGAGTCAAAGACAAAACACTACATAATAATAATCACAGATTAGAACTGTATGTGGCTAAGGTTCATATTTGTTTATTAACATTATGTATTAAAAATGAGGCATGTCATGTTCCGAATCATCTGGGAATCATTTAGATTAACTGTGTACAGGCAGGCCAAGTTCTTGGATATTAGTGACTTTTTTTATCTCAGATACTTACACGGTATAAATAGTAATTCTTTAATTTTTACGCGGATGGCATTGATACAATTGAGTAAGTATAGGAGTAATGCAGCCTATGAATTTAAATAGCTGCTAGAAATTATTAGTAAGTTTTACTCACGTAAGTTACTTACTACAGCAACTTACAAAAACATCGCGGCAGAACTCCAAATTCCATCCACATCACCTCGGAGGTTGGCAGTCCACCACTGTACGTTTTAGCCGACATTTTTTGCCACGTACTACTAAACTATGGAACCAATTGCCGCCAGCAGCATTTCCGGACAGATACGACCTGGCGACCTTCAAAAAAAGAACGTATTCCCACCTAAAAGGCCGGCAACGCATCTCTATGCCCCCTGGTATTGCAGATGTTCATGGGCGGTGGTGATCACTTACCATCAGGTGAACCGTATGCCCGTTTGCCCCCTATATCATAAAAAAAAGATAGTAAGAAAAACGCACAACCTTATTTTTTAAATTATCTTATCTAATTAGTGAGATGGAGCAGATTTAGTTATCAAAAAAGTAATTACCACGGACGTCTCAAAAACGATGGCTTGACGTTCTACACGAATATATGAGAGCCAATAGATAATTAAGATTTTCTCGCAGCTTCCCCCTAACAGTTCCGGCCCGCGTGCCGACGAAATAAATGGATAGGATTAGGTTAAAAACCAATCTTCCCTACTAATCGTTGATGTCTCATCCTCTCCCAGTGACCGTCCTGAGCCGAGGTCCGTAACCCGTTAGTGGGTTGCCCTCAGCATGGTCACTTAAGTTAAAAGGGTTGCGAGCGCCTAAAGCGTTCACCCTAAAGTCCGGTATGGCCAGAAAAGCCGACTCTCGTCAGGCCGTATTAGTCAGATCCAATAAAAAAAGCAGCTTCGCCCGCGTTTGGAGCTTTTCCCGCTACTAAATTCCCTAAAACGCTGCGGCAATCCATAGCGCCATATATGCGACGAAAGCGCCATTTATTTAAAAAATCGGATAAAATATTTCCTACGGGAACAAGTTAATGGAATAAAAAAATTCTAGGTTAATCCAAGACTTGGTCTGTGTGTGGGCCAAATTTCATCCAAATCCGTTCAGCTGTTTTTTACTTTACTTCTAACAAACATCCAAACATGTTCACAAACTTTTGCATTTGTTATAGTGAAAGTAAGATAAGATCGAGTGAAATAGAAGCTGCGACATAGGAAGATGTACCCTGATATTAGCCCAGGCATTGAGGCCGGGATAATAAATAGCATAAAAATGTAGAGTCCAAAAATAATCTCTTTGCAGTTAAAACTACATTTGGAGTATTAAGAATGGTAAATTTAGGTGTAATTATTTTAGGTATAATTTGTACTGGTGGTAGGTCTCTCATATGTAAGAATCCGTCTGGGTAAGTACCACCGCAATGTCTATTTCTACCGCCAAGCAGCAGTATGCATGAACTGTTGTGTTTCCGTTTGAAGGACATTGTAGCCAGTGTAACTACTGGTCATAATGAGACTTAACATCTTATGTCTCAGGATGACGAGCGAAGTGGAATGCCACACAGTACTTTCTAAGTCAAGCTGCTGGATGGTGTTGCTACTGTTTATGGGTGGTCGTATCGCTTACCATCAGGCGAACGCCATGCTCGTCTCGGCATTCAATGCCATAAAAAAATGTACTAAGTACGGGTAACCACCTGGGAGCTTAATAATTTTAAGATTAAAATAGATTAATTCATTAGTACAGATTTAAATGTAAATAAAGAGGAACTTAAGCCAGCGCTGAAGTTAAACGAGCTTATAGAGTATTTAAAAATGGATTTTAGGAAGTTGTCACTAAATGTTGAGAAGTCATTTGGTAAGATTTAGTTAGTTTAATAATTGCCGACTGTTTTATAAATCGGATTAGGTTTAGCTTCTGCTAGATAAGGAACACGGCATATTTAATGTGTGCAATGGTTAGTTACGATGTTATCTTCGATATAAATACGATGCAGCGATAAACTTAAATTATTAATTTATTTTGATGAACATAGTGTAGTATATATTCGAATATAAAAAACGTAATAATTTCAGTATATCGTATCGTTTATCGTACTATCGTAATTTCAGTATTATATTAACATCAATAGCATTATTTTTATTAGTGGGGTATATAATTAGCTCCTGACGATAAATGTTCGCCACACGGACAACATACATAAATATAAAATAACTTTAAAAAAAACAACAACAAAATAAATAGATAATAACCTGTACTAAATGTCTCTGCTGGATTAATATCCAGGATTAATATACATTTTTAGTATATCTGTTAATACAGAATATACTAAAAAATTATGCAAATAACCGAAATTATTTAACCATTGTTTGGCAATGGTCATCCAAAAAAATTATTCCTCGAGGAACTCAATAAATGCCACACGACGTTTTTTAAGTTTAGGCCATATATATTATACTCTTTGGGTTAGGCATACACACTAAATGTCCCAAATCATCAAAAATAATATTATGTAAAATCATTTTTTGTTATAGCAACACTAAACTTTTGTCACTGCAACATTGTGTAATGTCTTTTACTGTTTGCTATCATTTAAAACTGTTTGCACAGTTTAGTACCTTACTAGTAAAGCGTTTTTTACGGATACCTGAGAATTTATATCGCCTACTCAAACAGCCTAATGTACAAGGGCAGAAACTGTTTTATTGCGCTAACAAAATTATGCAAAACATATTTATTTCTAATAAAAACATATTTCTAAAACGTTTTTGAGCAATTCTTCTTAGTTGTCGGCGACTTTAAAGTGATGGTAATTGCAGGACCACAATTTTTTTATGAACCCCAAACACGTTTTAGTTGTAGAAATAAAAAACGATTTAGATGAAAACCATATTTTGTTAATGATAGGCGTAAAACTAAATACATAGGTAAAAATAGCATCGTGAAAGAATAAAATTATCAAAAAAAACGCATTGAGATCAGATTTTAATTACTTTTTTATAAAATATATTAGTAATTTTTGCGCCTAATACATATTTCTGTGTTTTGTGTTTAATACTATATGTTGTTCTAGTAAATATACTAAGCGTAAAGGGAATATAGTATTTAACAAGATTTAATAACAAAGCTAAACAAAATAGGACAATGGACGAATTTGTTTACCTAATCTACTTTTCCTCATTTTATAAAAGGTAAGTGAAACTTCGTTAGTGTATAAGTTAAAATAACTAAAATTATTATCTGTCGACAATCAAATAAACAAGCATACGTTTCATTATGTATTTGAAAACAATATTCCACCAATTTTACTAAGTCATTTGTCAAGTTTTACCAGTGACAAATCGTTCCCATAAGGCATAAACCAAATGCTGTTTAATTTATAACACGGTTAGTATACTTATATAATCCTTCCCAAAGGCTATTACACCATTGCGCCTAACAATCAGTATTATCTCGAAAACATTTAACCCTCAACCACGGCCATATAAAAACACCGCTTCTTGTAAAATTTGGCCACTGTACCGTTTCAACCCTTTCCGTAATTTACGGTCCTTTTACGATGTCTTAACCGTTAGATTTTGGAAAAGGCTCAATTATAATATTCATAAGACAACTGTTTGGTACAATGGACCGCTACTGTTTTAGTGTGCCCATTGTGCCATTTCGTTTTGATTAAAAATGTCTCTTGGTACCTGCGATTTATCGCTCTAATTGTTTAAAACTTCAGGCAGCTACTTGTTTTGTGATTAAAATTCGTCACGTTTGCGAACTGCTAACTAGTCGCAACGATTGAGTTGAAACAAAAACTATGGATGCAAATTCACATTAGTTCTTAGAATTTGATGATAAAGACTTTAGGTTTTATGTGTCGTAATTAGGAGAAGTAATTTTAATATATGCAATTCTAGAAATAACGAAATGGTTGGGCCAAAGGGTAAAAAGACGGATAGGAAGACAAAGAAAAAGGTGGGCTGATGACATTAAAAGCATAGCGGGGAAGGATTGGATGGCCATTGCAGCTGACAAGCTAAAATGGAGAAAGATGGAGGAGGCTTTTACCCATCAAGTGGGGACCACACATTAAAAGGAAGGATGTATATATTTAAAAAAAAATGTAACTACAGTTGTGGTAAAATAAAGCTAAATAAATAAAAACATTAGGAGAAGTAATTTTAATATATGCAATTTTAACTACGGTATTAATTTAATGCAATATTATTAACTACATGTAACGCAGTTGCCACTTGCAGTTTTAAATGTTTCTAAGAAGCTCAGTTGCATAAAACGTTGAAGGAGTTGTAATATATCAATTACTGTAGGAGCCTGAGACAAAATCGTAGTGTAAACTAAAGGATAAAATATAATAATCTAGATGCCAAAAATTAGCCAAGAACATAAATGATCATGATTAAACGAATCAATTTGTTATATACCCAGAACTCTAATATATTATATGCTGTTAGCATGCACACCTATTTTTTATCTATTTACATTCATCAAGCAAAAAGTGTATACAAAACACATTCAAGGTAATGCCATCCACGATGACGCGTCTCACTAATTTTCCTATCACTTTCAGTCCATAAGGACAACCTTCCCCTTGTGTGCACACGCACACTTCGATGAATAATCAAAGTCTTAAGGTGCGAAATCCGCGCCCAAATTTGATATCGCGCGTCATTGTGTATACTTTCATCAAAGAAAATTTCAGCTAATCGCATGCAGGTTTCATGGATCTACATTTTAGGTAATTTCAAGTAACATCAAGATTAAAATTTGAGATTGTTCTGCTACATGTTATGAGGAATAATAGGAACAGAAACTTTATCTAAAAAGCAGATATATATGTACATGTAGTCGAACGTGGTAAGTGGAAGTTCTATGAATATCTAAGCCCTTATCCTTTTTCAATGCTTCCTCCTAAAGGGTTGGGATCAAACATACACACACGCCTTTTATCCCCGATGGGGTAGGCAGGGGCGCACCTACTGCACCACTTCCTCCGGGCTGATACCGATTAAACCAAATATCACTTTGTCCGACTTGGGGATCGAACCCGCAGCCTCATCTTTGCAGTCGTACCGTAATACAACTACGCCATCGAGGCAGGCAGGCAGGGTTGGGATTAACCCATAATTATGTGGGGGTGTGGGTTTTCATGACCAGTGGCAGTAAACAATGTTACTTATCAGTCGTTTAAATAACAGGTCTACGTAAAAAGTACTTAAGCGATCAATCAGTACATAATATTATTTCGAGCTATGCAATTAATTTAACACCGCTCATTGTATATATTTCGATTTAATTTTCATGTCCGACATATATTTAAATAATTCAATTTCTTATTAAATTGGAGTTAGTAATAAGGTGTAATAAAAAATTGCATGCGTATTTCAAATGTCAAGTGAGTCATAACAAGACGTAACAAAAGTTGTCACGGAATAGCACGGAGTTGTTGAAACCAACTCATGTAGGGAGAACAAATGACAAATGACCAACATGAACAAACATAGCTCTCTCTATTATAATTTACTGTACTTATGGGACGCTTTTAGTGCTTTAAGATAAAGTTTCTTTTTGTTTAAATATTTATTTAACAACATTTGTCTCGAAATGCTACGTCATCGATCCCAATGGACTTGAAAAAAATTTAAGTACAGTTTTACAAATGTTCCCGTTCATTATATTTATTTGATTTATGATCGTGCGGGCACACTGTGCCAACGGTATGTCAAATAGCATACCGCTATTGAACAGTGTGCCGAGCGGCGCTCCCCGGACAAAATATCGTCAATTTTTTCGTAAAACAACACTCTTTGGAAATTTTTATTGCGTGAAATTTGACAGTGGCCGTTTCCGAAAACTCCTTTGAATTTTAAATGTCATCATCCTTTATTTAAAGTAGCTGGGAATATGAAATGACAACAGTTCAATGGTTTTTGAAACGACTTTGTCTTGTGGGTAATGTTGAGTTGGTGTTTGGTGAAAAAAATACGATATCATAAATATCTTTGGCAAAAATATGTGAACGGATTACAAGTTATTATGTACCTTTATATTTTCACTAAACACAGAGCAGAATCAAAAAGAAAGTATTTATAGAACTACTTGCTTTTGCCCGCGCCTTCACCCGCAAGAAAGGCTGTTTGCAATGCAATTCAATCAGCCCTGTATTATATACTGCCCACTGCTGAGCACGGGCCTCCTCTACTACTGAGAGGGGTTTAGGCCTTAGTCCACCACGCTGGCCTAGTGCGAGTTTGCGGACTTCACATACCTTCGAAATTCAGAGAACTTCTCAGGTATGCAGGTTTCCTCGCGATGTTTTCCTGCACCGTTAAAGCGAACGATAATTGATAACAATACACACGTAACTTCGAAAAGTCAGAGGTGTGTGCCTTGGGTTTTGAACCTCTGGACATTGTCTAGGCAGACCGTTCCATTCCCATCTAGGCTATCGTCGCTGTTAAAGGCTATTTCCTTGATAAAATTCCCGCTATACACTTTTCCAAACTGAATTGTAAATGTAAACCATGATAACCAGGTTTGTATGCATGTTGTATGCAGTAGAGAAGCGATTTTGTAATATTTTATATGCATTAGCGGACGAAAAAGGTGTTTCGGCGAGAAGAAAAGCTTATCATATTGGTTGTAAAAGCGATATCTTGAATTGTTAAACATAGATGCTTTATGTGGGACAGACATAAATATTTTCGCCTATTGCTATCTAAGGAACATAATTTATGTATTTTTAATCAGTTTTTATTTTACTCTTTTCATATCTTGTCAGACGTAAAATTTATTATGACGGTTTTGTAGCAGTTATAGTTGTTATATAATGGTACCAGTTTTAGGACAGGAATTTTTACGTTGGTATTAAACCCACTTTGGGGATGAATCATCAAAAAGCGCCATCAACGCCATCCTTCGGCTTGAGATTGAATTAGTTTTAGTCAACTGAATTGATTAAAACTTAAACTGAATTGAAATCAGAAGTATATATTTAATTAACTATTAAATACAACCGTGAATTGATTTAAACGCAAACTTAAAATAAATGATTTTAATATTTCGGAATTACTAAAAAAAACATAAAAATATTATAAAATTAAGTCTGGGCACGATTCAAAATTACAGATTTGTTGATAAAATTAATTATACTACCGCGTATTTAATCATCAAATATTTCTCATGTTATCTCTTCGAATTTGTTTCTTTAAAAAACTATAGAATAATTGTTACGCGTTCAATTCGAACATAATTGCCAGAATTATGCATGTTGGCATTGAAAATCGTTTGGCTTAGTTCTTAATCGAATTACCAATTGTAAACAGGATTAGGCTGTTGAATAAGAACAGGGTTCAAGAAACGGTCATTTCAGTTTAATAGAGGTAAATTATAACGCCATTGACTCTGAAATGTTTTATTACGCAATAAATGAATGTATTTTTTGATCGGACAGAACTTTCGCGAAGTTAGGAATAAATTTTTTTCTTGTCCAACTTGACCCTGTTTTGTACCAGTGTCTAAATGTATTATGTATATTTAATAGTGATTAATTTTTAGGATGCGTTGTCGACATATTAAACAAAAAATACGTGAAACTAATTTCAGTGGGTTTCACTGAATTTATCCAGATCAGTAGGTAAACTGAGCTATTGTCGATCAAATAAAAACGTTTTTTTTTTCATGAAGCTTGGCAGTATAATTATGGAATTAAGCTTTAACTAATACCAGCTGATAATATTTTCTACATTAAAGTAAAGTATTTTTCTAATGTAAAATAACGTAAAGAAAGTTTAAAATATTAGTAAATTCTAAGACCTGTAGCAATTTCAGTGTAAATTATTTTTTCAGTTTTTTATTGCTGTTACTTTATTATTATGTTTCTTTTTATATTATAAGCTACCACTGATCTAGCAGAAAATTAGGTAACAGGCGTCACTGCGGTAATTTTTTAAAAATAAATTATTATCATTTGTTTGTTCGTTTTTGCTTCAAAGTTAGAATAATTATAATTTATTTGTTCTCATGAAGGGTCCTGTGTCCGTAGGGTGGGTGACTATTAGGCGTAAAATTAATCAAATCTACTCAGATTTGGCACAGACGAATAAGCAATTGAACACCTTTTATGTTTGAACTCTATTTTATAAAACACCATCTGGCGGCGGAGACCTAAACTACTTTCTGCACAGAAATACCTACGTAATATTAGAATTATTTTTGAGAAGAGTTTTTAAAGCTAATTTTGAAATTTTGCTTCATTGATCTTATAAATATTTGAACCGCAGTTTCTCTTAATAGTTTTCATATCTTTCTTTCAGATAACTGAACTCTATTCAGAATGCTCTAGATAGTGTCCATTATACACATGTAAGTAGGTATTAATTATAATCAAATTGATTTGTTCCGTAGCGATTACAAACCTATTGATTTAATGAAAAACCTATGTAATACGGCTCTCAAACCCACCATAATTCTACCTCAATCATCCCTATGTCGTTAAATCTAAAGCATTTTCACAAGTTAGATCAACGACCTCACCTCTTCTGTCGCAGACAACTTTAATATCATATTGTGAATAAACTAGCTTGTTGTAAAATTCTTTTATTATCAAAAACAAGCATATAACACGTCAAGTTTGTGCAAGATCAGTTAAACAAATTTGAAGTGTTATACAAATTAGTTTTATAGCACCTTGCTGTTGCTATGCCACAGATGATGCTAGTAATTGTTTGGTTGTGAAAAATTGATTTTTTATCACACATCCTACTCATGTCCAGTGATGACCCCTCGCCTGTCCTGCTCTCACTTATGGGTATCCCCAAATGTAAGAATGAGAGGCAATTAAAAAATTCCGTCACGTAAAGTATGAGAGCTAGCCAAAAGTTGGATGCGCTAGCGTCGGGTCGTTGACCTGAACTGCAAGCATTTCGAAGAGGTGGTCCGATGGTGAGGTCGCCGTGGTAGTCGCTTAATTGAATTATTAAATTCATAGATAATAAATTATTGCGTGAAATAAAAATTAAACAGTAGCATAAACTACTTTTATATAAATGAATGATTTATTTTATTTCTTTCGCCAGAGATATCGCGAACTCGTTTGAAAAAAATTAACATATTATGTTTCCATTCTATTTATTTCTGAAAAATTAATGAACACTTACTGATCATTAAAACGCAAGATTTTAATCGCTGGTTTTTTAACAACCAAGCACTACCAATTTAAACTCGAGCCATTTTATTACCCTTATAAATTGGTATCAACGCGAAACCATTTCCATGATATTTGATGTGACCTATTAATTTTTGTCTGTGTGCTTGCAAATTAACTGCCATTGATGTAATTATGAGCTCAATAAAACGTGTTTAATTAAGACGTATACACTAGTTGGTTGTACAAGCTATTTCCTAAACAAGGTCCGAGCGAATTTCGTCCGCGGCGGTCGACGCGCCCGCCCAAATAGAAATAGGTGAAATGCCGCTGACCGCTAGCGTTTCAAACTTTTGGACAAGCGATTTATATTTTATTTGATAGAGATTAAATAAAATATGTATTTATGTGAGCTACGTATTGTAGCTTTATAGAATACAGATTATTGCAAAAAAAATTAGAATGATTAGGGGCAATTTCACGAATTTCAAGTAAATTTTATTTAACAGTTATCGCACTGCCTCGGTGGCGTAGTTATATTACGGTACGAATGCAATGCTGAGGCGATAGGCTCGCCCCCTATCACATCATGGGACGGAATACGCTCGGCGAAAAGTGGGTGCACTAGTTGCGCCTCTGCCTACCCCTTCGGGGATGAAAGGCGTGAGTATGCAGTTATCGCATTAAACAGCCAATGTAGACAGAGTGCGTTTCAACTATAAGTTTCGATGCCTTGGTGTTGGCAGCAATGTATATATAGTGCTGCTACATCGCACAAAATGTGTTACCTTGAAATAAAGGAAATTTTGAAATTTTTGTAATGGGAACATGTTTTGTTTAGTAACAAAACAAAAACATTTTCAAATCAAACTGTAAAACTATATAAGCATAAATTATGTACCCACTTATCAAATAATTTATTATTAGAATCTTTGAATTCTACCGTAAGAACGTAGTAATTACCTATGTCGTTTCCAATAAATGCTTCTTTTCCTGTCTAAGATGTAAGGTGCAAAGCTACATATATTTATGTCACTAAATTGCACTATGAAATTAATTTGCAACTTACGGAAGTAAATCAAACACTATAAACATAATTAATGAGTGGGTAGATATTTAGCAGCTAAATAAAGTTTAGTATGTTTATCTACTAAACCATTATTAACTACGTTTATAGATTTAGAATAATATATTAACAAATAAAACAAGACGAATATTTCTTTATCATAATGCAATGACATTCGTTTTTTTTTAATGAGTCATGGAGGTAAGTAATGATTAAAAACCAATTATGACAAGTCAGCACAAAAAACACAAAACATATTAATTAGCATATAATACATTGTATCATTACACTGGCTATTTATTTATTGTTATTTTAATAATCGATGTAATACAATTATTGTTTATTATTTTTGATATGTGTTAAATTTTATTCAAGGAAATACATGAATTCTTTGGTAACCCTATTTTTTTAAACTGAAATGGCGGCAATACGAGCCTGAACACATTTTAATGGAATAAGTGGGGTTTCTTTACGTTTTTCACATTCACACAGGTTCTTCACTTTCAACGCCGTCCGTCTTTCACCATTTCTTAATGTATCCGATACAGAACATACTAAAATTTAAAGAATCTGTATAGTTGTCTTCATAATGTCCACTATCTTGTCAGACAGGGGTGCCATCATTACGCCATCGGTAATATAATTTGACACGCACTCTAGTACTCATTTTATTTGAGTGCATAGATGAGAGTGTGATTTGTATTTGTCGACTTATACATTTATGGGACCAGTAGCATTTATCAGCAACCGGTAAAATCAGTCTTATGTCTTTAAAAATAAATTTATATAAATATTGAATAGGGGACTGTAAAAAATTGCATCTTCTGAAATTTTAATACTAGCATATATTTATTGAAAACGGAAATAAATAATATATATATCTTTGACGACTTATGTTTTTATTTAAAGAGTCATTCTAATTATGATAATAGGATAAATTATAATAGATGCAAAATAGATGTAGTAATATTATATTGTACTATAAATGTGCACACACAACTGGTTACGGAATGCAATATAGATGATGATACAACCAACTCTACACTAATTCGTTATTTATTATTCATAAACCTATTTTTTTACCGGCGCTAATTGGCACATCTTCAATAACTAAAGTTTATTGTCAAAATAAACATAACACAAAAATGTGATATAAAAAAGAAAGAATCATATCTTTTACATTTTATGTATTGGACAGATGTTATAGCATATTAGATAGTTATTTATAAAATACTAGATGTGACTCGTGGCACCGCCCGCGTGAAAAGTCTTTCCCGTTACTAAAGTCCCTAAAACACAGCACGACGCCAGCGCCATCTACTTAAAGAAACAGATTTAAAACATCCATTATTTGTCATGGGAGCAAATTGCCGAGATAATAAGCCTATGTGTTAATCCAAGACATAATTTACCCGTGTGCCAAATTTCATCCAAATCAGTTCAGTTTTTTCTGCGTTTACTTCTAACAAACATACAAACATCCAAACATTTTCACCAACTTTCGCATTTATAATATTAGTAAGATCAGATAAAAGAAGCCAATATTTTTTAAATACTGATTCTTCAGTCAAACTATTTGTATAGTTTTGAAGGACATTTGTCAATATTGTAAGTTCCTATTCTTTTGTAAAAGTTCAAATAAAAAAAAATAAAAAAACTTGTCAGAAATTATGTGGATAGATCATTGATGTATTAAAGGATAGATCTGACATTTCAATATCGGTTGATGATATAAGGTGTTGACGTTTAATATTATAATAGATATTAGCATAAAAAGCACATTGCAAACTAAGGAAGGTTAATGATAAGAAATGTTTATTCCCCTTCAGGAGACTGCTTTCTTACAACGTTTTGGCAATGAAACGTGAGTGATACTGAGTGTAGAGTATAACAGAGAAAGCAATGTTAAACAATGTATTGAGCACGAAATTACGCGTTTCGTATAGTAATCAGATTGTATTTGTATCGAGTAAGTTAACGCATTAGTTGATACCATACGTCAGAAAAGAGACACGTGCTGACATTTTCCATATATTTTTACACATACTGGTCTATGGTTGTTCAAAGTTTAATACAAAAATTTATGTAGTCGAAACCATTACGTTGACTACACGATAGTGCGTGAAATCGTGCTAGGGTACAAAAAGAATTAACAATGCTTCATTCATACAAGTCAGGCATCCCTCTCACAAGCTCATTTCCCGTAAGCCCTAATTTTAATGATTTTACAAACGAAAAAAACTATATCAAATCAATTCATCCGTTCAGGAGCTACGATCCTACAGATGCACGCGCTAAACTTATAACCTTTTTGCCTCAGTTGAAGGTTTCAGACGTCATACACATTCGAAAGATTACCATTTTATTTTCTTTGAACTACTTTAACATTCGAAATCTCTAAAACCAAGCTTATCTAGGTCTCTTTAACTTTAAAGGTGTGATATATTATTATCCTTGTTTTAAAAAAAATCGTAAATAAAAACATATTACCCAGGAAGCATTTGGCAACCGAATGTTGCGAATGACTGAGTTGATTTCCGATCGGATCACATGTCCAGAGGTCATTAACACCGGAGATTTTGTTCATCTGAACACTTTCCGCTCAAGTCGAAAGCACAAACAATATTTACATGACGATCGGAATAAGTCTGAAAGTGTTAACGGAAATTCAATTCTGAATACATTGTTCAATCGATTTTGTATACGATAAGGGATATTCTGAATCGATTAGACTGGGAAGTGTTTATATCCTGTAATATGTTTATTCGTTTATTGGTGATTTTTTTTCTTATTGCTTACCAATATTTGCAAGAGAATTTTTATTTTCAGTGAATACTAACGTGGAATTATGCAAAATGATATGCGTCTTATTTTTAAGGTGATAAGAGATATTGTAAAAATGTAATTGCTAGGTTACTTTGTGGTTGTCCTACCATAATTTACACAATTTATAACAATCTCTACAACAGAGGATGTGTAAACTTTGTCATTTTATTTACATATAAACGAACGTATCGGTTGATCCATCTATAAATTACTTATCGGTGTAGGAATCTTCCTTCAATTATAATTATTATCATTGCACTGCCCCACGACTTTTACGTTTTTTTTTAAATTCATATAAAAGAAAGGAACATAATCAATTTGGCTAATACATAGCACTTACTGGTGGTAGGTCTCTCATATGTGAGAGTCCGTCTGGGTGGGTATCACCGCAATGTCTATTTCTACCGCCAAGCAGCAGTGTGCATGCACTGTTCTGTTTCGGTTTGCAGGATATTGTAGCCGGTGTAACTACTGGACATAATGAGACTTAACATCTTATGTCTGAGGATGACGAGCGCAATGGAATGCCAAACAGTACTTTGTAGCTCAAGGTGCTGGTTGGTCAACACCAACCAGCACCTTGAGCTACAAACCCATAAACAGTAGCAACCTAGTGTTTATGGGTGGTCGTTTCGCTTACCATCAGGCAAACGGCATGCTCGTCTCGTCATTCAATGCAATAAAAAAAACTTAACAACAATACTTTAAAAAAAAGTTTATTCGAAATTTAATCACTATTTAAAGCTGGCTACCGTCGGCTTCAGGCCAAAAGCTAAGCGAAGTTAGTTTAGTTTAGCTTGCATAGCAAAGATATTTATTCATACTTGTTTTTTTTTTTATTATTATTTTTTTTTTTTTTATTGCATTGAATGACGAGACGAGCATGCCGTTCACCTGATGGTAAGTGATACGACCACCCATAAACAGTAGCAACACCATCCAGCACCTTGACTTATAAAGTACTGAGTGGCATTCCACTGCGCTCGTCATCCTGAGACATAAGATATTAAGTCTCATTATGTCCAGTAGTTATACTGGCTACAATGTCCTTCAAACCGAAACACAACAGTGCATGCACACTGTTGCTTGTGTGCAAACTATGTGAACTAAGCTATGTTCTATGGGTAATTTTCTCAGCCATGCTAGTTAAACTAAACTAAAGTAACGTAGTTTAGTTCTTGGTCTACAACCAGCGTAAAACTTATGGAATAATGCATAATCTGAACTGATTAAGCGGCTGTACGTCACCTGGGCCTCTCATCGAAAATCGGCGTTGCAGTACAACTCAGGTCGTGCTGTAACATTCAGCTGAATGAGAGGTTCCTTTACTGGTCTTAATTGTAGTTTTAAATATAATATATATAATAATACCAGCCCTGTATTAAATACTGCCCACTGCTGAGCACGGGCCTCCTCTACTACTGAGAGGGTTTAGGCCTTAGTCCACCACGCTGGCCTAGTGCGGATTGGCAGACTTCACATACCCTCGAAATTCTTATCGAGAACTCTCAGGTATGTAGGTTTCCTCACGATGTTTTCCTTCACCGTTAAAGCGAACGATAATTGATAAACAATACACACATAACTTCGAAAAATCAGAGGTGTGTGCCTTGGGTTTTGAACCGCCGGACATTGTGTCGGCAGACCGTTCCATTCCCAACTAGGCTATCGTCCACACGTAGTCCATTGTAGTTTTAGTTTAATGTAATTTTTTTTGTTGTTTATTTAAAATTGTGCCAGCAATAAAAACTTCTTTCCTTCTTATTCTTCTTCATGGAACTAAGACAGTTAATTGTATTTTAAAAATGGAATAATCTTATTCGAAATTTAAATAACCACGAAAGAAATAATTCTCGCTATATACCTACCTACCTATCTACTACATAATACATACACCCAGCTGAAATAAGACCGTACATAACTGTTTTTAACACATTCATACACGAAGAATGAATGAAATGTGAACAATGAATGCCAATACCATATTAATACAAAGCCGCAGTGATATAACGCGGTGGAAGGTCGCCAATAGTTTCAATCAATGAACGTAATACGCATTAGTATCCTAAATTGGGTTTACGTATTTATTAATGATAATAATGTTGTAGACAACAAACAATAATATTTAAAGTATAATAGGCATATAGTTTTAGTCCCATAATATATTGCCATAGTTATGTTACATGATTTGGGATACCTAATGGTTACTGTTTTTCTGCCTGGTCATGTAATTAGTGATAGCCCATGTTTTCACTATATTTTCCTAAAATACTAAATAACTAAGGCTGAGGAAACACTATCTAGTTTACTCTACATTAACTGGTGGTAGGTCTCTCATTATGTAAGAGGCCGTCTGGGTGGGTACCACCGCA
The DNA here is from genome assembly GCA_947568825.1 of Sphinx pinastri. Classification (NCBI taxonomy): domain Eukaryota; kingdom Metazoa; phylum Arthropoda; class Insecta; order Lepidoptera; family Sphingidae; genus Sphinx; species Sphinx pinastri. The sequence continues at coordinate 14,860,440 of OX387624.1, read as the reverse complement.
ATGTCTATTTCTACCGCCAAGCAACAGTGTGCATGCACTGTTGTGTTTCGGTTTGAAGGATATTGTAGCCAGTATAACTACTGGACATAATGAGACTTAACATCTTATGTCTCAGGATGACGAGCGCAGTAGAATGCCACTCAGTATTTTGTCAGTCATGGTGCTGGATGGTGTTGCTACTGTTTATGGGTGGTCGTATAGCTTACCATCAGGCGAACGGCATGCTCGTCTCGTCATTCAATGCAATAAAAAAAAAATCCTAACTTTATAATTGTAGGACAAAATATCTAAAAACAATATAGAATCTGCTCAGAATCTTTCCTTTCAGCTACAGCGGATGAGGTAGTTATCTTAATTGCCCCGATCCACCCTATATATGGAGTAAATATTGAAAATAATAAACCGCCAAGGGTGTTTATGTAACTTTATTTAAAAAGGACGATTATATAGCGCCGCTATTCCAAGTAGACGCGGACTTTCCCCAAGGCCAATAAGTCCTTGGGCTGAGGCGGTCAGACCCAAACGGCAAACGACTGAAAAGGCGAACGTTAACAAGAAAGGATATCTAGGTTATAATGACGTGCAAATTATAATTTTAAATGAGAGTATTTTTCACATTTCAAATATAATTGTGTCGAAACTTATATTTTTAATCACTATTACATGCCCAAAATATACCAAGTATTTTGGAAAAATAAAATCGAGCACGGTGATTTTAATTATGAAATAAAAAAAAATATTTTTCGGACATATCATTTCATTGAAGTAAAGACGCTATATGATATGTTTTTATTTTAAAAACTATTTGTGATTTTTTGCTCAGTGTCAGTCGGAAGTTTCGAAATGTTATAGTTAAAAAGTAATAGGCTCGCTTCCTACATAACAAAGCTGTAAATCTAGAAGTAACATACCTGCCTACCCCTGAAACACAAGGCTATGATTCCATGTATGTAACATTATTATTTTCCTGTTTACATACTACAGACTAGTCTTCATTTTCGTAACAATCGTGTGTTTTCGCATATTACATTCTGCGTCATTCCCATCGCATCCTTATTCCGGCACTGACACAATAACAGTACCGTATCATGAATGAAACTAAAAGTTCAAGGAAACTGACTCAGTCTATCGTTTCATAAGATGCCAACGTAAACACAACTTTCGCAACGATGGTGTACCATGTAATGTTGTGATTCATCCTATAACGAAGGTCGGTTTTGGAATCAGATTATGCAAGGTGATATACATATATTATATCTATATATCATTACGTTTAAAGTAATAATGGATTTTATAATTACAATGTTTAATTTTAACATGTTAGAGTTACATTTTATATAATATAGCTTTTGCCCGCGGCTCCGCCCGCGTGAATAAGTATTCCCGGTATAAAAGTCCCGCTTTATATTTTCCCTGTATAAAAAGTATACATAATCTACCCGTAGCTTATATGACACGTTCGTAGATTTACCATAGCAGCGCCATCTATTGATTACTTACTCAACCCAGTCGAATGGTATCGACATCTGTTAGAATCATTTGGAGTTAAGATAATTGTGACTGTCAAATAATAACAGACAAATAATTAGCAATAAATTAAAATTGCGACTATAATTTGAGATTTAAACTATCCTATCTCTCAAGTTGGATCGAACTGCACGTGGTGTGCGAATTTTATTATAATCGGTTAAGTGGTTTAGGAGTCCATTGAGGACAAACATTGTGACACGAGATTTATATATATTAAGACTAGCGATCCGTCCCAACTTCGCTTCGGTAGCAGAACATAATATTATGCTTTAATTTTTTTCTGCCGTAGCACCTATCTGTTTTAGCGCGCTTCATTTTCTGGGATAAAACTCCCGCTATATATTTTCCCGGGACAAAAGCAGCCTAAGTCCTTCCCTGGGTCTCAAACTATCTCCATACTTACATTCTCGAGGTTCCAATCGCGAAAGACGATTTTCCGGAAAAAAAATCCGCTTTGTTTTTCCGGGATAAAAAGCAGCCTTTGTCCTTCTTTGGGTCTCAAACTATCTCCATACTTATTTTTTTGAGGTTCCACTAGCGAGAAACGATTTTCCTCAAAAAAACCCTGTATTTTATTCCGGGATAAAAAGTAGCCTATGTATAAAAAGTAGCATATGTCCTTCTCTGGATTTCAAACTATCTCCATACTTTTTGCTCGATTTGCCCGGAAAAAAATCCAGGATAAAAAGTAGCCTATGTCCTGCCCGGGATTTCAAACTATCTATCATACATCCATACCAAATTTCATCGCAATCGGTTCAGTGGTTTGGTCGTGACGACTCTGCACGCATAAATCGATTTTCCGAGATAAAAGTCCCGGTTTGTATTTTTCCGCTATAAAAAGTAACCTAAAACCTTCTTTGGGTCTCAAACTATCTCCATACCAAGTTTCATCAAGATCCATTCGGTGGCTTTTGAGTTTATCGCGTTCAGACAGACAGACAGACAGACGCAGCTGGGGGACTTATTTTATTATATGTAAGGATCTGTGTATCGTTTAAAGTACCTGACTCTACAGGGTTAGTACCGTTGTCTTAACAAAATATCATGAAGTGGCAGCATGCTGTATGGTGAGAGCATTTTGTACGGTGAATGAGACGAGGAGAGATGTTCCTTTTCTTCAAGGTATGGCGTACTATTAAAACTTTTAGTGACTCTCTCCGTTGCATGAGTAATGACTGTACACGCAAAAGACTCTGCACCTTTATACAAGGCATTACCCCCGATTTATACGAGAATCGATACTGCGTCATATCTGGGTAATGCTCTCATGCCGAAGGTCGCCCACAGCGTCTGTATTGCACCGAGGCCAGTTACCCGTCATTCACCTTACGAACATTTTTGATGAGATTTTTATAAACTAGGGTATATTTATGATAATTAATAGGTGGTACAATAAAGTTCAGATACTTTACTACAGCTTTGCTTATCGGCCATGAAACAACAATATTTTTTGTGTATTAATTGATGGACCATCATACGTAACGTATTAAAGCCGGCGTAAATGGCCGACGTATGTCGCGTTCAGGAATCAGCCAGACTGACGAGAATAATCATTTCTCGTCAATCGATGCTCTAACTGGTAGCCACTCCATTTCAGGCGCGTGTAGAGACAATTTGTCTTTGCGCGTTGAAAAAAAGGTGAGTCTGAGGTCAGGAGTGCAGTGTAGTGTCAAGCACTTAAAGTTATGGGTGGCATTGCCGATGTCAGTGGGCTATTAAGGCTCAACTTGACATTTCCTTTGTACAAAATATGAACATTTAACTTTATGACTAACAAGTATATAATACATGTCTTTTATAGGTTTTCAACATAATATTATATGGGCCGATTAAGTAATGTGTAGTTTAATCCACACACAATTTAAATTTACATAGAAATTAGATGTATGATTAAAGTTCACATAGTTTCAGACATAATATAAAAACTGTAAATTACCACCATTATCTTCTATAGCATCGACCTCGACATATTGTATTACAATATAAAATAAAGTACTTCTTCGTGAATAATTTACGGACATAAAGTAATGAAAGTTTAATGAAGGTAAAACGAAATAAATCAAATCTTTGGCGTTTTAAAAATCACCCCAAATTTTCTTGCATATGCCGAAGAACCGGCCGCGTCGTCTACTTTCTTTTTAAAACCTGATTAAAGACATAATTTTTGTGCCATTGATTTTTACATGAAGTACTTGGTAGTACAATGCAATGCGCTTTCACTCAACAAATAGGCAATTCCCTAACTTTCTACAAGTTCGAAGTTCCAATGAAAGTGACTTGTCTGCGAACGCTTGCTTACGCGTACTGCTAGTTATTGCAATTTGACATCTCATCTAAAATAAACGTAGTCAAGAACTTTGATAATGGTGGAAGAACATTGTGTATGAACCGTGTAGAAATAATAATTAAGTCGTATAAGTTTGTATAATTGTGTTCATTCATTAAATGATGAAGCTTTTATTTATACATTAAATTAAACGTCTTTTTTATATCCTGACCATTAAAAACATTTTTTTTTATTATGCCTAAAAATATTTTTATGAATTCCTAGTAGATTTCCGTAACATTTACAGCACTTTTTTTATAACACTTGTTCATAGTCGTTATAACTGAAAATTTCAATACATACGAAACAATACCGTTAAACGCATTCTTAAAAATCAAATAAAAAATAAACGAATTTTACTGTGAAAAAATAACAATTTGAGCACATATAAAAAAAATAAACGTATGCAGCCGTTTGTATTTCGGCCAGTAATGATAGCGCTGTAATCTCACTACGATGAGTCAACGGCCGGTGAAATGATTCGGCGGGTCGTTCACCTTTCACCCAATTTGCCTAAAAACACCGCGTCGCGAACACTTGATACCACATTCGGAGCATTGTGCTTACAAATGCGTGCGTACTATAATTTGTCGGGTTTTAAACTTGTAGAACAGTAGTGGCGTGTTTGATTTTTTTCACACGCCCCATAAAATAGACAATGTAGAGTTTTTTTTTTTATTTTCGATCAGCGACTCTTGTAGCTGGCATATATATTGAACTTATGTTGCAGTAGACATAGCATTTTCGGACTTGAATTGTTAGAGCGATGACCTAGAATACGAAGTATGAACATTAACAATGCAAAGGCTATTCAAATTTGATAATTATAGCTAGATTTCTAGGTTAATATAACTCTACCTGGGATGTCTTAGTTTATGTTTAAAAAGTTTGATAACAAATTTAAGGAGTATTATTTATTATTTTTGACCTTACAAGGGCCAGGTCAACAAAAATAAAGAATACTCCTTGAATTTGTTGATGTTTTACCGTCATAGATATGGAAGCTTTACTATTAAACTTAATAGTAAGTGTCGGCTTCCCAATTGAAAACTGTAGCCTTTGCCTTTGCTATTGCTCCTATGAAGTTTGGATGAGCAGCAAAACGTATTTTAGCCGCCGCAGCAAAAGCAGTTAACCTCGCCATATTGCAGTCGCAACTACGACCACTTTTAGTTACAATGCCAACTCTGTATAACTATCAGTGCCAGCAACCAAATGTTGCCAAAACTTCATATTCTGGAGGTTTCTGTCCCCGAACTAATATTTAAACTGCATTCACGGAACCAATCACCAAAGGAATAAGTATTCTCCTTTATTCTAATTTCTCTTATTTAAAAGAATACAAAAGAAAATTTGTGTTTGCAATTAATAAATTAGACAGAATTTTTAACCCACTAACAATCATTGTATCCGAACGTTCTTATGCCGTATTCAAAACGAGTTTATTCGTTAATATATAATTCATACTTAACTATACATGTATGCAGATTGTAATTTTGTTCAAACATTTTCCTTTTTCGTGTTGCGTGGGCAGTACGACCTGAATTTCTCTTGGCTGTTAGGTCAGCGTACCAATGGCAGAACTATAGAATATTTGTTAGATATAATATAATTCTGATGATTTTATGAGTGCCTCGGTGGCGTAGTTATTGCGTGCGCTGTACGATACACTTCTGAGGTGCCGGGTTCGAATCCCGGGTTGGGCAAAGAGCTAATAGGGCTAATTTGTGCCCGGTATGGCCATAGCTTCAACGCTTATCATATCATGAGACGGAATACACACTGCGCAAAGCTGGTGCACTAGTTGTGCCTCTGGCTACCCTTTCGGAGATAAAGGCTTGAGAGTGTGTGCATGAAGTATCACTGTATTGGTAAATGGTGGTAAGTCTCTCATTATGTAAGAGGCCGTCTGGGTGGGTACGACCGCAATGTCTATTTCTACCGCCAAGCAACAGTGTGCATGCACTGTTATGTTTCGGTTTGAAGGACATTGTAGCCAGTATAACTACTGGACATAATGAGACTTAACATCTTATGTCTCAGGATGACGAGCGAAGTGGAATGCCACACAGTACTTTCTAAGTCAAGCTGCTGGATGGTGTTGCTACTGTTTATGGGTGGTCGTATGGCTTACCATCAGGCGAACGGCATGCCCGTCTCGTCATTCAATGCAATAAAAAAAATATATCAGTTTGGCTGCTATCACAATACTGGGAATGCCAGTTGTGTGCACTAGAAGTTACTTCACCTATCGCTTGAGTGAATAGGCGTGATATTATTTTCAATGGAATAGTCTTTGTAATACTGTTTATTTCAGTGTCATGGTTGAAATTAGATTAACCAATTATTCCCCCTTTGGATTTTACCCATGAGTCAGTGTTAGCTATCGATCGCCTATTGTTGGCTATTCTTAATTCAATTGGTCGATGAGTGATTTTTAAGTACCTAAGTTATTAAGTAGAATTTTTCGAATAAAATTGTGCTAAAAAGAATTAACATAACCAAAATATAAATAAAACCAGTAATAATATAAATCACGTATATAAATCCCACAATTAAATATATTAAATAAAAAGATCACATAAATATCCTCTACGTCATTTATTAAATCATAAAATAAATTTACGATCAGACAACGTAATTCATTGCTTTATTAAACTTTTTCCTTTGCGAAATCACCTCCATATACACGAGATGACCTGTTAAGAAGCTGAAAAAGCGCATTCCCGAACCCGTTGGAGCACGCCCGCACCTTTACAACCTGCTGAAAGTTTGGAATTCTTAAACAGCAATGGGTTTTTGTGTCGGACTCCGCGACGAATATAAACTGTTTCTGCGAACTTAACGCGGTTACCACTTTAAATTCAATCAATGAAACGCCGGCCTACATATCACGTATGCTAAATAATAAAATTTGTCAGTTTTAAGAATCGTTTCACCACTCCACTGTTTTTTAAATAGCAACTGTAAACAAACATTCACTAAGCTTTCTACAAACCGCGCCCGCGACGCCTCTCACTGTCGCCATAATATAGAAAAGTACAGAAGATTAGGTTTACGGGAAATTAGTACTTATAGATGCTTATCAGACTAAGTCTTATTGGGCTATTCGGGCAGACTCATAGTCTAAAACCGGTGAGCAAGACCATGCCCAACGAAGTTTGCGACATACTTTGAATTGAAAAGCACACGTCAGTGACTTTAGAATGATGTTGAGATATGCTCGTCCCCTACCACGTTATGAGACGTACATAATATTTTCTGATACACTACCGCAGCTCTTTGATATGGCGGTAATCTAGCTAATGATTAAATAGATCAATGAACTTTGTACAAAAATTAAGCTTTCCTCAACCTGTGAAAAGACTCTTAATATAACTTATTTCCATGTAATGTTTCAATTGACTTAGACGTATGACTAATTATATTTTCTTCATAGAAATGTGCACATAATCATTAGCCTTTGAATGAACAACGTTAACACAACCGTCACAGCACAAAAGACTCATTATAATTTCTTAGCATTACACTTTGATCCTTCTGAACATGACTACACGTAAGCCGAAACCCAACCTTTCTCTATTCATTTTCCCCTGGTACCGCCGGTGGCGATACATTTTTTTTAAAGCCTTACATCGAATTGCGCGGTCGTCGTGCCAGTTTCCAAGTTCATTGCCGGTACCGTTTGCCGACCTACCTTACAATTTGCTGGTATTTATTTTCGGCGGACAGTTAGCCATTAAAATGCTGCGCGAGATGAGATCGCCATTACGATAGTCCATTGAGTGACGTATCACGTGACATGACACGTGACCTAACCCCATACATTCTATTGTCAGTAAAAAGTTAGACTCTAGTTGAGATCATTATTTTTATTGTGCTTGACGAATATAATATGTTCACGTGAAGGTGTAGTGACGTTGCTAATTTTGATTAGTCGCAGTGGTTATGCCGATATAAAATAACTGAATATAAATTAAATGCTTAGTCAAATAAATATGACTCAACCAATCAGCCTCATCCAGAGAGTCAAGGTCGAGGACCAGTCTCCCCTGGTCCAATGCTCAAAGTGCTTGGGCTACGGCCACGGGAGGCGGTTCTGTCGTGGCTCTCTGGATGCATGCAGCCACTGCGGTGGGCCTCATCTGAGGGCGGAGTGCCCCGACTGGATGGCGGCTGCAGCACCGACGTGCTGCAACTGCCTGAAGGCGAAGATCGCCGAGACGGGGCACAACGCCTTCAGTGAGGACTGCCCAGTACGGAGGCGATGGGACGCGCTGGCTAGATCCGCCATAGCCTATTGCTAAGGTGGTCCCCAACGCCCCGGGCCCGGCAGCTACAGACGCAGCCTCCAGCGCACGGCCATACCTGGTGGCGCAGGCCAATCTCCAAAGAAGTGCGCTCGCTACGCAGGAATTTATGCTAATGGCAGCGAGGAGGAGATTGGCCTTCGCTTTAGTCCAGGAGCCGTACGTCGGGGGCACCGGCCGGGTGAGGAACTACGGGGCCGCCAGGATCTTCCAGTGCGCGGAGCGGGAAGGGGGGCGGGCCAAGGCAGCCATAGTTGTCTACGATGTAGACTTGGATGCCTTGATCTGCCCCCAATTCACCACGACAAATATTGTTGTGGTGAAAATCCGCACCAGCGCCTGGGAGATGGTGGTGGTCTCGTATTACTTTGAACCCGATAAGCCGGTAGAGCCATACCTCAACCACCTGAGGGGCGTCTGCCGCGGCCTGGGCCCGAGGCGCCTGTTAATAGGAGGGGACTCCAACGCGAGAAGCCTATGGTGGAGCCGGGAGATCGACCGAAGAGGAGAGGAGATGTCTGGTTGGTTGGACGAGGCCGGCCTCCACGTGCTGAACGAAGGCGACACGCCAACGTTCTTCACTGTGCGTGGAGATAAGGCCTACTCCAGCCAGGTGGATGTCACCGCCTGTTCGGTCGACCTCCTAGAACTGATCCAGAATTGGACTGTCGAAGAGGACCTGACGAGCTCCGACCACAATACGATCACCTTCAACATCAATTTACGGAAGGGCCAGGGAATCGCTATTAAAAATACTACAAGAATTTACAACACTAAAAAAGTAAAGTGGACTGAATTTGGCACTAAATTTAGAAATTTAACAAATGAACATAATATTAATAAATTACAGATACAAAACATAAATAATAAAGAGAAATTAGAAAAAGAAGTTGGAAAGTATACAAAATTAATCATAGATACAAGCGATGAAATAATACCAAAAAAGAAACAGAATACCAGTCAAGCGATTCCCTGGTGGTCAAAGGAGCTCGAAAGGTCCAAACGAGAGATGATGCGACGAAAACGCCGCATCCGTTGGGCGGCACCTGTAAGGAAGGCGTGTGTCATCCGGGCGTACAAAGAGGCCAAGGATGACTATGAGACCATGACTAGGAACGCCCAGACTCAAAGCTGGAAGGAGTTTTGCGGCAAGCAAACCAAGGAAGGGCTGTGGGATGGGATATATCGAGTAATGGGCAGGCTGACCAAGCGGCACGAAGATGCGCCACTCGTGAGGGACGGACAAATCCTGGGTCAGGAGGAATCGGCAAGATTCCTTGCCGAGACCTTCTACCCAGACGACCCTCACGAGGAGGATAATGGGGATCATCAGCGCACCAGAGAGCTTGCCTCACGGGTGAACGATTGGGTCCATGGTGAGGTACATGACCCACCGTTCACGCTGGGGGAGCTCTCGGCGGCGCTGGTGACCTTCAATCCTAAGAAGGCGCCCGGGTCGGACGGCCTGACCTCCGATATCTGTTCGCAGGCGATCGCCCAGGATCCGGAATCTTTCCTAGCACTGGCCAACAAGTGCCTAGAGCTGGCCTATTTTCCAAGGATTTGGAAAGAGGCCACGGTCGTTGTGCTGCGGAAGCCGGGTAAGGATGATTACTCGGTTCCCAAGGCACATCGGCCGATAGGACTGTTGCCAGTGCTGGGAAAGATCCTGGAAAAGATGCTGGTGGGTAGGCTAAAATGGCACATCCTTCCGAGGATGAGCCACCGCCAATACGGCTTTATGCCACAAAGGGGCACCGAGGACTCCCTCTACGACCTGGTGAATCATATCAGGACTAAACTTCGGGAGAAGAAAGTCCTGATTATGATATCGCTGGACATAGAGGGAGCCTTCGATAGCGCCTGGTGGCCGGCTATAAAGGTCCGATTGGCGGAAGAACGCTGCCCACCAAACATCAGAAGGATGGTCGCCAGCTATCTAGATGATCGGATGGTCAGGGTCCGATACGCGGGCGCCGAGTCAGAGCGCAGGACCGTTAAAGGTTGTGTTCAAGGCTCTATTGGTGGGCCAATCCTGTGGAACCTCCTCCTTGACCCTCTTTTACAGGGGCTCGAGCACCGGGGCGACTATTGTCAAGCTTTTGCTGACGATGTCGTCCTGGTGTTTGATGGGGGTTCCACAGGAGAAGCTCAGAAGCAGGCCAATGCGGCACTAGCCTATGTGCGGGACTGGGGTGTCAGAAACAAGCTTAAGTTCGCGCCGCATAAGACGCAGGCGATGCTTATCACTAATAAGCTGAAGTACGACACCCCGATCCTGCGCATGGGCGGAGTCGACATTGGTCTCTCAAACGAGATTAAGCTGCTTGGCCTAACAATAGACCGAAAACTGACCTTTAACGGTCATGTGACGCAGGCGTGCGCCAAGGCAATAAGCCTATTTAAAGTGCTCGCAAGGTCGGCCAAGGTCCAGTGGGGGTTGGGACCCGAAGTGATCAGGACGATCTACACGGCTGCGGTGGAGCCCGTGATCTTGTATGCAGCAAGCGCATGGGCTCCGGCGAGCCGGAAGCTGGGTGTAAGGAAGCAGCTCGGAGCCATCCAGCGTAGTTTCGCGCAGAAGATGACGAAGGCCTACAGGACTGTCTCTCTCAACTCGGCTCTGCTCCTGGCGGGGGTGCTCCCTCTTGACATAAGAGTGCGGGAAACCACACTTCTTTATGAGGTCAAGAGGGGGTACTCTCACGAGGTAGTAGGAGACCGGGAGGTGGAGACTCCTGTGGCCTTCGTCAACTTGGAGCACCCGGCGGAACGGGGGAACGGGACGTTCCAATGCCTGGCGGACGAGGCAGCACTGGCCCAGCACGTCGGTGAGGGTCTTAGTATCTTCACCGACGGAAGCAAGATTGACGGGAAAGTCGGGGCGGCGCTGTCCATATGGAACGGCACTGCCGAGACAAGTACCCGAAAGTTGCGGCTGGAGCCGTACTGCTCCGTCTACCAGGCGGAACTCCTCGCCCTCCGGGACGCCGTGGTGGAGGCGCTCCGTAGCGGGCTTCCTGCGTGCGGCATCTTCAGCGATGCAAGGTCCGCCCTTGAAGTCATCACCAGAGGTGATTCCCTCCACCCCCTAGCGTTTGAAATCAAAAGACTACTCAATGAAGCCAGGAAACGCGCCCAGAAAGTTGAGCTCTTCTGGGTTAAGGCGCACGTGGGGTTGGAGGGAAACGAGAGGGCGGATCAGCTCGCTAAAGATGCCGCACAGCACCTGAAGACCCGTGCGCACTACGACAAGTGTCCGGTTTCATTCGTCAAGCGACAGATCCGACAGGACTCGATTGACGAATGGAGCCGGAGATATGCGGACGGAGAGACGGCTTCGGTGACGAAGCTGTTCTTTCCGGACGCTGTCGAGGCGCACAGGGTCGTCAGGCGGATCGTCCTGGATCCGATACTGACGCAGGTGTTCACGGGGCACGGCGGTTTCTCCGAGTACTTGCATCGGTTCAAGTGCAAGGGGAGCCCGGCGTGCCAATGTGACCCTGACGTTCAGGAGACGGTGCCACACCTCTTGCTCGAATGTCCCATCTACGCAGCCGATAGGTATGATTTAGAATGTAGTATAGAATGTAAATTAGAAATTGATAGCATAAGTAAAATAGTTAGAAATAGGTTAATGATAGATAAATTCTTAAGATATTGTAAATCCATAGTAAATAAGGTAGTCAATAAGAATAAGTAAAAATAAGAAATTACTATATATATAATAAAGGTTATATATAATAAGTAATTATACTAAGATGGGAAGCATGGAAGATAGATGAATGGATTAGGATAAATAGAGTATAGTATGTTTGTTAATTAGAAAAGTAAATATAGCTAGTAATATAAGGAAAAAATGTATAATAAAAACAAAAAAAAAAAGGAAATAAAATAAAAACAGGATTCCCAAATTCCCTTGTCCTGGATAGGGGGAACGAGGGTGAGGCGCAGAGCCTCACAAAAAAAAAAAAAAAAAAAAAAAACCAATCAGCCTATAGCCGTCCACTACTGAATGTAGGCCTTCCCAAGTTAGCGCCAAACATCCTGGTCTTGAGTGCCCCGCATTCATCCGCTACCCGCCACCGCTTTTCAAGTCGTCGATCCATCGTGCAGCAGGGCGTCCTACACTACGTCTACCTAATCGCAGTCGCCACTCTAGCACCTGTTGCCCCATCAATAAATAGGACTGCATCCGAAATGTGATTTACGGTAATGAGTGTTGCAGACACTACACGAGTGACATAATACTACTCAAGTGGTCGGTGATACGAATATCGTTGCTTACTTCTACGAACTTTTCTTCTTCCGCATTTTTTTCCCCTAATGTGGTGTCGGTGCAGTCTACTTTAGCAAGCATGTTAATAAGTCCCAAGCGTCTGCCTGATGTCAACAGCTTCCATGAAATATAATCTCGGGAAAATCTTATTAAAAAAGCTCCACCCAATCTGGAAATCGAAATCAGGACCTTCCGGTTCATAGCCCGTATGTGTTGCCACTGTGGGTTCAAGACACTTTATATCTCATAAGAATCGAAAAACGATCCAAACATTCTAGGGTATGATAACGAAATATTGACTCATTTCTATTATTCGTGTTTGCTGCGTCTGTTTCTTAAACACCATCACTACCCAACATAATATAAACAATGTAAAGCACTCACGCGCAAAGCAATTATAGACCTCCATATTTACATTTTTAATCGAACGCATTTCCCCGACGCGAGCTGTTTCACTTCCATAATTAGTCCGCGTTGTGCAGAAGGTATCCAACCCACAACGGGTCAAAAAGTATTCATTCCAATAAAAAATTATCCACATGACTACGAAACAAACACTCATAAAAATACAAACACACGAATTGATAAACTTCTCCTTTTGGAAGTCGGTTAAAAATAAAATGTTATTCTAACAACGAAATTTTCAGAACTGCATAGAATATATATTGTTAATTTTCATTTTTAAATAATTGTAATTTTGACAAGTTTGGTCCATTCCTGCACAACACAGTCCATAATTGATTTCCGTAGCTGATTTGTTTACGCGCTCATTCACGGGCTCACGGCGCAGATGGCCGGGTTAGTTTTTCTCGTACATCGCCCAGTGATCTTAACTCTGACTAATTGATAATGCTGACGGCATATAGAAAGATATATTGATAAAACGGTAACCATTTGATCTTATGAGAAAAGTGGTAATTTTTATTAACTTCTGATTAAAATGTTAATCTAAAGTTTTATTGTTTATTTTTTGATGGTAGGACGTATGCGATTATTTTGTGATAGGTATTTATCCTTTCATTATTTGTATCACCAAGAAGAAGAATTGTACTATGCAAGTGCATACCAATGCAAGCACTGCTGTGTTCCGGTTTAAAGGAACTCCAAGACTCCAAGATCCAAGATAATTCACTGGAAAATAGACACAATGAGACATACTTAACGTGCATGAACTTATATATGAACTATAATTTTAATCTACACTACTATTAAATAGGAAATATTTCTATTTTTGTGTGTTTGTAACAAATAAACTCAAAAACTACTGGACCGATTTAAAAAATTCTATCACCAATATAAAGTTACATTATCAGCGAATAACATAAGCTACTTTTAATCTCAGGAAAATATAAAGAGGGACTTAAATCGCGGAAAAACTATTTCCCGCGGGCGCGAGCAAAGGAAAGTAAAATATAAACGAATATTACAGAATATCTTCTGTAGTTTTTATTTTGTATGTGAAATATAATACATTTTATTAACACTATTTTGTATAGTACACACATTACGTTCAATGGATAAAAACAATAAAATACAATAGCTTTGTTACTGGAGGCACTGCACGATGGTAAATGGTAGATGATGCGTAACAACGCACACGACAATGCAGTTGGCACAAATGCATCCGGATTGCAGCGAAAACAAAAGTAAACAAAAACTGACACCTCAGAACATATGTATTATAACAGCGTTCAGTATAACATGATTTTCCAGGAATGGTAATTATAATATCATTACCATATTGAAATGTTAGTGGTTTACAGAGCTTAATACTATGATTGTTATGGCAGAAATAATGATTTCGGCATTATTTAATTTAATAGAGTCTCACCCAATGGTAATGCTATGATATTTATAAAAGTTTGAATAAACTGATTAAAGGATAGGAGGAGAATGAGGAGGTTTAGCTGCCTCATAAATGTGGTCGAAAACACTTGTGGTTGAGTTTCATTGTTCAGCATCAACTTCATAGGCTCCAGCACCATCAATTTCTCCCTCTTTCCTTTCTTTTACTTACAGAATGGCGATGAAACCTTACAAATCAGTTTTATTTACATTATCATCAGTGTTCGCTTACCGAAATGTATAAAACCCTATTAGTCGATGCCTTCCCTTTCGCAATCTTATTCACTACCTAGATAGTTGAAAATATAAAAAGCATGTTTACTTAAACTAAAAGTTTTTAACATAGTAATGTTAAATTATGGTTTCGGTATATAGAATTGAAATTTTTAAAGCCTTTCATGTGCGGTTTTTCCATCAAAATGCGGAACCACGCAACCGCAGCAGAAAAACGAAGCGGTAAATGCGGAATGCATTTTCCTACACAGAGCGCAATTTTATTTACATGAAAGCACATTCAGTACGTATCGTAATACGACAGGCGTCGTGTTTCACACTGAGATGCTTATTATAGGAGATGTAGCCCTGCTATTTAATGCATTTATTAATTATAATTTTCTTCATTATAACAATTTGCACACTCGATATTTTTTTATTGTCTGAGGTTTGTAAGTAGACTTTTTGTTTGTTATGTTCTAATAAATTGAGTGTGTGGACAAGAATACCACCGCGTTATACTCTACCTATACTAAAAGATGACTAAGATCTATTAGAACTTACAGTAAGGTGTAGGCTTTTGCTTGAATCCAAAGGTCTTCATTCCGTGTGGATGGTGCATAGGTCCTCCGACAATTTAATATCCTGATGGCAATCGAAGGTATTACGCCACGCCACCCCAAAGCAGTCTCATGCGGCAAAGACACCACCGCGGAATTTTGGAATACGTGAATACCATTTAAAACACACTACGCAAAACCCGTTAATGTTGTATCCTAGGCCGGTACTTAGTACTTGTAACCACAACAATATTAAATTAATTCGTATTCGTGGAAGTGAACAAAAACCCTAGAATTAATACAATATTTATTATGCAAACCACATGCATGTGTCAGGTTTTTCCTTTCTAGGTTACAATAAAAAATTAAGGCCTTCCCGCTTATTAATTGGTTTCCCTGGCGGTAATGATTTCTTGGACTGGAATGAAAATGTATGTGAATGAGTGTACTGATAGGCTCAATGTAGTCTAAAAATTACTTAATACTATACTGTACTTCGCTATATATCCCTTCAACATCCCTACTTTTATGCGCCTCTAGTATATTCTATACATGTTAATGAACGTTAATTGTCCAATCAATCTGATAACATTGATAATGTAGACGTTCAAGTGTTTTTACTTCCTAACGTTTATGATGCCCTGGTGTATAAGTAATTTATTGTCTATTAAATACAAAGTTAATTACTTTTAATCGCTAATTAATAATTAATTTGCTTGATAAATGTTAGGTTATCAACGTACTGTCGGACGGCCGCTTCACTTCGATACGATAACATTGCTGACTCATATTTATTATATTAATCTTTTATAGTCGGCAAATGTTTGATTGTAATCTGTTATGCATCTCAAATAAATAAATACTTAAAATACCTTTTTTAATTTATTAGGCATACAAAAATCACAATCCTATGCTCCTAGATTAAAGTGTTACTTTTGTGCTTGGTCGGCTTATACATTTATGTGACAAATTGCGTTTATCAGCAAGCAGGGAAATCGGCCCAAAATTGTTAAAGCGTCCGATACTAGAACAGAGTGGGCCATATAACGAGAAAAAAAAATAGTATCTAAACATTACAGTAGCAACAGGAGTTTCGGCGGAAATTTGGAGGTGTCATGAGGTGTTCTTGTTGTAATTCATTATTTTGGTGATACTTAGTGTTATATCGTATAATTATGGTGGTAAATTATCCAATATAGTTCTATTAAAGAGCTCAAATTAAGTGAATTTAAATAACCAAGACTTCATCGAGGAGTTTTGGCGGCAACAAAAAAAACACTTGATTAGCACAGTTATTACAGTTCACTTCATTTGAGCCCTTTAATAGGACTATATTAGATAATATACCACCATAATTATGCAATATAACACTATTCAAAATAATGAATTAAAGCATTACCTCATGACACTTCCAAGTTCCCGCCAAAACTCCATTTTTTTCACATTTGATTTTGTAGTAAAATCTTCGGCGGCCAGTATTATTTATGCATTTTGTTAATTCAGAAAAATAGGTTAGTTTAGTTATTATGCAATTGAATTGTTAATTTTATGTGTCACCAAGGTTGACTGGAAGCAATACCTGTGGTATTTACCTTGGTTTGCATATAAATAATGATTATATCAGTATACATTACATAATGTCCCACTGCTGGGCGTAGTAACTCTACTATCAAGAGACTGTAAGCCTATGCTGGCCTAGTGCGAGTTGCCATGCATACATGGATGATGTAAATGAAATTTGTAATAATACCTATCTAAATATGATAATATTCAATTTCAATATTTAAATCCAGTATTTTAGAGCTGTTCTTTCTTTAGTCTCAATATAAATAAACAAAACTAGTACTTAGTAATACTAACTTGACGCGTGTTATCTAACGAATAAAACGTTTGGTTTTATTTTTAAAGCAATAATAGGATTTCACCAATAAAAAAATCCTCGTGTAAATGATGTTTTATCCCCTTGATGGACTCTGGAAACTAAATTATATTACTTACTGCTTCGAATATAGGCTAATACGAAATGATACATGAATCATCTATCACCCATAATGATATCTATAAAGAACACGATAGAGGAACCTTCGCCACATTTATTAGCCTTAGTTATTACATTAAACATAATCACGCAACAGTTTATTCATAATCAGAAGCATTCCCCCGTACACATGTTCGCGACAGTTATATAACCTCATTCGCTCCAACCTTCTTGGATTACATACTATCACCCACCGGTGTAAGTAGGACCCTCTTCTGGCGGGCGATATTACCCCGCCCCCGTAGTTCAAGAGGCCAACAGCGCTGGTGCCTTAGACACAAATGTCGAGATCACTTGATCGCTAACGGTATTCGTCGCGATGATATTAGCGAAGCCTTGTGACCCAGTTCGCGTGGCCCGTTAGCCGGACGCTTGCACCCTGCCCGATTGACATTTACCGCTGATAATGACCAGAAATTATTGCGGCAGGCGGGAGCTGTTATATTTAATATGTAGACAGAGTGGACGTTCTATTAATGGTTAGGCATTTATTCTAAAAAGCGGCGATAGCCTAGTTGGGAGTGGAACGGACTGCCGAGACGAGACCTCTAACTTTTCTAAAAAGTTATGTGTGTATTCTTTGTGAATTATCGCTCGCTTTAACGGTGAAGGATAAAATCGTGAGGAAACCTGCATATCTGAGATGTTCTCTATAAGAATTACGAAGGTATGTGAAGTCTGCTAACCCGCACTAGGCCAGCGCGGCGTGCTGGACTAAGGCCTAAACCCTCTCAGTTGTAGAGGAGGCCAGTGCTCAGTAGTGAGCAGTATATAATACAGGGCTGGTTGGATTTATATTTAGCATTTTATCGAGTTAGAAATATGCATGATATAGTTAGAATTTTCATCAGCCTATATTTTTTTTGTAATCGTTTTATTACTCAGGTTTATCAAGCCATAAATAGATAGGGCTTGGACGTGTGTTCCTATTGTTAAGGTAGGTTTATACTGAGTTCATGGCATAACATTTATGACTAAAAATTTCAGTAAGGCATACAAATACTTTAACTCTTGCGCGTAACAAACGATTTCAAAGGAAGATTGTATTCCAAACCCTATACAAGCTGCGGAAAATAACAATTTCCTTAGTCGGCTTTGATTTGCAATATGCGGTCAAGTCTACATATTATTATAGGAGTTAGCCAAACAAATTCTTATTACGATATGCTCACGAGGAATTGAACATTTGACCTCACATTCGCAATAATTTGTCCATTATTGGTTATCTAGTTTCTATATTTGTCAGATATTATCATAAACATGGCTATATTATACGCTTTAAACAATTGACTTCTTAGTTTCGCCGTAAATGGAAGTTTCTAAACAATGATATTCGTTTGATTTTGAATATCATTTTAATTATAATTGCGGCACTATGTATTTAGTTTTAATCGTATACATAAAAAAGGGTAATTCATTAAGAATATTATTTCTGACAATGTGTACGTAAAAAAATATATTTTATAAACAGATATGCATAATTTTGTAATTATTTTATTTTTACTGTTAAAACCAACATGCAAAATGCATTAAAAAAATCACACGTATGTGCTATATTCTCACAAATGTTTTTAATTTATTATTTATTCTATTATGTACTGAATGTTTTTATAAAAGTAAATGGCTACGATTTAGATGAATAAAAAGATTGAGGTATATTATTCTATAAATCTACTAATAAACTAACTATAACGGTCCCCACATTTTGACCATGGAAAATTAACTTTACAGCCACAATTCCACGTTACATTACTACATAGATTATTTGAAAATATTGACCATAGACAGCGGACTAAAAAAAACTCTCTCCTAGCAGCCATGCCAGCTTACAAATCAAACAGATATAGAGGTCTCAGACATTCCTGGGAATGTGCTAGTATTATTTGTATTTCATCATATGTATGGATGATCACCATTCAACCCAACACATAAAAAGTTGTTCGCAGGATGCAAACGACCAATTCCACTTGATACCTACCGAACATCACAATTCACAATAAATCACTCACATTGCCTGGACTATTAAATACGTTGCTAAAATGGGGAGCAAAGGCAGGGAGTCTTAGCCCTTCTTATTTACTGAAAGGGCAAAGATATTTTACATGGGTATTTTAATGGTAGCGCCCCAGTTGAACCGTGTTGTACAGAAAACCATGCTTAACGTTATGACACAAAATTGGGTAGTCAACTCCGAGATTCAAATATTATTGAACCTAATCATGCGCAGGATTCGAAAAAAAGACTAAAACTGTGACTCACAAGGAAACAAACAACCGTTAAATGACCCACTGTAGCGCCAAATTTCGTATCATTAATAAAGAATGATGCATAAAAAAATATCTTAATGCGTTTCCTTCATCCGAGTATTTGGGTCAATTTCAGGTTTTATTTTGTCGCGTTCGTTTATTTATAGCATGATAATAAATTTATTTGCATTTTATTGATAATTATATGTGTTTTTGAATTTATGTTGCCAGGATATTGCTTTCGAAAATATATGAATAAAGTTATGGTTAATTTAATTAGTAAACCGTATCTTCAGATTATGCTAACTGTTCCTTGGAATTTACCTACTCATCATTTGTTTAACAAAAAAAATTAAAAATCAAATAACGAACAGACACAATTCTAATACAATCAAGCGATTTATCGATCACTAACTCAATTTATAACATAACCCTGGTTGTTTATCTGTCGGCTCCCATCGGTTTATGTAAGAAAATATATCTCCATGTAAGCTAAAGATCCGCAAACACTTCCAGCAAACACCATAATGAAACGTTTGGGACGCATAGAGTCATACTGGAAGGTGCATGGGTATCGCTTATTAGGAATTGTAAGCGTGGTTGATAAAATATATTTTTTACTGTCTTAAATTATATATAGGTATTCTTTTTACAGAATAAGGGGACCAACAAGCCGCTTGCCTAATGTTACGAATAACGGTAAACAAAAGCAAAGTGCTAAAAACACAATTACAAACCACTCCTTGGCGCTGCACTCTAATACATTAGATATTACGTCTCACAATGCCTACTATTATTAATATAAAGACTCCAATATGTATCATTCACAATTTTACTGTTTCAATGATAAATCAGCCTTAACTCTTTGTGATTAGGGTTACTCGAACTAAACACAAATAGAGTGTAAACTTATATTGTGCACCATCATTTAACTATCCATAGTATATGATAGGGGGCGCAGCTGTTATATCGATCCTTCGACTTTCGTGAAAATAACGAATATAGGTATTGTATAGAATTTCACTACTTAAGATATCATTTTCGCTTACAATAGTTATCTTTATGATTATACCAGTTAATAACTACACAATTCCTTCAAACCGAAACACAACAGTGCATGCACACCGCTGCTTGGCGGTAGAAATAGACATTGCGGTGGTACCCACCCAGACGGACTCTTACATATGAGAAACCTACCTCCAGTAAAATTAAAATTAAATTGAACCAGAATTTTAGATGACTATATAATATGATAAAGACCCATGATACTCAACGAAGCGTAAGATTATGTGGTATGAGAAAGATGGACAAACACCATGCTCAGTGGTTTCAAATATTTCGGCCATTCATTCATATTCATGAATAGAATAATTGGAAATTTTGAACAAAGTGTCTGCTATTATCTAACTTTGCCACATCTAGACGAGCTACATCCGTGCAATAAAGCCGTGTCCAGACACCCGTTATCTCGCCATCCATGTTCCGAGAGGCCCCATATCAGGATGTGAGGTGTAACTGTTAGTTAACTCGTTAAGTACCCCTCGTAAGTAGGTCAACCGTTACCGCCAACTTAACTTATAACTTAGTGCCGCTAAATGATGCTCCGATAAGGTGATGGGGATTATACGTCTGCTTTTTGCTAACTTGTGCTTATGTTCTCCAGTGTTTATGAGTTGAATTAACTGCTTAAGTGTTATTAATGCGGTACTAAGGGCTAAGCTGTGTTTCTCGATAAAGGTGTGCTAGGAAAAAATCAGCCAATAGCATCGCTCGCTTTTGACGTCACTTATAAGGCGCTATTGGTGGATTTTTTTCAGCGTGTATTCTCTCAAGCTTGGGTACAGAATTTTGTAATCATGCCTGTGATATGTTTCGTAGAATTTTATTAAAGTGGGCTGATTAATGTCAAGCCTCGCATACTTGGTAACAGATACAGATCTTTCAAAGTCAGAGGGCTGAAAATGTTAAAAACTAACTTTAATACTTTTATTTTTTTAATTAAGACGCAAAACAGAGTACAATCAAGACAATTTTATATAACATGGTGTTATCTTATTATTATATTTTCTTTTATTTTTGTATTTTTCATATAAATTAAAAAACCGCAAAGTAGTTTTATTTCAATATTTTTTTCTTGTTAATATGTTTTTTAAATACTTTTATTGTACACAAATAAATCTTTTTTTCGTACTACTAATTATACTTTGCGATATTGTGTGTTTTTCTTTTTTCTAACGTGTGTCACTCAACAAGATGAGCAGCATTTAAACGATACAGCTAAAGCTGAATATAGCCAAGACTTAAAGAACATTATTTGATAAGGAACGCCCCCAATATCTTAATACTTAACTTATCCTGCATGTTTTCCCTAAGCTTGGAATACATTTTCAATGAAACGTGATTCACAACGTATCAGTAAATATGTTTGGGTAATTCATTCAAAATATACATATGAATGAATGACATATAGACATACATTAGAATTCGGATGATGATAGGTAAGTTTGTTTTATAGTGGAATATTCTGAATACTTACAATTTAAATATTAAAGCATCCTTTTCCTCCCTAAAGCAATGGGCATCGATGATTGCTTTAATATTGTGGAGTTTAATCATTAATTAAATATAATATAATTTATGTAATCTCATCCACCGGTATATATTTATTTGTGAAGATAATTTAATCCTGGGACTTACCAATAACAATTTTAAGAGGGTCTAATAATTATAATTGATTGTTTTGTCGTTTTTGTTCTTGTTCAACTCAAGGATAAAGTTGCAACAGTAATTAGCTATACATATAAGCTTCGATGATAGGAGACAATGTTCGGGAAGTCCCCTAATGTTTACGCTACGTTTCACGCAACACAATTTGTAATTTTTAACAACTCTACCACAGTTCATTTCACAAAATAATAAAGACGATATCAGTTTTGATGGGCTGAGAGTACGAGTGGATCTGGAATATGTAAACCAAAACTTTTCCAGCTGACCAAATTCATTGGTAGACCTTACGGAATAATTCTTACAGGGATTTTTTAGGTATGAGGGCTCTAGATGTTTTCCTTCAGCAATGAGCCCAAATAAAAGTACCAATTCACATCACATATTACACAGGTACTGAAAAGTGATACATTCGTACCGTAAAATTAAATCGTTTGCACTTACCAGTCTATCTAAAAGTTTTCTTTCAACAATGAGGTCAAATAAAAGTAAAATTCATATAACAGTCAGTCAATGACACAAGTAACCGAAAAGTAATACATATACCGTAGAATTAAATCATTCCACCTTCAGACTTTGTCTAAAATATATTTATATATTTCCAAAAAATAACCTTTTTTTTTCCTGGCAGTATTTTTTCTTTTTTTTCTACTAAGCATGCCGCTCGCCTAATGGTATTTTGATCCCATAGTCATATACTATGTAGTTCCAACAATCAGACTAGTATAAATAGTTGACTGATCCGAACAAACATTTAATTTGCCGAGCGTGTAGGCCGACATGCTGTCAGCGACAGTTAGCAGGTCTCGTTAGTTGTATTGAGGGGGATCAAGCCTTTCTGGGGCGACCGTTACAGCATCGACGCTACGGCCTACGGGCGATATATTCTTGTCGAAGCTTGTAATGTATTTGTCGTGGTGCAGTGCGGAATAGGGTGATTAGCTAATTGTCTGGTATATTGTATGTGTCGTTTGTGTGGAGTGGTTTGAACATCAATTATAGGTTGGAATAAAGTCCATAGAGGTTTGATATAATGTAACTTGTTGTGGTAGGTCGCTTGTTGACAATAGTCTATTTGGGAAGGCTCTACAGCAATAATTATTTCAGAGGTGTATTCTAGTTTGAAGAACATCAACATTAAGGACATTAACATATTACCATCAAGTGTAACAGCGTAAAAAGTTCAAAGTTTGGGTGGTCTTGCTACTCTTTATAGATTAATGGATAGTCTTGACGCTTGCTGTCAGTAGCGGTTTATAATAATTTCATATGGAAGCATCATGACTCCCGAAGTTTGCATTACATAACTATTACTGATACATGATATACCTTCCAGCTGTTTCGTACAATGTCTAATTTTACGAATGGTCTGTAACATATCTTTATGTACACAGTTTTCCGTTACTGGGCTGGTCAAATGTAGTGAAGCGTTATTGTATTTTGTATGTTGTCTTTACAGAATTGAACACGGCAAAACATAGTACAAAATTATCATTACATTTTGACTACACATAAGAGCTGTATTTTGTAATTCGTAGTCACGCAAAATTTTATCAAATGTACTGTAGATCATTTCATCCAGGATGACGCGCGCTACCAATTTTTGAGCCGGGGTTTCGCGGGTTAAGAGGACTTTAATTACTCATCGTAGTATACAAATGCACTCGTGTGTATTTACAAAAAAAATGAGCGGAAGGTTGCCTACTTGGACTGTAAGCGATTAGGACAAGTAGTGGGGCGCGGCATCGTGGATGACATTATCTATTCAATGCGACAGAAGTGGCGATGAAGTTATTATTTATGGAAGAGGGGGTCGAGTATATCGTGACCTGATGATAAGTGATTACCACCGCCCATAAACATTCACAATATAACTGTAGGCAAACAACTTGAACCACTATCGCGTGTTGGGGTTTTTTTTGGACGTAAATGTAGCTACAATTATATGTTGCGTTGCCAGCCCTTGTAGTAGTCATAGGCTCTTGTATTTCATAGTCAATAAGATTGCCAGATGCTCGTTTCCCCAATTTTTTTTAAATATTTTATGATCTCACCGGTTTTAACTATGCACAGCTATTAAAAATTTTAAACGATTTATTATACTGGAACTACATAGATTCTATGAAATTAAAACCAATTTTCCTATCCTATACTGTATCCTGTGCCGCGACGTCATAGATTCCGTGACGTATGGACCCACTAACCTACATCCGGCCGTATTCGAATGAATCACGCGCGACTAGATGCTAAGTTCCGCGTGTAACAAAAACATATGCAAAAAATATTTGAATATGTATATTGGTATAGAAAAACATTTTACGTTCATGGTCCTTCTGGATATCCGGTTTAGAGTGTTAAGTAATTTTTGATAATTTAATATCCAAAGAGCATGGAATCAAACTTATATTTCTAAATTCGATTTATGTGTCATAGAGCCGCGACATAGCCAGAATTAAAAACATTGCAAATATTGTTTCCCAAAAAACCGTTGTAAAATATAATGTATGGCCTGACCAGAAAAATAAAAAACATCGCCATGTGTTGGTAAAATATGGAACTAATTTCTTGTACTAACAACGTTAACTTTAAAACAAAAAACCAAAAAAGGCGCCCTTAATGCAGGTATCTTATTTTTCTTGTCAGGCAATAAATGAAATACCGTTTAGAGACCCAGATCACAAGTACTGCAAGAGCGCCAATACCTATCAATATTAGACAAAACAAACGAATTTTGAACATTGATGTCTCTATATTATTCACACAGTATCATCTTCAAGTGAATCCCGCCAATAGGTGGGAATTCCATAGTCCGAGATGAATATAGATTGATTAGGCGTTGACGTAAGTATTGCGAGAAAACCAGCATGCTAACAGAATAATTAGTTGGCCAACGCATAGCTAATGTCATGACATGTGTAGTAGCTTCAAGTTTGCGAATCAAACATAGATATTTTTACAAGGGATACACATTTACAGCTAAAGAAAGTTCATCTTACATACGCAACGTAAGCAATATTAAATCATGAATGTCATCTAGATACTTACTTATTAATTTCGTATAAAATTTTAGGTTAGGTAAAAATATTATTTTATATATTGTGAAAAGAATTGAAATTGCGGAGAAGTATGTTTGTCAAATCATAGGACAAAAAATGATCTCTGCGAAAAATGGGTCTAGCTAGTTGCACCTCTGAGTACTTTTTATACGCATAATCGGTCCACTAGTAGCGTTTCTACTTACCCCTTTAGATATAAAAGGCGTGTATATAACTACCATTTACGATGAGATCACATTTGAGTGCAGAACAAAATAAACATCAAGTTCATGTTTTTGCCGTTGTGTATTTTTACGGAGTTTTATGTGACGTTCTTTGGGTGGTCCGACATATAAATTTAAACTGAATTTATCAAAAACACTGAATTTTGACGATAAAAAATTGTTAGAGAGGTCAGCAATGTAAGCGTGAACATATTAGAAAATTATACCATCAAAGCAACATCATCCACCCCACCCGTAAAGTGGTACAACCAACGACACGAAGGTCCGTGTCGTTTAATTGTGATGATTTTGATTGGTCGACAGACCACATGGTGGGTCACATGTTTGTCTCTTGACCAATCACAATGAAACGACATGGCCTCTCGTGTCGTGTTTTTCCACATGCTAAGAGGGTTGAGCTTTGAACTATAAAGCACCATGGGTGCTGAATCGCGCTTGACAAAAACATTAGATGTCAAATCTTATAGGTACACCGGCTACATTACAACAGTGTTTGCCCACTGCTGCAGCACTAAATAGACAATGCGGTGGCTCCTGTTCAGACGAACTCTTACAAACAAACCTAAATAACATTCTATTCAGAAACACACGCGACTCTTTTAGGCTCCTTTTCATAATCTACAATATTCTTAAATTCCAAAATAAGAGAGCGTAGCCAAAAATGTCCGTAACCGTTTTCTCGGTCAGTATTTGAATACCAATTTTCAAAGTAACGAAGTTTGAATGTCAGTTCGTATTTGTTTTTGCAAGTGTTTATTTTAAAATCTCTTATTTTTTACTTTGAGTATTTACCAACTCAAAGTTTTTTTATGATATTTCCTTCCTGTTTTGTACTAAGTAATAATTTAATTTGGAAAAGAATTATTCAATAAACGTGTACATAATGCATTCGTATGGAATTTTTGTAATTATGTTGTATTTTCTTCAATGTTTAGATCATGGAGCCATCATTTCGCCTTATTTTGTGTTATAAGAAAATTATTTAGAAATATGGATATTGTTGAATTTTGTAGTTGTAGAATAGAATTTTCAAATATAAGATACTTTGAAATTCCAAACCATTTCTTTGAACAGAAAGTCGGTAAAGTAAGTGGGTCACGAGTCGGCACAGCCACTAAATATGTATAACCTAAAATGTCAGAGCAATTGAGGATGCGTTGGCGACCTTTAAGGAAAAGAACGAGGATAATTTATAATTTTTTTAGGCTCCGGCAATCAGTAACTGCATCCTGCATCTGCCATATATAACGTAACAGTGGATCTGTGAGTCTGCAGCGAAGAATTCTAAGATTATATAGAGCGGACATTTGGAAAATTGTCATACAAAAATGTTAAGCTCATTCGTTAGTTACTCAATCTGACAATCTACCATGAAATAGCAAAACACCTATGCAAAATACATTAGAACATGCTATGACATGATCGTAATGCGCATATTTCCTTTCAAAACATTGTTTTCTTTACAAAATTTTATCATATCGAGACGTCTTGTCCCACGGACGCAATGATATTGCAAAAACATGGATATGATATTAGCAATCGCGATCTGAAAACTCGAAAGTAACCCAATTGGGATAGTTTTATATACTACACTTAATGATAAACCTCACTGCTTGTTATTGTTCTGAGTGAAAAACACTAGCTGTCTTTATTGCTAGAAGAGAGCTTAGAGAGCTATTCTTAAAGTCATCTTATTCAAACCATTACATTATTCAACTTCTTTACTTTATAAACAATTTGAAGTACTAACTGTTCGACAACTATTTTTGCTGAAAATAATCCTCAAACAACATGGCCAAGTACACTATGAATCAAAATTATTGGAAAAGAGGAGGTATTACTGTGTGTGCGAAACACCTCCTAATAATACAAAATTTTTCCACAGATTTTTCCCTTTTCTAGGACCATATACATATAATAAAATAAATAAAATAATTAGCATCTATCCACTAAATAAAAAGGATTGTAAATTTAAACTTTTTGAATATTTACAGAATTTAACTTATGAAGAAACGGAGAACATCCTTAATGTTATGATATAAAGCTTTGTTTTTTGGCCAGCGGTATGGATAAATTTTTACGAGTAATTGTTGAAAATTTTATTATCATAATTTATTATTTGGAATTTTCTTTCTTTACATTTTTATATTAATATACTAAAAAATAAAAATAAATATATATTAAAATATATAAAAAGTGAATATTATATAACCCAACTACGTTTATATTATATTACTAGCTTTTGCCCGCGGCTCCGCCCGCGTGAATGAGTTTTCCCGGTATAAAAGTCCCGCTTTATATTTTCCCGGTATAAAAAGTATACATAATCTACCCGTAGCTTATATGACACGTTCGTAGATTTACCATAGCAGCGCCATCTATTGATTACTTACTCAACCCAGTCGAAAGGTATCGACATCTGTTAGAATCATTCATAGCAGCGCCATCTATTGATTACTTACTCAACCCAGTCGAAAGGTATCGACATCTGTTAGAATCATTTGGAGTTAAGATAATTGTGACTGTCAAATAATAACAGACAAATAATTAGCAATAAATTAAAATTGCGACTATAATTTGAGATTTAAACTATCCTATCTCTCAAGTTGGATCGAACTGCACATGGTGTGCGAATTTTATTATAATCGGTTAAGTGGTTTAGGAGTCCATTGAGGACAAACATTGTGACACGAGATTTATATATATTAAGATTATACTTACACTCTGACACACACACACGTACATTAACACTACACACAAACAGAGGACTTCTACACAACTGAGTTTTATTTTTTATTTTTATTGTAACAAAATGCTTATCAGACACTATTAGATAAATCATATCTAGGGGATTAGCGCTGTAGACCGAAATACATGTTCTTCCTAGTTCGGCTACAGATACTCCCATATAATATAAAATGTAGTATTTTTTAAACCCAGCTCAGACTGCATTGCAATCGTACCGTAATACAACTACGCCACCGAGGCAGTCCATAACTAACTATACTGCTTAATGTATTTGGTCTGCAGTAAAATCTCGAAGTTAGAACACGCTAAACTAAACAATGCAAGACTAGCATCAACGTGGCTCTACACATTAACAATCGGTAATAAGGAACAAAATATTATAAAATTACCCTCCTTTGTAAGGAATATTTAGAAAGGTTCTTTTATTCATATTTTTACCATGCCTTGTTGCTTCTAATAAATCGAATCTCATCAGCGATTATTCAGAGTTGTTTCGAATTGTCAAATGGAAGGAAATAACAGAACGGAACAAGAAACTTCGAAAACCAACTATGTTATCCGATACACATTACTTCCTGAAATGAAATCCATAAGGTTGAAATCCAACGTAATTAATGCATAATCACGCAATACATTTTCACATTGAACAAAATAAATCCCCACATACCAACACCATAATAAAAAACAGAATAAAAAACTGAGTACCAAGAGAACTGACTGTTTATACCAATAACCCAAACATTTGATCCAACTAATAACAAGTTAGTCGCCGAAGTTCAGCCACATTTGGCTGATAGAGCAGGCGGCCGTGTGGTGATATTGGCAGTAAACTTGACTCGGTCGCGCGACCGGTATGTGGGTCGACCGTTGGTGCCGGCTTCGCACCGCTCTGTGCAGCCTAACGACTATTCATATATTTTCACTAGCTTAAAATAAAGTGAGTATGGTAACGATGATTGACCACAGAGTAGGCAATTGTCAATTTACGCGAGCGAGAGGTTTGAACAAAATTATTCAAATCGACATTATAATATTTAGACTGTGGTATTACTTTAAATTTTCTTTCAACTGGTGATCCTTAAATTAGAAATTGATAAAACCTAAGACAGATGTTTATAAAATATACAGCCTTACCAACAAATAAGCTAATCAATTCCTGCACCTTTCCTCAAATATTAGCCTCAAACAGACGAAACACGTCATCAGTAGTAGTCAAAGATATACAATGTTCATTAAGGCCTAAGTAAATAAAACCGATTAGTTCCCTAATATATTGAAAGCTTAGAGGCCTTAATTTCCGCATACCTTAAATTGTGCTTCATCTCAGAACCGGAGCCAACAACGTAGTCTCCATGGCAGAGGTCTCGAGATTTATGGGAGTAAACATCACATTTATCAAATATCCATTCCGTTATATACTGAATTTACATTATTGTTACTTATCAAATAGTAGACATAGTCTAGCGTAGAATGGAACGGACTACTAGAGAAAAATGCGTGGTTTCAATTGCACTATTTAATTAAATTTCTGGCATCAGCAGTGAAGGAAAACAACACGAAGAAATCCAGATACCAGATCTCCATAAAAAATTCGAAGATATGTGAATTACACTATCTCCTTAGAATAGGAAGCTCGTGATTGGAAGAGTGGGTAATAAATAGTTAATTTTATAGTATTATGTCAGGAACGAACCTAAATTATAAACATCCTTTTACGCAGTTGTATTTCAAATGATATTCATTCTGTGCTTTTTCCAAAAATCTTTTCTTCATTAACAGTGTACTCCAGCGACTAGACGCTAATTTGTTACAATATCTAACATATTTTTCTATGCTGTTCGCTAGTTCGTGCCGCGCCATACTATTAGAAGGCCTCTGTAAATTATAGCCAATAGTTTGCTGTATCTAGGTCATGTTGGATTTCCTGTTTCGAGTTCTATGAACTGCGAAATGTGAGTATACACTATTTTTTTTTATAAATGATCTACTTCTTCTCGACGCGGACTAATGTGTTTTTGAAACGCTTGATGAATGCTGTGTCAATATTTGACAGTTTTGTTTGTTTGTAAAAGTTTTAGTTTTGTCGATATTTTAAACTAGATGTTGTGCGTAATGAGAAAGACGGAAGAAAGGATAATAAACCGGTGACCTTTATGGAAGACCCAAAACTCTCCTTAATTCTTATTCATTTTGTTAAAGATCGGCAAAAATCTATCATCATCATCACCAGCCACATAACATCCACTGCTGAACATAGGCCTCCCCTAAAGATTTCCAGATGGACCTGTCAAAAGCGGTCTGCATCCAGCGAATCTATGATTCCCATTATTTTTCTACTATAATCACAATCTTAGGTTATTGTTTTTTAGGTTAGGTTAGGTTGTTAACAAAATTTCCCATAAGGTCACTTTACCACACATGCAATTTTAAATTTGATAAAATGAACAATTGTGCACATTAACTTCTTGTACAATTTTAAATTTGATAAAATGAACAATTATGTCCATATTTTTTTGTTGGAAAAGGAGTATTGTCATATTGTATTGTATCATCCTCATTCGCACATAATTATAAAAAAAAAACACATTTATAAAACGCAACTCCGCGCACTGTGATGAAACTACAAAAATAAATTGCGTTTAAGTAATTTTTTGAGCAATTTTGTTGAGTGACATAAGTCAACAGTAATATTGACATATTCTTACTATACGAACACATACAAACACGATAGATAATAGACATAAAAATAGGTCACACAGACATAACTGTTCGCAGTTCTTTGAACCATGGCTCACGAAATGATGAATAGAAGAACAATAGTTCGGTGCGTTATTGTGTCAAACATGATGCTTATTAAGGCTTTTAAACTTATTTTGAGTTTGAAATACTTTATCCGTGTCTTTTGGGGAAAAATGTAGCGTTTTATGCGAAGACTAAAATATCATTTAGAGTTGATTGTTTTCTGTTCTTTAAAAGTTAAAGAGTGAATATGCCTCATTACATTTATAATGTGTATCTAATTCTACGTGTCTTGATCTGGGACCAATAAAATATAAAAAAAATATAGAGCAGCCTTATAAATATTTTATTTGCGGTAGAAAGTGTGAAATAAACCTTTCTAGAATAAATAATTATTTATTTATTTTAAAACTCCCATTACAAAGTTATATGCTTCTATACCATAACCAATTTTCTCAATACAGTTTTCAAGAGTTTTCCTTTAAAGTAAAACTCTAATTTTGCCCAAAGCATCAATAAATATGATTAAGTAGATACACTCAATAATTATACTTGCTATATTCAGAATTTGACTTTAATTCATTTCATCTTTCATAAAATTGTACAAATATTTTTAACTTGAAGTACTTAGGAAATATCCGGTAACTAAAAGATTTATTGAAAAACAGGAAATAAAATGTAAATCATTTAGGTCACTTTTCTGATCATTTACGCAATACGAACGCAGGAATATATCCCAATCGTATAATTATGACGTAACTATAGTTCAGTGACGAACGAAGAATGAATGAACGACAGTAGGTACCCTGATATTAGTTTGAAAAGTGTTACCACAGAACTTACGCACAACACAATGGCCGCGCGCAGGACAATATCCGATAAATAACAAAAAGGGACCTTGAGCACATTGAATTAAATCATTATTGCGAGCGACTCTCATGGCCGACTGCGTGGGCCTGGCTGAGTGGCGTGTCGCGTGACGTCACGGCTGCCACGTCATGTGACGTCACGCGGTCAACATGCTCGGGTCAACGAACGACCGCCGGTTTATTTTGGCGCGCCCCACATAAAAACGCGGCGCCATCTTGGATTTCGAATTTCGCAATTCGACGGCGGCGTTTTAAAAGTTTTTTTCACTTGATTGCTGATCGATTAAAGCAATAAGTTATGCTCGTTAAAATACTGATTAGGAGCTGTAAAATTAGTTTGTTTGTCAAAAATATAATTATTTTGACTTTAATTTTGGTTTCGAATAAGCTAAATTTTTGACAGTTGTCAAACAATAAATCAGGTGTATGTAGTCTATTATTAGCAGCAAACTATCGTAATTTAAATGCACTAAACGAAAAACGTAACAAAAAAAGGCCTTGGCTCAAACTGGCCAAGCGAGATGTGACATCATAATAGGATGAGTGCAGATTTTTTTTATAGTCTCGGAAAATATTTGACCGGGCAACGAACTCGAGCTCGCCGAATCTCGGCCCTGACCAGCGGGTGGTCACGTGACCGCGAGTGACGAAACGTGACGAAATGTGTCGAGTGACGAATGTCAATTACAACGTGGAGACGTTTTATTGTAGCCCATGGGCATGCCCTTATTCACATTATTGATTCCCCACTTAATATCTCTGATAAGTCAACAGAACTGACTCAAAAGTACCGATGAAAGTTGTTCCATCCTTTGAACTAGGATTCCTAGAAGCTGAATAGATATTTTCTTTTTGTTTTCTCACGTTTATGAGAGTTTATGTAAATTATCTTTTTATAAATATTCATGACACAATCCAAAATGAATTTCATAATGATCATACTTATAATCGTTACTTTATTCTTTTTTTGTTTATATTAATGGATTTTCATGAACCTACCCACTTTTTATAAGCAAAGCGTCATATACGATGCCATACTCATTTATCATTTTAATTTCTACGCAATACACTCTCATACTAAACTGAACAAAAAAGACAATTTAAGAACCCACAACAGGTACGTACCTAGCGCACAGTCGCCCCTATTGCTTAACAATTAGCAATTGGGCAGTTCATTGACCCACGATAAAATTTTACGTTCACAAAACTAAGGCACAAAAAAAAATATTCCTAGGCAAATGAGAAAACTAAAAAATGAAAATATAGCTATTTTATACTACACTAGCATTGCGCGCGGCTCCGCACGTGTGGAAAAGATTTTCTGGGATAAAAAGCAGTGAGTAGCCTATAGCACTCAGGAGAAATGTAACTTCCTATTAGTGAAAGAATTTTCAAAATCGGTCCAGTAGTTCCTGAGATTAGCGCGTTCAAACAAACAAACAAACAAACTCTTCAGCTTTTTTTATTGCTTTGCATGACGAAACGAGCATGCCGTTCGCCTGTTGGTAAGCGATACGACCACCCATAAACAGTAACAACACCATCTAGCACCTTGACTTACAAAGTACTGTGTGGCTTTCCACTGCGCTCGTCATCCTGAGACATAAGATGTTAAGTCCAGTAGTTACACTGGCTACAATGTCCTTCAAACCGAAACACAACAGTGCATGCACACTGCTGCTTAGCGGTAGAAATAGACATTGCGGTGGTACCCACCCAGACGGACTCTTACATATGAGAGACCTACCACTCCTTACTACATGCGTATCGCTAAGGAACGTTTACTTTTATTAGCGTCACTGTAAGTATTCTATTCCAATAAAAATTACACTTTGAGTTTGAGACTGCCTCGGTGGCGTAGTTGAACTACGGTACGATTGCAATGCTGAGGTTACGGGTTTGATCCCCGGGTCGGGCAACGGATATTGGATTTTTCTATTCAGTATCAGCCCGGAGTCTGGACTGAGTGCCCGATGTGGCGATAGGCTCGCCCCCTATCACATCATAGGGCGGAATACACACGGCGT
Source organism: Sphinx pinastri (assembly GCA_947568825.1). Lineage (NCBI taxonomy): Eukaryota > Metazoa > Arthropoda > Insecta > Lepidoptera > Sphingidae > Sphinx > Sphinx pinastri. The sequence goes on along the minus strand of OX387624.1, from coordinate 14,826,703 downwards.
AAAGTGGGTGCATTAGTTGCGCCTCTGCCTACCCCATCGGGAAAAAAAGGCTGTGTGTATTTTGAGTTCAACACCATCGAGTCCGAATCTTTGACATTATTTATTTAAAATAGACATTTGAAAAACCACCTATGTTAACAGATTATTTAAAAAATCAACACATAATAGGGATTAGCGAATGTTATATGTCAGATTATCTTTTATTTACTAGTATTTTTATTATATGGGATAAACTATAAGACCGTTAACTCTTAAAGTAATTGCTTCAAAAAATATAATAAAGTTATGAAGAATTATGCATTTTGGGCATCGATGAAATATTATTTTTTATACCAGGTAAATTACTTCAATTTTATTTTATCTCTTTTGTACAATGTCTGTGTCTGTGAATGTGTATTTTAGATACAAATCGCTCCGAGTAAGGAACCTCACGCTCAGAATGTTTTTCTATGAATCCTATGCTTTCGACTAACACCACGTGGCTAGCAACCATAGATCATACTAGCAACCAACCGACAACTCTACTCCTCAAGGTGACAAAAGCAATAAATTTTGCTCGCTAAAGATTACAACGTCCGCTACACACATACGAAACGGCTGATGAATCGTAATGATTTAGTATAGCGTATAGTCATACTATTACTAAAATAGAGTGTGGTCCAGGGTTTAGATACCACTCTACAACACTATTAGAGCCAGCAGTTACGTCTCCATTACATTAATTGTTAGTCTGCATTTATGGCCACTGGTTGGCCCAATTGAGCGTTCGTTAGCCCCGCCGAGAGGCGAACGCGATTTCGCCCACTTTGGCCAACGTGCGAATTAATGTATCGTGACTCGTGACTCGTACGCGAAGTGAGCTCAATGCGAAATTTGTTGTCGACTTTATGACTCGACGTTCGACGTTCGAAAGGAATTTATTGATATTAATATTATTATTATTTTAAATATGATAAAGGTCATATGAACTCGCTGGATGCAGGCTGATTCTAACAGGCCAGTCTGGAAGTCCTTAGGCCAGGCCTATGCTCAGCAGTGGACCGTCCGATGATAGTAATGATTAACTTTGTAATTGAAAGTGAATAAATATTTAATGAATTAATCATTTGTTTGATTTCGTTAGGCGGGTTATTGTCCCGCGCCCTGGAGCAACAACCTGCTAAAGGCGAGTGGCATGAACTGAATGAGTCGAGCCACGGGTTCAGTGCGCGGTTTCGGAATGACCGTCTTTCAGTAAAAATTTTCATGAGTCATTTAAGACTTAGACACGTTATGCACCTATAGAGAGTATCAAAATTATTATATATTATTTAAAATTATTCCAGTTGCCTTTAATCCTGCTGTATCTCTCTTGAAGTCTTTTTAATAAATATTTATCAGAGTGCTTCCATGCCCACTTAATGCAAATTGATATCACTTAAATCCAAACATTTAAATTGTTTAAAAGTAATCAATGTTATCAACTCACAAAACAAGAAAGGTGAGTTGAAATGCTTATATTTTCAATAAACATTTCGTTTACACCTGTTACTTATCAATAACTTCGAGATTCCATGAAAGATAATGCAAAATGGGGCATATAAATACGACATATATTTATTTCACAATATTACATTCGTTCCTTTCAGTTATATTATTTTTCAATCTCCACATCACACTCCCCTAGAGTCGGCGTAGCACTTTTTCTTAAGCACGTTGCAGACACCGTTAAGCTTAGGTGATGCGAACAGGTACCAGCATGAGGTTAAGCCCCATTGGGTGATATTTTCCGTGTGAAATCGTCTCAGAAAACCCATTGAGTAGCGAGGTGTATATTCAAGCGCAGGTACTTTTTACAAACGAAGCCTTTTTTATTATCAGGTACATAAAGAACTAGACAGATTAAAATAATTCCAGCGAATTACACCCCGCGACCTTTCATGAGTCAGCGTAATCATGAGTAACAGAGGCATTTTCGGTAACCGGGCTATCAATGCCGATGAACCCCATGTGGTGGGTCGGCCAATCACTCGTCTACTGCCGACAGCGAGTGGCGCGAGTGACCTCTCGTCGACAACCTTTAATTAAAGCTATGCCTATTATTTATTAATGCGTGTTTTTGGTGTTGGTATTAAGGAATTGTTTGCTGATATGGTACTAGGTGTTGCTCCCGGCTTCGTCCGCGTGAAAAGTCTTTCCCACTACAATAACCCCTAAATCACTGTAGAGATCCATAGTGCCATCTGAACGATGCCAGCGCTTAAAAATAAGATTAAAAATTCAAATAAAGCCCACAGAAAATACAGGAATAAAATTACTACGGGATAAAGTTACTTCTAACGAACATCCAAACATTTGCATTCATAATATTAGTAACCAAGTAAGTCCATACAAATAAGAATAAGATAAGACAAGATTGATGATAATGGTTTTACGGTGAAGAGTGGTTTTCAGGAGCATCTCTGCCTACCCTTTCCGGGGTAAAAGAAGAAAAAAATGTTTTGATTTTACACTGGATCTCATATCTGTACTTTTTATAAGGTTACTCTTCATGCTAGAAATTTGGAATTGCTTATCATTATCATCATGATTATTGCTCAAAGTCGACAATTACACTGACCTTCTTCACTAGATGTACCTACTCACTGAACCTGAAACTTAACTCATCAGAACGAGTCACAATGGCCTCTAACTACTATATAATTGTAAAAAAACATTTAATCAGATAAAATATTCCCAACTGAATTATATTATTGTTCCTGCATTTCATACCTTACAATTTCTGAGTCTCGTAAGTCAACGTAGTCAACACACTAAAAAGTGGACTTCAAAGAACCGAAGTTGATCGCAATGATAGTATCTCCTTTCGCAGTCAACAGTGCGACTGGGGCCGTTGACATCGCGCTAAAAACTTCCACCAATTTGCGACCACACCACGTGTCTTTGTTTATATGCCAATATGATTAGAAGAGTGCGAAATACGAACTTTATTAGGGTGGAATTGGATGTCAAAAAACTCAGGTGAATGATTTTTTATTGTGGTTTTTTCATTCTCAATTTGTTGTTGAATGGTAATGTTTATAAGTCATTAAGTCCTCACGTTAATTCAAAAGTTTAATTAGGAATTTGCGCTTCTAAAAAAATATAAAAAATCATAGCATATAAACTGCATTTTCAGAATCTCGATACGTCCCAGTGAAATGGCACTTAATTTGAAGTTGACATGTCCATTGCCATACGAAACTTGTAGTATATACAAAAAAGCCGATAGAATGTCCGTCTTGTACATCCATACTGTATCACAATGCTGCTAACGCATAGTTTTCCTTTAGTAGATGTCGGTCGGGTTCGTTGGCCGGGCAGAGCACGTGGTGCGACCAACACCCTCGGCAACCGTCGCAAAAAACAGGGAAGCAACACTGAATCACTACGCGGACCGGCAGCGCGGCGCGGCGAACCAGGCGCGGAGTGCGGCAGAGGCCACGGAACCATACTCACGCGGCAAAAACTGATACCTCTAGGTCATACAACGCCCAATAAAAAGTACAATAAGCATAAGCATTTCAAATAGCTTCCGGAAATATCGCGTGTTGATCACTTTGATCTTTGATTGAATTTACTGACGAGTTTATCGAGCTGTAATTATTGAACCTGTAAAATAATTAGTGAAATATTGGTCATTATACTTACTGTGAGTCCAAGTATAGTGGATTCAACTTTGAGTCTTATGTGATGACAAATATCATTCAGTAATTCTTGGGCGGTTGATGTCGGTAATTTTTCAATCAATTAAATATGGGACGTAGATATTCATAATGAACAAGGACTTGAAAATTTAAAAGTATATATTAACTATTAATGACGTGGTTTCTTGTAGGTCAACGATTTATCATGATATCTATTAAGCAGTACTATAGCCCTATTGCTTTCCACGTGATACAGGCAGTGTGTCCCAGCTATCAGGAGACTCAACATCCCTTCTCCCAGCGTGACGAGTTCAAAGCGTACTTTGTAATTCAAGTTTTAGGTGGCGTTGTAACTGTTTATGGCAGCCGTGGCGCTTACCATCAGTCGAGCGACATTCTCGTCATTCGTATAAAAGAATCGCTCCCTAATTGGTTTAGCAGCGTGGGTGGGTTGTGATAGGATAGTTACGATTCCATTCTTCGTTAGGAATTTTCCATAGACTTATAATACGCGGAAAGACTGCGTAAAATCACCCTGGACGTCGTATGAAATAGAAAACGTTGCATGAACAATGACGTGTGTCAATATCATAATTTTTACGAATCAAAAATCCGGGATGAATTCAAACTCGACCCTATCATGCTAAGCTACTTTTTATCTTATTTCGGGACTTATATGTGCTACTTTAGTGTTTCATGGGGTCTTGTAATTAAGCAGTAAATAAATTATTGACTATGTTTTAGATAATCCTCATTATTTTGATTTGAAATAAACAATTCCATACATTTTTCGAGTTAGTCGTCACTAATCAGCCCGCCTCTCGCAATTATACTTTCCGGTAGGAAAGTAACAGCTAGCTTTTGAATTTCCCTATATTCTGTGAGATAGGTACCTAGTGGCATATTATCGTAGTAGTGTAGTATATATAGTAGGTAGTATACGTACCAGCCCAGTAAAGACAGAAAGTTGGCGGCTCTACCAAAATCATAAAATTCCGCAAAATATTAACACTCTGTTACAATGTTCATGTCACTTACTTAGGGCTGTCATATAATATGAATAATAAAATGGCGTGGTGTAATGGTGGATTATATACAGGGTCATTTTTACATTGCATTACTAAATGAAACCGCATATTCGTCTTTACCTCTTCTAACATCTTGCCAAAAATCATCCATGAATAACGAATATTATTGCCAAAAATCCCGGTAGTAGTTTTCAAATTTTTATAACGTTTCGTAGTTTAGTGCGAATATGGTTTGTGCGAAAGTGTATTTCTGAATGAAAGTATAATGTTGCCGCTGCGACGAATTATCTTAGAGCAGTAGTAGTGGCATAAGGTCGTGTAAACTTAAAGTTACTTTTTATGAATATTTATTTTGTTCGAAATTTACACTTTTTTATTTTACATCTATGGTTAAAATAATTTAATGGAAAGCGTTAGTTTCGACGAGATAAGTAGGTATGTGATTTCATTTATTAACGCAATGTCAAAATGACCCTGTATATGATGGGAGAAAAACTAACTATTTTCCGAAGTGACCTAATTTATGTGATTTACGTAAATAATGTTTTACATTAATAATTCCAGTGTAGTTCCAAAGGCTGAAGCAGAAGAAGACATATTTAAATAACATTATTACGATTTGTTTAGATTGAGTATTTCCAAAATCTACAAAAACCCTTATAAGTATTATATTATTACATTCTCTTGAATTTGCTAGATATTGACATTCTATCACCTTAATATAGGAATTTACACACAGAAAAAATATTCAACGTTTTATTTTAATTTATACCCCCAGCATAAAATCAATCCCGCTCCATCCCTGAGACAGCCAGCGCATCAACTAATGAATGCTATTTATTTAATGGGAAAAGGAAGCTTATTGTTTATGTAATAGGGAATATGCATAATGATATTAAATTCTTGCTTTATTATTTAATGGATAGCAAATTAAAACGTCCACATTGGCAGGTAAACATTGCTCATGCTAACTCGTAGTTATCTCGGATCGTGTATGCAACATTTGAAAACACGAACTTGCTTACGTACTTTCATTGAGTTACTTTTCATTTCATAAAAGATTTGTGCAAGTAATGTTTTTTATGAATTCATTCTGAATAACAAGACGAGTATGCTGATGGAAAGCGATATGACCGCCCATAAACAGTAGCAACACCATATTATAATAATAATAATAATAACCCCCCCAAGGGATTGAACCTTGTCGTGGTGGGGGGGCTTAAGATAAGGAAGGTCAACCACAAGGTCCGAACATCTAGACCACTTACCTCACTTATGAGCGATACTAAGTTTAAGAGCCAATTACATCTGCGCTACCCTTTTTGAACCAATCATCCCAACCCATAACAAAATGGAGCCAAGTCAAAGACGATATAATTTACGATCGCTGCCCGGGGGTCGCCGGGGCGCACCTGGAGCCGGTGCTGGGTGCTTCAGTATGCGGGACACCGGTGACGCTGCGCTGAGCAGGCGGACGCACGTCACACAAGATACTACAGCCGGTCGTCACGAGTTGACCAGGCGGACTCGTGACGTTGAGGATACAGCCGAATCACTGAGCGATGGTACTAGGTCACTATTCTCTTCCATCCCCTCTACCCGCAAATCTTATATGACAACAATAACAAAAACATCATCAACAATTAGTACGCTCGACGGTGCTGTGCAAGAAGTCGATCCTGACTCCAAGCTTGCACCCACCCCGAACGTCTCTGCTTCGCGTAGACGATGGACATTAGACATGAACCAATTTCTACTACGCACTTATCTTCAATTAACACTATTAGAAACAGACACGAAAACGTATTTAGAACCTCTTCACCTGAAATTTATAGAAAAGTTCCCAAACATGCAAGTCAGTCGACAAAGAATAGGAGACCAACGCAGAGCTATAATGCGCAACAAACTTCTTCCACAAAACGTAATAGATACAATCTACAACGAGGTTAAAAAAGAAATTAGTATCTTACATACAAAACGCAACGCACGACAAACAAACATAGATACCCAGACATTTACCACAACAACACTGCCAAATAACACACAATTAACTAAAACTGAACAGATAATTGATAAAAAAAATCCCACAACTCGTATGCGATGGACTACTGAACAAAACGAAGCGGTAATGCGATCATATTATCGCACCACTAACCTCGAGACCAATAAAACAGCTTATAGGAAACTGCTACACAAAGATTTTATTTCCGCTTACCCTTCACTAGCACACCTAAGCGAACAAAGAATAGCAGATCAGCGTAGAATCATAATTAATAACAAATATATTAGTAACGACAGACTCAATTCAATTAAAGAAACAGTGGCATTGGAACTAGCACAAAAACCCATAAATGAAAACCCTTATTATAATAACAATAGACAAGACCCTCATAGTAATAACAACTCAATAATACCAGAAAATATTAATGAAACTGGCTTAAATTCTCCTAAAGATCATAATCAAAGGACTGTAACACCTTATGACAGAGATTCAGAAATAGATAAAATCTTTCAAGACGCCTTGAATTTCTATAAAGAAACTGAACCAGTCAACCGAACATACATACCAAAACAAAAACCATCTAAAAAATTTGCAAATATAGTTGATTACTTAGATAACATAATACTTCCTAAAAATATAAATCAAAATACTGACTTTAACACTTTTCAAACAATAATATACTGCGCAGCATGGACAGCAGCCAAAGCTAACGGGTCAAAATTAAAGTTAACTCCCACGGAAAAATCATCAAACAGTCGAAAACATTACAAACCGCAATGGCAGAAACGATTAGAAAATAGATTAGACGATTTGAGAATTAAAATAGGTAGATTAACACAATTCATTAATGGTAATAGAAATAGAAAACTTTCCAACAAAGTAAACAAGATAATAGAGAAATATAAAATCCATTCTATACATGAGGCACCCAATACACACCCAGCACATGTACTGGACACACTCAAACAAAAACTCTCAGTAGTTTCGGGACGGTTACAAAGATACAAAAACTGTACCCTAAGAAAACAACAAAACAACACCTTCAGCAACAACGAAAAACAGTTTTATCGCACTATCAAACAGGCAACAACAAACATACAACAAAACAATAGTGAAAATAGGAACAGTGAGTATCCTGAACCAGAGTCCCTAAAAAACTTCTGGGCTGGTATATGGGAAAAACCAGAACAACACAACACGGAGGCCGAATGGATAGAGGTAGAGACGATAAACAACGACAGATATACAGAAATGAATTTTCAACAGATTCCTTTAGACACATTCACTAAAGTACTACACAACCTACATAATTGGAAAGCACCAGGTTCCGATTACATACACAGTTACTGGTATAAAAAATTTACGTACATACATGCCTATTTATATAACTATATTAATTATTTCATACACGAACCCAGTAAAATACCATCATATATTACTGAAGGCACCACTTTTATGATACCCAAAGACTCAAATGAACCCACTAATCCTGCAAAATACAGACCAATTACATGCTTACAAACCATTTATAAGATTATCACATCATGTATCTCCGAATTGATTTACAAACACATAGACGCCAATGGTATGCTCGCGGAACAACAAAAAGGGTGCCGAAAAATGTCTCAAGGTTGTAAAGAGCAACTGACAATAGATTCTGTAATACTTAAAAAAGTCCAGAAAACTAAAGGAAACCTTTTTACAATGTACATTGATTATAAAAAAGCGTACGATTCTGTTCCCCATTCATGGCTCCTCCAATCTCTTGAAATTTATAGAATTCACCCGACACTTATAATATTCCTAGACACACTAATGAAAAAATGGACAACCCGTCTACGACTCACTACACCTACCGAGACAATAGAAACCGACCCAATCAGAATACAACGTGGTATATTTCAAGGAGACTCTCTTAGTCCACTCTGGTTCTGCCTATCGCTGAATCCTCTCTCGAACATTCGAAATTCAACTAGTTTTGGCTATAATCTAAAATACAAAGATAATGAGAGTATGACTGAAAGCTCATCGAACACACACAAATTAAACCATTTACTCTACATGGACGATATCAAACTCTATGCTGAAGATGAAGATCAACTCTATAAGCTAGCTACGCTAACAGAACAGTTTAGCGACGATATAAAAATGGAGTTTGGCATTGATAAATGTAAGATTAATTCCATTAAAGCAGGTAGCATTTATCAACACCAGTATACCTTAGCAACAGGTGAGAAAATAGAACCACTTGACGAACAGGGGACCTACAAATACCTTGGATACAACCAATCACGACAAATACACTACAAAGAAATTAAAAAAACACTAACACAACAATTCCGCCATCGACTTAATGTAATACTTAAAACGCAACTTTACGCCCGAAACACCATCAAAGCTATCAATACCTTTGCTATACCCATACTTACCTATTCTTTCGGTATAATAAATTGGACTAAATCTGATTTAAAAAATCTGCAACGTATAATTAACACTTCAATGACTAGATTCCGCAAACACCACCCGAGATCTTGTGTACAGCGACTTACGTTACCTAGAAGAGAAGGAGGTAGGGGCCTCATCGACATAACTAACCTACACAACACGCAAATAACAACCCTCAGAGCATACTTTTTCAATAAAATGACATCCTCAGTACTTCACAATGCAATAGCCCAAAATGATCAAAATTTCACTCCCTTGAATATGAAAATACGAACACCACAAAAAAATGAAACCCTGACTGATAATAAAGCAAAGACTGAAGAATGGAATCGAAAGTCGCTGCATGGAAGGCACCGCCAGGATTTGAGTCAACCTAATGTCGACAAAGAGGCGTCGAACGCATGGCTCAGTCGAGGCGAGCTCTTCCCAGAGACTGAAGGCTTCATGACTGCAATACAGGACCAAATAATTGAGACACGGAACTATAAAAAACATACAATGAAAATATCTAGTTTACCTTCAGATTTATGTAGAAAATGTAATTGCAGTTCAGAAACTATCCAACACATCACAGGTGCCTGTAGATCAATAGCCCAGACCGACTACAAATTCAGACACGATCAGGTAGCAAATATAATTCACCAAAAGATAGCCGCAAAATATAACCTCATCGCTACACCAACAACACCCGTCCCATACTATAAATATACCCCAGAAACAGTACTAGAAAATACTAACCACAAACTCTATTATGATAGAGCCATCTTAACCGACAAGACTGTACATTACAACAGACCCGATATCACTCTAGTTGATAAAAAGAATAAATCCGCGCTTCTAATTGATATAGCCATACCTAACACCCACAATCTACAAAACACAATAGCTGAAAAACTTACAAAGTACACTGACTTAAAAGATGAAATATCACGAATGTGGCATTTACAAAAAGTATCTATAGTCCCGATAGTTTTATCCACCACTGGAATTATTCCCAAACAGTTAGCACACTCCTTAACCATTTTAGAGTTGCCACCACAGACTTTTATACAACTGCAAAAGGCAGTGATTTTAAATACCTGCAGAATAGTCAGAAAATTCTTGCAGACAGAGTCTTCTGCGCTACCAACCCAAAATACAACGTCGAATTCTGAAACACCCAACCCAGTTACTACCAACACTCACTTGGCTTAGGCCCGTGAATGTTGGCACTTACCGGTCTTACGGACCGAGCAGTAAAAATATAAATAATAATAATAATAAATAATAAAAGCCGTTATTCACAAAAGTTAACAATTGTTCGGTTCTTAATAACTAATCACTTATTTCTAATGACATCGACAACTTCATCTGTTTGCCGAACTTTGGCAAAGGCCTCCTCCATACAGAACTTTAAATTACAAAACACTGCGTGGCACTCCACTGGCCTCGTCTTCCTGAGATAATAGATGTCAAGTATTATGCTCTGTGGTCCGGGGGCATCTAGAGAATTCCGCCACGGCACCCCCTGCCTGTCCTAAGAGGCGACTAAATGGGGCTTGGAGAAAGTCGCGGGGCGAGCAGTGGGGGTCTGCTCACTCCAATTTAAGTGACTCCGAGGTGGACGACAATGCGGGTGGTCGGTCTCCCGCTGTCGTAGACGCCAAAAGCGTTCTTTAGAGTTCGGGGGCATCTTAGCCCCCTCGTTTAGAGAGGGGCCGCAATGCGGCATCGCGCAGGGACGGTTCCGAGCAGCTATCTTAGTGCAACAAGATACCCCGGGGCCGTTCCGCATGCGCCGAAGAAGGCCACCACGGGTTTTATATTTCGAACTATCCCCAATTTTATTAAAGCTATTTTTCTATCTATTTTTACAAAGACCAGTAGAAACTATTTTGCGACTACTTAAAACTCGCGCAGGCAACAAATTATGCTAAACAACAGCCACGTTCGCAATTTTGTAATTCTAAAGAGGGAAATACATTTTTTAATAGATTTTAACGTGGTATCAGTGTATTAATAACATGTATCCATACATAATAAAATACCACTCTGCATTACATTGACGTATTACGATTTAAATATTTTGGGGTTTGTTGTTTATTTAATATTGTTTATTTAATATATCTTTTCATGTGATTTCGCGTATATAAAATATGAATAATGGACTAACCTCGAAATGACTGCCTCGGTGGCGTAGTTGTATTGCGTACGATTTGCGCGCCGAGGTCCTGGGTTCGAATCCCGAGTCGAGCCAAAAAAACATAGCGACTGGGTTTTTCCATCTTAAAAATTATTCAGTCGCAGCTCAGAGTCAGGAAGTTGGCGGTGTGATACCCCCCGTGCCTCGGAAAGCACGTAAAGCCGTTGGTTCTGCGCCTGATCTCTCTCCAGTCATGTCGCATTGCCGTCTCACCGGACTATGAGAGTGAAGGAATAGCGAGTGCACCTGTGTATTGCGCACACACTTGTGCACTATAATATTTCATACGTGCCTGGCTGATCTCCGTTGGGATTGGCCGCCGTGGCCGAAATTGGCTACGAGGATTTATTTTTATTTATTATTTTTAATGAACTAAATTTATAGGTATTTTAAAAATGAGTATAATTCTATCTAAAAGCCTGGCAATGTATCGATTTGTGCTCGTGGTAGAGTACATCTTGTATCCGTCCGCAAGGTGTTAAAACCCTCCAGTGACCGACGTAAGTGTGCCGCGTACCGGGATCAGCCTGTGCATAATGCATATCTGGTTCAAACATGTTGATGTTGATCAGCATAATTGTGATTAGCTAGGAATGATCGTTTCTCATCAGTCAGCACTCTAACTGGACCCCACTCCAAGTACCGTCACGTGCAGTGGAGTCACTGCAAGTATAAAAGAAAAAAAAAATCATCTGGTGTTGCGACGTCTATGAGTAGCGGTGACTGCATTGCTTCAGGTGACTGACGGCATTGGGGGCAAATCTTTTACAAAAACTAAATTATTCAAACATACAGTCATAATCCCATAACAAAATTCTCTGTACGCTTATTTCAAAGCGAACGATAATTGATAAACGATAGGAAACCTACATACTTGAGAATTCTTCATAAGAATCTCGAGGGTATGTGAAGTCTGCCAACCCGCACTAGGCCAGCGTGGTGGACTAAGGCCTAACCCCTCTCAGTAGTAGAGGAGGCCCGTGCTCAGCAGTGGGCAGTATATAATACAGGGCTGATTGCATTGCATTGCATACTTAATGACAAAATTGAAAACATACATGTATCAACGATGACGATGCGGAAATCAGTCTTGAGCATAGGAACTCTAGTTACTTTGCTACAGTAAGGGCAAATATCACATGTTTCAAGTACATTTTATTAGACAGTTATCGTATTAAACACGTAATGTAATCCTCTTTTTATTACCAATTATTTGGGAGCATAGATAAGAGTGTGACCTTTGTATATGGTCGGCTTATACATTTATGCGACGACAAGCATATAATATCAGAAAGCGTAGAAATCAGCCAAGACTAAAAAAACTTTTATTGAGTACGAGAAATTAAAGGTACAAATTACATTATGGTATAATCTCCTGAACCAGGTTCCTATACTAGTATGTTAGGAGAGAGTTCCTTCCTTATATTATAAACAATAATAACTGGTGAACAATTAGTTAATTATATTTAACAATATTTGTAATCTACTTAACTACGTTCATATGTGTGTGTGTGTGTTGTGTATTTGCAACTATATAATACCAGTGTCATACATTTTGTTTCAGAAGTTTTTCAGTTTTCTCATAATCAAGATTCTGCAACCATTCAATTATGTGTTGTTTTAATTGATAATTATTTGAATGTGTAATATTATTTTTCTGTTGATTTCGTTATATAGTTTGGGTGCATATATAAACATTATAGTCGTAAGATTATATTGGAATATTTATAGCAAAGGAAAATAACTGGATGATCTAAACAAACATTAAACACGTAATCATTGCGTCACTGCTCCAAAAAAGATGATCGACGATTATAAAGGGTTTTTATACAGGGTCATTTTGACATTGCGTTACTAAATGAAACCACATACTTATCTCCTTGAAAATAACACTTTCCAATAAGTTATTTTTACCATACATGTAAAATAAAAAAGTGAAAGTTTCAAACAAAATAAATATCAATAAAAAGTAACTTTAAATTAACACGCCCTAACGCCACTACTAATACTCTATGGGGATTCGTCGCTGCAGCATCATGAAACTTTCAGTCAGAAATTTACTCACGCACACGCCATATTCGCACTAAACTATAAAATAATGAAAAAATCAGGAAAGTAAAATTGAGTTTTTTGGTGAAAATATTCGTTTCCCATGGATGATTTTTGGCATAATGCTAGCAGAGGCAAAGACGAGTATGTGGTTTCATTTATTAACGCAATGTCAAAATAACCCTGTATACGATTTGATGATTAACTTGTTGATACAAGGTCCAGTGTAGAGATGGTTTGTGTACTAGAAGGTATTGGGATCGAATACCAGGTCGCGAAAACCTTTTATATGGGCTTTTCTAAAAATGAATGTACACCAATAACTTATAAGCACTGTAATCAAATAACTTTACTAAGCATTATTCGCATTTGAAACTAAAATTCGTAAATAATTTTAACTAAACAGCACGTAATTCCGACGTTTGTGTTATAAAATACAAAATAGTTAGCGTGTAATAAGAGTTGTCAACAGAAATTGTTGGAAGCCGCAAATAACAGCCTACAGCTGAGTTGTATGAATGTAAAGAATTTATAGATAAATAAGTTGTAAATTGCCATTGCCTAAGCTGTGCCAAATACTTAGCACAAGGAGTGTACGAGTTCATGTAGTTATCATAGTCATAAGGGGTTATGCGCGAGTTTTTTTTTGTATGGACTCTGTAAATAAATAATAACATATTATATTCAGCTAATAGCTCACTATGTGAGCGGTAGATCTTATGTTATGATTGTTTTGACTATTGAGATTAAATCTCCTTTAGATTAAAATAAGAAACGTACCACATGATTATACGATTTAAATAAACACACGAAGATAATTATAAATTCTTCTCAATGTGACAAGAGAGAGTAACACAATATAATAAAATTTACTTGGACGGACTGCCTGGCGCGGCTAGCATAGTATTTTTATGATGTACTAGATTTTGCACGCGGCTCCGCCCGTGAAAAAGTTTTTCCGGGATAAAAGTCCAGCTTTTTATTTTCCCGGGATAAAAAGTGTAATCCAGGACATGATCTACCCATTTATGTGTAATCCAGGACATGATCTATGCGTGTGCCAAATTTCATCGAAATCTGTTTAGTCATATTGGAGATGTGCAATAACAAGCAAACAGAAAAACAGATAGACAGACAGAAAAGAATTACAAAAATCTCTGATTTTTGTTCCATTACTCTTCTTTAGTCTCCCCTTTCTTTTTTTATCACATTTCTTTAAATGCACAGACACACAGGTTCTACTGCTTTATTATATGTATAGATGATATTTTTTATTATTCCTTACAGCACACCATTCAGTCAAAAGTTATAGCCTGAATTGGGCACAACTAAAACAATGAACTTAAAAAATAAATATTCTCCTTTCTGAATTTATAAAAAAGTCAATACTAAAATAACCGACATAAATAGACCAACATAATTCAACAAATATCGTCTCGTAGCATGGTTTACAGACACGGTAACATTTCTCCCACGTCGCTTGGTCCCAGGCCTGTGGCGCCAACGTATGGCGGGTAGATATCATACGTTTTATTAATGCAAATGCCTTTTAATAGTTCAACGGAAGAAACTCGTGTGTATGAAAATGAACTTTCCGAAAACTCATTTTGGTACCAAATGGATTTGATCCCACGATTATAGTTTCATACTATGTCTCTGTCTAATTAGAGTTCGAAGATTTGAATTAATATCTACCATACAGTATGCTACGTCATATGGCTCAAAACATTACATTTTCAAATTCGACATTTTTAGGTGTTCCGTATAACACCGTATATTCCGTATGCTACATCGCCTATTTTAAAAATAGAATATAGGTATTTTAAACGGAATATGTATATGCGCCATGCATAATTGTGCTGATTACCTATATAGAGGCAGCATGCACTATGGTGAAATACACGTGATATTTAAGATATTTTAAAATATAGTATGAAAAATAGGTTGCTATTCTAGCTACATAATATTATGAAATAGCATTATCACTTGATTTTTATTACTTTTGACATATAAATGACAATGGTCGGTTAAATGCTTCTGAAAACATACACATTAACTTAAAAAAAAGATTAAATAGCAATGACGTACAATACGGCAACACAATAGTAACACATTCAACATTATTATTTTTATTATTCTCATTAAAATGATACTCTATTCTAGAGAGGTTAATCTGCTCCTCAAACATGAAGCGATACCAATATTTTGATAATACATTATACAATAATGTGAAATAACATTTCTTTTCTTCTTAAAATTCAGTAAAAGCACAATATGTACAAAAATCTTGAGATTTACAACATCAGCGATCTCGGTAATATGAATATGGCATCAAAAGTAACAAACATGTCATGTATGCGTGTGCCTTGAATATTACTACAACCTAACGGGAATGTGTACTTAAAGAAATATTATACAAACGTCATCTTTCTCTGTACTCTTTGGACTTTTTGTACCCAAATACATAATAAGATCAACATATTATGGAACATAACAATTTTTGAAAGATTGATTCCAGTAAGGAATTCGCTAATTTAATTATAATAAATAAAACAAAAAGAACTATGATATTAATAATCTTATAGCAAAGTAATCACTAACATCAAAAAATAGTATATTGAAGCAAATTAATTACCCTAAATTTTTAATATCTTACAACACAAACAAATCAAAACAAATGTAAATCCAGAGCCATAATAATAATTAAAATTAATTGAGAGTTTTGGCGGGAACTTGGAAGTGTCATGTGGTGCTCTTGTTTTAATTCATTATTTTGGTGATACTTAGTGTTATATTGCATAATTATGGTGGTATATTATCCAATATAGTTCTATAAAAGGGCTCAAATGAAGTGAATTGAAATCATTTTGCATTTGAAAATGCGAATCAAGTGTTTTTTTGTTGCCGCCAAAACTCCTCGATAAGTCTAGGTAAGGGCTACCTTAACTACCGTGCCTACACTGCTTTACTTCGACATACTACTGAGGATAAAAAAAGAAACAAGTATGTGTCTGAAGGACTTGTATCCATGGACAAAAAAAACAAATGTAGGTACCGATGATGTTTATTTAGCAAAGTAAAACAGCGTATTTGTGTTTGGCTTTTATTGTGGAAAAGTAAACAATTCAGATGCTATCCCACCACGCCTACGCCGGTTTTTCTCTCTCTCTATTGTTTCATGAGAGACTTGACTGAGATATTATCTAGAGACATGTATTCCAAATTGAACAAATTATTTAATTACTGTTGAAGTGTTTATCTAAAATCAAATAAAGATTACTATGTTGCAATTAATAGATTTTGCGCTATTGTAGTTGATTCTATATTTTTAATCATTATTTTACAGAATAATCTAAACGACCTATGTAGTTACTTGATAAATCATTCCTACTATATAAATTTACCATCCACAATAGAAAAGAAATTGTCAGTACGAAGCCAAATTTAAGAAAAGGAATGTATTGGTTTCTACCAATTCTCATTATTTTTCATCTCTCCATCGATGAAAAATTCGAGTTCATTATAGGCAAGCGCCCATTTACTATGAAATCATTGCAGTACTAGCCCATTTATTCTGTAATAATGCCAGCCCTGTACTATATACTGTCCCTCTGCTGAGCACGGGCCTTCTCTACTACTGAGAGGGTTTTAGCCCTTAGTCCACCACACTGGCCCAGCGCGGGTTGGTAGACTTCACATACCTTCAAAATTCCTCGACCTAAAACCTTCTACTCTCTACCACATATTACTAGCATCTTAAAGCACACATTCACACCTAAAACAATAAATCATCACCTGTCCTTGATATTCTATAAAAAGGTCTTTATAAACCTTGAAAATAAGAATTACGCAACAAATGAGCATTTATTTATAGCGATGGTAAAGTAGGCGGTGACAGTTGGATGGTCAGTCAGTGAGCACAGACTATAAAGCTGCTTGAATGACAATGCGACCTCGAACGAAAGTACTTTTACTATGCAAACGCGTGATCGGGATAGCACATACGGCATAGGGTACCCTGGTGCAGAGGTTTGCAATTAATTGATGGAAAGGTGCATTTAAAACACT
Source organism: Sphinx pinastri (assembly GCA_947568825.1). Taxonomy (NCBI): domain Eukaryota; kingdom Metazoa; phylum Arthropoda; class Insecta; order Lepidoptera; family Sphingidae; genus Sphinx; species Sphinx pinastri. Next base: position 14,809,264 of record OX387624.1, on the reverse strand, counting down.
TGGAAAGATAGCAAACGAGTATTTTTCAATGTGTTGTAAGATGTAACAGAAAAAGGTTGTTTGGCTGAATTTTGACAGAGTCTGCTGAAGAACTAATGTTCAACTGTTCCATATTAATGTTAATGAAATTTTACAACTACATTTTTGGCATATCTCTTTACAAATTACGCAAAAGACCGGTAAATAAGTAAATGGTTCACAAGGTATAACCGCTTCGGAACAATTCCAATGCTGAAGAAATTGTTATTGTGTGACATCCCTTATGATGCTATTCTTTTCCTATCTAACGAGGCAGACGATGGGCAATTTTATGCTTTGCCATCTCAGTGAAGGTAAGAAATCCAAAAGAAAAACTTAACTTTACTACTAGCCGCTTTTTCTGGTTGACCAAGCTTGCTCATTTATATCTAATTGGCTACGACATGGTTCTACTTAAAATTTTCAACTCTGCACAATTTCCCTGAATAAAATAAATCGATTAAATAATATCATAATAGTCTCTGTTCGAAGGTTAGTCTACGAGATCCATTAGCAGTTGGCTCGATGCCCGCGGGCGGCGCGGGCGCGGGCGGACGCTCCCGGCTTAGTCCACTGCACCATTGACCCGCACCGGGTAGGGTGACTATGATACCAGACCTTCAACTGTCTTCGTGAATGGATATTGAAAATGGTTAAAAAAGAATATCATTGTTATTTAAGTGGCGATAGCCTAGCTGGGAGTGGAACGGACTGCCGAGACGAATTACCCAAGGGCACGCACCTCTGACTTTTCTAAAAAGTTATGTGTGTATTCTTTGTGAATTATCGCTTGCTTTAACGGTGAAGGAAAACAGCGTGAGGAAACCTGCATATCTGATAAGTTCTCTATAGGAATTTCGAACGTATGTGAAGTCTGCCAACCCGCACTAGGCCAGCGTGGTGGACTAAGGCCTAAACCCTCTCAGTAGTAGAGGAGGCCCGTGCTTAGCAGTAGGCAGTATATAATACAGGGCACATCGTTATATAATGATCAAACGACTGACATATTCATAATCAAGATGAATTGATCAACCCAAACGTTGTTAATTTCATAGTAACCGACTGCTACAAGACATATAAGGTATGTTAAAAGCAAACATATTTGAACAAAAATTAAATAAAAAACACGAGTTTTCATTTAGTTGGAGGAGTAATGATTGAGATTATCCAATTGAGATATATTCAGCCCTGCACGTGGTAAGACTCGCTTCGTGAGACGTAAGTTATGTACATACTATGAATTATAACATCGAACGCGTGTTTTTCACGAGGTTTCCATGTGTTTTACTTTATATCTTATTTATAGTTAAATAAATATTAAATGCATTTGAATTAAGGTTATTGCAATATATATTTTCTTTAAACATTGGCTATTTAGAGATTATTCACGTAAGAAAGTAGTATTAAATATAATGTGCTGATATTATTTCCACATCATCCATTTTTAAACACACCGCTGGTTGTGAACTTAAGACGAACCAGAGTGTCACGAACGTACTATAGCTTTTCCAGTATTATGTATTATTATCTAGAATATCTATCGTATCTATATATCTATCTATCGTATCTACTCTAGAACCCTTAAAAATATAGAATAATTTAATAACAGCCGTATTTCATCTGCCTAACCTCTAGAAGATAAATACGATCGAGTCCAAGAAGCACCTAACGTATTCCAACCACGAAACCGCGTAGCAAAACATTTCCTGTCCAGAAAACGAAACCAGGACAATTCCGCGCCATCATAGTTCACCTACACAGTCTGTAGGCTAGCCTGGGCTAGGCTATGCGTGATCATCATTGGAAAGTGCACTGCATAGCGAATAGACTGCGACGTGATGTGGGCACAGATCACTACGTTCCGTCGGTGCGAAATCCACCGACCTCAAGTGAAATGCTATTATTCAAGTTCCAGTAATCCCATGACATAATCTAGATTATGGTAATATTGCATAATGCCTATATAGATATTGTTTGGATGTTAGTGTTTATGTGTAGAAATAGCTAAGGTGAGTGTCAAGTTATTTGAACTACTTGTGATGATAAAACATTAAGGGTGGGTTGCACAAAATCTGACGTTAGTGTTACCGTTAAAGTTAACTTTAGCAGTGACTATAACAATGACTACTGAAATTGACATTTCCTCTGTTGCACCATTGCTGTAATTGTTAAAGTTAAAGGTAAACGAGAAACCAGTGAAATGATGCTATATTACCCCAAAAACTTGCACGGGTAATATTTTTGCATTGGCAATGATTTAATATAACTATCAAATCTTGATGAAATATCGATTCATTATTCAAATTTCTATTATTACGTAGGTATCTAATATGTACGTCCTCTTTGTTTCTATCATAGAATTTCAGCGGAATTTTTTGCTCCACCAAACTATTTGGATAGACCCACTATCAGAATCGCCATCATCGCCAGATTTTGCTCCCCACAATATTTCGCGTACTAAACATTTTACGCAGGTATTTAACAGAGTATTTGTATTAAAATAGGGCATAGGACGTTATTATTGCAAATCGTTTGACAAATGACAATTAACTATACAGAGTATACACACAGATTACGAAAACTAACCATAACTTTTACATTAACCGTCCGAAACTGAGCGGTTAATGTTACTGTTATTCGCGACGTCATTTTGACAATTGTTAATTTTATGCAACCTGAAAACCACCCTTAGGGTGGGTTGCAGAAAATAACTTTAACAATAACAAAGGTCTAACCAGCTGTCAAATCTTCGGTTAAGCAATTTTCAGGTTGCATAAAATTAACAATTGTCAAAATGACGTCGCGAATGACAGTAACATCAACCGCTCAGTTTCGGACGGTTAATGTTAAAGTTATGGTTAGTTTTTGTAATCTGTGTGTATACTCTGCATAGTTAATTGTCATTTGTCAAACGATTTGCAATAATAACGTCTTATGCCCTGGGGGTCGTCTTTTGTTTTTTGACATGGCGACAACTTTTTATTTCTAAGAATTTATAATTATTGTTTGGTATCTGCTATTATTACTTGACATTGGCGAAATCACCGATAGTTAATCGGTGGAAGCCATAATAAAAAGAAGAAGAAGAAGAACGTCTTATGCCCTATTTTAATACAAATACTCTGTTAAATATCTACGTAAAATGTCTAGTACGCGAAATATTGTGGGAAGCAAGCTCTAGCGATAATAGCGATTCTGATAGTGGGTCTATCTAAATAGTTTGGTGGAGCAAAAAATTCCGCTGAAATTCTATGATAGAAACAAAGAGGATGTACATATTAGATACCTACGTAATAATAGAAATTTGAATAATGAATCGATATTTCATCAAGATTGGATAGTTATATTAAATCATTGCCATTGCCAAAATATTACCCATGCAAGTTTTTGGGGTAATATAGCATCATTTCACTAGTCACTCGTTTACCTTTAACTTTAACAATTACAGCAATGGTGCAACAGAGGAATTGTCAATTTCAGTAGTCATTGTTATTGTCACTGCTAAAGTTAACTTCAACAGTAACACTAACGTCAGATTTTGTGCAACCCACCCTAAGTGGTATCGTTTTAGTAGTAAAATATTGAAAGACTAATATGAAATTTATTAGAGATTAATAAAAAAATGGATCTAAAATAAACATAATAACCTTTTGAACCGCCAAAATTACATTAGAATTGGTTTGTTATAAATTCTTGTATCTACTGATAAAATAGTATCCTTTCTTCCCAAAAATACGAATTATATGAAATTCTTTTTCAATAATATTATTCACACCTAATTAAGCATAGTTACAATGTTATTATATCACAATAATGTGAATTGTGTTTTGAATACAGACATTATTGTCGTAACTAACGATAAGGATTTGAACACTCGCCAATTCCCATGAGGAGGAGCGACCTATCACAACAGAGAAGAATAGCGTACGTACGATTCGTAACTAATGACTTGTGTGTTTATAATATAATTTTATTATAGCATTTATGATCCTAGTTGTGTTACGTATAATTAATTCTTGCAATTAGTTTTTGAGCTATTATAATTGCGGGCAAAATACTTGAGCAGTTGAAAGCGTGGTGGGAGATGTTTTTACATTAGTGGAGTTACGGTTACGTAAAAAAAAATTCCCGCCACGCGGTAGTCGGTAGTTTGCTCAAGTTACTTCCCGGCTACTATACCAAGACCTTAGTCGACATCTTTTTCTATATATTCATGCCATTTCCATTTACCTTCTTTGCCTATCTTTGAGACTTTTTGGGCGTTATGTCTTTTTTTTATGGCATTGAATGACGAGGCGCGAATGCCGTTCGTCTGACGGTAAGCGATACGACCACCCATAAACGGTAGCAACACCATCCAGCACCATGACTTACAAAGTAATGTGTGGCATTCCACTGCGCTCGTCATCCTGAGACATAAGATGTTAAATCTCTATGTCCAGTAGTTACACTGGCTACTATTTTCTTCAAACCAAAACACAACAGTGCTTGCACACTGCTGCTTGGCGGTAGAAATAGACATTGCGGTGGTACCCACGCAGACGGACTCTGAGAGACCAACCACCAGTAAACTAGGTAATAATTTTATGCTGAGTCTGCCATCTGCCATTCATTAGACTGAAATGAACACCGTTCATATACCTACTCAAGATAGTGAGCTCCTTAAAGTAATAATATTTTTTATCAACGTACCTTATTGTATTTTCTGTTTTAGATTATTTTTAAGTTCCTATTAATTATTATTCAGTTAATTATTTCGATTTTATGAATGCGTTACTACTAAAGTATTCTTATTCAATACAAGAAGCTTATACCCAAAAATAGGTTTATAAATAAACCTTTGACAGTTACCATAACGTGTTATCAAACTTTCTATAACAAGAAATGACATAAATAAAGGCTTAATAATCAAATGCGAATTAATTACAATAATTAATTAAACAGTAATTAACATGAAAATATCGCTAATTGAGACGTTCCTAATACCACTTTCTTATTGAGTCATTATTCGTTCAAATCGCATGGTATTTCCCTTGTAGGTAGGAACGACTTGCAAATAGCATTAAATAGTTACAACAAAACGGATGTCACACGTACCATGTACGTGCGTAGAATGATTTATTGTTATAAATCGTGAGAATTAAAATTAAATGACCAATATGCATTGATGAGTGCGGATCGGAGCTCGCACATTTCGCACATTAGCGTAGTGTTGTGGTTAAACCGGAAAACTATTTTTTTCTGGTAAAATAATTTGTTTTTTAATTACATACACACTCACGCCTTATATCGCCGTAGGGGTAGACAGAGGCACAACAAATACATCCAATTTTTGCCGTTCGTATTCCATCCATTTACTGGTGGAAGGTCTCTCATATGTAAGAATCCGTCTGGGTGGGTACCACCGCAATGTCTATTTCTACCGCCAAGCAGCTGTGTGCATGCACTGTTGTGTTTCGGTTTGAAGGACATTGTAGCCAGTGTTACTACTGGACATAATGAGGCTTAACATCTTATGTCTCAGGATGACGAGCGCAGTGGAATGCCACACAGTACTTTGTTACTCAAGGTGCTGGATGGTGTTGGTACTGTTTATGGGTGGTCGTGTCGCTTACCATCAGGCGAACGGCATGCTCGTCTCGTCATTCAATGGAATAAAAAGATCCCATGATATGATAGGGGACGAGCCTATCGCCATATCGGGCACAAATTGTAGACTCCGGGCTGATACTTAATAGAAAAATCCAATACCACTTTGCCCGACCCGGGGATCGAACCAGTGACCTCAGCATTGCAGTCGTACCGTTATATAACTACGCCACCGAGGCAATATTTACAATGCCGTGATTTAGTAAAACAAGAAGATCAAGTCTTTTCCATAAGGTACATGGCGGAGAAACATTTTGCAAAATCAAAAAAGTCTTTTGTGCCTTCGTACACTTGGAAAAGGCCTATGATCGTGCGGCGAGGAATAACCTGTGGTCAACATTGTCATTAATGTATGGGACTGAAGACCGCCTGGTGACTAAAATTAAAAGAAGTATGCTGAGATAACGTGAAGAGGATAGTTGAATGACGAATTTCGAAAGGTATTTATCGAGCGAATGTGGATGGTACGGATGTAGGGGATGCCCATAATCGGCCACATGTATGATGAGAACTATGAATGTGGAAGAGGTGAAAGAGATATGTCATTATCGTGGCATGTCGTGGTCAATAGTCTCTGCATATCTCTATCTCTGTGTATGAATATATGATTTTTAATTTTGTTTTTTGTACGTAATAAATAAATTAATAATATGTTGAGCTTAATTAATTTTGATAATTTATTTAATGTCAATAAAAATCTAATTAGTTAACACAACATTCATTGATTCTGAAGCGATACGAAGTTCGCGGGGACAGCTTGTAAATAATAAAACACAAATTACAATTAAAAAAATATCGCCAAATAATTCCAATTCCAAACGACTAACCTTCATAGCATAAACAAATTAAATTGTAAGAAGCGTCCTTGGAACGATACGCCGTGAACGTTACTCATCAACATGATTCTGCATGGAATAATGAAACACATCGCCCGGTACATCCTGTCCCACTTTCTATCTTTAGCAGGGAACCATTCAGGCTTAGAAACGATATTATGTCCTTAGATTATAGTATCCTTGTTAGGAACGTTCTTGGTTGTTGTTAAGCGCACATTCTTCTGTTTACTTTGATCATTATTTCCTGTATGTAGATGTTGTATCCTTTTCATTTTGTTTTGTTGGTTTTATAAGTCGCGAAGTGTGATCTTGCTTCATCTTTTTTAACTTCTTTTTCGCGTGAAAGAAACGCTTTATTGCTACCTCTATCTTCTTGAACTTGCCTTCTTGACTTCGAACACATGAGATGTAAGTACGTTTTCAATAAAGTATCCAATGCATTTATTTCTCGCTCAGTACTATAGAACAAATGTAAATAAATAATACTGACCCTATAATTTATACTTTCCATTGCCGGGCTCGGGCCTCCTCTGCTACTTAGAGGGGTTAGGCTTTAGTCCACCACAATGGCCCAGTGCGGGCTAGCACTTAAATAAGATGTGCTAATAGGTAAACTATCAATCACGGTGGTTTTCTGTATTTAACAGATTCAGATGCATTTACGATTCTACTTATTTTACCTTTAGAATTAAAAGACTAATAAACACATTACCATTCCAATTTACGTAATATATAAGTTTAAGTCAGATATGATGAGTCATCAAATTGTAATCCTCAACTGACTGTAAACAGAAGTAGCGCCACGCGGAACCTTGAATACAAAGTACTGCATTAGATGTGCCATCCTAGACATCGGATTCAGTTGTATATGGTTAGTAATCTCACTGCCTTCAATGTCCTTCAAACCGGAACGTAATAATGATAACAAACATCGGAATAAAAAGAATTGGCATAAATTGAGAAAATAAATTCATCGTGGACAAACTCTTGTGTAATAGAGGCATATCAATACTAGGCAAGGATAAAATAACATTATGCCTTTTACGATAAAGCCTTTGTTAGAATTTCCATCTTCACCAAATACTGATTTTCAATAATCAGTAGAAGATAGAGGAGGCCCGTGCTCAGCAGTGGGCAGTATAATATAATACAGGGCTGATTGCATTGCATTGCAATAAATAATCATCTATCTAGACTAATTAATACGAAATTCTAATATTAAGATTTTAATTGAATCTAATATAATGGAGATCATTTAATAATTTATCTCTTCCCATTATTTTTTATCTTCCGACTGTATGATATTACATACATACATACATACATACATACATAAACTCACGCCTTTCTCCCATTGGGGTAGGCAGAGACTATGGAGTGCCAAGTGCTACGATCCAAGCATACCTCTTTCGCTTCTTCTACAGTCATCAGTCTCTTCATACATGCTCGTTGGTTACGAGAACTCCTTCTTTGGCCCTTCCTTAGGGGGTCGCCAATTTGGTCCATGAAGGTACGTCTAGGACGTCCCCGTCCAACGCTACCACTCACTTACGCGACATAGATTTCTGTATGATATTAATTTCCAGAAATTACCTCCTTTGATTATACTATATTGATACACCAACAAAATTAATGTCTTACATTTGTAGAGCCAATCCTAAGCGGAAGCTAGCATGCTTCCTTTTACTTTCTCTTCCGCGCACCAGCAAGAAAACTGCACACTTCCCGGACAGCGACCATTTTCCACAATATCTTATATCTAAATCATACGGGGAATTTATTCAGATATACTTTTATAGATTAGGTGATAGGTGAGCTTTCTAGTAACATCGTTTATTCTACAAATAAGAGGCGAATGGTAAGAAATTATAGGCCATGGTAATTGGATAATGCGCACCAAATATTCTAAGGAATAATGAATAAGGTATTGTTTGTTATTTTGTTGTTATTCAATAAATCAATTTATGAAAATTAGCTGCGAGCCCAGCTGAGTATCGACAATCAAAATACCGTATCATTTTTAATTTCAACAACCTTCATCATAACACGCAATGAAAATTAACTCCCGCAAAACCTGCTATAAAAACTATGCTTAAAATACATGGCAATATAATAAAGAATAATATATATAATTAGTATCACGCAAATGATTTATAACCATTGGAAAGTGGCTGCAATCGAAGAAAACCTCATTACTACAAGACATTGAACTGTAACATGTAAAGTTCTCTAACTATGGTTCTGTAATATAGGTTTCACACGCGGGCAGTGAGCCATGGCAATCAATGGAAGAACTAATTAGTGACATCTTTAAATATATAATGAAATCTGTGGAAAATTTGTATTTATTTATCAATTTAGTTACACTGCGCATCATTACTGAGGAGACCTAGGAAATATAAAAAAACTAAACTTAAAAAGTGCCATATAATTGGCTGTGTTTTTGCTGTCTGCTATTTCTTACTAACAACCTACTATCTTGCCAAAATCACAAGTATTTCAGAAAGCGAAAAGATAAACACAGAAATGAGGCGTTTAGCTATATTAATAATTAACATTCCTAACAAGATAGCTACAAATACTAACCTGTCTTAATGAATTCGGTTTAGTAAATTTATATGCGTGGTGTAGAACTAGATTGAGGTAAACGAACAAATAAATCTTCAGATTCTACTACATTTAGGACATTTATTGCACACACACACACACTCACTCACGCCCTATATCCCCGAAAGGGTAGGCAGGGGCGCAACTAGTGCATCCACTTTTCGCCGTGGGTATTCCGTCCCATGATGTGATAGAGAGCCTATCGCCATATCGGGCGCAAATTCCAGACTCCGGGCTAATACTGAATAGAAAAATCCAATATCACTTTGCCCAACCCGGAGATCGAACCGAGACCTCAAGCTTTGCAGTCGTACCGTAATACAACTACGCCACCGAGCCAGTCATTAATTGATTGTAGGATATTCGTATCCGCCTGGATAACGACCTGCGTAGTGCGTACATAAAGCTTAAAAACCCGCCATACGAGCCCATGTAAGTGTGCCACGTTCCGGGATCAGCTTGTATCGGGTTCTGAACAGGCCGGCATAATTATGTCGACTGGTGAGGGATAATCATTACTGTATCCTCGACACCATTCCACTAACCATCACGAAACCGATAAATAATGCTTTAGTAAAATTGTAAGATATTTTATTTATTTTATATTGTCAGTTGATTAGTACATAGTAGATGAATTACAGAATTAATAAAAAGAGATAAAAATGTCATAGCATATGTCGATGCACGGCATTTCTATTGATTTTTTCTATTAGGTATATGAAGAATGTAGCCAACAGCTACTTTTTCCAGTAATATTTACTCAAGTTTAGTATTAAAACATTGCTGTAATGGTAACATATAGAGCAAACTATACTGTATCAATGAAAATAATCCTATATACATCAAATTAAAAACAGCATATTATTTTACAATAACCTTAGTTCTTGCACAAAACTTTTGCCTATATTGACCACAAATTCCAATACACAAACGATTTTTTTTTTTTTGCATCGAATGACGAGACGAGCCTGCCGTTCGCCTGATGGTGAGCGATACGACCACCCATAAACAGTACCAACACCATCCAGCACCTTGACTTACAAAGTACTGTGTGGCATTCCACTGCGCTCGTCATCCTGAGACATAAGCTGTTAAGTCTCATTATGTCCAGTAGTTATACTGGCTACAATGTCCTTCAAACCGGAACACAACAGTGCATGCACACTGCTGCTTGGCGGTAGAAATAGACAGTGCGGTGGCACCCACCCAGACGGACTCTTACATATGAGAGACCTACCACCAGTAGATTAAAACTACTAACATGCGAATTCTGTAAACCGGTTTATTCTGGTGCAAACATTTGCTTGGTTATTAGGCACTAATATATTACTCACATATAATACATGTATACAAGTAAAATTGGCACAAACACACCCGGAACAGTTTGATCGATTGGCATCAACTAACTGATTTATTACGAGTCTAACATAACATACTATAGTTGCTTGAACTAAGTCTTCCTCTTCAGTGCATTTAGTTTTAAATTTGTAAATACAGTTTATTCCTGATACTGATGTTATTAGTACAAACTTGGAGTTTTGAAGGTATAAAATTCACAATGTCACCGAGAACAATTAGGAAAGACTGACAATTGCTTAACAAAAACGTAAGTCATTTTATGATGATTTCTTACATTTACTCGAATGTTAGACATTGAAATTAAACTAATGTGTATGTACAAAACCTATACTATTATATAAAGCTGAAGAGTTTGTTTGTTTGTTTGAACGAGCTAATCTCAGGAACTGCTGGACCGATTTTGAAAATTCTTTCACTAATAGGAAGCTACATTACTCCTGAGTGCTATAGGCTACTATTTATCCCGAAGAAACTTTTCCACGCGGGCGGAGCCGCGCGCATTGCTAGTTCTTGTATATAATTCTTCTGTGCGTGTGTATGTCACTGAACTCCTCCTAAACGTCTGGACCGATTTTAATGATTTTTTTTGTCTGTCTTCAGGTGCATTCGAGAATGGTGTAGATTAACAATTGGATCCGGTAGGTGGCGCTGTACTCGGGTTCGAGGATTTTATTTCCTTTTCTCAAGACAACGTCTGTCGGGGCCGCTAGTATTACTATTGTAGTATAATTTCAATATAAGTAATTGTTTTAAAATGTATAATTTTTCTTATATGGGGCGCTAATTATGTTGCAAGACATAAAAATATAAAAATTAAAATCATTTATTGATCAAGTAGGCTTATAAAAAAGCACTTATGACAAGTCATGGCAAGGTAGAGACAATAACCAATTAAATAATTTAAAGTACCTACATTAAATAATGAACAACCAGCACGGGCTGATAGGTACAGAGGACACGGACATTGGGGACGGGAATAGGGCTAGGTAAGGAGAAGTGGAGCTGATATAAAAGAAAGGGAAGGAGTATCTTTACATTACGAGGAAAGGAAACGCCACTGTCCTCGCCGGCGAGAATAATAAGGTCCTAGCCCAGCTAACCTACCAGCCTTTCACTAGCTACCTAAGCGATGACGACCCGAAGAAGAAAGGCAGAAAGAAACTCCGGACTTAATTTTTTTGTCATCAATTGTCATGATTTTCTTAATTTAAAAAAAATGAATTTTTTACAGTATTATTATTACACAGGTTAATGTATGCATGGGTGTAGCCCTAAGATATAAATAAAATACTACTGGGAAGCAACCAAATAAAAATATATTGGCGTTCATGATGCATTAACCCACGTTTACAAATATAATCTATACATATAAATAAAATTGGAGTGTCTGTATGTAATATTGAAATAACCGTTTTTTACTACATGTATATAAATATATATACGGTACATACACCAAAATAACATTTTTTACAATTTTTGTCTGTCTGTCTGTCTATCTGTCTGTCTGTTTGTTCCGGCTAATCTCTGAAATGGCTGGACCGATTTTGACGGGACTTTTATTGGCAGGTAGCTGATGTAATAAGGAGTAACTTAGGCTACTTTTTATCCCGGGAAAATATTATAAAGCGGGACTTTTATCCCGGGAAAACTCATTCACGCGGGCGGAGCCGCGGGCAACAGCTAGTTTATACTAAATACCTACATCATATCTTTAGTCATTCATTGATAGTAATACATATAGATCGGTCGTCACTATAATTGAACAATGTCAAAATGTCTAAAAGGGGTAAAAGAAAACATAAAAAAGTCATATAAAATAAATTGAACTTAAATGTCACAAAAAAAAAGTTAAAATATAATATGGACATAGCCATATAAATGTCATATTATAATATATTTTTTTCATAGGCGTTCAATGTGAATGCTCAGTGCCTTGTTGCTGTGCCGGCAGGACTGATTCCAAATATCCTTATCATTTAAATAGTCTGTCACTTTATAGTAGCCTCTAGAAATCAATACACGTTTAACGTAAGGCTTAAATTGGATTTCAGACAGATTTATTACTTCATATAGTAAATATATTGATCAATTACAGAAAAGGTAGCGTTCATATTTAAATATAAGTAGTTCGAAAAATATAGTAAATTAAAACTCCACAGACTATATAAAATAAAGAAATTCAAAAAACATTAAACAAAACCGATTCATTTTTAAAATAAATATTTTTCTTTCATATTAATGATGCGCTTTAAAAAATAACAACAACGTAACAAAATTAGTATAACTGATACTTAAAATGACTGCCTCGGTGGCGTAGTTGTATTACGGTACAACTTTAATGCTGAGGTCTCGGGTTCGATCCCCGGGTCGGGCAAAGTGATATTATTTTTTTCTACTCAGTATCAGCCCGGAGTCTGGAATTTGTGCCCGATATGGCGATAGGCTAGCCCCCTATCACATCATGGGATGGAATACGCACGGCGAAAAGTGGGTGCACTAGTTGCGCCTCTGCCTACCCCTTCGGAGATAAAGGGCGTGAGTGTGTATATGATACTTCAAATTTCGAAAAGTGATTTCGAAATCGCACAATGAGCATATCATTAAAAATACTAACTCATTCACACCTGCTGAAGCTTGTGAAAAATATTTTCCTTATAAAACGTAGACTTTGACTAGAGATAATGACCCACACTGACGGGCCACACAATACCTCAGTGACCTGGTTCATTCTTTTGTTTGACTGACATACTTTGTACGGCGGAAAAGGAGATTTTGCTAATTTGCATTATAAAGAGATACAAATTAGCAGTCTGACTCATGTACGAAAAAATATGTGTGCCGACGACCTGCTCACGGATCAACAACGAAATCTCAGAGCTGCTTTGCTCATAGACAACGCTTTCTCAGGTGTACAAATAATTAGTTGGTAATCTTGTCTTCTGAGGGTTTTGTTGTTAATTATGTTAAGCTAAAACGGAATTGAATTCTTGATGCACATTTTTGTAATATTTTGAATTTTAATTATTTACAACAATATAGATACTTTCACACTTTAATCTACGGAAATTTTTAGGGGAGGCCTATGTTCAGCAGTGGACGTCATGCGGCTGATGATGATGATGATGATGACTTTCACACTATGTTTAATTTGCGAATTAGACTTATGGTTACACTTGAAAGATTTTTAATAAAACGAAATGACACATATCTTATTGCACAATGTAGGCCAAGTTTCGTGGTTTGTTTGGTCGGGTCCGGTTGGTATCAAAGTAATATCCCAAAAGGCTAATTATAAGGATGTTGGGGAAAACCCAATACGCATTCCCTTTGTACGAAATACGTTTACACCGAATAATCGACAATACGTTTATTAAAATATGAAGGAATGTATGGAGGAAAACCGAATTTAGACATTTAATTCATCATACAGCTATGTTTTAATAAAATATTTAGCTGTAAGCATCTCAAGGAAGACGATTATAAAGATTTATATTAGATAGATCTAGGCATATGCCATGACGTCTCGGTCTAGAAAGTTCAAGGCTCAATTAACAAACAATACGAATATAAAAAAGCCAAATAGTCAAACCTTCGAGCAAAACAAATATTTCTGGTAAATCATACGCGAATACCTGGGTTAACATTGATATTTCTTTATGTACTGATACCCACTTTCTTATGTTAATACGAATACAGATGGCCGTTGAAGCGTGGACAATTGCACTCAATAGCTTCCTGCACACTGCACGCGCACAATGCACCCATTCACTAAATACATGGACCATATAAAAAAGGCATGAAAAAATATGTCACGTTGAGACCCGTCGCTTGGAAGGGTTCTGATTCCTCCGGGATTATCATTTCTGGAAGTCAGCGTCGATTTCCTGCATTTTCGTTTGTTAATTTTTTTACAGTTTAATCTATTAATAGTATCTAAAATAGTAATTACAATATTGTCTGACATAAAAATGTTTTCCGATAGTTTTTATTTATCAGTTAAGTTGATATTGCAATTGCAAAATATATACATATTTTCATGTATGACGATTTATTATTTCAATTTTATAATAAGGCATAACATAAGGACCAGAAGCGTAAATACATATTAGTTTAAGCCACTTGCTGGCAAGGAAGTGTGCAGGTTCTAAGCAAATAAACACGTTAAGAGACCTTTCTCGTAACAAAACACTTTTAACAAAAGCTATAACTGCGGACCTAATACTTACCTTAATCCCCTTAATCTTTTAAATAAATACTTTAAACTAGTTTGAAAGAGCCACTTGAATACATCTTCAAAGCCACCCATGGAAGAATTCCATCACGTAATGTCATCCAGTTTTGCACCACCAGCAAGTAATTGTTATTTTAAATTGAACAATTTTCATATTAAATGCGCCGTAAATAATTTTATTTTTGGGAGGTTGTCTGAACGGAGAGATGTGTTTGAACCAGTGTGCGGCATTGAAAATTAAATTACAAGTACATGCGTAGCTTTTGGCTGCATTATGTATTTTAATTGATAAGAAATCCCTTGACATTTCTTGGTGCACTTGTAAACTGTCAGAATTTATAGCTATGGTATTGATTTCCAAATAAATGGATCGTTTAATTCGTTTCTCGCTATCAGGAAGTAATGTTTTTCGTCAACAAAGTTGTATGGAATAAATGTTATTCGATTAAATTGTAAACAATGGTTATTTTATGTACTTTCATTTTAGCTTAGTCAAATGTTTTGAATAATAACATATTATGTAATTAGAATAACTAAGATATACATTAAATGAAAACCGTTTTAAGTGTTTTTAAACTTTATGCATTTTAAAATCCAAGTCTTCATAAGGCATTTTCGGCTTATTGTAAAGCGAACACTGGCAAGTAAAAAAACGCAAAATGCCTACAATTGAATCTGACAGTACGTTCAGTGCAATTTAAACACCACGATCATTAGTCAAAACCGTAATGTCAGTTTACAAACGAACTAAAAGTGTTCCAAATACAAACACCGTTACTTAAAAGATCATTTCTCACATACAAAAATTGTGAGCAACGCAAACATCGAAGATTCAGCCAAATTGTAATAAATGACGTATCACCGACACCGAACATTGATCCAAACACTCGAACACGCGTGAATGGAAGTTTGTATCGGAAGAGTCCGATAATAAATGACAATACATGAGTTTTACAAAAATATACATGCTGGTATATTTAGAGATTTTCAACTTTATTGCGTTGGTGTTAAGGTTTAGTAAAATTAAGCTGGCGAGGCGGTAATCGCGTCGATCAAGCACGCGTGATGACACTTGGTCAGTGTGTGTAATGCGTGCGGTTAGTATTGTATGGAAAAGACTTCGCATTTAAATATTTTTATTTATACAAATGTGTATTAATTATTTTTTATTTAATTCAAATTAGGTTAAATTACATTAAAAAAACAATTAGAGCGACAATTTAACCCGTCAACGCCCGCGGTGGGCACCGGTGTCCGAGTATATAGGAAAATACGCTTATATATAAGCGGGCGGTGACGGTTTAAGGAATATTAACAATTTATGCACCTTTGCCTTATTCCTCAATAAGTAAAATGAAAAATTCGTTCATTGTCTGACAATTTTTTTGAGAACTGACATAAAATATAGTACATAAATATAATATAAAATTAATAGATCATACAAACACTCGTGCCTTTTATTCCTGTAGGCAGAGGCGTAACTAGTGCACCCACTTTTCGCCGAGCGTATTCTATCTCGTGGTATGATAGGGAGCGATCCTATTTTTTATATCGGGCACAATTTCCAGACTTCGGGCAGAAAACTGAGTAGAAAAACCGAAAATTAAAACAGCTGAATAGTAATAGAGATAAAGTAATAACTTTGTTTTGCCCGTTAACTACAGGTACATATATAATAAGTACATATTTTAGTGCCCAGTATTCAAATATTCTTCGATCTTATCGATGACAGACCAAAAAGTAAACTTTCTTCTTGAAATGAAATGAAATGAAATAATTTATTCGAACCCATAAAATGTTATACATTATTTAGATTCCGTCAATATTAACTCTACCACCAGTTCGGAAAGCAGTTCTCACTAGAGAAGAACGGGCAAGAAACTCTAGACTATTTATATAGCCTACTGGAATGTTATGTGGATTTAATCTTTTTGAAAAACAAAACTATTAAGCTATTGATAGACTTGTTTTGACTGTATAGCACTAAATACATATATTAAAAGATGTATAGGCAGATGTAAATATATAACATTTATATCCTTAAATAATGTAATTTGTTTACAAATTAATCGATTTTTGTTATACCCCGACCGACGACGTATATTATTAAAATACAGCCGTTTTTCGGCAAAAGAAAGTTAGGCTAAGCTTACTAGTAATATTATAAAGTAACATTTTCATTCATGGCATCAAACTCATAACATTTTAAATTCCTTTTCCTAGGCCTTCAACCTCTTTAGTCACACTCCACTAATCCCTGGTTAAAGAAAGCGCACTCCACACTAAGGCGCCGTGTTCACGGAACATTGGCCATCCATCATCGTATGCAATTGTGCTGTTCATTTTTGTCCGCGAGCGCACAATGTAATTTTTTCGTCAAAATACCCGGTGGTCACTCGAAACGCACGCACCTTGCGACTCATATTTTGCGACATATCCGCATTTTTTGCAGAATAGTGACGCTCTTTATTTTATCGATATTTGTTTTGATTTTTTTTATATCGTTATTTACGTGGATTTTAATTGAGATTTTATTTCGTTGGGCATATTGGCAATGTTGAAATAAAATAAATTTTTATCTCGTGTGGTGACATTTATAGAAATATGTACTCGAAATGTTGACTTCCTCGTTTGTATTTTATATCATAAATAATAATATTAAATCCTTTATTCAGATATAGGTGTAATTAAATTAATACTGATTTGTATATTTAATTCTATCAAAAAATAACGTCCTAGTATATAAGTCAAATTTCTTAGTCATACAGCCTTCTAACGTATTGCAAATCCGTTCATCATGATGAGCAATCTAAAAAACCTCTATTTTGTGTGAATTATCATAGACTTTCCCACATCGAACATTGATTTATCGAAATCTATATCGACACTTAGCCTCCCTAGCGAACCCTTTAGCACAAGCCTACTTATTCATAACTAATTTTGCGACAAAAAATCCTAAAGCCATAGGCGGCGTGCTATGGGCTGAAACACTTTAATCCCTTTTTTTCCGTAGGCTGCGACAGGCCGCTTGACCACATTGTGGCCATTCGAGATTTGACGAATGGACGCCATCTATGAGCTTGTATGGAAGGGAGAAAGTATTACACTATTTTAGTGTTTTTTTGAGAATATTTTAAGCGAGGATTTCGTAATGCTCAAACAACGACAAAATATATTAGAATATTATATAAAAACATTATGTATATTAAATATTTATACCTCTAGTTCAGAAAGCAATTCCACCAGAGAAGATCGAACAAGAAACTCTAGTGTTGCCTTATATCAACGCGGTCGTAGCAAGTAGTCTAGAATTGTATCGAAGCGATTTATTGACGATGATTTTATTGTAAACTGAGTCCATCTTAAAATACCTTTGGAATATAAAATTAATATTAAAGAACACACAGTTAAATATAAAATTATACCTGTATTTAAGTACTTCATACTTTCTTGCACCCGTACACAATCACCTCAGGAGGGCCAGTGTCGATTTGCGAATTATTATGAACATCTCTCGTTGTCGCGTATTGTCCTTTCGCCAGCTTTGCTGTCCATCCAACAGAACCACACCACATTATACAGTGTGATTTAAAATCACAGGGCTTAAGGCTATTTATTTATTTATATAATAACTTTGTTTAAATTAGGAAGGACAGCTTAATGTCGAAATCATATTTCGAGCAGTGGGTGATGCAAGAATGTAGCTGTAGAAAAGTAAAGAAAAGAGTGAAAATGAGGTTGATATTATTATAAAAAAATAATACATAAATGCCAAAATAATGACAAAATATTATTTTCGTAGAAACCGGAATGGAAAAACCTAAATTAAATCAGATCAACTGTAGCGTTCTAAAACAACACCGAATTATTAACATAATATTAAAGTACCTTACTAATTATTGAAGTTGACCATCTAAAAGAAGGGATTTTTCTTCAAGACCACATTACAGAGATTGCTGTTGAAATGCCCGCGTCGGCATTGTTATTTTCATCTAAGGAAAATAACCACTCTCTTCTATCATTTTCCGTAAACAATAAAACATGGTCAGATGAATTATTATAATAGAAAAAATTATATATATACAATTCAACAACGTTTGAGCTATCGTTACAAATAAATACTAAAGAGATACGCATTAATAACTATGTTTTAAAAAGTCATGTAGTTTGAAGTGGGCAAAACGAAAAATATACAAAAATTATGTGAATAAAACATAATTATAGCAAAGAAACTACATTAATTAATTTAACACATTCTTGCAACTTAGACTTTCCTTTCAATGATATCCAACGACACTTAGTCAGTGCCCAGTGGGTTTCTGAGACATTTAGTAATAAAATGAACATATAGGTTTATATTTGTTTTTATAGCGAATAACATTAGATGCTACTAGTTCAAGTTAGGTCATCGTTTTAACTTCTTGACCTACAAAACTATTAATTAATCATTGACGCAAATAAATTACACGTAAAACTGTTTATAGTAGGTAAAAGACAATTAGAGAGAATTGTAAGTACTCTACATAGAGTACAGTCGCTGTTATTAGTTATTACTATAAAGTGAAACAGCCTGTTGGGATGGCCCCGGCCCGGCTTAAAAAAATCTAAGTGAGGCCGTGTTGCATTTCAGACGTTTTTAGACTAAGGCGATAAACGACACAATACCATAAATATTGAATTAAATTATTTAATCATTTTAATTAACCATCAAACGTCTCTACAACAGAAAACGATTAAAGTAGTTCTAACCCAGTGTTATAATGTCCATACTAAATGCTTAAAACTAAACATCCTGTATTTAACTATTGGTCATTCAACACGAACATATTTTTTACCACCTTGTCTTCATCGAACAACGCCGCTTCTATATTCACACAATATTAACTTACGACAAAAGGATTACAATTGACAATAGACACAAATGTGTGGTAGCAAATCGTTTTAATATTAATGATACTTCACGTTGTTATAGTTAAAACACGTCACAACTAATAAATAGTATGAATAATGGTCATTTTCGTTATATATTATTTTATTGCATCTAAGAATCGCTCACAAACTATTTTATTGATATATTAAGAATGATAAAATGTCTGAAAAACCAGCTCAAGTAATAAATTATACATATATTATACTGTAACTGCTCTATTGAGTATTAAAATCATTTGTAGATTTTAAGTGACGTGAAGTATTAACATAAAGAGGATAAATAAATCAGATAACGCCTATTTAAATGATATGTCAAATATGATCATAAAAATCTGATGTTCTTCATACAAAAACATATGATATATTGCGTTGAGCTAAATAAGGCGTCAGTATTATCATAAAAGGTGTAAGTATCAAT
This sequence comes from Sphinx pinastri, assembly GCA_947568825.1. NCBI lineage: Eukaryota > Metazoa > Arthropoda > Insecta > Lepidoptera > Sphingidae > Sphinx > Sphinx pinastri. Next base: position 14,789,217 of record OX387624.1, on the reverse strand, counting down.
TTAGTCCACATAGATATTCGATGGTTAGTGGTTACCTGTTGTTTAAAAAACACGGCCATATTAGATACCTGTAAAAATTATTAATGAAAAAGTTAATTAAGTTCCTCGGTATATTTGCATTATAAATAAAAGCTTATTTTTAAGCTAGGTGTTAAAAAAATATGCGTATCAAAACATGTCACGCCAATTCCCTTCCTTTAATCACTATATGACCTTATTAAAAACTAGTCATATATACCACGGTACTCCACTTCAGCGACAACTCTCTAACCCGTCATTTAGATGGAGCAGTAATCGTTTTTTTAATGTCTGTCAAATGACTCGTATACGTCAATGCGGTCGCGCGGAAATGCCTTGCCATTGCGCATGTTCAAAAGGGGTAACTTTCTTAAGATATTATTGCATACAATTATTGCTAGCAATAATTTATCTGTCTTAATGAGGTTTTATGATGAATTTTCAAACATCCTTTGACCTTTCCTGGTGCTCTTCTACGTAGATAAAAACTCTTGTGCAAATTTCATGCTCTTATAACCTCCCACTTAAGTTGTAGATTTTATGTCAGTAAAGCAAATATTTTTTAATTGTCGCAGTAAACCCGACCGGAAAATGTGCGGACGCAAATCAATTTGAATTTTTAAACGTTAAAAAATCACCATAAATCCCGTACCTCGCATGCATAAGTACTGATATTATAATATCGTCCGTGCGTCTGTAATATAAATGTTTATATAACATCTCATTGTAATTACGTAACATTTACTCTTTTTGTATTTTAATGTATTCTTTTGTATTTTTATTATTAGGTACATTTACATTTAATTATTGAATAAATAATAATAAATGGCAGGTATTGATGAAAGATAATTATCACTTAGCATCAGGTAAATCTTGATCGCCTGCTGACTCTGCGATGGAAGATCTACTAAATAATTCTCCTATATAATGCGCATTCAATTAGAAATCTCATAATAATAACGCCTTACTAATAATTAGGTAATGTGAAATAAGTCTATCATTATAAGTAGTTTTGCTATGTGTAGTGACATTTAACACACACTCACGCCTTTTATCCCCGAAGGCGTAGGCAGAGGCGCAACTAGTGCACCCACTTTTCGCCGTGCGTATTCCGTCCCATCATGTGACAGAGGGCGAGCTTATCGCCATATCGGGCACAAATTACAGTTCCCGGGCTGATACTGAATATTATTTGAGTTAAACACAAGTACAATGCTAATGTATGAATGGATTATAAGTTCGCTACAGTTTTTTTTTATATTTTTCTTACATGCCAATAAATTAATTATTACCCACATCCGCCTTTCATAACATCTCCCAAACATCCCTGTTACGTTATATCATATCCTGAACTATACGCATTTACAATTCTATATCAAGCGGACTCTATTTAACAACCTATGTTTATTAATGACTAAACGGTTGTCAACACCAAACAATATAGGAAGAGAATTTTTATACAATCTTTGCAACTTTAATATGATGTTTTTCATGTTTACCATCGATGCTAATTTATTGTTTTAGTAAAGAAAGTGATTTGCGAAATATTCGTCAATTAGTTTTAATGATAATAAAACGTAATTTCGCAAAACAATTATTATGTATAACAATCATCAATAGTTTTCAATATAATATTTCTAAGTCCACGCTAATATTTTGTTAGTGTCGTCAGAGAATGTCACGCAACTATTGCACGCAAAATTCGCCGAGATTTTTGACCATTTGTTCGCAATATGGAAGTAATAAAAAGATATTCCTTATATATTATATGAAACGATTGCTGTGTAGATACGTGACAAATCAATATTTCAGTTGTATTTTTTTTACTTTTTTGCTGTTTAAATAAAAAACCTTAAAGTAAGCTTCGCAATTTTCCAACGAGTTCATTCACACCACTGAACTGAATAAATGTAAACACATTAAGCATTATTTCGCAAACTACATCGTAGGGATTTATTTAGATTTGTAATGGCCTTATTTTGGTATATATTATTTTCGTACGATTATGCGCTCTGTTTGTCGAAATTTATTCTCATACAGCAGCGAGAAGGCTGAATATAGAGTCACTTATTTATTAAACGGCCCTGCTTTCATTTTAACTGAAAATATGTATAAACGAATTAGATTTGCTTAGAATAGTTGTTGGTACTTACTAAATGGCACAGCTGCGAATTCGATTCTTGGTCCTTACTGCCTCTTGATCTGAGTATCTACTAAAAATTCTCTTACATACAGTAGATATCAATGTAGATACATTAAAAATTAAACTCACATTTTGAATTAAGAACCTCCTTCTGAAAATCCTCCCCCTTTTAAAAGAGGAACTATCCACTTCCTAAGATATCAATATTTTATTTTGTGCATAATCTCTATTTAGTTTTAGTTGGATTTCCTTTGCAGCAACGAAAATATATTTCATTTACCAATAACAAATGTTGATATTAAACGCCTACCATGGACTTGAAAATATTAGTGGCGTCGATCTTTATCACGAGTTCAATGCACCTAACCTAGTTTCGTGAATGTAAATGTTTTTTTATATGATTTTTGTCCGACATCCAAACAAGTTTGGTATATTATCTTAACATGACCGTTAGGAAGGTTCACATTGCCAAATCATCATATTCATAAGCTCGATAAGACTTCAAGTCTCATAGTTCCTGTATTTTTTATAATTACTAGGAATAGTCCCTCGTATGCGGGAATCCGGCTGGTAAAGTAACACCGCAATGTCTATTCTGGCGCTAAGCAACAGTGTGTGGTTGTTGTGATCCGGTTTGAAGGATATTGTACCCAGTATAATTATTGGGCTTTAGACGTAACATCTTATGCATCAGGGTTAGCAACGTGTGTAATATTGTTGTTGTTACTGATTATAGGTGTTAGTGTTAGTGTTGCTCATCATCAAGCGAGGTATTTGCTCGTCTCGTCAGTTACAATGAATGGTAAGTAAAGCTATGTATTTAAGACTTGAGCATGTCGCTTGCCAGATGATAAGCGTTAAGCTTCGATATTCCTTCCTGTCCATAATACTTTTAAGTGAAAAAACACTGCACTACGCTTGTCTTTGAAACATTAATGTTCTATTCGATAAACACTCTAAATCTGTATTTAACTTGTTTAAAGTTTTATCTCTTTGCTTCAATTTATTAAACAGTTGTGAAGACGATCATTACTAATATTCATTAGTTAGGGAGTTAGGTTGGGGTCTCATTTTTCTCGTGGCAACGTTTTCAAGTTGTGGACCGAGAGGATTAGAGTATTGACGTCAGGAATGCAGCCAATAGTTAAAATTAAGTTGAATAGTTTCTATAACATGGCTGAAAACGTGTGCTATTTCTAGATGCTATTTGAAGGATAGACAGACATGAGGCAAATGAGGGTAAATATTAAGTTTAATCATAATAATTTGCTAGTGGTACTAGCAAATTCCGACGAAAACAAAATGATACATCTTGACTACAATAATATGTTTCTCAACGTTGTAGTCGTCAAAGAACTAAGGTAATATATTCCACGCTTTCATGGGAACTGCAGTTGGCGTGTCGCCAACTAATGCGTACGCTCCGTTATGAGCCAGAGATAGAATAAAAAAAATTGATAATTCTCATAGATAAAAGGAAGCTGGAGCAGGTGGGTCAACTGTTGGTAACGTGTGTAATGTGTATGATTCATCAATGATCGTTCACTTTAACGGTGAAGGAAAACATAGTACCTGAGAATGCTTCAAAAGAATTTTGAGTGTATGTGAAGTCTGCCAGCCCGCACTATGCCAGCGTGGTGGACTAAGGTCTATACCCTCTCAGTAGTAAAGGTGGCTCGTGCTCAGCAGTGGGCAGTATATAATATAGGGCTGGTATTAATAGTATAAACTGTAGTGATACTCCAAGAATACATACCACAAATTCAATTAATTCTCACTAACCAAACGCGCTGTGGCATTGAACTCATATACGCACATTGGAAAGTGCCTCTCGACTTTTCCTTTTCTCGTAAGAGCGTGATATGCACATTAGAGTTTAGAAAACGTGCCATAAGTGTTCACGAAAATATTTACCTATAGTCTATACTATACTATACTATATACCTAATATACAATATATACTCGAAATCTCTACAAAAATACTGCACAAAATTAAATTCAGATATAAACATACACATCATATAGAAACAGGCATCCATACATATTACATACAACAACAATAGTCAGCAAAGTACTAGGGGACTCCGTTTTCAATTAAGGGGAATCTGGACCACCCTTTCCCTGAGGGTCTCAGGGCGGGCGCTCAGTATGCCGAGCTTAGCTCGAGTAGAGGAAAACCTCAAACATATACGATTTTTTTTTTTTTTAGTGCATTGAATGACGAGACGAGCATGCCGTGTTCGCCTGATGGTAAGCGATACGAGCACCCATAAACAGTAGCAACACCATCCAGCACCTTGAGTTACAAAGTACTGTGTGGTATTCCACTGCGCTCGTCATCCTGAGACACAAGATTTTAAGTCTCACTATGTCCTGTAGTTACACTGGCTACAATGTCCTTCCAACCGAAACACAACAGTGCATGCACACTGCTGCTTGGCGGTAGAAGTAGACATTGCGGTGGTACCCACCCAGACGGACTCTTACATATGAGAGACCAGTGAAGTATGAATATACCTATATAACCACGGAATATCCGTTACTTTGACATAAATAAATACATAAATTAATGAAACAAAACAACAAGCATAATAATATAGTCCTAACCTTATACTGAAGGTGACCTATTCCAAAATATATTACAATAAGCTTCATATTTAGATAGAAATGACATTCGCAAACCATACATAACATATTGGTACCATTACTTATCCTTCAGAAAATCAAGGTGTGATGGTATAAAATAATTATAATATTTAGATAATATACCAATAGCTACCTTAATATTATACATCATCATCCCGCTGATGAACACAGGTCTCCTTTACTGCTTAAAGGGTTCTAATTTTAACCTAAATCAGTAATTCAAAAATATAAAGTAATCTGCTCTCGGTCTATGTGACCCCCGGTGGCGTAGTTGTGTTACGGTACGACTGCAATGCTGATGTCTCGGGTCCGCTCCCGGGTTGGACAAAGTGATATTGGCGATAGGCTCGCCCTCTATCAGATCATGGGACGGAATACGCACGGCGAAAGTGGGTGCACTAGTTGCGCCTCTACCTACCCCTTCGGGGATAAAAAGGCGTGAGTATGTGTGTGTATAAAGTAATCAGGATTGTTATATACGATAATAATTAATTATTATTCCATACAATCTGTATCGTTTCCAGATGTGACAATGTATTCAAACCGAACGGACCAAACAATCAAGTATGCAGTCAATAACCGATGTAAATATTCTGCCGCGTCAAAGGATGGAAACTGTGTCGTGTAGATCTCTCCGCAATCATTCGTATAGTTTTAATACACTGGTTTTATCTGACTTCTCCTGTTCCCTTTGTTTTTACTTGCGATCTACAAGGTTTTGGGTCCACACTAATTTCAAGAGTTGACACATAGAATCTATAAACTCACTACGGTTCGTATTGCCGTTAGTTTGCAAGGTTATATTTCCATCATGACGTCATGGGCTGCGTCGCTCATAAATCCAATTTGAAACTCATGTATTTTCATGGAGAGTTGCACCCATCACCTAACTATTATACGAAATATGTATTATCTACACAACAGTAATCCAACAATCTGAATTACTGATTCAACAATAACTGAAAAACAAACACTGAGAAGTATTTTGATAAAATTTTCTGGATGCTCCGTTTATCATCCATAATGCATAGTCCTGTAGCTGGTGTATGCCCTTACATAGTACATTACAGTATTATAATGTGCTGAAAGCTAGTGCTGGCGCCTGTGTCGTTGAATGATGCATGCATCTACCGTTACCTTCTACGTTTATGAACATCTGCAAACTGTTTTTTATTTAAATTATGTTAACTATTGTGTAGATGTGTTAAGGTCGGGGGGGGGGGGGGGGGGGCTATTCCGTCTACGGGGCTAAATCCGTCTTTTTGCAATTACGGGCATTGAAATAGAAATAGAAATCATTTATTGCAGAATGTAGGTACTTAATATACAGGTGGTTATTATACATAAATATGTTCCAATACATTCTACCGGGATAGGTACCGGTGTGCAATACTATTAAACTACATGTTACTACTACTTGTACATTTTTTTTTTTTTTTTCTGTATACAACACATAAATTTTCACATAAATTTTCCTATTATATATTACACTATTTATGCAGAATGGAAGCTTTCATACATGAAAATATGTATTATCATTTACAAAATTTAAATAACTACAAACTTATTTATATTCCAGGAATTCCTTAATGCTATAAAAACAATTTAATAAAAGCCAGTTATTTATTTTGTGTTTATTATTCTCATTGAAGGGCAGCTTTGATGGCCGTATAGGTAAAACAGTCAAAAAATCCCCTATTTACCTAAGACGGATATGTCCCCATAGACGGAATAAGGCCCCTCCTCACTTTATTCCTAGACTTAAGGTTACTCAACAAACCCGTGGTGCGATTTGCTTACTGACAGAGGATACTCTGCCAACCAATCCTTGTTAACATGCAAAATTAAAATCTAAAGCCAAATTCTGTCAGAATGTAAGCCGTTAAGTACTTGTGTAAAAGCTTGATGCCGTAATTATGGTTTCTGAAAATGGATATCTTAACATACTCTGTGACTCTTCAATCCGATATTTATATGTTTAATCATAAGAAATACTGGAGCTACATAGTCCTAAAAATATACTTAACATGGTATAAAGCTAAGTAAAGCCGACAATCTAGTCTACATTTTTGTTGTCTTGTCTACATGTTTATGAGCGTAGATAATTTACATAACTATATTTATAATGTCTTACATCAAAATGTAGGTGCTTTAAGTTATCAATATACAACGATAGTTTCATTCTAAACAATGATGAACACATCATAAATCCCTGCCCACTTATACGGATGTCTTGATACCTTCGCTTCGAAGCTACAAGTGTCGGACGACTTAACTATGGTGACAATTAAAAATAATTATTGCCCCTGCCATTATGATATACGCTCCAACCCCCCGCCGTTGTATCCAGAACCGTTTCCTTTTATATCATAGTAGTGCCTTTTACATCCTATGTTGCATTCTCGATCGCTAATTAGATCTTTTAAACATCGCCAACTTGATTTTATTTAATTGATGTTACATAAATGTGGATGCAATCAATGCAATGCAGTCAGCCCTGTATTATATACTGCCCACTGCTGAGCACGGGCCTCCTCTATTACTGAGAGGGGTTAAGCCTTAGTCCACTACGCTGGCCTAGTGCGGGTTGGCAGACTTCACATAACCTCGAAATTCTTATGGAGAATTCTCACATATGTAGGTTTGCTCACGATGTTTTCCTTCACCGTTAAAGCGAACGATAATAGATAAACAATACGCACGTAACTTCGAAAAGTCAGAGGTGTTTGCCTTGGGTTTTGGATCTCCGGACATTGTCTCGGCGGACCGTTCCATTCCCAACTAGGTTATCGTCAAATGTGGATATTTCAGGTGAAATATACTGAGAATGTGCAATATGCTTATTTCGATTCTTCGTGTAGATTTAAGTTTGTAATTTTTTAACAAAACTTTGTTAAATGGTTCCATCTATCTCCATAATATTATTATCCAAAATATCATAAAACTAACAGTTACTTAATTTGCTGATTTCTGCATATTGGTATTGCAAACCAATATTAACCTTTGTAATTAATTTATGTTAACTTAGCAAATACAAAATGTACTGGAATTATTTCCCACTCATAAAGGAATAATGAAATTCTTCTAACTAGAGTATAATGCGAAGAGTTTAACATAAAACATTTGGTACATTGAAATGCACGCCAAATAGATTCAGGAGCGTTGGCACGCCGCGATACCGTGGTGCGCAACGTGACATACCGAATGTCTTCTGAAACGTTTATACATATACTTATAGGCAGGGATCAGTGGGTTCTTATTAAAATTTATTTTTAAATAATCTCATTGAATGCAGTACATGTAACAGATTGCTTTAGAAAGAGGCCTATGTTCAGCAGTGTACTGATGATGATCAATCTATGTTTCAAATGGATTTTATTTGCGGGTTTTTTTGTAGTATTGTTTAGTTTTTAGTACGAAGTATTTTCTGCCTTCATGGCGATAGATGGAAATCCGCAGAAACGTAAAAAAAATCATTGAAATCAGCAATTTAAATGCAACTTGGCCGTAAACTAAAAATCCAACTCACTAGTCCAATGGACAACCGAAACCCACTCCGTACAGAAGGTGCGTACCCAGCAGTGGGTGAGTGTATAATAGAGTTATGCTGTTATTATAATATTTGGTTGATAACAATAAGTGTTTCTTAAGACCTATCATCGATATTGCTAGAATTGTGATAATTATACATAAGTTCCGATATCTCAACCTAAGACAATCAATTTCTACGCGAATTAAAACGTGTACAAAGGTACCTATAGTTAATTAATTATATATTATAGTTACTTAGCCGATGTTTCTAATTGATTGCCATCATTGTCTGCATTGTTATGACGTCAATGAATATAAAGTTGCTAAATAAAATATGCAAAAATGAAAAACTTTATACAATTACGAAAACACTAGGTTAGTCGCAGCTTCGCCCGCTTGAACAGCCTTTAGCGCTACAAAAGTGTGTAAAAACATTGTAATGATCCATAGCACCATTTGTACCACACCAGCGCCATCTATTTAAAAAACCAGATTGAAACATTAAATAATTTCCTACAGGAGCAAATTACCTGGTTTATCTCTATGCCAAATTTAATCCAAATCCATTTTTGGTTTCTGCTTCATTTTAAACATTCAAACATCCTAACATGTTCGCAAATAGTCGTATTTATAATATCTATTACTAAGATAATCTTCGCTCTCTGTATCGCCTGAAGAATTTCCTTCCGTCCAAAACCAAGACTATGCTTGTGCAAACCTTAATCCTCCCGGTTATTGACTATGGAGATGTGTGCTACTTTGATCTGAATGCAGATTTACTCAACAAACTCGACCGTCTTCTTAATAACTGCATTCGATTCGTTTATAATCTTCGTAAGTTTGATCACATCTCTTCTTACCGATCACAGTTAAAATGGCTTCCCATCCGTCAACGCCGTTCGTTGCGTGCGCTCACTACCGTCTTTTCTATTCTTACCTCTCCTCCTTCTTATCTGTCTTCCAACTTTGTTTACCGCTGTGATACACATGATAGAAACCTGCGTTTGTCTAGCATTCTCCTTCTTAAGTGTCCTCCCCATAGCTCTGATTTCCTTCACTCTTCCTTCGCTATCCAATCCATCCTTCTCTGGAAAGCACTCCCACTCGAAATCAGGTCGTGTACAACACGGGTGGCATTCAAAATGAGAGTTCGGCAATTACTCCTCGCCGAAGTAGCAGATTCTCCTCATTAAACGCATGCTCACGCCTTTTTCTCTCTCATTTCTCTCGCGCATGATTCTACTCATTAGCTTATTAATATACGTATTTATTTATGTACGTAATTGTTTATGTATATATTTTAAATAATTATTTATGTACACAGTTACATATGTAGCATATGTATATATACATATATTTTGTTAAATAATTATCATTGTATATTTATTCTCATATTTATTTTTTTTTTTTTCATTATATATAATTTACACCTGCCTCCGTCTCTCTGCACCTCCTTAAGGTCGACTGGGAGAAAATGCCCTTAGGCATTAAGTCCGCCTGTACTATACACATTCCGCTCTGAGCAGTCGTCTCGGACGGACGTATTGTTGTTGTCGTAGCGCCCCAGCTGCGACACACGTGCTCCTTCCGAGTACCTGCTCGGACGGTCCGCAGCCCCCGCGCTGCACGCCAAGGGCAACAGGTAACAATAGGACTATTGTTCTATTGCTACCTGAACACCCTTTTCGGGCTACACCGCGTCCTTTTTAGGACAGGGTTTCGCCTAACTTTTCAAAAGTATTTATTTGCCCCTTCAGGGCTAGCTCAGTGGTAAACCTAACGGTGATAACAAGCTGAGCTAGCGGTGACCCGGCCACGCGCTGCGCCCCATTAGGGCTGAAGCAAAGCCGGACGGGTGCGAATTAGAAAGCTGTGGAGACACACCACAGTTTTCGCCGCATATCACCCTCCCAACACCCTGCCCATCCAAAAATCCATCCCGTGTATCGGTTGAGCGTGCGGTCTCCGGATCAATACCGCTTACGGTACACGGCTTGATAGGGACCCTTCGCACAATAAGATTGGCGAAGGGTATACAAGCTTAGGGCACACCTATTTTAAGTTCACCCCCCCTCGCCTAAACCCGGCGAGGAGGGCCACACACTCACTCACCCTCGGGCACACCCACCCGGGGAATTAGTTTCCGCGTATACCACTTTTCCGCGATCCGCGATCGAACGTTTGTGCGATAGCCGCCTGGTTTCTTGTGTGTTCTTTCCCAGGCGGAACGCACCCGGGTAGTGAACACACACGCGGCCCTCCTCATAAATACTGTAGGCTTGGAATCAGCCGCCAACATGGCTGACTCCAGGCCTATAGAATTACCAACTGAGGTCCCCACCATCAAGGCCATCATGGACAGGGACCCCATGATGGACTCGATAGTGGATCGACTCCACTCCGATAGAGAGTTCCGCAAGTCCCTGATCTGCCTTATGAGGGAGGTAATGGAGTCCTCTGTGGAGCCGGCCGTGACGGAGTACTCTGTGAGCTCTGACGCTGGTAAAGCGCCTGAGCCCGCGGAGGGCTCCGGGATGGTCGGGTCCGCAATGGACACTGACCCTGGCACGCCCCAAATCCCCGAAACTCCAACCACCGCGGTTAAGAGACCGATACCATCCTCCTCCCGGGACTCGCAGGCGGAAACCTCGTCTTCGGAACACGACGACGATGGTTTCTCGACTGTGAAGCGCGGGAGGAAGAAACAAAGGAGCACCAACGCTCCGGCGCCCTCAACGCTCTCCGCGCCCTCAGCGCCTACCGCGCCCACTGCGCCTTCTGCGCTCACTGCGCCAACCGACGCCCCGCCGTCATCTCAGCCTGGCAAAGGGAAGAAGCCAGCACGCATTTTTGTGCAGCTTCCCCCAAACACCACCATCCCCATGATGCTGCACGCGTTCCACAATGCGGCCGTCAAGCTGTCCCACAACGAGTGGCACACAAAAAAACAGCTGTGGGCTCTTCAATGCTCCACCATCAACGACCATAGGTCGCTTACTCGTTTCCTGGATTCCAGGGAATTCTATTATTATACCCACGCCCTTGCTGACGAACGTCGTTACCGTTACGTGATCCGCGGCATTCCGCTGCAGATGACGACCCAAGAGGTTTTTTTTTTTTTTTTTTTTTTTTTTTATTGCATTTAATGACGAGACGAGCATGCCGTTCGCCTGATGGTAAGCGATACGACCACCCATAAACAGTAGCAACACCATCCAGCACCTTGACTAACAAAGTACTGTGTGGCATTCCACTGCGCTCGTCACCCTGAGACATAAGATGTTAAGTCTCATTATGTCCAGTAGTTATACTGGCTACAATGTCCTTCAAACCGAAACACAACAGTGCATGCACACTGTTGCTTGGCGGTAGAAATAGACATTGCGGTGGTACCCACCCAGACGGCCTCTTACATAATGAGAGACCTACCACCAGTCAAGGACGGCCTTCTAGAAAAAGGCATTAATGCCGTAGAGGTGCATCGTATGCACCGATCTTCCCGGGCTAACTCCCCCGGCTCCATGTACGATATGGTTCTCGCTATATTAGCATCCCCCACTGACGTCAAACGTCTTTATGAGATCCGCGATATCTGCGGTCTCGGCGGATTCCGCATAGAGTCCCCTCACAAAAAGGGAGAGATAGGACAGTGTCACAACTGTCAAAAATACGGCCACTCCTCCCGTAACTGCCGTCTCCCAGCGCGCTGCGTCAAGTGCCTTGGAGAACACGGCACCGCTGACTGCTCTCGTCCGAAAGACAGGACGCTGTGCACGGAGCCGCCTTCGTGTACAAACTGCCGCCAGTCGGGCCATCCGGCCAACTACCGGGGGTGCTCAGTCGCCCCAAAAAAATCCCCCAGGGGACCGAGAGGCTCCACCTCACGGGCCCCTCCGGCTTCTAAAGCCCTCCAGGCCCCTCAGGCCACTATTAGGCTAGCGCCTACGCCAGTGCAAAACGCATGGTTTCCGCCATTGCGCAGCACCAAACCTGCCACTCAGGCCCAAAGCGAAGCCACTCTCGCCTCCCCGGCCGTTCCTACCACCTCATCCCCATCCTCGGTACCTGCTCCCGCAGTTGCCTCCACTTCTGCTCCTACGGCTTCCAAGGCTACCTCTTCAAAGGTAGACAAGACTAAGAGCACACCGAAACCCCAGGCTCAGATGACGGTGGCCCCCTCGGCCAACTCATCTCCTGCGTCTCACGCAAATCGCGCGGTCAGCGCCCTTACTTCGGCCGGTGCAATTCGCCTCATAAGCATCCTCACCGACCTTATCAGCCGAGTTTAGGCACTAGGTTACCCAGACGAAAATCTACTTGAGGAGATTACACAAGTCCAAATTCAAATCCGTCAGCATCAGCTGACCGCACTTTTTGGGCCTATAAATGGCTAATAATACTATCACTCCCTCATCGCGGATTAAACCCCGTTCCTTAAGAGCGGGGTTCTTCAACATTAACGGTATCGATGGTCAGCGTACCGAACTTTCTCATTTCGTCCGCGACAACCATTTGGACGTTTTTCTGCTACAGGAAACGTTCCTCAAACCTCATCGACGCAATCCGAATCTTCCCAATTACGGCCTCGTACGCAACGATAGGACTTCAGGCCCCAAAAGTGGCACCCTCGTTTATTATAAAAGGTCCCTGCACTGTATACCTCTAGATCCCCCTGTAGGCTTAAGAAATATTGAGGCTTCGGTCTGCAGGCTAGCAATGACAGGTCATTCGCCGATCACCATCATATCGGCTTATCTCTCACCCTCAAAGGAGCTTCTCTCCTCTGACATAGAACTACTCTTAGGCATGGGGGAATCCGTCCTTCTGGCGGGTGACCTCAATGCCAAGAACACTCTGTGGAACTGCAACTCGACAAACTCGAGAGGCAGCGTTCTAGAGGGTATAATTGACCGCACCGCTTTTGACATCATAGCTCCCTCTGAGCCCACCCACTTTAGCTTCATAGATGACTACCACAGACCTGACATTCTCGACATAGCACTTGTTAAGAACGTATGCCTTCGCGTGCGTTCTGTGCAGGTGCTACAAGAGTTAGACTCCGACCACAGACCTGTGATCCTAGATCTCGTCCCTCAAAACGGTCCAAATGACACAGGTCCCAATACCCCGATGAAGGTGGAAACGGATTGGCGCCTCCTAGGCGCCAAGCTCTCGGACACCTCATCGCCTGATCTCTCCGCGATCCCTTCTGATATCGTTACTCCTGAAGAAACGACAAGCGCGATTCGCTCCTTCGCTAACCACCTGCGCAACGCCATGAGTGAAAGCTCCAGGGAGGTGCCGGCGGCTGAACCAAGCCACCTGTTAATCCCTGAGGCAGTGCGGTGTGTCGTGAGGAGGCGAAACGCCGCCCTTAGGCTATGTTCCACGGATCCCACCCCGGATCGACGACGTCTAGCGCGCTACCTCCAACGTGAGGTTAGACGTCGCATTCAGGAGGTCATCAATTCGAGATGGAACCGACACACCAGGCTTTCTGGAAATTGTGTCGCTCCTTCAGGAGAAACGACGTGGCATCCATGCCTCCCCTCAATCGCACTAACCAACGACCGGCTTTTGACGATAGCGAAAAAGCCGAATTGCTGGCCGACAGCCTGGAGTCTCAATGCTCCCTCGCGTCCGTTCCTGTAGACCACGACCATCTTGTTGCGGTTGACACCTACGTCGAACAAATGAATTCGGCCCCGCTGCCGCCGATCTTGCGACCGGTTCCCGTCGACCCGGAAGTCGACCCTCCGCCCGACCCTCTCGCACCGGTGACGGTCGAAGAGGTCATCGATCTGATCAAGGCACTCAAAAAACGCAAAGCCCCCGGGGGCGACGGCATTTCTAATCGCGTCCTCAAAATGCTCCCTGAGCATCTAGTCAAGACCCTCACCGCCATTTATAACGCAGCCTTTCGCAATTGCCTCTTTCCACAAGAATGGAAAGAGGCGGTTGTGATTGGCATCCACAAACCGGGTAAACCCGCGTCCGAACCCTCTTCTTACCGACCCATCAGTCTACTCAGCACTATGGGAAAGGTATATGAGCGAATCGTCCTCGATCGTCTCAAAATAGTCGCCCATCAAAACAACCTGATCCCCGCGGAGCAGTTTGGCTTCCGGTCTAGGCATAGCTGCCTTCACCAAATCCTCCGCATCACGGAGCACATCCACTCTAAATTCTACCTAAAAATGCCTACCGGTGCCCTATTTTTCGATGTAGAGAAAGCGTTCGACAAAGTGTGGCACAACGGCTTGCTTTTCAAGCTGTACACTCTCAACGTGCCCACTCAGCTCGTGCACATCATACGAGATTTCTTGTCGAATCGCGGCTTTCGTTATCGAGTGGAGGGAACCTTGTCTTCCCGACACCCCATCACAGCCGGAGTCCCGCAAGGCTCCGCACTATCCCCATTTCTTTTCTCGCTTTACACTAGCGATATTCCAAAGCCGAAGAATACCAATCTGGCACTCTTCGCCGACGATACTGCCATCTACGCTTCACGTAGAGATAAAACACAGTTGATTCGCCTTTTGCAGAACGCTGCCGACAAACTCGGCGAGTGGTTCAGTAAATGGCGAATCACCATTAATCCCACCAAAAGCCAGGCCATCCTTTTCACTAGGAGTAGGATTGCACCCCCAGTGCCTAACGCTACTGTCACAATGTTCTCGCAGTCCATCCCATGGACCAATACAGTCAAATATTTAGGAGTGATCCTTGATCGGAATCTGTCCTTCATCCCACATGTTAATGCGGTACGCGCGCGAGCCGTATTCGCGAAAAGTCAGCTCCACTGGCTCGTTAACAAAAAGAGTAAGCTCTCTATCCGCAACAAGATACGTATCTTTACGACATGTATTAGGCCGATCATGACATACGCAGCACCCGCGTTCGCTCACATACCGCCCGGTCGGATTGAGCGCCTGCAGGTTGTCCAGAATAAATTTCTACGACAAATACTCGATGCCCCGTGGTACGTGCGTAATCGCAACCTCCACGTGGACACCGACATGCCGACCATCAGACGCTTAGCAGGCGCTACTTTGACCGCGCGGTTAATCATCATAATCCGCTCATCCGAAACTCATCCATTTATACTCCATTTGACCGCGCGAAATGGAGACGTCCCCGTTCAGTCCTGACCGATCCAGATGATGCCATCACTCTGGCCATCCAAAGAAAGCACGAGTTATTGAAACTCTCACACTCCTCAAGACCGCTGTACCGTCCTCGCCGTCGAGGACCTCGCCGCGTCCCCCGATGTCCCGACCCAGTTAGCAGTTCCGGCCCGCGTGCCGATGAAAACAATGGATAGATTGGTGTATTACACCGCTAAAATCCCCTAATCGCTGATGTCTCAATCATCTTCCAACGACTGCCCTGAGCCGAGGCTCGTACCCCACTTAGGGGGTGCCCTCAGCGTGGTCGTTTAAATGTAAAGGGTTGGAGCGCCTAAAGCGTTCGCCCGAAAGTCCGGTGTGGTCAGAAAAGCCGACTCGCGTCAGGCTACTGACCGTAATGTCCATAACAAAAAAACAAAAAAAAAAAAATGTACTATACATCTGTACAAAGTGTAAATAAAAAAAAAAAATAATAATAATAATATTGTGAAAGAAAATATCTGATTCACTGCTATGTCTTCAGTGACCAGTGTATACTTAATATGCAGATTGCGCTGCTTAGATTACTTAATGATACATCCAAATATGACCTCACTGGTTTAGTGGCAGCGTAAATGGGCTGTAGTATAGGAGGTCCTGGGTTCCCAAATCGGGTAATAGTTTGTGCGGGATTTTCTGACACAAATTTTCCCGAAATTCGCTTTCATAGCCGGGATTGAGATCACTAAGAAGCGATCGTCAAAAAAATTGATTAGGTATGTAATAATATAATGAATGTTGCGTCGACAACGAATTAGTGCGAAATAGGGTACGAGATGGACAGTCGATCTGATAAAGATCATAGAAAGTCGCTGGGTGCAGGCCGCTTCCAACAGGAGGGTCTGGAAATCTTTACGCAGGATTATATAAGACATCCTGGGGATAATGATGCCGATGAAAGAAAGGTGGAAAAATAATGTGTATTTGTATTTTTAAAGTAATTTTTGTACTGAACTCATAAATTTTTCAACAGTACTATATTTATTTTCGTAGATGTGACCAACGTCATGATTTTAGAATATGTTTGGTTATATAGTTATATCAATCCACAGTCCACACGTTATGTTTATCAATTCATATTCGTACAGTCTGAAGGAAATGCAATATATTAATACTTTGTTGGATATTGAACTAATTTTAAAAATAGCCAATTGTAATTTCATAGACTTTTGCATTGTTTAGTTCTTTAGAAATGCTCAAATCTCTGGAGTCACTTAAGGATGAGGGTGCACTTTTCAAGGGCGGTTTTTTTGCTGTGAGCTAAGATAGTTCTTGCCCTGGACAACAAAGTTCAGCCGCCAGTGTAATTTCATAGATTTCGTGGTAGATTATTTTCTTGCATTATAATTAGTCTATAATTTAATCAATACTTATACCATCAGTATCACTTAGGCAATTTGATTTCTCGGTTTTTGGTGAAGAATTTGAAAATATGATAAAATAATCAACAAAATAAAATTACGAATGAATTAATTATTTTCTGGCACATTTGAGTGTTTCTGACTGTATTTTTGTTTGTGTGTAAAATATAATTCCACAAC
This sequence comes from Sphinx pinastri, assembly GCA_947568825.1. Lineage (NCBI taxonomy): Eukaryota > Metazoa > Arthropoda > Insecta > Lepidoptera > Sphingidae > Sphinx > Sphinx pinastri. Next base: position 14,772,169 of record OX387624.1, on the reverse strand, counting down.
AGAGAACAGGAAATATGCATCATAATAAATTACTTTCAAGAAAAAGCAATTGTTGTTGAACAAATTAATTTCAAGCAATTTTTATCGCAATCGAATGATAATAAACAATTTGATAATAAACATTATATAACATATACATGACATAAATACACACTCACGCCTTTTATCCTCGAAGGGGTAGGCAGAGGCACAACTAGTGCACCCACTTATCGCCGTGCTTATTCCGTCCCATGATGTGATAGGAGGCGAGCCTATTGCCATATCGGGCATAAATTTCAGACTCCGAGCTGATACTGAATAGAAAAATCCAATATCACTTTGCCCGACCCGGTGATCGAACCCAAGATCTCAGCATAGCAATGGTACCGTAATACAACTACGCCACCAAGGCAGTATTATAGGCAAAGAGTTCTAAGATTATATTAAGCGGACATTGGGAAAATTGACGTACAAATATTTTGAGCCTGTTCGTCAGTTACTCAATCTACCATGAAATAACAAAATACCTAACTAAAATTCATTAGAACATACTTTGACATGGCCGTAATGCGTAAATTGGCATATTTACTTCCAAAATATTATTTTCTTTACAAAATTTAAGCATACCGAAATGTCTTTGATTGTTGGTATAACACCATTGATGTATTAAAAAATACATCAATGTATAACACTCAAACAAATTTAATGAAAGATGAAGTTTTATGTCTTATAACGTATAAGCAAGAACTTATAAATCATTTATAGTAGAAAGAGTTTTCAACGTGTGTCTCGATGTCGAAAAAAGGTCAATGAAATTTATTGTGATCGTGTTAAATCTTTAAAAACTCTACTTACGCTTGCTTGCATATTACGCGAATTTTATCTTCTATTATTGCTTCGTTTGTTTTTGAATGTGAAATACATAGGCACTTTCCTTACCTATCTTTTAGCCGACCGCTTCCACGAATTGGTCTAGAAAACTTCGACGGAGGTCTACGTTCAGCAGTGGTCATCTCATGGCTGATAATCCTTATTTTTTTCGGGATAATTATCTCTATTTGGCTATTAGATATTTTTGTTTTGCAATAAAATACTGCCGAAAACAGTGAAAATAAATAGAGGGCTAAATAGTACGATGCCCTGTAGTGACGCATCCGCCGATGAGGCGCTTGCGAAATTTATTCGCCTGAATAATTCCGCATAATCACTATCACACTGGAAAACCATCATTAATATTAAACTTTTTTGCAATCGAACTGAGACAATTTAGTTCTGTAATAATGTTTTCTGCTTTTATTCTGTGAATTCAATTTATAAATCACTTTCAGATTGCACTCTTAAGTTAAATGGATATAGAAACGAAGTTAATATTATTCAAAGTTCTAGATAGTGTGATTTCTATTTATCTTGGCGATTTCCATCTAGTAAGCCACTATTATCGGGTTATAAAGTTTTATTAAAAAAATATCTAGAAACTTCGTATCTATAAAATATGCCTGATCTTTTGTTACTAATATTATAAAAATAGTATTGCTCGCGGCTCCGCGAATGTAAAAAAAGTTTTTCCGGGATAAAAAGTAGCCTAAAGCACTCAAGAGTAATGGAGTTATATTAGTGAAAAAATTTCAAAAACGGTTCAGCTGTTCCTGAGATTAGCGCGTTCAACCAAACAAACTCTTCAGCTTTATAATATAAGTAAAGATATAAATCTTACTAATATTATAAATGCGAAAATTTGTGAAAATATTGGGATGTTTGTATGTTTGTGAGAAGTAAACGCAGAAATAACTAAATGGATTTGGATGTAATTTAGCCCACGGGTAGATCATATACTGAATTAACACATAGACTACTTTTATCCCGGTAATTTGCTCCCATGGGAAATAATGGATATTTTTAATAATCTGATTCTTTAAGTAGATGGCGCTGGCGTCGTTCTGTGCTTTAGAGACTTTTGTAGCGGGAAAGGATTCCACGCGAGCGAAACCGCGAGTAACACCTAGTTTACTAAATTTTTTTTATTGCATTGAATGACGAGACTTGCTCGTCTAGTCATGACGTTCGCCTGATGGTAAGAGATACAACCACCCATAAACAGTAGCAATACCATGCAGCACTTCTGCTTGGCGGTAGAAATAGACATTGCGGTGGTACCCACCCAGACGGACTTTTACATATGAGAGACCTACTACCTGTAGGTTACTGTAAAGTTTTCAAGAAAATAGTTTTACACAAAATTACTTATTAGAATCTGTTGTCAATTCCTAACGAGATTCTTTGTTTAATTAAAATCCATTTTCTTATTAGAACTTTAATTATTGTAATATAAATCTACTTGGCATACTAGGTATTCTTATTTGCCAAATCCTTATTTTAGTTTTCCAACTTATTTTAGAATTTAAATATCAAAATACATACTCAATATGCCGATGTTAGTACCTTAACTAAATCCTGACGTCAAGAACCGCGTCAAGACCGCAAAATCTGGGAGAGTGCCACTAATCAAATAATTATAATTAAAACCTTAATTGCGCATGCTCACGCCTTTTATCCCCGAAGGGGTAGGCAGAGGCGCAACTAGTGCACCCACTTTTCGCCAAGCGTATTCCGTCCCATGATGTGATAGGGGGCGAGCCTATCGCCATACTGGGCACAAATTCCAGACTCCGGGCTGATACTGAATAGAAAAATCCAATATCACTTTGCCCGACCCGGGGATCGAACCCGAGACCTCAGCACTGCAGTCGTACCTCAATACAACTACGTCAGGCAGTCCAATAGTACACCCTTATCAAACTGCATATCTCTTACCATCGCCTCACGTGTGATCGAGTACCTAACACTGGTGGTAGGTTAGGCGCCTCCGTTATGAATTGCTAAATACCCATGCACGCTGCATGTGACACTCATGTTTTAAAGATCGACTATTTATAGACTAGTTGAGTTCCATTGTGTTATATTTATCTCACTATCTAATATAGTTTCAATTGTATTATGTTTAACTTAGAGTTTTATTTCCATCCTATGTTTGTATCTACATTAAATGAAAATAAAATATTCTGATTTTGATTCTGCTTCCCTTTTACCTTGGTGGCGTAGTTATATTACAAGCGCAGTGTGACCAATGCGCTAAGGTTTCCGGTTCAAACGCTGGGTCGGGCAGTGATTTTGAATTGTTATACTCTATCAGCCTGTAGTCTAGAATTGAGCTCGGTAAATGGCAATAGGCTCGCTCTCTATTACATAGGACCTAATATAGCTGAAGAAATATGGGTGTGGTTACATCTCTGCCTACCCCTAAACAGGGAGAATGGTTTGATGCTATGAATGCACGGTAGGCAGCGACTTGGTTGTGGCCAATGCCAACTTTCATGGGCGTCGGTGACCACTTACAATCAGGTGGGCCCTTAGCTCGTCTGCCTTCGGAGGCAATATATATGTTTTATTTTTTATTTTTGGAGTAGTATTTTAAAATAATATGAATACAATTATTGTCTAAATTAACATTTCTAACACTATCAATATATTTTGTACCCGACTGAATAAATAGAGAAAATCCAGTATGGACATTATAGAAAAAATGTATGATGTCTTGATGCACCTACCTTATTTATCTCTGCACCACCGTAAAGTTGACTAGGAGAGAATGACTTTGGTATTAAGTCCGCCGATATACATTTGTATATAAAGTGCAAAAAATAAATGAAAAAATGTTGCAGTAGCAACTTGAGGCCAGTCTCGTTCCGGGGTCAGCCAGTGTGTTCCAGCAAGACTAACCGATCAATATTGTAAATAGTTCTATCTTAGATATAGATGAAAAAATACAAAGAACTTATCACATACAATTTTAGCTCGCCAATATATTTTCATACTCCGAACGAGAATAGTAATTCCAAATCAGTAGCTTGTTTATTTATTAATTTAGTGATCTGCATGATCAAGTACTCCGTTCGAACAACACCCTTGATAAATCTATCCTGCCAATTCACTCATGAGAAGTTAATATAAATTACAATACGCTTCCACCAAATTATTTATTTAATTCTGCCTGTCCAGTCACGAAACATTCAAACCCATATGTAGAGCATATTTCAGACTAAAAGGAACCCGTTAATGGCTACAATAAACAAAAATCAACCAATAAGTTATGTTTAGCGAAGAAAGTGTTCGTTAATGAGTGTATGTTTAATGTTAAACAAACAACAATATTTTATACATCTCATGATTAAGGTTACGCGTGAGCAACCCGCCCTGATTTCTTAATAAATTAGCAAGCCATTACGTTTAATTGATATGATACGTACCAGGAAGCTGCTATAATCAACCTTACCACTTTCCCTTGTCTTTAAAGGAAAATACACCGTGTATATTTTTGTTAAGATGCATTTTCGTATATAAGGCTCTATGTCTCTTAAGTCGTATTGATACAACCATGAAAATTGCTTGGAAGCTCAATGATCCCACTTCCGTATACTATGAAAAGTGGACTTTATTTACGGAAGAGTTAGATTTATTTTAATTTGAACATATCTCAGAGAGATAGGTCGTTCCTAGGGTCGTTCGCGAGCCACTCTCGCAAAGTTCAACGTCCGTCCTAGCGAATCCCTCCCCCCACAAAGGCACCTGTAGACTTCTTTTGGTAATTAACAATAAAAAAAGTGCAATTATTGAGTTCAGTTAGAGGAAATGATTAAACCGTGTCTAGATTCCGAGATCTTTCTCATTTTGCACCATAGAAATGGCATTTTATAACACAATTAACTGGAAATATATGGAGCATCGTCTTTTATTCTATAACTATGGAGATTTTTGTTTTTTTCTAGTCTGAAGACTTTGTGGCGAGACCGCTCAGGAATCTAATTTATAATATGATAGTGTCGTTGTCTATCAGGCTGGTACATTGGACCCAGAGTCAACAACCCAATCTTCGTCAGTTTGCATTGGTAAATTCCGACTAATGGATGACTTCAGTAGGGTCGTCACTTGATGCAACATTGTAGCTGAAGTATAATGGAGGAACATTATTGGTACGAATAGTAAATAGGAACAAAATTAGATATTGTCCTTAATCGATATGTCGGTCTGTGAGTCAACACATCGCACTTCAAGTAATTGTAAGACATTTTCGAAGTTATGTTTAAGTTCCAACTTAAAAAGTGTGTTTGGATGTATCAGGAAGTTGACTTATAAAATTAAATGTGTCATCTGCGTTGAACGACAGGGAAGATGGGGTCCCTTCCAAATTCCAATGAATATTACGGACGTGACATGCCACAAATATGACGGTTGTTTTCTGTATTTTTTATGTCAAGATGTGTTTGAAATGTCCAAAACATGTAAAAATATACAGGCGGAAAATTCCCAATAGTTATTGTCAATTTTATTTTATTTAGAGACTGTAGAAAAAGGCTTTTGTGACATTTAACATTGTGACTACATATTTTTACCCGCATAATGTTTTTTCCGTCTTCTCGAAGTTACTGTATGGTAGTCATTACAGCCAAGATGACCATGAATTATGGTGCAGTATTCCTACTTTCATCTATCTCTCATTTAAAATACCAGCTCACAGCTTGCTAACTAGATATATTTAAGGATGTACCTTTATAATCTAATACACTCTGATACTGAAAAATCAAAACCAGCCTCTGTAATCTAAAACGGGACGTAATTAATTCATCCTTACAATAAAACACATGTTTATACATTTAGACAAATAAGTCAATGGAAAACAGGGGTCAATACCTCCTGCCGCAAAGTGAGCTCTGCCACAATATGAACTATAATGAAATCATTTATGAACTCATCAATCAAATACGGTCGAAAATCGCTAAAGGACGTCAGTGAAGTAGTCTAGACTGCTATTATCGATTCTGTGGACGTATCGATAGTACCCGCTGAAATCGGTGGCTGTTGACCCGGCGCAACCCTAATTCTAAATCGATCGACATGAATTTCGTGAATGGAATGATTGAAGGTATAATGGCAACGTATATATTGGATTGTTCATTAATACATTTTGAGGTATTATTTAATAATTGTTCAGTATTAACGTACTATTATAATTTATTATTTGTTATACTGAAAATATAATTATGCCTTTTTGTAAAAAAAAGTTTTGGTGGGATATCAACATTTAAGATTACAGTATGTAATTAATATTATTACTCTTTTAATGCAAAACAGCAGTTTAAGTCAACTACCCATTAAAAAATACAATAAACTGTGTACGCCTATAAACCTGAAATATTCTTATTTAATCGACAATAAAATATGAAAAATATCGATATCCACTAAAGTTCATTGTCGAAAACGAATGAGTTACCGAAATAAAGTCCGAAGGTGAACCTATTAAAATGCTAAAAGAGAACTAATAAAATTGACAAATAATTGCCGATACTCCGTACAGACAATTAAATTGCTTTATTACACCGTCAATATGTCCATTTGATGGACGGTGTGGGAATTTAGTTTTTAGTTACAACTATCCGATAATAGATGGCGCTTTTAAAAATATAAAACGTACGTGGATTAAATTATCTCGAAATTGTCGATGAAAAGGTTAAGTCAATGTTTTTTGTATGTTATTAAGGAAAGCTCAGATATAAATGTTTATTGACTACGGCATTAATGTGTAATAATTTATTTTACTGCCGTATTTCACAGATAAAGTAGTAGTGACACCATTTTTGTAAGGTAATTTTTGTAATAATAAATGGAATGGACATAAAAGTCTGGGAAATCGTTTTAAATTTCATCCGTAAGTATATTGATTGTAGGATAAAAACTACCTTCTGATAAAACGCCAAACAGGGAAAGCAAAAAGAGCAAAATCATTTCTGGAATTCAAAATTCTTCAAAATTGCAACACAAAGTTTCTGAAAAAATAAAACTCTACAAAACTCCATTGATTTCGTTATCCACTGTACCAGATAATTTACGCTCTACGTGTTTTTAGAATATATAGACTCATCAAAATTCGAGCGTCACCTGAAAACAATACTCAAAAACTCCAATTAAAATTCCTTCCATCTTATTTCAATTGAACTTCTAATTGGTGTATCGACGCAATTAATTTCCCATATGTACTCGAAGCACTCAGGTAATGCGATATTCCGACCACGCACAGCAATAGATTAGGCGCGCTTTTTTCACGCTTACGATGCGAACAAGGCGTGTGTCGCATACAAAATGTGGTACATTCAAGTCACGCGACATTTGGGCACTTGGAGTTTAAATTTCCTAATGGAGATCATGTTTACATGTATACTTGTGTTTTTATCGGGTTTCTTGTTAAAGCTTTAAATTGAACTATGTTTGTGAATGCGGATATAGTTGTGGATAGTGTTTTATGAATAAGTTAATAAGAATGTTATCGTCCCATTAACAATATTTTAATAATGTAATCAAACCATACAATTAGTTACCATAACATACCAGCCCTGTAATGTATACTGCCCAGTGCTGAGCACGGGCCTCCTCTACAATTGAGAGGGTTTTGGCCTTAGTCCGCCACGCTGGGCTAGTGCGGGTTGGCAGACTTCACATACCTTCGAAATTCTCAGATACGCAGGTTTCCTCACAATGTTTTCCTTCACCGTTAAAGCGACCGATAATTCACAAAGAATACACACATAACTTTTTTGAAAAGTCAGAGGTACAATTAGTTATCGAAAGATAAATGCTTATGGATTTATTTAACCATAATAATGCTAGTCAATTAAATAATTTAACAGTGAAGCAAGTCGTTTTAATTATATTATATCAAAAGATGTATTCTACTGAAACACTTACACTGAAACTGTCATATCTCGAAGGTGAATAAACAAATGTGCATGTACCTATACTACGATATTTTCTTTAAAAGTTTATATTTATTATGTAAAAATACGACAATTAACTAAAAATCATCCTAGACTCTAAAACTATTCGATGATGACATCTAAAAATTTAATATAAGAACTGAATCCTAAGCTCAATGACCTGTTTAAGGAAAATGTATAGACAGCAATAAATAATTATGCAGCGCTAGTACATTGAGAACAGTTTGGGCGGATAGTCTCTGTTTGCAGTCGGACGCTTCACTGTGGTTTAACTGGATGCAAACCTATTTTTTGTATGAAAATTATATGAATTTGTGCTGCTATAATTATGTAAAGTTTTAGTGTATAAAATAATGGGTGGAACTTTAATTTGTCTAATAAGGATTCATTCAAATTAATAAAGGGGAGGTACTAAATAAGTCGTTGGCGCGTCCCGGTGGCATGGAAATTTAAGTATCCAATTTATATGGTTTTACAAAACTGTTGAAACAAAAAATACGCGTTCTGGCAAGACAATTTATAACTATATTTATCTTGTCAAGACCGCAGAAATTTTATTCATAATATTATTTAAAAATAAGTGTGTGTGTACTTATGTACACGCGTTAGAAGTTATACTTCTTTAGCGTAACAAGATAAAAATCTTTTTAAATAACGCGCCAAAAGAAGTATAACTTCAATATAATTCGCCTTATTCTACGTTCAAAATTCAAAACTAAAATGTTCACTATAGCTAACTTCAGGGTGTCGGTTTCTCGTAACGGTGTGCGCGCGCATCGCAAATAATTATTCTCATCATTTTTCCCTAACGCGCCAAAAGAAGTATAACTTTAAAAAGAAATAAATGAATCGAAAAGAAAAGGTAACGATAAGCCACCTATAGGAAATGTCTCATGACACACAAAACAATAAACACTGGATTAGGTACCTATTACCTGTACAAAATCATAACACACGATTCGTAATTCAAAAGATGTTTCCTTTTTCAAAACAATGCTTGCAAGATGAGTTTCAAGTTTTGAACTGTCATAAAAATCGGTTCCCGAAACGCTACGTGACTTTTGTCAGTAACACTTCGCAGAAAGGGCGCCCACACGCCTGTTATAATGCGATAACGAGCTCATTACATTCATGCTAAATATCTAAACTTAAGTATATGTAATGCGATGGAATGTTATTTGAATCGTGAGTATTGAGGCTATAAATAGGTGATACGATTTTTTTTTTTTATTTGGGGTGGAAAATGATTATGTGCCAGTACATTTAATTAGGGAAGTGAACATACCTCCCATAATTAACAGCACTTGAAAACACCAAAACGCTTATAATCTTAAAATAAAAGACAAATCTATTGCAACAAGAACAGGTCCTATAAAAGTATTGGAAATTTGATAATTTTTTGTACTTTCCGAAATTACTAAATACGAAATACGACAGCATAGTTATTACTCCACATTGGTTATCTATGAAATAGTATTACTCCATCGAGGTAGATAAATCGTACTCTACCACTGTTTTCAGCTCTATCATAAACGCAAAGACAATCTCTTCGAGCAAATCCGACAGGATTTAATAATCCCTGCAGATCCACGACATGGGTGGACGATAAGTAAAACTGAATCTAATAGTTCCCAAGAAGTCTAAGTTCTAGAGCTCTATCTGGGAGCACCTTAGAGAGTGTTTGTACTGCGCTCGTATGATGCAGAAGATGGGGAACTTTATTTTAATCAGGTAGTGAAAATTATTGTTGCCTTTGTGGGGTTTCAATTATGCCGAACACAAGAGAGATAATTAATAAAGGGTATTATTTATTAACTTAATTCTTTTTGTACTTCACTTATGGCATATCGGAGATTAACATGAAGCCTCTAGGACAACCCTATCAACATTATAGACACTTTGACATTTGCCCTCCTTGATCATCAACATTTTCAACTAAACAGTGAAGCGCTGAATTTAGTTAGCAATCTCCCCGAGATACCAAATTTTTATCGAATGAGTTATCAATTGAATATTTGTTTGGGATTTTATTCCCCGGAGAATTACCGGTTAAGCGGTCAATTGTGCAAACCATGAGTCAAAATATTCATGTGGTAAGTTCAAATAATGCATTGAAGTCAAGCTGTCCAAAAACGAAGGATCTGTAAATAATAAAAAGAACCAGAAATCTTTTACTTGTGGGCTTTACAGGCAATTTTATTGTGAAATACAAATATTTGGAAATTGAAATTTTATGAGCTTAATTAAACACTTACATAATGTAACAAACATTATCAAACGCAGAGTAATGAACACAGAATTGCAAATGATAATAATAAATCGTCAGAACAAAGGCGCAGTGTAAACAACGAGGAACTCGCGCTACCATGCACCCCATAGACACCATACGTCTACTTATAGCCAAGCATCCAGAGTTTACTGGGCTAAAAGTTGAACGAACCTAGGAAGCGCTCGCGTCTCGTTGCTCTCAGCCGCACTGCGCACACACCGAGTCGAGATACTGCGCACACACCCGCCACACACCCAGTACCGACACACACCGATGGAAACGAAGCGTGAGAAATGTTGATAACTCACTTGCGTTAGCTTCGACACTTCCGAGTTTGAGTTTCGAATCGAGAAACGCTAAATCGATTTCTTTGTTTAAATTACTAACGTGTGAACGAACTTCGATTTTCGACCGGGAACAACTAATGTTGAACATTCAACGCACGTTTCCACTAACGCAGACAAATTGATGACAAAACTTTACGTCCAAATGGCGCATGTACACGCGTATCTATTCTTTCAATATTGCTTTAAAATAATATCGGAATGAGATAGTGGTGTAATTAATATCAGCGCGGCAGTGGTGTGAGCGCGTAGGTGATACGTTTAATGAGGTGCGGCGTTTGTAGTGGTAACCCGTGTGACTGGGCGCACTCCATCGACTTATGTAACCCTGGTACTTGGGATCTCGTTTGCGCATACATTTTAGTACAAGTTTTTTTTTTACATACAGTTTAAAATAACCCAACCGGCTTGACGAGGCCATTTCTTAAAAATGTCTTTGCATTTCCGCGTTGGGAAAAGTAAAAAAGGTCATTCGCGCCTAAAATTCGTTAAGTTTTTTAAGTGAATACAAATATACTGTTTGGAATTCTTGAATACATTTACGACGATTAAGTTGTAAATTTTAACTTGCGTCTTGGACAATACGTGTTAAAAAAGTTCGTGACAAGCGCCAGTACAGTTCTATGTTTCTGTAGGATGCCCATAAAGAGTTCGTTAAATGTCTAATAACCGCCGTATTATATTCAGTATACTGTGGTATTTGATGATTTTAATTTTGACGATAGATTAAGACTGTACATTTTCATTTCGAAGATTTTCTGCATTTGATCTTCACTTTGATTGGACTCGTCTAAGTTATCGATTCTCCTTCAAGTTTTGGCCGGTTGCTACGTTTAAGTTGGTTGTAAAACTCCGTAAGTTAAGCTCTATCAAGCTTTCAGTAAGCGACTATGGCAATCGGTGATGCCAAAATTATAGAATATATTGATTGCTGCAGTAGATTTTTGATAATGTAAGTAGTTTTTGTTTAATACAAGGTGTAATTTATAATTTAAAGCTTTTGTAATTTATTTTTGATAGATTAAAAACCGTCTTATGTTATGAAACTTCATAATCCATAAAAATAAATGCGTACCTATACCATAAGTTCAAAAATAGGTTAATAAAGAGTACATTAACATAGTCGTGGCTGACCATAAATGGACCACAAGTCTGTAAGGATTTATGAATTTCTTCCAATAACTGCAGTTTTTTTATTGCATTGAATGACGAGATGAGCATGCCGTTCGCCTGATGGTAAGCAGTACGAAAACCCATAAACAGCAGCAACACCATTCTGCACCTTGAGTTACAAAGTACTGTGTGGCATTCCACTGCGCTCATCATCCTGAGACATAAGACGTTAAGTCTCATTATGTCCAGTAGTTGCACTGGCTAAAATGTCCTTCAAACCTTAATACAACAGTGCATGTACACTGCTGCTTGTCGGTAGAATTAGACATTGCGGTGGTACCCACCCAGGCGGACTCTTACATATGAGAGATCACCACCAGTAAAATAAAGTAAGTTCTTCCAAATAAGTTGTAAATAACAGAACGTAGTATATTATTCGCTGATATATTTGTAAATTTACTTGACCATACATACGCTCTACGTTCGTAGCGCTACGCACTGCGAGGTGTGCCGCCTCCGAGAACACGGACTGCAATAACCTAAATTATGGTGTCTGTATTTGTTTTTTTAATGTTTCCTTCTTTCTTAATGAGTTCGTGTGTTTTCTATTTACAGCCAGTGTTTTGAATTATACAAAACAGGATATTATAAAAAGACACTGTCAGTTTTTTTTTAAATTATGAGAAAGACGGCAACTTAGCTTTTTATACATATTTTAAAAAACGATAATTGTTTTACATTGACTATGATTAAGTATGACGATTTCATTGATTAAACGATAAATGATATTCAATCATACGTACTAATCGATAGCAATAGACAATTTACAAACAAAATATCGGGTATCGACTTCCTAAGTAAGCGCTTACGTTCATCAGAGCGGGGTGAACGACCGTCAATGCAAATATACTGAACCCGTCGCAGACGCCAATTAATTCAAGCTTCGATCCTACCAAGCGAGGAAAATTGTAGGAAAATCGGAACCCACCGTGCTGCCGGGGTTATTGCAATGAATTAACATTCCGAGAATGCGATAATAAGATGCGCTAATTAACACGCGTTACGTAGATAAATACGAGACAACTCTTTGATACGTGTACTCATTATTTATGAGACAAAATTCAATAAAATAATTTCTAATGAAATAATAAAATAATTTCTGAATAAATTTCATTGAAGCGATTCGATTTCATTTTAGGCGAACTTTATCTATCATTGCTGAACTCTTTGCATAGCACTCGTTGTCAACTTGTAAGTCAGGATAAAGTAAATAATACGTAACTTATTTTAACTAAAATCTTACAATGAGCTTCATTCGTGTACGTGTCTGCCTCTAGAAGCTTTTATAGCTATTCACAGTCCATTTATTAGACATATCAATGAGCTAGATATTAGTTATCATGTAAACACACGGGTACTGGTTTTATAATCGATACCAACTACATTAAGATACGTATATACATATATAGTTAGAAGATTAAAGTTGTCATATAGGAATATGAGGTGCCTTTAACAATAAACGTTATCACTTTTTCTTAAGTCAAATTGAGAAAAATAGAAATAATAATTACGAATCCCTGATTATAGAATATATTAAAAAATGAAATAACCTTCTGATAACTGGTTATTGAAGCAGAAAATCCTATGAGATATTGCAAGTTTGCTTTCTTCTACGAATGAGCCTCAGCTATAGAAAACCAATAACTAACCACAAGCACCATCCTAGAAAATCAACCATAAAAGGTCTCTCATATTTGAGTAACCGTCTGGGTAGGTACCACCGCAATGTTTATTTCTACCGCCAAGCAATTGTGTTCATGCACGGTACGACATTCTAGCCAGCGCGAGCGTAATTATTGGGAATTATGAGATTTAACACTTTATGACTCATAGTGACAGCGCAGTGGAGTGCCACGCAGAACTGGAAATTCAAAGTTCTGTGTGGTTATTGCTACTATTTATGGGCGGTCATATTGCTTACCATCAGGTGTGCGCCAAGCTCGTCTCGTCATTCAACAATAATAAAAAAATTCACGCCATATGATATTAGGTTAGAATAGAAACATTATATTAGTTTTCAGTTTAACTAGCGCTACATAGATATTTAACAAAAAGCAAATATGCAATGAAGACATCTGTAACCCAATCCCCATCAGCGCTATCGTTATATCTGTTACTAAATATCGCTGAGACGTAATCAGGATGTAATGACGAGTGGCGGTGTTTATCACACGATATCGTTCGCGCTGAGTGCCGTGATACCCGTTCGATACCCGTCTAATTGTTAGGGCTGGCAAGTCAATTTTAGATGAGCGGCAAATTTTATATTTTAGTAGATTAAAAGATTGAAATTAAATATTTACTGGAAAATATAAATCATATAGGCTCTACATTCTACAGTGATTTTAAGAGAAAAGCATTGTAGAGCCCTATCGGCATGCCTTGAAAAAGATATTTTGTTGCATACATATGACATATTACAATACGAGCTTTTGCCCGCGGTTCCGCCCGCGTGAATGAGTTTTCCCGGGATAAAAGTCCCGCTTTATATTTTTGACTGAGAGTCCGATATTCTCACTCTCTCTCTCAAGCCTCTGAAACAGCTTCTGCATGTCGTCCTTCGAGGTAGTCAACAAGACAGTGTCATCGGCGTAACGAAGATTCGAAATACGTTTCCCACCTAGATGAAAACCCCTGTCCCAGTCTTCTAGGGTTCGTCTCATTATATATTCCCCATATATGTTGAAAAGAGCTGGTGACAGAATACATCCCTGACGTACTCCTTTAGTATAGTAGTAAGTAGCTAAACACAAAATGATCTCACAGAAAAATCTAAGAACACGATTTAATAACCTTGTCCCTCAGTGCTAACCCTACCAGGAGCGCATCAATGTAAACACGTCGCCCCTTGACTTCCTTCTATTGCAGCTCACAAATAAAACACTTCGCATACCGCAGACTATAATTTAACTTTTAGCAACCAACAAAAGCAAAGTGTGTAAGCGGCAAAACGCTAGGAGTTTCGGGAAAAATCGATATTTTGAGTAGAGAATATGAGAGAATAACATACATAATAAAAATAACTGTTTTAGTTTTAATAATATCTATGCCCTATCGTTACTATCATAAAGCAATAGATACCGATGTGTCAGACGTCAGTACATTGAAAGAAATGTGATAAAAAAGAAAGGGGGTGACTAAAAAAGAGTAATGGAAAAAATCTGCGATTTTTATAATTCTTTTCTGTCTGTCTGTTTTTCTGTTTGTTTTTTACTGCACATCTCCGAAATTACTGAACGGATTTCGATGAAATTTCGTATGGAGATAGTTTCAAATCCTACAAATGACATAAGCTACTTTTTATCCCGGGAAAATATAAAGCGGGACTTTTATCCCGGAAAAACTTTTTTACGCTAACGGAGCCTCGAGTACAAACTAGTTTCTTAATATACCTTATTACCCGACTGCGAAAGGAGGAGGGTTATGTTTTTCGAGTGTATGTATGTAATAAATATGTTTGTATGTATATTTCTTTGGCATGCCCTAGAGCCTCCACGGCTTGTCGTATTTTTATGTGAGTGGTGTCAATAGATTCGTCTTAGTCGTAAGAGTGACACTGGGTACATCAAATTAAAAAAAACGAAATTAAGCATTTTTGGCGGCTAAAAGTACTTAAAAAAAAAAATTAAAAAAAATACATCGAGTGTGGTATCAAAATAAAGAATTTTTAACGGTGATTACGAATATAACATATGTTTTATTGGAGTTTGGAATAGGAAATGCTGATAAATCACATCACACTTCACACTAATAATAGAAATGCGAAGTTTGTGTTAGTTTGTTACTTCTTCACGGCAAAACGGCTTGACGAGTTTGGCTGAAATTTGGCACACAGGTAGTTTATAATCTGGATTAACACATAAGATACTTTTTATCCCGGTATTCCCGTGGGAATGGATAAAACAGGATTAAACCTATTACCTAAAGGTGCTTGAAAACTAAAAAGATGGAAATAAAAAAAATCTATTTAAAAAAAGCAAAAACCCTACTGCGTCAATATCTGCCATCTTTATTAAATTTATTGAAGAACTGAAAAGATAGAAACAAGTTTATTTTTAATATTTTATTTTGGTTATGAATAATCTTTGTTGACAGTGTTCACAAACGCAGTCGGAGGCATCTGCTCACTCCGAGGTTTTGTTGCTCTACCTATATCACCAACCAAATTATGAGCAGTGAGCGTGTTATGGCTCCGACAGGTTTTGTGAACACTGTCAACAAAGATTATTCATAACCAAAATAAAATATTCAAATAAAAATCTTATTTCTATCTTATCAGTTCTTCAATGAATTTAATAAAGATGGCAGATATTGACGCAGTCAAGTTTTTGCTTTTTACCCGACTGCGAAAGAAGGAGGGGTTATGTTTTTCGAGTGTATGTATGTATGTATGTATGTTTGTATATTTCTTTGGCACGCCCTACAGCCTAAACGGCTTGTCGTATTTTTATGGGAGTGGTATCAATAGATTTGCCTTAGTCGTGAGAGTGACACTGGGTACATCTAAATTAAAAATAAACAAAAATACTGATTTTTGGCGGCAAAAAGTGATCTCAAAAAAAAAAAGTTTTCAAAATACATTGAGTGTGGTATCAAAATAAAGATTTTGTAACGGTGATTACGAATATATATATAACTTATATGTTTCATTGAAGTTTGGAATCGGAAAGCTAATAAGATGCTTGAGAACTAAAAAGATGGAAATAAAAAAATATATTTAAGAAAAACAAATAACCCGACTGCGTTCTATATCTGTCATCTTTATTAAATTCATTGAAGAACTGAAAAGATAGAAACAAGATTTTAATTTGAATATTTTGTTTAGTTTTGAATAATCTTAATTGACAGTGTTCACTAACGCAGTAGGAGGCATCTGCTCACTCCGAGATTTTGTTGTTCTACCTATATCACCAACTAAATTATGAGAAGTGAGTGTGTTATGCCTCCGACAGCGTTTGTGAGCACTGTGGTGAACACTGTCAACTAAGATTATTCAAAACCAAAAGAAAATATTCAAAATAAAATCTTGTTTCTATCTTTTCAGTTCTTCAATGAATTTAATAAAGATGACAGATACAGACGCAATTGGGCTTTTTGTTTTCCTTAAATATATTTTTTTAAATATTTACGAGCCCAGTAAAAAATATATAATATTCGTCTGTGAATGTTCCACGAAATATTTCTCTATTCCCTTATTAAATTACTTACTATTATTACTACAAAGGAGGAAGGAGAAAAACAAATATTTCGATAAAATTTCCTTCACGGTCTGTGGAGTCCGCGCGTCCGTAACACCCCTACCAGGAGAACATGGACGCAAACGAGTTTCCATAGCTTTCCTGCTGTTGCGACTTGCGACTCGCACCCGCGACCACACTGGGCTAAAAGTTCAACGACCGTCATAACATCGAGTTAATGGTGACACAATTTTTATATTAGTTTTACTTTAGTGGGTATTATTTGTTAAACGGAATACATATTTGTTTTCTCAATTTAAAAACACTATAGATACTTCGCAGCATTACATTTACAAAGACCACTGTATTAAGGTCATGAAAATCATAGATTTCCTTAACAAAAGGAAAATAAGAAAAAGCAGAACATATGATTATTAGACTCCATTTTTTTTATTATAATTCAGAGAGAATGAATTAATTCATTTAGAGAGATTAACAAATTAAGTGCCAACCAGATTTTATTGATCAAAAACCAAAAAATTTGGAAGTGAAATTATTTATTGCTTACCTTCAAGAATGAAACATAAAGGACATGTCCAAAAACGGTCCCAAAATCCTAACCAAGACAGTTTACATATATTTGGATAGAACTCCTAAAAACTAGCCTATTACAATAAATCGTTTTATTTTAAAGACCTCCGATTTTGAGATTTATGTAATTTTATTTTGCTTAAAAACTACACTTAATATGAACGTTTTTATAAAAGTTAGTTATAAATGGAGACTCTAAAATTTTTTTTTTAATGTATGCAAGATACTTTTTTTTTTTAACAATGGACTGTTATTATTGTCTACAATCATACTACACATTTTTACTGACTCTCAAACGATGTTTCCAGCGGAATCCACGACAATCTTATCGTTTACACTTCAAAAAACAATATTCATGTACTTATCCAATACACTTAAAATTACAACGGTCGATATAAATAACTTTGGGAAAGTTGTTGTAAAAAGAAAGCTCAAGACTGCAACAGTAACCATCAAGTTACTAGGAATGTATAAAATAAAAGAGATAGCATTGCTATCGTTCAAATAAATGTTTGAGCTCTTTTATCTGCTATCTCGAGATAGTAATGTGTATTGTTGTTACTGTTTTATCGTACTATCTACTAATAATGTTTTCCGTCTTGTTTTTGGAACGAAGTTCCTTATCGCGCGTTGTGAAAGGGGGCTAGACGGAAAAAATTCTCACGAAAAGTTGTCACGACACTTTTTACTATTATCTTACTAATATGAACCTTAAATACAATGCCTTAAATAGACTGCCTCGGTGGCGTAGTTGTATTACGGTACGACTGCAAAGCTGAGGTCTCGGGTTCGATCCCCGGGTCGGGCAAAGTGATATTGGATTTTTCTATTCAGTATCAGCCCGGAGTCTGGAATTTGTGCCCGATATGGCGATAGGCTCGCCCCCTATCACATCATGGGACCGAATACGCTTGGCGAAAAGTGGGTGCACTAGTTGCGCCTCTGCCTACCCCTTCATGGATAACAGGCGTGAGCATGCATGCGTAAATACAATGCGTAGAAGCTATAATTCTTGAAACGAGTATATTTTTATTTATTTTATTTATTAAAGTCATTAAAACCATTTCTTACTAATCTAATATGAACCTTAAATACATTGCGTAGAAGCTATTTCCCCAGCGTTGGCACGGCACGAGTACAAAAGAATTGAACGTAACATTCTTTTTTCAAATTTTGTTGATTTATTCTACTTTACTACTACTGACATTTATCAATAACAAGACTAAACGTGCTTTGCTCGCGTTTAAAAATCTACTTTATGTGGTAAGCGTAAGATCGAATTTGTGTTTAGTCAATCAAAATTTGTGATAAAAATGCTACGCAATAGCTTTACCGCGGTAGTCTCCGAGTGCCACACGTATTTATTTGTTTTTTTCTCTAGAAACTTGTGTATTGGAACGGAAATAGGAAAATATTTATATATTTATATATATACACACTCTGTTATATAAATAAAATTTTATTACAATTCCTTCACTAATTAATCGAAAGGAACTTCGTTCCATCCGGGTGTCCCTTGACACCTCTCATTTTTTTGTTTCTTAATATATGGTTTTCATTATTGTATTCGTTTTTTAAATTCCAAATTGGAGCTAAATAAATACATAGGTGATATATATTAACGTTAAGCTTGAAAATATTTAAAAAATCATAAAATGTGTGTGTGTACTTATGTACACGCGTTAGAAGTTATACTTCTTTGGCGTAACAAGATAAACATATTTTTAAATAACTCGCCAAAAGAAGTATAACTTCAATAACTTTCGCCTTATTCTACGTTAAAAATTCAAAACTAAAATGTTGACTATAGCTTACTTCAGGGTGTCGGTTTTTCGTGACGGTTTGCGCGCGCATCGTAAAAATTTACTTTCATCATTTTTCCCTAACGCGCCAAAAGAAGTATAATAAAGGAAACATTATTTTCTGAAGTAAAGTAACGAACTGCTTTCCTAACCTTTTCCATACTTTTTAATAATAATAATATGGTCTCATTTATTGCTGACTTGGGCAGAGCGGCTAGCGAATAGAGATGCTAGATGGTCGCCAGTCGCCACTACCGTCGTTCATGGCAACGGGATTGCTGCGACAGGCGTGGCTAAGTAAACACTTAGTATGGTTTTAGGAACTGGATCTAAAACTCCAGCAGATGTCCGAAATACAATGGACTTTGGTTTTTATTTACGGTTTTCAGATGTTTCTCTTTACACAGGTATAGAAGGACGTAGTATTACACTTTGGGTGGAGCAACGTTATAATAATTAAAATTTGATAAACGCTAATTGACACAAAGTTTAATCACGTCAGCAAAAGTATGTCTTTTTTTAAACAACATGCATAAACGGCTGAGCCTTATACCAATTCCTTCAAGCTACGTCATCGCGCGGTATCACTTTAACTTTTTGGACTACTAGCGCCACTCCAGGTTAGTTTTTTTTTTTTTTTGTGCACTAGGCCAACCCTTTACTCTAATCCTAAACTACATTATTTTATATGCCTTCATCATAATGTTGGTACATACTGGTCGTCATCGATGGTGCTAGTTTTAATTGTTAGGTTATAAATGACTTATAAATTACGAATTGTTCTATTATGATAATTTTATTGCCATTTTACCCATTGTTTTTATTCCACAGTTCAACTAAATGGCTTTTGACTTTTGAGCTTTATAAATTTACGTCTCACCAGAATAATAAAACAGATTTAATTTTAACTAATTATTTTATTCCATTTTCATTTCAATCCTTACAATTCATATGGTCTCTCGCTATTAAAGCTTCATACGTATTTAAAATATTATTTTGGTTATTTGTTTCTTCTACGTGTATTATTTCTTCTAAAGTACTTTCATTTAAAAATTTCTCAATGGAATCGAGCAACGTGTTAACTGATCTCACACTCATGTTGACCAATACTTGAATGAACTATGGAGCCGTAATGAAAAACCTGTACGCCCACACGAAAATAGAGACAATAAGGTGTTTTAAAAACCAGTAGAGTTGGATCCCTAACTTTGCCCTTCTTTCCTTCTTGAATTCGTTATTAATTTCATAAACTTAGAATACAATGGAGGTCTTTACATAATGGTGTCTAAATGTATGTGGGCAGTAGGCGCCATTCTTAATTCATGAACCTTTTCTATTTGATAAAAAATATTCAATTCTTGTGTTGATATCGTAATGCATTTTACAATTATGGAGATATGCATATTTATAAATTGATACGTTCAAATATTGTGCTCCTTAATATTTTTTATAAAGTACATAATATTTTATGACATTATTAAATAATGAAATCTTAACAATAGAAATCATGCGAGTACCATTTTAACATACAATAACAACAACATACATAGTAGTTTTTATTATAATTAATTATATTCCATATAAAACGTAATTATCATTCGATATCAAATCAAGTTGCATATTTTGCGACCAAAAAAGATTACAATAAATATATGGTATCGTTATCATGGTCTTTCTTATCAATAGATAAAATGAATGACAAGACAACAGACACTCCAATATTTATCGACAGTCAAAACCATCAAAGTCACGAAATAACCAACGTAAGCCGTCCAAACTACCAGGCGAGCATAACGTAAACAAAAGTAAACTATTTCGACAGCCGAACGCTCAATAAAAACTTCTAAACTTGAACATAGGGCAAGAAAGAGATGCAGCTACGAGATAATCCTGCTTCTCTGTCACTTTACGTCAGTTGACAAGCAGTGGGTGAACGAACTTTGAGAGTTTACTGGGCTAAAAGTTGAATGTACCTCCGTTCGCGGACATTACGAACAAGATAGCAACTTTACCATACCCACCACACACTAAAACAGCTCAAACATCTTTTTCTGCGCATTTCAAAGCGAACCGTAAAGTTTTAATATAAAGTGCAGATTTATTTAGCACGGTCGATATTTTATGTCATTCGACAATACACTGACGAGTTTCTCACGACTACCTCTACACTCGCGCGTAGTTAGTGAGACGTGTGTGCAGATGAGACGGTCGCGCATGTGTGCGTCATCTGGAGGTTGGTGTAGTCTTGAAAATAATTTCGCGGTCACACTGCGCCGGCGGGTTCACACAACTCGAACCACCTGTCTGTGTTGCTCGCCTGGTTATTTATATCTATGCGAGTGCCTATGTAATGTTGGATACGATGATGTATCCAATGTAATTTGTATTCATTCAATTAAAAAGTTCTCTCGGAACAAGTTGGGACGCCGTGTTTATGACCTTAAAATTCTGGTTGTGATGGCCACTTTCGTTCATTTACCCGTGGTATCCTAACGTCGTGGATTATGAGTTATTATTCTCGACCTCTTTTAAATCAACATTTGTAATAAAGGACAGCAAGTAAAACCCGATTTCGAGTTCCAACTTCCCAATATCGTCTTTCAATGTTAACAAAATTATCTTAATATCTATGTTTTTTTTCGTATGTACTGGCCATTTTTTTTATATCTTAAAGTTTTTTAAACCCTTTGTACAACGGCCTTCTTTCTTCGGTCAAATCTCGTTTTGTCTATCACCTTCACACCAGTGACCAGACTGAAAAAAGGGTACTATATTTTGTAACAACCAATGATCTTTTCAATAAATTATTATGCATAGCGTAATATTCAAAACGAATAATATTAACTTAAAAAATCACGTAAATAAGTTTTAGGAGTTTGGCATATTATCATCATTCATCAGCCAAATGATGTCCACCGCCGAACATAGGTATTTGGCATATACTGTCGTATCAATTAAATTTTTTCCATGCCGCTCCCACCAGACCTCAGTCATTTTAATTCTTACAACTCCATCCAGTAATTAAGTTAGCAAACATTAGAACGCTTGTCGATTCTATTCCTGGATAAAGATGTAAGTATAATATTCAACGTATTTTTATGACTATAATATCATGAGTGTATTATGCAGAACCTTTTTATGTGGTTATACATTATGGTAAGTTAATGACGTCTTTATATCCTCGGTGTAAAGTGGAAGGGGAATCTAAAGAATACAATAATAATCATGTGCCGCTACTGCAATGAGATTATGATGACACATCGCTTAATGCATGTCATTCCTCACTTCTTAAAACTAGAGGTGATATAAGTATTCCTGAGTCCATCGGGGTAGTACTGTCTCGTAGAAAAGCAATGGGAAGTGACAGTTTGATGTTACGTTTCGATTTATTTTTTTTATGGAATTGAATGACGAGACGTGTATGCCGTTCGCCTGATGGTAAGCGATAAGACCACCCATAAACAGTATCACACAGAATAACACCATCCAGCAACTTGAGTTACAAAGTACTGTGTGGCATTCCACTGCGCTCGTCATCCTGAGATATAAGATGTTAAGTCTCACTATGTCCTGTAGTTACACTGGCTACAATGTCCTTCAAACACAACAGTGCATGCACACTGCTGCTTGGCGGTAGAAATAGACATTGCGGTGGTACCCACCCAGACGGTCTCTTACATATGAGAGACCTACCACCAGTATACAATGATATTTCCGAAGGTCCAATCACCTCCTTCCATTCCTTAATGTCTATTCCTTTCTTTGACTCCTCGAGTATTTTCGGTGTTTATGGGTGATTGATATCGGTGAGCCACCTTCTCGATTGTCGGTCTATGAAAGGGAAAGAATCAACATAATTAGCAATAGAGCTTTGATCATGTTTACTGAGAATAAGTAAAAAGTATTTATTAAAAAATAAGCATTTATTTAAATGCTCTAAGTAGAAAAAAAAAACTATAAATTGAATCAAACTTTGTATAATACTATGTAGAGATAAAAGCTTCTCGCGAGATTTACTTTTGTCAAGATCAAGTTACATAACGATTGTATTATCTACACAAGTAAATCTAGCGACAAGCACTTATCTCTACATAGTCTTAAACAAAGTTTGATTCAATTTATAGTATTTTTTTCTTTTTAGAGCATTTAAATTAAATTTTGTTTTCATTTTTTTTTACTCTATTTTTTAGTTTTTGGTTATTTTTTGAGTTGTTCTCAGCAAGCCCTTTCATTTGATAGCCGTATTATAGGAGTGCGTAAAAAATAACTAGTCCGCTATCTTGGGTCGTCCGCCATAATATATTTAGAGGAAAGTCATTTTATTTTTTGTATTCTTCTCAGCAAATTCTTTCATTTGATACCCATATTATAGGAGTGCCTAAAAATAATCAGTCCGCTATCTCGGGTCGTCCGCCATAAAAGATTTAGAGGGAAGTCATTTGGTTTGTTGTATTCTTCTCAGCAAACCCTTTCATTTGATACCCATTTTATAGACGTGCACAAAAAATAACTAGTCCATCATCTTGGGCCGTCCGCCATATTGGATTCAGAACGCGTATACAAAATTTCAACGCAATCGGTTGATGGTAACTGCTTCAAAATTGACTTGCAAGATTGCACCCGAACAAACATACATACATTGCAAGTTAAATAAAAGCTTGTAAAATATAACTAGTTCGGCTTGAAGTACTTCATAAAATTAAATATTCAATCAGGAAACACTACATAATGTTAATGATTACGAATATAAATATATTTATTGCTGATATTCCAAATATAAGATTGTGTTAGATATTTCCTATACACAACAAAGTAAGAATCTTTTCCCGATTAAAAACACATAACTTGAAGCTTATAGTTTATAAATGATTTCAACAGAAATAGGACAATATAATTTTATATGCGAACATAAAAATGACGACAATAACTCTATAGTTTTTCCACTCATAAACATCTCCGATGGGCGTTAATTTGTCTCATATAAATGATCGGTCTGTATAAAAACGCAAGGAAATCGAAAGCGTGGTTTTAATATAGTTAATGGGTTAGGACACCTGCTTCAACAATGTCGCACCTGGTAATGGGAATTTACAGTAAACACTGGCAGCACTGAATGGATTGCTTTAAAAATTGCCACACTTAGACATGAAATATTAGCGCATTAGTTTTTCTTATTGCAACACCTATTTGAAGCTCGTTAATTAAGTACATGATAAAATTCGAATAAAAGACAAGTGTCGTAATAAAGTATCTAATTATTTTTCTTTTTTTACGTTTATTTTACGCAAGAATAGATTTCTCAGACGAGGTTTACGATTACTCTTATAAACTAAGTTAATAATATACAAAACATGTTTTGCCGATACTTTAATAAAACACTAGACTTCTGCTCGCGGCTCTGCCCGCGTGAATGAGTTTTTCCCGGATAAAAGTCCCGCTATACATTTCCCCGGGATAAAAGTTGCCTATGTTACTCGCTGATAATTTAGCTTTATATTGGTGAAAGAATTTTTCAAAACGGTCCATTAGTTTCGGAGGCTATTCAATGCAAACAAACAAGCAATCAAATCTTTCTCTTTATAATATTAGTATAGAAGATAAAAGCGGTACAAGACAAATAATCAATTTTGAAATGAATACTATGATTTTTTTATGAAAAACACAAATAAGAATTAATACAAAGTAAAACCAACATATAATAATAAATTTATCTTCATAATCTTATAAACCATCTTGTTAAGTATTCCGTCTGACGGCTGGGCGGAGAATACAACGATATCTCCTGCGTGTCGTAAGAGGCGGTTAAAAGGGTCATCGGGACCTTCAGCAAAGCGAGGTCTGCGCATAGGCGATAACTTTCGTGCTGTCGTAAACACCGCCAAAGGGCTCGGCAGACGGCATGCCGGCAGCAACTGGTAGTCATATAAGGGTTACCAGAAAACTTCTTCGTTTGGGAACGCTACTTACGCTTACCTCTATGATTTTGCCCGCGTAAAACCAAACTGAATAAACATTCTTAAATCATTGTGTCTAAATAATACACAAAAAATCTTTAACAGTAACATTCGTTACTGTTAAAGATTTATATATATATGATTTAAGATGATATGAATATATAATCTTAACCATATAGTTCTAACAATTGCGAAATAAAATACGTTAGCCATTCATACCAAAATTCAAAAACCCAGAATTCCAGACGGGATTACACCGGAAGACCAGAAGTCCAACTCAATAATCACAAGCACTTACAAACATCGCGTGCTGGTAGAAAACCACTTTATTTTATTGATCTAGCGTCTTCGAAATCCGCTTGGCCACACTTGCGTGTCCATGCTGGGGTTATTGTAGTACAGCACAACACAGGGTGCAGTGACCCGGCAGATTGTAACCGAACCAACAGGCTAATTCACTGGCAAATTAATGGCGAAATTTTAATCAAAACTTACAGAACATTTCCGTGCTTCGATGTTAGGGGGACGGAGTTGGGAATAGTAGGCGGCATTAAATGATCTATAAAAGTTTATGGTGATTTAAATTCATGTAGGTTTAATTATAAAATGGATATTTTAATTGTTGGCATAATATTATAACTAAGTGATAGCTAAAATGCATGCACACTTTATTCGAGTCCAATACCAAAAGATATAAGGATTTTATTATTTAAAGGAGTTTAACGGACATTGTTTTCAGCCCCGAACTAAAATAATTGTTAAGTTAGAAATTACTGAAGATGATTCAAAATCAAATAAGACGTACTTTGGTGGGTAAGGATCCCACAATAAAGACTATAATCCAACTCTGGCAGTAATAAAATAAGTTGAACGATGTTTAATGCTGATTTACTATCAATCCTTGGAACAAAATAATCGGAAATCAATTTTTGTTGTCATAAAACAAGGTTCTTGTCAAAAGGAGCCCATAAACTTTGACTACATCCATAATTAATTGACGGACGTATACAATCCAATGGACTAATCGTCCGACAATCGACAGGTTGTCGACTCAGTTGCTAAGGATAATTAAGTATGCTTTTTTTTTTTTTTTTTTTTTTTTTTTTTATTGCTTTGAATGACGAGACGAGCATGCCGTTCGCCTGATGGTAAGCGATACGACCACCCATAAACAGTAGCAACACCATCCAGCACCTTGACTGACAAAATACTGAGTGGCATTCTACTGCGCTCGTCATCCTGAGACATAAGATGTTAAGTCTCATTATGTCCAGTAGTTATACTGGCTACAATATCCTTCAAACCGAAACACAACAGTGCATGCACACTGTTGCTTGGCGGTAGAAATAGACATTGCGGTGGTACCCACCCAGACGGCCTCTTACATAATGAGAGACCTACCACCAGTTCTATTTAAAACAATAATAAAAAAATGTGATATTTGTAAATGTTAGTAATTTGTTTTATATGCAATTTATGGGGTAACGTATGCTCTATACAAAACAAAAAATGAACAAAAAATAGGTATTATAACTAGGTATATTTTATTATACGTTAATACATTAAAAATATGTGACTTTAATAAAAAAAAAACTTATGAAAACGCCTGGAATTTGTAGTTGAGTAACCAGCACACAAGTATTTAAAAAGTAGATAGATACATCAATAGTAGACAAAAAAATTATATTAACCGGAGCATAGTATTTCTAATACAGGGTTCTGATAGGCAAAATATACAACATAAAAAAAGAACACATTTTTATGTTTCTAAAAAAATGGTATAGCCCGGTAGCTGGCAGCCGCTTTCAGCTAAACGAAAAGATATGAATGACAGCACGTCTTAAAGCGTTTTCGTCATAAAACGATAAAGGTGGACACCCACTTTAAATATGTCCATTACGATAACGAGTACATCTGAATATTTTTAATGAAATTATGATTCAGTTTGCTTTCTCGACAAGGGGGCGGGTTGTTGCGCATTCCTAAATTTAGGGTTGCTAGCAATTCGAAAGTAAAGCTTTTTATATTTATTTTTTTCTTAATTATAAAAATTTACTTGATTGAATTTTAGTAAAAATTGTTTTATATATATGTAGATAACTCTTTATTGAACATCATATAAGTAAAAGAAAAAATACACAAACATACTTATTAATGATATATAGTGTAACAATAGGCGTTTATGTAAAGTAAAAATGTTCTATATTATCTTTTAAAACTTTGAAACAAGACCATGTACTTTTTAAACTGTACAGTCTAGTTAAATACATACATTAACAATAATTTTATGAAACCCAAAAACCAGTGAATATGTCACCTGAAGGTAAGTGATCACTACCACTTGTTAATTCCAATAATATCAGACATCGGGATAAAGGATCTTTAAGGAATATTCTATCTATCTCTTCTTCTTCGTCGTTTCCTTCATGACTGAAGGCTTGCCCGCTTTGGCAAGCCTTGGTGGTGGCGCTGACAAGCTGCTTCCACTCCACCCTGTCTTGTGCCTGTCGCAGAGCATCCGTGACTTGGATCCCCATGACCTCTCTGATGGTGTCAGACCATCGGGTAGGTGCTCGGCCTTTAGGTCTTCTGCCATCTACACTACCTACCACAACCAGCTTATACAGGTTGTCTGATTGCCTTCGTGCTACATGGCCAAAGTACGAGAGGATCCGCTGGTAGCAGATTGTGGAGAGTCTGGTTTTAATGTTAAGCTGGCTGAGTATGGATATATTGGTTCTTTTTGCTGTCCACGGTATACGCAACATTTTCCTCCAGCAACACATTTCGAAAGCGTCGATCTTTCTCCGGTCCATAGCGCGGATCGTCCAGGATTCGGATGCATACATGATTCTATGTATACCAATATTATAAAGAGGAAAGATTTGTATGTAAGTATGTTTGTAGCGAATAAACTCAAAAACTACTGAACGGATTTCGATGAAATTTGGCACATGGATAGATCATGTCCTGGATTAACACATAGGCTACTTTTTATCCCGGGAAAATATTTTATCCCGGAAAAACCTTTTCACGCGGGCGAAGCCGCGAGCAGAAGTCTAGTTTTAAATATTTTAGATGGAAATTCGCTAATGCTTATTTACCAATTTAATTTCTCTGAACGGGCTTAATTTCAGAATTCACGTCGTATTAGCATATTGAATTCATGCTAACAAATACATATAGAAAAAACTTAAAGATATTTTCTATTTATATTACTGCAAAGTTGCACTTTTATGCACAGTATAAAATTAACTCATAATTAATATCGCGTTCACAAATTATCATTATATGCCTATATTTATTGAAATATGTAATAATAAAACTTATGTATATTGAAACGGATATTATTATGAAGTTATATTCTTCTTGGTCTTGTCTTTATTAGTACTGTCTAGTTTACTATTTGGAAATAACTAAATCTTTCTTTTCTTGTCCGAATATTGATTGATAGTAATCTAAAATATATTATGTGCAATTTTGTCGAATGACCAAAATAATTTAATAGTAGAAATAGACCGAAGCAACTGTATGAGTCTAATAAAATGATAATTGTACGTTAAAATACTCAATGAAGTATAAATCAGAATACTCAGATAAATCAGTGGATTGAGATGAAATTAGGACTAATAAAAAGTTTTGTAGGTTTTCATCATCATCATCAGCCACA
The DNA here is from genome assembly GCA_947568825.1 of Sphinx pinastri. Taxonomy (NCBI): domain Eukaryota; kingdom Metazoa; phylum Arthropoda; class Insecta; order Lepidoptera; family Sphingidae; genus Sphinx; species Sphinx pinastri. The sequence continues at coordinate 14,743,387 of OX387624.1, read as the reverse complement.
TGACGTCCACTGTCGAACATAGGCCTCCCCCAAAGATGTCCAGACGGACCTGTCAAAAGCGGCCTGCATCCAGCGTGTTCCTGAGACTTTTATCAAGTTGTCTCTCCACCTTGTAGTTGGACGGCCGACGCTGCGCTTGCCAGTACTTTGTAGGTTTTGATGATTAGAAATTGATTTAAGGTGTCTTGAAAATTGTCGTACCGTAAAAAATCGCTTAAAAAAAGAATATGTAGAAATCACATAAACACTTTTCCGGATATTTTTTTTTTACCGGCAACCCTGAGTTTAACAATATTTAGCTGGGAATTTTGCTCGGTCGTTTCGGTCAGTGACCGCTGTATGCTGTATTTTGATTGAATTTTACCATTCAATTGGTAAATAATTTAATTTTATTGTGAGCTATCAAATGTTTATTGCGTTTATTTAGTAGAGTGGATGAGGTGAAACGTATTAATAATAATAAAATAGATACATATGGATTTATATCTTGGCTTTTACGTAGAATATAAATTAAATATACATAACTTATAATAAAAATCAAATAAAGATTAATTATAAATTATAAACTAAGCATTGGTGTGCATTTATTACGGATATATCAAATAAAGCTTTTAATTGAAAACGGAGTAATTTAAAGTTCACAATATGTCAACGAAATCATCGCTTTATAAATTTACAATCTCAATTTGGGCGATATGTATGCCAATAGTCATTTCTTGAATATGCTTACTTGCTTTTTTTTCATGACGCGACGCAACGGATTAAGGAGGTCGCTTGCCAGATAGAAGCGTCGCAAAGTCTTAGAACCTGGCTGCCGCTTTCCGGGGTCATCGGGTTCTCATGAAGTTAGTGGCGTAGCGTGGTTGTAGCGGGGCTTTCCACCCCGGGCGGCCTTTTTAGGAGGGCGTCAAAATGTGTAAAATAAAACCTTTTACAAAGGAGAATGCCCAAATCTGGTCCCATTCTTTAAAGGGAGTGTATGGCCTTGTGAAATTAATCATAATAAACGAAATATTTTTAGAAATTATGCGGGACGGACTCCCATACACAAATGGGCATTCTCCTTTAAACTTTTAGGGAGGTGTGGGGGGTTGGGTGTTGCGCGCGTGACTTTTATTACTTGACTTTTTTTGGTGCCTTCAGGCGGCAAGAACCCCATACTACGCCACTGCATTAGGCATATCCAGTAAGACGGGAATAATTTGGCAAGATGACGGCGACACACCATCTATCGTCGCGCTGGTTGACATTATATTTGGACTATAATGTACTTTTTTACGCTTTAGCATGACAAACATACCTAAATATGAACCATCAGATGTCAACGCTTTGAACGCTTACTAATTTTAGTTTTAAAGTTACAAAAATACAGACGACAATCAAATTAAATTGATTCTACGTTGACACTTCACTGCATTTCTAGAAGGAAAGTTTTCGTCGCATAATATTATTTTCATTCGCTAAATAGATCAAAAATAAATAAAAGGTACCTAATAAGAAAGCTTGACGTCACCTAAGAAACAATTTAGCTATTTGAATTCAATAATCTAAAAAGTATTATGCATGCCAAAGATTACATAGAGCGGACATTGGGAAAATTTTCATACGAAAATTTTGAGCCTATTCGTAAAGCGCAAATTGGCATATTTCCTTCCAAAATATTATTTTCTGTACAATATTTGCGCATACCGAGACGTCTTGGCACATGGATGTGTCAGATAAGACAGCGACTTATTACCCACGAGTAATAACTTTGGGACGAAAAATTTGGGCCTGATGTCCGGTCTATAACTATACTGTTTAACGTCTTTGATGCATGTATAACCCACTTGCGTCACAATAACCTAGTCGAAGCGGCGATAGCCTAGTTGGAAATGGAACCGACTGCTGAGACGAATGTGCGCAGGTTCAAAACCCAAGGACACGCACCTCTGACTCGATTCCGTCTTGAGCAGCCGACTCGGACGGACCTATTGTTTGCCATAGCGCCAGCTGTGGCACACATTGTTCCCTCCGGGTACCTGCCCGGTCGGATAGTAGCGACCTCGCTACGCGTCAAAGCCGACGGGGAACAATAGGACTATTGTCCTATTGACTACCTGAAAGCATTTCGGGCTAAACCGCGTCCTTCTCAGGACAGGGTTTCGCCCAAACTCACGTCTAAAGTATTTATTGCCCCTTCAGGGCTAGCTCGGTGGTTAACCTACCGGTGTAAACAAGCCAAGCTAGCGGTGACCCGGCCACGCGCTGAGCCCCTTCAGGGCAAAGCAAAGCCGGACGGGTGCGGGTTTGGAAGCTGTGGAGACACACCACAGTTTCCACCGCATATCGCCTTCCCTACCTTACCCTTCCCATAAATCCATCCCGTGTGTCGGTTGAGCGTGCGGTCCTCGGACCAATACCGCTTACGGTACACGGATTGATAGGGACCCTTTTGCACAATAAGATTGGCAAAAGGGAATACAAGCTTAGGGCACATCTATTTATAAGTACAACCCCCCTCGCCTATACCCGGCGAGGAGGGCCACACACGCACTCAACCCCGGGCACTCCCACCCGGGGACTTAGTCAATCTTTTTCCGCGTCCGCGATCCGCGACCGAACGTTTGTGTGATAGCCGCCTGGTTTCTTGTGCGTTCTTTGACAGGCGGAACACACCCGGGGTTAGTGAACGCACACGCGGCCCCCTAAATTAATTAAAACTATAGGCTCGGTATCAGCCGCCAAAATGGCTGACTCCGGGCCTATGGACATTAGTGCCGAGCGGTTATCCGAAACCGCAAATTGCGCCCCAACTACCGCGTCCTCGACTGTCCCCATCTACTCCAAAAAGGAGTTGATGGAGACAATCAAGGAACTGTTTCGATCGGACCTAGAGGTCCGCAAATATGTAATAACTTTGGCACGCGAAGCCAGGGAACCGTCCGAATCGTCGGACACCTCGGAGTCATCCGGGATCTCGACCTCCTCCGGAACAACCGAGACCTCGACCTCCTCCGGGACGACCGAGACCTCGGAGGGCTCCGTCGAGTCCGTCGATATGGAAACGGACCCTGACTTAGCTATGGCCCCAACCCCCGCCTCCACCGCGGTAAAACGCCCCATCTCTCCTTCCTCTTCCTCCTGCGGCTCACGGGCGGAATCCTCAGCGTCGGAACACGACGATGACGGATTCACGACCGTCAAGAGCAACAGGAGGAAGAAGCAAAGGAGCATTAACGCTCCCGCGCCTTCTTCACCCTCTGCGCCTTCTGCGCCCCCAGCGCCCCCTGCATCGGCGTCGACGTCGTCGCCACCGCCGCCACCAACCCAACCTAAGGGGAACAAAAAACCCCCGCGGCTGAATCTTCAGTTGCCCGCCAACATGTCCATTCCGGACATCTTCGCTGAGCTGCGCCGGCAGCATATCGCCATCGCGTCCAATTCGTGGAATAAAATCCACAAGCTTCTTGCTCTGCAGCCCGCCTCAATCGCGGACCACAGAGCGCTGACCAAATTCCTGGATTCCAGGAAATATCATTATTTCACCTTTGCTCTCCCGGACGAACGTCGCTTCCGCTACGTCATCCGGGGGATTCCTGTTCAAATGTCTGCCCAAGAGGTCAAGGATGGCCTCCTTGAGAAGGGCATTTCTGTATTAGAGGTGCACAGGATGCACCGTCAATCCCGTGCCTCCCGGCCGGGCATTCAGTACGAGATGGTTCTCGCCATCTTAAAATCCTCAGACGATGTTAAACGTCTTTTTGAGATTAAAGACATCTCGGGGCTAGGCGGCTTCACCGTCGAAACCCCACACAAATCTGGACAGGTAGGGCAGTGTCACAACTGCCAGAAATACGGCCACAACTCCCGTGGCTGTCGCCTCCCCGCCAGGTGCGTCAAGTGCCTCGGCGAACATGGCACACTAGAGTGCCCCCGTCCCAAGGATAGGACCCAGTGCACGGAGCCCCCTTCGTGCACTAATTGTAGGCAGACGGGCCACCCCGCCAACTATCGCGGTTGCCCTCGGGCCCCCAAAAAACAGCCCAGAGCTCTTAAAGCTCCAGCCCCTCAGGCCGCACCACCAGCCTTTAGGCTGGCCCCTGCTCCGGTGCGAAACCCGTGGTTCCCACCCACGGCTCGCCCCGACCCCCGTCTTGAGGCCCACAGCGGAGTCACTCCCGCCACCCCGGCCACAACCCAATCACCCTCTCACTCGACCTCTTCGGCCACCGCGGCTCCCCCTTCGGAGGCAGCCCAGCCAAATCAACCTAAAACCAAACCCAAATCCAAACCCCAACCTCCAACCCGCCAGGTGGCGACGACGCCGGCGTCGGACAACTCGGCGGAAACAGTCTCCGCCCTCCTATGCTCTCCGGAGATCATGCGTCTCCACGGCAAAATAGCCGAACTTTCCGCTCTCCTCTCCCGCTCTGGGGACGAAGAGCATATAATCCTTGCAGAAATCTATCAGACCCAGAATAAAATTTACTGGGCTATCAACAACGCTGTGCGCCTTCCGTCGTCATCATAAATGGCGAACAACAGCGCAGTGCATCCCCCTAAGCGGACCAAACCTCGCTCCCTCAGAGTGGGGTTTTTCAACATTAATGGTATTCGCGGCCATCGTGCCGAACTCTCTGATTTTGTCCGCACAAATAATTTAGACGTTTTCCTCATCCAGGAAACGTTCCTCAAACCCGCCCATCGCAGTCCCAATATCCCCAATTTCAACCTGGTACGCAACGATCGTACCAGCGGCCCGTTTGGTGGCACCCTCATATATTACAAAAGGTCCCTGCACTGCATACCACTAGACCCCCCAGATAGCTTGAGGAACATTGAGACTTCAGTTTGCAGGCTAGCTATGACAGGACATCCGCCGATCACCATCATATCGGCCTATCTCTCGCCTTCTAAGGAGCTTCACTCCGATGAGCTCAAGACCCTATTGGAAATGGGGGACTCCGTCATTTTGGCGGGGGACCTCAACGCCAAGAACACTCTCTGGGGCTGCAACTCGACCACTGGGAGAGGTGCCGCCCTGGAGAGCTGTCTTGAAACAATAGATATGAGCATACTGGTTCCTTCTGAACCTACCCACTATAGCCATGTTGACAACCACCGACCCGACATACTCGACATAGCGCTCGTAAGGAACGTAAGCCTTCGCGTGCGTTCCATGCAAGTGCTACAAGAGTTAGACTCTGACCACAGACCTGTGATCCTAGATCTAGTCCCCCAAAACTGTCCAACAGACACAGGTCCTAATGTCCCGATGAAGGTGAAAACGAATTGGCGCCTACTAGGCACTAAACTCGCGGACACCTCATCCACAGATCTTTCCGCGATTCCGACCAACATCGTGACTCCTGAGGAAACGACCGACGCGATACGCTCCTTCACCAACCACCTGCAAAACGTCCTGAGCGAAAGCTCCGAGAGGGTGCCGGAGACTGTTCACAGTCAATGGCAACTTCCCGACGACGTGCGATGGGTGGTGAGGGTGCGTAACTCCACGCTCAGAGCCTGCGCGACGAGCCCCACCCCGGAACGACGACATCTTGCGCGCTACCTCCAACGTGAGGTTAGACGTCGCATAAAAGAGGTCGTCGATTCGAGATGGGAATCTCGCCTAGCAGAACTCGACCCGACACATCAGGCCTTTTGGCAACTGTGTCGTTCCTTCAGGAGAAACGATGTGACCTCCATGCCTCCGCTCAATCGTCCGAATCAACGGCCGGCGTTTGATGACGACGAGAAAGCGGAACTGCTGGCCTGCAGTCTGGAGTCTCAATGCTCTCTCTCAACGATACCAGTAGACCACGACCATCTTGTTGCGGTTAATTCACTCGTCGAAAGTAGGAACGCGGTCCGGCCACCGCCGATCTCTAACTCGCGACCGACAAACGATATCGTCAACGTCGACCCGGACGTCGACCCGCCGCCGCCCGATCCCCTTGCACCGGTGACAATCGAAGAAGTCATCGATCTGATCAAGGCACTCAAACGTCGTAAGGCCCCCGGGGGCGATAGGATACCCACTCGCATGATCAAGATGCTCCCGGAGCATCTGGTCAAAATCCTCACATCAATTTATAACGCCGCGTTTTCTAACTGCCTCTTCCCAGAGGTCTGGAAAGAGGCAGTGGTGATAGGCATCCACAAGCCGGGAAAACCCGCATTCGAACCGTCTTCATACAGGCCTATCAGCCTGCTCAGCACGCTGGGCAAATTATACGAGCGGATCGTCCTCGACCGCCTCAAAATCGTAGCCCACAATAATAATTTGATCCCTCCTGAACAGTTCGGTTTTCGCACCAGGCACAGTTGTGTCAATCAGGTGCTCCGCATCACGGAGCACGTTCATGATAGATTCCGCGTCGGCATGCCAACCGGCGCTCTCTTTTTCGATATTGAAAAAGCATTCGACAGGGTGTGGCACAACGGCTTGCTCTTCAAGCTGTACACCCTCAACGTGCCCACTCATCTCGTGCACATCATACGAGAATTCCTGTCGAATCGTGGATTCAAATATCGCGTGGAGGGAACTCTTTCCTCCCGACACCCCATCACGGCCGGAGTCCCGCAAGGCTCCGCCCTCTCACCCTTTCTTTTCTCGCTGTACACCAGCGACATCCCGAAACCGAAGAACGCCCATCTGGCGCTCTTCGCTGACGACACAGCGATCTACGCCTCACGTAGAGACCCTGACCAAGTGGTGCGCACTTTGCAGGCCGCCGCCGACCAGCTCGGTGAGTGGTTTCGCAAATGGCGAATCACCGTCAACCCCACCAAGAGCCAGGCCATCCTTTTCACTCGGAAAACGAGGTCCCAAGTGGCTCGCACCTCAGTCCACATGTCCGACCAGGTCATACCCTGGAAGGACAAAGCCAAATATCTAGGAGTGATCCTTGATCAGAAGTTGACCTTCTTGCCACACTTAAACGCGGTACGCGCGCGAGCCGCATTCGCGATGAGCCAATTGCATTGGCTCATAAACAAACAAAGTAAAATGTCCATCCGCAACAAGATTAGGATATATACCGCGTGCATTAGGCCCATAATGACGTACGCGTCACCCGTATTCGCTCACGTACCGCCCGCTCGACTTAAGCGTATGCAGACGTTGCAGAATAGATTTCTCAGACACGCTCTTGGTGCCCCGTGGTACGTTCGCAATCGCAACCTCCACGTGGACACCAACATGCCGACCATCAAGCACTTCATGCAGAACATCAGCAAACGCTATTTCGATCGGGCGGAAAAACATACCAACACGCTCATCCGCAAAGCGTCAATTTATACTCCATTTGACCGCGCCAAATGGAGACGGCCGCGTTCAGTTCTGACAGATCCAGAGGACGAAATCACTCTGGCAATTCGTGAGAAAAACGAGTTTTTAAAACTCTTACACTCCACAAGACCGCAGTTCCGTCCTCGCCGTCGAGGACCTCGCCGCGTTCCCCGTCGCCCTCCCGACCCTCATGACAGTTCCGGCCCGGGTGCCGATGTAAACAACCCGAACTGATAGGATTAGGTAAAAATCCTTCCCCCCCACTAATCGTTGAATGTCTCATTCTCCCCTCAGCGACCGTCCTGAGCCGAGGTTCGTAACCCGTTAGTGGGTTGCCCTCAGCATGGTTGCTTAAATTCAGGGTTGCGAGCGCACCAGCGTTCACCCTAAAGACCGGTGTGGCCAGAAAAGCCGACCCAGTCAGGCTACTGGCAGAATAGTCAGGGACAAAAAAAAAAAAAAAAAAAAAAAAAACCTCTGACTCTTCTAGAAAGTTATGTGTGTATTTTCTGGGAATTATCGCTTGCTTTAACGATGAAGGAAAAACATCGTGAGAAAATCTGCATAAGAAGTTATACCATATACATACCTGAGAAGTTATCTGAATTGCGAAGGTATGTGAAGTCTGCCAAACTAGGCCAGCGTTGGTGAACTAAGGCCTAAATGCTCTCAGTAGTAGAGGAGGCCCGTGCTCTAGAGTTGGCAGTATATAATACTTACAATACTGGTATGGTGTATCATGTATGTATAACCCATTTACGTCTCTATAGCACAAAGACATTCAACAGTATAGTATAGATATAGACCGGACATCAGGACCAAATTTTTCGTCCAAAAGTTATTAACAATTGGTAATAAGTCGTTCTTATCTGACAGATCCATGTGACAAGACGTCTCGGTATGCGCAAATTTTGTTAAGAAATATGCCAATTTGCGCATTACGATCATGTCAAAGTATGCATTTTACATAGGTGTTTTGCTATTTCACGGTAGATTGAGTTACTGACGAACAGGCTCAAAATTTTTGTATGATTATTTTTCCGAGCCAAATATCGACCAATAGAATTGCACCATTCGACGTCACGTGGTACAACCTACATGGTATTATACTGACAATTTTTTTTGAATATTTTCTCTGGTCGTTACTATATAATAAGAAACAATTTTTTTTGAATATTTTCTCTGGTCGTTACTATATATTATGAAATTCTTATTTGTTGACTGTTCATTTCATCTCATGGTGCAATTCTATTGGCCGACATTTGGGACGGAAAAATAATCCCCCGAATACCACACGAGCTTCAAAATTATCTGGCATTTCCCTCAAGGTTCCCTGCCAACAAATGAAGTCGTCAAGTTTTTCAGGAAAAATCACTCGCGCTTCGCGCTCGTGATTTTTTAACCTGAAAACTCCTTCATTTGTTTGCAACGAACCTATCGGAAAATACCCGATAATTTTGAAGCTCTTGTGGTATTATATGTGAAAATTTTCCCAATGTCCCCTCTATATAATCTTAGATCTCTTTGCTATAGAATATTCTCGGTTGACGTTTAACCTAACATTATGTGCACAGTTCATTATTATATATTGTGTCATATCTGTGTTAAGTTTACAGAAGTGGCAGTACTGAAAAGATGTACTACTTATTTTCTTACCAAGCACCCGGAATTTACGTCCCGTAACACCTAAAAACCCGCTTCTATGACAATTTGTATAAAGGGATAGTTCGCTCAACAATATATTTCTAAGCGTGATAACTATTTTTATGGATCTATTCTACACGTTCTATTCGCTGAAACGAGCAAAAACCTAGAAAAAATGATCAACGCTCTAAACAAAGAAAGCCAAAAAAACAGGACTTAAAATGAATGAGACCAAAACGAAAATATTGACAAACAGCTACACACATACAATAAACCTAAACGGAAAGCCACTAGAGCATGTAAAAGTTACATATATTTAGGAAAACAAATATCATTTGAAGATAAAAACGAAGAGCAAGAAGTCGAGCGTCGCATTGGCATGAGCTGGAAAACATTCTGGTCCCTGAAGGAAATCCTGAAAGGGGACTTTCCCCTCCACATGAAAAGAACCGTTTTGAAATTTGAACTCCTGTGTTATGCCTACTCTCACATACGGATGCCAGACTTGGACGTATAGTGCCAGGGAAAAATCTAAGTTAATAGCATGTCAGAAGGCAATGGAAAGGAGCGTACTAAAAATAAGAAGAGTACAGAAAGTAAAAAGCAAACACATAAGATTGAAAACGAAAGTTATTGATGCCCTACATTATGCCCTAAAACAGAAGTGGCAGTGGACAGGACATATAGCAAGATACACAGACAAAAGATGGACATTGAAGACAACAGTATGGGAAGGACCGGCAGGAAAAAGAAAAAGAGGGCGTCCTAGAAAAATATGGATAGACGACATAGTAGGTGTAGCCGGAAGCGAATGGAGAACGAAAGCTAAGGACAGAGATATCTGGAACAAACTGGAGGAGGCCTTTACCCGAGAAGGGGTTCCGATCACTGAAAATTGAATATAGTAGTTAGGAAAAAAAAAAAACTAATTTTAGATTGGAAATAAACAGGCTTATTATTATTATTATTATATTCTACACTTTAGATAGTAATGAAAGCCATTACGGTATAAAATTATATTTGACTAAGACCCCTATTACACGTAAAGCAATGTGGAATATCGATTTTGCTGTCGTGTGGTCTTTGAGCTTCTAAAAGGTAAAACAATAACGATTTTTGGTACTGAGAGTGTTCGTGGTCGCCGGAGATTAATTGATCAGATGATGTTGCTATTTCAATCCTCTGGGCGTCTCTTGTAACTAGAGAATTCGTAAATAAAAATTGATCCAAATACGTTTCTAACTCTGTCTGGTGATACTAATAATTCTTTATGGGTACGTTCTGACGCAGCATCACCTAATCTCGTTGCAATTAGGCACATACATGAAGTAAGAACAAAAACAAATGCAATCATAACTACAGTCAACCCTTCTATAGTCGCTTTGTAAATGGTCACAGTTGAATGAATTGCTTTTTAGGTCTCGTGGCGTTAACTCGTCTAATTACGCCGGTGTGGCCTAATTCCCGGGTCCCTTCACTTTCATCGCCCTAAAAACGCGTCATAACTTTCTACCGTGACATAGATTAATGAAAGTAACAGATAAAACCAAAAGTGTTACCCTGAAGGCCGCCCGGGCCTACCACAACCGGGTATTTGGGTCGGAGAAAGTAGTGAAAGTACCTATTTTGGCCGTGATCTACTCTTAACACTCTCCCTAGATATTTTTATCGTGGTCTTGACATTAACGTTCACTTTTTGGAAAAGATCCGAGGTAATTTCAACTGTATCTTGAGGGTAGTTGAAGTCAATATCGCTCGGTAAGAATGTAGGTCAGACCGGGCAATGGTCTTGTGATTGGCCTGTAATAATGATTTCTTTATGATTTTTGTACTCAGAGATAATGATGGGGCTAACAATAAATGCCTTGGTACCTAGTAATTTTCACTACATAGTTATGTATCTTCTTGTTTTAAGCGCTACTATTCAATGGAGTATTAATTACTCCTTGCAAATTGGGCACATCGAGATGCGATCGACTATAAGTGGTGAATTCGAAGAAATTATGCTTTCATTTTTAATTGCAACTGTTCTCTCATCGGTTTTCACCGGTCCCTCTCACCAGAGCCGGGATTGGATACAATAAATCGTCGAAGACTTAAGATTTCCACTTTTATTATGATAGATAACACTGTCTCTAATGTTAGATAATTAATTTATTGGACACGGAATGATTAAACTATAATCAACATTTCAAAAATAAACACCATGTATAAAAAAATATACAAGCTCAAAATACGTTAAATATACAATCAAATAATCTCACACAGATCACTATAAAAAAACAATCAATATCAATGAATGATTTGGGAGCAACAGGAGAAAGCCATTGCAAAAGATACACCAACAAATCATTTCATTGTTGACTACAAGCAATACGACCTAGAAAATCGGTACAAATACTATCAAAATGAAACAAAACAGCCACGGTCGATGTCACGTTTAAAGCCCATATTAAGAACAATATAGCTACTGCATCTAGAACCGTCCACAAGGTAAGATCGTGCGAGCTGTTTCCTCTGCTTTCTACACTTTCACTTCCGCGGGCAGACAGACAAAACGACCACACGAACTGTTTATCGAAACTTGGTGACTCAGTGTTTACAAACTAGCTTGTTTAGAAGGAAAAAGCGCAAGATGAATGCACTCCGTCGCGAAAGTAGGGAAATGCAGCCTTGTTTCGAGACTGTGTTGTTATGGTAAACAATGTCGTGTAATATCATTGTTATTGTTCTTTTTAATGAAGAGATCAAGCCTGATGGTAAGCACGATTGTTCATAACAATTCCAACTTTGAATTATAAAGCGCCGCATAGCATTGCACTGCGCTCGTTACTCTGAGGCATTAGGATGTCCCATAATATAATAATTATTATATAAAATATCCTTCAAATCGGAACACAATAGTCTTTGCGCACTGCTGTTTAGTGATGTAAATAGACAAAATAGTGGTTTGAAATGGAAAGAATCTATTATTTTGTATAATATTAACGTGGTTACAAAATAAACTTCATATGAAAATCTCTCCTCGAAAAAAATGTAGAGATAAAGTTAGAAATGTAAAGTTTTTAAATAGCGTACGTTAGGAGAAGCCTATGTTCAGCAGTGGACGTCATGTGGCTGATGATGATGATACGATCACCTCTTTGGAGTCACATGGAATGTTATAGAATATGCTAGAACTATACAATAGACGTTTTTATTATTTATGGTCATACCTACATTGCTGATCTAGAATGTAAAGATTTGGCCACAAACAGTTTCCTATCGCCATGGTGATGGCAGAGGCGCACGCTGTTATAATCGGTCGACCCTGATGCACCAGTGCTATAAGTAAGTCGTAAGTCGGTTTCATTCTCCACCTGCACTTATATGGTGCAATACGCTATTCAAACATGTTGCTGAAACCATTTGGTTTATTTTTTACGATCGACTTAGCCGCCTATTAGAAATCTACTCTCCTGGGATTTACCATACCAGCCCTGTATTATATTATGCCCACTGCTGAGCACGGGCCTCTTCTACAACTGAGAGGGTTTAGGCCTTAGTCCACCACGCTGGCCTAGTGCGGGTTGGCGGACTTCACATACCTTCGAAATTCAGAGAACTTCTCAGGTATGCAGGTTTCCTCACGATGTTTTCCTTCCCGTTAAAGCGAGCGATAATTCACAAAGAATACACACATAACTCTTTAGAAAAGTCAGAGGTGCGTGCCCTTGGGTTTGAACCTGCGGACATTCGTCTCGGCAGTCCGTACCACTCCCAACTAGGCTATCGCCGCTCCTGGGATATAGTCTTGTGGAAGTCGTTTTCGAAAAATAAGAGACATCGTCTCCGTAGAATCTAACTCAAAACCTTCTAGTCCACAGTCCATACACGCTACCACTAGATCAAGAAGGCAGACAGGCTAGTTATCGCACCGTGATTTAGGTCTTGCATAACGATAGTTCGAAATTCAGACAACTTTATCTGAAAATGAATATATTTTTATATACATATGACATAGTCACCGTAAGTCGTCGATAACTAAATATTAGTCACCTTCTACGCCGAAAAAGGAAGGCATTCTATCCTTACGATCTCCCTAGATCCAGACTTCACAGTATTTAAGTATTTGATTTAGGTTCATACCTAGAATACGCTACGATTTAGGGATAAATAAAGCTTGCGTGTACAGAATATTCGAGAATATTCGAGAATACTAGAGAATAGTCTAGCCAAGAGTAGCATCTGGTGAATTAAATCCATAGATGCAGACGCAGTTCACAAGAAACTTATAGATTTTCTCAAATGTCCAATGAATAATATTTTTCGACTTAGCTGAGTTATTATTGTTAGTCGTACCTTTTTCTTAATTTTTATAGAGGCATCAGGTATTTCCAAGTGAAGGTCACTCAACCCGCAATTCATCTCTGAAGATTATTGCGCCGGGACATGAACAATCAACAAGAAACACTTCGATTTAACAAGCGAGGAAAATCAAAGCTACTGTAAACGACAAATTTATCTAAACTCAACCAAATCGAGTATTACACATAAGCCTAATGTAAAACCACGTCGCGTTACACAAAAACAATCCCACGAAACATAATAAAAGTTGCTTAATGTCCAGAGTGGAATTACAATCAACGCATCCAGAAACCTGGTTGAGTATGCAACCATCCGAAAGTAACCTACGCCTACATATTAACACGTAAATACGTTACACGTGCTGGACATCAAAAGGCAGCCACAGCGGCAGCCGTGGTAAAAGTTGGCAAATGTCATTGACCCCGTACAAGTGCGGTTTTGACCTTACAGAGGTTTATGTAGCAAAGTGGAGTGAAAGTGGGTGCATCCATCACATGGTGAAAGTGCCGCACCCTTATTTTATGACGAGATGTGACAGATTCGTCTGCGGAAACGCCGAACAACGCAACGTGTTAATTTTTTTTTCTGAGAATCGGTGGGGTGTTGGTTCGTTTGATTTAAGCGAAGAGTCGTTGATTGCTTTTCAAAAGTAAACGCATCTGTGTGTGTGTGTGTACTTTAGGTAAATTGTATAACTACTGGACATAATGAGACTTAACATCTTATGTCTCAGGGTGACGAGCGCAGTGGAATGCCACACAGTACTTTGTTAGTCAAGGTGCTGGATGGTGTTGCTACTGTTTATGGGTGGTCGTATCGCTTACCATCAGGCGAACGGCATGCTCGTCTCGTCATTAAATGCAATAAAAAAAAAAAAAAAAAAAAAAAAAAAAAAAACTATTTCTTAATTGAACTTCTCTTTGTAGCTTTTATTCCACAACTAGACTTCTGCTCAGGGCTCCGCACGCGTGAATGAATTTATCCGGGATAAAAGTCCCGCTTTATATTTCCTCGGCATAAAAAGTAGCTTATGTTACTCGCTGATAATGTAGTTTTATATTGGTGAAAGACTGTTTCAAATCGGTCCAGTACTTTCAGAGCCTATTCAATGCAAACAAACAAACAATCAAATTTTTCCTCTTTATAATATTAGTGTAGATATTTACTAACTTAATTAATAAAAACATCGTTTTCAAGAGTCGCATCTACATATACATGAACATGTAAATTAGGGTCATACCACAAGCATTGAAGATAGTACCTACATGAGGATGCTGTTGTTTTTTACCCTAGAACTCAGACCGCCTTGAAACAGACTTAAATTCATTCTTTATCAAAATTCCCAGCCATGCATTTACACATTTCATGGTATTTCAAAAAGCATAATTTTATTTTGACACGTAGGTAACAAGTGGGACAGCTCCCAGCAGGAAGTAAGCATCTCCCACAACGAATTAATATAAATCGTCTGCAAACCCACACCTCGGCTTTGGATTAAGATCAGGAAAAGATATCTGCACAGTCATGGGAAATGTTATTTCCATTTGCATGTAACTCTGGGCCATTGAACCAAACAAACTTTGGTGTCATATTATTTTGTCAAACATATTTATTTAATGACATGAAAGGCTGAAATTCAGACCAGTTGACTAAATAATTGAATAGTTTCCTCCTGCGTAGCTAGAATCTTCATCATGGCACGGAATACGCACGGCAAAAATTGGGTGCATTAGTTGCGCCTCTGCTTACCCCAGTATAGTAACTAATCTATGACTTACCCCTTCGGGAATAAAAGGCGTGAGTGTGTGTGAAAAACGTTTTGAATTTTTTACTTTCCTTCCCATTTCAGATCAATATTGTAATACAGTGACATCTATTAGAGTCAACTGAAACTACTTCAACGTAAAACCTAAATGATAGTTACTATTTATTACTAATACTTTTTTATTTTAACATTAAGATTATTTTGCTTTATTGTTACTGCCAACACTTGGTAACATGATAAGTAACAACGAGATTTTTTTTTTAAATAAAAGTAATAAATAATCATCAATTATTTAGGTATGGCAACATAAAGTAGCGGGCCAAGTCGCGAGTGTTGCAAGTAAGTGAAGAATTTTCTAAATGATGGGTATATAATGTGATAACTGATAAATGGTGTATTTTTTTGATAATTTCAATTTAAAACTACACAATACAGAGTCATTTTCATATTGCGTTAATAAATGAAATTAAATGCCAAAAATAATTTATGAATATCGAATATTTCATTAAAAAAATCACGGTTTTATTTTCATACTTTTTTATCATTTTATACTTTAGTACGAATATGGCGTGTGCGTTTGTGCATTTCTAACTAAAAGTGTGATGTTTCCAATGCGACGAATACTCTTAGCATAGCAGAAATGGCATTAGAGCGTGTAAAATAAAAATTGCTTTTGGTTCGGATAACTTATTATAAAGTAATGATTCCTTATAAAGTGTTATTTTCAAGAAGAAAAGTATGTGGTTTAATTAAATAGCGCATTTTTTTTTAAATTATCCTGTATTGTATTTAGATATATTGAAAGCCTATTATTGCTCGCGGCTTCACCCGCGTGAAAAAGTTTTTCCGGCATAAAGAGTAGCCTAAGTGTTAATTCAAGATAATATGGTCTACCCGTGTGGTAAATTTCATCTAAATCCGTTTTGCTGTTTCTGCGTTTAATTCTAACAAACATCTTAACATACAAACATTTTCACAAACTTTCGCATTTATAATATTATTAAGAAATTAAGATAAGATAAGACGATAAGCCATATAATAAATAATAAACATCGTTCAAAACTGGATGTTATGGTTAAACGATATGCTCATTTTTAGATCATTGTTTAGTATAGCACTAATAAATATTTTTATGAAAACAATATACTTAAAATTAAAACATAATAATTTTATTCATTTATAGTTTACAAATGTATAAATTAATGAAATTATTCCGGGAATATTTTTCGATTTATGAAACTTTGCTTTGGCAACATTACTACTGGTACTGCCATGATTTGGCGTTTACGCTGTCACATAGATTTCGAGAAGAAATTATAAAAATGTTTTGCGAAAAAATTAAGTGGGTCCATATTTTTTACATCTCAATATTAGTATCTCCTATACTTGCAGAATGGAACACACGAGACTACGTGAGAAGAGAACATTCTCTAACAAAACCCTACCAAGGTGAGTGACCCCGGCTATTCGTACTTGACTTCGCTCTTAGCTGATTTGAGTGAACATTACACCTTGTTAATTTATTGCAGGGAGTGGAATGTCGGTGCCTTACTGGGACTTTTTAGGTAGCACAATAGTTACTTCGAATTACGTTCGCCTGACGCCCGATTTGCAATCAAAATCTGGTGCTATTTGGAATACAGTGGTACGTAGGCTATTGAATTATTATCAGCACGAATATACACCAGGTAGGGATATGAGATGACAAAGAACCAGCGAAGATTAATCAGCGATGAGTATTATCGTTTTTATATTTATATGTCATATTCTCATAGACCAATGCTGGATTTCTCAATTTCAACAATACAAAGAAATACAACTAATTAAAGGTACAGTTCGTTTGCTCCGAGAGATACCATATCATAATGTTTTTTTTTTTTGTATGCATTGGTAACAAATTACAGTTCCATATTTTTTTAGTAAGATACTAAATTAAAGATAACTTCCAAAATATATCACATGGTTAATGATTGATTTGAATTTAAAGTTTCTCCTATGTTTGTTTCTCTTATATTGAATTACATTACTAAAATTTCACTGATAAACATAATACTACACAAGAGAAGTTCAATATATAGTCATCTGACCCATAACTAACTGCACTTGTGTTGACTACTTTTAAATATTCTTATCAGCATAATTTATGCGGGTCTGCATAGAGTAACCTTCATGTAACTGTTATCTTAACATTTATGTACAAACACATAAAATCAATTTACAGCATTGCTGTGGTTTAAAATGAACCTGTACTTTATTTATTACTATGTTTATGGTGCATTAGTACACTATTTTTTTACCAACATACAATGATGACATATTAACACACATTTTTTTTCCACATACACACACTCACACCTTTTAGACGTGGAGGGCTAGGTAAAGAAGCTACTAGTGCACCCACTTTTTGTGATGCATATTCTGCCACATGATTTGATAGGTGGGTGAGTCCATAGCCATATCGGGCCCAAATTCAAGACTCCAGCCTGATGCTGATTACTGACTAGAATACCACTTTGCCTGGTACCTCGGGGACCATTCCCGAGACCTCCACATTACACTTTTTTTCCATTGTTTAATAATATAATTTTCTTGACTGCACTTATGATGACAGTATCTTTATATATATCACACATCTAATGCTACAATAGTAGCACAGTAAAAAACTAATTTTATGGTCATTTAGTGATCCTTTTAATGCAAACATGATAATCAATAATGGATTATTTCTATAAATGTGTAGGTATTATAACTTTGGTGTTAGATCAACATGTTATCAGAGAATAACTTGGTTTAAGAATAATAGTTGTTGATAACACCATTTCTAGCAAATTATTACCAATTAGAATATGTTTTCCTGTTGAATACTATAATGAACATGATAATAATGTTGTGTTTCGGTTTGAAGGACATTGTAGCCAGTGTAACTACAGGACATAGTGAGACTTAACATCTTATGTCTCAAGATGACGAGCGCAGTGGAATGCCATACAGTACTTTGTAACTCAAGGTGCTGGATGGTGTTGGTACTGTTTATGGGTGGTTGTATTGCTTACCATCATGCAAGCGGCATGCTCGTCCCATCATTCAAATCCATAAAAAAAAGAGTATCTTTGAATGTATTCTATAAATTTATTAATTGTAACTATGCTTGATTCTTGCTTTACCCTGAACATACAATGTAATTTTATATTGTTACAAATGATTTTTTTTGAATGGTTCTATGAATTGGATCGAAGATTAAAATTGGAGTTGTATAAAAAAACGTTCATAAGAAATTTATTTTATTCAAGTTTGAAGATACAATATAACTACAGTTATACACACATTAAAATAAACCTACAATGTTTGTTCAGTTGGTTTGGTTATTTTTAGTGTTTTGAAGAATTTGATCATTTTATTACTCAGTAACTAAATTTATCAACACATAAAATTACATAGTTTATAGGGGTAGTAATTGCGTTTAAAACTATTTTTGCTGCTTATCTTTCACAGAGAAGCGCATTTTAGCAAAAAACATGTTTTTATACTTGGAATTGCAATGTTTTTATAAGTTCATTTCAAACTCTATTTATTCGCCATATTTTTTTTCCACATTGGAAAGGGCAGGTAGTGGACGGATGCAGGGTGCTAAACTCTGGTATCATTGGCGCTCACTTAGAGAGGCCTACGTTCAGCAGTGGATGTATATGGGCTAATTGATTATTTTTTCAATACCACAGCAATATGCATATTTTTCCCTTTTTAACTCATCCAAATTACTAGTACTTATTATTGTAATGTATACCATACCAGCCCTGTATTATATACTGCCCACTGCTGAGCACGGGCCTCCTCTATAACTGAGAGAGTTAAGACCTTAGTCCACCACGCTGGCCTAGTGTGGGTTGGCGGACATCACATACCTTCGAAATTCATTGAACTTCTCAGATATGTAGGTTTCCTCTCAATGTTTTCCTTCACCGTTAAAGCGAGCGATAATTCACAAAGAATACACACATAACTTTTTAGAAAAGTCAGAGGTGTGTGCCCTTGGGTTTTGAACCTGCGGACATTCGTCTCGGCAGTCCGTTCCGCCCCAACTAGGCTATCGCCGCCGATATTGTAATGTATGATAATATTAAATGCTAGACATGGATCTCTGTCCAATTGTATCAAATATGTGCCGAAGTATGTACCTATGTTGCATGCTTAATGAAAATTACAGTTTACAATTTTATTTAATAACATTCAATACAAAAGAGGCCATTCTGGTCAAGGATGCATAACAGAATTCCATCAACATCATTTTGAATACTGTACCTTACACAAATAACGTTTCGATTCAAATTTAAATGCACATCGTAATAGTTTAGGCATTGGCGACGCTGCACTGTATAATTGCCGATACGCTCCGTTACTTAATAAATTACATGGTTTATGAAACGTTATTGGATTTAAAACAAAAAAAATTTACTTGACAATATCAATGGTTGTCGTAGTAAATTGTCTTTTACAGATTTATAATTTTGATAAGCTTGTATACAGTAAAATCAATCTTGTAACATTTCCAACTTTACCGTAGTAATATCATTCATATTCAATATCATTTTGCATGTAAAATCTTCATGCTACAACTATTTATGTATATATGAGTGTTAGATTCCGTCTAGTTAGGTTGTGGTTTTTTTACCATGTTTTCTGCTGTCAAGCAGCAAGATCAGAATCTGTTATGTTTTGGGTATAGCAGCCAATAAATTACTGAGCATTAAGTGACAACGTCTGATGTCTCGATTCAATCATTTTCCAACAAGCATAACCCTACCCAATGCAGGAGATCAGTTACTACTGCATACTGCATTGTAACAACTGTTCTATCAAATGTTCCCATATGATAAGTCTTCATTCTATATTGTTTAATCCATTTCCAGCCATGTCACACACGCAACTGGGAGTTGCAAGTGCAGTTCAAAGTGCACGGTCGCGGCAAGGATCTGTTCGGAGATGGGTTCGCGATATGGTACGTGCGCGACCGCATGCATCCGGGCCCAGTGTTTGGGAGCAAGGACTATTTCATTGGACTGGCTATTATACTGGACACATACAGTAACCACAACGGCGCTCATAATGTGAGTGTAATCATAAAAAAATTATATGTGTTTACGTAGATCAAATATCTGCTTATTTTCTGGAGGATCCGTTTATACCCAACTGCATAGCAACATAAAAAAATAAATGCTCAATGTTGTTCGTTACGCCATTTGCGTTCCTAGGTCAGTCTGCATAATTCTGGCGATAGTCGAGGGTCACATCGACAGAATTATCAATTTCTCAATGCCAGGTGGAATTATACAGTCCTAATTGCTCATCCACGCTTTTAAAAAACCCAATACTATACGCCGTACTAAATAACATATTTGTCGACTCAAAGTGAGAGGCCATGGTGGTTGAGCAAGCAAGAAGGATTCTATTAAGAAATGTTTGTTAGATAATTAACTGATGTTCTGTTAACAGCACCAGCATCCATACATCTCT
Organism: Sphinx pinastri; assembly: GCA_947568825.1. Taxonomy (NCBI): domain Eukaryota; kingdom Metazoa; phylum Arthropoda; class Insecta; order Lepidoptera; family Sphingidae; genus Sphinx; species Sphinx pinastri. The sequence goes on along the minus strand of OX387624.1, from coordinate 14,722,844 downwards.
GCGATGATAAGCAACGGCACGCTGCACTACGACCATGACCGTGATGGCACGCACACGCAGATCTCCGGCTGCGAGGCCAAGTTCAGAAACTACAATCATGACACACACATCTCCATTATGTATAGAGATGACGTGCTTACTGGTGAGTTTTATAATATTATTATTACAATTGTCAGATGCCTTATACAGAATTCCCAAGGAAATAATTCATAGAGGGAGAGTAATTTTGTTCAAAAGCGGTGATAGCCTAGTTGGGAGTGGAACGGACTGCCGAGACGAAGGTCTGCAGGTTCAAAACCCAAGGGTACGAACCTCTAACTTTTCTATAAAGTTATGTGGGTATTCTTTGTGAATTATCGCTCGCTTTAACGATGAAGGAAAACATCGTGAGGAAACCTGCATACCTTAGAAGTTCTCCATAAGAATTTCGAAGGTATGTGAAGTCTGCCAACCTGCATTAGGCCAGCGTGGTGGACTAAGTCCTAAACCCTCTCAGTAGTAGAGGAGACCCGTGGTCAGCAGTGGGCAGTATATAATACAGGGCTGGTATAGAGTAATTTTGCCTCGGTGTTTAGCACAAGATCTGTCTTTTAGTAACTGGTGCAGTGATCTAAAGTAAATACTTCAGATTTTACAGAATCGATTCCAATCGAATATAGATTCACAAATTGTTACATGATTTCAAATCAATAATAAAAACATTTTTTTTTTCTAAACTATCTATACTAATATTATAAAGAGGAAAAGTTTGTTTGTATGGGTGAATCTCTGGAACTACTGAACAGATTTGGAAAATTCTTTCACTAATAGGAAGCTACATTACTCCAGAGTGCTAAATTTAAAATTAACTATCGTATCGTATTGCACACACACGTACACACTCACACACACACACACACACACACACACACACACACACACACACACACACACACATACATGCGCACACACACGCTCTTCAAAAATACTCTCTCACTTTTGACTGCCTGTTATTTAATTGTGTTAATAAAATGTAAATCCGTTATTGGCCGTAAGATATTTTTATCAGTTTGTATCACTCTAGTATTAAGGGCTGTGGATTTTAATAAACAATAAATAAATAAACCCAGTGGCGACGGACTTGGACGGTAAGAACGCGTGGAAGGAGTGCCTCCGGGTGGAGAACGTGCAGCTGCCCACGGGCTACTACTTCGGCGCGACGGCCACCACCGGCGACCTGAGCGACAACCATGACATCATCGCGATCAAGATGTACGAGCTCGACTTGCTGGAGACTGTGAGTACATAACAGCAGGTGGCTGGAAAACTAACAAGTGAATCCCGTGTTAGTATATGGTTACTGAAACTATAATAATCCTCAAGCAAAGGATTAAGGGATGTCTTACCATATTTTAGGAATAAAATAATGATACATGAAGATTTTGATAAACATTTTATGTGTCATCTGGGTACAGCATGACTATAATTATATACAATTTATACAAGGTGCCAGAATAAGCGGTCTATTTTGATGTGATATTTTGACTGCAGGCCATTTGGTGTGCAATGTAGAAAAAATGAGAGGTGTCAAGGGACACCCGGATGGAACGAAGTTCCTTTCGATTAATTTGTGAAGGAATTGTAATAAAATTTTATTTATATAACAGAGTGTGTATATATATAAATATATAAATATTTTCCTATTTCCGTTCCAATACATAAGTTTCTAGAGAAAAAAACAAATAAATACGTGTGGCACTCGGAGACTACCGCGGTAAAGCTATTGCATAGCATTTTTATCACAAATTTTGATTGACTAAACACAAATTCGATCTTACGCTTACCACATAAAATAGATTTTTAAACGCGAGCAACGCACGTTTAGTCTTGTTATTGATAAATGTCAGAAATGCAATGGTCATCACAACCAAAGTAGAATAAATCAAAATTTGAAAAAAGAATGTTACGTTCCATTCTTTTGTACTCGTGCCGTGCCAACGCTGGGGAAATAGCTTCTACGCAATGTATTTAAGGTTCATATTAGATTAGTAAGAAATGGTTTTAATGACTTTAATAAATAAAATAAATAAAAATATACTCGTTTCAAGAATTATAGCTTCTACGCATTGTATTTAAGGTTCATATTAGTAAGATAATAGCAAAAAGTGTCGTGACAACTTTTCGTAAGAATTTTTTCCGTCTAGCCCCCTATCACAACGCGCGATAAGGAACTTCGTTCCAAAACTTCGTTCCAATATCTATATGCACTTTAAATATACATATAAGGTTTTATGGATTCCTACAATTTCCTATATTTTTTTTAATACAGCAAAATAAAGACGAAGACAGATCCAACATAATTCCATCAGCGGCGTCGTTCGAAGCGCCTCGAGAGCGTGTGGAGGACACCAAGCCCGCCATGTCGGGGGTCAAGACCTTCCTCTACATGATGGGGGTGGCGATCATCATCATAGTGCTCGTAGTGCTGGGCATCATGTGGTACCAGAAACGGCAGGAACATTCCAGAAAGCGCTTGTATTAAGCCTTATCAGTAGATTGGCGGCTTGATCTGCTGTTTATGAGTACAGTGTTTTAAATTATTCGGTGCAAATATTGTTTGCAGCTATGAGTTGTGATATGAATAATTTCAAATAAATACTGGCAGTTTTTATAAAGAGCATAAACTTTGATTAAAACCTTGATGGAACACCAAGATCAAATCGCCAATCAATTACAAAAACTGTTACAATAAAAAAAAATAGGACATTCCTAGTTTTTGATTGATATTTTTTTATAAAAGCAATGAAAAATAATGCATCACAGTATTCTTATAAGGAATGTCATTATGGATTTTGTTCCTCAAATTTTATTTTTAAGTGTGACCACATTATAACTTATTTAGGTATTCATCAGACATAATATGGTATTAACTTTAGTCAATTCCTTTAATTCGACACGCCTACTACAGTCTCATATATTTAAATTTTCAATGTGGATGACGGATTTTTTTAATTTACACAGTCTACACAAGACTATGATAATTAATCATATATACCGATATTAATTATTATACTAATACATTTTGAACAAAATAATCTCTAACGGAACTTCCCAAAAATGTACGCAAGTCTTCTAACACATTTAATAGTAATTTAAGGCTAAGATATCCATGTATGTAGTTTGTTTTAGCTCTCTGGGTTTTATGCATATCTTTTAAATTCATCTGGTCATATCATAGTCGTTATACTTCGCATCCATTTTTTGCAACCTATTTTAATAAATATAATTAAGAAGTAATATCGCGCCAATTCATGTAAGAAACTATTTACCAGACTGATATTAATAATAACTACTAATATCTTTATAGGGCGTACATTTTTTAAGGCACTTTTATTCAGAATATATTTGTGTTAAAAGGGTATTTAAACTATGGTTTAGCCAGGTTTTTCGGTAATCTAATATCAAATGCATAATACATACATAGATTTGTATTTATTTCAATTTGCTCATTATCATTTGTTTGTATCATATAGAAATAAAAGTCAAACTGTATAAAACAAATATTTTTATTTATGAATAATTCAAATGCTGGAAATATAATAAAGGACAAACTAAATAAAACGTAAAAAGTTCTAAATTAATACATAATTTGATTTTTATTCACACTTTCATGTTATGGTAGAAAGGTATTCCATATATTTCAAATTAAAATAATTGATTAGTTTATACACCGCCTGGGCTGTGAATATTTATGTAAACACAATATAGAATGTAACCTATTTTAAAATATTGCATTTAAAAAAATATTTTTATTCAGTCCAGGTTTATGAAAATAAAGCAATACAATGTATGGTCATTTACATTGGAAACATATTATGTGAGTAAGGGAATGTGTAGATGATTATATTATAGGTTCATTGTTATTTTCAATAAGTTTTAATATATACATCAGCCTAATGGAGATACTGTAGAAAGTGTAACCTACTAAATTCAATTTCATTAGTCAGTATTGCCATCATACAATAACTATGTAAGAAAATATTAATTGGATTTGACCTTACTCAATGACATATCATTGATCTTACCTCGATATCTGAATCTCAATTTTGATATCCACTTCAATTAGAATAGATAATTTTATTTGGAATTATACTCTGTTGTGCTGATGTATAGTATTTTATGTGAATGAGTGTTGTATGTATCTGTGTTTTAATAAAAATGATTTATAAAATTTTCAACCGTTATTTTCGTTTCAAGTCATACAGCTGTGTGCATACAACTCACACCAATCTTTATGACCAGCCTGAAGTTGATTGTACAAGGAAAATAGCACAAGGACTGCAAAAGCTGAATGAAGAAACCTTAACGTAAATGAATATGAATGAATACCATGAATTTGAGTACTATGTAATATGTGGATACATGTATGTGCACCCAATGTGTGTACTTATCCAATATCCCTTCGGAGATATTGTCGCATACCGGCCATAGTAAAGCTAAAGTTTAGACTAGCAATTCTCTCAACGATATATTGCGAACGAACTTCCAGTTGCGTTCATATAAAGTAGGGTTTACAGTACCAAGAAAGCTTGCAGAAGTTATTTTCCGCAAGCAATTTTTACCGAACTACTAACTAAACTGACTGGTGGCGTAGCTGTACTACGGTACGACTGCAATGCTGAGGGCTCGGGTTCGATCCCCGGGTCGGACAGTGATGTTGGATTTTTCTATTCAGTATCAGCTGGGAGTCTGGAGTTTTTGCTCGATATGGCGATAGGCTCGCCCCGTATCACATCATGGGACGGAATACGCACGGCCAAAAGTGGGTGCATTAATTGCGCCTCTGCTTACCCCTTTCGGGATAAAGGGCGTGAGTAAGAGTGTGTGTATAGACTTATTAAAAATTACCGCTAGTTTAAATGCGTCTAGAAGTTCTTCCACAATAAATTCCTATGAGAACTTGCTAGTCTAAACACAGCTTAATAATATGCTTTTTGGTCTTAGGCGCCCATTACACGCTCACACAACCGGCGTTCAATTCCATTATTCATGATTGATGAGGGAAGAACGGTGACTGATGAAAACAAATTGGCATTACACAATCACTCAAAATCACCTTCAGTCATACTCAAGATTTCACGGAGAACACACGTTTTCAATCGTCTTAGTATGAAAAGTTATAAAATAAATTGGAATTTAGAGCAAAAAACGTGTAACAAGAAAGCGTTGGGTAAAATATTCGCTGTATAAAAGAAAGTTTTATAGTCATACTTTTGTTATAACCAGCTTTTTATAGCGGTTACGCCCGCGTGAAAAACTTTTTCCAGGATAAAAGTCTCGCTATAAATTTTACCGGGATAAAGTAGCCTATGTGCTATCTCTGAGCCAAACATCCGATCTGGATGTTCAGCTGTTCTGGTGTAATTGAGTAAAAAACATCAAGGTTTTCGCATTTATAATATTAGTATAGATTAATTAGTCTGAAATAGGAGATACAAAAGAAGAGAAGGACTATGAAAACTATTTTCTTTATTATCTTACTAACTATTAACGAATAGTGAATAGACTCAATTAAGGGATTGTTGCTAAACTTAAAATAAAAAACTCTTTCTCCGACTGTAGCATAATATTAGTTCCGAGAGAGTGTGATTGGCGCGCACGTGCGCGGGCGCCTCGTCGACGCAATATAATATGTTCGACTCCATCGCTGTCCGCGCGCTGTGACTGACGTTTGCTGAACGAAATGCCATTAGACGATCGCGCAAAAGTCATGATTAAAGGTTGCGTGACGCGCAAATCAAAAAATCCAGATATTCGTCAATCACCGCCATTCAACCATCAATCACCATATTAGACGATAGGTTATTCGTCACTCACAGAGTTGACTTTGTTAAAACTGACAGCAAAACGTACTGTCTAATGGGCGCCATACACTGACCTCTATTATACTAGATAATAGAGGTCAGTGGCGCCATAGGTTATTCGTCACCAAAGAGTATTATATACATTGGGAATAGAGAGACAACTCGTCGAGTTTTCGTGCCAATCGACAAATGTCAAAATTACGGCTGCTTCAACTATTACTACATAGAGGGCGTTCACGATCTCTGTTGCCATTAAAATCTATAGATGGTAGTGTTTCTGTTTAAATTCAAATTTACTGTAGTGTTTATTAATACTGTAAATGTTAAATGGTTTTAAGAGCAAAGCATTGCACGACGAAAGTGCAATTCTAGTAAAATGCTATTTACAGTTATATTATTTATAAGCTGGATAGATTATATCCGCCACGCCGTCGTAATACAATGCGTTTAATACCTTATTTACAGTATGTCTTTGCCACTTACAATACATATTATGGTTGTGTTAGCTTTAACACGTTAAATCAGACAAACTTATTAATCAAAATGTTTTATTACTTTTTTGTTACGGAATAATAATGAATGTAATAAAAGTAACTTAAAAGAACATATTTAGGTACTGATAATATATAAAATTACTTATAAAGAGAAACAATTTGTTTGTTTTTAATCGATTATCTCCGATATCCAATAATTTACTGCACCAATTTCAATAATTATTTTAATAGAAAGGGTCCAACAAATGCAAACAAAAATCTTTTCAAATTTAAGCAAAGAGATACAAAGCCGTAATCTCACACAAAAAACACAAAATAGCCATTACATACACAAATCTATTAATAAATGCAAGGCCACCGTGGCAAATAATAAATAGAAATCAAAATGCTACAATTAAAGAAAATATTAACTGTATACAAAGAAATGGTCAAACAGTATAAGTTCCTAATAGCATTACCCAATTGCTTAATGTTTTTTTTATTAACGTAGCAAAATGTAACAGCAGTCAGTATATAACCACATTCATAATGTAGAAAAGTCAATCGAATTCTATTTTTGGAAAAACTGGACTAACATTACAGAATGGCTTCCTTGTAATAATTTGAAACTATAGGATATGTCCGCTTTTTGTATGGGTGCTGGGCCTCTAAATCTAACCAGAATTAAACTTTAGGAATATTAAAGGGGCAAAATATAGATCTTGGATCCATTAAAAAAACATTTTTATACCCCTCCATTTATAACTAAGTTTTTTTAAATCGTTCATAATAAATGTAGTGTTTAAGCAAAATAAAATTACATAAATCTTAAAATCGGAGGTCTTTAAAATTAAACGATTTATTGTAAAAGGCTAGTTGTTAGGAGCTCTATGCAAATATATATAAACTGTCTTGGTTAGATTAGGGCCGTTTTTGAACATGTCCTTTAGCAAAAACAAAAATTATGAATTTTAAACATAAACATCAATCAAAAGTAAATTTAAATATAACATTCTAAAATATTAAAATTGCTGAAATAGAACAAATTAAGTTTTCAGGAATATATATTGATAGAAAATTACATTGGAAAAATCACATAGACAATGTCTGTAAACACTTAAATCAACAGTCATGTGCTCTTTATAAATTAAGCAAATATCAGACAGATCTGCCGTTATTACTGCATATCATGGCCACGTATCTTCTATCTTGAGATATGGCTTGATATTTTGGGGAAATTCGGTAAACAAAGATCTAACTTATAGGGCTCAGAGACGTTGTATTCGATCAATGGTCAACATTGAATCAACTGTTTCTTGCATACCATATTTCAAGGAACTAAAAATATTACCACTTTCCTGCATGTATATTTTCAAGTGTGCCATTTTAGCCAAAATAAATGCTCCCTTTTTTAAATTTAGTAACCGTATTAGACGTAATGATAAAATGAAATTTAAACCCGATAAAACTGCATTATTTCATAAAAATGTATTGAACTGAATTCCCGAGAGATATAATAAATTGCCAAAATTTATTATAGGTTTAAATGAACTTAATGAGTATAAAAATAAATAGTTTCGATTTTTGCAAGAAATATGTTATTACGCTTTAAATAATGATCTTAATGACGTTAAGATGTAGAATGATTTAAGTCTTTCTCTAAAATCTTAAATTATTGAATGCTATTATGGCGGGTCATAGCCGTATTGCAATTATAAATGTGTAACACCACTATTCTACCCGTGTATCACAATAAATTCCATTTGAAAAATTTGAATTTGAACAATAGGAAGCCATGTTAGACTGGTTATTATCCCAGAAATGGACTTACTTGGGCGTATCCGATAATATTAATCTATTACAATTCAAAAATATGAATAAAATATCGCTAATCTCACTGTTACTGTAAGTTTTATATCTTATATTAAATAAGAATGAAATAATTAACCAATATGCTTATAGTAAGTAATAATATTATACATATTTAATACTGCATGTACAAAGTTCGTTCAAATAACTCTGTTACGCTATTGCGTGATAGAGTGATGATTGACGATCCAAGTATCAGCCCTTATATTTAAGGGAAAGAGAAGTCAGGAAAATTCACTATTATTAAATTATAGTCAATACAAAAGTGAGTAATACAACTCTATTCATGAAACTGGCATTTTTTATTTATGACTAATACTTTATCTGATGACTTTAAATATAATCTGAGAGCTAAAAAAATGTACTGAAACGTTTGTCTGTTAACCCGTCAACGCCCGCTCATATGTAGATATATATATTGCTTTTTTTGGGCGGTAGGTGTAAATAAATATAGACGTACCTTTTTGCTGTCCCAAAATTTAATTAAATAATCCAGTTATTTGTTGGTTTTACTGTTTAATTTTTCAACACAGTGATACAGTACTTGGTCATTAACAACACTGGATGTAAATTAATTACTTCACCAACACCACCTGCTAGCACCATACTTATTTACAATGGCACACCTTGCTGAGATCCAAGCGACCCAACATAGACTCGAAGAAAGTTTTTCATTGAAAATGGCTGAACTTGAGTCGCAGCTGCAATCTGGAGGCTCTTCTAAAGATACAGTGGCACGTGTAGCTGAAGAATTCCGCACCTTCCGCGAGCTCGTATTTAGCATGCTCCGACTACTACGACAACAAGTAACCGAGTGCTCCCGTATGGTGGACGTCATTGAGACTAGACATCGTAGAAAAGCACTACTGTTTCTAGGTGTCCCGGAGTCCGACAAGGAAGACTGCGCCACTACGGTTCTTGGTATCATCAACGGAACGATGGCGTTAAATAATGTTGCTCCCAGCTCATTCAGCGTGTGTCATCGAATCGGGACTCCTTCTAAGGATCGCGTTCGGCCTATCCTCGTCAGGTTCTCGGAGGTCAACCACAGGTCTGCTGTTTGGAGGACAAAGTCGAAACTGAAGGGTTCCTCCATATCGGTCAGGGAATTCCTGACAAGAGCCCGACAGGCCGTTTTCACTAAGGCTCGACAACACTTTGGGATGCGATCGTGCTGGACTCAGGACGGCTCAATTATGATCAAAGTCTCGGATGGTAGTCGCATGAAGATCTCCTCAATCGGCGAGCTGGATGAATTAATTTCTAAATATCCGAAAGCAGCTGAACAATCTACATATTCTGCACATAGAAGGGCTCCAGGGAATGCGAAGCCACGTAAGAACTGATGCCCATCATCCGTGAAAGTATTAGTGTTCTTTGTTTATGCCTCAATAATATTTAAAGTTCAGATTAACTAGTTGATAGTTCCAATAATAAAAGCTAATTTCATAATTTGAGCAATCTGACATTGACAATAAGTTAACTGTCATTTCTCTGTTGTCAGTGTTGTCAGTCGCAATATTATAATATGTGTCGCAGGCAGGTAGCGTGACACACTTTTATTTCTTTATAACATTTTTCAGTTATGATGTGATGCCATCTATTTGTTTTCGACACATATATTTATATTTTATTTTTAAGTTTCAGCGCATTTATTTCTGTCTGTTAGTAATTTAGTTTATTGAATATTGTATTTAAGTTATCAGCTGGCGGGTGGTGTAGAGACCGAAAATTCCAAACAGTAAGGTACGTTTTTGTTTTGTTTTATTTGTTTAGGTAATTTTTAATTGTATTATATTTATATATATTGTATTTATATATCTATTTATATTATGCTTTCAGAAGATGATCCATACCTTTCTGCACTTGACTCTTCCACTGTATCCACCAATGATAGTTTCTGTTCTGCTGACGATGGGCTTGGCGATTTGTTATGTGAAACTTTTAATAAACCTCCTCACAATCTACTTAATATTTGCCACATAAACGCGCAAAGCATACCTAGCCACTTCAGCGATCTGTCCGATACTTTCAGCAACGCTAATGTTCATGCCGTCCTAATATCTGAGAGCTGGCTCAAACCTAATCTTCCCTCTGCTGCTTACCCTCTCCCTGGCTTTATTTTAATTCGTAACGATCGAACGGACAGGAGAGGTGGCGGCGTCGCCATCTATCTTCGAAGCGTATTTCCCTTTAAAATTCTATCGTCTTCCTCCTCTACCTATTCTGCTTCTGCAGAACATCTTTTCCTTGAGGTTTGGGCCCAAGGAGTGAAATTCCTATTAGTAGTGGTTTACTGTCCTCCCTCTGTTGACTATTTCTCCAGTCTCGAGTCGATTCTGGACTCTTTAGGGTCACTATACGCACATCATATCATCATGGGCGATTTCAATACCAATCTCCTTGTCCCATCTTCCTATCGCTCCCGTAAACTCCTAGATGTCATCGAGTCTGCCAGTTTGCATATCCTGCCTCTACAACCGACTCATCACAACTTAGACGGAGAGGACACCTGGTTAGACTTGATCCTCTCATCCACCCCTTCCTATGTTTCCCATCATGGTCAATATCCTGCTCCTGGCTTCTCTCACCACGACCTCATTTTCCTTCGTTATGCCCTCAAACCCCCTAAATCCTCGCCTAAGGTTTTGCACGTCCGTTGTTTTGGACGCATGGATGTCGATAAATTAAGGAAGGACGCCTCCAATCTCAATTGGGAACAATTTTTCGCAGGCTCCTCAGTTGATGAAAAAGTGAATATCTTCAACACGGTCATCCTTGGTTTATATGATATCCATGCACCTGTTAGAAGAACGAAAATGAAGCGTCCCCCTGCACCCTGGATGACGAAGGGAGTTCGGATGGCAATGAGACGCAGGGACCGAGCCTTCCGCAGATACAAGAGAGATCGTTCTGAGGACAACTGGGCCCTATTTAAAATTGCCAGAAATCGGTGTAACCAAATGATACGCAATGCTAAACGCCACTATATCCTTAACAACATATCCTCCTCGTCGCCATCTGCTACCTGGAAGTTTCTCAGGACCATAGGTATTGGCAAAACTAAGCAGCAAGAGTTCCAGAGTGCAATCAGTTTGGACGATATCAACTCTCATTTCACAACCACCACTCTGTTGGATCCCCAAACCAAATCCCTCACTCAGCGTTATATCGCTGACCTTCCCCGTGCCAATATCAGTCCCTTTCACTTTTCTCCAGTGGCATCGTGTGAGATCATGAAGATAATCCTCTCCATTAAATCCAATGCAGTAGGCTGCGACAACATCAGTCGCCGTATGATCATACCCATCTTGGATTTCCTTCTCCCTGCCATTTCCCATATCATCAATCGTTCCTTGACCACTGGCATCTTTCCATCTTTATGGCGGAAAGCTCACGTCATACCTCTCCCCAAAATTCCTAACCCGTCCCTTCCTAGTCATTTTCGTCCAATATCCATTCTTCCCTTTCTATCTAAGGTGTTAGAGGCATGTGCTCATAAACAAATGTCCGCCTTTGTTTCACAGAACGGGCTATTAAGTCCGCTACAGTCTGGTTTCAGACCTGGACATAGCACTGTTTCCGCGCTCCTCAAAGTGACTGGCGATATTAGGGAGGGTATGGAGGGCACCATGATCACTGTGTTGGCTCTGGTTGACTTTTCCAACGCCTTCAATACCGTCAGTCACGACATCCTTCTTTCCATCCTCTCCCATCTAATGATCTCTCACGAAGCACTGAAATGGTTCTCGAGCTATCTTCGAGGGCGCCAGCAGTCGGTGCGTCTAGATGAATCTTCGTCGAATTGGCGCGACATTGATTCTGGTGTCCCTCAAGGCGGTATACTCTCTCCCCTTCTATTCTCTGTCTTCATTAATCTCATTTCCAAGAATCTTCAATGTGCGTATCATTTGTACGCCGATGACTTACAATTATATGCTCAAGCCAGTGTTGAGAGTATTTGTACGGCTATCGCGAAAGTCAATAGTGACTTAGAAAGCATACAGACTTGGTCTCACAACTTTGGCCTAGCTGTAAACCCGTCTAAATGCCAGGCGATTTTTGTGGGCAGCCAACGGTTGATGAGCAGAGTTGTCGATTTGTCACTTCCTCCTGTTGTTTTTAATGGCTCAATCATCGCCGTGAGCTCCACAGTCAAAGATCTCGGACTTCATATTGACACCACTCTCAACTGGCGAGAGCAAGTAACTAATGTTTGTCGAAAGGTCACGGGTACGCTTCGTGCTCTCTATCGGTTAAAGAACTTCCTTTCAACTAAGACCAAGAAGTTGCTCGTGCAAACCCTAGTGTTCCCGGTAATCGACTATGGTGATGTGTGCTATTTTGACCTGAATGCAGACCTCCTCAACAAACTTGACCGTCTTCTAAATAACTGCATTCGATTTATTTTTAATCTTCGTAAGTACGACCATGTTTCTTCCTATCGTTTCCAACTTAAGTGGCTACCCATACGAGAACGTCGTAATTTGCGTGCACTTACTACTCTGTTTGCTCTACTTCATTCTCCCACTCCACCTTCCTATTTAACTCCCTTCTTCCAAATTTTAGGTTCGGACCACGTCAAAAACTTACGCTCTTCAAATAATCTTCTTCTTCAATGTCCCCCCCACCGCTCTGATTTTGTCCATTCTTCTTTCCCGGTTCAATCGATCCTATTATGGAATTCGCTCCCTCCTGAAATTAGGAAGGCTACGAACCGTTGCGCATTTAAAATGAAAGTTCGCGAGCTGTTTCTTCGAAAGGTATCTGAAACTCCACACTAGCATCTTCCTCCTCTTATTTCTCTTGCAAAGCATAAATATGTATATGTATGTATTTATATGTGGGATTTAGTTCAATGTGGGCCAAAATAATAAAAAGATTTCTTGGATAATAATTAGTTATATTTTCTTTACGTCTTGCCGTCTTAATCGTGTGTCGTCTTCTCTCTCGTTCCTTCCTTCCACACTCACTCATTCTTAACATTCATTCTCTCTCTCTTTCCTCCCTGCTTATTACACTTCTTTATCCCTTTCACTCATCTCTGTTCCATATATTCTATCAGTCTTACATTCCATTCCACTCATCTGCCATAAATCATACTGCATTCCGATCCTACAACTCGGCCATTCTGATATTTGACTGTCCGCAGTCAAATCTAAACTCAGGCACAATTTTCATTCTAATCTAATACAATACTACTAAAATTTAGACCTTTCATTCTTTCTAACATGCTTAACTATTTAATTGACAATAGCTTAGATAAAATTTTAAATACAATTTTTTTTTCTAAACATCTTATTTTATGCAACTTATACAGAATTACGTGTGTATCGGTTAACAAAAACTCATTAGATTCAATTTCTATACCTTAGTACTAGTACAAACATTTTATTTATTAGACATGTTTTAACCTAACACACTCAAAACAATAAAATACATCATAACGGAATATTAGGCCAAGATTAACCAAAGATATATTTAAAGGTTAACCAAAGATTTACCCTAAGATAAAGCTACTCACCTAGCTCAAGAGCATCAGTATACAATGGCCATGGCTTCATATTGTCTGCAGAGGAAGATGTCAATCGAGATCCCTCTGTCATATGATCTATCTTCTCAAGATCATATCGATCATTCCATTTAACTTTAGTAATCCTATATGGTCCTAAATATTTAGGCTTGAGCTTCAACCCACTGCCAAACTGTGTCCGCTTGATGGCTACAATATCTCCTACAACATATTTTCGACTTACTTTTCTTTTCCTGTTATAAGTCTTAATATTTTCATCTTGAATTTTTTTTATTTGCTCTTTCGCCTGTATCTTTAAGTTCTCTCTGTTTTGAACAAAATTACTCTTATGCTCTTGCTGCAACAAATCAAAAATTATAACGTCTTCTTTTGTGTTCATCTTAGTACCCAACATGAGTTCAAATGGAGTGGTATCAATGCTTCTTTGATATGTGCTATTTAGGGCTCTTTGTACACGGCTTATCTGTTTGTACCATTGAGATGGTTCTTCGATACACAGCTTGGTCAATACTGCTATGATGGTTCTATGTATGCGCTCCACCTGTCCATTTCCTCTGGGTACTCCTGTTGTTATGGTTATGTGCTGGATATTCTCAGTCTCACAATAATCTTTGAATTCGTTACTTGTAAATGCAGTACCACGATCTGAAATTAATCTTACTGGATTACCAAATGTTTGTTGATGGATTATTAACTTAGCTATGGTCTCTTTACTCGTAGTCCCCTTTACCGGGAATAACCATACAAACTTTGTGAATGCATCTACAACGGTTAGAATATAATTATACATTTTCCTTGTCTCTGAAAGAGGTCCTATGTGATCGCAATGTATAGTATGCAATGGAATGCCTTCTTTATCAATACAATTTAGAAATCCTTCCTGCTTGCCTTCTTTTTTCGTTGCTAGTAAACATGGTATACATGATAATAAAAGTTCTTCAATTTTCTTGTCAACATTTCTTATGTAATAATCTTGTTCTATCAATTCTTTCATCTTCCTTTTCCCAAAGTGTCCTCTTTTATGTATTCTTCTTAATAGCTCTAACTCTAAATTTTTTGGTATCACCAACCTTCTTTCCTGACCCTTAAATAACAAACCATCGCTGTATGAATAATCTCCATATGGTTGAAGTTTAAGGATTTCGATAATCGCCTTTACACTGTCATCCAATAACTGTGCTTGCTTGATCTGTTCATGTAAGCTAAGCTCAATAGCTCCAACAAACGGGTTCCTGCTCAAAGCATCAACATGTTGCATCTTACCCCCTGGTCGATGTTCAATAACATAATCGTATTCTTCTAACAACAATACCCATCTGGCAACTCTGGTTGATAAGTCTTTCTTATTTAAGGTTTTTTGGAAAGCTTGACAGTCTGTTACAATTTTAAAATGCTTACCAAACAAGTAATGTCTGAACTTCTTTACTCCTTCAATAATAGCTAGCGCTTCCAATTCATAGCTGCTATATTTTTTCTCAGCCTCGCTGGTTTTTCTGCTGTAGTAGTGTACAGGATGTAACTCACCCGCACAGTCTCTTTGAAGCAATATAGCGCTGTATGCTATGGCAGAGGCATCCGTGTGCAATTCAGTTAACAACTGAGGATCATAAATTCTTAGCACGGGGCCATTACCTAAGGCATTCTTCAACACATTAAATGCATTTTTATGGATATCATTAAATTCAAAGTGTACATCTTTTCTTAATAAATCTGTTAAGGGTTTAGCTATTAATGCAAAATCTTTGATGTATTTTCTGAAATATGATGTTAAGCCTATGAAACTGTGAAGTTGCTTTAAAGTCTTTGGTTCAGGGTACCTGGTTACGGCATCTGTTTTCTCCTGTGATGGTTGAACTCGTCCACCATCTATAATGTGTCCTAGATATTCTATCCGTCGGCATAGTAGTTGAGCTTTTTTCCAATTGATTTGTAGGCCATACTCTGACGCAACAGATAATACTTCCTTTAATCGTTGCAATGCTTGGTACTCGTCAACAGCAGGTATCAACAAATCATCCATGAATATGACTATAATCCCTTTTGCTATAAGGTCCTGAAATACCATAGTTACAAATCGCATGAAATATTTTGGACACACTGACAATCCAAAAGGAGCCCTTAGGAATTCATACTGCCCATTGTGTGTAACAAACGCAGTATATTTTATACTTTCCTCACTGACAGGCAGGTGAAAAAAACCATTTTTTAAATCTAATACGCTGAATACAACTGCATCTTTTAGCTTATCAATTAAATCGTCTATAATGGGCAAAGGAAATTCATCCTTAACTATTTTTTTATTAATTGGCCTGTAGTCTATGCAGACCCTTGTACTACCATCTTTTTTTCTCACTAACACTATAGGAGAGGAATATTCCGAATAACTTACCCTAATGATATCATCTTTGAGCCATTCGTCTACCTGTTTTTCAACTATTTGTTGCTCAGCTAGAGATATTCGTCTTGAACGTTGAGCCACTGGTATGTCATCCTTGAGGACAATGCGTAACTTTATCGGCGCTTCCTTTAATTGCACAGGTTTATAACTCTTCACGCAGTCAATGATTTCTCGCTGCACCTGCTTATCCCTAATGCTACCTAGAACAAATTGGTCCTGTCTAACTACACCGGCAAATTTCGACATCCAATTGTTTATATTTGGCGCAATCAATATGGACCCATTAGAAATGAGCGTAAATACATCTTTAAGGAAGTCTTGGCCCAATATAACGCTACATGGCATAGCCTGGCTAGGAACAACAAAAAAGGTAACACTATAATCGTTTCCATCTACCGATACTACAGTAGTACATTTTTTCGTCGAAACTATACTGCCTCCTAATCCTACAAGATTCGTGGCAGTATTTAGACACTTCGGCGACCCGATATTGACGTAAAGTTCGTCACACATTAGGTTAAGTTCACTTCCAGAGTCTATTAACGCGATCGCTTTACACTTATTGACACAAACACTTTTACAGGCGTTTTCGAAACGCATTTGAGATTGAGTAGTTGACTTTTCCTCGTAAACATCCGTGAAGTTGGCGTCGTACTCCACCGCGTTCGCCATCTTGTCACCACTGTTGCCGCTGATGTTGGTACAACTGTCAGATGAGCTGTCATGGCTGTCGTAGTCGTCGTGGTTGGCACTGCCTGCGCTCGGAGTGAAGTCAGCTACGCACATCGTTCGTTTAACTTCGTGAGAGTTCGGCTTTTCTATAGCACTCCGATGTTCTCGCTCCTTATTGGTTTTTCCATACGTTCTTGACCGAATGTTTCCGTTATCACCGCATTGCGTAGAAATATGCCCAAACTCGTTACATTTGAAACATTTTAAGCCTTTATCTTTATTAGGACACTGCGATGAGTGATGATTCATTTCTCCACAGCTATAACACCTTATTTTACTCATAGTAACATGTTCACTACACTCTGACTTCGTAGCTCTTTTATAGTTAGCAGCCATCTTTTCTTTTATTGTTTCATAAATTTTAAATTTTTCCTTGAGTTCCGAATATGTCGTAGCGCCGTATAACACCATCTTATTTACTTCAGAGTCGACTATGCCGTCTATGACGTATTTTATGGCGACATAGTCAGGAATTTTGCCGCGTTTTCCCATTTCTTTCATGACTAGCATATAATCTAGGCACCTTTCGTCTTTCTTCTTTTTCCTAGCGGCCATCATCTCATGTATAGTTTTGCTGTCGATTGCATCGGGAAATTCTCTCAGCAACGCCGCTTTCAGGTCATCCCAACTTTTAAATGGTTTTTCCGATTTTAACCACAAACCTGCGGTTCCCGTTAAAGACCTTCTCGCTACAATTAGAGTCTGTAGGGGCGTCCATTGAAATATTTCGGCGTTATCGTCGATATCTTGGGCCCATCTAGCCACTGACGACGTCTTGTCGTGGCCATTAAATTTCGAAATCAGGTTCTCCGCGTACCATATTGCTTGATCCCTGATTTTCACCGATGAAGCTGGCGCGGCGTCGTCCTCTTCGTAGTTGCCCTGGCGGCTTTGTCGGCGATCCTTGCCATGTCCACCCATATTTCTTCTTTATAAATTAGTCTTAGTATAAATGCCGGCAACTCCTCGTTGTTGGCTGGTGCCGGTTTACGTCTTGATTTTCTGTCTTTTATTTTGGCCTGAAGATAGAAAATATTGAACTATCCCGGACGAGCCCCCAAAATTATGTGGGATTTAGTTCAATGTGGGCCAAAATAATAAAAAGATTTCTTGGATAATAATTAGTTATATTTTCTTTACGTCTTGCCGTCTTAATCGTGTGTCGTCTTCTCTCTCGTTCCTTCCTTCCACACTCACTCATTCTTAACATTCATTCTCTCTCTCTTTCCTCCCTGCTTATTACACTTCTTTATCCCTTTCACTCATCTCTGTTCCATATATTCTATCAGTCTTACATTCCATTCCACTCATCTGCCATAAATCATACTGCATTCCGATCCTACATATATATAATATTATTGCATATATATTATAGTATTATTGTATTATATATTATGTTTTATATAATTTAGATTGTAAATATTTCACGTATTCAAAGTTTATTCATATTTAATAATCATATTTTTTTGTTATTTCTTCTAATATATATTTATATCTACGTATTTTTATATACACCTGCTTCTTCTCATCTCTACATCACCCAAAGGTAGACTGGTAGATAATGCCTAAGGCATTAAGTCCGCCTATGTACATGATTGTATATAAAGTTAAATAAATAAATAAATAAATAAATAAATAAATATATACGTGGTTGCCCTATATACCCGGACGCTGGCGTCTGCCGCAGGCGTTGACGAGTCAATAAATGAGATCCCCCTTGTAACTTCTAAAATTATCCACTAGCTTTGACTGTAGTCCCTGTTACCACAAGTATTATTTCATTTAGTTAAAGAAAAAATCACACAAATCGAAATATTATAGTAAGATATTTTGCCTATTAATTATTACGAATTCGTGAGATTAAATTGCAAATCGTCAATAGCCTAGGTAGATTTGTTTCAGTTTGAAGGACATTGTAGCCAGCGTAATTTATTTATTTATTAGGCTTACCAGCGTTTTGTTAAACCATCACTTATAAACTAAGATAAAATTAATAACAAAGCAAGTATGATTCACAATAATGGGTAAACCTTATACAAATCAAAATATTGGAAAGACTTCAGTAAATTCAATAATGTTGTTGAAAAGAAAGGAGATGTCCGCTTTTTGTATGGGTGCTGGGCCTCAAAATTTTACGATGCTCAAACTTTATGTATATTAAAGGGGTATAAATATGGATCTTAGATTAAAAAAATATTTTAAGACCCCTCCAAATAACTAACTTTTTAAAAAACGTTCATATTAAATGTAGTTTTTAAGAAAATTAAAATTACATAAATCTCAATCTCAAAGGAGTTTAATATTATACGATTTATTGTAAAGGCCTAGTTTTTGAGAGTACTATACATATATAAATAATAATGAACCGTATGCTCGTTTGCCCCCTATATCATAAAAAAAAATATATATACATATAAATAAAGTATTTTGGTAAGTATTTTAAGCTCGTTTTTGGACATGTTCTTTATTATGTTATGTAATTACTGAGCAATATGAAACTAACATCTTATGTCTCAGGTTGATGAGTAAATTCGAGTGCCACAAAGTTCTTTGCAATCCAAAGTTCTTCATAGTGTTGATATGAAATATCTGAAAAATAAAAGATTCATGAACATTGGAGCCAGTATAACAACCGGGCAAATTAAGACTTAACATCTTATGTCTAGGGATAACAAGCGCAGTGGAATGCCACACAGTACGTTTTAATTCAAGGTGCTGGATGGTTTTGGTACTGTTTATGGGCGGTCGTATCATCAGGTGAACGGCATTCTCGTCTCGTCACTCAATGCAATAAAACAATCGTTTCAACTGTTTCTGAGTTTAGTATTATATATAGCATTACCTGATGGATACGGGCTTGTTTCCAGCAACACGTCCTCTGTTTTATGGAATTTCGTTTTAAAATGTTCTGTAACATAATTCAATATGTGTGTCATTAACGGGCAGCTAAGGGACAGATGGGATTATTATAGATTTACGAAACTATAACTTTAAGCTGGTTTGGAGTCCATAGGGATACATACATACACATGTATTTTTATATAATATAAGCAGGCTCGATAGACATTGTTTTGCACTACAAATGAAATAAAAGCCTAGATCCCAATTACAGCACCGCCAACCTGACCTATTATGAATCTTAATAATCCAAGGACCTATTTTACTATACACAAAAAAAAATCCCCGAAATCAATTCAGGAGTTCAGCGACATAAACAAATACAGAATGCATCTAGTGACAAGGTATTTTGTAATTCAAAGTTATATATTAGGTTGCTACTGTTTATGGGTGATCGTATAGCTTACCATGAGGCGAACAGCATGCTTAGCTCGCGCTACAAATGCATAAATAACAGGGTGAATTGATGTCAGTCGTTAAAACAAACATAATTCTTTCATATACCATGTTTGAAAAAGGGTGTTCCAACACCACATTGGAGCGTGACAACAGCTGGTTGAAGAAGATTTAATATCAAAATATTAATTATATCAGGATACAACATAAAGAATAAATATTTTTAAGTAGGTATAGGTGTATGTAATATATATCTACCTGAATCATGTTAACCTACAAAGTATTTTGTGAGTCGTATGGAAATAATTCTTACCCAAATTCAACGTTGGAACTGCGATTCTATATAATACACGCCTTGAAAGTCTCAAACTCTCTTCGAAATGCCCATATCATAGACTCATGTTAATTTTAATATACTCATCTCCTTTATCAAGTGTGTTCTTGTCCAAAACTTTGATCCACTCCTGGTACTTATTATCTTGCCATGTTTTCCATTTGTTGCTACTGCTTTGCGAAAGAGTATAGTGGGTCTGAAAATAAATAAAACATGTGATACAAATAAATAAAAAGGTATGGGTTAAATTTATAATAGTAGTTATTAAGTATGTACATTAACTGAAAACACATTGAAATACTGATAATTTGACTGCCTCGGTGGCGTAGTTGTATTACGGTACGACTGCAAGGCTGAGGTCTCGGGTTCGATTCCCGTTTCGGGCAAAGTGATATTGGATTTTTCTATTCAGTATCAGCCCGGAGTCTGGAATTTGTGCCCGATATGGCGATAGGCTCGCCCCCTATCACATCATGGGACGGAATACGCTTGGCGAAAAGTGGGTGCACTAGTTGCGCCTCTGCCTACCCCTTCGGGGATAAAAGGCGTGAGCATGCGCACATTGAAATACTTATGTTTGATTTAAGAATAAAAAGCTTTTTGTTGAAGTTGTAATTTAAGTTCATAAATATGATTGGTACTATGTTATAAATTAAAAATATAACTGCTGATAGGATGTTTTAAGTATAGGAAAATGTCTATGTTTGAATAGTTCATGTTTTTTTGACTGTGTCTCTTTCTTGTGGTTATGCCGATCAAGGAAATAAGTTCTTGTTGTAAATTATAAAAATAAAATAACTATCAACGCAACAGGCAACTCAGTTTTATTCTACACACAAATGACCTTATTTTTTTAACACAATGCAGATGAAAACAATTAGTCAATGAGTAATACAGCTGAAGTTTATGTATATGATCGTTAAATCAAAATTAATAACACTATGTTGTAATAACGGTTCCTACTCCTTTTTCATAGGTAACTTAAAAAGTATTAGCCCATAACTTTTGGGTATGCAGATTTCCACGTGGTATTTTAAAAACAGAGTTAGGACTTGATTGAAACATTATGTATGACTGCAATGGGTATAAACGATACTATTTATTTATGAAAAATATAAATATTCACTTACCATCAACGGCAGATCCAAAATAGTATTTGGGACAAGGATTACACATGGTGAAAAGTGATCTTTTCGGTGATCCAACAAATCCAAATCACTAGCAAATGGTGATAACAAATAACAAACCACGGGTCGAATATAAGGAGATAGGTATCAATAGTCCGTTAAAATTAGCAGATTCGTTTTATAAGGAAATCTTAATCTCACATAAACCGCATATTTGGAAAATAAAAATGATTTGGAACCGAAAATCAGAATGCGAAAACAAAGCGATGTTACCACTTAAAAATATTTTACATATATCGTTCGGAAATTATGGTCATCCATGAATTGCTGAAATTACACACAAAAAAGCTCTGATTTTCAATTTCATGTATGGAAATGTCCAATTAAATTATCCTGTATAAATCTTTTAAAAATATGGATTTATATTTATTTATCCCTATTTATTAAACTTTTTTAATATCGTTGGCAGTGCCATCTAGATGTCCTACAACCAATCAAATATCATAGACAATGTAGAGTTTTATGTAGTGACACCCCCCTGTTCGTCACTCACAGACGTGACTGTGGTAAAACTGACAGCAAAACGTACTGTCTTAGGCTCCCATTACGACTTACGTCAGTGTCAAACAAAAAATATTTTTTTTTTCTTTATAATGGCATTTGTGTTCACATTTTGCCAATGTCAAGTTTGGTATATTTTATTATCTGTAGCATGTCGAAGTAAAGCAGTGGCTACCTTACCAAGACTTTATCGAGGAGTTTTGGCGGCAACAAAAAAAACACTTGATTAGCACAATTATTTCAATTCACTTCATTTGAGCTCTTTAATAGAACTATATTGGATAATATACCACCATAATTATGCAATATAACACTAAGTATCACCAAAATAATGAATTAAAACAAGAGCACCTCATGACACTTCCAAGTTCCCGCCAAAACTCCAAACAAAAAATATATTTTACGCTTGTGAGTTGACTTTAGGAATGCGAAATCAGGGAAAAAATCGATTATTTACTAATCGATTTTATCATACCAATATAGACTATTTTGGAAAAATCGATTTTAGTTCGAAGAAATAATCGATTAAAAATTGATTATTAAATAATCGATTTTTATCTTCTCAATATTACCTATTTAGGAAAATCGATTTTAGATAGAAAAAATAATCATTTTCTGTCACTTTGGACCGTCACGGCGCCGTCTTCTAGGGTCATTATTTATATATCAATGGTACATCTATATTTATTTTTCACAATTATAAATAATATGAAATTTAAAATTAGGAAATAATTATTGACTGTGGTAGGTTTCGAAGCCACATTCATTAGATCGGTGCATATCGAAATGCCTCAGGGCCAATTGAACAATTAGTGTTGCATGCAAAATTGTGAGAGTAGTGTTTACGCTACTGTAATACGAATGCTGAGTACAATGTGTGCATTGTCATTGATTCAGTCCAAAGTTCACTTATAATTTAAATTGGAGTAACCGCTTATTCGGCTTGTATTTAAGAGAGCTTTTATTTTTATGTTAACCTCACTTTTGTTTGAAAGTATTAGTAAATGTATATTGCATGCAATGCAATCAGCCCTGTATTATATACTGCCCACTGCTGAGCACGGGCCTCCTCTACTACTAAGCGACGATAGCCTAGTTGGGAATGGAACGGAGGTTCAAAACCCAAGGCACACACCTCTGACTTTTCGAAGTTACGTGTGTATTGTTATCAATTATCGTTCGCTTTAACGGTGAAGGAAAACATCGTGAGGAAACCTGCATACCTCAGAAGTTCTCTGAATTTCAAAATTATGTGAAGTCCGCCAACCCGCACTAGGCCAGCGTGGTGGACTAAGCCCTAACCCCTCTCAGTAGTAAACGTATATTAATTTATTGAAATTAAACATCATTTAGAAATATGACTGTCAATTTAGCAGACAATAATATTTAAATAAATAATAATAATAATTTGACCATATTAATGGAATACAATAATTATTATAAGAACAGTGAAAAATATGAATTAAATGAAAAACTTTCACCAAGACGCTGTCTTTTGATCGACTTTTTCATGCTAGTGAACTTACGTCGCGTTTTTCCATCGGTGCACAAATTGCGATGTTTGCAAAAGTAGATTAAAATGTGTACTTTCTATAAACGGTTTATTAGAAATCGTTTGTTATAACTATGAAAATAAATTACCAAAATTGATTATAAATATAAAATAATCGATTATTGTCAGAATCGATTATTATTCCATGATCCATCCCTAGTTATCTTGTGGTTTTGTGACTTGTGAGCAAAGAAAATTAGCCATTGCGCTGCGCCAAAGAGAATACTGAAACTACTGAAACGCTGCGCGCTGTAATATACATTGTTTTATCGCGTTTATTCAATAAGAAACATACAAATTGAATTGTCGATGTGCAACACCTATCCATCATGGATAGTAAATCGTTTCTGCATTCTTGGTGTACCAAGAAAAGTGTATCACCTCAGTTCGACATACGCGCCACGGGTAACCGGAATTTTTTATTGATTTTATTGCAAACCCTCATCTAATACTATGTCCATATGCTTCTTTAACATTTTTGAACTTCTAATTGAATAAAGTTCGTCATTACTAGGTATGAAAAGTATGGAGATTTTACAGCTGTCCTTGTTCGGCGTTTTTCGTTTTTATAACCTGGCATAAATTTCCCATGTAACGAAATGACATACTCACTTAGAATTTTAAATAATGCGATTATAGTTGGCTCGTAAGTCATAATTAGAATTAATTCATGATCATTATCAGTCAGAATATCCAATGAGCTTATAATATTTTGAGTTGAGGTTTTCATATTGTTTTTTATTTTTTTGTGAAAGCGCTGTCATCGTAAATTTTCAGAGATGTGCAAAATAGATTATAAAATGTATTTAAATACAAAATGTAAATACTTTGCTTTTTTTGTATTTCAAATACAAAATAAAAATAGTTTTTGATTTTATATTTAAAATACTAAATACAAAATACGTATTTTAAAAATACTTTCTTAAAATAAAATACCTTTGGTTTAAAACTTTATTTATTTAATTAGTGTTTTTTTTTATCAAAGTAAAGGACATGTCCAAAAACGGGCCTAAAATTCTAACCAAGACAGTTTATATATATTTGGATAGAACTCCTAAAAACTAGCCTTTTACAATAAATCGTTTAATTTTAAAGACCTCCGATTTTGAGATATTTTTTTATGTTATCTTGCAGTCTGTCGTATAGCCACAGTACACAGATATATATTACCGTGGTATAGGTGACATTCAGCAATCGGTGTGTACCAGCGACTAGAGGCTATATGGTCTCTGGTGGGTACATATGAATTTAGCGTGTACGGAGCATGTCCTCTGACACATTTGCTATTTTAATGTTCCATCTATGATTATTTTAATTAACTGACTTCAAAAAAGGAGGTTCTGTATTTGACCATGTATGTAATATGTATGTATGTAAGTTTGTATGACCACGATTATCTTAAAAACTACTGATCCGATTTGGAGGGGGTTTTCGTTATTCAAATGTATATTTTTCAGAGAAGGTTTTAGTGTATAATTTATTATAGATCTGGAGGTATCTTTCTTTTCAAGCGTAGAGGCAGAGTTGGTTTCTTCATTAGGTGCTTTGCAAGTGCATTTGGATGCTGCAATTTTGTATGTTTCAGTAATATGTTTAACTTCTTGTTTATTTGTTTTTACATTTGGGTCATGGTGTAGCCTATCATTGGTTACATGCCATGGTGCAACTGCTATCATGCATAATATTTTTGTCTGAAATCTTTGTATTATTTTAACATTGGTATTTGTGGAAGTTTTTCATAGTTGCAGGCCGTAGGTCCAGACTGGTTTTATTATACACTTATAGAATAACAATTTGTTTTCAAGTGAGAGCTGCGACTCCCGCCTAAACATCCAACACATTTTACGTATTTGTGGACCCATTGCCAGGCGTTTGATAAAAATATATTTTATCCATGTCAGTCGTCTATCGAGGAGCATTCCCAAGTATTTAGCTTCATCGGCTTGTGGGACCTGTACTCCATTTAGAGTGACTGGTGGACACGAGTTTCTACGAATAGTGAAGGTTACTTGTACGGATTTGCTTTCGTTTACCCTTATTCGCCAATCTTTGAGCCAGGCCGAGATTTCATTAAGGCTATTATTTTGTAATTTTTGGGCAGCTATATCTGAAGATTCATTCAACGAAAGTATAGCGGTGTCCCTCCGTAGAGGGTAGATCCGCAGTAAAGAGGAGATATAGGGTTGACCCCATGACACTACCCTGTGGTAGTTGCAGCAGTGTGTTCTAGATTTTTAGATATGTTAAGACGCTCTGATTTCGGTTTTCGCTTAATAAGTGTTTTAGCCTGGGTGTTAGAAAATTTAAGAGAGTTTTATCTGCAAGATATCGTGTTTGCTGCCATCGTTTTCGTATACTACGTTTTAGAGCTAGGAGATCCCTGATTTTGAGGGGGCATTTATGTTGAATGTAATATGTATCCGCTGACTCAGTTGTAGCGAGCCAGGCGGCTTGTTGGACGCAGTGGGTAAAATGTTCAACAGCTTCCGTTCAATTTTTTTATCGCACTAGTTTATTGGTATTGGTGTTGACAAAACTTATCAAAAAGTATTTCAAATAAAATACAAAACGCTTTTCTAAAAAAAAGTATTTAAATACAAAATGGAAATAGGTATTTTGTATTTTGCATTTCAAATACTTTATTTTCAAAATGTCTCATCTCTGGTAATTTTGTGCAAAGCAGTTAATTTATTTTCTTCTACTCAGGCCCAAAGCATCGCCAGCGTTTTCTGTGTGAAGTGAGAGTTGAAGGAATCTCCTATGTGGGGGCTGGTAACTCCACCACCAAGAAAGAGGCCCAGATGAATGCCTCTCGGGACTTCATCAGCTATTTGGTGCGAAGCAATCAAGTGCCCTCAAGTGAAGTCCCCGAGGATGTAAGAGTGAAGACAGAAACTACAGAGACCACACCAACTAATACTGAAAATAATCAGCAAAATGTGGACCAGCAGCAGAGACCAGTGTTTCAGGTATGTTTATTTGTTACCACAATTACACAGCACACACTACTTGTGTTTTGCATGGTGTGGTCTTACATGTATCTAATGGAGCCAACTTGTAAGTTAGCTCCATTATGGAATAGTACCCAATTTGAAAACAAATTACGTATTTGCACTACAACCATTCTGGAACAAGTAAATAATAATTTCAGGAGGGAATGGATCCTCAAAGTATGGGACAGGCGTATAAAGCATATGATGGTCAAAACCAGAACTTTACGTACATGGATCGGTTACAACAGCAAAAAAACGTAGAGGATGCTGAAGATCTTGATGTAAATGCAAGTCTGCACGGCAATTGGACCATGGAGAATGCAAAGTCAAAACTCCATCAGTTCTTACAAGTCAATAAGATCAATACGGACTACATTTACAAGGCCGTTGGGCCAGATCACACACGGTTTGTAAAAAAAAAGCAAATATTTTTGTCATAATCATGAGTCACTTTTACTTTTTGGAACAATTTAAATATTAATCAATTATTCCAATACATTTTTATCTAAAGGCTATTTCCATTTTCAAAAATGCTTATTTACTTGTTTATTCACTTTCCTTTACTATTTACATTATCTATTTATGTTATTTGCATATTATGGAACACAATATAATACATTTTTTTAGAGGTTGGTCAGTATTCAAATAAATACTAAAATATCCAGCCTTGTTAAATTAAGTCATTTATTTATACTGCAAAGGTTTATTAAATTTCCTTTTCATGATGAACTTCAGGATTTTTCTGTAAACTATATAAAAAATATTACTAAACATCATTGTGCATGTTTGATATTTTAAAATCTCATTGAAAAATTAGCACATTTAACAGGTGTAAATGATATTTATTTATTCTACATATTGAACAACCTCTTCAGGCATATGTTAACACATATAATTAGCATATAAGCCACTGATTATTCATAGCAACTGAAAAATCAATGGCTGCCTTATTATATAGAAAATATGGAAGTGTGGCCAAGCTTTATAAGTTGAATGGACATTCAAAGTGCACGATCCATTTTGAAAATCCATTGAAAATATATATGTTTAAATCTGATCCATGGGAAATTTACCCTGAATTATCTATACTATAACTGAAGGCAATTTTGTGATAGAATCAAGGCTGCCTTCAGATTAAACACTATGTCAATTTATAGAAACGCAAGTAGATGGATATAATAGAAAATATTCAAGACATAATTAATATGAAAACCGAAGTCGCTTTATAAATATCAACCCTACAAATGAGACTTAAATATTCTATAAAAAGTATAACATACAAAATAATATTATGGTTCTGCATTATTTCATCCAATAGATTATACATTTTGTGTGATCTTTATTTTTATTATGAGCAAGTTTTCTAACTGTAAACAGATTTATTAATAATGGTAGACGCAAAAATTGCGTTGGGATTGACAAATCCTCCATAACACTTCTGAAGAATTGTGTAAATAAATACGTAAAGTGACAACAAATGGGATCTATATACCTGCTTGTGTCTGTATTTGTACAACACGTTAATGTCTTGGATATTTTCTGAATGCAGGTGTTCAGCTCTTTAAACTGACTATAGTGTGCTTGGCCACAG
The DNA here is from genome assembly GCA_947568825.1 of Sphinx pinastri. Classification (NCBI taxonomy): domain Eukaryota; kingdom Metazoa; phylum Arthropoda; class Insecta; order Lepidoptera; family Sphingidae; genus Sphinx; species Sphinx pinastri. Next base: position 14,694,544 of record OX387624.1, on the reverse strand, counting down.
TTCCAGATTGTTCGACACGCGAATGTACCCCTGTCAATGAAGTAGTAAGTATGAATTTTACATCTATTTTGCATATTTTAAGTGATTTCAATAATAACTATAAGCTGGGCATCCTTAATCAGAATGAAGTTGTATTTTTTTTTCTAGAAACCACATTATGGTTTCTAGATGTTATACAAATCATTAAAACCTTAACTTCAATCTGCATCATATCTTCCATCAGTGGCGTGCCTAGTGTTTTGGATGAGGGCAAGCCAAAGCAGACCTAAAAAAAAATCGCACCTCCGATACATATAAAATGTGCAACTACAAGAAAGAAAAGCAATATCTAAAAATAAAAATGACTACCCGTACCGGGATTCGAACCAGAGCCTCAAAACAATGTTCGAACCGTGTACGCATTACAACAACGCCATCGAGTCGACTAGTTACCTTTTCGAAATTAGGTACCTTTATTTAAAAACGATTTTGACCCATCGCGACTACTAAACGAAGTTCTTGTAAAGATAAACTATTTACATAGATTTTACCTGTATCAAGTAATTTTAAAAAAGTAAAAACACTACTCTCATCATTATTACTGTTGACGCACAAGTTTTGTTTAGAAATTTTCAAATTTCGTCACAGCTACTGTACTTATTTAATTGGACGAGATAATCAGGTTACAATTCGCTGTTTACCGAAATTATGAAATGAAATGAATGCATTTAACATATGTTTTTGTGAATTGGAATTACTTTTGATAACACTGATTAATTAAATCATTTTACTAGCCAGATGTATGTACCTACCTATTCCAAACACTTGTTTTGTCCGAGAATAATATGAAACACCAACAATACAACTTAATACGTAGTCGTATAACGTATTAGAGCATCCAATAAGACAATAAGTTTTGTTGTATACTGATCTAAATACCTTTTATGATTCTTCAGACACATTTCGCGCCATTCGCCAGCTCGTTAAAAGTTGTTTTTTCCATCATAACCTAACAAATTTAACTTATTCTCGCCGATAAAAACTTTCACACACTTTAAACTATTACAAGAAATATATTCACTCATCTTTATTGTGCTTAAAAGTTTAAAATAACTCACAAACCACTTAATAAACACAAATACTTCACAATGTAGATCGCCGGCTCAATCAAAACAAATAACTGATGTTGCCTAGTTGGAATCAAAATTACTCCACAAAATGAATGCTAAAATTGTGAGAAAAACATATTGATAAATAAAATTATAGTACAATACCTGAAATAATTATAATCAGATGTGTAATTTTAATTATATTATCACTAAAATCTTTACATATTCATGATAAATAAAAAATACACATTAAAATAAGCAAAATAATGCAACCATATTAGAGGTAATTCTTTTAATTGGCAACCCTGTATTTTATACAGTATCTAATGGATGCATTAAGCCTTGATTATTTTCTAGTACTGATTGCTATAGAAACTTACTATAGCTATACGTATGTGGTATCAGTTTATCCATTAGTGCGAATGAGAAAAATATGTCGGCGAAAAGCCAGGTAAAACCCAACGAGAGTGAGAGTGATGAGTATATTTTGTGCGCATCTAGCTGTTTTGTATTAAATATGAAATGAGTGTACGGCGCGGATGTGGTTGTGTGTGTGTAGGTGTAGTGGTGTGTCTTTAGGTGCGCTCGAGGCGAACCGGTTCAGCGAACCTTAGCGCGGGAATTTTAAAATTCTAAAGAAAATTATTTCGAAGCGTTTTGTTACCGTAAAATGTTGGCCATTGTTTCATATTCGATTTTGAGTACTTAGGTAAATAATTTTAGGGCAAGCCAGGCTTTTCGGCTTCTATGAAAGGACCGCCACTGTCTTCCATTATAATATGGACATTGTCCATGATAAACACAAAATCATGGACATAGGTTTTTACGAATTTTATGTTATAGTTGTGAATGTTTTTCGTGTTTTAGTAAACCATGCCATGGATGTGTTGTTTTCTATTTGCTCTAACTGCATATTAAGTATTAACTAAACAAAAACATAATTTCCAATATTATGTTTTATGATCATCTTGAAGATAATACATATTGTGTAGTTGCACACCCTTCGACATACATTTATTACATAATACCACGTTAGAAACGATTACAACAGTATACTACAATTTGAACAATGTACACAGGAGCTTCTGCTGTGAAATGTCGATATTCGTTCGCGAGTTAGGACGCAACGTGACCGGCCGTGAGACCGCATCGAACAAGCAGACGGCCAGCAAGTCCTGCGCGCTGTCCATCGTGCGACAGCTGTACCATCTCGGTGTGATTGAGGCCTTCAGTGGCACGCTTAAGAAGGACAGGTGATAGTGGATTTTTATACTCTGTGTCACTTATCAGTGGACTTGGAAGTGATTAAACACGACACCGTTTCGTTTTTTTGGGATTGGTTGAGTGAGAAACATGTGATTGACGTATTGGTCTCTCGATCAATCACAAACATCAAAATTAAACCACACTGTCTTAAGAATAATTAATTATCAGTGCGCTAGAATCTAGCAAAATATTTTTTATGGTACTATACGTTTAGATCCTATTAAATTTTTTATCTAATGTGCTCTTAGATAGATTAGTCATTCGTCAGCTTAAAAGTTGCCGTAATAATTGGGCCATAAATAGTACAAGGTGCTATAAAAAATATATTATGCGAACAGTCTCACTTTACAATACATGTACATAAATAAAAAGGGAACTGTTTGTAACTTCTGGATTGGCATTCATTAACGACTCCCTTTAACATGAATGAAGAAGTTGAATAATAGTATCTGATTTCAATCAATTTTTTGACTTGGTTCTTAACAAATGTAATTGTTACAGATCAGTGGAGGGCATCATGAAGCCGTATCCGGTGGCAATCGATCCACAGCTTGAGGAGAAGTTGGAAGAAACTCTAACAGGTAATAGATTTATTGAAACCACCATCTCTTATAACCTCGGCTGGTCTATCAACCTACCATATGTGAAAACATTAATACTGGCATACTAAATAAAACCAAGTAAATAATGATTAATTGCTATTATATGGAATGGATTTTGTCATGCCAAAAACTGTTATTCGAACTATTCCATAGCTATTGTATATCGAACATGTAGCTTTATCCTTATCAGATACTATAATTTCCTTTACATTTAGACTTGGGCATAACGCCTGTGGACGTGGAGTCCGCCCAGCAGACGGAGGGTCAGTCCGGCGTGACTCTCCTGCAGGTGGACCGCGTGAAGGCGATGCGCGAGGCCAAGTCCACGCCGGGTGGCGTCGTGCCGTGGTCGCCGCCGCAGCCCAACTGGAACGCGTGGACTGGATGCAATATTGGTAAGCATTGATTCTTTGCATTTAATTTTCAAATAGTTCTTAAATCGTGAATCGCCCTGTACATACGTAATAATATGCTCTATACAAAGAATCTGAATTGGAGAAAAAAAAATCGGTAGTCGCCGTCCGACGGCTTTGTTTCATGATATATCAATTTACCATTTTCGACAATATAATGCTGCATTTTACAGACGAGGGACCATTGGCTACAACAAGTCTGGATGATATCAGTGCTGATTTAGAGAAACATCATCGCAACGTGTGTCAGAACAGTACACTGTATCAGGTACATAACTTATATAACAAAATTATAATCATAATCCTACTAATATTATAAACGCGAAAGTTTGTAAGTATGGATGTATGGATGTCTGGATGTATGGATGTTTGTTACTGTTTCACGCAAAAACTACCGAACGAATTAAGATGAAATTTACCACACGGTTAGATCATGTCCTGGATTAACACATAGGCTATTTTTTTATCCCGGGAAAAATCATTCACACGGGCGGAGCCGCGGGCAAAAGTTCGTGTGAAATAAAATCGAGCCAAACACTATCCATCTGTAATATGTGCAAATCCATATATCATAATGAAACTTGTACTCATAATACAACTTTTACTATATTGTTTTTATTCTGTACGAACAGGAAAGCGTACGCGAAAGGGACCAACTGCCGGTGTACGCGATGCGTTCGCAGATAATGGAAGCGATCAATGAAAACCCGGTTATAATCATCAGGGGAAACACCGGTTGCGGTAAAACCACGCAGGTCAGTTGTGATACTTATTCTACGTATTATTTATCAAAATTAATTGACAGTGTCAATGAGCATTGTACGGGACAACATAGGGTGCATATCGCACAGAATCGATAAATATTATCGATATGCCAAAATACTGATTTCCTTTCACAGTATCGATACTTCTGTATATAACTTAACTTAGAACGAAATAGTTTTTATCTGAGATGCATTATTGGGATCAGTCGGTGAACATCCAGTGAGGCCGGCATGCTTCTGGTAATCATCGCGAGATAATGTTTTTTGTTAGTCTTTGTAATACTTGATTTCGGCAACGATTCTCTTTTTAAATGTTCAATTTTTTTTTTATATAATTGTTAATAATTTTTAATGGATTTTACTGTTTTTTTTTTTATTTTAAATTTTTAATTGATTTTCTTTGTAATTTATATATTTTTAATTCTTATTTTCAGACATTTTATTATTATGATTTTGACTTCATGTTTTAGTTCATTTTAATCAGATTTATATTATTATTTATTTTATATCCAAATTTTTGTAATGCTGTATCCACTTATAATGATGGTACTCATAGTCCTTAGTTTTATTTCATATTATGTTTGATTGTAATATTTTTGTGAACTGTCGCTAGTGGATCTAAATAAATAAATAAATACCAGCCTACTACTGAGCACGGCTTCTCCCACTACTGAGAGGGTTTTAGGCCTTAGTCCACCATGATGACCTAGCGCAGGTTGGCAGACTACACATACATTCGAACTTTTTTACGTTACTATGATGGTTGTTGCAGGTGTGCCAGTTCATCCTGGACGACTACATCGCGAGTGGTCAAGGCGCGTGGGCCAACGTGTGCGTGACGCAGCCGCGCCGCATCTCCGCCGTCAGCGTCGCCGAGCGCGTCGCCAACGAACGCTGCGAGGACCTCGGCAACAGCGTCGGGTACGTCTGTCACTCGGTACTGGGCTTAAGGACGGGGGAAAAGTAGGAGGTCGGACCAGGTGCCAGGAGGGGAGGGAGGCACGGTGCCATTCAGCTTCATGCATACATTTTGACCTGTGTGTCCATATACCAATCAGTTGTCCCACTGCCACTGCCACCGCGTTCTCAGAACCAATTATAACTTGTAATAATATGTAAACGCTGATAATTATTTATATTAAATAATTTTTATGTTTTAACATTAATTTATATTCGGAAATGTCGATTATTAATTTTGTAAAAATGCTAAAAAAGAAATATTAAATTAATGATAATTTTCCAAATTGTACTAGTTTAAAGCTTATTTTTACAGATATTCAGTGCGTTTCGAATCCGTGCTGCCGCGTCCGTACGGCTCCATCATGTTCTGCACGATTGGAGTGCTGCTCAGGAAGCTGGAGAACGGCCTCCGAGGAGTCAGCCACGTTCTTGTTGATGAGGTACTGTTCCACCATACCGTAGAATAGGCATAATGCTACTGTCAATCTCGTTTGAGGGACCAAATTGTACTTATTTCAAATATTTTTACTATTAATTAAATTTTACGTATTTTTTTAATCAGCACTGTATAGCAGAACATGATTGTATATTGACTTGCTGTGCGTAGAAAAGACAAACGAACATTTTCAACCGTATTTATTATGGTTTACCAGAAAGTAGTAAGTATAGGTGTTATTTGGTCCTAAATTAACTGATTGTTCCTCCCAGGTTCACGAACGCGACGCGGACACTGACTTCGCGTTGATCCTGCTCCGAGACATGGCCCATACCTATCCGGACCTGCGCATCATTCTCATGTCTGCGACCGTCGACACCACGCTGTTCGTTAATTACTTCGGCAACTGTCCTGTTATTGAGGTAATCTTTATCTAACTAACATCCATGTTGAGGATTTTTTTATGTATGACATTTTATAGAATATATATAGCTATCTCTCTCCCACACATGTATCATATGGCGATAACGTCACATCCAATCGCCAATCTATTTCTTGTTTGAGTAGATTTTCTATAAGATTAAAAAATATATCTATTTCTTCATTATTAAAATTTTATAAACTAGAAAAAATATTTCTGTATATAATCACTGACTATACACCTTATGTCTCAGATATTATTTCATTATTTTAATATTCCTATGTAGGTCCCAGGTCGTACGTTCCCTGTGACGCAACACTTTTTGGAGGACTGCATAGAGTTGAGCAAGTTCACGCCGCCTCCGAATATAAGGAAGCGGAAGGCGAGCGGCAAGAAAGCTAACAACAAGGACGACGACGATGATGATGATGAAGGTAATTTTTTTTATAATTACCTTCATTTTATTTTTTATTTCATTATGGCGTTTTTTTTATAAATTAAAGGTTTTGCTCGCGGCTTCGCCCGCGTGAAAGAGTTTTACCCGGATTAAAGTCTCGCTTTATATTTTCCTGTGATAAAAAGCAGCCTTAAACTTTCCCAGGGTCTCAAGCTATCTCTGTACCAAATTTCATGGGAATCCATTTGGTAGTTTTTGAGTTAATCACGTACAGAGGTAGCGGGCGACTTTGCTTTATACTATGTAAGGATGTATTTTTTATACGTAATTGACTTACAGCCGATATTAATAAACGATCTACATACCAAACTACGGATCATTGCCATAAATCCAAAATAAATCCCAATGTCAAAATATTCTGATTGGTCCATTTTCTCTATTGATCCGAATATAGCTATTATTGTAAATTAAGTATAGAATATTAATTGTTATACAATATGTTTTAGACATCGACGAGCAAGATGAGGATTTGAACAAGAACTGCAATCTGGGAGAAGGATATTCCCCGAGCACAACTGAAGCTTTGCGTCAACTTTCGGAGAAAGACGTAAGTTATTCTGTATGCTAAGAATGTGGCAAAAAACGCAACTCCTATGTCGATGTCGTTTAATTTTTATGTTCGTGATTGATCGAGAGACCAATGCGTCAGTCACGTGTTAGTCTCTCAGCCAATCCTAATGAAACGGAGTCGTGATTTTTGCCACATTATAAGCACACTGTAGGAACTGTTGGCTATAGCAACAAATATAAAGAGTAGCAAATCTATTCTTCTATATATTAGAGTAAAGCCAATACCACGATTCACGATTTTTTTTTCGTAGGAAAATACAAATCAGTGTACGTTGACTTGTCACTGTTTTTTTATATGGGTATGGCATAGTGACTCCACTGCACTAATGGTAAGTGGACTAGGGTCCATAAAGTGTTGACTGATAAGAGATTCTTATCCCTCCCCAGTCGACATAATCATGTCGGCATATTTGAGATCTGTTATTTTGCTATTAACTATCGATAGTTTAATCTATACATACATAATATAATAAAGCAGTAGAACCGGTGTGTCTGTACATTTAAAGAAATGTGATAAAAAAGAAAGGCAGTGACTGCAGAAGAGTAATGGAACACGAATCAGTGATTTTTATGTTTGTTTGTTACTGCACATCTCCGAAACTACTGAACGGATTTCGTTGAATTTTGGCACACGTGTAGAACATACACACACACACTCACGCCTTTTTATTCCCGAAGGGGTAGGCAGAGGCGCAACTAAGTGCACCCAGCTTTCGCCATGCGTATTCCGTCCCATATGTGATAGGGGGCGAGCCTATCGCCATACTGAATTCTAGAAAAATCCATTATCACTTTGCCCGACCCGGGGATCGAACCCGAGACCTCAGGATTGCAGTCGTACCGTAATACAACTAAGCCACGAGGCAGTCGAGAGCAAAAGCTAGTATATCATAACTCAATACAACTATTAAAAACTACATCCATTTTGAGCAAGTTACTAAACAATAATCTCTTCCTTTTGCAGCTTAGTTTCGAACTAATAGAAGCTATACTCATGTACATAAACAGCTTGGGAAGCGACGGGGCTGTACTAGTGTTCCTGCCCGGATGGAACCTCATATTTGCGCTCATGAAGCATCTGTGCCAACACCGACTGTTCGGCGACACGTCTAAGTTCGTCATACTGCCTCTACACAGTCAGATACCCAGGGAAGATCAGAAGAAAGTGTTCCTCACGCCGCCGCCAGGGATTATTAAGGTCAGTTATTTATTGATAGACTTCATAAAGTAAAAATATAATAAGTCCTATGAAGGTGTGGAGAGACCGCCTTTCTAGATGATTTCTATACTCAATTAAGAGAATTTGTCAATTCTAAGAGCCACCAAGAGACACAATATTTCTCGTTATTGATTTTTTTATCGATATAAGAAGACAAAGTTTTTATTTTTTTTGTCAAAATTGACTATCGAATATAACAGATTTCGTAATAAAAATGACTGGAATAATTCCTATTGTAAAGATTATTGCATTTTCAGGTGATCCTATCGACAAACATAGCCGAAACGTCGATAACTATTAACGACGTCGTGTACGTGATAGATTCGTGCAAGGCTAAGATGAAGCTGTTTACGTCACACAACAACATGACGTCATACGCCACGGTGTGGGCCAGCAAGACTAATTTGGAGCAGGTATATCCTACATTTCTTATATTTTTTTAAATACATATATTGCTTGCGACTTCGCCCGCGTAAATGAGTTTTTCCGGGCCTTCTCAGGATCTCGGAACTATCTCCGTAGCAACTTACGTTGAGATCTGTTTGGTAGATTTGAGTTTATAGCGTTCAGACAGACAGACGCGGCGGGGGACGTCGTTTTATATTATGTATTGATGCACTCAGACATGTAACTCTCCTAAATTATAACTAATAATTTACTGGTGGTAGGTCTCTCACATGTGAGAGTCCGTCTGGGTGGGTAACACCGCAATGTCTATTTCTACCGCCAAGCAGCAGTGTGCATGCACTGTTGTGTTCGGTTTGAAGGACATTGTAGCCAGTGTAACTTGTCTCAGGATGACGGGCGCAGTGGAGTGCCACACGGTGCTTTGTAACTCAAGGTGCTAGATGGTGTTGCTTCTGTTTATGGGTGGTCGTATCGCTTACCATCAGGCGAACGGCATGCTCGTATCGTCATTCAATGCAATAAAAAAAAAAACCAAATAAGGTGGAAAACCAATAGGCTATGCCCTTTCGTACGCTCTCCTTTCTGTACGCTCTAACTATTAACGACCCCAACCGCTACCTTAGGATGAGAATATTATATTTAATGTAACAAATAATTAATTTTAGTTGGTTATGATGGTTATGGTTTGTTACCATTGATGCGCAAGTAGTGTTTGGAATCATTTATTGAAATCGGATGTTAAACCATTCCATTTTTTTGAAACAAGCTTTTTTATTGTAAAATATACCTTATTACCAACAGCGTAAGGGTCGAGCAGGTCGCGTCCGTCCCGGCGTGTGTTTCACTCTGTGCGCGAAGGCGCGATTTCAAAAGCTGGAGGAGCACCTCACCGCTGAGATGTTTAGGACACCGCTGCATGAACTCGCTTTGAGGTAAACATTGAACATATTATATAGTCTATAATGTATACTACATGACCTTTATAATCATTAAAAGATAAAATTACGCATGCTCACGCCTTTTATCCCCGAAGGGGTAGGCAGAGGCGCAACTAGTGCACCCACTTTTCGCCAAGCGTATTCCGTCCCATGATGTGATAGGGGGCGAGCCTATCGCCATATCGGGCACAAATTCCAGACTCCGGGCTGATAGTGAATAGAAAAATCCAATATCACTTTGCCCGACCCGAATCGAACCCGAGACCTCAGCCTTGCAGTCGTACCGTAATACAACTACGCCACTGAGGCAGTCAAGATAAAATTATATTTTATTTATTAAAGTTTTTGATATGAAAGTGCTTTGAATTCTGCATAAATTTAATCCTAATTACTGAGGCGTAGTAGTAAACGCGTTAATATTACCCCGGTCTTACCTCCTCGTACTAACCTGTCAGGACTCAGGACCATTACTTGTAGTATAATATATCCGTATCTAATGAAGTATTTTTGTATCTCAGCATCAAGCTCCTCCGGCTGGGCTCGATCGGTCACTTCCTGTCGAAGGCGCCGGAGCCGCCGCCGCTGGACGCGGTGATCGAGGCGGAGGCCATGCTGCGGGAGCTGGGCTGCCTCGACCACAACGACGCGCTCACCCCCCTCGGCACCATACTCGCCAAGCTGCCTATTGGTAAGTTCATATTGAATTAAATTAATAAAAATAAATCAGTCAGAGCCCATAGGAAGTCCACTGCTGAACTCGGCCCTCGCCTACAGATTTCCAGACTGACTTGTTAGAATGCCTGCGTCCAACAAGTTCCTGCGATCTTTATCAGGTCGTCAGTCCTTGTAATAATTTCCAATTACATGTCAGAACCACAAAATTTAATTTTATGAAGAAATCGCCAATAGTAATTTAGTTTTGCAGAAGGGATTGATTCGTGATGAGGTCGGCCAACTTTCGTCACGCCTAATTATTACCATATAGGTTTATTTAGATATTAAATTATTAAAGTAGTAATTTCGTACTTAATTATTTCACCAGGTCGCACACCCAAGGTGTTTTAGTGTGGCCATAAGCATGCAGATACTTTGAAGTATGTGTATTTCGCAGAGCCCCGGCTGGGCAAGATGATGGTGCTGGGGTTCGTGCTGGGCGTGGGCGACGCGCTGACGACGATGGCGGCGAACTCGACGACGTTCCCGGAGGTGTTCGTGGTGGAGGGGCGCCGCCGCCTCGCGCCGCACCAGCGCGCGCTCGCCGGCAGCCGCGCCTCCGACCACGTCGCCATGCTCAACGCCTTCCAGGTACGCGCTATACTACACACTACACACTCACTACACACTCACATGCACTGGCGGAACGATAGGTGCAGTCGACTCGAAATTTCGTGGTGCTGTGGACCGGAAATTGCACGGTGATTGGGTAGAACCTAAACGATGTAACCACACTTCACATCGAACTCACCCTCGGGCACTGTCGTCAGAATTTTACAAATACCTATTAAATTCTGATGACAGTGCCCGAGGACTGAAGAAAGAACGACTCATAAACTCGCATCCTTATACATTTCTAGTTTCAAAAGTATAAAATTGATATTCTCAAAACTTACAGATGTGGGTTAGAGAACAGTCGAAAGGCGAAGAGGCTGAAATGCGGTGGTGCGAATGGAAAGGAATTCAACAAACAACGCTACGCGTCACCTCTGAAGCTAAGAGCCAACTCACGAGTAAGATATTTAAATTACAATATATTATCATTATCTACTTTCTAATTTCAATCGAACATTCAAATCCGATATAATTATTTTCTACTAGCTTTTGCTCGCGGCTCCGCCCGCGTGAAAAAGTTTTTCCGGTATAAAAAGTACCCTATGTGTTAATCCAAGACATGATTTACCCGTGTGCCAAATTTCATCGAAATCCGTTCAGTAACTTTGGAGATGTTCAGTAACAAAGAAACAGAAAAACAGACAGACAAAAAAAGAGTTTCAAAAATGTTACATTACTCTTCTTTAGTCACCCCCCTTTTTGTTTTATCACATTTCTTTAAATGTACAGACACACCGGTTCTACTGCTTTATTATATGTATGGATGATAATATTTTTTTCCTACGAGTCAACTTGGCGAAATTGCCAATAGTCATTATTTCATTGAACGCTCTTTCCATCAGATTTTGAAATTTCATAATACTTTTATAATTGTCATTTTACAATATAATCCTACGATATTTCAGACATCCTAACCACGACGGTGGGATTCTCCGAAGAGTGTTGCATCCCGCAGCGCTGGAACCCCACCGGGCCGGACCCCACGCTCGACGTAGTCATCGCGCTCATGTGCATGGGACTGTACCCTAATGTCTGCTTACATCAGGGGAAGAGAAAGGTATAGGTGTAGGCGATTGACGCTTTGTTTTTTGTTATACGAGCACAACAGTGACTCCACTGCAACTGATAAGTGCAATGGCGCTAAAATAAATTATGGATATGCGAGGGCGGATAGTCCATCGCCAATCGACACAATTATGCCGGCATGTTTGTCTTTAAATAATAAGCGAAAGGTTGAGTAAAACAATAAACTTATAAGATTTTTTATGCTTGATAAACAAGTTTGGAACTTAACTTCACCAGAGACGTTATTAAACAAAAAATAAAAAGAAAATATATTTTCGTTTCAAGAGCAAGTCGCTGGCCTGGCCGAGAGATGTAATAAATTCTCCTACGTCTGAATATTTGAACATATTTAAAATGCGTTATCTATCCAAGGTGTTGACAACGGAAGGTAAGCCGGCGCTGATCCACAAAACGTCAGTGAACTGTAGCAGCAACGAGCAGAAGTTCCAGTCGCCGATGTTCGTGTTCGGCGAGAAGGTGCGCACGCGCGCCATCAGCTGCAAGCAGACCACAATGGTGGCGCCGCTGCATCTGTTGCTCTTCGGCAGCAGGAAAGTTGAATGGGTGAGTTAGGAAAACGCTTGGTTACTCATCAATAATATTTTTCTTTTAATATTCATTATAACGAATGTTGGCACTAACATAACTGTAATCGTAATTACTAAATAGCCTGTCACACCTATGAGGCTCTGAATTATATCTCTAGTTTAGATACAAAAATAATTGTACTCAAAAGATATGAACTTATGTCACAACCAGTATGTGAAAAAAAAATCTTCGCACTCCCTCGGCAATAGCAAGTTTGAGCTTATATTGTATGTCAACAGGTGGACAATGTAGTAAGACTGGATAACTGGTTGAACTTCGAAATGTCTGCGCGGTCGGCGGCGCTGGTGACGGCGCTGCGCCCCGCCATCGAGAAACTCGTCGAGCGCGCCGCCGCCGAACCAGACGCGGCGCTGCAGTTCACACCCACTGAACAGAAGGTAATGACCACACATTCCGACTAGGTTATGTTATATACGTCTGCTCATTTTTTTAACCGACTTCCAAAAAAAGAGGAGGTTCTCAAGTCGTGTTTGTATTTTTTTTATGTATTTGTATAATTATTTGAAGAGACGATTGGACGCTTTAAGCTATGCGCGACGCCTACTGGCGTTAGACCTCAATGTCCTTCAATAACAAACTTTCTAACATTGATTTTTGTTTAAGGTGGTCAGTTGTTTGAAGGAGCTATGCGTTATGGAAGCCGGTGATTACAACATACGACGCGAAGCCAGCACGCCTGTGTTCAGGTCGGAGGCAAAGAGAGGGAACACCAGGGGCTGGGGCACGAATGGACCCCGCGGAAGCTTCGGCGGCGGAAACTTTGCCAGTGGCGGTTTCGGCAGTAGCCAAGGCAACGGGTTCGGAGGAAGCGGGTTTGGCAACCGAGGTGGTTTCGGAAACAGACGCGGCGGTTTTGGCGGTGACCGGGGCTTCGGCAACCAACGTGGATACGGGAACCAACGCGGATTCGGAAACCAAGGTGGTTTCGGCAACCGAAGAGGATTTGGTAACCAAGGAGGCTACGGAAATCAAGGCGGTTTCGGTGGTGGTTATGGTAACCGTGGTGGATTTGATTCTGGTCAGAGTAACGATTGGCCGCAAGGAGACACCCAGTGGTAGAACATTCCTAGCTAAAGATATTTTTTTAAGTGAAACTCATTTGAGCTGTTACTAGAACTGTTTAGTACTATAGTTAAATCAAATATGTCGTGATAAATGTTGACCTAATAAACTTAATAATGAAATGATTGTTTTATTTAAATAAAACTATAATTTATTTTACCATAATGACAAACAACATTGGGATAATTACAAGTCTGCAATAATCTAAGAAAAATAATAAAATCGCAACTTTTTGCGATAAAGCCATCGTCATTCAACAGGATTTTGGACCACTATCAATATAAAGTCTTTGTCGGGAGCAACCATGACTTCGCTTTTCTTGCTTCGTATACGGAGGAAAGTCAAATCATTGCTAGGGTCTAAGTCGCGTACCACCGCCTTAGCTTTGTCGATGAGCGCTGTCATAAGACCGGCGTATTGGACGGAGATGTGGTTGTCCAACGTAGTCTTGATTGGTATGCCTTCTCCATTAACCACCACAACTCCAACTACTCCTTTGTGCGTGGATAGCTTGCGTACGGTTTCCTCAGCCTCGTTAGCCATTATTTAGAATATAAAAATTATTATAACCACAAATCACGCAAATTGTCACACGCACTATTAAAAATTTAAATTATGACAATGGAATGCCATGTAATAATAGTACAAAAATAAATTGTCACGTTAGAGCAAAGAGGATGGACATTGTGAAGTCTTATTATTTATTTTTCTTGAATGTTTGCGAATTTTTATCATCACTTACTTTTCAAATTATATAATCATGTGTAATATTAAATTATTAGTTCATTCATTGATTTCAAGTAACAGTGCTGATCTTTGTGTAAGTGCACAGCGCCCACTGGTGAAACGGTAATAAGAGAATGATTATTAGATGATTTGTAGTAACATTACCAATAATAGTAGTAATATATCCCATACTCACTGGTGGTAGGTCTCTCATATGTAAGAGACCGTCTGGGTGGGTACCACCGCAATGTCTATTTCTACCGCCAAGCAGCATTGTGCATTCATTGTTGTGCTTCGGTTTGAAGGACATTGTAGCCAGTGTAACTACAGGACATAGTGAGACTTAACATCTTATGTCTCAGTATGACGAGCGTAGTGGAATGCCACACAGTACTTTGTAACTCAAGGTGCTGGATGGTGTTGCTACTGTTTATGGGTGGTCGTATCGCTTACCATCAGACGAAAGGCATGCTCGTCTCGTCATTCAATGACATAAAAAATAAATAAATAAATACTAAGATAAAATATATAACTGTCTAAAATCCTACATTATATTGCAGAAATAAGAAATTACATATTCTATACAAATACATTTATTTATTTATTTATAATGCTACATTGACTACAATAATGAAAATACATCAATATATTACTCAATATGTATTTTAGGGTCGGCGCACATATGGCGGAGCGCAGCGCAGAGCATGCCCGCGATTTTTATAAACGCGTGAGACATTAGGCGAATTTCTACCCGAAAATGAGAAATAAATTCTTTAACCAGAAAATGCGCGAGTATGCGCTAGACTGCGCATACTAGACACACCGACGTCATTCGTTTTGCAACTTACGAGAGTCCAAAATTTGGACATTCATGAATAAAATGATGGATTGGGACATGCTGTTGATTAAATTACTTGTAGAACAAGAGGAATTAAAAAAGAGAAGAATTATAGAGAAAAGAAGATTTAAGAGATACTGTATGGTACGAGTCTTGACAACCGATTCCGGCAACCGAAAGCGGATACGCGCGGTGTAGCACGCATGCTCGCTCAGTCACGTTCCTGCGCGCTATCTATCGCATGTAGTCGCTTCGACGCTCTTCAGGACTGCATTGTGGGGTTAATCAATTTCAGATATTATTTCAATGAGGACAATAACGATAATAGTTTCGACAGTGAAAAATGCTATGCGCTGCGCTGCATTATGAACGCCGGGCCTTGGGCAATTAGAAATGGAAACTAATAGTCATAAGGAAACCTTATTTCTATTGTAGACTCCCACCTAATGGAAATAAATATAGCTGCAATTATATTCCCACATAAATGTTCATATAATGCAAATATTGTAAATATCATTCCACTATTCTTTTTTTCTCTGTCTTTATCCCATTGTAATATGGGGTTGACAAAACAAATCTTTATAAGCTTTTTGTAATAAGTATCAATAACTTTCAGAACATATGTTTGTCTGTTGTGTTGATTAGAAGACATCAGATCTGATGTTTTAATTATATTAATCTTGACTGTCTCCCAGTACAAGAGGGCTGTGCTCAGCAGTGGGTAGTATATAAAACCATAGGCATATCTGGTATTGTCTACATGTTGTTATTTGTCTATTTCTGCTCTGACAACCACAGTAAATCCACTTGTGACCAAAAATATCATCAAGGGTCTAGTGGTAATTTGATTTAAACCACTTCACAAGGTTGATTCATGAAATCAAGTTAAATTTTCTCTCAGATTTACATCAAAATGACTTTATTTATACAAATTAGTCTGTTGCAATATCTTCTCCTTTTTGTTTCATCAATTCCACCTTTACATACAATGGTGTCCTTCCGCTTTTCAACTTTTCTCTTTTATGCACCTTTAGCTGATGTTTCATCATCTGCTTTCTGTACCCAAATGCCTTGCCACAAATGTTACATACATGGTCTTTAATACCAGTGTGATCCACTTTGAAATGCAGTTCCAACTCCCTCTTTGTATAGAATCCTCTGCCACACGAGTCACATTTAAAGTCATGTTGCCCTTTATGTGTAAACATGTGTTTGTTAAGATTACTCTTGTTAATAAATCTTGAGGGACATTGCGTACATTGGTAAGGCTTTTCACCAGTGTGTGATCTCATATGCATTTTTAATGACTCGCTAAATCGTCCCTTGTATGGGCATAAATTACATTGATATGGTAAGTGATAGAAATGTGTGAGACGGTGACGAGCAAAGTGCCCCTGTGCATTAAACTTCTTGCCACATATATCACACATGTGTGGAGGATTTTGACTGTGTATCACTAAATGCTTTTTGAAATATTCTGCACGGTATGATTTGTTGCAAATGTGACAAGTGCGTCTCATGTTATCGTGCTCATCTGACAGACGGTGATTTGTGTACTCATCATGGTTCCTAAACTCCAAGTTGCACTTCCTGCAGTAGTAATCTTTTTCTCTTTTCTTGACGGGATTTTTCCCATCTTTGTACAGATCGTATGTAACGTAAATATCGTCATCTATTCCTCCCAAGTCATCATTAATTCCACTGTTATCCTCAATAATCTCAAATGGCTGTTTTAAAATCTCGTCTGAACGTTGAGCAGTCTTCCGCAGTAAGATCGCGCCCTGGAGTAGGGAATGGCATGGCTGGCACAGTAACTTTGGGTAGGAATCAATGACGCTCACGAATATTCCGCAAAAAGTGGTCAACGCTTCTGCTATGCCTTCGTTATCGTGAATGGGCACACAGCCTTCCTTTAAACAAACCCTGCATAAATTGTCTTCAAACTCTTTCTTTACTTGAATTTCTGGGGAATGTCGGTCGCTTGATGTACCTTCTCCCGAAGAATCTTCACTATTTTTCCGAAGATGTTTGCAGTGAAGCAATTTGAACAAAGTCATGGTACTAACCATTTTGCTTGACCTGTAAATAATAAACTACCAAATGTGCTTTATTTGGTACAAGTACTAATTTTTCCGTAGTATTATAATGCTCTTTGTACTAATTCCTTACTAATTCCCATTTCCCAAAGAGAATTATAAACTCTAATTCCCTTCCAACTTGAAATTGGCAAAATGTTCATGCAATTGCCACAAAAAAAAAAAAAACTAATTCCTTTAAACTGACGTACCACAGACCAGTGTTGCCGTTTGACGAAAAAAAAAGCACTAGACCCATATTAAAAAAGCGCTAAATCTAGTAAAAATCTGGCTAGATTCCGCTAAAAAATGTTATAAATATTAATCTAAAAATTACGAAAACGCTCGTTCATTGCTTTCATCGAACACGTAAGGCAAATTAATTTCTAATATGATTTATAATTTAGAAGTATGGTTTTTGACCTTAGCCGGTTCTGATATGAAACGAATTTAAAAAAAAAACGATAGTGACAGCTGTCAGATCACAGAGTCAGACAGTGTGAACAGATTCAGCAGAATTTTGCGATTTTAGCAGAATTAGGTCCCCAATTTTGGGCTTAGCAGATTTAAATAGTTATTCGTTTTTGGCAGAATTTAATAAAGCCCCAGTAGAAAATTAGCAGTATTAGTCATTAACAAATTAACCAAGCTTTATGGGACGGGTAGCATTTTTGCGTGGCAAAATGCGCAAAACAAGACCGTTATTGAATCCTGATGTAAACCCAAAATGGGTTACTTTATCAGTAGAATTTTGGCACCTATAACAAAAAAAAAAATTGCAGATTTAGCAGAATTTACCCAAGCGGCTAGCATAATATAATGTTCAATTTAAATCTCGTCACACCGGTCACTGGTGTCATGTTCTTTTTATTAAGTCAGATGAACTCAGATGACAGATGTAATCTAATTTTGAGGTTATATTTTGTGGTTAAATACTTAATAAAAATGTATAAAATCTAAACAAAACAAGAGTGTTTTGGGTAATCAAATCAACTGCTATTTATCTGTATAATAATCACACAGGTGGAAAATGAACACGATCAGGGTAAGATTAAATAATCTATCGTGTTTAGTCTCGGATAATATAAATCATATTTTCTTATGTTTTTAGAGTATAATTCGTTCAGTGCCTTTAATCCGGCATGCTATGACACCAAATTACATGATACGGCCTCTATCAACAACTGTAACTCCAATAACAAAGGCAATCGACGATGTTCCTCTACCAGCAGTGGAATTGGACAAGCTATACAAACGAGTGGAGTTGGAAATGAGGGGCATCGACCCCGCGGTACTGCTTAGTTACTCTTGGTTTTGCGTGGCCGCAGCCTCCCATTTGGGTATAGAAGTCACTAAGAGGTATGTTATGGTTAGAATAAGCATTTGCAAAGTTTACTCTAAGTATGCATTGATGCAAAATGTATTATTGCTTTTCCAACCACATCTTAATTGTAAGTTTTTTAAGGAATTGAAAAGATATTACAAGTTTAAATGTTTATCTCAATATACTAGTGTTATAACCACATTGATTTTTTAAAATATTATTATACTCTGAATGAATATTCTAATTTTGAAATTGATTATTCCAGTTGGGCACAAAGGAAGGCAGATAAAGAAAGGCACACACTGCTCAGATGTGTGCACATTTACAAGAAAAACAAAGTCCAATATGAGATTCGTACTTACTTCAGATTTATACATTTACAAAGGCTCACGGGCTCAACTTGTGACACTTATTTAGAATACATAGAAAGGAACCTTCCGGAAGGATGTGCCCTCAAAGTAACCAAAGTAGAATGTTTACCCCTGCCTGAACACCTTACACCACCAAAGGAGAGCAATGAATCATGAATTAAAATAGTGTATAATTTAGAATAAAATGGCTTTAGTTGGCATATTCATCATTTATTTCACAAATAATATGTATAGACAAACAACTATTAAGGATTAGTATCTCAAACGTTAAATTAAAAGCTTAGAATATTGTCCTATTATGAACAAAATAATATTTAGCTCAAATATTTATAGAAAATTTAATTTGTCTTGAATTATAACTCTTTTGTCATATCTATGGCATGTATGAGATATTAAACCATTATTTAGTAAACAAGTATATGTGGTACATTAGCTTGCTTATTATAATATTAGTACCAGTATCAGTCAAAAATGAAGCCCAACATTTTATAATCTATTTCCACAGACAATAATAGACATGTGCTACTAACTACAACAATTTTACACACATTACAATACATTAATAAACATATTATAGCTTTCTTTTTGTTATACACAATAACATGGATAACCATATTTCAGATGGATTCAACATTTTAAAGCCTTAATAAAGGTTCTATACAGATTATATTCTAAGAAATATTTCATACTAGCTTTTACCCGCGGCTCCACCCGCGTGATTAAGTTTTCCCGGGATGAAAGTCCCGCTTTATATATTCCCGAGATAAAAAGTAGCCTATGTGTTAATCTAGGACATGATCTACCCGTGTGCCAAATTTCATCGAAATCCGTTCAGTAGTTTTTGCGTGAAAGAGTAACAGACATCCATAGATCCATTCTTACAAACTTTCACGTTTATAATATTAGTAGGAAGTACTACTAATATAGGTTTCTATTTTAAAATACTATTAAACACTTAAACTACTTGAAAAACATTGGACATATTTTGGCTTATGAGTCTACTATTTTAACTCTTATTAAATATCCATCACCACCATTCTGACTATTGAGTGTTTAAAGTTTCATTTTTATGTTATACAACATAATAAAAGGAAAAACACTCAATAGTTAGAAGGGTACCAATCAATAGGTTTTTATTATAGTTTTTAAGACCTAATGTCCATTATACAACCATAGACTATCTTATTCATAATAGAAAGACATGTGACAAAGACAGTCTTAAAAATTTGGCATCAGTATCTCTTTGGCATGGAGGTACTTTTAAATTTATTCTAGTCATACTGCTGGTTCTTGCACACTGTGAAGATGAAGAGGAGAGCGAATGTCAGTTCCAAACCATGGAATAGTAGCATCACCACACACCAAATGTACTCCAGTCGTAGAATATATGTCTGGTAGATGATGAAATAAATAACTCCCACTGTAGATGGTATTGTTAGGAGAATAGAGAAGAATACTGGCACTTCTGAAAAAAAGTAAAATGGAGCAAAATTATTATGGTAGCCGCTAATTCTATTAAAACCTTATTGGGGGTGGGGATAGAAATATTTATTTTTAAATATAATGTCAATATTATCTTAAAAATTTTACTGACATAGTTTTGATATTTTTATATCAATAGGTAGAAAAATGTAGGTATGTATAGTGAACACTTACTCTTATTAGTCAGGTTACCACGTCGACCCAAGAAAATCCTCAGCACTTCAACAATACACAAAGCGAAAAATATACCGGTCTCCGTTTGTATCGTGTTTTCTGGATACGGAACATTAATTACTTTTAATATTCCCATCGCCAATTCACAAAGAAAAAACATACCCAAATAAAATGTATTTAAATAAAGTAATATCTCGTAAGCTAGGCTATAATTTACATTTGTAACTTTAGTCATTTTGTCGTTTGCTAATTCCGATTCAATGTTTTTGTTTACGCTTTTGACGTTTCTATGCGATTTAGTTGGCATCGGAATCGAAATTAGAATGATGCAAAGTGGGTTAAATATGCGCGCGCTTATTGATTTTCCGGTGTTTATGTCACCTTGAATGTAGATTCATGTCAAATGTCAATGGTGGAAAAAGCCCGGGACGATTATTTTAAATTGCAATCGTAATTTAGGACGCACAAGTCAGTAATTGATTGCTATAAAACATCTTTTTTATTACACGAGTTTATATGTGAAAAAGAAATGGCGTATTTTGCGCAAAGAACTCCCGGTGATGAAAACACGACAATACGCGAACTAACTGTGGAGGGCGGAGGTTTACTGTAGAGCAAAGCTGTAGAGTGTAGTATGCGACATGCGTAAACATTGCCAAAAAGACAGGGTTACTAAAGCCTGCTACACATGGGAACACATTATATTTACTCGTCTTATAACACCGAAGTAGTATCTTGCAGTGTGGACAGCCATTTCCCGCGAAAATTATTTACGTAGTTCAATGGTGGTAGGTCTCACATAAGTAAGAGGCCGTCTGGGTGGGTACCACCGCAATGTCTATTTCTACCGCCAAGCAACAGTGAATGCACTGTTGTGTTTCGGATTGAAGGACATTGTAGCCAGTATAACTATTGGACATAATGAGACTTAACATCTTATGTCTCAGGATGGCGAGCGCAGTGGAATGCCACACAGTACTTTGTTACTCAAGGTGCTGGATGGTGTTGCTACTGTTTATGGGTGGTCGTATCGCTTACCATCAGGCGAACGGCATGCTCGTTTCGTCATTCAATGCAATAAAAAAAAAAAAAAAACGTAGCTAAGTAGTAATACGAGCATGTTCCTACATAAAATCTACCACATCATGCAGTCAATGTAGACTGTCATGAGGCTACTTTAGTGAATAGTTTATAATGATTATATCAGTTTTGATACCTATATTTACGTAGGTATTGTAATATTGTCGTAGAAATAAAAAGGTAGGTAGGTACGCAGCAATCAAGTTGAATCAAACTTTGTTACTACCTATGTAGAGATAAAAGCTTATTGCGAGATTTATTTTTGTGAAGATCAAGTTAAGTACATAATTATTGTATTATTATATTACCTAGACTGATAAGACCGCCATTTGTACTTGTTTTTTTTTGTCTTATTCTTTCTTTAAATTGTGATACTCGTGTGCAAAAAAGAGTAAATAAATACTATTTTGGGTCATCCGGCATATTGGATTTAGAGAGAAATCATTTTATTATTTGTATTCTTCTCAGCAAACCCTTTCATTGGATGACCATATTATGGACGTGCACAAAAAATAATTAGTCCATCATCTTGGGCCGTCCGCCATATTGGATTCAGAATGACGTCACTTAGCTAACAATGCATTGTCACCCAAACTAAACGTGTATGCAAAATTTCAACACAACGCGACGGTTCGAGGGTAACTGCTTCAAAATTGACTTGCAAGATTCCACCCGAACAAACATACTTAGCAAGTTAAATAAAAGCTTGTAAAAACAACACTATATTCAGATACTATGGTAGGTAAGTAGGTAAGTACCTACTACCTACTAATATTTAAAATATATACACACACTGGACCTGGAATTGAGAAATATAGTAGTATTTATTCAGAATTTATGAGGATCTTGGTAATGCTTCTGGCTTCGTACGCGTGAAAAGCCTTTCTCGCTACATAATCACCATTATCATCAGCCACATTAAGTCCATAGGCCTCCCCTAAAGATTTCCAGACTGACCTGTTAAAAGCGGCCTACATTCAGCGTGTTCTTATATCAAGTCATCTGTCCATCTCGCAGGTGGACGTCCAACTCTGCGTTTTCTGAGAACTGCCCCACTTTTTGCCCCATCTGCCGTCGGTTCTGGGAACTATGTGCCCACCACTGGCACTTCAGCTTGTTAATCCGCTGGGCTATGTCGGTGACTTTCGTGTACGTCGTTCCTGCTTCAAAAATCCCTAGATAACGCAAGCAATCCATAGCTAAATTTATTTAGTTAAAAATCTGATTAAACATTCTAACATTTCCCACGGGACTTCACGGGAGCATAAAAAATAGCTTATAATAGGTATATTAATCCAGGACATGTTCTATTCGTGTGCCAAATTTCATCTAAATCTGTTCAGCAGATAATGAAAAGTCCTGACATAGCAGGAAAGACCCACTATCACTTTGACCCGGCATACGAACGGTCGTCAGAGCCGTGTCGTACCGCGCACGCAATACAAATACGACCATAGAAGCAGTCTACAATTACAGTAGTTTTAAAACATCTTGATTTTCAGTTAGTGATTTATCTGGCTGCCGGAATCGAACCGGCGTACGTATTATTCATAGATCATTTAAGTGCAGCATCGGTGTTTGTTGACAGTCGACTTAAATGTTGTTGCGTGTTTTACGTATCATTGCACAGAATATATTATTGTAACAAAGAGCGATTACGATTAAGTATATAGACATGATAGGGGAAACAGAAAGTGACAGTAGGAAAGTAAAGTGTAAATATTCGTGTGAGGCTATTATGCGGATACTTGGTCAATGAATAAAAACCACAAGACAACTATTTGTATTATTATTTCCGAATAAACTGCTGTTTTTTATGGAACTATCATTAACGGTAATATGAGTTTCAACCTAGAGCAAATCATTATTTCAAACCCAAGAGTTCATATAATCTACAAATTGAAGTCAGGATCATATGGTCAAACACATAATCAATACCTACTTAGATTAAAAATAAAATCCCCTTCTAGCCGAATTTCGGCCACGGCGGCTAATCTCAACGGAGATCAGCCAGGTAAGCAGGTATAGTAGTATAGTGCTCAAGTGTGTGCGCAATACACAGGTGCACTCGCTATTCCTTCACTCTCATAATCCGGTGAGACGGCAATCGGACATGACCGGAGAGAGATCAAGCGCAGGGGCAACGGATTTACGTGCTTTACGAGGCACAGGAGTATCACACCGCCAATTTCCTGACCCCAAGCTTTCATTGAGTAATTTTTAAGACGGAAAAATCCAGTCACAATGTTTTTGGCCCGACCCGGGATTCGAAGCCGGGACCTCAGCGCAATAGTGATACCGCGTACGCAATACACTTACGCCACCGAGGCAGTCAAAAAGTCCCATACCTACACAATCGTGATCCGTTTCCGCAATAGGCTTCTTACCCATTGAGCTATGAAATTATAAAAGCATAATTGAATAGAAACGATATTGCATTGACTGTACGTACATAAATGGCAATCACAATTTCCAAGTACGGTCTTTATGTTACGTAGGTGATTTATGAAGTTGTTCCCTGTAGGGTTACATTCCATTTCTTCTGCTACGGATAAGTTCTGTTGATTTTATATTTTTGAAACATTTTACATAATTTTTGAAGATGTGCAGTGTTACTTGGTTGATCAAGAATACTATAGGATGCGACGATACAACTATAAAATTAAAAGTACGTACCTAGTCCCCGGCTTTTTGAATCCTTTATCCTTTGGTTATGAAAGCGCTTGTAATAAATGAAGTACCTACTAGAAATAATATTTACTTGTATCCTGCCACAATTATTGTATGGATTGGAATCGTAAAACCAACTTCGACAGATTCTTAGAGAATAGGTTTTTCTTAAGACGTTTCTTATCTTCCAAATCGGCCATGTTGATTCACGCCTAGCTATGATTTAAGTATGATGAGTAGATAGAGTTGGTTTCGGGTTAAGATGGTAAGGACTTGAGTTCGGCTCATGAGACTAGAATTAAAGAATTATCATTATTCAGTTATTGGTATTAAATGGTTATCCTACAACTAGAGAAACGAAAGGGGGCACTAACCAAGTGAGAGTTGCGGAAAACTGGCGATGCGTCGATCGTTTACACGCCAACATAACACTTCCTATGAACAGACGCAATAGACGTGCCTAGGACATTACTGTGAACACTAACTATAAATCAATGTGTATTATCCGTTAAACCAAAAATTATAATTCAAAATGCGCACGAAACCGTTGTTAACTTTTTCGAAGTTGGATGAGGAGACGGGCAGTTCTTTGGACAGAATGTTCGAGAAGAAAGATTGTATGATTGAGATCAATCCGGGGAGGGTGATACTCCCAGTTGACTATATGACCATCGGCCAAAATATACTTGACATGGAGGTGAAGGACAGTGATGTTTGGATGTGTTCTTATCCTAGGACGGGTGAGTCTTAGTACCTATTTATCAATTATAATTATGTAGTAGTACTTCTTATGTTATTTTGGTACTAAAAAGTGTAGGTGCAATGCAATGCATGCAATGCAATCAGCCCTGTATTATATATTGCCCACTGCTGAGCACGGGCCTCCTCTACTACTGAGAGGGGTTAGGCCTTAGTCCACCACGCTGGCCTAGTGCGGGTTGGCAGACTTCATATATCTTCGAAATTCTTATAGAGAACTTCTCAGGTATGCAGGTTTGCTCACGATGTTTTCCTTCACCGTTAAAGCGAACAATAATTGATAAAAAATATACACTTAACTTCGAAAAGTCAGAGGTGTGTGCCTTGGGTTTTGAACCTCCGGACATTGGCTCGGCAGACCGTTCCATTCCCAACTAGGCTATCGTCCACTTGTAGTAGTGTAGGTAACAGTATGATAGAAGTGAAATGTCGAAAATTAGGATTTGAGTAATGAAACTAATCATTTCCGTAAAAGCATCAGAATCGAGATCATAAGATAAGAGAGGATAAGTTTTACCTTTACTCCTTCGTTATCGCCTTAGTTGTACCGTTTATCTTACAGGATCGACATGGTGTCAAGAGATGGTGTGGCTCATCGGCCATGATTTGGACTACGAAGGAGCAAAATCTTTACAACAGGTGGTGTACTTAATTTAAGAGAAACACTAATTTAAGCAACCGAAATGGCTTTCTAGGAAAATAAAGCAAAATAACCTTATTTGTAAACAATATTGAAGCATTTTATAAGCTCAGGTAAGGTAGGGTACTAACGGCACAATTTAATGCTTTAACGAGTTCCACAACAAAAAGTGTTAAGTCGGTAGGATAAATATTTATGTAGACATGGTTATAGAATTACAGACAATTTAAGATATAACTTTGAAACTATGAATGTTACTTTGAACTTCGTTTCGGCATTCCCATATTTTAGATCCGCTGCCCGCTTGTGGAGCTGTCTTGCATCATGGTAGATGGGCACGCGGAGTGGCACGACGAGTCGGTGAAGGGCACCTCAGTAGACCTGGTGAAGCACCGGCTGCCGCACCCGCGGTACATCCGGAGCCACCTGCCCTGGGACTTGCTTCCCGTCGATATCCAGAACGATGATAACACTGCTAAACCTAAGGTCGTATAAGATCCTATGTTATGGGTTTAAAATATTGTATATTACACTGACATTTGAGGACAGACAATTATAATGATTTCTTATATTTACGCGAATGTTAGACATTGAATTAAAACGTCGGGAGAAAATATAAATTAAAAACCCGCGATATAATCCGCAAAATAGTTTTATTTCAATGACAGACAATCGTCTTTTAACTAGTATTGCTCCCGGATCCACCCGCGTGAAAAAGGTTTTCGAGATAAAAATATTTTCCCGGTATAAAAATAGCACTCAGGAGTAATGTAGCTTCCTATTAGTGAAAGAATTTTCAAAATCGGTTCAGTAGTTTCTGAGATTAGCTCGTTCAACCATACAAACTCTTCAGCTTTATATTAGTATAGATAGTATCTAGATATTGTCGCTTATGTTAGTTTTAAATCATAGTTTGTGCTAATCAGGGGCAGCGTACCTTTCTATTAGTGAAAGTATCTTTACGAGTTCGGCAGTTTCCGGTATTACTCCCGAAAACAAAAACAACTTTTCCTTAGAGCCTGTTTCACAATTTCTGAGTAAACGCTACTCGTAACATAAATGTATAAGCCGACCAAATACAAAAGTCACACTTTAACCTATGTTCCCAAATAAATGGTAATAAAATGTATATTATCTACATTAGCTTTGTAATACAATAATTGCTAAATGAAATTTACTAGTAACTTTTAAAACAGGCTCTTAATCTTTCTCACATTATTTAGCAGATGCTTCAGTTAGTATTCTTTTGTAAATTATATAGTTCTTTTTATAGATAATTTACACATCTCGCAATCCAAAAGACATGGTGGTATCCTATTACCATTACTGCATCCTCGTGCACGGCCTCAAGGGCACTTTCGAAGAGTTCTGTGACCTCTTCATGAGAGACCGCGCACCCTTCGGCCCCGTGTGGAATCACATACTCGGTAAGTTGCTTAGAGTTTGGATTGTTTTTATTTATAAGATTTGAGTAAAGGTTATAATAAGGACGTTCACAGAAATGTGGGTAAAATCTGCTATTAGTTATATGGATAATTTTTATCATCGTCTCTTCTAATAGCAGCGTACTTCTTCTATGAACCACATGAGATGCTCCGTGCTAGGCTTTATTTCGAAAATACTCTCGATTTTCTTGGGACCTGTATTTAGTCTTATATTTTGAGGATTGATATACCTAAGTGATAACGGTAGTGATTACTTTGCTGCTTAGGTGTTCTTGTTTTGTCACAGGTTTTTGGAATAGACGTCACGATCCAAACGTACTATTTATAAAATTTGAAGAGATGAAGCATGATCTGGCGATGGTGGTGAGACGAACAGCGGAATTCCTCAGCAAGCAACTGACAGACGAACAAGTGGACAAGCTTTGCGACCATCTGTCGTTCCAAAACATGAAGATCAACCG
Source organism: Sphinx pinastri (assembly GCA_947568825.1). Taxonomy (NCBI): domain Eukaryota; kingdom Metazoa; phylum Arthropoda; class Insecta; order Lepidoptera; family Sphingidae; genus Sphinx; species Sphinx pinastri. The sequence continues at coordinate 14,666,892 of OX387624.1, read as the reverse complement.
AGCGGTCAACTTAGACGCAATCCTTGAGAAATCTTTCGGCAAAAGTTATTTGGAACAGACCAACTTGAGATTCATTAGAAAAGGGGAGATCGGTGACTGGAAGAATTACATGTCCGAAGACCTTTCCAGAAGGTTCGATGAATGGGCCGAAGAACATCTCAAAGGCACTGAGTTAAGTTTTGAATAATTTATGATAAGGGTTATTTTATTGCAATATTGTATTTTATAAAATAAAGAATTATTCTTATTATTCTTAAATAAATAACCAAACTTGTTGTTATAACGGTATATATTCTATATTCGGTGACTTCAACTTGTACAACTTATCCTGGTATAAATCTACTACCCTTGAGCTCGTGCCACAACACTCTAACAGCCTACTGAATAACATGTTGATTGACTTTATGTCACTTAATCAGCTAAAACAATATAATTCGATTTTGAATAGCAAAAACAGAATATTAGACTTAATCTTTTCTAATTTCGTTCCGTCTATGGTTGATGTATGCACTAGTCCTTTAACTATAATTGATCCATTTCACCCACCTTTAGAATTTAACATTACACTGGAATATATCGTTAGTCTCTCACCAAAGTGTGACTCTAAGTATCACTTTCACAGAGCTGATTATAAGGAAATTGTAAACGACTTAAAAAATGTAATATGGGAGGAGGTAATGTCAGAGTGCGCCACTGTTGATGATATGATAAAGATATTCTATAGCCAACTCAGGTTTATAATTATTAAACATGTACCCAAGTCAAAGCCCCGTAACAGTAAATACCCAATATGGTTCACTAATGCCTTAATTAAAGCACTAAAAGAAAAATTTAAGTACAGGTTAAAATGTCGTAAATATAAAAATCCTCGCGATGAGTTAACTTTTGAGCTCCTCAGAGAAAGATGTGCTAGACTACGTGACCAGAATTATTCTATTTATCTGGAGCGGCTAGAAGCATCGTTAACATCGAATCCAAAATTAATATGGACTTACATAAAACATAAAAGAGGTGGTGCTAGTTCCTATCCGGCTCAAATGTCATCTGATGCAATCGTTGCATCAAATGGAACAGACATTTGTAACCTATTTGCTAACCAATTCCGTTCTGTCTACAATACCAACCATCTCCTTGTTCCTTGCTTATCTCTTGTACCTACCGTCACGAACTGTCTGACAAAGATTTGTGTTACCGAAAGTCAGGTCTACAACGTGTTAAAAAGACTTGATGCTACAAAGGGAGCTGGCTCTGATGGGATCCCAGCTATTTTCGTTGTTAATTGCGCGCGCGAGTTGGTGACTCCGCTGTCAATAATCTTTAATAGATCTCTAGGCGATGGTACCTTTCCCTCGATTTGGAAGGAAGCTCATATTTTACCCCTATTTAAGGGTGGTGATACCAGCTTAGTGAAAGATTATAGACCTATTTCTATAATTAATGTCTTTGCAAAAGTCTTTGAAACCTTATTGTTTCCAATTTTGTCTTGGCACATTAGGCAATCATTAATTCCTGAGCAACATGGTTTTGTTAAGGCAAGGTCTACCGCTACCAATTTGGTTTCCTTCGTCGAGGATATTGCTGGGGGAATAGATAATGGGCATTCAATAGATGTGATCTATACAGATTTTAGTAAAGCTTTCGACAAGGTGAATCATGAGAAATTGCTAGCTAAGTTGGAATTAGTCGGGATAGGTGGTACTTTGCTAAATTTTTTTAAATCTTACCTATCAAATAGGACTTCTGTAGTCGTCGCTGGAGGTTATAAATCGGATCCATTTATTACTCTTTCTGGAGTTCCTCAAGGCTCTCATTTGGGCCCTTTATTATTTAATATATTCATAAACGATGTTGGCAGTTCCTTCGTTAATTCCACCTACCATGTATTCGCTGATGACTTAAAATTTTACAGAATAGTTACTACTTTGGAGGATCGAAACTTGTTGCAAAATGACTTAAACGAATTAGTTTCGTGGTGTGAACTGAATGGTATGACATTGAACGCAGAGAAATGTCACGTCGTTCGTTTTTCGAGGAAGAAAACTCCCTTGTCATTCACATATTGTATTAATGGCACTCCATTAGCGGAAAGTGATCGTGTTCGTGATTTAGGAGTAGTTTTGGACAGTAAACTTCGGCTCAATTTTCATTACGACAACATCGCCAATAAGAGTTTCAAAAGTTTGGGTTTCGTTTTACGTAATTGCAAGGAATTTAAAAATCCCTCAACTGTCATTGCAATTTATTGTGCAGTGGTACGCAGCTGCCTAGAGTACTGCAGCCCTGTTTGGAACCCGCACTACGATGTCCACATAAAGCGTTTGGAAAGAGTTCAAAAGCGGTTTTTGTGGTATATGTCATTCAAATTTAATTTGGCAAAGAAGCTGCCTACTTATGAAGATCGTTTGCGACACTTTCGCTTGAATAGCCTCCAAAATCGCAGGAGTTTCATTGATACGGTATTTTTATACAAATTACTTAACGGTCATTCTGACGCACCGACTCTCTTATCCAAGGTAAATATTTCTATTCCCAGACAGCTTCCTAGACGTAATAAGTATCAACCATTCTCAGGTATAAAAGCTGGTTCAAATTTGGGTTTTTATTCTCCGTTAAACAGACTCTTCAGAACGTATAATAAAATTCATAATTTGTCAATAATACCCGCTAATGTAACGAATGATGATGACAATGACTCGGAACTTCCTAGTAAATCTCATTATATTGACATCTTTTCTAATTCCCTTTATAGATTTAAAAATAATGTTAGAAAGATAATTTATACGGATTTTATGTAATTTAATTTGACCTGATTATTTCTGTTTGTTTTAATTTTTTTTTTTTTTTGTGTAGTTTAATTTGACTATTTATTTTTGTATGCTTCAATTAACTTTTATTGTACTTATAATTTATAACTTCCTTATAGTACTGAAATTAAATAATTGATTTCTGTTTTTTTGTATTACCTTACTTTAATAATTGTTATGTATAAATTAGTATTAGTATTGTTAATATTTCGATTGTCGGGACTTTTATATGTTTTAATGTTTTTACGTTTTACTGTGTTTTCTTATCTGTACCTCTATCTGTAATAATGCTTTATTATATTGAAATGTCGTTTGCATCTATAATTGTATAAGTAGCATTTGAACAAAAATATGTTTTTAAACTAAGTTAATGTTAAGGTTTAAATGGTGTTACTTAGTTGATGCAACTTTAATAAATAAATAAATAAATAAATAAAATAAATAATAGTAAGTTTTATTTTCTAATAATCTGATTGTAAATAGATGAAAAATATGATGGCGGGGACCATATCGACCACAAATAACAGGATAATGGTAAAAGGTAAACTAGGGTGACAACTGACAAACAACAAAATACTTTCATAGTTTCTCTTTAATTCCATAAATCTGAAATCCACAAGTCTGACAATGAAAATCATTGAGAAATCTGCGTCACATAAGTAACAACGTTTATACATTATAAGAAAGATTTCGCCCTAGTTAATTCTTAATTTATACCTAACTAAGCGATTTCGTGAAATTTAAGTATATTGTGTATATCATTTAGAAATCAAAGTCCGTTATAATAAACTTTTACGAATTTCACCTTTACATAACATCTGACAAAGAGAATGAAAAAATACTAACTACAAACCGGAAATACATACTTTTAATGAATGGATAATAAATACCGAATTATACGGCACCTTTAAGTAAGGAAACAATTTTTCTATAAATGCTTTCTCATTGTAGAGTTCAAAATGTATGGCCAAGTTTTATTGTTTGCCTTGAAATTATAAAACCTTTAGTTACTTTCCTTTATTCTTGAGTTGGAAGATAACTAATCACATAAACTTGTATATACTTATTTCGATATTTTACAATTATGGTTCAACATTATTTTTCTGAATGTGGGGACTCCACAACAGTTTTTACTCCTTGGTTGAATAATACGAGGTTTATTACCAAGAAAAAATATCTCTGATTTATAATAAAAACTATAAGTACATAATAGCTTAAATAATTATAATACTTCAAAGAATAAGCATTCGCTGTATTTGATGTACTTAGTAAAAAAATACAGCGTCAATTAAGTACAATGAAAATAAACGTAAGTACAACATTTAATCTCAAAACGACTAGATAAAATTTCTTAATTGACTCACAACACTCATCTACATAGTAATATTTATATCAACTTTTAAATATAAATCATGGAAAATTTAATACTTAAACTTTATTATAGATACAAGTTTTGACCCTTAACAAAATCCATTGAAATTTATACTGAAGAAGTAAGACAGATACATTTTAGAACGATAACTTTTAATATTTATTTTCTTTTAGTGAGCTTTTTCTATCCAAAATATTTTTGGTGATTTATTTTAAACACGTTTTTGGTCAGCTATATCTAATGTTTTTTTCGATTAGGATATACAAATTACAGAATATTTAAAATATAAATCAAATAGTCGAATCATTATCGCTAGAGCGCAATGTATTTATTAATCACATTCTGTTAAACTATACACAATTATCAAATGCATTTAAGGGTTAATTTTAAGCCGATTTATAGCAACACCTGTGTCTAACACAACGAATTCCACAACAGGCATATACCTAATACAACGCTACTATGTAACGACCTAACATTTAGACATAAAAATATTATGGTCTTTGATTTTTTATACAAAACAATGTATTCTTATCGATGAAAATATACCCTAAAGTGATGTTTGTATACATTATTACTAAACAATAACACTGTCAAACAGTGTGCAAACATGATATTATTTTTATGATTAAAATATGTCTATTGTCATCTTGTAAAGCTCGTTTAAAGATTTTATATACATGGCGTCCCAAAAGATAGATTTCATTTAATTTGAAGTTTGTAGGAAATGTTTTACTTTCTGAGGAAGCTAGCCTCGTTTAAAATAACAAAAATTAACTGGATATCAAAATTATAGTTTGTCAAAATGCAGCTTATTATTACATTTAACCTTAGGGCATTTAGCATTTAACAAATAAGCGTCATTAACAAAAATAAGTTGAGCGATGAGGATGTCATATTATTTACTGCATGTTACAAGAACATTGTTAGTTGTGTGTATAAATCCTGTATTATTTTTTGAAGTATATGACAACATTCTTTCGGGACACCATGTAGTTCTCGTAACAATAATCTTTGGAATTATTTTTGGGATGTCGTGTACTTCTGAGATCTAAAAAACTAACTTACAGATATCTTATATTATGAATAATATGCTAAATGTTTCCTAAAATATACATTAAAAATATTTTTAAATTAAATAATTTGAATTATAAACAAAACAACATGGACTAGAGATATTTTGTAATTGTTTCTAAAACAAACTCAAATAGCCATTTTTTATGAACTATGATATTATATGTAATACATTGCGGGTTTCTGGATCTATTTGAGTTTGATTTTATTAACCCACATGTCTTCGTCTTCAGTAATCTCAATGTTGTCGACTGTTGTACTTATCTATGCATCCATTTACTATTACATTATACTGATTTTTAATTGTTTTGTATCAGTTTATTTCTCTTACACGGAAGATATGGAACTTAACATTCAATAGCTCAATCGTTTCTATTGGATATTTGTAGATATAGCAGCGTAATAATAAATTGCTTAGCAAAATGGAACCATTCCTTACTTCGAATTTTTTTAACAAAGATTACAATTGAACCATATATTTATAAAGAAAAATATTGGATTGAAGAAACAAAAATTATCTTAAAAACAGAACAAATCTAATACCGATATTATTCAGTTTTGTGCGTCGACTAGGTATAGATTCCAAAATCCGTGGCTCAGGTATCAGCCGGCCCATAATACTACGAGACGATATTTGAACTACCTACCAGAAAATCTTTGCTAAATAAACGATTCAATAAAATGGGCTATCACAGCTCATTGTAACTTAAAGCCTGACAATAATCACAAACTAGAGAGTTTAATCCCGCATATTAAATTCCTAATAATCACTCTTAAATTAGACGACAACTTGAATTACTTGTTTTATGCCTAACATGGGGGTTGCCGAATGCACCGCAGCATTGATGGTGATTAATATTCTTCGTATGGTGGTGTCCGTGTGGTTGCACGTTGCCCCCCGGAATCTGTTTATCCTTTATCGAGTCTTTGCTCATTTGTTTGTGGTTGCAGTTTTTGTGGTAGCCGGGAGCTATGCGCGCCCGAAACCTTCCAACTCTTCCTTGTTTGGGATGGTTGTCGGAGTTTTCGCACGTGTGACCCTGGTTGATTTCTGTGTGGGCGTCCTGGTATTCCGTGTCGGTTTCTGGGAAAGAGAAATTAGCTATTGTATTTTGTTTACTAATATCGGTGATGTTGTCATGATCTAAATTTGTGATTTAGTCTGTATTACTTTCATCTTCTTACCCTTCAAACTCCCAGAGTCCATATCTAGCAGCGAAGTGGGACATCGCAGGATATCACGAGAGAAAATATTAGCATTTATATTTAATATTTAATCGGCAAATCATGTGCAGTTCCAAGATGCGTGATAGATAGATTCTTTCTTTCTTTCTTTCAAATACGTCTAATAGGGACGAAGACCTACCTAACTCTAATCTCTTACCTGAGGACATTAGACGTGAATCCAACACGATCTTGTTTAAATCCAAGCTTAAAAAATACCTGTTAGAAAGCTTGCCTTACTTATTAACCCCATAGTTTTTAATTATTTAGCCATTTCATAGTAACATAATACATTAGTTTTTTGTTATTAATTAGTTTTAAATACTGATCCTTCAGTGAAACTATTTGTATAGTTTGAAGGACATTTCTTAATATTGTAAGTTCCTATTCTTATGTAAAAGTTAAAAAAAAAAAAAAAAAAACAGCATAATACCTATTTCGTCGCCACTGTGCCTGGGCCCCGTGGACGCCGTGTCGGGCCTGAGCGCGGCGCACGAGTCGCCCACCGCGGCCGGCGCCGAATGCGTCGGGGACATTCGCGGGCACTGCTCACAACCAATCAATAAGTCAACGCATGATTCCGAAGGCGGCCAGCCGCAGCTGCAGGCGGTCGCCAACTGAAGGCATCGACAAGATTAAAACAGCTTGGAACCTGCGGCTACGCTTTACTGGTGGTAGGTCTCTCATTATGTAAGAGGCCGTCTGGGTGGGTACCACCGCAATGTCTATTTCTACCGCCAAGCAACAGTGTGCATGCACTGTTGTGTTTCGGTTTGAAGGACATTGTAGCCAGTATAACTACTGGACATAATGAGACTTAACATCTTATGTCTCAGGGTGACGAGCGCAGTGGAATGCCACACAGTACTTTGTAACTCAAGGTGCTGGATGGTGTTGCTACTGTTTATGGGTGGTCGTATCGCTTACCATCAGGCGAACGGCATGCTCGTCTCGTCATTAAATGCAATAAAAAAAAAAAAAAAAAAAAAAAAAAAAAAAACGCTGTCTGCAGCTTTGATTAGTCATTGCGATTACATTTACTATATTAACTGGTGGTAGGCCTCTCATATGTAACAGTCCGTCTGGGTGGGTACCACCGCAATGTCTATTTCTACCGCCAAGCAGCAGTATGCACTGTTGTGTTTCGGTTTGAAGGACATTGTAGCCAGTGTAACTACAGGACATAGTGAGACTTAACATCTTATGTCTCAGGATGACGAGCGCAGTGGGATGCCACACAGTACTTTAAAACTCAAGGTGCTGGATGGTTTTGCTACTGTTTATGGGTGGTCGTATCGCTTACCATCAGGCAAACGGCATGCTCGTCTCGTCATTCAATGCCATAAAAAAAAATGGAATTGTTTGATTGTATTAATTGGTTTTTGTTCGCAGCTCTTTTCGCAAGTATTTACCAAGTATGGAAAATGAACAGGTATCATTTCAGTGGTTCTCGACATAATCACGCTCAATATCTTTATAATATTATTGTAGAGAGGAGACAGTGTACATTGCCATAGACGAAACTGGTTAGAACAGGGTTCTACTAAACCAAGACTTAACTATAGTAACTTTCTGTTCTACTGTTTAGCTTTGAGCTCATAATAAGATATAGACACGACAATGATTTTAATGTAAATTATTATAATGTCTATAATGATTAACTCACCGTTTCCAAAAAGAGTTCGTTGTTTCGGTCTTTGGGCGCGGGCGCAGTTCCGACTCTGCAAGGTGAGGTCGAACTGTAACTTGAGATTCGTAACCGCATCATTAGTTGACTATTGGATTTGATTCCTTATTGAAAAGTTTTGTGCGATTATTCGGTTATAGCTTGGATTTGATATTCGAATTTGCAGTTCTTTTAAATATCAGAGAAAATAATAAAAGGATGTCTTTCTTTGGCCAGGTTAAATATTTACCATACTGATGAGTTAAGACTGTCGGCAGTTCTCGGTGGGTCTATGGATTCAGCGTCGGTCCACACTGCCACCACGCTGGTAGAGTTAGATCTTGACTCTATAGAGAGAATTATGTGATTCAAGTGATGCTTCCAAAGCATAATATCATCTTTAGTTAAAATTGCTTAAAGTTTACCTTTTGTATTAAAAAATTACGAAGAATTGTATTTACATTTTCTTTTTCATGTACAGTTGTAATTCTAATTTAATAAAAACAACTTCGCCATTTTAAATTAAGCTTCAATTTTAGATAGAGACTCACCTCTTTCCCTTTCAGCTCTATTAGGAGAATTGACTATACTCCTCCGAGCCACATCTTGAAATGTCACCGGTGAGTATATTCTTCTCTCCTCGAGGGGCGAAGTGACAGCCATCTGAGAGTTCCTGACGGTTGCCGACTGCACCTAGGGTTGTCAATAAAATAAATAAGAACGTAACAAGGCTGAAAGAAAGAAAAACATCACAACAGACTCTAAAATATCGCAACCACATTTTGCATTCGACTCATGAATGAGCTCAGTAAGCATATTATCCTGTAAGTATACCCAGCATGATAAAATCTGGTGTTTGTGAAAATTATAATATTCTAATCAATCACTCGTCATATAATTATCAAACATCGCATAGCATCACAATCCAGCAATTATTAAACCAACTCGAACCTGTAAAGCCATTAAGTTCCCCGAACTGTTGACCAGCGATGTGGGTGGTGACGTCACTGAGTTCGGAAGGTGTTGGTTCATGATCTCCTTGTGGTTAAACTGCTGTGCTGAGTGTTCCGCGATGCTGTCTCGAACGTCAGCTGCTCTCTCCCACTCTAGTTCTGTTCCTGGCTGCAGTTGCGGTGATATCATTTTGGTGAGCGATGGCCTGGACTCCCTCCCTTCTAGCCAGTAGGTTTTCATGGCGCCTGGAATTATTTTAATGGCAATATCATTCGTGATTCTTATTGTGATAAGTAATATATTATTTGGGGTTGTCTGATAGAGCATATATTAGCAGTTTGCTTATACATACAATGCAAAGGCGTCGTAAGAGACAAGTAAATTATTCTGCGTTAGCGCAAAGCATCAAGTTTGCACAGGTGACTTGACTCTAGATAGATTATAAACCGAGTCATTTGAGATCATTAATATTTTATTATATTTTGCATTCCTTTTGCTTTAATTTCGCAAAAGAACTAAAATCGTAAAATTAATTAGTAGAGAAATAAAATACAAAACTTACTATGCTCACCTTTTCCTTTAACCTGAATCTCTCCCCTCTCAGTGACCATGTAAGAAGGAGACAGGAGTTCCTGCGTAGTCTGTGAGATATGTATCCGCATGGCTTCTGAAGTGGACTCCATGCGAGAAGCTGTGTTCACGGAGTCTCCGAAGAGACAGTACCGCGGCATCTTCAGACCCACGATACCTGCCACCACTGCTCCAGAGTGGACTCCCACTCTAATTGATAAGTGAGAACCTGAAATTAGAGAAAAGACGATTTATATTTTTGGAACACTTATTTAATACGATACAATGGATTGATGTTAACTATTTAATTACTGGTGGTAGGTCTCTCATATGTAAGAGTCCGCCTGGGTGGGTACCACCGCAATGTCTATTTCTACCGCCAAGCAGCAGTGAGCATGCACTGTTGTGTTTCGGTTTGAAGAACATTGTAGCCAGTGTAACTACAGGACATAGTGAGACTTAAAATCTTATGTCTCAGGATGACGAGCGCAGTGGAATACCACACAGTACTTTGTAACTCAAGGTGCTGGATGGTGTTGCTACTGTTTATGGGTGGTCGTATCGCTTACCATCAGGCGAACGGCAAGCTCGTCTCGTCATCTAATGCCATAAAAAAAATATTACTAAGTAGTATAACTGCACTTACACTTCAATTTTTTAATTGACTTTAAGGTCCTGTAGCGTGAATACCATTAGAGCAATGAGATGCTATTTTAAGTCATTTTAAGTATTAATTATAATTAAAATACACAGTTTGGTAAATAAGTTATTATCACCTGTACTAGGATCCTTAAGGTCTGTAATAGCGTCAACCATGTCGAGAGCCATGTCGCACACCTTCTCAGCATGATTATCTTCCTTTTCAGGAGCACCTGATACCACCATGTACGCGTCACCTATCGTTTCCACCTAGAATTCGCAAAAAGGACATGTATAAAACTATGATGATAATTAAAGGTTGTACTGGCATTAAACAATGAATAAAATAAAACTCAGAACTTCATATTTTACTGACCTGAGGATCAAACCCGAGACCTCAACACAATAGTCGCGCCACGTACCTACAACTACGGCAGTAGCTTTACAACAGAATATACACTGCTTACCTTATACACTCTGTTCCTCTCGGTAAGTGTGTCGAAGATGGAATACATGGCGTTGAGCATGGAGACCACCTCCATGGGCGTGATGCGCGAGCAGATCTCGGTGAAAGTGACCACGTCGGAGAACAGGATTGATACGCTGTCGAACATCTGCGGTTGTAGACGCAATTATCGTATTTATTGTACCGACACCAAAGCTAAATAATAAAATTATTGTTTGACGCTTCTAAGTGATATTTTCATATGCAAGAATTACGAAATACTACCGAGTTATACCATAATTATTGTAGAGGGCAAGAAAGAGGTCTTTATTAGCACCAATCGCTCTTTTCATACATTATCGACATACCTACCTAATTAATAACATTACCCCAGAAAATAGAATTGATAATCGTGTGTCGAAGCATTTTTGACAATAAATTAAGACAATTAGGTCCTTGATTCAAATACCTCTATATTATAAGCTTATAATCATCACAAACAACTGAACCCTAACATCGCATGGTTTAATTTTACAAGCATTTGCTAATAACTTTGAGTTTATCTCATCCGCAGCGCTGTGGACACGGACCGCTGTTTGTTTATGGGATTTCGCGTGGGGTCGCTATGATAGCGGAAAACAATATGCAAAATAATATCGTTGGAACCGATTGACGCCGCTTATTAATCACTCTCAAGCGTGCTTGAGGTTTAGTTACTGGCCGTGTTAAAGAAGTGTCTTGTAAACATGAAAGTTGGTTTTGTTTTGTTGTTTTTAGTGTTTACTATTTTATTCTTTATGATTTAGTTATCTTATTCGATAGATATAAATTCTCTTTAAGCGCTATTTTGTTGTATTGAAATATAATATTGAATTGGGACGATTTCATCGCTTGCTGATAAACGCTATTCGTCACATAAATGTATAAAATAACCAAGTATAATAGTCACACTCTTATCTATGCTCCTAGATTAGAGTGTGACTTTTGTGTTTAGTCGACTTATACATTTATGTGACGAATAGCGTTTATCAACAAACGGTGAAATCGGCCTTATACCTGGGTTCTACATCACATTCTTGATAGAAAAGTAGTTGAGATTTAAGTTATCTACTTAGTTTCTTTACTGGCAATCAGTCCACACCCTTAGCAGCTTTGTCCGGCTTATCTACAGTGTCACGTGCAGTGAAAGTCTCTAAATTAATTTTGAGCGCGAACAACGAACGATAATATAATCAAATAAAATTGTGTATTTGTTTCGAGCTAATTGTTGTTACATTGGCGACATTAACCTACAACGGTATAGGTACAATGAGTTATGTGGACATTCAATATAATAAAAATTCAGAAAATCAACAAAGTTTTTCAACAAAACAAAAGAAACTAAGATGTAGTTGTTTGTTACAATATACTTATTTTTATATTTTTAATGTTATCGCATTGTTAAGAACCAATAAGTTTATGATCGCATTAATATTAATGTTTTCAGAAATGTTATTGTAACTAAGTATTGTAATGCAATGCAATCAGCACTGTATTATATACTGCCCACTGGTGAGCACGGGCCTCCTCAACTACTGAGAGGGATTAGGCCTTAGTCCACCACGCTGGCCTAGTGCGGGTTGGCAGACTTCACACACTCTCGAAATTCTTATGAAGAATTCTCAGGTATGTAAGTTTCCTCACGATGTTTTCCTTCACCGTTAAAGTGAACGATAATATAATTGATAAACAATACACACGTAACTTCGAAAAGTCAGAGGTGAGTGCCTTGGGTTTTGAACCTCCGGACATTGCCTCGGCAGACCGTTCCATTCCCAACTAGGCTATCGTCCACTCTACTAACTAACCCGTCAACGCCCGCTTATATATAGCTATAAGCTAATTTCCTTATATAAATTGACACCGGTGTCCACCGCGGGCGTCCAAGGACTAAGTATTATATGCATAATATTTTGCGCCTCACCTCACAAGTATCGATAGGGTTTTCTCCATTCCGCAGCCTGTCTGCCACTTGCTTCGGTATCATCTGGTACAATAACTCGTCGGTCCTTTTCATCTCCTCGTCTAACTTCCTCATCGACTCCTCCAGCTTTTTACTCTTTTGCTGCTCTTGATCTAACGCTAACTTCAATTCCACTGATTGCTGTGTTCCCGCAAGCATCAGGTCACTGTAAAATCACAGCAAATAATATAATATTTTAGGATTAACGCTATGTGGTTTGAATTTCTAAATACACGGTTTATAAACCTTAGTTATCTTGGAAAGTGCTTGTATTTTTCTAACTTTGTAACGCTGTGACTTCTATTCGTATAAATTCAGTTAGATGAAAGATTACTCCTGCAATTTCAACTTGTTATAAAGTGTTATTTGTTTCTTACCGACTGAAGTCATGCATGGAGAGGTCGTTGATGTAGAGCCCGGTGGAGACGAGAGCCGCAAGGTCGGGCATTACGGGCGTGCCCAGGTACATCATCATCCGCCAGTTGTCCATGTAGATCATTTGACCTGTATAAAGTATTTTGAAGCCTTACTGTTCGCGAATACAATTGATGGGAATTTATTTGGTTTTTAAAATCTAGCCTTTAATATTTCAGGCGATATTATATTTGAAACAATGTTATGGATTCATACTGCATTATATAATATGCAGTATGAATGCATATGCTAAAATATCGTTAGAGACTAGTGACGAGAGAAATTACGGATCTAATAGAAGAAAAAGTGTTTAGTCCATTCAATCAGAAACCTGCCAAATGGATGAGCTAGATTTCGTATCGTATTATATTATTTTTATAATATTAGGTATTTAATAATATATTTTTATAAAATACAGTCTTATTCTGACCTAAATTATCAATCTAAAAAAGCGGCGATAACCTAGTTAGGAGTGGAATGGACTGCCGAGATGAATGCCCGCAGGTTTAAAACCCTAGGGCACCCTCTAAAGTAAAACTTGTACTTTTTACACGCTTTATATAAGCTTCACTTGTATGTATGTTTGTAACCGGCGCCTTTAAGCGCGATTTTGACCCACTTCAAACGGTCAATGTTTATGCAAACTTTATAGGTTTGTCGAGGACCGATAACAATACACTAATTTGATAAGATTATGACATTTTTCAATTTGAAAAATGATATTTTTGACAATTTATGTATTTTTTATTTTTAGTGACGTCTGTTGGACCATAGTAGAATTACAACTAAACTGGCTACTCTTATGTGTAAAAAATTCTACTTGTCACAAGATGGCGCTTTCGTTTATTTAGTGACATCTGTTGGACAATAGTAGAACAGAACTAAAAAATAAATAATAGTTTAAACAACTAAAAAACACGCTTTATAGAAAATCCAACTAAAAAATAGAAAATAAATTTGAATTAAGAATAGTTTAAATAAGAAAAAAATGTATTTTATTGTAAAAAAGCGTGGGGTGCATGGTGACAATAGTTATAAATATTTTATTGACAGATAATATGAGTAGAAGTATTATATATCATTTTGATAATAGGAAAAAAAAACAAAAAGCAAAAAAGCACCCCACGCTTTTTTTTACAATAAAATATATTTTTTTCTTATTTAAACTATTCTTATTTAAAGTTATTTGTGTATTCTTTGTGAATTATTAATTTTGAAAGTAAGTATGTGAAGTTTGCCAACCCGCACTAGGCTAGCGTGGTGAACTAAGGCCTAACCCCTCTCAGTAGTGGAGGAGGCCCGTGCTCAGCAATGGGACAGTATATGATACAGGGGCTGGTGTTATTATTTATTATTTAAATTATTAATCATACATAATTATTTATTGTCAAAAAATTATCGATTCGAATCTTTATAACTACTACACGTAATTGTTATTTTAATAATTTTAATAGTACTATAAATACTCGAAATGATACTTAGATGGTACCAAAATATCTATTGATTTGCGTGGAATCTCCTCTTTCGCCTGCCTTTATTCCATTTTAATGTAGGGTCGGCAATTTACATTATATTTTTTAAAGTTTTATTACAAATGCTCATAGCAAAATTTCATACAAACTCTTGATCATTTCAAAATATTTTGCAATCTAAAGTATTTTTCTCGTAATAAAAGTTTACTTCTTTGTTCAATAATAAATGTTAAAATGATGACGACTATGTCATACAATTAAAATATTACAAACTCTGTGAAATTGATTGCTGAAAGCTAAATCTACATTGGAATTTGCATTTTCTACTGTGAGATGTGCAATTTGTGCATAATTTTGTGTCGTAACTGCGTGGGTATTGTTTCTAAATACAGTTCCATCAATTCTACTAAAGCTACCTTTTAGATGTAATTTTATGTTAATCGATCTTCTTTCATGACCGTTACCAATCTTTGCGACAATTCCTGTAAATTAATGGATTATTTAATGCAACAAGGGTTATTTATCTACATAATAATTTTGGTTTATTTTGTAAGTATGTGAAGTCTGCCAACCCGCACTAGGCCAGCGTGGTGGACTAAGGCCTAACCCCTCTGTCCTAACAGGGCTGATTGCATTGCATTGCATTGTCACTAAAAAGACATAATAAATTGATTATACTGAAGTGAATGAAAAAAATGACATATTATTAAAACTAATTTGGTTGCAATGCCAACTTCCCATTCATTCACAATTAGAATATTTCCATCAAAGCATTGACAATTCTATTATAAGTTCATGTGAATGTAACCTTAGTCCGACTTTGGGGTAACTAATTAATGCCGACGATGTTGAATGTATGACATATTCTTGCCGACTTGAGCCCTGGTCTAAGATATTTTCTGTTATATTTACTTTATTGTCTGCCAGTTCTAATAAGTTGTTAGATGCATTTTGTAGTTACATAATATAATTCGATGACTTGTAATTATCTGGACTGCCTCGGTGGCGTAGTTGTATTACGGTATGACTGCAATGCTTGAGGTCTCGGGTTCGATCCCTGGGTCGGGTAAAGTGATATTGGATTTTTCTATTCAGTATTCAGCCCGGAGTCTGGAATTTGTGCCCGATATGGCGATAAGTGGGTGCATTAGTTGCGCCTCTGCCTACCCCTTCGGGGATAATAAGCGTGAGTGTATATATATGTATATATTGTAATTATCTGTTCCATAATAATAATTGCCTCTAATCAAAATTCGATTAGACATCTGCTTGACGGCTGACAAAGGACAATCTGAGCGGTAATTAATACGACGTTTATCGCTCCAATGTAGTTTGTAATTTTGTGAGTTTGAGCATGGTAGATAATCACTAGAACTAATTTTAAATAAGGTAGTGTGCTGTGTGAACGAAGATAGTTCAGCCTAACATGGCCCACCATCCATGGTTTCAATTATTTTATGTGTTGTAATGCAAAAATTTTATTGATTATGCAAAGGCTTTCGACACTATATCCCACGATAGCATATGGCAAGCGCTAGACAATCAAGATATTTCAAAAACTTATACAAACATTTTAAAAGAGATCTACAGCAAAAGCATAAGCCGCGTTAAACTCGACAGAATAGGGCCAACAATCGAAATATGCAGGGGTGTGAAGCAGGGAGACCCGTTATCACCTACTTTATTTATAGCAGTTCTACAACACATAATGAAAGACCTAAACTGGAAACAGAAGGGTATTAACATAAATGGGAAAAACCTTAGCCATCTTAGATTCGCAGATGACATAGTCCTCTTCTCAAGATCATCTAAACAATTACAAGATATGATATCAGAACTCTACGAAATAAGCAACTGTATAGGATTACAAATAAACACGTCCAAAACAAAATTAATGACTAACGCTCTTCAAACCCCTATACTAGTCGAAAACTTACAGAGCTTAGGATATGTAGAGAACTACATATACTTAGGAAAATGCATATCATTTAAAAATACCAGAAATAAAGATGAGATTGATAGAAGATTAAACTTAACATGGAATAAGTTCTGGAGTTTGAAGAAAATCTTGAAATCAAAACTACCCTTAAGACTGAAAAGGAAAGTAGTGGATGGGTGCCTGCTCCCTTGTATGTCATATGGATCACAAACCTGGATATTCAACAATTATGCTAGAGACAAAATACAAAAGACCCAGCGTGCCATGGAAAGGAGTATTCTGGATATTAAATTGATAGATAAGAAAACATCAGTTAGCATTAGAGAAAAAACTAAAATTATAGACGCTCTCCAACATATGAAACGTCTGAAATGGAAGTGGGCTGGCCACGTGGCAAGATTAACAGATGGAAGATGGACACAATTGGTTACAAATTGGTCGGGTCCAAGAGGCAAGCGAAACAGAGGGCGTCCTAGAGAACGTTGGGTGGACGAAATAAAATCTAATGCTGGAGACGACTGGACAAAAAAAGCAGAGTCTAGAGCAAACTGGAAACTGTTGGAGGAGGCCTATACCCGCCAGGGGCCTTAACTAAATCAAAATATGTATTTTTTAATTTTGTGCATGTAAATTTTCTTTTTATAAGTTAAGGAAATAAAAAAGGCTTTATTATTATTATTATTAATGCAAAAATAATCTACGATTTCTTTGTTAGTTCTTTTATTGTTAAAATTTATAATATGTTGTTATAGGTTGCAATTTAATCAAAGGTTTTGCTTTATAATATTTTTCATGAAACGATTTTATGAAGATTTTAAAATTATGTGGGCCTTCAATGGTTTTCTTACCTACATTAATTACAAAGCTACACTGACTTCAAGTAAGGTTGATTGTATTTTATTTTGACTCCTTTATTTTATAAAACTCTCACGCAATTGGAACGACGAGCAAAAGCTAGATCATAATATAAAACTTGCATATTTCAGTAAGCAGTTAATTAGATTAGATGGCGTAGTATAATTTTAATTAGAATATGGAGAGAAACTTGTTACAATGTAGGGACTGTCATCTCTATTAGCAGAACTTGGCACCTTTTTAATCAACATTCTATTACAATTGTCATATTACTAAACGAACCAGTCGTTTTAATACAGTTTCTTATTATAGGTAAGATTAGTAAAGTGCAATTTCACTAGATTCAAAAGCTAGTATTATCTTATTTTAATACTAGCTTTTGCTCGCGTCTCGGCCCGCGTGAAAAAGTTATTGCGGGATAAAAGTCCCGCTTTTATATTTTCCCGGGATTAAAAGTAGCCTATGTGTTAATCTAGTATATGATCTACCCGTCTGCCATATTTCATCGAAATCCGTTAAGCAGTTTCGGAGATGTGCAGTAAGAAACAAACAGAAAAACAGACAGACAGAAAGGAATGATAAAAATCGCTGATTTGTTTTCCATTACTCTTCTTTAGTCATCCCCTTTTTGTTTTATCACATTTCTTTAAATGTACAGACACACCAGTTCTACTGCTTTATTATACGATCGCCTGATGGTAAGTCCCAAGTCTACCCATAAACAGACCGAATGCCTCATGGGACTACGAATTGAAAAGCGCTGTTAGCCAGTGTGCTATGCTCGCCATCCTGAGACACTAGATATAAGCCTTTTTCACTGTATTCAAGTAAATGTTATCCGCTAATTAACACCAGTATAACTAATGAATATTACTACTTAAATTCGATACTATTTATTTCGCATAGAAGTATATTTAAAAGCGGGAGTTTTTTATTTAGTTATTTTATATTTGACAAGAAGCATTTATTCAGAAGTCACGAAAAGAAACAGTCTCATAATGCCCAGTAATCACACTAGCAAAACGTTTAATCGGAATGAAGGGAATAATTTGCCAATAAGATTGGATAAGTCAGATACTAGATAAACATCTCGAACATTCAATGTTGACCTTCATTCGCACATCTATTTTGACATTCAGCATTTGTAATCTAGACTCCAATCTCGGATAGAAATAGGGATTAACCCTATCCTAATGAAGTGGTGCTGCAGTATTTGCCGACCCTAAATCAATATTGATGGCAAATAGTGTTTGAACTAAAGTAGGGTGTCCCGCAGAACAGAAAATCACCTTTGTTTCTACCGAGGTGACGTAGAATTCATTATAGTGTGACTATTTATTTTTTCAATGCATTGTTCACATGCCAGCATTTCTACATTTTCATAGAAGGAAAGCACATAACCGGACTTCCAATTAAAATATTAATCTCAAGTCGTTAGTGACGAAAACCTAAATCGAAACTAAGCACATAGTTAAAAAATTACACACATAATAATTTTCTTAGTGCAAGGATCGAATCTACGAGCTACCCCACGAGATCCCACAACCAATTCGTACCCACTCTATGCCACGAAGACTTTTAATACCTAGCCTTCTACGGTACATTCTTGATGTAGACTGGAAGCAGATGTTGTTATGGCGAGGGGACTCCCCTCACATCACACATCACAATAGAAAATGTAGGTTTTTGTACTTATTTTTGTATTCGCTCAGCAATTATTACTTGGAAGCTTAAATTGGATGAAATTACGTTCCTTTTCTTGTAACGAATACTAGGCTATAATTCCGCTCTAATAAATCAGGATTCAGAATTAATATTTGATATTTCGCTACACAAAATCCGAATTAATTTTCAATTAATTAAGATTGAGAGAGTTTTGCGGCAGATGGAGGAATAAATCTGTGTCACCTCAGTACAGTCCAGTAATGATTTGTTACCTTCGCCATATACATTTTGTTTGTTTGACGAAAATAAAATGGAATTGTTTCATTTGATAATAACTGTGGTGATTTTATTCAGTTGGTATTTGATCAGGTAACTATGACCTAAATAAATAGTAAAAAGAGCTAAAAGTGAGGTGAATCTCCCTTTTACCCGCCTTTATCTCGCTCCAATGTCAGCCACACGCTTTTTCAAGCATGTTGCTGAAACAATGTGGCTTAGTTCTTAACGACCCCCTGTCAACTCCCTTTTTGGGATCCAATCCCAGGTAAATCGTGTAAAAAATCAATACAGTATAGTCTGAGTCCCAGATTCGAACCCAGGATCTCCCGGTTCACAACGCTATACAGCCACGAAGGAGACAAATAATAACTCTTTTACAACCAACATTACATTTAGTGGCATTTTATTAGCTATTACGAAATAAGAAGACCATGTAAAAATATCATTTGCAAGTCGGTAATCTCTAAATAACGAGTAATTCGAAGTTACAGAGTTATTGTACTTGTACTTGCAATTTGTAATATATATATATATATATATATATATATATATATATATATATATATATATATATATAAGTTTGATGTATTGTGTCAAAAGTAAATTTAAAATGTGAGCGTATTAGAACAATATATGTAGAAACTTGAATGTATTTAATTGCTATATTGTTCTTTAAAGTATACAGTCACACTCATGGAGGACAAAAATAAGTCCTATGTCTTCCTTAGTATCATAGAGTAGGATACTGTAATCTTTACAATCCCACTTCATTGGAAATTATGCAAATTAACCAAACCGCAGTTTCACGTTATATAGGTGACTCTGCGCTCGCTGCGCCACGCAGGCTATCATGGTCAAGAACGCGGAAACTAAATGGATTATTCCAAAGTTCAATAATTTTCAACAGTTCAAACAACAAACAATACTTCCAGGACTCACTGTGCCTACATGCGTAGGCCCGAGCCTACGCAAAAACGATGCAATTGCCGACAATTGCATCGTTTTTTTTTGGCTTTGTTTGTCTGACAGCCAACTGAATTAAAGTTATACGTCAATATTAACCAATCACGGCACCTTTTCTATCCTATACCTACGTTTAACAAAAGCTATCATGCCAAAACGACTGACTGAAGGACTGACCCAAGGGCACGTTTCTCTGAATTTTTTAAAAGTATGTGTATATTCTTTGTGAACTATCGCTCGCTTTAACGGCGAAGGAAAACATCGTGAGGAAACCTGCATATGTGAGAAGTTCTCTATAAGAATTTCAAAGGTATGTGATGTCTGCCAACCCGCACTAGGCCAGCGTAGTGGACTAAGGCCTAACACGTCTCAGTTGTAGAGGAGGCCCATGCTCAGCAGTGGGCAATATTTAATACAGGGCTGGTATGGTGGTATGGTATCATGCCAAAGGCACTGACTTTTTATCAAAGCATTGCTTTGTATTTAACTAAAGTAACGTTTGTGAAAAGGGGGTAAGTTATTCTCATTCTGCTTCCAAGTAATATTTTTGTAAAAACAACCCTGAAGTCTGAACTCACCTTTTAGTCTGAGGTTTTTTTCTGTAGTGCCATCAGTCTCGTCAGACAATCTCACGAGTTCGTTCCTCTTGTCCGGAGCTTTCTCGTGCATTACAGCTTCAACTGTTACTAGTTCAAAAATATTGTTTGTACGGTTCAGGATCTGTAAAGCCACAGTTACTCACTTATTATCAACGGCTAATTTGCCTTCATTAGTGTTTGCTCTTAAACAACATTTCTTCATAGGGGTGTCAAACGAAAGTTATACTATGTTATTTACAAACAACTGAATATAATTACATAAACTATTATCGATTGATAGGATAGTAAATTTATTAATCTACGTTAGGCAACTATCTCGTACTAATTGATGGTAGGTACATAATATGGTACTAAACAATGACCATAATCATCATCAACAGCCACATGATGTCCACCGCTGAACATAGGCCTCTCCTAAATGTTTTCAAACGGACTAAACAATACATGATCGAAATTCGTATGTATACTTACAGTTTGAAATTTGAAGGCGATGAGAGGTCTCACTAGATCGAACCAGTTTGTTATTTTCTTTCCGACTAAATCTGGCAAAATAACCATTAATGAATTGCCGATACTTCGCACCACCATGTCTGAACTAAAACAATATAATCGGTGTGAAAATTAATGTACTCATTGTTAAGAGTCGAAGGGTTTCACAGATTTCAAGTAATTTTTTAACAACTATCGTATTAAACAGTTAATGTAAATAGTACTCTAATTACTATTTATTTGAGAGCATAGATTAGGGTGTGACTTGTATTTGGTCGACTTATAAATTTATGTGACGAGAATCATTTATCGACAAGCCCTGAAATCGACCCTTAAACTTGAAACTTAATACAATTATATTAAAAAAGAATAGGTAAGTACTAAGTATAGTAAAGAAAATTATTCAACGTTATATTACGAATAAAATAATATTTTACTGACATGATAAACATATTATTGAATAATTTAGATAGTCTGTTTAATACAATACACAGCTTTCAAGGCACGAGAATTTTTACTATGATACCTAAGTCCTAAGTTTTACTATGATATCAAAAGTACTTACTTTTGATTGTGTATTGTGTGTACTCTAACTAAGTACATAGGTAAGTAAATATATGATAATACATTAAATATTTTATTGACATTATTAAGATGCTACAAACATGATATACATTAATAGACCCGTAGTCCATAAAATCGTGGTAGTTTATTGAAACTACGAACAAGCAAATAAAAATAGTTATTTGATGTGGAAAATAACAATGGAATGACTTCCCGCACAGCAAGCAATCTATCCATTAGGTAGAGATTAATCGCCTGTGAGTCGTTTTGGTGATGTGCACGAACCAAAAAAAGGTAAATAAAGAAACTGTTTAGCTATTTGATTGAAAAAATATTTGCTAAATTGCAAATAATAAGTATTTGTTTGTAGTTGGTTTGTATTTTATTTTTGTTTATGCTCTCAGCCACATTGTATTTTATTATTATTGAGTTATGAGTATACAGAAATGTAACACTGATTGAAAATTGCTCATGTAAGGCGTCACGAAGATGCTGTCAACTTGTTGCCGTCAAAAACTACTTTAAAACAGTTGCTTCAGCAACTCCAACAACTGTCAATTTCTCAAAAACAATTGACTGAGCCTATGCGGCCCTAACAGTCGAGATTACATATTGAAAGCGTAGTATCTTTAACACGTGGTCTATGTACCATCAATAAAGAGTGTTATTATAAGCGTTGTATTCAACACGAGATAAAAACCTATAAAAAACAGAGACACTCACCCAAAGACAATACAAAAAGGAAATATTTCAAACAAAACCGATGCGCTGATTGGCAGATGTTTCTCTTCCCGCGTCATAGCCAGTGATGCCAACGTGAAAGCACGATTATCAAACGTCAATTGAAACGTCACGTGAACCGTGTCTAATAACAATTCCTCTCTTAGTAACTCTATTCGCATTTCTTTGTGGTAAAAATGGCGGGCTACCTGAAAAAAATATGTGGTAAGTGGTAAGCGAGACAAGGTATCGTAAGAAAATGGACTATAGAGTTTTTCAGGTAGAGACATGAGTCAAGTACAGTCTGAAAAGTGTGTGCTTGACCTTAAGGTTCTAAATAAGTCGCTTGTGCGTCGTCTATCAGCAACATGCTACTTACAACTAAAGTAGACAATAAGATTTATCTGGTGTTTCCTTTGTACATCCGAAACGATCGCACCTACATGTTAAAATATGAAAAATGAGCGTTTTATCTTGACAAAGTGTACTACCACCAAATTGGGTGATTGTACTTATCATTTGACACTAAATACTCAATTCGTGGTTGATATGTTAAACTATACGGAAAGGAAAGGCAACAGTAAAGTGTCGGGAGCTCCCGCTAATCTGAGTGGTTAGTCACTAGCGCCCTCTTTATAACAGACGTATACAAACCATTATAGATGGCGTTGCATGCAGGTAGTTGAGATAATTTTCTACAGTATTCAGATTAGTGATTTTATGATAACTTCAGTTTATTCTTTTTATGTCTTAAATCAAAAATCAAAATCAAATTTATTTATCAAAATAGAGTACAATGTTGTACTTATAAACTAAAAAATATTGCTATTAAATTGTTACATAAAAATAAAATAAAATTGAGATCATAGGGAATGAAAAACCGTTGCTTGGCCCTACACTAGGCACTGCCTGTATGGTAGGCGACTAATTTACATTCCAAGTTACGCGGGCACACCGTTAGGAAAAACCGACACCCTGAAGTTAGTTATAGTCAACATTTTTGAATTTTTTTTTTTATAATGGCATTTGTGTTCACATTTTGCCAATGTCAAGTTTGATTTGTCTATTTTATTATCTGTAGTCTGTAGTATATCAAAGTAAAGCAGTGGCTACCTTACCAAGACTTTATCGAGGAGTTTTGGCGGCAACAAAAAAAAACACTTGATTAGCACAATTATTTCAATTCACTTCATTTGAGCTCTTTAATAGAACTATATTGGATAATATACCACCATAATTATGCAATATAACACTAAGTATCACCAAAATAATGAATTAAAACAAGAGCACCTCATGACACTTCCAAGTTCCCGCCAAAACTCCATTTTTGAATTTTGAACGTAGAATAAGGCGAAAGATAAAAAATTTAAAAAGATTTTTATCTTGTTACGCCAAAGAAGTATAACTTCTAACCCTACATACATAAGTACACACACACTTTTTTTATATAAATCAATGTTTACGCTATATGCACATGGTAATATGTGTAATACTTAACTGAAAAAAATCAAAAACATAGTTTTATTCAATGTTCATCTATCTATAATAATATTATACAGAGAAAAGATTTGATTTTTTGTTTGTTTGTTTGTAATGGATAAACTCAAAAACCGATTTTAAACATTCTTTCACTGATACAAAGCTACATTATCAGCAAGTAACATAGGCTACTTTTTAGGCCGGGAAAATATAAAGCGGGACTTTTATCCCGGAAAACTTTTTTCACGTAAGTCATATAATATTTACAATGTTATACTTCCGGCGTTGCCAGGCCCTACACAAATTAGTGTGAAAACAGCGTAATTATTTTTTATCTGAGTGATCACTCACCTCTCTAATTTGTCCCATTGCATAATAAACGAAACCTCTCCGCTTCGACCTATAATGCAGCGTCAGACCTTGTCTAGTCTCGTTCTCGCAGATAAAACTGGGCGCTCTCATTCTCGGGTAACTGAATTTTAAATATTCATGTAAATTGTCAAGTCCGTTGAGAAAATCTCTCATGTGTCTTCCCAACACCGATAGCACTCTGTCGTATCCATATTGTGACACGAAACCAACGAAATATACTCCCATTTGGTCCATGAACTCGCGCTCTGTAATGCCAAGCACCTGTAAAGAGGATTTTAGATTAGTCGGTAAATATTAGGATGGTATAGAATATTTTAAATTTTCAAAAACGGAATGTGGCAATAGCAGTATTCCAAATTTTTAACACGGTTTTATTAGCTTCATACGTATGTATGTAACGGAAACTTTGAACATGATTTTGACCCCCTTCAAAACGTTGGATTAAATCTAAATTTGGCATAATTATCAAGGACCGATGACAATTCAATATTTTAAACTGAAAATCACGCTTTCATAGAAAATCCAACTAAAAAATGATAAATAATAGTTTATTTATTTTTAGTGACATCTGTTGGACTATAGTAGAATTATAAGTAAACTGACTACTTTTGACTCACACGACTTGCTAAAGGTATACGCTGGATGCAGGCCGACAGGTAAGTCTGGAAATCTTTAGGGGAGGCCTATGTTCAGTAGTGGATATCATCAGTCATGTGACTGATGATGATGGCTACTCTTATGTGTAAAAAATCCTACTTGTCACAAGATGGCGCTTCCGTTTATTTTTTAGTGACATCTGTTGGACTATAGTAGAACAGAACTAAAAAACTAAAAATAGTAAAAAAAAACTAAAAACGCGCTTTATAGAAAATCCAACTAAAAATTAGAAAATAAATTTGAATTATGAATAGTGTAAATAAGAAAAAAATTTATTTTATTGTAAAAAAAGCGGCAATTCAACGACAAAATCACATAAGTGTAAGGGTGGGTTGCAGAAAATAAAAAATAACAAAGGTCTAACCAACCGTCAAATCTTCGGTTAAGCAATTTTCGGGTTGCATAAAATTAACAGTTGTCAAAATGACGGCACGAATAACAGTAACATTAACCGCTCAGTTTCGGGCGGTTAATGTTAAATTCCGGTTAGTTTTCGTAATCTGTGTGTATACTCTGTATAGTTAATTTTCATTTGTCAAACGATTTGCAATAATAACATCCTACCTATGCCCTATTTTAATACAAATACTCTGTTAAATATCTACGTAAAATGTCTAGTACCTACGCAAAATATTGTGGGAAGCAACCTCTAGCGATGATAGCTATTGTGATAGTGGGCACAGACTACTTAGAGATACTACGTAATAGTGGGTCTATCCAAATAGTGTTGGTGGAGCAAAAAATTCCGCTGAAATTTTATGATAGAAACAAAGAGGATGTAAATACTAGGTACCTACGTAATAATAGAAATTTGAATAATGAATCGATATTTCATCAAGATATGATAGTATATACCTATATTAAATCGTTGCCATTTCTAAAATATTACTCGTACAAGTTTTTGGGGTAATATAGCATCATTTCACTGGTCACTCGTTTACCTTTAACTTTAACAATTACTACAATGGTAGGTACTTGTAAATTTCAGTAGTAATGTTATTGTCACTGCTAAAGTTAACTTTGACGGTAATACTACCGTCAGATTTTGTGCAAAGTGATAAAGACGACGTTCTACCAAGCCGAATTTCAATTTTCTTTTTCTAATGCAGATGAATGTTATTCGCTGGCTACCGAATTAAGTTCCTCTTCTGAAATTAAATCAATAGAGTGCAGATTCAATAGTACGAATCTCAGACATGTGGAATTCCTGCAACTAATATTAAATTACTTAGTTCTGCAAATATTGTATAACTTAATATAATATGTCTTTGTGAATACCCGAATAGTTTGTTCGAATATTCAAGAAAGATATAGAATTCGATAAAATTTTGTCTATTTTTTATCTGTAGAAAGTAAATACGTACATAATTTTGCTTCATTTCGTACGGGGGGTGTAACTCAGTGGTAGAGTGTCTGCTTCGCATGCTGAAAGTCCTGGGTTCAAATCCCAGTACCTCCAATAGCTAATGCAGTTTTTACATTTTTGTTTTTTTATGACATGTGTTTTGATAAGCGCGATTTTTGAGTTTTTGTGATCACACTGCAACGCGATTACTCCGTGTTTTAGTAGGTTGCGTTTGAAGTTTGAGACGAGTCGTCAGTTAGGGGAACGTACCCATACCACGTGACCTATTTTTCACGTGACCTCCTTCTCCCTCTCTCCCTTTGGTGACCACCCGTTGTATATGAAAACCTCCTCCCCCTCTAATATTCACGTAGTATTCATAAATAAGGTTTTCAACCATTTTTTGAAAAACAGACAGTAATAAAAATAATGATTTGGCTCATATTTGCCTTTATTAATACCTACAGCGAATATAGTTCGAAAAAGCGCGAGATTTCTTTTAGAGGACAGTGACTACGGGATGAAAACCTAAACCCCCCTTCCTCCCTGTGCCCAAGCGTGGTATTTTGAAGACCTCTCTCCCCTCTCTGAAAGGGACACGTAGTATGAGTACGTTCCCTAGTTTCAAAATGTGGAATAAAAATGTAAGATTCAATTATAAAAGTCCCACCGTTATTATACTGCTGTGCTCTATTATTTATTTATTTATTATGTAGAAATAGAATAAAGATAGGAAGGTATAATATAGAATAGAATTAAATATATTCTCACATAATCCGTTAATTATCTATGTCTCACAGTGCGCTGCTATGCATTGACATCTAGAATGTCATTCAGATATTCAGATATTTTGATTTTGATTTTGAACGCAAGCACCACGCAATCATGGTTCATGCAATATGGCACATAATCCATATGACACCGATTTTTTTATTCCTTCATGGTCTCCTTGGGCACGCGTGTATAAAATGAACTGAATACAAAAGTGTGAAAAATAAGAAAAAAAATATGGCCCATGAGGGGATCGAACCCGCGACCTTCGCGTTATTAGCACGACGCTCTAACCAACTGAGCTAATGGGCCGGTGTACGAAGAGTTGAAATTTATAATTTGCTTCAATATCAGTTCCACGCAGTCTGAATTGCGAGCAAAAAGATTTCCGAAATAAAGATGGAAATATGAGCATCAACTGCTAGATATGCAAACAGTTAAGTCATAACAAGCATTTCAAGATTTACAAATACACTTTGAGACACCAAAATGTTCGTTTATTTTGTAATCATTATCTTCCTTGCTTCGCTGTAGTCGGTAGAGAGATATTTAAAAGGTACGTAGATAAATTTCTAATTTACTTTTAAAAGTTTGCTGCCAAGCTTTTTACATACCGGTAAACGATCGAGTGAGTCACCTAATGTTAAGTGATGTCGATCACCCCATAAACTTGCTCAATAACAAAAGTAATATTTTTATGATTGAATTTCCGACCCTAAAAGATCGTTTTAGGGATTTGAGAAAGGAGTGTTCGAGTCCCGAGTAAATATTATACTATATGTATTTTTAGTCTAGGGACCCATTTAAACACACAGGAGTTCATTCATCATATACATAACTACTTAATAAAAATAAATATATTAATACGAAAAAGTCTCCCAACGTGTGGGTATTATGCTAGCTACTTGTTTGACCTATCTTGTCAGTCATTAAGCATAAATAAGATCTTTAAGTATGATCCGTTTCTCTTTATACTTCATATCTGGCTTCATTTTTTGGGAGTTACTTTTGGTGAGTGTTTGTTTGATAGAACAGGCAAAAATACGTAAGTGCTAAAATTCTCAGAAAATTATGTCATGTATATTTTCTACATATTTGGGACGAGCATTAAACACTGAATACCTTCACTAAACAGGTCCTTCGATTTACTTTACATACTGTATAACTGAAAATTGATGGAACGTATAACTGAAAATTGATGGAACGCATGCTCACGCCTTTTATCCCCGAAGGGGTAGGCAGAGGCGCAACTAGTGCACCCACTTTTCGCCAAGCGTATTCCGTCCCATGATGTGATAGAGGGCGAGCCTATCGCCATATCGGGCACAAATTCCAGACTCCGGGCTGATACTGTATAGAAAAATCAAATATCACTTTGCCCGACCCGGGGATCGAACCCGAGACCTCAGCCTTGCAGTCGTACCGTAATACAACTACGCCACCGAGGCAGTGAAAATTGATGGAAAATGATAAAATCCATGCTTTAATTTAAAATTGCTTCTATGGGCCATTATAAGGTATCTATCCATTAACTTACGAATCAGAACATTAGAAACTTCACTTAGGGTCAAAATAGATTGCGCCGAAGATTCGGTGACCCTAATCGATATACCCTTTTCAAGGTTGTGGGGGCAATATATCTTTTTAGGGATATCTTGCCCTTAATTGAACTTAAAATTAGCTGTATGCGTGTAGAAGTAATCAAAAATATTAGCAGTTGAAAAAATTACTTAACCTCTTTGTAAATAGATAATACATTTATTTCTCCGTTTATCTCGTTCTTTACTTCTGTCTTTTTTTTTATATTTAATATTACTGATGATTTCAGCGATACTAATACCTTTAGTTTCCTGACTATGGTATGCAATCTAGAAGTATTGACTAAAATAACAGTGGCATAGTTGTATTGTTAATCCCCGGGTCGAGCAGTGCCATTGGGGTTTTATGCTCTATATCAGCCCGGAGCCTGGAATAGTGTACGGTACATGGCAATATGCTCACCTCCTATTACATGGGACCTAGCCTACCAAGTTGCCGAAATGTAGGTGTTTTCACCTCAGTCTAGTGCCAACCTCAGAAAATAAAAAACGCGTAATGCTATGTATCTAGAAATAATCTCAAGAATTTTCCAGTTCTATTTTATCTAACTCCATCGCAATATGCAATTTAACGTCTCTAGAGGTCTCTTGTCATTTATTAACCATCTGGCGTTTGTTATAATTTACTTAATTGTTATTAACCTTTACATAAAGTGTTGTATTGTTAATGAATTGACGACTGTGTCCTTGTAAATTTTGTATAAAGTAGTATTTGGGGTATTAATGGATAGTTTTTTTGGGTACGGGAAGCAGATTGACCTGCATCTGATGATAAGTGGAGAAAGGTCCAGACAGTTTCGAATGACGAGAGATTAAAACTCGCCAGTCGACATAATAGGGTAGTTGACTACTTTTTTTTAATACATCTATCCAAAATGTATGCCATCCAAAATCTAACGGAAAAATAATTTTCAACATTGGGGCAATAAATAGTAAGTTATAAAGCTTTGAAATTTGGTGGAAGGGGTAGTTGTCAAATAACAATAATATTACACTGTGACGTCACCGAGAGTCGCCTGCCATAACGCTGCGTGCGTGCGAAAGAGATAGCGCGATATCCCCTCCACGTCCCCAAACAATATTTCAAATATGAATAGCCGCTTTATTTTCAACCAATTTTGATGCTGATTTCACAGAGGAATTACTTTTTCGTATTATTTTCTGTTGTATATAAAATAATTTACAAAAGCAAACATAGGAAACTAACCTATTATGCCGGCCTGTTTGATTATAAAATAAGTTCGCTAACGCTTCGCCAATTTTCGTGTTTCCAAAACAATCAAGACAAAATTGGGTTTTGCTTGTAGTGTACTTATAACTTATTATATAGGATAAGACGAGGTGAAAAGCTTTCAAACGCTGAATAAAACTAGATTGAAATAAGTCTACAAACACACCGACTTTATTACAGTCTACTAACTAACTAAATGTAAATTCTCTCGGTCTCGGGTTCGATGCCCGGGTCGGGCAAAGTGATATTGGGTTTTTCACACAGATATGGTGTTAGGTTCGCCTACTATCACATAATGGAACGGAGTATGCACGGGGAAAAGTGGGTGCATTAGATGCGCATCCCTTCGCCTATCCCTTCGGGGATAAAAGGCGTGTGTGTGTATGTAAACTTTAGTCAATATAACTAATCATATTATGATACAGTAAATTCGATGTATTATCGAATGGTATTATTATTTATATTATTCAATAAAAAAAATCACAGACATTTGAACAGACTCTATGTAGCTTACCGTACCTATTCAAATTGGTATATCAAACTTAGTCGAATATATTGACTAGATATTTTGAATAGCCGACTTTATCTAGCAAGTAAGTCAGCCAGTATTAATTAAGGTATAAATCATCTAAACATGTTGTGTAAACCTGTCCTTTCTAGCCTATCTCCTTCCAAGTCAATTCACCAATGTTTGTCCAAACATCGGTCATGTGTGGGCGAGACCATTGAAGGTGTTTTATGGTCCCGTCATAAATTTCACTCAATAATCAAGTCACCGGGGCGCACTTAGCGAACATTAAACTACACTCGTTTAACGTTTAGGCGCCCCGCTGTACGGCTAATGAAAGGGATTAAACGAGGATCTAAAGGTAGGATATGCTTTTATTTTTGTATTTTATGTGTAGTGACGTGTTTATATAAATACTAGACTTCTGTTCACGGTTCCGCCAGCGTGAAAAAATTTTTCCGGGATAAAAATATTTTCCCAGGATAAAAAGAAGCCCATAGCATTCAGAAGTAATGTAGCTTCCTATTAGTGAAAGAATTTTCAGAATCGGTCCAGTAGTTTTTGAGTTTATCCATTACAAACAAACAAAAAAAACAAATCTTTCCTCTTTATAATATTAGTGTTAAGTGTAGACATGAATAGTACTACTAGGTAATCTTAGTAATATTATATTCTTACATCTTCTTCCAGTTTTTTCTCTGACTCGAGCTTTTTGCTCGGTTTAACCGACCACCCGCCCTGAAACCCTAAGGGAAAAGATGACTCAGTCTCCCCGTTGTTCCCCGTGTACGAAAAGTGGATCCCCCAACACTTTGTTCAATATTATAGAAGTATGGATTGCTGCCTGTTTTTGGAGAATGTTAATATCTATTTTAGAATTTAGTGTGTTATACCTGGATAAACTTTTTGCTACTATACCTGTTGAACCTATTACTATAGGGATGACCTGTGTTTGCGTGTTCCATAATCGCCTGATTTCGGTTTTGAGTAGATGGTATTTACTAAGTTTATCTATTTCCTTTGCTCCTAATATTCTTATATTCTTACTAATATTATCAATTCAAAAGTTTATGAAAATGTTCGGATGTTTGTTAGAAGTAAACGCAGAAACTACTGAACCGATTTGGCAGACGGGTAGATCATGCCCTGGATGAACACATAGGGTACTTTTTGTCCCGGTAATTTTGCTCCCATATATGAAATGGTAATAATAGATATTTTTAATCTGATTCTGTGTTTTAGGGACTATTGTAACGGAACGGCTTTTCACGCGGGCAAAGCCGCGAGCAACATCTATTAATATTATAAGTATCAATATATTATTATTTAAATTATTGTAAAACTAGTTTTAATATAAGAATAACATTATATTGTGTAACAATTTAAAGTATTGCAGAATAATTTACGACGAAGTGGATTTTAAGTTTGATAACGTAGTTCTACTTTGGTGTCCATAGAAATAAAAACTGCGATTTTAATTAAAATTGAATTCATCATTGTTCTATGAAAACATGTTCACAACGCCAAATTCTCTGAAAAACACGAAAATTTAAATAAAAATAATAAACGGATTTTATCGCGGTTTTTTATTTATATTTTCTCCCGACGTTTCAAAGACTTTACAGCCTTCATGTTCCCCCCGGTGACCCAGTGCCCCGTTCCTTATATTTACGCGTATGTCTAACGCGTAAATATAAGAAATCATTGAACACGAAAATCCCTACATTATAGTAATGAAGTGTGACAGATCTATCGACCATACAGAGAAGTGCATTTTACATTATCTGTATCACGAAATAAAGATAAAAGTCTATAGCTTAGTTGTTAGCACCCAATCAAAGCAGTATTTCTATGGCTACGTATAACATTAGATATTATATTGACAAGGACAATCATAATGCAGTTCGCGCTTCCTCATACCTCTAGTAGTTGCAAAAATTAATTTGTAGAGAAATAGAGGACATTAAATACAAATAGGTGTTTATTAGGCTGTATGGTCGACGGACAGACCATAAGTTGAAAGCTTAATAGTGCCACCATTATAATATTAAGAACGTATATATAAAAGTTAGTTATAAGTAATGAACGTTTATGTGAATTAATCACAACACAAACTTAATCACCTAAATCATTGAAATATCTTGATCGATTGCTTATAAAGTTAACTTATCTTATATCCAAATCAATTCATCCATATAATAATTTCGACTACGAAGTCACATAAATCGAAAAGACTATACCAGAGCGCTTCACTTCTCAACTTTTTTGTTCGCTCAGTATTTTTGTTTTTTTTCGCACATAAACAGGAACATCTTTTCCTACAGCTCTGAGATATTTAACTTAATTATATTTGAATTTTATCTTTCGATACTAAACATCTCACTGCTTATTTATTATTACTGCCTACTCCCATAATAGCGAAAATGGTTCGAATAATTAGTTTAAACAAGAATTCAAACAAGAAAAGCAAGCAACACCGCCGCTGAAACGTGAAACTTTATCTTAAATAAATATTGTAATGAAAATAAGACATTATGTCGGATTAAATCAAGCTTTGTTCCATAAAATATAATTTACTAGTAGTAAATAAATCGTTTTGAGTATGAGATCGTACACCAAGATCTAAAACATTTCCAGAGCTTTCATGTGCAAGGCAACGAACTTTACTTCGGTCCTCAAATACCGCGCATAATAAACGTGTTCAAACTGAAATTGGCAATACTTGAGAACAATTTCGCATGATGCTTATATAATGTATCAAAGGATCAAGTACTTAGTAGAAGGTTCTTGGCTTATTTCTTTTTATACATACTGTTGTATCTACAACTATGAGAGATATTTTAAAGGTCCGTATTATTCAAGTCACTCCACGTGCTTTTAGTTAAGTATTTCAAAACTGAAATACGCTATCAAAAGCATTTAATGCGTATAATATCAATATTTAGGGACCTTAACAATACTTTATATACCAGTATAATCCGATATGATACGGGGTAAAAATAACTAAATCAGAATGGAAATAATCCCTCATTTGGTAAGCAGATTATCAGGATCAGTGCTCGAATTTAGTAATAAAAGAATTACAGATTCAATCCAGATTACGTAAAACCCTCGTATTTTTCATTTCGATACAAAATCCTTATATATAAAGCGATAAACAAACGGCTAAACAGATTTTTACGATCGTATTATCTGCATGCTGTATCGCAAATCGGGCAGATGAAATCAATATTCAGAATAAGCTTGGACCGTATCCACTATAATTTTTTTTTTTATGGCATTGAATAACGAGACGAGCATGCCGTTCGCCTGATGGTAAGCGATACGACCGCCCATAAACAGTAGTAGCACCATACAGCACCTTGAGTTACAAAGTACTGTGTGGCATTCCACTGCGCTCGTCATCCTGAGACATAAGATGTTAAGTCTCTTTATGTCCAGTAGTTACACTGGCTACAATGTCCTTCAAACCGAAACACAACAGTGCATGCACTGTTGCTTGGCGGTAGAAATAGACATTGCGGTGGTACCCACCCAGGCGGCCTCTTACATAATGAGAGACCTACCACCAGTAAAACATCATATCATAATAATTTCATCATCAATATCATATTAATTTTATACATCCACTAGGTGTTGATCGCGGTTTCGCCCGCGTGAAAAACCTTTCTCACTACAAAAGTCCCTAAAACACAGTACGACTCCAGCGCCGTCTACTTAAAGAACCAGATTCAGATTTTGACGAAATTTAGTATAAAGTAAGCTCGAACCTAAGAAAGGATATAGGCTGCTTTTTATTCTGGAACAGTACATAGCATCAAGCGGAGCGTGAAGA
Organism: Sphinx pinastri; assembly: GCA_947568825.1. Classification (NCBI taxonomy): domain Eukaryota; kingdom Metazoa; phylum Arthropoda; class Insecta; order Lepidoptera; family Sphingidae; genus Sphinx; species Sphinx pinastri. Next base: position 14,632,387 of record OX387624.1, on the reverse strand, counting down.
AGCAATTATGCAGGCCGGCATAATTGTGCTGCCCGACCAGGGATATTTATTTCTTGCCGGTCGACATTATTTTGGGCTTTACCTCACTTACCATCAGATGCAGTGGAGCCGCTTTGGCGAGACATCGATAAAAAAAAGCATCCCGGTAAAAGTTTATTGACTATTACAACCTACATCATACACCAATTGAACATTACCTATAACATTTTGACTAATTTAATATTTTTTATACGATGTTTATTTTGTAAAATAGACGTAAACATAAATATCGTAGTCACAGAATTATTCATTTACTAAAAGAACTCGTCGTACTGCATATTCTCTCCTTACGCTGATAACATGTAGATTTTAAATTAAGACATAATCATTGGATTAAATCGTTAGTTATAATAAACGTGTCATCGAGTCGACATCAAAGCGGCCTATTTATAAAACTGAATAAATCATTACACTAAATGCGCTACCGTTGCTCATCGCTTCGATATGATTACCTATATTTAGGGGAGATTCTTTATGACGTATGCCGTCTGCAGTACTAGCTGTGCAAGTTATCTGCCTACACATTTAGTGGACGATAGCCTAGTTGGGAATGGAACGGTCTGCCGAGACAACGTTCGGAGGTTCAAACCCAAGGCACACACCTTTGACTTTTCGAAGTTACGTGTGTATTGTTTATCAATTATCGTTCGCTTTTCCGGTGAAGGAAAACATCGCGAGGAAACCTACATACCTGAGAATTCTCTTTTTTTTTTTTTTTTTTTTTTATTGCACTGAATGACGAGACGAGCATGCCGTTCGCCTGATGGTAAGCGATACGACCACCCATAAACAGAAGCAACACCATCCAGCACCTTGATTTACAAAGTACTGTGTGGCATTCCACTGCGCTCGTCATCCTGAGACATAAGATGTTAAGTCTCAATATGTCCAGTAGTTATACTGGCTACAATGTCCTTCAAACCGAAACACAACAGTGCATGCACACTGTTGCTTGGCGGTAGAAATAGACATTGCGGTGGTACCCACCCAGACGGCCTCTTACATAATGAGAGACCTACCACCAGTAGGTCTATAAGCATTTCGAGGGTTTGTGAAGTCTGCCAACCCATACTAGGCCAGCGTGGTGGACTAAGGCCTGAACCCTCTCGGTAGTACAGGAGGCCCGTGCTCAGCAGTGGGCAATATATAATACAGGGCTGATTGCATTTGATTGCATTTAGTCGTTCCTGGGATCAAAGTGCCTTATATCACTCATGGTTAATGCTGCCTATTAATGTTCATTTACTAACTCTACTTTAATATAATAGTAATTTCATTTTGAAAAAATATTAGTGATCAAATTGTTGCAATTACAAACTTAGAATTGTAAAAAACATACAAACACAGGAATTGAGAACCTCCTCCATTTTTGGAAGTCGGATAATCAGTGATGACACACAATAAAATATATTAATGTTCCATAAAACAAAATTTATATATCTGAAACTGTCCAATACACAGAGATCGAAATACACTTATATATATAAAGTTATCTACGAGTCCGTTTGTTTAGTAATAAATAGTGGTAAAGTTCTCGGAGAACTTTAATTAAATTTTACGTAGCGGTTGCTAATGTTCCAAGTTATTTAAGATTAACTAGCGCTCCGTGACAGTGTGGGTCCAGATTCCGTTGAGACACATAAATTAATGGATAAAAGTGCCTAAGAATGACCAATAAAGTCACGTTATTATAATATAAATATTATAAATAGGGAAAGTTTGTGAAGATCTGGCCTCATATTTTGGGATGTATGGTAGAAGAACCTACGGAAATGGATTCGAAGGTAATCATTGATATAGAAAAAAATGTACACACGTATGAAGTGAAACTTTTTCAATCAATAATTTTTTTTCACTGTTCTTATAATAATTATTGTATTCCATTAATACGGACAAATTATTATTACTATTATTTAAATATATTTAAATATTATTGTCTGCTAAATTTATTTATTTATTTATTTATTTATTTACACTTAATACATGGAGTAAAGGCGGACTTAATGCCATAGGCATTCTCTACCAGTCAACCTAAAGTGGTGCAGAGATACAAGAAGGCAGGTGCGTAAATTATGGGATAAAATGTCTTCAGAATGTACATACTACTGAATAAACCTATGAATAAAATGAAAAAAAAATACGAATAAAACAAACTAACAAAATACTAATAAATATACGTATAAATAGATAATAAATAACATATACATAAATATTATACAATATATACTATATAAGTGATGATAATCACGCCAATTTTGCTGATAGTAGTTCTCGAACCTTCTTTTTGAACACATAACGATTTGTAGATGCTCTTATTCCCAGAGGGAGTGCATTCCAGAGTAGGACACTTTGGACAGGAAAAGAAGAATGAACGAAGTCAGAGGTGTGAGAGGGACAAAGTAGTAAAAGGTTATTTGAAGAACGTAGATTTCTCACATGGTTTGAGTTAAGGTATTGAAAGTATGCGGTTAAGTAGGAAGGCGTAGTGGTAGACATAAGTAAAGAAAAGAGAGTAGTAAGAGCACGCAAATTACGGCGCTCGCGAATGGGCAACCATTTGAGATCAGAACGACAAGCAGAGACATGATCATATTTACGAAGGTTAAAGACGAATCGAATGCAGTTATTGAGAAGTCGGTCTAATTTGTTGAGAAGATCTGCATTCAGGTCAAAATAGCACACATCAGCATAGTCGATAATAGGGAGGATAAGGGATTGCACAAGCATTGTCTTGGTTTTGACCGGAAGGAAATTCTTCAGACGATAAAGAGCACGCAGGGTACCGGTTACCTTTTGGCAGACGTAATTCACCTGAGGTCGCCAGCTAAGGTTGGAGTCAATTAGCAGCCCAAGGTCTTTAACAGAGTGGCTCCAAGGGATATTAGCTCCATCGAATACTAACGAGGGTAAGGTCGTGACATCTAGTTTACATAGCAGTCTTGGACTCCCTACAATAATGGCCTGGCATTTGGTTGGGTTTACTTTTAAACCGAATTTGTCGGACCAAATTTTTATAGCTGCCAGGTCCAAATTCACCATCTTGATAGCTGTGGGCACAGAATCGACACCCGCCTGCGTATAAAGTTGCAAGTCATCAGCATACAAATGATACGCACATTGAAGATTTGGTGTAATGAGGTTAATAAATATCGAAAACAACAAAGGAGAAATAATACCGCCTTGAGGGACACCAGAACTGACATCGCGCCATTTCGACGAAAGCTCATCTAGGCGTACCGACTGCTGGCGCCCTCGAAGATAAGTTGAAAACCAATCCAGCGCATTAGGAGAGATCGTTAGATGAGAAAGGATGGCTAATAGGATATCGTGACTGACGGTATTAAAGGCGTTCGAGAAATCAACCAAAGTCATCACAGTGACTTTAGTTTCGTCCATTCCCGCCCTAATATCGCCAGTCACTTTAAGGAGAGCGGTAACGGTGCTGTGTCCCGGCCTAAAACCAGATTGTAGTGGGCTCAGCAGGTTGTTACTGTAGACGAACCTGGATAACTGCTTGTGAGCACAGGCTTCGAGTACCTTTGATAGGAAGGGAAGGATGGAGATAGGACGAAAATGGGTAGCACAAATTGGGTTAGGAACTTTTGGAAGTGGGATAACATAAGCTTTACGCCACAGAGAAGGAAAAAAGCCTGTTTCAAAAGATGAGTTGATGATATGGGAGATGGGCGGGAGGAGGGGGTCGAGGATTTCCATAATCATCCGGCGACTGATTTTGTCGCAACCTAGGGCATTGGATTTAATGGATAGGATGATTTTTTTGATCTCTGCCGATGACGCCGGAGAAAAATGAAATGGGTCAATATTGGCTGGTGGAAGCCCAGCCAGGTAGTCCAGAGTACAACGTTTAGTTTGACGATCAAGAGCTACGGAGGTTGTGAAATGATCATTGATGTCGTCCAAACCAATCGCACTCTGTAATTGCGGGTTATTCTGTTTACCAATACCAAGTGTTCTTAAGAACTTCCAGATATTGGCAGGAGAGGAGGAGGAGACATTATCGTGAATATAACGGCGTTTAGTATTACGTATCATTTGATTACACCGATTCCTTGCAGACTTATATAGAGACCAGTTGTCCTCCGACCGATTCCTTCTAAATTTAGAGAAGGCCCGATCCCTGCGTCTCATGGCCATCCGAATACCTCTAGTCATCCAAGGGGCAGGGGGGCGTTTTACTTTTATTTTTTTTACGGGTGCATGGAGATCGTAAATTTTTAAAATATTCTTATTAAAGATGTCGACTTTTTGGTCTACCGTTGGGGCTGTAGCCATAATATGATCCCAGTTTAGTTCATCGACATCCTTACGTAAGTGAGCTGCGTTGATACGTGTAAAAGAACGCATGTGCAAAACCTTAGGATTGGATTTAGGAGGCTTAAGGAAGTAAGACGCAAAAATGAGGTCGTGATGTGAAAATGCAGGGGCAGGATACTGACCATAATGGGAAACTAGGGAAGGGACAGAAGTTAGGATCAAGTCAAGCCAGGTATCATCTCCATCTTTGTTGTGATGGGTAGCTTGCAGTGGTAAAATATGCAAGTTAACTGACTCGACCAAACTAAGGAGTTTAAGGGTACGTTGGGAGCGGTGAGCGAGGAGATCGGTGTTAAAATCGCCCATGATGATGAGACGAGCATATTTGGACCCTAAAGATTCCAGTACCAACTCGATACTGGAGAAGTAATCAACGCAAGGGGGACAATAAACAACACCGAGTAAAATGTTGACTCCCGTGACACAAACCTCAAGAAATATGTACTCGGCAGAAGCAGAATAGGTAGGGGAAGAAGAGGCAATAATTTTATAAGTGAAGTGACTACGGAGATAAATTGCCACACCACCTCCTCTCTTGTCGAGGCGGTCGTTTCGAATTAAAACAAAATCGGAGAGAGGGTAAGACGCAGAGGGAAGATGAGGTTTGAGCCACGACTCGGAAATGAGAACCGCATGCACGTTAGCGTCGTTGAATGTAGCGAAAAAGTCATTGTAATGACTGGGAATGCTCTGAGCGTTAATATGGCTTATGTTAAATAGATGGCGAGATTTTTTATTAAATTCCTGCCGTACTAAATCACCGACACCCTCAGTAATAGAGCAAAAACTATCGTCACTGCAATAGTCAACAGATTCATTGGCGGAATAATAGGAATTATCATCGGAGGACATAATAAAATATATAAAATATAAATATATACCTAATTAGAATATATAAAATACCAGGGATTGTAAAAACTCGAACACTGATATCTGCACCACCCGCCAGCTGATACACTTAAATATATAAACATTACTGTGATACACAATTTAAAATCTATAGCACTTAAATAAAAGCAAAACCACGAATCACATCCATAGAACTAACCAACTAAAATAAAACTATTTTTTGTAACTAAAATAAATTGACAGTCATATTATTAAATTATGGTTAATTTCAATAAATTAATATACGTTTACTAATACTCACAATCCAAAGTGAGGTGAACATGAAAATAATACCAAAATCACAATCACGTGATGATTTTTCACTATTTATTTAAATGAATTTCAACAAGTGTAGCAAACCATAATATTTAAACTTTTTACGCTTGTCGACAATGGCTCCGTACAGTTCGACCTAATTACTACATCGCGATGTCAAAATTCTTCTCAAAAAAGTGTAGCGAACAATAATATTTAAGCTGTTTACGCTTGTCGACAATAGATGGCTCTGTATAGTTTCACCTAATTACTACATTGTGATGTCAAGATTCTCTTTGAAATAATGACCCTAGAAATGAATGTCCAAAGTGACAGAAAATGTGACGATTTTCGGGTGACAATTTTATTGAACATAGATTTCTCCCGTACGTTAATAAAGAAGTTTCATTTCAACACTCACACACTCACGTCTTTTATCCCCGAAGCAGTGCCGGATTAAGCAAGCGCGGGGCCCGTAGCAAATTCTTTCAAAAAGCCCTTGATCTGCTATGGGTTCTTAAGTATAGAGTGGTAAAAATACAATTCAATACTCAATACATTTATTTACTATCTATAGGTTACAATTTTGTGGGTAATGAATTGTGTAGTAAATTACTACAGGCGCTGTTAGGCTCGGACAATTACAAAAAGCCTGAGATGAGGTTTCCTGGCAATTTAGAATAATTTCGATACCTATCATTAGTTTAAAAAAAACACGCGTGAGACTCTCGCGTCTAGAATTTAAACTTCTTTTGTTCTGGAAATAGTTTATTGAATGCATTGCTGTTTATGCATTTGGTAATGATCCTACTATATCAGGATTGCGAAATGTTTATGAAAAATTAAATTGGAGGAAAACTCTCTTGAAGTAATAAAATTTTTTTTTTAGTCATAACTTCTATAACTCAATATACTTATATTCTAGAAAATAGATTTTTGGTATATGGTTACTAAATTATACTAAAAATAATGTAGACTGTTAACTTTACAAATCAATAGATAATTTTAACAATTTAAATCGAGCCATTTCAATTCTGCTACACATCCACACTAAGTGTCGGGTAAGAGTGCTTGCATATGCGGCAGACTTTTTGTAAAGCTGATTATCAGGCCGACTGAAATTCTTCACGTTTATACAAGCAACTTTTTGTAGAACTTGTGCGTTTACTGTATGATATTATTTAAATTATTTACGCCAAGGAAAATAATCGGGTACCGAGTGTCTTGTTTTGTGACATCAAAAAAAATCAACGTACCACATCTTAACAAGTTTCACTCAAAAAATTACGCTCAGGCAGAGATGAGTGGGTTTAAACATGCGGGGCCCCCTTTGGCGCGGGGCCCGTAGCAATTGCTACTCTTGCTACGTAGTTAATCCGGCACTGCCCCGAAGGGGTAGGCAGAGGCGCAATTAATGCACCCACTTTTCGCCATCTTATCTCATCGCCATATCGAGCAAAAATTCCAGACTCCGGGCTAATACTGAATAGAAAAATCCAATATCACTTTGCCCGACCCGGCAATCGAACCCGAGACCTCAGCATTGCAGTCGTACCGTAATACAACTACGCCACCAAGGCAGTCAACCGAAGAGTTTCCTTTCTTATTAAACCCCTTGTGCAACCAGCTTTCGTTCAACCAGTATTTCCAGACAATTACGTTTTAGGGACCATCAAGAAAAGAACTCGCATGCCCGTTGTTTCGCTACATAGTTTACAAGATGGCTAGACTTTGTCTGTATTCTAATATAAATGTGCGATTTAAAATTAAGGCAATTTAAATAAAAAAAGATTAAAGCCGTTCTTAATGTATTTAACAATCTGCTTATGAATTATTCCTACCTACCTAGGTAAATGATTTAAAAAAAAAATTGGCTCTAATAATGTTATTCATACAAAATTTACGTTAATTTATCAAACACTTTGCTTGCATAATATACTCATACGTATTTTGCACATACAATAAGTATTTTTGTATTCCAGAGACGCAATTCAAGGAAAACGCGCTCCCTAAATTTTAATGGTGGGAAAATGACAAATGATTCGCGAGTAGTTTGTAACTCTATCCAAATGGCAGGGGGCGAGATTGAGTTCCCTATTTTATTTCTAAGCGCAACTTTTCTCATTTTAAGTCGTTATCATAGACTTTCTTTATTTAAACGTCGCGTCGACTTGTTTTCTGTTGAAACTAAATAAGACTTTCTGATTCCTTGAAAACCATATCTGTTACATATACGAACAATGAAGTAAAACGTATTTGAAAAACAATGCCTTAATAAATGGAAAGTATATTTTGACGAACGATCCAGAGAGAAAGGAATATGGTATTATACAATCCAACCTCACTTATTTAGTTCACCATGGATCGACACTTCACAAAAAAAAACGTATTTGATCTTTAAATAATCCAGTATTTTTTCACAATCGCAGAAAGGGATGAGCAAATAGCTAGCCTATTGATAATGTTATACTGCTATTGCACTGCCCTTAAAAGTGGGTAGATAAATGATATTTAATTTTCCATTTTCCCTAAATATGGTACGTATAAAAGTGCATAGATAAATAACATTGTATTTTCCACTTTCCCTAAATATGGTACGCATATTATCTTCTACAGTTTATTCTTACCTCTTGTGCTTTCTTCGCCAGCCGCGTGATGAGGTTCTCCGGGTACACCTGGTGCACGGAGAAGGACGGCTGCTCTACGCCGGCCTGCCGCCTGATGTCCTCCCATCGTTCTTCTCCATATGTCTGGCGGATGTACTCGGCCATGTTCTCCAGGAGTAGGCCGTACATCGTGCCTGGTGGAGAAAATAAAAAATATTACCATTTGGATTTTGCCAGTGATGATTGTTTAATGTGATAGCGTGAAAATGGCATTTGAGTTTTTAGGAATCTATAATTGTACTTATTAATAATATTACAAAACTAAGAAAATTCATTTGATGTGTAATTATAATCATGCATTATTACGTAGAATTAGCTGAACGAATAAAACCTACAACAAAAAAATAAATACCTAAATAACAATATTTATTGAAAATAAAGTTTGATTTCTAATTACATAATCATTAACATCTTGTTTCAACATCACTCAGAACCTCAAACAAACATTTCAACTTACATTTTACACTGCCTACCTCTAGCATGACGCGCTACCTATAATTAGCTTCTATAAATATTAATGCGTTATATTGTTTTAATAATGAATCAGTCTGCTAATATTCGATTTAAATTGTCCTTGCTTAATTGGTTATTAAATTTTGGACGAAGTTGTGAATAAATTAAAATGATCTAAAATATTAAATGACGTTCGGAAGAGGGACGAAATAGGATAGGATAAATTATTTTCTGAAGAGTTTTATTCATATTTTATTAATATTCTTATAATATGAGGCAAAAATTGACGGATATTTGCCTACTGTGAGCCGCGAAGTAGAGTATCCCAAAATACTGGTTAAAAACGGCATTACAACTTTGGCGGCAAACGGAGCTCTCCAAATGAAACAGCGTAGAGTTTGTATTTCATAATTCATTGATACCGTTGTGCCATTGCTTATTCATATCTAACGAATTTTTGAACCGTTGCTTGAAAAGAATAATAAACACAAAACCGCAGCGCATTGAATTAAATTTGTTAACCAACCTTATTCAAAAACCCTATATAAATCCCTAAGAATTCACATTCATATTCAATTCCGAGTTTCACATATTTAACAATGTTTATAAATTATCATAATTTTCGTCACAAACACACCCAAAGGGCCCAAAGCCAGATTAAACATATCCCGTGTATTAAAAGAGTAATCATCAATGCCTCCAAACGATGCCATACAAATGAGACTTGGACAGCGATGACCGATGGGATATGATTGCAATACTAACTGCTAACGAGGCGTCGGCCCATCGATATTATCTGATTGAATTTTTACGTCAATCGTTCCGAATTAGGTTAACGGGCGCCATTGTTTGCCCGCGACATTTGCGACTTCCGCTCTTAACATTTTATTAGCGTCTATTTTCTATGATTGTTTTCATTTCTTTGCATATCATGATTATGATTATAATGATATCAATGGGGGCGAATGGGGATGAAGGGGTGAAAGGCTGCAGTAATGGTTCATTATCATTATCAGCCACATGATGTCCACTGCTGAACGTAAGCCTCCCCTAAAGATTTCCAGATGGACCGGTCAAAAATGGTCTTCATCCAGCGTGTTCCTGCGACCTTTATCAAGGCAATAATGGTTACATTGAATAAATTGTCATCTCATATTTTTCTGCCCGTATATCTATACTTGGCAGCTTGCAAAATCTACCCTCTATGTATTCGGTACTTTCCCCAGAGAAGCATGTTTCGTGCCACCTACAAACATATAATGTAGATACCTATATAACTCTTTAGAATCATTCTTGACATTACACCAAACCGTTTTACTTGTTCTCTTATCAAATATAGAATCTTCGCTTTCGTCATCAATTTCATTATGCATTGCTGCCAACTCTGTCTCTCAATTCCAATGATTGATGTAGTGACATCTGATATAAACGTATTGCGAGTTTTAAATACTCTTAGAGTTTACTGTTACATTCATTTACTGTTTTAAAAACACTCTTCAGCCACTACGCGCTGTGCAGTCATTACCGCAATGTCTTTTAAAAGTAATCTTCAAAAACAGCTTGATAGCTTTTTGCATATTCATTTTTGTGTAAGCTTGCATCGACGTTCAACATACGGCCACCAAACAAGAATAACAATGTTTTTAAATATACCTCAATGTCACGGTCATTTCCTATCATGCTGGTTCCAACCGAACCACAATGATATTTTTTTATTTTTTATAATGGCATTTGTATTCACATTTTGCCAATGTCAAGTTTGATTCGTCTATTTTATTATCTGTAGTATGTCGAAGTAAAGCAGTGGCTACCTTACCAAGACTTTATCGAGGAGTTTTGGCGGCAACAAAAAAAACACTTGGTTAACACAATTATTTCAATTCACTTCATTTGAGCTCTTTAATAGAACTATATTGGATAATATACCACCATAATTATGCAATATAACACTAAATATCACCAAAATAATGAATTAAAACAAGAGCACCTCATGACACTTCCAAGTTCCCGCCAAAACTCAATGGTATTATTATTAGTGCGTTACAATGGCCACATCTAATATTAGCCAGACAATGCCACATTGTGTTACCTGCCATACAGGGTGCACCCAAACTGTCAGTCTCCTAGTATGGCGCTCGTAAAATTTTATTCACCATTTTTCGCTTTTCGTTTATGGCTTGATCCTAGATATAATGAGAATGTTTGTGGTTAAAAGGGTTCAATTGTATCAGCTGAGTCATTTAATGATCGGGTGTGGTTGTAACTAGTGGTTTTATTATCTGGAAGACAATAAGATAAGTAGATGAAGTAATGACGGAGCGTGGTAAAGAGAAACAGCAAGTGATTTTAAACTTGAGTATGGAGTTTAGGTCAATAGACATGATCTAAAAATGTAACGGAGTTACAATAACTGGTGGTAGGTCTCTTATATGTAAGAGTCCGTCTGGATGGGTACCACCGCAATGTCTATTTCTACCGCCAAGCAGCAGTGTGCATGCACTGTTGTGTTTCGGTTTGCAGGACATTGTAGCCACTAGCCAGTGTAACTACTGGACATAATGAGACTTAACATCTTATGTCTCAGAATGACGAGAGCAGTGGATTGCCACAGAGTACTTTGTAACTCAAGGTGCTGGATGGTGTTAGTACTGTTTATGGATGGTCGTATCGCTTACCATCAGGCGAACGGCATGCCCGTCTCGTTATTCAATGGCATAAAAAAAAAGATAACGTCAAATTTCGCGACCGCAAACACGCATCTTTGAAAGCAACAACACAATCCATGTCAATCAAGAGGAAAACAAACGTAATCTTCATTCAACATAGATCCACAATCGAAATTTTAAACACTTTTCTATTCTACAAAATCATCACGCACCGTTCCCTTTTTGAGACAATAGCGAAAGTTGTGCGGAATAACAAGCAGGGTGTCGAGGTCGCAGCTAAAAATAAATCTGCCGTGTATTATTGCAATAACTATTATGATTTGACCATCAATTTTGGCGGGTAAACAGGGGTTGACCTTCGTAACTGTCTTTTGGTTGTATGTTACGCGACTCACATTTATAAAAGGCTTCCTAATTGACAAGTATGAATTAGGTGATGGTGTCTTGCCCGGTTAATCTTGCGAAGTCTTTCAGCTTGATAGCCTTTCTATTTGCACATTACGCACATTTAGAACGAATACGGTCCAATTAAAAAAAATCGAAAATTGAGTTATATTCATAAAATAACTTAAAACGAAGTTCTCAATACAACAATAGTTCAAACACAGCCATATTCAAGTCGGAAAAGGACCAAACTATTATATCGGGCCTTTTTTTATTATATTTTTATAAAAAAAGGACCAGTTTTAAGTCATTTTATGACGGTAACTCACAGAATAAATACTTCTTATTTATTCTGTGCGGTAACTCAATTTTTAATTGTTTTGAATTGTGTCGTTTTCGTTCTAAAGGTGCGATTACATAAGAGTAAATGAGCTACGTTCTACTTCAGCATAAAGTAAACAAATTGTGGCAATTATTTTAATCTTTAGCGGGAGGCACAAAGTTAGGACCAGAGATATTTATAGTGATATTTTGTATTGCTATGTCAGTGTTAGCTGTACTTTTTCTCTATAATTTACAACTATATAGTACAGCTTTTTCTGATAAGTAGCTACGATATTAAAAGTAAAAAAAATATTATTACAATCTTATATATAAAATTCTCGTGTCACAATGTTCGTTCCCGTACTCCTCCGAAACGGCTTGACCAATTCTCATGAAATTTTGTGAGCATATTGAGTAGGTCTGAGAATCGGCCAACATCTATTTTTCATCCCCCTAACTGTTAAGGGTAGTCCAACCCTAATTTAAAAAAAAAAAAATTAAATAGAATTTTTTGTTTTTATTTTTTTATGATACAGCATTAAAAAATACATACAACCCTAAATTTTCAACCCTCTACGATCAACCCCTATTTTTTAATAGCCATTTTAGTAATTTAATAACTTTTCGATTTCGATGAAATTTGGAACACGGGTAGATTATGTATACTTTTTATACCGGGAAAATATAAAGCGGGACTTTTATCCCGGAAAAACTTATTAACGCGGGCGGAGCCGCGAGCGAGAGCTAGTATATTATACAATTATCATTGTTTTTTTATTGTTTCTGAATGACGGGACCAGCATACCGCTTGCCCGATGGTAAGCTATATGACTGCCTATAACCAGTAGCAACGCCGCGCCGCATAGAATTCTGAATTACAAAGTACTACGTGGTACTCCACTGCGCTCAATCCTGAGACATAAAATGGTCTCATAGTCATAATAGTGCCAGATAATATATAACGCTTGCTACAATGTCCTTCAAACCGAAACACAACAGTGCTTGTACACTGCTACTTGGCGGTAGAAATAGATTTTGCGGTGGTACATACCCAGCCGGCCCCTTGCATACGAGAGACCTACCACCATTACCACCTACCATCACCATTGTGCACGATTCCTGATCTTTATAGTTCCAGGTTGCGGTATTTCCTGAAATTCATCCTAATAATTATAATAATTCGTATTATACATGTTTAAGGTTGGCTGTGGTCACTCAACATTAGGTCACCTGTTGGCTTGTTTGGCTTTCCTACTGTAAAAAAATATCAGTGTCTGTGAGATTAAATTATTTTTAATAAAGTAATCGATATTGACTCCATAAACCAGAGACAATGTCTAGTTGCGCGTTATCAATGTGTATAAATTAATTTAAAAGAAACAGAATTTTGTATTTGTCTGTCTCCAGATTAATTTTGTTTCACAGCCAAATTAATGCATTAACCAAGTAATTAAAGTATAGAATGGTTTTTACGCGGCTGGTTTTCGCCAAATTGGAGCATTACCTGAACTTTATTGGTGATAGACTGGTAAAGACATTTCTTACGGGATGTAATGGGGGGAAGGGCAGTTTTACTCATAATTACAGTATATTTGAACAGAAACTTTAGACGAGAAAAAATTACGTTAAATTTTAAAATCTTTGTTTTTTAACCCTCGACAGAAAGGGTGAAGAAGGGTGCTATAAGTTTAGGGTGTATATCTGTGTGTCTGTGTGTCTGTCTGTGGCATCGTAGCTCTCAAACGAATGGACCAATTTTGGCGCGGTTTTTTTTGTTTGAAAGCTGTTGTGATCGAGATGGTTCTTAGCTATAATTTATGAAGATCTGTTCAGGCGTTTGAAGATTATCACCTCATTTCCAACATAAAATAGTCCGGTAGATGTTAAATTTGGTGTACTGTGACTTCGGAAATATTTTTAAACATGAGCTGAATTTGCAGCATCAAGTAGTTTGCGGGATACCTAACTCCTTAGCAACTTATAGCAGATATAGCGTGTTTGGGCTCATAAGGATGGTCTCAATGAGTAGGTGTTAGATAGTTGATTATCAAGGCCCCATGATAAAGAATAAAGTAATTTAAAAAGGTTGAAATATTCTTTTTTGTTTTTTATTGCATTGACTGACGAGACGAGCATGCCGTTCGCCTGATGGTAAGCGATACGACCACCCATAAACAGTAGCAACACCATACAGCACCTTGACATACAAAGTACTGTGTGGCATTCCACTGCGCTCGTCATCCTGAGACATAAGATGTTAAGTCTCACTATGTCCTGTAGTTACACTGGCTACAATGTCCTTCAAACCGAAACACAACAGTGCATGCACACTGCTGCTTGGCGGTAGAAATAGACATTGCGGTGGTACCCACCCAGACGGAGTTTTACATATGAGAGACCTACCATCAGTAAATAAACCCCGACACAAAAAAAATCTAAAAAGTAAAATAATAAAAATATCAAAATATTACTAGGTACTTAAACGACAAAAACACTTTTATTATTTTCTTTTAAGAGATTTTTTGTTCCTTAATGTAGGCAACATGAAAATCGTAGACGTCTATCCATAAACAGGGCGACTAGCGAGGGATAATTATCTCTCGTCAGTCGACACTATCTGAACCCCACTTCTGTTACCATCAGGTGTAGTGGGGTCAATTATCGTTCACTTTAACGGTGAAGGAAAACATCGTGAGGAAACCTACATACCTGAGAATTCTCCATAAGAATTTTGAAGGTGTGTGAAGTCTGCCAACCCGCACTAGGCCAGCGTGGTGGACTACGGCCTAACCCCTCTTAGTAGTAGAGGACGCCCGTGCTCAGCAGTGGGCAGTATATAATACAGGGCTGATTGCAGTGGGATCACGTTGCTGGGCCCGTGTAAAATTAATAATAGTAATGAAGTTAAAAAAATACTGCGCTTAATCGAAATCAAAATTATAAGTCAAATGCCTAGTGTCGGTGCCAAATTATCGCGATAAGCTAAATCTGCGCTAAGTCTCGATAAATACGAATTAATAAATCTCACCTAATGACATTAGATCGTGCATTAGACGTCACCGTGACCCCAACATAATGTGACTGTCTCTAAACTCAATATCAAAGTCTCGAAAAATATATTTGAAATAATATAACTCTCGGATGTGTTTTATGAGACACCCAATATATTTCAAATCTTCTGGGTGGGCCGCCTTAGACAGTTTTGTCAATAATGGAGCCGCTCATGTGTCAATATGTCACATGAGCTGACTGATTTGAACTGATTTAATGTTTAGGTAATATCTTCCCTTAATCCCATTTTTCCTGTGTAACGAGAGACATGTATTACTGTAATTTGGGAATATAATGGTACATTAAGTGAAAAATTATTGTTTAAACGATAAAAAACTCTTTACCCGTGTAATAAATTTGAGGTAAGATATTATAATAGTAATGTAAAGCGACATAAGCAGGTAGCTTTCTGGAATTATTATCGTTAAACTTGTATCAGGATAAAATCCGGACTTGACAAAGTGACAATTCTAGACCCTATTTCATACAGGGTAGAGGCTATCATGTCTTCGCACCTGACACTGCAATTCCTGTGCCAGAATCGACAGTGGCACACATTATATTATGTCTCTGGGGGCACTCATTTATCTTTAATCTGCACCGAAATTAATCAAATAGAAAGATAGGAAGGAATTGGATACATAAAAAATTTCACTTCCCTCCACCGCACAGCGGGAGACAAAATGATGAACTGATGAACTAAGGAGGTTTTGCAACCTTCACAGGAACATTTCGAACTAATAAAGTAAGATGTAAAACAATGGATAAATTGATTAATATTTAGATACAGTTTAAAATTTTGTGTTGACCAGCGATAGCCTTGTCGTGTCTTGACGCTCTTGATTTTTACGTATTTATTGACTCTGTATCGCCACTCGTCCAAGCGAGTAGCTATGTCGGGTTTTCAACGGCTTTAATGGTGGTTGCTATCTGATCAGTGGTCAAGTATACAATATAATATTTTAAGACTGCATGATTTGTAATTGTAGATCGTTTAAGCTAAGCAATTTGATTGAAATTACAATTCAACCGAACTCAATACTTAAAGATTGACACGAATCCCCAAAGTTTTCAAAAATGGAAGACTAACGGGGGAATCAACATGGGCTGAAATATTCAAGTAAAAGCTGCAATTTATCATAAATTATTTTTTATATTTTTACAGTGTACGAATTTAGCAATGGCCTTCAGGTGGTTCAACCAAAATTTCTTTATACCCTAAGTACAAACAATATATATAATTATATCCATTGTGTGGACTGATATGTATCGTGTTCTTTTGTTTTCAACATGTAAACATTAATTATAAAATGAAGTTAGGTATCCATTTACACTCCCCTATTGTTATAGTATGAAAACCACTGAAGTACAGTCGTTTAAGAACGAGTGTAATATATGTTAATAGATGCTAATATATTATCTTATTTTTTGAACTCCTATTCATTTATATTCATTAACTAGCTGTTGCCCGCGGCTCCGCCCGCGTGAATGAGTTTTCCCGGGATAAAAGTCCCGCTTTATATTTTCCCGGGATAAAAAGTAGCCTAAGTTACTCCTTATTACATCAGCTACCTGCCAATAAAAGTCCCGTCAAAATCGGTCAGCCATTTCAGAGATTAGCCGGAACAAACAGACAGACAGACAGACAGAAAGACAGACAAAAATTGTAAAAAATGTTATTTTGGTGTATGTACCGTATATGTCTCGCATTCTGTTTTTTTTTTATGTTGTTGTTGAAATGTTATTTCTGTATGTTTATTGGTTATACAATAAAGAGTTCATTATTATTATTATTATCTTTATTTAAAACTATATTCTACCATATAATGGCGAAATTACGTCATTCCGCGGGCTTTTGGCCAAAACGGAAATGACGGGTGAATGAATAATATGCTCATGTTGTTAGGTGTTGATAGATAAAAATTTCCGGACAAGCCGGCAAGTATTAAGTATGACAGCTTTCTGAATGAGGATGTATGTAAGTGGATGGATTTGTAAGGTCTTGAGACTGTTGTGTATGGATTTAGGGACAACCCCTGTAGATGAGATAATGATGGGTACCGTACGGACAGTGTCCACTCGCCACTGCGTTTTAAGTTCGATAGCCAAGTCAGTGTACTTGGCTAGTTTTTCTGTATATGTAGTTTGTAAATTGTGGGTATTTGGTACGGCGATATCTATGAGGTATACAGAACTGTTCTTTTTATCGTGAAGAGTGATGTCCGGTCTGTTATAGTGAACTGTTTTGTCTGTCATAATAGTCCTGTCCCAATACATTCTGTAATCATCTGAATCTAGTATGGTTTGAGGTGAGTATTTGTAGTATGGAGTTTTTTCTTTAATTAATTTGTATTTATAAGCTAGATATTGGTGGATAATTGAAGCTACCTGGTCATGCCTGTGTTTGTAGTCTGACTGTGTTATGGATTTGCAAGCTCCAGTAATGTGCTGTATTGTTTCAGAACTACTATGACAGTGTCGGCATAAATCGTTTTGTGCAGCAGGGTCGTGAATTATATATTTTCGGTAGTTTTTGGTATCTATGGTCTGATCCTGGATGGCAACGATAAACCCCTCCGTTTCAGGAAACAGCTCTCCTCGCTTTAACCATTCGTTTGACGCTACATTGTCAACGTTGGGGTTAGTTAAGTCGAGTAAATGCCGTCCATGGAGAGATTTTTGGGCCCAGGCATCAAGTTTCTGTGTATGAGACGTGTAATTTAATTGTATGGATGGGTTGATCAAAATGAGTGGTGTGTGTTTGTTATCTGCTCGAACTGTTGCTTGATGAAGGTTTGACTGCTGTGCCTTTGAATGGAAAAATGCTCGTAGTGTCTGAATCTGTTTGTTGTGTAGATTTTGAATGTCAATCAGTCCTCTACCTCCATCAGCTCTAGGTAGAGTCGGACGCTGTACGCATGCTCTGGGGTGGTGTTTCCGGTATTTTGTCATAATTGTATTAATCATTCTTTGCAAGTTTCGAAGCTCTGTTTGTGACCATTTGATTATTCCAAAAGAGTAGGTGAGTATAGGTACAGCATATGTGTTTATGGCTTTTATAGTATTACGGGAATTAAGGTAAGTGTTAAGGATTTTGTGTAGTCTTGTCTTAAATTTATCTGTTAGTGTCTTTTTTATCTGTTTCTGGTGTATTTGGCGCGATTGTTGGTAGCCTAAATATTTGTATCCCTCGGTTTCATCTATTGCGTCTATTTGCGTATTGTCATCTATAGTGTAAGTGTTCTGTTCTATTTGCCCTTTACGTACAGATTGGATTTTACATTTATCGATTCCGAATTCCATGTGAATATCTTTAGAGAATGTTTGTGTGATGTCTGCTAGTGTATGAATTTCTGAAAGTGTGGTGCCGAATAATTTGATGTCATCCATGTACAGTAAATGGGTTAGTTTATAATGGGTATTCTCGTACTTAATTTTGAATCCTTTATTGGTGTTGTTAAGTAAAGTTGATAATGGATTTAATGCGAGACAAAACCACAGTGGGCTCAGCGCATCACCTTGGTATATGCCTCGTCTAATGTTAATGGGGTCAGTCTCTATGGTTTCATTGTGGATACGGAGTTTTAAAATAGTTTTCCAGGATAACATGACAGTTTCTAAGAATTGTACTATTGTGGGATGAATGCGATAATGTCTTAATACGTATATTAACCAACTATGCGGGATAGAATCATAGGCTTTTTTATAGTCAATATACATGGTGTAGATGTTTCTCTTTTTGAAGTAAGCTTGTTTGCTAGCAACCGCATCAATAGTCAGCTGTTCTTTACATCCTTGGCTGTTTCTACAGCATCCCTTCTGTTCTTCTGCCAATAAGTTATTTTCTTTAATGTGTTTGTACACAACCTCGGTAATGCAGGATGTGATAATTTTGTAGATACTTTGTAAACAAGTTATCGGACGATATTTGGAAGGGTTTGCTGTATCAGATGAATCTTTAGGGATCATATAGGTGATGCCTTCAGCTACATACTGTGGGAGTGTGTGTGGAGATTGAATGAAATTATTTATGTGTGTAAGTAAAAGTTCGTGTGTGCTCGTAAATTTCTTATACCAAAAGTTATGTATTTTATCTGAACCTGTCGCCTTCCAGTTGTGTGTCCTATTTATAACATGTTTTAACATATCCAGCCCAATCTTTTCAAATTCCATATGTGTTAAATCTTTAACCCTATCCTCATCTTCCTTAATCCATGTACTATCTGTATGAACTACTGGGTTAGACCAGATTCCAGACCAAAAGTCCCGTAACGATTCCTTTGTAGGTATTTCTGCTGGGTTGTCACCTGAAGGTAGGTTATTAACTGTAGTGTGTGTTAGTTTCCTATAGAAAACTTTTTCATTATTTGTGAACAACCTATTTTGAGTTTTGCGTAGTGTAGTCTGCTTATAGCGACGTAACCGGCTTGTTAATACATTAAGTTTTTGTTTAAGGGTGTCAAGGAAATGTGTTAAATCTGTATTAGGAGTTTCATGTTGAGAATGTATTCGGTACTTCTTTTTTATCATGTCAACTTTGTTTTTTAATGCTGAGCTCTGGTTGCCTTTCATGTATTCTATTAACCTAGCTATGTGAGCGCGTAGATCTTCTATTCGTATCTGCATATGTTTCTGCCATTTCGGTATTGTATTATTAGGTTGTGTTTCGGTATTTGGTTCTATTAATTTAGTTCCGTTGAGTTTTGCTGCGGTGTAAGCACCAGCGTAAACAATTTGTAGAGTCGTTTCAAAATCAGTTTCAGTGTCAATGAATTTAGGTATGATAGTTGTATTAAGACAATGAACTAAGCATGCTAATTTTTTTGATGGTTTCTGTTTTGGGATAGGTGGTCTTGCTGTGGGATGTGTATTTTTGTATATTTCTAAGGTGTCATTAAAAGTTTGTTCTAATTGTTTTTGGATATCTATTGAGAGAGATGTTGTGTCTTCTTGTTCTTGTGTAATTAAGGGATGAGTTTCAAATTGCGTATCTGTAGAACAGGTAAGGTGTATAGAGTCGGTGTCAATTTGTGTTGTATTAGGGGATAAATTATTTATATTCACTCTATTTGCGATCATTTCTCTACTAACTTCCTCTTTAATCTGTTCAAGCCTTTGTTCTGATATGTATTTATTCTTAACTATCAATCTTCTCTGATCAGCAATTCTCTGTTCTGTAGTGTGTGCAATAGATGGACAAATTGAGATAACTTCCTGATGCAATCTCTGGCGATAAGCAGTTGTATTACTTTCAATGTGTGTTATTTTATAATATGTGCGTATTATGGTTTCATTAATGTCATTAGTCCATTTTATCATATCTGTATTGTGAATAATTGTGCAGTCAGTCTGAAGGTGGTCTTTAAGATGTTGTTGTACTTCGAGTTTTATCTGATTAATTGTGTCTTGTGGTAACAAATTTTTTGAAACTATTGCCCTTCGTTGATCTCCCAGTCTTTGTTTTGTTGCTTGCATTTCTGGAAATTTCTCTGTGAACTGTTCAAATAAAGGCGTTAAATAGTGTTTTGTGTTAGTCCCTAATGCTGTAATTGTAAAATAGGTGCGCATGATAAAATTATTCATTTCTTCAGACCATCTTTTGCGCTGACCTATTCCAATTGAGGCGGGTGCAGGCTCTTCGGCAGAAGTTGCCTCCTGCACAACATCCTCAGTAGGATAACTAGTTACAATTAATGATGAGTCGCTTGTTGAAATTGGAGATTGACGAAGCGCATTTGCGTAAGAAGCTGGTGACGATGGAATGGATGAAAATAAAGTTGATGGAGATGATGGTGGTATTGAATATGATGAATGATTGCCAGGAATTTCTTCCTGTAATGTTTCGGCTGTAGTCAATTTTTCGGGGGGAACCCGCCTGCTCAGTCCCCCACCGCCAATGGTCCGTATGCTGCCACAACCAGCATTGGCTCCAGATGTGCCCCGGCGACCCCCGGGTAGCGGCCGTAAACTGTATCTATTATTACGATTCTCCATAGTGCAAAAGGTTTTGGGAACGCTTAGTTTGGGAAGGTCAGTAAAATCAAGGTGTTTCTGATTTAAAAGCAGAACCTCTATTAAAAGGTTAGTCCAGATGGTCGGACGATTTAAATTTAGCCCTACTTCCGGTAAGCCCCCCCACCACGACAAGGTGGTCCCCATGGGGGGGTTATTATTATTATTATTATATTCCTATACACGTAGTAAAAAACGGTTATTTCAATATTACAAACAGACACTCCAATTTTATTTATATGTATGTATGTATGTATGTATGTATGTATAGATGTATAGATTTCATTAAATTATGAAATAATAGCGTTTTCCTGAAGAACTTGTTACCATACTCAGTAATTCAAACTACTGTGCATACGGTGGACGTTATTCAATGATTACCATACCATACCAGCCCTGTATTATATACTGCCCACTGCTGAGCACGGGCCTCCTTTACAACTGAGAGGGTTAAGGCCTTAGTCCACCACGCTGGCCTAGTGCGGGTTGGCAGACTTCACGTATCTTCGAAATTCAGAGAACTTCTCAGGTATGCAGGTTTCTTCACGATGTTTTCCTTCACCGTTAAAGCGCGCGATAATTCACAAAGAATTCAATCATTAAAACATGTCAATATGTAGTAACAACCTTAGATTAATAACTAAAGCAGTTATTATTCTGAGGTAAAAATTTTAATTATGTCATTTCATTAAAATGGTAATTGATAACACTGTAATTAAATATTATTTTCGTGAATTGGAACAATATATTTTTAATTATCATTTTAAATTTGTAAAGCTCACAAAGGAATCCTACAAAGAGATGTCGATCTTTTAAAATAATAAAACGTGCTCCATTAATATCCCTTTATTTTTCTTAGTGTTGGCGTATGCAAATCCTTACAAAGCTTTGAAGAATCTTCTCAAATTCTTGACGGGAAAGAGTTAAATCGAGCCAACGAATTTTTAGAGCCAATAAATTGTCTCAAGTTAACGTTTTATAATAATACAATACAGAATATTACTCCGAGATAAATCGATGATATGTTTAGGCTTTATATGTACATCCTATTTAAGCATCATGAGACCTAGGTACCTATCTAATTATTTGCTAAAATGATAGTCGCTTTGTGCAATATCTAGCAATAAATTGAAACTTCACACGCGACTTGATGAATAAGTTTATGTACAATTTTAAATTTAACCCATTGTATACAAACATTGGAATAGACAGTAAATATTCTAGAGGTAATATTATTCGAGACGGGTATTTTTTATACGCGCTATCATTGTTACAAAAACTAATCCTTACTATATTATGATACGTGTCCTAGCTCGAAGAGCTGAGGTCCGGGCTTGCAAGAAAATCAAATCAGCAGAACGATAAACGTGGCCTGTGGCAACATTATGCTTACCGTCGCAAACGTGTCCACAGCTGCCGATTTATATGGCTTTACCTACCTTACGAGTTAAGGGTTAGAAATTAGGTTGATATTAGATAAAACGCATGTTTTGAGATGTAATACATACAAAAAAAGAAGTCATAATCTTCTTTGGTTTGGCTGTTAACTAAAAATGTAGACTGAAATTGAATATAAATGTTATTTAATATCTATTTGTTGTGACCATGAAGTTAGAGGAATAATGAAGGTCATACACAGAATACCTGAATAAAAATAAGATATTTATATATTTGTTGTTGTCTCACTCTATAGAGACGATCTTTCTCGTTTTAATTAAAGGAAGCAGTAATATATAAAAAGAGAAACGTAATTATTATAATTATAATATACAAAAAGCAATTCTAATTCAACTTTTGTCTTTACATAGCCATTGACAGTGTGGTCTGTACTTTAAGTTGAAGATTTTTGGTAAACAATAAAGAAAATATCTTCACATTTCTGTTTCTATCATTTTTTTATTTACAAACCCTTTGGTATAAACTTAGTTTTTGGTATTGACACCCAGAGAGTGGCTTTAAATAAATAAAATTCACTGATTTATTTTGAAAACGTTGGAACGAGACACCGGTTTACTTTAGTTAAAGTCTTTAATTTAATATTTAAAGAGAACTTGACCTTATCTCCGGACCTTTGTGTTGTAAATTGAAAACATGTTCGATTATATTTATTTATGGTAGAAAATTGTTTGTTGATTTCGACGTTTAAGTACTTTGGGTTTAATTTGTAAAGGTTTCCTTTATGTAAGTACCTGATGGAAATTGAAAGGGTTTTGGGAAATCTCCTTGCGTTTTTTTGATTTCAAGGGTTTTAAAAAATTCTATTTAAGTTTAGAATAAATTTTAAGTTAATGTAGATAATAAAGATATTAAACAGTACAGTTCTTATAGACCTTTTCGGTCGTGAAAATTTTAACAATAATAAATACAAGTGTTTTTTAATTATATTGAGCAATCGCTATATAATTCTTCCGTTTGAAAATGATGACCGTCGCGTCGTCTATCTACGTACGGCAATGCGATAGACACTATTCTACAGGAATTATCGGTGCTTTACCGAACCCCTTAACTCTCAAACTATAGGTAAACAGGTCATACGTCAGTTTTCTATAAGACAACTGACGTATGACTGCCTCGGTGGCGTAGTTGTATTGCGTACGCTTTACGAGTACGATTTGCGCGCTGAGGTCTTGGGTTCGAATCACGGGTCGAGCCAAAAACATTGTGACTGGGTTTTTCCATCATAAAAATTAATCAGTCGCAGCTCGGAGTCAGGAAGTTGGCGGTGTGATACCCCCGTGCTTCGGAAAGCACGTAAAGCCGTTGGTCCTGCGCCTGATCTCTCTCCGGTAATGTCGGATTGCCGTCTCACCGGACTATGAGAGTGAAGGAATAGCGAGTGCACCTGCGTATTGCGCACACACTTGTGCACTATAATATCTCCTGCGTACCTGACTGATCTCCGTTGAGATTGGCCGCCGTGGTCGACACTGGCTAGGAGGATTACATAAGACAATGAACTTAGAGTAATTCATGCGCTAAAATGTCTAGCGAAGACAAAATTAGCTTTAAATAAATCACGGGTGTGATGAAGAAGAAAAAATAGGAAAATCGTGGTTTCGCAATATACGGGAGTGGATCGGAATAAACACCGTTGATGAACTGTCCCGAGTAGCCCTGGAAAAGGAGAGGTTCAAGGAACTGACTGCCAACCTTCAGCAATATAGAGGCACCTGAAAAAGAAGAAATCACGGGTATGCCCGGCTACCGCAACAATGACTGATTGAATAAATGACTCGGCACTTTCGGGTTAAAAATAGCGGATTTTCACCTACGTCAAAAAAGTTCGACTAATTAATATTTTTTCAGGAAGCTGAAAGTAAAACTCTTACTTGACCTTTGTTTAACTTTGCCGTCATTAAGAGAAAATTTGTTCAGCTGGAAGGGCTACTAAGTTTTTCAATTTACCACCTTTGTTTAAGAGTACACTTAATTACCTCTGCAATTGTTTTGAAAGCAGAAAAAATTGAGTCCTTATTCACATTACAAAAACGACCGCTTCGAAAAAGAACTTTAATACAATAATGGCAGTAGAAAAGTTCATCAATAATATCAACAGCATTTTATAATACGGTGACCAATTCGTAATAGCTATAAATTTAGAAACAAGAGGCTTGTGGGTCCAATTAAATTACCTACACTAATAATAATTCAATTTAATATTCTTCCGAAGCGGTCTCGGATGACTTTACAATTAATTTGGGTCGGTAAAAGGAGATGTTAATTTGCTAGGGCTCAGATAAGCGTGTATAGATCGTTGAGCACCGGGTCAGATTAGGGTTTGGGTCTAGACCTACGCGCATTAACAGAGAAGATCGTGATGAAGCCACGGCGCGGCGATCAGACTGGTATGCCACATTGATTCCATCTGCAGATATTATATGATGTACCTATTGTATAGAGACTATGGTTTAGAACATTATGCTAAACAAACAAAATATGTACTTACAAGTTGTGTGTATGCTATAGCTAATTTCTGAAATATTACTATTTAAATAGACAGGCGACGTGGCAATAAAGCCACATCCTTTATGAAACATGTTTAAAAATTGAGTTATGCGTCGACGCCACGTACCTAGGAGTGAGCTATGCTCAAGTGGAAAAAAACACTGTAGCTACCACTGGACTTCCTTGAGCTCAAGAAGAAAAAAAGCACTACCTGAATCTGCTTCTATATGATTATCCTCGTTTGGTATGAAATATATTGTCTGACTTATTTCCAGTTGTCGCATAATCGCTTTTACGCATCAAAGATTTTAGATCTAATTCAGAATGATAGCGCAAATCTTTTCAGTTTGAAGTTTTAAGCCGTTTTCAACAATAGCCTTTCAAAGAGTGGCTTGAATAATATAATTTGTAACAGATTAAAATGGTTT
Organism: Sphinx pinastri; assembly: GCA_947568825.1. Taxonomy (NCBI): domain Eukaryota; kingdom Metazoa; phylum Arthropoda; class Insecta; order Lepidoptera; family Sphingidae; genus Sphinx; species Sphinx pinastri. The sequence continues at coordinate 14,606,941 of OX387624.1, read as the reverse complement.
CTTGATTTCGGATCCTTCACATAATAATTTTTCAAGCATAATCTGTATGGATAGAAATTAAAGAAATTAACTAAATATTCATATTAATATATCAATAAGAATTATAAATGCTAGAGCAAATCTGTTCGCCTGTTACGCTTTTACGTTTACAGCACTGAACCGATTCTGAGAAAAATTTATGTGGAGTAAGCTTTATCCTCAGTAGATTTGTTTTTATTTCTAACACACCGAATCCCATGCGAAGCCGTAAGCAAAAGTTAATTATATAACAGTAAACATTGTGACAATAAAGTTGTTATAGCAAGAAACGCTAAGAGCCTAAGGTTGAGATTTATGGTGGGCGTTAAACGTTACGCAAAAACAAAGGTACGCAGGTGGCACAAGAAACATCGATAGATTAATCTGCAGATTAAGCAATTACCTAAACTCACCCTTCTTTAAAGTTAAATACAAAAACCTTTCAGTGCAAGGAAAAATTATATTATAATTGACTCTAATGTGATGTTTATTTTTATTGTCAATATTGATAGAGAAAAGAAGGAAAAAAATATTTTTAATCTGCGGTTTGTGTTTTCTCATTGTGTAAAAAAAAAAAAACTTCATCTCTCGCTGACATTTTCAGTAGTGAGTATAGTAAATATGTATCAAATTTACATTTCAGAATAACTTTGAAACAAATTTAAATCTTCTGGAAATCTTTTGGGGAGGCCTATGTTCAGCAGTGGACGTCATGTCGCTGATGATGATGATGATGAAATTTAAAGCAATATATTACTTTAACGTTATATACTTGATTATCAGAAAATCGTATTCGGGTTCACCTGTCTACGAGTAGTTTTCAAATAAAACAGACAAAACTACAATTTAGCAAACTAGGCGACGCACGACGCGATTGTTGTTCTTAACAAAGAGTTCCCAAAAAATACTACTAAAAAACAACCTTCAAACTGTTATATCACATGTTAAGGGTTCTGATACAGTGTAAGAAGGAAAATATGTGTTTGTGTTTTTTTATTATACGAAAGTTAAGCGTATGGTAATGATTAATTTGAAACTCTTTTTAATTAACTGCAATTAGGTTATAGGAAAGTTTAGTGCATTTTTTAAAAATTAATATTACCTTCTGTTATCTCATGTAGAGTCCGCACAACACGTATTATTTAATTCATTTAAGTCCCTAGTAATTAATATTTAATTCAGAGAAAACTGAAAGCGTGTTCAAAACCTAATAATTCGCGGTGAATTCGTCTTCGTCTATAAAATTTACCTACTTCTGTTACTTTTAATAAGTTATAGCTTCAATTTCGAGTAGTAATTCAATTGGTGTCTTCATGCAGAAGGAGCGGTGGATGCCCAGTCGAAAGGATTCTTTCGATATTATATTTTCGCTTTGTCTAGACATTGGGCGTTTGAAACTCTTGTTACCTATCTCCGGTAATAATAGAATTCGTTTGTGAACTTGAATACTAGGTTTAATCTTAAATTACTTGAACTACGAATGTATTTTATGTAACTAGAAATAGTGAAATTTCTGAATAATTGGTACGGTTTTTTTTTAAAGTGAGGTTTTATTTTTCCGTATATTTTGTAGCTAAAACCCAGCAAAATAGCAAATGGGTCACGTGAAACTGAGTGATTTTCAACATTGATTTAAACAGATTAGTAAAAAATACTTGTTTTAACTGAATACGTAAATTCAATCAATATTTAAGTGGACGATAGCCTAGTTGGGAATGGAACGGTCTGCCGAGACAATGTCCGGAGGTTCAAACCCAAGGCACACACCTCTGACTTTTCGTAGTTACGTGTGTATTGTTTATCAATTATCGTTCGCTTTAACGGTGAAGGAAAACATCGTGTGGAAACCTGCATACCTGAGAAGTTCTCTGAATTTCGAAGGTCTGTGAAGTCCGCCAACCCGCACTAGGCCAGCGTGGTGGACTAAAGGCCTAACCCCTCTCAGTAGTAGAGGAGGCCCGTGCTCAGCAGTGGGCAGTATATAATACAGGGCTGATTGCATTGCATTGCATTTGTTAGCCTCTGCACGTTTTCGTGAAATTTGTCACTAAGCTAAACGTTATAAAGGTCCATACAATACAGATTCATCACAATTCATGTCCTTTGTCGCAAATGGTCGCTGTTTGTCAAGTAAATTGAACAGAAGGACCATTTACCGAAGTTTCAAGCCCAGGTGCGCTTCGTAAGATGAGAACATGAACGGAAATGTTTTAGTTTGTTTTGGTTGAAGTTAGGGTGATTGTGTGATTCATATAATATTTAATTTTAAAACACAGTGGGTCCTCTTACCGATTGTATGTTCCGCTTACTACTTATATAAGTAGGTACTAACAGTATTTTGGTTTAGTTTCAGGTCATCAAATTATTACATGATTCTTGAGAGGGTTGTGCAACCGTATGGGAAATGAAAATGGAGTATTTTTCAAGTAAATAAATTAATTGCTTATAATCAAAACATAAAAAAAAAATCTTTTGCATAACAAATCCTTTGATAATTAAAAAGAGGAACATAAAGTTTCTTGCCCGTTCTCTGGTGGAAACTGCTTTCGTAACTGGCATTGGAGAATAATTTACGGAATCTAAATAATGTGTACCATTTTATGAGTTGATTGAAGTTATTTCATTTTATTTTATATCAAATATTTTTTGGGTATTGCGAAACCAAAAATGTCTGATAGTTGCAGATACCTCAACAAATTACTTGTTTGGTGTACGTAAATTTGTCAAAAACAAAGATTTTGTTCTATTGTTAAATAAATTTTATTATCTACACAAATAACTTTGACACATTCTCCACATAAAATATAAAATAATTAGAAAGTTATTTGTCCCATAAAAATCTCACAACTAAAAACAAATCTATGTCTACAATGTAACTTTTCTACAAAGACCACTTATCAAAAAGTTCAACGGTAAGGTTATATTTTTATCCGCCATTGTTATAAATCGTGCGTATGACATGTGACAGTGAAAACAAAATGGCGACGCTAATGTGAAATTAATGTCCTCGTCTAAAATTTCAAGTCCCAGTAGGTATAAACGTGATTTTTACTTTATCACGGAGATACATTCCGAAGTGGTTGTTTTTGACAACAGGAATCCTATTTGTTCTTAAAATAATTATACGCATATGCATACTCACGCCTTTTATCCCCGAAGGGGTATGCAGAGGCGCAACTAATGCACCCACTTTACGCCATTTTTATTTCGTCCCATGATGTGATAGGGGGTGAGCCTATCGCCATATCGGGCACAAATTCCAGACTCCGGGCTGATACTGAATAGAAAAACTCAATATCACTTTAAAATAATTATAGATATTTATTTTGATGTATAGTTTTTTTTTTAATAAATAATAGATTAAAAAAAAACACGCTTTATAGAAAATCCAACTAGAAATAGAAAATAAATTTTAATAAATTTGAATTAAGAATAGTGTAAATAAGAAAAAAAAATATTTTATTGTAAAAAAAACGCGTGGAAAGGACCGCATGGCGTGAGAAGTAGAGGTCGCCCGGGCGCCTGGTGGCAGGACGAGATTGTATCCAAAGCAGGAAGAGACTGGATGATCACTGCTAAATATAGGATAAAATGGAATTTTTTGGAGGAGGCTTTTACCCTGAGGGGGTCCACATTGGAAGGAGATTAAATTGCAGGAGTAGTAGATTTATTATGGTTACTTAGTAATATAATTATTAAATATCAAATTAATGAATTCTATCTAATTGTTGAGGAATTAAATAAAGCTATTTTATTATTATTAATAATTCACTAGAACCTACGGCAAAACATGTTAATAGATATAGATTTTCATGTCGCACCTTAATTAACTAGTGAAAACCCCTTTCTACCCAGTGCCCATAATATACAGATTGAAGATAAATATTAATTTAACTGACCTTTTAGTCGCTAATTCAAAGAGATAAGTACAGTTTCACTAGATGTTACAACAGGCCTATAAATGCTTTCATAGAACTTTGCAAAAAGATTTGTATAGTTAGCGTCTTTTTGATTCAGGTATTTCGTACGCCTGTATTTAGGTCATCAGAAAAAACGTAGACGGAAAATACGATAAATACAATATAATATACCTACTATTTTCCGTCTACGAGAAAAAACATCACTAAAATCTCACTAAAATCAATATGAATGACAATTGTATTCAAAATTAAAATCCCTCCTGTTAATCATAATTCATAAAAATATTTTAGAGTTGGTAGCAGAATTTAGGTACACTGGTCGGTACATTATTTTCATCTTAACTTACATCAATGTACGCAGTAAAAAGTTATGAAACATGCATGAACTCCCCGTAATTCCCATTATCATCATCCCCTACATTAAGAGGATCCTTAACGCATACACACACGTTACAGTCTTCTATTTTGATTTTGCGTTGTGTTATTGCGTGACTTCTTCGTTTCCATATCCCGCATTCGGGATCGGTGTAATATTTTTTCACACACGATGCAGTTCCTTAGTTTTTACGACTAGTGCCTATAAGACATTTCCTAGGTGTATTAGCCAAAGGGGATTTAATTTAAATTGTGTAACAAATATTTTCACGATATTGCCTGACCTGAAATTAGAATCCTGGATTTCTCAGTTGACAGCTCATATTCTTACACTAAATCAACTAGGCCATGTTTATTTGCCATTATGCGTCTTTAATTTTACGAAGGTAGGTAAAACCAAACATAACATCTCGAAACTCCACACAAGTATATTGTCTTACTCTAAACAAAGCCGTGGACAATGACATGTAAAATGGTAATGCAAGCACTGAAACTTTTATAGGTGATGCAATTTTTGTCGTGCACGGAGCCATAAGGGAAAGATGCAGCGCAGTGTGCATAATATCTAACATAGGTATCTAGATTCTGTTGTATTTGCATTACTATTACATCTAGGGTTGCTACTCATCTAGTACGTCTCTTCTGGTATTTGATATATTTTAGTATCGAAACATAACTAGCATTAACACCACACATTACTTTCAGTTACAAAGCAAACTGAGAGACATTTTGTTACGTCAAATTCAATGCTAAGTAATTTAACTGGCCAGTAGCGACAGTTTCTTTCTTACTTCACCAGTGCTTGCACAATATGGATTAGCTATTCTTCTTTTTCTTCTTCGTAGTCGTGCACTTTTGACAGAGTGGTTGTTGTCATGTTTGGATCGATCGTTTAACAGCCGTTTTCGTGATGTGTGGCTCGTTGATACAGGAGTGCGTCAAGGATTTTATTTGGTCTGTCCAACGCGAAGGAGAGCGTCTACGAGCCATTATACAATTTTTAAATTGGTTCATGTTGCTTCGGTTATGCTTTGTGATTTTGTCAAGAGTGTTTAAAAAAAGAATTTGCCCGCAATCATCCTGATAACTGACTTCAAATTAATAGGGTAGTTGACTACTTTTTTTAATAAATTTATCAAAATGTATACCATCCAAAATCTAACGGAAAAATAATTTTCAAAATTGGAGTAATAATAAGTAACTTATAAAGCTTTGAGATTTGGTGGAAGGGGTAGTTGTCAAATAACAGTTATATTACACTGTGACGTCACCGAGAGTCGCCGGACATAGCGCTGCGTACGTGCGAAAGAGATAGCGTGATATCCCTTCCACGTACGTATTGGTGGCAGTTCTCTCATATCTGAGAGTCCGTCTGAGTGGGTACCACCGCAATGTCTATTTCTACCGCTAAGCAGCAGTGTGCACATGCACTGTTGTGTTTCGGTTTGGAGGACATTGTAGCCAGTGTAACTACTGGACATAATGAGACTTAACATCTTATGTCTAAGGATGACGAGCGCAGTGGAATGCCAAACAGTACTTTGTAAGTCAAGGTGCTAGATGGTGTTGCTACTGTGTATGGGTGGTCGTATCGCTTACCATCAGGCGAACGGCATGCTCGTCTCGTCATTCAATGCAATAAAAAAAAATCCTCCCCAATTTCGCTCACAATATTTCAAATAAGAATAACTGCTTTATTTTTCAACCAATTTTGGTGGTGATTTCACAGAAGAATTTCTTTTTCTGTTACATATAACATAATTTACAAAATCAAACTTAGGAAATTACCTTATTGTCAAGTTACTGACTATAGTCTGCCAACCCTATTCATAAGCGAGGTGTTACTATCGAGTCCGTAACGATTATTCTATCGATAACATTACACGTGATCTCAATGCATGTCATAGTGAAGTTTGGATGGCTTAAGAGTAGGTCGATTTCAACGTGAGCGTAGTAATATGGGTCAGTGTGATATAACGCCAAATGATTTGGCCTAGGACGTTGAACTTTTGTCAGATCTTCCATGCCCTTATTCCGTTTCAACGTAGTCATTTCACCACATTTTCAATCACGTGCACAATGGATTTGACTTAATTTATATGCCGGTCGTCTATTTGAATCAAACCCTATGAGGCGTCTCTGGTGACTGCCTCGGTGGCGTAGTTGTATTGCGTACGCGTTACGAGTACAATTTGCGCGCTGAGGTCCTGGGTTTGAACCTGGGTCGGGCCAAAAATATTGTGACTGGGTTTTTCCATCTTAAAAATTACTCAGTCGCAGCTCGGAGTCAGGAAGTTGGCGGTGTGATACCCCCGTGCCTCGGAAAGCACGTAAAGCCGTTGGTCCTGCGCCTGATCTCTCTCCGGTCATGTCGGATTGCCGTCTCACCGGACTATGAGAGTAAAGGAATAGCGAGTGCACCCTGTGTATTGTGCACACACTTGTGCACTATAATATCTCCTGCGTATCTGGCTGATATCTGTTGAGATTGGCCGCCGTGGCCGAAATCGGCTAGAAAGGGTATTTTATTTTATATATTTATATGAGGCGTCTCTGGTATATTGAGTTAACAACATAAAACAAAAAGGTAGTCTGTAGTTGTATCCGAAGTAAATATTTTCTTTTCAATACCTGGCTAACTGTTTCCGATGTTTACTTTTAGGGGTAAATGTTGTTATATAATCTACATGGTAGTGCACCCAAACTTTACTACAACAACATTTTTAATTTATAATTAATAGTTTGACTGTAGTCACATATTACCTCAGTAGTAAACTAGAAAAACTTAATAAAAAAAGTAACATTTTAGTTTAACACCTATAATTAACTTGGAAGAAATTACATACTACATAATCCTTTAATAAATAATCAACAGCATAAATATAATTAATACAATGCGAGAAAAACTGTAACACCAATTTAATCTTAGAAGAAAATACACACAAACATAAATTTAATTTCTATGACATTCAAGATGGCCGTCATATGGCATTATATGAAAGTAGTCATTTGATGATATAGAGTGGTCACAACTGAGTTATCGGTTCGCTAACAAGCCACCCTTAACCAGGTGGATTTACTTTACGATACTATGTTTATTAACACAGGGATGGATTCTGCGGTCGAGGGGACATAAACCTACACCATAAGGCTCTTTAGTTTAGATCGCGGATCCTCGCGCGTAGAAAAGTTTTTCTAGGATAAAACTCCCACTTTGTATTATCCGGGGATAAAAAACCTGTGTCCTTCCCACTATCTCAAACCCTCTCCATACCAAATTTCATCGAAATCGGTTCAGTAGTTCCAAAGATTACGTTCTACAAACAAAGTGTACCTCTTTATAATATAAGTATAGATTAATACGGAATCACTAGTAGAGGAGGGCCCGTGCTCAGCAGTGGGCAGTATATAGTACAGGGCTGATATGGTAAATACGGAATCTCTGCAGGTAGACTTAGGGCCAGTTTCACCGGTCCTTGATAAATTTTCAGATAACCATCTGACGTATAACGCAATCTAACAGATAAATCTGACACATTGCTATTAACTTTTTCTGACAGATATTTATTTTCAAGAGTTGTGAAACTAAAAGTGGTAGTTAAATGGTGGATAATTTCTAAATCTATACTAATATTAGAAAGCTGAAGAGTTTGTTTGTTTGTTTGTTTGAACACGCTAATATCAGGAACTACTGGACCGATTTTGAAAACTCTTTCACTAATAGGAAGCTACATTACTCCTGAGTGCTATAGGCTACTTTTTATCCCGAAAAACTTTTCCACGCGGGCGGAGCCGCGCGCAATGCTAGTAAGGTATCAAGGACTTTGTTAGCATATGGTGAAATCGGCCCTTAGAGTATATTTAGTTATACATAATGGTTCAAAGTTTCAAACGATGAGTACTTTGGTTTAGTGGGTGAAATTAGTGATACGTTTTATAGACTTTTTTAATTCAGGGATCCTACCATGCTATTTTTTATCACCTAAGAACCGAAACAAATTCTATTTTACTTCCCACGAAGGAAATATATCTCAAGGGACGCAGAAGGCGTTTCCACGAAATTTACGTATGTACCATCCTGAATAAACAAAACAGATCCACAGATCCCCTGGATACGCCCCTGTTTTAACACATTATTTTCCCCTATCGGCAGTTATTCCTACCCTGACCTTTATTTTGTTATTCGACCATGAAACTTGGATAACTTATATTGTTACACTGTGTGTCCTCTGTCGGTGTCTTATTTTTAAAGTTAAGAAGTTCTAAATACTTTGAAACAAAAAGAAAAGTGGGTTTTTAAGTCGGACGAAAGTTTCGAGGAGTTTTAAAGTTAAAACTTTTCGTCTCGGGGTTATATACAGATGTGCAACAATTGGATTTACATTGTAAAAATTTTTTGGTTTTATAACTTATCTACGTATCGCAGCTCCGCCTGCGGGCTAGGTGAAAGGTTTCCCCGGCCAAAAGTAGCATTGTGCAAATGATGCCAAACATCCAAATCTATTCAGCACTTTACGGCGATTACATCTAACAAAAATCCAAAATTCCTTACAAACTCACATTTATAATATTAGTAAGATTAAACAACTTAGGCACCCAGGATTCAAATCCTGGACTTCTCTACCCCGCTATTATCATTATAACATTGCATATTATATTCAACTAATTTACTTTTTAAATTACCATATTCTCCATCATGGGTCCTTGATAATCAACTATCTAGCATCTACTCCATTCTTATGAGCCCACACACGCTATATCTGTTATAAGTAGCTAAAGAGTTGGGTAACCCGCAGACTACTTGATGCTGCAGCATCAGCTCAAGGTTATCATGTCTTAAAAATATTGCCGAACTCACAGTACACCAAATTTTAAATCAATCGGAGTTGTGAAAGTTCGATTAGAGCTGATAATCTTGAAACGCCTAAACAGATCTTCCTAAATTATAGCTAAGAACCATATCGATCACATCAGCTTAACCGCGTCAAAATCGGTAAATTCTTTTGAGATCTACGATGCCACAGACAGACATACAGATTACACAGATATACAGATACACAGATACACACCCTAAACTTATAACACCCCTCTTTTTTTTCAGAGGCTAAAAAAGGGATGAATCACAAACACGATTTAAAATTAAATTTCGATTTAAATAACCTATGCGCCGCGTTTCATCCGTTGTAATGTTTGTGCACGTTTGCGACTCAAAACAAACGTCTATTTTTACGACGAAATTGTCTGTAAAAACAAAATTATACCACGGAATGCCACATCGTGCCACAGTAATTAACATTTATTTTACCCAAATAAGTTGCGACTTTTAACACAGATTGGTATGTTATGTATGTTAATTTAGATTGGACTGACAATGGATTGAGTTATTCTATCACAAAACCATTTAAATATACAAATCGCCTGTGCGGTTGATAACCGTTTCTTTTATGAAGATATTTAGCGTAGATTAAATGTGTTTTTAGGCCGTACAATGGGTTTACCTCTTTCACACTTAACTGCTCCTAATCACTTCACATCTACGCTACGCAATCGCTTTTTTATTGGATTCTAAAATGGGCTCTTAGAGTAGTAATCAATAGTAGGCCCAGCACAGGCCCTTTTCCAAATACATCTTGGGTCCGTCACAAATTCAACGAACCGTAATTTATTTGAATCTCTACCTAATCCTTGGGAAATATTGGTGTAACCTTACAAAATATAAACATAAGGTAAATAGTACCTATATCTATATTCAAAACACAAAATATTAAAATAGTTTTTAGTTTCAAGTTATTTATTTCTCTAAAGTATTAAGAAACAGTTTCAGTAGTTGAAACAATGATTGTTACCCAACTGCCCAGAAGGAAACTAATGTTTGCTCGTGTGTAGTAGGTAAAGGCAAGTCTGGGGCCACGGCAGTGCCCCCGTCAAGTCGAGCAAAAACGTGGCACGGTCGTACCATCCTTTTCTCGAAACAGTTCAGGCCATTTTCGACCCCCTATAGCTTCGTTGTGAATAAAACTAGAAACCTGAATTTTCAGTAATCAAGCAGGCATTGTATAAACATGGTATATTTCAAATTTCATGCAATTTGAATAACTAGTTTAGGAATTATAACTAGTAGACTAGTTCTAGTTCTTAATTTTTTCACTCACTGACTGAATGACCGATCATCAAAGACATTAAACAGTATAATCTTAGAACTCTTTGCCAATCATCAAAACTCTAAGGCACTTTTAGCAAACATAGCAGCTTCAAATTTATATAAATATATACTGCTGCCACATGCATGAAAGAGTGTGTTGCCACAACTTACGAGGAAAAAGGGCAGGTACAAAAAAATGCATCCTTAATACTGCTCAACCTCCATTACTAAATTGTTCCTGCACATGACAGCACTCTAAAATCAAGGCGAGGTGTATATAATTCAGAACGTTTACTGTAAAGTATCATATGTATTATAATTCTCTTTGAATAGTCTACTTGAGACTTGAGTTTTCAGTTGAGGTTTACATTTACGGTCGCACGTGTTACGAGTTCCGCGCATGTAACGTGTGTTTAAGTTCCTTGTTTAAGTTGTAGACAACTCATTGGGTAATTATGTAGTATATTGTTAATAAGATCCTTTATCACAACTTTTGAGTATATGCTACTCGTCACATAAATATATAAGCCGACCAAAAACAAAAGTCACACTCTAATCTATCCCTCCAAATAATGGTAATAAAATGAGTACTATATGCCTTAGCTGTTTAATACGATAACTGTCAAATACAGTTACCTAAAATTTGTGAAAGAAGCCCTTAATCTTGTTAATATAGGAAAAGTACTCGAAGTAGGGCAGCGGTTACAGCAAAATAGCTTTTCTCTCAATTGAGCCGAGATTTCATAAAAGTCGACTAATATTGACATGACATTTCGATATTCCCTTTCATGCAATTGCTTGACGCGGCACCGACGCCGCTCCACTAATACTTATAAATACTAGCAACACCACCAATTAAGCAAATTGCACTAAAAAAAAATGCATGGCTCTGAACTATCATGAAACATACACAATATGACGATTCGTAAGGTCAAAAAAAAACTGGCTATAATGTTCTTTGAATCCAAGCATAACAATGCTTGCACACTGCTGCTTGGTGGTTCAATAATAATATTATAGGAACTATCGACATGAGAGACTTCCTACATAGTTAAATTAAGTTTCCAATTATTTTTTGACTAGGATTGTTTTTGATTCTACTACCAACCTGATGATGATAGGATTTCACTGAATATGGTAGTATACTTTCTAAAATATATGATCAATAAGATATTGTCAAATCCATCAAAATGAACCTTTCTAAATTGATTTTTCACAGCCCTACGTGAGTCAAGAAGGGTAGATACAATTATTTTTGAACCAAATGATAAATGTTTCACATTTCAAATTCCCGGGCTTTAGCAAAAATAAAAGTATTTCCCTAACGTCCGGGAGCTGTGACGAATACTGCTTATGCTTATACATAATAATAAATAAATATCACTGTCAGTCAAACTGAATGGGTGTCCGTCCGGGCGTAATGTTATTCCGAGAGATACGGTGGGCGGAACTTAGGGCTGTCGCTTTTACTAAAACTGATTGATTTTATGACTTTTAAGTTTGAAGGAAGTTTTTGCGATAATTTTGATAATATTTTTATTGTAATGCCAGTTTCTTTACTGCTTACTTGCATGGCTCAACATGCAGTGCCTTAAAGCTTTATTAACATAAATAAATAAAATAATTCAAATAACACTTTACTGCAATTACGAAATTTGAATTTTAACATACTATTTACTATTGTACTTTAAATGTAATTAAAACAATACACAGTAACTAAACATTAGTAAGTATACGACTTAAAAACACAATAATTATTTAAAAATTATAATTGTAAGTATGTGTTTTTTCTTCTTATTAATAATTTTAAATTAAATGAAGCGGCAGCCCTGATTTAGTCGGGCATTTCACAACAACGGCAATATAATACGGATGAAAAGAATCCCGGCCTTTTCACCGAATTCCCGCGACAGCTGCGGTCCCGACAACTGGCACGTATGAGTTTTCTAATTGCCTATATCCTAGACACAAAGGATGAAATAACAACTCCGAACAGTTTTTGATATACTCGCCTTTACCGAGTTGATTTTTGAGAAAAAAGATATTTACGTGCTGTGAAATGATAAGTATAGTACAGTACCGCGTAACTAGCATTGGAATATATCGCGTAAGTGTAAAATACCATTATTTTAAGGGGATAGGTAAAACTGAATGTCAATATTACATAGTTTGTATTTTATGTACCAAACTCAATATGACAACTTTCGCCACAAACGCTGTATTATAGTTACGCGGTATTGTACGGCCCTCGACGAAATGCTACTCGTCATATAAATGTATAAGCCGATCAAATGCAAAAATCACACTCTAGTCTATACTCCTAAGTAAATGGTAATAAAATGAGTTCTATCTACAAAAGCTGTTTAATACTATAACTGTCAAATAAAGGAGATGTCCGCTTTTTGTATGGGTGGTGGGCCTCAAATTTTAACCAGGCTCAAATTTTATGGATATTAAAGGGGCATATATGGATCTAAGCTTCATTAAAAAATATTTTTAGACCCCTCCATTTATAACTTACCTTTTTAAAACCGTTCAAATAAAGTGTAGTTTTTAAGCAAATTAAAATTACATAAATACCAAAATCGGAGAACTTTAAAATTATATGATTTATTGCAAAGGCCTAGTTTATTTATGAGGGTACTATCCAAATATATATAAAGTATGTTGGTAAAAATTTTAAGCCTGTTTTTGGACATGTTCTTTACTTATAACTTGTAAAACAGGCCTTATATTATCATAATAATTGTTCAGTAGGTACCGCTGTTTTGTTTTGTCCGTTTCCATTAAACTAAATCACACTAAAACTGTATAAAGTGTGGAAATGAATAAATAATCTCGGTTAATAGACAAACTTGCGAGAAGTATTTTGGTAACATTCCTAAATGATGCAAGTCAGTCGCCTCATGGAAAGCACCACGATTAACTATCAACACGCGACGCCACTCGGAACTTTGTGTGACAAAGCTCTTTATGCAACTGGCTCGTCATCCTTGAAGCTAAGTTGCTGTTACGATTTGCACGAATAAAATGTCTCTCTCATTCCTAATCTCTATTCCATTGCTTTAAGATTTTTTTTTAATCATTACATGTAAGGTATTCTCAAGATAATAAAACTATATACAAAGAATTTAAAACTAGTAGCTGCATGGATCAAATAAGTTAACAGTTTGACGTCTCTAATCGATGAATAACTTTTATCTGACGACTAGCATTGCGCCCGGCTCCGCCCGCGTGGAAAAATTTAACCGGGATAGTAGCCTATAGCACTTAAGAGTAATGTAGCTTTCTATTAGTGAAAGAATTTTCAAAATCGGTCCAGTAGTTCCTGAGATTAGCGCGTTCAAACAAACAAAAAAACAAACTCTTCAGCTTTATAATATTAGTATAGATTATAATGTAATATAATATATTATATAAGTATAGATTGAAAAATCAATTCTAAGACCGGCAAAGCACGATCCTTCCAGTATTATGGCCTATATGCTTGTGTCAAAGTACGCTATAAAAATGCTCTCTCACTAATCGAATATTCGAATCATAATCCATAAAACGATGGACGCGTGCACCTGACGTATGGAGCCAAAGTCCCGCGATATTTCAGAACTTATTGGGAGTAATTAGCGGCGTCTGTCGTCGGACCGTACAGACGTAAATATTTGCAGGGGCTCGCCGCTTTGAAGTGGTGACGTGCAGACGTACAAACAAACACAACGAATGCCAGATTCTGTGTGGATGGGAAGTATGCGTTGATGTTATAGGCTACGCAATATAAGACGTTTATCAAATTTATTTGGAGTAACAGTAGGATTAAAATGAACACACTGAATCATGGTGTCGCACTGGCACTGTCAACTTGTTGCCGTTGCTTCAATAATTTCGGCAACTGTCAGATTCATAGTAGTAGTGTATATCGGCAACAAGTAGATAGAGTCTGCTCGATGCCTAAAGTTACAATGACCACGATAATTAATTATTAAACTACGTAACTAATTAATATGCGGAAACTTGTATTTTATTATTATTATCTTGATTGTGTTTTATTCGTTTGATTGCTACACGAATTAATGTGAAATTTTATTATTTTTCCAAATATTTATACCAAACTATTTTCTACTTGTTGATGTTTAAACTAAAATATTTTTGTTTTACAACTAGTTAGTTGGTTGATATAATATATTTGGCATTTTATACAGTAAAAACTGAGGTATTTGGACAATGAATTCTATATGAAAGTAATAAATCTACTATTATATACTTGTGACAATTTTTTTATGACCAAGTCAAATATTACGGGCTTATAGGTTGGTTCCCGGTTGCGTAAGTAGTTCCAATTATTCTTTCGTTTGTAATATATGTCGAATCAATGCTGATGATTTTTTAATAACACGTTAATATCTACATGCATCTCATTTCTGCTGATGAGAAAACGGACGGACAATGTGACGGACAGAGATGGTTCTGAGAATGTAAGGTAGAGTACATGATACTGTTTACAGATAGAAGTAGATTTATTTACTTTATAGGGGTGCTAGCTTTTGCTTCGCTCGCGTGATAGAGTTTTCCGGGATAAAAGTCCCGCTATATATTTTCCCGGGATAGAAGGTTATGTCCTTCCCAGGTCCTTAAAGTATCATCATTTATCTCGTTCAGATAGCCAGACAGACGCGGCGAAGGACTTTGTTTTATAATATGTAAGGAATTTTGTATTGCTGGCCTAATGCGAAAGAATGAATTAAAAAATTCTAGTCGCATGCCAAATTAGTACAAAAAATCAGGCACCGACTCCAAAGGATTATTCATTGCATATAAATATAATCACACGAATGGCAGTGTATATAATATTGGTAGTATTTAAATTTCCTTATAACCCATGAGCAAAGTATAAGTTATTTTTTACATTAGCGTGGTTTTTGAAGTCGGTGCTATTTTTTTTTTAAGTTTTTATGTATTGTTTGAGTTGAACGGTTATGAGCACACATTAGTGCAACACTATAAAAAGTCGAGAATATTTGGCATCAATATATGACACCAATGGAGTTCATTATCAAAAAATAGATGTGTACGATTAAAGAAAAAAAATTACAACTATGCGCCTAAACACTTATTTTAGTTTTTAAACTAACTTTTATTCTTGTTGAATAAATACCACTTGCTTTTGATAAGTTAATGTTTGTAAAACTTA
The DNA here is from genome assembly GCA_947568825.1 of Sphinx pinastri. Taxonomy (NCBI): domain Eukaryota; kingdom Metazoa; phylum Arthropoda; class Insecta; order Lepidoptera; family Sphingidae; genus Sphinx; species Sphinx pinastri. The sequence goes on along the minus strand of OX387624.1, from coordinate 14,591,301 downwards.
GCATGAGCATTTGTTATTAAAAAACTTCATCACAAAGAAATGTTTTGAAGCACAAAATGTTTTTTAGACATAATAATTCTTATCGTTCTTTCTAAACATATTTTGCAAATAAAACGTAAATAATATTTTACTTTCAAAGAAAAATGTTTGAGTTAAGCGGATAAAGTTTATTAATAGATACACGTACATACAGCTAACAGTCTTTTACTTTTTGATTGTGGATTGTTTTATAATAACGTAAAATTTATATTTATATTATTATTATGTCTTCATTGTTTAAAAATGAGTACGCATTTGATACACATAGATACACGAGAAAATCGTGTGAGGTCTCCGAGGGTTTTGGTTGGTATGCCGGTGTGGGATTGTACATCGTATTAGGGACTCGGTCCAATGGTCGGATGATGCGATATTCCTGAGTATCGACATGGGGCCGTGAAACCGGTGTGATGGTAGCGATAACATGTTGTTCCCCGCGAAAAAAAGCAAATTGTACTTATTGTATTACAGGTAAAATCTCATTATGTCCAATAATAATACTTCATTGCGTTTTTAACCAAACACGTTATCGTCATACTCCCAGGAACAGATAGACAATAGGGTAGTTTCCTACGTTTTATTTTGTATATTATTTTATATGTGACAGAAAATAATACAAGAAAGAAATTCTTCTGTGAAATCAGCATCAAAATTGGTCGAAAAATAAAGTAGTTATTCATATTTCAAACATTGTCGCGAACAAAAGTGGGGACGTGGTGGGGATATCGCGCTATCTCTTTCGCACGCAGGCAGCGTTATGGCCGGTGACACCCGGTGACCTCACTATCTGATATTACTGTTATATGAGAATTATCCCTTCTACCAAATTTCAAAGCTTTCTAACTTACTTATTGCTCCAATTTTGAAAATTCTTTTACCGTAAAATTTTGGATGGCATAAATTTTTGATAAATGGATTTAAAAAAAGTAGTCAAGTACCCTATTAAGAATGACTACCTTAATAATTTAAATAATTTAATTACAAGTTATTTAACACTATTTACTTTTATTAGTATGGCAAGTTTCTGCAGAGTTTCCTAATGGAAGTGTGCCTGTTTATGTCAAGTCGAGTACAGTTTATTGTACCAGTAATATACCTCTATTACCTGGCCGGTTAATAGCTTGGTGTTATCTTCGCGTTTTTAATTAAAAATTGATACAATCGCCTCAATAAAGAAGCACGTGGAAATAGTTGTTTCGTTGAGTTTGTTATTGATATTTTATACGTGTGGCGCTAATTATGTATTTGTCTTGGCTTGTCTATTCGATGTAAATTAAGGCAAAAACAGTAATATATATGTATTTTTTATTATAACAAAAGATATTTATCACGGAAAGAAAGTTATAAGCACATAATTTTTCTATTAGTTGTAATTCTGTTTCCATCCTTTCTTTTTAAATTAATACCTTGTTATATATGAAATAAAATGAAGGATAAATAATTATTATAATCGGCTTTGTAGGAAATATATTTGATTTGCGTGATTTAATTGTATTCATTTTTTGAAGAAACGTTATACCACCGATCTTTGCTGGCTTAATGTGACTTATAAGAATGTAATATAATAGGCAGAAGCCTATTCTAACATAAAAATAAATAGAAATGCTAAAAGATAGAATTAAGTCTACAACTATTAATTGTGTCCCTACCTATCCGATTTCGGCCACGGCAAGAAATCTCAACGGAGATCAGCCAGGTACGCAGGAGATATTATAGTGCACAAGTGTGTGCGCAATACACAGGTGCACTCGCTATTCCTTCACTCTCATAGTCCGGTGAGACTGCAATCCGACATGACCGGAGAGAGATCGGACGCAGGACCAACGACTTTACGTGCTTTCCGAGGCACGGGGGTATCATACCGCCAACTTCCTGCTCCGAGCTGCGACTGAGTAATTTTTAAGATGGAAAAACCCAGTCTCTATTATTTTTTTGGCTTGACTTGGGATTCGAACCCAGGACCTCAGTGCGCAAATCGTACTCGTAACGCGTACGCAATACAACTACGACACCGAGGGAGTCAACAATTTACTATACACCTGTACCACAGTGCGGAAGGCTACGCGGAATAGATTTTAATTACGGAGCCAATTTCTTAATAGTCCAAGTCTCTTTTCAATTGCGTCTTAACACTGTTATCCCGGCAATACAAGTAAACACAACCCTTTACATAATGTAATACGGTTGTTAATTGTTTGTGTAGTCAGGCATAAAATTGTAGAATTCAGAATTGTTCCCTTGATTTCCCTTGATTGTAATCCTCTTTGATTACAGTAAGTAAAGTGTTTTAGTTGCCTACTTACATATCAATACGTGAAATTACATTTTAGACTTGGTGTTGCACGTGGCTCCGCCCACTTGAAGAACTTTTTCTGAATAAATAGTAGTCTATATATTGATGAAGGCCTTCTAGGGGATGCTGTGTGCTAAATTTAATTTAAGCGCGTTCAACAGTTTTTGCGTTTTCTTTTCTAAACATCATCGGAATCTCTCGTATTTATTGTATTTGTAATATAATAATACAATAACGCATGTGCAATGCAATGCAATCAGCCCTGTATTATATACTGCCCACTGCTGAGCACGGGCCTCCTCTATACTAAGAGGGGTTAGGCCTTAGTCTACCACGCTGGCCTAGTGCGGGTTGGCAGACTTCACATACCCTCGAGATTCTTATGGAGAATTTTCAGGTATGTAGGTTTCCTCACGATGTTTTCCTTCACCGTTAAAGCGAACGATAATTGATAAACAATACACACGTAACTTCGAAAAGTCAGAGGTATGTGCCTTGGGTTTTGAACCTCCGGACATTGTCGCGGCAGACCGTTCCATTCCCAACTAGGCTATCGTCCACTTAACGCATGTAAAGAATATAATTCGTGCTGTATGAGTAATGAATGATTAATTAGTGATATAATATTTACCAGAGACACACCCCTACCATATATTTTTACCAAAGAGCTTACTGGGAGTAATTACGAGCGGCCGTTTTGCACTCAACAGGCGGTACACATTACTGTCTTCCTTAACTTAACGAGACCCTAAATCATGTTTCAGGAGGTATGAAGAGGCAAGCATATAATCATAATTACACATACACTCGTACATAAACTCTCGAAATCTTTAGGGGAGGCCTATGTTCAGCAGTGGACTTCATGTGACTGATGATGATAATGATGATATTCGCCAAAAGTGCGAAAGTTGCACGGTCTTTTGTTGCATAGCCGACATTTCATCCGACTCCTCTGCTGGGTCACGTAGAGTGATAGATAAAACATTTCTAATTAAAATATGTTTAGGCGTTAAGATTATGGCCTGCTCGCGAAAACGGCCATATGACGCACTAATAACAACTTGTCATTAAAATGTTATTGTTTCGTCATTAGCTTTATTGTCCATTCATTCGATGTTATTGTTCGAATCTATTTATATTGACAGTTTTTGTAGACCACCTTGGAGCGATATTTTGAAAAACGAGTCAATCATGTAAAGCTGATCTAAGATGTCTTACTTCTTCTTCTTCTTCAGCCTTTAGAAGTCCACTGCCGAACATAGGCCTCCCCCAAAGATTTCCAGGCCAACCTGTCAGAAGCGGCCTGCAACCAGCGGGTTCCTGCGACCTTCCTTACTTTTTACTTTACGAATATTATAAAAGGGAATGTTTAGATGATTATGAGAAGTAAACACAGTTACCACAGAACGGATTTATATGTTTGGCAGACGGATAGACCGTGTTTCATCGGACTATGAGAGTGAAGGAATAGCGAGTGCACCTGTGTATTGCGTACACAATTGTGCACTATAATATTTCCTGCGTCCTGGCTGATCTCCGTCACGGTAATATTATCTCTCCGTTGAGATTGGCCGCCGTGGTCGAAATTGGCTAGGAGGATTTCATTTTATTTCAGACCGTGTCCTGTATTAAGTATAGGCTACTTGTTATACTGGTATATTGCTCCCGTGGGAAATATTTCAATTTTTTATCTGATTATTTAAGTAGAACTGTCGTCGTACAGATGAAGCTATGGATCGTTACAGTGATTTAGGGATTCTTTTAGCGGGAAAGGCCTTTCACGCAGGCGATGCCATGGGTAACACCTAGTAACAACATAATTGTATAACACATTACGACACACACATGCTTCTTAAAGCCAAAACAATGCTTATATTTATAATGTTATATTCAATCACTAGCTAAGAAAAAAAACATCTACATAGTGTAATATTAGAAAAACCATAACTCGCATAAAAAAGAATCCATAGATGTCTTGCGATGCGCAAGACAGAATTTCAAATGACGAGCTGTGAAAGGAAGGCAGTAATTGGACGAGTCAAAAAAAGATACATCCCCTTTCACTAATTCTACTTCATTAGATTGCTTTGTACCTATTCAGTTAGGAAATCTTGTATCGCTGGGTCAAAAAGGTTATTTAGTTTTATGCAAAGTAAATAGACATGTAAAAAGATCATCATATTAGTTGTATAAATCCAAATATTCTCATTGGTCTATTGGTAACGTACGAGGGCTGTGACCCTTGAAGTCTGGGGTTCAACTAGTTGGGCATTTTTTTTGTGTTCTTGCCAAAAGTCGCTCTTAGTTTCGCATGCCCCTAAACACGAGGTAAGTTTATCTTATAACACTTGGGCGTATGTGACTTAACAGTTATTTATTTATTTAGATAACTTTTCGTTTTCCAGGGACCGACTTTTTAGCTATTCAATTGTAGGCGGGCTTCAGACTTCAGTTGTCCGATGTAGGTTTATTCGCTGTAATTTACACAAAAAATTGCAAAATGTTTCATTCAAGAAAATCTTAAAAAAAGAGTATTGATAGATAAAATCATCGTTACAGATTTGCATAGTCAAAGACAAAAGATCGAAGAAATCTAAGATTTAATAAAACGATTAATCTAAATGAATTTCATTTTTCAACTCGATAAAACTTAAGCGAATTGCTACTTATCAAAATTTATGATTGCGAATTTGATATGCAAACAACAGGCATATTACTTAGTTGCTTTGATTAATTATATACCTAGATAGACACTGACACACGTTTCAAACGCGTGAGTTCGAGTGAATTATTTTTTGTTGTTTTTTAGGGATAATATAATCTCCCCTTTTTAATAGAAACCATGTAATAGCTGGTGTCATTATGCGCACACAAGGATACGCAGAATGATGCAGCGTATGACACAGCTGTCACGCATACTAGCTTAAGAAAAGTTGGCCTGTTTTTTTTAGTTTCATTGTAGCGCGCCACTCTATCTAGGTATATAATTAATCAAAGCTTAGTTGCATCTCATACTCTACTTTAGAGATAGATTATCCTAAACATAAACAAAACGCGAGACATCGTCTTATAAGTAAAACGCAAAACATCATATTACCTATTCTTGCTACTGGTGGTAGGTCTCTAATATTATGTAAGAGTCCGTCTGGGTGGGTACCACCGCAATGTCTAATTCTACCGCCAAGCAGCAGTGTGCATGCACTGTTGTTTCGGTTTGAAGGACATTGTAGCCAGTATAACTATTGGACATAATGAGACTTAACATCTTATGTCTCAGGATGACGAGCGCAGTGGAATGCCACACAGTACTTTGTAAGTCGAGGTGCTGGATGGTGTTGCTACTGTTTATGGGTGGTCGTATCGCTTACCTTTACGGAATGCTCGTCTCGTCATTCATTGCAATAAAAAAAACGTTTTCACAATTTTTTTTACAAATATAACTCCAAAACGTTTATGATAAATCTATAAATACTAGGTACAATATAGCGTGTGACCCAAATAAGAGATGTTTAGCATTGTCACAACACGTATAATTCCGATCCCAACGGTACGTAATCCGATCGGAGTAAAACGATTGGCAATTTAGCCCAAAACACAATTCAGTTACTTATACACAACCACGGCTGTTGTATTATTCCTGTTGTATTATTGTGTTTGTATAATGTAAGTTGTATGTACTTAAAGACCGTTTCTGAATGAACTTACGAGCGAATACTCCTAAGCTGTGATAAATCTAATCAGTGTCTTAAGTGATTTGGGTCGTATTACGTGGAACGTAAGGGATAAAGTGACAAAATAGTATCTAGATAAAATACTGATTAGTAGCGAATAAGACGGTAAATGTATGTTTATTATAATTGTATTGTGATCTCTAATTCAAATGATTATAATTAAAACACAAATATAACTCGGACTACGTTCACAAAAACGTTTTCAACACGTTACTTTCCTATAAAACCTTGAGCTTAAACATTGCGTAAAAACAGCCATAGCACCGCAACTCGTTGGAGTCGCGTTTCAAAGCCACCTACATCCAGTAAGAAAGAGCTCCATTCAGCTAAATTTTTGCCAGCCGACAATCTATCTGGTACCCTCCGCTTACCATTTGTGCCCGAATTAAAAAAGTCCGTCATAACTCTAGTGTCAGTCGAGTGAGTACCTAAATAAGGCTAACCAGGCCTCACATGCGCCACTATAACTCCTGCAAGCCAATATCAACAGCGGCAAGCATTTTATGACACCGAGCAATGAACCCAGAGAGTTTCCAGAAATACTAATCTATTTATAATCCACAACGAAGTTAATAAAATATAAAGATAGTTGGAAATATGAATTTAACTGTTTGCATTAATTTGTCCACTTCCCTCCATAGCGAAGCGACAAAATTCCTATAAACTGCATTTATGTTACACGTTCCATCCCATGTAATGAAACCTTTTTCTATTCTTTTTCACATTAAGTTTCCCGAGGTGTCTAGCTGAACGCTATGGAAATAGCTTGTCGCTCCATCTACGCCCGTAATATAATAAAATTTTAGAGCTCTCCTTAGGATAATGCGTGCAAGAGGATGGGTCGCTTAGCAATCTGCATTTACTCTGTTCTTGGTTTATATGTGATGGTGTACTGGTCCTTGGTACTTCAATGTTTATCCTCCTAGATTAGGACCTAGTAGACGTATAAGTCTAGGTCTGTTTCACAATGTTTAAATAATGTTATTCACGAGATCAAATATTAAGCAGCTTATGTAAATGATACTCATCAGATTACCAATTATTTGGAGGCTTTATGGATCGTGTGGGTTTTGTATTTCGTCTTCTTACATTGCAAAACAAAAACACACATCACGCCTTTATGCCCGAAGGGGTATGCAGAGGTCCACTAGGGCACCACCAACTAGTCCACTCGTTCCATCCCATGTCGCCAAAAGGCGCAAGGCTATCGTCATATTGGGCACAAATTCTAGACTCCGGGCTGATACTAAGTAGAAAAACCCTATACCAATTTGCCCAACCCAGGATTCGGTGCCGAGATTTCAGAGCGATGTCCTACCGCGCACGCAATACAATTGCGCCACCGAGGCAGTTATTCTTATATTATACGTGACGAAAGTGATTAATAATACGATATACCTGTGACTGAAATCTATTCCCAAAATGGCGGTAGGCTAGCCCCGTAACCACATGAGATGTGATAAAAGCTTAGCAAAGTGTGGGTAGTTGATGCACTAGTTGCGCCTCTACAGAGAATTTTGTGACAGTTCAGCGAAGCACAAAAGTAAAAAACGGTAATTTTAACTATGTTACAACAGTAGTAAGTTATAAGTAATTTGGCTGATCAATAGTAAAATATTTGTTCTTATATTCGTGCCATGTATACCCATAGGTCTAGACAAACACAAAAATATTTCCATTACAAGGTGAGACCAGATGGAGGTAGGATATATTTCGTATCCACCCGGATAGTGACCACTGTGCATAAGGTGATAAATCCCGCCATAGTGACCTGCGTAAGTGCCGCGTTCCGGGATGAGCCTATAATTATCCGGTTCAACCAAGCCGGAATAATTATGTCGACTAATGAGAGACAATCATCGCTCGTCAGTCGAGACTATATCTGAAACGCTTACCATCAGGAGCAGAGGGGTCACTTTGCCGTGCCCTATACGGACAAAAACAACCTATAGTCGATACAACAAAATAGGTGCATGAAGAATCGAGGCAGCTTCATGTCCAAACTATAGTGACCATTAATAAGCCTATTACCTGTTTATGACATTGTCTGCCGTTTCATTATTATTAACAAAGCTATACTGCATTAACCAAGCTATACTGCAGTAATAGTATAGTTTTTATTTTTTTATTTATTTATTTATTTATTTTAATTTAATAAGTTAATATAAAGTACAATTACTATACCTATTTAGTACTTTTAACAAATTGATAATTAATTACAATTTCGACAATTAATAAACTTTACCAAAAATTACACTTTTGGGAAAGGATACATCAACTTTTTGTTACATTTGTTGATTGATATTATAACCATATAATATATATTGATATTACAACCATATAATATATATGCTATAACTTTATAAGGTGTACTGCTATAAGTTTGACTTTACTGTTTATTTATTTGTTTATCTATAATTATGTACGATATTATACGTACCTGAAAATACTTTGATTGTGTAAAACTGAATACTTTAGGAGTTTTCGATAAATTAAGAAGATTTTAGTAAATTTGACCCCACATTAGAGTCTTGAACACAATCAGATAACAATTTGACTATCCTAAATTGAGTTACCAAAACGAAATCGATTTTTAAACGCACTCTCCTTTTTCTGGTTTGTACACGAATTCACACAATTTTCTGGGTACCATATTGACATGATTCAATTCTCGTAATGGCGTATATTTCATTGCTATCTCATTTGCTGCTCGATAAAATAAAATTCTATATATTGTCAATTTCGTTATACGGGGATAAAAAGGAGTGGCAAATTTTGTATATAAAATAAAGTCGCCCGTCGCGTACCGAACGAAATTCGATGAAATTTTGTACGGTGATAGTTCGAGACCCTGGGAAGGTTTTAGGCTACTTTTTATCCCGGGAAAATATATAACGGGACTTTTACTTACGGGTGAAGCCGCGGGAAAAACTAGTAATATGATATACTTAAGTCTTACCATACCATACCATACAAGCCCTGTATTATACGCTGCCCACTGCTAAGTACGGGCCTCCTCTACAACTGTAAGGTTTACTTAAGACTTAATGCTGTTACTTCCAGTACGCTGTTATCGTAATAAGCTTAAAACATAAAAGAGCGGACTCAATAACTTCATTCCCGTCTTCGAAGATTAAATCTTTAGTTCATTATTTACTGAAAGCAAGGCGGAAGCTCGCTATTAAAATTACATTTACACATTACATTACATTATTAAAGTATTCTAATAGAGCGAATCTCATAGCTATTCGCTTTAGCTTATCCGGGATTTCGCAGGTTTACGACTCCTGAGTATTATGCTAAATCGCGCGGTCCAAGGAACAACGTTCCCTTCGAGTAATTCTTTTGAAATATTTTCTTCAAGGTCGCCCGATTTTGTGAATGATTGCGAAGATTTTCTTTTTAATAAACATTCCGAGAAAATTGTGAACGAATAACGAATAGGGAGAATGAAGATTAGTAACTTTTTATTTTGGTTTGATATTTTAGAATATAGGTACTTTATTCCTAATAAATTACGTTCAACCATATCATTCATGCATAAACTTCAATATCTGAATAGAAGAACGCACATTTAGGATTTCAGATATTATAAGAGATTCTTTATTGTTGGAATTTGGAACCTTCAATTCGCTGCAATCCAATCTATACTAATATTATAAAGCTGCAGAGTTTGTTTGTTTGTTTGAACGCGCTAATCTCAGAAACTACTGGACCGATTTTGAAAATTCTTTCACTAATAGGAAGCTACATTACTTCTGAGTGCTATAGGCTACTTTTTATTGCGGAAAACTTTTCCACGCGGGCGGAGCCGCGCGCAATGCTAGTGTAAGATAAAGTTATAAATATGGAGTGGATATTTTACAATTTATTAAATAAGAGGTATTGCATAAACTATTTCATAAAGTATATTGAAACCCGTCTGGATGAATAAACTAAAACTTTTGCTCAGCAATCGAATTGTGAATGTCCTTTCTTTATCCAAGGGACTGTAAGCGAAGTGCATTCTGTTGTGTTTACTTTATTGTCTCATTGAGGTTAATTTATGACTTGTCGGTAAACTATGTCGCTGCATCGAGTTTTATTAGTCTATAAACATAATATGATTTAGCTTTCATTGTCACTCTGTCTATCTATGCAACTTGAAGCACCAATCCCTTTCTATGGGAAAGAAAAAAACATGTTGTCTCAATTTAATGTAGTTCAGTGTTAGTAATTGATATTCAATTGAGTATATTACTGTTTACTTATAAGAACTGCCTATCCGACGTATTTAGTCGCAATATTTGTTTTTTCGCGATTTTTAAATATAAACTAGGAATTAAGAAACCCTAGCAACCCGCCCCGGTTTCTCAAGGGTAGCACTAACTAAACTAAACCGCACAGGATCATCCTATCATTATATCGGGTACATACTCCAGACTCCGGGCTGAGACTGAGTATTAAGACCCAATAACACTTTGCCCGACTCGGGGATCGAACCCGAAATCTCAGCACTACAGTCGTACCGTAATACAACTACGCCACCGAGGCCGTCATATATACATATACAGTCATATATGTATATATAAAGATGACTTCAATTTTGCAATAACTCGATTATTGTTCAAACTGTTTTCCCCAGTAATCTCCCAAAACCCACAAAGCTCTTATTTCTAGCCCATTCGACAACCTTAGGATAAATTACTTTCTGTCAACCTCAATAAAAGTTTCCGAAGCTCTTCCACTTTGATACGAGTATTGTTAAATATAATAAGAAATATTAATTTAATATTATGTACAATAATGAATATAGAAAAAACAATTTGAGTTTCTTTAACGAATTTATACATGTAAAGGAAAATTAAAAAAGCTTCGTGAAGCTCTCGGGATGGCCTTTGTTTCTTCACTGGAAAATCCGAATGAAAACACCAACAAAATAATTTTCATTTAAGCAAAATGTAATATTGTTCCACGCGATAGAAAAAATATTTTCTCGTCGAATTTATTTCGAAACTTTTAAGAAAGAAAATGTGTTAAAGACCGTGAATATAATTTGCCGCTTATTTTCAAGTTTCGCGGCTTGATATAATTATGTAAATACTTTTTTTATTTTTTAACCGACTTGATAACGGTCGCAGGAATACGCTTGATGCAAGGCGCTTTTGACTGGTTCTTCTAGAAATCTTTAGGAAATCTCTAGGCTATGTTTAGTAGTGGACTTCAAGTGGCTGATGATTATGATAATGAACCAGGTATAAATGGAGTTCGGGATATGAAACCATCATTAAATTTGGATTATCTTGATGCTCATTGTCCCTTTCTTCTTTCTTTCTATCTTTATTCTTTCTTAATATTAGGTGCGTGCGTATACGTACTAGAGATCGTATTATATGCATAAACAGACCGAAATATGCAACATTAATTAATTAAATTAAATTTATTTGTAGGACTCGTCGCGTCGTACGTACTTTAATAACAATGATATTCATACTAAAGAAATGTACAATTGTTTTTATCGTTCACACTTGGAAAAGATTCCCACAAAGGCGTAGTTGTATAATTACCTACGTAGTACAAGTACCGCGCTGCGATCTCAGGTTCAATCCCTGGATCAGGCTAAATATTATTATTTCTGCTCATTATCGGCCGTAGTCTAGAATTGTACCCCGTACGCGGCCATAGGCTCACCCTCAATCACATAAACCTAATATAGCTTATGAAATTTGGGTGTATTACACTTCTAACTACCACTGAGAAAGGGAAAAGGCATGGTACTATTCTAAATTACCAGGATGTTATATCATCGATTACTTAAAATATATTTTAATATGTGGGAGTTCGACGCGAGAGGTCCACATCTGAGGTAATAGAGCAATATTTAAACCGAATATTATTTAGGGCATGTTTCATAACTCCCGAGTAAATGCTACTCGTCACATAAATGTATAGGCCGAACAAATACAAAAGTCACACTCTATTCTATGCTTCCAAATAAATGGTAATGAAATGAGTACTATATAATACATTGTGAGCTGTTTAATACGTGAACTGTCAATTAAAAACTTGTGAAACATGCCCTTAGAGTTCTTGAAAGCTGGTAACTATTTAGAAATCACGTTTGCATTAACTATGGATGTATAATAACTTTGCTAATAAGCTGTAAACCATTCTCCCTTTACTTTAGGCATGCCTAGTTATTATTGCAACCTGCTACTCTTGACAGTTTCAATTTACCAGATGTAGATATATCTATTTTTAACCCTCGACAAAAAAAAGAGGGGAGATATAAGTTTAGGGTGATGTGTGTATGTGTATGTCTGTCTGTGGCATCGTAGCTTTCAAACGAATGGACCGCGGTTTTTTTGTTTGTTTGAAAGCTGATGTGATCGGGATGGTTCTTAGCTATAATTTATGAAGATCTGTTCAGGCGTTTGAAAATTATCAGCTCATTTCCAACTTTCACAACTCCGATTGATTTCAAATTTGGTGTACTATGACTTCGGCAATATTTTAAGATATGTAAAGCTTGAGTTGATGCTGCAGCATCAAGTAGTCTGCGGGATACCCAACTCCTTAGCAACTTATAGCAGATATAGTGTGTGTGGGCTCATAAGGATGGTCTCAACGAGTAGGTATTAGATAGTTGATTATCAAGGACCCATGATGGAGAATATAGTAATTTAAAAGTTTAAAATTAAATTAAAATAACCCCTGACACAAAAAAACCTCTAAAAGTAAAATTATAAAAGTGTCTTTGTCGTTTAAGTACATAGTAATATTTTGACCCTATTTTGAATAGTTATTTTTTGTGTACTTAAATTTTTATTTAAATTTTATTTCACTGGTATTCACTAAAAAACTTAGAAAGTATTATTCATTGTATTTGACTGCCTCGGTGGCGTAGTTGTATTACGGTAGGACTGCAATGCTGAGGTTTCGGGTTCGATCCCTGGGTCGGGCAAAGTAATATTGGGTTTTTCTACTCAGTATCAGCCCGGAGTCTAGAAATGTGCTCGGTAAATGACAATAGGCCCTTCCCTATTACATGGGACCTAACATAGCTGGCGAAATGTGGGTGTGATACACCTCTGCCGACCCCTGAAAAGGGAAAAATGTGTGATGCTGCTAATGTATGTATGTGTCTCTCAACTGTACAGTACATTTTCATACATTCCAGGTTATAAATCAGTGAGTGAATAAGCGACCTCATCAATTTGTTATACTTGTTTGGCTCCACTTCGCCGATTGATTTGTGTTACCTATCAATCTTGGATGTTTCTTTGTAAATAAGATGTTTCGTGCCTAGGATTTTGAATTATTATTGTATGGGTTTGTTTATAAAAAAATGTATATAGCATACAGTCATGCCTTTACCTCTGATAGGGTACGTAGAGACGCAACCAATGCAGTTGTACAAGTTTTTTTTTTTAATTATCGTGACTGCCTCGGTAGCGTAGTTGTATTACGGTATGTAGTTGTATGACTGCAATGCTGAGGTCTCGGGTTCGATCCTCGGATCGGGCAAAGTGATATTGGGTTTTTCTATTCAGTATCAGCTCGGAGTCTTTTATTTTTATTTTATTTGTTTATGGCGATAGGCTCGCCCCTTATCACATCATGGGACGGACTATGCACGGTGAAAAGTGGGTGCACTAGTTGCGCCTCTGTCTACCCCTTTGGGAATAAAAGTCGTGAGTGTGAGTGTGCAAATTATAATGGTTTAGTTATTAATATTTTGGTAATTGCAGTTATATATTCATATTAGATATCTTGTTATTCTCAAAGAATAAAGATCAAAACATTCACAAAGCCCGATTTCAATGTAGTGCCATTAATCCTATGACTTGCCTCTCTGACCAAAAATGATTGATGTGATTGGTATTTTAAAAAGAGAAAACAGATTTGAACTTTATTTTTAATATTCTTTTAAGTAGCCACGAAGTGACATTCTACATATTTTTTTATAGATCTATAAAGAAATATAAATCACATAGTGAAATCTTGTAATACTTATGGCATGTACCTATATGTATAGTTTAGGGATTAAAGAATGTCAGGCTTTTCATCCCGGTATCTTATGGTGCCCATGAGATATTAAACCCGGGAAATGACTTATTGGCTGACGGAACTCCTAGCAAAAAATAAAAATATAATCTGTTTGCTACAGCGTGCCCGGTATATGGCAATAGGCCCGCCCCATATTGCATGGGACCTAACAGAGCCGGCGGGGACAAGCCACGTATCAAATGGAGAAACCTCGCCCCTCTTCGACACCAATTTTGTAACACGTGGAACTCAAAATTAGAAAACATACATACGCCAGTTAATAAAAAAAACTGATCTGGCGAAATGTGGGTGTGATACACCTCTCTCTGGCCTTGAAAAAGGGAATGAAGCGTGATGCTATGTATTTATGCTACAGCGTAATTAACGCCAAATCTTTCACAAATTCTAATGTGGATAAAACAAAAACTACTTTAATATCTTGTGAAATTACTACATGTTTTTATAACAAAATAATACAACAGAGTTTGATATTGGGGAAAGGAACTAATTTAATTGGCGCATTTTAGTTTTGAAACATGTTAACTAGTCGTTGGTGGTTTTTATTATCAGCAAGATTTGCATCCAATAAACCATCAAATAAAATATAGACTACCCAAGGGACCGGACGTGCCGTGTAACGTTTACTGGTGGTAGGTCTCTCATATGCGAGAGTACATCTAGGTGGGTACCACCGCAATGTCTATTGCTACCCCCAAGCAGCAGTGTGCATGCACTGTTGTGTTTCGGTTTGAAGGACATTGTAGCTACTTGACATAATGAGACTTAACATCTTATGTCTCAAAACGTGTTTAAAAACCCCACGCAAAGTGTTGAATGATTTTTATATAATGCTTGTGGTTTCTTTTAATTCTTTGATTTTATTAATTTCACATCTCAGTTCTTTAAAACTATGTACATGCCTATTTTGTATTAAGGTACATTATATTGTTACATATATACGGAGACTATTTATAAACAATATGTCCATTTAAGTAGGTATATATGTAATTTAAAGTTATATTAGTCTGTAAGTCTTCATAAAATAAACAAATGTTTATTTTTCCGGGATAAAAAGTAGCCTATATCCTTTCCAGGGTCTCAAACTATCTCCATACCAATTTCATCGAAATCCGTTCAGCAGTTTCGAAGATGTGCAGTAACAAGCAGACAAAAATAATTATAAAAATCGCTGATTTGTGTTCCATTACTCTTCTTCAGTCACCCCTTTCTTTTTTATCACATTTCTTTCAATTTCCAGACACACTGGATTCTACTGCTTTATTATAGTATAAAGATTACCTCTATTGGTGCCCGACCGGGAAATCTAAACTAGCACCTCCCTGTCCACGTGATACGCTGCCACTAGACCTTAAAGCCAACCTTTTATTAATTTACTAAAGATTAGTAATTAAAAACGTATTACACCGGCCAGCCACATCGTCTGCAATGAATAGATTTTAGAACTCAACGGTATTGTGTTCTGTAGCTGTGTTTTATAAACGTTTTAATTGCTATTAATGAACTTCGGTAATGTATTCAAAAGCCAACTGACCTCGTCTGACTGTGGTTAATTACATTTACTAATAGTATTTCTGGCTACAAATTTTTGGGATACGTAGATACGCATTAGTAGGGACGATCTTGATTACCGTCCTGTTTTTATTACAGAATATGTTGCATAAAGAATTTAGTTTCTTTTAAGATTGGTCGTGCCCTTGACATCAACTTCCTTTGAAGGATTCACTTTCGTTAAAATTATGGGACAAGCATTAGATAAGTGATAGATCTTTTAGACAGTTTTATCTATAGAATGGGTCGTTATACGTTTATTATTATAATCGGAGGAATGATATTTTTTTTATTCTCTTTCATCCGCCTTAAAAGTTGACTTCCATAATTTCTTTACTCATGTGAGTTATCATGAACGGCGGTGGTTTCTTACCAACCTTACTCATGTACATAACTACTTTCTAACCAATGCTTTTAAAGTACTAGGGTATCATAATCCACTAGACACTAACAGTTCACGATAGCTAAGAGATTTCACATAATTTACAAATCCGCTCTACTAATATTTGAGCTTCGTATTCTAAAAATAGACCATGAAGACAAGATTCGAGGTCGCCTATGCAAATTGGATTCTCCTTACAACCGATAATTTTCCGTAATTGCCCTCGGCTATCTCCAAGGGCCTCGCAGCCTCCCACGCAGGGCTCAGCTCATATGAATGTATGTATAAGTATGAATATGAGTACCAATAAGTGCAATTTTACGTGTGCAGAGACTCTCTCACTCTTGTCCCATTTAGTTTCTAAACTGTGACTGTTCAAAATTTTTATTGTTAACAAACAAATTCTGTATTACATTTTTCCATCAGCAATTATCTAAATCTTCTTACTGAGTTTCCATTCTTCCATGTTTTTTTTTTATGATATAGGAGGCAAACGAGCAAAAAACAAACGTCAAAGGTCAACACAATTTTTCGGCTTATCTGTTCATGTGCTGCGATTACTATCATCAGGAACTCCAATACCGATTTCTGGTACAAAAAAAACATATTTACAGATTGCTTCTTTATCTATCTGTAGGTATGTTATGTACTTTGTATGTATTTGACGTGTTTGTACAGTCAGCCACATAAGTAGCTGAACAAATTCAAAACTTCAAAACGCCTATGCACTTTTGTTTTCTTACCAATTTTTATTTTCTCTTCACAAAAACACAATTAAAGGAATTCACTTTACTTTAATTAAAGAAAAATAAATGTTTCAATTAACCTTAACGCGTAAAAGCGATTTGAAATTTTGAGTTTGTTCAGCTACTTAGCCGGCCTGTTTGGAACTGGATATACACAGGCTCAGTGGCGTAACTATATCATCTGAGGCCCGTAGCAAATTCATTGGATGGGCCCCAGTAAAAATTGTTACGTTCATGGGCGTAGCTATAGCCTTCGCATAGGACCCCCTATGTCACGTATACCCCCCCGCATCAAAAATTGATGTAACATCTGAGCTCGCGGCCTTTCGGGTCGGGGCGGCTGGAGGCCCGTGGCATTTTGCCACCTCTGCCACGCTATAGTTACGCTACTGCACAGGCGGATCCCGGAACGCGACACTTACGCGGGTCACTTTGCCTTATATGCGGTGATCGCTATCCGTGCGGATACTGTGATAAATAGTTTTTACAATAGCTTAATTTTGTATGAATATTGTTTCATATTTATTATTTATGAACTTGTTATGTGAAAATCTATTTTTGATATTTTGATTTGCGTCTGGTCCCAAATAGCATTTTTTTTAAAACATTAATCAGAAACGATATTCAAGTCATTACAACAAATGTATTCCGCCATTTAGATTGCTTGCGACCTTTTATATGGCACCTAATATACAAGGTGCAGTATGGTTGGCGATATATGGGTGTTACACCGCTGCTTACCCCTGAGAAGGGAAAAATACGTGTGCCATTGTTACCTATGCACCCAATATATCGTATTTTTTGTTAGTATACAGAGTCGAATATTACGAAAATATTTTTATTAAACTTTTCATTCTTGTAACAGATGCAGTCTTGAAATAAACTATGAACATAATATTAAGTCCTTACATATGAAATTGGCGTTTTGTCGTACTAGCCACTTTGATCTGAAATATCTCCCCTTTGGTTAAGAATTCCAAATTCAAATTTATAAATGCATTTAACTGGTACGTTTGAGTTTCGAAAACAGTCATTTATTTGTTTTTTCCTGATTAGTTTTTTCTTTGGCGTCTTTCGTATCGCACAATGGAAAACATGAAATATCACTATATTTACGAGTATGAGTTCCACCGTAGCACCAGTGCTGCAGAAACAACTCGAAGGATTAACGATGTGTAAGGCGCAGGTTTCGCAAAAGAAAACAAGGTACGTTTTTGGTTCCAACGTTTTCGTTATGGAAATTTCAACCTACAGAACAAGCCCCGTGGATGACCGGAGACCAAGGTGGATAATGAAGAATTAAAGGCCATTTTGGAAGCCGATCCATCGCAAACCACTTTAGAGTTGGCTGCAGGCACATACCGAAATGAGCGATAAAAGAGTGATAAAACTGTTTTAATCCACTTAAAGCAAAATCGGGAAAGTAAAAAAGCTTGAAACAACACACACACTGCATAACAGACGGCCGCTAAACTAGAGGAGCTGCAATTGGAATGTCTGCGACATCCATCGCACTCCCCCGACCTTGCTCCAACAGATTACCATTTCTTCCATAATTTGGATAACTTTGTACAAGGAAAAAAGTTCAACTTTGACGTGGCAGTGCAAACCGTTTTCAGAGAGTTTATTGATTCTCGTCCCCATGGTTTTTTTAGTAAAGGTATCAATGAAATCCCTATGAGATGGCAAAAGTGCATAGATAACAATGTTGCATACTTTAATTAATTAATTATATATTACAAAAAAAAAACGACTTTGTATTCCTCCCATAAAAAACGCACTTTTCATATGTAAGGACTTAGTATATATTTTTCGTACAAAGTGCAAAATGCTGTAAACAGCCGTTGAATGTATGAGGATGTATACTTCAGCCTCACTGTTAGGGTTCCTTAAGTGGTGTAACGAAACCTTTTTGCTATAAAGAAAATTGTACCAGATACCGATATTTGGACCTGACTTTTAAATGACCACCATTTATAGTTAAATAACTAAAGTGACGTTCCGGTCTCACTCGGCAAACAAGCAATAAGAAATGCTGAGATAATTTTTGATACAGACGAAGACCGCAACAGTTTGATGATTGAAAACCAATTTTTTGATTGCCCTGTTCTTCATCAAGGCAGCGTATTAACTTAGACGTTTAAGAATAAAAAATGCACGAAATAATAATTTCATTTTGAATCAGAATGCTAACTAAACTGTATCATCCAAAACGTGCCCACAAAATGGTATCAAAATCGTTGCCTAGTTATTATTAAAGAGATACTAGTTTGCTGTATTTGGCACGAAGCCAATAACGAGAAAATCATTCCGAATACCTTACAATGAATAATCATCAATAGTTATATTGGATATTTCCGATAATCTAACGTTTTAGTAATGCCGTGTTGTTAGGGACCACATGAAAACTACGTAAATATTTTTACTAAAGTGATTTTTTCAGTATTCGTATAAATTCGCAGTTCGCATTTGCATCTCGTTCCATTATTGAAGATTAGCGCCTAAGAAATTAAGTCACGTGTACGTGACTTAATTTCTTAGGTAGGAATTTGTACTGTAGTACAAATTACACACATGCGTATTTTTTAATACATCAATGCATGCGTAACATAATATATAACCCTTTTTTCCCATTCAGGGGTATACTTTTCGCTAGCTATAAGAGGTCATATTTGATGGGGGGCGTATCTAAAACTTTTTAAGAATACCCGCCTTTTTCTATATTAATATTTTTATTCTTATCCATGACTTAGTATTTACTTGTCAACGGACCACGACATTATATACTATATGGCCTAATCCGAAATTGGAACTCAGAACCTATCCCAGAAAGGGCGGAACTTGACTGATAATTCTCTCACCGATCTTTTTTCGTACAATGTATAGCTTGTTCCCTCGTGTAAACATCAGTTCTAATCAGTTCTCGGCGGGCCATGTAATTCATTACGCTGAAAGCTTGCCTACTTCTCATTTCATTACAACAAATTTTGTTAGAAGTTAAAGCTTCCTTTATACTGTTTATATACAAAAACCTTAAATTTCCTTAGGTCTTAATAGTTAAGTTATATATAATTTCTAATAATAGTAATTTAACTAATCTGTAATTTGTCATTAATCATGTGAAATTGAGATTCTTACAGGCAAACAATTATGCATTCCCTGTAGCATTGTAAATACAACTAGTATATTGCCTACCTATGAATACCTATTACGACACACTCAACATCAATCAGTACAAACAGCACAACCTTTCAAAAACACAGACACATGTTCCTTTGAACGCATTAGCTTCCCACGTATTTGCGATGCAAGTCACGAGTCAAGAGCAAGGCGTGCGGTTTGACGAGCGGACTCATCTCACGATTACATCTTCCCGTAGTATTATAATGCTCTTTGATTACATCTGTACGAGCAAACAAACTCAACTAATTCGAGATATTGAAATTTCGACAATGATTATATTTATACAGAAATAAATGAAATTGCAATGTCTGTTATTAATAAGGACGATTATGGCAAACTGTAAGGATGTTCGTTAGAAGTAAACACAAAAACCTAGAAAGAATTTGGATTAAATTTGATATACAGCTAGACCATGCCCTCAATTAACATATATTTTTCGATAAAATGCACAGTGAGATTTTTATTTCAGAAAAGGTCTTTATCGCGGACAGAGTCACGTGAAACAGCTGGTAGTCGTATAAAAATGATGTACTTGTAAAAACTTATGACTCAATGGCCTCTTAATGTTCAAACCTCAAAAGAGAAATACGCCACTTTTGAAGTAAATCGTTATACCAAACATCGTAAAAGTGGCATTGGAGGCGAAATGATGGAAATATAGAACAGAAAGTAAAGAGGATTTATGCCAACTCAACTCTTGTGAAGCCGATATAACTATGAAGCTACAATGCTCGTAATATTTAGAACAAGTATAGGATTTTCTTTAATGAACACTCTACAATACACAGACTGAGTTCTCTTATGTATGCTAACATGTTACAGCGCATTCCGATTGAGAGTGCAATGAAGTCTTTATTGTAACTGCGTATTTTGTGACTTTTTTTTGTATTACGGTACGACTGCAATGCTGAGGTCTCGGGTTCGATAGGCTTGCCCTCTATCACATCAGGGGACGAAATGCGCACGGCGAAAAGTGGGTGCACTAGTTGCGCCTGAGTGAGTGTGTGTATGTGTGTTATTTAAATGATACAACTATTGTGATATGAAGATAGGAAAGCATACGATAAGGCTAAGGTTGCCTGGAAGAGATCCTTGTACCGATGAGACCACCCATTGTACTCCATAGATTGAAGAAATTGTATCCATCTTCTTTGCGTTTCTTTTTAATAAATAGTAATATATTTAATGTATTGGATTTTTATTATAGGACCTGTGGAAAGATGTGTAAACAATATTTTGCAATTACTATTATAGGACTTTTTAACTTTGACTTTGTATGGGTAATTATATTTTGCTTAACATTATAATACTTAATATAATATTTACTTAAACTGATACTCTCAATTTCTTTTAGACATATAGTGATTATTTATTATGTAATTTGTTATTAGTTTATTTTGATTTGTAAGAGGATATAAATAAAATGTATTAGGTAGCTACTGATTATAATTTGTACGCCACACTGGCCAAACATGATTGATCATTTTATATATAGATTTGAACAACTTGCATATTGTATGTATACTCATGTTTCACAAATAAAGAAAATTTGAATATCTATAATAGTAAAAAATCATGTAAAAATTTATTTAACCCTTACCTATATTTAAGCATATTGGCCACTCTCTCATTTTCTATCCTTTAAGTGTTTCTTCCACATAAGACTTCTTTGATGAAAATCAAGAAATATTGCCATATTTCATAGATTTACTTACAAAAAAAAATCTATACATAGGAAAATACCCTAGTGCCTACATCTGAAAATCCACATTTCAACTATTATACTCTCCCAAATCTTCTGTAGAAGGCCAAACATCCTATGCCACATTCCTTAAAAGATACTCTTCCAATGGACCTTTACTTTATTTATTATATAAATCAGAAAAGGTCCGAACGTGCATGAAGTATCGCAGATACGGATTTCTGATTGAGTGAGACCCTCGTCAATACTTGTTCCGGACGTGATCGTAGCAGAAAGGATGATCACAAGGAATCTATATCTTTTCATACGTATAGTTTTGTCATGGATATTCGTATACTATGACGTCATTTTTGAGATATTTATATTATAGAAAAAGTATCTAAATAATAATTAAAAGGTTTGTTTTAAATGTTACTGTTATCGAAAAACTAGTACGTAACGCTTAGAGCTGATTTCACCGTTTCCTGCTTAATGCTACGTGTCACATAAATGTCTAACCAACCAAATACAAAAGTCACACTCTAATCTATGCTACCAAATAAATGTCAATAAAACGACTACTATCTACATTAACTGTTTTATACGATAACTGTCAAATAAAATTTACTTGTCACCTGTGAAACTGGCCCTTAATCTAGTTGTCTTTAACTACCGCGCCACGCAGATGATGTCAATTTATATCAGACACATGACACAAAATGGTGGCAATGAACTGTCAACATTTTGTTTCTACAATTAGCAATTTAGTGGTAGCAGCTTTCAACTGATAAACCGTTGAATAGTGTTAATTAGTTTCTTTTTTTTTATTGGATTGAATGACGAGACGAGCATGCCGTTCGCCTGATGGTAAGC
The DNA here is from genome assembly GCA_947568825.1 of Sphinx pinastri. Classification (NCBI taxonomy): domain Eukaryota; kingdom Metazoa; phylum Arthropoda; class Insecta; order Lepidoptera; family Sphingidae; genus Sphinx; species Sphinx pinastri. The sequence goes on along the minus strand of OX387624.1, from coordinate 14,568,776 downwards.
GATACGACCACCCATAAACAGTAGCAACAACATCCAGCACCTTGAGTTACAAAGTATTGTGTAGCATTCCACTGCGCTCGTCATCCTGAGACATAAGATGTTAAGTCTCATTATGTCCAGTAGTTACACTGGCTACAATGTCCTTCAAACCGAAACATAACAGTGCATGCACACTACTGCTTGGCGGTAGAAATAGACATTGCGGTAGTACTAACCCAGACGGACTCTCACATATGAGAGACCTACCACCAATAAAATCTGTCAGTTTCATAGTCCTTAGACCGTACATATTATAAACCAAAGTCCCGCCACGTATGTCTGTCTGAACGCGATAAACCCATAAACAATTTGATATGTAGATAGTTTGCGGCCCTAGAAAAGGCATAGGCTACTTTTTATCTCAGAAAAACTCTTTCCCGCGGGCGAAACCACGAGCAAAAGGTAGTAATTGTATGAAAGCGAAATGTCAGCGTTTGCGCAGGCGTTAAATCAAAATATGGCGACTTGTGAGTAATTGTCACCGCTCGTTAGTTATGACTATGTGCACATAGTGCCATCTTAATATATATAAATCTCGTGTCACAATGTTTGTCCTCAATGGACTCCTAAACCACTTAACCGATTATAATAAAATTCGCACACCATGTGCAGTTCGATCCAACTTGAGAGATAGGATAGTTTAAATCTCAAATTATAGTCGCAATTTTAATTTATTGCTCATTATTTGTCTGTTATTATTTGACAGTCACAATTATCTTAACTCCAAATGATTCTAACAGATGTCGATACCTTTCGACTGGGTTGAGTAAGTAATCAATAGATGGCGCTGCTATGAATGATTCTAACAGATGTCGATACCTTTCGACTGGGTTGAGTAAGTAATCAATAGATGGCGCTGCTATGAATGATTCTAACAGATGTCGATACCTTTCGACTGGGTTGAGTAAGTAATCAATAGATGGCGCTGCTATGGTAAATCTACGAACGTGTCATATAAGCTACATTTTAAGCGGGACTTTTATACCGGGAAAACTCATTCACGCGGGCGGAGCCGCGGGCAAAAGCTAGTAGATTATGTGGATTGCAGTCCATATATAATCAGTATTATGTAATCACTAACTGACCCCGCAAACCTTGTTTTGCCATCAGTTATCGACCGGGGTTAAAAGTTATTAAAAAATAGGGGTTAATCGTAGAGAGGTAAAAATTTTGGGTTGTATGTATTTATGAATGCTGTATCATAAAAAATTTAACAAAAAAAATTGTCTAAAAAATAAAAAATAATTAAGGGGTGGACCACCGTTAACATGTAGGGGTATGAAAAATAGATGTTGACCGATGCTCAGACCTACCCGATATGCACACAAAATTTCATGAAAATCGGTCGAGCCGTTTCGGAGAAGTTTGGCAACAAACATCGCGACACGAGAATTTTATATATTAGACTAGCTGTTGCCCGAGGCTCCGCCCGCGTGAATGAGATTTCCCGATATAAAAGTCCTGCTTTATATTTTCCCGGTTAATCCAGGATATAATCTACCCGTGTGCCAAATTTCATAGAAATCGAAAAGTTATTAAATTACTAAAATGGCTATTAAAAAATAGGGGTTGATCGTAGAGGGTTGAAAATTTAGGGTTGTATGTTTTTTTAATGCTGTATCATAAAAAAATTAAAACAAAAAATCTATCTAAAACGATAAAAAATAAAAATTAGGGGTGGACTACCCTTAACAGTTAAGGGGATGAAAAATAGATGTTGGCCGATTCTCAGACCTACCCGATATGCACACAAAATTTCATGAAAATCGGTCGAGCCGTTTCGGAGGAGTTTGGCAACAAACACCGCGACACGAGAATTTTATATATTAGATATTTCAATCGACACATCAGTCGAAGTAAACAAAGCTATAATGTGTCGCAATTCAACATTCTTTTACATTTTAGGCGCCAAATTTATGACATATTTATTTATCTTAAGCCGTTTTCGTATTGCGATTTGTCTTGTACGCAGTCGTTGGTTGATATCCGTAGGGAAAAATGTCCTTTTATGAAACAAGTGAAACAAATTCCGAAACATAGGCGTTTGTTCGATACAGTTTCTTGTTTACACAGACTGAATCCCGAATATGTTCTCATATACGACTTCATTAAAGGTTAACTTAGTAATTTCTATACGTATTCTAATCTATACCTTTCTTTTAATTTTTTTTTTTCTTTTGTTTTTCACACTTGTTTATTGGTTCAATGTATTCATTGTAACATGTAGCGCTTGGTGAGTAGCACCTTTTACTGTAAAATCTCGGCATCTGAGACACAGGATACCCTAGTTCAGATGCCAAGGTTCCACGATTTTGTAAAATTCGGAATTGTTACAATAAACATTTTTATTTTTTATTTTTATTATTATTTATACCTACTAATATTATAAAGAGGAAAGATTTGTATGTAAGTATGTTTGTAACGAATAAACTCAAAAACTACTGAACGGATTTCTATGAAATTTGGCACACGGGTAGATCATGTCCTAGATTAACACATAGGCTACTCTTTATACCGGAAAAATATTTTTATCCCGGAAAAACTTTTTCACGCGGGCGAAGCCGCGAGCAGAAGTCTAGTCTAAAATAAAATTGAAAGAGTTGATAATTTATGGAAATACTATGGAGATTTTAAATAGCGATATTAGATTTCTGTATATAATTTAAGGACGCTAATTTATTTTAAGCTTAATTAGTATTATACCGAAGCCGATTCAACTGATATTCTGTGTTAGAATTAATCTTCAAAACGAATTGATTGAAGGACAAATATAGAAAGAAAGAAAGGTTTATTTTGTACTGGATATTACAACTTTTCCCGTAAAGTTATACGCGCTAATATGTCCTAGCAAGGTCAACTTACAAGGGACTATCGTAAAACCATGACCTAGTAGACAGAGCCGCGAACATAATCTAGTTCACAGTCCAAGCAATCAAAGTCAATAGATATACATATTGAAAGACTATCACAATGAAATGACTAAACATGTGCTTTCAACGTTGTCGGAATATCGGAGCTTACTTTAGAACAATACTGAGCTTACTACAGGCAGCAGTGTAGGTATCTACACCGAAAATCGAAATGAAGTTTGAAAACGTTGAGAAAATAGACAGTACCAAAAGTAGGTAGAATTGGACTAGGTGTTGCTCCCGGTGCCGCTCGCGTGAATGACCTCTTCTGGAGTAAAAGTCTCACTATATATTTTTCCGGGAGAAAACCTTTAACCTTCCTTCTTCAAACGAGGCTTAAAAAGAGTAATGTCCCTACGGTAGGCAGCGGCTTGTCTGTGCCCCTGGCATTGCCGAGTCCATGAGCAGCGGTGGCCGCTTACCATCAGGCGGGCCGCTAGCTCGTCTACCTATACCCGCATAAAAAAAAAAGAAAAAAATGTTAAATGTAAGGTCTACTCGTGTGCCAAATTTCATTCAATTTCGTGTTTTTATATGATGATACTACGTTCATTTTGAATAATATTTAGGTATTTCAACAAAGTTATTTACATTAGTAATACATTATATAATAATTATCGTGAAGGTTGTTCGGTAGATAGAATCGCAGATAATATTATATTACGCTAGATAGATAAATAATACAATTTATACTCAGTTCGATTCCGAACTTCGCTTATTCGTAATTTCGATTTGATTTTCGGCAGCTACCCAGGCGCCGGCCGGTCAGGTAGTCGAGACAATTAATGTAAATCACGAGGTTTGTTGATTTCGAAATACCCACCAAAACTTGACCAGTCGGGTAATTTAATCAATGTATCCAGACATTCTTCGCTCAGAAACTAGCCTGGAATTTAGGTACTACATGAAAGTATAAAATATGAAAGTATGTAACATTATGACGCTTTTCTCTAGAAGATTGCTTATCTGTGCTACATATATTGTAAATAATAAACTTTATGTTTGAACGTTCTAGAACTAATTTACGCAGCGCATTTAAATTAATAGACTTGGTCATATTCCCAGTTTCATCGTAGAATTCATTTGTTTATAATAGACTATAGTAATTTGCTTTTGAAATGCAGTACCATCATAACTCGACTGTATACTCCAATTAGCGTCCCTGAAATAAACAATAATGTTATTCCCTTCATTGTTTTGCAGCCGCATACTTGGATTGCCTAACTAATGAGATTCTAGATTCAAAATCAAGCAAACAATGTTAATGTGTATTTTACAGTTCCAACTAACATACATGAGTTAATTGATATTGTATTTTATGCATCATAATATACTGACTTAGTTTTGTTACATCACAAGACGTCAAAGAGCTTGGCGCTCCATGAGTTTATTATTTGCACATCAAACTAACCCTTTGGCGATAAATTTGAGCTTAACATACAAATGTTACATAATTGCCAAAGGTTACGAACGCCACAAATTCTCATGTTTATAAGCCGCAAGATAAAGGGGATAAAAAACATTTTTATCACCCTGTTTACTTTGTAAACACGTGACAGTGTGTCAAGGATGGACATCGCAAACAACACCGACAAATACTGGCGATAATGCAAACAGGCTTCGTAATGAAATCCCTGATCGACGATAATCCGCATATCAAACATGAGTGTGGAAGATTATGAAGATTGTTGTTACATTCAAATAAACTGTTGAATGGATTTGAGAAAATTCGGCGTAGAACTATCATCATCATCATCATCAACCACATTACGTCCACTGCTGAACATAGGCCTCCCCTAAAGATTTCTAGACGAACCTGTCAAAAGCAGTCTGCATTCAGCGTGTTCCTGCGACCTTTATCAAGGCGTCAGTCCACCTTGCAGATGGACGGCCGACGCTGCGCTTCGCAGTACGTATTCCTAACTCCGGCATAGGTAAACTAACTCTTAGATTATATAAGGATATTTTTAATGCGGGAACGTGCAGTAAAATTATGAGATACTTATTCTTAATGAGTTTTAGCTATTATCACTTTCTGTTTTACATTTGAGAGTCAAAAAGACACACATAAGGTTTATGAGGAACGAACCACTGTATGAAGCTTTACAGCATGCCATATGCTGGCACTAAATACATTCGGTACCTACAACCGTCTCACCAGCAATTTCAGATAACCATATGTGATATGTTAAGTACTACAGCTTTCTTTACACTTGTATATCCAAATAAGAGTAAAGTATACGTGAAACATAAGAACAATACGCACGGAAACTTGACTCCGTCGTAGTTTCCTCACATTGTTTGGGTGAAATTTCCTTCTTTCATGTCAAGGGCAGGCTAGGTTCAACGCCAACCGCTGGAGATCCGCGGCAACGTAACATTTATAAAAATATTATAACAAAACAAAATTGTTATCTATCCTGATTCATCATTCATTCATACCAGCCCTGTATTATATACTGCCCACTGCTGAGCACGAGCCTCCTCTACAACTGAGAGGGTTAAGGCCTTAGTCCACCACGCTGGCCTAGTGCGGGTTGGCAAACTTCACATACCTTCGAAATTCAGAGAACTTCTCAGGTATGCAGGTTTCCTCACGATGTTTTCCTTCACCGTTAAAGCGAAGCGTTGTGAATTATCCTGATTCGAATGCAGTCAAAAAGATAATATTGCATTGAATGTAGAATTTGTTTGATGTAGTGTGTCTAGTTAGTTAATTTACATTGTGAGAATAATTAAAATACTTCTAAACCAACCTTAGGACCCTATTCATTCAATTGGTAGAAATGCTTGGGATTAGTTTAGAACTCGTAGCTTTGTGCTACGACGGTCTGTCGCTACGTTCCTTCGTAGCGAACTACGAAATTTGTGTTCTACGATCACAGGAAATGTTAGACCGTGTAATTCGTAGCAAGCTATAAAGTGATACTGCTTTGATGAGGTAAGTTTTTTTATTTATAATATTTATCATACCAAAATCATTGATTAGTACAATTTGTACATAAACAAATTGTAGACATGAATCACATACACCCACATTCCAAGTAGATTTTAATTAAAATTCATAAAATACTAAATTATGCTGATGACATTAACTACTTTAATTACGTACGTTATTACATTGATGGAGTTTCTTAAATCCCACGTATTGTGGGGCCTTTTATTGTAATCCACGTGGAAAATAAGTCTTAATTTTTATTGATAACATATTTTTTAATCCAACTTCTTAATTTACCTTTTATAATATTATTTGCATTTGATTATACAACGCAGGTTCTATTAAAATAACAATGATTTATTCACGACTAAAACAAACATTTGCTTAAGACGTATTGAAACTCGAGCTGAGGCGAGTCTCAGTATATTTGATACGAGAGCAATGATCCTCAAAACACACAAGCATATCAACACGTGTCTGAGACTCAAAGTGACTAGAGATTACATTACTAATATGACACAAAGATATAGTTACGAGTTATCCTTACATAGTATAAAATAAAGTCGCCCGCCTCCTTTATACGCGATAAACTCAAAAACTACCGAACGGATTTCGTATGGAGATAGTTTGAGATACTGGAAAAGTTTTAGGCAATTTTTTATGTCGGAAAAATAGATGGCGGGACTTTTATTCTAGAAAAATACTTTCACGTGCGCCAAGCCGTGAGCAAAAACTAGTTTTATATATGAAACTAGTGGGTTAGAAAGAAGTTTTCCTGTCACAGACCGTATTTTTTTTTTATTGCATTGAATGACGAGACGAGCATGCCGTTCGCCTGATGGTAAGCGATACGACCACCCATAAACAGTAGCAACACCATCCAGCACTTTGACTTATTGTATTGTACGTAAACTACCTTTCATCTTTTTAGACAACAGCGCCACCTTGGTTCCACCTTGGTTCACATTATCCAATCTTCCAAGCAGCGCGGCAGCGATTCAAACACACTCATAAAATTTTATTGAAATCGATCAGGAGGTTTGGGCGGATTAGCGTGTACGAAAAAAGAGTTTTATAGAAAACTAGCTTTTGCCCGCGGCTCCGCCCGCGTGAATGAGTTTTCCCGGTATAAAAGTCCCGCTTAAAATGTAGCTTATATGACACGTTCGTAGATTTACCATAGCAGCGCCATCTATTGATTACTTACTCAACCCAGTCGAAAGGTATCGACATCTGTTAGAATCATTCATAGCAGCGCCATCTATTGATTACTTACTCAACCCAGTCGAAAGGTATCGACATCTGTTAGAATCATTTGGAGTTAAGATAATTGTGACTGTCAAATAATAACAGACAAATAATGAGCAATAAATTAAAATTGCGACTATAATTTGAGATTTAAACTATCCTATCTCTCAAGTTGGATCGAACTGCACATGGTGTGCGAATTTTATTATAATCGGTTAAGTGGTTTAGGAGTCCATTGAGGACAAACATTGTGACACGAGATTTATATATATTAAGATTATGATGAACATTTCTAGCTTTTCCCGTTTGATTTTCAAAAATTAGTTTTTCTTACAATTTTTTCCTGACAATTGCGAACACAATAAAAAATTATCAGCAAAATCGGTAAAGCCGTTCTCCAATGATGCTCTTATAAGTACAGGCGGCAAGTGTGTTTTTATCTATAGATAGATGTCAAATTCTCCGATATATACATTACTAGCTTTTGCCCGCGGCTCCGCCCGCGTGAATGAGTTTTCCCGGGATAAAAGTCCCGCTCTATATTTTCCCGGGATAAAAAGTAGCCTATGTGATAATCCAGGACATAATCTACCGGTGTGCCAAATTTCATCGAATTCCGTTCAGTAGATTTTGCGTGAAAGAGTAACAAACATCCATACATACAAACTTTCGCGTTTATAATATTAGTAGGATTTTTGTGCATCTGCAGTGGTCTTGGTGCTATAAATAAATAACAATTATTGTAAATTAATTTATAATTGTCAATTAATACTGGCCGTATTGGAGGAGGCATATGTGCAGCAGTGGACTAAAATATAGGATGGTGATTATGATGATGATGAATTAATACTTAAAAAAAGAAATGTACATCACCTTCTAAAATTATCTTATTTGAATCATGTAGCTAAGATAACATCTGGATTTTTCATAATTCCGGTATTAAAAACCTTTGAACATTCACGCTAGTAAACTATTAACGCCCGTCAACGCACGCTTATTTATAGTTATAAGTTTATTTCCTTATCTAAATGGACACCGGTGTCCACCGCGGGCGTTGAAGTATTACGAAATATAGGAATACCAGAATAATATAATAATATACCAGATACTGGTGGTAGGTCTCTCATATATAAGAGTCCGTCTGGGTGGGTACCACCGCAATGTCTATTTCTGTCGCCAAGCAGCAGTGTGCATGCACTGTTGTGTTTCGGTTTGAAGGACATTGTAGCCAGTGTAACTACAGGACATAGTGAGACTTTACAACTTATGTCTCAGGATGACGAGCGCAGTGGAATGCCACACAGTACTTTGTAACTCAAGGTGCTGAATGGTGTTGCTACTGTTTATGGGTCGTATCGCTTACCACCAGGCGAACGGCATGCTCGTCTCGTCATTCAATGCCATACAAAAAAAAACAAACAGGCGTACTCTTGACTATCTGCTAATAGGTTATATAAATTTTATATTCCTTACAGAACTTCGCAACGAAGAAAGAGCGTCTATTTAAAAGTTTCACTATCAGACACAACATTCTCAAGAATTCAGACTAGAATCTACGACCCGACATTAAATATGTGGTAATGAAATCTATCTGAGTTACAAATGTTGGGATCGTAAATTAATATATAAATTTGATTCCATATTATATAACTAGATTTAATTGAAGACCTGGTATGCCGGAGCTAAACTATTTAATGACCGTAAAATCAACATCAATAACTGACAGTTTAAGCTACTTGAATTTGCTGCGCTCTACAATAAGAAGCATTGAAAATTTCATTGTTTCGGATTAGCTTTTTTATTGTCATTCACTCGAGTATACACTTATTAGGGCTGACGCCACCCGTTGCTGATAAATGCTACTCAGCACAAAAGTATTGAAAAAAAAGAGAAAGAAACAATGAACAATTGATAACAAAAAAGTAAGCCCGGAGTTTCTTTTTGCCTTTCTTCTTCGGGTCGTCATCGCTTAGGTAGCTAGTGAAAGGCTGGTAGGTGAGCTAGGCTAGGACCTGTAGTGTCCTCACCGGTGAGGATCGCGACGCGTTCTTCCCATTATTTTTTAATAAAATGATCTCTTTATTATATACTCGTTCCTGCCAGCCCGAGCTGCCTTTTTTGTTTTTGTTTATTTCTCATCATAGATTTTACTCCCAATAAAAATGTCGGTAGTTATATAAGTGACCATCGGTATTAATAATAATTATTAATATAATCAATGTATAAGCCGGCCAGATACAAAAGTCACAGTTTAATCTATGCTCAAAATCTACATTAGCTATTTAATACGATAACTGTCAAATAAAATTTACTTGAAATCTGTGAAACTGGCTCTTAATCAATTTTAATTCGCTGTATAGTCGATGATTTTAGGGATACTGGTTGACTCTCGTATTTCTTTCATAAACAGCAAAAACATTCATAGGTAGGTAAAAACATAAAATATTACCACGCATAAGAAGCACATGTCATTGACGAACATCATAAATGGAGGGAGGCTCGTAAAATAGAATTTTCGTGAGAGAACGTTCATTTTCTCATGCAGCATACGTCAATATCATACATCGGTGGAATATAAAGTAAAAATATTATATTATCATACGAAAACAAGCCGAATACATCGCCTTCCAATTTACCGGAGTCCTTTTTTTTTATCTCCGTATAACAGTTTATAAATAAATCAATAAAAAACAATTTAAATGTTGATCTATGCGTGTCACCCGTAAATGCATAGTCCCTGAGTAGTTATTAACTATAAACTCTATTTATAGATGGCAACACTATAAAATAATTACATATTTATAAATTTCATACAAAATATTCTTAATATGATTCCAAAATATGCTCATGCGAATTTTCAACATTGAAATAAAACTACCTACCGTTGACCATGAAGGCTGCAATGACTTCCACAATATAGAGAGTAAGAATTAAACAAATTATTGCAAAGAAATCCATTCAGTAGTTTAATATCAATGTTGAATATAGTTTATCCATGATAAAATAGCGTTAGAACTGGGATTGTAAAAAGCAAGTTGTGGTTACCACTAGACCTTTCTGTCTTGGGCGCCTATCTGAAAGAATGTCCATACAAAATGCCCCATTCTAGGTCACGAGCTAAAAAATATGCATGATACGCAGGCTCCATCTATCATCTTTTCAGGTTTTAATCTTCGTAGACGAGCTTATAATTCACGAAATAACTTACAAGCGCCTCTGATTCTGTCACATTAATTGTCTGAACTCTGAATTGCTCGTAATGATATCCGATTATGACAATTAATTATTGAGATGAGACAAATAACCAGAGAATATTTGGGTGATTTCATTCATCTTACCGATAATAATGCGTGTGAGCTTTGAATGTTGTAAAATATAGTATCATCTCTATGGCGGTAATTTTTAATTAGATTTTTCAACATCATAACATTATTCAAAGAAGTATCCTTCGCTATCTAAAAACAAAATATGATAAATACATTATTGAACAGATTCGAATACGGAAAAACATTTGTCATTCAATCTTAAAATAATTTGTAACAGCGTCGTTATTGGAAATCTCGTACTTATTATCAACTAGTTTTTGCCCGCGTGAATGAGTTTTCCCGGGATAAAAGTCCCGCTTTATATTTCCTTTATATTCATGGGATAAAAATAGTAGCCTGTGTGTTAATCCAGGACATAATCTACCCGTGTGCAAAATTTCATCGAAATCCGTTCAGTAGTTTTTGCGTGAAAGAGTAACAAATATCCATACATCCAGACATCCATACATCTATACTTACAAACTTTCGCGTTTATAATATTAGTAGGACTTTATATCAATTCCAGTAGCAGCCCTAGCATGTAGTTGTACTACCAAATAAAACATTACAACCGTCGATGTGCAGAATATCGAGTGGAAGGCCTTAAATCACTCATTATTTAGCGTATAATAGCGCGTGAAATACAAATGAGCAGTCATTGAATTTCTACTTGATAAATTGATCTGAATAGCTCGCCATTTGCGCTTAATTAATGCGTATGTTCATTATCCAGTGAAATAAATAAATTCGTACGTGGTAGAACCACGTACGAATTTATTTAAGAAGAATTCTTTCACTTTTAGTTTAAATTTATTACGAAATGAAAGTGTTTATTTTTACCTTAAGACCTTTTTTTTTTTATAATGGCATTTGTTTTCACATTTTGCCAATGTCATGTTTGGTTTGTATATTTTATTATCTGCAGAATGTCGAAGTAAAGCAGTGGCTACCTTACCAAGACTTTATCGAGGAGTTTTGGCGGCAACAGAAAAAACACTTGATTAGCACAATTATTTCAATTCACTTCATTTGAGCTCTTTAATAGAACTTTATTGGATAATATACCACCATAATTATGCAAAATAACACTAAATATCACCAAAATAATGAATTAAAATAAGAGCACCTCATGACACTTCCAAGTTCCCGCCAAAACTCCCTTAAGACCTTTATTGATAAAATTCAAATGAGAATATTTATTGTTATGCAACAATTGATGTATAAAAAAAAACCTTATGCAACGTATGGATTTCCCTTGCTTAGCTTATTTACAAACATATAATTTATATTTGCTCGATTTTGTAATTAATAAATAATAAATGTTTCCTTTCATTTCCACGTCAATCGTCTTATACTCAGAAATAGCAGAAGTTAAACTAAGTTTTAAAATTAAACTTTAACATAGTTAATTTACAGTTGTATTTAAATCCAAACCCGTTACTAATAACCGCTTAGTCATTATTTTATGCTAAAGAACATAATTATGTACTCTTTACCAAATCTTGGTATCGTAATGTTTCTTGTCAGTAAAAGAAAAATCCACACATGCTACGACCGAGACAAGATTCATTGGGACAAAATTGCTCCCAGTTTCGTTCAAAGATGTCCACTGTTGAGTAACTTGGGATTTAGAGCTCAAGTAACATTGTTAAACATGGATAAAATGTCACAAATATTTTTTTACTGTGTTTTTAACGTAGATGACAAAGGTTCTTGTGGATCTTAGAGCATTTACTAAGTTGGGGATTGACAGATGTGTATTTACAATATTCATAGTTGAAAAGAAACCAGTTCACGCTTCTTTATAAAGTATTTTTTTACAAGCGAGAGGTGAAGAAGCAAACTCACCTACCTGATGCATGGTAAACATAAACATCGTCCGTCTGGGTGGGTACCACCGCAATGTCTATTTCTACCGCCAAGCAGCAGTGTGCATGCACTGTTGTGTTTCGGTTTGAAGGACATTGTAGCCAGTGTAACTATTGGACATAATGAGACTTAACATCTTATGTCTCAGGATGACGAGCGCAGTGGAATGCCACCCAGTACTTTGTAACTCAAGGTGCTGGATGGTGTTGCTACTGTTTATGGGTGGTCGTATCGCTTACCATCAGGCGAACGGCACGCTCGGCTCGTCATTCAATGCAATAAAAAAATTAAAAATCAACAATGGTTCAAATGGTTTAATACACCCTCAGTGATGCATTACCATAGTCGTTTGTAAAATATTATGTTTCCAATAATATTTATATGAAATTATATATTTATATGATTTTTGTAATAAGTAATGTTATATGCTAACACGGTAAAAAATAGTGGAAACCGAAATAATGAAAATTTATTTAATTCAAGAACGTTTCCCAAATTAACGAAACCCTACTCAGTTAATTACTGCTTACATAAGCACAATAAAGGGTCTTAACACCTTAAACAGTTAATAAATTGCGGTGTTATTCAAAATGTGTTCTGGTCAGCCGTTAGCGAAAGTTCGTCTGCACCGGTACAAAAATTATTGTGTCTCAGCATTGAAACAAAAGCAATTTTTGTCCATGGCGATACTTATGTCGCAAAAGATTTTCGCAGTGCTATATGTCTGACAGTGATTTGTAATGAAAAGTTCTAGGCTATGTTTAGCGGCTAATAAAAACCAACACATACACACATTTACACACACTCACGCCCGTTATCTCCGAAGGGGTAGGCAGAGGTGCAACTAGTGCACCCACTTTTCGCCGTGCGTATTCCGTCCCATGATGTGATAGGGGGCGAGCCTATCGCCATATCGGGCACAAATTCCAGACTCCGGGCTGATACTGAGTAGAAAAACCCAATATCACTTTGCCCGACCCGGGGATCGAACTCGAGACCTCAGCATTGCAGTCGCACCGTAATACAACTACGCCACCGAGGCAGTCTTAAATCAATAAAAATAAAAATCAATAGCTTAGATTTTTTTAATGCGGTAAGATTTTAAAGATCCGTAGAGAAAACATTATAACCCCCTTAACTTCTCTAATTTCTCAATTTGTCCAAACCTAACCAGCTCATAATTCTTTTGGCTGTTATATAATAGCATAAAGGTAAGCGTTGGTGATGACTTATCAATAATGAATCGTTTGTTGACTTACGCTGAAGCATGTTAGAGAAATTAGTCAATGAGATTGGCGTATTAATTTCCACAATTAGCTTACTCAACATGATTAATAAAATCGTAATTATTTTAGCACAAAATACTCGGTGTAAGAGTTATGTAACAATCGCTGAATATGTTTGAAAAACTCTTGTACACCGGTTTGTAGAAGGGCGAGTAGTATAACAAACTGTGCCCAAGAGACATGTCCTCGAGCGCTGTTTGTTTGGTTGTTGTAAATTTACAACTTATGCACTTCGTTTTGTTTGGATTTTCTTTGGGGATTGCAGTTTTCGAACAATAAAAGCTTAGTAGTTACAATTAATCCCTAAATGATTAGTCAGAGTTGAACGCGTTTATTCCCCGCGAGAAAAAAAGAAAGAGTTGTAAGTGCAACTAAACTTCACCAAGCTTCTAATATACTAGGTGTTGCTCGCGGCTTCGCCCGCATGAAAAACCTTACCGCTACAAAGTCTCTAAAACACAGTACAACGCCAGCGCCATCTACTTAAAGAATCAGATAAAAATGTAGATTTTTTCCCATGAGAGCAAATTACTGGGATAAAAAGCTTATATGTTAATCCAGGTTATGATATACCCGTGTGCCAAATTTCATCCAAATCCGTTCAGTAGTTTCTGCGTTTACTCCTAATAAACATCCTATTATTTTCACAAACTTTGGAATTTATAATATTAGTTAGAAGTAAGATATGTATCCCGTGATGTAACAGGGCGACCTTATTAATTATGGGACACAAATTCCAGTCTGGAGCAATATAAAAGATATTTTTAGTGCTATATGGTAATCAAATCAATAACTAGAAACTTTTTCATCACGTAGGCGAACATAGTTGCACTTATGATAAGTCAGGATACATGATTTATTTTATAGTAGTCAAAGAAGCCAGCTCGGGGCGGCAGGAAAGAGGAGACAAAAAAATCATATAATTTCAATAAAAATAACGTGAAGAACGCGTCGCAATCCTCATCGTTGAGGACTATAAATGCCCTAACCTACCTAACCTACCAGCCTTTCACTAGCTACCTAAGCGATGATTACCCGAAGAAGAAAGGCAGAAAGAAACTATGAGATTACTTTTTTGTCATCATTTGTCCATTGAATCTTTTGTTTTTTCCCAGTCTTTTGCATACAAAGCCCGATTAGCTATATAAGCTAATGCTAAAGTTCACAGTAGAAGGAGTCATAAGGTCAAAGAGGGGTTGTTTTCGATTGTGGCATTCGATGGAATGCCACAATCAGGCAGGCACACTGGACGCAGGCCGCTTTCAACAGGTCCCTCTAGAAATCTTTACGGGAGGCTCATGTTCAGCAGTTATGAATCGATCGCTTTTCAAATTAAAATCAAGTGGAACAGATTATTTTCAACAATCTTTACTCAAGGTTAGACTTGGTCTAAATTTGTTTCATAATAATAATATATATTGTCACTCTTATGTTTCAAGAACAATATACAATTAGACAAAGGAGTCCTATCCTACTAATATTATAAACGCGAAAGTTTGTAAGTATGGATGTATGGATGTCTGGATGTATGGATGTTTGTTACTCTTTCACACAAAAACTACTGAACGGATTTCTAAAATGAAATTTGGCACGCGTGTAGATTATGTCCTGGATTAACACATAGGCAACTTTTTATTCCGGGAAAATATAAAGCGGGACTTTTATCCCGGGAAAACTCATTCAAGCGAGCGGAGCCGCGGGCAAAAGTGCGTTTCAAATAAAGTATTCAAATCAGCAAGTACTGTAAAACCGTATTGTAATCAGTCACCGCATTTAATCCGCATAATTGGTATTGTACTCGATTAAATTGGAACGTGAATATCCCTTCTGGGGATTGTGTAAAAAATAAATTCCATTACCTAATCTCGCGGAAGGGTTGGAACATTTCAATTGTTTTGTAATTCATTAAATAATATGTCTAATTATAATTCCATTTTCAATATCTATAAATAACTTTTGGTCGCGGTTCTGATTGTGGGAGACTTTTGTCTGTAAAAACAATCGAAATAAATTAAAATATAGCATTACTCAAGGATTATCCTAGAGTAAAGCGTGGCTTTCAATTACCTAGTGCAAGAATTTATTGAATAATTTCAGTTTCAATAATTTGTTTAATAAGAAATAGCAATTGGGAGAGTTTTGGCGGGAACTTGGAAGTGTCATGAGGTGCTCTTGTTTTAATTCATTATTTTGGTGATAATTAGTGTTATATTGCATAATTATTGTGGTATATTATCCAATATAGTTCTATTAAAGAGCTCAAATGAAGTGAATTGAAATAATTGTGCTAATCAAGTGTTTTTTTTTGTTGCCGCCAAAACTCCTCGATAAAGTCTTGGTAAGGTAACCACTGCTTTACTTCGACATATTACAGATAATAAAATAGACAAACCATACTTGACATTGGCAAAATATGAACACAAATGCCATTTAAAAAAAAAAAATAGCAATTGTTTATATTTAAAAAATAGTAAACAAGGACTTGGCTCGAACCGTTAGCTTTTAATTACAATATTAAGTAAAAGCCAAAGCATTCGTGCATTTATAATAAACCCTGAATTGTAACAAATGTCCAACTTTAAATGAAATTGGCGGCTTGTGTGTTGTAACCCCAACGTCAGAGACGGTGAGTGTTTGCTGTGACCGCACTATTAAAACTCGCTCTAGTGTGGGGTCCGATGCCGGGTAGTGACGTCAATATAAAAAGGGCAGCATGGAAACTTCGTAGAACTAATTGTGTTATTATTTACGTTGCTATATAGATATTTGACCAAAATTAAATTTCTTATTTTTATTAAACAAAAAAGGTAATAAACTTCATTAGATATTCGACCAGTATTAAATTTCTTATTTTGTATTAAACAACAAAAGATAATGAACTTCATTATTAGGTTGCCTAAAAAGTGAAAGATATTATAATAGATTAGGTGATTTCAGAAATTATTATTCAAACCAACGTACAAACAGATAAACATTTTTTTTATATTACTTCAAAAAATAATTATTTTTATCCACTGTACTTTACCCCCCTACTAACCACTGTAATCGTCTTACACATATTATAATCATTAAATTCTACCGCCATACTGTTCTTAACAACGATGAAAATTTTCCTCCTTAATTAACATAATGACTAAAAGGAAAAAAGAACCGCTTCCTAATAACGAAATTAAGCGTCGAATGCATTAGCAGTTTCGTTTCTTGGTTTGTCTCTTGGCCATTAATTGAATATTTAAAATAAAAAATTGTTTTGTTCGCTTTTTCTTCTATTTATATATCTATAGTACTAATATTATTAAGAGGAAAGAATTGATTGTTTGTAATGGTTAAACTCAAAAACTACTCGTACCATTTTGAAAATTCTTTCACTAATAGGAATTTACATTACTCCTGAGTCCTGAGTGCTATAGGCTACTTTTATCCTGGGAAAATGTTTTTATACCGTAAAAACTTTTTCACGCGGTCGGAGCCGCGAGCAGAAGCCAAGTTTATTATAAGGACGAGAAGGTCTATTTTTAACTAGCTTCTGATCCAGGTTTCGTTCACGTATTTCTTTACCGGGATAAAAGCCCATATCCGGGATAAAAGTAGGCAGCGCAGGATAATCTAGTTTCCTATTAGTGCTAGAATTTAATGCATTTGGCCTTCATTTCTTATGAACGTTATTCTCAAGAACTGCTTCTCTTTAGGTTTAAAGTTATACAAGTTGCATCCATAAATTATGTTGCGAGTAACAAAGAAGCTTTTTGTATGCATTCAAAAGTTTGTTCGTTATGGATAATTATCATAAACTTTGGAGTTCATGTAAAAGGGAAAAATATGCCACAATTTTGTATATCCTTACCTAATTTGTCAATACATATAGGCCTTATTAATTTAAATTTGATGTTTAAATAAACTAGTGCTTTGTTTGTTCACTATATGTATGAAAAAATCGATAAAACACTTATTAGTATTGCTTATTAGGAAGGGGACATTATTTGCCAATAGAGTATAATAAAAAATACTTCTGTATATCTGAAAAGGAACTAGCAACAACTTTATTCTAAATTATTTGACATTTTTTATGTAAAATTTCAAGGATTTTCCAATACTGATTTGATTTCCTAATAATATTTTACTGGTGGTAGGTCTCTCATATGTAAGAGTCCGTCTGGGTGGGTACCACCGCAATATCTATTTCTAGCGCCAAGCAGCAGTGTGCATGCACTATTGTGTTTCGGTTTGAAGGACATTGTAGCCAGTGTAACTACTGGACATAATGAGACTTAACATCTTATGTCTCAGGATGACGAGCGCAGTGGAATGCCATACAGTACTTTGTAACTCAAGGTGCTGGATGGTGTTGCTACTGTTTATGGGTGGTCGTATCGCTTATATCAGGCGAACGGCATGGTCGTCTCGTCAGTCAATGCCATAAAAAAAAATACACCGTTAACTGTGAGGGATCCTGAGACTCATATTAAGCTGGGTATTTCTAGTTTTTCCAGTAAAACGAGCTTTGATACATAATTTCGATATATTAAAATATCACCTTCTGTACCTTTACTTGATGTAGGTAATGTAGTTTGTATGTATTTGTATGGAATTATTAAATATTATATTTTCTGTCGATGATGTTTTTACAATAGATAGAAGTAAATACTTCAAATTAATACTTCTAAATTAGGCCTGATTCAAAGCATCTTATCAAAGCCGAATTCTGAGGTCGCTAAAAAATTTTGTAATTTATTAACAGTCGTTCAACAGTGATCTGTCTTAATTTACTAACTAAATTGAGATTTTTTTTATGAAAATTTTGCATTTATATTGTAACAAGTTACGATGGGGTTGTCATGTCCGTTATGGATAAAAACCCCGAATTAAAAAAAAAAACATGATTAAAAAAAAATCTACTGATTAAATGTGAGATTGACGTTTATTTTATATTGCCCTTGCATAAACAGATCAATTAAACGACTTATTAGATTTCGGTAAAGAAAAAATTCAAATTATTATGACAACTTAAGGTAGGTAAAAATATTCATTACGCAAAAACGTCGATACACTTCTGAAAATCGTTACATATAAACTTGATTAAACGATTCACTTAAAGTTTCAACAAAAAAGGCATAATGAGAGTACTACATACCTACATACATAGCAAAGTGTGTGTGTGTGTGTTTAAATTCCTATTATTTATCTTATAGGGCTAATATAAGTTTTAAACTAACACAATAACCTATCGGCGTACCTACATGGCTTATATGGCTGACATTATGTCTTCACTAAAACAATAACTAACCGACGTAATTAAAGATGTTTCTCAAATTTTTATTAATCTTGCAAAGCGCTAACAGTAAGTTCCTGAGCTTTTAAACTACGTGACTTACTTAGAAACACCTTGGCGAAGTCTTTAGGACGGCATAAATCTCTGTAAGGATATATTGTAGGAGAGCGGAGTCGTGTTTGCCGTAATTTAAAATAAATGGATAAAATACTAGCCTGTCTGGACGGTCTAGGTTATGTGTGAGTGTAATAAATTAGACGGAATAGGATTTATGTATTTCCTTGATAAAAAGTATAATATATAAAATTTAATTCAAATACTAAGGGCCCGTTTCACAGGTGTCCAGTAAAGGACAATGGCAGGTCTCCATACATGATTTTAGTTGATCTAAATGTGTAGCGTTTAGAAGTAAAAAAAATATATAACAATTCAACAGCAATTCCCAAACAATTATGTATCAAGATTATTAGTGAAAAAAGTCTAGAACTAAAGATTTTTCATTTTAAAGAGTTTGAGGTTATGATTTAGTTGACATTTATGAATTAATTTTTACACAATAATATAAATAATGAAACTCAAAATGTTTGGTAATCTGTTTATTCTCAAGTGAGGCCCTCCCTTACCACATTCGAACCTAACATTTCACTAAACATGGAGAAGGTAATCCGCCACACGGCATACTAGCGCGCGGCATGCACCTACCTCAGCTATACAAGCTTAGGTATATACCAAATTTTTTTTTATCTTTACTACTATAGGAAATAGCAGATTTGTTTATTTTAATAAACTCTGAAACTATTGGAACTATTGGGAGAAAATACGTTCAGACCCTAAGTGCTATATTTCAGGATTTCTTTTTAAATAAAAACGAGTTCTGGAGAAAAATAAAACACTTGTTTTTTTATGTTTATTCATCTTCTTCATAATCATTCTCTCTGATAAATATCTGATCTGAAAATTCTGCCGGGGCAGATATATTGTCTTGATGTCAGGCGACTCGCCCGTCCCGAATATCAGACAACTGTCATGGCATGAGCGCAGCAACCTACAGTACGGTTGCTCGACCAGGTACATTATTTTCAATCAACACAATATATGATCACACATTTTACAAAAATGCTAGAAAGGAAATGACGGAAATAGCTTTTTTTCTAAAATGAGATAAGCAATGACCGTAACTATACAGCCAAAAGGCAGCTGGTAAGAATGTATAGAATAGAATATACATAGTAATAAACATGTAGCAAGAAAGCTGAGATCTTTGTTGTTATTCCTAATGAACATTTTTTAGTCAGATATATTTTTGCAATTTTTAGAGACCTGATGATAATGATGTTTTGGTAGCCTAAAAGGTCCTATGCCATTCATAAAAAATGGCCGTGACACATTACAAAAAAAGTCAATTAAGTTATTTTATTAATTTATGCAACTTATACGACTAAAGTTGGTATGCTGTAAAATCATACAAAATAATTATATTGAGATTACCAAGTATGGAATTTCTAAACGCATAGTTTTTTTATAAATACGCTTTCGCCATTGTCCTTTTATTTAACAGTTATCGTATTAAACAGCTAGCGTAGATAGTACCCATTTTATTGGCATTTATTTGGGAGCATAGATTAGAATGTGACTTTTGTATTTGGTCGGCCAATACATTTATGTGACGATTAGCATTTATCAGGAAGCGGTAAAATCGGCCCTAATGCTTATGTTTAATTATGTCAAATGATAATGATATATATATAATGATACTGTATGCTTAAAATTATATCTTTGGTAGCAAATAAATAATTATAAGTTCTGGCTTATTCACGAATTATAAAATTATTTTAAACATTGAAATTAAACTATTATAACGGATTTTATCGCGGTTTTTTTATTTTATTTTCTCCCGACGTTTCGAAGGCTTTGCAGCACTTCGTGGTCACGGGGCGGACTAAGATGTTGGTGGTCCGAAAAGTTAGTGTTACAAATCTACCTTCATTATAAATATACCGCGATAAAATCCGTTATAATAGTTTAATTTCAATGTCTAACATTCGCGTAAACATAAGGAATCATTATTATTTTAAACTTCTAATATATAAATTAATACTTGTCCTAGTGGCTACAAGGCCAAACATTTATTCTTTTCAGCGCCAAAACTTGTTTGGCGAATGTAATTATTATCTCATAAAGTTACTTCTTCACGTTACGACGTTTGCAAAACTCAAAATCAGCAAAGACTAAAACTAGATAGATTTAACATTTTGTGTCGTTGCATAATTTATTTATTTATTTGGACAACAAAAGAGACAACAATCAAATACATTGTAACATGAGCATAAGGTACTATTCCAGATTGTAATTCCAACCATGTTGACACATCATTGTTACTTACTATTTAGATCTAAACAGCTAAGCACTTAGCATATTTGCTATATAATAATTTCCCGGAAATACATATCGTTATTGTCTCTTTTACAAACATTTCCACGACCTTGAAAAGTTCTAATGTAATGGAAAACAATTTGCGTGTAAATAAAAATCTTCAAAATTTCACCACGATGCATACACAATTATTTATTTTGTGTGAATTTAAATTTATCTTACCTTGAAATGTAAATTTTCACTGATAAAAGCTTTTTTATAAAAACTAAGAATTAGTTTGTTTACGTTGTCTGGAATTTCTCCGAAAATACTGCACTAACATTATGTTAATAATTCAATACCTTTATGATAAATACACAATTCATTTAAAGAAATGGGAAGTTTTCAGCCAAATTTTCCTTTCAGTATTTTTAATTTCCCAAAGTGTATCTCTTTTTACTTAATAAAGCATTACAAATTGAATATATTCATAACTTTCAACCAGGCTACTAGTTATCCTTAAATAATTTACGATATACAAGTTTCTAAGTGGACGATAGCCTAGTTGGGAATGGAACGGTCTGCCGAGACAATGTCTGGAGGTTCGAAACCCAAGGCACACACCTCTGACTTTTCGAAGTTATGTGTGTATTGTTTATCAATTATCGTTCACTATAACGGTGAAGGAAAACATCGTGAGGAAACCTACATACCTGAGAATTCTCGATAAGAATTTCGAGGGTATGTGAAGTCTGCCAATCCGCACTAGGCCAGCGTGGTGGACTAAGGCCTAAACCCTCTCAGTAGTAGAGGAGGCCCGTGCTCAGCAGTGGGCAGTATATAATATAGGGCTGGTATTATTATTATTATTATTATAAGTTTCTATGAACATTTCCATAATCTATCCATCTATACACTCTACACTATCTGCATTATGGACACGCTGTGTCCG
Organism: Sphinx pinastri; assembly: GCA_947568825.1. Lineage (NCBI taxonomy): Eukaryota > Metazoa > Arthropoda > Insecta > Lepidoptera > Sphingidae > Sphinx > Sphinx pinastri. The sequence continues at coordinate 14,546,609 of OX387624.1, read as the reverse complement.
ACACGTTGATAAATGAGCCTGCACGTCACACTCCCTGCTAGATAGCGTGCAAAATAATTTTCACGCTTTTTATCACAATACCCACCAGATGGAACAAAAACTATCGTCTCTTACTGGGACATGTTAATCAAATTCCCGGGATCGAAGTCTTAATGTGTACGTTTCGGATTTAGACCGAAAACTAAACTATGTTAATTTAGCTTAGCTCGAATAGCTGATAAAATTACATATAGGGCATAGCTTAGTTTACATAATTTTCAGTCGTACACAAGTAAAAATGTATCTCAATTATGCGAGCTCCGTTAAACCAACTTAACTTAGTTTTCGATCTGTAACGCGCATAAAAGTCGGCAGTCACCTTTAATATTTTAATCAGGAACTTGGTCTATCTGTATGCCAAATTTCGTGTAAATTCGTGCAGGAGTTCTCAGTTAACATCCAAACATCTTCAATATCTTTCGAACTTTATACGATAATAAGATTTTTCTAACCTCGATCGACCGAACTATCTGCCCGAAGCACAAGTGATCTAGTACAACACTTCGGTTTTGTTATACGGTAGTGTACCACTTTAGTAGTGACGGCCCATTTATGATAGAGACTAAATTGGCTGTGGCATATTTCTCTACATTTTATACTGGCCATTTCACATATTATCATTTACAAAATAGAAAAAAACATACATCTAACAATCTCTACGTATAGTCCTAACCTCACATTGAGGTACTAGACATTGTTATTTGGGACTTTCTATTTCAAAATACCCGACACAAATATTTGCTAATTCTACAAAAAAATGTCTCCAAAGTCGAACTCGAGGTTTTTCGTTTCACAGTCGATTCATCGCTTGCTACACCATAGAGGCTGCCAAGTACAACATAAGTAAACATAAACAAGCGTGAAGCATGTCACGCATTCGCAGCGAGATAACGACGTGACACAATTTGTCACGCTATTTACAACAATATATTCAAAAGGGCGGGTTGCAGGTTGGATTCAGGTTACATTAGCTCTTTTATACGGATATGAATTGTGGAGCATAATTTATTGGTTTTTTATTAGAAAATATGTGTAGTTTTAAGATTATGATATATGACATTTCATAACAAATTGTTCTCTAGAATTATGAAATCGTTCTCCATAATGAAAGGGATAAACTATAAACTAAACTCGTATCATAATATAATCATCTTAATCTTTGTTTTCTTAAGGTTGATCGGAAATTATAACCTATGATTTAATGTAATACATCCTCGAATAGTAATTTCCGCCTCCGCACTTCTGAAGCCGAGGTTCCGGACTTTCGGAATTCAATTCTACGATATTTAAGTAAATTTTGACAATGTTTTATGTTGAGAATGAAATGGCATGACCTTTAACCGGATGGGATTGTTTATTTCATATTTAATATCCGGTTGAAAACCCTATTATTAATTTTAATTTGAGTGTAATTTTTTTGTTCTTTTCGGTTAATCTGTAAATAGATTAAGTAAATTAATAATAACCGACTTTTTTTTCTTCTGAGAAATACTCCGAATTGTTTAAGCTTCGCAGCGTTACGGGGTTATAATCCCGCTATGAAGCTACGGGTTTGACCTTAGACTACGACAAATATTTATTTCAGGTGGAGTTCTACCTATTGAGTCTCGCTAAATATGTAAGTTGTCCCTTTATTATGCAAGAACAGCATTTGTCATTCAATCTTCATTTCTAATCAAGCAAAGTTTGAATATTAATTGCCTATAAAATGTATCCGCCATAGATCAAAATATCTATTCAACAGACGTCTCTAAGAAAATTAGTATTAGGGTCACGCAATTTTCGCCAAGATTTATTAAAGCTCCTAATCGAAATAGTTTCCTTCGCAATGCTATAGTGTCAAGAGATATAGCAATAGTCTAGTATAGTGATACTATAATGATAAATAAAATAAATTTTAATATTGTAAGGCAATTTAATACGTGAAATAATTATCACATACAAATAACTAATTTCAAAATACAATTTATACGTCGTGTATCGGATACATTATCGGATCAAAGTATCCGCAATAAGAATATAAGTACATAAATGAAGATTTCCATACAAAGGTCTTCGTAAACAAAATTAAATTAATTAAATGAAACAGGAAATATTTAAAGAAGTCGAAATAAATTTCGAAACTATTCATCATATCCTGTGATTTCGTGTCAGAAACTGCGGTGACTTTTGGTTTCACAATTATGAAAATTATATATCGATGACTGCCTCGGTGGCGTAGTTGTATTACGGTACGACTGCAATGCTGAGGTCTCGGGTTCGATCCCTGGGTCGGGCAAAGTGATATTGGGTTTTTCTACTCAATATCAGTCTGGAATTTGTGCCCGATATGGCGATAGGCTCGCCCCCTATCACATCATGGGACGGAATACGCACGGCGAAAAGTGGGTGCACTAGTTGCGACTCTGCCTACCCCTTCGGGGATAAAAAAAAGGCGTGAGTATGCGTATATATCGATACCTATGTTACCAACACTCATATGTAACGTATATTGATAAAAGCGGGGATTGAACCATCAACCTCACATTTCGCAGTAAATTTATCGCACTCTGCTCAGGTTAATGCCACGTTGCTTAAATCGCAGGCAACGCATAATTAAGAAGACTATAAATTATGTTTTCATGAATCGCGTATCTCCAAAAGATTAGCTTTTCTTAAAATAATTTATATTACTATAAAAAGGAATTTTTTTTTTAGTTTAAATCACTAACATCACGTGTCATGACATTAAACTATATTCTATGATAAAATACTTTTTAATTCGAACCTTGACGTTGATAATAACTTTCCTATAAAACAAACTAAACTATTTTGTAAATAGATAGTGAACATATAGAAAGTATAGTTGTAGATTCTTAGCATGTAGAATGTAGAGTCCGTGCTAAAATTCCTTAACTTCCTAAAATGTTATCTGAATTTTTCAGCTGTATTAAAAAGTATTGATTGGCTCGTTCGCCAGCAAAGTTTCTTGTAGGATAATATTTTAATACCTAAAAAGAATGCTTATTAAATTTAAAACTGGATACATTTTCAGGGTGAATTTTTCGAGTGGGCCTGGATGGCGATATCTGAAAGTATGAGAAATAGAAAAAAAATCTTTAGAGTCTCGGGGCCGATTTTGATAAAAATTTGATCTTAAGCCTTGGATTTTTTAAAAATCAATACTCGTAGGCAGAAATCAAATTCGTGGATTTTGACAGAAAAAAGAACACACTTTATTATTACACCATTCGATAGTGTCGCTAATAAGGATCAAATCCTGGGAAGTAATGACATATATATATGTCGGGACGTCGGGACGCCGCGCTGTCGCATCTGGTTGTTGATTAGTGCGCTCGTCAGCACGGGAATCCATGGTGGGCGCTTAGACTTCAGCGAACGTTGAAATAAGTAGACTGCAATGTTGACTTTTCACTATTTTATTTATACAGGCATTTATTCACTTAAGCAGTTATAATTAGATGGAGTACAATAATAAGAAGCAATTCAGAGCCAATGGGTTTGCGAATAATCACAACGTACGACCGCTGTCAACTGGTCAAGAAGAATATGACATGACGTTCGCCAGCCATGATCTACGCAACTCCATTCGGTGTTACCCGCTCTTAATAAAATAATAATAACAGAACCATTTACCAATGATAGAAATAATAACAAAATCATTTATAACTCCTAAAATTAACTGATGTTCATTATTTAAAAATACACGCGCCGTTATATATATATTAAACTAGAGGAAGGGGCTCATTACAAATACTATTGTAATTTTCTTCGTCCGTCAGGATTTAAACACAATTTTGCCGTGATCATATAAAAAAATATAAAGCCTAATTAATTCTAACACTAAAGAGATGAAATAAATTATCAAGGTAAACTTTATTTATTCACTCGACATTTTAAGCTTAAAATCATGGTCTCTTTCAGCTGAAAGAGACCATGTATTTTCGTCTATTAAAACTTTGCGCATGAATTCATTTTATGTTAGTTTTTATATAGTGTTTTAAAAGACTATTGCAAATAGTATTGTAGTGTAGTATGCATTTAGTATATAAGTCAGTTGTAAGATAGTTGTAAGTGCAGTCTAATAAAGTATCTTATACCAACAACACGTGTACAATCAATACATCCATTACATGGCGACCCTGCCAGTCGCCAGTGTAGTGTAGTATGCATTTAGTATATAAGTCAGTTGTAAGATAGTTGTAAGTGCAGTCTAATAAAGTATCTTATACCAACAACACGTGTACAATCAATACATCCATTACATGGCGACCCTGCCAGTCGCGTCGGTGCAGCCCTGCGCTAGCGCGCGGCGCGCATTGGAATAATGAAAAATAAAAGACAAAAAAAAATAGTTTTATAATGAAGACTTACAAGTACGAAAAATCAAGCAAGAAAATAATGCGAAGAACAAGAATAAAAGGAAGAGTGAAAAATCATATTAATTAATGAAGAAAGAAAATAGGAAGAATGAAAAATGAAGGTATTGTAAGAAAATAAAATAAGGAAGAAATAAGAAACATAATATAAGAAGAAAATGAATAGGAAGTATAATAAAATAATTAAGAAAGAAGAAACGTTAAAGAAAATGAAGATGTTCGAGCGGTGTCCAGGGTAATCCCGGCCCAGGAGTCCAGGGTATAGCCCGGCCCACCCAGTAAGCAGCACTAGGTAGCAGCTCAGCCGCATCGTCGAGCCTCGAGCGAGTCCTCGAGTTGTCTACGTGGAGAAGATAGATTTAGTATCCTTTTAAATTTTATATACATTTTTATATTTTACAATTATTTTTACATACATCTTATAGGCTCTAATATCTAAGTAACATTGAAAGCATTCATTTAAAAATACCATGATAATCTAGATTTTTTTGCTGTTGAAATATTTTATGTTTATTTTGAGATCCGAACAAACTAAGTTTAACCATGGCAGAAAATTTTGATTTTGAAACGGCTATCGATTTTTTACCGATAATGACAGGCAATGACAATGTAACAATACAGTTAATTAAAAATATTGATTTTTATAGTACTGTGCTAAATGAAAAATCCAATAAATTTTTAATAAATTTTGTTCTGAAAACTAGATTGTCTCAAACTGGAAAATTTTATTTGAAACAGAGCTATAATGATATTGGAAGTTTATTGTCAGACATGATCCATTATCTTTTACCTAAAAAACTACAATTGGAGTTAAAGAACAGTTTAGATTATTACAAACAGGCTAACAATGAATCATATACAGATCATCCGCGCACCATATTAGAAAATCATATTCAGGTGTCGAGTAGCGAGTGCATTCCGCAAGCTCAGCTATCTTCACATAGCGACTTGTCGGAGTGCATCGTTTTAAATCATTACAATAACAGCGTAATGAAATTTGATTCCGACGCTAGCCCCGTATGTGACAAATATGAAGTCGATAATGATCATAATGTAAAAGTTTGTAATGAAAATAATTCCAATATAGTTACAGCTATAGAGCCATTAGAATATGCAAAACAATCAGTCGAGCCCAATGTTAAAATAGAGAAATATTTTAATGATAGCATTTTAGATTCTCAGGAGTCTCAATCAAAAATTTTTGATGAATTAGAAAAAGGAAATAGTAAACAGAAACGTATAGTTAAAAGGTCTAAAGATACAGAATTAATTTTAAAAAATAATTTAGAGATTAGAATTAAAGGTAAGAGAATTGTTAGGTCTAATGAAGGATTTTGTTTTTATGCGAATTCAGAAAAGAAACTATATATAGACTTGAAGTTTTTAGAGATAGATAAGATTTTTATAAAAGATTTAGAAGTATTTTGTAGGAATAGGAATATTAAGGAAATGAAAATTAATAATAATAGTAGAAAAGATATTAAGAAGTTTATAAGATTAATAAGAAAATATAATGTAAGATATCCAAGAATAAGAATAAATAATGAATTTATAGATGTTGTAAAAGTCAAGGAAGTTAAAAAGAAATATAGAAAAAGAAATGATGATATTATGAAGAATAAAAGCAATGATATTAATAAGATGTTGACTATTAACAATGTGAGTAAAAAAGATAAGATGTTAAGAAATAAAGATAAAGGGTCGAATTATATGAACCTTGGAAATAATAATGACTTTAATGAAAATAGTGTAATGCATTGTAAGGTAGAAAATAAAGGAAGATTTAAAGCATACATGATAGAGCAAAAGGAGATAAATAGTTTTATAACATTATGTGAAATTTATGATGAGCGATCTGTAGGTATAACATAGATTTAGAATAAAATATATAAAGAGGTTATTTTTAAAAAAAATATGAGCATGATTTAATGGCAGTGTTTTTTTTAAAGTATAGATTAATATTATATTTCATAAGATTTTAATTTTATATAAGTTTAAAAAAAAAATAAGAATGTATCGTTACATTTTATTTTTTTCCCAAAGGGGGAAGGTGTAGTGTAGTATGCATTTAGTATATAAGTCAGTTGTAAGATAGTTGTAAGTGCAGTCTAATAAAGTATCTTATACCAACAACACGTGTACAATCAATACATCCATTACAGTATAAAAAAAAGATTTAAACGTCTATGACCTACATTTCCAGATTTTGCAAACGTTTCACAATGAAACGCAGATCTCAAAGTAGCCTCGAAAATTAAAACTGTTGAATCGGTATTTATCAACAAAAATAGACATTAGACACGCAGTATTTTCAAAAAGTTTATCCACGACGCTGTATTAATGTTCAAAACTTTTAATGAAGGTTGATTTCATGAGAGTAATAGCAAATATTTGTGTAGTGTGGGATTGATGTGAATTCAAAATTTACATGTTGTTGCGTGTTCTTGATAAAACGTTTCATCCGAATCGGGATTCAATTTAATTTAGTTTTACTGTGTTTATTAATTCTGAGAATGCATTTAAAAAATAACAGATAACTTCATTCCATTGAAATGGCGGATATATAGTCAAATAATCTCTTTTACGTCATTCACATCTTTTGAACGGTGCTCTATCTTACTGTTATTTTCTAAAACAATATTTAATACTTTATACTACTCAAAAGATTATATCTTATGTAAGAAACAAAATATGAAAAAACTTTTTTTATTTGCACGCTTCTTGATCGTCGATTTCGATCACAGCGTTTAAGTAATCGTCAAAGGCGGGCACTAAAAGCTAAGTAAAATAAAAGCGGCTGGTTAAGGGCGCCATTAGAACACATCGGGTTGAATAAAAAGGAAGAACAAAAAACGATTTTGAAAATAGTTATATTCTTCGGTTATATTGCCAATATAGCGATAGTTTACTTATCATAGTCTCCGTGGCTTAGTGAGTCGACTAGACTGTGAAACTTAAGATCGCGAGTTCAATTCTCGCATCAAGATAAATCTATGTATAACCCATGAATATTTCAAAATTGTTAGGATATTTATATTTACCCGAAAAGCGGCCAGGGTACACAAGATATAAAACGCACCGTAGAGCCCACGTGAGTGCGTCGCGTTCCAGGATCAGCCTGTGTAGATCCAGTTCAAACTGGCCGACACTTAATCGGTTTCGGAACCCTAAGTTATTTTATATCAGGGTCAATTTGCTGTGCCCTAATGAAAAAATGCGGTATGATGAAACTTCAAATTTTAAAGATTCTCAGACTCACGACAAAAGCCAAATATTCTTATGTATGGCCAGCATAAGGACGACTATTAGCTATTTTTTTAATTTCTTCGCGTATTTATAAATGAAACTATTTCTTATAATATAAATGAATCTAAAATATACGTAATATTCAGATTTACGAACACGAATAAGTAAGTTATTGACGTTGACTAAATATTAGGTCCTTACCATTGATGTATTAGGGTTTATTAATACATCAATGGTCCTTACATATGAAATTGGCGTTTTGTCGTACTAGCCACTTTGATCTGAAATATCTCTCCTTTGGTTAAGAATTCTAAATTAAAAAATGTATTTAACTGGTACATTTGAGTTTCAAAAACAGTCATTTATTTGTTTTTTCCTGATTAGTTTTTTCATATCGCACAATGGAAAACATGAAATATCGCTATATTTACGAGTATGAGTTCCACCGTGGCACCAGTGCTGCAGAAACAACTCGAAGGATTAACGATGTGTATGGCGCTGGTGTCGCAAAAGAAAACAAGGTACGTTTTTGGTTCCAACGTTTTCGTTATGGAAATTTCGATCTTCAGAACAAGCCCCGTGGACGGCGGGAGACCAAGTTGGATAATTAGGAATAAAAGGCTATTCTAGAAGCGGATCCATCGCAAACCACTCTAGAGTTAGCTGCAGGCTTCGGTGTGAGTGATAAAACTGTTTTAATCCATTTGAAGCAAAATCGGGAAAGTAAAACTGCTAAAACAACACACACACTGCACAACAGACGGCCGCTAAACTAGAGGAGCTGCAATTGGAATGTCTGCGACATCCACCGTGCTCCCCGGGCCTTGCTCCAACACATTACCATTTTTTCCGTAATTTAGATAACTTTGTACAAAGAAAAAAAATCATCTACGATGTGGCAGTCCAAACCGCCTTCAGAGAGTTTATGGATTCTCGCCCCCATGGTTATTTTAGTAAAGGGACCAATGAACTCCCTGTGAGATGGCAAAAGTGCATAGATAACAATGGTGCATACGTTAATTAATTAATTATATTTTGCAAAAAAAATCGACTTTGTATTCCTCCCATACAAAACGCCAATTTCATATGTAAGGACCTAATATTCAATTGTATAGATACTTTTTGGGAACTTTGTAATCCGCTTACTAACTTTAGTTTTTTCAAACTAGATTTTTTATAAGGGTTAAAAATAGCTACGTTAAATGTTAATACATAATTTAGAGTACCTAAACGTAATAAACTTAGCTACTTACGAATCAACAAAGCACGTTTCAAAACAAGTTTAAAATTCAACTTTGAGGTAAAAAAAAATATCATTCTTCATAATTCAACTCATTTTTTTTATTTCAATACTTAACACTATTAAATCTTAATTTTTTCAATTTCATTTCGTCGTAATTTGTAATGAATATTTTTTATTTTTGCGTTAAAATAATGTTCGACTCCACGCTAGACAGAAACAGCTGGATATATACTATAACCTAATTTATACGGGTAACAAAAATATTATTATTATTAATTATTGCAGTATATGTGAACGACAATAACGGTAAATCAAAAAAAGGTTCCAAATATAGTGTTGTGCTTGTTTATGGCAAACGCGGCGGGGGATCTTGACCTTGACACCTGCCCGTAGTCCGGAACTGACCATCCGTTACTCTTTATGACAGTAAGCCGTCACATAATAGCACTTAGCTATTTTTATGATTTTGTTTTTGCGACATTAGGAAATAAGTATATCAACAACATTTTAGTTTCAGATTAATAGCTTTATTTTATTTATATTCTAAAACTCACCAAATGTTGTCTTTGGCTCGGCTAATGAAACTCCTTTGATAGTTCAAGGAAAACAGTCCAACTAAATATCACATTCACTGGCCACTTAGAAAAATAACAATGAAATAAAAAGATCTTTTACTATAAATTAAAATATTTTTTTATGTCAATCACTTTTAAGTTCCGTTTGTCAAATTCAAAGTTATAGACACGGAACGCGCGCGTTCGATTCATGAATTAAAATTTGACAATTCATCGTTGGAAAAGCGAGAGTAGACCGCCGCGGAATGCGGTGACAGCTGAACTGAGCAGAAGGTACTATGGGCGGCAGTTAGACCGACATGTTGCTTTTCGCAGGCGCGCTTTGGACGCTCTTCATGAAAAAATGCGGAAATGTAGAATTAAAATATTTTTTACTGGGAAGTTATGGGAAAATAAATTACCATAATTTGACAGAGAAGCTGACTTTTATTTTAAGTTAATTAGGTTACCAACGAATACCATACCTCAGGTCAGTGGCGTAGCTTGCCATAGAGGGGCCCTATATCTAAATTTGTTGAGGGTCCTTCCAGTGCTAGGTTTATACTTTCCTTAAGTACAGGCCACTCAGTTTGTGGCACCCCCCATGTCCCGCGTCCGGGGGCCCTATTATGCGGGAGCAAAAAATAACAAATAATAATTTATTTAAAGTAATTTTTAAATAACAAAATATCTTCATTAGTAGATGAGTGTTACTCGCGCGTATACAGGAAAGATGAATATGCGTTTGTTTCTCTATAGAGCTTACGATCCAATATGGACCCTAATTTAAGTCTCGTTATCTGGACCCCACTCCACTTACCAATATTATAATCTCAATAATTATAATAGAACGTGTTCTTTGGTCTTCTCTATGAAAATATCACTTGATAATTCCTCATTCATTAACAAGTCTTTTCAGAAAATTGGCGGCTAGAAAATTCAGTTCAGTTATCTCGTTGCGCACCGCTGTTTCCAATTGGCATCAACCGGGGTTGAAAGCTTAACTCGCTCTGAAAGCTTCAAGAAATGAAAATTATAACCACTATTAAACATTTCTTTGTAATGCCCGGTTCAGTGGTCAAAATGGAAGTCGTTCTATCGCATATATATTTTCGGAGGGAAGCAGAAAATTGTTAGCTTACGAAATTGTTTACCTACATTTATAAATTGTTCATAAGCAACGTATCTCTCGTAAATAAACCTTACAAAATATGTAACGCCTGCTTTAGCGTCAATTCGATAAGTGACGCCAAAAAGTCACGTTTTGCACGAGTAGAAAGTTAGAGTCGCAGACTCTATCAACTATTAACAGTCTTACTTATAAACTTATTTTAGCGTTAAGAGGTGCTTAAGTATTGCTTTAAATAACTGTCAAAATTAAACATCGCCATGGCCTAGTTTAAACCTACTTAAAATCGATCGAGTAAATACTGTACTGTAAAAGCATTGATGTGTAAAAAAAAAAGTTGGGCATTGATTAAGAGCAAACTAGTTTTTTTTTTTGGATAGGCGATCCTGCAGTCAACACCGGGGGAAACCTGCGAATGGGATACTGGAGTCCCCCGGCTTGACGACTGCAGGGGCCTGGGAAGGAAGTGGAATAGGATGATGGAAGGAAAGGTGGGGAATGGAGTAAGGTTCTCAGGATGGGCGGAAAGGAAAAGGGTGCCAGGAAATGTTCGCGGGCCCTTTTAGGCCTCAATGTGTTATACAACCAAGAGGTATACACACTGACTGTGTGCCTCGGCCCGCGACTAATGTTCCCCCGCGCATGGGCGTGCATTGGGTGTGAAGACCCAAAGCACAAGAATTGCCTCGGGGGGCAGAGCAAACTAGTTAGGACGCAACTAAGCATAGCTTACGGATGTTTTTATACGTAAGACTGTATGTGTTTAGTTTAGCCAAATTGGTGCACGAAGCGAAGCTGTTGTCAAAAAATTATATTTTTTATGTTGCCTTAGCAAAATTATAAAACATGGCTCACAGTTAAACCATATACATATACGGTTGGTTCTCTACGACGTTCCCCAGACCCGTGTCAGGTGGAATAATAAAAGCCCAGTTTTACAAAGAATACTGTCACAACTCACGATCTATACATGCATAAATTCGTATGTCCGCGTCTTTTGTTTTGTCACAATATAATAAAGTTGATGTTTAAAACAAAAAGGAATCTACTTTTATTTAGTAGAGAAAGAATATCTGTATAAACATAGAATAATAACGCCAAGAATGATAGTTTCATATCAAAAAACTGTCAAGTGTGAAGCATAAAACTCATTGATGTAGGCGTAGGCCACACGTATTGACGTTCTGCCACACGCACACAAGGGTGCAAATAATGTTGCTAGTGGTATCGGATGTTCCCCAAAACCTTAAGTCATTATTTAATTAGGATTATTTAATTATGGAATTATTATTATTGTTCACAGTAAGGGATTACTTTATCCTTAATTATAATGATAAAAATCTGAAATAAAAAATAATAAAATAAATCCCTTAGAATGACCAAAACAGTACCAAATTAAAAACAAATTACGTTGATGACGTGAATTAAACGGTTGAATGCGGTATTTACCTTTGCCTCCATTCTAGTTTTATGATGATGATATGAATGAATGCCTTTATTTATGTCAATAATATTAAATGTATCTGGTTCTATTTTATTACGGTTTTTTTGCGAATCATAGTAAAAAAGGCAGCATCACCATTCACCATTCAACCGTATAATTGACGTCATTTGAAGCTTAGTGCTTACGTCTGCTGAAAAAAAGAAAAAAAAAAGTTAAAATTATAAATGATAACTTCATAATTTCTAAAAAAGAAAAGATACAGGTGTCCTTATTTTAGAATTATTTTCATTTAAAATAATAATATAAGCTTGTTAAAATTTGAAATGTCAATTAAAATCAACTCAACAGAAAAATATTATTTTCATAATACTGGCAACACAATTCCAAAGCATGCAAAGGTACCAATTAAATAAGTTAATTTTAGAAATATATTAATTTTAGAATATGAACATCAACATTTGGGGTATCAATTTTCTTTTTTTTTGGCAACATTTTGATATAATGGCGTCTATAAAATTTTTGAATTATTGTTTTTGCTTTAGCTATTATTTTATGTCAAAATATTAGATTAATCGTAATAATTGCATGTGAAATGTTATGTTACAATGTTTCTTAAAATTATCCGAGATACTGTGACATCAGTTTATTGCACAAACCATCATTTTAAAATAAAATATCGAGAGCTGATAGCGCTACGATTCGGCCTTGAGCACTGACGCGGGATGTTTGGTTACTAGGCTAATTTAGCCTAGTTTTACTTGCCTCACTAAGCGTGTATGTTCACGGTTTCTATGTGTTATTATTCTAAGTGTATAAATTTAAAAGTTCTAGAACAACGGTAAATTGGTTACCTATAGGTGCATTTTAGCAACGACTATGAGGCTGTATGGTCGCTGCATTTTAGTTATAAGTACAGTGAGCGTCCAACTTTTACTCGTTTTAATTTACGATATTTTTACTTCGTTCAAACTTTTTAACCGATTTCATAAGGAGAAGGTTACTAAATTATACGTAAAATTATCTTGTTTTTTTTTTTAATATTGTTTTCTTGTTTTTCATATCTCATGTTTATTTCCCAAAGAAACCAGAGCATTGTTTATATTTATTTCTAGGGTATCTAATAATACTAACTGTAATGTGAATAAATCTAGATACCAGCGAATATATCTAGAGACTATAATATTTCTTACTCCAAAATTAAGTTCTTTAAATTTTTCATTCCTTTCTATTAGGAGGATTTTCTTTACGGAATTCTCTTATGAGGCGTCCATATTTTCGTGAACAAGGATTCCACGTATATTAAAATAAGTGAATATTGAGAGAATCGTGACACGGTGAAGGCATATATTTCTTACGGAATGTTCACATGAGAAAATGTTTCAATGATGGAATTTATCAACGGCAAAAAACAATCCAATAAGCACTGGATATAGCAGTAAGTATTTATACATAATTTTATGAATTCTATGTAGATAACCGTTACCCCTAAAAAGCCTTGTAAAGGTCGCAGGAACCCGCTGGACGCAGGCCGCTTCTAACATGTTGGTCTAGAAATCTTTGGGGAGGCCTATGTTCAGCAGTGGACTAAGTGGCGACAGAAGGAGAAAAAGAAGGACTTTCTGGCCAAACATAGGCCATGTTCAGCAGTGGACTAAGTGGCTAAAGAAGGAGAAGAAGAAGGACTTTCTGTGGCTGATAATGATATAGGTAACCAATTCATTATAGGTAGCTGACGTTATTTATTTCGGGATAAAACTCTTACGCATTATTAGATAAAAAATATTATAATATTAATCATTGAAAGTGGCAGAATCAAAGTTCATCAGTCATTTTATTATTCAATCGTTTTTCAAAAACTATTCGAAAACAATTGAAATCCAGCAGCCAGTGACTAAAGGACATGTCCAAAAACGGGCTTAAAATTCTAACCGAGATACTTTATATATTTTTGGATAGTAATCCCAAAAACTAGGCCTTTGCAATAAATCGTAAAATTTTAAAGTCCTCCAATTTTGAGATTTATGTAATAATACTATTTTGCTGAAAATCTACACTTAATACGAGCTTTTAAAAAAAACGTGTGTTATAAATGGAGGAATTTAAAAAAATATTTTAATGGATCAAAGATCCTTATTTTTGCCCCTTTAATATCCATAAAGTTTGAGGCCCAGCACCCATACGAAAGGCGGCCATTTCCTTTAATTGGTGCCATTAACGACGCCACACACATGTTGTCTATTCGCCAACACTAGAAACAACAGTGTTATTATTAAAATCTATTGCGTGTGTAGCATCGTTCTGAGTGTACATGGTTATGGCGCCCTTACAAGGGTGCAATACAATTGTGCGGCGTTTTTGGCGCGTATTAATTGACAATGGGTTCGCACGCGACTGACGGCATAGCCTTGGCGGGCCGCACACGGCGCGGGAAATGTTGACGTTTAATAAAACCGGCGGGTAATTGATTAAAGTGGATAGAGAGTTAAACAACTAAACTAAATATTATTTGAAAGTTATTTACACAATCCCATCACATTTTTTTAACTATAAGAAGAAAGGAAGTTGTTTTTTACCCGACTACGGCGGAGCAAGGAAGGGTAATGATTTTAACACCCTATGTATATATTTAACTATGTACATATGTTTTTCTGAAATTATTAAGTTATTAGCCTTTAATCATTATATATTTGTTGTACGTAAGCCAAAATTTATTTTGTGATAACACTACGAAGGCCCATAAAATCTTATTCAATACTTTTATTTCCTAAAAATTCTAAATAAACATACAAAATATAAAAGCTTTACAAAAATATTATAAAAAATAAGTAAAATTAAACTACGAAAGGCAGTGAATAATGAGTATTGAGAATAATAAAAATTGTAGAACGTCTCAAACCAGTAATCTGTACAATCACTATAGAGTATAGAATGCAAACACAACAATATCTATATAATACGCATGCTCACGCCTGTTATCCCCGAAGGGGTAGGCAGAGGCGCAACTAGTGCACCCACTTTTCGCCAAGCGTATTCCGTCCCATGATGTGATAGGGGGCGAGCCTATCGCCATACCGGGCACAAATTCCAGACTCCGGGCTGATACTGAATAGAAAAATCCAATATCACTTTGCCCGACCCGGGGATCGAACCCGAGACCTCAGCCTTGCAGTCGTACCGTAATACAACTACGCCACCGAGGCAGTCCAGGCAGTAATGTGTTATGTAAACTAAGCTTATACAGTCAGTTCAGTTTTATTTATCTGTAGAGATAACTTTGCACGCTTACAAATTATGTAGATAATTCGCTGTATAGAGTTATAAAATATCTAGACAGATACACGTAACACTCAACCTTACTGTAAACTTCTGAACAGACGGTTACCGAGTTTTATAGAACATATTATAAAGCTTGTTAAAGCTAACCTTATTATTTAGCTTCCGTAAAATTTACGACAGCTTTTTTTGTTACCCGTGCTTGCCAAATGCTTGGTATTCTTTAATAATATTACTACTATTGGATGGTTCATATTTTGCTTTATACTGAGCTACATTTGGATTTTATGAAGAATTAACTTGTGTACTATATTTTTATGAATAACCCTTGGTATAAATAAGGCTAGATAACAATAATATATTAATTACATTTCAGTACGCAGCAGTAAATATAACACATTGAACACAATCATAATATTATAGACTATAGAGTGCTAGAGCGATGCTCTACCAAATCAAAGCTAACTGATCTCTTGTTGTATCTAATGTGATAAAATCTTTGGCACCATGTATTATATCTCTAAAGCTCGATGTAGAATATTTACTGCCGAGTAGTCGTAATTACGTCTAAGCATCAAAAATATTTTTACTTTAACATGAATAAGCGCTCTATTCCTCCTATAATCAAGCTCTATGTTGCTCAAACAATACCGTCTCAACCTACCAGACATCGTTTAATTAGAACTACGATGCTTGTTATCCCTTTTGCGTAATAAGTGAATATGATATCAAAGGGCTACGAATATGACTGACAATAGTATCTAATTTTTTTTTAATTAGTAATTTATTATTAGTGAGTTTGAATTTACTACACAAATGCATGCATTATAAACAAAAAAGCTATTTAGAGTTATTATTTGATTGCGTGACGTCCATAATAGAACTGTTTTTCTTTATTATGACCATATCTGGGTTGTAAGTGGTAACCTAGGTCTGTCTGAAGCCTAGAATATAGGTTATAAATATTTTGCCCTAATACCTGTAGGTACAAGTAGCTTTACACGTACTATAATATCTAAGCATGTAAAAAAAACTTATGAACATAACATATTCTCTTCCTTTAAATAAATAAAATAAATGGATTGAATAACATCGCTCTTAACCAAAGAAAACGGATAAACATACTTTATTAAATTTCCTTACTCACTTCGACTTAGCGACTAAGTTAAGTCCCTCTTAATTCACAAGCGGTTGGTGTCTTCCGGATTTAAATATCCTTCAAACAAAAAGCTAATGACTGTAACAGCGCGTTCATTAGCCAAGGAGACAAAAGAAACGCCAACTAAATGGAAAAGACGATGGTGTTTATTGTACTGAATCTTCATTACTCTTTTTTATTCAGAATTCCTAAAATTATTTTTATTCCATTATCTAGTTACTTTCATATATAATGTGGAATTAAATACATTAATAATTCATTCATATAAGCAAGATTTTTTGGTGATAAAAATGTTATATAAATTTATAACAAAACTTGATATACATAATGGAATGTCAAAACGCAACTATGCGGAAGCCTTACACGTACAGAACAGTTGATTAAGGAAGTCGTTACACTACTATAAGGCACTGGACAAAACTAATAATCGGCAGTATTCCAGCCAGTCGAATAAACATCAAATACAGAGACAATTACATTTAATGTTTACTCGGCCTTGTTGCTTCATACCTGTACATTAATGTTGTTTGGATGGCGTCTGTTTGTCCTTCGCGACACTCCCGCGAAAATGTTCTGTAAACTATCTACCTACAGGATTTATTTCAAAAGCATTATTGATGTCTTTTTGATAGACTGTAGCTTAATGTGAATGTAAATGGGGCTAAGTTTGAATTTGAAATGAACGTGAACGTACAATAATTAATATGGTATGACACAATGTGACGTCTCATTCATATAATTGGACTGCGCATCGCGTAGTTGGCTTCGGGCAATTGAAATATGTTATCTTAATGATTCGACAAAATATTAATGTGATATTTTACACGTATTTATTATGAGATTTGCGTCCAGTGTGATGCTAGACTCGTCATTTATCACGTTTTGGGACAGGAATAAACTTGGCGAAACGTACAGGTGCTTATCTACACTTCTCATCACCGATTGTTTACTTTTTTTTTATTGCATGTAATGACGAGACGAGCATGCCGTTCGCCTGATGGTAAGCGATACGACCACCAATAAATAGTAGCAACACCATCCAGCACCTTGACTTACAAAGTACTGTGTGGCATTATAATAGAAGCACGCAGTTATGTTATACGAAGTATGACCAAACATAAAAAATACGTTTTGAGAGTTGTTCCATAATGTATTTTAATATAAAGTGAAAAACAGTTTCCTTTTTAATAAAAATTCCAAGTTGCCCGAACTGCGATCGTGCACATTCATAATTCTGCTGCGTACACTGTCGACTGTGGACTTTTTTTATCGCCAACTAGGTGATACCCGCGGCTCCCCCGCGTGAAAAAGTTTTTCCGATATAAAAGACAGCCTATAGCACTCAGGAGTAATGTAGCTTCCGATTAGTGAAAGAATTTTCAAAATCAGTTCAGTAGTTCCTGAGATTAACGCGTTAAACCAAACAAACAAACAGACAAACAATCAAACAAACTTTTCACACTTATAATAGTAGTATAGATTCCAATATTTCTATTTGTGTTGAGTAACGGAAATTATAGCGTGATAACATGGCTCGAAGTTAACTTAATTTAAATAATATTCGCGATTTTATATTTTAGATCACTAGAAAATCACACCCATAAATGTTGGATCTTATAATAATATATCTCTATGTAAATCAAAAACTTTAATTAAAAATCCGTATTACACACAGGAGTTAGGACATATATCTGATAAAAATAATTATATGAGGGTCAGGGGGCCCTATTCCGTCTACCGGAGCCAATCCGTCTTTTCGTAATTACGGGCGCTGTAATCGAAGTACAGCTTTGATAGCCGTATACGTAATTAGAGGATTTTTTTACTCTTTTACCTATACGGCTGTAAAATCGGTCCTTTGATCAAGGACTTATTGGAGTGGAGTACTTATTCCGGAGGGTTGTAAGCAACATTAATGTTTTTATCCCAAGTTCACACTTACTTAGGTCTAACTGACAGTGTGAATACAAATCGCAACCGACTACAAGAGAAGTCCATCTTGCGCTGAGTGATTTCTGACGTGACCACAATATCGGGGCTAAATGTAAAAGGTACATTGTTTCTAGCAAATTCCATCCCTAAAAATTATTTATTAGGTATAAATTGGCTAGACTACATCCTTACTTAAAATATTTTTATTCAGTTGCTTAATCTGGGTTTTATCTCATATATCATGATTTTAGGTAAGAAATAAATTTCAAAAAGTAGTTGGTTATAACGATGAAAAACTTTTTAATATAGTGGTAAATTTTACAATATTTTAAAACCTGTTCACTAAACATTATAGTAATAAATCCATACACTATCGTAAACTATGGTCCAAGTATATGATTAATTGAAAAGTATGTTTGTAACTTGTTTTCTAACATAAAACAAATAGAAAGTACTTCAACATACTTATGCAAGAGTTTTACAAAAGTTCTTCAGTAAACATGAAAATTCTAACCGTCGACTGTTTATTTTCACACGAATTCCTTATAAAACGTTTGGAGGAAACGGCAAATAAGGTATTATTTTAAAACTACCAGCGAAATGGCATCATATTTTAAATGGGTATTTTCTAGAAAAATCGTACATGCAAATGAACATCGCGTAAGTTTTTTAATTTAAATATCATTGTTTCAGTTTCGACCAGGTCGGGATAATTATTGAGATGATGACAAAGTGATATTGGGCTATTCTGTTCAGTATCAGAGTTTGGAATTTATGTCCGATATGGCGATAGTCTCGCCTCCATTACACCAAGGGATGGAATACACATGGTGATAGGCGAGTGCACTAGTTATGCCTCTGCCTATCCCTTCGGGGATAAAGTGTCAGTGTGTGTGTGGGATAATAGATTCGACTGGCGATGGATAATCGTCTCTTGTCAATTTATACTCCGTCTAGACACTATTCTACTTATCATCAGATGCAGTCACTTTGAAGTGCCTGTATAAAAAAACTAGAGATATCTACAGAATAAACAGCTACCAAGTCCTTCGAGAATGGGTATTTTGTTGTCCCTTTCAGGGAGCTCTGTGCTTCCGTTGGGCCTACCGTCATTGGACGGATTAATTAGACGTCTCTTACAACGAGCGAGGGATTCCGTAATGGAGTCAAACAAACGCTAATTAATTTTGAAGAAATTCAGTGAATCCAAATTTACAAAACAGATGAGTCCTGATGTAATTTTTTCAAAAATCGAAACCGTAATTTCGTTTGTGGAATAGGGTAGTTCCCTATGTTTAATTTTGTGTGTTAATTTATATATAACCGAAAATAAGACGATAAAAAATTCTTCTGTGAAATCAGCATTAAAATCGGTTGGAAAATGAAGCAGTTATTCATATTTGAAATATTGTTGGTGGCAAAAGTGGGGACTTCGCGGGGATATGGCGTTATCTCTTTCGCACGCACGTAGCGTTATGGCCGGTGACACTCGGTAACGTCACAGTCTGGTATTACTGTTATTTGACAGCTACCCCTGCCACTAAATGTCAAAGTTTTATAAGTTACTTATTATTGATTTTGGATTGCATACATTTTTGACTAATGCATTTTACATAAATGTATTTAAAAAAAAATAGTCAACTATTCTATTGTGTTTATATAAAAACTAGCGGCCCGCCCTGGCTTTGCATAATATTATATGCCGACATTTATTTTTTGGCGTACAAAATATTTATGATTTATATATACACACTAGCTTTTGCCCGCGGCTCCGCCCGCGTGAATGAGTTTTCCCGGTATAAAAGTCCCGCTTAAAATGTAGCTTATATGACACGTTCGTAGATTTACCATAGCAGCGCCATCTATTGATTACTTACTCAACCCAGTCGAAAGGTATCGACATCTGTTAGAATCATTCATAGCAGCGCCATCTATTGATTACTTACTCAACCCAGTCGAAAGGTATCGACATCTGTTAGAATCATTTGGAGTTAAGATAATTGTGACTGTCAAATAATAACCGACAAATAATTAGCAATAAATTAAAATTGCGACTATAATTTGAGATTTAAACTATCCTATCTCTCAAGTTGGATCGAACTGCACATGGTGTGCGAATTTTATTATAATCGGTTAAGTGGTTTAGGAGTCCATTGAGGACAAACATTGTGACACGAGATTTATATATATTAAGATAAACCTTTCTCTTGAATCACTCCGTCCATTGGTGAAAGACGTATGAAACTCCGTTCGGTAGTTTTTGAGTTTATCGTGTTCAGACAATCAGATGCGATAGGGGGACTTCGTTTCATAATATGTAATGATGTAAGGACATACATATCCTTAAAAATAAAAGGATAAATAATAGCCTGGATCTCAAACTATCTCCATACTTATTCTCTCGCAATTCCACCCACAAAAAAATATTTACCGGGTTATGTTTTTCCGAGATAAAAAGTAGCCCGTGTCCTTCCCTGGCGCTCAAACTATTTTCATACTTAATTGTTTGCGGTTCCACCCGCAAGAAAATATTTTTCAGGATAAAAGTCCCGGTTTATATTTTCCCGGGATAAGAAGTACCCTAAGTCCATCCCAGAGTCTTAAACTCTCCCCGCCAAATTTCATCGAAATCGGTCTAGTGGTCTGCCGTGAAAGATCCACTCGCGAGAAAAAAAAATCCGGGATAAAAGTCCCGGTTTGAACTTTTCCGGGAAATAAAGTAGCCTACGGTACTCAGGGAAACTGCAGCATTCTAATGGTGAAAGAATTTTTGAAATTGGTCACTGGACAAACTAACTGAAACTACTGAGTTTCGGAGCCTATCCATTACAAACAAACAAATCTTTCCTCTTTATAATATTAGTATAGACCAGCTGACGGATGAAAATGCGATATATTTTACGCCGCATTTCTCATAATTCTAGCTTTATATCAGTTCCTAGCCGATTTTGGCCACGGCGGCCAATCTCAACGGAGATCAGCCAGGTACGCAGGAGATATTATAGTGCACAAATGTGTGCGCAATACACAGATGCACTCGCTATTCCTTCACTCTCATAGTCTGGTGAGACGGCAATTCGACATGACCGGAGAGAGGTCAGGCGCAGGACCAACGGCTTTACGTGCTTTCCGAGGCACGGGGGTATAACACCGCCAACTTCCTGACTCCGAGCTGTGACTGAGTAATTTTTAAGATAGAAAAACCCAGTCACAATGTTTTTGGTCCGACCCGGGATTTGAACCTAGGACCTCAGCGTGCAAATCGTACTCGCAACGTGTACGCAATACAACCACGCCACCGAGGCAGTCAAAGCTAAGATGGTTCCATCCATCTTAGCTCTATATAATGTTTACATAGCACTATGAAATAATTTTATAATTCCAGGATAAAGAAAATCATATGACGGTAACACTAATCAAAAAAATAAACTTTTTTTTTTACAGCTCGGCATGTTTTGTGGAAAATAAATCTCAAATCCAGTAACCCTTTACAGGTGTACACAAGAGAAGATTATGATAATACATATTCAGTACCCTTGGCAGTGTTGAAGCTGGTCGGCCTTCGACTCACCAAGCAAGATGTATCATGGACCAGGTAAGATACGTTTATTAATACACATAAGTTCTCCTTCACTTTCGTTGCTAAAATACGCTAGATAATAAGTCTCTACACGGAATTCGACTAGCTTTCGTTCAGTTCTATCGTCAAGCTGGAATAGGCAAGCACAGTTGAGTTTCTGCTTCTTCTTCTTTCGCCTTTGAAAGTCCTCTGCTGAACATAGGCCTCCCCCAAAAATTTCCAGACCAACCTGTTCGAAGCGGCCTGCATCCAGTTGAGTTTATATTTATAAAATACAACATTATAGAAAGTGTTTGGTACCTATTACTGGTAATTGACTACACAATAGCGGCGTAGCTTCTGCTGTATCAACCGTATCACTGAGCTGTAGGGGCCGCTCTTAACCCATACGCTAAACTTAAGCGGACACAAAATAGCTCGGAGACCTTTTTTTTCGCTTCCGTATAATCGGCCTCCGGACCCGGGATATGCGGGGCGGCACAAACTGAGTGCCCTGTACTTAAGGAAAGTATAAATCAGGCGCTGGAAGGGCGCCCAACAAATTTAGATATAGGCCCCTCTATGGAAAGCTACGCCACTGCTAAAAATAATCTTATTAGCTTTTACTGGCGGCTTCGCCCGCTTGAAAGAGATTTTCCTGGATAAAAGTCCCGCTATATATTTTCCTGGGTCCAAATGTATATATATCCTTCTCAGGGTCTTTAACTATTTCCATACCGAATATCATCGAAATTAGTTCGATAGTTTCTAGTAGTTTTATATTATTTAAGGAAATGAAACAAACATCAATATTTGTAAAGACACAAGTTTTACTAATTACCTTATCATTAAAAACGTCAAAATGCTACGTTATTATAATAGTACTAGCGGACCCGACAGACGTTGTCCTGCCCTACAAAGGAAATAAAATCCTAGAACCCGAGTACAGCGCCACCTACCAAATCCAATTGTTAATCTAAACCATTCTCGAATCTACCTGAAGACGCACAAAAAATTTCCCTAAAATCGGTCCAGCCATTTAGGAGGAGTTCTGTGACATACACACGCACAGAAGAATTATATATATAACCGCTTTGACGATATTTGCAGCACGCATTCTGTCAATGTTATCTCAAACGCCATAAGGTTGAGTTAAAAAGTTTATATTGTCAAAAGCGCTAAAGTTACATTTTTAATATGGTGGTTAAGTATTCTTAAATTGTCTTATTTTCCGCGCAATTTTCTTAATTTTGTTTTTTTCATAAGAACCTTCTCTTGACAATAACAAACACATAAAAAAAAAGAAATCGGTCCAGCCGTTCAGACGTGATGCCGTGACCAAGGAAAATAGGGATTCATTTTTATATAATATATAGATATTCAGCACTATTAATCTGTTGCATCTGTTGTACGACTGGCGAGCCTATTGTTATTAAACAGACGATGGTTGCGTTACAAAACTATTTATCATTGACCCCGCTACTAACCTATAGCAAAAGCTAAAAGCACCTAGATTTCATATATTATTGCCTGCATATTGCCTGCTGACAATTTTTTTTTATATATGTACTATATGATTTTTTATAGTCAGAATTAGGTGTTAAGGTACCATAAGGTGATTCTGCCTCATAACAAACTTCTTCAGCAAAGGCATCAAATAAAAAAAAGGTAAATCTATACATAAAAACAACGCCTTTTTCCCTTTTCAGAGGTAGGCAGACGTGTAACATCACCCACATTTCACCAGGTCTCATGTAAAAGGGCCTATTGCCATTTACCGGGTTTTTTTTTTTTAGTGGTGTTAGGTCTCTCATATATAAGAGACCGTCTGGGTGGGTACCACCGCAATGTCTATTTCTACCGCCAAGCAGCAGTGTGCATGCATTGTTGTGTTTCGGTTTGAAGGACATTGTAGCCAGTGGAACTACAGGACATAGTGAGACTTAACATCTTATGTCTCAGGATGACGAGCGCAGTGGAATGCCACACAGTACTTTGTAACTCAAGGTGCTGGATGGTATTGCTACTGTTTATGGGTGGTCGTATCGCTTACCATCAGACGAACGGCATGCTCGGCTCGTCATTCAATGCCATAAAAAAAAAACCTGGCTCCGGGCTGATAGCTAGTATGAAACCCAATATCACATTGCCCCATCCGCGACTCGAACCCGAGAGCTCAACGCAATAGTCGAACCGCGCACCACAACTACGCTGAGGCAGTAAATTTTTCAAACTATTTCACCTTTTTCAAGCTGAAATTTATTGTTGTCTGAATTATTTTTATACAATTTTCGTTTCGTTCCTGTCTAATGAAATTCCCTACAAAATACAAATAGGTACCTATATTAAATGACGTTATAATATAACTGCGCAGGTTATGTTGGAACGTGTTCTACTGGTTCGAATTCGCGAATCTATTCATAGTGACTTGGCTGGAGTTCATAAACATGGTGCAGACGGCCAGGGGCGGCTCGTTCCAGGACGCTGTCGAGATATTCAGGATGATGCCCTGCATCGGATACTTGCTGTTGGGTATGTCAAATACTAAAAAAAACTTTAGAAAAGTAACGAAAAAAACATAGTTTAAGTATCATCCTAATACTATATGGTATACCTAGGCATCAAGAGTAATTATATTGTAGGTACCTATACCTTCTTTTAAATACGTAATATTTTTAACACCTTGTTTTATTATTGTGTTTGTTCTTTGTTTGACACCTTTAGCGAATATGAAATATAACGTCTATACCTATAAATATAAGCAATAATATTAAATATTGTGAAAAAACACTTCCAGCTTAAGATAAATCCGCGGTGAACAGTGATAACAATGTTCCTTATATACTAGTTAATAGGTTACAGAAAGTTTGTCAATAACATTATTTCACAGTTTCCAATTATTAATAATATTTCTATAAAGTTAGTAAAATAGATTCCCTTTTCAGCCATGGCCAAATCCTACAAGATAGTGTACTATCGGCCAATGTACGAGAACCTGGTAAGCGAGTTAAGAGACATGTGGCCCAGCGGCGTAGTCTCCGAAGAGGAACACTGCATCATCAGTTCTGCCCTTAAACAACTCTACTACGTCGTTCAAGGTAAACAATACAATGTAATGGGTTTTTGTGTTTCAACCCAAAGTCCGAAATTTGTACCCAGTATGTTGATAGACTGGCCTCCTACCACAACACGGCGAAGTGGATGCTCTAGTTGCCTCTCTGCTTACCTCTAGAATATGGATAAAGACGTGAGTGTATGTGTGCGTGTGCAATACAATTCCCATGTTATTTATATTATTTTTACATATTGTAGAGGGGGCGAACGAGCTAGGTCACCTGCTGGTAAAAATTATCGTCGCCTATATACATCTATAATACTAGAAGTATCTGCGATTGGCGGCTTTCGTGATAGAAATAAAATAGAGTTAGGTATAATATTATTTACGCTGGATGCAGGCCGCTTTTGACACGTCCGTCTGGAAATCTTTGGGGGAGGTCTATGTTCAGCAGTGGACGTCATGTGGCTGATGATGATGATGATGATAATATTATTTCTATATACCGTTATAGTAGAAGTAATTTAAAATATTTTCCAATAAATGTGCCTTTTCGTAGTACTGAATACTGACCTTTATAATTTAAAATTCCTTCCAAAAATCCTTTGAATCCTTCCTTCAATACTTATCCTTAAAATTAAAGTTTTAGCTTTTGTGCCTTCGATTCCAATGTCTAGACAGCGTTAGTAAGTCATCCATCAGGGAATGAGATTTAATTCTTGGCATACTTACCATAACTATTATCCTTATGTTTCGAAAATTAAATAACATAATTAGACTTTAGCAAAAACTTACCACCTTTCAGTACTAAATGATTTTCTACGTTTAGAAACTGATTTAATAAAGATTATTTTACCTTTACACGCAACATATTGTACAGTACAGAAACTAATCGACAGCGTTATTTGTACCCTATAAATTAAGTCGACAGGTCAAAAATACCTAAGTTCTATTTTTTCGTTTCAGGCTACTACTGGTGCAACAATGCTCTCTTAGTTATATTTCTGTCACCACCATTCGTGGAGATAATAAAAAGAGCTGCTGGAGATGAAGTGCCACTCATCCTACCATTTTTCTACTGGTTTCCTTTCGACCCGTTCCAACGAATCTTTTATGAGATAATACTAATCGCGCAAACTTGGCATGGTGAGATATCTTTATTTGAATCTTCTTTAGCGGCGTTGAGCACTCTTCTTGGGATGGGTATAAAATGTTAAACTCGCGTCAGGACACGTGACCTGGTCGAAAATTCGTAAGACGGAGGTTGTCATTCTTGTGTACGATAGCGCAATAAATAAATATTGTATTTAACAACATAAATGCTAGTACTTTTATACTGATAAATAAAGCAATTCGTGCGAAATTATGCCCGAACCATTCCAAAATATTCAAAAATGCACAACGTTAATGTTCAAGTTTTCACTTCTGCCGGCACCTGTATATATCCAGTTCAAACAGGCCGGCATAATTGTGTCGACTGACGAGATATAATCATCGCTCGTCACTCTCGTCAGTAGACACTATCTGCACCCATCAGGTGCAGTGGGGTCATTTTGCCGTGCCCGCACACAAAAAATTACTAGTATTTACCCACAGGTGGATCTTATAATATTCAGACATTGCTATGGTGGTTATTGGTAATTATTTGCGATATTTTACAAATTATATTACTTATTTTGATTGACTGCCTCGGTGGCTTAGTTATGTTGCGGTACGACTGCAATGCTGAGGTCTCGGGTTCGATCCCCGGGTCGGGCAGTGATATTGGGTTTTTCTACTCATTATCAGCCTGTAGTCTGGAATTTGTGCCCGATATGTCGATAGGCTCGCCCCCTATCACATCATGGGACGCAATACGCACGGCGAAAGGTGGGTGCACTGGTTGCGCCTCTGCCTACGCCTTCGGGGATAAAGGGCGTGAGTGTGAGTTTATTACGTATTTCAAAATTTTGTTCCCATCCAGTACAATTATATTTTTAAGATTGTTCTTATATCCTCCTTACTATTTCTGCCCTTGTCTTACTGTAGAGTCACGATTGCGATGGCGCTATACACTAACGATTAGGCTTAGTTTTACGGGCTGTTCCCTTTGGAGGATTCAATTCAGGGCATTATGTGTTAGATAAAATCCTCCTTACGACACCAAACTACAATAATTAGTTCTACAGAAAGTATAACCAGGGACACTTCACACTTCAGCATCAGGGAAAGGTGCAAGAATTCCATTTAAGTATAAACAAAAATGTTACTTTTAATAAGGCCCCGTAACTCAGAGATAAAACGCGGTGGAATGAGTATAAATTTCGGATTACTTGGATTTTAATCATAACTAAACGATTTTCCACAAAATATGATTTTATGCGTTTGAGAATATAAAAGCAGATTTTGGTATTTGTATTTGGTTTGCAAAATGTTGAATTATATATATTTATTTACATAGTGAAAAAGGAAAAGAGATTTTTAAATATATATTAATGTAATATTTGAAAATAAAAATGAATTTCTTTGATTTAAGTTCTCCAAATTTTGCTTTTAACTCATTTTTCGGCAAAATAATTTTGACCACATAATATGCAACTGTCGTGTGATTTGGATGTCATAATCCTGAAAGAAAGTCTACTAATATACAAAATTATTTTTCGTACAAACCTGTAACTTTTAGCTTTGGTTAATCAATCATGATACATGAAACTTTGATATAGATATAATGTAATGTACACACAGTACAGCTTCCAAATTTTCTAGACTGATAGGTTTGAGCCGATGTAACTAACTTTACTGATTAATCAACGTCACATCAGAAATCCCTTTTTGGCCATTCTCTAAGGCAGTAATCCTTGCCGTTGAAACCAATCCATTGCCACAATTTTGCTAATATATCCCTTATCGGCCCCGTTATATAATTAATGTTCTGTTCAGTCTGCGGAGTGACTTAAACAGTAATAGTGAATAGCCTTCTATTATACTAAATATGACCGTATAAGTTACAATATTTATGTACTAGCTTTTGGTCGCGGCTACGCCCGCTTGAAAAAGTATTTCCAGGATATTAAAATTCCTGCTTTATATTTTCCCGGAATAAATAGTAGCCTATGTCTTTTCTAGGGTCTCAAACTGTCTCCATACGAAATTTCATCGAAATCCGTTCAGTAGTTTCGGAGATGTACAGTAACAAACAAACAGAAAAACAGACAGACAGACAGAAAAGAATTATAAAAATCGGTGATTTGTTTTCCATTACTTTTCTTTAGTCACCACTTTTCTTTTTTTATCACATTTGTTTAAATGTACAGACAAAACGGTTCTAATGTTTTATTATATGTATGTATATAGATCAATCATTAAGTACGTATATTCATCAATTAAAGAATGGCTGAAAAGTCAGTTCATTATAAATTATGGGAGCATATTATATGGCAAAAAGCGGGTAGTTGCACCTCTGCCTAGCCCTAACGGGCCTTTTCTCTACGCTGCCTACCAGGATATAGGCATGATAGTGTATGTGTGTGTGTGTGCAAGTCTTTACATCATTTAGAAATCGTTAATAGTTATTGGTCACTGCGATACACACTTAGAGCCTAGTAGAGTGACCGCCGTGAACTGCTGTTATAATAAATGGAATTGGTGTAAAAAATAAAGGTAATTGTAGGTATAGAATAAATGAATATTTTATTAAAACTATATTAATAATACAAATATTTTAATACACTGAATTAATGTACCACAGGTCTGCTAACAATATGGTTTATGCTGTGCGGTGATCTTCTCTTCTGCATATTCCTAAGTCACATAACAACTCAATTTGATTTGCTGTCTGTACGCATCAAGAAACTCATTTATGTGCCCATAGATAAACAAATGGTTGAAAGCTATCCTCTTGGTAAGTATGAAAACAGAAAACTTAATAAAAATTTCGGTCTGTATTAGAGAATTTGATGTTGTATTTGTTACATTTTTCTTCTCGTTTTAATATATACATACAAACACATTTCACGCCTTTATCCCATAGGAGTAGGCAGAGACTATGGATTGCCACATTTCTCGATTCTGGCATACTCCACCTTCGTCAATCTTTTCATGCATTCCCGCCGATTTAAGGTACTTTTAACCTGGCCTTTACGAAAAATGACAGATATCCGACATTCGAAGGTTCGGTACGGTCGACCCCTACCGGCTCTTCCATCCACATTTGCCTTATATATCCGCTTTGACAATCTAATTGTCCATCCTCTCCAAATGCCGTGTCCATTACCATAGTATTCCGCACTCTATCACCTATAATGAATACTTACAATGCCAAATCGTAAGTGCAATGGGTTTAAAAATTATAAAATGGTGATAATATTGAACCTGTTTATTCAACTCGGTTTACTAAGTTAAACATTTGGAAAAAAATATTATTACCAGTTTTAAAAACGATAAACTTACTTTCAGGACAATACAGCAGAGATTTGGTAAAGAATGAAAGACTTAATTTAGATTCGTTTACGGAAAAAGAATGGGAAAATAGATATCAGAAGGAAGTTACTGAAATTGTTTTAAGACATCGCGCTCTGATCAGGTAATAATAAATTTTATTCCGATGTCTTTAGTCCTAAAATCAGTTATTCTTCAAATCCTAAAACATATCTATAAAGCTAAGTAGAAAGTATTTTACAAAATGATTTTATGAGTAACTAGTTTCATTTCAACGAAATTGTTAAAATTATAATTAAAATTCTGAGCTTTTTGTTTCTCAAGATCTTGCTTAGATACTATAATTTCAGAGAAATTATTGTTTTCGCAATTTCGTAAACTAAACTGGATAATAGGTCCTATCACATAACATAGGATAATTTATAATAAGTATAAAAAATTGTTGATAATTAATTTTCTTAAAAAAAACGGGTGCACTCCGGGAGTGCCGGCAGAAGTGAAAACTTGAACATTAACGTTGTGCATTTTTGAATATTTTGGAATAGTAAGGGAATAATTTCGCACGAATTGCTTTATTTATCAGTATAAAAGTACTAGCATGTATGTGGTTAAGTACAATATTTATTTATTGCGGTATCGTACACAAAAATGACAATTTCACTATTTCTTCGTCACTTTAAAAAAAAAACAACAAAAATAAAACGATTTCCTTTGACCATTTGAAAAAAACAAAACTAAATGAGCGGTTGTTATTGCGACCACAGAAGTATATTGATTGCGACATCGATACTTAATTAACCGATACAAAATTCATTGCTTATAAATCAAAATTTGAAAAAAGAATGTTACGCTCTATTGTACTCATGTTGTACTCGTGCCGTAAATAAATAAAAATGTACTCGATAAGAACTATTGCTTCTACGCATCGTATTTAAGGTTCATATTAGTAAGGGATGGTAAAACTTCCTACGCATTTTCGAACAGGGTCACGTGTCTTGACGCGAGTTTAACATTTTATACCCATCCCAAAAAGCCGCCGCTAAAGAAGTTTTCACTTCAAAAATTGTGAATAATGATTACAAAATTTATTTAAAAATGAGGCATTGTCTCAAATATCCTTACTGATGTTTTTTTTTTAGATTATCTGCCGACGTCGAAGATTTGTTCAGTTTTGCGCTACTGGTCAATTTCTTCAACAGCTCTATCATCATTTGTTTTTGTGGATTTTGCTGCGTTGTAAGTTATACCACAGAATACTGAATAGGACTATATACTTATACAATTAATAGACTCCCAAAATAATCCAAACAAATAATATTTCGTACAACACAAATATAATAATAATAATAATAAATCTTTATTAGACCAAAGCAATTACACCATAGTCACAAATTAGCAAAAAATAGGCTATAATTTACTGGTTTCTAGCAATATATTTTGAAAGGGGCACTTAGTACTATGAAACACAGTCAGAATACTCAGTTCACAGTATTTATTTGAAAAAACATAAAAAACATTTCTACTTTAGATTGTGGAGAAATGGAACGAGATGGTGTACAAATCATTTTTGACGACAGCCCTCTCACAAACGTGGCTCCTGTGCTGGTATGGACAACGTTTGCTGGAATCTGTAAGTTCTCCGAATATGGTCGAACAATGAGCAATAAAATTTAAGATATTTTTTTGTAAACACGATTGCTAGGTCCTAAGGTAGAGTATGTAAAGCAGTCATTCTAGGTACAGGATTTTGGCAAAAATGCTGAAGGAAAATGAATTGAAAAAGTATTTTTGTAGCTTTAATATAACTAGCCAGGATGTAGAAATTTAGTAGAACAACAAAAACAATAAATAATAATAATATGTAGGGTTGTGAATATAGCTACGAGTTGTTAGATACGAGTCAAAGAACTGTCGTCTGATGGTAAGCGTCAAGTCTTCCCATAAACAATCACTTAGCAGTCAGCGCCCTAGAATTCTAAATACAAATAACTAAACTATACGTGGCACTGAAACATGCACGTTGTATCCAAACATTTACGGCTGGTTCTAATAAATTATCTTAATCAGTAAGTGTGTATTAATGGTAAAACCAATAAACCAATCAAAATAACTCATCTATAAACATGTCAAACGAACTTTATTCCTATTGGTCCATTTACGCTATGGATCCGACAGTAGCGATCAAAATCTATCCTAGCAATCGATTATAATTAGTCAGTCACGTTTTGGCGACAGATATAAACAAAGCAGTAGTGCATACCTACTCCTAGACAAACTTACACATGACACCTAGTAACTAGTAAACCAGATGCATAAATTAACTCGTAACCGATCCTTTTCTTTTACATTTAACACTGTCCATGTTTTCTTTCTTTATGGTCTGCGAATTGCTCTAGATGCAGATTTATGTTCATGTCTCGCTACATTTTCAATTAGATGTCAAACACAGAGTAAGTTACATGTCTTGTTCACCAAGGTCAGGTAAACTTCTAGACGTTTAAAATGTTTATTGATTCTCATGGAATAGATTTTCGGTCTAACTCTGTATTAAGATATTCTAGCTTGCGAGGTAATGTTCAAAAAGTAACATTCATCACAAAATATATTATATATTGTTGGGCTGCATATCTAGAAAAAACTTTTATTACATTTGCAGAACTGATTTAATAGAGACGGTGATTGATAAAGTCAATTTTGCGAAAAGTTGTTTCACAAATTCTTAAGTAGGTACTTACCAATGAAACTCGGATAGCAGAATTTTTATTTTAAAACTTCAGTAGGCACATTGCCGCTAGTAATTTGGAAAGTTATAAATTCAGATAATACTTAATGATTGTAATCAGTAATATTTATTATTGTCTAGTTATTTATGGTTTGTTTTGTTCCACAGAGCGAAGGAGTGTCGGACGCAATTTACAACAGCGGCTGGTATATGGCGACTAGGAAAATTAGGAGCTCTTTATTGATAATGCTTAATAGGTAAATCAATTAATGATAGTTTATTCTAATCTAGGGGGAGGAATATGTTCAACAGTGGACTTCATGTGGCTGATGATGATGGTTCGAATCTTAATAATCACCTAAGTACTTAGATAAATTTTACAAAAAGAATAATGCTCTAGCAGTAATGAAATGCAGACACAGCGGTCTTAGCTTCAGTTTCAGCGTATTCGTATATCTTTTCCCAAGTTACGTGAGTCTTCATTGATATTAATTATAAATTATTATAACTTACTTGGCCAGCGTGGTGGACTAAGGCCTAAACCCTCTCAGTTGTAGAGGAGGCCCGTGCTCAGCAGGGGGCAGTATATAATATAGGGCTGGTATGGTATAGTGGCTTGGGAACAAAGAAATATACTTATTCAGAGGAATTCTGCAGACCTGAAAGTTCTCCAAAAGAATTTACAAGCTATACCTACTGTTTACAAGATTTACGTGATATTACAGAGCTCAAAAAGAAGTACACGTAACTACTTACGGATTTACCGTAATTTCTCTGGCAAGTTATACTACGGTAAGTACAAAAACTGCAAATGCTTAGTTCCTATTAGGTACTTACTTTTTAATGTGTAAATATTTATTAGGGATAGTGGTTTGGCGGTTTGCGGTTTATTTGAAAATTATTTTATTACAGATTATCAAGACGGCTTGGTCGTACTTTACACTTCTGCTTAATATTTATAAACAGTAGATATATCTAAATTGTTGTGTAATATTATTATGCTTTTATCAAAACATCGTAATGTAGGTGGGTAGGTAGGTAGGTGCCTATTAAACAGTTTTTATTTAATTTCTGTGTTTTAATGTACTAGGTAGTACCTGCATATTTTTACGCTTAGGTATAAATATATTTTATCACACGAAGTCAAAAAACTAATCAGACATTACCTACATCCAAAATATAATGTAGGTAAGTAAGTAGTCTTCTTCCATTACATCTTTGATCTTGACCTCCTACAATATCATTATAGGGTTGATACAAAACACTTTTAGCTTAATTTTTCGACCAGTCGCCAGTCTGACATCAATCCAAACCAATTTGAAGCCCCGCCGAGGCAATTCTTGTGTGTTCCACACCCCGTATGCACGCCCATTCATGGGGGGATATTTGTCGCGGCCTGGCGCACACAGTTCAGTATACCTTATAAATAAACGATAAACGAAACGGGCGCTTAAACGAGTCCGCACTCCGCGAACACTCACACTTCTCCTCCTCCCATCCCGGGAACCTTTCTTCCTTCCCCATTTCCTCCCCCAACCCCATCTGGACTCCCATAGGGGGATTGCCTGCATCTATCCCGTACGCAGGGTAACAGGGTGAAAACCGCAGCGGTGCCCAAAAAAATTTACAATTTAGAAGTGTCAGCTTGCTTTTTCATTTCGTAAAGTTAGTGAAGTTGCCTTCCGGTGGTCCTAATATCCCTCTTATCCCAGTGGACGTCGCCAGGGGGAGCAGGGGTAGCCAACTGCCTCTTTCCCCTCTCCAATTCAACACAAGCATATAATATACATTTGACCGATGTACTTACGTTGAATTATTGAGACTCCCTATGTATATGATTCCCTCGCGTCGGTGGCGTAGTTGTATTACGGTACAGCTGCAATGCTGAGGTCTCGGATTCGATACCGTGATATTGGGTTTTTCTACTCATTATCAGCCCGGAGTCTGAAATTTGTGGCCGATATGGCGATAGGCCCCCTATCACCGGGCGGAATACGCACGGCGAAAAGTGGGTGCACTAGTTGCGCCTCTGCCTACCCCTTCGGGGATAAAGTGCGTGAGTAGGTAAGTATGTATGTATGTATGCAGTATGTACTACCTACCTAAGTATATGAAATTTTCGCTTATAGACCGCCGACCCTGAGCTGAAAGCTGGCGTCGGCTGTTGCCCATGCTTATCCCTATTATTAATTTCGTACAGGGCCCGCATAGCATACAAGATTCTTCTGATGTTATAGTGGATGTTTAATGTTTATGGACGGATATCACTCTAACCTCAGGAAGGTCATTTCAGGGCTTGCTCTGCAATACCGAATGTTCGACAAAAAAGCGAAGATTATTTACAGGTAGTGTACCTAAACATGATTTTTCGGTGGAATAAAAATCATGGAACTCATTCCATGATGGACAAAGACAAAGAAAACAGATACTCATACTTCACTTCACTTCACACTTAACTTACTATTGCAAATTGAAAGTGATATAGGTACCTAAGTTGGGACACCTCGGTCACTCTCGGTGCATACGAAACTATCGAGAGTGACCGTCAGTGTCAAGCAATCGGCCCCCTATTCATTGGTGGGGCATGAAAAAGGAAAACATAGGTAACGGTGTTATTTTAACACTTTATGTATTTTATACAAAGACATTAAACCTTACCATTTAACAGTATAATTATAGACCGGACGTCAGGACCAAATTTTTCGTCAAAAAGTGTACCTATTACCAATTGGTAAAAGTCGCGGTCTTATCTGACATATCCGTATAACAAGACGTCTCGGTATTGCTGGGTAAGTATGCTTAAATTTTGTAAAGTAAACAATATTTTGGAAGGAAATATGCCAATTTACGCATTACGGCCATGTCAAAGTATGTTCTAATGAATTTTAGATAGGTATTTTGTTATTTCACGGCTTAGTTTCACGGTATATTGAGTTACTGACGAACTGGCTCAAAATATTTGTAAACAATTTTCTCATTGTCCGGTTTACATAATCTTAGAACTTTTTGATTTTATACCACCTAGTGGAAAATTGCGAAAACTATCCCATAAACATGTTTACAATATTTAAATATAGATAGCAGCACCAGTCTATGTCATTTTAAGAAGAAAAAAATTATAAAAGAATATTTTTTGTAATAAATAATAACAATGATCAATTTTACAAAAAAAACGTGTGGTATTGCATAGGCCATATAAGTGGAATTTAAATACTTTCATCTTCTTCTTCTTCTTCTTTTAATTTATGGCTTCCACCGATTATTTGTCGGTGATTTCGCCAATGTCAAGTAGATTATAGCAGGTACCACAGAAGTATAACAAGCAAGCAGGTACAAAACAATAAATATAAACTTTCATCTTCAGTCTATGATTGGTTTGGTGGTGGACAGTTGACAATTGACGTTAAGTCAGTGTTGCAAAAGTTCCCGATTTATCGGAGATCTACCGATTTTGGCTGTAGTCCCCCATATACCGATTTTACCATCATATCTCCCGATTTATTATGCTAGCGATATAATAGTATCGAAAATACCACAACATGAAGTAGGAATGATTTTTTTCCAAATTTCTTCGTTGCTTCGCGAGCCTATGGCATTAAACTACTTCTTATAATTAGTGTACGGAATATACTGTTTAAAACTTAAAGGAAGGAAAGTAGTTAAAGTGACTTAACAGGACATTTGGTCTTCCAAAACTTCAAACTGGAATTATTTAATTACAATATTTATGAAATAGTAAATTTTATATCAGTGAAATATGTGATATACAACAAAAAGAATTGTTCATTTTCAATAGGATGAACAGATTTTTTTAAGTAATAACTCATAGTTGAGATATTTATCAACCAAACTGCCTTTTATTCTTAAGTATATCACCCTTTTTTTCTCAGAGCTTGTAAATGCATCAATGATTGTTAGTTGTTACTATTCTATAATCAAATTCAGTGGCGTAGCGTGGTTAGGGCAGGGGGGGGGGATGTCAGTTTTAGAGGGGTGGTGAGTTTTAAAATGTGTAAAATAAAAGCTTTAATAAATAGGTGCACGCGTGACTTAATAAAAACTATTCTTGGTTTTAAACTTCCAAATAAATATTTCTCCCGATTTTTATCGGGAATGCTTCCCGATTTTTAATATCTCATTTTTGCAACACTGCGTTAAGTTTGTTTGGAATTTGGATTTTCGTGGTAAGCGGCCGTGTTACATCTTATGTGTAATAAAATGTCTAACAAAAAGAACAAAGAAATCCAGATTGACGACAGTGACAGTGAGGAAGAGCAGGAATCTGGCAGTGAAAGAGATTCCGACTTCGATTCCGATGGAAACTTCATCGGGGACAAAGTAAGTGATAATAATTATAACCTAAAAACACATGGTATATGCGGCATCTGATTATTTTTATGTGTAGCAATGATTTATTTACTTTACATTTAGAAATGAGCAATAAAATATTATTGCAAAACTATTCGTCTTGCTATATCGAACTACCTAGTTAAAATTTTCTCTGCATGTTCTAAACCAGTTTTGTTATTGATATGTCGTTAGGAAACCGTGACGATATTATGTTTCGATAAGGTATTCAATATTGTACTAAGAAATACATATCATAATATCAAGGTTTCTTCCCTTAAGAATAGAAAATATAATTAAACTTGTATGGTAAATGTAGAACTAAAACAAATTAAATAATATATTTCACATTTAAATGTAAACATCTACCCTTTCCAAATGTATCGGTTATTATATGTTTGCTCACATTTGGACCCATACCCCAATTTGCAATAACCTATAGCACTCACAAATATGCTTATTGAAAGAATTTTCAGATTAGTTTCAGAGATTTCAACATAACAATTTAACAATTATAAAGTTTTCATGTCTATTTTAGGAACTGCAGGCAGATTTTGAAGGTCGCAACCCTGAGGATTGTGACTTCCATGGCATAAAGCAATTGTTGCGGCAACTGTTCCTTAAATCAAATGTTGATGTAGGAGCACTGGCACAAACAATCATCTGTAAGTTTATTCAAGCAATCATTGGCTTTACCATTTATATTAATTATAAATTTTATTTTTGAGCAATATATGAACCAATGTTGTGCAATTATTTTTATTATTATAAGTTACCTGTTCATAATGTAATTAAACAACACATCAACCTCTTTTGATGAAATGCAATAATATGTTTTTAAGGTTCTCTCTGAGTTTTACGGGCCATATTGCCATTTATATTATCATACTGCCAAGTGCCAACAGCAAATATTACAGGAACACACTAGAAGCAGGCTATTTTTCACAGGTCCTTCTTTGAAATCTTTAAGGGAGGACTATGTTCAGCATTAGACTTCATGTGGCTGACAATGATGATGACTGCCTACAGTAAAAAAAAATTGTTGGGAGTTAAATAATAAATAGAAAATACCCATTAATCTTTAATGTGTAATCTCTCACAATCAGTGTAGGTTGTCTGGAAGAGATCGCTTTTCAGCGATAAGACCGCCTATTGTCGCACGATTCAGTTCTAAATCTATTTATTTATTTAATTTTTGTATAATGTGGTGTGCAATAAAGTGTTTTCATTCATTCATTCATTCATTCATTCAATGTGCTATAATTTTTTTTCAGCTCAAAACTATGTGGGGAGTGTCGTAAAACAGTGCCTTGATGATGGAGAGGATGATGATGATGATGATGATGATGGCAGTAATGGTGTGTTTGGCATCACAACAGTTATCAACATTACTAAAAGAAAAGTGAGTTCAAGGATCTATTTATTATTCAAAGGTGGATTATGTTTGGTGTTAAATTAGTAAAATTTATTTAATGATTATAAGCGACTGCTTATAACATAATATACAACTTTGTATAGTGGTAAATGCCATAGTTTCAATACTTATAAATTACGTAAGTAAAACTTACAAAATTATTTTGTCTGGCTAAAAGCCATAAAATCTTTTATCTGCTTGAACATTTTTGCAATCTGCAATTTTATTAAAAAAAACTTTGAATTTTGCTCCAAAACATTATTTAATGTAATTACAGGAAGAACCCAGTGTAAAACAAATAAGGGCATTGCTCACACAACTTGCTGAAGAAAATGCAGAGCCATCGACTAAAGGACTAATCAATAAAATATTGACAAATGATGCTGAGCATGTTGGACTTATCATCAATGAAAGGTAAAAATCTTTAGTCATATTAAAAAAAAATAACAGCAGATATAAGGATAGGAAAAGAAGACATGTTTTTGATGTTGTAATTCGCACAAAATAATGATACATTTTTGATTACCATTATTTTAAAATAGATATAACATTATAACTTGTTCAAAAAGTAAATAGAGAACAATTATTCCAATTTTAAATATTTAATTTTGATACCAGGATTCTAAACATTCCTGCGGCCATCAGTGTGCCATTATTCGCATCACTCCAGTCTGAGCTGGACAGAGCCATTAAAAAAAACATGCCATACCAATTCCACTACCTCATATGGATATGCAAAACATACAACACAGGAGGTGAGTTGTTTTGAATACCACACGCTAGTAACACAAAACATGTTTATGAACATGCTTTGATAACTTCCATAACAGTGGTTGTATGAGAGATTTTAATGTAGAACTTGGTAGAGAAATATGAATTTGGATTTATTTCTATTATTGCATATTATAGTTTTATGTAGTTTGTAATATAGAATATATTTTCATCGAAAGTATTTCCAAATCTGATTATGATAGGCTGCAAATTGATCTCCATATCAATTTTGAAATACTTTTACTCATTGTAATAACACCTGAGACTTCCTTCTCATGCCCATACAGCCACTGAATCAATGAGGTTTATTGAGGATCTTTAAATTCCATTATGACAGATCAATCAACAGAAGCATTGTTTGCCAATCAAGAAGAGAAACCACTCATAAATGAAGCTATAGCCAGTTTCGACGTAGATGTTACTGAGCAAAGTGACATATCACAGTGGGACTATGATGAAGGTGGAGCTTTGACACCCTGCAGAAAGGTTAGCTAATTCGCCTTAATTTTCTTCCAGGGAAGCAGTCTGTCTTTTTTTAATGCACATTGCCTAGTCACAAAATAAACTGTTTTAAGCCAATGTGCAATATGATTTTCATTAAATTGTTTATTACTATTTATTGTAATTCCAATACAGTGACCATAAAACACTTTTTGTTATAGGTTCTCATCTTCGAAGGTACCAAATTCAATAACTTAGTAAGGCTTATCAAGGAGGAAGTGGAGGGTGCCTGAACACGCTGACACATCATTGACTATTATGTTTATGCCGTAAATACAAAATGTATTTATATATTATTGATATTCCTAAATATAAGTTACAAGTACTTGTTATATTGACTTTTTAATCTCTAGTTCCATCACAAAAAATGTTATAAGGTGTTTAACAAAACATTTAAAATTATAATCAAAATTCATCAGTAATACTTATTTTCACACAATAAAAACACATTTTTGTCTAATACAGAAATATTTATTCAAAAACATGTCAATAAACATTTATATTCCATTAACGTGTAGGTTCTTGTGCAGGCACAAGGCATCTTTCATCATAAAGTCGCGTAGGGCGCACAGCCCTTTTAGTATTTTCTGATTCTGCTCCATTTTTTGTATATCAGTCTCTGAGAGACTCTTGTCTTGAGCCAAGTACCCGCTTACAGCTTCCTCTGTCATCCAGTGTGTTGGAAGCTTGTGCATATTGAATTGAGCTGGGTCTGGATTGATTGGCATCGGTGTGAGAGATTTTTCCCATGGTGTAATATATTTTTGCTCTGAATGCAAGCCTTCAATATATCTGTAAAATTGAGAATTGCTTAAATCTTTTGGATATGATTTTTTTTGTACACAGAATAGGGATAAAAAAATAACTAAGATATTTTTACTTGGATCACTCTGCAGATGTATCTGCCTAACTTATTTATAACAGGCATTTAAAAAAAATACCAGCCAATAATACTAAAAAGACAAAGGTATCTTCATTATAAAAAGGAACGATTTGTACGTTTGTAACGAATAAACTCAAAAACTACTGGACCGACCTAAAAAATTCTGTCACCAATAAAAAAGCCAGTAACATGGGCTACTTTTTATCCTAGGGAAATTTACATACTTTTATCGTGATAAAAAATCACGCGGGGGGAGCCGCGAGCAAAAGTCCAGTTACCTGATATAAGCATCGGAGTGCACGACCCTTAGCGCGCGAGGCGGCGCCGCCACGAACAGCGGGTCGAGCCCCGAGCGCTGCGCCGCGCCCGCGCCTGCGCCTGCGCACGCGCCCGCGCCCGCCTCACCCGCGCCCGGCGACGGGGAGTTACGCGCCATCGGCGACATGCCCGACACTGACGCTGGAATAATAAACATTTTATATTGGATTGGATTGGACAGGACTCTGCAATTATAACCTCTATTGTACACCGAAATATCCAGGAAGATCGGGAGTTTTGGGCATTCAAAAATTGTGTGAAAAGCCAAAACTAAGAATATTGTTGACCTGAAAACTGTTTGTCTTCTTCAAAACCCAAGTTAGGAGACAATCTAGTGAAATCGAATATCTAATAAACTCTTATTAGCTACACAATTTTTTAATACAGTTTATATTATTAAGTGGAATAGATAGAAAGTAGAAACACACACAAGTTAAAACCATTAATTTATGAATTCGGGTGAGATTAATACCAGAAAAAAAAACGTTGATGGATTAGAAAGTATTCTTAGTTATGGGATTAGTTAGATGTTACTCGTGTTCTAAGGAAGAAAGACAACTGAAATTGAGATTTTTAGACTACAACCCTTCACAAGTTCCAGGAAAATGGCCAGGCAACGATACAATTGAACATATTACGGGTTCCCAATGTTTAAATATTCATGGATAAATGGTTTCAAAAAGTAAACACATACTGAAACAGTAGTAATAATACATTTCTACTTTAATTACCTACATTTTATTATTCTTATTATCTATTTGAGAGATTCAATCAAATTATATGGCATAAAATACCCTTTAACAAAAGAAAACTTTTCTTCTGTCAAATAGCAGTAAGAAGGCGGCTTAGAATCAGAAACATTGGGAACCAGTACATAGTAATAAAGCTCCGAACAGCAGGTTAGTTGAACGGCATGCAAACCTTGGCTATTACTACTGCTATTTGTACCTCCTGGTGACATCACGCCGCTGCGCACTGCCGTCGGCATCTTCGGCGGCTTCTTTGATGAAGGGATGAAATTCCTAGTGGGCGAAACGTGTTCGATAAAACAGTGCTGGATTTGACCTTTTACTAATATGCACACACACACACACACACTCACGCCTTTTATCACCGAAGGGGTAGGCAGAGGCGCAACTAATTCACCCACTTTTCGCCGTGCGTATTCCATCCCATGATGTGATAGGGGGCGAGGCCATCGCCATATCGGGCACAAATTCCAGACTCCGGGCTGATACTGAATAGAAAAATCCAATATCATTTTGCCCAACCCGGGGATCGAACCCGAGACCTCAGCATTGCTGTCGTACCGTAATACGTCTGTCTGGGCCGCTATATACTGCTAGTATAATATAAAGTTTCCAACGGCGATGAAAGCCATATATGTACCTGGATCGTTCGTGCACGAGCATGAGTTTCCCGTTGCCCTTGTTGACGTGCAGGTCGCGTACGTGGCGCAGCAGGCGCGGCAGGTTGGGGAAGGGCGCCTGTCCCTTGCGCACGCGCGCGCAGTTCCGCCACAGGCACGCGTACTCGCTGAACGCGCCGCGGTAGTGCTGCTGCACGTGCCCCGCTACCCCGCCACATGTAACGACCACCAAGCTCATACACCTTCTAGTACACCAACTCAACAATCAACATACAAACATTATAGAGTTTGACTGAGTCGCGAAAGCGGTACACGTGATAAAAAATTAAGCCTTAAAAACTAATCCATAGTCAATTTAAATCAACTAATACAGTTCACATATCTATACTAATATTGTAAAGCTGAAGAGTTTGTTCGGTTGAACGCTCTAATTTCAGGAACTACTGACCAGATTTTGAATATTCTTTCACTAATAGGAAGCTACATTACTCCTGAGTGCTATAGGCTATTTTTATCTCGAAAAATCTGTGGCACGGGCGGAGCCGCGACCAATACTAGTATTATTTAAATTGCGTAGGCTGGCAAAAAAGCAGTAACCCCAGCACGAACAATAGATCACGAGTAAGTTAACGTTTAAGTATTTCTCTTAGTCAGATGTGTTTACCGAAACCGATCGCCTGTTATTCTACGTCCAG
Source organism: Sphinx pinastri (assembly GCA_947568825.1). Classification (NCBI taxonomy): domain Eukaryota; kingdom Metazoa; phylum Arthropoda; class Insecta; order Lepidoptera; family Sphingidae; genus Sphinx; species Sphinx pinastri. The sequence goes on along the minus strand of OX387624.1, from coordinate 14,504,161 downwards.
ATGCTATATGGTCGCTGAACTTAACGTATACTATAATGCTTTGATTAATTATATACCTAGACAGAGTGACGCGTTGTAATGAAACTAAAACAAACAGGCCACCTTTTCTTAAGCTAGTATGCGTGACAGCTGTGTCATACGCTATCACTGCATCATTCTGCTTATCCTTGTGCGCGCGCATAATGATACCAGTTATTACATGGTTTCTGTTAAAACGGGGAGAAAAATATATCCATGAAAAACAACAAAAATTAATTCACTCGAACTCGTTTTTTTTTTTTATTCCATTGAATGACGAGACGAGCATGCCGTTCGCCTGATGTTAAGCGATACGACCGCCCATAAACAGTAGTAACACCATCCAGCACCTTGTGTTACAAAGTACTGTGTGGCATTCCACTGCTCTCGTCATCCTGAGACATAAGATGTTAAGTCTCATTATGTCCAGTAGTTACACTGGCTACAATGTCCTTCAAACCGAAACACAACAGTGCATGCACACTGCTGCTTGGCGGTAGAAATAGACATTGCGGTGGTACCCACCCAGACGGACTCTTGCATATGAGAGACCTACCACCAGTAAGTGGGGAACAGTTCGCCTCTATTTTTTTCGACGCGTTTGAAACGTTCAGTGTCTATCTAGGTATATAATTAATCAAAGCTATAACGCATATATTTGTACTGTGGGTGCTGATGACCATCGGATATTGATTTCTACCACCATACATACCTAATTTCTAACGACCCGTATAAATATGCAATGTCTTATTATGGGACTTACAATTTACATATACATATATTCTACTTACTAACTAGAAGCTACATATTTTTAATGAATCGTACTCACGTTCCAGTTTGGGTTTCTTTGTTTCAATATACGTCCCGATCACTGGCAGCGTTAAAATATGGAAAGTTAGTGTAAAAGTAAAAAAAAGTGCTGCGTTCTTAAGAGTTGAAAATTCTAGCCCTTTTAAAATCTTTTTTTTATTTCTATATCTGATGCTGGAATCTCATTTGTAAGTTTCACATAAATTACTTACGAAAAACATCGTAAGCTAATTACAGTAACACACATCCTTATTTTTGCGCATTATAACTTACGTAAGTAACTTGCGTAAGTAAAACTTACAAATGTTGCTCTACATTTACTACGTCACAAAGGTGAGGAATTGTGGAAGACACATTTCGATGTAAGGTCACTAACAAAAGGCATATGGTATAAAACCATCCAACCTAGTATTTCTCGGCGACCCTGGTTTGTTGGTATAGATATGCAGCGTAGCCAAATCATAACTGCTTTTAGACTCCGTTCTGGTCACATCCCTTTAAATAGTTTTGCATTTTTAATGAAAAAAAGTGAGTCTGCTAATTGTTCAGAATGCAATATAACTGAAGATGTAACCCATATATTGGCGGAGTGTGCCCGGAACGAAGCTGAGAGGACCCTTTTTTTATTGGAAGGCAATCATAATGTTCTACAAGTAGGCACTTTTAATAGCATCCTAGCCGTCCCTTTGTCCAAGGAGGCTAAAGCTTTATATAAAGTTGTCAATTTAGGTACGAAACGTAGATAAGCACTATGTAACTTATTGTCAATTATGCCGAATGTCGCAATGAGGGTGACATGTTCTTGTTGAACCAAACCCTCTATAAATAATTAAAGATAAAAAAAAAAAAAAAAAAAAATGTTGCTCTCGGCTAATAATAATTAGTCTCCCTATGTAAGAAATGTTATAATATAAAGATAGTTACTATTGCCCCCGTCGCCTATGCAGTGCTCCATGCAGTCGGCCAGGTCCTCGAACTGGTAGTCACACGTGTCCCACGCGCATTCATGCGTCATCTCCATTGGAGTCTGTCAACAAAATATTCTTTGAATAAAACTATTATTGTAAATGTGTTACCGTTAATGTGATATTATGTAGGAAAATAAAAAACAATTAAAATTATTTGAGGTTGTCCATTGTAGTACAGAAAAAAATATATTTCAGGCAGCATAGATTGTCTTTATGTCATTAACGGTACGACCAATATTTACAGGGATTATACGATAGTAACTATTCCTGCCATCCAGGTACTGATAAATCCACATCCGTAAACCGTAGCAGGTTCAAATTTAAGGCTTAACACGCTGTTTTACAAATATAATTATTAATTATTTCATGTAATAGTGATCTATTAACCAACCTAACCTATTTTGGCTAGAAATATTATTACTGATCTCAATTCAAAACTATTAGTATAAATAAACATTAAAATTACATAAAAACTAGATGTTCCCCTACACAATGTGTAAAGTAATAATGTTATGGTTTGAACTTTATATAGCGCACTGTACGATACAGTTCGACACTGTTTTTTTTATGGCATTGAATGACGAGACGAGCATGCCGTTCGCCTGATGGTAAGCGATACGACCACCCATAAACACAACAGTGCATGCACACTGGTGCTTGGCGGTAGAAATAGACATTGCGGTGGTACCCACCCAGACGGACTCTTACATATGAGAGTCCTACCACCAGTTATATCTAGGTAGGTACGAGATGTTCCCGTTGTGGCGGTGTTGCATCGTGCGCCGTGGTGATGTACTAACGTGGTGTGTGAGCTCGCGCATCTCGTCGGCGAGACGGGCGGAGGTCTCCTCGTTGCATCGCGCGGCGCGCTCCTCCCAGCTCTGCTTGGTGGCGGCGGGGAGGGAGCGCCACTCGTTGCCGACGATGCGCGAGATCTCGCCTGCCGACAACACTACCACGTCACCGCTCGTTCTTACACCTACCTTACCGCCGCGACACATTAACTTTCTTGGCTCTTTCTCTTTGTCTTTCTCTGCTCCGGGATAGCGTGAATTACAACAGAGAGTTTTAGAGAAGTGAAATGATTAATTGTATGTGTATGGGGATGGAACCAATTTGTATGTCGGTTCAGTGCAATGATATTTCCAACACGCATGTATTCTGTATCAATATATGGTAAGTATATTTTTGGTTTTAGTAATACATATCGGGTACACATCGTTGTGTCGAGTGTTCATGCTAAGAACGCGAGCATGAAATTTAGGTAAATATGATTCATTAAATGAATCTGAATGTTTTATACTATTAATAATTGTTTCCATCTCCCATAAGTCAAAAAGGAAAGAGGGTAGCTCAATATAATACATCGATATTGTATTGGTAGGACAGGTGGTGTGATATCAATTATAATATAATTCCTAAAGTTGTTAAGCCAATATATTACATAGTCAATAAGATACTAACTACGGAATACTACTTGCTACTCCTTTATTTTCAATTGATTAAAGTCATATTTGAGAGTATGTAGTTGTGTTAGGTTGCACAAATCTTACCATTACGCATACTCACGCCTTTTATCCCCGATGGGGTAGGCAGAGGCGCAACTTTGAATTGAATTGAATTTGAATTGAATTCCAGACTCCGGGCTGATACTGAATAGAAAAATCCAATATCACTTTGCCCGACCCGGGGATCGAACCCGAGACTTCAGCATTGTAGTCGTACCGTAATATAACTACGACACCAAGTTGCCAAACATAAAAAAAATCTTAAAATCTTACCATTAGGGCGATAAATATCTAACCTGGATACTCGAACCTTTGTTATTTATAAATGTGTTTTTTTTTTTTGCAAAATGATTTTTAATGTATTTATTAAGTACTTATTGATTATGATGAAGCAAAGTTTAGATTAGCAAGGTAACTTTCAGAATTTATCTTCCGCAAGCTATTTTTACCATGTAAACAGTCACAGAAAAGTTACTTCTGCAAATTTTTAATCTTGCAAGACTTGCGGCAAGTCGCTTGTTTATAGAATTACTAGCTTTTGCCCGCAGCTTCGCCCGCGTCACTGAGTTTTTCCGAGATAAAAGTCCCGCTGTATATTTTCCCGGGATAAAAAGTAGCCTTAAACCTTTCCAGGGTCTCGAAACTATCTCCATAGCAAATAAAAAATACCAAATTAGTTGGGTTGTTTTCGAATTTATCGCGTACATAGGCGAGGCGATAAGAATTGATATTGCCGCTAGTATAAATGCATCTGAAATTTCTTGAGCAATATATTGCTGACAGAACCTGCTAGTCTAAACTCGGCTTTACAAAATCCCCTATAGAGTTCAAATCATAGACAATATAGTACCAGATGTGTCTATGGTATCATATTAACTAAAAACAACTCACCGAATGTAGCCTCAGGGTTGTTTGCTATGATAGCCTTGCGCACTTCGCTGGAGTACAGGATGTACCCGGTGACGATCTTCTGCTTCTGTTCTTTTTTCTTCTTGCCGGTGGCGGGCGTGGCGGAGGTCTGGCTGCTGGACCGCTCCTGGCTGGGCGTCGCGGCCATCGACGGGTTGTATGGGTTGCTGTTGCCGCCTGCGAGATGTTCGTTGGGGTTTATTTGAAGCATTTTTGCGGTTTTGTTGATATTAAAAGGATGTTAAAAAACCGATGTATTGTAAATCTAAGTAGTTCACCGACGATTCCGAACTCCACCACGTTTTGTCTTTACTTCATCAGAGAAAATATTAGTCTACATTATTACTAGCAATTAAATTTAAGAATGAAATAGTTTCTATTTCATGTAATCAAACCATGAGTTTCAAATATAGCCGCGTGTGTTTCTGCTAAGCTTTGTTGCTAAAAAGTTACACACATTATAGACAATGTTACATTTAAAATGGTTAAACCTTAATACAAGTTTAATCCCATACCTGCAGAGAGCGGTGTCGCCGGTGATGCAAGTGACGAGTCGTCGAGAGAATTCTCCAGTAACATTTCGACATCTTGGCTCCCGATCGTCGTGTTAATGAGATTCGTGAATTGAGGCTTGGCGTCCTTAAAACATACAATTTAATACTTTTTTTTATAGTCGGTAAATGTTTTTATAGGACAGGGGATCAGTATAACCTAATTATTTTCTTCACCATTATATTTTGATTATAGCACTATATATGTTTTTGATTTTGATTATTTACCAAATTGCTCAAGCTCGGTCAGTGTAACTCACCATGGAATCCATGTTGACATTAGGATTGAAAGGCTTCTGCGCGAACGCCGCCGAGGTGGACAGCACCTCCTGTGAAGTGGCGAGGGCTGGCGGGCCCAACGACTTCGGGAAGAAGTATATCTAAAAGAATATCGGGGAAAGATATCAATTTATTAATTTACAGTCCTTAATCTTAATGAGTATGATTTTTTTTTGTCAAACAGAAGTTACCTCAGCTAATTGATACCCTACCCCATTAATCCAATATCTGTCACAACACTCGTAACTATCTTCAGCTTGATCACAATCAGTAGGCAATACCACAAACGAATGACGTAACAAAACGTTTTTTTATAATGCAAACCTATCAAAATGTTTTACAGCCCTATATTACTTTTTATTTGTTTTGTTTTTCAATTACCTCATCGACTGTGACGTCCTTGGTGTGTTCGAACTTGCGGAGCCCGGACTTGAGTTTCCTAGCGACGCGGTTCGATTCGTCGTAGATGCTCTCGCACACGTAAACATCACCTTCCGATATTTCTGTCGGACGACCTGAGGCAAAAAAAAATGTTATAGCAGAATTATTGTACATGAAATCCTTTCATATTTTTTATACGGTCTGTTTAAATGACTCCGCTGTAACTGACAATAGAGTGTCCAGTTTCATCGTTTGACGAGAGATCATTACCACTCGTCATTTAAGTGTTTCTATGTGTTAAGTATGCAATACGGGACACAAGTGAAAAAACGCTGGCTCGTAGCGCACTGATTTATTAGCGCATCGACAGGGGCGTGTACGCAGCACTATGCTTATAACTATATACATAACAGTGTGTTAATGATATATCGACACAAATATTTCAATTAATTACTACATAGTACATAGTTTATTTCGGGGTATAACTTACATTTCAAGTAGTCGTCGTAGTCCAAAACGGAGCACTTGCCGACGATGCCGACGAGCGGGCTTGTGTCGTGCATGGTCGTCAACAGAACTTCTTGTTTGTAGAAGGGCTAGAATCAACATTGATCCGTAAATAGATTTCCACACAACATAATAATAATATTTTAAGAATTCTAGGAGTCTCCAGATACCTTATTAATTATGTTTGCCACTTCAGACGGGAACACCAGGAATGGGCCTCGGAAATAACATTTGTTGCTGCAAAAATTAATTCAACATTAGTACCCACTTTTAACATGTATATGAAGTTCCTACTTTTATATGTGAGCATGAGGGCCCTTAGTACTCAATCCTTAATTAAATTATAGCTTTGACTTTTTACTTAAAAATTAACGCTTTTACGTTATTTAGCAATATCTAAATTTAATCCGAGTAAATTTATGACACTAACACACACACACTCACGCCTTTTATCCCCGAAGGGTTAGGCAGAGGCGCAACTAGTGCACCCACTTTTCGCCGTGCGTATTCCGCCCTATGTGATAGGGGGCGAGCCTATCGCCATTTCGGGCACAAATTCCAGACTCCGGGCTGATACTGAATAAAAAAATCCAATACCACTGTGCCCGGCCCGGGATCGAACCTGAGACCTCAGCATTGCAGTCGTACCGTAATACAACTACGTCACCGAGGTAGTACATTTATGACACTATTTTAAACATATTGAAAAATAATATGTATGACAGAGCAGAAGATCTAGAACTAATTTAAAAGTGGTGACGCCAGCTCTACCGGCGTCACAGGGTTCCACCTCATCATCATCTTCCATGATGTGAGAGTAAAACTCCAACTTCTTCTTCACCTTTTATTTCTGGATGTTCCAAACACATTTCCGGAGCTTCGCACAGTTCAAAGGTTCATAAGAGACTGCCCACTTCAATTTTTTTTTTGTCCTGACTATTCTGCCAGTAGCCTGACGAGGGTCGGCTTTTCTGGCCACACCGGTCTTTAGGGTGAACGCTGACGCGCTCGCAACCCTGTATTTAAGCGACCATGCTGAGGGCAATCCACTAACGGGTTACGAACCTCGGCTCAGGAAGGTCGCTGAGGGGAGAATGAGACATTCAACGATTAGTGGGGGGGAAGGTTTTTTACCTAATCCTATTGGTTCGAGCTGTTTACATCGGCACCCGGGCCGGAACTGTCATGGGTCTACTTCAAATGCTAGGCGCCCTATTTATACCAACGAATTGACATCTCAACTGGTTTTTGCACGCTTATTATTTCAAGCTACCCGCCGCTCCGACATATATTTTAGTAGGTAACTCACTCGCCAGTCTCCCATATGGTGTCGACCTGCGCGATGACCTGCTTGCCGCCGTCGGTGACCACGTACACGTAGTCGCCGGTCTTGATGACGCCCGAGCACACCGTGTTGTACTGCTCGTAGTACGTGTTCTCGTCGTCCGTGCCCAGTGGGTTGTACATTACCACGTCCTGAGAAATGTTCATTACTTCATTTTTGTAGTTGTACTTCTTTTGGCGCGTTAGGGAAAAATTATGAGAGTAAATTTTTACGATGCGCGCGCACACCGTCACGAAAAACCAACACCCTGAAGTTAGCTATAGTCTACATTTTTGAACTTTGAACGTAGAATAAGGCGAAAGATAAAAAAAATTAAAATATTTTTATCTTGTTACGCCAAAGAAGTACAACTTCTAACGCGTGTACATAAGAACACACACACTTTTTTTTTTATTTACGTTTTACAGGAAAGAAAGGATCTATAGTGGAAGATGTTCCAGTTTGGATAGTAACAAGTTGGTAACGTCTGTCGGTGGCACACCCGGCGATTCTGAAGTGCATACTCAATTTAACGTTACCCAGTTTTCGGTAGAACGTCTATAACTTGTTTCATTGATAAAAGTTTCTTTACCTCTATTTCAGGTTTTAACTTTGAGAGCTCTATTTTCTGATTTGTAATTTACTATAATTTGTATATATAAAAAAAGGGTGTGTGTGTACTTATGTACACGCGTTAGAAGTTATACTTCTTTGGCGTAACAAGATAAAAATCTTTTGAAAAATTTATCTTCCGCCTTATTCTACGTTCAAAACTCAAAACTAAAATGTTGACTATAGCTAACTTCAGGGTGTCGGTTTTCTTTCGCCTTATTCTACGTTCGAAATTCAAAACTAAAATGTTGACTATAGCTAACTTCAGGGTGTCGGTTTTCTTTCGCCTTATTCTACGTTCAAAATTCAAAACTAAAATGTTGACTATAGCTAACTTCAGGGTGTCGGTTTTTCGTGACGGTGTGCGCGCGCATCGTAAAAATTTACTCTCAGCATTTTTCCCTAACGCGCCAAAAGAAGTATAACTTCAAAAACAAGAAAAAATGCCATCTTCAATTATAACTTTAGAGTAATTTCCTTCTCATTATAAATTTGGTCATTTGTTTCATTTAAAAAAGCAACACATATCTACACTAAAATTCTCTTAACACTCATACCTATAGCAAATAAAGCAAATTCAAAACACATCGTTCTTCTTCACGACAAACAATCGCCAATGTTGAGTATTTAAGCAACACATATTTGATAAACCTATATACAAATTTATAAGCACATTTAAATATACTACACCGACTAATAAAACTGAATTGAACTGGTACCTTGATCTCATTGATATCCAGAATAAGCATAAATCAAAAGTATTATTATAAAGTTTTGAAAATTTCTTAATATTGAGAATTATCAAGCCCGGCGTCGCTTACGCTTACATTTTTGTTTGCCCTTGCAATTGCCCTGCCTTGAATTTTTGAATGCGCGTCATGTTCCTAATGGACGCAGTTTGATAATAACCGGCGAATTGATGCGACTTGATCTATTCTCGACGTGCCTAGTCGACAGTCGACGTTGGGCATTATATCTATATTGCTTACCGGTCGTTCTTTCTCTTGTACATTTTCTAATATCTCCAGCTCCGCGAGTTCATCTTTATGTTTCTCGACGCGTTCGCGGAACACAGACACGGTCCTGCTGGGCTCCAGAGGTACCTATGATATAATACAAAATAAACGCTTGCATCGCTGAGTAGGTGGGCTGACGTGTAACTATTGCACATATGTTATTAATAACTTGAATCCGAGTTATATTATATTGAATACAAAACCAATCCAAAGCTATGGTTCTATTTTCAACTGGGATTTACTTATTCTTACCTTTAAAATACTATTTTTTTCTGACTTATCTTTTACTGGTGGTAGGTCTCTCATATGTAAGAGTCCGTCTGCGTGGGTACCACCGCAATGTCTATTTCTACCGCCAAGCAGCAGTGTGCAAGCACTGTTGTGTTTCAGTTTGAACGATATTGTAACCAGTGTAACTACTGGACATAATGAGACTTAACATCTTATGTCTCAGGATGCCCAGCGCAGTGGAATGCCACACAGTACTTTGTAAGTCAGAGTGCTGGATGATGTTGCTAATGTTTATGGGTGCTGGTATCGCTTACCATCAGGCGAAGGGCATGCTCGTCTCGTCATTCAATGCAATAAAAAAACTTAAATACTAGTAAACACACTTGCTTAATTCTCCAATATGAATATCTTACTTCTCTGGGTATGACAGGGACCTCCTTCTCGGGCCCTTCCCAAGCCCTGATCTTCTTGAACCAGCGATGCTTCGTGCTGTACCGACTTTCACACACAAACACATCTTTGTCCGTAAAACCTGCAATACATTAGTCACATGTATAGCAAGACATGCCCAGTATAAAAAGTAAATTTAAATACTACTGGCCAAATGATTCTTCCGGACCTGATGTTAAGGATTGTATTCTAAGTATTATTTCTATGACTGGGAAAACTATAGAAATCGACATTCATCGAAAATTTGGATGCCAACCACAAACTCCGTGATGCCAACTAAATCCAAAAGACGACTAGTAAGAACAAGCTATTATGCTGGATTTTTATTAAGTGTGGGCAGTCGTTGTACATCCTGGTACAAAATATTTCAGAAACCCTTTAAGAGTATACTGATTCTAATAACTCTTCAAAAGCATGCATTGAACGTACCGTCACAAAAACTACCAAAAATCCAGTTATTAAATAGACACTGCTTACCCTCAGGACGGAACTTGAAATACTCCTTGACGTTCATGACGTGGCAGGGGCCCACGACGCGGTCCATCGGCACGGGCCGGTACACGTCCGTCTTGAACACTTCCTGCTGCAGGAACTTGCGCGTGCGGATGTGGAATGTCTCTTGGGGCCTGCGACAAATATACAATGTCAGTGTGACTTTCATCGCCGGCAACTTGATTTTAAGTTGCATTGTATACATTTACAATGTCCTATCATCTACACTAATAATTATAATACATACTAATATTATAAAGAGGAAAGAAGAGTTTGTGACTTTGTTTGTAGGGGCTAATTTCTGGAACTACTAAATCAATTTCTATTTTTTTTTTTCACTAATAGAAAGCTACGTTACTCCTGCGTGCTGTAGGTTACTTTCATCCCAGGAAAATATAAAGCGAGACTTTTATCCTGGAAAACTTTATCAGGCGAGCAGAGCCGCGAGCAAAAGCCAGTGATCCATAAAGGTTTAGGTAGAGGAACAATGATACACTGTATCCTCACAGATTTACGACAGGCATCCCATGACGTCATAGAGACAGAGCAAATCATTATATTAGACACAAATTCTATCTGTCTGTCTTCCTACAACCCAGAATTTTCCAAATAAATAATTACATTAATTTGTTGGCTGACCTGCCAAACGAAACCGTATACAACTAGATCAACGAGCCGATCCTTATTTGTTTACTGATAAAGCAATAACATACCTAAAGTAAACATTGCAGTAGAGCATGGGCACGCCCTCGTTGTTGGTCCAGAGCCGCTCCACCTGCACGATGGTGGGGTCCTTGTTGCCCTTCTCCGGCTGGATGTACAGGAACTCGCCCTTGCTGTACTGAGTCTGCAGCGGCGCCTCGCCTGACGGTATCGAATCGTCTGTGCTTGATCTGCAATGTTATAATAAAAATAACGAAATAAATTAGAAAATTAATTAATAAAATTAATACAATGTGTAAATCAACCCAAATTCGGATGCAAATGGGGTTTATATTGGTGGATACTGAGATCCTCTATCGCCCTGCGTGATTTGATACGTAGAACCTGTCACACCCTGTATAACCCACCTGGTCTCGTCCTCGTCCTCATTCTCCTGCAGGAGTTTGCACTGCTTTATCAACTCCACACTGGTTGACATCGTGTCTCGTGTAAACGTCAGCGCCGGGGACTGTAGCGTGCCACGACATAGTAAATCTCTTTGTTCGATATAATAGGATTGTAGTTCTACCGAATCTTCAAAGATTTGACTGTCCGTGCGGGAGAGGCGGCGGGCTCTAGAAGTTAAATGTAAATAGTCATGAAATATTATATTTATTGTAATTCAATTATCAGTTCAATTACCAGTATATCAAGGGTAAAACTTATGGCAATACATGGTTTCTATAACACAAGATAATATTCTCTAGAGGGGCAGGTAAAGATGCATCTCTATCTATACTAATATTATAAAGCTGAAGAGTTTGTTTGTTTGTTTGAACGCGCTAATCTCAGGAACTACTGGACCGGTTTTGAAAGTTCTTTCACTAATAGGAAGCTACATTACTCCTGAGTGCTATAGGCTACTTTTTATCCCGGAAAAACTTTTTAACACTGGCGGAGCCGCGAGCGATACTAGTTTCGTATACAGCAACTAGAGTAAATTTTCATGTCAATCTTTAAGATATAAGCGGCGTCACAGCCATTGATTTCAGAGACTAATGGCTGATTTCACAGCTTCCTGATAATTTCCTAGATTAGAATGTGACTTGTGGTCGCCTTATGCATTTATGAGACTAGCAGCGTTTATCAGCAAGCGGTGAAATCGGTCCGAAAGTTTTTTTTTTTTCTAGAGAGGTCCGAAAGATTGACAAAATATGTGAAGGATATGCAAAGTGACTAATTAAGATGACTCTAAAGTTTGTTATAACCTGCACTAGTTGTAAATAATACACCCATATTTCGCCCATATCATTTTTTTTTATTTTTATTGCATTGTATGACGAGACGAGCATGCCGTTCGCCTGATGGTAAGCGATACGACCACCCATAAACAGTAGCAACACCATCCAGCACCTTGAGTTACGTACTGAGTGGGATTCCACTGCGCTCGTCATCCTGAGACATAAGATGTTAAGTCTCATTATGTCCAGTAGTTACACTGGCTACAATGCCATTCAAACCGAAACATAACAGTGCATACACACTGCTGCTTGGCGGTAGAAATAGATATAGGTATTTTCGTCCCACAGTATCGCAATTAGCATAATATCTAAACCCACTCTCCTAAGTCTTACCCATCTTTACTCACCTTTCGAAAACAGCAAACATATCCTGCTGGAAGTGGTCCAGCCTCTTGTATAGTCCTTTATCGAGCCTACGTTTCACCAAGTCGAGTGAAATGGCGCGAACTTTATCGCCGTTGCCAGATTCGTCGTGTTCCGGCAACTCCGCCATGCTATCTGAATAACATCTGTAATAATATTATTTTTATAAAGCAATATGTAATATTATTATTATTCCAACAATATGTGCAAGTAAGTTACAGTAAATAAGCCACGAATTCAAATTAACCGCCGCGCCGTGATAAATACACCGATCACATCCAATACCGATAATTTAAATATATTATGGTATTAAAACACAAAATCACCTTTTATCTCAAATACTCGAAAAACTATTGTTTTACGCTACTTAATAAATAGCGTAAAACAATGGTTTTTAATTATGGCCATTAGGCCCATTGTAACTATTATTAGAATGGGCCTAATGGCCATAATATTTCACACAGAACAAAGAAAACAGTAGAACTAGTAAGTGGGCGTAACCTTTTATCCCCTAGTTAGTACTGCATTACTAACTCACCGTTGGAGCGGTCTCAGTCGTTATTGCGCACTGTCAAAGCGTAAATAATTTGAAAAAATATTTAATAATATTAAAATGCCCTATTGTGCAATTCTGGATCGCAAAAATCATAGCCATAGTAAGAATATGTCCCACTGATGTATTTCCTACCATCGGTAAGCAATATTTTCTGGTTTATTGCAATTTAATTGAATAATATCTATTGATTTTCTATGTCAAATATGGCACAAAAATTTCAATTTAAAGTGTTCCTTATTGTTATCGACATATGATTAATTTTCGTAAACGCAAATCAGTTGTTCTAGAATGATTTGTTACACATTTATAATGTCACCGCTACTCAATTAGTGTATGCATGGTCGATAAAATATTATCGATAATTATTATTCACTGATACGCTATGTTTTAATACGAAAAATACAAAACAGTTGTCTATGCATGATCCACTTGTGATGCAAAGCTATGGTCGCTATAATTCATTTATGCAACAGTACAAGATTTTTTATTTTCATTTTCCCCAAAAGATCCATTTATAGGTAAATGTTTTTTTTTTAATGTCATTGAATGACGAGACGAGCATGCCGTTCGACTGATGGTAAGCGATACGAACCGCCCATAAACAGTAGTAACACCATACAGCACCTTGAGTTACAAAGTACTGTGTGGCATTCCACTGCGCTCGTCATCCTGAGACATAAGATGTCTCATTATGTCCAGTAGTTACACTGGCTACAATATCCTTCAAACCGAAACACAACAGTGCATGCACACTGCTGCTTGGCGGTAGAAATAGACATTGCGGTGATACCCACCCAGACGGACTCTTACATATGAGAGACCTACCACCAGTGAATGGTCAACACTACGAGAAGGCTAAATAGGTTTCCTTCAAAAATACTATATATTGTGCCATGTGTTTCCCTCAGTGGGATTCCCTGTATATTAGCTATATTAGCTGTGTAACTGATATTTTAATCTAACATATCTACAGTATTGAAAGCCTAAATTATGAATTTGAAATCTGTACTTAAAATTTAAATAAATTAATTACTGAATTATATTTTTTTCAAAATAGTACCAACAACTTTTCCAGCGCTTATAAAATTAATATAATTTTGGGATAAGTCCATTTCTTTTATTAATGTTATTAAAGTTTTATAGTTATAAAAGAAGCACCATCGATACGTATACAAGAAGGTATCGTATGGGTGCAACACTATTACCGACATGCTAGCGCACTGTGTGTCATTCAATAACATCTCTTATTTCAAAGAATATAAGAGCTTTTATGATAAACGCCATCTAGCGTGGAATAGCGGTATTAAAACGAATTATAATCAAAATTTCACACAGACGAAAAAATGTCCTATGAACTCGTGTTGATTTTTATAATATGAATTTTATGCAATGGGAATAACGTTTAATTTAATGCAAATTATTTTGTGTTATAAGTTTTATTGCGATTGCTCATTTCGGCCAATCATAATGAAGAGATGATAGTATGTGAATAATATGCATGTGTGAGTTTGGCGACACTGGTTTTCTTAGTAAATTGATGCTATTGTCTCTCCATCTTATATCTATCCTCCATGATATTTCATCACGTCATTAAAAAAGTAACATTTTACTAGAACTATAATTAACAAAAGGAAATCTTAGAATCGAGAACAAAAGACGGTAGGTAATTAAAAGGGATTATAATATTATTCTTCAAATCCACTAACATTTTTCTTAGAAAAACACTATAGTTAAAAGGCATTGCTATTTGTTTATCTATTTATGTTTTTCTAACTAGTATATTATCTTATTTACTATCTTACCTGCCCTCTTCATCCTGATGGTTGTAAACGGTGGTAAACAGATTAAGCAATAATTCTTGTATCGTCGCCGGCACGTCAGGTATGGCTTCGTCATCTTCTCTGTAATCGTAAAAGATAATAAATCATCTAAATCGCTGTATTGTTTTTTTGTTGTTTTATATGTATTTCTTTAGCATTTAAAAACTATAAATACATATAAAAGAACGTCATCACACTATGGATTATAATTTGCAGTGTAAATGTATAGTAATATTGAATCAATGTTTTGGGTACATTGAGTTGACCTTATTTAATACTTATGTAGTTTTTATAATTATGTGGTATGCGAAATATAAACAACAGGGTCAAATCGATGCATGTCGAAATTTTATATCGACCTGTTTCATTTGATACCTCTTTTATAATACACCCTGTATATATCCAAATTCTAAACAACATACCTCAACAACTGTTTAGTTTGCAGGCACACTCGTTGCAACGTGAGCGCATCTTTATATATCTGGGAATCAGGCTCGTTGTATTTACAAGCATTGTCGAACATCAGTATGAAGTCTGATGCCAATTCATTCACTGAATTGTACACATTATTCTTCAGTTTGTGAGCGATCTTCTCCATGTCTATGGGGTTCTTTATCAGCTCGTAATAGTCTGGATATTCCGTCTTGCTTGGCAGTTTCATGAATATTAGTGCCAATTGTCTGTTTGCTGTAAGGAAATTATTAACTTAGCGTATTAAGACAAATACTGATCATACAGTCGCGTTATTGGCCTAGTAGCGTAACTGCGAAGTCCTGGCTTTGAATCACACAACAGGCAAAACTTGTGTGGAATTTGTAAGGTGATTTTCTTGCGACTAGATCCTCAAAGGGGTTGACGTAGGGCAGACATCTGGTCCTTAAACCATCTAAGTTACATGACGTCGGCGACATGATTTTTTTTGTATCGAACACCAGTAACATATATTCGTAGCCCGAACTAGGTATCGAATTTAAAACTCAACAGAAGTACGCTACCACTAAACCAACGACGCTGATGAGACAAATACTGATTAAATGAACACAATATTTACATACATTTAAATTAACTAATCTACGACATGGGAAGTAGAGGCTGTAATATTTTTATTCATGCTTACAACAATTCGGTGCATCATTCGCCAACAGTCAAAGCGAAGGGTTTGGGTATAGTAGTTTTCAACATAGTTAACTGGCAGATAGTGTAAACAAATATTTAAGCGAAATATCACAATAAGCTCTCATAGTTTAAATCTTTTTGGAATCCAATACTAGATTATTCCTGGACTATTCTCGTCTGAATCGAAGTATTTCACAGTGATCTCGCTTCAAATAATAGTTTGTTTACACCATCTACAATTTTAAATATCATCGAAATAGAAAAAGAAAGTGGAATAAAAACTACTATGCTTGTTTAACTGTGTAAAACACTTAAGCAAGTACTACTACTAATACACGACAATGTTCCCAGTGGCGGCTCTAGGAGTTAACAATAATCCAAAGAGATTTGGTTATTAGATTACTCAATGATGAATAGTGGATATAAGCATTCATTTAGGATGAATCATGTTAAATGTAAATAAATGATGCCATACTTTTAATATGGCACGGTAATTTTTGTTAGTATCTGTCTACCACATAATATAATAGAAACATAATATTTATTTTATTTTCACAGAATTATATAATTTCTCAGTCGTCTTTTTGGCTTCTTTGTCATGGACATCATAATTGATTTGTAATTTGACCAAAAATTATTGTTATAAAAAATACAGCTAAAGGAAAATGAGAGTTGTACGTAAGGGCCGCCACTGAACTCTACACGACCAACATACTTCGACTCAACTCCACCGTAGACTTGCCGGAGTAATCAACATACATGAGTTACCTTTGGGGTCCCTGTAATCTCTGATAGCGTCATACAAGGTCCTTAGCTTTTGTTCGAACGGCGACAGCTGACGGGAGCGCGGCGCCGCCTTGAACGTCTTTATGGGCGTTTTTCGCTCGTAGTTGCTGTTCACCTCCTTTAATTTCTCGTTCATAACCCTTTCCAGAAGGTTCGCGTCTTCGTATATCATTGAGCCTTCTTCGTTGAACTGGCGGCAGTTCGAGAACATGAGGCGGAAGTCGGATACCATCTCTTCGACTGTATTGTAGCGGTCGTTCTGTGAATAAATGTGACAATCGAAGTATGTATGTATGTACTAATCCTAATAAAACTAAACCAGGTTTCAATAGTATCTAAAAAAATATGTTTTTTTTTTCAATAAAAATTCTTTATGTGGATATGACTTCTTTTTTTTCAGTGACAATGCCTATTGTAAATTTTTTAAAAAATCAACTGCCGTCAATACTTCTACAAACTTGTACCTACTATACATTTTCAACATAACATTTTAAACTTTCTATATTACATCAGACATTTTGTTTTTTTATTTTGGGTTATTCGGGGAGCTTACGGCTAATTTTACAAAGTAAGTCAAAACTTAAATAACTGTGTGCCAATTACAAGCTTCCACAGGTAGAAAAAAAAGAGAAACAATAAAATCTATACCTACGACAATAAATTTAAGTTAATGATATATAATCCAGTTTTGACAATAGGCTAGGCTCAGTATATAAAGTGCTTTTTAGTTTTCGTGTACTATCACAAAACAAATCAATGCTATTACTATTATTTAAATTTATACATCAACAGGCAATATGATCATTCTCACAGGTTGGTCTGGAAATCTTTGGGGGAGGCCTATGTTCAGCAGTGGACTTTTAAAGGCTGAAGAAGAAGAAGATATTACATCAACATACCTTAATATTAGTCTCGATAGTTATCATATCTATTGGCCTCTCTATCACATTATAGTACTCCGGGTACAACTTCTTGCTCGGTTTCTCCATGAACAACAGCATCGGCTGTCTCCCATCGGAACACGTAAACTCTACCAGTTGCTTAGATATGTAATGCAACTTCTTCTTCAAGGGGAGATTCGATTTCGGCACAGACGGCGTGGTCACAGGTGATGGAGCGGTTACCGGTATTGGGTTTATCCGAGGACGACCTATGACAAATATTATTTTTTCTGTTAGTCGATTATTTACTAAATCATGTGGTGTTTTTATACTACTGACTGATGTTAGAGGTCGCTCAACGGAAGGTTTAAGCTACAACTGCATAAGACATCATAATATGTTAAGTCTCATAAGGTCTAGTAACACTGGGCACAACTTACTTTATATCTTTAAATAGAAACAACATCAAGAAATCACATAAACGGACCTTCGATAAAAGATATGCAAAAATAAATATTATGTACTTATTCGAAATTTTATTGTCAATGCGTTTTTTTTGTTTTTCGCAGTAATCTCAATTAGGACATAATAAAATTAAAAAAGTCAATCTCGATTATAATAATAAGTAAATTATTTGTGTTCCATTGAATTCTGATATGTCTTTTATAAAAAATAGTGTGAGATAATTATAATAATGACCGTCACCTCTCGGTCTCGGCGTTTGTGCTTGCGCCTGATTCTTAACCGAGGAAAGACTCTCATCGTCACTCGATGACGACTGCACAATGTCCAATAGTTCTTGAACACGTTGTTGCATTAATCTGAGAAAGAAAAAATAAATAACACGTGGACAGTCCGACATAAATTGGCCTCGTCCAGTTTCTATCTCATAGTGTGTTCCGTAATTACAAAGTATCGTAACTTCAAATATTTTAATTTCCATGTTGATGGAATGGAATGGAATAATTATAATTAGAAGAAAAAAATCTACGTTTTATTCCGATTAGATATTAGAATTAAGTGCATTTATCATATTTAAGCCTTATGGAACATAAATATGCATCTGTAACCTACAACACCAAACAGAAACTCAAAAAATAATACAATGAAGTGTCCATTCCGCGCCATTTACAACAGATTTCTTGGTAGAGATACTTTATTATTATAATCTCTATTGAACATAACGCACACAGCCAATAGCCGACCCCGATCTCCCCCTACCGCGACAGAACACCCGCTCTATTTATAGCGCTACCTAACCTTGTAGCGACCACAGGTCATTCACACGGCATCTAGAACGCACGCGTATCGTAAAAAACCCTGAGACACGTTCGTAAAACATTTGTGTAATAAGAATTCTATGAAAAATCGTGCTTTATATCTTAAAATATACGTAGTATTGTGACTGTTTCAAAAAAGAATGTTACAAAATATTTTTTCCGGTGCATTCGTTGTTCAAAAATATCAGAGGTAAGTTTGTTTATTTTACTTATTATGTCATCACTTCTCATATCAACCATTTTATTGTGTGTACTTGGCTATAGGTTAGGTCTACCAATTAGATATTTAAATTAAATATTAAGTATGAAGTTTTTTTTTATGCTGGCACAACATATTGATTGCACCGCGCCTGGTGGTAAGCGCCATACCGTCCAGATAGAGTATCGAATGGCAACAGATGGTTATTTATGCCTTACGTTATAATAATTATACATATGAAGAGTTTTTACAGGGGTCTTTAAATAATTATTATTTTAAATTATTACTTATTTGTTTCTTTGGCATGGGTCATTCTCATAGCGTTTGAATAACCCTGGAAAATAATATTGTCATTTAATAGTTAATTTCCTACTTAAATAGTTTCACGTAAAATAATCTTATTATTGGTTTGTTGCAGAGAGAAAGGAATGGCTGCTCAAATATGAATACTTACAAATTACAGGAATAAAAAATCCTTGAAAGAATAAAGAAAGTCAATGAGCGTTTTCGCTCAAAATACTAATTAATATGAGATAGTTTTCGTACGAGGGAATGTATTAAGTGAAGAAATGACATTAATTACAATTATTATTAAATATTTTACCAGCTCTATAAAAGTAGAGAATAAAAGTTTCCAAGATTCACAACCCTTGAAAGAAAAAAAGAAGTTAACGCGTATTTTGATACTTGATGTCTAAACGTCGTGATGAAGAAAGTCATAAAAAGCAATAAAATGCTAAATAAAATTATCAGATTCACAACCCTTAAAATCAAAAAAGAAGTTAATGAGCATTTTGACCCTTAACGTCTATAATTCGAGATAAAGAAAGTCATAAAAAGCAATAAAATTAGCAGATTCACAACCCTTGAAAGAAAAAAAGAAGTTAATGAGCATTTTGATCCTTGACGTCTATAAGTCGAGATAAAGAAAGTCATAAAAAGCAATAAAATGCTAAATAAAATTAGCAGATTCACAACCCTTGAAAGAAAAAAAGAAGTTAATGAGCATTTTGATCCTTGACGTCTATAAATCGAGATAAAGAAAGTCATAAAAAGCAATAAATTGCTAAATAAAATTAGCAGATTCACAACCCTTGAAAGAAAAAAAGAAGTTAATGAGCATTTTGATCCTTGACGTCTATAAGTCGAGATAAAGAAAGTCATAAAAAGCAATAAATTGGTAAATAAAAGTAGCAGATTCACAACCCTTGAAAGAAAAAAAGAAGTTAATGAGCATTTTGATCCTTGACGTCTACAAGTCGAGATAAAGAAAGTCATAAAAAGCAATAAAAAGCTAAATAAAATTAGCAGATTCACAACCCTTGAAAGAAAAAAAGAAGTTAATGAGCATTTTGATCCTTGACGTCTATAAGTCGAGATAAAGAAAGTCATAAAAAGCAATACAATGCTAAATAAAATTAGCAGATTCACAACCCTTGAAAGAAAAAAAGAAGTTAACGAGTATTTTGACCCTTGATGTCTATAAGTCGAGATAAAGAAAGTCATAAAAAGCAATAAATTGGTAAATAAAAGTAGCAGATTCACAACCCTTGAAAGAAAAAAAGAAGTTAATGAGCATTTTGATCCTTGACGTCTACAAGTCGAGATAAAGAAAGTCATAAAAAGCAATAAAAAGCTAAATAAAATTAGCAGATTCACAACCCTTGAAAGAAAAAAAGAAGTTAATGAGCATTTTGATCCTTGACGTCTATAAGTCGAGATAAAGAAAGTCATAAAAAGCAATACAATGCTAAATAAAATTAGCAGATTCACAACCCTTGAAAGAAAAAAAGAAGTTAACGAGTATTTTGACCCTTGATGTCTATAAGTCGAGATAAAGAAAGTCATAAAAAGTAATAAATTGCTAAATAAAATTAGCAGATTCACAACCCTTGAAGGAAAAAAAGAAGTTAACGAGTATTTTGACTCTTGATGACTATACGTCGAGATAAAGAAAGTCAAGAAAAAACTATAAATTGCTAAATAAAATTAGCAGATTCACACAAAGAAAGGAAAAAAGAAATAAGTTGGAACAATAGTTGACATAAGGTCAAATTTCATATTCTAACACATTTACATGTTGAACTTTAACATGAAAATATTATCAATAATGAACCAATGCTTAAAATATGCAAATTAAAAGTGTCAGAGAGACACTCCACAAATAACCAAGATTCACAATCCTTGACGAGAAAGAGTTATATTTGATATTGTATATACATTCATTGCAATTCATACTCTTATGTTTGCTTACTCAAAATCCAAATAAATACCAATGACTATAAATTATGTTTTCATTTTATTACAATTACTGTCCTAATGATAATTGGCCAAACAGTGGGCTTAGAATGTAGCAAAAAAAAAAACAACTCATAATACGATGTCGTTTAATTTTGATGTTTGTGATTGATAAGATACCAAAAGGTCAGTCGCGTGTTAGTCTCTCAACCAATCCCAATAAATCGAAACGGAATCGTGTCGTGTATTTTGCCACATTCTAAGCCCACTGCTTCATTTTAAATGTACCGAGAAAATTGCAGCATTACGGTAGTTTACTATGGTCGATTTTATCAATTATTCTATATGTAATAGCAAACTACTAATATTATAAACGCGAAAGTTTGTAAGTATGGATGTATGGATGTCTGGATGTTTGTTACTCTTTCACGCAAAAACTACTGAACGGATATCGATGAAATGTGGCACACGGGTAGATCATATCCTGGATTAACCCATAGGCTACTTTTTATACCGAGAAAATATAAATCGGGACTTTTATCCCGGAAAAACTCATGCACGCGGACGGAGCCGCGGGCAAAAGCTAGTAGCAAATAAAACGAAAAGGAAGCCCTTTTGTGAAACCAACAGTAAAGTTAGTTAAGAAATGGGGAAGCATTTCATATTTCAAATAGGTATTGCAATGAGCAAAAGTGATCGTGTAGTGGGAAAAGCGCGCCAAGTCTTACTTTCGCGCTCATAGTTATTCCTGATGACGTCATAAGATATTATTGCGTATCTTTTTTCGTATTTGACATTTATTGAGCGCTTCCATCAAGACTTCAAAGGCTGTGATAATATCTTCTTTACTTTTTACCAAAATGTAAATAAATGTTATTCCTGTGTTATATTTTCAGTAACATACATTTTTAATCACAAACTTAATAAAAAACAGTGTGTGTGTGTACTATGTACACGCGTTAGAAGTTATACTTCTTTGGCGTAACAAGATAAATATATTTTTAAATAACGCGCCAAAAGAAGTATAACTTCAATATCTTTTGCCTTATTTTACGTTCAAAATTCAAAACTAAAACGTTGACTATAGCTAACTTCAGGATGTCGGTTATTCGTGATGGTGTGCGCGCGCATCGTAAAAATTTACTCTAATAATTTTGCCCCAACGCACCAAAAGAAGTATAACTTCAAAAATAGTAGTAAATAGCCAATGCAGGCGGAACGTGTAACAAAAGCTAGTATCCATAAACAAAAAAAAACACAACTAACCTTTGTAGTCTCACAGCATCTTTATACAATCTGGAAGCGGGTACATTGTATTGTTTGGCATTCTCAAACATAATGTTCATATCGCCGGCCACCTCCGAGAGAGTACCGTAGTTGCCGCGTCTTATTTTGTTCTTTATCTGGTTCAATGAAACTGGGTTCTTGATTTCTTTGTAATAATCAGGATAGGCGCGGCGAGAGGGAAGTTTCCAGAATGGTTCGGCCATTGGTGTTCCTGTATTCCACAAAGATTAAATAATATTGGGACAAGTTAAAACAAATGGAATATAAAAGGCATCCTTGTCTGGGGCCGTGATTGTATTGTATATTATCATTATTTTATTTCTTTCATTATTTAGCAAACCAACAGTATAAATTGTATTATGAATAAAACTATCTGTAGGCGAACGGCCATTTAATTACGCGCGATGTTCGGATTGCGGGCGAGAGTGTTCGACGAAGCGCCCCGCGCCCCGCACCTGTGTTGCTATGCCGGGCAGCGGAGCGCCCGCGGCGGCGCGTGACGCCAAGTTAGTTGCGGCACATACACCGACGAATGCGTACGCGCTCGCTGCACGCTCTCCCCCGCGACCGTGCCTCGTGTAACAATTATGTTATATCGCGAAATAGGATTGTTTAGTTCCCTCGAAATAATATGTAATTTTGATTCTTCGTAAATATACCGCTCTTTCATCCGCTACGTTTTCCTTTTATTTATCCGGCCTCGAACATCCCTTACACTATCAATATTTTACATAATAAAATTATTTGATTTTAATATTATGATTTATGAATAACTCACCATTAGGTCCCAAATGGTTCTTAACAGTTTCGAGCAACTTCCATTGTGGGGAATCTTCATTTTCTACTTTTTCCTCATCACTTTCAACAGCACTGTCTTCAGAGTGCTGTCAAAGAATATAGCATGAAATAAAAAGAATCTTAAAATAATAGAAAAGAAGTTAACCACCTCTTGTCAATAAATTTAATAAAAATAATTGACCTTACATATCAGTAAGCAGTTGTTAGATATGCAATATGCGGCTATTCTATTGAAACGAAATTATAATCTCACTTATTTTAAGTACAAGTTAAAGTTATGAGTACTAGTTAAAAAGATCATGCGAACAATGTGTCTTCCCCTTAATAGAGACAATAAGAAAAGTGTTATTGGACATATTCTTAGTCAAAGTCTCATTAGAAGTTTAAGTTAAATTTAAATAACTTATTAGTCATAAGGCAAGATTGTTATCAAAATGAAGTACTGCTCATAGTCTGTATATCATCATAACAAAAAAAATAAAAAAAAATAAGGGGTGTCAAGGGACACCCGGATGGTACGAAGTTCCTTTCGATTAATTAGTGAAGAAATTGTAATAAAATTTTATTTATATAACAGAGTGTGTACATATATAAATATATAAATATTTTCCTATTTCCGTTCCAATACATAAGTTTCTAGAGAAAAAAAAAATACAAAAAAATACGTGGGGCACTCGGAGACTGCTGCGGTAAAGCTATTGCATAGCATTTTTATCACAAATTTTGATTGAGTAAACACAAATTCGATCTTACGCTTACCACATAAAGTAAATTTTTAAACGCGAGCAAAGCACGTTGTCTTGTTATTGATAAATGTCAGTAACCAAAGTAGAATAAATCAACAAAATTTGAAAAAAGAATGTTACGTTCGATTCTTTTGTACTCGTGCCGTGCCAACGCTGGGGAAATAGTTTCTACGCAATGTATTTAAGGTTCATATTAGTAAGATAATAGCAAAAAGTGTCGTGACAACTTTCCGTCCAGCCCCCTTTCACAACGCGCGATAAGGAACTTCGTTCCAAAAAACTTATTTTGAGGTTCAGACTATACACCCAAGATTCAGTTGGCACGAATACGCTATTACCGTTGGTGCATTACCTTAAGGTAGACGTCGAAGTCTGCGCCGGGCGGGTCCATGATGGCGAGCGCGCGCGAGCTCGGCGCCGGCCCGACGCGCGACGAGCGCGCCCTGCGGATGCGCTCCGAGGCCTTGGCGGGCCCGCGCCCGTGCTGCTCCACCTCCTGACGACGCACTTGGATTATCTGGAACAATTACACTACAGTACTCAACTACATCACCAATGCATTATTATATGGTGAAAATTCATTAGACAATATTCACAATAATTGGGAAAATATAAACAACTAGCATTTGCGCGCGGCTCCGCCCGCGTGGAAAAGTTTTCCGGGATAAAAAGTAGCCTATAGCACTCAGGAGTAATGTAGCTTCCTATTAGTGAAAGAATTTTTAAAATCGGTCCAGTAGTTCCTGAGATTAGCGCGTTCAAACAAACTCTTCAGCTTTATATATTAGTACTAGCTTTTGCCCGCGGCTCCGCCCGCGTGAATGAGTTTTCCCGGTATAAAAGTCCCGCTTTATATTTTCCCGGTATAAAAAGTATACATAATCTACCCGTAGCTTATATGACACGTTCGTAGATTTACCATAGCAGCGCCATCTATTGATTACTTACTCAACCCAGTCGAAAGGTATCGACATCTGTTAGAATCATTTGGAGTTAAGATAATTGTGACTGTCAAATAATAACAGACAAATAATTAGCAATAAATTAAAATTGCGACTATAATTTGAGATTTAAACTATCCTATCTCTCAAGTTGGATCGAACTGCACATGGTGTGCGAATTTTATTATAATCGGTTAAGTGATTTAGGAGTCCATTGAGGACAAACATTGTGACACGAGATTTATATATATTAAGATAGATTATCCACCCTATTAATTAATTTTTAAAAGTTGTGATGGTGCATGCTGCACACCCAAAACAAATGTGGAACTATATTTAAATTGTCAACAATGCCAATATCAGATAGATAAACTTATCAATGGTAGTACAGTCTTGATAAACATACAAGCAAAGACATTAAACAGTATAATTATAGATCGGACAACAGGACCAAATTTTTCGTCCAAAAGTTATTACCAATTGGTAATAAGTCGCTGTCTTATCTGACATGTCCGTGAAACAAGATGTCTCGGTATGCTTTAATTTTGTAAAGAAAGCAATATTTTGGAAGGAAATATGCCAATTTACGCATTACCACCATGTCACATTATGTTCTAATGAAGTTTAGATAGGTATTTTGTTATTTCACGGTAGATTGAGTTACTGATGAACAGGCTCAAAATTTTTGTATGACAATTTTCCCAATGTCTGGTCTATATAATCTTAGAACTCTTTGCATACAAGTGATGTAAAAGTATTTCCTCTTCTATGATTAAGTCAGAGTACGAAACAAGAGCCAGTATGTGAGTCATATTCATTTGTCCTTACCTTTTTTAAAGTTTTAGCATCTTTATAAATCTGGCTGCCAGGCTCGTTAAAGTGACATGCATTTCTGACCATCAGCAGCAGATCCTTCTCCAGCTCACCGAGGTTTGAATATTCACCGCACTGTAGTTTTTGCGCTATAGTCTTCAAATCAATGGGGGAGTCTATCACGTTGAAATACTCAGGGTACCGGCGTTTGGACGGTAGGAATTGGAAGGCCGGGTATAGAGGACGCCCGTCGACGTTCGCAGTCATAACCTGAGCAAAACATCCACAGTCAAGACTTGATGGCAGTCACTTTAACTCTCACTATACTACTGAACTGGTATTTGATATCTAAATAGTTAATAATGTACACTTAATAGCCAAAAACCCACTGATGTAGTCTAAATAACCATATACTTACGGCACCAAAAAGTTCCTCGTATATGTTATCTTCCTCATAGTTGGTAGATGTTTCGGACAAATCCTCCGCGACATCTGATCTGCGACTCGAAGATCCATTTCTGGACAGCTTTGGAGTTTTCATTTCTTCTCCTAAGGAAAAAAATGATACCTTTAATGCCAATAAACAGTTACAATAGCACTTGGATTTTTTTATTTCAATATACCACTTGGTACACCATTAAGCTTACCGCCCAGATACGATGTGGGGAATGGAATTTGTGTGGGGTTAGGAAGTGGAAGGGGGAAGGATAAGCAAGATGGAGGAAGGATAAGCAAGATGGAGGAAGTTAGGATATAAAAATAACAGTGAATAGTGTTTCTTATAATCCTAGTTCACTTGTCTCTGGTTGTAATAGAATAAATAGATTAGCAACAATTTGTTATCCTTAAATCCAAATCCTACAATTTTAGGGGCTCGTCTGGGATATAAAAATCAAATCTAGGAGCACAGTTTAGAATATGGGTTTTGTATTTGGTCAGTTAATACTTTTAAGTGACAAATGAAGTTTATCAGCAAGTGGTGAAATGGGCCCTAAATGTAACACCCGCACTAGGCCAGCGTAGTGGATTAACGCCTTAACCCTCTCTGTTGTAGAGGAGGCCCGTGCTCAGCAGTGGGCAGTATATAATACAGGGCTGGTATGGTATGGTAGCAAAAGTTGAAGCCAAAAAGTGCACAAGACTATTAATATGAATCATACAGTTATTATTATTGAGAATGAAAAAGACTAATGGGAACATTAGTATGTTAAGTAAATAAGATCGAAAAGATCAATTATTCCAAAAGTTTTGAACAAATTCTACATTATAGGGAATTTATTCATACTCACCATGTTCTAGTGACTGCTTCGTTTGCAAATACAACTTCCACAGCTCATTTGCATCTTTGTACTCCACTGTATCAGGCTTGTAAAATGCCTTTGCATTGTTCACAAGCAACTCAATGTCTGATGACAGCTCCTCTATATCTTCGTATGTGTCAGTTTTGAGTTTTTGCTGGACCTATGGAGATATAAGATTATAAAATAGAAATATAGCTTTCTGTTTAAGATCAAAGTAGATCACATTATTATGTTACTTATAATGATAAGTAACATTATAAAGGGAAAGATTATTTTGAAATTGGGTATCTCTAGAATTACTGACCTGATTCTATCTGAAAGTAGATTCACTAATCATTGTTATTCATTATTAATCCATATTGTTTGAAATATGCTACATTTCATTTGGTTTTAATAAGTTTTATACCAAGACAATAAAAATTATGAGCAGTTACAGGCAACAGCTAGTTTCCAAATTATTCATTTATTAATTATGCTACACCAACATGTACAGGTTGAATTTTTAAATTGAATGTGGAGAGTGTCATCTGAAACTATGAGGAATAGCAAAAACGCTCAAAGGAGTCACTGAGCCAATTTTGAAGAAAACAAAACTGCATCATTGGAATTTAGAAAAATAGATATTTCTTTTTGTCTAAATCAATAGGTTCAGTTTCTGGCTAGGCGTATTGGTTTTTAGAAAATCCATGCAGTTTTAGTTTTCTTCAAAATCAGCCCGGAGACTCCTTTGAGTATTTTTTGCTATTCCTCATACTCTCGGATCTATCGGATCGGTCTAGCACTCAAAGAGAATATAACCACTACGTTAAGTCTGAACAACTACAATAACAACCGCGCGCGATCACCCGCGGCGCGGAGGAGCGACGCGGGGTGATTTCCATCCGTGCAGATAGCACTCTGCAACGCGGGCGGTCTGCGTCGCACTGAACGCGCCGTATAGAAATGAAATGAAATGAAATGAAATAATTTATTCGAACCCATAAAATGTTATACATTATTTAGATTCCGTCAATATTAACTCTACCACCAGTTCGGAAAGCAGTTCTCACTAGAGAAGAACGGGCAAGAAACTCTAGTGTTGCTCTTTTCAAAATCAGTTCAAGGTATAAAATACAATGCATTATATAGAGAAAAAAAAAATACAATTCAGTATTTGTTAAGTTTTGTTTAGAGCAGTTCATTTATATACTCGCAAAATAGGATACTATCTCAGGAATCATGTAATAATTTGATCTGAAATGTTCAAGATGTCGCTATTAATCTAAGTTCAAGATATACCCCTAATACTTAGATATAGTAAGCGAAAAGGGCAGACCAGTCCACACAAGCAGCACTCGTTCACGAGTATGACGCATGTGCCAGCCATCGGCCTCCTCAACCATATTACAGGGAAGTGGCCGACCCGGCACACGACGCCGCCGCAGGCACAGACAGTTAAGGAGTATGTCATACCCAAGCCGCTCACAGATGGAAACAAAGAAACTTTATTGAAACGAAAAACATGATTCCAAAGAAAATCATATGAAAAAATTTAATCCCAGGCTTTTTTATCCTCTATGTATTCTGAAATCTTGTAATAAGCTTTATTACATAACTTTCGCTTAATAGTTGTTTGGAATTTACCAATGTTTAAACACTTAATTTCAGTGGGAACTTTGTTATAAAAATGTATACAGTAACCCTTAAAAGATTTGCTGATTTTTTGGAGCCTTGTTTTATGATTAACTAGATTATTTTTGCTTCTAGTATTTAAGCCATGGATATCGCAAACTTTTGGAAAGTTTTCTATATTCTTATGTACGTACATTAAATTAGCGAATATAAATTGTGATGCTATTGTCATTATATTTGTTTCTTTGAATTTTTCTCTTAGAGAACATCTAGAGTTTAGGGAGTAGATAGATCTTATAGCTCGTTTTTGAAGAACAAATATAGTATTAATGTCAGCAGCACCACCCCACAGCAAAATTCCATAACTCATCAAACTATGAAAGTAAGCAAAATAGACCAATTTTGCTGTTTCAATGTCAGTTAATTGGCGTATCCTGCTCACTGCAAAAACTGCGGCGCTCAGCTTTTTAGCTAGCACAGATATATGAGGACCCCACTGAAGTTTAGAGTCCAATGTGATACCCAAGAATTTGGTTGTATCCACAAGGCTCAACTCGTCACTATTTATGAAAATGTTA
The DNA here is from genome assembly GCA_947568825.1 of Sphinx pinastri. Taxonomy (NCBI): domain Eukaryota; kingdom Metazoa; phylum Arthropoda; class Insecta; order Lepidoptera; family Sphingidae; genus Sphinx; species Sphinx pinastri. The sequence continues at coordinate 14,474,848 of OX387624.1, read as the reverse complement.
GCGTTAACTTTTTTGACATTAGGTGTGACGAATTTTATACATTTAGTTTTTTCACTATTTAATAATAAATTGTTAACGCTGAACCAATGCACTATTTTTGAGAGAGTATTGCTTACATCGTCAAGAATTGCTTGATGTCGACTTATTTTAAATAATAAGGAAGTATCATCTGCAAACAACACTACTTCACAATTGTCCCTTATGAAATAAGGTAAGTCATTTATATAAATTAGAAAAAGAAAAGGTCCAAGAATTGAGCCTTGTGGTACTCCCAAGGTAACAATAGAGCCAGGAGATCGTTTTCCATTGACATCAACACTTTGTACCCTATTGCTTAAGTATGATTTAAATAAATCAAGGGCAATGCCATTAACCCCATAGTGGCTCAATTTCCTGATAAGAATATCATGGTGAACACAATCAAAAGCTTTCGATAGATCACAGAACACTCCTAAAGCATCCTGTGCATCCTCCCAAGCAGCAAATATATTATGTATAAGCTCAACACCAGCATCTGTGGTGGAGCGACCCCTAGTGAATCCAAATTGTTTACCATGAAGTAGATTATGTTTAGCAAAAAAAAATTGAATTTGTTTAAGTATAAGTTTTTCAAAAATTTTACTTATAGAAGGTAGGACAGAGATCGGTCTATAATTAGTGGGGTCGTCCGTACTACCAGATTTAAAAAGAGGTATAATTTTACTTAATTTCATTTTATCAGGAAATATCCCACTCATAATACATGTATTAAAAATTATAGCTAACTGGGGAGCTAGTACAGATATTACCGGTTTTAATATTTTTGTAGAGATTCCCCATAAGTCACATGTATTTTTAATGTTAATTAATTTAAATGTTTTTATTATATCTAAACTACTAACACAGTGGAACAAGAATGAATCTCCACATCCAGATACATTTTCTTTTAATAATTTGTTGGCAATAGTGGGAGAGGAGTTTAATTTTTTGGTTATAGAAACTGGTATATCAGTAAAGAAATTTTCAAAAGCCCTAGCTATGTCTAAGTCGGAATTAATAATTTGGTTTTTAATATTGAGGCTGAACTCCCTTTCACGAGGTTTAGCCCTACCAGTTTCTTTGCTAATTACACTCCAAGTCATTTTTATTTTATTTTTGGAGTTTTTTATCTTATTACTTAAGTATAAGGCTTTAGCTTTGTGACAAACTTGTCTAAATATTTTTGAAATATTTAATAGGCTTCATACATTCAACCATCCGGCACGGACATCCGCGTAGGTCATCCGCGTCGCACTGAATAGGCCCTTAATCCTTCAACGCCCCCGGTAGACACCGGTGTCCATTTATATAAGGAAATTAGCTGATAACTATATAGAAGCGGGCATTGTCGGGTTAACACTTTGGTGAGTTTTATCACCAAAATTTAATATTGCATTTTTAATAGTAAATATTTTATTATAATTGTCTTACAGTCATCAGGCAGTCAATTTATGAACTTACTCTGAGCAAATCAATTGGTTGTGATACAACTTCATAATATTGAGGCTCCTGACGTCTTTTGGGTGCTCTGATGAATGAGTCACACAATAAAGTACCATCTTCTTTTTTGTATGATCTGATGGTATCATACAACTGTTGGCATATCTCACTCTGAAACATTCATTGACATTAGTCTTGTTGTTGAAGCGTAATTGAGTAATATAGTACATAAATAACTAAGCCGCAAACAATAATTAACGTTACTTGAGGGTAAGTGATGTCCAATATGTATAAACAACCATAAAGAAAACCCATAGGCAACCCTGAATATTATGCTTGCCATTGTATGGTTTTTAACTTACGAATATTCGTAATTTGAATACATTGAGCTTTATTTGCTTAATACAGCTTAACAATACAACTCTCATACCGGCAACAAGCAGAATTCTATAAAAATGTTTAACGACGTGTAAGTGATAGTTTCAAACATATTTTCTCTCGAAGACTTCTACTTACAGGATCCAACTTCTTCTTTTTTCGCGTAGATGGAGGAGGACCAGGGTTACTCAACTCATCACTATCATCGCCATCTGCTCCACGGCTTGCCACCGATGATGCTCTGCGTCTTTTACTCATATTCGATCTACTGACGACTCTAATAATTCACTTTGTTGGCGATTCAAGAATTTCTTCCTTACATATTTCAAATGAAATCTATGATTATTTTTGTGCAAATGAATCAATATTAGTTTACTTGCCGCAAAATGAGAAATTGGATAAAGAGCAAAGTCAAACGCGTCTCAAAATACCGTTTCATAATAAAATCAATGGCGTCTGAAAGAAAGAGATAGCACAATACAGATTGAGAGAGTGAAAAATGATAGGTAATTTAATATGCTTGAGATATCAATTCTTAATGAACCGTTTCATAGCTGTCAAGTAAATTTTTTTTCAGCGTAATTTAAGGAAACAAGATTCATACTAGCTCGTTTAGTGTTATTTCTATATACAATGTTTTTTTGTATACGTGAGTGTAGCTACCATGGTAGCTACAGTGACGTACAAAAAGCATTTTTGAATTTTGTAGGTACCAAAGAGTGTTCAAAAATCAATTAAAACAAGAGCACCTCATGACACTTCAAGTTACCGCCGAAACTCCTGCCCATAGATAATACACCAGTGTGACCAGATTTAGCAGAATTCTGCGATTTTAGGAGATTTAGGTCCCCAATTATGGGCTTATTAGATTGTTTTGCAAATTAAAAATGTTTGCAGTTTTTGGAAGAATCTTATAAAGCCCTAGCAGAATATGAGCAGGATTAGATATTTACAAAATAACAGAGTTTTATGGGGCGGGCGACCTTTTAAATATGCTATACACATGTATGTATGTATGTATGTCTATTGGGGACGTATGCAGTCGCACAGAAGGGTGATAAATTCACCTTTTTGGAACTATTTCACCCTTAGTCCCAGTTTTGAGTGGCGCTGCCACTTTCGCTTTGGTTCGGTTCGCTTCACATATATCATGCCCAGAGGCCGCACTCACCATAGAGAGTTTCGGCTGCGGCTTAGCTAGACCTTGGAGGCATCGTGGCTCCCTTCCAGGTGTGTACCTTCCAGGTCACCGATCTATGCCCAGCACCACCCTCCACTGAGGGTCCCGCCACTTTGACCTTGAGTGATCATTGCGGCAGGAGCCAATAGGGGGGCAGCGCTCAACCAATGCGGTGAGAACCACACCAGCTGCCAGGCCCAAACTGCCCACATACTCTCCCACCTCCCAGGCGGCGTCCCCCAGTCTGACACAGCGTCGCTTACCTTTCCTTGGCTATTCGTGACAGTTTCCACTAGGGGTCGCAAACCGGGATCCCGGATACCGAAAATACCGGGATACCGGACCCAATAAAGGACTTATAAATACCGGTATTGATTTTACAACAACCGGGATTTTCGGTATTTTCGGAATTTGTTTAATTAAATTATGCATACATATATTATTGTCTCTGAATGCGGTAGGCAGAGACTAAGGATTGCTACTTTGCACGATTCTGGCATACTTCTTTATTTTCACCTATATTTATTAATCTCATCATGTATTATCGCCACTTTAGGGTACTATCCATACTAGCCTTATATAAGTACTATCTTATTCGTCAGCCTACCATAATCCATCCTCTTCAAATGGCCAGACCAGGACAACATACTTGTTTTTTTCTTTAATCATTACATCCCCTTTGACTCCACACAGATCCATCACTACTTTACCTATTCCGTACTCTATCATTCACAGTCACCCACACATGCTTTTTAACGCTCTAATTTTCAGTGCTTTAACTTTAATGCTCCTTCTCCTGCATATAAGAGTCGACAATAACTCTGTCAGTCACTTGTAAATTTTTTAACACCTTCCGACTGTCCATAAAGGTGTGTAATGCCCCATTCACCTGCACTCACTTGGCAATCAATGTCACTTTCATATTATATACCATCAATTGTGTTGAAAATACATCCCAGATATACAAAATCTCTTACTCACTGTAACTCTGTCATACTTTCGTCCCTTTTAAACACCTTAATTTTGGTTGATTTTCTTGTTCTTAGTACCAAAATAACAATCAATTATCCAGAATCCAGTTTTCGATTCAGATTACCGGTCATCTCAAAAATAAGCAAAGCTGACCACTGTTCACCCCTTAGCATTCTATCATAGCCTTTTCTAAAGGCATCGCCATACAGGGAGCGGAGCTGGACGTGGCATTCACGTCGCATTCTTTTTTTTTTTTATGACTTTACGGTCAGTAGCCTGACGCGAGTCGGCTTTTCTGACCACACCGGGCTTTCAGGCGAACGCTTTAGGCGCACCAACCCTTTACATTTAAACGACCACGCTGAGGGCACCCCCTAAGTCACCTAAGTGGTGTACGAGCCTCGGATCAGGGCAGTCGTTGGAAGATGATTGAGACATCAGCGATTAGGGGATTTTAGCGGTGTAATACACCAATCTATCCATTGTTTTCATCGGCATGCGGGCCGGAACTGCTAACTGTGTCGGGACACCGCGGGACGCGGCGAGGTCCTCGACGACGAGGACGGTACAGCGGTCTTGAAGAGTGTGAGAGTTTCAATAACTCGTGCGTTCTTTGGATGGCCAGAGTGACGGCATCATCTGGGTCGGTCAGGACTGAACGGGGACGTCTGCATTTCGCGCGGTCAAATGGAGCGCATTGTCTTGGCGTGCCAATTACTATGACAATGTATGAAAGACGCCACATAGAAACTGTCATTCTTAGCTGGGCGTTATAGCTCCTTCCAATACGCGCGCAGCTGGGTTGAACACGCCTAGCTGTTCGCTTCCTTCCGCAAGATAACGCACTCGCAGAAGGATGCCATCGCTGGGCATGACCTCCAGCAGCCAACCATGGCAAACATCACAGCCAGCAGCAGCTGTTCTAAGAGCGCTGCGTTGTAGATTCCAGGCTGGACACTCCTCGAAATTGTGTTGGACTTCGCGACCATTATCACAATGATAGCATACGGCGGACTCTTCCTTTCCGATCCACCACAGGAACGAGCCGTCGTAGCCCTTCAGCATCTGTGTCAGACGGAATGTCGGTGTACCGTGGCGCCAGTTAAGCCGACATAAGAAGACAGGTCGCACTGTCGTGACGATCCATAAGCAAGGACTCGTGCTCTACAGCCTGGTATACCACTCCTCCACATCAGCACTGCCGATGGACGTCAATTGGGCTGTCACCTCCCTCGGCGCCAGTCGCTGCCTGAGACGGGATGCCTCTTCACGCCAAAAGAATACTGAAGAGAGATGTTTGGCATCCAATTCTCATCGCAGAGTAGGTACCAGCAAAGACACTGACCGCCTCGTTGGAGACCGTGTGATGACCACGAATGAGTCGCTGCGCTACCAAACGCTCGTTAGGGACTTGGCCTAGACGGGACAACCGTATAAGGCCATGGACCACACAACTCCAGCGTATACTTAAACCTCGGCAAGGGTTACCGGGAACCAGTGTAACCATGCGTTCTCTCCTGAATATGTTATGAAACAAGCTTGTCGCTATTTAATTACTAATTTAAATGTATAGTACCTACAATTTCTTCAAATCCCGGAAATATCGAAATTACCGGTATACCGGGATTCATCTGAGGTCAGTACCGAAAATACCGGTATTGAAAAAGTAGTCCGGTATTGCGACCCCTATCCTCAATTTAAAAAGGTATAGCAGAATTTTGGTATTATAACAAAAAACTTTAGCAGAATTTTGCGGAGCATTTAGAATAATCTTCAATTTTAATCTGGTCACCCTGTAATATACAATAATTATTTTTGACATTTGAGTTTTGACAGTTCCGTGAGCGATAGCCAGAGACAAATAATTAATAAATGGCGGTAGCGGTCGGCCGTTTATTTCAAGTGTTGTTTTTGGCCTGTTATTTGTGCTTGGTTTGATGCGATTATCTTTGTAAAAATACTAAGGTTGGCGAACTATGTAATGTTTAAAGAAATGCCCCAAAAAGCATTAATTACATAAAAATGCCTACTAAAAAACATTTTATGAAATCTATGTTCCGCAGCTTTTGTTAGGGAATATAATTTTGTGATAGTTTTTTTGTGCGTGCCTTTGTAGACCTTTTTCAATTACAAAAATAAATATTATCAAGTAACGGATAGATACTTAAATTTTTAACATTTCTTACATTTGTTTTTTTAAGGAACATGTTTTTCTTGCATCAATAAATTGAGTAGGTACTTATTGGAAATTACATTTCGTATTTATTATATTGTTATTTCTAATTACCCTCATTTTTATTCATGCACCTATCTACTTATTTGGTTCTTGGTTATTTTTAATCGATTTATTAATGAATTATTTCAGGATGAATTTAAGCAAGTATTCAAGAAATTACATATTATGCGGTGATTTTGATTACCACTGCTTACTTTGCAATGAAACATTCCATTTGACTGCTGATGTGGAGAAGCACATGCGGTGGGAGAAGCACAGGAACAACTTGAAAAACCAAACTCAATTGCCAAAGTTCACCAAAGAGTTTATAACTAAGGTTTATTAACTTTAATATTTTATTATGTGAATATTTCATGGGTTTTGATGCAAAATTTTACAAAATGTATGATTGATGATTGGATTATGTATTGTAAAATTTGTCTTGTAGAATAGAATATCATCCTTTTTTAAAAGGTACTACTGTTTTACTGGTGGTAGGTCTCTTGTGTGCGAGGGGCCATCTGGGTAGGTACGTACCAGACAAGTGTTTTAAGATTAATTTATATGTGCACATAATTTATTTATTTATTTGGAAGACGTAACAGCTACAAGTAATTATTTATAACAATGGTGTAGTTAACTAAAAGTCAATTACAAGTCCTCACTTATAGTATCAGGTTGTAAATATTAAATATAATAAGGAGCCGCAGCCAAAATGACTTTCCATAACTTCAAGACAGATAGAAAATAGAAAAACTGCTTGGAAATGCATCCAAACAATAATCCTATCATTGATTAAGAGAAATTGTTTTGAAAAAAATCAAGGCTCAAATACCTCCTCGCTGAGGGAACGGTGGTAAAAGCGGATCAAGATCATACTGTTTACAGATACCATTGAAGTTATTGCTATAATAACACAAAATAGTACAGTTTGTATGTTTATGCACTATTACATAGTGGTGGCATTTAAAGTTATAGAAACAAGTAATTATACAATAAAACTCAATACTTTACCAATCCTTAGATGTTCACTCTGCCCCTAAACCAATGTATGATATTTATATACTCATAATTTTTATTTTAGATAAACAATTATTATTACTGCGGTATCTGCAATACTGTTATAAATGGTATGAAAACAGTGACGCTCCATATCAAAACTGATAAACATAAAAATTTGAAAAATAATCCTGATTCCCTAACAAAGGAACCCATAGGCCAATATGCCTATGATTTTGTAGAACTAAATCATGAAAAGATTACTATAACCGGATGGAATGGAGTTATTGGAAAAAAATGCATAGTTTGCAATACTACAGCAGATGATGTCTCTAAACATATCAAAATGCAAGAACATATCATTAAGTTAATTCAGTCAGCGATTGTACAACAAGATGGCCAATATTACAGGAAGGTGAGTGCAAATATGTAGCTCGACTCATAAGTATGACTGTGACCCTTTTAAGTTATGATACCCCACCTATCCTCTACACATCCTGTGATCTAATAGTCTCTAACAACAATAGCTAGTGTCCATCATGATAACATCAGAGGAATATAGTTATGTGATAAACTGTAATAAGTTTTTTTTTTGTTTTCAGCTGCACCTGTCAATAATTTTTATTTGTTTTTGTATATTTCAGATCAATGATGATTCATTCCAATGTTTTACATGTAAAAAAGTATTCTTGAATGACTTGTTTTCCGAACATAGCAAGAAACATGACAAGAAAACTGAAAATGGTATTAAACAGCCAGGACTTACAGTTTCGAATTCCACATGGGATGAATTGGATTTAGATGGAAAGATTATTATAGATATGCATAGAGATGTTTACAACATAGACATCAAGAATAAAAAGGCTGTCTGCAAAATATGCCAAGATGTTGTACATCCTGCCAGAAGACACTTTGATTCACATTTAAATATACATCTGAAATCAGATGGCAAAAATGGAGTTAAACCTGCAAGTGAATTTATTATTGATCCCAAAAACCACGGAAAACGTAGATCAGAGTTAGCCAAATATGGCAGGGAGAATTATATAAAATTAAATGAAGGTGGCAAAATGGGCTTCTGTACTCTTTGTGATAAACAATTATCCCCACATCTTTGTGTCTTTGTGGAACATGTGAAAGGCTTTCATCATATAAGTCATTTGAGATTAAAGAGAATGGAACGTGAAAAGTCAACATATAAGACTATACCTTTGAAAAAGTTCTTAACAAGTTTAAATTATTGCAAAAAGTTAGAAATGTTCCGCATCAATACGGATTATTTGATATTTAAATATGGATTTTTGTTTCTAAAAGATATTGATTTTGGCTCAAATAAGTATCTAAAGTGCTATGCTTGTGGTGATGTTTATCCTTCTACTGAAAAGTATAACCACTGTAAAACAACCCAACACAAAACCAATTTCCTAGCTGCCAAATTTATTGCCAATAATGATGATATTATTTTGCGAGAAGTAAGTGCTGTGTATTTATATTGTGATATTAAAGAGTACTTAATATATTTCCTGTAATAGTTAAAATCTTAAAAATTTCCTACCTTTTTTTCAGATACGCCAAAATCTCTACCACTGTGGTTTATGTAATGAAGTGTTACCATACTCTAAGTCACTGGAGAAACATTTAAAAAGTCAATCTCACATAGCATTGATGTATAAGACAAGCACTCTACGACCAGCTATAGATGCCCAACAATACTATTATCAGACCTTAAACTTTGAGTCTCTTTCAACAGACGTCAATGACAATAGTTTATATTTGAAGATAATGAAAGCAGTTTATGAATAACTATTTGCATTCCTTTTCCAAAGATTGTTTTTTTTTGCTTTGATACTATTTGAGTGTGAAAGATTTGTGATATTTAGTACCTTTGTGGTTTGATATTTTTGGTTATGTCAATAAGTAATGACAATAAAAGCTTTTTTTCTGAAAGCGAGTCTTAAAGGCTCTTCTGGCGCAATCATTGATGGAGTTGGAACTTTTTGTACCTAAAAATTCAAAACAAAAATGGTATGCTATTAATTAAAGTGTACTTAGTCTATAAGGTGAAGAACATATTTTTCTATGATTTATTTGTAACTGTAATTTTTTTCTTTCTTACAAAATAAAAAGACTTAATAAAAACTAGTTTTATTTGCCTTATTACTATATATTACTTTTATAACAAATAGGTTTCATGAAGTTATTATAAATCTGGCTAAATAATTATTATATTCTTGACTTCTTATTACTCAAATTAATCACATTTTATAGACATATAAAGAACATTGTGATGTTAAATTTAATTTATAATTCTTTGACAATGAAATATATCTCAAACCACTGGGGGAAATGAGATAGTAGCATTATCAGATCACTTTCTGATTTGTCACACAATTCATGAAAATGATTAATTACCACATCCACATATTTTGATTTAGTGGTTCCTGGCAGTTTGTGTACATCAATATCAAGTAACAAGACAATCTGACTAAGATGCCTGGGATATAATACTGAAATTGTTGGTTTTGTACAACACTGTTTTACATTGTTTAGAAATATTGCTATAAATGATTGAATTCTATGATCAAAGTTAGTTGTTATGAATATGTAGTTCATAATTCCACAACATATATGAAAACAATTATGTGATACTGAACATGTTGAAACAAGCTGTTTCATGAAATCATCATTATCAAATATGCTATCAATGTCTGCCTCTCTGTCAGTTAAAATCAAATGAATCTTATGTAGAACATTTTTCTCAATTTCTGATTTTATCTTAACTGATAAATCATTATAAATATTTTCTTTAGCTAATTCACTAGTCCATAAATATTTTAGTATATTTAATGTTTTCTCATCAATACCCCAGTTTAATAAATTTTTCGTTAAAATCTCAGTGTGTGAAGAATTTAAATTAAGTAATGCTTGAACTATTTCTGGGTTTTGGACCAACTCTATTTTTGGGGTATAATTATATTCGCTCATACGTCTTGTCAAATAATCATCAAGTTGTTTCTCTAAGGACTGCGTATTTAACGAGATTTCCTCAATATTTTTTACGTAACATTCGCAAAGAACGTCTATTGTATCTTCTCTAATTTTCAGGTGGTTATCTGGTTCGATTTTGCATATTTTTCGCACATTATTTAGAACAGTGTGCCGCAAATTATTGTGTACATTCGAAGTGTGTCGTGATGTGGTAAACATTTGGACAAAACTTTTTGAAAGCGCCCTCGCAATATTTCTGTCGAGGAGTGGATTTGCGAACACCAAATCTGGACAGGAACCATTGTTTGTTTTTATAACTTTTTCTATTAGTTGATTGTTCATTTTGTTATCCTTGTTAAAATATAAAAATAGTTCAGACTGCATAAACTTTGTTTATCGATAAAAGTTCACTGACACATATTTTGTCACCGTTGACCAGAGACAAATAAACTACCGTTGACCGTAATGACAATTGTACAGATTACTTAGAGAACTGAGAAGCTACCACTGACCAGAGACTAAACCATATAATTCTCTTAGCTAAAAACGCTTTTTTTTTGTGGCATTAGTATTAACATTTTGCCAATTTCAGTCATTTATCAAATCCATAAAATATAATAGTCGAAAATTCCATAAATAATCAGGGCCATCTCTTATCATGGTATGACAAATAAAAAAAAATCAGCTACATCTATGGGGGAATAGAGTAAACTTACACATTGTTGATATTTAAACTACTTGACGTTAGATGTCACTAAATGTCTCATTATTCCATTACTACTATCAGCAGCTTCAGAAATTTTCTATTGTTCGCCAAATACAGAAATTTTAAATATGAAAGTCGTTGTTGCAGTTTATTTTAATAGTATTTTCCTATTTAATTTTGCCTCTTTTAAAAGATCCGTCGTTCTCCGAAATAATAGAAAAGAAATCCGTGTTGTCATATGTCACTCATGGGCATGGGCCAAACATTGGTACGTTGTGAGCGTAGTGGTTACTAGTTATTTACAACTAGAGAATAATGTCATCAATCGTAGAATGTTCACCCTTAATAAAATTCTATTTTAAAGTTATTCGATTGTTATGGTTTATTCTCTTACACCTGTCCTTATCTCCATCCAATGTGAGGGCAGCGCAACATAATTAATTTTTCATATTATTATGTTGCAGAAATGATTTTTCTTGCGTAAAAAAATTCAAGACGTAACCTGATTCTTATGGACTTTAGGTCGCATGTAGAATTGTATTTAGTGTCCATAAGATGTAATTTTAAAAACCTTATAGCATCTATTTTACGGTATTCTTGGCTAACAATAATTCTAGGAATATGATTTGCCGATGTAAAATCCTCCCAATTTGAAATAATAAAAGTGCGTTGAATACAGAAATTTCACTTGCCTTGTAAATAATGTTAAAAGTATAAGAAAAATAATTTTATACAAGTATATCAAAAAAATGCTAAAATTACTGCGACCGACTTTGACAAGAACCCATTTTAATTAATTATTTTTTATATTTTACAAATAAAAAATAATTAATTAATAGACGCCTCAGGAGAAATAGATGCCCCGATCGTTACCTACCATATTTAGAAACACACAAAGATAAGTTTAACGCCATATTATGATAGTACTAATCTATGCGCCCCTACATGAGTACGTGATACCTAACAGACGCGATGAGATGTATGGCATTCTATACCTTACCATACCAGCCCTGTATTATACACTGCCCACTGCTGAGCATGGGCCTCCTCTACAACTGAGACGGTTTAGGCCTTAGTCCACCACGCTGGCCTAGTGCGGGTTGGCAGACTTCTCATTCCTTCCAAATTCTTATAGAGAACTTCTCAGGTATGCAGGTTTCCTCACGATGTTTTTCCTTCACCGTTAAAGCGAGCATTAATTCACAAAGGATACCACACGCATAACTTTTTTTTAGAAAAGTCAAAGGTCTGTGCCCTTGGGTTTTAAAGCTGCGGACATTCATCTCGGCAGTCCGTTCCACTCCCAACGAGGCTATCGATTTCAATGGATTGATCCCTATTGCATTCAAGGAAAGAAAATTGCGTGAATGTCGCACGCGGATTACGGATCAAGCTCGGATTTTTTGTTTTATGAGTGGACTAAACTCAATGTTTTTTTTGTTTATTAGCATTTTTCTAGTGTCTTAAACGTAAACATTATATTTTCCTTTCATTACAAGCACCATAGATGCCCTTAAGGTGAGAGATACAATGGAAACAGGTCGATAGTAGGTATTGAATACCTACTATACACATCGAACACTTAGAACCACAAAATAAATAGATTTAAGTCTTATTACTTAAAGTTAAAATGACTTATGAGAAATTTATTCCATATAAGAAAAATAAATAATTATTAATTTTAATTAAAAATATTTAATAATAAGTAACATTACACCATCTTTTAGGTTAAATTGTACAATTTTCAACAAAACTATATCGTACGTGATAATTTTTTTTTTAATTACAAATGGCATCTATCCTCACACCAAAAAAACACATGGGGCTTTGTTAGGGCTAATATTTTTTTTTATTATTTTCATATAGTATACGTTAGGAAAATGCCTTTTTTTCTTTTGCCGGTTTGATGGTCAAGGATAAGTGTATCAATATATAATCATTAAATTATTTTGATAACATTAAACGTCTTCGAATGACAGCTCGATTAAAAAAAGTGGGGCATTTATACTACCATTACCTTTATGTAGCGAAAAGCTGATAATGAAAATATTTTATTTAAAGTGGAAATCATCAACATTCTGCAAGCGGCAACATTTCTTAGGATTATTTCCTGTTAAACGCCTATAACTAGGTACCTATAAAAAAATATATTTTAATATTTACATTTTTGACACCACGCCTAACCATTTAATAGCAGTCAATGAATAACCTAATACGGGCATAATAGTCTACAAGAATATTGTATTATTCAGGCGTAATAAACCTGTAGACAGAACTAATGATACTTATTACCTAAAACAGCGATTTCGGTTCAATTTTCACAAAACGCTTTCACCACTAAAATTGCCCAAATTACTTTGAAATATCGTTTAAAAAAGCACGATAAAGTAATAAAACATTATTGACCGAAACAAAAACAAATGCAAGTTTGAAATGGTAGTACAATAACATTCATTTAATAGGGTGAAAGTCGACTTAAAAATCGTGTTTAAATAAAAAAATGAGATCACTCATCAAGATGAATAATGGAAGATTCGGATATCTTAATTAGTATGAATTTACACCGTTACGTCGTAGAGAATCCGATGGTATACGTCGGTAAAGTGTTTTGATGGTGGTAATGCACGGGTTCCGTTTTTTTATCGCAGTAGGTTTACGAACAAAAGAGTTAGCAACGGTAAGATTTGTGTAAAGTAGTGCCATCTCGGTAGTGCCAAGAGATTCAAGCTGTCAAAATTGTCCACAGCGTGTCTCTACCGCGCACAGAAATGTTATTTGAAAACATTTGAAGTTTTTTTGCTACGAAATACAGTTGTACTTAACGATTTTAAATTAAAAAAAAAAGAATCATCTCATGACGCTCGATTGTAAATGTATTTTATTTTTACCTTTTATTTCATTTTAGGACAATCGTTTAATTTTATTCATGTTTCTTTAGTAAAAGTTCAGCGGCTTGTGGCTTTGGCATTGATAAAGTTCATGGGTGGTAATTGCTTACTATAAAGTACGTACTTCGTCTGCCCACTCAAAAAAAAATATATTCACACATATCATGACTAGACACTAAGATGCTTACTAACAGTATGCATGTGTGGTACAGTAAGTATCGTCGATACGCCTTCATAGTTGACAAAACAAAGACAACTAGTCCCATAACAACTAGGCGTGAAACAAATATTTACAGATCGGACAAACATTTTTGTTTGGATTGAATTTGTGGCCGCTTCTTACAATATCTATTAAACAAATACTATTAGATACCGTTAATTGACTAGGTAGGCTCTATATGGATTGATTATAATTAATTTTTATTTAATCCAAATGTATTTTATATCATTGTAAGCCAGACATATGTATATATACATATATCCTTAGACCTATAATTGACAACTATTATATTTAAACTTCAACACAAATAAATCAACACCAAAGGAACCCTAAAACGGCTTTCATGTCTTAATAATAAATTCATATCGCTATTTCTTGAATGGTATATTTCGAGAGTCAGTATTTGTGGGGCCCAGTTAATAAATTACCGTCGGGACCTCACATAGAGGGCCCTAAATACGTGGGCTAAGCCAACGCAGGCTCCGCCCGAGAGAGAGACGCGAGATCTGTTCATCTCGTTTGGAGACGTATCCGCAGCAATAACTTCCTTCGACAATGTACGAATGTATGTTTAGTAAGTCAGTTTTGGCGTAATTTAATTAAAGTTTGTCATTAGACACGGCGAGAGTTCATCATTCATGTTTTACGGCCGTTTTCAATATGCGATCCTCAACCCACGGTAATTTTAAACCCTGGTTTTATAGGCGTCATAGCTCGAACCTGAAACTGAATTTCAATATGCTATCTCGTCTCAGAGTGGATTGAAATAAAACGGAGCCATCAAAAATTGTTTCCCTCGTAGTTTCGTTTCGTGCAATATGAGAACGGTCATTTACTCACATAATGAATTACTATAGCTAATGATTGTACTAGAATAATTTATTTCTTGTATTGGCAGAACCAATTGTTTAATTGTGATTGTGTGTGTGTATGTATGTGTATGTGTGTAATTGTCTATACTAATTTTATAAAGAGGAAAGATTTGATTGTTTGTTTGTAAACTCAAAAACTACTGGACCGAATTTGAATATTCTTTCACTAATAGGAAGCTATTTAATATAAAGCCATCAGCTGTCAACTCAACGGGATAAATAAATTTTAATTATAGATATGTATTAATTTAATTACTAAATTTAATTTTCGTGTGTTTTTCAAACCGTTTTATTACTATAAAAATTAAAAGCCACCAAAAATCTAAAAGTATTTAACATTACCTGTATACTGATTACCCATTTTGGATTTGGTGACTGCCTCGGTGGTGTAATTGTATTACGGTACGACTGCAATGCTGAGGTTCTTAGGTTCGATCCCCGGGTCGGGCAATGTAATATTTGGGTTTTTTACTCAGTATCAGCCCGGAGTCTGGAATATGTGCCCGGTCACATAATGGGCCGGAATACGCACAGAAAAAAAGGGGGTGCACTAGTTGCGACTCTGCCTACCCCTTCGGGGATAAAGGGCTGGAATGTGTAGGTACGCATGTGTGTATTTATGCAGTATGACTAATTAAAATTGCTAACTAAGCTAGATAAATACATGACCAATTAATATACGAAAACTGTATTTAAGATTAGATTTTAGAGGACATCGCTTTTTCTTCGGCGTTGTTACTGTCCCAATTCGATATTTAAATTTATTTAAATTATCATTTGAAATTATTTTAATTTTCATACTATAATCGGCTGAAAAGAGGGGATTGCAAATAAAGATGACATACCTACGCCCGACAATGGGTATCTCGAAATGGAAGATCGAATATTGAAAACGTATAACCGTTACTTCCATACAAAAATCAATCAAAAATTGTCGATCCGTTCTCACAGGGCCCTCCATTTAATGTAAAGATCGATTTGACGACTCACGAATCGTATATTGAAATGCGTTTTCTTGGAAATCGACTGAAATATTCAAACGGCGTTTGGTATTTCAATCGATTTAGATCGAATATAGGAAACGGCCGTTATTGTGATGTTTACTTTTTATTAAACGTTACAAGTATTTATGTTCTTTAAAATTTATTCCTTTATTTCTTGTTAAGTTAATATTAGCTAACGCCCATATATTTTAAAGAGTGCTATTTATAATTATTTCCTTTATTGTGATAAATACAAGTACCACTGGTGGTAGGTATACTGGTGGTAGGTCTCTCACATATAAGAGTCCGTCTGGGTGGGTACCACCGCAATGTCTATTTTTACTGCCAAGCAGGAGTGTGCATGCACTGTTGTGTTTCGGTTTGAAGGACATTGTAGCCAGTGTAACTAATCATAATGAGACTTAACATTTTATGTCTCAGGGTGACGAGCGCAGTGGAATGCCACACAGTACTTTGTAACTCAAGGAGCTGGATGGTGTTTCTACTGTTTATGGGTGGTCGTATCGCTTATCATCAGGCGAACGGCTTGCTAGTCTCGTCATTCAATGAAAAAAAAATACCAATACAAATTTGCGGAATGTACCAAAGTATATTATTATAAATGTAGATAGATACCTTTAATTCTTTTATAATATCTTAGTAACATTTCAATATATCATGTCATGTGTAATTAATTACTTTTTGGTTAATTATAATTGCCATACAAAAGATTTTTCAAATTAATGATTTAACTTTGTTATTTTTCATTCTATTCGTCTTGTTTTATGCATGTCTTGCTAATTAATTAGCACTCCCAATAATAATTGACGTCGTTCATCATCTACCTACCACCAAAGTCTAAAAGATCATCAAGAACGATTTGTCACATATGAATAGGGATTTTGCCTACCCCTTGTTTGTCAAAATCTACTTTTCATGTCATCTTATTAATATAGCTACGGTTTTAAAGCTATGTAATTAATTAATGTGGCTTAAGCATAGGCGTATATTAAAACGAACTAAATCATGAAAATTGCACACAGTAGTCATTTTTTTTTTAGTCTCGGACACTGGCTCCCTCTGGAAAATTACTCTAGCTACGCCCATGGGCTTAAGACACAGCATTAATCAACCAATACATATACAACAATTTCTTTAGTAATTTACACATCTATACTGATTACTGCTCTGTCCAGTAAATCAGCAACAATACAAGGAAAATGCGTAACTCGTACCGTTGTTCATACTAGACTACATATTTATTGGTTAAGGATTGCTAACGGAGTTTACAATAATTCTATTTTCTTCTAAAAAAAAATATGTAACTGGTTATAAGCAATCACAGCATGAGCCACAATCTTCAAAACAATATAAAAAGCCTAAATACCTAGCTGTATCAATTGTACACTAACAGAAAACAATACCTATTACAGTACATAATAAAAAAAAACTATTAGATGCAACAATATCTGGAGTACAATGATAACATATAATTTAATAATATTAATATAATATTTCAATTATAAAACAACATATATATTATGTAGATATGTAGGTAACAGTAATAAAATTAAATCAAACCTTATACTATTATAATAACGAAACAAAAAAAGGAAATACGTAGTTAACATTCAGCAATAGCTAATATTTTCTGTTTAAATTGTGATAACTTATCACCGAATATGTTAATGTTGTAACTCGTCAACCAGACAACACTACAGTAATCTAACTTACTTCCAACATAGCTATTGTATGACATCCATGTTGTGGAGGGTTTTTTGAATTATTTACCGTTTCTAAGGATAAAACCAAGTGATTTGTATGCAGAATTAAGAACTTTACCAGTGTGAGCGGTAAGTATATTTCAGTTTTGTGTCAATTGTTATGCTTAAGAGGCGGTATCTAAAATGTCAACTATTTCAGTCAACTTTTCATCGTGATTATTCAAAAAATAAACTGATCTGATTAATTTCTAATAAATTATCGGAAAGACTATTTCAACACTAATAAAATAAACGAGCTACATTTTTCATATATTTCTTTAATTTCAATCTATCCACCAAGTTCCAACGTCTGTTTCAGAAATTTTGCTGTACGGAGACTCAAACATGTTGCCGTTTTCAATGAAAATCGTGCTTTAACCTAACTAATGAAAATTACTGTTTATTGGTATAAAAGTTGCCTTAATTATGAAAGAGACAATTTCTGTATTTTCAATGTAAAATCATACTCTCATCAATCCCTGCAGGTTATCAAGATCGTCTTGTAATAGCTTTGCATAATGCGCATTATGTATGGTTCGTATTAATTAATTTTAGGTCATCTGCAAATAAATAACAATTTCAGATTTTCAGGATGCTAGTGATATCGTTTATAAATATATTAATAAATAAAGGACCTAGATTAGAGCCCTGGGGTATTCCAGAATACGATACGAAAGGATCAGAGCTGTGGCCATTGATAAAAACGTTAGATTTATCTATTGTTTAGATAGGAACTACACCATTCAAGTGATGAATCCGAAATACCATAATTCGTCAAGTTTTTAATCAGTATACGATGATTGACCTTGTCAAATGCTTTAGTGAAAGCGTGCGTATATAGCGTCGACTTGATTACCTTTGTCGACTGCTAGTTTCACGTCATCAATGTACTGAACTAGGTTTATGTTGGTGGACCTCCTAGTTATAAAACCATGCTGGTCTGCTGATAATTGGTTAGGAACGTGTCTAAACAGGTAAGTGTATACTATCGATTCAAATACTTTAGCTAAACATGACAAAATGGATATAGGTCTGTAATTTGAAATGTCTTGTTTACTTCCGTTTTGTGAACAGGTACAATTAATGCCTTTTTCCATTTAGTAGGAAAAATACCTGACGACAAAGATTTATTAAAAATATAACACAATGGAGTTGAGAGTTCATTAGCACATTGAGCAATGAATAGAGGTGGAATGTTATCAGGGCCTGCGCTTTTACTCTGCTCAAGATTCCTGAGTTTGGATCTTAGTGTTTGCATGAATAATAATGATACATGTTGCATGAATAATAATGATACTATAATATTTCCTGCGCACCTGGCTGATCTCCGTTGAGATTGGCCGCCGTGGCCGAAATCGGCTAGGAAGGGATTATTATTTGTTGTAACTTCCTACCTGGCTTCTCTAACATTAGTTTCTATAATAATAGTAGTTTGTTAATTATTTATATTTTTTTTGTGGCAATTGACTATGAATAACGTTTGTGAGAAGACTCTGACTCCCGAGACATAGTTAACACTAGTTCGGGAGTCATGGGATTCAAAATAAAAAGTACATGTATGTAATTGTGGCAATAAAGATTTATTTATTTAAATTCTTGTCCAGTATCCATAATCGTGTCATTTAGTTTGTTAGAGTTACTATGATCCTGTTTATGAACATTTCAACTCATTTCTCCTCGGTATATGTACCGAGGAGAAATGAGTTGCGAACAATTCAATAATTTCTTTCGTGGAATGTCCTGTTGTATTATTTAGATTCATAGAAGGGAGATAACGGGAACCATTACTTCGCTTGTTCTTAATATGTGTCCAAAAGAATTAAGGATTTTAAGTAATCATTGATTCAATAGAACTAATATAATTATTCTAACATTGACGCATCAATTTGTTACAGTCGTCGCGTAAATAATAAAACTCAAATTTGTCAATGGAATTATTATTAGATACTTTTTGTATTTTAAATGATATTTGTGCTTACGTTTAAGTAAGCGTATTAATGTAGGTGAACATATAAAAACGATCTATATTTATCACGCAATAAGAACTAAAGTGAATTACACTAAATCATAATTTTCCTAATATTAAAATCCAATATAAAGATGTTTCCTCCAGTCCATTCACTACCGCAATCGTCTAACGATTTGTCCCCTCGTATATTTTTTGCCATTTCCACCAGTTAAGCATTACAGTTAGCTGACTGAATGATTGATTGCGCTGGCGACGTGACGGCACAGCATTATGCACCTATCAAAAGAATTGGCCCCAATGATCGGCCGAAAGCGTGCGAAAGGTGAATGTCGTGAAGACATCATCACTGGCTCGTATTTAGATGTCTCTAAGGGGGTTAAAGTACCCGGAAAATGCGGGGCAATTTGGGGAATAGTTGGCGTGTGAATTTTTTTTTTTTTTTTTTTTTTTTTATTGCATTTAATGACGAGACGAGCATGCCGTTCGCCTGATGGTAAGCGATACGACCACCCATAAACAGTAGCAACACCATCCAGCACCTTGACTAACAAAGTACTGTGTGGCATTCCACTGCGCTCGTCACCCTGAGACATAAGATGTTAAGTCTCATTATGTCCAGTAGTTATACTGGCTACAATGTCCTTCAAACCGAAACACAACAGTGCATGCACACTGTTGCTTGGCGGTAGAAATAGACATTGCGGTGGTACCCACCCAGACGGCCTCTTACATAATGAGAGACCTACCACCAGTGAGAGAATTATATGATTTAATTGTTTGTTGTTCTTTTTGTAGCAAATCTTACTATCTTGGTTATTTACTTGTTACTGCAGGTTCCTTGACGGCTCTTACCGTTAAATTATCAAGAGTCTAGTTAGCTTAACTGTATTCTGAGTTAACAATTTTGTGCAACTCTATGTCCTTGCATGCCATTGCAGCGATAGCCTAGTTGAGAGTGGAACGGACTGCCTAGACGAATGTCCGCAGGTTCAAAACCCAAGGGCACACATCTCTGACTTTTCTAAAAAGTTATGTGTGTATTCTTTGTGAATTACCGCTCGCTTTAACGGTGAAGGAAAAACATCGTGAGGAAACCTGCATACCTGAGAAGTTCTCTGAATTTCGAAGGTATGTGAAGTCCGCCAACCCGCACTAGGCCAGCGTGATGGACTAAGGCCTTAACGCTCTCAGTTGTAGAGGAGGCCCGTGCTCAGCAGTGGGCAGTATATAATACAGGGCTGGTATTGTATGGTATGGCTATGTCCTTACATATTATATAACAAGGTCACCCGCCGCGTCTCTGTCTGTCTGAACGCGATAAACTCAAAAATTGTCGAACTGATTTAGATGAAATTTTGTATGGAGAAAGTTAATAGCCCTGGGAATGACATAGATTTTTATCCCAGGAAAATATATAGCGGGACTTTTACCACGGAAAAACTCTTACACGGGGACGGAGTTACGAATAAATCTAGTATGAATAATTAAAAAAAAATATGTAAAATTATTCGTGTATGATACCGGATTTAGTGTGATCTCAATTGGTAAATATACACATAACTTAGTATAATTATAAACCTATAACCTAAATATTATGTTACTATTTTGATCTTATTGCATTTCTTTAAATTTATTATTTTTATATAAATGCTGTCTCACACCTGTAATTAGTGAGTAGACTAGTCCATAAGTATGTAATTTTAATTAAGCTTGCTCGGTCTATTAACTGTTGGTGTGTCATTAAATAAATAAATAGTTCAAAGTATTACTTACTAAAATAATTGTACGCTATTGAAATATTTACTCTCTATACATTTTTAACAAAAGTAATTGGACTATTTATTTATAATACTTTATTGTGCATGTACATTAGAACAAGACAGAGTAGGTATATGCACTTAGAAATAAAGTACAATTGGCGGTCTTATCACTCGAGCCAATTTCTTACAGACAACCGTAGCATGACGACAAGGAAAGGAAAACAAAAGGCAGTTGAGGTGTAAAGTGTGCAAGACAGAATATATTGTGACAAATACATAGATATAATTACAAATAGATAACATATACATATATAAATACAGATACGCGATACAATTGTATAATTCCGTGCAATGTATTATTTAATATATAATTTCGGTTTCTTTACTCGCCTTGAGTTATCTTCGCCCCGTTGGTTCTGGGTACATCCCTACAATTGCCAAACCACTGACGCAAGTCGCTGATCACATTTCACAACGCATCACAGTTTCATTGATGTAATTAACGTACGCTGAGGATTCCTTTGTGCGGCGCGTTGACAGAAAACGTTCTCACTCGATCATAACGGGAAGTAACACGGGCCCTATGACATAACTGCTCGTAAATCATTTATGTAACATCAATGATATTTCAAAATAACATTACTTTTGTGTCTTCCTTTATGCGTTGTCTGGAGTAGGAAAAATTATCTTACTGCCTTTTGCGTTCCTCCTTTCATTCTCCAGATTCGTTGCAACCTGTTTTCATTGCAATAAAATACATTTTGTACGCAATGTTTGTAGTATATGAATGCATACGTAGACAAGAAGGGAATCTATAATTATTTCTTTATAAATTGCTAAGCACGGACTTTCTCTACTATTGAGATACTAACACCCGTATTCTAAGACGTTTCCTCGAAATTTCCTCAACCTTCTTTCACTCGAGTTTACCTTGAGGATTACTTTAAGGAATCCTCGAAAATGGTATTCTTAGTTAAAATTTGAGCTATTCTTGAGGATCCTTGAGTGAGGTCGAATCAAGGAATGACGTCATTGATGTACAGATAAATTAGAGCTTTTGCGAAAACTTCGATTTTTTAATCTATGGTCACACGAAAACACAGTCAATCAAATGTAATTACTTATTTATGGTTGGTTTTGTTTGAAGTCAGAGCGTACCTAATACGGAATATATTTTACTTACTATTTAGTTGTGCCTTTTTGTTCTCACACACACACTCTTTATGCCCGAAGGGGTAGGCAGAGGCGCAACTAGTGCACCCCCTTTTCGCCGTGCGTATTCCGTCCTATGATGTGATCGGGGGCGAGCCTGTCGCCATATCGGGCACAAAATTCAAGACTGCGGGATGATACTGATTAGAAATACCCAATATCACTTTGCCCGGCCCGGGGATCGAAACTGAGACCTCAGATTTGCAGTCGTACCGTAATACAATTACGCCACCGAGGCAGTCGGTTTTTGTTCTCATTTTCGTAATAATGTCTGAATGTTAAATTTAACTTTTTATCCCCGAAAACCTTTTTGACGCGGGCGGAGCCGTGAGCAAATGATAGTTTAAAATAAATTTTAAACAATTGGTAAAACAATGTTTACGATAGTGTCTTTCCTAAAACGATAGCGTCTTTGGAATTCTATGTCGTCGTAAAATTCTATCGGGTTTTCTGCATCTCTTAAATAACGCAATTCGGGATATTCGTATGGAGTATCGTACAAGTATTGCAGGAACCGCTGGAAATCCATTTTTAAGACACGAAAAAATATCGATTGTAACACTGTTTACAAAGCGAAAATTCCTTGAGTCTTCCTTAAGTACGTCCTTAAGTTCCTTAGGTACGTCGCGTGGCACCTTGAGTTTGACAGTAGATTCCTTACCTCGGGAAAGGAAAAATCTTGAGGGACGTTGAGTAGAGAGATTTTTTCAACTAAGAATACGGATTACCTCCAGTGATGTTGAGTGGAGTCGAGGAATTTTAGAGGAAACGTCTTAGAATACGGGTTTAAATGTTTAATCATAATCATTTTAGGCGTATTGCCGTCGTTCACTTTATCAGTGCAGGAATCGTTAGAAATTTGCGTGCCATAAGGATATCGAAGATATGAGGAATATACCAACCACCTTTAGACTGATATTAATTATAGTAATAGGATGTATATATACTTTTATTTTTAAACCGACAAGAACAAAATACTTTATATTAATTATATTAAATAGAAATTATGCATGCATTTTGGAAGACAATTTAAAGTCGTAAATTTTTGATTTTCGCAAAGCTGCTTATAAAATTTGGGTAGAGTAATATTAAAACAAAATCAGGTTATTAACACTTTAGCTGAAGCTTAAAATTAGTATTAAATTTGCATATTTAGGGCTTGTTTCACAATTTTCAAGTAAATACTGGTGGTAGGTCTCTCATATGTAAGAGTCCGTCTGGGTGGGTACCACCGCAATGTCTATTTCTACCGCCAAGCAGCAGTGTGCATGCACTGTTGTGTTTTGGTTTGAAGGACATTGTAGCCAGGGTAACAACAGGACATAATGAGTCTTATGTCTCAGGATGACGAGCGCAGTGGAATGCCACTCAGTACTTTGTAAGTCAAGCTGCTGGATGGTGTTGCTACTGTTTATGGGTGGTCATATCGCTTACCATCATTTTTTTTTTTTTTTTTTTTTTTTTTAACCTGACTATCGTTTGTTAGCCTGACGAGGGTCGGCTTATACAAACAAACCGGACTTTAGGGTGAGCGCTTTAGGCACTCGCAACCCTTTAATTTAAGTGACCATGCTGAGGGCAACCCACTAACGGGTTACGGACCTCGGCTCAGGACGGTCACTGGGAGAGGATGAGACATCAGCGTTTAGTGGGGAAGATTGGGGTTTAACCTAATCCTATCCATTTATTTCGTCGGCACGCGGGCCGGAACTGTTAGGAGGGTCGGGGGGGCGACGGGGAACGCGGCGAGGTCCTCGGCGGCGAGGACGGAACTGCGGTCGTGTGGAGTGTAGGAGTTTTAGGAACTCGTTCTTACTGCGAATGGCCAGAGTGATATCGTCCTCTGGATCGGTTAGGACTGAACGCGGCCGTCTCCATTTGGCGCGGTCGAATGGAGTGTATATTGACGCTTTGCGGACTAACGTATTTGGGTGATTTACCGCCCGATCGAAGTAGGCTTACCATCAAGCGAACGGCATACTCGTCTCATCATACAATGCCATAAAAAAAATACTTTTTGACAGTTATCGTTAATGAAGATAGTACTCATTTTATTGTTTTATCTGGGAGCATGGATTAGAGTATGACTTTTGTATTTGGGCGGCTAGACATTTATGTCATGAATAGTATTACTCAGAAGTTTTGAAACAGGCCCGTATAAACCTATCGTAGAAGCTTTAATTAATAATTAAACTCCATGTGAGTATATCCAAGAAATTATGACTTCCTTTACAATAATTATAAATGTTTAATAATTTGAAAGTATTGCTTATATAAGAAAACCTAATAAAGCTGTTTAGAAGTGGACGAATTTTAGGAATTGCAATACAATGTTCAATTTTTGATGACCAATATCCCGTAAAAATAACGTACTCTTCACAGATATTTAAATCTTGATCCACTATTTATATTATGGAAATACCAAAAAATAAACTTCTAAAGAAAACAGGTCACAGTCCAATAAATATCTCCCAAGTATCAAAACTTAAACATGCATATTAATATCGTGTCCCCGAGCGTTGTAACACAAAATTACAAGATATTAACAACTGCATGCCCTTACGAAATTTAATTATTATAAAACTTCGACAGTCGCGTGTCACCTTTATAAAGTCGTGAAGTTCATAAATCGATCGAAATTATAGTGTTTTAAACGTAAAATAAAAAAGGAAAGACGAATTATTTGCATCATGGGGTGATTTATCGCGTCATACAGCGAATAGGTATGAATTAATGCAGTTTTAATTTTGCCTCATCGATTATGCGTAGCGGTGCCTCAACGATTTATTATAAACACTCTCGGAGGTAATCATGTAAAAAACGATCCGTGTATTGTACGCGAATCCCGGTTCCCTGTAAGGGTGTTGCCACATGCGATGTATCAATTCGAATGACTTTTATCGATAACGAATGTAATCGATTTTATTGCAAATTGCGTATATGATGCATTGTCAACGGGTTATTGGTTATTTGGTATTTAAAGTCGTTGATGACTTTTGGAATATTTTTACACTCGTATCATAATAAACGGACGAATGAAGTTTCATTTTAAAAGGGTAATAACGGTTTTCAGAATACCGAATAAGATAGGAAGTAGTCGTGAATCAGATTTAAAGATGCAAAATATGAAATTCTTTATGAATTTTACATCACGTTTTATCTACACGTAGATAATAGTCACAATTCAACTTACAATATTTATAATGCAAAGCTATTATAATTTTAATACAACTAATAAACGATGTAACTATCTTTGAAGGTTAAAAGACATAGTTAGGTAAGTATTAAGAACACCTTATTTACAAGTATTAAGATCTGTGACTATATTATCTTTCGACCACAACCCAAATCACTAACAATACATACATAAACTCACGCCTTTCTCCCATTGGGGTAGGCAGAGACTATGGAGCGCCAAGTGCTACGATCCAAGCATACCTCTTTCGCTTCTTCTACAGTCATTAGTCTCTTCATACATGCTCGTCGGTTACGAGAACTCCTTATTTGGCCCTTCCTTAGGAGGTCGCCAATTTGGTCCATGAAGGTACGTCTAGGACGTCCCCGTCCGACGCTACCACTCACTTTCGCGACATAGATTTCTTTCGTTCCTCTTCTTTCATCCATCCTTTCAATGTGGCCAAACCACCGAAGCATTCCTTTCTCAATCCTAGTTACTACATCCTCTTTCAATCCACATTTTTCTCTTAACAATATATGTACTTATATTCTGTTCGAATCAAAATTTCATAAATATTAATTTTCTTGACTCGGGAAGAGAACTCACAGTTTCCACGGAGTAAGTCCACCAAACCAGTCGTCTCTACATAATAATTTTTCACGTTGCATATATGGCGCGTCCCTTACCCCTTGTTACGGACCACCGGCGCGCTGACTCGGGCCCGCTTTGGGTGGCCATGTAATGACGCCACAACGATCTATTATTTCAACAATTCCGCTATACTTTCCTTCCATTGACGCCTTTGCTTTGATGTCTTGAACTAATTTTAAATCGGAAAAGGTTTTTCAAATATTTTACAAGGGTTTTCAAATGTCTCTACTTACTCAAACGGGCTGCCATTAAAGACATTAACTTGTGTTCTCCATTTCGGTCGCCAAGCAAAAGTGTGTAAGAAAAGCTGTGTTCTGGTTTGAAGAACATTATATCAAATAAGTATTGTTAGTGAGCGTCAGGAGATTTAATATCTAATGTCTCAGGATGTTGCGTAGTGCGGTGTCATGCAGTATTTTATAATTATTAATATGCCACCAGGCGTGTGAACAAATAATCTCATCATTCAATTGCCTACAAAAAATTTACTGTTGCGCATTTAGTGGGAGGTCGCTTTGGTCAATCGCTATCTATGACGAAGAAAATCTTCATAAAAAGAACTTCACAAAATTTAAAATAGGCGGGAATCTTAAAATTAAGAAAAATCGCGTGTGCGTATGCTAATAATATTATCTGAATAATTGAGTAGTTTGAGGATTATAATATTCTTCGTGTGCGGCAAACGATGCGATGCGGGTATAGCGCCTCCACTGGTACAGATGTGATGGGAGGTCACGGGGGACCCGTCTCCCGGGAAATTGCAAGAGGTTTAAGGTTTGACTATATTTTCTGTGTCGTTTTGTTTTCGAGTACGTTTATCATGACGGTATTATTTTTGATGTGTTTTCAGTGCATATTTTTTATATTATAATCGTATACTTACAATTGCACCAATCAAACGTATTCGTAAATTAAGTTGGTTGAAAATAATTACATTATGATGTATAGCACAAAATTGATTACAAGTTATAACGAATGGAATGAAGTAAATGCATTCTCAGAGTAATAAAACGTATCTGACGCCCATAACTTGCTGGAACTAATCCTATCCAATTTGTCGAGGATGAATCAAGTACCTCGTGAGTACATAAATTTGAAAAGACGCCCTCCATGTCTCGCATCAATTTTATTATGTGGTAGGTCTCTTTTCTGCGGATTCCATTGAGATAAGCACTTTGTCTATTTCTGTCGCCTTGAAGTAGAATGCAACTATGTTTTAATAATTACTTACTGAGTTTTAAGATATAATAAGTAATGCCTCAAAGGACGAGCGTAGTGGTGTTTGGAATTAAAATTTCTGTGTAATTTTAATATCCAGTGGTAGTTATGGTGCTTGTGATTTGCAAACCTTGCCCTTTCAACTGTATTAAAATGTTACAGGTTCTTCTCTCTAATTGTCTTCCAAATTCAAATTGCTTAATTAACCATAAAAATATTTAAAACCCTACGAAATCTTATCTTGAATTGGTCCACATAGAGTAAGCTGGCAATACCTGATGGATTTGTACAACAGTTCTTGAAATTAAACGTGTTTAATACTGAGTATTTATAGCGTACTGACACGCAATCGTTTAAACAGGGTTTGAACAAACATTCCATTATTTAAGAGATCACAAAAGAAGTCGGACAAAGAATTATTTAATGAATCTTATAAGATCAATAAATTAAATAGTTTTGTGCAAAATCTATGGTTTTTATGATCGGCCATTAACCTGACACGAGACATCCGACCTCTCTGGGGAATCTAGTCGAGTGCAAATCGCGTTGGAAATGCTCCAAATATCGCCCAACCAACCGAACCTCCAGCTCAAGACCATATATTAAAACTGCCGCTAGATTAAGGAGCCAATCTAAATTGCAAAGTATGTAAAATATTTAATTTACATAAAGCAATATTATTTTTTAGGTGTAAGTATTTGCTACATGGTCGTTATCCGACCTCTGCATATAAATATTCAATAAACTTGGCTTAAGAAAATAATCACGGATTTGGAATTGAATATTTTTTATAGATACCTGTTCACTCTTTATACCCAAGATTTAATTTCATAATCCAGTAACGTGCGGTTCCTAACACTCTCGATAGATGTCGTCGGTTGTCTTGAAAACATATTGAGGAGTTGAATAATTCGGTAACGAGTTACATATTTGTATCATAATATTAATGCACAGCTTGTTTATCAAGTTTTTCACAATGGTGAAAATATTTATTTATAATTGAAGAATTAAGACAATAATCATAAATAAAGACAAATGCTATCGATTTTTTTTAATGTATGATTAAAAAATCAGTAAACTGTGATTAGTGAAGTCAGTCACTCCTTCAATAAGTCCTTTCGTCTTATCACCTAAAGACTCCTATATACAAAAATAAATAAATATCTTGCAAGGCCACTGTAACAATGGAGAATATCATAATAATGATCATCGCTGTATTGATGATATCATATTGTATTATTTTTGATCCTTTTTTATATAAATATTTAATACCAGTTTGGAATTCTGGTCACATAGGAAGGTCAATAAATATCAATTTGAATTATCTTCGAATTTTTAAATCACAGCCCAACCTCTAACTTATGTGTATTCTTTGTGAATTATCGCTTGTTTTAACGGTGAAGGAAACTGTGAGGAAACCTGCGTACTTGAGAAATTCTCTATAAAACTTCGAAGATATGTGAAGTCTGCCAATCCGCACTAGGCCAGCGTGGTGGATTAAGGCCTAAACCCTCTCAGTAGTAGAGGAGGCCCGTGCTCAGCAATGGTTAATATATAATACAAGGCTGGTAGTAGTAGTAGCAGTAGTTTTTCTCGCTAATAGTTTGACATGCTATATATGACTTTGTATACTTAATAAAAGATAGCCCATGCAACTTCACTGCGCTTAACACCCTGAGGCATTGTCCTTCAATGCTGGAACGCAGGTGATTTTACAGTACCTACTGCTTAGTGGTAGAAATATGTGGAATGGACATAAATACAAAGTGTTATTTGCTTAAAGCTTGGAATCTAAAAAAACTATACATAGGTATTATATACGACCTAATAATTTTAGAGTGCCTTGACTGCCTTGGTGGCGAGTTGTATTACGGTACGACTGCAATGCTGAGGTCTCGGGTTCGATCCCCGGGTCGGGCAAAGTGATATTGGGTTTTTCTACTCAGTATAAAAAGTCTGGAATTTGTGCCCGATATGGCTATAGGCTCACCCCCTATCACATCATGGGACGAAATACGCACGGCGTAAAGTGGACGCACTGGTTGCGCCTCTGCCTACCCCTCCGGGGATATAAGGCGTGAGTATGCGTATGCGTAATAATTTTAGGAAATCATGTCCTTCGCATACATTGCTAACTCATAGTATTATTTCGGTTTGTGGTTTTGGTTCACGTATGCATTATTGTTCCAATAATAAACTTCTTTATCACTTTCTATATTGTGTTAGTTTAATGTTAATCCATCTGTAAGTAACATTACCAATTCCATAACAAAAATCACGAGCATTCATCAAACAATTTAAAATATAAAGCATAGTTAAAGGCATCTCACGAAGAGTGACCTAATTCAGCGCCACCCGTGAGGTCCCTCATTTAGTGTTGTAATAAAACCTCTTTTGACATATCCGTGGCAAAATCCCTAACTGATATGACTCTTTACTACATTAAGGTGTTAAGAAAACTTACCACAAACCATCCAACTTTCAACATTGTAGCCGTATAACAAAGTCGAAATTCCCGTGCGGTGTGAAACTCGTTTATTAGACTACAAAGGCACCGCTCGCCGCGGCGGCGCCTTTGATGCAGCGGTCTGTAATTACATAAGAGCAAGCCCAGAAACGCAGCGGTTCGAATATAGCTGCACTGTTCCTAGGATTTACATTTAAAAGTGGTTATTGAAAATGATATATTAGTGTACGGGCGGCCTATTTTGTTACGAGAGTTTTGAAGTCGATTAGTTGATTCGAGAATCTTTAAGTAACGGTTGTCAATTGTCATATTTTGGTTTGAATAGTAATTAAAGTTATTACTAATGATGTAAATCACTCTTTAAAGGAAGTATAGGTATATGGATTAAATAAATAAAAAATCACTGTTGTTTGTTATCGCATATTTTTTGCGAACTGATGAAATATTACTTGTGATAGGACTCAACATTCATTCGTTAACTATTATCAGTTAACGACTTGTGTTGCTATTCAAAATATTTATTCCTTAAATCAATAAAAATATAGCGGTACTATGAGACTATGTTTTCCACAGATTTTAATACAGAACATTGTCTCAGATTAAAAAATAATAACAATTATTATCATAAACGGTAAAATGCTACTTTTTATGGTTCAATTCAAGATTGCAGGCCATAGAAAATACCATAAACAAAAACACTTCATTGAGTCACTATCTACTGTAAAGAATAGTACCATAAACACACAAAACACGCCACCGTGAAAATAGTAAACAGCTCGTAAAGCAAAACCCATACAACTTCCTAAATACATGAATGTTTCGCGAGACGTTTCCGTTCTTAATTAAAACCATTGTCATTAACGTGTGACGAATTAACTACGGGTGGCGAGTGGGGGGCGTGCGGGGGGCGAGGGGCGCCGTAGCCGCGGGGCGTGGCCTGCGTACATCAAACGCGCCGCCGCCGCTACACTAAACCGGCAACGGTTATTGATGGGCAAACGAGAGAGGGATAGCGAATGCCTGTGGGTGCGATAGAGAGGGGCGTCGCGTGTTTGTAGTAGTAATCCGTATGAACGGGTTCATACAGTCGCCGGAATGGCCGCTAGTGATGATCGCCGTCTCTCGATAAAGTTATATTGAGATTTTATTACATGTTTCTAAAATTGGTATCGATGTCATACATTTGATTAAAAAAAACCTAACCCTATAATCTAGTTCGTGTTATTTACTTGATATTGTTACTTTAAATAAATCTAGATAAATCAAGAAATTGCGTAATAATATGTATTCTAAAAATGTAATGTTTCAAAAATTACATCAAAATATTTTAATAATTTTTTTTATTTATTTATTTACACTTTATACATAGTTATGTAAAGGCGGACTTAATACCGAAGGTATTCTCTACTAGTCAATCTGAGGCATTGACTAAGGTTTGCTCGCGGTTTGCCCTGTTTCAAGGCTCGTTCCCGCGATGATAAATAACTTGGCGCACGCCAAAGTAATGAGAATTCTAAGAGTACCTGTCTTCTCATCGTTCTATGCGTGAGATATTTTTCGGAATGAGGTCAGAAGTTGTTATTTTCAAATTCATCGGATTTTATCTCTATCTATAAAAATATTGATTTATCATGACTTATGTGACTACTTTCGCCACCTACCAATGAAATTACTGGACTTATTTAGGGCGTACGTGCGATTTATTTAGAGATAAGAGATTTATTCAAATTTATTCATTGATGTTTCGATTTTAGTAAAAAAGAAAAAAAAACCCGTTACGAAAATTAAAATTGTCGACAATCGACATCGATGAACGCAGCATCCCGTGTTAGCGCATCACTACCGATAAATCTGAGCCGCTAAAGAAGCTTACGTCACTGACGTATTGTTTATAAATCAGAGACCGCCTCGTCGGACGAGATCTGAAGCCGACAGAGCAATGCAACCAAATTACATACCTCAACAAAATGTATTACTTGTATTAAACAAATAGACATTGAACTCGGCCGGGTTTTACGTCAGCGAAAATTGAAACTTGCAGCGAAGTATTTTATTTTAAATTAAATCGCAAAAGAAATTAATGGATGCGTATCGATTTCAATTGTAATATAGAGTTGCAAAAACATATTAGATTTTTTTATCGTTTAACTTCGACTTACGTTTAAAAATAAATATGTAAATGTTTAATAGCCGCCATCTTTTTTTACAGAGATGTTCTACATTTGAATTTTGTTCTTCCTGTTGAAATGTTTCTGGCTAGCGACTACGTTTAAGTATATTATCTCAATAACAAAATCGCAGTCCGACCATAGAGTCCCACACAATACGTTCCTAATTCGATAATTGATAGCTCCCATGCCATTAAATCGAATTATCTATGACATGTTCACTTAGAAGAAGAAAAGCTAGCTGCTCATTAAGAATCAACGTCCAATCAAAATGAGCTGCGGTGGTGTGAAGCTTATTTTAAACGGGAGTTCTGTATTAACTGGGAAGTTGTTAATGTGAAATTTGCTGAATCACGGGCGGCTCTTGATGATTTTAAAGTGGTCAGACCCGTGCTTTCCCACGATCGCGAATTCGATAATACGTCATAATTTTCAATGGGAATTAATTCTCATGATTATTCCTTAAAAGGCTGTACTGATGAGTGCAGTGATATATGCAAGGTTTTAAGAATACGGTGAAAAAAATGATATGTAGGCAAATTTAAATTAATTAACATACGTTTGGATATTTCGCTTTGAAAAAAATCCTGTAACAACTTATCACTGGAAGTCTACCGGTAGGTACTATGGTGTGATTAATTATATCGATAGAAAATGAATACATTTTATTTAATTATATAGATACCAATATTATTCATGCTTAATGTAAAAAATGTAACAGTTGCATATCTTCATTTTCTTATACAAAAGTAGAGTCAACAGTAAAGTCTTGATAATACTATTATTCTGGCTATAATAGCAAGGCGTATAGTACATTAATATTAAAGACTAGTTTAGGTAAGGGAGAAGAAATAATCTGATTTTTATTTGGAACTCAATGCTGATGCTTACGCGGCTATGTCCGTATATTTAGATTCAGGGAGCGGCATGCAAATTATCTTAGATGCCCGGCAGTGGGAAAATTCAAAAGGCTTGTAATCTTCGAACATTAAGTAATAGGATAGCTACTAGCACATCTCAAATAACATGCAAGTAGCTCGCCATTCCACATTTCTGACACGCTTTTTGCGAGCCACTGGGACGTTTAGTCTATTCTTGAAACTATTGTTGATTTATTATAACTTTCAAGATGTGGATTTGAGTTAAAGGCAACACGTACAAAAACATTATATGGACTGAAATTATTATTTCTAAAGCTGTTCAGTAGTTATTTAAGGTGGCAAACCTTATAGCCCTTTGACTAGTTGACTTCAAAATTAGAGACTGCTTAGGAAAAAAAAGTTATATTCCTCAAATATTTGTTTCAAGCTTTGGAAATGGAACTCAAGCAAGTGTTCTTATTTCGAGGCATTTGGTATTTGATTTTTGTATTCAATTAGTACTATCATAATAATACTTTAATTTATAGCTCCCTAGGTCTGTCTCACAGTTTCATTTACATACATACAAGTCTTATTTTTCCTAAGTATCAAATGTCATCGTCATCTAAACGTATACTTCTAACAACCATTCAAACATTTTCACAAACTTTCACATTTTTTAAATTATTATAATAACCAGCAAATAACTAAAGCACAACCCACGTGGTGAGTTTTTTGTACTTTAGTATAGCTATAAATTTATAAAAAAAAATCTAGCTAAACGTAGGTACGTATAAACAGTCCACGCAATTTAGAACACGAACCTAAGCTCACACCTTTATCCCCGAAGGGCTGGGGAGAGGCGCGCCTAGTTTACATTTTAAAACGCTTTTCATAAATACACAATTTAATTGAAAAATTTGTTCAAAGGCCTGCGCAGACTGTATGTGTGTTACCGGTGCTGATATACGGCTCTGAGAAGTGGCCTCTGACTGTGGGTCGCCTAAGATGGCTCACTGTCACTCGGTGAGCTATGGAGAGGGTTTCTCTACGCGATCAAATAAAGAGATCCGTTGAAGAACGAAGGTAGATATAGCCCAACGAATTAGTTAGCTAAAGTGGCAGTGGGCAGGGCACATAGCTCGTAGAACTGACAACATGTGGGGTAGAAAAGTTCTCGAGTGGAGACAATGTACCGGCAAGCGTAGCATTGAACGTCCTCCTACAAGGTAAACAGACGACCTCGTGAAGGTCGCAGGAACCCAATGGATGCAGGTCGCTTCTAGGAGGGTGGTCTGGAAATCTTAAGGGGAGGCTTATATTTTCAGCAGTGGACTTCCAAAGGCTGAAGAAGAAGAAGAGCAGATGTACCTAAATTTATCATCAGAAACACCACACAGCTACGGTAAAAAGTTATCAATGTGTTATTTTCCTTTCGATTTTTCCTCGCCACCATAAAAAAATCATTTTTGCTAGAGAAATTTAAAAGATTTTTTTTTTGTTTTGACGTGAGTTATAGATGAGGAAAGTTTTGTCATTTTATTTAAATTTGATTTGTGATTTAAAACATAGATTGAACAGAATTTACTGAAATGTAGACGTCACGGTGTATGATATTAAAAAGCGAAAAAATGATATCTCGATTGCACACACTTTTCACTTTGAGTTCAGTTACGAAATTAAAATCACCGTCTGCGCGGGGCGTGAAGTTTAAAATCTCAGTTTAAATTTTCATTTAGGCAAGTAAAAGTAAACATACTTTCAGTAATGATTTAACTGAATGATATGGAGTGATAATGTAATATTAGCATGTTTTCGTGTTAACGCACCTGTGGTAAATTAATTTTTTTCGTTAATTACTTGACAAGACGGAAAATGATTAATTATCGCAAGCAATTAGTTTATTACAACGCTCCAGTTTACGTTGAAGGCGTGACAATAGCCGCACCTGTTAGGTCATTAATTGAAACCAACGAAATTTCTACCAAAATGCAGTTAAGCAAAGTAAACATAACGCTTGAAGCAATCTTATCCTAATAATATTATAATTAAATGGGACAAGATTGTAACTTTGTTATAAATAGATGGATACATACATAAATGGCTGAATGGATTGGGAAAGTATTTGGTTTTTTTTATGGCATTGTGGCATTGAATGACGAAACGAGCATGCCGTTCGCCTGATGGTAAGCGATACGACCACCCATAAACAGTAGCAACACCATCCAGCACCTTGAGTTACAAAGTACTGTGTGGCATTCCACTGCGCTCGTCATCCTGAGACATAAGATGTTAAGTCTCATTATGTCCACTAGTTACACTGGCTACAATTTACTTCAAACCGAAACAC
This sequence comes from Sphinx pinastri, assembly GCA_947568825.1. Taxonomy (NCBI): domain Eukaryota; kingdom Metazoa; phylum Arthropoda; class Insecta; order Lepidoptera; family Sphingidae; genus Sphinx; species Sphinx pinastri. Next base: position 14,439,393 of record OX387624.1, on the reverse strand, counting down.
AACAGTGCATGCACACTGCTGCTTGGCGGTAGAAATAGACATTGCGGTGGTACCTACCCAGACGGACTCTTACATATGAGAGACCTACCACCAGTGAAATATTGGTATATTCATTATATAAGTCCTGTATTAAAACGTAGGTAACATTTTTCCAGGAAAAGTACAAAGAGGTACTTTTTCAGGAGAAGGACTTTCATGCAGGCAGAATCGCAATAAAAGCTCGATAAGTTGTTTAAATGTTTTGTAATAAGAAATCCTGAATAAAAGTTAGCACTATAAATGAAAATATTATTTATATTATGATTCTATTATTTAGAGTTTCATAAATTATTTTATCAAATTAATTTAGAGCAATTCCTATAATATCGCCTATATTTTGGCACTATATATTTGTGACTACACATATGTTTTGATATCAGAATTGACTCCACATCCACACGTTTCTCAGCAGCTGCCACATAATTATATTGTAGTGTTAAGACGCACTATATATCCGAAAGAATCCACATAACAAAAACTTAATCAATAGACCCGTTTAATTACAACATTGATAAGATTAATTTATGCAACGGAGCTAACAAGAAGGCTTTAAAAAATAAAATTAAATAAAAATCCACACTTAACTCATCAATCATTCGCAACGAAAACATATTTACATCGGACAGCGTTCGGCCGCTATCAAAGCGAGGCAGCGTGTTATTAAATAAATTCAAACAGATAACCATGAATAATTAACTAACAAAAGTGCATTTTCCATCCATCCGTCAACCTTTATCAAGGAGAAAAATCGTCTAATTCACACTTTAAAGAACCCAAAGTCACAAAGAGCTCATTCCGGTGGTCGTATTAATCAAACGGTCGGTAATTATGGCGTGTTTTAAAATGTTTTCGGCCGGGGAGACACAGTTTTGACAGATGTGTAAAGATAAATGAGCGGTAATTACGGTCGGGCACGCGGTCCGCGCGGATCAAATCCGCACTCTGTCTAATGGTGCAGCGCAACTGTTGCATATTTCATGCTAGTCGTCATCGATAATTGTTGGATGGGACTTCGTTAAACAGGTCGTTTGAGAAAGCTTTTCGGTAGCTAAACATAAACGCAGATTTACGGGTAATTATTTAGAGGTATTGTGCATTTATGAAATTCACGTTAAGCTAAGGTTCTTTTTGTTCTACACAGATACCATTGACAAACTTATTTAAAGCCCATATTCCTATCTTGGAATCACGTGTTTTTATATTAAAAAAAAACAATTATTACCTACATTCAATAATTGTGATCACACAAAGGTATGTATATCTAAATACGCTGTAATCAAATACTCACATAACGGTCCATTGGACCACTAAGTAGAAAAAAAAGTATTGTGTGGTCACCTAAATATGAGTCACTTATAATAAAGTAATTCCAAACCAGAACATTGTTAAAATTTATTTTTCTCCGTAACACTCACACACTTGATTTTTTTTATTGTAGTTGAGTGACTGAGGCGATCATGCCACTCGCCTGATGGTAAGCGATACGACCACCCATAAACAATAGCAACACCCTAAACTTTGAATTACAAAACACCCGTCACCCTATGAAACAAAATTTTAATTCTCATAATGCCCACTTATTAAGCTGGCTATGTGCAATGTCCTTCAAACTAGAACACAACTAGATGCACACTGCTGTTTGGCGGTCGAAATGGACAGAAATTTAATCATAAAGTTCATGTAGAAGACATATTCAAACTAATTTTTTTTAAAAACCTCAGCTTTTCTTTTTTGTGATTATGAAATTCCAAAATGACATGAACTTGTTGGCTGGTCATACTGTATTAAGAAGTTACTCCTCTATCAGATAACTCAAAATCTAGCTCTAAAACAGCGTTAGTAATCTGAAGCAGATATCTATAATCATACCGGCTAAAACCAGTTAATACAAAGTCCTTTCAATTTTAATTGATAATATCCCTTGCAGTTACTTATCCTTTAACATAAATCCATAGCATAATGCGGCGCTAACTCTTTGATTCTTTGCAGTATGAATGACAAGACAATGGCGATACCTTTAATAGCTATTGCGATGGAATAAAATGCGCCAATAATGCTGCTCAATCCTTTATCAATGGCTCTTTTGTGAGTAAAAAATATAAGGAACACATGCAAAGGGTTGCGCGAATTATGTTGCACAATGGCCTGTTGTTTCGGGAACGTGTAATTTTCTTTTTGCACCTTTTCTGAATGAGTCTAAATTGTTTAAATCGAAATGACCTAAGAGACAAGGAATCTATGGATGGATTATGTATAGTGATTAGTGACGTAATTTTTCTTAGATCCAAAAGTGGAAAAAATAACGACGCATTAGTTTACTTCTTGTAGAACGTTTTTATTGAAAGTGACCAGATACTTAAGATCTGGTAGTCTAAATATAAATAGGCGATTGCTTTGTTTTTTTTTCTTTTTTTATCCAAGGTGAATAACCTTACTTTTTCTTTTCCGGAAATGTTCTACTGTTAACACAGGAACTTAAAAGCTAGATATAGCATATTTTAAAAAATACAACACCTTCATTTTCCTAAGCGATTACAGAATTGTTTGATAAACACTCAGGTAACATAAAATAATAGGATTTATTTCAATAAGTTAATAAGTTAAGTTAATAATAATTGTTTGCCGTGAAGAAATTCCTTACACATTAACTTAAAGTAACTAGAAAAGCTTTGATTGTTCCACCTAGCCCAAACTAAGCAAGTGCTATACATTTCTCTACAATCAGTAACTGTATCACCACCATTTCATTTTTTACCTTTTTTTTTTTTTTTTTTTTTTTTTTATTTTTTTAACGCGGACCTAACGGCCAGTAGCCTGACGAGAGTCGGCTTTTCTGGCCACACCGGACTTTAGGGTGAGCGCTTTTGGCACTCGCAACCCTTTAATTTAGGTGACCATGCTGAGGGCAACCCACTAACGGGTTACGGACCTCGGCTCAGGACGGTCACTGGGAGAGGATGAGACATCAGCGATTAATGGGGAAGATTGGTTTTTAACCTAATCCTATCCGTTGCTTACGTCGGCACGCGGGCCGGAACTGTTAGGGGGGTCGGGGGGGCGACGGGGAACGCGGCGAGGTCCTCGACGGCGAGGACGGAACTGCGGTCTTGTGGAGTGTATGAGTTTCAAGAACTCGTTCTTACGGCGGATGGCCAGAGTGATATCCAGTGGCGGTCCTTTCATAGAAGCCGAAAAGCCTGGCTTGCCCTAAAATTATTTACCTAAGTACTCAAAATCGAATATGAAACAATAACCAACATTTTACGGTAACAAAACGCTTCGAAATAATTTTCTTTAAAATTTTAAAATTCCCGCGCTACGGTTCGCTGAACCGGTTCGCCTCGAGCGCACCTAAAGACACACCACTACACCTACACACACACAACCACATCCGCGCCGTACACTCATTTCATATTTTATACAAAACAGCTAGATGCGCACAAAATATACTTATCACTCTCTCTCTCGTTGGGTTTTACCTGGCTTTTCGCCGCCATGTTTTTCTCATTCACACTAATGGATAAACTGATACCACATACGTATAGCTATAGTAAGTTTCTATAGCAATCAGTACTAGAAAATAATCCAGGCTTAATGCATTCATAGATACTGTATAAAATACAGGGTTGCCAATTAAACGAATTACCTCTAATATGGTTGCATTAATTTGCTTATTTTAATGTGTATTTTTATTTATCATGAATATGTAAAGATTTTAGTGATAACATAATTAAAATTACATATCTGATTATAATTATTTAAGGTATTGTACTATAATTTTATTTATCGATAAGTTTTTCTCACAATTTTAGCATTAATTTTGTGGTGTAATTTTGATTCCAACTAGGCAACATCAGTTATTTGTTTTGATTGTGCCGGCGATCTACATTGTGAAGTATTTGTGTTTATTAAGTGGTTTTTGAGTTATTTTAAACTTTTAAGCACAATAAAGATGAGTGAATATATTTCTTGTAATAGTTTAAAGTGAGTGAAAGTTTTTATCGGCGAGAATAAGTTAAATTTGTTAGGTTATGATGGAAAAAACAACTTTTAACGAGCTGGCGAATGGCGCGAAATGTGTCTGAAGAATCATAAAAGGTATTTAGATCAGTATACAACAAAACTTATTGTCTTATTGGATGCTCTAATACGTTATCCGACTACGTATTAAGTTGTATTGTTGGTGTTTCATATTTTTCTCGAACAAAACAAGTGTTTGGAATAGGTAGGTACATAGATCTGGCTAGTAAAATGATATAATTAATCAGTGTTATCAAAAGTAATTCCAAATCACAAAAACATATGTTAAATGCATTCATTTCATTTCGTAATTTCGGTAAACAGCGAATTGTCACCTGATTATCTCGTCCAATTAAATAGATACAGTAGCTGTGACGAAATTTGAACATTTCTAAACAAAACTTGTGCGTCGACAGTAATAATGATGATTGTAGTGTTTTTACTTTTTTTTAAATTACTTGATACAGATAAAATCTATGTAAATAGTTAATCTTTACAAGAACTTCGTTTAGAAGTCGCGATGGGTCAAAATCGTTTTTAAATAAAAGTACCTAATTTTGAAAAGGTAACTAGTCGACTCGATGGCGTAGTTGTATTGCGTACACGGTTCGAACATTGTTTTGAGGCCCTGGTTCGAATCCCGGTACGGGTAGTCATTTTTATTTTTAGATTTTGCTTTTCTTTCTTATAGTTGCACATTTTATATGTATCGGAGGTGCGAATTTTTTTTAGGTCTGCTTTGGCTTGCCCTCATCCAAAACACTAGGCACGCCACTGGTGATATCGTCCTCTGGATCGGTTAAAACTGAACGCGGCCGTCTCCATTTGGCGCGGTCGAATGGAGTATAAACGGACGCTTTGCGGATCAACGAACTAGGGTGATTTACCGCCCGATCGAAATAGCGTCTGCTGGTCGTTTGCATAAAATGCCTGATGGTCGGCATGTTGGTGTCCACGTGGAGGTTGCGATTGCGAACGTACCACGGGGCACCAAGAGCATGTCGGAGAAATTTATTTTGCAATACCTGCATACGCTTAAGACGAGCAGGCGGTATATGGGCGAACACGGGCGACGCGTACGTCATTATCGGCCTAATGCACGTGGTAAAGATCCTGATCTTGTTGCGGATGGACATCTTACTATTTTTGTTTATGAGCCAATGCAGTTGACTCATCGCGAATGCGGCTCGCGCGCGTACCGCATTTACGTGTGGGATGAAGGTCAAACTCTGATCAAGGGTCACTCCTAAATACTTGGCTTTGGCCGTCCAGGGGATAACCTGGTTGGACATGCGGACTGAATGATGAGGCACATGGACTTTCCTTTTCAAAGTGAACAGGATAGCCTGGCTCTTTGTGGGGTTGACGGTGATTCGCCATTTGCGAAACCACTCACCGAGCTTGTCGGCGGCGGCCTGCAAATCGCGCACCACATCGTCGGGATCTCTACGTGAGGCGTAGATTGCGGTGTCATCCGCGAAGAGCGCCAGATGGGCGTTCTTAGGTTGAGGGATATCGCTGGTGTACAGCGAGAAAAGGAAAGGGGAGAGAGCGGAGCCTTGCGGGACTCCGGCTGTGATGGAGTGTCGGGAAGAGAGAGTTCCCTCCACGCGATATTTGAAGCCGCGATTCGACAAAAAGTCTCGTATGATGTGCACGAGCTGAGTGGGCACGTTGAGCGTGTACAGCTTGAAAAGCAAGCCGTTGTGCCACACCCTGTCGAATGCTTTTTCAATATCGAAGAAAAGAGCACCGGTAGGCATGCCGCGTTGGAATTTGTCGTAAACGTGCTCCGTGATGCGGAGCACCTGGTTTACGCAACTGTGCCTAGAGCGAAAACCAAACTGTTCCGGAGGGATCAGATGGTTATTGTGGGCGACTATTTTGAGGCGGTCGAGGACGATCCGCTCGTAAAGTTTGCCTAGCGTACTAAGCAGGCTGATTGGCCTATAAGAGGACGGTTCTGATGCGGGTTTTCCCGGCTTGTGGATACCTATCACAACTGCCTCCTTCCAGACCTCTGGGAAGAGGCAGTTTTGAAAAGCTGCATTGAAAATCGCGGTGAGCGTTTGGACAAGATGCTCCGGAAGCATCTTAATCATACGGGTAGGGATCCCGTCGCCCCCGGGGGCTTTTCGTCTTTTGAGCGCCTTGATCAGAGCGATGACTTCTTCGATCGTCACCGGAGCAAGGGGATCGGGCGGCGGCGGGTCGACGTCCGGGTCGACGTTGACGTTTATGTTTATCGGTCGCGAAATAGAGATAGGCGGTGGCCGGACCGCGTTCCTACTTTCGACGAATGAATTAACCGCAACAAGATCGTCTTGGTCTACAGGTATTGATGTGAGGGAACATTGAGACTCCAGGCTGTCGGCCAACAGTTCCGCCTTCTCGTCGTCGTCAAACGCCGGGCGTTGATTCGGACGATTGAGCGGAGGCATGGAGGCCACATCGTTTCTCCTGAAGGAACGACACAGCTGCCAGAAGGCCTGGTGTGTCGGGTCGAGTTCGGCTAAGCGAGTTTCCCATCTCGAATTGACGACCTCTTTTATGTCATTTTTTACCGCGTGTTTTTGTAACAAATCAATTTAGTTCTTATCGGACCGTTTGGAGCATTTGAAACGTTTGTAAAAAACAGTATGTTGTTATAATTGAAATCGAAACCCATTAGCAGTTTGGTTCGGCGAATGGCACGACCCGCTACTACCGTGCAAATGACAACACGGTATATAGCCGATGCTATATAGTCTTTGTCCCCGAAGGGGTAGGCAGAGGCGCAACGAGTGCACCCACTTTGCGCCGTGCGACGCAATATATCCTGGATATTAATAAGAAATACACGTTTAGCAACAAATCTGACGAACATAACATACAAGACAGGTAGAATTTGAACTCTGAATTACGATACATACATACATACTATCGCGCCTCTGTCGCATTGGGGTAGGCAGAGACTATGGATTGCCACTTTGCTCTATTCTGGCACACTACATAATAAAAACAACTACGATACTCTACATAATAAAAACCTTCTATCTATATGCCCTAAACCCTTCTTTTGAGTGAGATCTTCTAAGTTGAAACGGATTATCATTTAAATAACCTTCTAAAAATCTCATTATCCGCTTTACTTTGAGCGCATCACTTGAAGGCATCAAGTTATTTTAAAGTTGTAAAGACAAGGTCATCCGTCATACTATGAGAGATTCAAGAACCAAAGTAATCATTCTTATTGATCTAGTATGTATAAAACATAACCATATTAAGTGTAAGATTGAAAACACATAACTCAATCCAAATAATAATAACACTGTCTTGGTATTGTTTTCAGATAAGGTATGAATCCAAATATAAAGGACTAGCTTTTGTTTGCGATTACGCCTACGTTTAAGTCAGTCTTCGGGATAAATAGTATCTTGTACCCCTCAGTTAGAGCTACCTGAAGAATTTCCAGAACAGAAACAATATTTCGAGAGAATGTCTCCTCTAGTCAAATTCATAAACTTCCTCTTTGTTAGCATACATTACTATCAATTATTCATAAATACTCCAAAAATTTATAGAAACACGCTAAGACCTGTGCCGCGCCGTGTCGTGTGCCACCACTTGACAGATATGTTAGTGCGTATGCACAAAAGCAAGTAATCGCTATTAAACCGGGCTTGTCAATTTATATTGTCTCGTAAGTAATTCCACATTCCCAACTCGATTGTAAGGCGTTATAATGACAGGAGAATGACGTATGGATTTGTCGCTTACGGCGTTTGGACGCGCGCGCCGCCGGCCACATCAAAGAGGTGGGCTCCTTTGATGTTGCCGCGGTGCCGCCCTCAGTGATGTGGCGCGTCGGCACGCGGGCTACGTTGTCGATGTTTTGGTGATGAGTTAAGTTTAATTTCCTGTTAATCAACATGTGGCAAAATACGTTATTTTAGATAACGTTGAATGACATTTTTTATAACTATAATAACTGTCATATTATGTTTGTATATAAAATTGTGAATTGTATAAAATTAAAGAGTTAATTTTCTAAAAAGAACTACAGTTGGTGTCATATAAATTATTTATTCGAACCAATAAAATGTTATACTTTATTTAGATTCCGTCGATATTTACTCTGCCATCAGTTCGGCAAGCAGCTCTAACTGGAGAAGAACTTTATTAGATTTTTAGTCAAAATAATACATCCAAAATAAATGTATGGTTTCAAGGTTTATTATTTTCTACGGGGGCAAATATCCGGCGTAAAAAGCCTATCTGTTAAAACAGGATGTGTTCTATGTGTGTGCCAAATTTCATACAAATCAGTTTAACTCAACAAATTACACAAACATACACACACACACACTCACTCCATTTATTCCCGAAGGGGTAGGCAGAGGCGCAACTAATGCATCCACTTTTCGCCGTGCGTATTCCGTCTCATGATGTGATAGGGGGCGAGCCTATCGCCATATCAGGCACAAATTTCAGACTCCGGGCTGATACTGAGTAGAAAAACCAAATATCACTTTGCCCGACCCGGGAATCGAATACGAGACCTCGGCATTGCAGTCGTACCGTAATACAACTACTCCACTAAGGCAGTTTTTACACAAACATACGCAAATATAATATTAATAAGAAAGTAAAAAAAAAAATACAAACACACGAATTGATAACCTCCTCCTTTTGGAAGTCGGTTAAAAATAAGATTAGCAAGATATTGAGATAACGTAGAAAATAAGATACCTACAGTTTAATAAAATGAATAAGGAATACTAACGACATAACTTTTTTATTTAGATGTTAGTGGACTGTGAGAGTGAGTTTTCTTCCAAAAACTATGAAGTATAAGGTAGGTACTTATTTTTATACGTTCTGCATGTATTTAGCCCAGTTCTAAGTTTCTTATATCTTCGATTATAATCAACTCTATCTGTGAGTGTAAGATGCGTTTACGTTTATATTGTGTGATTGCGTTTTAGATGACTTTATCGAAAAAATCGCATTATCGAACTATCGACATCGATACCACCGCAGCCAGACCCGCCGCAAGGTAATAAAACGAATGGAGCACGTATTTTGACGTGGAGCGGCGCTTCTGGTCTTCTGTCTCGCTCGCCTGTATAGCTCCGTTCCTTTCGCACCAGCGAAGGTGTCTGAAAGGCTATTATAGCCTTATAGCTCGGTTGGACTTTACTATAAATTATGGTGCAATAGTGCCTATTCTTTTGGATCCAACCTCGGTTAGGTTATGAGCGGACCGACGGTATATACATTATCTCTGATTGTATGTTTAGCGGTTATCTTGGATTTCAATTGGGTTTTGCTGAAATTAATTTGATGGGAATTTGTTTGCTGATGACGCGTTTTTAGTAACACAAATATTGTTATTATTTAAACCGGGGTTCTCAAAGAAAGAGGTGAGATGCCGATGGTTTTTAAAAACGATATTATTAGTAATATACTCTCGATGTTACAATCACTCAATGGTAAAGTGGCAGTGTAGCCGCGAATCGCCGAGTACCGAGTTCCATTCCTAGAACTGGCACGCACCAATGCTTGAGTATTTTATTGGAAAAATATATAAGTGGGTTGAGAGCGTAATTTGTGCATGTTACAATGATTAGGTAGTAGGTACCCAAATGAGATTTAAGGAGATACAGATTACGCTATCATAACTTTGCCGCCACTTTACATCTCAAACTAATGTAATTGATACACATCGTAAATACTCACGACTTCGGGTCAGCGAGTCCAGGCTTAAATCTTATTTTTTTGGGGGCCTTTTAAAGTCTTACTACCGGCTAAAAGTCACATACTTTCGGTCTTCTACCGTCTGAAATTTGAAGAATGGAAGTTTTGTCATCCGTTTTACTTTTTCTGACCAAGTTACAATCTAATCTCCCGAACGATTGTAGCTTTGAGATAATTATTAGTATAACTAGGGCACCGAAGCTTTACGTCATGACTCCAGTAAAATGTTAAAGACCGTGTAAGGCATAGGTCATTTTGAAAAAGCATATTTTAATGGTTATTTTAAATGCACGAGCATAACCATAACCTTTCCACCCACACACGACACTGCAATAAAAGCAGTAATGAAGGCTAACCTCAGTTTACCTAATTTAGGATTAAATACGCAAAGTCTTTCCTCAAAATTAGATGTAATTAAAACACAATCCACCGATTGTTTAACCTAACCGCGAAAATGCATTATCCGTGTACGAAACAAACTAAACGCACCATTTAGCGTGGTAATAAAGGCGTACTTTTCCATAAAAAAGTATCAAAACGCATATAACCAAATTAAATGGTAACGTATCCAACAGGATTTGATATGTGAGGCTCAAATTGACGAATTGAATTCTCATATACGTCTTGTTTACCCAAAAACTTAGATGGTAAAACAAAAAAAGGAGGCCAATAAATACGACGGGAGGCGCGCGGGCCTTTGGCGGCGCGTAGGCGTCATAAAAATGGCCATTAGGCGTCCTATTAACGCCTATTTCGACATAATTAGGATCAATTCACTTCTAAAACGGCCACGAGTTATATAATTGTTTATGTTTTATGTGTGTATTAATATTTAATGGAATTTTTGGGTGGTATCTATTGTGACAAGTTTCAAGTTTTGAATAGTGTATTGGTGGAGTGAATGAGTGTCTGGATTCTGCTTATACTCTAATGTATTGAACGATATAGGTAAAGCACACCTCGATAATCAGTTATTTTTGCTCAATGTTTGTTCGAACGGAAAATCCAACGCACGATTCGACTCTACATTAAAAAGATCCTGATTCTAGAGCATAGTCTTTTTAGTATTTAAGCATAATCTTATTCCCAAAAGTAATAGTATTTCGAAACAATTGAGCTGGGTGTCAGAGTTTTAAACTACTTGTCTTCAATCGCATATCCACTAAGTTATTTTAGATCATTAACCAAAGACCTCAATAAGTTCCTGATACTGACCTGCACTCTCAAGTACGTAGTTTCGTATATTATAAACGACAATGAAGATAGATAAGTATCATGTATAGACATTTTTCCAATAACAATTTAGTTTTATAATTTCCATCATGCGAAGAATATGTTAATTTAACATAAAGGTTAATGCTATAAATTACATAAAAACGATGTAAAGCAGTGATACGAAATCACATCTAATTATGTACCAAACTCGGCAAATCCAAATACAGTCGCGCCAAATGATGTTAGAAATTCTACGCCGGATAGGGAACGTGCACGTCGTAAGTTCTGCCATCTGGTGGCGCAATCTGAATCTTTCTGCCTATTGATACTTGGCATTGGCGTAACATATTATACATATTAAAAGGATGAAAAATAACATTTAATTTGTTGATAATGTATTGCTGTGTATCTGGATGCTCCAAAACTAAAAATAAACACATCAAATGGTGTAAAATTATATTTTGTTCCCAAAAATATTACCTTAGTACTTACATTCCATGGTTATGTTTAAATAGACAAAATAATAAAAACTGTATGAAACATACTCAAGTATGAGTTCCAAAAGCATTTAGGAATGTCTCATTACGTAATTTATAAAAAAAAATATGTTTTGAAGATAATATTCAATACAATCAAATCTGTAATTAAGGGAACACTGTCTCCTAATTTTGCTTCAATAACATCAAAATAACTAGCATCTATCGAAAAAAAGCATATTCTGGCCACACTGCGTATCAACAATATTCGGTCGGAACTCATATTTTATCATCTTTGTCATATTAAAAAAATATATAAATAATTATTAATCTAAAAAGTTTCTTTTTTTATCCACATGTGGCTCTTGTGTCGATTTTGTGCTGCCACCTATACTTTGTGCACGTTCTCTATATCGGTGGTTTTGGGTCTAAAAGATACATCTATTATTCCAAATAAAATATTAGAGTTCTTAATCGTAGTTTAGATTTTTAATATTCGATTTTCAGATATAATCCAGATTTTGTGTTAATGAAAGTTAGCGTTGAACATTTATAAAGTGTTCGCTGTATTCAACCCCTGTGAAACATTAGGAATAAGGAAGAGAATTTACTCAAGTGTTTATTGTGGGTAGATGCAATTATAAACATATAAGTACTCGTGCCAGTGCAAGTTACACTTTTATGTAAGTGCTAATGTGCAATATGTTATTTAAATAATTGAGAATAATGTCTTCATCACAAAGAAGTAGATGTTAATCGATGGCATTTTTTATTGAATGTATTTATTCGACTGTTATGCGTTATATTACACCTAACGATTGCTTTAATCATCCTTCCTCAAATAACTTATAATTTTATAAGTATTGCGAAATACTTCTTTGGAAACCAGCGGCGTTAAGTCATTGGCAATAAGGATTTACGTTAACTACATTACTGAAAAACTGGAGGTAATTTCCTGTGTAAATGCATTAGTTTCTTTGAGCCAGCGATTTTAATAACGCAAACTCCATGAAACAATGAAAAAGATTGCAAAACGACAAAAAACGTAAAAATTGTCGTCAATAAGAAGCTCGCCACCGTTTTACATGATACGTGAACGTCACTGCACTACGCGGCGCCGGTTGATAGATGACCAATTACGTGTTTGTCACACGTCACACAACAACAAAAACTGTTATTGAAAATGTGCCCGCTATGAAAAACTTTATTAGATACACTGGTCGTCATAACATCGCCTGTGATTTCATGTAATCTGTCCGCATTTTATATCTAAATTATACCCCAACTGTAATCGGGTACATAACACTTATAACTTAATCATCATCAGCATCTTCAAGGTCTTTTTCGATTTTATTAAGTGCTCAGTCCTTTCGAAGATCAGTTATGTCAAACTTCATAGACTAAAATCTGTTATTTTTTATGTTGTGTGTGTTAGAAAGAAAGAAAGAAAAAACATTTATTGGCAACAATTGGGTGGTGACAGTTACAGTAATAATAATGATAATGTTAATAGCTTTACGGAAAAAAAAATATAAGATGATAAAAAATAATAATAAAAAATTAATAATAAAAAAAAAACAACAATTCAATCGCCAAATGTAGACGGCATATGTCCCACCACAACAGTGTCAAGAGGTTCTAGATCCGCATAATGCCAAACAATGAATTGTTTGGCGCTGATTTTCGTCTTAGAAGTTATGTGTAGTTTAGTTTTATTATTCTCTTCCACCTGCTCTCATAGCACTTCATTTTAAAGGAATGATTTGGCTCACCGTCAACTGCTAGTTTAAATAATTAAATATTAATACTACAATTATTTTATTGTAAAGAATTGAATTGACTTTTTTGTTTTTTTTTTTATTGTTTTGTAAGACGAGACTAGCATGGTGTTCGCCTTCGATGGTAAGCGATACGACCACCCTTATACTGCCTTACACAATCAATACGTGCTAATTTAATAAAATAAAAGTTGTTCATGAACGTCCTGCAAAGATTTTAAACTCTCTGTGTCTCTCTCTTACAACTGACTCTCTGTTAGGAAATATCATACAAAAACCGGATTTCTGTGTGACCAATATATCAATAATATTGCTGTAATGTCAATTAAATCTCCCATATATTAATACACAAAATCTTCTACGATAAATTACATCCATACCACAAAACTATATCAGAGCGCCAGAACCCGAGATATGATTTATAACTTATTTATCGTATCAAAGGAAACTATGCGTGCGGCTTGCATTACCTCCAGTAATTAATTTCCAAATGAACATCACAATCTGGGAGCAGCTTTGATGCTAGTATTGTTTGTTATCTTTATATTAATACTAGGAATATCCCGTGGATTGGGTCGCGTATAATCTCTATGTAAAAATTAGAATTATTGGACAGATTTTTATCATTACTCAATCACTTTGATATACTTATATCGTCCTTTTCTTAATACTATATATTATGGCATAATAAAAATGGATTGGAACAAACTGAAAGCATTACCTATAATTTAATATGTTAATAATGATATCAGCCTTATATTAAACCGTGCCATTACATTATAAATGCTGTCCCACATAGCCTTTTGTCCACCACGCTGATGCAATTCAGTCTGTTCCATTCCCCATTGGTTATAACTGCTTGAGATACCACAATAACAGTTCACAATATAATAGGTATAACTAAGTGGTAGATTCTAGAAAATAGGCTTGAAGCCGGTTACAGAGATGGCTCTCGACACGCCCTATCTACTTGGTACAAGACACCTTTCGCTGATCATTTTAATTGCTTTTCATAACTGGTTTTCTTAAAGATGATCTAGTAAAAGATAATAACTGGTACTTAGTACATGCATTCATTTTTATCGCTTTACTATAAGAGCTTTACGAAGTTGGCACTGAATTTAAAATTAATTAAGACCAACATGAGGCCCAACTGTTAATTTGTTTTATCTAAATTGTGATAGACACCCAACCTTACAATCGAATTTATATAATTAAGTTTAGAATCGTTAAAACTAAAGGTGATATAAGACAGGGTAACGCATAATCCGGTTTATGGGCAATAAAGCTATGTGTGAAGTTTGGGTGCCTTTGATAAGCATTTCATATTACTAAACATCCTTCCTTGGCTTTGATTTGTGGTTTTATGTTGTAGCTGTATCGTTTGTATTGGGAGGTGGACAGAGAACATACATTTGAATTTATTTCATTTCAAAACCGATTATTAAAGAAACAAGTTTTTTTTAAACTACATAATTGACAACCACCTACAGACTTGAGCTTAACTCCGTAGTATAATTACAACGTTTAAACTTTAACAAGCGATTGGAGGAATTAAACTATTAAAGGTTGATCATCAAGATGATTACGTTAAACGTTGATGACGGTGCTTGGCGATGATTTTAGCGTTATTGCGCTAATATTCATTAGCTATAGTCGAGTCCTTCAAACTTTTAGACATTTTTTACAACGCCAAAGTAATTTTAATCCTCATATCAAAGTCGACGTTAAATAGATCCGAATAATGTTATTATCGGCTTAGTCTCCTACCATGATATTTGTGCGTTTGGAATACATCTTACTATCTAAAGCATAAGGTGTAAAATGGATTGATTTAAATGTAAGATAGTTTTGTAGATGAGAACTGTCGTTGGAGAGACGGCTCGGGCGTCTTTCCGATCAAAAGGAACTACGGCTCATTAGTACTTAAACCACGAATCAATCGATATAGAAATAATAAATAAATATATGGCCGGTTGACACTCTGCGACATATCGGGATCAGATTTTCTGCATTATAATATTATTTTTACATAGAAGGCACATCAAGATCTTCGAAACGTTAAAACCAAATACGGAAATTAATTTCACATCATTAGTATTGCAGTTTCAATGATGTTGGTTGAGATTATAATAGGTATAGGTCATATGCACGTATCATCTACATCTTCTATGTCCGTAAATTTATTATCTTATAAAATCACCGCGTCATGCAAACCGCGTCAATTGGATGATACTTGTATAGTATTATTTGTCAAACGATCTCAATCGCTACATTCGGATCGAACGACAATATGGCCAAATCAAAATCAAATTTGCTTGACATATGACGTATTTGATATTTTGCTATATCGGGATCGTTCTAAAGATAACGATTAGGACGGTATTTAAGGAAGATACATCAAGGTATGTCGGCGCGTGTCCTGCTCGGACTCGTTACGTAACATTCCAAAACGTGTGCGACAATGAGATTAAGCACGTGTCACGGTGTCAGCGCGTGATCCGAGCTGATACAGGCCGATGCAAACGAGACGCGCCAACAATAAGCTGCCTTTGATGCCGCCGGATTTGGCCCTTGTTAAGACGTACATGAGGGACGCAACTGTAATTTTGTAATTAACGTTATTACTTGATATTACGAATATATTTTTAAACTTACAAAATAGAGACACTTAAAAAGGTTGAAACGAGACGAGGCAGCGGATTGCAAGTCAAAACTGTCCAAAAAAAATTACAATTCCTGCTACTATAAATGTTAGGGACATTATGAGAATAGACATGATATAATAATGTGTCAGGGCGACGAGCTTAGGTCACATCATCACATTGTTAGTTTTCGATGGGATTGCTTTTGTTTGGGAGGCGCAACGTTTACCATTTGTTGCTCGACCCAGAGATGTAGTTAGTGTCTTGAGATGTAGTTTTCGAATCGAAAGTTACACGTATTTTAAATCCTTAACTTGGAAATGAACTGAGCCTCCATAAAGCGATACCGTTAATACCACAGTCTGTAAAACTAAGAAAACCGGGTTAGTTGTAGCTAAAACTGTCGTCTATTCTCGGATAATGTATTGCAGAAAAGGCACTTATAGAGACATCAGCTATGATACTCGGGTTATTATATAGTGATTGTGTGAACATTAGTTACGCAAAATGTGGATATTATCTGCTTTATATCTTGATGGAATTAGAAAGCAATGCTACCTATAATATGGTATAATTTTAAATAGTCGACATATAAGCTCATGTCTGTATGTTCAAGCTTAGAATATAGAGATACTCTGCCTGTCTCGGTGGCGTAGCTGTATTGCATGCACGTTACGACACCGCTCTGAGATCCGAGTCTGGGTTAGATCCCGGATCGGAAAAGGAGATAATGAGTTTTCTGCTGAACCACCAGAATCCAGGCTGATATCAGTATCAGCCTGAATTCTGGTGTTTGTGCCTGATACAGCGAGAGACTCGCTTTTTACATCATATGACTGAATACATGTGGCGAAATATGGGTGCCCTGGATGCACCTTTGCCTATCCCTTCGGGGATAAAGGCGTGATGTGTGTTTGTTTTTACACTCCCACGTGCTTCTGTCTCACCTTAAATTGGTGTCCGCTCAACAAACTTCTTGGATGTGCGCAGAAATGATTTGTATTTTGCGATAGGCTGCTTGACTGACGTCAATCCTCAGATCACCTAGAGTGTGTGTCATGTTCAAAAAACAAAATGAATGTTGTTCAGCCTGGAAGCCAAGGAGCCTAGGCGGCAACAATGAGAAAATATATTAGGGAAAAGACTTTAATGCTATAAAAACTTTTTTTTTAGAAATAACGGTTTTTCTCCTTATCTGTCCATTACGATTTACACTGAATAGGAATGTGGGTAGATAATTATTTATTTACCTATATTCACTCTTTTCTATCCTAAATTAATAGGACAGGATTAATTCCATCCCACGATGGGGCACCATTCTAGGGACGTATACAGGGTCATTTTGACATTGCGTTAATAAATGAAATCACAATATACTTATCTCGTCGAAACTAACGCTTTCCATTAGGTTATTTTAACCATAGATGTAAAATAAAAAAGTGTAAGTTTCGAACAAAATAAATATTAATAAAAAGTAACTTTAAGTTTACACGACCTTATGCCACTACTACTGCTCTAAGATTATTCGTCGCAGCGGCAACATTATACTTTCATTCAGAAATACACTTTCGCACAAACCATATTTGCACTAAACTACGAAATGTTAAAAAAATTTGAAAACTGCTACCGGGATTTTTGGCAATAATATTCGTTATTCATGGATGATTTTTGGCAAGATGTTAGAAGAGGTAAAGACGAATATGTGGTTTCATTTAGTAATGCAATGTAAAAATGACCCTGTATACTTTATACTGGTGGTAGATCTTTATATCGACGGTAAAAAGCGATTTTGTCGTATCTCGAAATATCCAACTTTACACCAGAGCCAAAAAACGATTTAAAAAATTCATAACTCGTAAATTTATGAAGATAGAAAGTTGAGATTTGAAACATATTTCCAAAAATCTAAACCTTACTTTCCACGGTTAACCGAAATATCCTAAAGTTACTACTTCATTGATTTTGTACTAGTTACAGCAGTCGATGTTTTAATGTCGAGCAGCAGAAATGTTTTATCTGTGAGGTGAAATGTATGAGCAACTAAGATACATAAAAATTTCGATGCGACGGATCTGCTGTATCTCAAATAAAAACCATGCGAATCATGTTTATTTTGCTGTATATGATTTAATCGAACTAGTTTATGAAAAAAACACGTCTTACATACAAGCAGTATCATAAAAGTTATAAAAATAAAATGCTATATCTTTTACTAAACGCTTTTATTTTCTTTTTAAGAATGTAAGGACAAAAAAAAAACAAATAAATAAACAAAATAAACAGTAACTTTTCTATTCAACTCTAACTATATTCGTCTCCTGTTGTTGGGGGAGGGGGGCTCAGAATCCCCCAAGCATCGAACTACGCTTTCGGCATCAATGGCAGTGACTATCCCGCCTTCACACCCGCCACTGCAACTCTTGTAAGCCAGGATCAGCAGTAGCACGCATTTTCTTATACCGAGCGGTGAAGTTCGGCGAATCTCAGGGTACACTAATCTGTCTTTAACCCGCAATGAAATCATTCAAATAGAAACATAGGGAGGAGTTGGAAAAAATAGGCGTCAAGGGTAGCGTGAGGCCTACTTTCCACGCTATCTTCCATCACTGAGATCGCAACATTGTACTAAAAGATAATACAAAATTAAAGACGAACTACCCTGCTTGAAGCGGCGATAGCCTAGTTGGGAGTTGAACGGACTGTCGAGACAAATGTCCGCAGGTTCCAAACCCAAGGGCGCACACCTCTGACTTTTCTAAAAAAAGTTATGTGTGTTTTCGTTGTAAATTATGGCTCGCTTTAACGGTGAAGGAAAACATCGCGAGGAAACCTGCATACCTGAGAAGTTCTCTGAATTTCGAAGGTATGTGAAGTCCGCCAACCCCCATTAGGTCAGCGTGGTGGACTAAGGCCTAAACCCTCTCAGTTGTAGAGGAGACCCGTGCTCAGCAGCGAGCAGTATATAATACAGGGCTGATATGGTATGGTATAGTACCCCCTGCCGCCCACCCGCCACCCCTGGTAGCCCCTATTAGTCGTCTTTTACGACAGGCACCGTACCGTACCGTGGGGGACTTCTCCAAACGCCCCCAATCCATACGGTGGGAGACGCCGGTCAGTCCTCCACCTAGCGTCTTCTACGTCTCCTCTGGTGGCGGGAGGTATCTTCGCGCTCCTGATCCCTCTCGGCACTCTCCTTCTGCTAGAAGACCACTCTGGCTGCCGACCATGGAACCGGCCACGGCCGGTAGTGAGAGGTCTCCTCCGACGACTGCTCTGAGAGCGCTGCGCTCCTCGTCCCAGGCTGACCAAAACTGCAATGTGTGCTGATCCGTATCCAGCGGGCAGTTGTCACAATGATGACAAACAGCCGAAACCTCTGCGCCTACTATTCGACACAGTTACTCACCGAAGCAGCTATGCCCGGTAAGTATCTGTTTCAAGTGAAACGTAGCTGGGCCATGGCGCCTGTCCAGCCACGCAGCAAAACCGGGCGCACTACCGCGACAACCCTGAACCCCGCTGTCAGGGCCTCCCGCTTGATACGCCACTCCTCCACGTCAGCTCGAGGTAGGGAAGCTTTCATGTCCGGATGCCTCCTCCCACCAATGAAAAGCATCGAAGAGGGCGACCAGATCCCAAAGCAAGAAACCGGTCAACAAGCAAGCCGCCTCGAAAGAAACTGTGCGGTACGCCCTGATCACCCGCTACGCCAAAACTATGGGTTTAGCAAGAGAGCGATGCAGCGGTCGCTCAAGAAGTGCTTTGGAAGTCGAGAAGCTGGTTCGGAATGGCGTATGTAAGGTACACGCAGTGCCGGATTAAGCAAGAGCGGGGCCCGTAGCAAATTCTTTTTTTTTTAGTCATAACTTCTATAACTCAATATACCTACTTATATTCTAGAAAATAGATTTTTGGTATATGGTTACTAAATTATACTAAAAATAATGTAGACTGTTAACTTTACAAATCAATAGATAATTTTAACAATTTAAATCGAGCCATTTCAATTCTGCTACACATCCACACTAAGTGTCGGGTAAGAGTGCTTGCATATGCGGCAGACTTTTTGTAGAGCTGATTATCAGGCTGACTGAAATTCTTCACGTTTATACAAGCAACTTTTTGTAGAACTTGTGCGTTTACTGTATGATATTATTTAAATTATTTACGCCAAGGAAATAATCGGGTACCGAGTGTCTTGTTTTGTGACATCAAAAAAATTCAACGTACCACATCTTAACAAGTTTCACTCAAAAAATTACGCTCAGGCAGAGATGAGTGGGTTTAAACATGCGGGGCCCCCTTTCGCGCGGGGCCCGTAGCAATTGCTACTCTTGCTACGTAGTTAATCCGGCACTGGGTACACGCTGGGGTAGGAGCGAAGTGATGGGAGCGGGTCTGGCTAGAGTGACGTATTGACAAAGTATTAATCACTGAAAAAAAAAACAATACTCTGTTCCTATGACGTAAGTGTGATTTTCACTATCCGATTCAATGTTTGAAATGTAGTAACTATTCAATAATTATACGCACATCTCTGGCAACGTAAAATTTTGGGCCGACAGAAATGCTGTATCTCCGAAAATCAATCTCCATAATTGAAAAATAATGTTGTAACAATTATTTACACTGGGCGTATTGTTGTATCTCTTTTATTTTCAAAAGTATAGTTTTTTTCTCTATTTACAGCAAATTTTTGTATAAACTGTACAAAAGCTTGAAAAAAATCCATGGCGTATCTTAATTTTTTTTCGTCGTAAGAAGACGAGACCTAGACTATTCGACGCGGCTTTTTTTTCTGATCAATAATATAGTAATAAGTCATTTTGGCCATTTTCCGAGATACGACACTTCCGCTTTCTACCGTCGATATAGAGGGTTCATCTGGGTAGGTACTTCCGCAATGTCTTTATCCACCGCTAAGCAGCAGCGTGCAAGCACTGTTGTATTTCGTTTTGAAAGGAGATTGTAGCCAGCGTAATTACTGGACATTATGAGACTTAACATCTTATGTCTCAGAGTGACGAGCGCAGTGCAGTGCCACGCAGTACTTTGGAATTCAAAGTTCCGTAATGAAATGAAATAATTTATTCGGATCCATAAAATGTTAGACATTACTTAGATTCAGTAAACTTTTACTGTACCACTAGTTCGGAAAGCAGTTTCCACCAGTGAAGAACGGGCAAGAAATTCTAGGGTTGCTCTTTTCAAAATCAGTTCAAAGGTATATCAATAAGGTACAGTGTATAATATACAAAATACACATAGATTTTATTATGTTTAGAGCAGTTCATATATTTAATTGCATAATAATACATTCTCAGGTCCCATCCGAGTGTACAACCGTTTCTGAAATAATTTGATAATCTATACGTTGCCACCTACCTGTTCCTACTGTTTATGGGCGAACGTATCGTTTACAATCAAGCGAGCGGCATGCTCGTATTGTCATTTAACTGCAATAAAAAAATACCAAGCAATTTAATTGTGTTCTGGTAATCTAAAAAAATCTATTCTTTTATTGCCCAGCTCGAGGACTAAATCCTAGTCCTCACCAGTTTTACAGTTATACTACGTTGCTATGCCAAGGTAATAAATATCGTAGTTGCTATGATCATCAATCATGATTGATATTGCTATTAGATTCGCGGCAGTGCACGAAAGCTGTAAATCGCGTGTGGTCCTGAGTTATATTTACAATATGGGAAAACTATTTTAAAAGTATAGGTGCTTAGAATTGGGGAAAGGAATTTAAATTAATTGAATAAGTTGGCAAACATTTGGACATTTAGTTACTAGCCCCGTATCACAGATACACTCTTTGGAAGTCAGGTAAAGTTATGTTCTTACGACAGAAGCTAGTCAAATGAACAGCCTAAGCTCAGTTATTAACGGTGATACTAAAAGGGCAGATTAATCGTGCAAGTTGAGGTGATAGTTCTCCAGGGATCTTATAATAGTTACGAAGTTTGCTATATTATTAATATAGTTAATAGTAAATACTGGATATCTATGAGACCCTGGGAACAACCTGGTACTAACGATTAAATAATGCTGTAAAACACTGTCCACTGCGTCATTTGTTTTATTGCCTTAGTAGGCAAACGAGCAAGCGGTCCGTCTGATGGTAAGCGGCACCCATGGACTTGAGCAATGCGAGGGGCACAGCCAAGCCGTTGCCTACCGATGTGTGGCTCTATATAACTTAAGTTATATTACGTGATGTTTTTTTTTACTTTTTAAAGTCTAGTACGGCTTTAGCCCTTAGCTACGGCAATTAATATTTTTAGTATCACATAACAAGTACATAAATGGAAGACTTTATCACCGAGCATCGAAGTCCGTCGTCGCCCACCACGATGGCTAATTACGATGGCACTTACGAGGACATTAGAGACGCGTTAATCGCACCACTGTACCTTTCACGGAATCTATTATGATGTTATTCATATACTATGTACAATCACGTACACCAAACTATTTTTAAATAGTTCTCACCAAAATAATGTTTTTTTTTGTATTATAATACTACATCAATTTGTTGCTTTCTGAATATAGTGGTATTATAATATGGGAGATTTGGATTCGATTCCGCGTTCTTGGATCCGTCCGAGAGTTTGTGGTAAGCTAGGTGTCCGGTGGTAATAACTTTTCCAAATGATTCCTGCTATATGGGTGAAATAGTGTATTGCGTCGCTCCATATTAGTAATTATATATGGCCCTATATTAGTACTTTCCAAACTACCAATATCTATTCTACGATATATTAAATACGATAAATAGCACGTCATACAGTAGTGGTAGAGTAAAAACATCGAGTCTTTCTCATATAGTCTTTAGATCCTTAAAGATTGAAAACGCACGTACAATTGTTCTAATAGTCCATAGCTTATGAGGGGTGGTGATCACTTACCACTAGATCAAAAATCTGCAAGCAAATATATTAAAAAATCTATAAAACACTTACTACAACGACAGTACATAGATTTCATAACGATAGTTTCGACATCGTACAGCTCTCGTCGCTGCGCCGGCGCACCGCTCACTAATCGTTCAATAAACGCCCATTTATAACATAATTGTGCTTTATATACCCACACACGGTGCGAAACGGCTAAAAACATGACAAAACCACTTCATTACTGGCCATTGTTGCGATTTCAATCCACTTCCAATCGCTATTATGACGAAGGCCTTTTTGGCGCGGCTGTTTATTTTTTTCTCTAAAATTTTCGGTAGTTCCTTACACGTCCATTTGGAAATGATATTAAACGCCTTTCTACTTTCTATTGTCATATACTTCAGCAGCAATTAGACACAGGAGTAACATTATTTCAAATGAATTGATTGGATATTTAAAGGATCTTATAATAAATATGGGGAGAGTTCAGTATTGCGAAATTTATTTAAGGTAAATTCTTTAAATAGATAATTATATGTACCTAACTGTAGTTTATTTCTATTAACTAATTCGTTCAAACCTTTTCTAATTCATAAATAATGACGCACTACTAAACCTAAGTAGAAATAAATATTGTTCACAATAATGTAATTTTAAACTGTATTCGATACAGTAGGCAGAACTCAAAGGCAATAGGGAAGCGAATTTAAATCGATTTATCATTCGAGCGCATTCTCGTTAATTCGTCGCAAAGGCTTTTTGGGTCAATTCCTTTGCCCCGAGGGATGTTTAATGTGAGAAAAAAACCTTTATTGCAGACATATGGGGTTTTGAAATGATGAATTCGCGTTATTTATTAATGTTGCAATATGGCGTGATAACATTTAATAATAGTTATTATGATACAGTTTTAAAATGAAGTGAAAGTGGATTGATGAAAGTAGCTTCTGTTTTTAGCAAAAAGCGAATGTGTCGAGGTTTATAGAGGGAATGTAGTGTCGTAATCTAGATTTTTGTAATTAATATTAGTAGAAGAAAGGTGATACATGCTAGTAAAGTAACTTTTTATCTATTTTATACAAGGTTATGCTTTTATTAACGTCAGGGGAGCATTATAGTTATATCCAAGTTTATATACATGTGAAGAGGGAAATATTTGATGGAGATTTCACTGGTGGTAGGTCTCTCATTATGTAAGAGGCCGTCTGGGTGGGTACCACCGCAATGTCTATTTCTACCGCCAAGCAACAGTGTGCATGCACTGTTGTGTTTTGGTTTGAAGGACATTGTAGCCAGTATAACTACTGGACATAATGAGACTTAACATCTTATGTCTCAGGATGACGAGCGCAGTGGAATGCCACTCAGTACTTTGTCATTAAAGGTGCTGGATGGTGTTGCTACTGTTTATGGGTGGTCGTATCGCTTACCACCAGGCGAACGGCATGATCGCCTCGTCATTCAATGCAATAAAAAAAAAAAAATTGGATTAGAAGGAATATATAGGTATCTGGCCTTGTCAGGGCCCAGCACAATGAAGCAGAACAAACAAACAAACAACATTGTGACTTTGACAACTAATTATGTATGATTTGTTCATGAAAGCTTTTTTAAAATAATGCACCAATAGACATACCTAGTAGGTAGGTATTACCTACAGACAGCCCTAACTCTAACAAGACACAAAATTCCATAGATTTTTAAAGTCTATCTTTGATTGCGGTCTCTGATCTATCGTCAAAACCGAATGATATGTTCACGATTTATACTGCATTAATGTAGCCGTAATGCAATATATTTGCTCCTCAAATTGAATTCTTAGATACCTCGATCATTTGATTTATTTTAACTATAGAGAAACAGAATAGTTTTATTTTGTAACTTTATGGGGACAACCGTAATTGTAAGTGATCACAGTCCTCGCGGTGATACAAGGTGGACAGACGACCTTGTAAAGGTCGCAGGAACCCGCTGGATGCAGGCCGCTTCTGACAGGTTGGTCTGGAAATCTTTGGGGGAGGCCTATGTTCAGCAGTGAACTTCTAAAGGCTGAAGAAGAAGAAGACAGTCCTCGCATCGCATGGTGTGGTCAATAGTACATAATATAAAAGCCGAATAATAAAGGCCGATATCTTTAACCCATTAATGGAAATCGGTAGATTCCCTGATATAAACAGGCAAGTAATCTACAAAGTTTCAAAATTATTGCAATACACATATGACCTACTTAAATAAAATAAATACAGTTCACAAGCAATGACCATGAAATAAGAAAAAAAATAAAAAAGTGAGCTGTCAATTGTGGCGTGTGCTCTGATTAATTATAACGACATTTTAATTACAAACACAGTGACGGCTTTGTTACGAACACTATTAGCGGTAATTAGCTATCTATTGTGTATATTGTTAAAAGATCGTATACATAGCGAGGCTGGATAATTGTGCTTCCTTGATATAAATGTAGGTATGTGTTGTTTGCATATTATGTTTGTTATTTTTTAACAACGAACATGCGTAGGTTTCATCCATAAATTGAAAAAAATGTTAAAGTGGAAAAAATGGTCTTGCAGTATTTTTTTCTTCGAATAAAAGTGTACTAATTTTCTCAAAACAGTTAAACATACAAAAATTACACACAAATAGTTATATTCAATGTTTTAAGTACTGACGTCAATGACCATTTACCATAATTACATAGTACAAAATAACGTCTGTGCCTTTCATTACAATTCTAAAAACAAATGTAACATAATAACTACCTATGGATGTACACGTTAATTATTTTGAATTTCGTATTGCTACAATCGAAATCAACAAATGTTTTATATTCACCATTTTAAAATGATCCCTCTTGCATTACATTAAAAGGTGATTTCAGTTCAAAGTGTTACGCCTTGGGGAGGTTTCGAATTGGTCGCATTATACAAAGCATAACACCCTACCATCACGCGCATTGACCTCATAATTATAGTTCTCGTAAAAAGACATAAGGGGTTTATTTTAAATTTTTGAATAAAGTCCTTGCGAAATCAATAACGGCCAGTATTAATTACATTACTAAAGGTGAAGCAAATTAGCAGCTCTTACCTCTTGTATTATGGCTTAATTTAAAAGGAGTATTTCTGAATTGTCTATGGTTTGCTTAATTAATGTATTTTTTTAATTCCTGTTTAACATAGCTTCGCGGGGAAAATATGTTTGCGGTTTTAAAAATTATTTAAGTGTTGCTTTCGTTTCTTTTATAAAGAAACGGGACGTAACTATTGTATAGATAGTAGAACCCATGTGTTGTAATTTTATAAAAAAAAATATAAGTTGTTTACAGCAATTATTTTATTGTTTACGGTTCATCACCGCTTGTGTAAGAATAGTTACCGTAGTTAAAAAATTTACAACCTCGAATGAATATTTAAAATGTGACCGAAACCTTCGTGCGTGTTAGCTTTTAAAACCATTTTCATATGACCTTTCATTGATAAAGACTTAAAAGATATCGCGGGTCAATATAAATTAGTAGTAGAGTTACAGAAGGTGGAAAGACCAATTTTATTTGATCTGCTCTCCCTAACTAATATTCCTGGATGGGGGATCATTACAAATTGGTACGAACGATTAGTGGGCGACCAATTAACGTATAACAAACTTTAGTCCGTAACAAATTCTCGTACAGTTTTAACAATTTGAGTTTGAAACGTCGGTGTAATTTGACAATGGCGTTGTTAAGCTTAGCGTACAACGGACTGGTTAACCGACAAACACACTAATTAGGAGTGATTTTCATATATGAATTAAACATCCAAAACTATGCTCACCGACTCATCCAACTTAGAGA
Organism: Sphinx pinastri; assembly: GCA_947568825.1. Classification (NCBI taxonomy): domain Eukaryota; kingdom Metazoa; phylum Arthropoda; class Insecta; order Lepidoptera; family Sphingidae; genus Sphinx; species Sphinx pinastri. The sequence continues at coordinate 14,412,744 of OX387624.1, read as the reverse complement.
ACTTATCTAACACCTTTATTATTTATACACTAATAAATTATTCATCAAAATAACCACGCATTAGGTTTAAGTATGCGACTTGATACTGTGAATGTAAGATTGTGATTAAAAACGAACCCCATATAAGTAACGAGTTGAGCATTTAGTCGCCAGAGTGTGTTCTAGGCATACCGCAATGGGTTCCGGCACGCGACGCCGACATCAAACGCGTTCTGTTCAAACACACAGAGAAACCGACTAGGGCCTCGCCGAATTGATTTCACACAACACCATGAGAATATTGCGCGCTGCGTGGAATATTTTTGATTACCTATTAATCGAACCGTGACTTGCAGTTTTTGCGGTTACTGATTTTCGTTTAGTTTTTACTTGGAAATTAGCGGGATTTATTTACTGTCTTTTAATTTTAATAAGTTTTGGTGTAAATAAATACGAGATTTTTTTCTCTCTCTTAAGTGACTACTTACACCATACAGAGTATTATGTATTACGAAGAATAATCATTGAATGTTGAAAGAATTTGTAAAAAAATAAGCTAATTTCGTCAATATGATAAATATTATTTCTGCGCAGAAAACTTCATCAGATACCTAATCACAACAAACCTTCTAAACATCTTCATAAAAAAAAAAATATACTGCATCGAATTGAGAACCTTGTTTTTTTTTTTAAATTGGTAAACTAACCTTAACCAGTAAGACAACTAACGGAATTTTCAAACTTCTCGAAGCCTCTTTATTTATCTGACTACGACAGTCATGATTTCCTCAGAATGTCTCAATACATATCTATTAGAGCCAGGTTTTGCACAAGAAACAAGCCATTAGTTAAAACCTGCTGGCCATTATAACATAGGGACATTTATCTTGGTTTACACTTTGATCTATGCCCAACTAATCACTACGTTCCGAGGTCACTGGATGTCAAACGTTGATTACCCCTCCAATTACTATAGTAGCACGATTGATTGAGTTGTACATGACAAATGTATCTTCATGTTGACTAGATTTTGCTACTAAGTAATACGCGGCAATAACACATCGTCACCTAAGTCCATTATGGCATAGCGTGGATTTCTAAAGAATTCGAGACGAGGACTCGCTAATCTGATAGGATAATTCAATTATTTAACATGATCACTATTATTACGTTATAGGCCTGTTTTGAAAACGCAGTCAATTTAGAGATTTACAATGTGAAATTTTGGGTAGGTGCTACAGTTTATGGTTAGTCGTACGACGAGTAACTTGATTGCCTCGTCATCAAGCATAAAACTGAGTTGCTTAGGATATCTGATAATAAAAGTCCATGTAGTAATGTTATTCCTGAATTACCTACTAGGATGCCTTGTATCTAAAATTTCAACTATTCCCATAACTTATATAGCTTTTGGGTAGCCCACGCCGTCTAGTTCTTTATAGCACTATACATTTTGTAAGCTTTGGTGAGTACTGCCTTGCAGGAAAGTAATTATTGGGTACTGTGAGACTTATCATCACATGTCTTAAAATGATGAGCGCATCTCAATGCCTTGCAGAGCTTAGAGACCTTTAAAGCTTTTAAGTACAGGTAAATTCTAGTTTGCGATGTTGTTGCTACATTTTTGATTTGTTTCGCTCATCAGGCAAGCGACTTGATTCTCTCACTAATTAGTTCTTTCTAATCACGTTGAAACTATCAGATAAATTACAGTTTGGTTTGCATCTCTGCTGACTGTATCAATGAAGGGACCAGAGATTTATGTGCTTGGAAAGTTCTATGCAGTATTTGCTACCGTAGTAAAAATACGGCGAAAAGTCAGTGTACTAGTTGCGCCATACCCCTTCTAGGACAAAAGGCGTGAGTGTGTGTGTTGCTACCTTTGTAAGTCTTTTTCTAACTGACTACGGCGAAGCCAGGAAGGGTAATGACTGGTGGTAGGTCTCTCATATGTAAGAGTTCGTCGGGGTGGGTACCACCGCAATGTCTATTTCTACCGCCAAGCAGCAGTGTGCATGCACTGTTGTGTTTCGGTTTGAAGGACATTGTAGCCAGTGTAACTACTGGACATAATGAGACTTAACATCTTATGTCTCAGGATAACGAGCGCAGTGGAATGCCACACAGTACTTTGTAACTCCAGGTGCCGGATAGTGTTGCTACTGTTTATAGGTGGTCGTATCGCTTACCATCGGGCGAACGGCAAGCTCGTCTCGTCATTCAATGAAATAATAAAAAAATATATAATGTCTTACTGCTGACCACAGTCTCCTCTTTTACTAAGAACTCTTATTGAGAGGGTCTCAGACCACATGCTGGTCAAGTACCAGTTGGCAGACTTCTCATAATTTCAATTTTATTTTGTCAACAGATCTAATAATTGGTTCATAATATATTTCAGGGTTTGAATAAAAGTGAGCATATAGAACACATAATCGTTTATTTACACTAAGTAATATTCACATTATTTCCCAAAATACTCCGCTGAGCTGTCGTATAAAAGATTCTGAATGTAACTATATTAGGAACAAGAGTCTCCATAGTCAATATCACCAATAATAAATATCATGACGGAATTAAAATCAATTTCAAATTTCGTTTTAATACAAAACCAATGATTAATATTTAATACAATAAAAACCCGCACATGTATTTCTAAAAATGGTTTTATTGATGTATCTAAATTATATTCTCTTTATAAAATACGACTTGTTGAAGTTATTTTTTGTTGAGTTTCAAACAAATAATGACTTTATGTAAAGGTGATATCGACTCAGGTACAATAATAAATACATTTTGATAAAAAAAACAAGTTAAAACTATTGATTGTAAAAATGATGTGTGCAATAACGTTGTGTTTAGCTACATGTTTCGGTTTATTTATTTTAAAACATAAGTCATATTGTAATGGAACCGTATTTTACTACTCCTAGGTAGTAAAACGTTATAGTTTTCTAATAAATTTTAATTAAGAGCCAACTGATAAAGTTGTGTGTAAATAACTCATTATTACTGCAGTAATGAAAGAACTTGCATTATAATACACTATACGTTTTTTCAAATATATTCATATAATTTTATAAATGACTTCTTTCATTCTATTGCGATTCATGGACATATACCACTTACTAATTTGTAATTAGTAATTATTTACCAATCAAAAATTAGTTTACGCTCTATACACTTCGAATTACTAAACTTTGTTAAGATAAACTACTTTGCTAATGATATTTTAAGAACGTTTCTCTATTCTAACTATACATACATTTATATGTACAAAATAACTTATTCGAGTAAGATGACTGGCTGTAGAAACCATAGTTTTATTGCACAAGAAAATGAAGGAACATAGATGATGATCTTATTACAGCATTTATCGATTGTCTATGACCCAATTTTAAAGGTTAATTATATTCTTATAAATAAGTAAAGAAATAATACCTAATATTATAGTAACAACTTACATCAGAGGTAAATAATTATGCTTTAAAAAGTTATTACCGTTGTCTATAGTCCAGTCATCATACCCAACCCACAATAAATAATTTAGGAATATCTCTATAAAATGTTAAGTACTTAAATAAAACCAACTATCACATTTATTTCAAACGAAGCTTCTTCATTAAGAGTTTTTGTACATTAACAAACTACGCTGTCAGATCTATAGTTTTTTATTATTTACATGATACGTAATTATCCATGAATTACTATTATTAGTGAAGAAAACATCTAAAGTCACTATTAGAAAATTTAAGATGCACAAAAAGTTCATTTATTCGAGTCAATCGATATTTCAGTCCATCAAATCGATACGATTCAATAATCGAGCGCGCGTCGGTCGAACGCGACGGCCGCGCGCGTCATCTCGTTTCATTTCGAAGCGTTCACCACGAGGTTGGTCGCCGCCTCCTCACTCGCTCCTATGCTCATGGCTTTCTTCTTTAGAATACCCAAATCGGTAACGTTTTCTAAGAAGCTTTTATGAGCCGATAGGACCTTTGCACTCTCCACATCCTTCTTCAACTCCTCCATATCTCGCTTCAGTTTTGCTCGTCTGTTTTGGAACCACGTGATTACTTGAGCGTTAGACAAGCCCAGAGAACTGGCTATCTCGTCCCTGTCCGCCGGCGACAAATACTTCTGGTAGAGAAATCTTTTCTCCAGCTCGAAGATCTGGTGGTTCGTGAAAGCCGTTCTGGATTTCCTCTTCTTTTTCGGCTGTGGCCTCGAGTTGAAGAGGTTGAGGTGATTTGACTGACCATCTGGAACAAGCGAACGATTTGCTATTAGTCTCGGTTATTACACCGTTGAGAGATTTCTGCTAAAGTGGCAAATTGGTGCGATTAAAATAAAAATGGGTTTTTAGTGAAACGATTGCGTCAAACTTGTTTATCCACTAATGGCATAGTATGCGTTCGAATTTCGAACTAAAGAGATCAAGCCTGTTGCGGTGACAGAGGGACTTTGAAGGAACTGATTTAATTTGTATAAAAAGATTAGAAGTCAAATAAAACTTTTTTACAAAAAAATTAAACCGCCGAAAAAACTGAAAAGCAAATAATAATAAACATTTTTTATTTAACTTTAATAACTAAGTTCTTAAACTAATGTAAGTATACCTATGTAATTTGGGGTCAGCGCCAAACACTACGTAGCGACCGACACTACGCGCTTTATAATTTTTTGTGGCTATTAACTACAAGCTTAATTTTTATTATTAATACACAACTCAGCATTAAAATCTTTGAGTAAACAATAAATCGCCTCTTTTTCCCACCCTAAGGGTAGATTTTTTCCAAATTTACATGGGATTAATTTCGAAGTATACCCTATCCAATAAAAAAAGACTTATTAAAATCGGGCTACTCTGTAAAAAGCGATGCGTGGCCATACAAAAAAAATATACGTCGACTTAAGAACCTCCTCCGTTTTTTTAGTCGGTTAATAAGCCTTATAATCTATAGATAAGAACGTCGCGTTTTCTACTTTTCTTTATCAGGCACTAAAACATTATTCGAGTCTATGATACTGCAATAAAGCGCCCGCAGCGCTAAAATGTAACATGTCCCTCATAAAAAGCACAATAAAAATACACCCAGGAATCGTTACATTTTAACGAGTTAACAATCATATACGGGCCAGTTCGTAAAATGTATTTTATAATGAAGAAAAACAGTATGTACCTACTAACGCAGCGCAGAAAATTGCAAGTGCCCCATGAGCAATTACGCGCTTAACGTAATTTAATTAGGTTTTTTATGTAGCTTAGTATTTACGTCTCGTCAAAATTTAACGAGTAGAAAGTAAATTGTAAGTGAATAATAAATTATGATTTTTTCTTGTTCTTGGCTGAATTATTTTTTTATCTATGGCTGTTTTTGTCTTGTTCTAACCTTTACGTATAATCTAATAGTTCGAGATTTGTAGGAATCCTTGAAGCTATATAGACAATATCAACGAGTTTTATAAAGGTGTCCTTAAAACCACACTTATGATTTCCTTTACACAACTATTCCGAAGGTCAATAAAAACAATACGGTTAATGCGTGGTTTACCCCTATAATCGTAAACACAAAACTTAATCAAACATATCTAGTTTTTAGATCAGCTGGAAATAATTTTCCACGCGCGTGATATGAGAGCGGATATGAAGCGGCGGCAACAATGACTATCTACATCCGGTAGGTTATCTTACAATTTTCTATGGTTCGAAATTACGTTAGTTGTAATTATTTTTTGAAATTAGCTCGTTTGTGTTTACGGTTTTGGGTTTCTATTTTAATGGCATCGCTTTGACTAGAATAAGTTGGAAAGTCGCGTACAATCAACGACAGGTTTGCTTTGTAGATTATTAATTTATTTTCTCCTTGTAAAAGGAGAGTGATCGAAAAGTCTAAAGAAACGGAATTCGATTTTTGAACTTTACCGTTCTAATATTATTGAATTAGCTTTTGCTCGCGGCTTCGCCCGCGTGAACGGGTTTTTCCGGGTTAAAAGTTCCACTTTTTATTTCCCTGGGATAAAAGTAGCCTATATGTTAATCCAGGACATGATCGACGTATGTGCCAAATTTCATCGAAATCCGTTTAGTAGTTTCGGAGATGTGCAGTAACAAACAAACACAAAAACAGACAGACAGAAATAAAATTACAAAAATCGCTGATTTGTGTTCCATTACTCTTCTTTAGTCATCCGCTTTCTTTTTATCACATTTTTTTTTATTTAAAAACACACCGGTTCTACTGCTTTATCATGTGTATAGATAGATTTATTTATGGAGAAATGTTAACCATACTTTCATGATTACTATATCAAACATTCACCGGTCATTTCTCATTGACCAGCGCTTAACAATTGCGCATCGTAAAACTTTACGTGGATTTCCAGATCACACCGGCATGCGGTCTACCACAGGAATTAATAAAAATATCCCATTACGCGAAGATGTTTGTCGTTAACCCAAACTGCCTATGCATTGTCAGCTTATTGGAATGCCCAACATTGTATTAATGCACAATTACCACGACCACACATTAATACTCCGCGGTTGAAGATGATAAAAACGTAATGCGTTTATTTTATTGAATAATGCATAAAAAAAGTATGGAGGCGTCAGGACTTCGATTGATTTTCCATCGGTTGTCGCAAAAAGTTAGTTTTACAATCATCTGCTCGGTACCAAATATGGATAAGGGATCTAAAGTGATTTGTACGATATACTGCCTCTGGTAATCTCCTTCAAATTCTAATGACAATATAATTAAGCCGGCGTTGATCAATTATTTGAGACTTCATCGTCTCTTATGTTATGGCTTGTAAGAATATTGTTATTATAAACATACAATAAAATATTTTCGATTGTAGTCATCCGAAATATATAGCTGTTATAAAGTCTGTGAAATTAATCACCTAGAAACTTTATCGTATTTATCTCACCTCAAATTTTACACGTTCGCAGTCACGACCAATTATTGAGAACGTTATAAACGGTATAATAAAATATTTAATTACTAAAATGCACTCCAAAACGGTGCAATTTCGCGAATATGCAGATGACCGTTTTATTTGGAAATACCTAAAATAAACAACATAATTTGTTTATATATTCTTGTGGGTTATAGATTCGCATTCGTATAAAATTTTATTCACGTTATATTTAATTTTAGCTTCAGATTTTACGGCGGTTAAACACAGCTTGATTGATTACCAGTTCTTACGAATAGGAATTATCCAGGAAAAACACTGCCAAAACAGAACTTACAAATGTGTCCTTTTTACCGGTCCGAAAAAAACCCCAAGAGGAATACAAAGTGCTTTATAATATTTTGATAAATGTGCTCGCAGAACAGACCGGGCACAACATTTGTATTAATCAGAACATAATCGCATCCTTAGCGAATCCGCACCTCAATTAGGCGCAAACAAAACATGCAAAAGTGCCAAAAAACGATCAGCTCAAAGACATCGTTAGGCGGCAAAGCAAAAAATTTCAAATCAGACACGCCAGTGCATTAGCACACCACCTGACTTTTTGGCGTTTCGCCGCATTAAACAGATTCTCGGTAAGTGGAAATAATAGGTATATGAGTACAAATTGATCTTTCGCACTTGCTTTTTTACTAGAAGCTAGAAATGCTATGATACACGCTTGTGCGTGATAGGTTGGAAAATATGCCTAATTGTTTCGCGATGGGATTTCTAATTTGCAGTACCTTTATTCCCCTGCATTATGAAAGTTTCAACTATAGATACCACGTTACCTTTGAAGGTTACTTTCTATAATTATTTTACTAAAATACCTTTTAATTCAGAGCGCATTAACTCTATACTTTTTTTTACTAAGTCAAGTTTATATCCTCTGTAATTCCATTATATGACTTCTTTATATACCAATTAATTAATTCCTTATTTGCCATAATTTTCTTTACTTTCCCGTAACCCCCAAACGATGTGTAAATCTATCGGTTTTCATGTTACTAAGGTGTTAATACAAATTTAAATAAGAGGCAAAATTTTCTTATCATTTTTTACTCTCGGGCTTTGGCATGTCACTGACAGTTGAGTCAGCCGAAAAGCATCCGAATGATCAATCACTGCAAACCTTTGATGTGTCAAGAGCCCTTTATACCCTTCACGCGTAGATTCAAAAGACGAATAATTTCCTCACATCGTTTACCAGGTCAAACTCCTTGAAATTACGTGAAGAGAATCGAGACTTCCTTCGGAACTTTTTATGTCATGTTGTGGGTGTTTAATTAATTCCTCAATAACATCACGTACAGCCTGTGAGGGGCAGACTGACCCTGTCTTCCACCGCGTTTAAATTTAAAACGTGATGGCAATTTATCTGTGGCTTCTATTGCTGTTTTTATTGTAGCGACAACATAAAGCGTTGAACAAAGTTGGTAATGGAAAGGTTGTTGAGCGAGTTAATCATTGTTTGATGTGACTAAGTGGATTGGCCTTCGGAATCAATGAAGTTACGAGTTCTTCGGATCGATACGCACGTATTCCTACATTTGGAAAGATCTGTTTTGTTTCGTACTGAACAGTACATATAGTTATTATAGATTTAGTACTGCTGAAGTGTAATTTAGAGTATTTTAATGTGCTTATTTTCATTTGCTTATATTCAAAGTAGTATAAAAATAGACCCATCCATGCGGCTACTAGCCGATTGTGCCAATAACTTGTGGAACTTGATTTATTAAATTACGTATCCAGTTTACGTGACCTTGGAAGCATTTGTCTCATGGTTATTATCCATTATATTGATATTCATTGCTGCCATACTTAATTTTAAATTGATGGTTAAACACGAAATGGGAGCAAATTCCTATGAATAACTTAAACGACTGGGCATATCTGGTATTGATATTTGTATGTATTGGTAACCATAATTACAATATTCGTGTAATATTTTGGTTAAATATCTAAAAGTTAAATTTAACCACACCCATACATTCACTGTCAACACCTATGCTGGCCTTTGGGTACCAAATAAGTTATTCGATAATAGCCCAGGTGACATTTTAAAGGCTATCGTATTGATCAGGCTTTAATAAATAACTTCATTTTTTTTAAAATTTTTTTTGGACAGATTTATTTATAAGTGTCATGCGGAAATTAAGAAGAATAAGTCACTGTCGATAAAGAAGATTCCAATGAAAATGTCTTGCAATTCGTGATATATTAGTATCTGCAATGCAACTTGTCCAAATATGAATGCATTAGCTGCACCTCTGCCTAAACTTACGGGAAAAAAGATTTAAACTGTTTATAATGACATATAAACGCTAGTTAAGATCGAAAACAACACGTTCGTATCCGAACATTCATCGATAAAATTGGAACCTGATGGAAATCTGTTTCTAACCAACGTGACGTTTGAACAATGGTCTCGGACGGCGCGTTAACTACAAATTGAATGTCCTGTTCAGTTTTTTCGTCCTGCACACCTTGTTATGCGGATAGCTGTTGAATAGAACACACCAGACGGCTCTAATGCTATTGTGCGAAAAAAGCGTGACAGAATCGAATTTCACGTGTTGACTGCTTTCATTTTTTCACGTGTTGATTGATAGCCTGAGATTGGGTTCATGGAATGGGTTGTGTGGTATGTTGGAATGATTTAAAATTTACTTCTGGGTGGGTTTTGGTTAAAAGGTGCGAATGTTAGGATATTTTCCAGCTTGAATTCGAATTTTTAAAGTAGATTATTCCAATAATATTTTAATTTTGCAGTGAACAAAGTTGTTCTTCAGTAATTTTAAGGCGTAAGGAAATAATTAAATAGTCATTAAACTTTGGAAAAGATTTTCACATGGAATTTTAACAATCTATAAAAGGTAAACAACTCCATTGCGTCAACTATAAATAACAATTATATTTAACCGACTTCCAAAAAAGGAGGAGGTTCTCAATTCGTGTGTTTGTATGATTTTTTTATATGTGTACACACTCATTTATAAATGTAAAGAAATTGACTTTTTATTCAAATAAAAATACGACTCGTTTAATAGCTCATAACCAGCGCAATAAACGATTACATAATTGATACTGGCATCAAAACCTTAGAGAATATACAAAAAAAGGTAATACGTTTAAAACTATCAAAAACAGTAGACGCCACAGACGCAGTTTTTGTATGTAACTAAAAAATTACATACTTTATTATAACTTGATTTGTATTCATGCAATCGTTTGTAGTAATTATTGTATTATTCATTTTAGTTTTTTTTGGTAGCCGACAGCAGGTCATTATGACTAGTTCTCGTACGTGTCCGTTTTGCATAATTATCGGGAATGAGGTTACTATCAGGTAATTTGTTTTCGTGTTTACTTCATATAAAATGTTCCAGTATAGTATGCTTATTATAATGGATTTATGGTATGACGGTTTGTTATAGGTGGTTTCTGATGGTCATTTTACTATCAGTCATTGTAGTCACTAGTCAGTCAATGATGAATGAATGCCCAAATAAAATAACTGCTTGACTAAATTGTTACAAAACAGCACAGCAAGATATGCAAATAAGACACATGTTGCTCAATCAACGGTTAATAAAAGTTTATTTGTCTAAAGCAAAAAATAACATCAAAAACTAGACGTTGACGTTTACAGTCATCTGTTTTGACATAACGTCATCCGTTTGACACGTGGAGACACGAATGGTTACCAACTCAAAAATTAGGTGGGTAGGGACACCATACGATTTTTTATGTTACGTCTTACATTTTTGTTGGATTGTATTTATTTTGTTTTTGCTGAGTGACTTCTCTTTTGGAGGCATATTATACACCTACTAGGAAATACGAAATCTTGTATGTAATTACCCTGTTTCTTTTTTATTTTTGTCCACTAATGCAAATGCATTAGTGGACAAATAGTGGGTAATAGTGGGTAAATACCCAGGTTATGAATTTCTTTTTTAAGATGTATTAGCTTATAGTAGCATGTTATTATTTAAGAATAATTCGGTAGCATGATAATTACCATTCCGGATGCAGAAGTGGTAATCATGTTTTTTATTCGGCATATTTTAATGATGAATGGCAAATCTTTAATTTATCCTCCGTAATAATTTTCAATTAACTGATGCCATGTATTACTAGTATAATTATATGTTATTGATCTAGTTTTTAATAGTTTTCTTTGCTCTTTTTGCGTCTGCAATTATTGGTTTCGCGGAAGATTCGGTTGCAACACAATTAACGAGCATTTACTGCATTGTTTTATTTTATAAAGTATCATAGATGAATTACAAAAACATGATTATATTTTTTATTATTTTATATTTTTTCCCGTCTTACAAACTTATTTTATTTGAGATGATTTAAAAGACGAGGCCATTGAAAGCTTGATTGTGTAGTTTATTTTTTCGTTTTGTCCTATCAAGTCATTTTACATGGGCACACCACAGCGGCATTATTAAAACACATCCACAAAGTATCGTTCTGGTTTAACGGGCGGTTTAGTGGCACGGCCGATTTGTCCCATACGAGTGTATCGACTTAGTGACGGACAGACGTACTTTGTGATGCCGCCACATAATGGCCCGTGACACTGACTGTTTTTGCTTCTTAATTAGGAATAAGTATCCGGTTAAGTGCTTTTATTTTTGCTGTGTATGTTAGATGTGTAATTGTTACAATTATATTCATTAGCCATTCAAATCTATTGATACTACAGGCATGGGTTCAAAAATATTGGATTTGCATTTAGATATCCTTTATCTGATTTGAAACGGCTCGGTCGCGATATTTTACTTCAGCGTTTATGTCGGCAATATTAACACTATAACTCCAAAAGTCGAGAATACGTGAGTACTGAATGTGTGTTTTAGGGGCACATCCAAACCGCGACCTTCGTCTCTACAGTTCGTTCCATTCCCATTTGTATCGCTGCTTGAAGATATTAAAGTTTGATATTAATTTTATCATGCATAATTTGCGGCATAATCGACTTTGTTCTAGATATTTAACGGTGAATTATTAACTCATTAGTTACATGATGTATGCACATTTTAAACGCATTATTAAATCGCGCTACATCTATAGATCGTATACGATTTACACAAGCCCCTTCACACCCGTTAAAGGGTTATTCTTATATCTATCCTCCATGGTTATAATAACGGATTATGAGATTGTTTGTAGGTGTGTACAGTGAAAACAAACAACTTGACAACTGCCAATTTGACAAGCGAATGAACAGCGGTTGAATCAAATCAAAGATCAAGTGATTCGGATGGCTGCGGTCGGTTCGCAGAATTTATGTCAAATAATACGGATTCTTTTGTAAATTGAGTTTTTTGCCCACCAACTCTGATTGGGTGGTGAAAGGTGAAAGAATATTAATGGGTTAAACGTAATGCGGGCTGCATTACGCTTAACCCAAACGATGACACTAGTGACCAAATCGTTGAATTAGTTTAACGTTTTTTGTGTACTATTAAGAAGTGTGAAGTGCGTAAATAGTGTAGTATTGCGTAATAATAAAAAAATAAGCTTTCGTATTCAGTGTTCCTGAAACGAAACAAAAGTTCATAATAAAATATTTGTCTTGTCTTTGACGTTCAGGAAATGAAATGCCTGTAGTTTCTGTTACGGAGAACCTAGTGCGGAAAAATCCTATGTACGTAGTACGTACTTATTTGTCGGATGTATTTTTGCATTCACTGACTTCATGCATTGAATTTTAGTACTCCGTGTGCAAAGATTTTGTAACTCATCAACTTCATTGAAATTGCCTGCTTCATGTGATTTACGGTTTACTGTGATCATGTGTTACGTGCAAGTGGTTTTTGAAGTGGTTTCGGTGATTTACGGTTTATTGTAACTGTACGTTTTCATAAAATTCCGACGTAGTGTGAATCTCGGATCTCTTAAGCGTATTTGACTAGTTTATTCGCAGGTAAACGCTGCCGGTATCTGGCGCGTATTCAATGCAACAGTTATTTATAAATGAAAAATTACCAACAGTAAATTACATGTTTATTGAAATTATAAATCAAAAGTAATTCGTTCGTACCAAAGAGATTTTGATTAATGCTATGTGAATTTATTGGTATCGTACCTGGTTTTAGCTGAAGTAATCGATGCTCTGCTCACAATATTGCGTTTACACTGTGCAGATAGTAGAAAATATTTGGCGGGTATCGTTCTACGATCAAATGTTTAATCCAAATATAAATACAACGTTATTTCACCTAATATATTGACTGGGTATGAATAAATACTACTTTACTAAAGTGTTAACCTTAAAATAGCAAATAAACTTTACTAAAATATCTGATTGAATCATATGCAATCATATGCTTTTTATAGATTCTTTTCTCGATGACTATTAGATTGTTTTTCAATTGCATGAACTTATTTAGCTAAATGCAGGTTTACACTTATTACTATTTACTAAGTATAAAATATTTTTAAGTAAATACTTATTTATAGCTATACCTTATTAAACAAGGTCTTAGTTGTACCCACTAAAATAATTTTATTCATTTAAATGTAACTAACAAGAAATATTAATGAAATAAAGTCTTCCAACATCATTAACGAATAAAAAATATACAGTTCTAATCGGCGCACCCACATAAAACTATTTCACGTATTACATGTATACCCGGTCACTCGGGAGCTTTTATAATGAAATAATTTAACTTTGCCTGAAATGAAAGTTACCGATGAACCGTTTTATGCAGGAGTTTATTTGGTCCATAGATTACTATCATAAAACGATTTCACCTATCCATCACATGATTTATTACAGCACTAGGCCACGTCACGACTCCTAAATTTAGATGTTCCGGTAAACCAGGGGCGATAGTGTCGACGCAAGTTAACGTTCGTTAATCTTAGCAATGCGATTTTACTGTAAATTCAGTTTAATTTAAAAAAAATCTTTATAATGGAGTCTATGGTGGCCAGTTTCTTCAACTGTATTTTTTTTTAAATTATAACATATGTTGGCAACTCTTATAACTATTAATTTAGCTACGTTTATTTTGGACATTCTTATGACTTTTACTTAAGCTATTCCTTTTACAGTTTATGAAGAAGTTGGCTGTAACAACGTTTAGAATTGTCGACAATACCGCCCCAGTAACCACATTCTCACGGGCGGTTCACACGCCGGCCAACATTCGGGTGCGCACGTCGCCTTACGGTTTTATGGCCCGTTGGACGCGAGATTTACGGAAAAAATCATTTTGAAATTACCATTTCGATTGTCATTTTGTACATAGCACCCGGTGAAACTATGGGAAATGTTTCCATCGCGGCGTCCAAAGGAGGGTAATGATTTATGGGCAGTTTTTTGTCTCTACCATGAGTTTAAATGTCAAGTACACGAGAACTATGAAACTTATTTGGATTCTTTATAGCTTAGTAATTGGTTTATTGTTGTTTTAGGTTTACACACACAAAATGAAAAATAATATCTATTTATATTATTAAAAAAAAACATTAAAACCCAAGAAAACTTTGCCGTAATTAAAATATTATTTGTCTCATAATTAACGTTGTCGTCTTCTAATTAGTTTTAGTTAATTAATCCCCAAGTGAAATTAATTAAAATGATTGCACATGCGTTCCCAGGCATGTTTGTAGCCTACGCCAGAAACGCTGCGTCTCATTACCAGCAATTAGCATGGCATAAATTACACGACATTGTTTGGCATAAGCGTTGGCGTTATAATTACCGTTACCCACAACACTGGCGTGTATAAATGTAATTACGGTAATACAGTTATGAGGATTAATATGACACTATTCCTATTTTAAAAGTGCTGAAAATACAAAGATGCTAACTTAGAATAGTGCAATAACAGGAAGATTTGTAAGCGTCAGAACGGTAATGAGCTTGTCTTTCTATTTAGAGGAAATTATGTGTTTTTCTCTGCACTTTTAGTTTACTTTGATTTAGCCAATTAATTTTATTGAAATTAATTGGCTAACAAAGCTCGACTCAACTGTTAGTTTGCAACATTTGCTATTGCATGTATATAATTTACTAACTCAATAAATTGCATTATCCCAAGTACGCATCATCATTTCA
Organism: Sphinx pinastri; assembly: GCA_947568825.1. NCBI lineage: Eukaryota > Metazoa > Arthropoda > Insecta > Lepidoptera > Sphingidae > Sphinx > Sphinx pinastri. The sequence continues at coordinate 14,397,704 of OX387624.1, read as the reverse complement.
TAAAATTGGCACATATTGTAACAAGTAAATTTAAACAGACCGCCTCATTAAGTTTTGTAATTACGTTGATGTATGCTTTGTAAATACAATATCAATAATTTTTATATAATTTCCTATGTTGATTCTCCTTAATCAGTACCGTCATTAGCGGTAACATCAAAGCTGGCGCCAAAATATTGCCCAAACAAAAATTATCCATATCCACGGGTATAAATCAAAGGCGCTTCACTAATAATTATTGAATTCCTTCATGCTATGCTAGGGCTGTCATTCATTCTGGTACAAGAATTCTGGTTCATAGATATGTCTCGGTAAGTGAGCTGGTTGTTCCGGTTTAGGTAATAAACTATGTACAGAATGAGCGAATGGCGCTATTGTTGTGTTTAATTTATTACTGACTCCATTTGTTAGTTGCTCATATACATATAGTAAATTATAAATGATTAAGTCGATTGAAACCCATTTAAATGTGCCCAAAGATCGATAGACGCAGCGATAGTACACCTGGGTGCAAATTATCACCAGAGTCCAAGTTTATCAACATGCTAGAAGAATCTTGTCGACCTATAAAGGTGATACGGGAGTTGGAATGAGGGTTGGGATTTGTTCATTTTCCGGAGATCTCATCGAAAGCTATACTCATGCAATGCCGCTATTTTACGCAGATTTTCTCTGAAAAATCGCTATACCTTGGTAGAGTCGTCCGTCAACACTATAAACAAATCTGTATACATGTAAGATTTTACTACAAACTGAAAGTTTTAATCCATCTATACGAAATATCTCGATACGCCTTAGGGCAGCCCTATTAGTTCTGAAAAAACGGTATGCGACAAAAAGGCGGGCGGTTAGAAAAACGTTGCACGCGTGGAGTACCACAGTTAGCTCACAGTCCGTGACAGAGTAACGACCGATGTTTATCGGAACGCACTCTCCGCGCAGTTACATTGAAAAAGTTTTTGACTTTTGTGGGACATACCTTTTGTTTCGTAGAGGCCAGATAACTATTAAAGTTAGCATCAAGTAAATTGACCATTACTGGTTACGTTACGTTTTGCCCTTTTTTAAAGCAATCGAATGTTGGAATGCCGCATTTCTACGACAAACACTTTAACTACTATTAAATATTCCAATACTAATTAATCTATTTTAGTTGTATAATGTTTTGCCTTCTACCTTTGAACTCAATTAAAAAATCATTCAAAGAAGAAATAACATTTGATAACTAAAATAGGTTTACAAACTGTTTATGAACATGGTGTCTAATAGCACTTAACCATAATTAATGCAAAATCTCGTAAATTGCACACATTATTAATTTAAAACCATTATTGGCAGTAAATAACCCGTGTGTTGGCTGTTATTGCCGTAAAATTATTCAATATGATAACTAGATTCGATTGAGAAGGAGTAAGTATCTTGTATGATGTATCCAACGCAATATGTTTGCATCCATTATACCCATATATTATAATAATATTTTCACGCTATGCATTAATGCAGGTACGAATTAGGTAAATTCACATAGGACAAATAAAACGCTTTTTATAAAGCATAATTATATTTTTAAAACGATATGTAAACATATGTTTTTTAAATTCTGTATTTGCTGGTTATAATTACAAGGGGAGGCTTTTTATGTTATTAGTGTAATTCTATATGTATTTTTTAAGAACTCATGCGTGTAATGAAACTTGAATGAATTGCTTATAGTAACTTAATAATATAAAATTAGCCAACCTTATCGTTCTTAGACCACTAAAAAATGATGCCGACAGACGTGCTTTTTTTCATTACATCTTTTGTATAATAATTTTTTTTTTTTTTTTTTTGTCCCTGACTATTCTGCCAGTAGCCTGACGAGGGTCGGCTTTTCTGGCCACACCGGTCTTTAGGGTGAACGCTGGTGCGCTCGCAACCCTGAATTTAAGCAACCATGCTGAGGGCAACCCACTAACGGGTTACGAGCCTCGGCTCAGGACGGTCGCTGAGGGGAGAATATGAGACATTCAACGATTAGTGGGGGGGAAGGATTTTTTCCTAATCCTATCAGTTCGAGTTGTTTACATCGGCACCCGGGCCGGAACTGTATACAATTCAAATAACCTAGCGGTAGAATGGTAGCAATATTTTTAAAGGCCTGTTACCAAGTTTAAAGAAATCACTGATTTAATACGACAGTAATTGATAGTATTATTATTATTATTAATTGATAGTGTAATGTAATTTACTTACTATATACGCCTCTGTTTCAAACAAAAATTATTCATATGCTGCATAATGGCTGTACCGTAATTACCCAGCAAAGCCAAGTAATAAATTGAATTTTAAATTATTTCTCTGAAAAGGCAGGTTAAATCATAATTTATCTTTTGTCTAAACTACTAAACGACCCTATTATATATTTGATTTATTTATTTCTCGAAAAATACTGGTATATAATTAAACAATGAAATAAAAAGACCTTCTTTTTCTATAGCACAGGCGAATTGTGCACATAACTTCTACTGACTTGAATTTGTAAAATCGCGAATTATGTTTTATCAACTACCATAATTTATAGCTACACATAGTATGTAGCGTACTAGAAGTGATTACAAATAGAAAATGAATTCTTGAATGTAGGTTTTCTCGTTGAATACTCATATGAAGCGCCCTTGATCTTTAGATATTTAGCGTCCAAAGTCTTGGTTCGACACACTCGCTTTAAACTTACATATCGCCGACAATCGAATGGCACCTGTTTAGAGATGAATTGCCTGTTGGTACTCGCGGTGATATGGTTAAAATCCTACTTAACTACAAGTAAAAGCCGCGTTTACTTTGAACTCGCAGCGACGTGATAACTTTTTTTAATACCTCTTCAGTCGCAAGTAGTCAAAACAAACCATTTGAATGCCCTTGAACACGCCACTTGAGTTTATTGCCTCTTTTTATTTTACGATATATTTATTGCTTTTTTGTGCACGTAAAATATCTATGCGCGTATAGAATTGTGTCTATGGATGAGGGTTTCTTCACGTGCATCGTTAACGGTAATCAGATAACAGATTTCCAGGAATATTCAAGTAATAAAATGTATGGTTTCATGAAGAAACGTATGTTTATTATAATGTTCTATAAGTTAAGGTTAAAATCATGGAGCTAAATATTTAGGTATAGGCTAAGGATTAAATAAAAGTGTTACTGTTTTTCATACAGCCAATTACAGATACTTTTATTGTCCTCTAAAGGTGAATAACCAGGCTACACCGTGACGAGATAACGAGTTTTTCATCTACTTAAAAATGACCATATAATATCGTAACACGTGAAAATGAAAAATTAAATTGTTTTCTTTTTCATAAAGACCTTGGCATGTTTTCTCTCGCTGCTTACAAATGGACTATGGTGTAATCTAGATGTATAAAGTCTATCTATCTTACCCTAAAGTCCGGTGTGACCAGAAAAGCCGACTCTCGTCAGGCTACTGGCCGTTAGGTCCGCGTTAAAAAAAACTGTCTATTATGGTCAAGAGCAGAAGGAATTAGTAGTGTCGAATGCAAACAAATATGAACAAAAGTGTAGTAAAATATTCCTATATAACATTATATTTGGAAGCTATGATTAAAGCAAATTCATATAATGTCCCTCCGATTCTCAATTATACGAAAAAAACATAACAGCTATATTTTGTTATTGCAATAACAAAGTAATTATTATAAACAATTATAAGAAACTACAAATAATGATATGTTGTGAAATAAATACTTATATCTCATAAACAAACATTAGAAATCAACCTCAAAACGTAATTATAAACTTCAAATAGTTTTCTAACTGATTATATTTTTTATTACTTTAGATTTAACATTTAAAAGTAATGATTATTATCTGTGTAATACAATTATTTTCAAACCATTATTATTTATTACACACGACACTTATTAACATAATTAGTTATTACTGTTTTTTCACGTTTTCTCCATTATAGAAAATATATTTTGTTTTGGCCTTATAATCAATTTGTAAACCCATTATTATTAATGAAATTATTTAAATAAACGACAAACACAACTGATGATTCGAATACCTAATGGACAGCAAATAAAATGAAATCAAAAGATATTTCGGAACTGGCAAATAAATTAAATTAATCGATTTTCTAAAGGATATCAGAGTGTAAGGAATAGCATGTTCTCAACTAGAGAGCGACAGCTGCGGTGTACGCATGGGAAAAAAATCGTTTATAGAACAAACGTACATTACATAATTATGTCACCCTATCACATCATGGGACGGAATATACTTGGCGAAAAGTGGGTGCACTAGTTGCGCCTCTGCCTACCCCTTCGGGGATAAAAGGCGTGAGCATGCGTATTGAATAAAAGCATAATTTTAGAATAAGTGCTACAAAAGGTTTTCAGAGATTACTATAAAAAAATCTAGATCTCAGTACCTCAACTAGCTCTACTATAACAGTGCGTCCTACATATTTAGCAAAGTATGAAAAAATATATCTCAAATGCACGTGGGCACACTTTTGAATGACAAACGAAGATCAGCTGTGGATACCAAGCTGGTGCAACCACTTAAGCCACGGGGCGAGAAATAACAGAGAACGATAAGTGGCGCCAGCTAGCCAGACACACGTCATATATTCATTCGCACTTCTCATCTAGGTAGAGTTGTAGTAGCGTAAAGGCACATATTGGCCAGAATCATCTAATTGATAATAATATCTATGACAAGAGCATTTACCAATATAGTTAGTTAGAACTCTTTAGTCTATATATATGTGAAGACTGATTTATGTAGTTTAATTTTTATCAGAGGACCTTTGAAAACAGTGTACTCCACATACGAAAGGAAAACTTAATGAAAGCAATCGATATAACTACCAGCGGATCTAATTATCTCTGCTATGATTGGTGTATTAGCTAATTCAAAATTTTTAAATATATTTTTCCTTTTTTGAATTCTCTCCACGCACTGTGTGATCAACCAACGAAACTCACTGAGTGCAGTGACTCAATACATGCTAGTCCTTATTTTAATTGCAGTTATATTCAACGTTCCTTTATAAAATGACAAAAGACCAAGTATACTCTCAGAGAGGTATATATTTATAACACCACTTTAAGGAGTCCGTTTAGATAAACATGTTTAGTGCTAACGGTCAGTTTTACCGCTACTGGGAATGCGCGGCCAGAGGCTAAAGCAAACATTCGTGTCTGATACCAGTACTTGTAATAGGAGTCCTCTAGGGCCTGATTAGTGCGTCGATAATTTCACCCTAAATAGATGTATTGAGCTAAACCTAGTCTAGTAATAGCATTTTAATGTAATGGTTGTCTTAGCCGTGTTCTTACATTTCCTATAGAGAGCAAGAAATGCATCTGTATTATTTTCTCCAATAATATAATACTTATTGTCTATATAACAAGGTTCATAATTGTGTAGGAAACAAGCTATTAAGTAGCAGAAAACATGCGCTGTTTTGTGTTTATATACAACAAATCTTGTAACTTTACATACACACACACACTCTCACGCCTTTTAACTTCAAATAGTTAGTGAAATAGGTTCCCTTTAGGTGTAATTTACAAAACGTGTGAAATCTAAAACATAACAAAAAACAAACACAATATGCAATCAGCCCTGTATTATATACTGCCCACTGCTGAGCACGGGTCTCCTCTACTACTGAGAGGGGTTAAGTCCTTAGTCCACCACGCTGGCCTAGTGCGGGTTGGCGGACTTCACATACCTTCGAAATTCAGAGAACTTCTCAGGTATGCAGGTTTCCTCACGATGTTTTCCTTCACCGTTAAAGCGAACGATAATTGATAACAATACACACGTAACTTCAAAAGTCAGAGGTGTGTGCCTTGGGTTTTGAACCTCCGGACATTGTCTCGGCAGACCGTTCCATTCCCAACTAGGCTATCGTCGCTTAACACAATAGCTAATAACGAATATAATATTCGAATAATTCTGTAGTAAAAAACGGGCATTAATCGTCAAATTAGGACGCATTAGGCGCGCGGAAAGCAATAAATCGAGTTTAAAACAAATTGGCAGAGGTAGAGTCGCGCCAGGCGCAGCGCCATCTATCTTCTAGCTGAGAATGTATTCAGACGATTTATCTCTTGAAAAACATATCACGCGTGTGTAAAACATAGATTTATCTCGTTTCCTTTTCCTATTTTCTTTATTATTTAGTGAAAGTAAACCTACTGGTGGTCTCTCATATGTAAGAGTCCGTCTGGGTGGGTACCACCGCAATGCCTATTTCTACCGCCAAGCAGCAGTGTGCATGCACTGTTGTGTTTCAGTTTGAAGGACATTGTAGCCTGTGTAACTACTGTACATATTGAGACTTAACAGCTTATGTCTCAGGATGACGAGCGTAGTGGAATGCCACACATTAGTTTGTAACTCAAGGTGCTGGATGGTGTTGCTACTGTTTATGGGTGGTCGTATCTTACCATCAGGTGAACGGCATGCTCGTCTAGCCATTCAATGCAATAAAGCATTTATTGACTTCCGAATTGCGTAACATCTTAGGTTTAATAAAATTAAATAACAAATAGTCACAAGGTTTTATATAGAAAATAATAAAGCATAAGTCTATTAAAAGTTTAAACTTTTATTTAATGAATAATGTTATGATTGCTAATAAACGTCTCAATGTGCTCAGACATATTATTAAAGAAGTATCTGTTCGTAATCAATATATTCAAACATTCAAAGACTTTAATATTGATAATAAAAAGACTGAAATAATCGCATCGAAAAACTGGTAGCGGGTATAAATCACAGCGAGGCAATAATGTGGGCCGCCAGCCCCGGGGGAGCGCGCGCCCTCGCTCGAGAGAAATGCGAACGACGAAAACACTTCCTTTTGTCACATAATTGCCTAAATTGTTATTAGATGGAATAAAGACATATTACTGTGGGACGCTAGACTCGAGGGAAGATTTGTCGACTTCGCGCCTACGGTTTATTTACTGCCTGTGAATGGGATGGATATTTATAGAGTGTTTGAAAGATGATCTTTTAATAGTAGTCATTTGGATCGCCGCGCGGTCGGTAATAATTTTAAACGCACTGTCACTTTTAATTGTGTCATGGAATTAGAAAAATTACGAACGCACACGTGAGTTTAATAGACTCCGCTTAGGAAAATATAGGGAAAATAGTATGCTTTTATTTTATATTGCAGAAAAATGTCGAGTAAAGTAGTATTAACATTAGAAATTAATTGAAATAAACCACGCGCGGTACCACATCAGAATTTATGCCGTTGGATGATGATGCGACACCTCACAGATTTACGAGGAACGTCTCCATTAAATGAATATAAAATTTGCTCTTAATAGTTTTACGAGACTTGAGCGACACACAATCACAAACGTTTCGGCGGCCAATAACAATAATAAAAACTGCGTATTTTGTGTGCGGTCCGTACAAATCACGACCACATGTTCCACACTAAAATCTACAACAAAACACCACACTGACAGATATATTAGCGGCATTGCATTCTCACAAAAACCACGCAAACTACACATTTGACACGTCTCCAACAACATAACATACAAATATACACCTTATTCCGTCGGAACACGGTGGGTGGCATTTTACCGCACCGCAGAACAATCGTACAAATTAATTCACCACAGAAAACCCCAAAGAAGGTAGACAGTGACACAAAATATCAACGGATGAACTGTTGAAACTCAAAAATAACTTCTTTAATAAGTGTTCTTCGACATATTTATGCCGGGGACAATATTTTTTGTCTTCAGCGATTCCCAAGATACTTTGCCCCTTTGCTCTCTTAAATTTTTTGAAATGTTGAAATCGGCTATGTTTACAAATTGTCGTATCACATACTTGTGACGTCTTGGGTGGCTTCCATTTCGCAATAGCTCGCCAAGCCACATGCACCCTATTGGCGTTGTTGACGGAATTACGAGTGCAGTTCACTTGATGCACCAGCGACATTTCGATTCGGTGTGTGGTCTCGCCACAAACGGGACTTCTGTAATTGATAAACTGATAACAGACACTCGGAAGGGAAACAACTAATAGATGTTATGACATTTATCCGATAAATAGCTGCGTCTGCTAAATTAAGGCATAATTTTCTTAGTATGACAAATGAGCAAATTAATTACTTTTTACGCAGAAAATAGTCCAAACTCGATCGGTTATTAGCAACTTTATTAGTCTACTAACGACGATAAGCTAGGGATTTGTCTATGGTACATTTTTTGGAACATCAATTTCATTATGTAATTTTGTCCGCCCGTCCCCCGTGTTTGCCCTAGTGTGCGTCACTAATTGAGACATATTGCAGCATTTGTGCCACTGTGTATCGCGGTACATTAACTTTTGTTTTGCCGCTAAATCGTGGACGTGACGGCAATACGCTCCTAATATCTTTAGTAAAGATAATATCGGGTTTACATTCACATGGAAATTATTCTGGTACTTAGACCCAAAACATTTAATAGAAAGCAAAATATGCGTTAAATGCAAATATTTATTTATATTTTTAAGTGCTCCCTTTGCTGTATAATATTATGTAACCCTACTTAACATACAAATGGTAAAAAAATGCAAAACCAATTCCTTAGATTTAGGATCATGAGTCGATAAATGACAACTTACTTTATAAACAAACATAAATAGCTTGCGCGTAAATTCGATAAGTTCTGAACAAATAGCACCAATTCTGGTGGCCGCAAACCGATGTGTCACGTGGCACAGTGGGGCACAATCGCGCAATGTCGGACAACGATTTAAATGTCGCAGCCGATTTAGATTTATTTCCTCGGCGCGATTTATTGCGACCCTAGACCACCCCGCGCCTACCACGTGCGACGTGGCGCCAAAAATATATTGTAATGTGTATTTATTACACCAGCTTTCAATAAATTTTCTAATTCTTTTAAAGATGAGTTTTGTATAAATTAACAATAAGTTTTGGATGGAATAAGTATATGTAAAAAAGAGAAAGTGGACGATAGCTTAGTTGGGAATGGAACGGTCTGCCGAAACAATGTCCGTAGGTTCAAAACCCAAGGCATACACCTCTGACTTTTTGAAGTTACGTGTGTATTTTTAATCAATTATCGTCTGCTTTAACGGTGAAGGAAAACATCGTGAGGAAACCTGCAAACCTGAAAATTCTCCATAAGAGTTTCGAGGGTATGTGAAGTCTGCCAGCCCGCACTAGGCCAGCGTGGTGGACTAAGGCCTAACCACTCTCAGTAGTAGAGGAGGCCCGTGATGAGCAGTAGGCAGTATTTAATACAGGGCTGGTATTATATATATTATTACACGCTTTATATTAGCTTCACTTGTATGTATGTTTGTATGTTGGTAACCGACCACTTTGGGCGCGATTTTGACCCACTTTAAACGGTCAGATTTTATTCAAACTTTGTAGATTTGTCGAGGACCGATGACAATACACTAATTTGATAAGATTATGTCATTATTCAATTTGCAAAATGAGATTTTTGTTAATTTATATTTATTTTTAGTGACATCTGTTGGACCATAGTAGAATTACAACTAAACTGGCTACTCTTATGCGTAAAAAAATCCTACTTGTCACAAGATGGCGCTTTCGTTTTTAGTGACATCTGTTGGACAATAGTAGAACAGAACTAAAAACTTAAAAATAAATAATAGTTTAAAACAAATAAAAACACGCTTTATAGAAAATAAAATTGAATTAAGAATAGTGTAAATAAGAAAAAAATGTATTTTGTTGTACAAAAAAGCGTGGGGTGCATGGTGTCAATAGTTATAAATATTTTATTGACAGATAATATGAGTAGAAGTATAATATATATCATTTTGATAATATCTTAAAAAGCACCCAATGCTTTTTTTACAATAAAATATTTTTTTTTCTTATTTACACTATTCTTAATTCAAATTTATTTTCTATTTTTCTGTTGGATTTTCTATAAAGCGTGTTTTTTAGTTGTTTTAAACTATTATTTATATTATTATAAGTATATGTAATCAAAATTACTGTAATTTAATTAACTGCACAACTGATTGGGATGTTACTATAGGAACATTTATAAGGTAATTTTCCTCTATTAAATCCTTGAAATTAATAAGTGTGCTAAACATGTTATTGTCTCTAAATGAGCACAATCACACATATATTTAGATCCTCAATAATATAACGGTTTGGTGAAAGCGTAACATTAATTATACTGCCTATAAAAGACCTATGCCTATCTAAGACTAAATCGCTTATATGTCATTTAAAACCCCATCTCCTCTCTAGATAGGCATCTCCAGTAATGGCTCTAGTTACAATAGGGTTCGTATCGATATGTCAACGTGGTTGTTGACAAATTGATAATCGATAATTCATTGGAATCGGTTGTAATCGACTGCGCGATCTGTACACGGGGCAATGATTTGCTTATGCATGACTAGCAAAATGAAGATTGTTATCTCATAAGTAGCTGTTGTATGTTTTTTTTTATAAATATTTAATTGTAAATGATAGAGTATAATATTAAAATGTATTAGTATTATAGTATAGGTACAACTGTATGCGACAACAAGTATGAGTCCTAATTTCCATGCCCGATCAATGCCCATAAACATGAGTAAAACCAGAAATATTTTTTCGGGTACTGCATTCCGCTCGTCACCATAAGACAATATAATATTAAGTTCCTCAAAGGCTATCAATTTCAATGGTTTCAATATCAAAGTTAATAGATACTCAAAAACATCTATCTCATTGTTCTGTCTCGTATATAATTACAAATAACTAAAACAAAAGTGGCGCATCTAATCACATCGATCCTTTGCCGCATTACATGAAAGTCACGTAGTGTTGTCGCAAAACAATCCGGGATCCCTTTAGCAAACAAATGGCGGCCCCGGATTAGGGTGACAATTTAAACAGATCGCCTGGGACTCGCTCGAGGGCCGCAGTCTACACTTTCAATTTGTAACAATTACTTGCCGCCTGATTTTCAAGGAAAACCAGAGTTTCGCTGTAGAGGAATTGAAATGGGTGAGGTTAGGGTGATGTAATAGATGCTTTATGACATCAGGTGTGATCGGACCGTGATATTATACGTATTGTGATTGCTATTTACGGTAGCGTGATTCAGGCGGAAACCACTAATCATCTCATTTAAGTGGCAAATAGTAACATAGCATTTGTCATATCTCACGTTGGATTTGGTTAAAAATTTAGTTCCTACTGGTCTGGATTTGTATGAGAATATGATCGCACAAAGTAATTACGGTTCCTTACAAGTGTGATGATCGTATTGTATCATGAGTAAAAATGTAGCTACCAAAAATGGAAAATTTTCAAGTTGTTGCACGCATCTGTGTTCATGGATTAAACAAATATTATTGCGTTATTATCATTTAGCATATCCTTGTAAAAACCATAGCCGTGAAATACAGCCAATTTCACTTTAAACCATAACATATGGCATGTTATATCAAAATTTGCCTCATCCATATTAAATGCTAAAATTGCTAATACCCGGAATTGTTTTTCGCGTTCCATTTGTATTTGTTTAAGCATTCGTCTTAGACGGAGGTGCGTGTTAATATTCATCAAGTTAATGCTGCGTTTTACGCGTGTTACAATAAAACATTTCGGCTTCTCTACACAGTACCAGAACGAATTGCCTCACTCAATACTATTTGCTTAAGTCAATGTAATCAACAGTAAACGCTGGTGTGCCTATTTGAGCATATCAAGTGCACGGTGGATCCAGAGACAGGATTAATCGGACAAAATTCACTGAACAAAGTGAAATTTCGTTAGCGCGTGTTAAGGGTGACCGAGGGAGTTGGTGGGGTAAGGTTGTCACTGGAGGGGCGTTTTCCATTTCACGCTCCGTTCACCGCTGATGACACCGCATTCCGTCGACCAAATGGTTCGACAAATGAAGAGAGGGCGCAGTCGCGGACACGCCCTGTCGTGTCATAACTGTCACGCCGGTGCCACTGACTCTACCCTCTTCTATTTTGTAAACTGGTAAACTGATTTGCTGTATTTGCTGAAGTTTACAGAAATAAGACAATAAATAAAGAATAAAAAAAATGATACCATTGTTATATTATTTTTACAGTGACTCTTTTCAATACTGATATGCTACATAAAATGGCATAAATATGCTTTAAAATATCACTGGTTAAACCCGTTCGCTAACGTAATTTATCAATCCACTAATTTTACCTTTTGTCAAACATAAACTTTGTAAGAAAAACATTAATGACGTATAATGATCGAGTTTGTTTGAGCCTCAATTATGGTACATTGTCTTTGTAGTAAGGAAAGTAGCGTTACAATAATGTTTTAGGTTGAATTACAGGTAAGCGTTTTCGCGGCGTGAAAACACCGGCTGTCTAATCACCGGCAATTATGAAAAAGAATGGAAGTATTTTTTATTTACAGCATGTATGATTGGTGGATTAAACGTGCCTTTTATTTTTACATTTTGAATATAAAGCTTTTTAATAGATAGCTTAAATACAGCGATGATATTGGTAAACAAAAATATGTGAGTATTCTCAAAATAAAATAACAACGAATAATACGAACAAAAACAGATGTTAAGAATTCGAACTAAAAACGGACATTAGTGGCTGAGCATAGGTATTTGTTACCGATTGGTCCGTATCGGAAGGTGTTTTCTTGTGGCCGGTTCCACAATTGTTACGCCTCGCTCGTGACAACTGTCAGACACCTTGCGATGTGCGAACGGCGATCATAAAAAACCTTCTTATTGTCCACCTGAGTAGGCTATTAAGTTCTCTGTGCGCGTGCTTCTGTTTATAGGCGGCAATGAACCAAAGCACTTCATAATGACGTTTGATTTAAGTACATATCGGATAAATTTTCCGGTAGTTGTTAACAATAATAGGCTATCAATAGATCATTTTGTGCAGAATAAGAATACAAAGGTGATATCAAATAGTTTCTGTGAAAGAACTTGTAAACGTGACCAAAATTGTATCAGTTAACTAGCAACACACAGTGTATCTATTATATTTAAATAGCTTTCTGATACATAGGTACTTTTTCGTGGCCCCGACCGCCATGTATCTAGTTCTATGATCTCCAGGATCATTCACACCTCAAGCTTTTCCTTGGCGGCTGCTTCAATTAAATCTGAATGCTTTCGGTTTTGATTATGTAAAAACGAATTCTACAGAGCAATAGTTCTTTATCATGTCTCGATTATGATCGGTAATGACGAGCGCAACATCGATCTGAATCCCGGCGGGGCGCTTCCCGCAACGATTTCCGTGACGGGTGCAATCCCTTGGATTCCCGTGTACAGGTGCACTGCTACGACAATTTGAAAATGGAACGACGATATTTTTATTTGGTGTGATTAGTAACGGCTGCGTTCTAATCGACGGTTTGTATGAGCTTAATGTTAAAGAATTTGAGATTGATATGGTAAGATCCAGGTAGTTTAGGACCAACCACTTATGTAATTCAATTCTATTTACGACCAATTATGCAACACGCGATAAATTTTTATGTATTATCTAAGTTTTGTATTCCAAAACCAGAAATAAGTACGTCGTAAATCATTCGACATTCACTGATATAACTATTTTAAAGAGAATGAATCTAAATACAAAACGCACATTTTAAAAATGAAAACAAATCGGCCACCAGTCTCCACAAACGAGTAATTACATTTAGGCGTATTACCGCGGCCGGTGAAAAATGTCGACGCACGCCATCGACATATGTCACAGACGGTCCGTGAGACAGCTCGTTAAGTGTCCGGGCTCGAATTAGATTTACGAAAACATCAGTATTCATTAGTCTGATTAAAGTGGCGGATATATCAAATGCGAAGACTGGGTGACTTATTTTGGGAAATGGTCGACATAAAAGTGTCAGTCGTTTGGCGTTTTGACGACATATTTGATTGTTCGTTTAAATGCAAAAAGAAAATTTGTTTTTAAATTAAGAATTGTAATTTACACCATATAAATATTATTTAAAACATATTGATTACGACTATTGCTTTTGAATATATGATTTTCCGATGGCTTCGTAATACTTGTGATAGTTAAAAAAATATTTTCTCACGAATATGAATGTCATTATAATACGCATTTCTTTATGCAGTGTAATTTCTTAAGCCATTAATGATTGAGACATCATGAGAAAATTTAATTGAGTAAGGGCTTTGAGTATATAGCAAAGTTAGGGTCATTAACTAATTTTCGAAGAAGCAATAAAAAATATGGGAACGAGCTTAATATTATAGAAATAACTATCTGACCCCGCAAACGTTGTTTTGCCATAAGTTACCGACCGGGTTTAAAAGTTATTAAAAAATAGCGTTTTGAATGCTGTATCATAAAAAAATAAAGACAAAAATTTTTGTCTAAAAAATAAACAAAGTTAAGGGGTATTAACATTTAGGGGTATAAAAAATAGATGTTGACCGATTCTCAGACCTACCAGATATTATGCACACAAAATTTCATTAAAATCGGTAGAGCCGTTTCGGAGGTGTTGGCAACAAACACCGCGACACGAGAATTCTACTAATATTATAAACGTGAAAGTTTGTAAGTATGGATGTATGGATGTTTGTTACTGTTTCACGCAAAAACTACTGAACGGATTTCGATGAAATTTGGCACACGGGTAGATTATGTCCTGGATTAACACATAGGCTACTTTTTATCCCGGGAAAATATAAAGCGGCACTTTTATCCCGGGAAAACTCATTCACGCGGGCGGAGCCGCGGGCAAAAACTAGTTTTATATATTAGAAAATAAAATATTATACAAGAAAACTTTCGGGAGTCTAAGTATCAAATAAAACTGTTTCGATTTGAGCAAATGCTTTATTTACAGAATATTGCACAAAATAAATTCATAGTACCCAATGCCAACAATCAAATATTTTAATGAGTTGAAATATTTTTGAGACATCTAGACGCGAACTTGAACTGAAATGATTCACTATCCTTGTACACTGTCTTTGTCTGACAAATGTCTGTTTAAAATTTAAATTAGTATGAATAAATATGTTTTTCTTCAAAGCTGCTTCGAGCGTGTTAATGAGACGTATTTTCCTTAGGATAATACAATGTTTTCGTATATTATTGCAACAGTCTTTCTCGGAGGCAACGAGCGTGACCTCAAAGAGAAGATAAATCAGTTTCAAAGCAAAAAGTACGAATGCTAACAAAATGCGGTACTGCAGTGAAAATGCAACATAGAGAGAAGCAGTAGGGAACTGTCCCACACTAACTACTCGTATTAATGAAGCCATGATCAAATGATGTTAATACGTTTCGAGGAATCGTCGCAATAGTAATCACATTTTAATGACTACATCTGATAGTTATGTAATGACTTAATATTCGCATTCAAATACGCTTAATGTTTGCAGTAAGAAAATCTAAAACCTCTTTGAAATTGCTACCTGAGAGAGAAATCTGGTGAACCCTACAAACGCCTATTTGAAGAACACAGGTATTTTTAATTCGGTTTATATTGATCCGAGAAGAACAGACGGTTAATTATATTTCGTATTTCTACAGAGGGTTATTAGCAAAATTTCCTTTATTTTGACTGAAATGGACTGGACTGGAATGGACTGTTATGGTCAATTATTTCTCAGACCAAGCAAGTCTTGTTTGACGTAGGTTAGAGAGGTTATTACTATTCAGAATTTGGACTTTTGTTAACAATACAAAGGAACCGATAGTATTTTTAATTAAACTTATCAGGAGAGCTTCCGTCACTTGCTCGCTGGAATTATGTCAACGTGCTGTGGTTCTCATCGATAGATACCATATGGCAGTTATTAGAACAACTCGTCATGGCTAGATTTTTATTATTATATACCGAAATTTTACAGTCGGGTGATGAGTCCAAATATACCTACCGTGCCTACCCTCCAATCAGCAAAAGTAATACATAATTAGTAGGTACCTATACTCTACTGTATCCACTCATACGTTGGTTCCGTGGAAATGTGCCAGAGATCCTCGCTAGTGATGTACCATCTTAAGCGCGGTCGTTTAGATTATGTACCAGATAGAGCCGATTTAGATTTCAGATTTCAATATGTTGGTTATACTAATGTTCAAGTTTATTTGTAGCTCGCGATCGATGTTTTCCAGTTCTTTAAGTAGTTCTTAATAAAGTAGTCTTTTTACAACCAACATTTTCTAACTCATTGGGTGATTGAAGTTTTTGCGAGATGCTCATACTACCGTAGCAGAAATTGCGAAAATTCAGATTTATTTTTGGCGTTGGAATCAATCAATGTAAAAAAGGAAATAATCTATACATATAATAAAGCAGTGGAACCGGTGCGTCTGCTCATTTAAAGAAATGTGATAAAAAAGAAAGGGGGGGACTAAAGAAGAGTAATGGAACATAAATCAGCGATTTATGTAATTCTTTTCTCTGTCTGTATGTTTTTCTGTTTGTTTGTTACTGCACATCTCCAAAATTACAGAACGGATTTCGATGAAATTTGGTACACGGGTAGATAATGTCTTGGATTAACAAAAAGGGTACTTTTATCGTGGTTAAACATTTTCACGCGAGCGGAGCCGCGAGCAAAAGCTAGTCATGAAATAAACATTGTAATGATGAGTATCAGATATTTTTACTAGCCCATTTTCACGCACAGTGAACTTTTATAAGTCACTTTATAGGTCTTCAGGTAAGTAATTTAAACAGATTTTTACTATGACAACTATTATGAATAAAAGAAACATATTTTTTTGTACGGACTCATTTAATCTATTGAGCACAAAAACTGTCACAGGTTAAAAACGAGGCTTAATTAAAATGTCACTCGAACCGGTTCGCGGATGAAATTCACATATTGAAAAATATTAATCAGTAACACATTCAATGTTTTATAGCGCGATAAATTGCCTCACAGCTATCCCGAAGAAGCCCCTCGGACATGTGGGTGTAACGAACTCAATCGTTTATGATTGACTGACTTACATGTGTCCGAATAAAATTGACATTATTTTTATTTGAGCGCGACAAAGTACACCTAATACACAAATGACACGGCATAATTGTCATACTTTATTTAAAGAACCTAGTATTCATACCTATGTCGTATAGGGCTTATTGCTATAAGCGAATTCGTGTTAATAAAATGTCCTTTAGTTTTAAGTGATAATTAATGGAAAAATATAAGTACTGAGAACTCGTAACAATGGGTTACAGTATCGTTTTCGGCAAACAATGTAGTTTTTCCTATTGTAACCTCAATGACTCTGGGGTTATTTTTATTTAACTATACTTATATTGTTTTCTTGTCCTCAATTAATATTGTAATACCTGATAAATTGAGTATTTATATGCTTCTTTTACAAGTTATATTTATTTTAAGTCTACAACATTGTAAAACATAATATTGATACAATCCAGATATTTTAAATACTAACAACTTGTAAATTATTACAAACCCCTAATATCTCTAAGTTAATCTTGAACAACGTTTACCCAATAATTTATTAAAAAGTATAATATACAATATCGTTGCGTAAACTGACAAATATCACGCCTATTGTTAGTTCTCTAAAGATTCTTATTGCTCCAAAAACTATTATTAGAACGATTGAACAAATATAAAAGAAAATAGCTAGTTTATCCCCGGTGGCGACATCCACACGCTCTTTTGTTGTGGGACATTGTTATTGTACCATTTTCCGACCCAATGGCCACATATTGTGGCGTTTATTGAGCAGCGTTCACCCCGCGGAATGGAATACCCTATTGTCACAGTTAAATTTGCAGTAGATTAAAGTTTTATTTGTACAGGTTGTTTGTTTGGGAATTTGTGTAAAGATTTAAGTTTTAATTTTTAATTTATAAGTTTGGGAAATATAATACTATTTTTTAAACTGTTTAATTTTTTACCAACTTAATGACGAGATGAATACTTCATTCTGAAGCATGAAATGTTAGGGTTAATAATGACTAGTTACTCTATTAATTTGGATTTATTTAAATTTTCTTGAAACTGGCAAACAAAAAATCTTTTTTTAAGCAAAAGAGTATATGAGCTGAATATTTATTTAGTGTTGTATGATTTACAAGCGTTATTTATACACGTCTTTACATATATACGCCTGGGTTAAGTAAAATTAGATATATTAGTAAAAATATTTAAAACCACGCTTTACTCGTTCCAAAACTAATAACAGCCAGTAAATCATCTTGCAATTTATGAAATAAAAACATCATTACAGCTCATGAATTAAGCATGTTTAAAATCCGCACACTTTGTAGCGTAATTTCTAAAGAAACGTACGAGTGTAAGATATACATTGATACCAATATAAAGCGCACGTAATGTTTTACATCATTGCAAAACACTGTCTGCAATATTATTAAGCATTTTAAATTGTTATCATTTTTAAACAAATACAAACTTTGTAAGACTTTTTTAATTTCCATATGTTTTGGACACGCCTTGCTGACACATTTTCAATTCCTGAATTTGTCCTGTATTGAGTTGCGAATATAAAAAATTATTAATTAAGGGTGTAAATTTTTTATTATGGGTGATCTGTTACGCTCTTATGGTAACTAGCATATTATGCCTCAAAATACCTACTAACATTTTAGAATTCAAAATCGGCCATTAGTATAATATTACTAAAAGTACAAGCACGGACGGACAATCGATTCCTATGATATAACCGTGCATAAATCGAACATTACGTTCAACAAGAGCAGTTTACATCTCTGCTGTAGCCATTTACATACTAATATATCAATGCCTTTACAATAAACATTTCGATGTGCACGTGCGTATAACTTCCTCTATTTGCACTTCGCGTCATCAACTGATTCGTTCTAGATTCTAAACTTTTGATTGTTTAGTTTTCATATAACCTGTGGACTGGTAGCCAGGTTTATAATTTTCACATAATCAATTTGAAACAAGTACGAAGGCCGTTGGAGACTATATTAATTCAATTTAGTCTCCTATCAAAAGGCCAATAGCAAGCTCATTTATTGTTAGTCCTTATTTTGAACAAAATATGTCATTGAAGATAATTAATCTTCATCTCTTCTCAGAATCTATCCACTAATCGTGATATATCGTTGTAATCCGCAACCTGGTTGACCAAATCCAACAACAAAATTACAAAACCAGTAATTGAATTTGCGTTATTACTCAATTTTAATTATTTACCAGAATTGAAGATAGTTATAACTACATGTACAAAGAAATCATGTATACGAACAGCATATAAACAATTATGATCGTATCTGTGAAATCAGGTATGGATCCAGATATTTTTTAGGGAACTTATGTAAATGTACGTAGCTTTTTAAAGTGTTGGCGAATGTACAATTAGTTTCTCACCGGATGTTAAGTGATCTCTGTCGTCCTTAAACACCAACTATACGAATAGGAGCATAGGTGCACTATTAGCGTTAAACGGAATAAGTATTTAGGATAAGAGAATTGCATTATCGGCCTCAGCGAATCTCGCACACCATGCTAACCGCAATAATAAATTATCACATTATGCTGATTTTGTGTCACAATGGTACCTAGCAAGTTAGCCAATGATGTATAACATATGTAACTATCTATGTCTGTATGACAGGGAGAGATAAACTTTGTGGATCACAATTAAACAATTAAAATATTTCTTATTTTTGTATAGTAATTGAGGTAAAGTAATATTTGTATTATTATAATTAGACGAGATAAAGTTTAATACCTCAAATCATAGATCATTTTTATATTTCCTGTATTTACGCAGGATTCACCGGGCTTGGAAAATTAATATAATTTCTAAGTTTACTCCCACCTTAATCCTACCCTGTACGTGTATTTCTCAGTGCGTGGATCGCGAGTGGGTTTTAATAACGTATATTTAGACAGATGGTATAATTGATAGCCGTGTCGATTACTAACAATGTACGAGCACATTAATGCACCGAAGTGGACATAAAAATGTGTTTATTTATGGAATCAAATAGAAAATTCTTTTTACCGCATTTTCCGAAAATATACGACTTCTAAGAAATTAAATAGATGGTTATTGTAATAGTGGTTTGTTTCGCCTAAACTTATCGTTTAGGTACTCAGCGTAGCTTTATATTGTATTATCTGAGGCCGTTACATTATTTTGTCCAAAGACCTAAACGGAGTCTATGACGCGTAAAAATAAAATACTCTTTAAGTTATTATAGCGTGTAGTTAACCCTTTATTTTGAAAGTAAGTGTGGTGTTAAATTAAATTGAACAAAATGCGCAATCACCGCATTCGCGAGGCGAATCACCCCCGTAATCACTCCCTGTAACATCACCGAAGATTACTACGATTGGGGTGTGAAGATCCCTGTTTTATTAACTTATGTTTGTGAATACAATTTACCTTTTAATGCGAAAACAAGATTTTAGTTTTAGGTTTAAATTCGGTATGCTTTGGGGTACGATATTAGATAGAGACTTATCAAGTTGCTGTAAATTATTGTAATTATTTTCCTTAACACAAATATGTCTGGTTGTAAGGTTTTCGCCGTTCAAACATGATGCATAGGCTTCATGTCTATGATAACTATTATATAGAAAATATTCTTCATTTTATATTCTGCGAAATATAAGCCACCAAAAAAAAAATATTCTACCACTACTAACACCCTATTCTTAGATAATATAAGAGAAAAAAATATATAATTCACTTTTAAACAGTAAAAACATTTTTTTTAAACATTTTAGTTTTCGGTAAAAATAGCTTCGGAAGAAAATTTAATATCTCCGGAGTTTATCACATTGGCAAAATATTCATACCGAAATAAATTATAACATTTTCTTAAACTACTACTAATAATTTTATAATTTTGAATGGATGTTTTTGTTTTTATTTCACAAAATAAAGGTGGTGTATATTTGGTTGCACCGATGCCACACGCAATACACGGCAGATAGTAAGACTAAGAACGCAGCTAACTTTGCGCGGCGCACAAATGTAAAACCGCTCTTAATCCTGGAATTTAATCGTCGAGAAAATTAAAATTGTTAGGTTAAGGGAAGTATTTATATTGGGGATCAAAAAAGGGAGGAAGGGGTATGTTCGAAAATATGTAGCCATGTCCCCCTGACACAGATGTCACAATACACTGTGTGTATTCGCTTTAGAACAATAAGATTGCACTGGATGCATTTATTGTATGTAAAAAATAATTGTATGTCACTGAAACAACATTCGACAAGGATTTAAATACCCAACATTTTCCATTAATATCAAACGTTTATATAAACCGAGTTGATAGCTAACACGCGTGAAATTGAACTTTGACAAACAAAAATAGTGACGTAAGTGCAAAGTATTTTATTTGTCAGTGTTAATTGAATCGCACCCGTGTGCGTTTATATCCATTTTATTTTTGTAATTATTTGGGCGCTTAGCATAGTCGTGTAAAAGGTTACACGAATTATTTTTTACGTAATTTTAAATACATCTCTAACGTTTTTATTTGACCCTTGTTTGGTTAATGGGTTTGATAATGTGATCTTTTATTGATAAATAATCGAAGAATAGATGCTGTATTCCATAATAGATTTAATTAATTTTCTAATTGCTGCCAGTGAGCCATTTCGTAAGGGGTTTTAATTGGTTGCAAGCGTTCCCAATTATTTTATTAAATAAGACGTATATTTGTTGAGAAAGATATGTCATAAATAATTGAAGTAATAGTTTTCTTGTATTGTGTGGGTATCTTTTAAAATTCGGTCCTCTTTGTTATAAAATTGCACGCTCATATTTCTTAGTTATAGCCATGAAAAATAAGGGCGACCATAGCGTGTGTTCGGAAAGTATCGCGACAATCTTGCGACTAAATCGCATGGTTGCACGACAATCTGCGACAAATCACTGAAATTACCAGCCGGACCTCATTAGCGGCCATATTTCAACTGAAAACAACTGAAACGAGGACAAATTACCGCTGCAGGCTTATTAAGGGTTTAGGAATATCATTAACGTATTAGTGTTATAAGTAATTTGCTGGAGTGTGGTAATCGAAGGTCAATGGTAAGGCTCCGATTTTGCAGGTATGCGTGATTATATTTTTTCACATTCCTAGCATTTAGGATTCTCATCCTACTACATCCTATTTTCTATTATTTCTTTAAACGACATTTTTTTTATGGACGCCATTGGATATTTAGATGTTTGACCTATGATGATGAAATTTAAGCGATACGACCACCCATAAACTGTAGCAACACCATCCAGCACCTTGAGTTACAAAGTACTGTGTGGCATTCCACTGCGCTCGTCAACCTGAGACATACGATGTTAAGTCTCATTATATCCAGTACGTACACTGGCTACAATGTCCTTCAAACCGAAACACAACAGTGCATGCACACTGCTGCTTGGCGATAGAAATAGTGTAAATTAAGTGCTGTCATTCAATCATAACAAAATACTCTTGTTGAGTAGAAAAACAATAAAAAAAATGTAGAAGCTTTCTGTTTATTACTAACAGAGGCTGATGCATAATTCATGCTTTCTCACGATACTAATCACAGGGAAAAAGGCACATACAAAAATTAACAATAGCAAGGGAGCTGATTAACGCAGAATAACGGAGCATGGCGGGCAATAAACGAAACAACAACATGCACCTCCCACCGCATACAAAACTACTTTTTCAACGTCCTACACAAATATTAGGCCGGACACACACCGCCCGACCGAAAAAACAGATAACGATGCGCTACCGGTCAAAGAGCCCGTGCCGCGAGCCGCCACCGCGCCGGCCGCGTCGCCTTGCTGGGCGGGGCACGTCACGCACTAAACAAACTGACGCGAGCGACAGAGATGCGGCGATACGACGCGCCGCCACCGGCAAGCGACAGGCGACTCCGCACTCCACACACATCTAATTTAAAACTCCAAAATAAATTGATGAACTCAAAACAAACAGACATGGCCGACAAAAAAGGACGGCTGCATACGAAATCTTCATTAGGGAGCGGGCTAGAACAAACGCCGGCGAATGCGTGTTTAACAAAAAATATGAAAGCAATCGCAACAGTGATTCGACACTAAACACGTTTGTATGAAAAAATCTCATTTCTGAACTCGTTCACGGTGATTATTTGTGTTAAAACGAAAACAATGCGGTATGACACGGCGAAACGTCGGTCCTAATGAATGAGAGGCGGTTTATTAGCGAATTGGGACCGTTAAAATGAAATTATCTCGCTGTGCCATCGTAGTTATAAATCTGAGGAAATAGAATTGTAGTTTGAATAACATTCAAAAGAAATACTCAATGGATAAATTGGCATTTATTCGATAGATGCTTCTGTGTAACGGTTACGAGATTAGGAATTAACGTTAACCGGGAGTAACGGTGTCCGGAACATTGGATTAAGTTAAAACAACTTTACTACGCGCTTTAAAAAATCTTTACATCTGAAATTTTGTGCCTCACTAATCGCAATATTTTACTACTAAAATAGTTAAATAGTAGGTTTATTTGCGCATACGTCTAAATTACACTATACTGTATACGACACGTAGATAAATCTATACGAAGACAGCTCCGTCGTCGTTGTCTAGATTGTAACTCCTATAGTGAGGTGAAAGAGATGCAAGCTAAGTAGTCTATGAAAATAATGGAACCATTTATCAAACGCTATATACGTTTACTATGGCAATAAATACAT
Source organism: Sphinx pinastri (assembly GCA_947568825.1). Classification (NCBI taxonomy): domain Eukaryota; kingdom Metazoa; phylum Arthropoda; class Insecta; order Lepidoptera; family Sphingidae; genus Sphinx; species Sphinx pinastri. The sequence continues at coordinate 14,373,969 of OX387624.1, read as the reverse complement.
GCTAGCAATAACGCTAACCTATTTCTGACAAAATGATGAATACGCGTCATTACGGCAACGCAAGCCCCTCCCAAATCGCGCCAGTAACCATAACCATAATACAGTTCTGCCATACAAATCTATTTACTTCCCGAAACAAAAATAAACCTCCCCACACTACATTAGGCTTACACGTGGTGCAAACTACATAATATTATCGGAGCAACCAATCCCTAAATAAAAATGGCATCAGCGGTTTCTCAATATTGATGGGATTAGTTAATTAAACGTCTGTTTTTTTTTAAATAAAATCGCAGACTAAAGCATTTCGATATTTTACGGTAAAATAGTTTGCTTTATCGTAATTAAGCGATTCGATGTGTATCCGCCAAAAACTCTTTAATTTTCCACTATTTATTTGGGAATGTTTAAAATTACTTCCATTTAAAAATAAATTGCTTAAGCGGTGATTATGAAAGTGTATTTTTTTGTCATAAATCGTTAATACAGGAAAAAATCTCAATCATTTCACCCTTTTCTCTTTCCCATTTCGATATTTAAAACAGAAAATCGCATTTATCAATGTCTCCATACATTTTCATTTTTTTTTTTTTTTTTTTTTTTTATTGCATTTAATGACGAGACGAGCATGCCGTTCGCCTGATGGTAAGCGATACGACCACCCATAAACAGTAGCAACACCATCCAGCACCTTGACTAACAAAGTACTGTGTGGCATTCCACTGCGCTCGTCACCCTGAGACATAAGATGTTAAGTCTCATTATGTCCAGTAGTTATACTGGCTACAATGTCCTTCAAACCGAAACACAACAGTGCATGCACACTGTTGCTTGGCGGTAGAAATAGACATTGCGGTGGTACCCACCCAGACGGCCTCTTACATAATGAGAGACCTACCACCAGTTTCATTCACTCAATATGCTCTTACGCTGTCATCAAAACATTTTTAGCGAAAATAATTTATTGATCATGTTTAGTCCGTTCCTAGGCAATTGAATTAAAAATTAAGCGGATTACAGCGCCATCTCTTATTATAATATATTCTATATTTTTCTTAGCAATATTGAACTCGTGTATTTCGCAAGGTCAAGGTCGCAGGAACACGCTGGATGCGGGCCGCTTTTGACAGATCCGTCTGGAAATCTTTAGGGGTGGCCTATGTTCAGCAGTGGACGTCAAGTGGCTGATGATGATGATAATGATTTCGCAAGTCGATTTAGAAAAATAACAATATTTTGACAGTTTAGTACGTAGCAGACATGAAACAGGTCCAATGTTCAATATTCAATGTTCAATAATATGAAATACCGTTAAGTGGATGTTTAGATAAGAGCCTTTTCTGAGAAGCACTCCTTCATTAAACGTTGAACTTTGCGTAATGGGTGCTTTTGATTTATGAAATACCTATCCTGTAGATTAGCATGACTTGTGTACAATGTACTTGGCTATATTTAGTTTTGTAAAATGTATATGTTATCTTAAAAGTGCACTTAATTTAATGAAGTGGCAAACTCATATTGGATGTTTATAATTTTTATTGGAGTCGCGTACGTATTTTTATGGCAGTGTTTCCAAACATAATAGCTAATGCATTATTGCACAAATTAAATACGACAAATAAAACGCTAAAACAAGGCGCCTAGGTACTTATCTACTTACATGACTAAGCCGACTCTACAAAATTAAAGCACGTGTGATCTTGTATTTTAGTTCAGTATTGTGAAAATATCGGACGCTCAGCAACTATGAATGCCCGCTACACTTTGTCGATACCTTCGTAGTAATTAATTTTCATAAACGATACACGCTACCAGATATTCAGATTAATCTTATCCCACTTCTACTTTCTATTTACAAAGAAACATGCATCATTTAGAATCGGAATAATTAGCAAAAGAATGAGTTACCAAAACAGTAAGTTATCTCACGACGAACGCTCTTATTGAGCCGGCTGATAACAAAGCCACGATGCAACACTCTATAAACAAAGCCTTTTAAAGCAATTACTCTCGCAACAGTAATCCCTACCCAAGACAAAGCGGCAAGAAGTAATAAATTTTGACCAATGACCATAAAAGCCGGCGGAAATCACATCATTCTTAAGTTAAATACACAATAATAGCCAAACGGAGTAATGTTTACTTTGACAAAACAAAGGAAAGGTCACAGAGACCACACAGATTGTGCAATCGTAGTTTGGACCGATGACTTTTTTTGACCTTTGACTTTTTGCCACCAATGGGTGTTAAGTTTGAACAAAAACATTTTTTTGTTGAAAACAAACATTGGACTCAAGTGGACCCACCAAGTTAAACTGGCTCTTGAAATTCGCATGCGAATTGAAATCGGCTATTGCTGTTTTCATACTGTGATTGTGTTTGAATTGTGTTTTTTTTTTGTACTCCTAGTATCAAAAATAACGAGATTTTTTTTGTTAATTTTGATGTGTATGATATTTAAATCTTGATAAAATATACAACAATGTTAAAAATGTCCTGTATGCTATGTACTGTTATTCAAAGAGTAAAATACGTACCTAGAGCCAAAGGTAAAAAGGATAGTCCAAGCAGTCTGCATCAACCTTTATTCATTTTACAAATACCTTAACCTGAGGCATTGTTCTCGAATCGAAACTCATCAATAGACAAATCAATCAGCGTTGATTGATAATCATAATCATCTACGTCAATACAGACCGTTATTGTTTTTTTTTTACCAGTCCCGATGTAATGCAACGAAGTTGTTTCGAAGCCAAAAATCACACTTTCGCCGCAGCATTGTCACGTACTTCGTCAATAGACAATCAATCAATCAGTATTGATTGACTGTTTAGAGATTGATTGACGCGCTATACAAAAGTATTGCACACGTACAAATTGAACGGAGTATGAAAGTGCCGGTATGAGTTTTTGCTTCATTTGTTAAATAATTATATAGATACTAGCTGACCCGGCAAATGTTAAAAGTTATTGAATTACTAATATCGCTATTAAAAAATAGGGGATGATGGAAGAAGGTAGAAAATTTAGGATTGTATGTATTTTTAATACCTCATAAAAAAAAAATAGGTCCGAAAAAAAAAATTGTGGTGGGCCACCCTTATCACTTAGGGGAATGAAAAATAGATAACAACCTATTCTCATACCTACCAAGTGTAAATATAAAATTTCATCAAAATCGGTTCAGCCGTTTCGGAGGAGTATGGTAACAAACACTGTGACACGAAATTTTTATATATGTAGATGTATTAACATCACCAATATTATTTCTAAATCTTATAAAATGTTAGGTTTCATCATGAGGAACTCTAGCCAATTCAAACGCGCCTCTACAAAAATACTTCTATATAACACACTAGTGAGGAGTAATCTTGAATACTGTTCCCAAGTCTGGTCTCCTTGTTACGAGATACATAAAAATCGAATTGAAAATGTTCAAAAAAAATTCCTTCATTATTTATCCTATAGGATGAACTGTCATGGGTTTGTGACATCCTACAAAAAGCGTCTCGATTTTTTTAAGATGCAAACGCTCTCTGCTCGCAGAAAGTATTTGGATCTGGTTTTCTTATATAAACTATTTAACTCGAACATAGATTGTCCCCAGCTCCTTTCTAAAGTAAATATTTCCACACCGAGACGTTTACCTAGGTCTTCAGTTTATAAATTATTTAAAGAAAAGCCCTATCGAACTAATTTAGACCGTCTTTCACCCATTATTAGAATGATAAGAGCCTTTAATTACTTACCGAAGTGCATTGATATTGACATTTTCTGTGATAAGATTAATGCTTTCAAAAATAAATTAAAATTGGAAATTTATGAAAGTTATCAAAATACCTAAATGATTCTACTATACACTAAATAATACCGTAATGTGTGTGTATGTGTGTGTGTGTGTTTTTCGGAATTATTAAAATTAAATTAAAAATTAAAAGAAAAAAAAATTAAATCCACATGGCTGCTTAGGGTACTTATCTATCTATCTAAAAAAAATTTTTTATTGTTTTTGTCTTAGTTCTTAGATTTTTTTATTCTTTTGTGGCAATAATTACTCTTAATAAGCATAGTATATATGTCAATCTACAAATATTTGTGTAAGTTGTAGATACCTTCAAAAGGTAAACATACGCCTTTATACTGAATTGTTTTGTATTAAAAATGTACTGTATGTGTTATCTAATGGTATCTCTAATAAATAAATAAAAATAAAAAATAAAATAAATTAATTATAATCGATGTTGAAGTGATAATTTCATACCACTTGGCTATTATTGAAACACGATTATTTAAATTATTTCTATGTATTTCACTGGACGAAAAAGAGTGAGAGGTGTAACATAAAAACAAATAAAATTAAGCGCTACAAAATGTCCCTAAAACCCAATACGACGCCAGCGCCATCTACTTAAAGAATCAGATTAAAAATATCCATTATTTCCCATGGGAGCAAATTACCAAGATAGAAATTACCCTTTGTGTTAATCCTTGACATGATCTACCCGTGTGCTAAATTTCAACCAAATCCGTTCAGTTGTTTCTGCGTTTACTTCTAACAAACATACAAACATTTTCATAAACTTTCGCATTTATAATATTAGTAAGATAAGATTATAATATTAGTAAGAAGTAAGATAATTAAGCTAAGATACAAAAGCTTTCCCGCCATTTTTTCACACCATCGCCAAATTAAAAATATCAGTCCTATATCTGTTTTAGCGGCGCTAGCCTAGTTGGGAGTGGAACGGACTGCCGAGACGAATGTCCGCAGGTTCAAAACCCAAGGGCAGACACCTCTGACTTTTCTAAAAAGTTATGTGTGTATTCTTTGTGAATTATGCTCGCTTTAACGGTGAAGGAAAACATCGTGAGGAAACCTGCATACCTGAGAAGTTCCCTGAATTTCGAAGGTATGTGAAGTCTGCCAACCCGCACTAGGCCAGCGTGGTGGACTAAGGCCTGACCCCCTCTCAGTTGTAGAGGAGGCCCGTGCTCAGCAGTGGGCAGTATAAAGGTAATACAAGGCTGGCATGGTATGGTATATCTGTTTCTATTTATATTACTCTTATCTATTTATTTAAAACTAATACAATCTGACATAGGATGATGCATTCAATCCTAGCAAAACAGGAGGTTAATGATCGTACATTTCGTTCCCGCAAATTGGTAATTCGAGAGCGTGTATCGCGTGCAGCGAATGTGGGGCGCACCGGGATATTACTACCAACACATTTTTGTTGTGAATAACGAACGTACGTACGCTATTTCTTAATTTTGCTAATTGGCAGGAGTTTAAGCTAAAGTTACGAGTCAGAGGAACGTTATAACGTGCAGAAACTCATTTTAAATATAGCTGTAGTCCTTGAACATCATTTTATTAACCAAGTTAACACAGAAACCAATTTTCTGTCCATAATTTTGTCATTAATTTAATAAAATTTCGGATAACCTAATAGATTATTTCATTGATTTGGATAACGACAGAAATTATAATTTCATATCACTTTTATATGTGAACTCTAAAAACGAAAATGTGCATTTAAATTATTATTCAAACACATAAAAACTGCGTTTTTTAGAAACCGTCTTCTTTAGTTTAAAAATAGTCACCTATATCTATATCATACCTATATAGCGTGCTTAACTTTAAATTAATCCAGTACTTTATAGCATTGATGAAGTTCACCGTAAATATTTATTCAAGACTATACTCACAATCAACACCAATTAGGGAGTTAATGGTAATAATAGTTCCTTTATTTTCCCATCAATATAGTTAAGGGATAACGTGCCCCATAGTAATTACTGTTACCTCACTAAACCTGGTGATTACTTGAGTCCGCAATAAAACAGCGTAAGAAATATCTCGCGGATCAATTAGTGAGTATAGATGTGTAATGAAGGTTACAAACTCTGCCTGTAATGAGATATAACGTGATATCTTCGTACCAGCCCTTGTGGTTGGCTTAAAGTATGGGCGCTAGCGATTTCTGTTTGATTATATGATGGGCCAGGTGAGTAAGGTGGACAGACGACTTGATAACGGTCGCAGGAACACGCTGGATGCGGGCCGCTTTTGACAGATGCGTCTGGAAATCTTTTGGGGAGGCCTATGTTCAGCAGTGGACGTCATGTGGCTGATGATGATGATGATGATGAAGGTGAGTAATTCAAATTTGAAATACTGATGCACTGGTTTATAACCGATAAAGGTGAAAAAATTATTTATGTACGCTATTCTATATTTCTCATTAAATGAATACCTATGTTAGCAGGAACGATTACAAGCCCAAGGGATTTTATTATTTAAGTAGGTTTTTGTTGGCGGTTCCGCCCGCGTGAAAAAGTTTTTCCGGGATAAAAGTCCCGCTTATTTTCCTTACTTCATATATTTCCTAAAATATATGTCAGCGCAATGTATATTCCCCATCCAAACGTAATATTACGTACTTATTATTATTATGAATCATATGATATTACATAGTAAATCAGAACAAACAGTCACAGCAAATGTTGTGTTACTTAGAACACAATGTTTTATTAACGGATATATTCTGACGACCTTATTCATACAGTTTATAAATCTATTTTAGTTATACAATGTTTTGTCTTCTTCCTTCAAACTCAATTCAAAATTCGTTCGAAGAAGACAAAACATTCGATAACTAAAATAGATTTATAAACTGTTTATGAATCAGGCCGTTGAAATATATTTATAATTAAGTAGCAGTCCCAGTAAGTACTTAAATCCAATAAAATATGGCATAATAAGCGTAAATACTTAGGGTCAATAAATGCAGTCTGATGCGATACTCACGTTATTATAACGTGAGCGAAATATTCAGATTTCATTACCTCTTCATAATATCTCCATTAAATGTAATGATATTCAATTTATTATGATAAGGCATAACATTTTAGAGCCTCAGGAGTTTGAAAGTGGAAATACCAACTACCAAGTACCTCTTGGGATAGTTACGTATTTAGTTAATACATCAAATTGGTCATAAGTTACAACGTTAAAATGTAATTATACGTAGTCAGTAAAACTTCGTATAATTCCTATTTATTAACTCGCGATCTTATTTACTGCTTAATGATGCCTGTTAAGATGCAAGAATTTCGCTATTACAGCATCCACGTAAAATGACATGTATAAGATTAATAATAATTTTCAAGTGAATAGTATGTCAGCTTAATAAATTCGGGCTAGGATGGACGTCAAGTTTTCGTCGTTACGACATTCAAGCGAAAATCACTATTATATTAATATTTAATTATAAAGAAAGTGCCTCGGCGGCGTAGTTGTATAACGGTACGACTGCAATGGTGAGGTCTCGAGTTCGATCCCCGGGTCGAGCAAAGCGATATTGGGTCTTTCTATTCACTATCAGCCCGGAGTCTGGAATTTGTGCCCGATATGGCGATAGGCTCGGCCCCTATCACATCATGGGACGGAATACGCACGGCGAAAAGTGTTGTGCACTAGTTGTGCCTCTGCCTACCCCTTAGTGGATAAAAAGCGTGAGTGTGTGTGTGTGTGTAACCAATATGACTGTTTACAAATACAAACTAGTAAAATACACTTCACAATAAATTCCAGCTAACAAATCAAACAAATGTTTTTTTAGATGTCCCCGCCAATAATAAGTTACTACTAAGTTAAGGAATTACTTATGCAGAAGTATTGTAGAGACTTTACCAACCTTACACCTGCTATTGCAACATGTGTACGTCAGGATAGATAGAAACTTGCATTTTATGGATGCACTAGTTGCACCTCTGCCTAACCCTTCGGAGATAAAAAGGCGTGAATGGGTTTAATTTTAAAAAAAGTAGCAATTTCATTCAATCGCTGTCTCCAGTAAATCGCGACTTACATATTCCTAATACGTAAGTTACGAGAGGAAGCAGTCAGCCTTCCGAAGTAAGGGGGTCGTTAACTCATCGTTGGATATCATGTGTTTGCTAAGTTTTATTATTTTACCTTAATGATGGGAAAATTTTGAATTTCGAATATTTTGTAGAAAGTTGCTTTATGAGTTAGATTTCATGGGAAACTTTGTTGAAGGAAGGGGCACAAGATATATTTCAATGCTGTTAAAGGATAATAGGACTGTTTTACTTGACATTCTTAGTAGCAAGTATATTATCTTAATTAGATTTACGTAATGCCTTACGCGTTAATTACCTTACGAGTCTTTAAGTATTATATTTACTAATTTTGCAGTTTTAATTAAATCCTATTGAGACTTATGACTGCATAATATTAAAATTCATATAAATTATGATGTGGAAATTTTACGAAATTTAATCAAACTTTCTAACACATCTCACCAATCGAAGTCTACTTAACGTTAAGATCAAGTTATTTGGGAACTTCCACAGTAAACCCACCAGGCAACATTTTTATCCGGATCGAAGGACCACGGACACACGACAACAAAATTACCACAATTATCCAAGAACAGAGCACGTAATTGGTTAAACAGTCCGTTTTTATCGATACTGGCTTGTTGAATAATCGACCAATTACAGTCCCTATCGATCTTATAAAATTAAATTTTATCACATAAGAATTGCACATTAATTATTGAATGTGCAAGGTGATACCAGTCGTAATTATCGGTGGTTTATGTGACAATGCCTTTTAAGTTTTGTTTTATAATATGTTGTAATTAAGTATGTATGAAAGAGTGGAAAATTTTAAAAGTCGAAAGTACATACATACATAGTATCACGCCTTTTTTCCTTTTCAGGGGTAGGCTGAGATGTATCACACCCACATTTTGCCAGCTATGTTAGGTCCCATGTAATAAGGGGCGGGCCTATTGCCATTTATCGGGCACAATTCCAGACTCCAGGCTGATACTGAGTAAAAAACCCAATACCTATCACTTTGCCCACGCCGGAATCAAACCCGAGACTTCAGCACTGCAGTCACACCATAATACAACAACAGCCACCGAGGTAATCAAAAGTAAGGTATAGAAATTCCACTAACTTAAAATATTAGTGGTATTAATAACTACATACTTTCCCACTACAACTAGTATCCATTTACTAAGTTTTACTTAAAAAATTAGTTTATATTTATACAGGTACTTAAAAGTAAATGATTTTTACAATATTAAATAACATATACCCGCATTCAGTTAACGTGGCCGACTATACCCTAAACTCATTATTTAAAACGGTGTTATAACTTATAATACTTTATGGACAGTCATTAATAAAAATAAACTACCTACTGTTCTGAATTTTATACCCCGCGTTGCTCTGAAGGGAATTGGGCAATTGATATTTCACACTTCTTTCTATTTTTAACCGACTTCCAAAAGGAGGAGGTTATCAATTCGTGTGTTCTATTTGATTCACTATGGGTTAAAGACAGATTTGTGTTCCCAAAAACTGCTGAGCTTTACCGCTCGTTGTCATAAAATGCAAGTTTCTATCGATCCTGACGTACACAAGTTGCAATAGCAGGTGTAAGGTTGGTAAAGTATCAGCCTGGAGTTCGCAATTTTTGCCCGATATGGCGATAGGCTCGCCCCCTATCACATCATGGGACGGAATATACCCGGCGAAAAGTGGGTGCACTAGTTGCACCTCTGCCTACCCCTTCGGGGATTAAAGGCGTTAGTATTCGTATGCGTATAGGAATCTACCCTATTAACAATTTTCAGACTTTTTACACAAATCATTACTGCAAATTATTGCACTAACTTACTTTCTAGGAAAGTATTTCCTCATCAGCAATAACATAAAATCCATGGGAACTGACAACTGTCGCTCACATTATCTCAATACTAAGAATCTAACGTTTTACTAATGTTCTCAAAGACAAAGATATGGCCGCCAATGGTCAGTTCAAAAGTAACTTTCTTCCACAGTAATAGGAGCTATGTAGCGTGCACGAAGTAACCGTGTTAACAGTTAAATCATCTAGTACATGAGAGATCATGATCGACTGCCTGCGGCCCAGTTCATTTAAGCGAGCTAACGACGTAATTGGCGCACTGTTGTAGACTATGTTGCAGTCGAACTTGCTAATTTGACAATTGCCGACTTGCGCGCCTTTTATCGCTGTTATTAGACGAACACGAATATATTGCAATAGGAATTCGTTAATAAAATCATGATTTTTAAAATTTGTATAGATTTTTTAATACAATCGATAAATCTGAATAAGCGAAAAAATCGCTAGTTGATGGCAATGTGGGAAGTTAAGAAGTTAAATTCGAATGCAATAAAATAAATGTAGATCTGCAAAGGTTCAAAGTAATTAAAACAGTTTTTTAAAAGAAGCAGTCCATATCTAGCTTGATAATAAATAATTTCCATAACAATGCTGGTCTATTCTAAGCAATTCTTAAACTCATCTGCCCTGTTGTAATTGGTTCAATTGCCTACACTATTTCCAAACAGACGGCAGTAACAATGCAAACGTGCCTGTGTTTAACGCTAAACGGCTGGGAGGTAATGCGCCAGTTACTGTCATTGCAACAATAGTTAACTGCCGCTGCAGTGGCAAGCGGTGTGAAGACCGTGAAAGCCTTGGAAACCAACTCAAATAGAATTCGAGTATCGTAATCGATATAGGTGTTTAGTATAGTCTATCGCACCAATTTAGAGAAGTATCGATTACTATATCAAATACTAATGTGCATACTAAATAAATAAATTAAAATGTCAAAGAATTCGAATTTAGAAACATTTCAACAAGTGAACTTATTAAAAACTTAATGCTATGCCTGTTTTATACAGTGCATTAATACTTTGCAATGTATTCCATGTAAAATTTTGCAGTAAACATCAAATCATACTTAACAGAGTATCATCTGCTGTTGTTCTAGTGACAACAATGGCTGTCATTGCTGGTTAGCGTGAATCAATGTGCCTACGGAAACCTTGTTACTGAGTAAAGTACCAAGGTTTTTTTATCAAAATATACTATTGGTCAATATACCAGTTTTGTAGAACGCATGCAATGCAACATTGTACACCGCAACATGTATAAAGGTGTGCCATCTACCGCCGCCATTGTTCCAGTGACAGTGACCGACGCTCAGCCGTTTAGCGCGAGTCAATGCGCCTGCGCTTGTTATTGACGTCGGCAGTAACGCTGATTGGGCAGTTTTGAATCCATCTACGTGAAAAGCTGGCCTTGATATACATTTGTGATAAATACTCTATTTTTCTATACCTGTTACATATAAGTATTATGGGTATTTGGGGCTATTAAACAAACATACGGAATTGTAGTGTTTAGCTTAACTGATTCGTAGATTGAACTTGTCATGTATAAAGGTAACTGAAGATTATATAGTTTTCCATTTAAGTAAAACAGAATGTCTATTTCATGTCCTTCAAAATCAATTTTACATTAGCCCATATCCAAAATAGTTCTTCAATCACAAACAGAGAAACTTCCACATACGACGAGAAATTGCGTCAAGCATTAGACATTACAGCAATATCACAATGTTTAACGACCCCGCTACAATAACAATGCAATTGGCGGCCGCACTGAATCACGCTAAACGCCTATCAACGGGCCTTGGGCCGTGCCGTGCGGATGTCGCTCGGTGCATGCCTAATGCCAACAAGAAATATTGATTTCTAACATTGATGTATACACGCTTAGGAAACGTTTTATACTGCCGAATAATTAGTGAATCACTCTATGAACACTGTTTTAAAGAAATTTTAAGTCTTTAAAAAGACCAAAGAAAGCTACCTGAGGGGTTCGAGAACTTCACTCCAACGGAATACAAATGAAAAACTGTTATTTCATGTCACTAATATCTCAATAGACTCTACCATATACTAAATACTACTTAGCTTCAAATGCTCAAATTATGGAGTGTTTCACAATACATTTTCTACTAATTGATAGCCACCAATCTATTTCGAAAGCTGCCTTTGAAATCTTTACCTGAATTGCAAATTTTGGGACCATTTTGAGCCTGCAGGTGTGCTAAGGAAATTATTTATTTGACCTTCAAACTAAGAACCTGATTATTATTATGAAGAACCGTCATTGTTGTAACGAGAGGCAGAATAGAAAAAGGGTTTTACTTTGAAACCACCTTAAAGTAGTCATAACAGAGTAAGACCGGAAGATACAGTATGTTATGCGGTAGAGCCAAGCTGTCAGTTTTGATTACAACATGAATGGGCCGGTTTTCTGAGGCGGTACCAGCGTCTCGCAGTAAACTGACGTCAACTAACAGCTAAACACCTTGGAGGAGGGAGGATAACTAACCTCTATTTCTTTAAAGGTACGCTACGTAGTTATTATTATTATGGCTAATGCTCATGGGCAGCCGAGATCATTTAACATAAATAAAATAAAATCCCTTCCCAGCCGATTTCGGCTACGGCGGCCAATCTCAACGGAGATTAGCCAGGTACGCAGGAGATATTATAGTGCACAAGTGTGCGCAATACACAGGTGCACTCGCTATTCCTTCACTCTCATAGTTCGGTGAGATGGCAATCCGACATGACCGGAGAGAGATTAGGCGCCTGACCAACGGCTTTACGTGTTTTTCGAGGCACGGGGGTATCACACCGCCAATTTCCTGACTCCGAGCTGTGACAGAATAATTTTTAAGATAGAAAAACCCAGTCACAATGTTTTTTGGCCCGACCCGGGATTCGAACCTAGGACCTCAGCGCGCAAATCGTACTCGTAACGCGTACCCAATACAACTATGCCACCGAGGCAGTTAATCATAGCATAGTCTCATTTAGCATAGTAATCCACACGCTTCTTAGCTTCTGCCATAAACATAATGCGTTTGGTAATTATTTTATTCTTGAATTACGCTGCCATTTAAAAAGGCACGCATTCAAGGTGAATGACTAGTATTAACCTTTTGTTTCCTTGAATGTCGATAGTAAAAGAAAGTCCATGACAAATTACGTAATTTCGCGAATCTTCGGTCAATCAAGCACTTACCTAAACAAGCCATCGATCACCATAATTGATATATAAAAACCATGATTGCAAAACTGGCAGATTCACGTAACGCGGTATCTGCTTTCTATCCGTAGACAGTAATTACAAAGTTTATTGTATAGACTGACTTACAAACCAGGGTTACCAGCTTACTAGGCCGCACTAATATAGGTCACCAACTTGGCGTTGAAGGCTATATCTGAAAACATTGTCAAATGAAAAATATAAGGGTTGATAATATAAATGGGTATAACATAGCGACCATATAATATAGTCGCTGGTATAACTACAATCACTATACGTGAACTAGCATAATTTTAGTGGTTCAAAGAAATTATCAAGATTCAATTTTAAAACAACAATTCAGGTTTAATAAAATGAGCTATTAAAGCTCCACATTATTCTATAAACGGCAAATTATATTAAATATTATGGCAGAAACATAACGTGACTCCACACCAACATTGTATTACAATTGTAACTTTTATTTATGCTAAATACTGGAGTAATAAACGGCTTAACTAATAGGATTTCCGTTTTAACAGTATCGTAAAAAAGCACAACGGGATTTTTGTAATTACACACCAACCATAAAAGTGTATTTCTTACTCGCAAAGTACCCATAAAAACATCAATCACATGACGCAACGTATCGATTAGAACAAATTACAAAAACCAATAAACTCTATACATTAAAGACTTTGAGTTTCTAATCGTTAACAATAAAGTAATTTATGAACTGGTCAACAACCCGCTAATTTAAGATGTCACTCATTGAGGCTTAAACTCGGGAGTCAAATGGCTATTAATTTTGTCGAGTTATAATTTAAGGACGTCGGAGTGAAGTTAGCGTCATGCATGTCCTGCGATGCAGGTGGCTTGTAGAAAATAAAGAATGATTTATAATGGAAGAAATTAATTACGTGAAGCATTTGTTAGAGGTAATACTGTGGTAATACTTTCCTAGTGGTTATATTGCTGGCTGTAAAATTAAAAAAAGTTCAGGGAAATTACTTAAAACTATATAATTTTGAAAATCAAACGCTTGTAACTTTTATCTTATGAAGAAGTTAAACATATTTTGATAGAAATTTGATATGATAATCTGATAGAATGTGGTTGAAATGACCCTTGTAATTATACTACCACAAATACAGAGTTAAGGAACTTTTGAATTGCTCATGAATGCATTTAGTTAAGATAATTTAGTACATCGTCTATATTTATAATGCTTTTTACTCCTTGTAAAGGTCGCAGGAACCCGCTGGATGCAGGCCGCTTCTGACAGGTTGGTCTGGAAATCTTTGAGGGAGGCCTATTCAGTTCAGCAGTGGACTTCTAAAGGCTGAAGAAGAAGAAGAAAGAAGAATACTCCGATCATCAATATTAAACTTAATTACCACGTCTCCGTACACATCGAGATTTCTAAATACGAAGTAATTACATGACAACTACATTTGAATGTCGCATCTATTAGATGCCTCAGTCTGCATCGATTGGTTGTAAAATGAGCAGAAATTATATCATAAATTACCGTATTAAAGTAACACTTGATGAGGTCGGGCGGCTTTATGCCGTCCGCAACATCTAAAGTATGCTAATTTAATTAAATTAATGCCGCGTTCGATTTGTGATGCAAGATTATTGATAGGTTATTTATTGTCACATTTTGTGAATATTTTACGATCTTCATTTACGTGACATGTATCGGAACTCGGAAGGTTAGCTCAGACATTGCACCTGCGACCCAGAAATAGAAAATTAATCAGTATTTTCATGGCTAATCTTAAACGAAAACTGTTCTTATTAAACAAATATCTGCCACGATTCACAGGCGATCTTGCGCCGCCTGCGTCCAATAATTCGACCTTAAGGTCATCTTTCCATCCATGTGGGCGGCCATCCGACACGCCATCCGACGATGCAGTCAATTTATTATTCTGTTATACCCATTAACAATCAGATATTACTTTGAAGACCATTTTTATTATCAAATTAACAGAACTCTATCCTAGAGACAACATTTAAATATAGTTTCTTATTTTCAATTACTGTAATAACCTGTAAACATTTAAAATGAGATACAAAATTAAGGATTATTCCCGTCGCGTCATCATTAAATATCATACTCAATACACGTAGAATTTAGACAGTGGTAAAATCGAAAGTGGGAGCCGCCCGGTCTCCCCGGGCTGCGTTCTTAATCGCACTTTAATAGCTGCGGCGTTTTACAAAGAGCCGCGCGCCTCTCCACTGTCGAGTGCCGGTCGGAATGTCGGAAGTTGTGAATGGATACTGTTTGTTAGAGTCCGGTGATGGACATGTATGATATAACGCTTTCAATGTTGGCTGTAGTCAGAGTGAAAATTGGAAATAGTTAGATTTAGAAATAGAGCACTTAAGTTATAATTGTAATTGATGGAAACGCAATTTGAGAATTCAAAGGAGTAAATTATATATTAACAACCTATTAATGAAGTTCGATTAAAATTTAAAAGTTAAATCTTATATTTTTTTATAAGTTTATATCAAGAACAAAACACCTTCATATTGACAAAATACTTTCTCGTAGTTATTTTTAATTACAGTCTGATGAATTGGTTCATATCAAATATACAGACCAAAATATATTGGTTTTTATTTTAGTGAGACTACTTTATATTTTACATCAGATTCGGTGTAATCAGCGTGCCGTGCAGGGCGGAAAATAATTTTAATAAATAATTACAAACATCAGTGTCGTATCCAATGGAAAACGTGATGGTCCATAGACGATCCGGTCGGTGTGAATGGTCGGCTCATGTTGTGGCATCCGACAGCCGCCGGGGAGCCTCACCCGCACTCCGCCCCGGAATGTCACAATGGACGTACGAATTTAATATTACTTCTCAAATTAACTTGTCAATCTTCATTGAGGAGGTGAAACGATACATTATCACTTAGTATTCCTGTCTAGGACCTATTGTAAAAAATGGTAGAGTCGATACAGAAAAATATTATTATATTTTTTCTACTTAATAGAACTATCTAAAGTAATAAGGTTATCGTTAATTATATTTAGAATAAATTATTTTAGAAGTATTGTTGGTATCTAAAATAAAAAGACTTATTTTTTGTCTTTTAGGCGAAACGAGCCAAAATATCAAATATACATTTTATTTAGTTTCTACGGGGATAAGTGGCTTGTGATCTAATGAAACAGTGAAACCTTATAGCAGTATGCAACGTTAATGTTCTCTGCTCATATGAAGGCCGTGAGTTCAATTCTAATATCAGGGCAAACACCTCTGACTTTTCACATACATACACGCGTACATATATATGCATAAATAATTATTATAATCGTTATTTTTATTGGTGAACGGAAATTCCACAGGAAATTAGTAAATCCTCCATAAAGGGTTCGCAGGTACCATTAGTAAAGACGTGTGTGGATCCATCTGTACGACTTGACAAAGACGTAATAAAATTATCAATTGTATGTTAACTTCTATCTATATTGAGGAAATTTACAAATTCCAAATACAATGTAATGGCAAATCGCAAAAGTTGAAAATAGATGATATCCAATAGATTAGCGAATTAGTAACTTTTTACCTATAAATTCAAATCGCGTTACCGTTTTTTTTTTTTATTATTTTTTTCAAATCGAATGCTTTTTAATTTCCTACGGCGCGAGGTAACCCGCTGATCGTCATAACCGCTACGTGACCGCGGCATTTCTTTGATACCACACCCTTTTTTCTCTTACCATTGACACGTTTTCCTTTTTTTTTTCTTTAATTCATTTTGTTATTGGTTACAATATTATCCGGCGGCTACCGGGCAAAGGATTGTTATAATTCAGTTTTATTTATGCAAAATAAAAACCGCCGTAAAGATTTATTGTGGACGGCGCGGCGGCGGGGCGCGGTGGGCGCTCCGATTGTAATTTTAATATTGAGTAGTCATTGGGTTTTATTAGCGGTTTTGTTATGTTTTTACTATACTGGTGTTTACCAATTTAGTTTTTTCGTATTACAGATTTTCCTTAATTAAGTGTTTTGATTTGTTATTTTATTTATGAGGAAAATACATTTGTAGAGAATTAAAAGTCAATAAGGCAATGAGCCGCAGGTTAAATCCTTTATATATTTTAGGCAGTTATAAATTGTACATTAAATTTTTTCTTAGAATTTATGACTACAAAAAATATCAAGTTCACAAAGAATGCATATTTAGCATTGCGAAGAACTTGCGATAAAATTCATGTCATACCACACATTTTGAAACAACAAATTAAACCAATTGCATTATCAGCCTCCATTGTCCAATCGCCGAACCTCTCATTAACCTCGAACACGCCGTAAATATTGTTAATCATCGTGAATTAATGAAAGGGCGATATTAAAAAAGATTCAAACACCGTTTTGGGATCGCACATTAGAGCCGCCGAGACTAATTCACACACGTTTCTGATTCGCCCCGGTGGCGAATAAAACAAAAAGGGCGAACTGCTCGATATTTGGGAAGGAAATTCGATAATAATACTGCCTTATTGCAGTCTGGGTGTCCCAGTTGAGTCTCATTGCGAAATGGATTGTAAATGAGAAAATTTAAAGTATCTAGCCCATGTACTTTTAGAAGTAGAAGGTGCAAGATTATTTCGTTCTCTTCTCCGGAAATGGGCGAAGTGTTTTCTATTTGAGAAGTTTTGATGAGATAGGATATTAAATTGGGGATTGTTATCAGCTGATAATTAATTGATTATAATCACTTTACGGACATCCACACCCGTAATCGTCATGGGATGCGGCGAATAATATAATAATATAATGTAGGTACTCTTTGACTTTGACTTGGGTATTATAAAATATTTTCTTTAACATAATAATCTCATAATTAATTGCAATTGTAATCTTCATATTTTGTTTATTTATATTCTACGTTTCCACCAATTTTTATAATTCATAACAATAATTATTTAAGATTTTAAATGTGTAAATTTTTCATATATTTTTTTTTTTCGGACTAACGTTGCACGACCGTGCGCGCTCGATACAACGGGCCATATGGAAGACCAGCGCGCCGCGGCTCCTCCGGGCCCCGCGGCCCCATGCTGAATAGGTCCGCTTGCACACACACCACGACATTCGGAACAATGCACTTAATATTTTTATATTTGTTTACAATATATATAGTTGTGCGGTGCCCCGACTCACTCGGCACTGTGGCGATTTAGCCATAGATTGTATTTTTAGTTTTTTTTTGTTCCCATGTGTTTTTTTTTTCTTTTTAATCTATTCTTACTTTTTAATTGTATATGTGGTGTTTTGTGTGCAATAAATGTTTTATTATTATTATTATTATTAATAGTTGTAAGATGCACGTTATTGGGCAACTTCCAGTAGAGTTAGAGCTACGCTGTAAACTGGTTGGATACAGGGGTAATACCCCGGTCTGATGTCTCATAGAAAATCAATGTGGAAATACGGCTTACAGTTATGGTGCTTATTGTCAGGAAAATTTCTTGACACCCTTCTTACCTAAGTGACCCCTTCTCCTGTCTATGACTTTCCTTTAAGGGTGGTAAATCAGTTAAGTTTCTTTTTATATTGCTGGTAGTCGGGAATACATTTTGCTCTTTTCTAAAAAACATTACATTGGTAATAAATATTATTAGGCCTATTAGAATGTGCTAGTAACCGTGGTTGACCTTGGCTAGTGGAACACTAGACGTCGAGTCAAACGGGCGTGACAAAGTGTTTCAAGCGAAATTAAAACATTGGGAAACGGACCGTGATGATGGTTCCTCACTTTTTTACTCTTCTATAACGAGAATCTACTTTATCACTGAGCAGGGAGCACTAAGCAGATGGTTTAATTACTATACATTTTATTTTAGTCAATTGATAATGTAATAAGGATGTGTTTATATTTTATTACTCAAAATATTATGATATATCAAGAATACGTGAGTAAAACCGTGTCTGTAATCTAGTAATGTGATATGTCTCGCGTAAGTTTTAATAATATTAAAATATTATGATGTCTTAATTTCAATAGAATTCGATACTATTTTTTATTGTTTCCGTTGCTCAGAAGTTCCGTTTATAAATTGTAATTGTACTCTATAATTGAGATATAAAAATATAACCGTGTTTGAATGGATCATAAGAATAAATACAAATTTATCATATTTAGTAAATTAAAGTTTCCAGTTCCCCATTTACCATTGATAAAAGTTCGAAATCAGCTTTACTCCTTGTTTTTATAAACTGCACACAATATTTACCCAAAAGATCATTCAAACCATCCCTCCTAACGCCTAAGTATTCCAGATCTTAATGAATCCATGGCACCTCGGAGGCTGCTAGGCGTGGTGTGCGAGGGAGACGCGGCGAGCGGGCGGCGGCGCGCACAAAGCGGGCGGCGGACGCCAAAGGCGGCGGCGCGACCGCTAATTGGAGAGCGCGGCACATCAAAGCGCACCGACCGCGTACGTTTATATTAGGCAGGTACGATTGATTAATTTCACCGAGATCCGCGCCGAGGGTTGCGAGTGCCAAAAGCGCTCACCCTAAAGTCCGGTGTGGCCAGAAAAGCCGACTCTCGTCAGGCTACTGGCCGTTAGGCCCGCGTTAAAAAAAAAAAAAAAAAAGAGCAATTAGTATTGCTTTTGTTTCTTATTGGAAAATGTGGAAATTTTAAAGAAAATTTAGTACAAATCGTTTTGCAAGCAAGTCAAAATATTTATGGATTTTGATAATTTATTTCGATAATTAGCTCGGCGTGAAATTAAAAATGAATTACACGAAAACAAATTATATAGTTAGTTGAAATAGCAACATAAATAGGTATAGACATGCACGCTCACGTCTTATATATAAGAAGTAGAGATATTCCGACTAGTCGGTAAAGCCGACTGTCCGGCCACTTTAGCAGTCAGCGACTATCCGGCCTCTTACTTTGTATTTATTTCTCAATGAAATATATATAGGAGAAATTTCATTACATAAAATTTACTGGTGGTAGGTCTCATATATAAGAGTCCGTCTGGGTGAGTACCACCACAATGTCTATTTCTACCGCCAAGCAGCAGTGTATATGCACTGTTGTGTTTCTGTTTGAAAGACATTGTAGCCAGTGTAACTACAGGACATAGTGAGACTTAACATCGTATGTCTCAGGATGACGAGCGCAGTGGAATGCCACACAGTACTTTGTAACTAAAGGTGCTGGATGGTGTAGCTATTGTTTATGGGTGGTCGTATCATTTACCATCAGGCGAATGGCATGGTCGTCTCGTCATTCAAGGCCATAAAAAAAAACCATGATTGTTTATTAATATTTTTATTTTATAATCAGTCTTACACATTTTTAAATATAAAGCAAAGCTACCTTTTGTTTGGTAATCAGTTTATAAAATTATTTACTTGTAAAGAAAAAATATCTGACATATATCAAAAAAAAAAGTATCTTAATTTACAAACAAAACAAAACCTTAATATCTTCTCATCTCCAATAAACATTTATTAATATTTCTTCATATTTACTGGACAGGTTTTTTTAATTAATAGACTACTGACTGCAATTCGTGAGCTTTTGACATGTCATATTGAATCTTCTCAGAATATCTTATCAGGTATAAACGAAGCTTCACCGAAATTGCCGAGTACTCCCGAAACCATGATCGGCTTAGCCGACTGGTCGGCCTATTTACAACTGACTAATCGGCTAGTCGGCCAAAGTCATAGTCGGCACATCTCTAATAAGAAAAGTAGGCAAAGCATCACAGGTGCATCCAATATTTGCTGAGCTTGTTTCCATTTATGGTATGATATAAAAAGCAAGCCCAAATTGCTTAAATCTAATTCTGCAAATCAATAAGGTAATTTAAATATAAAAAAAAATATTTGTTACATAAATATCTATACCTAGCCCCATATTCTGGTTCACATTATTTCTCCACGGAATAAAGATAGACCGGCTAAGAATCGGATTTGTTCATTCACTATTTAAATGAACCATAAAAAACAAATGCTTCCCAATTTTTTGAGATTTGAAGAGAAATCGAAGGAAAAACATGACAAAGCTGAGCAAACTGCAGCGCTTAAAGCGCCTAGAACAGGCGTGTAACTTTGTTCTAAACAACAAAGCCAGCACCGACTTATTGTGCCACTATGTCCTCATTTAGCCGCCATCATCCGTGAAGTGTTGACACTAAGTTCGATTTCGTACCGATTCGACTCGGCCTCTGTCATCTTTACCAAACATTCTTTGCGGCTACAATGATACTTAAGTTTGATTTTATAGAGTCGAAAATTCCATGAACTGTAAGAAATATTTCACCGCCGGAATTCCCTTTCGGGTCTTTTGATAAAGGGATCGACGCACGGAGTGAGAGAATTGGATTACAACGTCAATTGTGGAGATAAATCCGACGATATCGGGAGATTTTGGTCATTTACGTGCTAATACATGTAGTTAGGATAACTAAGCCCCTTGTGATGTTAACTAAGGTTTTAAATCATTTGATGAGGTTACATTAAGTTGATTGATTGACATTTATCGATGGAAAATATGTTCAGTTTATAATGAAGTTTTAAAAAATAAGGCACTATTGAGGTTGGCAGGTATTAGGATGATAATATTAATGTGTACCAGATTTTAAATTCATAACAACAACAACACAACACGGAAGCCTATTATAGATACAGGTGACTCAAATCTAGCCAATATTTATTATTATGGTTGGCTTTTGATTAAAAATCTTATTAAATAATGTTCTCTTATGATTAGACATGTGGGAAAATTACGTAACATAATAATGCAACAAATAATAACTAGAACTTAAAAGCTATGCGCACAAATAATATACTGTAACCTGCACCTTTATTCACGCATGCAAAATGATTGTGACTGGAATGGAAGAGAAAAAGCCAGAATTTTTCACATTCAAGAACGTATATATTTGGAAGATGAATCATCGCTGTCTCACGACTCATTCCATAAGAAATTACATATTAAATTGAATAGCAAATGTAACCCATTAAGGCGGTTGGCACACAAAAGCGCTTCTAATTCATAATGAGAGGTTGTGCGGTATCAAAATAAGAGGCAACAAGACCAGCTTTAGATAGCATCGGACCCCGGGCGTCGATGAAATGGCTCAATCGATGGCCCGGATGGAAGGTGTGTCCATGACGACGTGGTAACACGGGATATGTGTAGGTAATTTAATTTTGTTCAATACCAAATTATTAACATATTGTACATCTCTTCGTGGAGTGTAGCATATTCTCAAATCCAGAGTCAAGTCGCTTGGGATATAAGTCAAAACATATTATTATCTATCAAGGAATTTTGCTAAAAGAGAAGGCACGCACACACACTGTTAACCAACAATTAATGCGTTCACTTTTTCACTCGAATAAAAAAGATATGCTCTCCTCAGTTTATTATATTGTAAGCAAGATAAAAAAAAACAATATATTATATGAATATGTTAGGAAACAAGACATACCGCCTATAAACTGGTTTTTCTTCATACCTTTGTCAGGATTATGAATTCTAAATTCACGGCTTATGCAAAACGATGGCGAAAATAAAAATTTGCGTACTATTCGCAAAATTCAAATCAGATCTGTTCGGACGTGGCGCGTGGCGAAATTCTTCTAATTGATTCGTTCGTTCACCCATTGAGTGGTACGATGGCCGGAAGTAAACCGTTCCTAACCGCTACTGTAAAATAGTAATCGCTCACCAGACATCTTTATTATCGATCTGATTCTATAATTGAAATATTTTTATGCTATGATTGTAAAGTCGGCGTGGGTGGTCCGGTTAGTGGCGTGTCGTTATAGCTTCTTACAAGAGTTGCTGTTTTAAGTTTTCCTGGGATAATTTGTTCTCCGTCTACAATAAGGGTATTTACTGTAAGTGTATTAAAACCATTAAGCTCAGATTTTTTCCCATTAAGTCAAAGCTCGAATCATAAAAACCCCTACAGATTTTTTGATCTAACGCATTTTTATCGGCAAATGAAATTAACGTAAATAAATAGTGGTATGTACCTATATAGAAGGCATGTGTGGGGTGACTGTGTGTGATAGAGTGCGGAATACTATGGTGATGGACATGTGCGGAGTGACAGAGGATGTAGTGACCAAAATTGAGAATGGTATGCTAAGGTGGTTTGGGCATTTGGAAAGGATGGATGATAGGAGAATGACAAAGAGGATAATTATATAAGGCGAGTGTGGATGGAAGGGCTGGCAGGGGTCGACCGCACCGAACTTTCGAATGTCAGATATCTGACATTCTAAGTAAGGGCCAAGTCAAAAGTACCCTGATCCGGCGGGAGTGCATGAAAAGATTGATGAAGGTAGAGGAAGCGAAAGTGGTGTGCCAGAATCGAGCAAAGTGGCAATCCATGGTCTCTGCCTACCCCTATGCGATAGAAGCGTGATACTATGTATGTATGTATGCAGTGGCGGTCCTTTCATAGAAGCCGAAAAGCCTGGCTTGCCCTAAAATTATTTACCTAAGTACTCAAAATCGAATATGAAACAATGACTAACATTTTACGGTAACAAAAAGCTTCGAAATAATTTTCTTTAAAGTTTTAAAATTCCCGCGCTAAGGTTCGCTGAACCGATTCGCCTCGAGCGCACCTAAAGACACACCACTACACCTACACACACACAACCACATCCGCGCCGTACACTCATTTCATATTTTAATACAAAACAGCTAGATGCGCACAAAATATACTCATCACTCTCTCTCTCGTTGGGTTTTACCTGGCTTTTCGCCGACATAGTTTTCTCATTCGCACTAATGGATAAACTGATACCACATACGTATAGCTATAGTAAGTTTCTATAGCAATCAGTACTAGAAAATAATCCAGGCTTAATGCATCCATAGATACTGTATAAAATACAGGGTTGCCAATTAAAAGAATTACCTCTAATATGGTTGCATTATTTTGCTTATTTTAATGTGCATTTTTTATTTGTCATGAATATGTAAAGATTTTAGTGATAATATAATTAAAATTACATATCTGATTATAATTATTTAAGGTATTGTACTATAATTTTATTTATCAATAAGTTTTTTTCACAATTTTAGCATTCATTTTGTGGAGTAATTTTGATTCCAACTAGGCAACATCAGTTATTTGTTTTGATTGAGCCGGCGATCTACATTGTGAAGTATTTGTGTTTATTAAGTGGTTTTTGAGTTATTTTAAACTTTTAAGCACAATAAAGATGAGTGAATATATTTCTTTTAATAGTTTAAAGTGTGTGAAAGTTTTTATCGGCGAGAATAAGTTAAATTTGTTAGGTTATGATGGAAAAAACAACTTTTAACGAGCTGGCGAATGGCGCGAAATGTGTCTGAAGAATCATAAAAGGTATTTAGATCAGTATACAACAAAACTTATTGTCTTATTGGATGCTCTAATACGTTATACGACTACGTATTAAGTTGTATTGTTTGTGTTTCATATTATTCTCGGCCAAAACAAGTGTTTGGAATAGGTAGGTACATACATCTGGCTAGTAAAATGATGATTGTAGTGTTTTTACTTTTTTAAAATTACTTGACACAGGTAAAATCTATGTAAATAGTTTATCTTTACAAGAACTTCGTTTAGAAGTCGCGATGGGTCAAAATTGTTTTTAAATAAAGGTACCTAATTTCGAAAGGTAATTAGTTGACTCGATGGCGTTGTTGTATTGCGTACACGGTTCAAACATTGTTTTGAGGCCCTGGTTCGAATCCCCGGTACGGGTAGTCATTTTTATTTTTAGATTTTGCTTTTCTTTCTTATAGTTGCACATGTTATATGTATCGGAGGTGCGAATTTTTTTTAGGTCTGCTTTGGCTTGCCCTCATCCAAAACACTAGGCACGCCACTGTATGTATGTAAGAAGGACTTCATTCAATAGATACTCGCTTTAAATATAAATAACGGGAATGCTCAATTAAATCAAGACAGACGGAATAATCACAACTCATTTTCTCTACCATAAATTAGCAAAAGCAAATACCCAATTGGAATTGCAAGTACTTAAGGTTTATTCCAATGCCCAAGAACTATTAATGATCCCATAAAAGTGAAGTAAACTCCACTAAACCCACGATGAACTGAATCCACTCGTGTTTAATTAAAGCACGACCTAATATTACGTGAACTGATTGGCAGTAAAGGTAAAGACTGGTACTCAGTGGGGGATACTTTTCTACCGGGAGAATATATAGCGGGAATCCCGGATTTTTTTTTCCATGTGGGCGAAGCCGCAAGCATAAGCTAGATTGAGTATAAAAATTGTAGATATTAACCTAGAATTCTTTAAATATTCCAAAATGACCCCAAAGTGATGAGGTTGTTCTATGTAATAAGCTACTACCAGTATATTATTGTTTGTCTACAGTATGAATGGGTTCGCCCAGGATAGTATTCTTGTCTCACAGCAATCTGGAGAGAAGTGACAGTTTGCTGCTATATACTATAGTATAGTATATAACCTTACCGGAGAGCCAACAACACCTTTCCCTTCTTTATCACTTTTCCTTACTACAAGGTATTGTGGGTTTTTTTGGGTAGTCGATATCACTCACCAATCACAATTATACTCGATAGATGGCGGGTTATTTCATAAAAAACAAAAATTAAAGCTGCGTACAATTACTAGTTTTGAGGCTGGAATTATCTATGCCATTAAAATTATAACACGTTAATGATTATAAACTTTTATGTAGACCTTCGTATCGAATTATCGTAATCGAATTCTCAATATTTCACACTACATGCAAGTACTGACATTTACACCTAGACCTAATAAATACGAATTAATATGACTCACCTTATCTTGCACACCCAGCTTAATATTATAAGAGCAACAAGAGTCGATTAGTCCACCCAAGATTAGAACAACAATGGTCTATTTATAGTGCGTGGCATGTTCCCTGCATTGGCGTGTTGTGCCGAGCAAATCGACTATTTATTGTGATTTGTGCCACTGGATTGCCATACATTCCTTGTAAAATGGGCTAATTAGACCGTAACTGAAAAAGTACTTTGTAGAGTCAAGTCAAAGTATAATTTGCAGTGGCGCGCTGGCTTGTCGTTAAGTGCGTTTATACCCACACAAATTCTTCAAAGTAGGTACCTATGTAGATTTGTATTTTATGTGGTATTTCAAAAACTAGTTACTTACTTACTTTTAATATTTTGTGGCCATTTAAATTACTTTTTGCGTAATTTTCTGTACCGCATGCAGTGGTAATACTAAATTGTAAATTTGCAGTAAAAAAACTTTGCAACCCGCTAATTTGTGTAGGTACATGATCATTTTAATCAACGAACCAAAATATTGAAATGGCGTTGAGCAAGTAATCCACTAATTCGCAGACTAATAGCCTGTCAAATATTTAAATTGCCCTGCACGCTTCCTAGTTTCAAATTGAATGCGGTTGCGATTATGAAAGGCAATGCGATAGCCCTGCGCGTGCGGTTTTCCAACTGCCACCCCCGGGCGACACTGTCTCAAACGGTTTAATATTTTCCAACGATATTTCCTCACAAAAATCATGCCAGAGGTTTATTTATTTATTTTTATTTTATTGCTTTATTGTACATCACAACATACTACGTATTTCACATGATAAAGACAGAGAGATGGTACAATTGGCGGTCTTATCGAGACAATCTCTTACAGACAACCATGGGATGGAGATAAGAGAAGTAGCGAAGAACGGTAGAGGGTAGAGGTTTGTGTATCAGATGAAATAGCTACCAGTAAAGAAAGTCCGTTTGAGCTGCAATGACTGTTTTGTTTTTATTTCGTTATTTTGAATTCATTAATTATTGAGCATATAAATGTGCTATTTAATTAGTATCTCGAAGTAATTTATTGCAGAAAGATTTTCTATTTTATGCAAATTTGTTTAATATTAGTCCTACAGGATTGAACGAAAGAAATTTATCCATACCATACCAGCCCTGTATTATATACTGCCCACTGCTGAGCACGGCCCTCCTCTACAATTGAGAGGGGTTTTTTTTTTAGAAATTTATCAAATATTGGTAAATATCGTTTTCAGGATATCGTTAGGAATACATACATAAGTAAACAACCGCGACAAAATAAACATAATATTCCCAACTAGGTATATCGCAGAAACTATACTCCTTTTCATGTTTACATTGGCCACGCGGTAATCGTTTATATGTGACATGTCCGCCATTGTTCTAAATACGATCCGACCAATCAGGGGCGGGCTGTCACCCCGCGCGTAGCCACTACGACACGGGCGTACCTCCAGCGTTGACGTATGTAAACATAATTCAATTAACTGGTCCCGCACCATTGTTTTATAAAATCCTTATCGTACTCTATCGTGTGTGAAAAATTACACCTAATAGATTACCTTATCAGTTTGAAATGTGTTGAAAAAACTGTAAATGCGTACGTGCATTGTGTATTTAATTTATCACCGTGGTAAATGGATGTAAAAAAGTTAATTACAGTCGGTAATAGAATTGTTGTCGATAGGTTTTTATGTACAACATAGTTCACGATATCAGTGATTCAGTTACATATTTTTTTTATGTAATTTCATATTCAATAGTTTATACTATGTAGGTATATTATTATGAGTCTTCAAAGGATATCCCAGTATGACTACCTTGATTTTTGTAATGGATACCGAGCCAGTATTTTTCAGAGGAAAACAAAACAATGTATTGCTATTGAATAACTCTAATTACTGACGTCTTTTCAAACTGAATTAATTTGTTCAACAAAAAATTTATACAGCATAAGGTAAGTCTTTCGAAGAACTGTTGTAATCCAAAAGAAACATCTAAATTATCCAGCATGTAATTATCAATCCTTATATTTGCAAAGTACTGAACAGCCTGAGAGAGGAATAATTAAAAATTCGTGACTGATATTAAATTTCATTAATAATGAAAACGTTTCGGATACAATTGAAACGAAATCGATAATTTTGCTTCAATTCATATCGATTTTAGCGCAACAATTGATCCTTTTGTCGGGTGAAATGTATTTATCGAAGTTTCACACGATTTTTTAACAATTCGTGCGCATATTAATTTTTTCATACATTTGTGAATGCGGTTTTGGTCACATAATAAAACCCAAATCGTGAGTGAGAAGTAATGTGCGTTTTGGAAAGTGAAGATCCTTTATCGGCGGCAGGGGTAAAAGTTGCGTTGAAGGAAATATACAATTAAGCCTTAATTTGTAATTTTGGTTACTTTGAAACCATTTACATACAACATATTTAAGTTTATGGTATTTATTCCATATAGGTAACTACATTTTATAACCCCCGACAGAAAAAGCGGCGTGTTATAAGTTTAGGGTGTGTATCTGTATGTCTGTCAGTGGCATCGTAGCTCTCAAACAAATGGACCAATCTTGACGCGGTTTTTTTGTTTGAAAGCTGATGCGATCGCGATGGTTCTTACCTATAATTTATGAAGATTTGTTCAGGCGTTTGGAAATCATCAGCTCTTTTTCAATTTAAAAAGCCCGATTGAATTTTAATTTGGTGTAACGTGACTTCGGCAATATTTTTAAACATGAACTAATGCTGCAGCATCAAATAGTCTGCGGGATACCCAACTCCTTAGCAACTTATAGCAGATACAGCGTGTTTGGGCTCATAAGGATGGTCTCATCGAGTAGGTGTTAGATAGTTGATTATCAAGGCACCATGATGGAGAGTACAGTAATTTAAAAAGTTAGGAATAAAAATTAAATTGAAATTAAAATAACCCCCGACACAAAAAAAACTGTAAAAAGTAAAATAACAAAAGAGTATTTTTTGTTTAAGTACCTACCTAGTAATATTGTGACCCAAGCGTCCTCACGTCGATGGACCGAACTCCGGAGCAGAGAGATGAAAATACTTCCTTAGCGGTCCCCCGACGCGACGACGCTTGGGTCAAAATATTAAAAGGTACTTAACCGAAAAAGACACTTTCATTATTTTACTTTTTAGAGATTTTTTGTGTCGGGGTTTATTTTAATTTTATTGTTGATTAAGATGCCAGAAAAGGACTTGTCCAAAAACGAGCTTAAAATTCCAACCAAGATACTTTACTACTTTATATATTATATATTTGGATAGTACTCCCAAAAACTACACCTTTGCAATATATCGTATAATGTTAAAGTACTCCGTTTTTGAGATTTTTGTTATATTATTTTGATTAAAAACTATAATTAAAATGAACGTTATTAAAAAACTCAGTTAAATAGGGGAATGGGGAATCAAAATCAAAAAATATTACAGAGAGTTCATAACATGTTGATAGGTATTGTGATACTCTTTTTGCCCTAACACGCGCAATTTACCTTTAGGTTATATTCACGTTGCTATTTATGTTACCATCAGCCATATTTAATCTTGATTCTAATGTTATAATATGCATTCACCGGCGCAGAACGGAAGCGGCGGTTATAAATCATTGTGCATCACAAAACAACACTTGCAGAAGGTTCAACATTGTGCAAGTTCGAGGAAGTAAACGTAACTATATATTAATAAAATTCTTTATTGAAATACAGTAATATTATTTACCATAATAGATATGAAATGTAATACAATTTGTTGTAATCTTAAGTCTACCAACCTTAAGTTCATCAGATTATTAAAATGGGAAATTGATTTATTATTTCTTTATATTGTTTCCAATACAGATTCAAATCTTTTGTGCAATAAAATTACAGAATATGGCCAAAGTATTTTACGAAAAACTTAATAGAACTTTACTTATTTTCTACAAAAATATATCGTAGCGTTTGGTCCATTTAAAATAAATATAAAATATAATTTCTACACACATTTTTTTTTAAAATTTACTATGTAACTACGTCTATAGATACAATATAATATGGACAGCTATTTGTAATAGTCTACTCAGTTGTGGTAACTGAATAGGGTCATTCGGGGCAACAGCACGCAGTGGGTAAAAGTTCGCATGGTCAATATCTTGGAACCTATTGAGGGGGCTCAGACACTTTTTCGGCTAAATCAGGGGCGCGTCAGGGACGATGTCAGAGCCACAAGCTATTTTACCAAGCCTCATTTGTTTAGCGAAAAATGGTGATCAACGTGATTTTGTTGATTAGTTACCAATATTTTGTGCTGGGAAAAAAGGGTATGGCTAGACGGTGAATCAGTTTACAAAAGTCCGTTAATTATGTTAAGTTTACATGATTATTATAGTATTTATTTTAGTTATTATTCTGTCCTAGAAAATAAATGCGTCTCAACTAACGTATGATTGTTTAAAATATTCCCTGTTTAGGTAAGAGTACGAGGTTAATAGTACGCACCCTGTTATAACTTCATTACAATGACCGCACGGTTTTTTCTTCTTTAAGCTGCAATTAAGTCGAATATTGTAAAGATTTTTAGACCTTATACAGAAAAAAAATATTCTCATTAAACACTCTGCGTAGTTTTACCCACATAACGGGTCAATAGTACGAATTTCTCCCGATGCACTTAAACATGTATTGCAAAAAAAGCAATGAAGCAATTTACAAAAACTCATTAAATAATGAAAGTAGAATAAATTTACTTTACATAGAGTGTTAAAACGTTTTTCAAGACACTATATTTTTGACTGTGTAGACGATAGAAAAAAAAGTGCGTACTTTTAGGCCGAATGACCCTACGTTAAAACGGAGTGAGCATTCTGTTCATCGATAACCTTGTGGTGCTGCATGCTTTCATATAATATTTATGCGTATTAATAATTACGAGCTTCATACATAAGAAAATTACAAGTGTAACGAGAGAGTAGTTAAAGCTTGTTTAGGTAAAGTTATGTGCGTCGGTCCTTCACGTTTTGAATTATTTATACATGAATGTTAAGTAAAATTTGAATTTTAAGATGGATGGCGATAAATTACTTTTAGATTTTAGTATGTGTTTTTGATATAGTCAGATGTGGTATTTAAAAGCCAACGAAGTTTTAAAGCCGTCGGTGCCAGGCAGCATAGGGCTAAAAGTCAACGTGCCTTTAAACAAGCTACCAAAGTTGCTTGATGGTTAGATTCTGTTCCTTTATGAAAATACTTTTTTGAGATCATTAAACTTTTATTTTAAATATAATGCAACACCTATTAGTTCTTCTAGTGTAAAAAGATATCGAGGTAGTTTGACATCGGCCATATTAATTTGAGTATGTTGTTTTCACCTACATTGTTGATTTGCGCATAAGCCCAGACACAAAAAATCAAAATGGTCCGATGTTAGTCTATTTCGTATAGGCAAAGGCCAAAGATTGAATAGAACTACTATTACAACCCAACAACCATACTATAGAGAACCCCAACGTAGAAACAGGATCTTGTATTTAATTTCCTTTTATTTTTATAGAAATTGGAATGTGAAACAAACACTTTATTGATTATAACATTTATGAGTAGTGTAAATTTGACTATCCATTGATAGCACCATTAATTTAGTGACTGCGTATTTAGGTTTTGTAACTACAAAGGTAATTGCTTACCTATTTCTTTAATAACTATGTACATAAGTTTAAATCGTCTTATAAATAATGGTGTATGTCATAATCCTTATTCGGAAAAGGACATACAAGCGGGCAGAGTCCCGAGAATAAGCTAGTTATCAATAAATTTAATCGGCTTGTCGATACAGTATTATACCAGGTTATGTTTTATTATATGCCGGCATTCGAAATAACAGACCCCACCCATAATCAATACTATAAAAAAACAACGCACCTTTTATTTCAACATCAAGACAAAAGGTCGCACACACCTGACACAATCACATACATTTACATATTATATAGTGGGGTTGGATCAATATACTTCGAATTTAAGCAGGAATTTTATCAATATTCTCCTTATTCCGCAGTTTATTCGGCTAACAGTGTGTGAAATGGAATCATTCTACACTTCCAGGCATAGGCTTATGGATCAAAAAAGGTTGTTCATGATTAGAACCAGCAAAATTATTTAAACATGTAATCAGGCGAACCACGCCTGCCATAGTAGAAAATACAGGATATATTATTGAAATTAAACTATTATAACGGACTTTATCGAGGTTTTTCATTTAATTTTTCTCCCGACGTTTCGAAGCCTTTGCAGCACTTCGTGGTCACGGGGCGGACTGAGGTGTTGGTGGTCCGTAAAGTTAGTGTTACAAATCTACCTTAAATTTTCAGGATATATTATTATAAAATACGATGACCATAATATCCACTACAAAACATAACTCGTAACTGTATACGAGACGGTCCCGGGATCTTGTTGCAATCATTCCCGTGGGCTCGAACGAGTACGCTATATAGTAAATTAAGAAGTTATTACCCGGATCAGTATTTGATTTTGTTGGCAGAAGTAACGTATAAACAATTTTCCAGTAATTTATCCGCGCGTCTAATTTGTGAAATGTCTGCGCGTAAAAAACGATCCTGTCGGCACAACATTAATTGTAACTTTGATTAAAATGCAGACAGAGTTTAAATTGTGAAATTTAAACATTCAGTTCGGGAATGACTTCATTTATGTTTTTGGATCGAATTATTTTTCAAAGCAATGACGAAAATAATTCAGACAAATTGAGAAACACCTATTGTACAGTCAGCCACAAAAGTAGCTGAACAAATTCAAAATTTCAATCCGCTTTTCCATGTTAGGTTTAACTAAAGCATTATTTTTTATTTGTGTGAAGTAAAGCAAATAAATGGCTTAAATTTTATTTTTGTAAAGTAAAACTAAATGTTGGTAAGAACATATAAGTGTACAAGCAACTTGAAGTTCTTAATTTGTTCAGCTACTTATTAGGCTGACTGTACCTCGGTTATGTACCCATAATATAACCGACGGCTATAGACATTAATGTATTTCCAAAATAATTCTGGTTTTTACATTTACCTTTTTTATACGTAAACGTAAAAAAAACGTAATAAAACCTTTTTTATATTGTACAACCAACACCATAAACCAAAACCTAAATAAAATAATACTTATACTAGTTATAATTTTGCCCCGATGGGAATGAACCTTGTCAAGTCTCAACTAGTAAACGTAATTTGGTTTTTCAATCCTCAACTTAGCTGACTTCAGGTTGGTAGACTTCAGGCCTTCGAAACTTTACGGTAAAACTCAACAATGCATATTCCATCATGATGCTTCTGTACACTTTTAAAACAAATTTTAACGATCTAACATTATAAATAACTAGTTTTTACTCGCGGCTCCGCTGACGTAAAGCATTTTTCCCCGGAATAAAAGTTATAGCACTCAGGAGCCATGAAGCTTCCTTTTAGTGAAAGAATTTTCTAAATCGGTTCAGAAGTTACAGAGATTAGCGCCTACAAACTCACAAACTTTTCCCCTTTATAATATTAAGTATTATAGATTATAAATTATATTTCCCGTACACAGCCTTAGAATTACCTGAGGGGTTCGTATCGGCGCGCCAATATCAAAATTGAAATAACAGTTCTCGACAAAGGGCCAGCGGTTTATTTACAAAAAGCACTCTGTAATCCCGCTTTGAGGGTGTCCGCCAAATGTGGGGTTATTAAATAATGACCCGCTGCCGACTGCTTCTAATGTGTGCTCGATTAACTATGGTGCAGGGTTTTGATATGGGATAACTGATACGGATGTTTTATTAGGCTTAGAATTGAACTTGTGGGATTCGACGGAAGTACAGCATAATATTTAGAATCTATTTTATGCTAATTGGTTTGCTTTTATTAATCTCGAAAATGATATTAAAACCATTTTCAATTTTAATAAAGAAATTTAATTTATATATCAGTGACTTATTAAATTTTGAGGGCGTGTTTTAATTGTATTGTATTAATTTACGTATAGTTGGTCTAGAGCATATTATTAAATCGATTCTATTCTATGTTTAAAACGATAATGTGCTTACTGATATTTTTTATTAGTAGTTCTTTTTCTCAAGTATTGAATAAAATGGTTTCACATTTTTTCGTCGAACGTCAAATACAACCTTTCATCTTCAATCAGATGGACAGGAGATAACTGTCTCACAGTGCCCAGATGACGTAATTAAATTATATAACCGTCATCTCTCCCTTTCTAACATAAGAAGAACGAAAAGAACAAAGAAACACACCTTGCTACATGAGTCGGTGTTTTGTAAAATTAGTAATAACTACCTGACATCCTTTTTTGTTGTTTAGTCATAATTTTCTAATAAAACTGTGTAATTTCATTTTTGATAGTAATGTTAGATATTAGTTTAATAGCTTGAGATCGCGAGGAAATTGCATTTAAATGTTGCTGGTTGTAAAACCTTGATCGAATTTGTAATGAAATTCAGACATTTGCTGTTTTAATGGTAAATACTAAAAGCGATTGTACTTTAAACACCTTCCTGTATAATTATATCCCATCAAAAACATAAATGTGAAATGAACCAATGTCAATATTAAGAATATACGTAGTTATCGACTCCGCCGACAAAAGAATTGCCATCTAAATGGGCTTTTAGATAATCCTGAAATTTATTCATAAGAATATACACCATATATTCAGGAAAGGCAATGTAGAATTTTTAAAAATTGTTTTAATGGTAACTTAATACTACTAATACTAGTCAATTCAAGTAAAAAAATTGAGTAACCGTTATAGTTACTTGGCCATGATTAGTCTCCTAAAGACTCCTGGACTAGCCTAACACATGCCATCAATAATTTCCTCAAATCTTATCTAGATAATACATTGCTAATACACTCCTTAATTTTACAACCCCAATTAATTTTATGGAATTAAATTAATAGCAAACCCATCGATATTAGAAATCAATAAAGCCGCCCATTCACAATCAATTAGTCAGCGATTTCGTTCCAAAACTCGCATTATTCGTGTAAAAGCTGTGTGCGCGCCCTTAATATAGCGGGTGCGCCTTTTTGCCTTCCAGTTTTTTTGTTACTTTTTTTCATAATAGGGGCAATATAAACGTGTCGGGTCTGACACCTTTGCGGACCCCACAGGAGGCTATAGGAGCGCAATAATTTGTGGGATAATAAAATATAATTTTGTAAAGGCTCGCCCGCGAGTGTCGACAGCGGAATGATTTTTGAAAGCTTTATATCTCTGTATAAATTTGTTTGGTAATGGATTATGTTTAAGTATTTTGGATGTAAGTGAGTACATTGGACTAGAACAACAAATTAAATTATATTTGTATACGTATTTACTGACAATATTGTAGATATAAAAAGTTTCCAATAAATTGTTCATTACTTTTGTTGTTTTAATCAGAACAAGTTACTTCAATATAAACGATAAAAGTAGTTAATAATTACACGCACAAACAGAATTTGATTATCGTCTCATGTAATTTCCTCACAGCTTTTGTATTTTATTTTTCCTTTACTTTTTACCCTCAGTAAGTACTAATGATATTACTGGATTCAGACGGGATATAAATCTCCTAATAAAAACTTAATTCCAATACTCTTTCAAACGGTTACTTGCACCCATATAATCGTGTATTCATTATCCCACGAATGCTTAATGACATGGATATTCTTATATTAAAGGGGATGTTAAAAATATTATTTCCGCTCACAAATACTAGAAACGACTTCCTCAATCAACTTACTACGCCAAAGACAAATGACTATAAAGCACCCATAGATTAATCTCATAACATATGGAGCATAGACAATCGAGCTCTATTTGGCATTTATTCGAATATGATGTCTTCTTTTGTGTCAGCAACAATAGAGTTTTTGCAATGCCCGTGTAAATTACGCTCTAGTTTTTTTTCTCTAAGGGTCCGTTGAATGGCTCCCGTGCCTTTAAGAGCTCATTGACTCGTTCTGTTAGTGTATTAAGTGGTTAATATTATAAATGTATTTCGTTATGAGTAAATGGGCGTTAATTTGAAGTGCATTTAAAGGGAATTATGTGGGGTGGTTGAGTTCATACCGTAATGCACCTTTCGGGTTCTGAGTTTTACAAATTGTTTTTTCCTCTTCATGCTACATTGTAAGATGACATTTGCAAGTTTATGTAATTTTGTATTGATATTTAAATTATGGTTGTTAAATGATCCCTTACTTCTACAAAAATAGGAATTAATAACGGATTAATTATAAACATTTATGAATGTGGTAGCCACTTTTCGAAAGTATAACGTAATATTATAATCAATATAATATCTAGCTGTGTAACCCGTATGTCAATATGTAGTTCAATGATATTTTAATAAAAAATATTTATATATCATTGATGTAATTAGTTCATCTTTGGTTCTTTGAGCTGTATTATTCATTCAATGATATTATAGGGGTAGGGCCTGCAAAAGTATGAGTACTTTGGAAAAAATTACTTGTGAATAAATATTTTTACCAGTAACATTATTTTATTGTGAAGTACACATAATCACAGGGGTATTTTGTTTCAATTAAAAACTACATAGCAAATACGTTTTAAGGCAAAATAAAAAAAAAAAACACATTTCTGGCCTTATACAAAAATTATTTTCTTATCTCATATTTCATCAATACGAATGACATTTAAAAAAGCATTGGACACACAAAGATAATAGCGGTGGATGCGCCCGCGCACGCATCGCCCGCACCGTTCAATTACACCGACCGCTCTGTAATCATAACACAATAATCTATTTCGGAATTACATACACCCTGTATTCAAACTGTTAGCCGTGTCTGGTAATCGATACGTCGATGACAATTTGGTAATCGATGTTTGGAGGTTATACAATCCATTTTTGTTGCTGTATTTTTATTGTTTATAATTACCTGCATTTACTTGTATTACTGTATAGTTAATGTGGAGGTAATTGTTTGTAATTATACATTTAAGACAAACTAACTTTATATTTATGTTGTAAGCATTATGTAGACAAAAAAATGTCGGTAAAGATTGTAATGGTGGCCAAAATATCATTCTTTATTACAAAAGTAATAATTAACCCTAAAAAGCATATTATTGCACATAAAGCGATGATATTAAAGATATAAGGTATTCAACTATTATTTAAATATTTTAAGACATACACAAATACTAAAATTTAAAATGCTTCGCTTGTTGAATGAGTGAAACACATTGTCACAATTTGTTTCTTTCTTAAATAACAGACGTTATTAGTCATTTAGTTTTTGTTTTTTAAACTTATGAAACGGAATTTGTAATAATTAATATCTAATTATTTGGGGCGTATGAATTAGTGGAAAATAAAACTCAAATTATTTAGTGACTGTTTCTTTTCCATCAATTTAATATTATTATTATTATTTTCATCAATTTAATATAATTATTGTGTGTGTATAATTTATTATATAATTATATTTAAATTTTAACGTCAACGCGTCGCTTCGGCAGCTTCTCGCAGTAAGCACAAAAAGCGCTTCTATTGGACAAACCACGAAACGGCACGGTTTCTATCCTTGACACCTTCGTCCCTTACTTTTTAACAGTCAGTAGCTTTAGATGACTTTATGGCGCCATGCCAGATTTGTTAGGAAAGCGACCGAACAACTTTTTCTAGCAATGATATTAAAGTAAAAGTCTAATATCATTGTTTGCTAGAGTAAAAGAAGAAGAGAAGAGAGAATGGTGTTGAACAATCTCATCTCACTAATACTATAAAAGCAAAAGTTTGTGAAAATGTTTGCATGTTTGTATGTTCGGATGTTTTCATGTTAGAAGTAAACGCAGAAGCAACTAAACTGATTTGGATGAAATTTGGCACACGGGTAGATCATGTCCTGGATAAACACATAGGCTTTTTATGCCGGTAATTGCATTGCATTGAAGCCGCGAGCAACACCTAGTATAATATAAGGTAACTGCTGACCATTTTCTTGTCAGAATAAAATTAATGAGGGATACATAATGTGGGTACTGTCATGAAATATTACGATACCATTTTCTGATACCTAATTAAATCTGTGTTAAAGTTTTCTCATATAAAACGAATATGCTAAGTTGACATCTCTATCTTATTCATTCGAAAATTAAATTATGTAGACGTTCATTCTATAATCATATTTATTACAAATCATATTATTTGGTAGAGTCACTTTGTATATAGTTTTGAGCTGATGATCCGGCTAAACTGAGGTGCCTACTACGGTTTAAAAAGATTAAGCTATGTAACATTTCTGACGACAATGTAACTGCAAGAAGCTCAAAATGATGATGAGATGTGATAGGGGGCGAGCCTATCGCCATATCGGGCACAAATTCCAGACTCCGGGTTGATACTGAGTAGAAAAACCCAATATTATCACTTTGCTCAACCCGGGGATCGAACCCGAGACCTCAGCACTGTAGTCGTACCGTAATACAACTACACCACCGAGGCAGTTTATTAATATCCTTAGTAGAAATACACGAAATGGCATATAAAGAAAGTCAGTAACGGATTAAAATATAATTAGTGTTTTCTCTACCTATTACCACAAAACATATCAATTCCATTCATTATATTAATCATATATGAACGTTCATGTTTTGCCTAGAGATATTTTTTAACCATTTTTATACAATTTTGATTTAGTTCAAAATATTTTAATTAAAAACTATAAGCCACACTTACTTAATTTTTTTTGGATGTAGTACTTTTGAAGAAACCAAATCGTCTAGTTACCGTAGGCCATTTATAGCTTTTCCCATGTACCATGGTGTACATTACATACAGTCATCAAATACGTATTACTGCCTACTTTTACCTAATGGCATATCAATCAAATTCGAATAAATATAGCATTATGTGATATCATTTTAAGTATCCGGTCACTATCATCTCTATGGCGAATTAGAGTTGGCATAACTGCCTCTTTAGCTCTGAATCTCTCTAGTGGTATGGCTAAAGGTATCAATATTGTATTAGACTCTAAATCAACTATCATGTTGGAAAACTCTCATGGAAGCGTACTTTAGCCAGTCACTAGATAAACCGAAGTGCTTTCTGTAAGGACAACGGCAAAATTTTGACCATAGAAATGACTCGAAGGACGTAATTAATCTCAGCGAAGAATGACTTTATGCTTTTCTCTACGAGCGTACAGGCGTGGTATTATTCATATTTTTTATTGATATCTAGCCGTGCTACGCCTAGGTCTTGTGACGTATAATACATTTACTTGCGCTATTTAAGAATAGAATAAGAATAAATTTATTTCCACAAAAACAAAAATACAATAAATTTATGCACTATAAAGACCACATTAACATAACTGTGTACAGGAGAAAGTAATTAGTAACCCCCTGTGCCCATGGTAAGAATTAACTTGTGTTATGGGCACCGGGGGCAGAATTTAAAAGGTTTCAACAAAAAAAAACCTTGAATAAACACACCTGTTTAAAAATATACATTTGGAATAAAAATACCTGAGTATGGGACACTTGTGGCAATAAAATTTAGTGGCGGCTCGAAGATTGAACTCGATTGCTCTGAGAAACGTTCGTCATATCAGTGGACTTTTACGACCCGCTGACGAATATAAAACAACACCTAGAGACGTCTCTGTCACCAACTATAACAAAAGTTACTCTTAACTGACTTTCGTGTATCTTCACAATGCAATCATATGGTATTGGCAGCGATCATCCTGACACCGCTTTATAATATGCAAGTAATTATTATATAAGTCAACATAATATTTATGTTTGACGCTCGCGCTCAATTTAACTTCAATAGCTCCTGATTAGTGCAATTAATATGCAAATAAACAATGCGGCTGCACACTAAGCTATTTGTGTTCGACATTTTTATTCCAGTTTGTGTTTTGTTTTATTACATAATTGAGGATGAGGAGATATTATTTAAGGATATAAATATTCATAACCGTTATCATAGATTTGTTATAAGAGTTTTTAATTTATTAAATGCAATAGTAGTTATTCCTTCAGTTTTTTAAATTTCAATAGTGGTTATGTGAGAGTTTTAAATTATCATGGGATTCCATTTTCCATTGAGTCAGGAATTTATCATATTCTGTGATAATAGAAAGATAAACGTTCTAATTTTAAGTTTAAGTTTCGTTATGCTGGAAATTTTAATTTTTACAGCAATACGTCGATTTTTTATAAAATTAATTCAAATATCGAACATCCACAGAGTATCTTCGGATTAATTGCTATACTGCGTGCGCAATAAATTATAAGGGAACATTTGGCGCGCGGCCAACGTTTCATTTTGCGTTACTGCGCTGTTGTGACAACTATCACAGCACAAAGCACATGTTTACTTACTTTTAACCTGTCATCGGATTTGATTCCCACCATTTTATAAAGCATTTTCTTAAATTACTTTTTTTACAATATTGTGCTGATAAATACATACTGCCATTTTCAAATTATCGCTTTTAACGTTTAATAACCTGTGAACTCTCTAAGCTAGAATCAAGTAAATATAATTAAGTAATCTCATCATAAAACAATAAAAATATTCACAAGGCAAGCTTTTATTATGTATTGAATCAAAATTATAATTTGTGTGAAATTATACGGCAGAGTTATATCAAGATTACGCCTTAATAGTTTTAAGGTGTTTGGCGTGATGGTCAATGATAAAAAATAGTAAAAAATAAACAAGACTATCGATTCTTATAATTATCAATCACTAACGCTAAAAAGTGTCAATAAGCTTACTAGATTGACTTAGACACGGTTGCATCAAATGTAATATTATCTGTATATCAGTACTTACACAAACATTTATTATTAAAGTTTATTATAGGTGTGTAAAATTTATATCGCCAATGTGGTTCAGTGATATTTATAGACTTTTGTTCAGGACGTTTTGAGTCGCCTTGTAGGTTGGGCAAAATCTCCATAAGTTTATCTTACGCTATTCACGCTATTTTTGTTTGCAAAGGGGATGAAAGTCAGGCTGGTCGTAAAACTTTGACAAAATAAATGAATAAAGGCATGTCATCAATCCCATATTGAAATGGAATAATTTGTAGCATTGATGCGATATACATATTTTTTACACTGTGCTAATATGAGTGACTGTAAAAAAACGTAAACTGCTTACAATCATCTAAGAGAACACTTCGTTCTCTGTCTACTACACAGAATATTGGAATTTTCTTGTATAGTTCTATTTAATACTTTTACATGTTAAACTTTAAGTCAAATTCATTGCAGATAATCCTAGATCAATAACTTAATTTATAACTTAATGTTTTTTCAAATAGAGCATTTTATAAGTAGCGACGGAAAAAACAAAAATGACTCTTTTAGTAAAGCAGTTGTTACGAAGTAGAAAGTACTGCAATATCAACTGCAGTATAAATAAATCAAGTTTAAATTAAAAATAGAACTTGGTATTTTTAAAAATAGAATCCGTAAACTGTTAGAATAGGCAACGGAAACACATAGATTTAAAAGGCGCGGTTTATTTTACGTTTGGAAGCTTGTTATAATGCATGTTTTCGATTATTGTATACACTCTGTTCCTACTTAAGTTCAGTGCAATTTGCATTGTTAACAGGGTTATGCAAAAAAAAAACAAAAAGCATGGATTCATTTGATCGATTCTTTGCATAAATGACATAATTTATATACTTATTTTGTATTCATATTCGTACAAAAACATTGGTTATATTTTTTGAAATACTTAATATATTACCAATTAGATTTTATATGTATGAGTAAAATAAACACAAAAATCCATTTGCATTTTTACAAAATCACAGTGTAACTCAGCATTGAAATTAAACTGTGACAGTGTGTCAACGATTTTAAACTAAAGTTAAATCGTTTAAATTATAAAGTTATAATTAACATGTCTAAATAAAAATACTTGTTAAAATGCCATCTAAATTATCGATACATTCTATTGTAGCGTAATTGGCCACGTAGTGTTTGAATCTGTCAATTTGTTTGTACTAGGCCTAATTAATGTTAGACATAAAAACATCTACTAGAGCGCTATTATTAAAAATAATTTAAATATATCTCTCACAACACCATACTAGTGTTCCTAAAGCCAATTTTCATAACATCAAATATTCTTTTTATTTCTTTTTAAGAGAAAGAACACATTAACGTGGTAAAAACATGAATATCAGGCGAAGTAAAACTATGAATTATAGTCAATTAGAATGGTATAATAGCTCATTGTGAATTTTAATATCACAGCGTCTCTCCTTTGGAACCGAGCATTTAGTGTCATTGTCTGATTTTTTACTTTGTGTTTGTGAATGGTACACATTTGCGTTAGATTTTAACAGTTACAAATCTCCATTTCGACTTGCTTTTAAAATGTTGTATGTTGTGATGTTTCTATTTGCCACGAGTTGGAATGTCACAAGAGTTGACGATTAAAGGTGTACAGTGACTTACCTCCGCTGTCAGGATTGTTAGCTTCGAACGTTTTGCTCGTCATATGGAAGAGAGCATCCAGTGGCGTGTGAGGAGCGGTGGAGCTCTGCTGCTGCGC
This sequence comes from Sphinx pinastri, assembly GCA_947568825.1. Lineage (NCBI taxonomy): Eukaryota > Metazoa > Arthropoda > Insecta > Lepidoptera > Sphingidae > Sphinx > Sphinx pinastri. The sequence goes on along the minus strand of OX387624.1, from coordinate 14,331,518 downwards.
CTTCCGCGGCTCCGAGCAGCAGTCTGACGCGGACGAGGACCTCTCGGAGGCTGAGTCGCAGCATTCCGCCGGCGCCATGTCTCGTGGCCTCAGCAGCCCCAACGCCGCCAGCCGCCATCGCTCGCCGTCCAGCAGCGCCGCGCCCGCTAAGCGCTGCAGCCTCTGCAACCTCTCGAACCCTGACGCGTCCCACGGGCGAACTATGCGCGGTGGTGTTCGCGGACTGTGAGACAGAATGTCCAGTATGGAGAAACTCTTGACGCCTTCACCACGCCGCTCTTCCACCGGCTCCGAGGCCATCTTCAGGCGCTTCAATGGTCGGAAGTAGTCGTGAGGCGACGGCGATCGCGACGGTGCCGGCGACGGCCGACCCACACTGATATCGTCCTCCGAACAGCTGTGTCCAGACATCGACTCCTCCTCCATGTCCGTTCACAGATCCATCACACAAAAGTCACAACAATAAATCGAATCGTTCCGTTAGATCTCACAAAGCGGCGAGGTAGCGCGGGATACGGCTGACGGGTCGACGCGCCTCGGTCAACTGACGTGGCGTGTGACAGCCCTGGCGCGGGCGTCGGGACCGGGCGTGGCGACGCGACGGCCCGCCAATGGGAGCGGCGAGCCATCATACTGCCACCTCGCCATTGGCGCGCGCCCACCGACTAGGCGCGTCGGACTGTCACATTCAGCTCTCCAATAAAACTTTTTAATCCGGCCCTGGATTGGGGGGCGAGATTCTTGGTGTGATTAATTTAGGCGGACGAGGGACTTGGGCGCGGGGGGCGTGGGGGCGTCGGGGTGCACCGGGGGTTGGCACGGGGTGGCGGTTAATTGCCAGGATGAAGACGCGCTCTAACTACTCGCTCCATTATTTAGCATCGATAAGGTGGACGTTTGTCAGCGTAGAAATTGCCACTTTCCTTCATTTTCAATTCAAAAGATAATTGAAGAAACTAATAGGTGAAGTTTTACTTCTGTAAACCAAAGTAATTACATATTAATAAAATTTCAAATGTTCTTACTTTTTACAATTATTTTCAAAATACGACTTAATACTAACTGTACTTCGTTTTTATCTAAGACGATGAATTATTTGTAATTTGTAAATTCATATCAAATGAGTATTTAAAGCTTTAATATTGTGCTCTTTGTCCTATTTTGATGGTAGCAAACTGTGGCAAAACTATAATTTGCTAAGTTGACGGACGGACTTTGACTACGTCAGTAGTAAATGCATTATGTACTTATCATAAAAAAAACAAATTGCTTTTTTTTTACCTAGATATAGGTACTGACAAAACTGTGATGATTTTTATAGATATTATTATGTAAAAAAAAACGCATCAAAAATATTTTTAATACAACATAATATCAAGTTATTTTTAAAGCCGGATAAACTTGACGTTCCACGGTACCTTTGCATATTAATTCCAGTATAATATTTATCAGAACATAAAAAATTAAGGTAAATAAATAAGCATTTGGAGCTGGTATGTATATTAACCACAAAAAAATAAAGTTTTTGAATCGATCATCAAACTGATTTGAATTGAACAAGGAAAAAGTCGGAAGAAAAATAATAACCGTCGCGTGGTGACAATAATACGAATTCTCATTTGAACGCAGATGCTGTAATCGGCATCAGGTCAATCATAACACCTTTACTGTCGCATAAGTTTTTTCTTACATAACGAAGCACTTGTTTAAGCAGTAAGTACTAAGGTGGTACTACTTATTGGAACAAAATAAATTGAATTAAAAGTACTAAAGGGGCTTATTCACGGTCCATCTTGACGTACAACATGCTGTACATCACGGCGCTGGACGTAGCATACGCACTATCGTGCGTGCTAGACAGTGCTGCCAGGTGACAGCACTGCTGACAGTGCTTCAGTTATCTATATTTATTTTTATTCTCTGGTCAATGGTATTTACACAGATTTTTAACACATCATACAGATATAAAATGAATGCAGATATTTATACAGATATTTACAATTTGTGAATAATTTATAAAGATTTAGGTGTATTTTTCGGTTACGGACTAAAAGATTATTTATTGTCTATCGGTACGATGCTCCGAATGACGGGGTCACTCGTTGCATATATAATATTATTAAATCTAAAATTTATTTTATAACAATTGTGTTAGTTTATTAGGGCATTTCACACAATGCTAAATCTAGCCTAACATTAGCCTAACAAGGCTTTTTATTATTACTATTATTTTCGACGATTTTTTTAACAGAAGAAATTATGAATTTGGTAATTTTTTATGATACATTTAGATAATTGGTAGACGTGCCAGCTGGCAACACTGGTGATAGAGGCACTCGCTGGATCGTGCAAGTCCAGCCAGCAAATAATAATAATAATTGACGTACGTCGAGACTATTCATAGTCGTTTTGCATCGTGCATGACTTTGGTTGGCTGTACGTCAAGATGGAACGTGAATAAGACGCTTTAGCAAATAGTGTCACATTATACAGGGTCATTTTGACATTGCGTTACTAAATGGAACCTTATACTTATCTTCTTGAGAATAACACTTTCCATTAAGCTATTTTAATTTATTAGAGTTAAGCTATTAGATGTAAAATAAAAAAGTTTTAGTTTCGAACAAAATAAATATCAATAAAAAGTGACTTTAAGGCCCCGTTTTTTTAACTGTAGTTATCTTTTTGTCAGGGTCTTATTAAGCTGGACGCGCTCGGAGCACCTGGAGCACTCGAAGCTCTGCGAGCGCGTCCAGCTTAATATAATAACACCGATGATTACCCTAACAACAGTTGGTAAAACCCGGTCTTAGTTTACAATTTACACACCCTAATGCCACTACAACTACTCTAAGAGGATTCGTTACAGCGGCAAAATTACGCTTTCAGTTAGAAGAACAATCACGCACACGCCATATTCGCACTAAACTACAAAATGTTAAAAAGTCGGGAAAGCAAAATTGAGATTTTGTTTAAAATATTCGTTTTTCATCATTGATGTTTTTTAATATATCAATGTTTTTCATGGATGAATTTTTGGCACAATGTTAGTAGAGGCAAAGACGAGTACGTGGTTTTACTTATTAACGATATGTCAAAATAGCCCTGTATAATGATTACCTACTTATTTTAATGACAATAATTATAATTAATTGTTCACTTTATGTCAATAAGTTAAGATTCTTCTTCAATATTTATATCAAGTACTTGTTTGTTTCACAAATATTTGTGAAATAACAAAAAAAAATAATTAAAAAATATATATATTTACGATGCAAATAACCATCAAACAGGGACATTTGCTAAGCCATACGAGTCTAGCTTCAATATGGTCATACATATTCAAAGTTAAAAAAAATAAGTGCATTGTGTAGTTTCGAAAACGAAATTGACCGAGAAACTTTCCTTATGTGGATCAGACCAGGTTTTATGAGACCTAATACCATAAGTCATATTGAAACTTGTAGTATGAACACATGAACACTGTGCAGTACTATTTGGTATTACTGCTGTAAATAACACATCTCTCTCTCTTCCCGACTATTCATCCCACATGATGGTGGGGTCAGCCTTCTTCACCTTTCTCTTCCACTTCGCTCTATCGATGACGTCGTCATCGGAAACATTGCATGCTACTATGTCGCGTTACAGTGGACGATAGCCTAGTTGGGAATGGAACAGTCTGCCGAGACAATGTCCGGAGGTTCAAAACCCAAGGCACACACCTCTGACTTTTCGAAGTTACGTGTGTATTGTTTATCAATTATCGTTCGCTATAACGGTAAAGGAAAACATCGTGAGGAAACCTACATACCTGACAATTCTCCATAAGAATTTCGAGGGTATGTGAAGTCTGCCAACCCGCACTAGGCCAGCGTGGTGGACTAAGGCCTAAAAACCCTCTCAGTAGTAGAGGAGGCCCGTGCTCAGCAGTGGGCAGTATAGCATACAGGGCTGGTGTGATGTGATGTGATGTCGCGTTACAACACATTTGTCCATGTAGTTTTTGGTCTCCCTCTTGGTCTTTTTCCGGGAATGGACAGTTCCAGTACCTGGTTGCCAACACATCAGTTTGATTTATTTTATATACATCATATTAAACTAGATATTAAGTTATAATTGTCCATAAACATCTACAATACTAGAAAATGTCGATGCGAAACACAAATTTAAAAAATAGGCGTTACTTTAGGTGTCTGAACTATAATGGTCTGGAAATATCTCCACAACGTTAGCTGGTTCTTTAAACGAAATGGAGTTTTACAAATTTTATGGTAAAACAATTCCAATCACAATACAAATTGAATCCAAATTTAGCTCTGTAAGTATACGATGATAATGTAGAGTCATTGTAGAGAAAAATATTTTACCACTCCAGATATTTTAGAATGTTTTTTTTCTAATCGAATCATTTCCATATTACCATTAATGGCAAAATGAGCAAGCTGCTTAAAAATAACCGCTAATGCAACCTTAAACAACAGCAACACCATACAAAAAACAACACCCAGGAGTTATAATTACAAACCACTGCGTGGGACCACACTGCGTCATCCTGAGCCGGTGATAAATATCATAATTATCAGTCACAACAATGTCTTTCCACATCAAACAATGCTGCTTAACAGCATAAATTTATGACATTACAAAGTATCTAAAGAAGATGAGAAAGTGCAAGAAACTAGCTATCAAATGTCAATAATAGTTGTTTTTATTGAGAAATACAGCAATAATCTACCATATCACACTAGCCAGTATAATAAACTCAATACAGTCGGCCATTTTGTAATGTTTACATTGGGCCAAACTTCACGCCATGTGGTTTTCGGGCCGACTGATGTGGAAAATGCAATCTAATTCCACATTAAGTTTTTTTACGAGGGCATTATATTTAGGGTGCAACGGGTCTCAGTGCGGTTCTTTTTAATTTAATTACATGCTATTATGCTCTTGAATGTAACTGAATGTTGATTTTGTGAAGTATATGTTTTTTATGTCTGCAACTATAAATCAAACTGACATTTTATGTATATTACTTGTAATAATGCTGGCATGGCGTGTCACTAATACTTAAATAAATAAAATATTTAGTATTTAAATTCTAAGTTAGAATTAAATTGGACTGGAATAGATTACGGAGCAAAAAATATACAATTTATCAATGATATGAAGTGCCTAACCGTTAATGGAAATATTTCATCACATACTATATTATGATGCCTATAACAACAAAAAACGGTTTTAACAACATAAAGGTTATAACACAGAATTAAATCTAAAGAACATAATATCCAAAAACGGGACTAAAATTCTAACCAAGATAGTTTATATATATTTGGATAGTGCTCCCAAAAACTACCCTTTGAATAAATCGTAAAATTTTAAAGTCCTCCGATTTTGAGATTTATCTAATTATATTTTGCTTAAAAATTACACTGAGTATATGAACGTTTTTAAAAAAGGTAGTTATAAATGGACGGGTCTTAAATTGTTCCATGATCCATATTTTTGGTTCTTTAATATCCATAAAGTTTGAGCCTGGTTGAATTTTGAGGCACAGCACAAAAAGCGGACATCTCCTTTAAATAAAGGTCAAAATATAGGTAACAATTACAATATGAATCAATATAAACAAACAAACAAAATCAATTGACACAGACGTTTAACGATTAAGCCCGTGTTATTAGTTACCGATGTTGTTTCCCATAAACGTTACGAGCGGAACCGACGCCATATTGCTCGCTTTCCCGCGCCGCGATTGGACAAATCGATTTCCGGTACAACTTGTCTATATTGTCAATAATTTGTGATAATTATTTTTCGTTTTCCAATTTATTTTATGATATTAGGTAATTATTTTTTGATCATTTTTATGACGAGTACGTTATAATTTCTATGTAAAAGTTGTGTTGATATGTGGCTAGACAGGATACATTTAATAGACATAATTGATTCATTAATTGAATTTCGTAATCTTCATATCAAACCCATTATAAAGAAAGGCAAAATAAAATGATAATGTAGAGCAGCGACTGGTACGAAGATGCAAAAAATAACAATTTCACAATCAATGCTTTTTCTTAACCGTATCTAGACACTGTTCGGATAGCGGAATTATCATTATAGATTTGTAATAAATATTAATTAACATCAATAACGTGTTTGCAAAATAACCAATATATGATTTTGAAGCATGGATTCACCGGGGAGATTGTGTAAGTACCGATTATCCTTACGAAAAATAGTATTTTCCGGCATTAAAACTCCAATTTAATTTTCATTGTAAATTGACAGCACAAACCAAGTTTAATGTTTTAAGTGAAATTTCGTGTGAAAAATGTTTAGGTACCTACTTATTGACTAAAAAAAAAAAAAAAAAAACTATAATTCTATACCTACTCTAACATTCATTGTAAGTATTTTATTCAAATATTGTTTCCTGTATCCTCTTATTTGTGAGTATTCACAAATTGTAACCACAACATCAGATATACATACATCTAGAAGCGTTATTTCGTAGTTTATCTGAAATTTGAGTCTTTAGAAACTTCACTTTTATCACTAACATTTAAGACTTTACAGCCAGCCATAACATACTAATTACTTACTTATCCTTAGTTTAGTTTTAATCTTGAGAGCATTCTCAACCTAAATTCGAAACTTAACTAAGCAACATCTAATTAAATAAGTATTTAAAATAATTATAACGTTCTCCGTACGTTTGTTCAACGGTAATATACAAGTAAAGGAAAACTAATTTGCAAACACTGGGTAATTTCCTTCAGTACGTAATAATATTGATTTCATAGAGACTAAATTGTCGCCGTTCTTTCTACGCTAATGTCTTCGGTTTCCGATTGTATATTCTTAACTGTTTAGTTAAAAGAAAACTATGCTACAGTTAAACGAAATACGACTTTCTGTGTATTGAAATAAGGGGTGTGTATCCCGTAGACCTTATATGTAGAGCACGGGAAATGAGACCCTTTGTGTAATGCAAAGGAAGTGTTAGGTAATTTCTTGGTTTCCGATATATATATGGTAAGTATTGGTTAAAGAAAATAAGGCGAGTTGCAATTAAAATATATTGTTTAAGGAATTCCTCCCTATAGACTCATTAGTAAAAGGAAGTGGGTTTTTTTAGAAATGTCGACGATACGCCTTACGACTCCGCCTAATTGCACGCGCTATGGTTGCCGATGAAATAGCTTCACCTGAGTTTACTGATACCCTGCACTATGCTATCTATACTAAGACTCTTGTTGTATCATAACGCCTAGTTAATACAATAAAATCTCGCCATGTATGGGATTAAGTCCCGATCCCGTAGAGGGGGCTAATTTCCAAAGGAATCATCGGCTAAGCTGGGTTTTGTCTGTCAGTCAGTGATAGATGTCCCACCAACAGTGTTTGCACAAGGCGACTTGGAGGCAGTAACAGACAATGCGATGGTGCTTACTGCTTGCTCAAACGGTTCCTCGTAAGCAAAGAACCTTCCAGCTCTGTGATCAGCAACATCATCCAGCACCTTGAGTTACAAAGTACTGTGTGGCATTCCACTGCGCTCGTCATCCTGAGACATAAGATGTTAAGTCTCACTATGTTCTGTAGTTACACTGGCTATAATGTCCTTCAAACCGAAACACAACAGTGCATGCACACTGCAGCTTGGCGGTAGAAATAGACATTGCGGTGGTACCCACCTAGACGGTCTCTTACATATGAGAGACCTACCACCAGTGATAAATAAGTCACAATACTCTATTCATTTGTAACGTACATTAGCACGAAATAACACAATTGCATGGAAAATCACATTTTATGTACCTAGATTGATGGGTAATTGATATCCAAAAAGATTCCTGGGAAATTTATTAACGGTTACAATTTACAAGCCATTGTGTTAGAAGGTTGGCGTTCGTGCGGAGATCCCCTGATGGTAAGTTATTAGTGACTAGAGTCCATAAGCACGCAAAATAACTTTTTAACACTAAATTGAAGTAATGAGGATTGAGAAGCTACTCCACAAATGTTTTTAAGACAATTTATCGCCTTAGATGAACTGGCCTACAGTCTCATAGGTAAAACTGATTGCAGCTTGGCTCTATCATATAAAAGTACCTACATTTTAAAATAAAAGAAAGCATTGTCAAAATATTCATTATCTCACACAATGCTAGAAAATAGAAACCGACTTAATTAAGGCCACAGTAGACACTAATATTCGCAAAAATCCGCCAAAAAACGATATTAGATTCACGCAAACATGTGGCTACGTAAATAGATACTTCAAAACCACCCAAATATTCCAATTTTAATAAACATCTCCATCCCCGTATCATTACGACACCCTATATTTAAAGGTGGCGAGCAGTTCTTTAGCGGAAGTGGGTTACTACCGCATTATAGCACGGGGCTATGCTTGCAGTCATTAGGGGTCTGTGGGACCCGCGGGCGTGGCGGGATTCTCACCAAGGCTGCTGCATTAGACCTTATTAGTTCGAGGCAGTGACTACAGTGTAGAAAGTAAGCCGTAGCTCCGAATATAAATGATTAATATTTAGCATACTTGTAAATATAATATTGAAATAAAATATATTATTATTTAGTTTACTGCCTAATAGTAAATAAGTTTTAGGCAAACATTCGCTATCAAACCAAGACTCTCTCAAATATTTTCTTTTCTGAGCAATAAATAAAAAAACAATACATCTGCTTCTCCCCTTTGGTAATTGTTAAAATTACAAATATTTGACACAACACAAATGAAAGTCCATAAAAAACTAAAAATATTTAACCAAAAATATCACAACGAAACGTATCTAATCCCGCGTCATTAACGGGAGTATTCAACTCCTAGTAATTTTGGGAGCGGTCATTATAACACATCTCAATTTGGCTTCAACACATAAATTGTAATAAGTAGCGGCTAGGCTGCACATGCGGGTGGCCGGTGGATTACCGACTTACCACTTACCATAAATCATAGTGGGTTTTTGTCTGTGGTCGTTACTACAGTAACTACTTTATACAACTCTTAGTATGAGTGTGAAAGGGAAATAGGCGTATAGTCTAGGGCACTGCCCCCCCCCCCCCCCCCCCCTCTGGAAAATGACTTTAGCTACGCCAATGTTAAAGACGGAAAAAATATGTCATTTTTGAGAGGTAATTGATTTGAATCTTTAAAGCCATTGATAAATATTCTAGGTTCTTATCATAAATATTTTAATAATTATTTATTGTTATATGGGTGATTACCATCACATTGTCTATTTATATCGCCAAGCAACAATGCATAGGCACTATTGTGTTCGGATGTGGTAGACGTAGTAACCAGTTTACCCAATTGCACCAACCCAATGGAACCAACCCTGTATTATATACTGCCCACTGCTAAGCACGGGCCTTCTGTACTATTGAGAGGGGTTAGACCTTAGTACACCACGCTGGCCTAGTGCGGGTTGGCGGCCTTCACATACCCTCGAAATTCTTATGAAGAGTTCTCAGGTATGTAGGTTTCCTCACGATGTTTTCCTTTACCGTTAAAGCGAACGATAATTGATAAACAATACACACGTCACTTCGAAAAGTCAGAAGTGTGTGCCTTGGGTTTTGTACCTCCGGACATTGTCTCGGCAAACCGTTCCATTCACAACTAGGCTATCGACCACAAAAGGACCTTAGTACTATGCAATACACTTCTAAGGTCTAGAAAGTGCTGCTCCTGTTTTTCACAGACTTGCCATTAGGCGAGGAATCTTCTTGTCTCGTCAGTTAATGGTTATAATCATAGCTTTTGCTCATGGTTTCGTTCGCGTGAAAGAGTTTTTACGGGATATAAAGTAAGTCCTTCTCAGGATCCCCAACTATCTTTATACCAAACATCGAAATCCGTGTGTTTTTGAGTTTATCGCATTCAGACAGGCAGACGAATCCGGCAGGGGACTTTTCTTTTATAACATGTTATAAACTTCTATTCAATAATATTCCCTCTATTTCAATCATGATATAATAGATTTCCTACTGCACGTCAGGCGAGTGTCAACTGTATATTATAGTCACCACATAATTACTAGTTTGTAAATACAGGATGTCGGAAATGGATATAATGTTGTATAATAATCTTTGTTTTTAGGACTGATTATAGTTTTTGCAAGCGATATCTTAGTGATATGGAACAGACTGGCGAGAGGAAAGTATCGAATCAAGTTTCAGGGTACGTTTTTCGAACTGCTAGTCTAATAGATAATGTATATTTAATGAAGTTCCAGACTATATCTATTACAAATTCACCTTTACATTACAAAAAAACTTATTCTAATGTTATAACCATTAGAATAAGTTTTTTTGCAAGACAATATGTATTCATGGCCCCTGACGTAAAGTGAATTCCCTCAGAATAATAACTAAATCCATGAACTGCAAAGAAGATATCGCTCAATTTTTTTTAACATTAGTTCTCGAAATGATAATAGTCAATAATCCACAAAGAGCAAAGATAATCGCGTACACGTGTGGCCGTTACAAAATCCATTGACATTACAAATGCCTGCGAATTACGTACAATTGCATTCAATTTGCCAAGTATCGCGGCTCCCATTGGCGTATCGGAATGGTTGTAAATTCCCATTGCTTAAGTCGTCCCCTTGTGATCATATAATTTGTCTTTTAATGAATATAAACTGGAGGAAAGGTATGTATAATTATATAGTTGTACTATATTTACTTTGATGCACCTACCTTGTTTATACCTGCACCACACTAAGGTTGACTGGTAGAAAATGCCTACGGCATTAAGTCCGCCTAAGTAGACTGATTGTATATGAAGTGCAGAAATAAACAAATATATATCATATTACTGGTTTCTTATGTGTGATATTCTGGCAGGGTAAGTACCACCGCATTGTCTACTTCTATCACCAAACAATACAGTTGTGTCCCGGTTTGAAGGACATCGTAGCCAACGTAATTACTGGGCATTATGAGAATTAAAACCTTATGTCCCAGGTTGACGAGCGCAGTGAAGTGCCTCGCAGTGTTTAGAAATTCAAAGTAATGTATTGTTTTGCTGCGGATTATGGGCGGTCCTATCGCTTATCATCAGGTGAGCGCCATGTGCAATCCTTAAACCAGACTGCTAGATCTCATATGTTATTGCTGGGCTGGGAAGGTACCACCGCAATATGAGTTTCAGCTGCCAAAAAATATTGTAGAGCTAGTAAGGTATTATAACTTTAGACCAGGCAGAATATTACCGATAGTTGTAAGTGCATTAAAAGTTCTGTACACATCGTCCACATTAGTTTGAATATGAATAGGTTTTGTTTTTACTTTAATTAAATTAACCCAAATAATTTCCCACAACTACTTATTAATCCTACTAATCTATACTAATATATAAAGCTGAAGAGTTTGTTTGTTTGTTTGAAGGCGCTAATCTCAGGAACTACTAGACCGATTTTGAAATTCTTTCACTAATAGGAAGCTACATTACTCCTGAGTGCTATAGGCTACTTTTAATCCCGGAAAAACATTTTCCACGCGGGCGGAGCCGCGCGCAATGCTAGTATTATATACGCGAAAGTTTGTAAGAATGTATGTATGGATGTATGTTTGATACTCTTTCACGCAAAAACTACCCACAGAACGGATTTCGATGAAATTTCGCAGACGGGTAAATCATGTCCTGGATTAACACATAGGCTACTTTCTATCCCGGGAACATATAAAGCGGGACTTTTATCCCGGGAAAACTTCAACGTGGGTGGAGCCGCGGGAAAAAGCTAGTAATTTATAATTTAATCTGCATATCAAATATATTATGTCATATATAAACTGCACGCATCTCTTAGACTCTTCTGTTATATGTTTTCATTGTTTCTATATTCGATATCAGGTTTGTATTAAGTACTAAAACCTTGTCTTCGGGTAAGTCAATAAATTCCAGTCTAAAGCTTCTTAGTAATAACTATACGTTACTCGAGTCCGCCTGGCTTACCTACGTACCTAAGTCCTTTCCAGGATAAATGACCCAATGTGTATTTTTCCAGGATAAAAAGTAGCGTATATGTTAATCTTGGACTGAATCTATCTGTGAAATAAATAGTATCAAGGTGCATTCAGCGCTGTATATATTTTCTTCTTACAACAAAGATAACGATGAAATATAAATCATAACCAATCAGCAGCGACCTCTTTACTTAAGATTTCATCCAAAAACGTCGTACAAAATCTCACCCATGTCACTACCATTCGTCAACTAAATGTCATCATGAACATCATTAACAAATTGACCGTCAATTGTCAGTGACGCGCTGTCGTCAGTACGTGAGGCGGCGACACGCGGCCGACCGGCGACAATGTCGATAGAGTCGTACAACTCGGCTAATCACTCGTATTGTTGCCTGCAGATGTGTGGATGTAGGGTGACATATGGATCGTTGTATGAGAGACTCGTTTATCGTTCTGTGTTGCTCTAAAATTAATATATTTGGTCATTACATCCCCTTCAAGCAAAGCTTATTACATTAATTAGATGTGCAGATTGAGTTACGAGAATCATCTATAAGTACTAGTTCACACTTCAGAAATTTCTTGTCTGGAAACATAACATCAAAGGGTAGGTTTTGAGTGGTACCAACTTGGTAGAGACAGGCTACTTCTGCTGTAGTCAAAGCCAGTGTTCTATCTGTGAATATGTATCTTGTTGTAAATTTATACTGCAAAGTTTTGGGTAACTCTATCGCTTAAAGATTTCTTTTGTTTACGGGATTGTTCGGCTGTTCGCCCTGTGACCACCAAGGCTGACCATGAAGGCTGCAAGGTCTTCGAAACTTCAGGAGTTAAAATTAAACAAATTTATTATTAAATCAGTACTTTTATTTCAACAACATTATTGCTGTCTAGCAGACACGGCATTATCATCAGACAACTAATTCATACCATCATTCAGTTAATAACAGGAGAATGTTATCCCGCTTTCTGCCGCAGAACCATGGCGACAACAGCCGAGCGGTATGGATCCCTTTAATTATGCGTGACCGATATACTTGTTATTTAGTGTCATTCATGCCCTCGCTAGATGGATGGACTCGGATCCGCTCTCAATATTTAATAGTCTCTCGTGATGTATGAACTGACTTTCTGTTGCGAATATCGTTTCAATGGGTCTTTAATTTTTTTCATTGAATTGTGATGGAGATTAAATATCGAACGATTTTTGTTATTTTGCTTTTGAATGACAGTTTGCAGACATCATATATTTTTTTTGTTTCTAGTACCATGTTCTAGATAAAATCATAAGGCGCAAGGCAAGTCACGACAACATAGTTGGGAAAGGAACACATTGCTGAGACAAAGGTTCGCAGGTTCAGAACCCGCACATACCTCTGACTCTCAAAGTTACGTGTGCATTGTTTATCACATATCGCTCGCTTTAACAGTAAAGGAAAAAACTTTCTTAAGAATTTCGCTAGTATGTAATATCTGCCAACCCACACTAGGACAGCGTGGTGAACTGAGGCCTAAACCTTCTCAATAGTGGAGGAGGCCCGTGCTCAAGAGTGGGACAATATAAAATACAGGGCTAGTATTATTATATGTAGGTACATGTTCACGCCTTTATAATCTCTAGAGGTAGGTACGTCGAGACTAGTTAACCGCTGTTTGCTGGTCCTATTTTGCTTTTAATTAGATGTATAACTTTAGATAATAAAAATATTAACCTAACTAAATACCATAATAAAACGTTTTCAAACAATTCACAAGGTTTCCGAATAATTTTAAAATCGGATAGGTCAGCTCTAAATCTATACTAGGTATTTATTTATGCAACAAAATGAGTCATAAGTAAATACAAGGCGAAGGATTATTTGTTTAGTCGTAACGTCATAAATATTTCGCTGTAAAAATATTAACCGATGCGCTAACCATGAGTTTTGGGGAACCTTATGTTGCTAATTTTCACATTGTAGCATGTAAATAAAAAACCCGTGCAAACGTCTTTATGCTCAAGTCAACAGAATGCTTGTATACCAAATAAATATATTAATCGGGACCACCTTTTAGCGCCTCTGTATTTAGAAATCTTTTTGAACCCTTTTTGTGTCAAACACCAAACTATTGTTGTTGTTTTGCGAATTGACAATAATTGTTATGTCTATGCATTAAAGATTAAATTCGTTTGGAAAGATACTTGCCTGATGATTTATAAAAATGTTGTACTATGGTCATCTGTCATCAACGGATGTCACATTATGGCTCTTTTGGGCTCACAAAAGAATTGAGCACCTTTCTAATCAGGAGCTATGCTTTATGTTTACTACAAAAAACGTCGTTAACATTACAGAAGCATACATTGCTGCTTTCCTAATATGTTATCTTATTAAGTTTAAATAAAAGGGGCAATGGAAAACAAATACGGGTAAATAAAGATTACATATATTGATCATTATAAATATTAAAAAGTTTTAATTCCGAGTGGTGTTACCACCATACCAGCCCTGTATTATATACTGCCCACTGCTGAGCACGGGGCTCCTCTACTACTGAGAGGGTTTAGGCCTTAGTCCACCATGCTGGCCTCGTGCGGGTTGGCAGACTTCACATCCCTTCGAAATTCTGATAGAGAACTTCTCAGGTATGCAGGTTTCCTCACGATGTTTTTCCTTCACCGTCAAAGCGAACAATAATTCAAAAGGAATAGACATAACTTTTTTTAGAAACACCAGAGGGCGTGCCCTTGGGTTTTGAACCTGCCGACATTAGTAAAATGCAATTTTAATTGATCGCCTTCGATAGGTAATGTAGAGTCATACTCACATATAAATATGAAGTTTCTTCACTTTTCATTATTCGCGCAGGATAGCACGTTGTTTATTCATTAAAATATGAAAGCAAATTATTATAAAATTTCTATAACCTAATCTTGTTCTCGTAATGGTAAACTGGGTTATGTCAATAAAAAAATCCTAAAGTTAATAACAAAACCATTGATGTATTTTACATCAATGAACAAAGAAAAAAAATATATCACATGCAATCTTTGAGGTTGTAAATACTCAAAGCATGCATTTAATGTTTAAAATTCGAACTTAATGTCCGAAATTATAGGTAAAATTTTGTTTCTGAGGGTTTTTATACATCAATGTTTCGAGGCCTGCCTGCCTCGGTGGCGTAGTTGTATTACGGTACGACTGCAAGGCTGAGGTCTCGGGTTCGATCCCCGGGTCGGGCAAAGTGATATTGGATTTTTCTATTCAGTATCAGCCCGGAGTCTGGAATTTGTGCCCGATATGGCGATAGGCCCGCCCCCTATCACATCATGGGACGGAATACGCTTGGCGAAAAGTGGGTGCACTAGTTGCGCCTCTGCCTACCCCTTTGGGGATAAAAGGCGTGAGCATGCGCATGGGCATGTTTCGAGGTCTTCCTTAGCCGGGTTATACAATGTTAAAATTTTGAATCATCAGCCTGCCTTTTATATTTTTAACATCTGCCAGATTAGTCATCTAAATAAAAAAAATAGCTAACGACACTATTTAGCAAGTTCCCATCATGATCATGTCGTTCCTAATACGAGTATAAGTATTAGAAGGCTCATGATGTATCGTTTCCAGGTATGCACCAAATCATTACAACTATGAATGAGCTTGAGTAATGCTAGTCATTTTAGGAATAATCTTCAAGAAGCGCTAAAATGTTGTATGTTCCTAAAACCTATAGTTTTTCAGGGAATGTAAGAAGAAAATTTTATTGGTACATTTCCAAGGCCATTGAAAGATTTTAAAGGAGAGCAGTAATCTATAATATAAAATTCTAAATTAAATACTGACTAAATAAAAATGTTGAAATTAAACTATTATAACGGATTTTATCGCGGTTTTTTATTATATTTTCTCCCGACGTTTCGAAGGCTTTGCAGCACTTCGTGGTCACGGGGCGGACTGAGGTGTTGGTGGTACGAAAAGTTAGTGTTACAAATCTACCTTCAATTTACAATTATACAATTTAAAGCACTCAGGTCTCACCAAGGTTTTACAAACGGTACGTAGATGATACTTTCACAATATTACCATCTGACAAAGTAACTGCATTTTTAAATCATCTCAACTCCATTAATGATAAAATTCAATTTACCATGGAGTTGGAACAGGATAACTCTCTTGCTTTCTTAGATGTTTTAGTCATCCGTAATCCTGATCAGTCCCTAAGCCACACTGTGTATAGGAAACCGACCCATACAGATAAATACCTGAACGGTGAATCTCATCACCATCCAAAACAGTTAGCTACCGTGGGCAAATCTTTGTTTCAGAGAGCACAAGGAATCTGAGACGAGAAATACCTGGCTGCTGAGCTGCAACATGTCAAGCAAGTACTGCGAGACAACAAGCTCCAAATTCCACGCCGCCGTCACAGAGACCGAGTGAAACCAGTTGATCGTGTCCCAGTTGTATTACCTTATGTAAGAGGAGTCACCGACAAGATTGGCTACATCCTGAAGCGCGCTTCCATAAAAACTTATTTTAAGCCGCCTAAGAAGATTAGTCAATTTTTACCACCTGTTAAGTGCCATATACCTCTACAAGAACCGGGCGTATACAAGATAGATTGCGACTGTGGCCTCTCTTATATTGGACAAACAAAAAGACATATAGGGACCCGCGTAAAAGAACATATAGCTGACGTTAAACACCGACGCTCTACGAAGTCTGCAGTAGCTGAACACTCAGAAGAAGGCTCCAACCATTACCTTAGATTCGACAAGCCACAAATCCTTGCCAAAGAACACCGATTCCTGCCTAGGATGATCCACGAGGCTACTGAGATCAAAAAACATCCTAATTTCAATAGAGAAGATGGTTGGAAACTTGCACAAGCCTGGGACCCTGTCATACATCTAATTAAATCGGGCCCCAAAAGACCTGCTGCCAGACCTCAAG
This sequence comes from Sphinx pinastri, assembly GCA_947568825.1. Lineage (NCBI taxonomy): Eukaryota > Metazoa > Arthropoda > Insecta > Lepidoptera > Sphingidae > Sphinx > Sphinx pinastri. The sequence goes on along the minus strand of OX387624.1, from coordinate 14,314,575 downwards.
ACATTGTGAGCTCTTACTGCGTAGACCGGACCGCAAACAATGACTAACATCTTTAAATTGTATAATTGTAAATTGAAGGTAGATTTGTAACACTAACTTTTCGGACCACCAACACCTCAGTCCGCCCCGTGACCACGAAGTGCTGCAAAGCCTTCGAAACGTCGGGAGAAAATAAAATAAAAAACCGCGATAAAACCCGTTATAATAGTTTAATTTCAATGTCTAACATTCGCGTAAACATAAGGAATCATTATAAATAAAAATGTCTGAAATGGGTTACAATTATAATAAATCCAATAGTTATTTTAATTTATTTATGTTGAATTTTATATGATGTAAATTTAAGATCTGATTATTGTAAAATAAGTCCGTATTTAATCCTCACACATAATTATAATTGGTAATTACATCCATTTTCACCGGGTTTCGCCAAACTGCGACTTTCAATGGTAAATATCAATTAAAGCAATATAATACCGGAATGTGTATGTATATGGACCATTGGGCTTTAATATTAAAATATTAATTCAACCAAATTCTTTGCCTCTAAAGCCGTATCTATAAAAAAAATCAATCAACTCTCAATAAGTCCATCTAACAATATAGGTAGGTGGCCACACAAAACGCATTGAAAAGTGAGCTCTTAGCCGCGCAGGCATTGCGGCCGATTAGTGGTGACTCTGTCGCTCCTCTCATTACAGTGGGGCCCTAATTGCGCCGCAATGTGCCTCTCAAAAGCGCCGCCGGCTTTCATCTCGCCGCCTGTTGGTGCGCGCGTGGTAGACAAGCGAGCGGGTGGAAGCCGCGAGAGACCAACTTGCACTTGTTTGTAAAAAATAAGAATTATCATTACAGCTACAAAGCATATGTAACTTAATAGAAAAAAGAAAAACATTATCCTAAAAACCTATGTATAATACTTAAACATAAAAAAATTCCTATCTCATTATACTATTGTGTATTGTGTAAGATCAAATTAAGTCCAGTTAGTATGTTGCTTTTGGAATAACGCGAGTAAGTTTTGTATAATTTTATATAGCAGTTGTATTGTCTCGAGTATGAAGAAGAACTGACGGCCGATGGGGCAAACAAGTTCTCGAGTGGAGACCACGTACTGGCAAGCGCAGCGTCGGCCGTCCACCTGCAAGGTGGACGGACGACTTGATAAAGGTCGCAGGAACACGCTGGATGCGGGCCGCTTTTGACAGGTCCGTCTGGAAATCTTTGGGGGAGGCCTATGTTCAGCAGTGGACGTCATGTGGCTGATGATGATGATGATGATTGTCTCGAGTAAGCAAATCTGCGGCAGCCATAACAACGACGAACAATTGCTTAACTTTTGCGACTAGCTTAAGACCTTGTGGTTTGTATTCGACACATACCTACTTAAACTATACCTACATAAAAAAAAAACTAGTTTGGTGATAATTATAATTGAAAGCCATGTTGTAAGTACTTTACAAAACTACACAAAACACACAATCAACATTAAACTTTAAAAAATATAAAATAAATAAATCGATAATCAATTAAATTGATTTCTACCTAATGGAATAAATAACACATCGATTAAATGTGTACGGTTTTTTGTTCGATTTTAGCTAATCGATTTCCATGCCAATTGCTAAACCGTAACATCTTAAATTAAAAACCAATCTTCATTTCACACAAATGATTGGATTTCGATACAAAATTTCTATCGAGTATTTTATTACATATAACAGAACATTTCATTGAGATTGGCTATGAGTATCTACTTCATATACCCAACTTCTGCCTGGCATCCTTCTTTTCTAGAAACAATAAACGCGGCGGAACATGTATATTGGTAAGGTTTGGACTCCAATATAGAGATATACCACAAATAGCTAAACAGTCAATCCCTGGTGTTATTGAATGTTGTGGCATAGAGCTGATGCCATTTAGCATTATCATTATTTGCATGTATAGAATACCAAAAAATAACCATACTACATTTTATGAAACGTTAGATAAAATACTGAAAAAGATCACGTTATCAACTTATAAAAATATAATCTTAACTGGAGATTTTAACATTGACATTCTAAAAAGAAATAATGTTACCTTGGAATTTGAAAACTTCCTGTTACAATATAATTTAAGATTAGCACTATATGAACCCACTAGACTAAAAAGTAATACTTGCATTGATAACTTCGCACATAACTACCAAAGGGAATGTAAGGCAGAAATAGTGGATTTAGTGCTTTCAGATCACACATCCCAATTGCTTAAAGTCCCTATTATAAAAAATAGTAAGCCGCAATACTGGAAAACAAAAAGACAAGATATCAATAATGAGAACCTATTCAAATTTCAAAATAATCTCAAATCCTTATCTTTCCTGCAAGTATATAAAGCCAAAAATGTAGATGAATCTTTTGAAAATTTTATGGCTGATTTCATGCTATTATATGGATTATGCTTTCCGGAAAGGAATATAACTATAAAATGTAATAGATTGACTAAATGGATATCTAGGGGAATAAAAATATGCAGTAAAAAACAAAGGCAACTATTATGGGCATATAGAATTAACCCTTGTTTAAAAAATAGACAGATGTTTAAAAAATACTCTACACTTTACAGAAAAATCATAAAGTTAACTCAAAAAGCCCAAAATAATCATTTAATAAATAATTCCCAAAATAAGTCTAAAGCTGCATGGCAAATAATTAACAAATCAAAATTACATGTACCAAAAGAATCAATAATGCATATAAAAAATAATAACATAACTTATACAAATGCTACAGACATTGCAAATGAATTTAATAATTATTTTGTAGATATTATTGAAAATAATATGACATCAACGAATAACAAATATATGTTTAAAAATATAGCACCGCAATCACTATTTATGCACCCTGTTTCAAGCAGTGACATAATAAAAATAATTAACAGTCTTAAAAATACTAATACTGTCGGCTATGATGGCGTGGTTACAAAGGTGATTAAACAAGTAAAAGAAATTATAGCACCGCCAATAGCTCACATAATTAATTTGTGTATCTCAGATGGAATATTCCCAACTCAACTAAAACAAGTCATTATTAAGCCGATTTTTAAAAGTAACGATAAAAGTAATATAAAAAATTATAGACCTATAGCAAAAATTCCCATATTCTCAAAAATTATTGAGAAAGTGATTTATCAATCTTTGTACTCATACTTCGAAAAGCATAAATTATTATGTATTGAACAAAAAGGCTTTCGTAAGCATAGTTCTATTAATATGGCATTATTGGACCTGCTATCAAAGGTTATGGAAGCTGTTGACAAAGGGAATCCAGTCTGTGCTATCTACACTGACATGACCAAAGCATTTGACTATGTAGACCACAAAATTCTGTTACAGAAACTGTATGGGTACGGTGTTAGAGGTAATGTACATAAACTAATAGAATCATACTTAAGTAATAGATGCCAATATACAGAAATTTCTAGAATATGTCATAAAAGTAAGTTAGAAACCACATATACATCTAAGCCAAGAACCATTAAATATGGTGTACCTCAGGGCAGCATATTGGGTCCGCTACTGTTCCTAATATATGTTAATGATCTTCCTACAATTACAAAACATAAAATGGTTCTCTTTGCTGATGACAGTACAGTTGTTGTGGAATGCACTGACCCAGTATGTTATCAGACTGACATTAATGCTACTCTCACTGATATTATAATCTGGCTACAAAGTAACAACCTAGTCATTAATTTAAATAAAACTAAAGTTATGCACTTTTACCAGCGGCGTATAAACTCAGACATCAACGTTACATACGAAAATTATAAAATAGAAGAAGTTACTAGTGCCAAGTTCCTGGGCATTACACTGGACAATAAACTTACTTGGAAGGCCCATATCGATGAAGCGTGTAAGCGACTATCTAAATCTGCATACCTACTCTCACAGCTGTCAAAAAAAGTAAACACTGAGACTTTACTAACGGCATATCATGGACTAGTCGCCTCAGTACTACGATATGGTGTTGTTTTTTGGGGACAATCAACTCATAAGGAACATCTATTTAGACTACAAAAAAGATGTATCAGGTCCATGTGTGGATTAAGAATAACAGATAGCTGTTTGCCGTATTTCAAATCTTTAAAAATATTGACTCTACCTGCCTTACACATATTAGAAACTGCATTATTTGTAAAAAGCAATTTAAATTTATTTAAAAATGTTGCCGAAGTTAAAAAATATCCAGTGCGCACTCAATATGAAAACAAACTATGTAATGTAAAATGTAAAACAGCTTTGATGAATAAGAGTTTCTTTGGTATTGCTCCAATAATATACAATAAATTACCTGATGATCTAAAAAATATGCCTTTACTAAAATTTAAAAATAAATTATCTAAAGTACTAATTGAGAAATGTTATTATAAAATTGACGAGTTTCTAAATGATCGGATAATATTATAACTACCTATTCCTATTGTATTATCATATTATAATCTTATTATAAGTACTTGTAATTACTGTAATATTAAATGTTAGAATATATTAAATAATTAAACAAACTAATATTTGTACGCCTTAATGGCAAAACATAGAGCTCCAATTTCTTTTAAGATCTAATATGTACCTACCTATGTTTGACAAATAAATGATTATGATTATGATTATGATTATGATTATTATAGAATTTATTAGCGATTCGCTCCCGCTTATTGATAACGCTATTCTCTTCGCTGCGTGTCCGCTACTCAACGTTAATAATGCGCCTGATTAAAAAAATCAAATGCACTCTGCATACAAGTATACACTTTATTATTTTAGCGGCAAGCCTTATCTTCGTATAGTGGATTAAAATTTTGACTGCACTAATAAGTTAGTGGTACAGTAATTGTTTTTATTCATTTATTACTCCACACATATACAGAAAGGTGGTCTTTATAGCGTGTCTATTAGCATCTGAAGAATGATCTTCATGTTAATAGTGGATTTGTACTAATTTTATTACGTTAAGTCGGTTTTTAACTTTATTGGAATGATCGACAGTATTTTAGGGCAAAACGGATGCGCGGGAACGTATATTAATTAAGTTTAAAAGATTTTATTGAACGCGTGAATATTAAGCAGGCTGTAAAACACGGGGAATTAACATCGTTAATGATAAAAAATGGCGAATAGTTTGATTGGATCGCTGACCGTAGATTAAAATAAAAGGCCATAAAATCAAATTTAGCAAAATAAACATCGACATGGGTTTTTTTTATTTTATGTAATTACGGTTCGCCTTTGTTGTTTGAAGGTAAAATATTGTTTGATTATGAGGGTAAATTTAAACAAGGATAAAGAATTAACAATCAACCATTTCATTATATGGCATTACCTACATTCTTATTACTTATCCTACTGTATAATATTATAAACGCGAAAGTTTATAAGAATGTATGGATGTATCTATGTTTGTTACCTTATCACGCAAAAACTACTTAACGGATTTCGATGAAATTTGGCACATGGGTAGATCCATGTCCTGGATTAACGCATAGGCTACTTTTTATCCAGGGAAAATATAAAGCGGGACTTTTATCCCGGGAGAACTTATCCACGCGGGCGGAGCCGCGGGCAAAAGCTAGTATTATAATAAAACTATGTACTTAATAAATGAAAGATATGCATTTAATTAGATACATAAAATAATTGGTTCGAGAAATACATACACACGTGTGTATGTATTTCGCGAATGTTCTGTTCCACGCAGACCGCTATGGCCGCCATGATTCGAAGTTCAAATCATTATATCGTTCTTACATTAAGCGAAATGGTTACATGGTCTGCACACTCATTGCCCATCCACCTAATGTTCTGGGGCGTCTGTCCGACGCGATACAACTAAGGGCCGATACACTAATTCATTAGGTTGGTACATAGGAATGTATTCCGCCTTTTCAGACAGGAAACATGTAGAGTAAATGTTAGTTTATGGACCTTTCCTTTAATTTGAGACTTTAAAGTCAAAAACGTCTCAATCATTTTCATTGTACATTTTCTTTTTTATCCTATAAGGATTATGGAATGATACTGGTATTAATTATGAATGAACCTATTATAGTGCTGCGTTTAATAATACCTACCTGCATACCCTGCTTCCCAATTTTTCCAATTTGTGTTATTTCACCGTTACCAAGTAAACTTGCGCCATATTTCGAATAATAAAATAATTTGTACAGTATACAAATTATACTCCATGTAGTGCATCGTTTTCACGAGGTGCATTCCGGAATCAATCGGTACACGCAATAAGTTTTCAACCCTTTTGGCGACCATCAAGGATTGCAACAGCTCTGATCTACATTATTTAGACCACACAGCATTCAACCAGTCTAGTATCACTACCGTGCCGATAAGAGAATAACCCTCACTACAAACGTTGTCTGAACTATCAACAATCACTACGCGGTGTTCATCAGGTTACCTGAACTTGGCTAGAGATGAAACACAGTGATACGTTCGTGTAATGAGCGGAGCCGGAGAGCTGTTCTCACCATCCCACGCCTGCACTAATTGTGCTGCGGTCACGACCACACACAAACCATTGACATTCGTGATAGATGCTTTATTAACGCCGGGCTTGGCCATAAGCGCACTTCCTTTGTGCCAGCCCGCTAGAACACCGCCTACGTACCAAAAAATGGTAATTAAATTTTTAGCGCTAAATGTAATTTGATGATGATTTAGTTTTAGATTTAGTTAGCGGAAAGAATTGTAGACAATTTTGATATTTCTTGAGTGACCATGGTATTCACCTACCCTGACCTTGGTATACACACTGCCCTCATACTCGCCACTGCAACTGTAAGCCAAAAGCAAGAGTGGTAGATATCCATAAAAAGATATTAACCAGCACTCGTAAAATTTCGTCATGCATAATTGGTTTCTACGCTCCTATAGCATTTTTCCATTGATGTTGATCAGTGCAAACACATTAATATTTCGCGGTCGATTTTCATGGATCAAGAATAATTTATACCAGTGTGCTTTAAATCCATTAGGTACCGTATTAATAATAATAAATATAATAGCCAGCAGGGGCGGCTTTGTGGCGAGCCGACGGTGAGTGGCGACACCGCGTACCCCGATTTCGTGGGTGCTAAATGTACTTCTAAAAATCAGAAGTGCGCGCTTTGGGTTTCGAACCTGCGAACATCCATCTTCGCAGAAAGTATTGCAGTCCGCTCTGTATTATATACTGCCCACTGCTGAGCACGGGCCTCCTCTACTACTGAGAGGGGTTAGGCCTTAGTCCACCACGCGGGCCTAGTGCGGGTTGGCAGACTTCACATACCCTCTAAATTCTTATGAAGAATTCTCAGGTATGTAGGTTTCCTCACGATGTTTTCCTTGACCGTTAAAGCAAACGACAAGTGTTAAACAATACCCACGTAACTTCGAAAAGTCAGAGGTGTGTGCCTTGGGTTTTGAACCACCGGGCATTGTCTCGGCAGACCGTTCCATTCCCAACTAGGCTATCGTCCACGTATCGGCATCGTCCGTCCAGAACGTATTACAGCACAAAACACGGTACCTGTAACAAATTAAATACAGTAGTAGTATTAAAAAAAAATATATGATACTGTATTATGTTTGTAGGGCAGACCGTACCAATTTGTGTATACAATATTTAGTACAAACATTACTTGATACAGTATAGATACTGGTATAATGAACTTACGAATAAATGTATTATTACAGATATCATAACAAATTGTGGATAATATCATTGCGGTAATAGGTTGCATTAATGGGGGCGATTGCCTACCCAGTGCCAGCATTGTATGACCTCCCATACCCTTCCTATAGGCTTTTACAAATTTATATTTTACCTCTATTCCAACTAAAATCCTAGACAAAATATTACAAAGTCACAGTTTGGCAGCTCCATTGTTAACTTTGTAATAGATATCAAAAGGGGACAATGATGCAATGCCGAAGGTCACAAATAATTGGTGTTGTAGTACATTAAGTTATTTAGCTATACGCAAGTAATTTCGCTATTAAGTATTGGATCATTTTCTAATGTAATTTCGTGTTCTGATTTCGTGCTACGGTAGGCTGGTGATATTTGTTTCTGTTTAGATATTATGAATTCAGTTTGTTTGATTTGCTCTTCAGAAATAATGTTTAGTCGTATTCGGAGATATAATTACTTATTCAAAGAATTTATAAAGCTGAATATTAGTTTATGAAAATTGTGCACAAGGAACTTTAGCCAGTAGTATTCTTAATTAATACATTATTAGTTCGTATCTCTGGCACCCAATTTAATAAACATAAATGGTAAAACAGTGGTTTGTTAACAACACAGGTTGACAGGTTTAATTAGATAGAAGACGATATTTTGCCATTTCTCTTTGCCACGACCTTATTTTTCACAACACTTATATTTATTTATCTATAGGGAACGTGCACGTCGTAAGCACTGCCATCTAGTGGCGCAATCTGACTCATTTTCAGATACTTGGCATTGACGTACAATATTCATTAAAAGGATGAAAAAAATAACTTTTAATTTGTTGATAATGTATCGCTGTGTATCTGGATGCTCCAAAACATAAAAATAAACAAATCAAATGGTGTGAAATTATATAATCTTCCCAAGAATAGTACCTAAGTACTTACATTCCATAATTATGTGAAAATCGTCAAAAATAATAAAAGCTGTATAAAACATACATAATTATGAGTTCCAAAAGCATTTAGAAATGTTTCGTTACGTATTTTATAAAAATAAATATGTTTTGAAGATAATATTCAATACAAAAAAATCTGTAATTAAGGGAACATACCCTCCTAATTTGGCTTAAATAACTAGCTCCCATCTAAAAAAAAGCATATTCTGGACACGCTGGGTATAAATAACATTCGGCCGGAACACATATTTTATCATATTAAAAGAATATATAAACGAATTATTGTGCTAGTTCTAGTTTCTTTTTTAATCCACCTGTGGCTCTTGTGTCGTTTTTGTGCTGCCCCCTATAGTTCGTTCACGCTCCCTATATATATAAAAGCGAAAAGTCACTCACTCACTCATCACGAAATCTCAGAAACTACAAGTGCTAGGAGTCCCAAATTTAGCTTGGGGGTTCCTTTTAGGACGTAGGTGCTCACTAAGATGGGATTTTACGAAATTCAACCCCTAATGGGGTAAAAAGGGGTGGCAAATTTGTACGCGATAAACTCAAAAACTACCAAACGGATTTCGATGATATTTGGTATAGGGATAGTTCAAGACCCTGGAAAGGTTTTAAGCTACTTTTTATCCCGGGAAAATGTATAGCGGGACTTGAATCCAGGAAAAACTCTTTCGTGCGGGCGAAGCCGCCGGCAAAAGCTAGTTTATACTTATATTTAATACATACATAGACTTATCGATCGGATATGTCTTTTCCATAAAACAAATGGTTGCGTTTTCTATTAGCGTTAACTATTGTAAAAAGGTACGCCACAGAGCCCGGTCTGCTGCTTTATCCATCCAGTCGCTGCCAGCCCTCTTGTGCAATTCGTCCCACCACGCTACTTTGGGGGAGGCCTTTGCCCAGCAGTGGACTGCAACGGGCTGATGATGATGATCATCATCAGATGATGATTGTAAAAAGTCATCGCTACGGCCTCAGATCTGCTTCAGTCAGATAATATCTTCTATCTGAGCAATAACTTTGATATTTGATCCCATATAAAAGTATGTCTATATTGCAAACTATTCGTCCTATTGAAAATATAGATCCTGAACATGTCTGAAGAGTAATATCTCTCCCCGCAGTCATTAGGCAAGCAGCGGGACTCGGGGCCGGCAGACGGGAGCGGAGGGTTAGGTAATTAACGCGTTCACTATTAGCACTAAGTGGAACCGATGGAGATAACGATGAAGCATTGCTCGTGCTCCTGTGCCAAATGTACCGTGAGCATGTTCCATTATAATAGCTTAAGAAGTCAAATCGGATTGGTGGGTTTTGGACTTCTTGGGAAAGATAAAACGTTGGCTGTAAACGCCGTCGAAACACAAGAACTTGTACCTTAAATATTTTGTGTACTTTTAGATCATATTTATTTAAGCACTTCATATACAAATGTATAAAGGCGGACTTAATGCTGTAGGCATTCCTTCCCAGTCAACCTTGGTGGGTGGTGGGTGGTGCAGAGATTAACAAGGTAGGTGCATCAGAGGTAGTTATTTCGAAATAATATAAACTTATAAATACACATATATAAATATTTAATGCATCTTCAGTAAGTACCTATGAATGAAGCTATAAATCGGACTGGCATGTTTTGGTTTCTATGGAGCGTGGATAAAATTTGGCTCGCTGAAAACGCAATACTATCTTATACGTTAGCTATTTAAAATATTATGGTGATGTGCCATTTGTTGATACACTTGATAGCACGATTTCTTCTAGAAAAAGCTCTGCAAGAAGAATTTGTATATAAAATCAACATTTTGTACGCACCGACGTAGTGCCATACGAATTTGCAGCCCAGACTAATAGAATTCTTATTACCTATGCGACGGAAAAATCAAGTTAGGGCGTTTAACCTAATTCACAGATAGAAATACAATTATGGGTTCAAATTCCAGAGTTTCGCAATAAATCCACACGTTTTATGTATAGTACTCTCATTTATTAACATTATATTATTGGGAAAATTCGGATAAAATTTTTCATGATTCACAGAAGAAAAGTCCAGAGGTCAGTAGTTTTCTTAATTATTAAAACTACATAGAGTCTACCTACTGAATTTATTCAGTTCAAAAATCACATAGGTACCTATCCATAACAAAATAAATATTCGAAAGAAGTATTAATGATCTAAAGTGTAATCTTCCTAGCCAGTTTTGGCCACGGCGGCCAATCTCAACGGAGATCAGCCAGGTACGCTAAGATATTATAGTGCACAAGTGTGTGCGCAATACACAAGTGCACTCGCTACTCCTTCACTCTCATAGTCCGGTGAGACGGCAATCCGACATGACCGGAGAGAGATCAGGCGCAGGACCAACGGCTTTACGTGCTTTCCGAGGCACGGGGGTATCACACCGCCAACTTCCTGACTCCGAGCTGCGGCTGAGTAATATTTTTTTTTAAGATGGAAAAACCCAGTCACAATGTTTTTTGGCACGACCCGGGATTCGAACCCAGGACCTCAGCGCGCAAATCGTACTCGTAAAGTGTACGCAATAGAACTACGCCACCGAGGCAGTCAAATGATCTAAAGGTATGATACGTGTCACAACTGGCTTCCGTTCATACTACTAGTTCACGGAGGTATGAAATTCTGGGTGATTTTGTGGTGGGACACTGCAATTATTGATACATTATTATGATTATACGTTTGTTTGTCGGTACGTACGTGTAACAATTTTTAAACAATGATTCTGGAATTTAAGCACAAAAACGTTTTGCAAGAATGACATCTGGCTATTTGTATTGTAAAAATCGAACTTAAAAAAACTTAAAAACTGAACATAGACAAACTATGTAGAGTTTAGACTCTATGTTTTGAGTTTAATTCAAGCAGTGTAATTTTGAAGTTCTTGTAACTTAAACTTTTTATAAATAATTTGATTGTATAGGTAAGGTACTCTAGAGCAGTGTTTCTTAACCTGTGGTCCGCGGACCTCTGGGGGTCCGCGAGTATGTGTATGTGGGTTCAACTTATCTATGGACAATTAAATTAAATCTGGTGGGGAAATGTTGCCAACGCAAGTAGAAGACGAAATGATTAAACACCTCCGCGGTTTGAGGTCTTCTTTTTGGGATTATTTTCCAGAACCCGACAGAAATAAAAACTGGTTAGTAGACTTTTTCAACGCAGATGTTTCAGATATCATTAAAATCAATTAATAGAAGTATCACGTGATTCAGCTTTCAAACGTATTTTCAAAGAAACTTCTTTATCAAGTTTTTGGGTGAATTTAAAAAAAGGTTTATAAAGAAATATCAGAAGAAGCACTGAAACATTTACTGCTTTTCTCATCCACATACCTCTGTGAAAAGGCATTCTCTGCTCTTGTGTATACCAAAAACAAATACAGGAACAGATTACAATTGGAATCCGATTTGAAATTACAACTGAGTAATAACATCAACCCAAATATTACTAATTTAGTTGCAAAAAAGCAGCACCAACCTTCACATTAATACAGCATTTTTTATTTTTATAAAATTTTTTTTTTTTGTAGTACTAAAATAAATTGTCCCAAACTTATTCCTGTTTTTTATTAAGGGGGTCCTTGAAATTTGCTTAATTTTCTAAGGGTCCGCGGACTGAAAAAGGTTAAGAATCGCTGCTCTAGAGCAATCCACATCACAATTAAAAAACTTCTAATATTAAAACAATGAATTACTATTCCTAGTAAAAGTAAGTACATACTGGGACATAACTTTCGGTAACAGGTATTTATATTATGCAACCAGGGGAACTTATATTATAATATTATGTCAGCCATTTCCCTCATGAAGGTTTACACACACTAAATATCTAATGTGTAGTCATGTTTACAGTGTTGCAAACCGTACCATAGTCGGTTCGTGAGATCCATCAGCGGTGTGTGCGCATGCGCAGCGCTTTGATTTACGCCAAAACGACCACCGCGTGTTCGATGCAAGATAACTCGCTATTTATCCACCCTACTGTACCACATGTATTATTTATTTTTAATCTTTGATAGATCGATGTAAATTGTATGTTTTTTTATGTGATAGATCGTTGTAAATGATAATCTAAGTCGATAAAGACTAAATGCAAACTAAATTGCTAAGTACTGCGTTTTTTTTTTTATTATAAGTAGATTAGCTTCTGATTGCGGCTCCATTCACATAAAATTATCTACTCTATAAAGTAAAAGTAGCCCGCACTTGGGACAATGCAGTAGGTAGTTCCCTATTAATTTCAGAATCGGAGCAGTAATTATAGAGCTGGCACGTTCAATCAACCAAAAACTTCCGCCCCCCGAGGCAATTCTTGTGCTTTGGGTCTTCACACCCAATGCACGCCCATGCGCGGGGGAACATTAGTCGCGGGCCGAGGCACACAGTCAGTGTGTATACCTCTTGGTTGCATAACACATTGAGGCCTAAAAGGGCCCGCGAACATTTCTTGGCACCCTTTTCCTTTCCGCCCATCCTGAGAACCTTTCTCCACTCCCCACCTTTCCTTCCATCATCCTTTTCCGCTTCCTTCCCAGGCCCCTGCAGTCGTCAAGCCGGGGGACTCCAGTATCCCATTCGCAGGTTTCCCCCGGTGTTGACTGCAGGATCGCCTACCGAAAAAAAAAAAAAAAACCAAAAACTTCAGATTTAAGTATTATATTGGTATTGGTCTAATCACAGATGCCAGCTTATTATGATGATTATCTTGAAAATTATAAAAGAAGAATCAGCCGTCGAAATATTAGAAGACAATTTAGGTATGCTTGGATCGTAGCACTTGGCGCTCCATAGTCTCTGCTTACCCCAATGGGAGAAAGGCGTGAGCTTATGTATATATGTATGTATATTCTATTATTTAAGTATTTATTTATTTTCTATGATATTATTCGGTTGAAGTGACGTTTTATGCAGGCGTGGACAAAGTTTCACCTTCCACCAATTCTGTTAACACCAAGATAATTTATCTTTGTGGTAGGCAGAGACTTAGGATATTTTTGTTAGCCATAATCGAGTACAAGGCGCCATTAACACTATTTCCCATTTTTACTCTTCTTACAATATCTTCATTACACTTTCGGTCTCAAGTGAACATACATCCTAAATATACAAATTCGTTCACTTGTTCCACTCTTTCATCTCCTATCATAATGATTATAACAAAATAATATTCAATAAAATCGTGGTAAAGGAACATCTGCATGTGGACGGTGATTGCAAGCGCTGTAGAAATAATTTGTCTTGCTAAAGACTAAGGAAGATAATGCTGTGCTGACTGCCAACCTTCACCTGTTAGAAGGGTACTGAAAGAAGAAGATAATAAATAATATTACGTATTAAAGTCATGTTATACATATTAATTTTAATACAGTCGCCTTTTTTAATCTAGTTGCATCTGTCTCTATCGTTTATCTTTTGTAACAAAATAATAACGTATCTATGTTTCTAACTAGAATTATGTTGGTACAGTTTTGTTATGAACCAAAAGATTATAAGAATTTTGTCCAGTTATCCGCAATCACTCATAATTATAAGCTTTCATCACGTTGACATGGCATTCGAGATGGTAGCCATTGTTTCGCAGATAAATAACAACACGGGTGCAACATTGTTTTTAATTATCGCCCGTGTTTTTTTAATGATGTTGATCTTGACAAACTATGTAATTGTCGGTTCAGGTGGTATTAGACACGTGTTGTACGTCGCGTGACATTGCTCCAACAGCAGTAACATTGTTGACTGATCGGTTAAAGTTAAATTATTTTAAACCGGCTTCCATAATCGATGCTTCTATGATATTTTTGATAGTATGGAACGTCAAAATTCGATTTTATCTTGGGTGGTAAATACATAAATAATTAAATATAATGCTGACGAAAAAAATATCATCTAAGGAAAGACCCTACTAAATACCACTAATAGTTTTCGTTCCGCGACCTAATTCAAATGTTTAGATAGGATTAATGTTAAAGAAACATTGAATAGGTAATGGACGACAGTAGTTATACATTTGTCGATTGATCAGTCTTCATACATTCAGTTTTCGGTTAAATATATTCTTGAAGAGGCTGCACTATTCAATATAAACAAGATGGGTAGAGTAAGATAAGGTTTCCTCTTAGGTATATTCTGTCTTCTGATAATAACGACACTGAAACTAGTGAAATTTCTGAGCATTGTGAGTCTTATCTCGTAGAGCGTAGAGCAAAGTAAGTACTGTGTTATTCATATTTCTTAATCTTATTACTATTTTTATGGGCACTGGACAGGCGTAGCGCTTTCTAATTACAGTCGAGCGACAAACTCGTCTCGTTATTCATTTGTATAAAAAAATATGCTAACGAATAATTCCTCAATATAATCACGTTACACTTTTATATCTCGTTGCAATAACTTAAAATGTCGGCAATCAATCACGGGTTGTATAAAATCAAGATCGTCGTGATATGTGAATAATTTTATCAACCGAGGACCGCATCAAAGACATGCTAATTACGAACGCTCGTTTGTTGCTTTAATTTAAATGCGAATGATCAAAAACATGTGTTAATGTTGTTCTTAAATGAGCCGAATAGTGCCTTAAGGAACATCTGATGGGATCCGAAAAAGAAATAATTAGGAGTTGGTTTTCACTCGCATTGTTCGTATAAGTAGGTATTAGTGTTAGTTTAACTAAAATATTTTTATAGCATACCTAGGCTGAAATTGAGTAGGAATATCAGCTGATCATGTGATATTGTTAAGTGATGAAAAATCAAAATCTGCATCGTCTGGACAAATAATAAAGTGTTGTTTAGAGCTGCTGTTATAATTTCTGTTATCTACCTTTAGCGATTTAAATGGAGATATAATAAGGAGTAGGTAATCAACGGCAGCGATCAGAAGACGGATGATTAGATTTTGATTTGTAATATAGGTACCTACTACCTACTATTGTACCTAAGTAAGTACTAGCAAGCGCAGCGTTGGACGTCCACCTGCAAGGTGAACAGAAGACTTGATAAATGTCGCAGGATCACACTGGATGCATGCCACTTTTGACAGGTCCGTCTGGAAATCTTTAGTGGAGCCCTAAGTATGTTCCATAGTGGACTTCGTGTGGCTGATGAATATGATAAAGATGATGTACCTAAGTTTCGTATAAATTTAGTAAATTAATTTGACTACTTGTAGCTTTAGATTATTTTGAATTTGTCAATGGTAGGTAGATACTCGTGTGGCAGTAACGATGGCAGGCCGCCAAACACCAATTAATACAACTGCCTACCACTTCATTATCTACACGATGCGAGTCTAACGACGCGTGTGCACTCTAAACGACTAACATACATGATTTGGAACAGTTCATTTTAATTAGACATTAATTAGTGACGCATTTGAACACATAAATTTAGTGCTGTAATAAAATATACATGTGTTATTTTATTATGTCGTCGTAATACATTTAGCTGATTATTTTCATTTCAAAATAAAATATCACTTTGTAGCTACATTTATTTTATACACAGTAGTCGGTACAATAAAATTTAGTCTTGAGTGTTTCTAAGTAACGCCATCTGTATTTCGTTACTGTAAATATTGCTATAGACATCTATCGTCGAATAGCTTAACTACGACAAAACTTAATAAACTAGTGAACTAATTCTGACGAGACTAACACATTTGTAGATATTATACTATAAAGTTGTATTGTACACTATCTAGCGAACTAGTTTACGTCAATGAAACTTCTGTATACGCATTTGCACTGACAATGATAATGACAGTTCGCGATTGTATATACTTTTAAATATGTCGGTTAATCATAAATCCTATTGACGTTTTGACGTCAAATTCTAATTTCTAGCCGCAAAGTGGCAGCGGGAATGTAGAAAGAATCTCGTTTGTTGATTCCAAGTGATTGTACCTGAGCGATACGACCTTATAAATACATTTCACCAAACAGAATGCCGCCAAGTAGCTTACGAGTGGTGTACGCGTTCGCCAGAGAAATGCATCCGAAGACAAGTGACGTTTTTATAGAATACGGCACCGCCGGATTTCGCACAAAGTGAGTTATTTTCTACTTTTATTTATGTTAAATAACATTATCCTAATAAGGCTATATTTTTAAAGTGAAAATTTGCGTATTTGTGACACCGTTCTCTCATGCGTAACGGTTGTCACGTAAGCAAAATTTCGAGGGGTTCCTACACGCCGTATGTAGTAACAAATATTGTGAGTCATCTATCAAATTGTTTTATTATATATTCATAACGGGAAGTTGCCGGCTCGACGGCAATTTATGGTCAATGACTTCAAGTGTTTTGAGCAGAGAAACAATGAGACATCCGGGCCCAATCATCTGTAAACCCATATGTCATGGAGTAAGTCAATGTAGGAAAACATCTATGGGACCTTTCATTAATTGGTAAGGACAATGTCAATGCATAGTAATTATGTTACTCATGACACTTGTGAATAACACACATTCTATTGTTTTTTTCTTTGCGGGGGGTATTAATATGCACTTAATTGTTATTCATAATTTGTACTGTGTGACCTAGTCTAGTACCCAGGGGACCCCCTTAAAGCATTTTAATTTATGTGTAACATACAATTCCATGCTCACTGTAATATGCACCACTATATGTATGTATGTCTAATGGGGACGTATGCAGTCAGACGGGTGATCAGTTCACTTCCTTGGGAACTATTTCACCCTTAGTCCCAGTTTGGGTGGAGCTGCCACTTTCGCTTTGGTTCGGTTCGCTTCGCAGGTATCATTCCCAGGGGCCGCATTCACCATAGGGAGTTTCGGCTGTGGCACAGCTAGACCTTGGAGGCATCGTGGCTTCCTTCCAGGTGTGAACCTTCCAGGTTACCGATCTCTGCCCAGCACCGCCTTCCACTGAGGGTCCCGCCACTTTGACCTTGATCATTGTAGCAGGAGCCAACAGGGGGCAGCGCTCAGCCTATGCGGTGAGGGCCACACAGGCTGCCAGGCCCTGTCTGCCCACATACTCTCCCACCCCCCAGGCGGCGTCCCCCAGTCCGACATAGCGTCGCTCCCCTTTCCTAGGCTATTCGTGACAGTCTCCATCCTGAAGCACTGGTTTTACTGGTGCTCCTGCAGTATGCCCCCTTCTACTCTTACAAACCTTTGTGTTGCCTTACTGAACCTTATTATGTCTCCTAGCTTTACCTCCTGTAGTTGTGCTATTTCCAGTCTGTCTGTTCCCAGTATCTCCCATCTTGGCAGAGAGTACATTGAGCACTCTGCCAGAAAGTGGATGCTGGTCTCCTCTTCTCCGCATTCTGGACACGAGGCGTCTTCGGTCTTACCTATTATTTTTAAGTGCCTGTTCAGCGTTCCGTGTCCAGTCATGATTCCTATAATGGTTCTTATGTCCTCCTTCCTGAATTGGAGTAGGCTTCTTGTTTTCTTCTTGTCTAGCGTCTTGATGAAGATTTTAGATTGGCGACAGCCCTTCATGTCTCTCCATCTGACGTTTGTTTCTGTAGCTATCTTCCTGCTGATTACTCCCTTCGTGACTTTTGCCGGTATAGGTAAGTACGGCTCCGGTCCTATGAATGTTTCATCAGCTCCCTCTCTCGCTAGCTCATCGGCCTTCTCATTTCCTGTGGTTCCTTGATGGCCAGGTACCCAGGCGACGATGACCTCTTTGTCGGCTGCTAGTGTGTTCAGTTTGCTTTTGCATTCTTTCACTAGGGCCGACGTTGTCTCTGGTTTGTCAAGTGCCTTTAAGGCTGCTTGACTATCACTATAAATCAGTATTGTGCTGATTTCCTTATTGGTTATTTGCTTAGTGCGATCAGCGCATTCCAGAATGGCCATTATTTCCGCCTGGAATACGCTCGCATATCTGCCTAGCTTTATTGTGGTTTCTTCTGTGTTGGGTGGCGTGGTTATAAATATTCCTGCCCCCGACAATCCTGTTGATTCCTTCCTAGATCCATCTGTGAAACATTCCACCGACTTATCATGGTCGTGTGGAAGTTCCCAGTTTTCTCTTTGTCCTATATGTATTCTGTATTTTTTGTCGAAGATCTTTTGTTTCTGAATTAGATCATTGTTTCCCAAGATCATCGACATTTTTCCTTGAATTGTATTGATTACATCTTTGTGTCCTTTGTTTGTGGAAGTAGTTTTCCATAGTCCATAGGACTTTAATCTGTAACATTGTTCTAATGCTCTCTTTTTAGCCTCCAGATCCAGCGGTATAAATCCTAGAATGATGTCTAGTGCCGCGGTTGGAGTAGTTCTTAGTGCACCTGTAGTCATAAGCCCAGCGAGTCTCTGTACCTGGGCTAGTTTCTTGTAATTTGCCTTTATGGTCGCCCTATGCCACCATACCAAGGCTCCGTACAGCAGTCTTGGGAGTATGATGGCCTTGTATATCCAGTAGGTTATATTCGGCTTCATACCCCAAGTCTTGCCTATCGCTCTATTGCATTGCATCATCGCTATTTTAGCTTTAGTGCATTGCTGGCTTATGTGCGAACTTATGCACCACTATATAGTTTAAGGTTCTAAGAGTATTTTAAACTTTATAGTGCCTTTTACTAAGCATTTATATTAATTAGTAATGAATATTTTCGGAAAGCTGTCCATTACCTTCCAAAATTTCTTACTGAGGATCACTTAAAACTTTATTTCCTTTTGAATTTAATTTAAAGATTGTTGCAATAGCACTTTATTTAGTTACATTCTCATTTATAGTAAGAAGTGAAGTTATATAAAATTATTTATCATCATCATCATACCAGCCCTGTATTATCTACTGCCCACTGCTGAGCACAGGCCTCCTCTATAACTGAGAGGGTTTAGGCCTTAGTCCACCACGCTGGCCTAGTGCGGGTTAATTATTTATGGTTAGCTATTAATCTTTGGTCTCTAGTACTAATTACAAAAGTACAACTACTAATTAATGATATTTATTGGTTCATAAGTAATTATATAATCTACTACATTAATCATGTGGTATGAATTCATCAAACACATACCTGATTAAATGTATCTTCTAAAAATGTTGGATTGTAATTATATTTACTGTAAAGTTTTTTTGCAAACATTAAATGGTAAGTTATTTCATCATATATTTAATTATGCACTATTTTTATCCTTATAAAAATAGTGCATAATTATTATTCTATCCTTATAGACCCACTGCCCTGCAGAAAAATATTGTGAAGTGACAGCTTGCCATTGAAATTAAACTATTATAACAGATTTTATCACGGTTTTTTATTTAATTTTTCTCCCGACGTTTCGAAGGCTTTGCCGCACTTCGTGGTCACGGGGCGGACTGAGGTGTTGGTGGTCCGAAAAGTTAGTGTTACGAATCTACCTTCAATTTACAATTATACAATTTTAAGATGTTAGTCATTGTTTGCGGTCCGGTCTACGCAGAAAGAGCTCACAATGTCTTGAGGTCTGGCAGCAGGTCTTTTGGGGCCCGATTTAATAAGATGTATTACCGGGTCCCAGGCATGTGCAAGTTTCCAACCATCTTCTCTATTGAAATTAGGATGTTTTTTGATTTCAATAGCCTCCCGAATCATCCTAGGCAGGAATCGGTGTTCTTTGGCAAGGATTTGTGGCTTGTCGAATCTAAGGTAATGGTTGGAGCCTTCTTCTGAGTGTTCAGCTACTGCAGACTTCGTAGAGCGTCGGTGTTTAACATCAGCTATATGTTCTTTTACGCGGGTCCCTATATGTCTCTTGCTTGCCATTACAAGAACAAATATGTTTGTGGGCCCTGTCCAGGATGGAATCAATAACATCTTGTTTAACATTTACGCCGTCACTAATTGTCACAAATTCATATATTATTATAGCATGGCATCATACCTTTTTCTCTTTTCAGGGATAGGCAGATGTAAACACGCATTTTACGTCAGATATCAAGTGTCATAATAAGGTGCGAGCCTATCGTGACAAGTGCATTACAAAATATAATTTTTATAAGCTATAAAAATTCACAATTATAATTTTGCAATAATTATAATATTAAACCTCATTAGCACCTGGATATAATTAAAACGAGTTAATCGATAAATGGATATCGATTAATAAAACAGGTTACGAAAACACGAACAGTTTGCAATAAAAATATTCTTTGATCGTGGAGTGCATTGGGATGATTTATTTGGCGCGAAGCCAAGCTGCGAGATCCCTTTGGTATTTATCAAAACACTTCCATTTTATTGGGATTCTCAATGGATATGCGCCTTCATATCTGTTTGCTTTTGCTATATCTTTATTCTTTATTTGTATTTTGATAATTAAATACTAATACCTACACTACTAGTACTACTATATATGTGCAATTGAAATTACTGTCATTGGCTGCTCATAGTTCACTGTTCTTTTCTTGGCCGGTAATTTTCTCATAGAAGTGTAAAACTTATCTCGATGTTTCGAGATTGGAAAATTTGGATTTTGTCCATAATCCATTATTTTTGCCTTAATTGGGTTCTTAGATCGCTCATGTTAGGAGTTTCGTTATGTCTACCAATGCGCATCTTGTAGATACCTATAGGTAAAGTTACCCTAGCTCTTGAAGATTTTGTTAAGACTATAAATTCAATTAAATGCATTAACTACTTAGTGCCAATTTCGCCGCAGCACTACATTTCTATATTTATTGGAGATCTTCGATTTACTTTATGTGACGTTCAGCATTGCACATCAACCTTGCGTACCTCTGCTGTCTAATAATACTATCAACTCAGTCTCTATTAATTCGCTAAGACATTATGAAAGGAGATGTCTAAAGACTTTAATCGATTATATTGAAAAAGTACATGCATTCGTTTAGAGAACTTTAGACGGACCCACCGAACCGCGTACAATGTAAGCAACAAATTTATGTCAGAAATGTAAACAAATATCTAGCCACTTTTAAAATATATTCTGGACCCTCATTCCTGCCTTTCTAACGAAGAGTATACCATCTTAAACTTCATTATAGAAGTCAACATCAAAGTGCTATACATTTTTGACAATAACCTAGTCTCCTCGAGTTACTTTGATCTATTCTCTACTGTTTTCGTTTATCAGTGCGCTGAAATTATAATTTTATTTAGGGGTCTTTTCCAAAGAAAACACAAAATTGTTTATGAACTGAACTAAAATGCGCTAAGATAACGTAGAAAATACTACTTTGTGTACTACACAAATAATAGAACTGATTATGTATTAACGCGCCCTAAGACAAACTTCATCAATCTCACAAGAATCGTTCCGATGCAAACCTGTTACAAGGACACGCTACAGTGATTTGCGTTGCAAGATTCGTCGGTGCATATCGATTATCCATGTACTTTGTATAGGTACAGTCAGCCACATAAGTAGTTCAACAAATTCAAAACTTCAAATTGCCCATACACTTTTGTGTACAAACAAACATTTTTTTCTTCTAAAAATTAAAATATGTGATTTGCTCTACTTTACACACAGAAAAAACATCAATTAAACTCAACATGTAAAGATGGACGATAGCCTAGATGGGAATGGAACGGTCTGCCGAAGCAATGACCAGAGGTTCAAAACCCAATGCACACACTTCTGACTTTTCGAAGTTACATGTGTATTGTTTATTAATTATCGTTCGCTTTAACGACGAAGGAAAACATCGTGAGGAAACCTACATTATTTTTTTTATTTATTTTATTTTTGTCTTATTGTTGTTTTGAAGTTTTGAATTTATACAGCTAATAATGTGGCTGACTGTACATAGACGTAGTACGTGCATTAAAATATCATGAATTATTAACTTTAATTGATTTTGTTAAATTTATTTTTGCTACTAGACTAATGAATGCTATGTACAATATTAATTTAAATAATCTCCTGTATGTTTACCAAATCCATAAAATGCCCCGTTATTATAAAAAAAAAATATCATAATATTGTGGTCAGTAATATCCATCAAATTAACATGAGCTCATGCTCATGGCTGTCATGTCCCCGAAGGATTACGTTTAGACGCATTGTGCATTCATTGTTCACTGAATTTATTTCCGCCTCAAGATGCAACAGGGACGTGCCTATGACCAAATCCGACGCAAATTATCATCAAGAATGTCACTTGATCGATATCATAAAATCATACATTTGTATTATTTTTCCTGAATATCTAAAAACTCGCTAGTTTTCAAGCGTAATGGAGTGTTTCACAATGTTCCAAGTAAATGTAATTTTTTTTTTTTTATTTTTTTATTGTTGGAATAGCAAACAGTTACATAATAAAAAAAATACATATTCAATTGAATACAAAAAATTTTAGTAACAGGTAATAATAATAATGTAACCCACTACACTATTCCCACCCCAAATTAAAAACAAAACCAAGAAAATAGACATCAAGGTGAAATATAGAATGTTTAACATTAATCTATACTAGTATGTTATGCACTACTCTTGAATGTTTATATATCATATAATCCCCCGCAAGTTAACGTATTAAATAGTTAAAGCTGAATACACTCTTTGCTTTACTATTTATTTGGGAGCTTGTCTCTTGTATTTGGTCGTCCTATATTATATTCGCCGATTAGTGTTTACTCAGACATCGTGAATAGGCCCTAAGTATCATTAGGCTATTGAAGCGATAAAATGACCGCTGTAATCCACATGTAATTATATTATTGAATGTTTGATGCCACACCTAACGCGCATTCAGGGCTTACCTATAGCATCGTCTTATCTTCCTGCTCTGCTGATCCCTTGAGTATTGTTTGTAGGTAAATTGGCTCGCAGACGTGCATCACGAATACTGCTAGCTTATGCGTGGGAACTGACATAAATCCCTTATTTCCTGTGGATCGTGGCTACTGACCTGTTTTGTTTGAGAATTTTCCTGTGATAGATTTAAATTTGGAATGTTTGTATTTATACGGTGAAGGAAGACATTAGAAAAACCTGCTTATCTATGCGTTTTTCATAAGTATTTCAATGATTTATAAAGGCGAACAATTCACTTGTTCACTTTGCACTCTGTCAATCGTAGTCGATTTGGTAGACGTAGACTAGTTATGGGAGCATTTAATAAGGGATGATTATTTAAAAAGCAAAATTCAAGGGAAGCCTAATACTTACCTATGCACTAGAAAATAATGCCTGAACCTTACATTTTTTTTTTTTTTTATTATTGCATTGATTGATTAACACCATTCAACACCTTGAGTTACAAAGTACTGTGTGGCATTCCACTGCGCTCGTCATCCAGAGACATAAGATGTTGTCATATTATGTCCAGTAGTTACACTGGCTACAATGTCCTTCAAACCGAAACACAACAGTGCATGCACACTGCTGCTTGGCGGTAGAAATAGACATTGCGGTGGTACCCACCCGGACGGATTCTTACATATGGGACTCTTACGTCTAGTAATATACTATATACTTATTAAAGAATGCCATTAATTCAGCTTACGATAAAATCTAAATATAGAAACTTAACTAATTAATGCTCGTCTTTTATTTAAAAGGCATGGCTGGACTACCCAACAGTAATAACCCAGTACTTTTCTCTACGCACACGCACAAATTATAACAACAAAAGCGTGGCAAATAGATGTATCTTTTATAGGGTATGTATGTATAAAATTCGGCTAAACTTCACCATTCCCTTGTCGCCTAAATGATATATGAACTAAACTTGCTTACAACTGCTAAAGAAAATATAGGAAGAAAATAACTGTTTATTTCTTTGAACAGAACCGGATTTCGTAGCCCGGAATCCCTAAATATGAGCTTCGGCCATCTTCGAAAGGAAATATAATATTTTGGTACCGTTAATTGCCAGATTGTATTGTTTATTTTTAGGTATACGCCTAGTTTGGTAACATTTTTAAAATGCTCCGACTGATTACGAAATATTTTTTAGGCTTTCCTCTACGTTACTCGCTTCTAGAGAGCTAAAGTAAGTAATAAAAAGAACGCAGTAATTTGTCCTTGTTTTCAGTGGCTGTATAATACCTTTCTATGAACTCTAATTGTGCGACTAATCAAAAAAATAAACGCGTCTATGAAAACTTTTTTGGCGCCATATTTTTTATTCATAACATGTATTATAACAGTATGCCCGGTGCCAAATAATTACAGTCTATTTAGCGCTATATCGGATACAATAGTCGAATGTATTGTCCCGGTTTCCGCCATCACCCAGCGCCCACTTCGCGCGACCGGACGGCCAATCCCTATTAACGGCCACGCATCTTCGACGACAGAATAACGACAGTATTGTCTAATGCCTTATAGCTATTGTATAGTTTTCACACGGTTTAATGTACCATCTTCTCGGTAAGTGTTGTTTGGACAAGGAATCTTTGGACATAACGAACATTGTATACGCTTAAATGGCGTAATGCAGTGGATTGTAAATAAACATTTTAGTGAATGTTTCGCCGTGAGCCGAGTGTAAATAAACATATTACTTAATATTTGACCCTGGGCTCTCGTATTGCATCGACTATGATTTTAAGCCACGTGGATTTTTCATTTTTCCTTAGCTGGATATTTTATCGTTACTTGGAAATAAGGCCTTAATGCAGTTATTCTGCAAATTCTTTCGGTTATTGTGTGCACACTGCACAATGGTGCAATCGGTCAAGAACAAAGACCAAAGAAAAGACGTACTTACCTAGGTATATACATTTTAGAATTTATATTGATTCTTCCAAAGTTTCACAACATTGTTAGTTTTGGAGAAAACCTTATGATCTTCCTCTTAATAACAAGCGTATATGTAGTCCTTGTTGATGTATTTAAATCCAGTTCTTGGCGGCCCTGACCCTGTGGTCTAATCGCATTACGGTAACCGTCTGTAATGTCTACAGCATTATCGATATGAACTACTAAGTATTTTGATTATAATAAAATACGTGGCCCTTAAAATATCTTCATAATGGAATTTATTATATTTATAATGTTATATTATGTGTCTCCAAAAACACACAGCATTGGGATGAAGAAAGCAATCATTTGATTCGGTTAATCTAAAGAGAATGTCAGTTCAATACATACCAGTGGCCTTACTCTTGACACTCGATTTCATTTGAGATTTAGGATTGGGTTCGAAAACTTGGTAATTGGTACTCGTGAACGCGATACTAGCGCACGATTTAACACGATTCCAGTGGAATTTAAGAGAACTAAATGAAATAGAGTCCTCGCGATCTCAAATATATTTTGGCACTCTTGACTACATTTTGACAGCGACTTTTCGAGTTAGAGATTGTGTTTGAAATCGGATCGACACAGTTTTGAAGACTTCACTTTTTCAGTGTTCGAGTGACTTATTGTAAGTTATAAACAAAGAGAATTATAATACTACTGAAAGTTATAAATTACTATCATGGCACGACTGGCGCTTTTACACAATATTTTGGATGAATCCAATAATATTGATAAAAGGCAGAGGCGCAATTTAAGAAGAATAGCGCGATATGCCGGTAATGCTTTCGCGATGAACGACATTGAGTTCCAGAATAATTACCGGTTGAGTAAAGAACTTTTCGAAGTACTACATGAGGAGCTACAGAGTCTATTACCGAAGCCTACTCGTCGTAGTGATATAACTACACGATATAAGGTATCTGTCTATTTATCATTAAAGTATAACTGTATAAACACATTCCTTAACATAATATGCCTACAGTCGTGCTATTTCTTTAACCAATTACATAAATTTTAGGTTTTAGTGGCACTGTCTTTCTACGCCACCGGTAGTTATCAGCGATTGGTAGGTGCTACGCATGGGACGATGATGTCCCAGCAATCAGTATCCAAGGCAATAGCAGAAGTGACAAACGCTTTAAATGCCGAAATTATAACGAAAAAATGGATAAAATTTCCTCAAACACGCGCAGAAAGAGACTGCATAAAACGAAGGTAGGTACTCATTATTCAGTTCTACTCAAAACTGTGATATTCTTTAATAATTCATACATTTCCCCTCCGTTAATTTATGGCATTCCCTTGGCTTGTAATAGTCAGGTACAATAAATATAGTGTTTATTTCAGGTTTTATGAAAAGTTTAAAATTCCATCGGTAATAGGAGTTATTGATGGTACACATGTATCAATAATAAGGCCAACTAGCAATGAAGAAAGGTTTTATAATAGGAAGGGTTTCCACTCAAGAAATGCTATGATTGTAAGTTATTTTGTTTGTTTATGTTGCATAAAACCACTTCATAATAATGCAACTCTCTATTAATGTTTTGACATAAATTAACATAATTTGTATCATGTTAATCTTTATAGATTTGTGATGCCGACTTAAATATTTTAAATGTGGATGCTTCATTTGGTGGTGCCACACATGACACCTTCATTTTTAACCAGCACCTTCTCAAGGCTCACTTAATAAATTTATTAAGTTCAGGGGAACAAATTTACTTACTTGGTAAGTTATTGTTAAAGTTATCAAGAAGCGTTTATTTGTCTGTTATGTGGCACTATATCTAGTAACTGTTATTTATTTACTTTTAGGTGACTCAGGCTATCCTCAAAGGGAATACTTGATGACACCTATAGTTGATGCTCTTGCCAACACCCCAGAAGGATATTATACCCAAGTTCATACTGTGGCACGGAATACTGTGGAGCGCACTATAGGTGTTCTAAAAAATAGGTGGCGTTGTCTTTTAGGTCACAGGGTCTTGCACTATCATCCTGACACAGCTGCCAAAATTATAAATGCATGTTGTGTCCTACACAACATTTGCAATCAGGCACGTCTAAGTCAGGATAATATTCAAGATACCATACCACTCAATATAGCTGAGCCAGACTATAACCAAGAAGGTAATTCAGAGGAGCTGCCAGCATCAACTGCAGAGTTGACCAGGGGAACACAGGCTCGGTCACGTTTAGTTAATGAACTGTGGACTGCACAACATCTCTTTTAATATAAAAAAAAAAAACTAAAGTAAATGGTTAATTTGTTTATTCTTTACTTCTTTTTCTTTCTTTAATTTATACCTACTTACAAAAATGGAAGAGGCCATATAAATTACAAGTAAATACCGATTAAAAATCACATATGTCTTTAACTATTAGAATAATATAGGAACAGTCTTTAATTCTCAGATCAAACCTAAGATTACAATATTTGTAATATAAAAACTATAAATATTAACATAAACAATGTAAGTACCTATTAACAATCACATATGTCTTTAACTATTAGAATAATATAGGAACAGTCTTTAATTCTCAGATCAAACCTAAGGTTACAATATTTGTAATATAAAAACTATAAATATTAACATAAACAATGTAAGTACCTATTAACAATCACATAATATGACAAACTTATAGTTAGTTAATATCTATTATACAATAATATAGAAAAAAATCTTTAATTCTCAGTCCAAACCTAAGCTTACAATGTTTATAATATAAAAATAACTATATTTCTCTTTATATTTATTATTTAGTGTTTCAAAAATAGAAAAGTATTTGAAACTATGTCTAAACTTTGGCTAATAACATTGGTTCAACATAATTATACTATAATGATAAATTAAATTTAAGTAACAATAGGTACTATTATTTGATATGCATATTCAGAACATTAAATATCAAACTCTCATAATATATTATAGATCCTACTAATACGCGAAAGTTTGTAAGAATGTATGTTTGTTACTCTTTCACGCAAAAACTACTGAATGGATTTCGATGAAATTTGGCACACGGGTAGATCATGTCCTGGATTAACACATAAGCTACTTTATATCCTGGTAAAATATAAAGTGGGACTTTTATCCTGGGAAATCTTATTCACGCAGGCGGATCTGTGGGCAAAAGCTAGTATTAAATATAACTATTGTGCATTTGCATTATTTATTGCTAGTGCTATAACTTGGGCAGCACCTGTTATAGCTTGTGCCAAATTATTTATTGCAGTAGCAATATCTGCAATATTTCCCACTGCTTCACTCAACGCTCTCGCGGTGAGTGTCTCCGCTTCTACACGTTGCCTTTCTATATCAACAAACATTTGCCTGTCCTGCTGATACATATTGGAAGGTCTTGTCCGCGAACGTGTCCTGCTTGCCCTTGGTGGACGCATTGAACTCTCATGTTGTGAGGCATGAGGTACCATATTCACTAGAGTAAACAAAAAGTGTATAAAAGTTAGATTTTATATACCATTATATCTATATTAATAAAGAGCTAGTAACGGAAGCATTCATATAATTAAATATACAAAGTTTTAACAATCAGCTCATGGCTTTTATTTTACATTTACACAATAAATTAATAATTCCATTGTAGGTGTAGTAGAGTGGGATAATAATAATTTAATATGGTAATCGTTTTTACAAACCTGTCACAGAATCAGCATTGTGCACAGCAGAATTAGAGCCAGGCTCTAATGCTCTTTCATCATTTCCATGATTTTCTTCCACCATTGGTATAACTTCCAATGAAGGGGTTTCCACAATTTCAATGTTTTGAACCTGCAATCATCAAATTAGTGTGTGTAATTTAACAAGTTAGATAATAATTTTATCAGCTAAAGGTAAGTAATTTTTAATAAGACATAAAATTTCATACAATTTGTTGTCTAATCTGGGAATTGAACTCAATACTACTCAATCCACAGCTCTAATATGCTGTAGCTAGACCATGTAGGTGACTATGTTGTATTAAAAAAATGTATTAAATTGACCATTCAAGAAACTTTTAACAGAACCTAATTATTATTATGTAAGCACAGTGAAAACAATAGGCAGGAATATTTTTTATCTTGGCATTATTAATTAATATAAATGAAGTAACTTACTGCTGGTGACTCTGGGAACGGATTTATGGCCACATGGCTGTCACCAATAGCGAATCGTGGGCCTCCCATCACAGCCACCAAACGTTGGTCGATAGGCGTCAAAGATGGCAAAGCTTCGACTGACCCACCGCCTGTACGACTCAGGGATTGTGCTTTCTGAGCACATATCCTTTTTAAGGCACATTTTTTATCAGCCCAATACTGAAAAATACACCAATGCATTACTTATGTAAATCAACAACAATATTGACTGTAAATTATATAAGTTTTACAAGCACTTTACTTACCTTCGCCCAGCCTTTTCCATCTTTCTGTGCACCGCCTAGCGCATTAAGATTTAGTGATAGTTCGTGCCATTTTTTTTTCGTGTTTTGTTTTGCATTAGCGGTGCGTAAGAGGCCTTTAGCGATCCCTGGGTTTTGCTCCAGGAAATCTGCAAGTGCCTCCTGTTGCAGAGATGTAGGCCTACTCATCCTTCTACTTTAAATATACCTAAATTCTCCAAATAAATATACTGAGAACTACTGTTTTGAACTTTGACGTTGTTTACTGCGCGACTTTTCATTTTTTTATTATAGTTTAGACAACGACAACATATTTATTCTGCCTGACTTTAACATTTTGATTATTTTTTACATACAAAATACATTTATTATTTATTCATTTGACGCCCTACAATATTTATATAATAACTACATGTTTTTAATTAATAAAAATAAAATTTTACGTCTCAAATTATTTATAGTATTTTGGTAGATCATGTATGGTCTCAAATATGGCCACACAGATACTCGATCGCATACCCGATTTCAATTTCAATCCCATAATGGACTCGATTTGGTCAGTGGTACCAATAACTTCTAGATTGGAATTGAAACTGTTTCGAGTTCGCGTTATCTTGAGATTGGAATTGATTTCCATGGTAAGCACACAGACTGTCAAATCTTGTCTCTTACTCTTTTACACCAGAAGGCGCTGCTCTGCTTTGGCGCGCGATTTTAGCTGTGAACTCATAGCGTCGTTTTGATTCGAACGTATCAGTTCGGTAAAGTTTTTAATTAAAGTAAAACTTTTCAAAACTGGATTTAAAACAGTGTTGAAGTGATAAAAATGTGTTAAAGTGTGTGTTGTACACAGCATTGTATTTATTGGTAAGTTTTGGAGCCATTTAGTAAAGACGACACGCGAAATAGAAGCGCAACAAAATAGGTACCGGTCAAGAATATGTTGCCTCGGATGGGGAACAAGTCACGACCTGAAGCTTATGCAAAATAGGTACCTGCAGGTCACCAATTTGTTGCCCCGGATGGGGAACAAGTCTAGAACCCAAGCTCATGCATATCGGATAGCATTGAGTGCTTCCTCATACTTGAAATAAGGAGAGGGCATAGCTTCACTTTTATCTATTAAACGAGTACTTATTGGCGCAGGAACAGGCACAAACATGTGCGTAGGGTTCCGATCCGCGTGTCGACTCGCTAATGACTCAGGTTTTCGTAAATTATTCGTAAACTAATTTGCTCCAATTACCAAAATTATTTTAATATGTCCCTTCAAAATAAATATGTTACTTACATTGAACAATAATAGGTTTTATAATAGCTCCACATAACCTGTTATTAGGTACACCTATGGTGCCTTGGGACAATCTATAATATAGTTAATGTGAAAAGAAAGACATTCCATTCACCAATATAGAATAAACACAAAGTAAGCATATAAATCCCTTGTGGAAAGCTTAGCTACACCATGTTTTAGACCTAAATGTCAGTAATGTATTAAGACATTTTTTATAAAATTAAAGGTTATTATTAAATTACTATTAGAATACTATGATTATATGTGGTAATATCTAGTAAAGTAGAACTAGCAATGATGCATATAGAATTGCAGTCCATAAATAAGTATAATCAATGATTAAAGCTCCAAGGCCACCTAAATTAGGCCTAACTTTTTTATTTGTAATTATTAAATAATAATAAAGATAGTTTCTGAGCTATAACAAAGTATGGGACTATTGTGTGCCCGCACATGATCAGATCTTAAACAAACCAATATATCAGATTATAGAATTACCTTACTGGATGATATACCAACTTTAAAACTGCCCGTGTAATTAATATAGAGGCACTACTGTCTATCTTACAGTAGCTTTGTGGATTTGTCATGTTAAAAGTTTTGTTTCTGCTAGTCTTCTTTTGTCACAATAACACCAATGATTGTCACCAGGTATATCAGGGAACTTCAGATGAGAAGGGTTTTAGCCTTTCAGGGTGGATTAGTAGATATATTAGCCCTCTGCCAATTATTCAAAAATAAAACAGATACTCAATTGCCATTTATTTGCACTCCAGACTTAGACCTCGTCTGAAGTACCTACCTAAGGACCAAGCTATATACCTAAGAATTCTATAAAAAAAAAAAAAAAAAAAAAAAAAAAAAAAAAAAAAAAAAAAAATGTGTGTTGTGAAGTTGGCAAACTAGCGCTAGACCAATCTGGTGGTCAAAGGCCTATAACCTCTCAGTAGCAGAGGAGGTCAATTCCCAGCAGTAGGATAATATATTTTTCATAACTAATATTATTATTAAATTGAATTTTACCTCTGAGAGAGATGTTAAAGACTTTCTCCTATATAGGTACTACTTCTTGAAGGTACATACATTCAAAAAGTAGTCATCAGGCCCCTTTTTATCTAAGCATTGCGGAAGTGCACTCTTTTGTTGGTTACTTATAACGGAGAGATTCTCCAGTTAACCTTCTTTTGAATTGGCCTGTCTTCAACTCCATGTACAATTTGCAGCGATTATGAACTGGGTTGTAGAAACCCTACACTAGAGAGGGACGCAAAGATGTATATGGGAATTATTTTCTCCTGGTTTTTCTCAGAAAAAATCCAAGCAGGCTGCAAAGGTCTCGGAGATGCTTGCAACCTTGAGGTCTTGGGTTTGGTATGTAAATTACCAATTAGAACAATATAACATTTTACAGCAAAATAGCTATATTCTAAATTGGCTTTGGACTTTATTAAGCAGGCATTAACCTTGCAAACCATGCAAGGGTCCAGCGGTGACTGTACTGTGAAATACTGTTGCAAGACACAGTTATTACCTTGAGAATTCACATGGGGAGACCAAATAATGATACTGCCCCACGGAGTACCTCAGGAACTTAAGCAGTGGTTTGATACAGTGGAGAGCAGTACAACTCCACTACGCAAGAGAAAAATAACATAAACTGAGAGCAGCTGCTCAAGAAATGCCCACATAATGTTCTAATGCTTTATGCTTAGTAGTAGTACCAGTAGTGGCCAGTACCTTGTTGCATAAAACCGCAACCAACTCGGACAAAAAAAAAAAAAAAAAAAAACTGACTTTAACCAATAGTTGTGTTAGTTGTATAAGGTGGCATTCACTCTAAATATGAAATTGACTTCATTGTTACTTGGTAGGTACCAAGCAGACTAAACAGTAATGCAAATCATCTCTGAAGAGATGGACACTTATCTGCAATGGCACTTATTACCACCAGCCCCGGAGGCAACTTTTTATTAAAAAAAAAAAAAAAAAAAGGTGCTTGTATTAGACGTGTAGGTCAAGTCAGAATATTTGCCACAAAATATACCACTATTGTACAGGCTTACGTAAACTCAATTTTTTTTTAGCATGGGTTGGCAATATTTTGCCAATGGGGGTTGCCTACCACCCATATAAACTTAAGGGTCCCTGCACAACTAAACTGTGCAGAAAGGATATATAATAGGACCTGAATTGACACAGTGTTCTCTAGCGCCTTGAACAGTAGGCGTAGTGGTAGTAGTAGGTACCTCACTAGTAAGTGAAAGCACTAACTTACCCAATTCAAATAATGAATCTGCGGAAGGTTCTTATTGATTAAACCTCACTAGTAAATGAGAACATTAACCTACATAATTCAAATCATAAACCGGCTAAAGGTTATTGATTAAAACTCACTAGCAAGTGAGAGCATTAACATGCATAATTCTAATCATAAACCTGCGGAAGGTTGTTACGGATTAAACCTCACTAGTAAGTGAGAGCATTAACATGCATAATTCAAATCATAAACCTGCGGAAGGTTGTCACTGATTAAACCTCACTAGTAAGTGAGAGCATTGACATGCATAATTTAAATAATAAAGCTGCAGAATTTCTTTTTGATTGAATCTCTAGTAAAGGAGAGCATTAAAATGCATAATTCTAATCACAATCCTGCGGAAGCTTGTTACTGATTAAACCGCAGTAGTAACTAAGAGCATTAACATGCATAATTCAAATAATGAATCTGCAGAAAGTTCATTTTGATTGAATCTCACTCATAAGACAGCATTAATCACTATAATTCAAGTAATGAACCTGCTGAAGGTTCTTATTGATTGAACCTGCGGAAGGTTCCTATTGACTGAACCTGCGGAAGGCTATTATTTATTGAACCTGCGGAAGGTTCTTATTTATTGAACCTGCGGAAGGTTCTTATTTATTGAACCTGCGGAAGGTTCTTATTTATTGAACCTGCGGAAGGTTCTTATTTATTGAACCTGCGGAAGGTTCTTATTTATTGAACTTGCGGAATGTCCTTGACAAAATGTCTCATCAGGCAAAACTTGGGGGTGGAGCATATAGCTGTAGCTGTATATAGGAGAAGAGAAATCAGCTTTTTAAGGAAAATTGGTGTTTCACCACCTTATCCACCTTTAGTGTCCAATTAGAAAATTGTTAGTCTAGTGCAATAATAACAAATCAAAAGTCACAGGGTCTAGTCAAGATGTAGCTGGATTTTAATTTGCATACAGTACTATTTTATTGCACAAACTAATGGTGTTAGATTCTTCTGTAACTACTGTAGAAAAAGTTATCAAGGATCATCCAACAAATCCTAGATATTTTTTTTTAATTTTCTCTAGATCACCTATCATAATTTTCAAACACATGATTTATTATAAATACCATTAGTATGTCATAACTAACTTCAGACTATGTATTTCACAACCTGATTCCCTTTTGGAACTGTTGGGAAAAAGATTGCCACACATGGAAGGCTCAAGCTGGTTCCTGGCCAAAAACGGGGTAAAGAACTAACAGCTGTGCCCAGACTATCAGCTAGTTGCTGAGTAGGCATCTACAGCCCATATTATAAACCCAGCTACTCATGTGAAAGAACTAACTATAGGTCTCATATATAGTGATGGTATAGTTAAAGGACATAAAATATTTTATTTTTTTATACCAGTCATAGAAACTGTTAAATCAGCATCAAAAACCAGAGTAGCTGGCTGGATAGGTTGCATTTTTTGAAACAAATTACTATTCATGCATTTCTGTGTACCTAGTACTCTATCAAAGGTGGGATCAAGAGCATAGTTAATATGAATATTAAATGGAAGATATTTTTGAAAAGAGCTAACTGGAAATCTAAAAGCTTTTTATTAAAAGTATCTTGTCAGGATATTTACAGACTCAGTGTTCAAACTGATGTTTTATTGTATGATAATTTTTAAAGTGATTCAATGTATGATTTTTGTTTTTTTATAAATTTGGATCTCATTTCTCTTGATACTCTTGTTTTGAGTTCATAAGATACTACTTAACTATAAAGTGTTTAAAATTTTATAATTGATGGTCTGATTTCTTAATATGACAAGTAACTAACAAGAGTTTGTAGTTATTTCAAAGTTTTCCTTTTGTTATTTTGTTTTATGGAGATTTCATAAACAATTCTAGAGGAAAAAATAGTACATTCACAAATCATGTGAATTATTTCTTTTTATATTCACATAGCGTCGATTGTATTACACCAGCAGATATCAAACAGGTCTTCATCCCAATGCTGTGTGTTTTTGGAGACACATAATAGAACTGTTTTGCATTAAAACAAAACAATTATTATGTGTTGAAGAAAACACACAGCATTAGTACAAGGATCTTGCTGGTGATGAAGACTTCTATGAGTTCACAGCTAAAATCGCGCGCCAAAGCAGAGCAGCGCCTTCTGGTGTAAAAGAGTAAGAGACAAGATTTGACAGTCTGGTATGTATTGAACTGACATTCTCTTTAGATTAACCGAATCAAATGATTGCTTTCTTCATCCCAATGCTGTGTGTTTTCTTCAACACATAATAATTGTTTTGTTTTAATGCAAAACAGTTCTATTTTTAGCTGGGGAATATTAGAGAATTCTGAATATGTTTCCCAGGCGGCTAAACGAATTGTTCACATTTCGCTTGTCGATACAAAAACGGGATCGAATCAAACGCTATTTATAGTTATTATAAATACATCTACAACTCGTGTAGCTCCAATAAAAACCTATATTTTAAAACTAGATTTCAGTCGGATCTACGCACGTGTTTTAAGAGTACCTACCTATACATTTTTATTTTATATCATGTACTAATATGAATAACGCTTTGATATTAGTTATATTGTAACATCCGACATGGTCTGTTTTTAAATAATTCTTTTTATATCCGAGTCACTGGGTCGCAAGCGCCATATGGCCGTATTAACACACTACCGTATTAAGTAATAACCGACAGAGCGATGTTATGAGCTATTACGGTGTTAATAATTATAAGCGTAATTAAAATGTCCTAAGCGTTAAATTTCTTTGTGTTGTGTTCTTCGTTAATTTTGCGATAACATTTTTATGGACATATGAATTACTTTGATTTTTACACTTCTCATACTTTGAAGACCAATCTACGAATACTGCCAAAAGCTTCAAACAAGGAAATCAATGATGATGCTCATAATCCTTTCCATAATTATTATAATGAATATCCACCTGAAATCCTCTGCAACTTATGTTACAATACTAAACTCACAGGGCTTAGTAAGGATTACTTGATACAGGAATTGAACCATCTAGTTCGTAGTTGACAGAATACCCGAATCTATGTATATACTAGACTTATACACAAAGGAAACTATAAAAACAGCCAAAATATTCTCATAGATTCGTTTGTTCGATACACAATACAATCAAATTGTGTTATCTACTTGATTAACTGATATCCTAAATGTTTCTATAACAATTGACGTATTGATGTCACAAGCTTGTGCGTTGTTCTGTTTATGGTGGCCTCGACATTGAATGAGTTTCCTTAGTTTTATGTCGATATTCTACTTATCATATACACACAGTACAGACTAAAGCGTATCATAGATTTGGATAGACTTCAATAAATATGATAATACCTAGTTATTACAATCAAACAGAAACATGAGCAAACTTAAATTTACATTCATAAAAGCAACATCTGACGCTGCCTTTGAATATGCTAATTAAAAAAAACTCTACAAACTGAAACTTCATCATCATGAGCTATATGAAGTCCACTGCTGAACCATAGGCCTCCCTTAAAGATTTCCAGACGGATCTGTCAAAAGCGGCCTGCATCCAGCGTGTTCCTGCGACCTTTATCAAGTCGTTTGTCCACCTTAAACTGAAGCTTATTTCTTAGCCGTCGCGTCGTCGCGGAATGTGTACGACGATAGATTAATACATATTAATACATACTATGTAGGTTATTGAATATGCATAATGGTATAGTTGCGACTACATCACGCAGCGATTAATCATTAAGAGAAAATGATTCATATATATAAAGCGTGTAAAAATTCTAGACGTTTGCTCGCGGCTCCGCCTGCAGAAAAATATTTTCCGGAATGAAAGTCCCGCTTTATATTTTACAGGGATAAAAAGTAGTATGTTACTCGCTGCTAATGTAGCGTTATATTGGTGAAAGAACTTTTAAAATGGGTCCAGTAGTTCTTGAGTTTATTCGTTACAAACATAAAAATCCTTCCTCTATACAATATTAGTGTAGATGTAATATATTGTATAATATGTATGCCTTCAATGAATGTCAACGACAATCTAAAACCTGTTTCTACAATTCATTAAAATGAATTAAGTTTGTACAAAACACGTTTAGCTTATAAATGTTGTTCAGTAAAATCTATGGGCAAATAAAGTTTCTCAAATAAAAAAATTACTAAAAGTCCGAACCTTACGATCTAAACCAGATACTAAATATTTTTTTAACTTTTTCCAGAGCCAATTTGCTGGAACATGTGGTGTATCGCATGGGTCTACTGGCTGTCATACGCTCCCGCGTCAAGAACGGTGAGTACGTTAAATATCAACTAAAAATAAATTTCACTCGAAATAGCATGCACGGCCAGCGTAACGTGCACCGTGGAATTCACAAATGTACGCTTCCCAGTCGGTGTATGACAAATAAAGTAATGCGTATTAATTTATTACACGTAGACAATGGAACGTATCTCACGGAAACTACTTAATAGAAAGAGTCAAAGCTATTGTGCGGCTTATATCTGTCCCTTTTCTGTAGTGTTTTTTTTTGGCCGCATTATCGCTTTATCTCTTTTACGCGGATTGTCCATTTATGGTCCATATGTACTCGGTAGCTTGGTAAAAACATTTACTATGCCAATGATTCACTACATGCAAATTGCCTAATTGCCCTTCATATACCTAACAAGGAATTATGTCTCTCGTGTGCGATACCTTTGTTTATTTCTGCCGCTAAGGAGCACTGTGCATATTCCGTGTTGAATCTCATTAACATACTGGACATTGTGAGATTTGTCTTCGAGTGACAGGTGCATTGCAGTACCATGCTATAATTTGTTTCAAATACACACACACACACATAAACACACACACACACACACGCACACACACACACACACACACACACACACACGCCTTTTATCTCCGAAGGGGTAGGCAGAGGCGCAATTAATGCACCCGCTTTTCGCCGTGCGTATTCCGTCCCATGATGTGATAGGGGGCGAGCCTATCGCCATATCGGGCACAATTTAATTTGTTTCAAAGTTCTCCATTAAACTACATTACAGTCAACCAAAGAGTCAAGAAACTAGATACATGGCAATATTTCTGTCAAGTTCGCAAATTGAACTATGAGAATCGACGAAACTATGCCATTTTATTGGATGTTCTTTTGTAGGTCGTACGATCGGCATGATGATCACAGCATCTCACAACTTGGAGCCAGATAACGGGGTCAAGCTTGTCGACCCTGACGGAGAGATGCTCGAGCAGAGTTGGGAGGAGATAGCCACTAGACTGGCCAATGTCAGGTATCTATTACTTATGTGGTGTTCCGTTTACTTGTGTGAGATCTTTCGCGTGAAAAAGAAGGTATTATGTATTTATGTATGTAGATTTAAAGTATGATTTCAATAGCGAAATATGATTGTAAAAAAATAAAAAAATATCAGAAAAATTAACTAATATACTTTTATTTTTGTTATCCTTTAAATAAATGAAAACGTAAACATTAGGTACCTAATATTTTTTTGTTTACTTTACATTTTGTTCAATCTGATTTTGTTTATTCCAGTGACAATGACTTAGAATCAACAACTGCCGAGATCATAAAGCAGGTGAACGCGGACATGTCGCTCAAGGCGAGCGTGTTCATCGGAATGGACACCAGGTAACTGATAAATCACTAAATACGAAAAATCTAAGCTAAATCGTTTATGCAACAAAAGTATACTGCGTCCACAGACATGGTTGTGCTGATCTCATATTGAAGGTGATTGAAAAATTAAAAGACCCTTGAAAATAGAGCCGAAATATAAATAAATGTATATACTCTCTTTTTATAAAAAAAGTAAAAGACTATCTATCTATCTATATGAATTAGTGCATATATATTTATTGTGGACGATAGCCTAGTAAAAGTGGACGATAGCCTAGTTGGGAATGGAACGGTCTGCCGAGACTATGTCCGGAGGTACAAACCCAAGGCACACATCTCTGACTTTTCGTAGTTACGTGTGTATTGTTTATCAATTATCGTTCGCTTTAATGGTGAAGGAAAACATCGTGAGGAATCCTACATACCTGAGAATTCGCCATAAGAATTTCGAGGGTATGTGAAGTCTGCCAACCCGCACTAGGCCAGCGTGGTGGACTAAGGCCTAACCTCTCTCAGTAGTAGAGGATGCCAATGCTCACCAGTGGGCAGTATATAATACAGGGCTAATTGCATTTTCTTGTAGTGTCCTCACCAGTGAGGATCGCGACGCGTTCCTTCCATGATTTTTTAATAAAAATGATCTCTTTTTTATATCGCCTTTCCTGCCAGCCTGAGCTGGCTTTTTTGTCTGTTTCTCATCATTGATTTTACTCCCAATAAAAATGTCGGTAGTTATATAAGTGACCTTTGGTATTAATAATAATTATTAATAATTTTTTTTTTTTTTCAGATACACAAGCCCCCGCCTCGCCGCAGCGGCTGCGAACGGCGTGATCGCGCTGAAGGGCACGCCGAAGGAGTTCGGCATCGTCACCACGCCCATGCTGCACTACTGCGTCAAGTGCCGCAACGACAACACGTACGGAACGCCCACCGAGGAAGGTCGGCAGCAAAGCAGCAAAATATACCTTAAAAAGTTTACTAATGCTTTGATCTAGGAAGTGTAGCGGTGTTATGAACGCTTTGCAATGATAATTATTGAACTAAAACTATTTTTACGGATTTTATTGCGGTTTTTTGATTTATGTTTTTTGGAGAAAATATAAATTAAAAAACCGCGATAAAATAGTTT
Source organism: Sphinx pinastri (assembly GCA_947568825.1). Lineage (NCBI taxonomy): Eukaryota > Metazoa > Arthropoda > Insecta > Lepidoptera > Sphingidae > Sphinx > Sphinx pinastri. The sequence goes on along the minus strand of OX387624.1, from coordinate 14,274,445 downwards.
TATTACAAAACCTAACATTCGCGTAAATATAAGAAATCATAATGATAATTATATTTGTGGTAGTAGGAATATAGATCTAAAACTTACTTTTACAGAGTGGTTAAAACTGGAAATATCTCCATGAAATTTTTGTTGTGTTGCCAATAGCTAGAGAAGGTATGTTGATTGAAAGGGAGAAAGGATTTTTGGGCCTTTGGGTATTCACTACAGTACGAGACAAAACTGCTATTAAACGCAACGTTCCTGTGAGATACTGTTATAATGGCGTAGATCATATGCTATAGACAAAAATATCCACACCAAAAATATTAGTTTAATAAGAATACATTTTCGACAGGATACTACGAGAAAATAGTGGGTGCGTTCAAGAACATACGTCAGAAGCTGTCAGTATGGGGAGAGTACGACACCACGCTGTACGTAGATGGCGCTAACGGCGTCGGCGGGAAGAAACTCAACATCATCAAAAAGAGTCTAGGCGGAGAGCTCGATTTGAAACTTTTTAACTTGGGAGGGAACGGCGGCAAGCTGAATTTGAATGTGAGTTAAAAATGTATTTATGTGAGATTAAAATTATTCATTTCAGTATAGAAAATAGTGGTGTGGTGTCTCATCACAGGTAGCGTCGAGTTGGCAGGGTCGCCATGTGGTGTGTCTTGATGTAGAGACACGGTCCTAGGATCGAATAAAGAAGACGCGTCAAGCCAGTTTAGGTTGACATTTATTAGTGTCACACAAATATAAAATATTACAATTACGCAAATGCATAATGCTGACACAAGATATTACAAAGGCAATTACACTGGTGGTAGGTATCTCACTGGTGGTAGGTCTCGAATTATGTAAGTGTCCGTCTGGGTGGGTACCACCGCACTATCTATTTCTACTGCCAAGCAGCAGTGTTTTATGGCATTGAATGACGAGACGAGCATGCCGTTCGCCTGATGGTAAGCGATACGACCACCCATAAACAGTAGTAACACCATCCAGCACCTCGAGCTACAAAATACTGTGTGGCATTCCACTGCACTCGTCATCCTGAGACATAAGATGTTAAGTCTCATTATGTCCAATAGTTACACTGGCTACAATGTCCTTCAAACCGAAACACAACAGTGCATGCACACTGGTGCTTGGCGGTAGCAATAGACATTGCGGTGGTACCCACCCAGACGGACTCTTACATATGAGAGACCTACCACCAGTAAATATGAATATGTTTAGTTATATGAATATGTTTGCACTTTGTATCCAGTGTGGCGCGGACTTCGTGAAGGTGTCCCAGAAGCCGCCGGTGGGCGTGGAGCGCGCGCACACAGCGCCCTCACAGCGCGTCGCCTCGCTCGACGGGGACGGCGACAGGCTCGTCTACTACTACCTCGATGACACGTTAGTACTCAGTGGGCTTAGAATGTGAAAAAAACACGTCACGTCTCCGTTTCGTCTTATTGGGATTGGTTGAGAGACTACACTTGACTGACGTATTGGTCTCTCGATCAATCACAAACATCAAAATTAAACGACATCGTTTTACGAGTTGCGTCTTTGTGTCACATTCTAAGCCCACTGTACTACTACTGAAACATACGTGACTGCCTCGGTGGTGTAGTTGTATTACGGTACGACTGCAATGCTAAGTCATTTTATGACGATAACTCAATTTTCGATTTTTTTGAGTTGTGTCGTTTTCGTTCTAAATGTTCGATTATAAAAAAACACCTAAAAGGCCGGCAACGCATGTCTTGGCCCCCCTGGTATTGCAGATGTTCATGGGCGGCGGTGATCACTTACCATCAGGTGAACCGTATGCTCGTTTGCCGCCTATATTATAAAAAAAAATATATGTCGACGAGGATTTCACATGGGCCAATAAAACGTAGTGAATACTTCGCAATTGTCATAACTGACCTTTATTTCTTCAACTCATGATTTGTTTGTCACTCATCACTTTGTCAGGACTGGCATAGTAACCACTAAGTTACAATTGCGACTATTGATATCTAGTTGAACACTGAACGACGACCAAACTAAGACTGAGCTCTTCAGGCCTAACGGCCAGTAGCCTGACGAGAGTCGGCTTTTTTGGCCACACCGGACTTTAGGGTGAGCGCTTTAGGCACTCGCAACCCTTTAATTTAAGTGACCACGCTGAGGGCAACCCACTAACGGGTTACGGACCTCGGCTCAGGACGGTCACTGGGAGAGGATGAGACATCAACGATTAGTGGAGCTCTTCAAATAGCGAGGGCCTTATTTATACCCGCAACTGTCACCCCCACTAATAATTTGACATCTCGACTTCTTCTTCTTCTTTTAAAAATGGCTCCACCGTGTCATTGGTGATTTGCCAATGTCAAGTGGGTAGATGTTAAAATAATATAACTTTTTTAAGAATAACTTTCGACCCGAGGTAAACCAAGAAACGATGGCACCAAAGAGCATTACAACCAAAGAGCATTATAATAATACAACTAAAATAAGTATTTGACATTAGTTACATCTCGACTTGTTTTGCAAAATTATTACTTCAAAACTACCCGACGCTCCGACATATACAGGGTCATTTTGACATTGCGTTAATAAATGAAACCACATACTTATCTCGTCAAAAATAACGCGTTCCATTAAGTTATTTTAACCATAGACGTAAAATAAAAAAGTGTAAGTTTCGAACAAAATAAATATCAATAAAAAGTAACTTTAAGTTTACACACCCTAATGCCAGTACTACTGCTCTAAGATAATTCGTCGCAGCGGCAATATCATACTTTCATTCAGAAATACACTTGGCACACACAATATTCGCACTAAACTACGAAATGAACAAAAAAATTTAAAACTACTACCGGGATTTTTGGCAATAATATTCGTTATTCATGGATGATTTTTGGCAAGATGTTAGAAGAGGTAAAGACGAATGTCTAGTTTCATTTAGTAATGCAATGTAAAAATGGCCCTGTATAACCATTACATTTCCATGCGCGGGGGGATATTAGTCGCGGGCCGAGGCACACAGTTCAGTGTGTATACCTCTTGGTTGTAATACACATTGAGGCCTAAAAGGGCCCGCGAACATTTCCTGGCACCCTCTCTTTCCGCCCATCCCGGGAACCTTCCTCCCGTCCCCCACCTTTCCTTCCATATTCCTCTCCCACGTCCCCTCCAGGCCCCCGCAGTCGTCAAGCCGGGCGACTCCAGTATCCCATTCGCAGGTTTCCCCCGGTGTTGACGGCAGGATCGCCTATCAAAAAAAAAAAAAAAAACCATTACATTTCCAGAGACAAGATGCACCTGTTGGACGGGGACCGCATCGCGACGCTGCTGGCGCGCTACGTGGCGGAGCTGGTGTCGGGGAGCGGCGCGCGGGGGGTCAGGCTGGGGCTCGTGCAGACTGCATACGCTAATGGCGCCTCCACGGCGTACATCACTCAACATTTGGTATGTAAATGTAGCTGTGGACTTACACCCGTATTCACAAACAACACTTACGAGGACGCATAGTGTCGGTTATTTTATCGTTTTCTTTGGCCTTGTTCAGTGGGCTTAGAATGTGATAAAAAAACACGTCACATCTCCGTTTCGTCTTATTGGGATTGGTTGAGAGACTAACATTTGACTGACGTATTGGTCTCTCGATCAATCACAAACATCAAAATTAAACGACATCGTTTTACGAGTCGCGTCTTTGTGTCACAGTCTAAGCCCACAGCTTTGTTTATCTGACAGCCAACTAAAGCACAATTGTATTTCAATATTATCCATTGACAACGCCCCTTTGCCTACGCACTATGAAGTCTGTCATGCCGAAAGCACTGAGAACAGACTAATTATCATAGCATTGCGCTGTCCTTAGCTAAGTAACGTTTGTGAATACGGGCCTTAGAATGTGACACGAAGACGCAACTCGTAAAACGATGTCGTTTAATTTTGATGTTTGTGATTGATCGAGAGACCAATACGTCAGTCTCTCAACCAATCCCAATAAGACGAAACGGAGACGTGACGTGTTTTTTTGTCACATTCTAAGCCCACTGGTGTTTTTTTTAACGGAGCTTTACGTGTATAATTAGACTAGCTTTGCCCGCGGCTTCGTCCGCGTAGTCGAAAATGATTTTATTAGGATTTTTGCGTTATTAATTTTATATTATGTTATGCATATATCTATAATGAATGACGAGACGAGCATGCCGTTTGCCTGATGGTAAGCGATACGACCACCCATAAACAGTAGCAATACCATCCAGCACCTTGAGTTACAAAGTACTGTGTGGCATTCCACTGCGCTCGTCATCCTGAGACATAAGGTGTTAAGTCTCACTATGTCCTGTAGTTACACTGGCTACAATGCCCTTCAAACCGAAACACAACAGTGCATGCACACTGCTGCTTGGCGGTAGAAATAGACATTGCGGTGGTACCCACCCAGACGGACTCTCAGATATGAGAGAACTACCACCAGTATTTAAATATTAATATTTTTTCACAATTTCAGAAAGTGCCAGTAACGTGCGTGAAGACCGGCGTGAAACATTTGCATCACGCGGCGCTGTCGTACGACATCGGAGTGTACTTTGAGGCCAACGGACACGGCACCGTCATATACAGTGACAAAGCTAAGAAAATCATCCGCAAGATCGCTCAGGAAGGGTTAGTATTGATCATTTTCTTGAAACTGGAATAATATAGGCCCGTTATGTATTGTCCAAATCGATTGAGTTCAGACCGTTTTAACAATAGGGTAGTTTCTTACGTTTGATTTTGTACATCATTTTAGATGTAACAGAAAATAATACGAAAAATAAATTGTTCTGTAAAATCAGAATCAAAGTTGGTGGACAACTAAAGTAGTTGTTCATATTTGAAATATTGTTGTGACCAAAGTAGGGGCGTAGAGGGGATATCGCGTCATCTCTTTCGCACGCACGCAGCGTTATGGTTGGCGACACTCAGTTACGTCACATTCTGCTGTTTCCGTTATCTGAGAGATGCCCCTTCCACCAAAGTTCAAAGCTTTAAAACTCATTTATGATTGCTTGTATTTTAAAAATTCTTTTTCCTCTAGATTTTAGAAGACATAATTTTTTTATAAATGTATTTTAAAAAAGTAGTCAACTATTCTATCAAGTTAATAATTTTTATGGTGACATAAAATATTTATCTTGTAATATTTTTAAAATATTTTGGGTCCCAAATTCTCACTGCGTGAGAAACGGAGTATCTGATATTTCATTATAACGCTTTATGCGTGTCACTGGTAGACGTCAAAACTTCACTATTTAGATATGTTTTGATCTGGTCACAAGATTTAACTCATAATCTTCCCTCCACAGCGAGCCCGAGCAACGTAAAGCGGCGCAACTGCTGTTGGACTTCATAGATATAACGAACGAGACTGTAGGCGATGCCATCTCGGACCTGTTCCTCGTGGAGACCGTGCTGTGTGCCCGCGGGTTGAGTGCTGCTGGCTGGCTGAAGGCGTATGACGACCTGCCCTGCAGACAACTCAAGGTTACTGTGCAGGTACGGTATACGCATGCTCACGCCTTTTATCCCCGAAGGGGTAGGCAGAGGCGCAACTAGTGCACCCACTTTTCGCCAAGCGTATTCCGTCCCATGATGTGATAGGGGGCGAGCCTATCGCCATATCGGGCATAAATTCCGGACTCCGGGCTGATACTGAATAGAAAAATGCAATATCACTTTGCCCGACCCGGGGATCGAACCCGAGACCTCAGCCTTGCAGTCGTACCGTAATACAACTACGCCACCGAGGCAGTAGGTATCTTTATTGTATAAGTTTTGGTGTGGTTAAATGGGGTGAACAGGAATAAATTGTGTGTATTATATTTATTACGAACAATTTTCAGTCCCAAAATCTCGGTAGCTATGTGAATTACTGAATGAATAATATTGATGAATTTCGTGAATGTTGGAATAAACGCAAATACCAGCGACCCATAGACAACTCACCGGTCAGCGTTGCATCACTATTTCCTAGCCCCATCTCTATGTCTCCTTTGTCTTTTATTGATGTAACGTTCGCTCTATTCAAATATACTTTATATAAAATCTAAATTACGTTTTACTTGAATTAAAAAGTCTCTCAGTGCTTTATTTATAACAACAGGTTATGGGCCGTCCCAGCTTGTTAATTTTTCAAAAAAAGTTTTAGTAAGTTCAGTAAATTACAGTATAACCTCAAAAACCGCGTGGCAAATTTTCCTTTCAGCTTTAAAATTTTGATAAAACTTTCAATATGAATACAAATACACTATCAATACAGAAATTAACTGGAAGAGATAATTTTTCGACATGGAAGTTCGCAATGGAAGCGTATCTGCAACACGAGGAGTTGTGGGAATGTATAACCTCCGTGGACTCCGTGGACAACAAAAAGGATACTAAAGCTAAGTCTAAGATTATACTATCAATAGACCCACAACTATATGTACATGTTCAAGACGCTACAACTGCGAAAATGGTATGGGACCAACTATCCAAAGCTTTTGAAGACTCCGGCCTGCTCCGTAAAGTTGGGCTTCTAAGAGATTTAATAAATACGAATCTCAATTCAAGTACAAATGTAGATGATTATATCAATAAAATTATGTCGGCTGCACACAAACTAAGAGCAATAAGTTTTAGAGTCGATGATGAGTGGCTCGGTACACTAATGTTGGCTGGGTTACCCGAAGAGTACAAGCCTATGATTATGGGGATTGAAAGTTCTGGGATAAAGATTAGTGCCGATCTGATAAAAACAAAATTGTTACAAGAAGTGAAATCAGATACTACTACTGCTTTTTATGTAAAATCAAATAAATACAAAAACTCTCAACCCAATAAAAATAAAACAAGTCACTCAGAAAAACCTAAAGGACCCCGATGCTTTAATTGTAATAAACATGGTCATGTCAGCAAACAGTGTTGGTACAGAAACAAAAAAGAAGAAAATAATGACACAAAGAATAGTTTTGTCGCAGCTTTCTCAGCCTCATTGCTAAATGACAGCACTAGTTGGTATGTGGACTCAGGAGCATCTTCTCACATGACAATGCATGGCTATTGGTTACAGAATAAAAAGGCACCGCCTGTTGATAAAATTAGGATTGCCAATAATAAAGTACTTCATGTACAGAGCTGTGGCACAATTACTATACAAGTACCAAATGAAGCTACTGGAATTGCTGAATGTATTCAGGTAAATGATGTTTTATATGTACCTGATTTGTCCACAAATTTACTGTCTGTAAGTAAAATCATTTCAAATGGCAATCAAGTAGAATTCAATCAAAATGGTTGTACAGTAAAAAACAAGCAAGGAAATATAGTGGCCAATGCAAAGCTTGTGAATAATACTTATAAATTATTAACCTGTCACAGCGGACAAGCAATGTCGGCCATTACTGAAGACAAGCATCTATGGCATCAAAGACTTGGTCATCTTAACTTTAATGATTTAAATAAGATTCCAGATTGTACATTGGGTGTAAAAATGTCTCAGCAAAACAAAGAAATAATATGTACTCCGTGTTTACAAGCAAAGCAAACCAGACAACCTTTTAAGAATGAAGGTTCCCGGGCATCAAAGTTATTAGAGCTTATCCACAGTGATGTGTGTGGACCAATGGAACATCAGTCTATTGGAGGAGCAAGGTATTTTCTAACATTTATTGACGATTTTTCAAAAAAGGTTTTTGTCTATTTTCTAAAGCAGAAATCAGAGGTATTTGAAAAATTTATAGAGTTCAAAAATAAAGTTGAAAATGAATTGGACTGCAAAATTAAAATATTTAGAAGTGACAATGGAAAAGAATATAGAAATCACAATTTTGATAAATGTCTAAATCATTTTGGTATTAAGCATGAGACAAGTACTCCATATACACCTGAACAAAATGGTGTAAGTGAAAGAATGAACCGGACTTTAGTAGAAAAAGCTAAATGCATGTTATTCAATGCCTCTTTACAGAAGGAATATTGGGCAGAAGGCATAGCAACTGCGGCATACATCGTCAACAGATCACCAACTCGCTCACTGCCACAAGTCACACCAGAAGAACGATGGACCGGATGCAAACCTGACCTTAGACATATGAAAGTATTTGGATGCAGAGCCATGGTACATATTCCAAAGGAAAAGCGTCAGAAATTAGATCCAAAATCACGTGAGTTGACATTTATTGGGTACAGCGACTGCACCAAAGGTTATCGTTTTATTGATAAAAAGAATAAACAAATTGTTATGAGCAGAGATGCAGTATTCCTAGAAGAAAACATTAATCAAAATATTTATGAATCTCAGAACAAACTTAAGAAATTTAATGTAAATGAAAACACACCAAAACAGTTACAAACAAATCAGGATAATTATTGTTATGAGTCCAATTGTACATATTTTGAAGTAGAACCTGAAAAACATTCTAACAATGAAGAAATAAATAATGAAACTAGCTATACTGACCATGACTCAAGCGCATATGAAGATCCAAATGATGAGACCTATATACCTACAGACAGCTCTAGCTCACCAGAAATATGTCATGTGAATTTAAGACCCCGGCGTCGAGTAAACCTACAAGAAAATGTTGCCAGTGAAGATGATGTTACACTTACCAATAATTCTGAACTAAATTCATTTTTATGTTTGAATTCAGAGTCTGCTATAAGTCTACTAGACAATGAGCCACAAAGTCATGTTGAAGCATTAAACAGTGTAGATTCAGATTTGTGGAAAAATGCAATGGAAACTGAATATCAGTCATTACTTGAAAATAACACCTGGACTGTAGTAGACTTACCTCCGGGCAAAAAGTTAATACCATGTAAATGGGTATATAAAACAAAGAGAAATGATGTTGGAAACATAGTGCGATACAAAGCTAGACTGGTCATCAAGGGATTTAAACAAACAAAAGGTATTGATTATCATGATGTCTATGCTCCGGTGGTTCGCTATACATCAATAAGATACTTATTTGGCCTGGCAGCTAAATACAAATTGAAGATCCATCAAATGGATGCTGTTACAGCTTTTCTTCAAGGAGAAGTTGAAGAGGAAATCTTCATGACCTCACCGCCTTGCTATGAAGTGGAAAATAAAGTTTGTCGACTTAACAAAGCTCTGTATGGCTTAAAACAAGCCAGCCGTCAATGGAATAAGAAGCTCAATGCCACCCTTTTGGAGATTGGATTAAAGAGATCAATGTTGGACCCTTGCATATACTACAGACTTATTAATGAACATGATATAATGTTTATTGCAGTGTATGTTGATGACTTACTTTGTTTTTTTAATAATAATGAATCTGCATCATATATAAAAGAAAAATTACAACAAAAGTTTAAAATGAAAAATCTAGGCGAAGCTCAGCAATGTATTGGACTTAAAATTTCACAAAGCAAAAATTTTGATGAAATATCCTTGGACCAATCAATTTATATTGAGAAGATTTTACACAGATTTAAAATGTCAGACTGCAAACCTGTACCAACACCGTTTGAAGCTGGAACTCAATTAAAAAGGGCTGAAAATGAAAATGAAATTCTAACAAATGTTCCCTATCAAGAAGCTGTTGGGTGTCTACTATACTTGTCACAAGGTACTCGTCCAGACATAACATATGCGGTTAACTCTACAAGCAGATTTAATAACAATCCTACAATACAACATTGGCTTGCTGTGAAAAGAATATTCCGCTACCTAAAAGGAACAATCAATATGAAGCTAACTTTCAAAAGAAACAGTAACAATATTGTTGGCTTCTGTGATGCAGATTGGGCCAGTGACACTATAGATAGAAGATCATGTACTGGATATTTATTTATTTTTCAGGGTGCATGTATAAGCTGGAACTCGAAGAAACAATCTACAGTTGCTCTTTCCAGCACAGAGGCGGAATACATGTCTATGGCCTCGGCAGTACAGGAAGCACTCTGGCTTCAACAGCTTGAAAATGACATCCATCAAAATGTGTCAGAGACACCAATAACTTTGTACTGTGATAATCAAAGTGCTATTAGCATTTCAGGTTCTGATGCCTATCAAGCCCGCAGCAAACACATAGATGTCAGATATCACTTTGTTAAAGAAAAAACTACAGCTGGACAAATACACATAGAATATGTGTGTACTGACAAGATGGTTGCTGATGCATTAACTAAGGGCCTTCCTCGCTGTAAGCTTCGTGTCTTCACCACTGCAATGGGTTTGCGTTCAAGGGAGGATGTTGGAATAAACGCAAATACCAGCGACCCATAGACAACTCACCGGTCAGCGTTGCATCACTATTTCCTAGCCCCATCTCTATGTCTCCTTTGTCTTTTATTGATGTAACGTTCGCTCTATTCAAATATACTTTATATAAAATCTAAATTACGTTTTACTTGAATTAAAAAGTCTCTCAGTGCTTTATTTATAACAACAACTAGTATTTATTTTAGTGTTGTAATTTTTTGTGATGATTACATTTGTGAAGTTCACATATGTTTGTAAAGTTTTACCGTCGGTGTAAACATTTTGAAAATTCTGAATGATAATAACTATATTTTTGTACAAAATTACAATTAATCTATATAAAGACGAAAGATTTGATTGTTTGTTTGCATTGAATAGGCTCCGGGACTACTGGCCCCATTTGAAAAATCTTTCACCAATATAAAGCTACATTATCAGCGAGTAACATAGGCTACTTTTTATCCCGGGGAAATATAAAGCGGGACTTTTATCCCGGAAAAACTCATGCACGCGGGCGGAGCCGCGAGCAGAAGTCTAGTCGACAATAAAACCATGTGAATTAAATACGCCAAAGTTCTTGCCTTTGATTAATTATATACCTAGATAGACACTGAACGATTCAAACGCGTCGAAAAAATAGAGGCGAATCTTTCACCACTAAATGAGTTCGAGTGAATTATTTTTTGTTGTTTTTCATGGATATAATTGTCTCCCCATTTTAATAGAAACCATGTAATAACTGGTATCATTATGCGCGCACACAAGGATACGCAGAATGATGCAGCGAGAGCGTATGACAAAGCTGTCACGCATACTAGCTTAAGAAAAGTTGGCCTGTTTGTTTTAGTTTCATTGCAGGGCGTCACTCTATCTAGGTTTATAATTTATCAAAGGTTCTTGCCTGAACGATGTTTTGAACATATTTTTAATTATTTCACGGAGTTTAATATCTTTTAGGACCGTAACGCCATCTCGACGACCGACGCGGAGAGGCAATGCACGGCGCCCGAGGGACTGCAGACCCGCATCAACGAGTTAGTCTCGCCGTACAAACACGGTCGCTCGTTCGTGCGGCCCTCCGGCACCGAGGACGTGGTCAGGGTCTACGCGGAGGCGGACACGCAGGAGGTCAGTTGGTAGAATATACTGTGGGGGAATCTAGGGGAATGTGTCTTCTAATCTATACATATGATAAAGCTGTAGAACCGGTGTGTCTGTACATTTAAAGAAATGTGATAAAAAGAAAGGGGGTGACTAAAGAAGAGTAATGTAACACAAATCAGCTATTTTTGTAATTCTTTTCTGTGCATATCTCCAAAATTACTGAACGGATTTCGATGAAATTTGTCACACGGGTAGATAATTTCTGGATTAACACAGACTACTTTTTATCCCGGGAAAATATAACGCGGGGCTTTTATCCCGGAAAAACTTTATCACGCAGGCGGAGCCGCGAGCAAATGCTAGTTGACAATAAATTAAAAATGTCTAAGAATAGTTCTGTGTGCTTAAAATGTGCCAAAAAAACTCTTAAGTAGATGTCGATTTTGATGTTTGTGATTGATCGAGAGACCAATACGTCAGTCACGTGTTAGGCTCTCAACTAATCCTAATAAAACGAAACGGAGTCGTGTCGTGTTTTTTGCCACATTCTAAGGACACAGGTATTTACGTACGAAACGATTATTGAAAATTTTGTACTTCATCTAGTCGGTCCGTGTACCATTAGTTGTAATGGAGTAATTTTTACCGTGCACATATAAAAACTGAATGCTAATGGGATACACGTCTAATAGACAAATAATAACTATTCATGACTAGCTTTTGCCCGCGGCTCCGCCCGCATTAAAAAGTTTTTCTGGGATAAAAGTCCCGCTTCATATTTTCCCGGGATAGAAAGTAGTCTATGTGTTAATCCAGGACATAATCTACCCGTGTGCCAAATTTCATCTAAATCCGTTCAGTAGTTTTTGCGTGAAAGAGTAACAAACATCCATACATTCTTACAAACTTTCGCGTTTATAATATAAGTAGGATGTTGCAACGTCTATTGTTTTCTTTAAAATAATTCCATCTCTCATACTTTAATATTTTCCAGTCGGCGGACAAATTGGCCGCGGAGGTCGCGCAAGCAGTATTCGACCTCGCCGGTGGAGTCGGCGACCGTCCCACACTACCAGTGTAAACCCCCAGTACTGATGTTCAGGCGTTACCGATGTTTACGTGCATATAGAGCACGTTTAAATGATTTTTTAATGTAAAAGTTGATTGAATATGAAAACTGGAATATATTATGTTAGGCTTTAGGGCATAGTAATAACATGTACAGTCAGCAGCATAATCAAAATTTCAAATCGCTTTATATACACGTTAAGTTTATTTCGTTTGAAGTGAAGTAAAGTAAATCTATTTTATTTTATTTTTATGAAGAGAAAAAAGATTAGTAAGAACACAAAAGTATGTAGGCAATTTAAAATTTTGAATTTCAAAATATGTGTGATTCCAAAATAATTGATGTTGTCGAATGAATGCATACATTTGGAGCTGACTGTACCTTTGATTCGTTAACAAATTTTTAGTTTTTGCATGTTATCGCCACTTATTATTGTAATACATTACCTATTGCTTCAATAAATCTTTAAACGTGCTCTTAATGTATACCCAAAAGTGGGCTTAGAATGTGACAAAAAAACACGTCACGTCTCCGTTTCGTCTTATTGGGATTGGTTGAGAGACTAACATTTGACTGACGTATTGGTCTCTCGATCAATCACAAACATCAAAATTAAACGACATCGTTTTACGAGTTGCGTCTTCGTGTCACATTCTAAGTCCACAGTACAACGCACTACTAGTCTATTCGGTTGATACCTTTAGGTGCGTAATTTTTATATTCAATTTCGGACCAATTTTATTTCGCCTTTATTATGCAGCTCTCTTGCTCATATTTGTGAACGCTATTGACTATGACGGTGCACGATATTGTATTTTATATATTAATATTTGGTATTTAAAGCTTCTTAGAAGATATTTCGTCGTAGCTTCTTTCAAAGTAGAATATAATGTATGTTTCTTAGAGACGAAATATTTTAAATCATTAGTTCTTGAGATTAACAGGTAAAAATAAGCTTTATGCTTTATAACAATAATGTAGAATAAGTCATAATGTAAAATAACATAGAAAATACACACATAAAAGAAGAAAAAACAATTAGTATCTTTGAAGATTTTATTTTTATTTATTAGTCGTTTGCTATAGCTTCACCAAGGGAATGGCGTTATAGTGTTTACCCCTTCAGCTCTACGAAATGTGCACCGTCATAGGATCTCACCAAAGATGGTGGTACTAATAGAAAAAGAAAATCTCAATAAAATGGTAACCTGCTCACAAATTAGATATATTAGCAGCTAGAATACTTATCTCTGCTCATAATATATACTAAAATATAAGTATATTACAAGTAAATAATGTTATTTTACGCATGCGAATTATTTTAAAGGATACTTTACACTGCCTGTTAGCGTTAATGGTTATTTGACATTTCATTTTAATAGAATTCGTTTTAAATGTAAAAATGTCGTCCAAGCCGGTTGCATAATTATCAAAACCAACTTTAATCCATTTGTATTGGATTCCTTTTACAATAAATTGAATTTATATCTTGAAAGTCCGAAGAAACCTAGTAAATCATGAAAATAACATCAATCTGTTTACGTTTAAGACAAATTCTATGAAAATGAAGATTAGTTTATTAAGAGTATATTTTAAAACTTAATAGCACAGTTCTGTAAACAAAAAGTAATCAATTATAATCACAAAATGTTATTTTTATGAAAATATTATTTTATAGCCACTATGCACTTTGTGCAAAAATTTTATGTTTCAAATACTATTTCATCTTAACGTTATCAATTTGAATTATCTATACAAATATTATAAAGCTGAAGAGTTTGTTTGTTTGTTTGTTCGAACGCGCTAATCTCAGGAACTACTGGACCGATTTTGAAAATTCTTTCACTAATAGGAAGTTACATTACTCCTGAGTGCTATAGGCTACTTTTTATCCCGGAAAAACTTTTCCACGCGGGCGGAGCCGCGCGCAAAAGCTAGTCTATTATAAATTAATATTTTAATAATTGATCATTATAAAAGTTGTAAGCATGTGTACACAGTACAATTCAATTCAGTAGTAAAAATATTGTTGTATTTTATTATTAAATTGTTTTGAAAATGTTGAAGTGCCATGGGCAGAGATTAAATTTAGGTAAGATCGGTTAGAATAGATCGGAAGTATCTAGACATAAAACGAGAACAAAATGTGTGAGGTGTGAAAAAATATTGTTAGTGAAATTGTCAAACGTTAATGTTTCCCAAACCGATAGCTACGCTTTTTACTTCCTTTTATAAATTAGTACAAAAATACGATTATTAAATAATCTTAAATAATAATAGATTTGAATACAAGAGCCCAATCGCTAACCTTGGATCATTCACAAGAATAAACCAATAAAAATAATCCAATCATTTGTGAGCATGTCAAACTCTATTCTGATTGGTCCATTTTTACCATCTTCTAAAGCGACCGTTCATTTGAAACAAGTTGATATATATTGTGCATCACATCATCCAAGACTTAAACTTTGACCGAATTCATTGTAATTCAAGATCACGAAGATCTAAGATATCTTTAGCTTAAAAAGCTTCTAAATGGTGTTCAGTTTTCGTATGCCATTTCAATACAGTTTTATCGTTTCGGGAAAGGTTAACAGTTTCAGCCTTATTGAGTCTTGTGAGAATGTATTGAAGGTACAATTGGCCATACATTTTGTAAAGGCAATTCCATTGAGTTATCGAGAAATTGTTCTCCTGCGGATCCTGTGAAATGTATAAGTACGGAAAAATCAAGTTACATGTTTTTTTTTTATAATTTATCAATAAAATTCATTCTTCTCATTCGTCCTTTATGACAATATAACTACATAAGTACTTCGAGAAATAAGTTTCGAGTTGCGGGCTGGTATATTGGTAATGTTTTTAGTGCTTATTCGTAAATTTGGTAGCAAATGGTTAATTGCCATTTGCTGCTCTTTTGAGAATATATAAATCATATTTTGGGAAAGAAAAAAAAAGTCTATTATAAGTGGTTACTGATGATAGGTTAAAAAGATAGATTTTTTAAACAATCTACTATTTAATTTTTTTTTTCCCGGAATATGCTATATTGTTCATTATAGTACACTATTTCTTATTGATTTATTTGCAGTAAGTAATTAAGAACAGTATTAGAACATAGACAGTCCAAAAAACGTAATCTATTAAACGAGCGTAAGTGGTAAATATAGATATAGGCTCGCCCCCTATCACATCATGGGACGGAATACGCTTGGCGAAAAGTGGGTGCACTAATTGCGCCTCTGCCTACCCCTTCGGGGATTATAGGCGTGAGCATGCGTGAGTATAAGGGGTAAATATGTTTATAATTCTATAGAACCCATACCTACGGTCTTTGATAATGTGATAAATGGTGTTTTTGTGATGTTTTGGAGTATTTAACGAGTATCTTATCTCACGTCTCGCAGTCTGTCACGATACTAATATTTCAAATCGCCTGATGCGCGAATAACTGATAATATTTAACACTGACACACCCAGCTATTGATATTTTTATTTGATCACTTTTTTAACATGTCTGATTTTTATCTTCATTGAATAGATTTGAAATTGTACCCTGAAATTGTTGTTACAAATCATTATTCATATTCTCATTAATTATGTTCCATAAAAGTACAAAAGTTAATTAATATTTTCATCTTGAATCTTTAAGGTTTAATTTTACTTAATCTGTGTATGAATATGAGTGTAAACCAGGTGCTGTCGAACCATGCCTTATTGATAATGTAAACAGCTATTTACGTATTTTATTCTTCATGTTGTTGCGGTTTTCTCAAAAATATGTTCTCGTGTGCAATTGTTGTGTGGTTGTATTCAGTTTATGCTATTATATTTAATTAAATCATTATTTACTAATAGAATATTTTATTTCCTCGTAAAATACCCATTTTACATATCGACGCTGGAAAGCTGCAATATATCCATCCTTCCATACTTGTTATAAATGCAAAAGTAACTCTTATCTATTACGTTTTCACAGACCACTAATTGGGTATTGAGATAGTTTGAGACCCTGGGAATGACAGGCTACTTTTTATCCTGAGCAAATATATAACGGGAATTAATCCCGGATCGACTGCCTCGGTGGCGTAGTTGTATTACGGTACGACTGCAATGCTGAGGTCTCGAGTTCGATCCCCGGGTCGGGCCAAGTGATATTAGATTTTCCTTTTCAGTATCAGCCCGGAGTCTGGAATTTGTGCCCGATATGGCGATAGGCTCGCCCCCTATCACATCATGGGACGGAATACGCACGGCGAAGTGTGTGCACTAGTTGCGCCTCTGCCTACCCCTTCGGGGATAAAAGGCGTGAGTATGCGTATGCGTATCCCGGAAAACTTTTTCACGTGATCTGAGCCAAGAGTAAGTTTGAAAAATTAATTCTCAAGCCATATCTGGCCACGAACATTCGAGTAAGTGCAACAACTGCAATGCTAATTCTCTTCTACCTCTTGCATTACTATAATTTCCACAACATCCAATCTAATTTAAGCTAATAATGTTAATTATTGAACTAATTGCAGACAAGACATATACTCACGCCTTTTATCCCCGAAGGTAGGCAGAGGTGCAACTAGATAAGTCAATTAATAACATAATACAATTAAATAAATAAATAAATTTGCAGACAATTAATTCTTAATTAGCCCTTGCCTGTCTATTAAGTATACAATATAACGCCTGGCCTGGAGGTGAAGAAAAACAAAATATCGAATTTTATCTACTCGCGTTTTTAGACATACTCCATGATAAAAAAATGTTATCAAATTGGAAAATAATGTGTTTCAACGAAATTTTATCACAATTTTTTAAATAGCTTAGATCATTGAAAAATATGAGGTGGTCCTTAGATTGATTAATTATCTGGTTACCTAATTTATACATATACATGAGCCCTAGATGTAAGTTAAAAATAAAACCAAGAACTAACAAATAAAATATTTATTAACAAATAAAACATCAATACTTTATCCAGATAGAACTTAATTATAGTCAATTGCCGACACACATCGAAGCGAAGCCACATCGCAATGCAAATATGAGCTGCTGAGTGCTGTGCCACTTCGTAAATTATTAATGTTCTAAGATTTTTGCGCTTTGATGTGTGTTTGCCGTAAAAGGTTCCTTAAATAATTACATTAATCAATTTTGAATAGCCGCAGTTTTAGTATTGCCATTATTTACTTAAGCCAAAAGTTTTAATACATTTCGAGCAAACAAAATTTTTAAACTACCCTCATATTAAGCAGCAGCAATTTTTTATACAATATTTTGAAATTTATAAAATTTTCCGATTTAAATAAATGGTTTGCTTTTTAAATATTTTAATATAATATTATTTATATTATATGTGAAGACAAATTTCACTATACCGAGTTAATGGCAGGATAACGAGGGTACTTATTAACACACAAGAGATATCTTCCAAAAAAAGAAAAACCGGCATTGCAATTCTTTAATCCAAAAATTAAGGAAATCATGTTATATGAGAGGCTCAAGCCCAGCATTCGGATGAAAGCTTACTATGATGATGGTTTTTTTTTCAAACTTATACATTTAAAAATTGCTGGTTTTTAAGCAATAAACAACATTTTAGAGATCAAAATTAACAATTCTGTATATTTTTATCCACTAAAACCTCTTATTAGATAATGACTAATCATTGTGATAAAGTGCAAATGCATCTAAAATTTTGGAATGTTTACCTGATTCCATAGTCTAATTTAAATGTGGCATGATTATGAAAGAATTTTAAGTTTCTGAAATCTTAAAAGTTAGTTTAAATAGAGTGCTAATTAAATACTTAACTTTCGATATAAAAGCCATGTTATACAAATATCTAAATCAATATTGTTTCTTACAATATTAGTAGTACAAAGACTTATGAACATAATACATAAAGATTCAAATGCGCGCGCAAAATATACTTCGGTCAAAATTACGTAGCTGCATATAATATTTTAAGATTTACCTAATAAATTGCTTTGAAATTCTATGGACTTAAGTAGACAATAATACAACCTATTATAGCTTATATACCAACTTGGAATAGGGTGGATGACATTTTTAACCGACATCAAAGAAAGAGGTTCTGTATTCGATCCGTATGTATGTATGTATATATGTATGTAAGTTTGTGTGGCCGTGAGTTTCTCAAAAACTACTAATCCGATTTGGATGGGGTTTTCATTATTCAAATGAATATTTTTCAGATAGGTTTTAGTATATAATTTATTAGGATCTGATGAAGATCTTCGGAGATAGACAATGGAACTCTTCAATAACTAACAGCAGATGTCCCGCGAATGCAGCACTCGTATATCGATGATGTATTGTTTACACCATTTCATAATTAACTAACAAAACAATAAATCATAACTGTTTAACAAAAAATAAAACGGACTTCAAAACCACTACATTTATTTGATATTCGCTTAGTATATACGTATATTTGGAGTCGATGCCTAATTGAAATTGACAACTAAGTTAAGGAAATACACGAACAAATATACGAAAACAATGTTCAATTTAAATTCAAATGCTGTCATCAATCAAATCAATGACTGCGTCAGTGGCGTAGGTGTATTGAGTACGCGTTACGAGTACGATTAGCGCGCTGAGATCCTGGGTTCAAATCCCGACTCGAGCCAAAATATTGTGACTGGGTTTTTACATCTTAAAAATTACTCAGTTGCAGCTCGGAGTCAGGAAGTTGGCGGTGTGATACCCCCACGGCCCCGTGCCTCGGAAAGCACGTAAAGCCGTTGGTCCTGCGCCTGATCTCTCCGATCATGTCGGATTTCCGTCTCACCGGACTATAAAAGTGAAGGAATAGAGAGTGCACCTGTGTATTGTGCACACACTTGTGAACTATAATATCTCCTGCGTACCTGGCTAATCTTCGTTGAGATTGGCCGCCGTTGCCGAAACTGGCTAGGAAGATTACGTATTAATGGTTACATATGAACTAATGTACAAAATCAAATGTAGTCATCTGCCCTACTCCCAATGGCATACTTCCCTATCTTCCTGTGGTCTACCAATAACCTGCTATTACCACAGTAATTAATAAACTAGGTTGCAGACTCAAGTTGGCACCTAAATCTATTTGCTCATACTAGCCTTGTGTAGAATAGTTTAGAAATGACTGTGAAGGTAATTGATGTTATGAAAACAAGCCATTGCCTTATTCATACTAGCTGAATAACAGAGAAATTGTTTTAACAAACTTGTTATAGAATTATGGATTTGCTACAGGCTACTAATATACTTTTCTTACAAAATATAGGTCATACATTTCTATGACTGAAAAATTTTAAGCAATAATAGAACTGTTTTGCATTAAAACAAAACAATTATTATGTGTTGAAGAAAACACACAGCATTGGGATGAAGAAAGCAATCATTTGATTCGGTTAATCTAAAGAGAATGTCAGTTCAATACATACCAGACTGTCAAATCTTGTCTCTTACTCTTTTACACCAGAAGGCGCTGCTCTGCTTTGGCGCGCGATTTTAGCTGTGAACTCATAGAAGTCTTCATCACCAGCAAGATCCTTGTACTAATGCTGTGTGTTTTCTTCAACACATAATAATTGTTTTGTTTTAATGCAAAACAGTTCTATTATGTGTCTCCAAAAACACACAGCATTGGGATGAAGACCTGTTTGATATCTGCTGGTGTAATACAATCGACGCTATGTGAATATAAAAAGAAATAATTCACATGATTTGTGAATGTACTATTTTTTCCTCTAGAATTGTTTATGAAATCTCCATAAAACAAAATAACAAAAGGAAAACTTTGAAATAACTACAAACTCTTGTTAGTTACTTGTCATATTAAGAAATCAGACCATCAATTATAAAATTTTAAACACTTTATAGTTAAGTAGTATCTTATGAACTCAAAACAAGAGTATCAAGAGAAATGAGATCCAAATTTATAAAAAAACAAAAATCATACATTGAATCACTTTAAAAATTATCATACAATAAAACATCAGTTTGAACACTGAGTCTGTAAATATCCTGACAAGATACTTTTAATAAAAAGCTTTTAGATTTCCAGTTAGCTCTTTTCAAAATATCTTCCATTTAATATTCATATTAACTATGCTCTTGATCCCACCTTTGATAGAGTACTAGGTACACAGAAATGCATGAATAGTAATTTGTTTCAAAAAATGCAACCTATCCAGCCAGCTACTCTGGTTTTTGATGCTGATTTAACAGTTTCTATGACTGGTATAAAAAAATAAAATATTTTATGTCCTTTAACTATACCATCACTATATATGAGACCTATAGTTAGTTCTTTCACATGAGTAGCTGGGTTTATAATATGGGCTGTAGATGCCTACTCAGCAACTAGCTGATAGTCTGGGCACAGCTGTTAGTTCTTTACCCCGTTTTTGGCCAGGAACCAGCTTGAGCCTTCCATGTGTGGCAATCTTTTTCCCAACAGTTCCAAAAGGGAATCAGGTTGTGAAATACATAGTCTGAAGTTAGTTATGACATACTAATGGTATTTATAATAAATCATGTGTTTGAAAATTATGATAGGTGATCTAGAGAAAATTAAAAAAAAATATCTAGGATTTGTTGGATGATCCTTGATAACTTTTTCTACAGTAGTTACAGAAGAATCTAACACCATTAGTTTGTGCAATAAAATAGTACTGTATGCAAATTAAAATCCAGCTACATCTTGACTAGACCCTGTGACTTTTGATTTGTTATTATTGCACTAGACTAACAATTTTCTAATTGGACACTAAAGGTGGATAAGGTGGTGAAACACCAATTTTCCTTAAAAAGCTGATTTCTCTTCTCCTATATACAGCTACAGCTATATGCTCCACCCCCAAGTTTTGCCTGATGAGACATTTTGTCAAGGACATTCCGCAAGTTCAATAAATAAGAACCTTCCGCAGGTTCAATAAATAAGAACCTTCCGCAGGTTCAATAAATAAGAACCTTCCGCAGGTTCAATAAATAAGAACCTTCCGCAGGTTCAATAAATAATAGCCTTCCGCAGGTTCAGTCAATAGGAACCTTCCGCAGGTTCAATCAATAAGAACCTTCAGCAGGTTCATTACTTGAATTATAGTGATTAATGCTGTCTTATGAGTGAGATTCAATCAAAATGAACTTTCTGCAGATTCATTATTTGAATTATGCATGTTAATGCTCTTAGTTACTACTGCGGTTTAATCAGTAACAAGCTTCCGCAGGATTGTGATTAGAATTATGCATTTTAATGCTCTCCTTTACTAGAGATTCAATCAAAAAGAAATTCTGCAGCTTTATTATTTAAATTATGCATGTCAATGCTCTCACTTACTAGTGAGGTTTAATCAGTGACAACCTTCCGCAGGTTTATGATTTGAATTATATAGGTTAATGTTCTCATTTACTAGTGAGGTTTAATCAATAAGAAACTTCCGCAGATTCATTATTTGAATTGGGTAAGTTAGTGCTTTCACTTACTAGTGAGGTACCTACTACTACCACTACGCCTACTGTTCAAGGCGCTAGAGAACACTGTGTCAATTCAGGTCCTATTATATATCCTTTCTGCACAGTTTAGTTGTGCAGGGACCCTTAAGTTTATATGGGTGGTAGGCAACCCCCATTGGCAAAATATTGCCAACCCATGCTAAAAAAAAAATTGAGTTTACGTAAGCCTGTACAATAGTGGTATATTTTGTGGCAAATATTCTGACTTGACCTACACGTCTAATACAAGCACCTTTTTTTTTTTTTTTTTTTTTTTAATAAAAAGTTGCCTCCGGGGCTGGTGGTAATAAGTGCCATTGCAGATAAGTGTCCATCTCTTCAGAGATGATTTGCATTACTGTTTAGTCTGCTTGGTACCTACCAAGTAACAATGAAGTCAATTTCATATTTAGAGTGAATGCCACCTTATACAACTAACACAACTATTGGTTAAAGTCAGTTTTTTTTTTTTTTTTTTTTTGTCCGAGTTGGTTGCGGTTTTATGCAACAAGGTACTGGCCACTACTGGTACTACTACTAAGCATAAAGCATTAGAACATTATGTGGGCATTTCTTGAGCAGCTGCTCTCAGTTTATGTTATTTTTCTCTTGCGTAGTGGAGTTGTACTGCTCTCCACTGTATCAAACCACTGCTTAAGTTCCTGAGGTACTCCGTGGGGCAGTATCATTATTTGGTCTCCCCATGTGAATTCTCAAGGTAATAACTGTGTCTTGCAACAGTATTTCACAGTACAGTCACCGCTGGACCCTTGCATGGTTTGCAAGGTTAATGCCTGCTTAATAAAGTCCAAAGCCAATTTAGAATATAGCTATTTTGCTGTAAAATGTTATATTGTTCTAATTGGTAATTTACATACCAAACCCAAGACCTCAAGGTTGCAAGCATCTCCGAGACCTTTGCAGCCTGCTTGGATTTTTTCTGAGAAAAACCAGGAGAAAATAATTCCCATATACATCTTTGCGTCCCTCTCTAGTGTAGGGTTTCTACAACCCAGTTCATAATCGCTGCAAATTGTACATGGAGTTGAAGACAGGCCAATTCAAAAGAAGGTTAACTGGAGAATCTCTCCGTTATAAGTAACCAACAAAAGAGTGCACTTCCGCAATGCTTAGATAAAAAGGGGCCTGATGACTACTTTTTGAATGTATGTACCTTCAAGAAGTAGTACCTATATAGGAGAAAGTCTTTAACATCTCTCTCAGAGGTAAAATTCAATTTAATAATAATATTAGTTATGAAAAATATATTATCCTACTGCTGGGAATTGACCTCCTCTGCTACTGAGAGGTTATAGGCCTTTGACCACCAGATTGGTCTAGCGCTAGTTTGCCAACTTCACAACACACATTTTTTTTTTTTTTTTTTTTATAGAATTCTTAGGTATATAGCTTGGTCCTTAGGTAGGTACTTCAGACGAGGTCTAAGTCTGGAGTGCAAATAAATGGCAATTGAGTATCTGTTTTATTTTTGAATAATTGGCAGAGGGCTAATATATCTACTAATCCACCCTGAAAGGCTAAAACCCTTCTCATCTGAAGTTCCCTGATATACCTGGTGACAATCATTGGTGTTATTGTGACAAAAGAAGACTAGCAGAAACAAAACTTTTAACATGACAAATCCACAAAGCTACTGTAAGATAGACAGTAGTGCCTCTATATTAATTACACGGGCAGTTTTAAAGTTGGTATATCATCCAGTAAGGTAATTCTATAATCTGATATATTGGTTTGTTTAAGATCTGATCATGTGCGGGCACACAATAGTCCCATACTTTGTTATAGCTCAGAAACTATCTTTATTATTATTTAATAATTACAAATAAAAAAGTTAGGCCTAATTTAGGTGGCCTTGGAGCTTTAATCATTGATTATACTTATTTATGGACTGCAATTCTATATGCATCATTGCTAGTTCTACTTTACTAGATATTACCACATATAATCATAGTATTCTAATAGTAATTTAATAATAACCTTTAATTTTATAAAAAATGTCTTAATACATTACTGACATTTAGGTCTAAAACATGGTGTAGCTAAGCTTTCCACAAGGGATTTATATGCTTACTTTGTGTTTATTCTATATTGGTGAATGGAATGTCTTTCTTTTCACATTAACTATATTATAGATTGTCCCAAGGCACCATAGGTGTACCTAATAACAGGTTATGTGGAGCTATTATAAAAACTATTATTGTTCAATGTAAGTAACATATTTATTTTGAAGGGACATATTAAAATAATTTTGGTAATTGGAGCAAATTAGTTTACGAATAATTTACGAAAACCTGAGTCATTAGCGAGTCGACACGCGGATCGGAACCCTACGCACATGTTTGTGCCTGTTCCTGCGCCAATAAGTACTCGTTTAATAGATAAAAGTGAAGCTATGCCCTCTCCTTATTTCAAGTATGAGGAAGCACTCAATGCTATCCGATATGCATGAGCTTGGGTTCTAGACTTGTTCCCCATCCGGGGCAACAAATTGGTGACCTGCAGGTACCTATTTTGCATAAGCTTCAGGTCGTGACTTGTTCCCCATCCGAGGCAACATATTCTTGACCGGTACCTATTTTGTTGCGCTTCTATTTCGCGTGTCGTCTTTACTAAATGGCTCCAAAACTTACCAATAAATACAATGCTGTGTACAACACACACTTTAACACATTTTTATCACTTCAACACTGTTTTAAATCCAGTTTTGAAAAGTTTTACTTTAATTAAAAACTTTACCGAACTGATACGTTCGAATCAAAACGACGCTATGAGTTCACAGCTAAAATCGCGCGCCAAAGCAGAGCAGCGCCTTCTGGTGTAAAAGAGTAAGAGACAAGATTTGACAGTCTGGTATGTATTGAACTGACATTCTCTTTAGATTAACCGAATCAAATGATTGCTTTCTTCATCCCAATGCTGTGTGTTTTTGGAGACACGTAATATAACTATTATTTGCATTTACAGCATAGATTTTATTAATATGTTAGCTATGTTCAGTAATAAATAAAGAACAAAAGAAATCACTTTTTCATTAAATTACTCACTTATAATTGTGTCAATTATAATGTTTTATGATTAATTAGCTAATAAAAAGCCTTCCATTAGATTTCGTGAGCTGTGCTCGTAAAAAAAAACTATGTGTTATCAGTTATCACTTGTGAATTCAACTTTGAAACCTATTTAATATTGAGCAGGCAATTATCGGTATATAAACTCAATATTTTCTGTGTAAGCATACCCTTATTATCAAATGGTGCACTTTAATACAAAAAAAACATATTAATAAAAAAATGTGATGTTCATAAATTTTCCCAAGAATAAACATATTGAGTTTTTCATACATATTCACCTTTCAAGTTCTCACAAAGATAAAAAAGCATTTTTGTATTTCAGCTTATTTAACCCGTCAACGCCTGCTTATATTATAACTCTGCCGCCATCGCTCTCCAAAGCACCACCACACTGGAGAGCTATGGATGCCGGTCCCAAGCCCGGGCAAAAGAGGAGGGAACAGGCTCGCAACACAATTCCTCTCAAGAAGAATTGTATTGCGAACCACAAATATAAAATACTACAAGTATATACATATTTATTTATAATACATACAAATATATATACATAACCCCCCCCCCCCCTTAAAATCATGCAAGAAAAAAAGGACTATTTATTACCCCAGGAGGGTACCAGCGCCCAAGGCGTTGGAGAATCCCTCCCTGGCGTCGCCGAGTCCCTTCGGGACGAGGCGATGCCAGGCTGCTCCTCGTATTCTGGGGGGAGCAATCTTGCGCAACAGAACCTCGAAGAGGTTATAAAAGGTGTGAAGGAATTGCTGGAGTCGCCTTCGAAACCGAAGGGTGTCGAAGGCGACAACACGGGAAGAAGTACGCCACAACCGAAAGGAAGTGGAGGAAACTGCCCGTTACTAGCAACGCCACAACCGGATGGAAGTGGCGAAGCTGGTTTCAGCAAAGTCCTTTCCAAAGGACAAAAGAGAAGGCAAAAAAGAAAGACGAAGGTCTTGGCTGCGCCAGCCGAGAAGTCGAATCCTGAAAAGGAAACGACTACGGCAAGACGGGCCAAGACAAAGAGACAAAGTACAGACCCTGAGGAGCAGACGCAGCAACGTCCTTCAAAGCGCCCCTACCTGGGATCGACGGAAGGGCCGCGGAGTTCCGCCAAGGAACAAAGCGACCTGGCCCTGATGATCCACAGGATGGATGGCGCCCAGATGGGCGAGGCATGCGCTGCTGCCATCAGGAAAAAGATCTCCGAGTTCGTGGGCGTTGGAGTGAAGAACAGAATCGGTGGAAGGAAGATGTCCTTCGCCACGTCGGGGTTGGTGTCAGAAGGATTCTTCCTGGTGACACCGATGACGATCGAGGCGAGGGACTGGCTCCTGGAACACGATTTTGGGTTTCACGACGACGTCCCACTAGGAATCAGAAAACTGGATAGGACCAGAGCCTCCATTTGGTTGCCCGGGAAAAGAGAGGAACATCCCGACGACCCTATGGAATACGTAAGAGCTCAAAACGATCACAGAGAGGACCTGAAGGTGGACAGCTGACTCTCATCACCAGGGACTCTCTCCCCGCAGGAGAGAGACTGACGGTGGGAGTCCCGCAGGACATCTTCGATGAGCACAGGGACCATGCGTGGATCAATTTTGAAGCCACGCAGGTCCAGGTGAGAGTCATTAGGCCCACACACACAAAGATACAAGACACCAGGCGTACGGTGGCGGAATGCGCTATCCAGAACGCGCCAGGCAAACCCGCTCAGAGGGTGCCGGCTGCGGGGAGCGCGCAGACTACCACCCGAGCCAACCAGACTGCACAAGACACCAGGCGTACGGTGGAGGAATGTGCCATCCGGAACGCGCCAGGCAAACCCGACCAGAGGGTGCCGGCTGCGGGGAGCGCGCGGACTACCACCCGAGCCAAGAACACACCAGCTACCGAACGGCCCCAATCGGACGCCCCGACGGGATTCAAGGCAAGAGATTGCATGGATCTCGAGGGGTGAAAGAGTCGGGGACAGTAAGGTTGCTGCAGGCACAAACACGAACACACATACACACACAACGCAATGGACACACACAACACACAAACAAATACACAAAACAAAAACACACAAACACTAAGAATAATACAGCTAAATATGCACCACTGCAAAGAGGCTACGGCCGAATTTTGCGAATATGTGGTATCAAAGAACATAGATCTGGCTCTTCTGCAGGAGCCATACGTGTACAACAAACGTGTGGCGGGGCTAGGATGCCTGGGAGGAGACCTCATATACTATCACGGTGAGGAGAATCCCAGAACATGCATCTTCGCCAGCAGAAGAATCAGATCTCTAGGTATTATAACATGCGAATGTTTCAGAGATTTAGTGGTAGTACAACTTGTACTACCTATGAAAGACAACTTAAAGAAAAGGCTCGTGCTGATGTCAGCTTATATCCCAAGCGAATCAGATTTCGAGCCGCCTACTATAGAACTTGAGGAAGCAACAAGTAAGTACACAAGCGGGGGCATCCCCTTCATAATAGGCTGTGATGCAAACTCTCACCATGAGGTGTGGGGCAGCACAGACTGTAATGTGAAGGGGGAGCTCCTGCTAGAATATATAGTAAGCTATAATCTAGACATTTTAAATATAGGCGACACACCGACCTTTGTGACCAGAGCCAGACAGGAGGTCCTGGACATCACTCTGGCCTCAAAGGAGATAAGCACATACGTAAAGAACTGGAAGGTTGACACAAATGACTCTTTCTCGGATCATCGTAGAATCACCTTCCAGATAGAAAGCAACATAGAAAACCACAAGGTACGAAATGCCCGGAAAACGGACTGTGTGCTATTCCACAATGAAATTGGAAAATACACTCAAATGCCGGTTGAGGGCAATATTAGTACAGAAGATATAGAGAGCAGAGCAGTAAAGCTGGAAACAGCACTGCAAGAAGCGTACCACAAAGCATGCCCCCTCCGAGAGGTGACAAACGGCAAGGGACAGGCATGGTGGACAAAAGCATTAAGCAAGGACAGGAAGAAAACAAGACGTGCCCTCAGAGTGGCGCTAAAAAAGAACGACGACGCCACCTGGGATCTATACAGGGCACAAAGAAACAAAATGCGCAATAAGTGCAGGAAGGAAAGTAAGCAAAGCTGGAACACCTACTGCGCTGCCATTACGGAGTATCCGGAAGCAGCAAGGTTGGTAAAAGCCTTAGCCAGCGACAAGACATGCAAACTGGGGAGTTTGAAAATAGACAACGAACTGATAACGGATCCCCACGTGGTGCTGAGAACAATGATGAGCGCCCACTTCCCTGAGAGCACGGAACCCACAAGGAGTGAAGTGACGGGGGGGCCCAGTATTGTTCTCGGTGATGCCACGAAATCTGTTGTTAGTGAAGAGCTAATAAGATGGAGCATCTCGTCGTTCGCGCCATACAAGGCAGCAGGACCGGATGGGATCTTTCCCAAGATGCTACAACATGCACTCAAGTATATCAAGGAGGACCTTCTAGCAATCTACATGGGATGTCTAATAATTGGATATATACCGGAAAGCTGGAGGAAAGTAAGAGCTGTCTTTCTACCCAAGCCGGGTAAGAAGACATATCAAGATCCAAAATCATTTAGATGCATTAGTCTCTCGTCGTTCTTATTAAAGGCACTAGAGAAACTAATAGATAGACACATACGAGAAGAAATAGGAAGAGGTAGCAAGCCACTGCATGCAAATCAGCATGCATACATGGAGAACAAGTCCACGGAGACAGCTCTCCACAACCTGGTGGCTACAATCGAGAACACATTGGAGAGGAAAGAATCAGCAATTGGGTGTTTCTTCGACGTAGAGGGCGCCTTTGACAAAGCGACATCATACGCGATAGAATCCTCACTAAATAGAGAAGGCATCAATCCTCTAATAAGAAATTGGATTATGAACATGCTGAGTCAAAGATTAATAACAGCTGAACTAGGTGACATAACGTACACGGTTAGGGCAAACAGGGGCTTTCCGCAAGGGGGCTGCCTGTCTCCCCTAATGTGGTGCCTGCTGCTGGATGACCTCATCAAGGAAATAAATCGCAGGCACATATACATGCAGGCGTATTCCGATGATGGGGTTATCCTAGTAGTGGGACAGGACCTCAATATGTTGTGCAGTAGATTAAATATGGCAATTAGAATAGCCTTACAGTGGTGTAGGGAGCGAGGACTAAACCTCAATCCAGACAAAACTAAGGTGGTTCTGTTTACCAAAAAGAGGAAGAACAAAGATCTGTTACCAATTGTAATAGATGGCAGAAATTTAGAAATAGTTAAAGAAATCAAATATTTAGGAGTAGTGCTGGATGACAAACTACTGTTCAATTCGCACATAAGCCAGCAATGCACAAAAGCTAAAATAGCGATGATGCAATGCAATAGAGCGATAGGTAGGACTTGGGGTATGAAGCCGAATATAACCTACTGGATATACAAGGCCATCATACTCCCAAGACTACTGTACGGAGCCTTGGTATGGTGGCATAGGGCGACCATAAAGGCAAATTACAAGAAACTAGCCCAGGTACAGAGACTCGCTGGGCTTATGACTACAGGTGCACTAAGAACTACTCCAACTGCGGCACTAGACATCATTCTAGGATTTATACCGCTGGATCTGGAGGCTAAAAAGAGAGCATTAGAACAATGTTACAGATTAAAGTCCTATGGACTGTGGAAAACTACTTCCACAAACAAAGGACACAAAGATGTAATCAATACAATTCAAGGAAAAATGTCGATGATCTTGGGAAACAATGATCTAATTCAGAAACAAAAGATCTTCGACAAAAAATACAGAATACATATAGGACAAAGAGAAAACTGGGAACTTCCACACGACCATGATAAGTCGGTGGAATGTTTCACAGATGGATCCAGGAAGGAATCAACAGGATTGTCGGGGGCAGGAATATTTATAACCACGCCACCCAACACAGAAGAAACCACAATAAAGCTAGGCAGATATGCGAGCGTATTCCAGGCGGAAATAATGGCCATTCTGGAATGCGCTGATCGTACTAAGCAAATAACCAATAAGGAAATCAGCACAATACTGATTTATAGTGATAGTCAAGCAGCCTTAAAGGCACTTGACAAACCAGAGACAACGTCGGCCCTAGTGAAAGAATGCAAAAGCAAACTGAACACACTAGCAGCCGACAAAGAGGTCATCGTCGCCTGGGTACCTGGCCATCAAGGAACCACAGGAAATGAGAAAGCCGATGAGCTAGCGAGAGAGGGAGCTGATGAAACATTCATAGGACCGGAGCCGTACTTACCTATACCGGCAAAAGTCACGAAGGGAGTAATCAGCAGGAAGATAGCTACAGAAACAAACGTCAGATGGAGAGACATGAAGGGCTGTCGCCAATCTAACATCTTCATCAAGACGCTAGACAAGAAGAAAACAAGAAGCCTACTCCAATTCAGGAAGGAGGACATAAGAACCATTATAGGAATCATGACTGGACACGGTACGCTGAACAGGCACTTAAAAATAATAGGTAAGACCGAAGACGCCTCGTGTCCAGAATGCGGAGAAGAGGAGACCAGCATCCACTTTCTGGCAGAGTGCTCAATGTACTCTCTGCCAAGATGGGAGATACTGGGAACAGACAGACTGGAAATAGCACAACTACAGGAGGTAAAGCTAGGAGACATAATAAGGTACAGTAAGGCAACAAAAAGGTTTGTAAGAGTAGAAGGGGGCATACTGCAGGAGCACCAGTAAAACCAGTGCTTCAGGATGGAGACTGTCACGAATAGCCAAGGAAAGGGGAGCGACGCTATGTCGGACTGGGGGACGCCGCCTGGGGGGTGGGAGAGTATGTGGGCAGACTGGGCCTGGCAGCCTGTGTGGCCCTCACCGCATAGGCTGAGCGCTGCCCCCCCTGTTGGCTCCTGCTGCAATGATCATTCAAGGTCAAAGTGGCGGGACCCTCAGTGGAAGGCGGTGCTGGGCAGAGATCGGTAACCTGGAAGGTTCACACCTGGAAGGGAGCCACGATGCCTCCAAGGTCTAGCTGTGCCACAGCCGAAACTCCCTATGGTGAATGCGGCCCCTGGGAATGATACCTGCGAAGCGAACCGAACCAAAGCGAAAGTGGCAGCTCCACCCAAACTGGGACTAAGGGTGAAATAGTTCCTAAGGAAGTGAACTGATCACCCGTCTGTGCGACTGCATACGTCCCCATTAGACATACATACATACAACGCCTGCTTATATATAGATATATATGTGGTTGCCCTATATACCCGGACTCCGGTGTCCGCCACGGGCGTTGACGGTTTAATTGACAAATTATTGTAATCTACACTTGATTAACACATTGGCATTCAATAAGGTGGACACATTTATATTCTCTGAGCATAAATAACATTTTCCATGTAAAAATATGTATTTTGTGCTCATTTAACATGCAAAACACGGTTAACTGCAAATAGAATAATGTAAATGAATGATTGGCCTTATATAAATGCCAGCTAGCCACTATTATTAATTACTCTATAATATTTAAACATGATCTTCACAACATCTATATAATTGGTAACTTAATATATTGTGTTATATATCTATAATACAGGATGTGATTGGTGTTTTGTTACATGGTAATTTAAGGTACAAGTTAATTATTTGTAATCTTTAAATACAATAGATGTGAAGGCACAAAATTGTTTGCACTTTAAATTTAACACTTTTACACATAAGTAGTATGTGTGTGTGAAATTTCTTAATAACATTGTGAATTATATAATATAAATAAATGATGCAGTCGGGGTGGGTAACTTTAATTATGTGAATTATACATACATATACACTCACGCATTTTATCCCTGAAGGGGTAGGCAGAGGCGCAACTAGTGCTACCACTTTTCGCCATGCATATTCCGTCCCATGATGTGATAGGGGGCGAGCCTGTCGCCATATCGGGCACAAATTCCAGACTCCGGTCTGATACAGAGTAGAAAACCCAATATCACTTTATTAAGTGAATTATCCATGATTTAAGGTTCGATCCCCGGGTCGGGCAAAGTGATATTGGATTTTTCTATTCAGTATCAGCCCGGAGTCTGGAATTTTTGCCCGGTATGGCGATAGGCTCGTCCCCTATCACATCATGGGTAGGAATACGCTTGGCGAAAAGTGGGTGCACTAGTTGCGCCTCTGCCTACCCCTTCGGGGATAAAAGGCGTGAGCATGCGTTAAGAATAACATATTTATTGATTGTATATAATAGTGAACTACCTACATATCTACCTATGTGTCTTATTTAAACTCTGAATAATTCCTCTAGTATTTATCATTCAAAGTTACACAAGCTGACTGCAATAAATTCTATTCATTTGCAATTTAAAAATAGCTACCTACATACTATTGGAATTTGTACCTAAGCTAATATTGGCCCTAAATATGGTGCTTGATCACAATAAAAACATTTTGGCACTTCTATTTCTTCTAATTCAACTAAATTGGTGCTTATTACATTAGCAACATGGTAATAATGACATCTCCTCGGACCTATACCTTCAATAAATGTATCGTAAGGTGGTGAGAGAATGTCGAAGAATGCTGCTGGCATCTCCAAAGCTTCAATTTCATGGTAGTTGGAGATGCTTGGTGTGAGCATGCAAGTCTCAGCGTTACTCCTACAGACTCTGTCAGTGGTAACTTCGGCGAATAATCTTCTCCTTTTGTGAAGACCACGGGCTAGCCTGGCCGCTTCGAATTTAGCCTGTACTGTAAAATCTGATGAACTTACCGCTTCTGTGACTGGGTATTCAGAGAAAGTTCTGATATTCACGGCGCCTGCTATCACTTTTAACAATCCGTGCATGTGGGGATGGTCGTGCAGTGGCATCTTAAAACCAGGTTTTAGCACAAAAATACTCATGTTTATAAGACTATTTTGAAACACTTCGATGTATGTGCATGGGGCTTTGTTAGGTTTCTTCCAAGTCTCAGGGTGGCTTAGGGTGTCGTCGAAGCCCAGGTCTTCCGCCTTTAGCGCGTCCGTCATACTTTT
Organism: Sphinx pinastri; assembly: GCA_947568825.1. NCBI lineage: Eukaryota > Metazoa > Arthropoda > Insecta > Lepidoptera > Sphingidae > Sphinx > Sphinx pinastri. The sequence continues at coordinate 14,241,418 of OX387624.1, read as the reverse complement.
TAACTTAGACAAGTTGGTCGAGAATTCCGATTTGAACTTGTCATCAAAGGTGCGCAGAGCCTGCCGGAACGCCGATATAATTGGTGGGATGTTGACGATCTCCATAGCTGACTTCGCTTCATCTCTTATATCCATATGAAGGCTGCTAACACTGATACTAATTTTCTTTCTATTAAAAAAGGATGAAAATAATCTGCACGATAACAAAGCGCAACTGTCACCAAACGTCATTTTTCAGGTTTACCTTTATATGTTTCATTACACGCTATATGTGTTCGTGAACAGTAATATTAAAAGTAACACTTTGTATCATAAAATCATTTACAAATAATAAGTATTATATTTGCAATGATATTCATATAAATATTTTATAGAGTTGTCTGTTTAAAGAATTTGTGTTATAGCATCACGCTGGATTTTGCTGCCATCTATGGGAGAGTAGACGTAATAAAATTTCATCCGAGTGGAAAAATGGCACTTCTAGTAAATAATTTCTAAAATATTTATATATGTATATAATAACATATGTAAATAAGAACATATAATTATAATATTTATATTACTGTAAGAGTATTGAAATCTTTGCAAATAAATTAAAATTATTTTTACAGTACGACTGTAGCGTCATCTATTACCATCTTGATACAAAATAAAAAACCTTAGTAAAATAGACAAATAGATGGCTCTTCAATTTGCAACTCGTAATAATATTATTATTGTGAAAATCAGTAGCTTTTAGCTTGCCTAAATAAAATTATAAATTTACTCATAACTCACATTCTTAGGATAGAAAATAAATAGTGCTTGCCTCGGTGGCGTAGTTATATTACGGTACGACTGCCATGCTGAGGTCTCGGGTTCGATTCCCGGGTCGGGCAAAGTGATGTTGGATTTTTTCTATTCAGTATCATCCCGGAGTCTGGAATTTGTGCCCGATGTGGCTATAGGCTCGCCCCCTATCACATCATGGGACGGAATACGCACGGTAAAAGTGGGTGCACTAGTTGCGCCTCTGCCTACTCCTTCGGGGATAAAAGGCGTGAGTATGCTTACAATAAATAGTATAAAATGTCTTGGTGAAAATTAAACAAAGTACACATAATGCGTACAAGGATATATTTTCATTTACTGCGAACACACATTACCCACAAACTCACTTTGCATCTAAAACACTTTTATTGCGCCGAAACAATTAAATTAAAATAATTGTGAGTACTTACCACTCAATAAATACCAATAGTGGAGGTCAAATTTTATGTGTGGTCTCTGGCAGCGGTTACCCGCGGGTGGCAAGTAAGTTTACCACTTAAATAAATACAACGCTCATTTTAACAGTTGTATACGGTTTTATTGAGTTCCAGCATAGTCTGTGTTTTATCGAGTGAACTATTAAACAATCGATTAAGCCGAAACTATAAACATAGATAAATTCATCAATACAAATAGATTGTTCGAGTTTTGTGTTAGAAAAATATCGTTTTATGTCGCGTCGGGCTGTCGAACGCGAGACAGGATTGGACGTTTTTATTAGCGAAACTGTGTCGGCGGCCTACGTTCGTTTTACACGTGTGTACGTGTAAAACAATTGAGAAATGCTTTAAAGTTTTCTCTGCCGGGAATCTCTTCTTTTATGAGATATCTACGTATATTCTAGATGCACGTCATATTATGTGTGCAGACTTTTAACAGTTTAATGTTTTGTACCAGATACCTATCTACCTTTTTACTTCAGCACACATTAATTATTGTTTTTTTTATTATTATAGGTAAATGGGAGCTATCATTAAATACTGCATTAAGTTTCTATCAATCCCGAAGGTAGATTTTAGGAAATTAGTAAGAAATTTATATCAAAGTGAAGATAACTTTAAACTCTCTTAACTGTAGAGTCTTTTTATATTTTTATACTCAATGGAGGTTGCTTACTTCATGACCGAACTCTATAGAAAATGTAGCGTTTGTTTTCTCCGACCGAATCATATCGAATGTTTATAGAGTGATTATTTTTAGAATTCTTTCAAATCCAATTACCTGGTACTTGATAAGTGGAAACAGTGTAAGAACTACGCTACCGTGCTCTGCGATTCGTCTGTTTGTTTGTCAGGTGCGTGGCTAGCTGGGTGGGCTTCCGCGAACCCTGCCCGCCTTACAAATTGATAACGTTTTCTCCTAATAAGTGAGTTTTATATTTATGTAGGTATAGCAGGAACTGTTGAATTGGTTCTCGCTTTAAATACCGTGAGCCGGGACTTCAGTGCTTAGATGATGCGTTCATTTTAATTAATATATTTTAACATAGATATCTATAAATCGCTTATATAAGTCAAAGTGAACCGATATAGTTTACTAATTAATAATTATCTAATACGAATAAAAAATTAGGTGAAAAGAAAAATTGCAACAAGTACCTAAATTCTTTTATGATTTCGATTATTTTTAAGGAGTAGTTTTTGTAGGCTCTACCTATGGTTGATTACCAAAGTCTTATAATATAATATAAATAATAATACCAGCCCTATATTATATACTACCCACTGCTGAGCACGGGCCTCCTCTACTGAGAGGGTTTAGGCCTTAGTCCACCACGCTGGCCTAGTACGGATTGGCAGACTTCACATACCCTCCAAATTCTTATGGAGAATTCTCAGGTATGTAGGTTTCCTCACGATGTTTTCCTTCACCGTTAAAGCGAACGATAATTAATTAACAATACACACATAACTTCGAAAAGTCAGAGGTGTGCGCCTTGGGTTTTGAACCTCCGGACATTATCTCGGCAGACCGATCCAATCCCAACTAGGCTATTGACCACTTAGTCTTTGAATGTTGTGAATTCAGATTGGAGAAACAAGACCGCATCAGCCTATATCCCTGAGTACATACATTTCGAGGACCTTTTTGAATGTCAATAAAATTCTATGGTAATAATATCATATTATAATATGTGCCTACTCATTTCTGGTCCCCATCAAGTTGCCGGGTCTGGAATCGTGCCCCACGTACCAAAGAACACAGAACTGCGAGTAGTTTGCCATTTAAATGGTAGATAAGTATGTAACAGATTTGCGTAGGAGCATAATTTCATGTACAAGGCAAAAAAAATATTTTTTTATTGCATTGAATGACGAGACGAGCATGCCGGTCGCGATGATGGTAAGCGATACGACCACCCATAAACTGTAGCAACACAGTTCAGCACCTGGAGTTACTTGAAGTACTGTGTGGCATTCCACTGCGCTCGTCATCCTGACTAATAAGATGTTAAGTCACATTATGACCAGTAGTTACACTGGCTACAATGTCCTTCAAACTGAAACACGACAGTGCATGCACACTGCTGCTTTTCGGTAGAAATAGACATTGCGGTTGTAGCCACCCAGACGGTCTCTTATATATGAGAGACCTACCACCTTAAATCTTATATCTATTAATATGGGACCGTTCAAGTATTACGTAAACACTAAAATGAGGGGTCCATACTTTGCTTATTTTCGATGACACGGGGGACGGAGGGGTCTCAACCGTAATTATTGTTGTGTTATTAGTAATGAAACTTGAACAGATTGTTCAAATGCTATACCTATGCTTACGTAGGCATAGGAGGGGCGGGGGGAGGTAAGAACATTGCTTACTTTTGCTGACAAGGGGGGAGGGTTATAAATACTAAAATTCTGCTGTATGCTGCTATATATAAATGTTGTACCGTTCGAAATTCATAGAATCATAATTCATCCACGGGCCACCGCATCTAAATACTTGTAAACAGTTGAAGAAGAAACGAGTGGCCATTGAACCGGAAGTGACCGACGCGATGGCGCGAATGTTCAAGTCTCGTAAAACTTGATGTTCATTAAATTTTCAGAACGAGGTTAGAGATCGCGTAAAAATAGTTAATGGTAGGTAATACATAGGTATGACGCGACCAACGTGACCACGGACTTGGGATATTTATTTCTGGTCTTAGAAAGTATTAAAATCGATTGCTTGTTTTTGTAAAATCGATTCGTTTAGTGAACTCTATGATAAGTAGTTGCGTATTATCAGAAAAATAGATAATATTTTCATTCAAATATTTGAAATAAAATACATATCCATATCCATATTTACTTTATCTATACTTATATTATAAATGCAAAAGTAACTCTGTCTGCCTGTATGTTTGTTACTGAACCGCTGAACCGATTTGAATAAAATTTAGTATTGAGTTGGTTTGAAACCCCGAGAAGGACTTAGGATACTTTTTACCCCAAGAAACTCTATAGCGGGACATTTATCCCAGAAAAACTTTCTCACTTGGGTGGCTGCAAACAAAATCTAGTAATTAAGAAATAGATCTACTTAAGTAAATTTGATCAGTTAAATCTATATTTTACAAAGGATTTCATCGAAATTCAGTTCTATTATTTCATCAGGTTCATTTCACGACTTGATTAGGATGATGATCCATTAAGTGGCATTGCGTGAATCTATAATCCCTATTAGGTACCCCTGAATACCTGCAATGCCAAAAAAATCGTCAATAGATACTCAGGTAGACACATGGATGATTTTTGGTGAACAAATCCTACTATAATGGAATAATGAAGTGACTGCTAAATTTTGTAAATGATAGAGCCCTACTGCACGTTATTTTTATTTGCATCATAAAGGGGTCAGCTTAATCCGATATGTATGAAGGTCTCACAGATAGGTGGTAGGTCTCTCATTATGTAAGAGGCCGTCTGGGTGGGTACCACCGCAATGTCTATTTCTACCGCCAAGCAACAGTGTGCATGCACTGTTGTGTTTCGGTTTGAAGGACATTGTAGCCAGTATAACTACTGGACATAATGAGACTTGACATCTTATGTCTCAGGGTGACGAGCGCAGTGGAATGCCACACAGTACTTTGTTAGTCAAGGTGCTGGATGGTGTTGCTACTGTTTATGGGTGGTCGTATCGCTTATCATCAGGCAAACGGCATGCTCGTCTCGTCATTCATTATAGAAAATATTATAGAAAAATACCCAACACGAAGTACCAGCTAATTTATATTATAAACTAACTGGTCCCGCAAACTTCGTTTCGCTTCAGAATCAATGAATGTTGTGTTAACTTATTAGATTTTTTTAACATTAAATGAATTTTTCAAAATGAATTAAGCTCAACATATTATATACAAAAATCAAAATTAAAAAATCATATCTTCATACACAGAGACTGACATATCTCTTTCACCTCTTCCACATTCATAGTTCTCATCATACATTTGGCCGAGTATGGGCATCCCCTCCATCATTTCGTAATTCGTTTTTCAACCATCACCTTCACATGCTCAAATTATCTTAGCATACTTCTTTTAACTTTAGTCACCAGGCGGCCCTCAGTCCCGTACATTTATGACAACGTTGACCACAGCTTATTCCTCGGCACACGATCATAGGCCTTTTCCAAGTTACGAAGGCACTTTTTGGGTTTGGTCAAATGTTTCTCCGCTATGTACCTTATGGAAAACTCGATCTTCTTGTTCTTCTAAATTGCGGCATTGTAAATAACAGAAATTTTAGAAAAAATTGTATGTAGAGAATTAATTAAAACGAATTCAAATACAAATACGGTCGAAAACTGAATAAAAAATGGTGAAAACTCAAAAAAGATGCTAATTAATCGCGTAACGGCTAAGCGCATTGGTATGCAATGAAAGGGGGTAATATAACATTATAATATATATAATATATGGTACTCTTTGCGACCGCCATAGGGAATGCGCGTAACTGGAGCTGTAAAAGGAAAAAAAACAATGACATTTTAATTTTTTTAAATTACAAATGAAATGTATGGGATAATGAATTTCCTTAATAGTGAACATTTTCCATATTTTTTTTTTTTCATTTTTTTTGGACTCAAACATTTTCCATATTTTTATAGTTATTCTGCTATTCGGAAGGGATAAAGATCATTATCATCGGTTCGGCCGTTCTCGAGTTATAAATGTTATAAATAACACAACTCTCTTTTATATATATAGATAGATTAAATAAATTCCCTGATAAATTTCCCTTCCTTCCCTACGATTTCCAATGCCTGTTATAAAAACATTTTTACAATTCCTCCTTTTTTTTGAATCTTTATAATAGATGGTGATCTCTTATGATGAGATGGTTTACCTGTTCATTTGACTTTCTTATGCTCTAAAAGTGAGTACGCCGCTACTCTACCTCTAGGAATTTGGCGAGGTTCCGAGTGTGAGTATTCATTTCCACGGTGACGTCATGCGTGGATACTGCACATTAGCCGTAAAAGCTATCATTGCGCCATTTCCACTATTATTTATTTTAAAATAAATCATTTCAGTTTTGACATAAACATCTGCAATTAGATATATTGGGTCTCGGGTTACTGATGACTCGCGACCGCTGACGCCGGCGGCTCACAAAAAATATTTTTCTAGCACGTGTCGGAATAAATAGAAAATTAATAAATCTCTGTTGGTCATAATATGCATACTTTGTAAATGCTATAGCAATCAAAAATAAAATGTTCAATATTTTTAGATGTAAAATCTTTGGTCGTGCTGCTTAATGTATGGGGAAAAGCCTATTCTAATTATTATGTCTTGTAATTTGGTGATTTATGTGTAGAAAGAAGTGTCTACACATTATATAGGGTACCTTTACATCCTAAAATAAACAAATGATAATCTCAAAAGCAACGTTTATGACCGCGGAAATCATCCTATTCAGACAATTCAGTCTGCAAGTCGTTTGCTGTACAAGACAATAAGACGGGAATAATGACTCGTCACTACAAAGACTCGTAAGACGTGACTTGAAAGTGCGAACATTTAATCTCGCGCTTGATGGTGATTCCTTTCGAAATTCTCGGAAACGTTATGTGCTACGTCAAATGTAGAGAACATTTGAATTTTCGAATTTCGAACATTATGCTCCACATAAATTATTTTTTTCTCCCATTACCATAGACAACACAGATTTTATATTATATTAGGTATGTAACTAGGTGTTACATATAATTTTCGTTTTCAATGTTTGTCACTAATGACTGCATATAATTTATGTAGTTTATTTAGGCAGCGAAATATTTACATTTTGCCTTAATAAAATATAAAATTTATTTTGCGTATTTTGTTTATAATAAAATGGTTTGAAGCTGTATCAGTTACTTTCGAGAAGAAGTATTTATAAAACTCTTGACGTATTTTATTTGAATTAAAGTTTATTACTTTACGAAATCAAAGTCATTGCGCCTGTTACTAATGACGGACATTGTTATGAAGGGGTAAACAGTAGTTACTGTTGTTCTTACAGTGGTGTTAGTGGGAACAATTGATCAAAAGATAGATTTAGTTGTCTCTGACTGCGCCTGGAATCACGCCAGAGCTTTGATTCTTTTTCGGCGTAGTTTAATGTACAATGCAGAGACTCAGAGCTTCAATATTAAAAAAGCTGTATTACTTATTTGAATCAGATGATATTTTTTATTGCTGTTAATGCTATGGAAGTCATTTACATTATGTTTAATACAGAGCAGTGGGCCTTAAAAGTAGCTAAAAAGCTCAATTAGGATACAAATTAATTAAAACGTTATCTGATTATAATAAATCAACCTTGTAATTTATATCTCGTCTACTTATGAGAGGTTAGGCGGCGTAATTCTGCCACTAAAAGTAAGCGCGTCGGTCTCTGTCCGAAAATGCTCTGTAATCACAAAAGCGTAATTTAGTGTTCTTAGTATTAAGCGCGGGCTTGCGTTTGGTGAACTGGCAACCAGCGCGGCGGTGGCGGAAACGAGACGGTTCCTTTGTGCGTCTCCTTGTATGTCTGTCACTCTGGACTTAGCAATCGCAAGGTATTTGTGGGACTGTATCAGTTTTCCGTAATGATTCGGACTTGTGGGTTTATTGAGTTTTATGATTTTAAGTTTTTTTTATGTCGTCGTATTATGGATATTGAGCAGTTTATGATTTCTTTTACCGAATAATATCGTAAAAGTATCCATTGGAAATTGAATGGTGATCCACAGTCGTTCTTCACAGAGCCTTATTTATATTCGAAGCTCACTATAATTTGAAGCGCCTTCCGTTTAACCTAGGTTAGAAGGGTTTTCGTCATGATCTTGCATTGGGTGACTATACCATCACCATACAAATGAATTAATAAAATCACAACTCGACCTGTAAATTAAACCGAGAGCCACCAGTTAAAAACCTAACTATTTTATCTATGTATATTATAACTCCTCTCAGTAATAGAGAAGACCCGTGCTCAGCATTGGGCAGTATATAATACAGGGATGATTGCATTGCAAGCATATAATAAAAATATTTTACTTTTAAGCCAATCAGATGACCGCTTTCATAGAAGAAAAAAATAGGAAAATATTACAATATGTTCTTCCTTATTAAAGGTAAAATTTAGTACTAAGAAGATCTAAGTACATATATATTTTTTGTACAAAGCCGCAGATAAAAATAACTACCATATAAAAAAACAATGTAGAGGCCAATATGAGGGAGTTTACAAGCTATAACAGCAACACTGTACAGCTCCAAGAAACATTGCCACTCCGGTATTTAGTAAAAACACCTCGGCATTATATTTTATTAGTTTACAACATTAACGAGGTTCCTAGAACGTACACATGTGACGTTTTTCTTATTAATTTTACTTTTTAAGCAATGTTTTTGTAGGGCCAAGGCGGTGTTTACGTTATGCCTTGCCGAGAGGGGTCGGGTTAGTTTAATAGGTGTTTAGGATTTTTTTCCTTTGGTCCGAACAAATTGTTGGTCCACGTGTTTGGTTAAGAATGAGGTGGAGTGAAATAGGTTTTTTAAGTTTTGTAAACTATTTATTTTACGCATGTATTAGATGAAGAAGCATTTGAATATAACATTATAGTAATTGATATCTCTCGTTGGTACATTATGTGGCGTGGACGATATTATACCATTTATGACAAGTATTAATAACGCAATACATATTCTAGGAGTATTACCAGTTTATTTGTAGATCACCTTCTATTTTATGATAGAAATGAAGTTTCACGAACAAAGTTCCACTAATTGCATTACGGCTAAGTTTAAACTACGAAATACGAATTATTTTCGACAACTAAAATCCTTAAGTTTAAACAGAGTTATTATCATGTATTTTCTAATGTAAGCTTTAGTTTCTAAACCCGTATAATAAAAATAATTAACTACAACGCGATAGTCCATCAGCGCGTGTTTATCCGTCGGTACATTCGTTTGTAAGTCACATTTACGTTTCAGTAGCGTTCACTTTTGATATGTTTCCCCTACCTGTTTACCGCGGTCGGAAGTACTCGTGGTTCGTTCACATTACGTAGAACGGGCAAGTGGTGTAACGGATAAGTTACTGGTGGTAAGTATCTCATATGTAAGAGTCCGTCTGGGTGGGTACCACCGCAATGTCTATTTCTGCCACCAAGCAGCAGTGTGCATGCACTGCTGTGTTTTGGTTTGAAGGACATTGTAGCCAGTGTAACTACTGGACATAATGAGACAACATCTTATGTCTCTGGATGACGAGCGCTGTGGAATGCCACACAGTACTTTGTAACGCAAGGTGCTGGATGGTGTTGCTAGATACTGTTTATGGGCGGTCGTATCGCTTACCATCAGGTGAACGGCATGCTAGTCTCGTCATTCAATGCAATAAAATAAAAAAAAAGTGGAATGACGCGTCAACGGGGCTAGTGGAAGAGTGTTACTATGAAATTATTTACCAATTAGACTTAAGGCATATTGGGGTATTACTTTACGTTAAGTTTCTAGGATGGTCTGTTTTGTATACATCTACGCTGAAAACTCAGTAAAATAGACTAAATATCAATGACAATTACTTAATAAATTAAAGTTTTCAAAGTATGCATTTCACAACATTAATTCGGTAAATAAAGATGCAGTTATTGCTTTCAAATAGAAGCAAGTCAACTGGCTAGTGCAACTTATCCGATACAAACGCACCACGAGGATCTTTCAAACAGAGCGGGTTGTCTATGGCCGTTTTATTTTTAATCACTCGGCACACGTGCGCAGTCCAATTGTTTTGGAGATGAAGCTAATTCCGTGCGCGAACGCTTTGTGGTCTCCGTGCTAATTGATTTTTAAACGGTATAAGTATTGTATAGCTGTGTTTCTAACTCGATTGAGCCATTTCCGCTCGTTGTCTATGCTTTGGTATTTTCGTCTGTTCTTGCTCTAATTACTGGTTGATGTTAGACGTCGGATTTCCGATTCATTCGGTTTTTGCAATGATAGGAGGTATTCTTAGGCTTGAAACGTAAACTACGACGACCGTTGAATGAAGTTAATCGACGTATTTCTTAAAGTGCGATGATATGAAGGGAATAACATCATCATTTCGAAAACAATTGAATCGGAATTATCTTCAGTACTTTAAAAGGCATAAAAAATCTTGGTACCCGGATAATTAGCCATTTATAGATCCTTGAAGTAATAATTGCTTGAAATCCAAATTTCGCCACTTTCAGATTCCTTTCCCCAAAATTATGCAGGCATACGAGTACATGGTCACCTGATAAGTGGTCTTTGTCGCCAATAATGGACCTTAGTGCCATGTTCGTATGTACGTAGAATCGGAATAGAGATTGTTTTGAGCCCTTGACAACAGACACTGATCATCGCACCGGTGTTCTGTATCACCCCGGTTAGTAACCATACCAACCCTGTATTATATATACTGCCCACTGCTGAGCACGGGCTTCCTCTACAACTGAGAGGGTTTAGGCCTTATTCCACCACGCTGGCCTAGTGCGGGTTGGCGGACTTCACATACCTTCGAAATTCAGAGAACTTCTCAGGTATGCAGGTTTCCTCACGATGTTTTCCTTCACCCCAGTTAATGGGTTACCATAAAATCTATATCTATACTAATATTATAAAGAGGAAATATTTGTATGTTTGTAACGATTAAACTCATAAACTACTGGATCGATTTTAAAAATTCTTTCACCATTATAAAGCTACATTATCAGCGAGTAACATAGGCTACTTTTTATCTCGAAAAAATATAAAGCGGAAACTTTATCCCGGAAAAACTCATTCACGCGAACGAAACTGCAAGCAAAAGTCTTACTTAATAAAATAAGTTAATTAATATATACTATTATATCTATACTAATATTATAAAGCTGAACAGTTTGTTTGTTTGTTTTTTTGAACGCGCTAATCTCAGCAACTACTGGACCGATTTCGAAAATTCTTTCACTAATAGGAAGCTACATTACTCCTGAGTGCTATAGGCTACTTATTGTCCCGGGAAAATATTTTTATCCCGGAAAACCTTTTTCACGCGGGTGGAGCCGCGAGCGATACTAGTTAATTATAAAACCTGCAAAACAGTATTTAATTTAATTACAATACCTCGTGAAAATAGCATGTAAATATGAACATCAGGTGTGCTTCATAAACTTTATAAAATTAAAATTAGACCTATCAAAAATTATGATGATTCGAGGATCGCATATCGCGTACACAAAAATCTTGGCTTCGTATAATGAGCGCATAAATAATTAATGTTTCCTCTAGATTACGGTGATTACGTGATAAAATAACTGTTAAAAATAGTTTTAATGTGTGTAATTTTTATAATAAAGCATCGTACGCTTTTCGAGTTGTTTAGAATGTTACATTTTTCGAACCGCCACTTTTTAACGTTCAATATATTCTGTGGTTGCATCATAGAAAATATTACACAAATTTGCTGTTTTCGACTACCTATTTAGCATAGAGAAATCATGGCCTCAACGCATATATTGTGTGAGTCTTTAAATTCCGATATAAAGCATTATATGTGCAATTTTTTTTTTATAATGGCATTTGTGTTCACATTTTGCCAATGTCAGGTTTGGTTTGTATATTTTATTATCTGTAGTATGTCGAAGTCTAGCAGTGGCTACCTTACCAAGACTTTATCGAGGAGTTTTGCCGGCAACAGTAAAAAACACTTGATTAGCACGATTATTTCAATTCACTTCATTTGAGCTCTTTAATTGAACTATATTGGATAATATACCACCATAATTATGCAATATAACACTAAATATCACCACAATAATGAATTAAAACAAGAGCACCTCATGACACTTCCGAGTTCCCGCCAAAACTCCTATATGTGCTATTGTATAATTATTTATTTAGGCATAGCTACAGAGTATAAAATATAATTATACAAAAAGGATGTATATAATAGTATTAACAGTGCTAAATTTAAACTCCGATAAAAGCTACGCGCAATATTAATTACGTTTATAATAATTTACCTGAGATTTTATTATCGTTCGACGTTGTTAAGTTGTGCTAGCACGCCACATACAAAATTTAAAAAATATTACATATATATATTATACAATCTTGGATTCGCGATTTCCACTAATTACCAATTCAATTCAATTGTTTAACATATAGTAAACGAATCTCGAAATCCTCAGCTATTTGAAGTAACCTCTGCAATCCGGAACGAAAGACAAACCCGAAACAAATATGAACACATCAAACAATTGTAATACAACCTGCGTTGTTTTACGACGTAAAAACAAATCTGTTATTCCCACATGTGTATGTTTATTTGTAAAACAAGTGTGTGTGTCGCGTAAACGAGTTTTTATTGATTCAAACGTCTACAATAAACGCGTTCAGAGTTTATTTAATCGCTTGTGGCCGTACATAATTGCGTTGTAATTAAAAATGTTAATAACGCCGTGTGTTTGGTTTAATATTTAATTTTGGTTGCTATTTGTTATGACATACAATTCGGGAACGCTCTGTGTGGATGACCAGTAATTTGATGTAGTTTTTATTTTCGTGTGTGGAAATCTTTCGGGTTTGTGTACGTTGGGATTATTTTTAATGTGACTGTAATTGCGTAGAGCTCGAAGTCGCTGGCCGATGCGCCAGTGAGGCTGGTTTAACTTGTGCTTCTTATATTTCTCTTTTTTATATTTTTCCTTTTAATTCTAATAAATCTTTGATGTACTTTTCCCATCGATGTTTTCTGTCAATAAGAAGAAGCCCATTTATTTATTTATTTATTTATAGGATGATCAACGTAATGTATGATAATGTATGTACATTAACAGAATCGAGAACATAAAAATATATATTATTAAGGCTAAATGTCATGCCAAATTATAGATGATCACATCATGCAAAGTTATGAACAATTCAATAAGTATCTTCTATATTTTTTTATTGATTTTCAATATACTTAATAGTTATCTAAACATCCTTACGTACTCTTGAAAAATTTACCAATTAATAAATATTCTATTTAAGGACAGCGGCCCAAATAATAAGATACTTATAAAATATAATATAATATTATACCATTATAGACAAAAGGAAAATTTTGCAATCGTGTATTACCAGAACAGAGAAACATCCACAAACTATCAAAGTTACACAATAGAATGTACAAACAATACCAAAATAGCGATTATGCTACAAGCTGATTGTTACCAACAATCACAACCGACAAATCAGATTCAAACATTTATCTGAGTGCAATATTTACATTAGCAATGATTTATAAAATGATATATTTGTTTATTCTTTTATCTAATACTGCTGCGTGCTCTGCGGCAATCAAAAATCATTCCTTCTGACAATTTATAAACTTTCCGACATTGATGTTGGAGCTTGAAGCAAAGAAAGGCATTTACATAATTTAAAATGAACTACAACTGGCATAAAAATGTAGAGCCCCAAAGGTCTGGTTAAATTGGTAATTTATATTTATTGTTTTAAAACTGATGTGATCCAAGACAAAAAACGGATAAAAGAATTCCTTACTGAAAGTTGTGGAAATTATTCTTAACTAGTTTATGTTCGCGTTTGCGTTGCGTATGACGTGCTTTGTTCTACGTGCACGGTTTAATGTCAGTTTTTGAATGGACGTTGGCTGTCTTTAGTACTCTTTAGTTGGGGTTTAGAAGATGCAATGACGTAAACGATGTCGCGAACCCTGGTTACTCTACGATATGTACATGAGAATATTAATCGTACCAAGAGCCTGTAGACATTTGAGGATTTTAATACTAAAAGTTGAGCTAGGTTATAGACTTTTTTTATGGCATTAAATGACGAGGCGAGCATGCCGGTCGCCTGATGGTAAGCGATACGACCACCCATAAACAGTAGCAACACCATCCAGCACCTTGAGTAACAAAGTACTGTGTGGCATTCCACTGCGCTCGTCATCCTGAGACATAAGATGTTAAGTCTCATTATGTCCAGTAGTTACACTGGCTACAATGTCCTTCAAACTGAAACACAACAGTGCATGCACACTGCTGCTTGGCGATAGAAATAGATATTGCGGTGGTATCCACCCAGACGGACTCTTACATATGAGAGACCTACCACCAGTAAAATATATCTGGATATGTAATTTTTTTATTTATCTCTTGGAAAAAACGCGATCCATATACGCTTTTTGACTATACTGACAGTAGTAAAAGACTTTAATTATTGCGGAGTAATTTCTAAAGAGATTACTGCTAATTAATGGAATTTCCGAATTCCACCATCTTTTGGATAAAATAATCTTTTTTTGACTGCCTCGGTGTCGTAGTTCTATTATGGTACGACTGCTGTTGAGGTTTCGGGTTCGATTCCCGGGTCGGGCAAAGTGATATTGCGTTTTTTCTGCTCAGTATCAGCCCGGAGTCTGGAATTTGTGCCTGATATGGCGATATGCTCGCCCTCTATCACATTATGGGTTGGAATACACACGGCAAAAAGTGGGTGACTAGTTGTGCCTCTGCCTACCCCTTCGGAGATAAAAGGCGTGAGTATGTGCAATATTTTTTTTACTAAAATAACTTCTTTTGAATAAGCCTGAAAGAAAACATATCCAACCACCTGTATTGAAACCGCAAGCGTTTCCTAATGCATTTCTAAATAAAAAAACCTTTCTAACAAAAAAATGAAACCGTCGAAAAAACTGAAAAGCAAAAAATAGCGGTTAAATTCTTTTGTTAAAAAGTTTTTATTTTATATGTTTTGTGGCTATAACTACATGCTTAATTTTTAATACACAACTCCGTATCTTTGAATAAACAATAAATTACCCCATTTTTTCTTAGGGTAGATTTTTTTTCAAAATTTACATGGAACTAATTTCGAGGTATAACCTATCCAAGAATTATTAAAATCGGGCTACTCTGTAAAAAGTTATGCGTGGTCAGACTAAAAAAAAATATACACGTCGACTTGAGAACCTCCTCCGTTTTTTTTCGTCGGTTAATAAGTTACCTCACAATCTAAGTTTACGCTAGAGTCAGCACACGTCAAAATACCCATGGATACGTGCACTCCGTCATAATATTTGACTATTATCACATGAAGGGATCATTTAGTTTAGTGCATTAGCCCATTTGGTATGTTTTGATATGCGATTGATTGATTGATGGATTGATTATTTCTTTAATGTTTACAAAGTATGGGAGGTCGCGTTAATAGAAATTTCCTAGTGTTCGTTCCGAGGAATTCGGAATTGGAATAGCGACTGTTTGTTAATATTATTGATTTGATTACTCTTTTTATTGGACGGACGAAAATATTATTTATTTTGGTCAATATCTAATTATAAAAACTAGTGATCGTCCAGTAGTTGTAGTTTGACCGTCAAATTGAATATATTTGAAACACATATTTTACTGGTGGTAGGTATCTCATATGTAAGAGTCCGTCTGGGTGGGTACCACCGCAATGTCTATTTCTGCCGCCAAGGAGCAGTGTGCATGCACTGTTGTGTTTCGGTTTGAAGGACATTGTAGCCAGTGTAACTACTGGACATAATGAGACTTAACATCTTATGTCTCTGGATGACGAGCGCATTGGAATGCCACATAGTACTTTGTAAGTCAAGGTGCTGGATGGTGTTGCTACTGTTTATGGGTGGTCGTATCGCTTACCATCAGGCGATCGGCATGCTCGTCTCGTCATTCAATGCAATAAAAAAAAAAATATATATCATGCATAACGTTTATTTTTCCGCACCCCTTCTCTAAATTAACTTTAATTATGCCAAATCTCACAATCCTCCGTACGCGCAATAAGCTAAAAAAACTTTGTACACCTTGTACAAAGATTTTTCTTCATATATTGGTATATAGATTATAAATAATTAATTTATTACTAACGAGCTTTTGCCAGCGGCTCCGCCCGCGTGAATAAGTTTTCCCGGGATAACAGTCCCGCTTTATATTTTCCCGGGATAAAAAGTGTTATATGCCTGCCTATGTGTTAATCCAAGACATAATCTACCCGTGTGCCAAATTTCATCGAAATCCGTTCAGTAGTTTTTGCGTGAAAGAGTAACAAACATCCATACATCCATACATCCATACATCCATACATCCATCCATACATCCATACATCCATACTTACAAACTTTCGCGTTTATAATATTATTATAGTACGATAGTAGGATTAGTTTTGTGTAAGTATTCGTAGTTTAACGTAAAATCTCATAACTTGTAGGTAAGTTGTTAATATGGAATCTGATAAACCTATAATGAATAAACGTAGATAAAATATTTTCAATTAGAGTTATGGCATTTATAACGTAGCGTATCTTGGGTTCATGGTAATACCCTTCAAAGGCAATCATCGGCGTGTATTTAATTTTTACTTGTATGCCCCTAATATAAAATAGAGGGTACAGGCGTTCGGAGGTGGCTCGTAAGTTTCTTACTGTAGTGCGGTCACGTAAGCCGAGTGCTCGCCGACGGAGCACCGACAAATAAAAAGCTGAGCTGTGTCCGCCAATGGCGTTTCAGCACTCAAGTATACTGTACAGGATGCTCAACATTGGTTTTATTTTAGTCATATTGATAATTCGCACCTTTAGAAAGAAAACGACACAATTCAAAACAATAAAAAAATGAGTTATCGTCATAAAATGACTTAAAACTGGCCCCTTTTTTATAAAAATATAATAATAAATGCCCGATATAATAGTTTGGTCCTTTTCCCGCTTGAATATGGCTGTGTTTCAACTATTGTTGTATTGAGAACTTCGTTTTAAGTCATTTTATGAAGGCAACTCAATTTTCGTTTTTTTTTAATTGTATCGTTTTCGCTCTAAAGGTGCGAATTATTTGATTGAGATGGTGCCCGATGTCATTAAGGTCATACGCTATAGCATGGAGCCGATCATAGCTAGAAATGTAAACGTGATACACCTTAGTCTACTTATGAAACTGGAAAAAGTCGTGATGTATACTGGTGGTAGGTCTCTCATTATGTAAGAGGCCGTCTGGGTGGGTACCACCGCAATGTCTATTTCTACCGCCAAGCAACAGTGTGTATGCACTGTTGTGTTTCGGTTTGAAGGACATTGTAGCCAGTATAACTACTGGACATAATGAGACTTAACATCTTATGTCTCAGGATGACGAGCGCAGTGGAATGCCACTCAGTACTTTGTAAGTCAAGGTGCTGGATGGTGTTGCTACTGTTTATGGGTGGTCGTATCGCTTACCATCAGGCGAACGGCATGCTCGTCTCGTCATTCAATGCAATAAAAAAAATGTATATATTTATTAATTTCACTTGTTAAGTGGTGGAATGCAAAAAACCTGAACAATTTTTCTAGAGACATAAGACTTGAAGAAGGTAATTAAATTTAAATTATTGTTAGTTGCGTGTCCGAACAGATTACTCAGAATACGGTGAAAATTCGCCCATTCGTATTAGTACCTACTATTCTTTCAGTTTTCGTATTTCTGGCAACACTGCATTTTTTTTAACTAGTACCTTATGCGTAGACGAGTTTTGGCGGGAACTTGGAAGTGTCATGAGGTGCTCTTGTTTTAATTCATTATTTTGGTGATATTTAGTGTTATATTGCATAATTATGGTGGTATATTATCCAATATAGTTCTATTAAAGAGCTCAAATGAAGTGAATTGAAATAATTGTGCTAATCAAGTGTTTTTTTTGTTGCCGCCAAAACTCCTCGATAAAGTCTTGGTAAGGTAGCCACTGCTAGACTTCGACATACTACAGATAATAAAATAGACAAACCAAACTTGACATTGGCAAAATGTGAACACAAATGCAATTATAAAAAAAAAAAATTATGCGTAGACAATAAAAAATATTTTCGCGTTTTGACAGGAGACGTCATGGCCCAATTGGGCCACGGCGATTATTGATAGATTATTAAATGGTCTTTAACAAAATATTATATATAAAAATCACACTCTAACCAAAATGATAAAGATTTTTAATAGTGAACGTTGGTTTTCCGATCATAATTATTCACTACATCTCCTCACTAAAGATCACACGTCACCTTGCTTCTTAAATACCTCAAAACCTTAAACATCACGCTGTATAAAACTTAGCTCCCAATAGCCAATAATCGGTCGGGTCAGGTGTGACCCGCCGGGGGCGAGGGTGCCCGGGGGTTGTGCCCACTGACGACAATCGCCCGTAATGAGTCCCGCTCTAATAATAATTATCCATCTATACTTTTTGTTCGGCGACTTCGCTACTATTCTTTGTGTAGGGTTGACGGGTTAGGGAGTTTTTTTTTGTTGATAAATCTATACTAATTTATCTATCTATACTATTATATAAAGCTGAAGAGTTTGTTTTTTTGTTTGAACGCGCTAATCTCAGGAACTACTGGACCGATTTTGAAAATTCTTACACTAATAGGAAGCTACATTACTCTTGAGTGCTATAGGCTACTTTTCATCCCGGAAAAACTTTTCCACGCGGGCGGAGCCGCGCGCAATGCTAGTAATATTATAAAACTTAAGAATTTGTTTGTTTGTTTGGTTGAACGCTCTAATCTCAGGAGCTACTGAACCGATTTTGAAAATTCTTTCACTAATACGTAGCTACATTACTCCTAAGCGCTATAGGCTACTTTTTATCCTGGGAAAATATTTTTAACTCGGGAAAAATTTTTCACGCGGGCGGAGTCTCGAGAAATACTAGCATAAAAATAAATTTTATTGAATAATCTTATTTATTCTTCTTATATGTATTGATGCTTTTGTCAGGTCCGTCTGGAAATCTTTAGGAGAGTGCTATGTTCAGCGGTGGACTTCTTGTTTGATGATTATTTTATTTAACAACATATAATTTAAAATAGCTACCAATAACGAAAATGTTGCTTACTGTTAGTATCAATTTATTATCGGGTTAAGATTGCTAGACATAAATGGCAGAAACAAAATTTACTCCCATGTTATTAATAAGTAATTTTAAACAAAAGTATATCATTACCTAAACATCATAATTTGGCAACCAATTATGTTGAAATCGCGTTTTAGTTCAAACATTATTTCATTAATATGAGAGATATTATACGGTAAGTACCGATTTCTATACATAAACAGACTCATTGCGTACTTACAATATAATTTAGACCAAATATTTCGTTTTATTACATTCATGACCGTTATAAATGGCTACACGCCAACCCTGCAACGCAATAATAGGAAATTTGTTTTCCGGTTCGGTAGCGCGCTCCAATTACGGGATTAACGAATTATTTCCACTTTTTTCCCGCTCGACCCCTCCCACAGCGCCCCCCGCACCGCTCCGCCCCACCCGCTACCTCCTACGTAATTCCTCGAGGCGGTTTCCGCCTATTGAATCTCTTTTGATTAACCTTCTTTCCCGTTTGAGGGTAAATTGACTTCGCTCCGTCACGTTCCGAGGGCAATCTTCGGCGTATTGAGCGATTTTTGTACTTTTAAAGAGTGTCGTCGCCTTTCCGCTGGCAAAATTGATGAATTTATGAGGAAAACGGTTTTTATTCGAGCGAATTTGGCCAATTTACGGCTTTTTAGTACGATATTATGAAAACTATTGGCAAAGTTGGATTAACTGACTATATTCCTTTATCATATGATGGAGCTGTAATTGGAAAACAAATTACATATTAATTGCGAATTTTCGAGAAATCACTAATAACACAATGCTTACCGAGCTTTCAATCGCCGATTTTCACACAGATAAATACAATTATTATGTTTGCAGTTGTTATCATTTATTATTTTTGGCAAAATTGGCAGCAATGCTTTTTCCAATGCGTTTGTTATGGAAACACAATATGTTTGATACGTGTGTTTTGCCATTAACCCGAATGTACGAGTGTGGTCTAAATGTGGCTCTAATAGACCACTTGAGTTTCGCTTGCCCAATTCAACGCCACTTCTTTAATGTACTGTCGCTGACAAAAGTCGTTTCGTTCGATTGAAATTTTTACTTCGCAGTTACCTATGAATGGAATTATATTAATATTAAGGTATTAGAATGATTGTTAGGGAAGTATATTACAATTTTATGCAGCCACACATAATGCGAGCAATCAATATAATAATCAATTGCGCAGTCACTGTATATTATTTATAATAATATCAGTACTATATTTTACACTAACCCACTGCTGGGTAAGGTCTCATCTACTGTCTTTGTGTAACTAAGTAAGTTTAAAAATAAACATTAATAAAATCACACCCTGGTTCTATAGTTCTATTTCTATAATTGAAAACAAAAACATAAAGAAGATCTTATAATATATTCTGACAAATACAAACGAATAATGAGATATTGTAAGATAGGCTCAAAGCGATCTATCTCAAAATATAACTTCTTCTTCTTAATGGTTTTCTACATCACTGAAGGTCGTGCCCGTTTTGAAATACTTTGCTGACAAAATATATTTGATTAAACCAAAAAAAATATTCATCTAGAAATAATAAATTCTGAGCACACAACACAAATTACTTAATACCATTTTATACCGCAACACTTTCGTAGCCGACTGTACGTTGCTGATTCTTTTGGCAACTGGAGTGGTCGGATATCGTACTTATGAGTTTTTCGGACGCACTTACAATGTCGTTATCGTAAATCATTTCTCGTCTGTATAAATCCGGCCATCATTGATTACCGCCGGTCCATTTAGCCCTCTTGTTATGAATCGGGTTTGAGGGTTAACTTAATCGACGTTACGTCATATCAAGGATAGTGGTGATAATATTATTTGTATTAATTGGTTAAGGGTTGATTTTCAAATCATTCGATAAACGGATTTCTTATAAATTATAGTCTAATATGTTTAGAAGTAAAATAACGGGACTTTATTCATACCATTGGTAATTAATTTGTCTAGTTTGCATTTTATACTTATTGCGGATAACTCATACTTAGATGATGGTTGAAAATTGGTTTTCAGCTGATAATAAGTAGGTTTTAAGTTGAGGTTAATGTAGATTTTTTAGGCACATACATTGAGGCACAATTCACAATTTTATATTTTTTTTAATTACCCGTTTTTAATGGTATTCGACCCCTGTCGTTAATAGGAATGTCATATAATATTGTGTATGTTTAGGGTTTTGTCAATACATTTATGTTCGCTAATTTACAAATATATTATGTACTTGATGACATTTGATGACAATTGATGACGAAAAAATTAAGCCCGGAGTTTCTTTCTGCCTTTCTTCTTCGGGTCGTCATCGCTTAGGTAGCTAGTGAAAGGCTGGTAGGTTAGCTAGGCTAGGACCTTTTTATCCTCGCCGGCGAGGACCGTGGCGTTTCCTTTCCTCGTAATGTAAAGATACTCCTTCCCTTTCTTTTATATCAGCTCCACTTCTCCTTACCTAGCCCTATTCCCGTCCCCAATGTCCGTGTCCTCTGTACCTATCAGCCCGTGCTGGTTGTTCATTATTTAATCTAGGTACTTTAAATTATTTAATTGGTATATGTACCTTTGTTATTGTCTCTACCTTGTCATGACTTATCATAAGTGCTTTTTTATAAGCCTACTTGATCAATAAATGATTTTATTTTATTTATTATTTTATTTTATTTTACTTTGACGCAATCAGTCTCTAAACAAAATTGTACTGAGACAAAAACACTGATACCCAATAAATATCAAGTGTGAAAATATTCATTATATTGCATCTTTAATTTAATTAAAGTATTACACGTGGTTTCATAAATTGTTCTTATTCAACTTTTCAGTGCCAAATATATTCCATCATCTATAATGTTAGTCAAAACAGAACCCTAAACACATTCCAGTGCAAATTGTGTGACGTAAAAAAACAGTAGTAAGATTTATTGAATTCCAGGCGCCATAACAGCAATTGTACAAATTCAAGTGACGTGACACGATAAAAAACTCTAAGTGTTTTTTATCGGTGATCTCTGTACTGGAGTATCTATTTCGCCACCAGCCCTCCTGTGCAATGTCACGGAGATAAGGAAGCACAAATATCAGGTGAAGTGCTCAAGAGACTGAAGTACTTGTAATCCTTTTGACAAATGAATAGGGTTGTGTAGATGTCGATATTTTTGTCCATAGATTTTTACCATGTAAATGTGTATTGCTAGGATAATGTTCTTAAAAATATAAAAAAGGTAATTTAAATATATAGACGAGAAATAGCAATAATGTGCGTTTCAATGGCGGGTTGTTTTAAAAAAAAAACATTGCTCTTATTCGTAGCGGTGATAGCCTAGTTGGGAGTGGAACGGGCTGCCGAGACGAATGTTCGCAGGTTCAAAACCCAAGGGCATGCACCACTGACTTTTCTAAAGTTATGTGTGTATTCTTTGTGAATTATCGCTCGCTTTAACGGTGAAGGAAAACGTGAGAAAACCTGCATACTTGAGAAGTTCTCTATAAGAATATCGAAGGTATGTGATGTCTGCCAACCCGCACTAGGCCAGCGTGGTAGACTAAGGCCTAAACCCTCGCAGTTGTAGAGGAGGCCTGTGCTAAGCAGTTGGCAGTATATAATACAGGACTGGTATGGTCGTATGGTGGATTGTTCTTATTTCTTTAGATGGAACATGAATATAATTTTATAAACACACAATACTATGTAGTGTTTTGTAATTCAACATTGTGAATAGCGATGCTACATGTTTATTAACTCATTTGTCTTGTTATTTTGATATGTATAAGGATCGATTCGATTTATGTTTAAATCGATATCGATTTAAGTCCATCCCTAGCCATCTTTGTTAAGGATCCCCACGCAAGTGGTATACGTAACCCATTGGTTATCTACAGCTACTTGTTCATCTGTCTGTTTACATCTTAAGTGTATGGATTACGTACTGCTACTTTAATTTTTAATAGATATAAGTAAATGTACAAGTTGTAAAATAGTTGGACCAAAAAAGTACATATAGTGTATTTGTTTGTTTCGTTTTTCTCGTATTTAAAAAAAATACTATGCAGCCAGTAATTAATAACTACTTAAAAAATACGAAAAGGTACGCTCCATCGAGATATAAGTTCAACAGAGAAGCCGATCTAGAGCGCGCATATTGATCGAATACTCGTACAAATTCCAGCACTTTCCAAAGCAAATTGGAACACTAGACCTACATCGTAGTCTAGACGTATAGATCAAGTACTCAGGCCGGGATGTATACAATATTGGCTTCACTTACGTAACACAAATAGGCAATAGAGAAACTGCACTTCAAATCAATTGCAACGAATCAGCTAAAACAGTCTTGTTATATTAAAACGTTCATTTTATGTATGAGTATGTTTCGTGGTCTAATTGTGATTCGTGATTATTTTTATGAATAAAGAAGGTAAAGGAATAGGTCCTTTATAACGATAAATATTTTAAAATGCTTTCAATTTGTTGGTTTTCATTTATTTTATTTCATTATTAGACTATAACATTTTTATTATATTAAGTATATTTTTCTCGTTCTCCTGTTTGGACAGTAGTTACCATCAGAGAACGATAACAAACTCTAATGTTGCTCTATTTTTTTTAAAGCTATATAGTATAGTGTTTTAATAACAAAAGATTTCGTTAAACGTTTCCTAATTTCAATATAAGAATATGATTAATGAAAATGTTCTTCTAATCGAATAACCTCTGTGGGGCAATCCCGAAATTTGTATGGCAGTTTGTTTTGCAATTAAGATACGATAATATCCAGTCCGTAATATTATTGCCATCCCATTTATAATGCTGAGTAGTGGGAATCCTAGATTCACCTTTTAGTAAACACTTGTGTACGCAGGGATGTAGTTCTAGTGCTACTATTTACTAGATACCTACAATATATTGATATTTTTTCTGAATGAAACTTCAAGTTTAAAAAAAATGTAATTCTCAAGTTGTCTGAGATGACAACAAGGTGTCTACAAGGTGGACAGACGACTTGATAAAGGTCGCAGGAACACGCTGGATGCGGGCCGCTTTTGACAGATCCGTCTGGAAATCTTTAGGGGAGGCCTATGTTCAGCAGTGGACGTCATGTGGCTGATTATCATGATGATGATGAGATGACTTAATAGGTAATATTTCATAGTCTGTTCGTAATACTATTCTTATTTCTGTATTATATTAATATGTGGACAGTGGTGTGGGTTGTGTGTCTGTGTATTCATTTAGATTAAGATTAATATAATATGCTAAAAAAAATATTAATTTATAAAAAAACTATCTAAACTAACACAGTGGTTAATGTTTGTCATTACTGTATTTGTTAGATTAATATTATTTTTTTTTAACTTTGTTGTCAACTATACAGTGGTTTAAGCTATTAGATTTATGTTGCGGTTGTCTACTTGAGGAGCACGGCATTTAGATAATATTGTATGTTTTGTAACGTGCATCTTCAATTGGCAATCCTAAAATAAAATAAATAAATAATATATTTTACACATGTAACCCTTTATTGTCCCAATAAAAAAAAAATGTCTGTCTATCTAGGAGCTAGGTTTCCCTTATGTACCTATGTATTGCGAAGTGTCCGGGCGATAAAAATTCAGCAGGAAATGAAAGTAATTTTAATTCCTAAGAAGTGAAAAATTGTTTCCGAGGATATTATACTTTTCCATTAAAACATCCGCCTTTTCCGCCCTTTTTCTGCGTCACAAATTTAAGTTATCATAGACCCTACTAGGCCATCAGATCTAGGCCAAACATAGGCCCTGTAAAATCTATTGCCAGTATATCATAAAATTTGACACAAGCTAAAATCCCGTTTATGGCTAACTTACGATTGTTGTTATCTTAAAATACTAAAACCCATTTACATTCAGCTATAATTTGTAATTAAGATATGACCGAAGATTGACATCTCGAGTGGCAGTAGTCGTAATGACCTGAAAATACAACACTTGTCCACTTGCACATTGAAGCATCTTTCACTTTATGACTCAAGCCTTTGTTATTATAATCTAAACAAACAAATATCAACGTTATATTTATGAGTATAAAGTTCAAATGCGATGCAATGACAGTAGCAGTACTTAAGAAGTAAGACACACAAGACCATATTGAGATGGTCAGGCTCCCACGAAGATGTTGACATTGTGTTGATACAGTTGGTGGTAGAAGTGTCCTTTATATTATTAGTGAAGCAATGGTTAATTTAAAAAATAAATATTATTTTAAAATTTCACGTGAGTGGCTCATAACGATTAAAGAGATAAAATATATCATTTAATTTTGAAAAATGTGGCATAAAAATAATTAATTTAAGAAACAATTTTACCACTAGTAAAATAATCATTTTACTGGTGGTAGGTCTCTCATATGTAAGAGTCCGTCTGGGTGGGTACCACCGCAATGTCTATTTCTACCGCCAAGCAGCAGTGTGCACTGTGCATGCACTTTTGTGTTTCGGTTTGAAGAACATTGTACCTAGTGTAACTACAGGACATAGTGAGAGTTAACATCTTATGTCTCAGGATGACGAGCGCAGTGGAATGCCACACAATACTTTATAACTCAAGGTGCTGGATGGTTTTGCTACTGTTTATGGGTGGTCGTATCGCTTACCATCAGGCGAACGGCATGCTTGTCTCGTCATTCAATGCCATAAAAAAATATGTCTTACAAATTTGCCGCAAAAGAGAATTATCAAAAACAAGGGGTTAATTTACAAATATGATTTTAAATTGAAAACATATTATAATTTGATGTTCCGTTACAATGACACATATACTAGAGATGTTAAATAAAAACAAATGTATTGATTATTCAAAATTAATAAATCACAATAAAGTTAGTTAAATAACTGGCAATATCCAACAACAATTTAAAAATATGATCCTCATGTTGCCCTTTCTAGACATTCGAAACTCTACAAATCGATCTGAGAGTAGTTAATGTGTCTTAAGGACGTGTATGATGACCTTTACTGAGCCTTATCATGTATTTACAGATTATCTTTAAACATAATTATGTACACAGAAGCTGACTTGTACGCACAAGTGTATCTCGTGTTAGAGTTATATATTTTATATGAATTAAAGTAATGGTTTTTCTGTTTAATAATACGCGACGTTATAAAGATATGTTCGATTTGAATCTATATTAATATATAAAGCTAAAGAGTTTGTTTGTTTGAACGCGCTAATCTCAGGAACTACTGGACCGATTTTGAAAATTCTTTCACTAATAGGAAGCTGCATTACTCCTGAGTGCGCGGGTGGAGCTGCATTACTCCTGAGTGCGCGGGTGGAGCCGCGCGCAATGCTAGTTTGATATAAAAGCGAATTTTAACTCATATAATATTTGTTAAGATTCGCAAAATTTAAAAAAGATAACATGGTGAATTGATTTGAATTAAATAATTCATAATTAATTTTAAAAGGATATTCTTATTATTAAGATTTTATAAATGTATACAAGCCGATAGTGACTAAAACTTGACCGAATATATAAGCCGCACGGTCAAATATATTCTTAAATAAATCATAATCAAATGTGTACTAACTATTTGATCATCGTCAAAATCGTCTAATTAGCAGTTCACATTTTCTTTATCATCATGAAACATACCCTAACCGCACAAACAACAGTAATCCGCCATCAACAAACAACAATAAGCGAACCTGATACTATGAAATTTGACGGCTCATATACCGCGGCCCCTCTTAAAAGCTAAAATGGAGTCAAGTGATTGTTTGTCTGTAGCGCACGCAAATCTGTGTGCTGTGTAATCCATCACCCATCCGAATAGTCTAGGAGACAGGGTTTGGGTCATATTGGGATTGGATTGGATTGGGAACAGCGGCGATAGTCTAATTTTGAATGGAATGGACTCAGCAGTCCAGTCGAGTCCTTTTTTTTTACTTGAGTGACTCGAATGAATTTGTCAAACTTATAATCGAGTGAAAAAAATATTGACTCGAGTTCATTTGCATTCGAGTTGCCGAGTCAACTTGGCGCACTGTGTAGCCTCGGTGAGCGCTAGAAATGGTTAATTCAGTAGTCCCTGACTACGACGTGAACATTATTGCCACTATTTTAGAAATTGTATGGCTATTTGGTATTTGTCATGTGCTAGAGCATGAAATAATTCAATTTAACAAGTGGAAAATAACTATTATTTGTATATAATTTCATCTTCCGACATATTAGTAATTAAATAAAGGTATTTAAAAATATTTAAACACATCTTACTCGAGTTACATGGTGTGTACATAGTCAACTCGAGTGACTCGAAAACACGAGTACAATTCGAGTAACGTATTGAAGTTACTCGAGTGACTCGAGTCATAAAATCCTACTCGATTCGCATCACTACTGCTGAGACGAATGTCCCAAGGGCACGCACATCTGACTTTTCTAAAAAAGTTATGTGTGTATTCTTTTTGAATTATCGCTTACTTTAATGGTAAAGGAAAAACATCGTGAGGAAATCAGCATACCTGAGAAGTTTTCTATGTATAAGAATACCGAAGGTATGTGAAGTCTGCTAAGCCGCACTAGGCCAGCGTGGTAGTAGAGTAGGCTCGTGCTCAGCAGTGGGCAGTATATAATACAGGGCTGGTATAGTGGTGGGTATTTTAGTTGGAATGATTATCAGTTGCACTGATGGGAGACTTGAGACTAACGTGTAAGTATTGATTGATGCTAGAGTTTGGTGTGATTATTGTAGTCAAATCAAAATTTTAAATACTGATTGCAGTTATAGATGTCGGAAAAAATTTATGACATCAGAATATACATTATCTATTACTCTTGGATCCAATAATTATTTTCTTTGCGAAATATTTAATGAGTATTATTATCGCATAAATCCTGAATAAAGTAAAATGTCTATCTCCTAGACTACGCTAATCCCCCGCCTCTCAATATTGCAATACAACACTTTAATGTGCCAATGTTTGTTTGCATTATTTTTCAACGTACTTCAAATGGATTTTACCAACTTTTTACCATCTAAATCTTTTTATTTCCGAACAATTTTGATAATATACCCAAAATAATATATACGGAGAAATATAACGCAATACGTCTCTATATAAAGGAGGATATATAATCTTCTAGCTGAAAGCCAGCTAGAAAACTATTATAAATCACCTTATTTATTTTGTTATACTAAAAACTGCTCGCATTTCGTAAATTCTCTGCTCCATTATGATTTCGTTTGATTCGAGACAGTTTATTTTATCCATATCATATTATAACCCTTTCTGCGTTCGCAGTACGCTTCGTTTTGTGTGGGTTTAAACTCAATTTTAGTATCGTATTACTGAAACTGACTTTAAGAAAAAATCTGCGCGCACTCACCGCGTGGGACAGTGGCTTTTAAACATTGACTATCTATACTTATATTATAAGGAGGAAAGATTTGTCTGTTTGTTTGTTTGTTTGTAATGGATAAACTCAAAAACTACTGGACCGATTTTGAAAATTCTTTCGCTAATAGGAAGCTACATTACTCCTGAGTGCCATAGGCTACTTTTTATCCCGGGAAATATTTTATCGCGGAAAAACTTTTTCATGCGGGCGGAGCCGCGAGCAGAAGTGTAGTAATAAATAAATTTCGTAATTAAAAAAGTAAACATTATAATTTTTTGTAATTTTGTACCAAAGTTCTATATGAAGTCATGTAAAAAAAGTTTTTAAGTGCATTTTAAGATAGAACACACACACACACACACACACTCACGCCTTTTTATCCCCGAAGGGGTAGGCAGAGGCGCACCAAAGTGTACGCACTTTTCGCCGTGCGTATTCCGTCCCATGATGTGATAGGGGGCGAGCCTATCTCCATATCGGGCACAAATTCCA
Organism: Sphinx pinastri; assembly: GCA_947568825.1. Taxonomy (NCBI): domain Eukaryota; kingdom Metazoa; phylum Arthropoda; class Insecta; order Lepidoptera; family Sphingidae; genus Sphinx; species Sphinx pinastri. The sequence goes on along the minus strand of OX387624.1, from coordinate 14,212,318 downwards.
GACTCCGGGCGGATACTGAATCGAAAAATCCAATATCACTTTGTCCGACCAGGAGATCGAACCAGAGACCCCGGGATTGCAGTCGTACCGTAATACAATTACGCCACCGAGGCAGTCATTTAAGATATAAGCTATAAATTTTATTTTTTTATTTTTAAGTATTTATTTTCTACGTATTCCTAATGTGATTCTGGTATCATTTTCTAAGACATTACTATAATTACTATAATTAATTTACTATAGAGATTAAACTGGGAATACGCGATGTTTAGGAACCAGTGTTGGATGCTCGCTCAGTGCCCGGAGCGTCTATTAAATAAAAGTCGTGCACCGGATGTGACCTGTAAATATCGTCGCTGCCGCCCGCTGCTTGCCGCCCGGGAACGCCGCCCGCCGCCCGTCGCTCGCTCGGTTGCTCAACAAAACGGAGGGCGTGGAGTCGTCTTCTAAAGTTAATTTCATAATTTTTTTGAATCGCAGTTTGTTTGTTAGTGTGACATATTTATTTATTTATTTAACACAAAACAGGTTACAACCATAAAAACACAATTATTATATTAAATTTCATAAACTATGTGTTATTGTAGGTCTCATAACTTATTGTAGGCGGTAGGAAGGTGTAATATTCGCGAAGATTGAAAATTCTTTTCCCTTCCCATCACTTTAAGAACCTGATGAATTCTAAAGATTTTTATGGGCTTTGCAAAACATTTAAACAATTATGTATATCATTTTTTTATAATAGAAATATTGTATCGTTGAATGAAACTTAAAATTTTATGGCGTGGTCTATGATCGATAATAACGCACCTATGTTACTTTTAGAAAATATTTAGAGGCAGTTTCAACTCCACATCATTAAACTTCCGCTTTAAAAGCGCCAATAAATTAATTAGAACCGCGTTAAAGACGTCAGTCGCTTGTCTTGCGCTCACTACCGTCCTAGATAGCCTACCGCATGACTCTACAACCATCAAGCGATTATGGCCCTTATGACCATCCAAATTGTCTCGCTAGAAAATTCAGCACACAGTTTACATACACTAAAATTAATGTAAACAATATTAGGTTATTTTTGTAGGTTTTAATACGAGCCTCATTGAGGACGGTGTGTTCAATGAAATTGAAAAAAAAAGGTAAAAATAGTGTTAATAGTTCCGTGCACCGTTTTATGGGGGATAAGACGAAGGAAGTGCCTGTATGACCTTTTTATCTGGGAGTTTTACGAGCGGAGAGGTTTTATATCCATAATTATGTGTTTTTTTAATGTACGTAAAGGAGAACGGATAATTTGATGTTGTGAAGTGCGCACATGCTACGGTTAATGAGGTGCTGCAGTTACATACGCCTTTATTCGTTAACACAAAAATCATATGGGGATGTCTTCTTGTTTTTTTAAAACAACTGCATAATAAAAAGCACTATTTTCAAGAAAAACTATAAGTCATTCGCTCCTTTAACTCTATGTTGTATAGCGATAATAATATTTGCTGCAAGTTGTATATCTAATGAAATTATTGTGTTCAATATTTTAGTCGACTGTTTGATATAATTCGAGGCTTTTCTGAAAGCAATGGATAGATTGGTGTATTACACCGCTAAAATCCCCTAATCGCTGATGTCTCAATCATCTTCCAACGACCGCCCTGAGCCGAGGCTCGTACCCCACTTAGGGGGTGCCCTCAGCGTGACCGTTTAAATGTAAAGGGCTGGAGCACCTAAAGCGTTTGCCCGAAAGTCCGGTGTGGTCACAAAAGCCGACTTGCGTCAGGATACTGACCACAAAGTCAGGCCAAAAAAAAGAGGCTTTGCGGCTTCATTTAACGTGTTTTAGCAATTTGCAGTAAATAACACCTCAGTTCTACTTTTCACAATCGCTTTTATTAAACACTTTATCAGTTGTTTACTTTACAAGACTTGCTCCTCGAATGAGCGTGTTCGCATGACCAGTGTTCTCAGGTGGGGGTGAATGAATGAATGAATACATGAATGAATGAATGTTAGAGTGACCGATATGAATGAATCACTAAAGTGAATGACAAATGGGTCAATACACCATCTTATATTATGCGAACACGCACATTAAGGGGCCGATACTTCCTTATAAAACTTAAATAAAATATATGGTAATTATAATAGTCGCTAACAGTCGGCCTTTCCTGACGACTTCACGTCCCGTGAAAGGAGAAATGGAGAGTGAAAAAAAAGGAAAAAAAAAAAAAAAAAAAAAATAATAAAATAAAATACAAGAGCAGTAATAATAACGAATACAAGTACATTACTTGACTTAATAAGGACTACCTATATGAGCTATAGGTATACTTATAATTACATTAGTAAATATTTAGGTTATGAAGTAACTTTTCTTCTAAATAAATCAACTAATTCATTACAATTGTTCATTTCGTACTAATAGCATTGAAGGAGTTACGCTGGCCTCTACATATCCATAATAACTCAAGCATGCTGTAGCCCCTTCATGTCTACAACACGACAGCGACAATACTACTAATACACATTATAATCATTACAATTGTTCATTTCGTACTAATAGCATTGAAGGAGTTACGCTGGCCTCTACATATCCATAATAACTCAAGCATGCTGTAGCCCCTTCATGTCTACAACACGACAGCGACAATACTACTAATACACAATATAATGTAAAGATATTGAAGGAATCACTGTAGCCCCTGCATGTCTACAATAACTCTGGTGTACTGTGGCCCCTGCATGTCCACGACACCGGCAACAATATCGAACTTTACCATGTGCTCTTACCATGATATAGTTATATGTATATTATGCTGTGGCCCCTTCATGTCCCAGCACAATAATTATAATAGTTTCAATTAGAGAATATGTTATTATGGCAAATTCATATCCATAATAACTACTTACTGACACACTGTAGCCCCTGCATGTCTACAGTTGCCCGAAATTACAATTCATTATACATATTATAATATTCATTTTAATCAAGACAATATTAATGCATTAAACTTCATTAACTACATGATATGTATATAAATTACATTCTCAATTCTTATATAACGTTATACAGTATCAGCATGTATATTATATTACTTATAGACACTTGTAAATGAACTAACTTCACCTCAAAGTAAATAAATAATAATTAGCTTTAAATCTGGGTTACTGTAGCCTCTTCATATCTACAGCAACATCTTACATCAATACTGTAACCCCTTCATGTTTACAGTATTGCTAAGATTATAAAATACTTTTGTTGAGCCTGTAATATGAAGACGAAGCCCCTTCATGTCTTCGCCTCAAAGTAAATAAACCATAATTAGCTGTAAATCTGGGTTACTGTAGCCTCTTCATATCTACAGTAACACCTTACATCAATACTGTAACCCCTTCATGTTTACAGTATTGCTAAAATTATAACATACTTTTGTTGAGCCTGTAATACGAGGACGAAGCCCCTTCATGTCTTCGCCTCAAAGTAAATAAATCATAATTAGTTATAAATCTGCGTTGCTGTAGCCTCTTCATATCTACAGCAACACCTTATAGCAATACCAAATAATGCTTGAGCTGGTGTTTTTCCGATTCCTTTATTAAGAGTATTATTTAAGCCCCACTGTATTTCCGATACACTTTCGTTCCATAATTCTTCCGGTTTATTGTGATTGGTTGCAGTTAAGGCAGCTAAAACAGTGCGGTTATAGCGCTCCACTTGCCCATTGGCCCGTGGTGTCGCTACAGCATTCATGACATGCTTAATGCCTAATGAATTTAAATATTGCTGAAAATGTTTAGATGTGAATGAAGTGCCTCTGTCAGAAATTATTCGCGTGGGAACGCCAAAAGTATGAAAATATGTTTTTAAAGCGGATATAGAATTAAGTGATTTCGTGTTTTTAACAGGTACTAAAATGAGGTATTTGGTGAATGCATCAATAATTAAAAGCAGATATGAATTTCTCTTTTTGCTTCGCACAAAAGGTCCTAAATGGTCTATGTGCAAGGTATGAAAAGGACGATTGACTTTTGGTACCGGATGAAGGTTGCCGGCTCTTTTACCAGCTGGAATCTTTGTGTGGGCGCATTCCAAGCAAGAATTAACATATTTTTTTATGAACCGCCTCATTTTAGGGAACCAGAAATTACTTTTAATTTTATCAAATGTCTTATCGAAACTGTAATGACCTATATCATCGTGGTGGGCCTTTAGTATCTGCCATCGAACCCCTTTTGGCACAACCCAGCGATTCCCTGCATCAGTCTTTCTATACAACAATCCTCTTTTAATTATAAAATTGTTTTTAATTTCTAATATATTATTTGTTTCCTGATCTTTTAATATAGTAATAATGCGCTGAAGCTCGGGGTCGCTCTGTTGTACTGTCGCTATCCAATTTGTACTCTCAACACATCTTACTTCGGCAAAATTAGTTTCAACGGGGTTCCTACTAAGCGCATCTACGTGGGACATAGTGGAGCCGGATTTGTAAACTATTTTAAAATCATATTCCTGCATGATGTTCCACCATCTTGCCACTCTAGGTAAAACATCTCTCTTTTCCAATGTCGCCCTTCTTCTATGGTTTTAGAAGGAATTATTATATCATCCATATAGGCGAATGCTTCCTTAAATCTTGCATTGCCTAATATGTTGTTAATTGCTCGTTGGAAATTTGATGGTGCATTGACAAGTCCGAAGGGCATTCTAATAAACTCGTAATGCCCATCGGGCGTTACAAACGCTGTCAAGTGTTTTGAAGTTTCAGACATGCACAATTGGTAATAGCCCGACATAAGGTCTAAGGACGTATAATATTTGTATCCAGATAAATTATCTAGTTGGTCATCAATTCTGGGGAGCGGATAGTGTTCCTTTATAGTTATCTTATTGAGAGCTCTACAGTCAATGCACAGTCTATACTCCCCAGATTTCTTCTTCACAAGGAGTATAGGAGACGCATAACTAGAAGTTGACGGTCTAACTATGTTGGATTCTTCTAGTTCCTGTACCATATCACGGACTATCTGTCGTTCCACGTATGGCATACGATATGGTCGATAAACAACCGGTGTGCTGTCGGTTAATTTAATTTCCATCTCAGTATTATTAATACAACCTAACTCCTTAATTGAAAAAGCAAAACAATCCCTGTATTCATTTAACAGGTGGGTTAGACCTAAAAGATCGTTTTGGCTAATTTGGTCACTTACAGATATCATTTTACTATCTATAGGCATACTATAAGAATCATCACATTGTTCGATTTTGTTTACGTTATAACTCTTGACTTGAAATATGGGAAGAGCACGAGTTAAGAGAGTGCCTTTATTCAACGTAAAACCAGTTTTGATTAGCCCGTCTAATAGGACGGTTGATTTTCCATTAACTAATTCTATAATACCAGGTACTATTATATATGTCTTCTGAGGCAGACTGCAAAACCCAGGCTCTACCAGAATTTCCCCATCGTACGGTGGTATCGCATCTATAGCTACTTCAGAACGTCCGACTACTGTAACCGTCTCACTGACAAAAAGTTTAATATCTTTTAGGTTTTCTGTCATTTCGCTGTTAATTATCAATTTATCCTTGGTTTTATACACGACTATATGTATTTGTTCAGTAAACGTCTGACCTACCAGTAGAGGTACTTTTAAATAGTGGTCAGGAACTATCAATACTTCTACACGGGCTTTTACTAAATCTATCTCGATATCAATCTCGCATTTCCCTATGCAATGAACTACTGAATTTCCGAATCCTCTTAGTATAGGTAAATTAGTAACCGATGAGTGTAGGTTCAATGATTTTGATTCGGTTTCTCGGAGCATAGTTATTTGACTACCAAAATCAATAAAACAGTGCATACTCTGCCCATCAATTATTGCAGTTTTAAAATATTTCATATCGTTATTTTGTTCTTTCGAAATATTCATGACAGTTTTATCATTATCGGATTCCTGTTTGTTAGGACAATCGTTAACTAAATGACCCACTTTATGACACTGATTGCATCTTTTAATTGGGTGTTTACACTTGTAGTAGGGATGTCCCTCTGCACCACAATTGTAACATTTTGGTACCTTGGTGCCTACACTATCCTTTGATCGTTTACCTTCAGAGGTAGGCCCAGTCTGCAGAGGCACGTTTGATTTTTCGTTACGTTTTGCTACTTTTACATTACGAATATAAACTAATAATTTATCGGGTTCGCTAAATTGAACAGCTTCGGCACTAATTCTAACCGATCTGTCTTCTATTCCAAATAATATACAGTCTGTAGCATTTTTACCCGAAATATTACATTTATTTAACAAAACCATCTTTTCGTAATAATATTCCTCCAAATTATCCCCAAAACGTGCCTTACAGGCGAGCATCTCAGTTAGTAATCGACCATAATTATCATCACTAGGAAACGCTAACCTAAGTTTTTGTTGCCACTCTGTCCAAGAAAATAATAAACTAGGCAGCCCTTGATACCATTTCTGGGCAAACCCGGCTAACTTGGGCAGAGCATAATGAATTATTTGTCGTTCTGACCAATTATACATCTTTGCACATTCGTTAACTTTAGTGAGCCAGACATCGACAGTTTGATTTCTCTTAGAGGGATCAAACTCCGGCACTACGTTAAGCGTAGGGTATCTCTCGGAATTACCCTCCATGCGTATAGATTTAACAATTTCTTGAAATATATTAACTAAATTACTAGAGTCTAAACCAGCACTTTGAGTACCTGCCAATACCGGCGACGGGATGTTACCGGGTATTGCCGATCCACTTGGTTCATTCTCGCAACACCGTTCCACCGCAATCTCGCTGGTACTGGCCCTCGGTCTTGACGTCGGCTCGTGACGTGTTGCAGAATTAGGCGAGTTTAGTCGCCTCGTTCGTTCTGTGCTCCGTAAACTTCTATGGCGAGATTTACGGCTACGCCGCCTCTCTGATGGGGTCTCCGAATCAGAATCAACGGCGGATCCCCTGGTGTCTCTCACGCGCTTACGTGATCGGTGATTCGGCATAATTCTTACGTAGCTGAAAAATATTTACAAACAAGTATATGCTGCTAACGAATCAAGAACAGTTAAGCTTTAGAAAGAGGGTAATAACAGAAGAAAAGAAAAAAAGAAACATCATGATTATGTAATTATCTGTTATGAAATTTAAAATAACTTTTTTTTTTATTGAAGTTAACGGATAATAAAATCTCAAGGGATATGTCACCTTTTTATGAAATTATATTACCGATATGAAACTATTACTGATTACTCGCTGATGATGCAGCTTTATATTAGCGAAAATTGTTTCAATCGTTTTTGAATTTTATTCGTTACAAATCTTTCCTTTTTGTAATGTCAGTATAGATATACCTATTTGTTGCATAAACGTATATTGAAAAAAAAAATGTTTTGCAATTTGACCTTTAATAAATGGGCGTCGACTTGTCCACCAAAACCGCAGTGTTTTGGTTTTATCCCACTTCTGAACTTTTAGCAATTTGCAGTAAATAACACCTCAGTTCTACTTTTCACAATCGCTTTTATTAAACACTTTATCAGTTGTTTACTTTACAAGACTTGCTCCTCGAATGAGCGTGTTCGCATGACCAGTGTTCTCAGGTGGGGGTGAATGAATGAATGAATACATGAATGAATGAATGTTAGAGTGACCGATATGAATGAATCACTAAAGTGAATGACAAATGGGTCAATACACCATCTTATATTATGCGAACACGCACATTAAGGGGCCGATACTTCCTTATAAAACTTAAATAAAATATATGGTAATTATAATAGTCGCTAACACGTGTAAGAACAATTGCGGACACATTTTTTTTATACTTGAGGAGCATATCAATATTTGTTTGACTGAACTTTTTATACCAATTTACACATACTCACGCTTTTCATCCCCGACGGGGTAGGCAGAGGCGCAACTAGTGCACCCACTTTTCGCCGAGCGTATTCCGTCCCATGATGTGATAGGAGGCGAGCCTATCGCCATATCGGGCACAAATTCCAGACTCCGGGCTGATACTGAATAGAAAAATCCAATATCAATTTGCCCGACCCGGGGATCGAACCCGAGACCTCAGCATTGTAGTCGTACCGTAATACAACTACGCCACCGAGGCAGTTATACCAATTTATTTTATAATTATTGAATAATGGTATTGGAATACTATTGTTTCATATATATATTGCCTACAACTACATATTGTCTGTAACATACAAAATTAATTTAAATTTTTACAAATCAAATCAAAAAGAAATGTACAGGTCTTTCAAGTTTCAACCCAACCTGATGAAACGTTTGACCGACATCAAAACCAGTAATTAATTTCGATCATTAAAATACTAAGCTTTCATGGAGTAACTATGAACTCTATATTGTTCTCAAAGAAATTTTAAACAATGGTGAAACTATAACCCGGTTATTAAATTTTATTGTTATTGCCGGGTCGTGTGGGCGACGATCGGAGTTTGAAGGAAAATTTCTTTAAATCTAGTTTTTTTTATACGACGACGGTAATGTGATCCTTCTGCACCTGATGGTAAGCGGAAAGAGTTCCAGATAGAGACTAGAGTGTTGACTGACGATTGATTATCAGTCGACACAATTATGCCGGCGTGTTTGAACCGGATACCTACCTACTGGTGGTAGGTCTCTCACATGCACTGGTGGTAGGACTCTCATATGTAAGATTCCGTCTGGGTGGGTACCACCGCAATGTCTATTTCTACCGCCAAGCAGCAGTGTGCATGCACTGTTGTGCTTCAGTTTGAAGGATATTGTAGCCAGTGTAACTACTGGACATAATGAGACTTAACATTTTATGTCTCAGGATGACGAGCGCAGTGGAATGCCACACAGTACTTTGTAATTCAAGGTGCTGGATGGTGTTGGTACTGTTTATGGGTGGTCGTATCGCTTACCATTAGGTGAACAGCATGCTCGTCTCGTCCTTCGATGCCAAAAAAATATATATACACAGGCTGATCCCGGAACGCGGCACACTTACGTGGGCCACTATAGCGGGTTTTAACACCTTAGGTACAGTGGTCGCTATCCGGGCGGTTACAAACTATACCCTATCAGCATAATCTAGTTACTCTAATGTCGGTTTTATACTTATTTCTTTGATATGAGGTATTGGGTATAGTAATGTTCATGTTAGGAAACTGTTGTTGATTTGCATATATACTTAGGTAGTGCTGAAAGAAGATGTATGTCGCGAAAAATAATAATGTAATTTTTATCCTTGTAATAAAAGTTTAATGTTAACAAAAATATCATTATATTTACATGTTCGGTTCAACGTCGCCCTAGTCAGATACCCACGAAGCGATATAACATTTCCCAATACATAAAATGCACATTTATGGTAGACGCGGTTAAACGTAGTGTCGATATTATTTGAAAAATTGAGGTTGTTGGGCCGAATGTGTTGAGAAAAATATATTATTTTCTTAATAAAATTATTTTCAATTACTTATCAATAACATTTGTTAAATTTGCTTCTTAGTTATACCAGAAAACTAAGCCCGAAATTCGTATAATAAAACATCTAAGAATCCATTCCCATAAGTGACACTAATTTCCAATCTCTGTAATCTAAGCCAAGTACTCTGGGAGCCTGTATGGACCACCAAGGCGGTACATTCGCAGTTGAAGTGACCGACGGCGCTTGGTGGCCGTCGCCCGACCCACGTCTAGACAAATGGCGCTACCAATGTGGCTGGGTAGAGTGAGAATGAAGCGGGATTATATCGAGTTTTATTATATGTATTGTGTAGATTACATTATTTTTTTATTAATTGGATTATTAAATTATTCAGAATAAAGAATGGAAATTAATAAAATTTATGGTTTGATTTGGTAGGTACTTTCAAAGAAGTAGTGGGCACTGTGTACATATTATTATAATAACTCGTACTGTAGTTGGGAATTTCCGGAGGTCTTCTGTAATTATATCATAAAGAAAGTCGCCAGAGTAGCTGGTGTTAAAGATAGATTAATATGAAATGTAGAGTCAAGAGTAAAGCTACTGTCATACTTACTATAAAATATTTAATTCTATGATAAAACGCGTTTTTTTCATACTATTCCTTATACTTAAGTCAATTCTAAACTCGAAAGCTTCTTACTCAATAACCGAATTTAAACCCGAACCCGTAGTAGTGCCATCCTGTCGGTAATATTTACCTAAATCCGGCAGATTTTTTTACCGTCGCGACTACTTGCGATCTGTTTTGCCTATGAGTTAAGTGCCGTGGCAAATTTTTACTAATTCACCTTTTTTTACAAGCCTTTTTTGTTTAAAGGGTTGGTAATTGGCAGTTTGTTTGTTCAGGATTCGGTAATTGCATAAGGACTCCTTGGTAATGTGATCTTTGCATATAAAAAGGTTTTATGGATTTTAAACATTCATCATCATCATCATAAATAAAAAAAATAAAAAAACATCATCAGCCACATGACGTCCACTGCTGAATATAGGCCTCCCCTAAAGATTTCCAGACGGACCTGTCAGAAGCGGCCCGCATCCAGCGTGTTCCTGTGACCTTTACAGCAATGATAATAAAGTTGTATAAAAATTGAGACATCAAATAAAAAATATTGCCTCTTAAAATGCTTTAAAAATAGAATAGATTGATTAATAAATTAACTAAATTGAAAATTAATTTTAGTTATTTATGGATATTATGTCTCATTCCGAATTCAAATAAAATACGACCAACGGCTATCAAGAACAGCTGGTGCAAACGGTATTATGTAAGAACTAACTTTTGCTCGCGGCTCCGCCTGCGTTAAAAGTTTTTCCGGGATAAAAGTAGCCTCTGTGTTAATCCAAGGACACGATCTACCCGTATGCCAAATTTCATCAAAATACGTTCAGTAGTTTTTGAGTGAAAAAGTAGCAAACATCCATACATCCTTACATTCCTACAAACTTTTGCGTTTATAATATTAGTAGGATTTTCAGATTCTTTCCTTATAATGAAAATACACTTTTCATGTCGGTTTTACAAAGATTTACATACATACATAGTATCACGCCTCTATCCCATAGGGGTAGGCAGAGACCATGGATTGCCACTTTGCTCAATTCTGGCAAAAAAATTATTGTACGAATTCAATTGACAATGTGGTGAGATTAACTTTTTTTATGTGGCAATGGCCTGAGTATAAAATCGTGCAAAAACTTAGGTTCAATCCTTCTGGCCTTGTCTTGTACGTCTTTTCAGACGATTCAGTCATTGTCTGTTGGACCTGCATTTTATTTCGTGTCTCTATAAGCCAATTCTAGAGCGAAAAGCTCTGTAGAATAAAAAAAAAAGATTTCTGTAATACTAATTATAGTATAATAGCATAGGAAAACCTTCTTATCACAAAAAAAAATCACAATCAGAGTTGTACATAGTTCCAGAGATTAGCGCATTAAAAAAAACAAGAAACATCTTCATAATATGATTTCATAATTAATTAGACTAATCCTCTGAGACAGCCCGTGTGATCGTAAGAAGGACACTCCTGCCTGCTCCCTCCAAGATAGTCGTGAGTATGATATTCACATCGAATGTTCTCAAGATGAGAACCGCACGAGTGTCGGATCCAAACCAAATGTGCAACATAAACAATGCACGATGGGAATGGATGCGATTGTATGATTGCAGTCGTTAATGTTTATGGTTTATTGTCGTGTTTATGGCACTAGCCACTTCCCGCGATGTCGCTTGTCACATGTGCTGGGTCAAATTGCATCAAAGGGTAGTTTTATAGGTCACATTTGGGCGCGTATGGGCCAAAGGTGCGGTAAAATTAAACGGAATTTCTGGTTCTAAGATTTTTCATATTTTTATGCGTTAGTCACATATTAACTGTTGGTCGATACTAGACAGTCTATGCCCTGTGGAATGAATAGGCTGGCTCTATAGAGAGTGTACCAATATCTCATAGAAAAATAATGTGGACGGGTGTTGGTTGTGTAAAGTGTTCTGCTCTTTCGTTTACTATTTTTTTTTATGGCTTTGAATGACGAGACGACCATGCCGTTCGCCTGATGGTAAGCGATACGACCACCCATAAACAGTAGCAATACCATCGAGCACCTTGACTTACAAAGTACTGTGTGGCATTCCACTGCGCTCGTCATCCTGAGACATAAAATGTTAAGTCTCACTATGTCCTGTAGTTCCACTGGCTACAATTTCCTTCAAACCGAAACACAACAATGCATGCACACTGCTGCTTGGCGGTAGAAATAGACAGTGCGGTGGTACTCACCCAGACGGTCTCTTACATATGAGAGACCTACCACCAGTAAGTATCTAAGTATTAAGTGTATATCTTAAAGAATTTCAGATCAAATTATTTCATGATTCCTGAGGGGTTGTGCACTCGTATGAGAATTACAGTTTATTGCCTATTTTGCTAGTATATAAATGGACTGCTCTAAACAAAATAATCAACTAATTGTATTTGGTTTTTCTGTATCATGCTCTGTAGATAGATTTTGAAAAGGGCAACATTACAGTTTCTTGCTCGCTCTTCTCTGGTGAAAACTGCTTTCCGAAATGATGGCCGAGTTAATATTGACGGAATCTAAGTAATGTATAACATTTTATGGGTTTGAGTAAATTATTTAATTCCATTTCATTTCATTTTCTGATGGGTCTTGTACGAGCAATGTCATTTTCGTAGAACCCACAAATCACATCTACTTCCAGTTCCTATTTGACGCGCTGGTCAGTAGCGCATGTTAGTGCTGACTCCTGAAATTATTGCTTTACGTTCATTGATATATTAAAAACCCGTGTTTACGTTGGATCTTGTGTATTAGTTGTAGTACTACCTCGGTCAAGCAAGTTATTTGTGTGAACCATATGCATCTTATTGCGTTTCCAAACATAAATTATTAAAGTTATTGTTCTTAAAGATTAAAAATAAAACCTTCTTCCTTTTAAGTACCTTCTAAGTTCTACTTACTACAACTGACTCTATAAATGTACCGAATGAGTATAATATATTATGAATGAATTATTTTTCATTAGTTTGTAAAAAAATATATATTAATTATCTCTCGTTCTTGTTTTATAGTACACAAATCAGTCAACAAGTAAACATGTGTATTAGTGAGTAATTACCGGTAGACGCTAGTGATGTGCGCGACCGCTAGTGATGGGGTGTTTGTTTACCTGACGACATTTCCGGCGCACGTGCTTGTAACACGAGTCGCTCGCCTCACTAATGCAGTAAAGTGCGTCCTGGTTAGAGATGGGATTACGTAAGTTGATATCGATAAAACATATGTTGCACTTACGGACGATGAGAAATCATAAGCTTAAAGAAAATCATATTTGATTACGAAGGCAATTGATATCGGGAAACTTGGATTATGACGCGAGAAAAAATAAAATTATGTTTTATAGGGGACACCCGGGTTTGAACCGGGGACCTCTCGATCTGCAGTCGAATGCTCTACCACTGAGCTATATCCCCACATTCTAAATAGATCGAAATAGACGATCGGCTATGACAATATTTTTCATTTAATAATATACTATAGTAGGTATTATGTATGTCATCAAAAAAAACGTCTAGCTGACGTAATAGTACGATATGTTAGCGAGTTGGACACAGTTCTAAATATTATGATCGCTTAGTAGCAAAAATGTTGCAGCAATGTTACTAGGATGCGTATCTCTTATTATATTGTATTTTGCCTTTTGGTAGATATAAATTAAATTGAATATTACACTTTCTGATTCTGTGTAATATATAATTCGGTTATACAGTAAACATATTTTACAAATATGTTGCAAATTGCAATCAAATTTTAAAAATTTAGATTTGAGTTTTAAGAACATAAAAGAAACATAATATATTTTACACATATAACATTAATTATAATTATTATCGACATCGATATTTCCATGAGTACATCACTACCGATCCTGCGAAGAGGATGAGCGGTAATGCACTGTTTACAAGTTTAGTACATCGACAATCAGTTAATTGCCGACACTACTGTTTCTTAGATTTTGTCCGACGCACTAAAAGCTTTTACACAAATGAGTTCGCATTCAATTAAATGTATAAGACTGAACGGTAATTTAATATACCTATTTAGAGGACACGTGTAGTGTAAGGTTTTTGTGAAAATATGTACGTGGATTTTTAATACGTAATAATTAGGACATATAATTTTAGAATTTTAATTTTGTACACATTCTTAAACTGCTCATTTACGTGGGTGGTCAGTAAGATTTTTAGGTAAATTTACATTAATTATGGTAAAATTATTGTAAAAAAATATTTCCTTGTCCCATTGTTTCCATGTCGTTATATAAATTCTTAGTTAGTCGAACGTAAAAGAAAATGATTTATTAATTAGCTTCGCTTTAAAATAGGTTACAAATTAATTAGACTTTCCTCATTAATAGTAAAATAATACTTTCAATTACCGAGATTTTTTTGTTACTTATTCATTATGTTTAAGATATTTTTTCACCGTAAAACAGCAATAATTATATAATACTAGCTGTTGCCCGCGGCTCCGCCCTTGTGAATGAGTTTTCTCGGGATAAAAGTCCCGCTTTATATTTTCCCGGGATAAAAAGTAGCCTAAGTTACTCCTTATTACATCAGCTACCTGCCAATAAAAGTTCCGTCAAAATCGGTGCAGCCATTTTAGAGATTGGCCGGAACAAACACACAGACGACAGACAAAAATTGTAAAAAATGTTATTTTGGTGTATGTACCGTATATATATTCATATACATGTAGCAAAAAACGGTTATTTCAATATTAAAAACAGACACTCCAATTTTATTTATATGTATAGATTAGTACATCAACTCTACCGCGTTTTATACTCGAAATACATTTGAAAGTCCCATTCACATTTAGATTCAGTTAAAACGCGAGAGTCCTCGGTGGCGTCTTAGAAAATTCTTCGTCCGGAAGTAGAAGCTTGGCATTTTCATAATTTCGCTCCATGCAGCCCCTCTGGAGCGCGCCACGCCACCTTCCGAGCATTCATATGTTAATTTTATTGAAGAACATGTCAAATTGTGTGGACATGGCTCTTGTTTTATTATGAATGTTTTGCGTGGTTATACTAGTAACTAGATGAATGTTTCGTTCACCTGGATAGACACTGTTGCGTTGTCTATTCCTGCCGCAACGCAGCAGCGTTCAAACACTCCACTAGCTATAACACTGGGCAATTTGAGATACCATATCTAATGTTTTAAGAAAACGAGTGTAATTCATTATAATGTAATTTGTAATTATAAGTTCTGATTGGGGATGCTTTACATATTTTCCTCCACACGTTATGCAAACCTTTATCGTTCACTTGAATATTTTACCTTCAAATAAGATTAAATCCATAATACATTATGGCGCGTACATTTTTATATTCTCTTTTTGCCCATCTTAAAACTATAATCCGATTGAATTTAGTAGCATTTTTATTGATCCCGGTAACAGCGTATAATTTTTATATTTCACTAGCCTTTGCTCGAGTTTTCGCCCGCGTGAAAGAGTTTTTCCGGGATAAAAATCCTGCTATATCTTTTACTGACATAAAAAATACCCTTAAACCTTCATATGTTTTCAAACTATCTCCATACCAAATGTCATCGAAGTCCGTTTGGTATTTGTTGAGTTTTTAGCGTACAGATGCGGCGGCGACTTTGTTTTATATTAAGGAAAGATTCTCCATACTAAATTATCCGTGGAGCGCGCAATTTGTCGGCGGTGATTTCGCGGGCACTACTTTCCAACGCGACTCCTTCCAATCACCCACCTACTGCGCAGCGACGAGTGGACCACACTCGAATTAGTGTTAGGACTTTTACGAGAAAATCGAAGTTGTCTGAAGCACGTAACTTTAAAAAGAAAATAGTTTAGCTATTTTCTTTTCCCTCACCTGGATTTTCAAAAGTTTAGATACTAAATAAGTATTATTCTTGTCCACTCATATGAATTTTCGGAAAGGAAATGTTTCAGGAAAGCAGCTTGAATGATAATTCGAAACTTGGCCTACGCGTTGCAGTTTTCATTCAAATCCTTTCAACAAGATGCGTAATATATTAACAAATATCGAAGTGTCTAAACTAGGTACTTTCTGTACTTTTGGATGCTTTGTATAGGTAATCTAATGAGATAAGAAGTTCCTGTTGTGATTGTGAACTCAAGTCCTTTCGTTCTTTATGAGTTTGCCGTTATAGGAATTTACAATGAAGTGTGCACTGAGTGGAGCAATGAAGATTTGGAAATACAGTTCAGAAGTGATTCTGACTTCCCAACTGTTATTGCCTATTGGATTTGTGGGTAATGCTGATAGACATACTCTTCTGTCATTGGACGTAGAGGCATCATAATTGTATATTCTCAAAAATGGAAGTATTAATATAATTTAAAGATCGTATGTTGTTGTATCTACGCATACTCACGCCTTTTATCCCCGAAGGGGTAGGCAGAGGCGCAACTAGTGCACCCACCTTTCGCCGTGCGTTTTCCGTCCCATGATGTGATAGGGGGCGAGCCTATCGCCATATCGGGCACAAATTCCAGACTCCGGGCTGATACTGAATAGAAAAGTCCAATACCATGTTGTATCTATTTATCTTTTTTTTTTTATTGCATTGTATGACGAGCATGCCGTTCGCCTGATGGTAAGCGATACGACCACCTATAAACAGTAGCAACACCATCCAGCACCTTGACTTGCAAAGTACTGTGTGGCATTCCACTGCGCTCGTCATCCTGAGACATAAGATCTTAAGTCTCATTATGTCCAGTAGTTATACTGGTTACAATGTCCTTCAAACCGAAACACAACAGTGCATGCACACTGTTGCTTGGCGGTAGAAATAGACATTGCGGTGGTACCCACCCAGACAGCCTCTTACATATCTAGTATTCAATTAAAGTGTTTTCGTGAACAGTACAAGTCTGACTTATCAACTAGAACATAACTTGTTTTGTTCACTGTTCTTTATTTACATTTATGCAGGTACTGTCGTGTTACTGAGGTATTCAATATTTATGTCATATACTACTTAGTTCTATGTTAAAGAAGCTTGATTTTAAATATTATTAATAACTTAATTGAAATCTTGTCCCTAAAATCATATTATTATGTGTTAGTAAAGTTATCGTGCCGTGATAAATGCAGAGTTTATTTAATTTCTGATACTGTATTTAGTGATGTGATAAGAATAAAGAAGTAAATCTTAATTTGTTTTCACTGACCTTATCTCCTTTTTAATTATTTTTAACGAATTGCCTCTTTTGTACTCCAACTCCTTTTTTTTTCAGATTGTAGCAGAAATTATTATAATTGTTAGAGACCAGTTTATCAGTGATTGTCACTTTTTTACATTTGGCTCTCAAAATGTTTGACAAAAGTAAAATAAGGGCTAGTTTCACCGGTTTCTAATAGAGTACCAGATAGCCATCGGGCATATTATAACGCTATGTAACACGTAATTCTGACACATAACTAGGGATTTTTTCAACCAGATATTTCTAATCGAGATCTGTGAAACCAAAATTGTAGTATATATAACAGATTAGTTCTTAATAGGTTATCAGCAACTTTATCAGCATGTAGTAAAATCAGCTCTAATTATTATAACTTATCACATTGATTGGTAGCTTTATTGATAAAGGGATATGACGTATACATAAAAACCAAAACATAATTTCGAATAATCTTTATTGCACCTTCATAGAAGCTCTCTTAAACTATTTGTACTATATACAAACGTGTGTACTACGCAGAACATTACATTAACCATAATAGAATTATATTTACAACGATTAATAACTAAACAGTAACAATTCTACTAACTACATTAAATAGAATCTTTGGCTGATCTTTGGTATTATTTCCCATCTTTCCAGCGTCAAGGATTTATTTTAAAGAGCTAATATAATATAAAATGTACGTAATAGAGTTTTTAAAACGAAGAACAAAAATGATTTGATGGTAAGTTTCATAACAAAATGCCGAAGAGTGTTTTCGATTGAGAAGTTTGGTATAATAATACGCTGTTTCTGATGAGTCTGGCAACAGCCCAAAACTGATCATTGCGGCCTACTATACTAGTAACAGTGTAATCAATAATGCTGTAATGTACCAACACTAGTATAATAGAAAACAGCCATTATAAATTTACAATAAAATTTCAAACTACTTTTTAAATCGAACTTTTCGATTTAGAAGACGTAGATACAAATAATAATAAATACTTTTTAATTTTCTACTTCTATATTACTGGCCATACTTTCATTACTGTTTTCGTTAACTTCAACTGGACTTTTCTTTTCTACTGTCTTCTCTTTCTCTTTTTCTGAACTCTCTCCTTCTGTTCGGTCGATCGGGGTCCTGTCTAGGTCGCACGGCACAGACATGCCAAATGCAGGGTGGCCCGGGTAGTACATATACGATAGGGGTAAGTTAGGGTAATTTACCCCTAAATGAGGTCCATAAAGAGAGTGTAGGACAGCTTGGTTGTAAGATTCTTGTAGTAGAGCTTTATATTCGGGGTTTTTAGCAAAATCTACTCCATAAACACCGGCGAAATGTTTCAGAATCGGAGATCCTTCCATCAGCGGTGGAGTAAATAGGGGGTTTAGTGTCTTCCCTAGCATATGATTTTGGTATTTCAAGTCAGGGAGTGCTGGTTGTCCATTATTGTTGACTAGCACTTTGACGGCCACTTTCCTCGCGTGGTTCGCTGCCGCAGCCGCCGCAGCCAGCATCCCATTCTCTTGCATCTGCAGCTGCTTTCTTTTCGTCTTGTATCTTCTATTCTGGAACCAGATCTTGACTTGGGTCTCTGTAAGTTTGAGGCTTACGGCCAAGTCTGCACGTTCTGGGCCAGAGAGGTATCTTTGTTGGCTGAATCGTCTCTCTAGTTCGTAGACTTGTGCGTGCGAGAATGCTGCGCGGGATCTCTTCTTTCGGCCTCCGTTCTGGGAGTATTCGGTCATGGGATAGGCTGATGGTGGGGGTGTGGTGCATTTTCTATCGTAGTGGAGGTTGAATGGCTTGTAAGCGATGTCAGAGCTGGGCGAGGAGTTGGCGCGGCGGAGGGGCGAGCCCGTGTTGGATGAGCGCGAGTCATAGTCATCTGTAACAATAGAGATAAGGGTTTAATTTATTTTTTGGTAAATATTTAAACAGCTTTTGCTCGCGGTTCCTTATGCATTATAATATTATTATAGAAAAAAAAAATGTTTGCTACACTAATAACGATTTCCTTGAATGTAAATAAATATATCTTGGCGTAAGAGTCAACTTTTAAAGCCTATAAGAATGATAATTTATTAAGTAAGTCTACATATAAATATTGAAACATTATGATGAAATATATATGGAAATAATGATTGCACTTTATGCTACTATATTGAAAAAATTACATTAACATTCATGAGTCGTTTAAACCAAAGAAAAGTTAGTATCGAACTCGCGGCAACTCCAAACGCATTAGTTACCGCTCGCACAGAATCAATTATACAAGCCAGCGGCTCACGCCATTCGCTTGTAAGCGCTCACAATGGATCCATTACGCAAATTGTCCCCGCGCGAACCCCGCGCGTTCTCCGTACGACCCCCGCACCGGCCCCGCACGTGGCACGGTCGTTACCCGCCGGTCAAAAGAAAAGGGCGGACTAGTAACAATGTTTTTGCGTGTTACGACACCTCTATTGTATAAGTTTTGGGTTATTAGTTGCGATTTAGCTCTAATCGACGCGACTTTTTGTCTTAATGAGCGCTTTACTTAAATGGTTAAAGTTTAAAAGTCGTTTGTAATTGCGTATACTAGAATGAATTACCTTTATATTAATCATGTTTCTATAATTAGTGGTTTGAAGTGGTATTCATAATTTATGATTAATTTCGTGAAATTAATCATGCCAGTATTTAATAATATAAAGCTATATAGCGAACCTTCTAATTAAATTTCTGAATGCTACGGATTCCCGCCAAATAAGCTAAGTATAAATTACGTGAATAGGCTATAAGTCCTGCTGGTAGGATATATCTTGTATCCGACCGGATAGTGAAGACAAGACAACACACACAAGGTGTTTTTTTTTTTTTTTTTTTAGGTACGCGATCCTGCATTCAACACCGGGGGAAACCTGCGAATGGGATACTGGAGTCCCCCGGCTTTGCGACTGCAGGGGCCTGGGAGGGGAGTGGAGGAGGAATATGGAAGGGAAGGTGGGGGGAAGGGAGGAAGGTTCTCAGGATGGGCGGAAAGAGACGGTGCCAGGAAATGTTCGCGGGCCCTTTTCGGCCTCAATGTGAATTACAACCAAGAGGTATACACACTGATTGTGTGCCTCGGCCCGCGACTAATGTTCCCCCGCGCATGGGCGTGCATTGGGTGTGAAGACCCAGCGCACAAGAATTGCCTCGGGGGTTACACACAAGGTGTTAAAACCGGCCATAGTGGCCCACGTACCTAAGTGTGTCACGTTCCGGGATCAGACTGTGTATATCCAATTCAAACAGGCCGGCATAATTGTGTCGACTGGCGAGAGATAATCATCTCTTGTAAGTCGGCACTCTATCTGGATCCCACTTAAATTACCATCCAATTACCAGTAGTGGAGTCAATTTAACAACAAAAATAAAAATAATAAAAAAATTGACGGAAACATACAATAAGAAAACAAGTAAACTTCTTGCTGAGTTGTTGGTGTTGCCAGTAGGTTTTAGTGCCGATATATTAAGCAAGACTAACCGGTTAATATTCGCTTTTCTGGCAATACTGCATTTTTTTTTAACTTGAACCTTATGCGCCCCGCGTAAAAACGATGTCCGCTTAATGGACAGGTGACGTCATGGCCGAATCTGGCCAAGCGAATATTGACCGGCTAAGACGTTATTAAAACACGATACTTATGTTAAATTAATAATATGAAATTAAGTTAAGTTACTGTCTCCACTACCCACAAAAGCGTGTCAAATCGGCACACCCGAACCTAGTCATTACCAATTTGAATGCATCAATAGTGTATGTAATCGTCACTTAGTATAATGAGTGAGTTAGTGTAATGGCGCGAAGTGACGGCTAAGTGGAGACGTCGCTGCGCGGCACCACCACCGAGTGGACGCACCATTACGCACCTATTGTCACTGGCCGTAGGCGCGGTAAATGCGACGGATGACGCGTTTGAATTTCGAATCATTTTCTTTTTCAATTATTCATAGTATGTCATGTCAGCCAGTTTTATTATTCCTTTTCTAATATATTTTTCGTTTCTTTTTTCACCTTTTAAATGTTTTCAATAGTTCTACGACCTAGATTCTAGAGTCAGAATCTAAACTCTACATAAGACCAAACTGTGCTGTTTCTTTTACTTATTAATATCGTTTAAAGATGAAAAGGCCACGAATGATTTATTTAAAATGGTTCGCTCTACAGAAAGCTTTGAATAAGTTATCTTACTCATATATTTAAAACGTCCATTAAAAATGTACGTCAATTTAAATTGAACACAAAAAGCACAATTAAAATCCGATACAAGATCAACAAGAAGAGAAGAACAGAGCCTTTAAAATATGATGGAAAGGCTAAATGTAATAAAAACGAATAAGAGACAATGATATCTAGTGACGTTATCAGGTATTAAGATGCGCGAAAGAAAGAGTTAGCGCGCTATCCCTACTACGCACCCATTTAAATAATTAAAATATGGGGCAGGGAGCCCCATTTCTTAACCAATTTTATGGTTGATTTCATAAAAAAAAACTTTTTAGTATTATTATATTTGTTATTTAGATTTGTAGTATCTGAACTCAAATTGTATTCTCGCAGGACGATTTGTGATCAGCAAAAACATTGTTATACTTTGTTAAGTTAGGTTTAATTTTATTTGTATGTCATGTTTTATGTGTTTTGCTGTAATAAACAATTTTGAATTTTTATTATTCATTATGAGTAGAATAATTCTCAAAATCGAACATAGTAAAATACCCTTTTCAAATGCCAGGATTTAACGAAACTTTAAAAATATTATGTTCACCAGTAGTGTAGTTATAAGTATGTGTTTTTAAACGGGGTATAAATAAGCCAGTGGGTGACCTGAATGTCCCACTGTGTACTTTTTTTTGGATAAGAGTAGCCTCTTATGTTTATTCAAGATATGGTCGGCCTGTGTGCCAAATTTCATTTAAATCAGTTCAGTGGTTTTGAGGTTTACTTCGAAAAAGCGTCCAAAATTCGCACACACATTCGCATTTAAAAAAAATGTATAGTAGGATAGGTAATTAATTTTTAAAGACATTTAAAATGGAAACTGGTGGTAGGTCTTTCATATGTAAGAGTCCGTCTGGGTGGGTACCACCGCAATGTCTATTTCTATTGCCAAGCGGCAGTGTGCATGTACTATTGTGTTTTGAAGGACATTGTAGCCAGTGTAACTACTGGACATATTGAGACTTAACATCTTATGTCTCAGGATTATGAATTATGTATATAATACGCACGGCGAAAAGTGGGTGCACTAGTTGCGCCACTGCCTACCCCTTCGGGGATAAAGGACGTGAGTGAGTGTATAATTTAAACAACAGGTAACCTTATTTAATTTAAACCTTATCCTATCAATTCGACAAATATTCGTTTTTTGAATTATATTCTTAACATAGGTACATGTTTCGTGCAAATGCCAAGTTATAACTATTTTTTTCATTAAGTTACTTATCTTCGCATAACTGATGAACTATAGTTATAATAATATATTCAATTTTATTTAATTATGAAACAATTTAAGTATAGGCCCATAAATTTAATTAACAATGACTTTTTATAGATTAATTTATTACTGTTATTATAATATAGGTAATAAGATGTTAATTTTCACATTTTTCTTATCTCTAAATAATATGAAGCATTCAAAAAATATGTTCCGTGAGTCATGACAATAATATTTTCTAGAATCTAGATAATTTGGTTATACCATTTACGAAACTGAACTTTAACGAAACAAACTCAACACACCTGATAGTTCCGTGACTGGATAACTATTCTTCCTCGACATATCCAGCGCGCCATCTTCTCCAAATTCACGATAGCCGTTACAGTCATCGTAATACTTCATTTTCTCCAATCCCTCCTTCTTCACACACGATTCTTCCTTACAACACGCGGATTTACTCAAAAAGTTCCCGAAACTGTCCGAAGAATACATTGCATTTTCAAAATCGCATTTTTCATTCTCCTTTGTCAAAATATCGTTTATAGAAAACGGCGTTGTCAACGGTTCCTTATAATTTTTAAACTTGTGTTCCATTTTAAAAATTTAAATTTCGAACTGACCACCACCGCGCGACTCGCCTCACCGCAAAAGCGTTCCTCAAACGAATAAACTTTGCGTGATAGATTGCCCGCCTGTTTGACGTGTTAAGCCTTAGAGCGAAACAGATATAGCGGTGCTCGGGCGTGCTTTGTAGGCGTTAGAAAAAGGTAGAGATATTTTGGGGCGATCGTTTTTTAAAAAAGTCACCGAAGTAGCGTAAGTAGTGGGGATCGTTGAGTTTTTCTTGAAGATGTTTACGTGATTTCGATTTGATCGCTTAGCTCATGCGGATTGTGAGGACGATGCGAATTGGCGTTTTACGACTCGCCTGTTTATATTGGGGCAATAAAACGCGTTATTATTTGGTGTATATGAGAATATTAAAACATGTTGAGTATTTCTCTAACCTTCGAATGGTTTGCAAATTAAATTGTATTTAAGTGCTGATTTTATTAACTGAAGTCGATGCTGTAGAAAATTATCGTAACTTGTACTTTATTTATATTGCAATCAAATAAATCTGGAACTGTTTCGTAACAATAACTAACACAGCGTCCGTCAATTCAATCAATAATCGTCAATTGAATCAATAACTGTGGTTATAACGTGCGTAAGTAGGATTTGTTATGTTTAAATTTCAAGATTTATTTTCAATTCGTAGCTATCTATTCCCATAGAAAAAATAATACTTATTAAACCAAAACCTATTGAAACTAATCAAGTTCTCAAATAAGCTCAGGCGTAAAGTTTAAATACCTACGCAGAGTAAGAACAGTACAAGCCAATTCACATCGAGTCCGCAGCAATATTACACCGACCCATAACAACCGATTTCCTTAGGCGCTCGTCGTTAACACGACGCTCTATCGGTAAGTACTTGACAAGTGTCTATCTGTCCCTTTCGCACCTGCAGCTTCCGTCCTAATGCTAGCCTTTTCGTCCTTTTCCCCCACATAGTCCAATTTAAATCGACCAATAGCGCGCGCACACCGATTACAGTGGACCAATAAAAATAGTGGGAGAGTGGAAGTGTCAACATAAATTTTCTTTTTAATTTTTAAATTTGGAAAATTTTGTTTCTCGCCAGTTCGTTTTAAATGCGTCCGCCCGTTCCACTTTGTTGGATTGTTGGTTTATATTTAGATTTGTTTTAGTTGCCGTAGTAATTAATGTTCGATTAGTTTAAATATTAATAAGTATTTTTACTTTAATATTACCTAAGTCAGACTGGAAATATAAATTATGTACTTCAAAAATGAGAAAAACATGAAACCTCCGTGATGTTATACAGCTTGCAGTTACCTACGTATAAGACCTATCAACTATTTATTGAACTCAATCAGTGTAATTACTTGTTATGGTAATTAAACATAAAGAATACTGCAAGCACAAATTATTTAAGATTATAATACTTTTTAATACAGAAAAGAAGAAACCATTTTTGTCATAAGAATTAAGAAGTGAACTTTTGTCTCACCGTTTCCTTCACATGAATCAATCCGTGTTCACCCTTTTCGTAGTCTAATAATATTCGCTTGTACTATCATGTCTATTAGAAATGCCTAACAGAAAGCGAATATGTACTTAGCGTAATAAATATAATAATAATTACTATTTACTTGTTGACAAAACTACGAACAAATATTAGTAGGGAACTTCAAGACTTGTGTGGTGAAGTCGCCATTGAATATAATTTTATTTTTATAGCAGATATGAAAAACGAAAATTAGTAAATTGGGCCGTTTGGACATAATCTATCTATAATTATTCCTAAGTAATATAATGGGAACTGAAAGTGCATTGACTGCCTCGGTGGCGTAGTTGTATTACAGTACGGCTGCAATGTTGAGGTCTCGGGTTCGATCCCCGGGTCGGGCAAAGTGATATTGGGTTTTTCTGCTCAGTATCAGCCCGGAGTCTGGAATTTGTGCCCGATATGGTGATAGGCTCGCCCCCTATCACATCATGGGACAGAATACGCACGGCGAAAAGTGGGTGCACTAGTTGCGAGTCTGCCTACCCCTTTAGGGATAAAAAGCGTGAGTATACGTATGTGTGAAGGTGCATTGCTGACTTTTGAGGCAAGAAAAGGAGATTATACCTTAAAGTTATAAGCCGCTTTAAACTACACAAAAGCTGTGACTATAAATTGGTTTTGGCAAGACACCGGTGTCACCTCGGTAGAGTAGACCTAAGTATCAATGATCTATATATAACAATAGAACTGTATAGGTATATATCTACACTATTTACAACGATTATTTGACTGCCTCTGTGGTGTGTGGTGGCGAAGTTGTATTGCGTACGAGTTACGAGTACGATTTTCGCGCTCAGGTCCTGGGTTCGAATTCCGGGTCGAGCCAAAAACATTGTGACTGGGTTTTTCAATCTTGACTCGTCAACGCCCGCGGCGGACACCGGCGTCCGGGTATATAGGGTAACCACGTATATATCTATATATAAGCGGGCGTTGAAGGGTTAAAAATTACTCAAACGTAGCTCGGAGTCAGGAAGTTTTCGGTGTGATACCCCCGTGCCTCGAAAAGCACGTAAAGCTATTGGTCCTGCGCCTGATCTCTCTCCGGTAATGTCGGATTGCCGTCTCACCGGACTATGAGAGTGAAGGAATAGCAAGTGTATTGCGCACACACTTGTGCAGTATAATATCTCCTGCGTACCTGGCTGATCTCCGTTGATATTGGCCGCCGTTTTTCGTTTTGTTTTTTGTTTCGCTGAGGATTTCATTTTTCATTTACAACGAAACTGTAAAAAGTAACTCTACTATTTACAATACGTTGATAACATTTCGTTCTTCAACAGACACAAGTATGTGAATTATTGGAACACTTTAGCAAACTGATTTTACAAAATCCAACCGTTCACAACCATCCATAATGTTTTCACATATTTAGTTTATTATTAACTTCCGCCGCACAGCCGCGGCTGTAGCCTAGATGCGTTTCTCCAAGCGTTTACGCCAACATAAGAATAGAAACAAATGTATGGGAATGACGTATCCTTGCGCGAGACCTGTCGATAAGATATGTCATCCGCTACATTATTTCCTATTCTGTTGGCGTTGTAGAAAAGCATCTTGGCTACAGGCCCTGGTGTGTATTCATTTGATCCTCGTATGAAGTGGTTACGGGAACAAAATTTTTAGGCAAATGGCAGAATGGCCTTATGCCCGACGTCTATCTTTCCAGGAAATCTAGTTACGCACAAAAATCCTGTTGGTAAAACACACAATCGAACGATGAATCAAATCAAGACATCTTTTATCACATTATAGCATAATCACCAAACTGTCTATAATTTCCATAGAGAAACGACAAAACTAGTCAATAACCTAGTTATTCGTTTTAAGTGAGTGCACTAAATAATAATACCTTATAGGATAAAGAGTGCTCTATCGTGGTTTTATATTTCATTAACTGATGTTCGGTTGAGATGAGTGGATATCAAACGATATCGAGTGGCCCATAGACATAATTACTTTTAGAAGTGAACCTGGTTCTGTCATAGACAATTTTTTTGAATATGGAATGCCAAAATTTGGTTATAGGTATAATAAAAGAAATGACGTTGAAAAAATAAATGTGTTAAATGATGACCGTTGAACATAAAAACCTTTTAATGGGTGAAAAGATAATTCTTATGTTAGAGTTTCTTTTTAGGCCTGCGCTAATATGCTGGCTTCGTAATGTCTATTAATTTTGTATTGATCTTGTCTTGATAGTAACAAGTCACCTCAATGATGAATCGAGCGGGTTATCTGCCTGCTAGTAAGCTAAACGATAACTCTTAAACAATAACAACACCTTCCAGAGCTATGAAGTATAATTTATTACATTGCATAGTAATGCGCTCGTCACCCCGTTCGCATAAGATGCCTATCTTTATAATTATGTGTGGTTAATCAGTGGTGTCTTTAGGGGGGGGGGGGGGGGGGGTCAGGCAAACCTCTGGGGCCTCGTGCTTAGATGAAAGACCTAGCACGATAATTATCCTCTTTTTTAGGTCACCACCCTGTTTACTAACACCTCTTTCGTACCTACGAAATTGTTGAATTTGGGGACCCTTATTTATTTTTGCTCCCGCCCGGGGCCTAACGTTAACACTGGCAAGGGGACAAAACCGATAGACACCCGTATTTATACTTTTTGTCTGCATACATCTAGTTTTCAAGGGTGTCGGGTTTGCCCGAGTGTTTTGCCCATCTCTACATACATACATACACAATCACGACCTTTATCCC
The DNA here is from genome assembly GCA_947568825.1 of Sphinx pinastri. Taxonomy (NCBI): domain Eukaryota; kingdom Metazoa; phylum Arthropoda; class Insecta; order Lepidoptera; family Sphingidae; genus Sphinx; species Sphinx pinastri. Next base: position 14,184,724 of record OX387624.1, on the reverse strand, counting down.
CGAAGGTGTAGGCAGAGGCGCAACTAGTACACCCATTTCTCGCCGAGCGTATTCCGTCCCATGATTTGATATGGGGCGAGCCTATAGCCATATCGGGCACAAATTCCAGACTCCGGGCTGGCTGGGCTATCTGTACTAATTATAATAATGCATTACAGTAAACCGATGAAGGTTAACCTCTTTGCTGACCTATCTATTCAATTTGCCGTATCTGTACGAATTAAATATCTACGGAAGCCCCGAGTGTCCGCTGTAAGTGGTTGTAAGTGGCATGTTTGCGGTCTACTGAGCCACATCCATTCAATATACGTCATAATGAACGTTTAATAACGATAATCAATCAAAGGGTTTGGATTTAGTTCAGTCTTGTACAAAAATTGTGTTATGACTAGTTTAAATTATTATATCTAGGTAATATCCTATTAATGTTTTAAGACACATTATGAGTTTATTGGTTAAAGTTTGAAAGTGGAATGTTGTGAATTGTGTTTTTTTTTTAATAACGCATACATCATTTGGATTTGGATGACATTTAGCACAATAATAAATTCTGCAATATAACATAACCTCTAGTTTAAATAAAGTAAACCGCTGCTATGAGATTTTGGAATAAACTCATTGGGTGGTAATGTCACGCATAAACTTATTATTACGATATTGCTTATATCAGATATTAGTTTATACAATTAAGGGCCTTATCAATAAATAATTTTAATCAAAAAATAACTCATTGTTAAATTATTGGATTATTGGATACATCGCCGTGCGTCGGAAAACACCTAAAGCCTCTGATCCTGCGCGTGGTCCCTCTCCAGTAATGTCGGATCAGTGTTGCCAGATGAATGGATGGATGGTTGTCCGATTTGACAATTCGAAGTACAGAAAAGTCGTTCAATCCTGTAGCCTGTAAGAAGATTAAGGGCAAAAAAAGCTAAAAATGACTTCAAAACCGGGATTAAAACGCGAGCCGTTCGAGATAACCTAAATGGCGGCTAGTCGTCATTTGCAATGTTTTGTTACCCCAACACCCTCCAAGGTAGATAACCTAAATGGCGAAAAATCGATTAATTTGACAACACTGTGTTGGATTGCTGTCTCTTCGGACTATGAGAGAAAAGAAACAAAGAGAAAGCATCTGTGTACCTATTGCGCACTAAATTTGTGCGCTGATTATAATATTTTCTCCTGAGTACTTGGCTCATATCAGTTCAGACTCGTCGCCGTTGCCAAAATTCGGCTAGGGGGATCTTTTTTTTACTTATCTCTTTGACCTGCATGTAATTAAAGGTGACCAGTACAAACAGTGATTGGTCAAACATTCAATGACCTTTTCCAATAATTGTACAACATCCATAAAGATTTGCTGGCGGATGATTACTGTCATGATATTTTTTTTTTGAATAGACCTACCGGCCAGTAGCTTGACGCGAGTCGGCTTTTCTGGCCACACCGGACTTTCGGGTGAACGCTTTAGGCGCTCGCAACCCTTGATTTAAGTAACCATGCTAAGGGCAACCCACTAACGGGTTACCAACCTCGGCTCAGAACGGTCTCTGCGAGAGGATCAGACATCAACGATTAGTGGGGAAGGTTGGTGTTTAACCTAATCCTATCCATTTATTTCGTCGGCACGCGGGCTGGAACTGATAGTAGGGTTGGGGAGGGCGACGGGGAACGCGGCGAGATCCTCGGCGGCGAGGACGGAACTGCGGTCGTGTGGAGTGTAGGAGTTTTAGGAACTCGTTCTTACTGCGAATGGCCAGAGTGATATCGTCCTCTGGATCGGTTAGGACTGAACGCGGCCGTCTCCATTTGGCGCGGTCGATTGGAGTGTATATTGACACTTTGCGGACTAACGTATTTGGGTGATTTACCGCCCGATATTTAAAATTATATTTTTATGAACGTCTATTACAATAAATCCTTACAGAATACACAATTCTAAACTTCATTTTTCTTTAACCTGCCATAGTGCAACTATTGCTTACGTGTTTGAGAGAAAAAAAATAATGCAATTACAACCACATTCGTGTGTTTAAACTACAAAGCACAAAGGAAAGATCAACACAATTGCCTAATAGAGTATTACCTCGTTTAATTACCATCAAACGGTTACCAAATTAATTTCGAAAACTCAATATCTTCGGCGGGCTTTGTTCTCAAAGCGATTTTTATTCCGTAAACACTTGCTAACAAAGAGCTCATAATTAGCTAAACGATTTCACCCCGGAGCAACAGTTCGAACGGCGTGGTTAATGCATTTCCGATTTTAGTATGATCCAAACTCGGTTTTCATAAAAAGGGAACAATCCATTGATGTATAGGTATGGTTTTTTTTACATATCAATGGAACAATCAGATGAAATTAATGGTAAGTTAATAAATATTATGCACTTAGGTAATTTTTTAACGAATTATAATATTTATTGTTTACAAAGTTATTTGTTTCATTTGGATGAAAACTACAACAATTTATTTATTTATAGATATTGGGAAATCATTGTCATCCCTTGTTTCGCCGTAGTCGGATAAAAACCTTTATTTTTATAAATAAATGACAAGAAGAGCAAGCCGCTCGCCTGTCGATAAGCGACATGACTAGGTATTCATGAATAATAGCTATACCAACATAACTTTCGATTACAAAGCACTCCAAACCTTTATCATTTTGTTTCAAATTGACACAATGGCAGAATCGGGGCATGTCACCGCATTTATTCTGTGGCAGAGGGATGTGTCCAATTGGCTTACGTGGCTTAAATTTTGGGATCTCGGTTCCGGTCAATGATATTCAAAAATGTTACGGTACCTAATATAATACATACATACATACACACTCACGCCTTTTATCCCCGAAGGGGTAGGCAGAGGCGCAATTAAATGCACCCACTTTTCGCCGTGTGTATTCCGTCCCATGATGTGATAGGGGGCGACCCTATCGCCATATCGGGCACAAATTTCAGACTACGGGCTGATACTGAATAAAAAAATCCAATATCACTTTGCCCGACCCAGGGATTGAACCCGAGACCTCAGCATTGCAGTCATACCGTAATTCAACTACGCCACCTAGACAGCCACTGGTAATATTATAATCTTAGATTAATTATATAATTAATCTAAGAATATAATTTAATTTACACATTAAGTACAGGGAAATAGTTTCTTGTATCAAAATATATTTCTTATACTTATTACTTATTGTTCCTGTGGCATTCTATGGTCTTTTTTATGCGACAATCACTGGCTTGTTGTAGGTATAGTCTGACCAGGAAAAAAAAACTTTTCAATGTTGTAATAAAATATGGAACTAAATTCCTGCTCTGAAGTGATTGTATTTTTTTAAAGTTCGTGGTCAAGCTATAATTGTTGTAATGCTCTTCATTCGTACCAAACACGTAGTTTTTAAATAGCGTCCATCAGGAGTAAGTATAATTTAAAATCTGAATGAAATAGTTATTTTTTGCACTGAAGTAATTTATAAAAAGCGCCATCTATTAACTCAAACAACATAAAATCGTCAGTTGTTAAACAGGTTACCTTACATACAAGTTGGTTTAACTATTGGACACTAGATGGCGGATTCGATAAATTATATTTTTAAACTCCTCATTAAAATAATATAAATAATATTAAAATACGAATACTTTACATTGTGTATTTAAACATAAATTATGTATCAATAATGATTATGTTATTTATCGAATTATTCAATATTTTAAGTACTTTAAAGAATATGAACTTTTCTACTAGACGATAGATGGCGTTGACAACATTTCTACGCTAATATTATTTTCCACAACTATTCATAATTTCTGTTTTATTAAATATTAACTCTGCTGTCGCTGTGACCTCAAACTACAATTTTTAAATTAAGCATCATTTAAAATAGTTACTAAATTAATGAAATATATGATATTTTTAACATTCCATAATTTTTCTCCATAGTCAATCAGTATGACGTATGAAACAAACCACATGGTCGGGGCTGCGTCACGTATGACCGGCATATTATTTTGTGTGTAATTGATACGATAATCGCCCTCTGTTTTATTATACGCACGGATTTATGATCCATTTCGGTTAAATATTGGGGTGCGTTAACGATAGTCAAAGCTTTAAACTACGAACCTACGTATTTTGTCAGGGCTTATGTCGTATCTACCCATGTTTGCTATTATCTTCATCAAAGAGCTTCACGGTATTTTTCTTCAAGTTAAAGGAAACCATAACTAATAATGAATATACGCGTAACATAAGATTAAAGAAGTGTATGTACTATCTGCTATGTATTTGAACCTAAGACCTCCTTCATGAGTATGTTAATTCACCATACCATACCAGCTCTGTATTATGTACTGCCCACTGCTGAGCACGGACCTCCTCTACTACTGAGAGGGTTTAGGCCTTAGTCCACCAAGCTGGCCTAGTGCCGGTTGGCAGACTTCACATACCGTCAAAATTCTTATAGAGAAACTTCTGAGGTATGCAGGTTTCCTCACGATGTTTTCCTTCACTGGTAAAGCGAGCGATAATTCACAAAGAATACACACACAACATTAGAAAAGTCAGAGGTGCGTGCCCTTGGGTTTGTGAACCTGTGGACATTCGTCTCGGCAGTCCGTTCCGCTCCCAACTAGGCTATCGCCGCTTATGTTAATTTACTTATGATACAAAAAGGTTGCATTCATTTCATTATAGGTTCCATTATAATAGGTATGTTGAAAATAGATATATACAAATTATGTGGAAAATAACAGCAATATTATATCAATGATAAGTTAGTTCAACCATAATATACGTTGACTCTACAATGTAGCTCTAGAGTCTAGATCGATAATGGGACAAAATATTTGTAGGAGAACGCATTATAATTTTGAGATTATTATCTGCTTCTTTTGTGCTGAAATAAAAATTACTCATCTTGATGGAATATTATCCTTCTTATATTTACGCGAATGTTAGACATTGAAATAAAACTATTTTGCGGATTTTATAGCGGTTTTTTTTCTGCGTAGATCAGACCGTCATTAACAACTAATTTTTTAAAAATGTATATGTCGGAAGCTAGTCACACGGTGGCCATTAATGCGTAGCTAATACTTCGCAATAGTCATAATTGAAACTATCTCTTCAACTCAAGACTGTTTTATTGCTCGTTCATTACATGTTCACATGTTCAGAGGACAATACCTATGTCAGGATACATTAGAAACCCACTTGACACTTACTACGTTGAGAGCTAACCCAAAACTAACATAGTAACGACTTTAACAGGTAACTAACACTGAACTAGCATAGTAACGCTTTGATCATAGCTAATTGAACACTCAACTGAACATAACGACGATTGAACTAATACTGCACTAAGACTGTTTTAAGACTGATGCTTCAAATGCCGAGGCGCCCTATTTATACTCTCAACTGTCACTCCCACCAATAGTTTGACATTTCGACTTGTTTTCTTCAAGATTATTATTTCAAATTATCCGACCATCCGACACGGCCATTCTGACAATATGATCGTCCTCGATCATGCATTGGTTACAAAATAGACAGCACCCCCAAAACGCCCTCCCGCCATCACCTCCTAGTATCATAGCCAGAGAGAAGAAGTGACGGTAACAAACTCATGATACAGCTGTCAAATAGTTACTAAAACTGTATACAATGCAAACAATGCTTAACTAAGTGGAGATCAGTGCCACTGACGATTAGCAACAATTTCCTCTGGGAAGCGGCTCAGTAGCTGCACTGCACACAGTCCTCGAACCGGACCAGACACGTCACACGCGGCACCACCAACAGCGATTTCCAATTCTTGCAAACAGAAAATATACGCAGCAGCATCACATCGCTCGGCCATTCCTGGCCAAAACCAGATAAATTCAAGTAAACAGAAGGAATTAAAAACCCTGATTCATTACAAGATTTGACAGAAATCTTTACTCTCGCTTTGAACTAATCAACTTTCATTTACCTACAATGATTAAATCAAAGAAAATCTATTACAAAATGAGTTTCCAAAAATTACATTTCAATATCAAATGCATCAACCGTGAAACTCAGAGCACTAATTCGTATACTCGATTATCATCAAGCCATCTCATTAATCAAACCAAATAATTAAGCCTTGCATGTGACCTCTGGCTACACAGAGCCTAGTAACCTCCAGTTACTCTCATATGCGAACCCCCACGGGAACGCCGAGCCTCTCCCGGACTCTATGGTTTCTGCAGAAACCCGACCTCCGCCAGAGTTGACTGCTTACCGCGTACTCACGCTCGACCCCACTTAAAAGTAGGCAGCGATTTTTACTGAGCTACGGCTACACGACAACCTCTGGTACGGTCCACTCCAGATCAACATGCACACTTAATTACTGTCACTAGTACTTGTCTCTGCTTCAATTTCATCGATTGTGCTCTGATTTTCCGGCATTTTACGGAAAAGATCATCACGTAAACGTAATAACATTCTTCAGAGACGATATAGTTGAAAAGTTTACAAAAATGGCTGAAGGTTCATCTACAACACAAATCTTGATTTATTACTTGTTCAGTTTACTACACGAATTCATGAGACGCCAAATGATCAGACATCGTTCCTCCAAGTACGATCCTCCCGGGACAACTCCATCGTGCGTTCCAGTACTTACTTGTGCCACTCTGCACAAAGTTTCCAGGACAGCCTCCATCGTGCGTTCCCCACTAGGACACGCATACATAGAGCTTCCCGTACTTGTGCCTCGTCTGAGCACAAACCGCACTAGGATACGCATACATCGAGCTTCCCGTACTTGTCTCTCCCTCGATCACCAAGCAATGTGTTGACTATTACTCTAATCAACAGCCTCATCTACTTTGTTCTACCATTGAACGTTTCAATCACAACTTGGCCTTCAGGCATTTTTACAAACCATCACAGGAACAAATAAAACCTCAACACATACGATAGAATGAAAACTTCTCCCCCGAGTGCAAGAATCTTCCTTGCGGAGCTGCAAACTTATATAGGGCCACCCTAAGATTGACAGTATTCAAACGTCAATTGACGATCAATAGAGGCCTTCCCTTTGTAGGTGCTTACTAGCTACACTGATCGGCGCAGCACTCACAGTACGCGCCGTATAGAACTTCTCAGGACCTCGCGACGGCAACAGGGACTAAAGAGTACAACACCCGCAAGAGTACCTTCGGAGGCGGGTTGACTCGTACCTATAGCATAGTAGGTTACACATGTCCTTCACCCAATATGCATTGAAAAATGCACCTGCCAGGCCAACGCTCGACATCCGCGCCACTCCAAATATAGTGGAGTGCGCAGTCCCATGTCCGCGCAACCTGAACCGCGCCGTTCCGCGCCTTTCCGCATCTGCGTGGACTGGAGTGCGCGCATCCGCACGCCCTGGAGCGCGTATCCGCACGGCATGGACCGCGCGTCTCCGTACAGCCTGAAGTACACTGGTCTGCACTGAGCACACACTATGCAGATCTCTGTTCCTGCAAGCCAAGAAAAACAAAAACAGAAACACACCGTTCGGCCTATTCTGACCTTTGATTAAGATTCCTCCTTATGCTACTACAATGACTACTTCAGTTATTCTTGATTTCATCTGTACCAAATTTGCTACAATGATTTAGACCCAGTAGGCGATCACGTTATAGTCTCGCGATACACAGGCCACACATAGTAAACAGATTGTAATGTATTCACTATTCTCACAATATAAGACTCTGGTGGAAGTACGGCTATAGACTATGCACGTGTAATAGTGATATCAAAAACTATTGAAATTAAAAGTTTTACCAATTGGGGTCATGTACAGGTACAGTATTTCTTACCCAAATTGTCATTTAACGGAAAATCTTTGAACCTAGTAAGTACTCGAAAGTGAAACACCACGGCTATTATATCTGGACGGCATTCTCATTGCTACAACAAGCAAATCCACCTGTGAAGTGGTGTGGGCAGAATCTCCAGTCACCACCACGCGGTAAAACGAGATCCCAATATTTGCGGAGATTACGGAGAAATAAAGGAAACCATAACCATCAAACAAGGGTTACGAGTGATAAGATACCAAATCCTCCTCTATCACCGCAGTTAACGTCAGATCCACCAAAGGATCCCACAGAGGCTCTTCAGTAGTCACAGTTTACGGAGTCTTGTAACGCTGAATACATTGAGTAAGTACTCCCTGCAAGGATCTTCAGTTCCTGCAATCAAAAATATCACAACAGCATCAAACCGTTCACCTATCCTGGACTTTAATCAAGTCTCGCATCAATCTTTGAGCAGGAATTCAGTAGTCATCTTAACACGAGGATAACTTCAAAATTATCGTACGACTCGCTCTTTATCCAAAATTTTAAACAGTACAGTGTTGCGATCCGAAACCTTGACCAAGAAAGGCCAGCAGTCCTTCAGACCGAACACTGTGCACCTAGATCACTTTTGTCACCCAAGGCCATGTACAGTCATTGTTTACTACAACAGGTAGTTTTCTCCAAGTCCTTAAGTTTAGGGACGGCTCTGTACCAACAATAACAACGAATTGCTCGTTGATCCATGTCTGCACATGCCCTGTTAAACAAGATCTCAAAATGTGTAAAGGTTACCAAGAAATAAAAGAAACCAGAACCCTCAAACAAGGGTTATGGGTCATACGATACCAGACTTCCTCTACCGCTGCAGTAAGCATCATATCTGTCGTCACAGATAGCCACACGTGATATGTGATGCAGCAGTTAGCATCAACCGTGCAGTCACGTTGCCTGGGAAACCAACTACGACGCACCATACGGCAGCACATCTACCGGAACGTTTGCACACCAACAGGAACGTTTGCACACCAACAGGAACGTTTGAACACCAGCAGGAACGTTTGAACACCAGCAGGAACGTTTGAGCACCGACAAGAACGTTTGAACACCAACAGTTTGATCGCGGTACACACGCAGATCCTAGTTCATTTGAAGCCGTATACACATGACGTCAGAAATGAACATGCGATGGCTATGTTACACACTTGTTCACTTTTATTTACATTCGGAGTTAGTCCTTATCCCGGTATTCCTCAGTACCATAACATTTTCTTCGGGTAAATTGCGGGTAGTGAAGAATGTTCATACCATTGTCCATCCAGTACCATTTGCATTCCACATGGCGTATACAGTAAACGTAATTCGCATTTGTGGGCATCGGCCTATCCCGCTTCTGATGTCGGAAGCTAGTCACACGGTGGCCGGTAATGGGTAGCGAATACCTCGCAATAGTCATAATTGAAACTATCTCTTCAACTCAAGACTGTTTTATTGCTCGTTCATTACATGTTCACATGTTCAGAGGACAATACCTATGTCAGGATACATTAGAAACCCACTTGACATATAATTAAAAAATTAAGATAGATATTGTAACATTAACTTTTCGGACCACCAACACCTCAGTCCGCCCCGTGATCACGAAGTGCTGCAAAGCCATCGAAACGTCGGGAGAAAATATTAATTAAAAAACCGCAATAAAATCCGCAAAATAGTTTTATTTCAATGCAATATTATCCACTACTAGCGATTTGAAAAGTGTTTCACATCTTGCTGTAGTTGAGGCTTTCTTTACTTATATCTAGCCATTTTTTTTCCTCGATCGAGATGTGAGGTCCATCGTCCAAATCTAAGTAATAAGTAATTATTTTTTTCACAAAAGTTTTTAATTTAGACGCATTATTTTGCGTTTCAATAAGCCACAGCTCTATGCAAATACGCACATTCGTTGCACATTGGCATGTTTTTTGCAGTTGGCGCCGACCCCGTCCGGCCCCGCGTGCAAGCAATAACTCAGTGACAAGCATCGAACCCGCGTCCACACGCAACTGACCTCGCCTTTTTTACATAGTTTTTACATTTTGGCTTGAATAATAAAATAATTTTGAAATAGTAGCTTTTTCTAGGAGTGGTATGATAATTGTATCTATTCTAAGATTTTATTGTTATTTTCGGCGGATATCAATGAAGTTGATAATTTCATTTTTATATCATCTAAATCACGTAAACGTTATAATTAGATTAATAAATAGAGATTTACCTATATGTTTACCGGCTTTTGATCCTATTTCATTAAAATTATCTACATTACCAGTCACAGGATGTCTACTGCTGAACATAGGCCTACCTCAATAATTTTTAGACCGACCTGCTTGAATATTCTTTTGTATTAAATAAAACCTTTGAGATGAAAACCAATGAATATAGAAATATAAAAGAGATTCAATATTAAGAGTGTGATACTCCAGTAAAAAAGTTTTACATAATATGAACTCCAAAGGCTTGAAATCCCGTAAGAAAATAAACTGGCTAAACCATTTTGGTGCTTGGATTACAAAGGATGGCACATCGATTTGAAATTAAATATGCAGTGCTTTTACATTTATAAATACACTAAATTTATAACTTTCCTCGGTGGCGTAGCTGTATTACGGTACGACTGCAATGCTGAGGTCTCGGGTTCGATTCCCGGATCGGGCAAAGATATATTGAGTTTTTCTATTCAGTATCAGCCCGGCGTCTGAAATTTGTGCCCGATATGGCGATACGCTCGCCCCCTATCACATCATGGGACGGAATACCACGGCGAAAAGTGGGTGCACTAGTTGCGCCTCTGCCTACTCCTTCAGGGATAAAAGGCGTGAGTGTGTGTGTGTGTGTGTTTGTGTCAATAATAAACAAAATTTAGAAACTACCTAATGAGATCAAATCGATATAAGTATAACATTTCACGTTTATTTGACCATGCAATCCGGTTATGCGCGACCAAAAAAGCATATTTTTTTCTAATGTCAAAGGGCGTACGAGGGCGTGCGGGGGCGTCGTATTGACAAATGCCAATATAATTTATTGGCGGGTAGGCGCCGACGCGTTGTGTTTTTTGCACCGCGACGATGGATGCGGAGTCGTGATAAACTGTCTCGCGGTTGGTTTTTACGCTCACCACCTATCAGTGAAGATCTGTTTGACTCGGCGGTGTTGTATGATAACGGGATATGGATTATGTAAAGCAGTCTTTACACTACAGAGGTCTTTTTATATATCTCTGTCTTCCATGCTAATGTAGCCTTATTCCAAAAATGTGAATACACCTACCTACATGGTAGAATTCTAAAATTCAATCTTTCAAGACCCTCAAAAGGCATTATTACGAATGTTTACATTTGTGCTACAAGCCTGTGAATAAACTTATCACAGATTGTTTTGAAATAGTCCTATGTACAAATCTGATCGGCAACTATCGCCATAATATTGGTAAATACGTGGTCAAGTCTTTATAATAAGATATTAGCCCGAACAAGGCAGTTCTTTCAGGTTAGACAACACTAGTTCCTTCTTGGCTCTACCTCAGAAAGCTACTATCGTAATGGTCCTCTACCTAACACGTCACGGGAACAATTTCCACTGAACATGAGTCACCTTGTCAGATGTGATATATTGGTTCCGCGAACGTTCGTCATACATCGATACGTGAGTAAGATCGCGCAATGATTTTATTTTACTCATGTCGGCCCGTCGGGCAGAGATCAACGGGGGCAATTAATTGAATAAAACAGAATGGGAACATTAAACTGTGCACATGTACTGAACAGTGATAACGCTGAGAAATATCGCGCTGTACACTGTCGGCCGGGAGGAGTGCATTCTTGAGCTTTTTATTTTTAAAAACTTTCACCTTTAAATATTGACCACTAAACAAAAGACGGTCGACCTGGACGGTTGCACCTAGTAATCTTTTTTTAAGCTATTGCATAGCTCATATCGCGGCCTTGAGCGTGGAGACCGAATCCAGAAATTCCGTAACGAAAATAACCTGACATCTTTTTTATCTTACTAATATGAACCTTCAATACAATGCGTAGAAGCTATAATTCTTGAAACGAGTATATATATATATTTTTTTTAATAAAGTCATTAAAACCATTTCTTACTAATCTAATATGAACCTTAAATAAATTGCGTAGAAGCTATTTCCCCAGCGTAGGCACGGCACGAGTACAAAAGAATCGAACGTAACATTCTTTTTTCAAATTTTGATTTATTCTACTTTGGTTGTGATGACCATTGCATTTCTGAGATTTATCAATAACAAGACTAAACGTGAGTTGCTCGCGTTTAAAAATCTACTTTATGTGGTAAGCGTAAGATCGAATTTGTGTTTAGTCCATCAAAATTGGTGATAAAAAATGCTATGCAATAGCTTTACCGCGGCAGTCTCCGAGTGCCACGCGTATTTTTTTTTTATAAATAATATTCATTAACTTAGCCGGTATATGTATAAGATATCCAGCTAAATAGGGACTACAGTATAAACGATCAAAGTCACGCCATAGTCACACGTTTCACGAGCGTTCTAATTTCACATTTCAATTTCGGTTGGTGTGGAATGTGTATGTGCATTAGTAAGACAGGCTTGCAAAATTTTGATCACTATTTTTGATGACGTCTCTTAAAGGTCGACGATTGTACTCGTAGAGAGTAATGAAACAAATTTGCCGTCAGGTTCAGTTAAATAATTTTACTGCGCCTTTCTGAAACTTTAATAACTATACTACGCTTGTCTGATTTTACTGTGCCTTTATTAGATACATTTTAGACATTTTAAATTTGTCTTCTAGTAATTATACCTTCCAGTTTCCACTAATATAAAATACAGTTTGTGGAACATGTTTGGATGTTTTTTAAAAGCAAATGCAGCAATCGCTGGACGTATTTGCGCGTGATTTTAATAAATACAATGTTGTTATCTACAAATGTATTATTTTTTTCGGCCGCGAATGTAGGCTGGCGCTGGAACAGGAGTCCGGCATCCAAATAAAAGCTAACGAGCGCGCACTGTACGCACAGTACGGTGGCTTAGTAATGGCGTACCCACGAACGGCAGATTGGATATTATCGTAAATAAGACTTTCTAATAAAAATATAGAGTCAAACTGATTTATACGCAATCTTGAAAATAATACCTAACGAATTTAAACTGTTTTGGTTGTACTCAGATACAAGTTTAGTGTTTTAAATGTAGGGAATTATGAGAGGTATGCACAATACGAATTTAGAATTTTTTTTTTTTTTTTTGTTATGGACTTTACGGTCAGTAGCCTGACGCGAGTCGGCTTTTCTGACCACACCGGACTTTCGGGCGAACGCTTTAGACGCTCCAACCCTTTACATTTAAACGACCACGCTGAGGGCACCCCCTAAGTGGGGTACGAGCCTCGGCTCAGGGCAGTCGTTGGAAGATGATTGAGACATCAGCGATTAGGGGATTTTAGCGGTGTAATACACCAATCTATCCATTGTTTTCATCAGCACGCGGGCCGGAACTGCTAACTGGGTCGGGACATCGGGGGACACGGCGAGGTCCTCGACGGCGAGGACGGTACAGCGGTCTTGAGGAGTGTGAGAGTTTCAATAACTCGTGCTTTCTTTGGATGGCCAGAGTGATGGCATCATCTGGATCGGTCAGGAGACTAATATTTGGACACAAACATATTTTGTTTCAGTATTGCTCGTCATTATGCTGATTGTCCGGTGATTGGATTTTATTTCATCAGTATCTTTTGTTTAATCCTATGTACCATGAGTAGAAAATATTCTATTGTTGAAGATTCTTGAAAGCCTTACGTAATAGACGTAATAATACATTTTAGACATATTTGTCTACAGCGGAATGAGCTGGCTCGTTTGGAGCAGTAGCGGAATCCCACAGAAAAAAGACTACAGACTACAATAGAGGCTAAAATGTAGAAGCTAAAGCTAAAGTAAAGCTCTAGTAAAGCTCTAGTATTGGTTATGGGCTCCTTTTCCAGCACTCAGCCCGTAGCAATTTGGGCTATTGTGCGAGAAGCTCTAGTATTTATAATAATAAAAGTTACCTTATTTTTCTCCTTAAACATCTCTACTGTAAAGTTGTCATTGTTGAGTGGGTATAGTGTTAGTTGCTGCTATCGAAATAGAGAAATCTCAGGTATGCAGGTTTCCTCTCAATGTTTTCCTTCACCGTGAAAGCGAATGATAATTTATAAACTATACACACATAATTTCGAAAAGTCAGAGGTGTGTGCCTTGGGTTTTGAACCTCCGGACATTGTCTCGGCAGACCGTTCCATTCCCAACTAGGCTATCGTCCACTGTTTCACTGTTTTCTCGATAAGAATTTCGAGGGTATGTATGTGAAGTCTGCCAACCCGCACTAGGCCAGTGTGGTGGACTAAGGCCTAAACCCTCTGAGTAGTAGAGGAGGCCCGTGCTCAGCAGTGGGCAGTATATAATACACGGCTGGTATTATTATATTATTATTATATAGAAATAGATAGAGAAATGACAGCTTGGTGTTGCGTTTCGTATGTTAAATAAGATATTCGGAAATACCTCTCACCCTATAGAGAAGCAAGCGCCTCCGTGAATCAAAACTGTGGGTGTAATAGGAAATCGGGATCACTTAACATCATGTGATATACTTGCTAATTTGCCGGCCTGTACACTAATGAAAACACACTCCTCCCAATTCTTCTATATGAATAACTTCGTTGCTGGTTAAGACTAATTAGTGCTCCCAGATACTCGCCGAGCTTCACCGCTCGGTGTCATGCAATGCGTGCCACTGCCGATCCTGGCTTACAGGAGTTGCAGTGGCGGGTGTGAGGGCGGGATAGTCTCGTAGTGAAAACACATACATTAAACATCATTAAATTCCACTCAACTGTATCGATGGGTGAAAAAATAAACTGACTATACTGTAATTTAAAATTTGCGTAAGTTACATACTTTTAATAGTCTAATAGATATTAACAAACTTTACCTTATTATCTATTTAGATTACTTTTGATTGCCAAAATAACGGTCTAAAATACCATGTCATAAAGTTTATTCTTGATCAATCAATAAACAGCGATCCAAAACATCTTGTGGTGGTACGGCGTGGCCGCGCGGCATCGGTCTATCGGGCCAGATCACCTTCCACCCGCCGATAACCTTAAAAGCCGCCCAATATTAATACATCAAACACCCACGTGCTCCGTACATCACTCCCTGCCCCTCTCGCTTCACGTCCCTCCACGTCCGCTTACCGTTCTATTCATATACTTTCCATATTAATAAATGAGTTTTTATATAGGTTTTTAAATGTATTGTAATAGCCTTATATAACAGCAATGTGCCTGTATAAACTGTGATCATCTAATGTACTTAGACTATAGGCTATCAGGTTTTGGCTCCGATTTCCAGCAACAATAATTGAACAGTGAGATTTTATATACGTACACACATAGCATCACGCCTTTTTACCTTTTCAGGGTAGGTAGAGGTTTATCACACTCACATTTCACCAGTTATGTTAGGCCCCATGTGATAGGGGCGGGCCTATTACCATTTACTGGGCACATTTCCAGACTCCGGGCTAATGAAAGAAAAATCGTTTATTGAAAAAATAGACTTACAGAGAATCAATGTTACCTAAAATGAACAGACACTATGAGATCTTTAAAATTAGAATTTCCAGAGGTACCCAAACTAGGCATAGCCTGTATCTTGGGCTACCCATGACAGACTTAGCTTTAGCTGAGTGTTAGGGTGAAAAGAAGAAAATACACGTAACAGAATACCAAAACAATATAAGAACTTGCACAAGAGGGCTGGCAGCGACTGGATGCATAAAGCAGCAGACCGGGCTCTGTGGCGTAACTTGGGAGAGACCTATGTCCAGCAGTGGACTGCAACGGGCTGATGATGATGATGATGATGATAAGAACTTAATGTATACAAATCAAAAAACAATAATAAAAAAAAGTAAAAAGAAAACAATTATAAAGTGAGACAAAATTTAAATTCAATTCTTAGTAAGAAACTGTGTTTACTGGTGGTAGGTCTCTCATTATGTAAGAGGCCGTCTGGGTGGGTACCACCGCAATGTCTATTTCTACCGCCAAGCAACAGTGTGCATGCACTGTTGTGTTTCGGTTTGAAGGACATTGTAGCCAGTATAACTACTGGACATAATGAGACTTAACATCTTATGTCTCAGGGTGACGAGCGCAGTGGAATGCCACACAGTACTTTGTTAGTCAAGGTGCTGGATGGTGTTGCTACTGTTTATGGGTGGTCGTATCGCTTACCATCAGGCGAACGGCATGCTCGTCTCGTCATTAAATGCAATAAAAAAAAAAAAAAAAAAAACCCAATATCACTTTGTCCGACCCGGGAACCTAACCCAAGTGATCAGCACTGCAGTCATACCGTAAAACAACTGCATCACCAAGGCAGTGAGATTTTTAAAGAATGTGAGTAATTCACTCACATTATTCTTATAAAAAATCCAGTGCGTATTGCAATTTTTAACAGACATCGGCCATACCTACAGTATTCGGCTGTATGACTGTATGGTGGCCAGTATGCCAATAAGCTCACATACATTATGGGATTACATTATGGGATACAAATACGCATGCTCACGCCTTTTATCCCCGTAGGGGTAGGCAGAGGCGCAACTAGTGCACCCACTTTTCGCCAAGCATATTCCGTCCCATGATGTGATAGGGGGCGAGCCTATCGCCATATCGGGCACAAATTCCAGACTCCGGGCTGATACTGAATAGAAAAATCCAATATCACTATGCCCGACCCGGGGATCGAACCCGAGACCTCAGCCTTGCAGTCGTACTGTAATACAACTACGCCACCGAGGCAGGGATACAAATACCTACGTAATTTCAGTGACCAGTAGGACCTAGGAGAGCTATAATAGGCGCCTCTACCTAGCTCTTAGGAATAACCTACTCCTTTTTAACCGACTTCAATAGGAGGAAGTTAGTCTATTTGTCGTAAAAAAATGTTCAGAGATAATTTTCTTAATTTTCTCATGTTTAGTAAAATTTACATGAAAATCATAAACTCATACCTGTATATTATGAGACGCAACTACATTGGTGTAGCTAGAGTAATTTTCAGAGGGGAGGGGGCGTGTCCTAAACTTAAAAAATAAATTGACTTCTGTTTGCTTGTTGATACGAAAATTTAGTTCGTTTTAAAAAAATATACTAGTAGAAGGCTGCCTCAAAATCCTCGGGGTGGGCACCAAGCAATTCTAGGATGGGCACGGGCCACCCGGCCCCCCCTCTTTATACGCCTATGCAACTACTGCAATCACATTTGGCCAAATTATATCTGTCCCATAATGTGATACAGGCAAACCTATCACTGTACAATACAGATGACATAAAATTATCGATTAGAGCAATTTAATTTACTACAATCCTTTTTATTATATTTTATCGTATAACCAGCAATCATATTATACACACACACACTCACGCCTGTTATCCCCGCAGGGGTAGGCAGAGGCGCAACTAGTGCACCCACTTTTCGCCGTTATTCCGTCCCATGATGTGATAGGGGGCGAGCCTATCGCCATATCGGGCACAAATTCCAGACTCCGGGCTGATAATGAATAGAAAAACTCAATATCACTTTGTCCGACCCGGGAATCGAACCCGAGACCTCAGCATTGCAGTCGTACCGTAATACAACTACGCCACCGAGGCAGTCATATTATACAGGGTCATTTTTACATTGCATTACTAAATGAAACCACATATTCGTCTTTACCTCTTCTAACATCTTGCCAAAAATCATCCATGAATAACGAATATTATTGCCAAAAATCCCGGTTGTAGATTTAAATTTTTTTGATCATTTGGTAGTTTAGTGCGATTATGGTGTGTGCGAACGTGTATTTCTGAATGAAAGTATAATGTTGCCGCTGCGACGAATTATCTTAGAGCAGTAGTAGTGGCATAAGGTCGTGTAAACTAAAAGTTACTTTTTATTGATATTTATTTTGTTCGAAACTTAAACTTTTTTATTTTACATCTATGGTTAAAAAAACTTAATAGAAAGCGTTATTTTCGACGAGATAAGTATGTGATTTCATTTATTAACGCAACGTCAAAATTACCCTGTATAAGAGCTGAATAAATGATTTCTGTTCTTTATTTCTATAGTATTATAATTTCTGATAAACCTAGCCAATGGTTGTATCCTTTGTGTAGAGATGTGGGATTGAATCTGCGTTGATGTCATTCATATTTCGAGGTTTCAACATGTGCTAGTAATTTCAATATCTGTCACGATTGTAAAATTGTATAGTTTATCGCAATCTTTCTACTTCTGTTCGAAGATGGAATACCTATAGTTGTTATTTGTAAATTTTATTTTATTTTATTTTATTCACAAAACCAACAGCTCTACTATAAATAACTAAATTATAGACTAACTTAACTTAACAGGAGCCAATTATAGGTTTCACTAAGATATTAATACATAATAAATTGTCGGAGGGATACAATACATTAAATAGGTTTACAAGATGAGGTAAGTTCATAAAATAGGTTTACAAGATGAGGTAAGTTCCCAATATAGAAAAAGTCTATGTAAAAATTGCAATATGAATTAGCGTGTATGTACAATGTTTCTGTAATTATATATGTGTGTGTGTGTGCGAGTGTGTGCGTTTGTGAATGTGGGCGTGTGTGAAAGAGAGAGAGCTGCTATATTGTGCAAGATTGTGAGTATAGTTTATGTAAAATTTATTATAATTGTAATAATATGTTTGTAATATATTCTATGTATTTATGTATGTTGAGCCTTCATTATATAATTATAAGACGCTGCATTTAAGAGAATCAATAAATTTAGTGATTATTCGTTTTTTATAACTAAGTTTACTATTGTTAAACGGATCAAGGTCTGAGAATAAGGTATTATATGAATAGCATGTTCGGTTAATAGGGGAATTATGCGCATATTTGGTACGAGTGAAAGACGTGGAAAATAATTCCGTTTGTCTAGTGCGGTAAGTAAAGCAAGTATAATGTAGACTCCCAGTCAAAACATTCTACTATGTATTTATAATTAGCTCCAATTATGTGCTGTGAAAATTATAATTTTTGGGAAATGCATGAAACATAATTATTAGGATTTCATTGCAATTTACCAAAAAAATTTTAGCCCTTAACATTAGCAATATATTGTCTGACTCATAACATTATTATTATAGTGACATATGGAAGAAAGTGACAAAACGCTAATTAATTAATATTGTCTATTAAACTTTAGCGCAATTTACGATGTGCCGAAATCTATAGAAAATAATTAAAAAACATTTATTGCCCACTGAAACTACCGCACGCCCACCTCATTAAAGCAGACTAGCGTTTTAAGAACAGGTGGCTAGGTTCCCAGAGCAGGTCCCATGCATTCGATGCAGCGACACGTGTTATGGGCCCTGCCTTATCGACTGGCGCCGGCGCCTGCCCGGCCATGCTATTAGGGATGGGCCGCACAGACTAGCGGGAAAATAAACGCGCTCTTGGTGCTTTGATGAATGTGAAAGTCTGTTGTATGTTGTCAGTAATAAATAATTAACAATCATAGATTTATTTTACGAGAATATAGTATATTTTTGAGGCCAAAAAGCAGTAAATATAATTAATACAAGTATTAAATTAGTTAATTTAACATACTTAAAAATAAGGTATTATGTGAAATTATATTTTTTAATGTAGTTTATCACACAACTTACCTAAGTTGTCAATTGATTGTTAAAATACAGTTGTGCCGTATATAAGGCACATTAAATGTACAGTAATGATAAATCCTATTAAATCTCTAATATCCACGTTTAAATAAACGCAGCGTTTAAAACGTTTATCTGTGACGTGCAACCCTCATTCGGGGCGGTATGGTAGCAATTTCAGATAAAAGCGATCCTTACAAATTGAACTGAAAAAATATTGAAATATTGCCACGAGAAAGCTTTTTTATGTGCGCCTTTTTCAATACAATAACTATATGGATTTTTCATGTAACTCTTCAAGGATTTTCTTTGAAAAAAAAATACGGTTCCTTTATTTGATTATATTTTTTTATGTAAAAAATATTAAGATGGCTATGGAAAGTAGAAAGTCAGAAAAAAACATTTACAAATACCTTTCAATTATTACATGTTTATTATGATTTAATTATAATCAATTGAGGTTCTTACTCTTTTTATGCAAGATTATAAAGTGTTCATAGACTATCGACATAAGTTTATTACTTCTAAGTACTTATAATAATTTACTTTGTGTTTCGAAAAACTATACTATATATATACTCTTGTTACTTTCTTAAATAAAAAAAATCATAAACAAAAATCAAGAAAAAGAAGCTAATTTCATTTTAAGACACAGGTAGCTGTTAAGTGAACTAAGTGTAGATCTGGTTTGTATGAAAACCAATTGAACAAACTGATAACGTGGATATTTTATTATTTATTATCCATTATTTGTATTCCTATTTTTATGTCTAGAGATTACTTCATAGCTTTAATTAATTGTTCTCACAAAAACCTATAATTAGTTCATTATTTAAATAAAATGCATTGTTGTTCTAATTTCTTTTTTATTGTATTTTTTTTTCAATAAACGTTTCGGGGTCTTGTTAACAATCATAATATTAAATGATCAAATTTATTGAGTGAGTAGTGAGATCCAAAATGTGTAAAAATAAAATTAATATAACTTTTGGACATTATTGTAATCAAATATGTTGATGAGGAGTGTGTAAATTGAATTTAGATAGTTTGGCATTATGCTTCTATGAAGTTGATTAAAATAAAAAAACCAAAAGTTTTAAGTAACGTATAAAATTCAGTTTTAATACTTTGGTATAAAGCTGTATTTCACTTATCTAACATTGCACGTACATGCAAAAATATATCTTATTATAAAATATAAACTAACTCTATATAATACTCTTTGGACAATCAGTCTAATGGCACGTGTACTTAACAATAACATCAACAAACAAAATTCATAGGAAAATATTTTTTCATATCAGGCTCATACATTTCTTTACTAGTGTTCATTAAATTATCATTATAAAGGTTCTGTAGTTCAGAACTAGTTCCTACGTCATATTTTTCGTCTATAACTAGATTTTTTTCATCATTATGTTCGTATGTTAAACTATCTTCGAAATAAATAGTGGAAGTTAGTTGATCGTTATATATTTTTTCAGTATCGAACGGTCTATTTTCTGCTTTAAATATTTCGTAATTAGGTATAGGTGTAACTCCGTCTCTCTTTTCGGGTTTGTAGAGTTTTCTCCCACTTAAGTTCCGGCTAGGCTTAGCATCAGTCGACGTAGATACTTCTGGTGACTTGATCCTTTTACTTTTGTACCTTCTATTTTGAAACCAAATCTTGACTTGCGTTGGAGAGAGGTTTAACGTGACGGCTAACTGTTCCCGTTCTGGCGCCGTGAGGTACTTCTGGTTCCTAAAGCGGTCCTCTAGAGCATGGACTTGGTTCTGGGAAAAAAGGATCCTGGGTTTCCTTTTTGTGCTTCTGTCCTTTTTCTCTGACTTCGTGTCGTTTGTCGGCGTTTCTGTGAACAATAAAAAGGTAGAGTTAGTATTAATCGCAATAGAAAGAAAGATGGGATTTATAATTTACTGTTTGGTCTATAATTTCTCTAAAAGTGATGTGTTTGTAAACAATAATTAAGAATGATACTCACTACTTTTCCTAGACGACAGTGATGATTTATCTATAGATTCTATAGCAATAAATGATGAGCAGTTACTCCTTTCGCTATCTCTAGCTGGCTCTGATATAGGTGGTGTGGGGAGATGCGACATTTCTCTGTTTTCCGTTTTCGGCACATCCATTATCGCATGCGAAGGCGTCACATCCACAAAGTGTTCGTAATTCTGATGATATAAATTATGACAATACGGATTATAGTTATAATATTCGTCAAACTTTTGTTCGTGATGCACTTCCTGGTTCCAATAAGCCTCGATATTTGTGTGCACGGGGATGTTTGGGTACACTTGTCCGAAGTACTCCGGCGGGTAGTAACCTTGACTTTGGTGATAAATTTGCTCGTATTCATGGCTCCTTCGTTCCCGTTCATTACATTTCCACAGGTCGTTTCGTTCGTAATTGTAATTTGGTTGGTTGTTTAATATGTCCTTCACAGAAAACGGCGTGTTGAAATTCTGGTTGCCCGCTGATTCCTCCAACTTGACACGGTAAGCTTTCTCATCGACAAACGCACTGTAATCTTTGTTCGCTTCGACTTTATCTACGTCCACCATATTGAAGTAATCGTTGAAGTTGTGTTTAATGTTGTTGTTGTTGAAAGACGTGGACACTTCGTTGTTTTGAGCGTAGCTGTCCATCATAACACTTTTTCTTCACAACACTCAGTTCATTACTCAAAATGACTAATTGTCGAGGGTGCCGGAGAGTTAATTAAGTTGTGCTTTTAAAGGCATGCGATGGAAGACTGATGGTGTTTAGATTGCTTTCCGAAGCCAATCCACGAGGCTTGGCGTGTTATGGGCGGAGTTATGGTGCATATTTTGTCTCTCTCGTTCTTGTGGGGATTGTGTATTGCCGTCTCTTTCGATCCCCTCTGCGTGTTTACTACGTAACGTAAATAAAGCGGATGATTTCATTCGGGTGTTAAGAGGCGCCCTTTTGGTTTTGCTAATGATTGTATAATTTTCGGATTTAACAGTTGCGATAACCATTGCTGCTTTTTGCATATAAATGTTTTAATACCTCAATAAGTATGTCTTATTAGGTCACTGTGTTATATTTTAAATTGGTCGTTTGTGAATAAAGGAGCTTGGTTCGGTTGTTAGAGGTTATGTAGGAAAATTACACCTGTGTATACTCTTTCACATTAGTGGCAGATATGTATTAATTATGCTAATGAATTGCAATACCAATATTATAGTGCGTTATTTACTTAACAAAAGAGCATAGTACCAAATATTGCAAAAAAGATTCCAAGAATCATTTAAAAGTAATAATATTATGAAAAGAATATAAGCGCACATATTATTGTAGGTATTATGTACAGTCACTAGCATAAGTAGCTGAACAAATTCAAAATTTCAAATCGCCTACATACTTTTTTGTTCTTACTAATCTGTTTTTCTCTTCACAAAAATAAAATAAAAGAGATTTACTTTACTTCAAACAAAGAAAAAAAAGGTTTCAGTTTAACTAAACGCGTATAAAGGCGATTTGAAATATTACATAGGTCGAAAATCTTTTTTTTGAAATCCGTCCCAACACCAACAAATAAACCAAAACAATATAATTTTAGCTGTGCCTACACAGACGGGAACCAAACATAGTACAATCGCTGAGTACAATCAATCTCTGTGTAAATTAAATACGTATTAGGAATTTATCTTATTAAACCGTTTTAGTTAACTGTTGAGGTGAAGAAAAATGTTCTGACCAAATTTTTATTCCTAAAAATTCCAAATAATAATTTTGAAGGTATAATTATGAACTATGATGTCTACCAACCCACACTAGGCCAGCGTAGCGGACTTAGGCATGAATATTTTAAAAAGTAGGGGAGGCCTGTAGACAGCAGGGGAATAACATATAATACTGTGCTGGTATTAAAACTATTATTAAAAATAAAGAGTCGTTATAAAATAATTCATTTATACTCTGTTTAAAATGTCTTTCATTGTTATTGTTTATTATAATTAGTGTGAAAGTTTTGTTTACGTCTGTACGTCGGCTCTCGACGGCAATATTGATCATCACGAGATACAATTTCTTGTTTTGTTCAAATTTCAACCTTAATCACTAAAGAATGTAACGTTAATTTCGCTTGAAAACTTATAAATTCCTTAACTTGTAGTATTGAATAATAGTGTGATTACTTTTCTGTTAGGTACATAAGACACATAACATTTTTGGGATTGGTAGTTCGTTAAATTATATTTAAAAAAAAAGCAAAAAAGAAAACAAAATATATTATAACGTCAAAGTTAACATTAAGACTAAGATTATGGTCACCACTCACTCAAATTATTTTACTTTGCTGAATTTCGTCTCAAAATAAATTGTAGAGACAAATATAGGGCCTACAGTAGTATTAAATTTAGATTTTTAGAAGCCATTTAGTATAGGATTTAGGAAATTAAGAGCAGTGCATCTTTGTTTTTCGGGTATATAATAGTTTTTGGAAACTAGAGAGTGTGTCATAACTTGGTATTTAGTGAGTATAATATTATGTTTCTTTCGGTATTACATATTTCAACAGGTAATTAAAACCACGACCTGTCGTTTCGCAGCTATACTATGTATTATATATTTTATTTTCAAGAGGCATCGTCCACTTATAACAGAACCAAAAATATTATGACCTTACTCACTAACAATTTCTTAAAACAAACATAAAATGTAGCTGGTCTCTTATGTGGTTCCTAAAAGTCCCACTGTTCATCTTCTAATGACCAAATAATTATATTTTTTGTACTGTTTCTAATATCCGGAATAGTACTAAAATGCTTCAGCAGTAAATCTTTTTAAGGTTCACAATGATTTTTATGTGGACTACCGGAACATAAGTAGGGACGTAAAATTTTTACGAGGTCTTAGTTTTTCGCTCCAAGAACACGAGTGATACTTAAATGAATTTTGGCAGTAGTTTATTGTCGTAGCTCCTGAATAATAAGCGATAAACTGTGTTATGGGTAATCACTTCTTAGTTAAGTTTTTTTTTATGTTATTGAATGACGAGACAAGCGTGCCGTTCGCCTGATGGTAAGTGATACGACCTCCCATAAACAGTAGTAACACCATACAGCACCTTGAGTTACAAAGTACTGTGTGGCATTCCTCTGCGCTCGTCATCCTGAGACATAAGATGTTAAGTCTCATTATGTCCAGTAGTTGCACTGGCTACAATGTCCTTCAAACCGAAACACAACAGTGCATGCACACTGCTGCTTGGCGGTAGAAATAGACATTGCGGTGGTACCCACCCAGACGGACTCTTACATATGAGAGACCTACCACCAGTAAGTAAAATTATTTAAGAATCAGAGATTAAAGCGGAGAGCCACTGGCATGGCTAGTATTGAAAGTAACACAAGAAATGATGTACGAAGTATTGGGTCATTACGTATGAAATTGCCGTTTAGTATACAGAAAGTTAAAGTCATCTTTTAATAGTATTTTTTATTTCTATCAATCAAAATATGCACCCATGCTATCGATGAATCTCTGCCAGCGCAGTGGTAATTTTACAATGCCCTTCTTGAAGAAGTCAGGTTTCCGGGAGCCAACAACCTCTTCAAAGGCATTTTGTACTGCCTCTCGGGTATTATTTTTTTTCCTACCAAAAAGTTGTCTTAATTTTCGAAAAAGTAGAAGTTTGTCGGCGCTAGACCTGGTGAGTACGGTGGATGACGCAAAACTTCCAACCGTAACTCTTGTAGCCTAGAGACCATCTGTTGTAGGATTTCTGTCTAATATCCGAAACAGCACAAAATGCCTTTGAAGAGTTTGTGGGAGCCTACAAACTCTTCAAAGGCATTTTGTACTGTTTTCGAAAATTAAGACAACTTTTCGGCAGGAATAAAATGAATACCCAAGAGGCAGTACAAAATGCCTTTGAAGAGTATGTTGACTCCTGTACACCTGACTTCTTCAAGAAGGGCATTGAAAAATTACCACTGCGCTGGCAGAGATGCATCGATAGCATGGGTGCATGTTTTCATTGATAGAAATAAAAAAACATATATAAAAAAATTACTAACTTTCTGTATAGTAAACGCCAATTTCATAGGCAAAGACCTAATATATTTTTACGGCCGGAAATATATTTTCTACATTTATGAGAATTTATTCATTCATCTTTTACTTATTTTGATGTGTCATTGATCTAAGGATTATTTATTGCACTATGGAGTACGTTTTTTGTTTTTAGGTTTTCTGGAAATATTTAAACTCTGGCTTAAGCTGATCAACAAAATATGTTAGTCACTTCTTTCTTAAATCTCAACAAAATAAACTCCTTTTTTGTGATTGTTGAATGGACATATTATAGAATAGTTTTGTCTGTATAGGAAGCTTGTGACGTCCACACGTGCCAGACAGAACGGAAATTGTACAACATGTTTTGTTTTTTTTTTTTGGGGTCAGTCGATACCCAGGGGTAATGTCACGGCTTCACGCTGCGCTTTAGCAGGCGCCAAATTTTGGGGTCCTATAGTTTTTATAGTCGCATGATATGACTGAGTCAATGTTAATTAAAACTTAAGACATTCTCGTTTTTAAGTTTCTCAAAAATAGTTATGACTCAATTCTAATGAGTGATATAAAATTTTTTAAGAAGTAAATTAAAAGGTAACAGGAATAGTGTGAAGTGATGCTCAATGATGACCTCATGATTCTGATATTGTTGGAGTTTATGAATGGTTGAGGACACTGTAAAATATCTGCCAAATCCCACCAGCTATACTGGCTTATGATATAAAAAAAAAAAAAAACAAAAAAATACACTATCTATACTAATATTATAAAGAGGAAAGATTTGTATGTAAGTATGTTTGTAACGAATAAACTCAAAAACTGCTAAACAGATTTCGATGAAATTTGGCACACGGGTAGATCATGTCCTGTATTAACACATAGGCTACTTTTAATCCCGGGAAAATATTTTTATCCCGGAAAAACTTTTTCACGCGGGTGAAGCCGCGAGCAGAAGTCTATAATATAAATCTAGGCTGCCTCGGTGGCGTAGTTGTATTGTGTGTGGGGAATCACCGCGTTGAGGTCTCGGGTGCGATCCTGGGTGGCATAGTGATATTAGGTTTTCTTCTGCAGTATCATCAGACCGGAGTCATGAATTTATGCCCGATATGGCGTAAAGTGGGTGCACTCGTGCCTCTGCCTACTTTTTCTGTGTGTGTATAAATCTATGGTAGGTTAGCTAGGCTAAGGCGTGTATTGTCCTCACCGGTGAGGATCGCGACGCGTTCCTTTCATTATTTTTTAATAAAAATTATAAAGTCTTTTTTTTATATCCCTTTTCCTGCCAGTCCGAGCTGGCTTTTTTGTTTATTTTGCATCGTTGATTTTACACCCAATAAAAATGTTCGTAGTTATACAATAAGTGACCTTTCGTATTAATAATAATTACTTTAATTAATTTTATGTATCTTGACTTATCATAAGTGCAACTATGTTCCCCTACGTGATGATTAAAGTATTTCATTTTGCATCATGGATCGGAAATATTGCAACGACTTTTCAAAATTATATTAAGGTTCTCCCGAGAATCGAACTGGATATTATCGCAACGCTCACTAAACCAAAGGGTCGTGACATCAATACACTAACATGATTTATGGATATGTAAATTCATTTAAAATCGATTACTGAGCAAACATAGGGGAGTACCGTCTACACGCACACACGCGTAAGCTACATTGTATGTGTGTGCGTTTGTATTTTCATAATTAAATAATAGTAACAAGATAATTCATATTTTTATATATCTGCATATAATGATGACTATCCTTATTAAGTTGAATTGAAATGACACAGTACTTTTCAAAAGAACTCACAGCAGATCGTATTAGTAAAGTATTGTATAGTAATTACGGAAAAAGTTACCACGCTATGCAAAGCGATTGCACGAATAAAATGCTACAAGGACCGACGGACATTTATAATGTAGTCTCAATGGCCCGAACAGTGAATATTTAGAATCGTTTCAATGAAAATTGTGCTGCCTCGGTGGCGTAGTTGTATTACGGTACGACTGCAAGGCTGAGATCTCGGGTTCGATCCCCGGGTCGGGCAAAGTGATATTGGATTTTTCTATTCAGTCTCAGCCCGGAGTCTGGAATATGTGCCCGATATGGCGATAGGCTCGCCCCCTATCACATCATGGGACGGAATACGCTTGGCGAAAAGTGGGTGCACTAGTTGCGCCTCTGCCTACCCCTTCGGGGATAACAGGCGTGAGCATGCGTGCGTCAATGAAAATTTTCTCAATTCTTGAACTTATTAGGTACTTGAAGTATAACGGCTTGAAATGGCTGGATGGTGAGAGGAGATAAAACTGGTCTGTGATAATTACACATATGCATCAACCAGTGGTGGCTGGTGCTTTCTGGTGGTAGGACATGTCTTGTATCAGCCGGTTTACTATACTGGTTCCAACAAGCCGGCATAATCGTGTCGACCGGTCAGGAATAATCATATCTCGTCAGTCGGCATTCTATCTGGATTCCATTTCACTTACCATCAGGTACAATGGGGTCACTTTGTGGAGCCAGTGTAAAAAAAAAATTGTATAGCAGAATTATTGGCGCAATAATAAAAATTATAAATGTAAAATGTCTATGATTACTTCAACATTTTATCGTTGTCTCCACCTCCGCCTCTTTACTTCCTTCTTCTTTATTTCCTCCATTTTACGGCACCCGAATAAGAACTTAAGAATTTGTTTACACGTAATTTACATTATTTATTACTTTCAAGTTTAAATTTCCGTGTAAGATGGTGTATTTGATAAAATATTCGAAAAATGCATTCGAGCGGTCGCACGGCGCGCGCGTTGTCAACTTGGCAATAAAACGTAATGTTTACGATGAAGGTAAAAGGTTAAAGTGGATCCAGCTCACTTAAGAATTCGCTGAGAACTACTAATTATAAGTAAAATATGGCGTTTTAACGTGGTCCATGTGTTTTTAGATATGTAGAGTTGGTGGCAAACACAGCTGAGAGTTAAATGAGAAATTATTGTCTAGTATAGAAATGCTATAAGGCAGCTGGAAACCATGCAAAATATTGTTATTACTCGTTCATCTTGTATAAATAGTAACCGATTAATTGACGCTTTTTGCCCGAACAATCTGATTTTAACAAATTAGGTGTATAAATTAAATGTATGAGAATCGATAGCGATTCGTATTTATTGCGCGATGGACATTGATAGAGCGATGGACAATGATATTTCATAGTAGCGATGGATATTAGGAATCAACTTGGCTAGACTGATAACGATAGCTTATGATTTAAAATGCATAATATATATTTAAATTTTTCGTCCATGTAAAATATTCTAAAAATAAGTAGGTATATTCATTTGCATATATTTTGATCGTAGTAATATTATTAAAAACGGAATAAAAACTCATTAAATGTAATTTAGAGTTAACGGTAGAGTTTCTTTTACAGATTCAATAGATATTTTTATATTGGCTCGCGGCTCCGCCCGCGTGAAAAAGTTTTCCGGGATAAACGTCCCGCTTTTTATTTTCCTGGGATAAAAAGTAGCCTATGTGTTAATCCAGGACATGATCTACCCGTGTGCCAAATTTCATCAAAATCCGTTAAGTAATTTTGGGGAAATGTGCAGTAACAAACAAACAGAAAAAAAAAATAAGAAAAACAAAAAACCCGACTGCGTCTATGTCTGCCATCTTTGTTAAATTCATTGAAGAACTGAAAAGATAGAAACAAGATTTTAATTTGAATATTTTGTTTTGGTTTTGAATAATATTAGTTGACAGTGTTCACCAACGCTGTCGAAGGCATAACACGCTCACTTCTCATATTTTAGTTGGTGATATAGGTAGAGCAACAAAATCTCGAAGTGAGCAGATGCCTCCGACTGCGTTTGTGAACACTGTCAACTAAGATTATTCAAACCAAAACAAAATATTCAAATTAAAATCTTGTTTCTATCTTTTCAGTTCTTCAATGAATTTAATAAAGATGGCAGATATAGACGCAGTCGGGTTTTTTGTTTTTCTTAAATATTTTTTTTTATTTCCATCTTTTTAGTTCTCAAGCACCTTTATTAGCATTGCCTATTCCAAACTTCAATAAAACATATAAGTTATATATATATATATATATATATATATATATATATATATATATATATATATATATATATATATATATATATATATATATTCTTAATCACCGTTAAAAAATCTTTATTTTGATACCACACTCGATGTATTTTGAAGACATTTTTTTTTCGAGATAACTTTTTGCCGCCAAAAATCCTTATTTTTGTTTATTTTTTATTTTGATGTACCCAGTGTCACTCTCACGACTAAGACGAATCTATTGATACCACTCACATAAAAATACGACAAGCCGTTTAGGCTGTAGGGCGCGCCAAAGAAATATACAAACATACAAACATATATACACTCGAAAAACATAACCCTCCTTCTTTCGCAGTCGGGTAAAACAGACAGAAAAGAATTACAAAAATCGCTGATTTGTGTTCCATTGCTCTTGTTTAGTCACCCCAGTTCTACTACTTTATTATATGTATAGATGCATTATATAATACATACATACCCACTCACGCCCTCCATTCCTGAAAGGTTAGACAGAGGCGTAACTAGTCCACCCACTCTTCACCATGCGCACTCCGTCCCATGATGTGACAGGGGGCGATTCCATCGCCATATCGGGCACAAATTCCAGATTCCGTGTCGATACTGAGCAGAAAAACTCAATATTATTTTGACCGATCCGGGGATCGAACCCCAGACCTAAGCATTGCATTCGTTGTACCTCGTCACTTATTGTACCTCGATCACGAGACTAAATATTATTTCTTTATTTAAAGAGTACTAGGTAGTAAGCTTTTTTTTTTTTTTTTTTTTTTTTTTATTTGATCACCAACTAATGTACACCAATACATGAATAAAATTTAAATTGTTAACAACCTAGCTAAATGCCATTATAATTAAAGGTGAAGACTGCATGCGAATTGTATATAACTAATAAGTATTAAAATTAAATTATCAAATAATAGAGAATGAATTGAAATTAAAAATTAAATACACAATTAACAATCAAAAATCTCAAAAATTAACAAAAAATAAAATCTTAATATGATATAACACAATGTATTAAATTAAGTTAAAATTAAACAATCACTTAGCCATTATATACAGTTAAAATAAAATTTACAAAAATGTCAAATGCATAATAGAACAATACATAATAGAACAAACGAAAGAGGTAGAATTATGTCATAAAAATTAAGTCCTAAAATAATGTACTCTATGCTAATAGGCTTTTCTTAAAACTACTGATGCTGGCAGCGAACAAATCAACTTCCTTAGTTTTGGCAATAGCGTTAAATTCACGCACAAGCCGGTTAATTGGTGCGTTTTGACCTAAATTGGATTTACAAAATGTAGTTTTCAGGAGCTCAAACCTAGAGGCGCGCGGTATTTTTTGAGGAGCAGCTAAATTTAGGCAAGATAGAAGAGACGGAGTATCCAAAATTCCATTCGCAAGTTTGTATAAAAACAAAATGTCTAGGTGAACTCGTCGATCGGTCAAGGACATCATTTTGAAATGCATTAACCTGTCCTCGTATCTTACGAGCTTTTTTCCCAGATTGCACGAAAAGACTAGATGCCATAGAAAGCGTTTTTGAACGCTTTCGAGCGTTTTTGAATATACATCGTAAAAAGGGTTCCAAGCTATACTGCAATACTCTAAGCCACTACGGACGAATGAGTTGAAGAGTAATATCTTTGTTCTGGGTGATTTAAAGTCACTGCCATTGCGCAAAATGAATCCAAGATTTTTAAATGCCCTGGCACAAATGTTATCTATATGGAGGTTGAACTGTAGTTTACAGTCGAGTAAAACCCCCAGGTCTCTAATGCTGTGAACTCTTGTAAGACCGCAGTTTTGAATTTTATAGACAGCAACAAGGTTGTCAAGCTTTTTCCTAGTAAACCGAATTGAAAAGCATTTAGAGATATTGAGAGACATCCCATTCGTATCGCACCACGCGACCAAGCGGTCCAGGTCATCCTGCAGCAAATCAGCAGCCTCCAACTCATCGACGGCTCTAAAGAACTTTAGGTCGTCTGCAAATAAATAATATCTTGAATTATGAAAACAGTCGCCAATATCATTAACGAACATGTTGAAAAATAGCGGCCCCAGGTGTGACCCCTGAGGCACTCCCGAACCGACCAAGAATTGATTAGATGAGAAACCATTTAAGACCACTGTTGATTTCCTATCAGTCAGATATGACGCACACCAGCTAAGTAGAGGCTCAGCAAACCCAAAGCCAGAAAGCTTATGCAGTAACAATGTGTGATTTACTCGATCAAAAGCCTTACTGAAATCAGTGTAGATCGCATCAACTGAGGATCGGCTGTCGAGTTCCGTAGAAACATCATTTATAAACGAGGTGAGATTGGTGATAGTGGATCTGGCACCTGCGAAACCATGTTGATGTGTGTTCAAAATGTGTTTAAAATGCCACGAGAAGATGGGTTTGAGCAATTTCTCAAAGACTTTAGCAAAAACGGAAAGAATGGAAATTGGTCTATAATTACTAGCTAAATTCTTGTTTCCATTTTTGAATAGGGGGATGACCAGTGCTTCTTTCCAGATGGACGGGAAAACGCCAGTAGCAAGCGATCTATTATATATAATTGCGAGAGGTTTTGCTAAAGCTGTGGCGCAATTCGCTACAAAAATTGGAGGGATGTGGTCCGATCCTACACCCTTATGTCGATCGAGTCTTTTTAAAACCTTTAGTACCTGGTCGTCTTTAAATTTTATTAACTTAAGGTAATTGCTCGTTAATAGTGGAATATGTGAATGAGATCTAGTAGAAACTAAATTACTACTGTTGCCATAGGCCGCTGCAAAGCATTTAGCAAAAAGGTTAGAAATTTCGATGGGGTTGCCAGCAGTTTCGTCATTAAGTGTCATTTGCCTCGGATAGGTATTGCAGTTCTTTTTTTTATTTTTAATAAAACTCCAGAACAGTTTGGGATTGGCGTGAAGACTCTCCTCAAGAGAAATTATGTACCTATTGTAGCAAGAGACCATTAGTGCTTTTGATCTTTTTTTAGCCAGGTCAAAGGACATTTGATCGAGTGGGTTATTATTAAATTTGCGAAGCTTGTTACGATATTTCAATTTTTCCTTCAAGCGGTTTATTAGATCGCGAGAAAACCAAACAGGATATCGCTTCCGCTTCGGTGAAGACATGGGAACATATTTGATAATGGCCTCGCGAACGTGACCATAAAATAAAGAAGTCATTTCGTCAACTGAACAGTGTTTTTGCAGTACGTTATCCCAAGACACATTATTTAGATACCGCATAATCTTTTCGAAATCTCCCTTAAAGAAGCAATATTTAGGGTTATTCTTGCAATCTAGATCTAAGACACCAATAAGAGACAAGGAAAACTTTAAAGGAGGGTGCAGCGGGTCAACTGTTGTAAGAGGAGATTCACTGCTATTAAGATCCGCTACCTCTGCATTACTGAGAACCAGATCTAAAATTTTGTTCATTGAATTGGAGACAGAATTATGTTGTTCAAGACCATTTAACGCAGCAAAATTTAAAAGCATGGTGGCAAGCTCGCTGTTATTTCGTCTAACTGATAAGTCATCGGTATTATTGGAGAAATCCCAAGCAATAGAACCTAAATTGAAATCGCCCGCAAGTAACAAGTGATTAATTTTGTTCTGCTCAGTGATTCGGTTGCAGTTGCTTATGAAGTGATCCAGAATGTGTCTCTTAATGGGAGGAGGAAGGTAAATTGCACATAAAAACAGGGACTCACTAACGCCGTTATGTCTGGAGCAATCAATTTGCACCCAAACATCCTCACAGTCGGATTCGAGATCTGAGCGGCGTCTGGAGTGCAATCGCTTAGATACCGCTGCAAGGACACCACCGCCATCTTTCCTATTATGAAACCCAGAAGTTGCTCTGTCGCGCCTGTAGATTTCATATCGAGTGTCAAAAAGTTCACAATCGAAAACACTAGCATTCAGCCACGTTTCAGTTAAAATTATTACATCAAAATCATTACAAACAATATTATTGAAAAACTCAATTGTTTTAGTTCTTAAACCTCTTACATTTTGATAGTAGAAAGTAATCATTAATAAAGACAAATATATTTATTACCAACAAAGCACAAGATAGTTTCTTAATAACGTGCACGTAACCAAAATAAAACACACAGTGTACAAAATAATAAAGAAATTAAAAATATTAGTATTTTAAACAATTAAACTAACCTAAGTTACTTAATGATTCTAAGTCCTTAATTAAAATATAATTTGATGTGTCTGTTTTTCTAACAAAGACCTTGCCGTCTCGCACCCACACGAATCTATAATCAAGGTCCTTAGCCTTCCTACGGGCAGCAGCATGCAAAGCCTTAGCCTCTGGAGTGAGGTGGTCCGTCACGAAAATGGGAGACTTTTTATTGCCACCGTATCCCAAATGGGAAGAGTTCAGTTTATCGTTCGTATTATTTTTATTAAATTTTATCACTCCAGCCAAAAATGTATCGCGTAGACGACGATTGCTGAATTTAACTACTACAGAACGTGGGCGAGGACTATTGGTATTTATTTTCGCGATGCGACCACAGTACTGGATATCGCCCTCGGTGATGGGACACTTTATAATATTGCCAAGTTGTTGTAACACTTTGTAAAGGTTCTCTGTTTTGTGTTCCGGTAAGCACTGTATTTCAACGTTGTTAGCGCGTGACAGTTGCTCCAATTGAACCAGTCGTTGCGTTAAGACACGATTAGAAGCTTGCAGGTCTTTACTGCCTTTCTCCAGTTCATCTATTTGTGTCTTGTATGACTCACACTGTTTGTTTATTCTTTCGTATTCGGCGTTGAAAAACTTGAATGCGTCATCAAAGTGTATTAATTTGTCTTGAATATCTTTAATTGCTGTACTAAATTTAATTTCAAGTTCTTCTCTTATGATTTTGCGAATAATGTCAGCAGAGATGCAACTGCATTTGGCCGGGGAGCATGGATTAGACCGCAGTACAACATTATCATCACTGTCAATAATATGTGAAAATTCAATTAAAGGTGCTGACTAAAGTCATTTTTATTTCAGTGTTGTAGCGAACTGCCTTACAATATAAAGTTCCCAAGCATGAAATGTATTCTTCTATATTATTATCTTTATAATTTCTAGACACCACAAATCTTTTTATAATTATGTGATATGAATCACTATATATAAGAACACAGCTGTTAGAAATCATAAGCGCTACGAATTTCAGAAAGTTTTGTTTACTTCGACTGCAAATATTCAACGAGTTAATAATTAACTACTTTTTAGTAAGTTGTTCTACGATTCATTTTCTTGCATACTTAAATTTGCCTCTTTTGTAATACTTAATTTAGTTTTAGCTTGTAGTGGTAGATAGCGACATCTTTTATCGAATAGCAACATTGCAACGAATCATTACAAGAATGTTTCTAACTTAATATTTTGAAGTTGTTCATAGATGGCGTGGTATTCAGAGTTTGTAATTGTACAGTGATATTACTACATACTTTTTATAGATGGCGTTGAACACACTTTTCACCTTTTAACAAGATAAATAATTATCTAAATGAATTTATTATTCACAATTACCAATAATAGTAGTTAATTTTCCATATATTAAGTTAATTACATCTTCCTCAATTACATTGCCTTGACATTATTAAGATAAAAATCAATCTATTCCCTAATTGAATTCGAAATCTATGATGCAGTCTTGAAATTCCTCGGTTAAACAATAAATAAATATCAGATTAATTCAGTCCCTAATTGACTAATCACGTGGTATGGCCGCACGCGCGTTTTTTCCGCCTAATCATCGTTTATCATAAAGACAATCACCGAATCGATTCACCCGAGCACAATAATTGATAGGTCGTGTCACATTTACCTATTTACAGGAGAGGAAAAATAAACGTTATTATTTCTTATAACTAGATAATATTATAGTTAAAATATATTTTGTAACATTGGTATTTGAGGCTAAATGTGTGAGCTATTCTTAATTCTTACGATGCTGTCAGAAATTAGAGTTAAAAATCTTTACGGAGTTTAAGTAGAATTGGGGTGTAGAGCCGTCGATTAGTGTTCGTTATAAATTGAAATATTGCCATTGATCATTGTATTTTTCTATAGTAGGGGGAGCAAATAAGCAAGTGGGTCACCTAATGGTAAATTATTATCGCCGTTTATAAACTTGAGCTACAATACCAGATAACTATTAGTGTTTGCGAAACGTTGAAGTTTAACGAATCAAACGAAAGATAATAAAGAATATAGATTCAATCCACGTTTGGGTCAATAATAGTTTGTATAATTTTATACCTACTTATCTAAACATACATGTGCGTTGTTCAATTTTAAATTTCTTAATCCTGTCCAATGCAATGTAAGTACTTGTTTCTGCGAAGTATACTTAAGCATTAGAACTCTAGCAATATCTTAGCGCAGGAATATTTAATTACTATTACTAAGCTCCTATTCATCTACTCCGTGGGCTATGAACGAACCTACGTCGATGGAATTAATCGATTGTTGTAAGTTCGCGGTGGGTGGGCACTGCAGATCGATTGCCTGCTACGATCGCTAATAGATAATTACATAACGTGTTCCGTGTTCCGATAATTATGTTATTGTATCTAACATTCATATTTGTTGTCCGCCGATTAATTCTCTAGCGAACATTTGTTCTTTTTTTCTTAAATTAATACCAAAACCGTTTTTGTGTCCTCTTGATATTCTATTTATTATCTTTGTCATTGTCTATAGCCGTCAACTCACGACAAATATCAAATGAGACTTTTCGTAGTATTATAATGCTCTTTGAATGAGACTTCGCAAATGAGCGAGAAGCGACGTCAACGCGCCTCTATAATGTCCGGGATCCTTACAAAGGTTCTGCACATACCAGCTCATTTTCCGCTCGTCCGGGGCATGGTCTCCTACGCCATCATCTGGCCTACCTGCAGCCTCACTCAGGAGTATCTGGCCCACGGGACTTCCATACAAAACGCAGACTGGGCCAGAGCTGCGCGGTACAGCTTCTTGGGCACTTTCTTCATGGCACCAGTATTCTATAACTGGATGAAATTCTCAAGCAGGTTTTTCAAGCGCAAAACATTATTGGAATGCATAAAAAGGGCGGCGATTGAGCAAATATCCTACGGGCCGTTGGCAATGGCGTACTTCTTCTTCGGAATGAGTTTGTTAGAAATGAAGCCGGTGGAAGCGTGTGTGAATGAAGTGAAAGAGAAGTTCTGGCCGACTTACAAAATGGGAGTTCTGTTTTGGCCGACAGCGCAGACTATTAACTTCTATTTCGTGTCCGAGAAGAACAGGATTGTGTTTGTAAGCCTCGTCAGTTTCATTTGGACTGTTTATTTGGCTCATATTAAGGCGAGGGATCAGAAAATGAAAGAAGAAAAAATTCGTGACATGTGAAATAGCTGGAATTAACTCAGTAATATGAACGTCACGTTAAACTTTGTATATTTTTTTTAAAACTATCAAAATAATTATTTATGTTCATTATACTGAGTCATCATTTAAAGTAATCATATAATTAATATAAATTGAAAAATATAAATTGATTGTGTTATAACAATTAAGGTGTGCCTTTTATGATCTAGAATGCAACTATTAGTCTGATACTTAATTTTTAGATATATAAAAACAATAATAATTAGTTTTATTGCTTATCCTTTTCAAAAAAAATATTTCAATCCAGTGAATTATTAGGATTAATAAAATCAAGAAACTCATACGTACAAAAAACGAATAGTTGGCAATTTAAAGTATTTTTTGTCGAACATCGAGTGTGGCTAATGGTTTCCAACGTCAATAAATTATGAATTAATAAAAAACCCATCTCGAACGTCGCCGTGCATTCTTAGTTTTTTCTCACGAAATCCGAAAACTTCCTTGAATATTAGAATTAATAATTTTTAGAACTTTTGTGATGTATGTTTATTGTGTTTATATTGTCAACACTTCTTTTAATGTGTTTAGGGGCACATTAATCGTCATGAAAAAGAATAATAACAATTAATTTATATTTTTTTACACTTAGAATTAGAATAATTAATGCCGACACCCTAACCGGGTACTTAGGCTATATTGTTGAATAAATTAATAAATAATAACTTTGTTGGAGATAGGTTAAAAGGATCCTAACGCGAGTCACTTGTGTAATTACTGTGTATTATAAGACTGAACGTGTAATTTCTTCGGATGATGAACGCACTGCAGTGCCATGTAGGTATTATTTTATAATTGAGTTTTGTTGGTATTATTTGTTGCTTGATCCTTTGGCTTTGCGTAGAGATGTAGCATCGCTCTGCATTCTCTATCGCATTTACCACGGGGAGTGCTCTGAAGAATTGTTCGGACTTATCCCTGCTGCTGAGTTCCATCACCGTACATCGCGGCAGAACTTCAAATTCCATCCACATCACCTCGGAGGTTGGCAATCCACCACTGTACGTTTTAGCCGTCATTTTTTGCCACGTACTACTAAACTATGGAACCAATTGCCGCCAGCAGCATTTCCGGACAGATACGACGTGGCGACCTTCAAAAAAAGAGCGTATTCCCACCTAAAAGGCCGGCAACGCATCTGTGTGCCCCCTGGTATTGCAGATGTTCATGGGCGGCGGTGATCACTTACCATCAGGTGAACCGTATGCTCGTTTGCCCCCTATATCATAAATAAAAAACCTAACGACTTACAAGGTACTTACTTACGCATACTCACGCCTTTTATCCCCGAAGGGGTAGGCAGAGGCGCAACTAGTGCACCCACTTTTCGCCGTGCGTATTCCGTCCCATGATGTGATAGAGGGCGAGCCTATCGCCATATCGGGCACAAATTCCAGACTCCGGGCTGATACTGAATAGAAAAATCCGAAATTACGCAACGCCTAAATATAGTCGTTCTAGTGGCAAGTGGCAACGCACCAAACTGTAAATCGCAATGTTAAGTGTCCAATTCCTACGCGGGGAAATCAAAGTCAGTGTGACATTTTAGAAAGGAAAAGATATACCACAGATGTCTGAGATTAGAATATGTGCCCGATAGAATCTTTCTCTTCTTATCGCATCATGGGATGGGAAATGAGCCTTGCAAACTTCAATTGCACTTCCGCCTACCACTTCGGGAATGAAGACGCGTTTGTGATGCTGATTATAATCAGGTAAACTGGCTCTTGTCATTCGATCGCTTAAAAACCTCTTAATTGAAAAATACATCTGTTCAGACTCCAGACGACGAGCTATAATGTTTTAGGAAAATATGATATTCTAGTCTTTGCCCACGGCTCCGCCCACGTTAAAAAGTTTTTCCGGGATAAACGTCCCGCTTTATATTTTCCCGGGCTACTTACTACTAGGCTACTTTTTAGCCTATGAGGTAATTCAGGACATGATCAACCCGTGTGTCAAATTTCTTCGAAATACGCTCAGTAGTTTTTGCGTGAAAAAGTAACAGACATTCATCCATTCTTACAAACTTTCACGTTTATAATATTAGTAGGATTTATCTTTTTGCTCCTCTGAACAATAATCACGTATTATATTTAGTACAGTAGCTATACCTATTTATATGAGTTCCAATATTGTATATGGTGTTCACACATACACGTCATATTTTCGCCAATTCGCACCTCCACGTTAATAGATGCCTATTGACGAACACATCCGGCTTCCCCCACTCAGTCGAACATTATACGGATGAACAGGAACTGGTTTTAGTACCTCTATTAGATTTTGATTGACTTCGATTGACTTAGCTGATTGAGGTTCAAGAGCTGACCAATTTAACTTGACCCCTGTATTATAGAGATGTAGGTGTAATTATTTTATTCTGAATTTAGCCTGAGAGTTCGTTTTTCATGTTACGGTAATTACTGGTCGAAAATTATGTTGACCATATTAAATTGAGCTCTCAAATTTTACAAGAAAATTATGAATCATGATGTATCAGATGTATCAGGCACAAGACAGGGTGGAGTGGAAGCGCTTGTCGGCGCCACCACCAAGGCTTACCAAAGCGGGCACGACCTTCAGTCATGAAGGAAACGACAAAGAATAAGACGAAGATGTATCAGATTCTATTGATTTAATCAAATTTGTATGGAATCGATGGAAATAAAAGCTATAGTACCAACTAGCAATCAAGTTATTTTTTTTATTTCATTGATTGACGAGACGAGCATGCCGTTCGCCTGATGGGAAGCGATACGACCACCCAAAGACAGTAGCAACACCATCCAGCACCTTGAGTTACAAAGTACTATGTGGCATTCCACTGCGCTCGTCATCCTGAGACTTAATATGTTAAGTCTCATTATGTCCAGTAGTTACACTGGCTACAATGTCCTTCAAACCGAAACACAGCAGTGTATGCACACTGCTGCTTGGCAGTAGGAATAGACATTGCGGTGGTACCCACCCAGACGGACTCTTTCATATGAGAGACCTACCACCGGTAAAGAGTAATAACTAAGTACGTTTCATCATTCCGTTTGTTTGCGTGATGTTTAAGCAAACATTTTTTTTATGATATAGGTGGCAAACGAGCATACGGTTCACCTGATGGTAAGTGATCACCGCCGCCCATGAACATCTGCAATACTAGGGGGCACAGAGATGCGTTGCCGGCCTTTTAGGCCTTTAAACATGATTGGGGCCTTGGTACAAACACGCAGATATTTCATGCCATAATTGATCACACATTGCTATTAATAAAAGTTCATTACCGATATTGCCTAATTTGCGATATTCCAATGCTAATTGAATAATCCGGTACATTAACAAAATTGTAAGTCACCAAGCCGAAAGATTCCCATCTGCACTTTGTATCTTCATAATAAAATTGGCCTGTGAAAAACACAACGATTAATTAGTCAGATAATCCTATGTTGTATCGCGGACGGCTACCGTCCGAATTTAAACATTTGGCCCACAAAAGAGCCGAAACAGGTCCTTTTTCACTTAACGATCTCGACTCGACGTCGCTACCAAAAAAATTATAAAAAAATCCCTTTTACCTGACCCTTGTGGAGATGTATGGAGTTGTTAGCAACTTATTTACGGTATCGTTGATAATTGATATAGGATTATAATTTAATGATTTAAAATTTTGTTGGTTATTTTGAATATTGATTTATCATAGTAATATTCTAGGTTCGCACTTTGAAAAACATTGTGCTTAGAATGTTTCCAAATACAACTCGTAAGTCGATGTCGTTTAATTTTGATGCTTGTGACAGATCAAAAGACCAATACGTCAGTCACGTGTTAGTCTCCCAATAAAACGAAACGGAGTCACGTCTTGTTTATTTGCCTCATTCTAAGCATACAGAATAATTGACTTTTTAGCCATTGAATAATACGGTATAGACTATCGGTTGCTTAATATTTTGTTGTAATGACGATTAATTTTATTTTCCATAAACTAAAAGAGTTTCAGTATACTGTACTGATAAAATTTTATTTTATAATATTATCCCTTGTCTAATATAAGCATAATTTAAAATCAATTTCAATATAATAAGTTTCTATGTACAATTGTCAATTACGTGAATATATTATATTCTAAAAAAAAACTTAAGTTGGTTGTAACAGCTCAATATAGATCCCAAGGTGGACTATTTCACGCTACTCGATAGGACTATATATTGTTAAAAGATAAAACTGACCAAAATCACAAAACATAAAGTGAGCGTTTTTTTACAACTTACGAACTATAAAAACGACATTTCTTCACCTGCCGCGCGCCATTATTTATTGTTATTCGACTTTTAAAAAAACTACAAGGGACCGGGTCACTAATAATTGATTTAATTTCAGACGTTTATATAATCAGTGTGAAATATGGTTTTCGGTTGCCATTTTTACGATTTTCTAAGAATTTATTTATCGTCCGTTATAGATATTTTGCTTTTTGTTGTGCTTGAGGACTTAATGTCGTTTGATATTACTTGTCAAAGATGAATGAATGTGTTATTATAAAAATAGGCAACAAAAAGAGTTACAAAATACAATGTCCATATAAATAGTGCAATAATATCTATACGGCACGAGATTTCCGTGTTAATATAGAGTTAACACATTATATTATTTGGACTGCCTCGGTGGCGTAGTTGTAGTATTGCGTACGCGTTACGAGTACGATTTGCGAGCTGAGGTCCTGGGTTCGAATCCTAGGTCGGGCCAAAAACATTGTGACTGGGTTTTTCCATCTTAAAAATTACTCAGTCGCAGCTCAGAGTCAGGAAGTTGGCGGTGTGATACCCCCGTGCCTCGGAAAGCACGTAAAGCCGTTGGTCCTGCGCCTGATCTCTCTCCGGTCATGTCGGATTGCCGTCTCACCGGACTATGAGAGTGAAGGAATAGTGAGTGCACCTGTGTATTGCGCACACACTTGTGCACTATAATATCTCCTGCGCACCTGGCTGATCTCCGTTGAGATTGGCCGCCGTGGCCGAAATCGGCTAGGAAGGGATTATATTGCACAAAGTGGATTACCTATATAAAATATGTGCCAAATACTAGATGACATTAGAATTATTAATCTACTGCTAGGTTTTACTTATCTATCACGAAGTAAAACATCTTTCCCAGAATAGGTCTTGAAGAAATGGTCTTTACCTGTGACGATTCATCACAATAAACTTCAAAACGTCTTTTTTTATATTTTTATTTATTTATTGCATTGAATGACGAAACGAGCTTGCCCTTCGCCTGATGGTAAGCGATACGACCACCCATAAACAGTAACAACACCATCCAGCACCTTGAGTTACAAAGTACAATGTGGCATTCCACTGCGCTTGTCATCCTGAGACATAAGATGTTAAGTCTCATTATGTCCAGTAGTTACACTAGCTACAATGTCCTTCAAATCGAAACACAACAGTACATGCACAATGGACATTGCGGTGGTACCCAGCCAGACGGACTCTTTCATATGAGAGACCTACCACCAGTGCAACGTTTTCACAATATTTGCATTATTAGTATTATATTACTGCAGTGCTGTGTTCTCGGGTTCGATCCCAGGTTCGGGCAAACTGGTATTGGGGTTTTTCTACTCAGTATCAGCCCGGAGTCTAGAATTTGTGCCCGATGTGGCGATAGGCTCACCTCCTATCGCATCATGAGACGGAATACGCACGGCGAAAATTGGGTGTTCTAGTTGCGCTTCAGTTTGCCCCTTGGAGAATAAAAGGTGTGAATCAGTATTTATTATTTTGTAACAATGTTTTGTTATCTTGCTGTAATCGAATTGCTTAAACGAAGAAGTTTGCATGCTTTTGCAACTGGACGCAATTTTATCATTCGTTTATTAAATTGACACTCCTGCGCAGCTCCTTGGGTAGTTAATTCGTTTTACAGCCAATCGCCACCATAATAGCAACCGCCGTTTCTCCGAACAGAATCACATTAACTAAATTTTAAATTTTACGTTTTATTTTATAATCGTACAACTTTATCAAAGTTCGCTCTTTATGTTCCGGTCCGAGTTGATATTATTTGCTTAGCGGTTACCTTTAAGTAAACGTTTCAGACACAAGATTGCCACTTGCACTGCGATGGGTACAGACACAGTAATGAGAATTTAAGAAATTGTTTGATATAAAGATATTAGTGTTTAAGCATCTGTGTAGGTAAGGGATTTGTCGCAGTATAAGCGATAAGCTATATTTTTACTAGCAAAGCTCTTTGTCTGTTATTGGTAATAGATTTTGCACCAGCTGTCCAATGTTAGTAGACTTATCAGGGCTTCTCAGTGCCAGTAACTAAGATGGTTTATTATAGTGGTTGCGGCGGGAGTGCCGCAGGTAGACGGTAGAGAGAGAAGAGAAACTCAGGGTTTAGGTTCGTGGAACGAGCTTTATTTTGCACCTCCTCGTTACACTCGGTACTCGTGATAGCTCACGAGCCCAGATGCACAGAATACCTGGAAGCGGTTAGTATTAGTTGGCACACTCACCCCAGCGAGAACAACGATGTGCGTGGCAACACGCAGTTAGTATGTAGTGTTGCTACGGCTAAGACGATTGCAAAGAGAGGGCGCGCGTTTTTTTCTTTTTTGGATCTGACCTGACGAGGGTCGGCTTTTCTGGCCACACCGGACTTTAGGGTGAACGCTGACGAACCTCGGCTCAGGACGGTCACTGAGGGGAGAATGAGACATTCAACGATTAGTGGGGGGGAAGGTTTTTTGACCTAATCCTATTAATTCGGATTGTTTACATCGGCACCCGGGCCAGAACTGTCATGGGAGTCGGGAGGGCGACGCGGCGAGGTCCGCGACGGCG
Source organism: Sphinx pinastri (assembly GCA_947568825.1). Lineage (NCBI taxonomy): Eukaryota > Metazoa > Arthropoda > Insecta > Lepidoptera > Sphingidae > Sphinx > Sphinx pinastri. The sequence continues at coordinate 14,140,647 of OX387624.1, read as the reverse complement.
AGGACGGAACTGCGTTCGTGTGGAGTGTAAGAGTTTGATAAACTCGTTCTTTCTACGAATCGCCAGAGTGATGTCGTCCTCTGGATCGGTTAATAAGGAACGCGGCCGTCTCCATTTGGCGTGGTCAAATGGAGTGTATATCGACGCTTTACGGATGAGCGTGTTTGGATGTTTTTCAGCCCGATCGAAATAGCGTTTGCTGATGTTTTGCATGAAATGCCTGATGGTCGGCATGTCGGTGTCCACGTATCAATCAATCAATCAGCCTGTCGCCGTCCACTGCTGAACGTAGGCCTCCCCAAGTGAACGCCAACCATCCCGGTCTTGAGCAGCCCGCATCCATCCGCTACCCGCCGCCTTTTTCAAGTCGTCTGTCCATCGTGCAGCAGGGCGTCCTACACTACGTTTACCTAAACGCGGTCTCCACTCCAGCACTTCTCTGCTCCATTGACCGTCTGTCCGTCTGCAGACATGGCCATAACATGCGGTGTCCACGTGGAGGTTGCGATTGCGAATGTACCACGGGGCACCAAGAGCGTATCTAAGAAATTTTTTCTGCAACACCTGCACTCGCTTAAGTCAAGCGGGCGGCATATGGGCGAATACGGGTGACGCGTAGGTCATTATGGGCCTAATGCATGCAGTATAAAGGGTGTAAAAGACAGCCTACCGAAAACTGATACCAGGTGTTCAGTACATGATTCTGATACCCCCTGCGTTTGAATTTTTCGTCGGTCTTTTCATGAATTTTTGTAAATTTTTTTCAATGATAACGCAATAATATCGATACTATTCACTAACACAACCCCACTTTCATTAAAATAACAAGAAGTACATTATTTCCATAATAACAGAAATGTATGTAGAAAAGATAAAATGTACGCACGCGCCCCCAGTCAGCTGTTTTGAAATAGGTATACAGCGCCACGCGCGCCGCGTGCAATGGCCTCGCTGCGCCGCGCCGGGCGGCCGGCCGCCGCGCCGGTCCAAAGGCGCGCCGACGCGCGCGGCGTCCTTTGACTACGAGCGACGAGCGTTGCGAATTTCGGATTATAGAAAATGTGGATTGGACTTATTTAATTCCACTCGTCAATTCATTAATTATGAACGCGAAGTTGTGTTTTTATGAAATAATAATGAAATAATGATTTTTATTAGGACTAAAGTAAGCCCTCCTGTTCTTTTAATTTTTTTTATTTAACATTAGAAAAGTATTTACTGTGCTTATCAGTTGTAGGTGTTTAAAAAAAAAAAGATTTTGTTAGCTAGTATTAACTGTGAAGGAATATCACAATTTTCCAAAACTCGTAATTGTGACCACACATACCACATCTTTACAAAACTTGGATGCACTAAGCAATTTTTTTTTTCTTTATGACGAAACAGGGAATCCTATTTAGTAAATGCCCAAACATGAATCCAGCAAATTATTCGTACTTCACGACGCAAATAAATTTAATGAAAATGACCGATCCAAATGTTATAGGTCTAAGTAATTTCTTTGAGCGACGCGTGCCGCGTGCGACTCGCAAGTACCTACTTTTGGCCCCTGGCGGGTAGTGCGGCGGTTTGTTTGTTAATAATTGTTAGTTCCGACGCGCCTTTCGTCTTGTGCGGATCGTAAGTTTTCGTAACGTTACGAACGAGAATTTGTGGTTTTTGTGTTTATTCTTTTTTCAGGATTTCCAGGAAAAATAAGTGATTTTATTAAAATGTGTCGTGAGCGGAATAGTGAATACCTTAACAATTTCAGTGCACATGAATATGGACAAATGATAATGTGTTACGGTGAGGCTCGAGGTAATGCGCAACGAGCTCTTCGACTTTACGTAGAAAAGTATCCTAGTGCTCGGCACCCAACAGATAGCCGTGTAATTACTCGGGCGTATCAACGTATTTTAGATAACCAGCCGGTTGTACCCAGACAAGAAGGGTCTGGAAGACCCATAAGAAGTCGTACGGAAAACCACATTCTGGCTGCAATACACGCAAACCCACGGTTGGGAACACGAACGGCGGCTCGTGTGATACGTAACCGTTACACATCTAGATTGTCGCATTCGACTGTGCATAAAGTGTTACGTAGAGACCAGCAGCGAGCATATCACATTCACAAGGCACAAGCACTGCTCTTCGCTGACAGAAATCGACGTGTGTCGTACTGCCGTTGGTTCCAAGACCAGCATCGCGCAATTCCCAACTTTGCTGCGAACGTGATATGGACTGATGAGTCCACATTCACGAGGAATGGGATGTGGAACAGACGCAATTCCCACATATGGGCACACGAAAATCCTTTTGCCATCCAAGAAACAGGATTTCAAACAAGGTGGAGTGTAAATGTGTGGGCCGGTATTTACAACGACAAAATTCTTGGGCCCATATTCCTTCCTCAACAAATGACCGGCCGCCTTTATCATGAGTTTCTACGGACGGATTTGGAAGAGATTCTTGAAGATATTCCGTTGGTCCAGTTGCGCAACACTTGGTATCAACACGACGGCGCTCCCCCATACGTGGTACTCCCCGTGCGACAGTTACTGAACGACACTTTCCATGATCGCTGGATTGGCCGATTCGGTCCTCACTTTTGGCCAGCTCGTTCCCCAGACCTGACACCTTTAGATTTTTTTCTTTGGGGCTATGTAAAAGAGAGTGTATTTACTAGTGAGTGCAATACCGCAGAAGAAATGCGAGAACGTATTTTAGGAGTTTTTGCGAAACTGCATACAGAATGTGTTCGTGACCCCAGCTTTATGTTCCGGCTTCATGCCGAGACGCTACGACGGGCTCGTATCTGCGAACGAGTTGGTGGCGGCCACTTCGAACCTTATCTCATTAGAAGCGAGAGGACTTGATATAGGTAAGCCCAATGGAATTTAATCGTAAAGTGGACAGTGCCGTCGACAGTATTTTGTCGAGTTGAGTTGTGTTAATCCTCGTATCACGCCGCGGTGCTTTAACCTAAGAACCTATTCGCGCAGTGCCCCGCGCCGGCTACTGTAGGTAGATTTCGATAACTACGCAATGGATCGCATACATTGCTGTCTCAAGAATTATGACATTGTTATGCACACATATCCGGTACACACGGATATCTTTATTTTAATATAGGCATAAAATACTACTTTACTTTAAAAATTTCGGTAGGCTGTCTTTTACACGCTGTATATCCTAATCTTGTTGCGGATGGACATTTTACTTTTTTTGGTTATGAGCCAATGCAATTGGCTCATCGCGAATGCAGCCCGCGCGCGTACCGCGTTGACGTGTGGCAAGAAGGTCAACCTCTGATCAAGGGTCACTCCTAGATATTTGGCTTTGTCCTTCCAGGGGATTCGCCATTTGCGATACCACTCACCGAGCTGGTCGGCGGCGGTCTGCAAAGTGCGCACCACTTGGTCAGGGTCTCTACGTGAGGCGTAGATTGCTGTATCGTCAGCGAAGAGTGCCAGATGGGCGTTCTTCGGTTTCGGGATGTCGCTGGTGTACAGCGAGAAAAGAAAGGGGGAGAGGGCGGAGCCTTGCGGGACTCCGGCCGTGATGGGGTGTCGGGAGGAAAGAGTTCCCTCCACACGATATTTGAATCCGTGATTCGACAGGAATTCTCGTATGATGTGCACGAGATGAGTGGGCACGTTGAGGGTGTACAGCTTGAAATGCAAGCCGTTGTGCCACACCCTGTCGAGTGCTTTCTCAATGTCAAAGAAAAGAGCACCGGTAGGCATGCCGATTTGAAATTTGTCATGAACGTGCTCAGTGATGCGGAGCACCTGGTTGACACAACTGTGCCTGGTGCGAAAGCCAAACTGTTCCGGAGGGATCAGGTTATTATTGTGGGCGACTATCTTGAGGCGGTCGAGGACGATCCGCTCGTAAAGTTTGCCCAGCGTGCTGAACAGGCTGATTGGCCTGTAGGAAGATGGTTCGGATGCGGGTTTTCCCGGCTTGTGGATGCCTATCACCACTGCCTCTTTCCAGACCTCTGGGAAGAGGCAGTTAGAAAACGCGGCGTTGTAGACCGCGGTGAGGATTTTGACTAGATGCTCCGGGAGCATCTTGATCATGGGGGTGGGGATACTATCGCCCCCGGGAGCCTTACGACGTTTGAGTGCCTTGATCAGGTCGATGACTTCTTTGATTATCACCAGTGCAAGGGGATCGGGCGGCGGCGGGTCGACGTCTGGGTCGACGTTGACGTTTTCGTTTTCGTTTGTCTGTCGCGAATTAGAGATCGGCGGTGGCCGGACCGCGTTCCTACTTTCGACTAAAGAACTTACCGCAACAAGATGATCGTCGTCTACGAGTATTGTTGAGAGGGAGCATTGAGACTCCAGACTGCAAGCCAGCAGTTCCGCTTTCTCGTCGTCGTCAAACGCCGGCCGTTGATTCGGACGATTGAGCGGAGGCATGAAGGTCATTGAGCGGAGGCATGGAGGTCTGGGCCGCGCGTGACTTTGCAAGCTTATTTATACGGCGTCATTCAGACGTACGTCAAAACTAGTGACAATCCATTAGCTAATACGAAACAATAGCGGTTTCGATTGGTAGCTAAACTGACGTAAACGATATCCCGTTTTACGAAGAGAGTTAACGTTCGTAGCAACGTTACATGGTTCATAAAATACCCAAAAGCCTATTCGGTAAAAAATAGTAATTCCAGTTGCTGTCAATAGTATTAGCCTTGAGCTAAGCTAGAAAGCCAAATGTGCATGGAAATTTCTATGTGGCTAAAGTAGAAAAAGTACACAAAACCATGCATCCTGGACTTTAGCGATACAGTGGTAAAATTCAGAAACTCTGTACATTTGCGAGAGACTTCAAAATCTCCAATCCCTTTGCCCTCTCATTTAAAGTCGCCAACGCCTAATACTCTTCTGTCATGTGGGCTTAGAATGTGGCAAAAAAACGCAACTCCTAAGACGATGTCGTTTAATTTTTATGTTTGTGATTGATTAAGAGACCAATATGACAGTCACGTGTCAGTCTCTCAACCAATCCTAATAAAACAAAACGAAGTCGTGACATCGTGTTTTTTGCCAAATTCTAAGCCCACTGTTGACTATGAACATAAAAATGTCAAACATTAAAAATATCATGTTTCGTTAAATATATTTTGTCGAACCAAAACAAGATACCTCCATCGCTTCTATTACAACTGCGACTTTATATAAATGTGGTGTTCCAAATGTGAAAGTCTGCTTCAGAAATTCATAAAACGCAAAATAACCAGAAAAGTAAAATTTAAAGATCTCGTAAAAACACAAGGACATAATTGAAACCAGTATGTCACTTCGAAACTACTGCTATATTCGATATTATACTCTTAATTTGTAGTGTGTATCGAATTAGTGAGGTATCTATTGTTATATACATACACACTCACGCCCTTTATCCCCGAAGGGGTAAGCAGAAACGCAACTAGTGCACCCACTTTTCGCCGTGCGCATTCCGTCCCAGGATGTGTGTCTATTGTTGACTCTACATTTTTGTTTTATTTCATAGACCAGACAAGAAGCATTTGAGTCATCTGACTATGGTCTCTATTACCTACAACTTATGAGTATAGAATAGAGAAGAGTGGTTAGAGGGATTGAGTTTATTTCTTTTTGTCTCAAATCAGTAGGGCACTACGTGACTTAGCGTCTTATGTTTCATAATTCTTAGCGCAGTTTAACGCCATGTAGAGCTTGGTAACCAGACTTCTTGAGAGTGTATCTATTCTTTAATGGTTATGGGCAATTAATATCAGGCGAGTAACTTAAACTGTTGAGATTGGAAAGCAGAAGATTATTTTCTGGGCCCTCTTTTAATGACACGTACAAAAACAGAGCTTCTTCAGGTCGGTTTTCAGGAATTCAATGATCACGGACAGAATTAATTACAGTATAAAAATCAAAGATATTATAACCTTCTGTATTTCTTCAATACTTCGAGTTATATCGAAAGTGTTCAAGTCATTCCGCCGACGGCAATCGTCGTGTTTACGATCAATTTAGCGAAATTCATACCAGATTGAGACGTGGTTTTGTATTGCATATCATCATACATTTTATGACGTATTTATGGGTTATAATCATATTGAAAATATGATTATATTTCGAATTTAATTTAATCGATTATATATCATTTATTATTCCTTATTATTTTAATAGTGTTCGGACTTGTATATGAGATCTGAAAGTTATGTCTTATCAGATATTTTTAATTACTAACATATTATGGTTTTAAAATTATATGTATGAAGTGTATTTTATATATTTATAACGCAATACATGAATATTAAAAATGAGTAGTGCATCAGACAAGTGGCACCTATTAAGAAGTGAAGAAAGATGACTCTATCAGGACATTATTGAATCTATGCCTATTGACAAATGTCAATGGAAAAGACGTCAAATATCATACAAAAAACTTCACATTATAGCCAATAACTATTGTTCCCAGTCTGTACTCGAATCTCACTTTAATTATACAAACTGAGCTAATATTAATTCACTATTAATAATATAATTGTTATAATGATTTAATTGTGGGAAGATTGGAAAAAATTAGCTTTCTATAAACTGTAACTTCTCTTTGGCAGAATTATCAGATGATTAATGTTGAGTTCATTTAATAATAAAAATCATGATTTATATCAATACAAAATTAAAAAGCAGAGTCTCTATTTTTAATACTAACCTGTAAACCCAATGATATTTCAAAATTAACCTTAACCTACGCAACTTCGAATATCGAATACTGGACACAAATTAAAAATAAATTAAATGCCGTTAATTTATTTTCCAGAAAAACAGTGTTACTATACTTAAGTTTAAAACGTGGAATCTACCTGGCCACTAAATAATTTATCGCCGGACCTAATTCTTCCACTTAACTCCATCAAATTATAAAGATTGCTTCCCGAGCGGCACTCCTGAACAAACGGTGATGGTATATAAAACATCAATATCTCAATTAGGGCCGAAGAGATTTGACATCTCAATTTAGAAATCGTATTGGGGATTTTATTACAATATATTAATCTTATGTTAATTACGTGTATCTTAAGTGTTCATATAAGTTGCAATTCTGGATTCTTTGGTTAGCAGTATGCTAAATCGGGTATATATAACTCAATATTATGTGGCTTTATTGTAAATTTATACATGAATGAGTATTAATTTACAATAGAAATAAGTTACGTGCCTACCTATTGCTTTTCTTAGGTTTTCTGTTGTAATCAGAAATTGCGCCCGGATTTTTCCTATTTCCTAATCTCTGAGCTATTCGATCAAAATGCTAAGAGAGTTTTCTGTCTACAACAATTCTATGCTGAAAGACTCCATTTGGTACTTTTATTAAATTAACTCACAGTCTCAAACGTTTGCAGAAGTATAAATATTCCCGTTTTTATTATAGTTTTAGTTCCCGTGTCGAAATATATTATACGTTTTTTATTACAAAATGAGGAGGCGGTAGTTTAGACTTATCTTCCGGCAATCTTATAAAAGATATGATAATTAAGATGTTTCAAAAAAAATAGTAGTTTGACTTGAGGTAGGCGGGTCCTCATAGCAGGGGTTCGTCGATTGTTCCTGACAAATAAAATTTTTGTTACTGCAACTTATACTTTGACACTTATTAAAAATATAAGCATTTAAAAATGGACTGTATTCTCTTTTTGAAATGTCTTAATTTTCTTATTTAAAATTTAAATTAAGAATCAATTTAATTTTCGTTAAGCCAAAAAGATTGCCTTGCTTAGTTTTGTTTGACGTGAGGTATAATTAAATATAAAAATTATTGTGATTGCTTTTGGCAAATTGCAAATTGGTCCTTTATAAGGTTGGAATGTGAAAAAATGAGCTGGCCAGTTTTATTTTTATGTCGAAATTATTTTTATGGGATTATAATGGAAAGAATTTTGTGACGCATCCGGATTATATTGGCGTGGGTTATAATTATCCGTACTATATTGTTAATTGACTTTGAATATTGATTAATATGTACGTATCACATTTTCAAGTCATTCGCTTTTCACAGTCTTTGTAAATCTATAGAGTTATTTGTTCTGAACGAACAAAATACTGTTTAGAAGTAAATAAATATACATCTAGTGTAGTAAGTACAAACAATGTATGTAGTATGTTAAAAATTAATATTCACTAGATTAATCTAGATGTTGGTCGTATTTTTGTGCTCTTACAGATCTTATCCCGGCTTCCAGAAATAGCCATAGAGGCAGCGTAGCATACAGACTGCATTCACGTAGTCTCTTATCATAGCGTTCAAACTTTTAAAAAAGTATTTAATATAATTTCGATAAATGTCAATATTCTTAATTTATGTTTTCACGTTAATGAGATCTTTCAACTTGATTTTATTTACACGAAGGCGGCGCCGCGCTTAATTGGTTTGGCAGATTAGGTCACAGTTTTTATTTTCTAGATGTCCTCTAGGATTTTTGTTAATTACAATAGTCAAAATTGTTGTATACAATTAAAAGCTATGTTAATGATTAAAAACTTTACGATACCTACATTTATTAATTAAGATGCCTAATCCCGACAAGGTTGAAATTCGCAATATTTATTAAATCTTGTCACATCTTTGCAATAATATTTATTTTTATCAAGATAAAACAATAATAAATTATTGTTTGTTGCTTCCAGGCATTGCTGTTTTTAGAAAAATATTCTCCAGCATGAATTTATGCCAGAATTTATTTTAAAAACAGAACTATCATCATCCATAAACAAGTATAAAAACTTTTCTTAATAAACAATACCAGCCAGTATAATGTTAATAGACTGGCCGGTAAATCGTCGGCGTGTCAATTGGCAGTTGTCACATCGCTTCACTTGTCGCGGTGTTGTGACGCCGGGCGTGTTTAGCCACATTAGGCACCGATACTTTTTGTGTCACACACCGATTAGTTTATCTTTTAAATTATTGGGTGAATGGTTAGATGAAAGGGTCTACAAATTAGAGAATAAAACGGTAGAGAGTGTGCCTTCAATTTATATCTCAATATAAAATAGATGTTAATATTGACCATATTCCCTATATTGCAGAGGCTGATGTTTTATTTGTCATTTGAATTGAATTTAATTTTTTATAAGTTTCTACGGTAAAATACACCATTGCATATATTAGTAGTTTAGGCATATAAAATTATGATATATCATAATAATAGTGCTGAAATTGTATTGAGTAAAAAAAGATGAAATATATGCATAAAATTTGGCCGGTATGACAATTATGCACTTGGACGACAATTAATGAATGGTCCATCAGACAGCGTCCCATATCGTCATTATAATATTTAGCGTAGGTACCTACTGTAAGATGCAGTCTATTTATTTGCCGTCACGAGAAAATAAGCATTTTTTGGCACTTTCTTTTGACGTGCAGGGATGATAAAGTATTTATATTGGCACTTTATTTGACATTGGTGTCATGTAATAGTTGTGTGCGTGGCGGGGGACACGTGGCGCCATAAACTGTATTGTTTTATTTCATTACATGACGTGACATTATTTATTAGTGTTCGCTGATGAGCTGATGATGCGCGCGCTGTCGGTGCGACGTAAAAATACTTTTATGTTAGCGCCTCTAGAGTTATGTTGGAGATGCTGAACGGGTGGTTTTATGTTGGTATAGAATTTGTAGAGTTTATTTTTTATTACACTCATTCCGACCTATAAGGCTTTATCCCCGACAGGGTACGGTAAGACACAAAAATCTTTTTCCCATGCCATGGTGTGACAGGCAGTCAATTCAAGTATGATTTTAGAATCGAAAACTTTTAATAATCGTCCATCATCATCATACCTGGAGCTTAACTAGTAGCGGGAATAAGCTTAAATAACTTACCACTATATTATTAGAAATATGAGACATATCATCTATGAGATAGACACAATGCAAAGTCAACGCTTTGTGAGTCAAAGTTCAAACACTTTCGTTTTCCTCTATAAAAATATATCATTTGAAACAAAACTGATTTACTACCAATATGAAGTGAAGTATGAATGTCACATTAAGTGTTTAAGAGGGTGCACGGTAGCGCCTAGCGCCACTTCAATAGATCAACGGAAGAGTATTTTTAACATGTTTTACTAACGCTAATAGCTCGATAGAATATGTGTGGTTTACATGCCTACGTTTTAATATAGTTAGGTCGATGACGTAGGCGAAGATTAATAATGTCATGGACTGTCATTTTATTTTTCTTTTTTGTAGATATGCCGAGCAAAAGTGTACGAAATCAGCCAGTGCTACAAAATATGTAAACAAATATCCTTATCAATAATTATGTATTATTTAAGCGTATCACATAAAGCAGTTATAACGTAAAAGTGTACATTATGCACAATATATTGCAATACAACTCAATAATTTTTTCTTTGAAATCGTTAGGAGATCACTCACAGCTAGCGATACAAATATATACATACTTTATACGTCTATCTTAGTAGCTGGAGACTTCGTCAATCGAGACATACCAAGAGAATGAAGGAAAATATACATTACATTACCTAAGTGTGTGAAACTTTAAGATCATTTAAAGCTATACGTTCTGGGGTGTAATATACATTAATAATATACATTATATAATACATTGTAATATTTTTATTATCTAGACAGATCGTGTCGCTGAGGGAGTTTCTTGCGCCGCTTCTTCTTCACAGCAATAACACGTTCCAAAGCGGTGGTAGACTCATAACGATTTGAAAGAGCTTTAGAAAAAGACAATTTGAATGAAGATTATTTGACTTTGACTAAAGCTGCCGAGTGTGATGCGCCATATTGTGAATACAATGCAAATTATGGTGTAGGTGATTTTGTGTTCTCAGTTAGAAAAACAAACTAAACTAGAACTGCTTGAGAACGGGGGAGGTATAGAATTATAAGGCGGTCCAAAATCTTCTAATGTCTCTCTCTATATTTAATACCTCCAGCCGGCGGTGCATCCATGGTTAATCTAGTATTATGGATGTTTATATTATAGGCATTGGAAATAGCTTTATATCATTCACTCTCATTTTCCAACCTATATACCAAAAAAGAACATCGTTCTCATTTACGAAACTAGCTGGTAAAGTACAGTACAGAATCAATGCAATATTTTATTTTATTTTCACATATTTCTTATAATGTATATTTTTTGCAACAACCATGATGTCAAGTTGTTGTTTATCATTGTTGATGATTATTTATGAGTGTTTTTGTAAGCATTATGATCTCAATGTTTTTATGAGTCATTTAAAATAATTACAATATTATGTTAGATATTCATTGCGCGATAGCCTACTTGGGAATGGAACGGTCTGCCGAGACGAATGTCCGCAGGTTCAAAACCCAAGGCACAGACCGCTGACTTTTCATAGCTATGTGTGTATTGTTTGTCTATAATTTATTATGGTTCGCTTTAATGGTCAAAGAAAACATAGTGAAGAAATCTACACACCCGGGAATATCGAGGATATATGAAGCTTACCAACCCGTGAGGCCAGCGTGGTGGACTAACGCCTAAACCCTCTCAGTAGTAGATTCTCAGGGGTGGGCAGTATATAATACAGGGCTTGTACTACTACACTATTACTAATATAAGATATTTATCTTTTAATGAGTTTATGACCAGATAGCCTCCATATGACCGACAAAAGTCAAATTGTAAAAAAATGTAGAGCGTGACCAATAAACTATTTTCCCCAATGATTAATTTAATTAGCGTATCTCTTTCCCAAATTATTTAACGCAAGGCAAAAAATCAAAAAGCAATTATTAATTAAATATAAAAATAACTAATTGATGACATGAAAAATAATTAAGGAAAACACAGTTAACTTACTATAGTATTTATTACCCACCATACAAATCTCCAGCATGTAAACGGCACTCAAACCACTCACACCCTTAAAAAAATATAAAAAGCCACGGCGGAGATGAATAAAAAGCCACTGTGTTAAGACCGATAATTACCAACGTACGGTGGCGGAAACCGAACGATTAGTGGCTCTTAGCCGCTCGGCTTAATGGCCTTTGAATAATTTAGCTTCTAAATTAAGTCGTGCGAACACGACGACTGAGCCCGACTTATAGTTACGTGTGATTGAAGTTTCAATTGGTCAGGTCATGTGGTCGAATTTTATGTCGCAATTGAATTTTTTGAATTCGAATCGAATTTTTATGAATTGCTTTTTTCTGTTTTTTTGGTATGACAAACAATGAATTGGAAAAACAATTATCACGAAATGTCACAGCCTTATCGTTCATAGAGAAGATAGAGTTTATTGAAAAGATCTTTACTTGCAGTATGAATAAAGAAACGTGTGTGGTGTTGAAATTTTAGCGATCAATATCTTGATGATTATACTTATAAATACAACACTCACATCATATCACATCATGGGATGGAATACGCACGGCGAAAAGTGGGTGCACTAGTTGCGCCTCTGCCTACCCCTTCGGGCATAAACGGCGTGAGTATGCGTGCGTAAATAAATACCCATAACCCAACTTTTAATCCAAATTCCAAGTATAAGGTACAAGTATGTATCATAGATATCATTATCTTCGAGGGATTCGCACTTCAGCACTATGGCTATGCAATGCAACGCAATCAGCCCTGTATTATATACTGACCACTGCTGAGCACGGGCCTTCTCTACTACTGAGCGGGGTTAGGCCCTAGTCCACCACGCTGGCCTAGACATGATATAAATATTTGCAATCATACAAACATTACGACGATGCGTAGATCGACCTTGCAGAGTCCCCGATTTGATTTTTTTTTATTGCATCGAATGACGGGACGAGCATGCCGTTCGCCTGATACGACCACCCATAAACAGCAGCAACACCATCCAGCACCTTGAGTTACAAAGTACTATGTGGCATTCCACTGCGCTCGTCATCCTGAGACATAAGATGTTAAGTCTCATTATGTCCAGTAGTAACACTGGCTACAATGTTCTTCAAACCGAAACACAACAGTGCATGCACACTGCTGCTTGGCGGTAGAAATAGACATTGCATTCATGGTAGTTCTTTACTAACAAAATGTACTGGCTGTTTTCGAAAGGTACATTTCATCACCATTTGTAAGTGGTAGAAACATGGTGACGACGTGGCGACTGTGATGGTACTGTCACATTAAAAACCGGCGTAAATTTTCAGTTTCGACGTGGATTTCGGGGAGCCCAGTCACCCGTCCTCTCTTCAAGTCTGCTTTATCAGTACACGCCCGTTTTACCTCTGATATTGTGAATGTTCAATGTTCGAACAAGTACGGATATTTAATCGTAAGTTTTCACAAAAACTAAGTTAATGGACAAGCATGGACCCTCAGAAAACCTTCAATAACGCAAAAAATCCTAATATTCTGTAGCTTAAAGATTAAAATGCAACTTATAAAAAATAAACATCCTAGATTCCAACACGAAACCAACTCAGCCTTATTAATTTGTCTCCTAATTACCGTTTAACAAATCCTAACGCGAAGCTAACAAGTCGCCTTACAGAGAGTGCCCTAACGAGCCTGCATGAGCGGTGGATGTTGCAGGGGCGCGCAGGGGAGGCGGGAGGGAGGCCACATCACGAGGCAGTTAATACCGTCTGATGTCTCAATACCTCCCAGTGTGCGAGCCTATTACACGCTACTTTTTAGTAGTAGAAATAGTACACAGGGTGTTTTTTTGTTATGGGGTAGCAAGGGGATATAACACACTCAATAATTATAATTGTTATTTGTTTATTTTTCAGTGTCTGAATCAAAACCGCGTAACTAACATTGGTAAATACCACGTAAGTGACGAAAAAAGTTTTATTTGAAATTGATACTTACGACACTAAACTTATGATTGATAATGTTATACTTTTTTTTTTAACTCACGCGGTATTTACCAATGTTAGTTACGCGGTCTTGCACTATCCCCTTAGAGCATTTAACAGTATCCCCGACGATTTGCTTTGTAAATTAATCCTCCTTGTACAAAGTTTTGTTATGTTTTGACTTATTTACCTATTATCTTGCCGACTCTCCTTTTTGTAAATTGCATAACTTTGATCAAATGTTTTTTAAAAAAAAGCTATTATATAAATAAATTTTAGATTTTTGGAAATTTTGGTCCAAGTTCCATAATTCAAATTTGAAGGAGACATAAAACAATAAATTATAAACAGTACAATTATAAATATCAAAATATGAAGGATGCAAATCGACATTTCATTATTTAATAGGAAGCTGGCTACAGTCCAGGCCATTTCTAATAAAAAAGCCACCTCCCTACGACCCAAGCGCTCCTATTTAGGTTGTACAAAAGCGTGGAGCATGGTGGTGCACCTACACTGCAGTTTATGTGTTGCTCTTCATGCATAAATTCATTTATAGATGAATGATCTATGTACTATAACCAACACGCGAAATAAATCTCTATACACCAAGTTTCAGGCCCAACTTTCCTTTACCCGAACAAATTTTCTCCTAGAAATATTTGACCATGTATTTTCAAATTTAGAATTTAATCTTACTCCATAAGGGCTACATTGGCGTGTATTGTATTCAGTTATGACGTTTCGGAATGCCACATCGATTCACAGATTCTAAATTGGTAATATTTTCAAAGATTATAAGTTAGAGTTTGTTGAGACGGGAAAGCGACTGTATTGTTACTGGTATAAAGTGTTGATTAGAATGCGGCGACATTTATTATGAGTTAATAAGGGCTTATTTGGAAACTAGCTAGTGTGAGGTAAGGTGCACCGCGAGAAAGTAGCGCTATTTGCTACCGTATCGCGCGCCATCGAAAATTCAGGCGTTTGGAACATTCGGTATAATGAGTAAATTAACATGACGGTAGTTTGTTTTGCTGTGTTCCTTTAACATCGCTTCATAGAGCTAGGTAGGTACTTAAAGTAATAAAAACATAAAATTCCGTATTTGCTACGATTATGCTCTCTGAAATACCGGTAACACGTACCTACATTAACAGTTTCCAACTAATCTGCAAATGTAATAAACCATACATATCAGTTACTATTACAAGTGTAAGAATACATATTGGTTGACATTTCTTGGAGGAGAAATGTTATCAACCGCTGGCTAGTGCTGCGATGTCACATCTTCTGCTCTGCATCCGTCCAATCAGCGGCATTATATGTTAATAGCCTATTAGAATATATTCCAAAAGGTTCTTCGCGCCGCCGAGCTCGCGCCGCCACATTGAATATCGTTGTAATATTGTCCTCATAAATAGACCCCTCATCGCATTCTCATTTCATACATAGCATAGCTCAACCACCACTGGTCTATTGTGTGAAGTAACAAACGTATTTTGCGGCTCGTTGCCGGCGTGTTTAATGGAACATACTCACGATATGAGTTTCGGTGGCGGTAAATGAAATTTGGCAAGTGTTTTGCACGGTTGCTTGTTAAGAAGAAGTGTTCATTGTCTTCATTTTGTGATATGTGGAGTGCTTTGTTGGTGGAGTTTGTTTTTGTGGGTAGCGGTCGCCGAGTATGGCTCTTGTACGTTTGTAGTTTTTGGTATAAACATCATAATAAACTATTTATGAGTGTTGCATACTACGTAATCAAGCTACACACAATCAGACAAGACCAGAGAGCCGATTCTCTTGATCTCACAGACGAAGATTTATTTGTATAGTCAGCCAGTTTGCTTTGATATTACTTACCGGCTTACTTAACTAATCGGCGCATTTTTTATATTGATAGAATAGTTATGGCATATGAATGAAAACGATAACGATATCACAGAGATAATGAAAATCAATTCTAATCTTAAAGGTAAACCTTTAGCGCTAGATTTAATTCACAAACAACCGTCAATAAATAACAAATTAATCCCAAAAAAACTCGAACAAAAAATCCAAAATTTCTTAATTAAACAAAAAGCGGCGTATTTGTACCAAAAACACATTCCCCGAAGCTCCCAATCCCCGATGTCCCGACGCGGTGTCTTTGCCGATAAGATCTGCTTTATAATGTATCAATTAACCAGTAGCCAGTATTTATTAGGGACGCTGCGGCGATTCATTACCTGGAGGAAAAAATTCAAGACCCGCCGCTACAAAGTCAATGCGCGCGGAAGTTGGGGGAATTTTGATTAGGCGTAATGATTTTGGAGTGTTTTAGGTGAATTTAATTACGAATGCCTAATGGTGCTTCTGTTGACACAATGAGGTGACCAACTGTTTAAAATATATTTGTTATATTGAAATGAATTTCGATTTTTTCACAAACATTTTATTTTCCTATTCCGTCGACGTTAATGTCGATTTCCGGTAAAAATAGCCTGTTATAGCATTCAGGGATAAAGTAGTTTTCTTTTGATTAAATAATTTTCATAATTATAGCAGTAAAACCAGCGTTAGTAAAACCAACGTGAAGTATCAGATGGACCCACTTCATTCCCTTACACTTAGGTCTGTAATATATCCATAATTCATCTGATATTCTGGGTATTCATGAGTAGACATAACATAAAATAACGCATTTTTAGCCTATACAATAAAAATCGACTCCCCTTTTCAAAATGCTCATCTTTCATGGATTTCTAGGTATAAATTACAATATCCTGACCAAGGAATCAAACACAAACCCCACGGTTCTCAGCCTGTTATACTCATCCGGTACTAATTCTTAGTAATTGAATTTATGTAACGTATTCCCGAAAGCAACATTTTGCCGCTAATTATGGCCAGTTGAGGCATTTTAAGAGTATTTATCGACGCATTCACGGACTTAATTCAGGCCTAAGTGGATGCTATCGTGATTATCGGAATACTTTTAATAGTATTATGAGTCCGGTTTAAGTGAGCTGCTTTTTGGGCTTTTGTGGTTCTTTTAAGTGATATTTAATTTGTTAGCATTGTAATGCGAGTAGGTGTTGGTTTTTTAAATTAATGCGAGAATAATTATATTATTTTTGTACAGATTGCAGAATAAACGAACATGATATTATCCTCTATAGATTATAATTCAAGTTATTCAATTGCCTTTTATTGTGTTTTGCACGTTTATCTTAAAATTAGATAGCATACAAAATTAAGATACAACAAAACTAAATCGTGAATTCGTTTATTTGTTATAAACATTTTTATAGAGCTGCGGTTTTTATAGAATACAAAAAAAATGAGAGGTGTCAAGGGACACCCGGATGGAACGAAGTTCCTTTCGATTAATTAGTGAAGGAATTGTAATAAAATTTTATTTATATAACAGTGTGTATATATATAAATATATAAATATTTTCCTATTTCCGTTCCAATACATAAGTTTCTAGAGAAAAAAACAAATAAATACGTGTGGCACTCGGAGACTACCGCGATAAAGCTATTGCATAGCATTTTTATCACAAATGTTGATTGACTAAACACAAATTCGATCTTACGCTTACCACATAGAGTAGATTTTTAAACGCGAGCAAAGCACGTTTAGTATTGTTATTGATAAATGTCAGTAACCAAAGTAGAATAAATCAACAAAATTTTAAAAAAGAATGTTACGTTCGATTCTTTTGTACTCGTGCCGTGCCAACGCTGGGGAAATAGCTTCTACGCCATGTATTTAAGGTTCATTTTAGATTAGTAAGAAATGGTTTTAATGACTTTAATAAATAAAATAAATACAAATATACTCGTTTCAAGAATTATAGCTTCTACGCATTGTATTTAAGGTTCATATTAGTAAGATAATAGCAAAAAATGTCGTGACAACTTTCCGTCGAGCCCCCTTTCACAACGCGCAATAAGGAACTTCGTTCCAATAATAAACTTACGTTGTTTTATTCTTAATATGTTATTTAATCCGTAAAATTGTAGCAAGGTGCTATTACTCAAAGCGAATATTTAGAAAACAATTTAAAAAGTATAGTATTAGTATATATTTTTTTTGCAAAACTGTATAACTTACAACATTTTTGTACGAAATGCAATCGTGCGCATCGAATTCTTGGGATAGTGTCGTGCTTACTGTCTCAAATAATGAGTCTTATAAGCCTTAACATTAAGCCGTGTTTAACCTGTTAATTGACATAATGTGTAAATTGATATATTTAACCTTTATGATAAAGGAAAAAAGTTACTTTATAATTATTTTACTTTCTCCGCCTTAAATGAATTATAATTACCCAATGAGTAAACGTACGCGAAACTCTGTTTAAATTCTAAGATATGGGATTTTTTTTTATAAATGAATTGAACCTTATCTGATACTTTTCATAATTATTTAGGTATCGTATAATTGAACTTTCACTAATCTGTACTTAAAGCTGAAGATTTTGAACTTCAAATTATTTTTCCACATTTAACGTTTTATTACTCTCAGGGTGTCCATAAAAAATATTTATTTATTTTACACTGGCACTAATTAAACCTATATCATCGATTAAGGAATTTTGCAGTTACTTCGCTTTTTAGTAAGCAATTATTCGTAAATTTATTGACAAGGTTAATAGATTCAACGCATGTATTAATTTCATTAAAACATAGTAATAAGAAATATTTGGCTTTCAATTATAACATCATTAACCTAACCTGTAAATATGAAGTATTTTTAACTGTTATAAAAAAGGTATCACTCTTTAAAATGTTAAGTGTCTGATTAACTGGCTACAATGTAGTCGGTATAATTTATTGTTAAGAAATTCGTATACATTGTCTATTTCTGCCATTAAACACGAGGGTGATGAAACCAGTGTAATTATTTTATATATTTAACAACTCATTGGACATTATTTGAGATTATTGAACATGAAGAGGGGGCCCCCCGAGGCAATTCTTGTGCGCTGGGTCTTCACACCCAATGCCATGCGCGGGGGGACATTGGTCGCGGGCCGAGGCACACAGTTCAGTGTGTATACCTCTTGGTTGGATAACACATTGAGGCCTAAAAGGGCCCGCGAACATTTCCTGGCACCCTTTTCCTTTCCACCCAACCTGAGAAACTTTCTCCATTCCCCCATCTTTCTTCCATCATCCTTTTCTACTCCCTCCCAGGCCCCTGCAGTCGTCAAGCCGGGGGACTCCAGTATCCCATTCGCAGGTTTCCCCCGGTGTTGACTTCAGGATCGCCTACATAAAAAAAAAACATGACGAGGGGAGTTTAGTTTCCCGCAAATCTTTGTTATATTTTTCTGAGTCCCGTTAATAGACAGAGGTTTTACAAGTATAATGAGCTGATTATACTACATGTAGCTACATGAGTAGCTGCAAAATTCAAAATTTCAAATCGCCTGAAGATAAAGAAAATTTTATAAAAACGCAAAGTACAGGCGATTTCAAACTCTAAATTTGTTTAGCTACTTATGTGCCTATTAGGAGAGCAAATAATTTTTCCTTTTATTCTGTTATGAAAAAAAAACATAAATAGAATCCGTGTATGTAGAGGTTAGCTCTTGTCTAATAGAAGGCCAAGACGTAGTTCTCTATTGAATAGAGATAAATCTCACATAAAAAGTGAATTCTCCGATGAACAGCGTATTCATTAAAATTATCTGTAGATCTCTTGAAAACCCCCTTGCCATTGTTTTGTCTAGTCTATAAACAGTATAGTAAAAGTACCTATTTTTTCATCATCATTTCAAGAGCCTCCAGATGATGATCAGATATCGGATATATTAAAATCTTCAAGTAGGTAGTACATAGCCTTTCCCTTCTCAAAGGCAGGCAGGGGTGTAGTACCAGTTATAAGTCCCATGATATGAGACGAAAGAATTCTTCGAGACTCCAGGCTAATAGTGCAGGTTAACCTAATATCACTTTACAGTTTACCTCATCGGGGATCGAACTCGAAACCTCAGCATGGCAGTCTAACTTCACACGCAATACAATTACGCTACCGAGGCATATAATTACATATACAGGAATGAGGGAGAGTTTAATAAGCTATTTTTTACTGCCTCGGTGGCGTAGTTGTATTACGGTACGACTTCAATGCTGGGGTTTTGGGTTCGATCCCCGGGTGGGACAGTGATATTGGATTTTTCTATTCAGTATCAACCTGGAGTCTGGAATTTGTGCCGGATATGGCGATAGGCTCGCCCCCTGTCACGTCATGGGACGGAATACACACGGCGAAAAGTGAGTGCATTAGTTGCGCCTCTGCCTACCCCTTCGAAGATAAAAGGCGTGAGTGTGTGTATTTATAAGCTCTGTCCACACTGCTAAAACATCGTTATAATACTAATCGCAAATACCAAAGCAACGCAAGAACCACTAAATCAATAACCGTCATTCAGTGCGAACATGTTTCGGTGCTATTCAAACGCCATCTACAAACGTGATTTAAACTATACACCAAATTTATACGACCACGGGCCCTTAAGCCCCTTCGTGACGGTACAGGAAAAAAACAAAGTGACCAAGCGCCATATCTCGTTATTATATTCGAAGACAATAGCGCCTGTGTTGTCACATCCAACGCGGCCCATGCAAATAATCATAAATAAATAAAAAATAAATATGAGCCTTCGTTGCGTTGGATGTCTTATTTTAGGCCGCGTTCGCTATTACTGAGATATGGTTTTACTGGATATATTATGGTCATTATTACAAATAATTAAATGGGCCCCACGCCAATTTTCATATTTAATAATTTCTTTTATATATTTAATATAGGGATATCGTTTATAACCGTCGCTTAGTTTAAAGTTATAACTTTTAGATAATGCAAGCTGTGATTAACCTATCTATTGTATGTCTATTTCTACCGCCAAGCAACAGTGCATGCACTGTTGTGTTTCGGTTTGAAGGACATTGTAGCCAGTATAACTACTGGACATAATGAGACTTAACATCTTATGTCTCAGGATGACGAGCGCAGTGGAATGCCACACAGTACTTTGTAAGACAAGTTGCTGGATGGTGTTGCTACTGTTTATGGGTGGTCGTATCGCTTACCATCAGGCGAACGGCATGCTCGTCTCGTCATTCTATGCTATAAAAAAAAAAAAAAAAAAAAACTATAAGTTGGTTTGTCACCACTATAGCTATTAATTAACACAATGTAAAAATGTGAAAACCGTTGGTGGACTTAATAAAAATAAATAAATGCATTTATATTCTTTATCAAATCCGCCTGGAAATCTTTAGGGGAGGCCTATGGTCAGCAGTGGACGTCCTTTGGCTGATGATGACGATGATGATGATGATGATTTATATTATTTTTATTTACGCGCACGGCAATGTCACCCCACTGCACCTGATAGTTAGCAGAGAGGTCCAGATAGAGTGTCCACTGACGAGCGATGACTATCCCTCGTCAGGGGACACAATACGGTAGTTGACTACTTTTTTTTAAATACAATTATGAAAAATGTATGCTATCCAAAATCTAATGGAAAAAGAACTTTAAAAATTGGCGCAATAGTAAGTAAGTTATAAAGCTTTGAAATTTGGTGGAAGGGGTAGCTGTCAAATAACAGCAATACTAGGTTGTGACGTCACCAAGCGCCATCGGCCATAACGCTGCCTGCGTGCGAAAGAGATAGCGCGATATCCCCGCCACGCCCCCACTTTTGCTCACAAGAATATTTCAAAATTGCCCCCCGAGGCAATTCTTGTGCTTTGGGTCTTCACACCCAATGCACGCCCATGCCCGGGGGAACATTAGTCGCGGGCCGAGGCACACAGTCAGTGTGTATACCTCTTGGTTGTATAACACATTGAGGCCTAAAAGGGCCCGCGAACATTTCCTGGCACCCTTTTCCTTTCCACCCATCCTGAGAACCTTTCTCCCTTCCCCACCTTTCCTTCCATCATCCTATTCCACTTCCTTCCCAGGCCCCTGCAGTCGTCAAGCCGGGGGACTCCAGTATCCCATTCGCAGGTTTCCCCCGGTGTTGACTGCAGGGTCGCCGACACAAAAAAAAAAAAAAAAAAAAAAAAATATTTCAAAATTAAATAACTGCTTTATTTTTCAATCGATTTTGATGCTGATTTCACAGAAGAATTTATTTTTCGTATTATTTTCTGTTACATCTAAAATAATGTACAAAATCAAACATAGCACAACCCTATTATGCCAGCCTATTGTCTCCGTTTTATTTTCTATTTTAAGGATTGCGTTTTGAAGTGAAGTTGCAGATTCTACTAAGACGAGAGGAATGAAATGCCGTCTCAACTAGTCCATAAACCCGTAGTCTTCTGCTGTACTAAATTATAATATAAATATTGAAATATTTGGGAAATTCTTAATTAAATAAAAAACACTACTTGCTCTTTTTGCAGACATGGGCTTTGGGCTTATACGTCCTTGGTGCGAATCCCAGATCTTACAATACTGCTATTTGTTTGAATTTATCCAGGACTGAAACCTCTAGCGGTGGTTGATGTCAGACAGGCCGGTGATCGTAAAAACTGCAACGTGCTTGTAAATGTGTGTGTTGTGACTACCTCATATTGGATGAGACTAGGGGAAAAAAGAAAGAAATCAAATATGCTATCTGTACATAGAACTAAAGCTCTCCGGGTTTCGAGATTAATCTATTTTTACGGATTTTATCGTGGTTTTTAACACGCTTTTTGTATTTTATTTTTCTCTCGACGTTTCGAAGACTTTGCAGCATTTCGTGGTCACGGGGCGGACTGAGGTATTGGTGGTCCCAAAAGTCTCCTGGTTTGCCAATGTACACAACCTCTAGACCAGGGTAACTTCTTCGAAGTACTCAGTACGGTGTTAAATATCGAAAAGAGACACATCTAGACATCATACATCATGGTGGTCGTCCACTTTTATGTTGTCCAAACATGGTCCTCTCTGTCCAACCGGCGCCATCTTGGATCCGTAACAAATGTCCCCATATTGAAAATAAACACTTGGTGTACTTTTTGCGAAACGCACACATATTAACGTTGTAAGTTTATAGTATCTACCCGTCATAAGGATGTAACAACTTCGCGGATAATCTATGGGAATGAGGCGCTTTATTGATGCTTGATGGTGGTGTATGTATTTATAGTTGTAGGTATATAGTTTTCATAGTTGATAATGCATATTGAACTTTAATGCCTTATGCCTAAAGTTTTAAAGAAAATATTAATTTTATTAGATAAGAATGAACTGGTAGTCTTTCTTTTTGTCCTAAGTTCCCTAACTTTTTTCTATTACTTACGAACAAATAAGTGTTATTTTACGGCAGAACTACCTGAATCAATGCGTATATACTGTAGAGTCTATTGCAAAATACCTATACAGTATATTATTTCAGCATATAGTCCAACTTCTTTCGCCGCTGCAAATATCTTTAAGAACCTAAAATTAAAAAATATAAGAATCATAGCATTACAATTGAAAGTTACTCAATACTTAGAAATATAGTAAAAATCGAAACTGACACTAGCTTTTAATTACGACTTAGCTCTATCCGTAATGTAATAATGCAAGTATGCAATGAATAATGTTTTTTATGGAAATTTACGTTACCGAAATACAATTCGATAAACGTATAAAATTTTCAATAACTGCTGCAGTCCAAATAAAACGTCACACAAAAGCTAGAAAGAGATGACAATAAACTGGCGCATACATTTCCACGTCGCCTATTCTACCAATTTATTTTCATCTTTTAAAAATAAAAAGTCCACCTTTATACCAACTGCGCAAAGTTCTGAATATATTTCAGAAGATGTATTTATAAAATTGTGTATGCAAAAGTGGTAGTGGCACGAGTTTTCCGGGCGAAATTGGAAAAATATACCCGTTTTCACAATGGCGGCGCGGCGCGCTCCAATTTGAATATAGATTAGAATATGTGACTACGTGCACTCTAATATGTTTTTCGTAGGGCGGGAAAGGTGATTTTACTGATATCGATGATATTTTTTATTTCTTTTATTTGAATGAAATATGATGAATTAATTATAACAGAGTACAATTTACTTTACATAATTTGAATGTATAACAGAGAACAATGCATTTTATATAATTTGAACAAATACGCAGTTATGAAATTTAACAAATAAAAGTAATACTTACTAGAATAATGCCATCAAAATTCATGTGATTCTCAGGTTGCAGGTTTCTTAGTGATGTTTTCCTTCACTGAAATGAATAATAATAAACAATCATTTAACATTAAAAGTCCAAATTGGCGTTCCTGGGAGTAGTATTAAACGTGCCACCTCACGCCTTAAGCCCACAATTACGATTTTTTATCGATAATGCAATAACATACCCTGCTCTGCCATCTGCTGGTACTGACGGTTGGTAGGTAACGAATAGCGGATAATGGATATCCTGCCCCCGCCCACTTAGACCGTTCTGCTGTTTTTTCATATGCAGCCAATACTATTTCAAAGAAATGTTTTGATTATAATTTGTGTATTTAAAAAGAAATCATACTGCGTATTGAATTAGTTGTAATTTAATTCGCAGTCATTTAAGTCTAATGAAATTGTAATTTAATACAATGTTTGAACATTCGTTAGTGGCAAAAATATAGTACCTACGTAAGTAGAGTTATCTGAAAATGTGCATCTTTTTAGTACAAAAAATAGACTACGTTATATTGATTCAAGACATGATTTATCTATGTTCCGATTAAGTACACATACTTTCAGCCGCTTATTCTTTTAACACCCACCTGAATATGAAGATATTTTGATTTAGTTATAATAGCTTAAGAAGTAAGGTAATAACTTATTACCGTAATTTTTAAGTTCTTCTTCTTAACTTCTTATTACTAATAAGAATAGTAAGAGGGTAAGCTTGCATAGTTATTAAATTCAGTCGAATTTAACACCTCATTACAAACGTAACGTGTTACAAAAGTGTGAACGTTTCACAGTTATAATGTTAGTTTTTGTACCTTCCTGTGTTAAACGGTGACAGTGTGACATCCGCTGTGCTAAGTGCATAGATAACTTATCAGATCACTTGCGCTTGTGATGCCTCAACAAGTTGAGTGCAGTTCGTGTGAAATTGACATCCGTGATTGCGTTGATATCATGATAGTAATTGGGATTAGGTGAGCAGATCAAGAATTATGTGGAACAATAGTGTGGGAAGTATATCTGGACTTGGTACTATGTCATTTTAGATGCTCTGTGAGTGGCTTAAAAGTGTTTTTAGTTCTTTCAGTATGCAGTGTTAGTTTGAATACCCGGGATAAAAGTTCAATTATATTATGAGTATTCAACGAAAGGTTAAAAGCAAAATTATTAATAACACGTATCTGGGTTTTTATGTACAGTCAGCAGCATAAATATCTGTACAAAATCAAAATTTCAAATCGCCTATATACGCATTAAGGTAAACTGAAATATTTTTTTCTTCGTTTGAAGTAAAGTAAATATGTTTTATTTTATTTTTGTGAAGAGAAAAACAAGATTAGTAAGAACACAAAAGTATGTAGGAAATTAGAAATGTTGAATTTGTTCATCTACTTATGCTGCGACTGTACATGTCAAAATGTAGAATTTATAAATGTAAAAATGACACAAATACTCAAATTAAATCAAGCAGTAAGCAATCGCCTACACAAAAAAATTACCTATTTAATTTCATAATAAAATTTTTGATCAACATGGTGTTCAACAATTAAATTCTCACTAAAAGATAAAATAGAGAAAAGCATGTAGATACAAGCTTTCACTCGTTACCGTAAACCTTCAATAAATATTGTTTTTGTACCATAAATTGTATTATTTTTGTAGTAGGAACAAATACATTTGCCTGTGACTATTGTTTAGTGTATATCCATAATCCCATGTAAACAGCACCGACAGTGTCAACACATTCTTTTCTACTCTTTCCACTTGGTATAAGTTGACTAATTTACGTCTAATATCCAATCGCTGGAACAGTGCTGGGCGAGAAGTCCGAAGAAATTTTAAACGATTTTTGTGGTTAGTATTGTTGTACAGTTTGTACACTTGAAGCTGATGATGTTTGAGTGCGTAGAGAAAAATCACCGAAGACGGAATAGTACCGTTTATTTATATTGTTAAGTTACAAGTTAACGTTGGCAATTCCTCTCTTTTATGTTATGTGTCTAAGTCGACGGTTGTAGTTGCACTAAAAAATGTATTAATGGTATAAACATTATATATCGATATTGTCGCGTGCGTTATACTATACGTCACGCCGCGTCAGCAAAACATGTGCAGTTGAGACTGTACAATTGTACATAATATATTTTATAATAAAAATAAATGACATTAAAAAATTACACGCAACAATGCAGGTGCGAGCAGAAACTAGGCAACTAGTGAAAAATTATAATGATATTTGAATCATATTTCTTTTTCTTCTTTTAAAAATGGCTCCATCGTTTCACCGGTGATTTTGCCAATTTCAATTGGGTAGATTTTAAAATAATATAACTTTTTTAGAATAACTTTCGACCCGAGGTAAACCAAGAAACGATGGCAGCAAAGAGCCGAATCATATTTATATCATAGGATTGACATCAATATGGCATCAACTGTCAAAGTATTTCGTATCATAGGAAATTAATAAAATGACCACGCATCGCTAAATCCAAAACGAAAAATCCAGACAGTGCCCATAATTTATTATGTTAGCTATAACTAAAGTATTATTATTACGTCTAATTAACACGCCATCCGACCGTTCTACCATAACTCAACCAATTCCAATACGAACATACAGTTTTTAGATTATATCAATAGTAGTATAGTTTTTATACACCCCTACACGATTACGATTGCTGATCCATAGCATTTCGATGTATAAATAACTTTTATTACAGGAGAGCCGATCGTTAAAACTCATTGGCATATTCGTTCGACCGTAATCGATTATAACGTAAGAACATTCCATAAAACGCAAACATAAAATTGTTAAGGCACAATAAACTGTAATTTGGCGAGTTGAATAAGTTATTAAAATAAATGACACGCGGAGTAGTGGTGATGGTCGTAAAGTGGGCTAGTAATACGACTCGAGGCGCGGTTGGTTATTATGAGGCGCCTTAAGCGCCACTGCGGGAGCTTTGATCCCGCCGACGCCTCAGAAATTGAGGACACATGGGTTCCGTGGAAGCTGTTTAATGTCTCTGACTTATGAATATAGGGTTTTAATACATACACACACACACATACTCACGCCTGTTATCCCCGAAGGGGTAGGCAGAGGCGCAACTAATGCACCCACTTTTTGCCATTTTTATTCCGTCCCATGATGATGGGTTTTAATAAAGACTACAAATTATATTAATAACAACAGCGTTACCTTTGTGTTGTTTAACAACCGAATTTATGAGTCAAAATACTATAATATTACATTACAAACGGGTATTGCTAACTATTAAGCCTAAACCTTTGATAAATTATAAACATAGATAGAGTGACGCGCTGCAATGAAACTAAAACAAACAGGCCAACTTTTCTTAAGCTAGTATGCGTGACAGCTTTGTCATACGCTATCGCTGCATCATTCTGCGTATCCTTGTACGCGCGCATAATGATACCAGTTATTACATAGTTTATATTAAAATGGGGAGAAAATTATATCCATGAAAAACAACACAAAATAATTCAAAGGCCTAAACGTATATTATGTATTAAGAGGAAATGAACTGTAATTTCCTACCAATCGACATATTTTAGAGTTCATATTTATTCTATCTGGTGTATCCCATTTTCTACATAACGCTATTTTTTACGTACTTGCCACTACTCGAATCATATTACATTTTGAAACAGATGCTAATATTTGAACACCTTTGACGGATATTGAGTGCGGTCGTATGTATATTGCAATTCAGTTGTATTTGCTAAAATTATTACCTACTGCGGGCAGCTTTTGATATATTTGATACGATGACAATGCACATTTTATATATTCGAATTATAAAAACAAAATAAGGTAGTTCAAAAAAGGTTTAGTTGCTGATTTTAAATATATTATGAGTTTTTCGTACAGAAGTTCACATTTATATCTTCGAAGGGTCAGTCCCATGATGTGATAGGGGCGAGTCTATAAATATATCGGGCAAAAATTACAATTTCAGGCAACCTAGGTTTTATGATATGAAAATATAAATCATGTTTTACAAATAAATAAAATAACACACTTATAAACTTATTCTCAACCTGGGTAACAAATTTAAGATCCCACGAGGCATAGTCTAGAGTCTAGTACGTCTAAACAAGATTCATCCCTTCCTAGCCGATTTCGGCCACGGCGGCCAATCTCAACGGAGATCAGACAGGTACGCAAGAGATATTATAGTGCACAAGTGTGTGCGCAATACACAGGTGCACTCGCTATTCCTTCACTCTCATAGTCCGGTGAGACGGCAATCCGACATGACCGGAGAGAGATCAGGCGCAGGACCAACGGCTTTACGTGATTTCCGAGGCACGGGGGTATCACACCGCCAATTTCCTGACTCCGAGCTGCGACTGAGTAATTTTTAAGATGGAAAAACCCAGTCACAATGTTTTTGGTCCGACCCAGGATTCGAACCCAGGACCTCAGCGCGCAAATCGTACTCGTAACGCGTACGCAATACAACTACGCCACCGAGGCAGTCGAGTCAGTCCGGAAAACAAGATTAATAAAGCAATGAAATAGGGTTTTCATATACTATTTATGTAACAAAATGTTCAACTTTTCGTTTTAAAAATTTCTAATCCCATTTTTACAGTTTCAACGAGTAAACATTTAATAGACAATAAAAGTTTCCCACACCAAATTTCCCCGTGTTTGTCTGTAATGTGTTTAATTGTTTTAAAGTGGGGACAAAGTAGGGATTATTGCTTTTCAGCTGTTCTATCGAAATAGCACAGATTGCTATGAGATTACAGAGACTTTATGATTTGTTATAAGTGAAAAATGAATACTTTTAGTTAATGAAATGGTTGTGATTGGATGCAAGGGAGTGATGGTTTATGAATCTTAGTACAATATATAAATAAACTAGCTTTTGCCCGCAGTTCCGCCCGCGTGAATGAGTTTTCCCGGGATAAAAGCCCCGCTTTATATTTTCCCGGGATAAAAAGTAGCCTATGTGTTAATCCAGGACATAATCTTCAGCGGTTTTTGCGTGAAAGAGTAACAAACATCCATACATCCAGACATCCATACTTACAAACTTTCGCGTTTATAATATTATAAATAGGATGAACAATAATTAAATGTAATAGAGTTTTCAAAGTAGAGAAGGCAATCGTGCACGTGGATCGTCTGATAGTAAATGATCAGCTGTAAATATCTTACTTGGGTCTAATTTTGGGGTCAGTTACCTTTGAGATTAATTAAACTCTCATTTTGACATATTTTCTTTAAAAAGCCTGTCAAAATAGCAAAATAATCCCGCGAGAACTGTTACCATACGACAAAAAACGCAGCAGTTTATCAAAATACAGTAAGTTTATCAAAGTGATATCTAGGTAGGTATTAAGCAGAGAAAACGTGTATACTACTCTATACTTCCGATATCGTATTGCCATCAATCATAGACCCCTAGTGATGCTTAATCGTCAAGCAAATATTTGACTCGGGTTTAAATTTGAGATTTGCTGTTCGCGTCCCATTTGCTGGGACGATTTCCATAAAGTTTCTAAAAACAATATACCAGGTGGTCATGACCATATTTTGACAATGCACAAACCTTACTTCTTAGGTTTACCTAAGTAATTTATTAGTTGTATAAACATAAATAACTAGTTTTTAAATAAAAGAGTTTAGAAAATAAAAGTTTAAACAGTAATTAAAGTATGGAAAAGTACATTCCCGAGATAAAAGTCCTCAGTACTAGTAAAAAAATTACATAATCGAATTTTAAAGAAAGGACAACTTCAGTTATTACATAGATTAACTCAAATGTCAAATGTAATAATGTATTGCCTTACGAAAATAAACTTTAACTATCGTTAAACCTTTGTGACACGTCTTGACCAAAGCTAATTTCCAAAGACTGCATTGACCCGTGGAGAGTTGAAGACTGTCTTTTGTGAGATATAGCCGGTGGACAGGAGTGCGCTCATGCGAGGAGATACGATGGCCACGGCTTGGCCATTCAGACCACACCGGCTTCCGTTTGAGATTAACCTTTTGTCACCGGCTGAAAGGTGACTTTAATCCTGTTAAAGATGGCGGGTAATTTATTAGATTAGTTCTATTGAAAAGTGTAATACAAATAGACAAGGTATTTTCTGATAAATATTTGTAGGCATAAATAATATTTCGTTAATTAGTTAAAGATTAGGATTGGTAAGTTTGTTGTTAAGAAATAGGGATGTAGTCAGAACACAGAATATAATTTTGAGCTATATTTCCGTGTCCTGTGGTCCGTGCTAGGATGGTGTAGGTATTTTTGAGATAACTAAACTTACTTTTAAAAGTTTTTCATTTGTAGAAATGTATAGTTAGCAGCATAAGTATCTGTACAAAATCAAAATTTCAAATCGCCTATATACGCATTAAGTTAAACTGAAACATTATTGTCTTCGTTTGAATTAAAGTAAATCTCTTTTATTTTATATTTATAAAGAGAAAAAAAAGATTAGTAAGAACAAAAAAGTATGTAGGCAATTTGAAAATTTGTATTTCTTCAGCTACTTATGCTGCTGACTGTACACTGCCAAGTGACGGTAGCTTTGTTTTTGTTCAATTTATTTCTTTTATTCTAAGACATTAACGCAGATGTCGTCGGCAAAAGATTATAACAAAAAACCTTTTTAAAATCGTTCCATCTAAGTTCAAAGAGCGTTAACATACAATTCCCCCAAAAAAATCACCCCAAGCATTCCTCCTCACGTAGCAATGCATCATCCAAGTGATAAACCAACACTACTGTGCAGATAATGATCAAAACAGGCTGTTTACGTTTGAGAACTTACAAAATTCCCCGCTAGGGGGCGTGCACCGGAAGCACGCTCGCCGGAAGTCGGCCATGTATCATATGTGGGCGTAAGGTATAACACTTCGTTGTCAACAAGAATCTGTGGGAGTGGCCGCTTAAAATTGTGCTTGCAAATGTTTTTGGTTTAAAGTGCTAGTTGTACCACAGTTATTGTTCTAAATAATGTTCTTATATAAAGTTACAAAGGATTTGTTTTCTTCCTTTGCAGTGTAGATCAACTTAACTGTCATAATAACTTGGCAGTAGATTTAGATCCCCTATTGGTAAAAAACACTTATGACAGAACTAAATAATTTAACTAGACGGGGTGTGAGACACAAAGTCGTCTTAGCTTTTGATGCCTACAGCAAAGGACTAGGAACCGTCACTATATTCAACGATATATACATGATAATTATATAGAAAAATGTATGTAGTCTAAAACTATATATCCATTAGAGGTAGATATACCATGGTGGTAGTAGGTCTCTCATATGTAAGAGTCCGTCTGGGTGGGTACTACCGCAATGTCTATTTCTATCGCCAAGCAGCAGTGCGCATGCACTGTTATTGTATTTCGGTTTGAAGAACATTGTAGCCAGTGTTAATACTGGACATTATGAGACTTAACATCTTATGTTTCAGGATGACGAACGCAGTGGAATGGCACACAGTACATTGTAAATCAAGGTGCTGGATGGTGTTGCTACTGTCTTTGGGTGGACGAATCGCTTACCATCAGGAGAACGGCATGCTCGTCTCGTCATTCAATGCAATAAAAAAATGTTTCATTTATTGACTCAATTTCTATATGTTAGAGAAACGTATACATCACAGAATCATTTCACATAAAAAAAAGATCCTAAGCTCACACATAACTCGACTTATGATAAACGGAGCAATAAGGTTTAGTAAAATTTCCCCGCATCAAAACATATTCCCTATGAACAATAAGCTATAGATTTTTCGCTTTATCCGTCGGATAGAGACTGGAGTACATAATGTCATCTCCAGCATATATACTGCAGAATTATTCTGATATCCTATGACTGTGATAGGGTTGGGTTCGATGGAAGTGTCTATCTAATCGTCTATTTTAGTTTTATTTTATGTTTCAGTTCAAATATACAATTTTAGATATAAAAATATTAATAAATAGTAGTAATTTGTACCTTTTTTGTATGCGATAATTATGCATTTGCCTTTTCTCTGCTGTTTTTGTAACGGCAGAATTCTTTTAAATTTAACAATATTGCCAACGTATCTACTGCTGACCTAAATTATACATACTTGCTTTATTAAACCTTACGATTACCCACAAACTCTAGGCCAATATGAACGTAAGATCCTGCCGTCTTCCCCAAAGGTTTGAGCAGCTAACGCGCTAACGCTGAGCTAACATCCCATCCCATGTTTTAAAGGTGAAAGTGTATTTTGCCATGCTTATCACCATCATCAGCTATAAGAAATCCTCTGCTGAACCGATCTGTTAGAAGCAACCATATATTCTAAACCCAGGCAAAATCAGGTAAGTTGGTATGTTTTTCAAATATGTTTATGCAGCTTCCAATGGACACCTTACCCACATATTAATTTCTGGTTACCCAACCTGGCATCCGAATCCTGAACCTCACAATTCACAAGACAAGTATAGCAACACCATAATAAGGTGATTCTTGAATCTCGTATTCATATTATCATATTGTTTTCAACGTGTGACATTCAAATCCCGTATAATGTTATAGCGCAACCATTATGAAACACTGGATATGCTAAAACACCAGGCCACATTACCGCCTCCTAGATTCTTTACAGATCACCATTATGCTAATATTCTATTTCAATTGTTTTTTCCGAAATAAGAATGTATTTTAAAATTAATATTATAACATATTTATATCTCAGTAGTGTAGTGTGACGGTAGGTCTACCGTGCTGAGGTCTCGAGATCGATTCCCAGATTGGTTGAACTGATATTGGAATTTTATACTCAATATAGCGATCTATATGAGACAAAAGTTCTAGACTTCATGCTGATATTGAGTATAAAAACCCAATATCACTTCAACCAATCTGGGAATCGATCTCGAGACCTCAGTACGGTTAACGTACGCCATAGTCTCGCCTCTATCACACCATGGGACGGAATACACATGGCGAAAAGTGGGTGCCATTTCTGGCAACCGTTTCGAGGATAAAAGGCGTGAGTATGTGTATATAAATGTCTCACAATTAATTAGGAGTGTTCAATGTAAGGTGGTATTATCAGATGAATATTAATCCTTCCAAGAATTAATACACCTGTATCATTATGTCGGACAATTATTTATAACTATCGCTTTTTGAAATGCAGGCTACTTTATTAAAGTTAATGAAATCCTCTGTAATCCATTTTGTTTTCAACCCGAGTGACACATTGCAAAGATTATTATAATTTTGTTATAATAAAGGACATGTCCAAAAACGGGCCTAAAATTCTAACCAAGACAATTTACCTATACCTATATATTTTATAGAACTCCTAAAAACTAGCCTTTTACAATAAATCGTTTAATTTTAAAGACCTCCGACGTGGAGATTAATGTAACTTTATTTTACTTTAAAATTACACTTGATATGAACGTTTTTAAAAAAGTTTTTTATAAATGGAGGGGTCTAAAAATATTTTTTAATGGACCCAAGATCTATATTTTGCCCCTTATTATCCCTAAAGTTTGAGCCTGGTTAAATTTTGAGGTCCAGCACCCATACAAAAAACGGACATCTCCTTTGGTAGATTTATGAGCCATGTCGAGCAATTGCTAGAAAAACGTATTATAAGAGAAGACAAGCGAGCATGTGTGTCACCTTATATGATGACTGTTCACCGTCGCATAACATAAACACTCACATTATCAGAAGGTATATTGATTTTGCCGGTCTCTAGGTATCATAATCTCTTTTCCTTTTTATCCTAACACGGAAAAATTGTTACACCAAAGCTGATGATATTTGCAGCGCAGTATAAGACAATTAATAATCATTTAATAACCTTTTCTTGCATAATACAAATATATGTAAATTCTTCCACAATTCAAAAGTAAATTTCTTTTCCTATGCAAACCATTTTAACGTTTTATTATGGAAAGCGTACCTTTTGTCAAACCAAACGATTCAATTCAATTCTTGTGAATAGAAATCCGCTTGCAATAAAATCTTATGCGCCTACGTTTACTATGTAAAAATCGTTCAGACGAAATGAATAGAAACCGATGCCTTATTATGGAGATTTCACATTGCATAGCTATAGAATTAATTGTTAATAATGTTTTAGCTGTAGTTGACACTTGATATGGTCTATGCCGGTTATTGTCCTAACTACCGTAGATCACAATTTTTCTTTTCTAGTAAATTTTGCGCGACTTATTTAATTTATTTATTTCCTGTTAACATTCATTTCAATGCTGCAATAATTACCCAATAAAGAACACCTGTTGTAAGTAGGTACTTATTTTAGCTTTTAAAGCTTTTATATAAATCCAACGATTTCATATAAACAATACCAGTATGCTTATATAACCTAAAGATTACTAATAAAACGAAATTATTTTCATTACAAAAACTTAGACATTTCGTATCTACACTAATATTATAAAGAGGAAATATTTGTATTTTTGTATGTTTGTAACCATTAAACTAAAAAACAACTGGACCGATTTTAAGAATTCTTCCACTAATATAAACCTACATTATCAGCGAGTAACATAGGCTACTTTAATCCCGGAAAAATATAAAGCGGGACTTTTCCTGAAAAAACTCATGCACGCCGACGGAGCTGCGAGCAAAAGTCTAGTTATTGAATAAGCTCTGAATTTTCCAGAATAAGTCTCCCCAATAAATGTGAATAAAAAGAGTTGATTTTCGATTTGGATACGCGTCGGTGCCGGGGTGGCAATTCCGTAGATCGCGGCGATATCGCGCCGTCCGGGGAAATCAACTCGCAGCTGAATGCAAATTTGACGGGATCCACTCACTACACGTTTACATGTACTAAGTAATAGGTATTCGTAGCAGAATGAATTGAAAATTAAAACTCTTATAACGGGACTAGCTTTTGATCGCTGTTTCGCCTGCGTGTAAAGTTTTTCGCCTAGTCGCATTGCTATAAGCTCAAAACATATCCCTGTGTTCTGTGAATATAAAGCTAATTTAGATGTGCATGTAGCTACCAGTTACATTAGTATCTATAATGAGAATTTGGAAAATAGTTATTTAACGCTCTACCGCATTGTTCAAAGAAACTGACATAAAATGTAGGGTGCATTGTATATGATATGGATTTACAAAATACTAACTATATGTCGTGAAAGTACATATAAGAGAATACTTTTGGAACGAAGTTCCTTATTGCGCGTTGTGAAAGGGGGCTGGACGGAAAAGTTGTCACGACACTTTTTGCTATTATCTTACTAATATGAACCTTAAATACAATGCGTAGAAGCTATAATTCTTGAAACGAGTATATTTGTATTTATTTTATTTATTAAAGTCATTAAAACCATTTCTTACTAATCTAAAATGAACCTTAAATACATTGCGTAGAAGCTATTTCCCCAGCGTTGGCACGGCACGAGTACAAAAGAATCGAACGTAACATTCTTTTTTTAAATTTTGTTGATTTATTCTACTTTGGTTACTGACATTTATCAATAACAAGACTAAACGTGCTTTGCTCGCGTTTAAAAATCTACTTTATGTGGTAAGCGTAAGATCGAATTTGTGTTTAGTCAATCGGCAGTCTCCGAGTGCCACACGTATTTATTTGTTTTTTTCTCTAGAAACTTATGTATTGGAACGGAAATAGGAAAATATTTATATATTTATATATATACACACTCTGTTATATAAATAAAATTTTATTACAATTTCTTCACTAATTAATCGAAAGGAACTTCGTTCCATCCGGGTGTCCCTTGACACCTCTCATTGCTTTTTTAATTATATAATGTCTCATACACGATAAGACAAAGAACCTATAAAACAAAAACATTTACGTAATATTAATTACACTAGAACTTCAATTATTGTAATAAACTAAAAACAATACAACGTACGCACGTAATTTACGCGCGGGGTCCTTAATTAAGAAATTAAGATACGGCGGCGGGCACAAATAAAGTATTTTGTAATCTACCCCGGAAGCGGGACGGAAGCTCTCCGAAACGAAACCAACATTGAATTTGTGGCCATAATATTATGTCCGAATCGAATTTTGGCTCCTACTATTTGCTCTAAATAGTTCAATTAATGAGAGAATGATTCAGACGTTGTTCATAAAAGGCATGATTATAATAGTTCTGTCGATAATGTAGTCAGAACTACCTTTTTTTTTAAAGAACTAACCTATAGAAGTATTTTTATTTGCAACTGTAACTGTTAATTTTAGTATCTTATGTATAATGGTTTATTACTCCCAATAGATAATTACTTTAATGCATTTATTTTCTTACTAGCTTTTGGACGCGGCTCCGCCCGCGTGAGAAGTTTTTCCGGGATAAAAGTTCCGCTTTATATTTTCCCTGGATAAAAAATCTATGTCGTTTCTAGTGTCTCAAAGTATCTCCATAACAAATTTCACCGAAAGCGGTTCAGTAGTTTCGGAGATCTGCAGTAAAAAACAAACAGAAAAACAGACAGACTGAAAAGAATTACAAAAATCGCTGACTTGTTTTCCATTACTCTTCTTTAGTCATTCCCTTTCTTTTTTATCACATCTCTTTAAATGTACAGACACACCGGTACTACTGCTTTATTATATGTATAGATAGATATAGTATATGTATTACATAAACTAGCATGACTATATCACTTTAATTATTCTATCTAAAAGATGCATCGTGGAATGTCAGGCTTTAAAATGATTAATGTTCACATAATATGTATTGTTGTTTAAAATAATTATTTATATTTGCGTACAACATATTTCGTTCCTAATACTTTATTGTTCAGATATAATCGACGATATTTAACATCTGATTACGATCGAGCATTAATATCATTCCTAAGATACGAGTATAAGCTTGTAAAAGGGCTTGTTAATGTCACCGATGGTTTAAAAAATAGCGAAGCAATTTTTTCTGTGGTGCCAATTAGAATGAACTAGTATAACAATCACCTATAATGTATGCAGTTTATTTTATCTTGCCGACATTCGTGTGGGTTGTTGCAATGTCGATTAATAAATACAAGAACTGAATAAGGTAGATTAGTAAAGTTCTTAGACTGCTTATAAGGTCAAACAAAAGTTCAATAAAATATGCCTTGTCTCTGTCCATTCCTTGATTTTTACTCTACATGAATTAAAGAAGAATAGAAATATTTTTCCATCCACTCACCCCGGTATCTTTCGCCCATCTTTCGACATTTCGACATCCAAACATTTTCGAAAACAAATAGTAAGCGCCATATGTTGGCATCAAAGTGTTGCAGAGACATAAATTCCAATTAGGTGGAGGTGTGACAACGCGGTCACGAATTTTATCACCGGCGGCATTAGAGCGATATCGGCAAATTATTGTTTACTTTATTGTGACAACTGACAACGGACTGTGGGCGCTTTGTTCTGCCGAATGTTCAGGAATGTTTTTGTCATAATATTTTATATGAAGCTTAGGAGTAAGAACAAGGTATTCTATACATATCTCATCATGCTTAACCTGAGGTGTAAGAGACGCAGGAAACCCATTCAACTAGCTTGGGGTTTAACCATAAAGACAAATAGATGCCGCAATACAGATTTGATTGAAGTCACTGTATATCAATGAAACAAGACGGCGTGATTCCTAAAAAAATATGTTGTAAACGACTTATCGTTTT
Source organism: Sphinx pinastri (assembly GCA_947568825.1). Taxonomy (NCBI): domain Eukaryota; kingdom Metazoa; phylum Arthropoda; class Insecta; order Lepidoptera; family Sphingidae; genus Sphinx; species Sphinx pinastri. Next base: position 14,102,966 of record OX387624.1, on the reverse strand, counting down.
TTAACTCGTAGCGGACTCTATATGTGTGGAGGTATTTTTAACGGTTGATATCTCTAGGAGTTTTGCTTAGGAGGTAAAAGTACTTACAATCTTCGCACAGCAACGTTTATTAATACAATTTACATACAATGTATGTGGCACATGTGAAGTGTATTGGCTAATACATTTGTTTGATTTTATTTCGCTCAATTAATGCGTTACCGTGAAATGTAAAACGGGCCAGCGCGCCGCCCCGCCCACTACCGTCGCGCACTCAAATCTTTATACATTTCCGACTTAATATATGCATTATGCATATTTCATATGTGTATCTTATGAAAACAGGTATTTGCTAATTAATAAAATTCGCCATTGGTAAACAGATAATACGTCATATTTTTTCGTACGCTGCTTAGATCACATATTCATGTTAGGTAATAAGTACACAGTACATTGTTATAGTGCTGATATGAAACACGTTCGAGAATATTAGATGCATGCCCTAATAATAACAGTGCGAGATTGAAACGCTCTAGTCTAGATAAAGTTTTTATGCCAGTAACTCTACCAAGGACATGAAAGAAAAATAAAAACATTTTTTTTATTTTACGTATTTATTACTTTCTTTAAAAAAAATATGAAAAATACTGGTATCATAATACTTCATAATTTTTCACTTTACTGTACGCAGGCATTCTTTGTAGTGGCTGAAACTTCTCGGCAGATAGTAAAATCGGCGTTTCCAGACGCCGGCGACTGAAGTCAACAGTTTACGAGTAGCGATACCGAGTAATGGTGACCGTTTCTTTGTAACTGTATCGGCGACTTTGTTTGTCGATGGGCGGAGAGCTCTGCGGAGGCGGGTGTGTCTATACTCGGAAATTTGAATTTAGAATTGGCGCCAATATTGCTGCTTTACAAATATTGTCAGTAAAAGATCTTGCAAAGGCAAACAAAGGCTTAATTCCCTAATAATCATTTTCTCTGGTATGATTTATAAATAAATTAATGTTGTGTAATTAATTAATGTGTTTTTAATTCATGTAGAGCAATTTAATATATTTCTGCATTGTGTTTACAGTCATAAGAAATCTAAACATGCAATCTAACACATTTAACGTTAATTAATTGACAAGGAGAGTTTCAAAAAGTGTTCCAACATAAATGTTTAACAGAATAAAATGTAATACATTTAAATTGTTACGAAAAACTTGTTAATGGATTTCCAGGTAGCACTACAATTACATGTCGGCGATCCTTATAATTACAATTACGAAGAATTTATATTCTCAAATATCAACACAAATTATATGAAAAAATACATATTTTCATATTTTGTATGTCGGCATATCAATTAAATGTTTATAGGAATCGTTACATGGACAGTTAACATGGCATTAAAATAGTGTTAAGCATCGGTTATTTTTTAATTATTCTTAATTAAGACTGGTGGCGGTCTCTTTAAGTATAATACAATTGTGTCGTGGAAAGAAACTTGTGCATACGAAACTGGTATTGTTAGTTTTTATTTCCAACGCGGTAAAGTTGGAAATGGTCTTAATTATTGTACGACATATGTAAAACAAACATTGGTAATTATGTTATTTATTTCTTATAAAATAGTTAGGGATCAATGTTTCTACTTCCATTGCCTATTTTATTGTGATTGTTTTTTAATCCTTCAACGGCGGTGGTGGACACCGGTGTATATTAATATAAGGAAACTAGCTTTTGCGCGCGGCTCCGCCCGTGTGGAAAAGTTTTTCCGGGATAAAAGTAGCCTATAGCACTCAGGAGTAATGTAGATTCCTATTAGTGAAAGAATTTTCAAAATCGGTCCAGTAGTTCCTGAGATTAGCGCGTTCACAAACAAACAAACTCTTCAGCTTTATAATATTAGTATAGATTAGCTTATAGGTATATATAAGCGGGCGTTGACGGGTTAAGGAAGTTACTGTGATAGGTGTCTACATTATGTCACAGGGTCGGCCTGCTTTTTATGTTAGTCTATATTTAAATTCTAATTAGATATAATATTTGCTGATAAAGGTCTCAGGAATAGGCTGAATGCAGGGCGCTTTTAACAGGTCCGTCTGGAAATCTTTGCGGGAGGCCAATGTTCAGCAGTGGACGTCGTCTGGCTGGTGATGATGATAATTTGCAGATGTAATGAGTAGATGTTCTAAAATTCAAAAATATAATATGTAATTGATTAAATAATACAACAAAAGCTAACTAAAAATAACGTCGTAGACACAAGTACCTAGGTGACGGACAATCAGATACCTAGATACTTAGTTAAGCTGTGAAATTATAAATGATTATTTCGTTAATAAATCTGCTGTTTGTTTTATAATTTTTCAAAGTGATGCAATTAATAGAACATTTTAGTGCCTAAAAAATTATAGACGAGTGGAAAAGCGTAAAGTGAAGAAAAGTGTGTGAGTTTGTGTGTGTGTGTGTGTGTACAAAACATCAAACACCAAAATAATATATCACCTAAGCCGCTGCCGTTTCAGTAAATTCAGATACAGATCTGTTGATCTAAACTCAGCGATACATTAAAGTTCATGAGGCATGGTAGATAATTCTTTAAACAGCCCCAGTATTAGGAATATTTACGGGTGTTAGGGGTTGCGACTGCGTCGTGACGCCCACGAGTTAAATTATACTCTTGCATAGGGCGGTTGCACAGTTGTATGTGAACTTGTGGTTACGGCGTTTTATTAGTCGCTATATCATTATTATGGCTATATTATTTATAAAGTATAGCCACGATTGAGATTTGTGTTGGTTTTTATTAATTAGAAATAGTATTGCGCCTACTTGTCCCAGAAAGTTAACACAAGCGTTCTCTAATGGTGTTATCGTTTAATCATTAGGCGCTCATATTATCCATATTACCTGTTTATAAAACCATTTATTTAAATCGTTAATGTCGCAAACCTGACAGTGTCAGTACACGTTAGTACATAAAAGCGCATATTCCTTACAAGTGTTAATAAAACCGCTCCGTTTGTATCTAGCCTAGCACTCCTCAGGCTCGTCATTTCCAGCAGATGTAAGCAGATAATACTCTGTTAACATCGTACGGTGACCACGATGCGTTACGCCCTAATAATATATTGCCAGTAACACTATGTACAATCCTCTTTTGTTAGGCTTGTCGAGGACATAACCGTTTTGCATTATAATTGTAGGCACAAATATAAATGTGACTACCTCGTGGCGTAGTAGGCTTTGAGGTCTCGGGTTTGAATACCGGCTCGGGCAAAGTGAGGGGTTTTCTGCTCAGCAACAACCCAAATTCAGGAATATGTGCCCAATTTGGAGATAGGCTCGACGCTATCAGTTTATACCGAATATACACGGCGACAAGTCGGTACACTAATTGTGCCATTGTCTACCTCCTCGGTGATGAAAGGCGTGAGTGTGTGTTTGTGACGTAATCTCAAGGAATTAATACGGCGTCGGAGAAGAAACTTGTACTAGCTGGCTAGAATAAATATGATAAACCTGGTAACCTCGACAAAATCTCGAAGTAAAACTTTTCTATACTACTGCGCCCAAAAAAAGAACGTATGATACAGTATAACTTAGATCTATACATATAATTAATCAGTAGAACCCGGTGTGTCTGTACATTTAAAGAAAAATACTAAAAAAGTAACGAGATGACTAAATAAGAGTGTAAAGAAGAACACAAATCACCGATTTTTAGAATTATTTTCCGTCTGTCTGTTTTTCTCTTTGTTACATCACGGATCGACAGTCTTGAAAGATAAAATCTATGATTATACAACACGTGTGTTAGACAGAGATGCTTAACGCCTTTTTTGTCCCATTCGGCGTGCGTGATTATTGTTCAGGTAGCAAACTTGAAAGTGTGACAAACATATTTGATTTATAGAGCCATGGTGTTTTTGAGTAATTAATACCTAATAGTATTGACTTTTGTTTATAGGAAAGTACTGCAGAATGCAGTAATTTTTGGTGTAAAAGTCATTATGAAATTGTTGGTATAATAACTCTATGATACATAATAATATTATCTATGGTAATATATGCAGTCAAAGTTTCTCATCCAATCAGGTTAAGGCGTTGCGCGCAATTACAAATATTTCTCGTCATCTCAAAGCCGTTATAAATGTAATAAAATCGTTCAATTATTCACTTACGAGTATCGTCCATAAAATATTCCATAATCTGTGCTACCATGTAAGTACTTTGGGACATTTTATAGAAGTGCGATAAAAAAATCAATTTCCGGCACCTTTGGTGCGGGCGTGTGTACTCCGCTCTGTCGGTCCGTGTGTTTATTTTATGTTTTAAGGCACAATACAGAGTATAATTATACATACAAATATAATAAAAGTACATTATTTTACAACTATTTATTTACATATCAAAGATTTGTGAACAAATTGTGTTAGCGTTGAAGAGTAATAAAAAATATTTATTAATACTAAAAATAAATTAAACTATTAGATATATTTTATCGTATGTGTGCTCTGTAAATGTATGTAATGTTTGGAATATGAATTCTGACAATGAAAATTCTTTTTGATTATAGTTTGATCGCGACTAATTTCTTAAGAAAATAGATATTTTCTTGGTGCTTGCGACAAAAGCGTCATACTATTACATTGACTTTTTAAATGTTTATTGTACTAAGCACAAAGAAATTCAACTAAAGGTTAGAATCTAAGAACTCTTTGACTTAGCATAAAATTTGTTTTAGATTGTATTTTTTGTAGCAGTAAACAAACTCCTCTAATCGAAGTATTCCACACACCAGCATTTAAATGAACAATTCAATCGAATCCGCATCCGTTACGACCGAAAAATGGGATCCTAAAAGTCCATCAGCCAGACATCGGATTTCCACGGATTTTTCCAATTTCCACGTTCGCTCATATCAAACGTCCAGCCGAGTGACTTGCGTTTTTTTTGCTTTATTGGATACTGCATGAATGACGTTTTATTAACTCGCACTTGTAGGTACTGTTCGTTGTTTCAGACATTTCCATTACAGGAATGACAGGGGTTTTTTCGATGGTTTCATGTGTTTTCACGTTAATAAAAACTGAATTTTTTCAGTGTAAAAGGAACGTTTGTCTACTATTTAAACAAAAAAAAAATATTATTGCTATTTGTTTAATTCGAATTTAAATAAATATCCTAGTTACGTATCTAAAAACTTAAAAATAGCAAAGAAATAAACATAAAAATCATAAATAATTACACCGCAAACCCCAAGCGAGCCAAACGCAAAAATATCAGAAGTCAAAAACAATCTTATAAATCCCATAAAACCATTTAGCGTCCCTCCGGGGGAGGGTGCGGTCCCACCGCACTACACGACGCGATAAATGCTTGTAATTCACGAATATCGTGCTATTATAGCTATATCGCATTACGAACGCCGCCCGATAATACGGGACACGCGTGTGCTTATGAAATCCGATGTCGCCTTGTGCGGACTGTAGATTAAATTTTGTAGAGCAGACATGAATATTTCGTATGTGAATGGTTCATGAACGGAAAGAACAAAGGATAAATAGAAGCTTTCCGATTTTAGTTTTGTAATTTATTTTCTAACGTTACACGGTACATTACATGTGGCATTTCTTGTGAAAAAAAAACTGATCTCAGCTTAATAATAAGTAAGACAAAAATACTGCAAAGTTTACTGACAGATTCTAATAAGCAAATCGGTTGAATAAATCACTATTACATATTATTTATTACGCTACTGCGAAGTTGAGCATGTCATACAGATAGAAAGCACATAAGATTCGTCGACTACCTTTACAAGATACATCGATATAAGTACATTAAATTTTACGAGAATTATGATTTTTTATCTTATTATATTTAATATTTTTAGATAAAGGTCGCAGGAACACGCTGGATGCAAGCCGTTTTTCAAGTCTGCCTGGAAATCTTTAGAGGAAGCCTATGTTTAGCAGTGAACGTCATGTGGCTGATGATAATGATGATGATGATATTTTATACTAAAACTCTCAGAGACAAAACGTACAAAGGCAACTCTTGACAAACTTTACAATACTCAAACATCATAGTCTATGTCCTAACCCTCGTTAAGGGTACGCTACCCTTGTAAAAGTCAGCGTGAATAGAGCTAATCCTTATCACAGCGGAGGGTTAGAGTGAATCAATTAAAGATAAGCAAATATGCTCTATTGTGAGCCGTCGGATTGAATTTGTTGGTGTGAGAGAGGAAATTAACTTTTGCAGGATAAAACGATACGTCATGTGTGACGCGCCCTTAAGTTTTAATCAAAAGTAAATTGTTTGGATTGTGCCTTTTGTTGGTTTATATTTGTGAGAACTATGATTTTTTAGAAAAACATTTACGCAAAAAAAAAACAAAGTAGGTAGTTTAAATTGATTTATATACCCGCAAGTGAATTAAATCAAAAATCCTGTGGTAGAGCAACGTTGTGATCAGTTTTGGCTGCCTTAAGAATAGGCTGACTTGATTTCCGTTGATGTTCTGCGTATTTAGATTTCATCAGATCACTTGCAATATATTTTAATTTGTTTAACATATAATATATATTTAGACCAGTCACTATATTAAACGTTTTATTTACTAACCTAACATACTTAACTATTCATTAATTTACCCGACGAATTAATGAAGACGAACAGTTCCTGAACAGCAATTATAATCTTGTATAAATAATTATTTATACAAGTAAAGCGGTAGGCTACTAAAAAAACACAACTGCGCTAATCCTGATACTAAATTGGCCATAATGAATAAATTACAACTTGGGTCCGCTAGACCACAAAATAAACACAAGTTTTCCCACAATTATGCCCCCGCGTTGGGATTTCTCAAATCCCAGCATCAAACGCCAGTATTGACATTTCACACATGGTATTACCGATCGTAATTAAGTTATACAACGCCCACACGAGCGAAATATTATATTATTTTTAGGGTTCCATAATATAAGAAGTAAGAAAATCTGTATTTTTAGATTGTTAAGAATCCTTATGGTATATGTTTCTATTTCAATTTTGGCCAGTATTATCAATGTAATTAAATAGTTTTCATATAGATTTTTCTATTATAGCCATTGATGTATTAAAAAACCCCCACTGCTGAGCACGAGCCTACTCTACAACTGAGCGAGTTAAGGCCTTATTCTATCAAGCTGGCCTAGTGCGGGTTGGCAGACTTCACGTACCTTCGAAATTCAGAGAACTTCTCAGGTATGCAGGTTTCCGCATGATGTTTTCCTCCACCGTTAAAGCGAGCGATAATTCACAAAGATGATGATGAATTTTCTATTAAAACGGCCTAACTCTGCGTTTCGTACTTTTGCCTTCTGATGTTTGATATAATATTATTAAGGACCAAATCTAGCGTCTATTACATTCACAGTTAAAAACAATCAAGTCCCATATTTACCCGTCGGTGAAGTAAGGTAGGATAATACATACATATACATATACACTCACGCCTTTAATCCCCGAAGGGGTAGGCAGAGGCGCAACTAGTGCACCCACTTTTCGCCGTTATTCCGTCCCATGATGTGATAGGGGGCGAGCCTATCGCCATATCGGGCACAAATTCCAGACTCCGGGCTGACACTGAATTTTAAAAAACCCAATATCACTGCCCGACCCGGGAATCGAACCCAAGACCTCAGCATTGCAGTCATACCGTAATACAACTACGCCACCGAGGCAGTCAGGCAGGTAGGATAATAATTTTGTTTATTGGTTGCTATCCACATATAAGCATCAAAATACCAATTAATGCCAGCGGAACCCTACCGCAAACCAAAACGTGCCCTCACTTTTTTCATGTGAGAACTTCAAACAATTTAAATCCACGACTTACGCTTGTAAGGCCTGATTTGAATTTTTTATTAATATTACAATAAATCCGGTGGTATAATGGCCCGTGATTATTAATGTCTATGTAATAATGCGTTATTGTTATTATTATTAATTTACTCATGAATAATTCAGTGTAGGGTGGGTGTTTGATTAGTTTATTGTGTGATGTAATTTGAATTTGGCTTTGTTCTTTTTTTAATTTCATGTTAGGAATATGTGTGTGTTTTGTTTTAATATAATGCAATGCTGAACGGTATGCGTAGAGAATGGCCAGTATATTCTTTAATAATTTTGTAAGTAAAGTATTCATGTATTTTTGCACGTATGTATAACGTTTTATTGTGAATTGTAATAAATAAACTAGCAAAGTAACAAATGTTACGTTAGATTTGAATTATTTCTGAATGTAAGATACATCTTTACACATCAATGGCACTGGAAGAAAAAAGAAAATACAAATTGAAAGCATTTATTTTATTTATGTACAAAATACCTGATTGCTGTGAATTCGCATTAAGGTATCAAAGACGCGCGGCGCGGCGTCACCCGAGCGGTTAGATAAACGCTAACACCCGCGGCAACGTTATCAACGCATTTATAACATTGACGCGGAAAAATCGCTAAGTGTTGTCAATACGTACTGTTTCCATTGCACCAGACCGATATTTTGACGGATGTTTTTTATTATATGTCATTGAATGACGAGACGAGCGTCCATTCGCCTGATGGTAAGCGATACGACCGCCCATAAACAGTAGCAACACCATGCAGCACCTTGAGTTACAAAGTACTGTGTGGCATTCCACTGCGCTCGTTATCCTGAGACATGAGATGTTAAGTCTCATTATGTCCAGTAGTTACACTGGCTAGAATGTCCTTCAAACCGAAACACAAGAGTTCATGCACACTGCAGCTTGACGGTAGAAATAGACATTGCGGTGGTACCCACCCAGACGGACTCTTACATATGAGAGACCTACCACCAGGTAGGTTTGGCACAAATAAATAATAAGTAGATACATTAAAAAGACACTTACAAACTCTTTTAGTAATTGCAATAACTGTCCAAGAAGCTGAAAAATTGCATTGCATATTTGTTCAACTTGGTAATAATATTTGGAATTACCATCTCCTGAACACAAATAAAGAAAGAAATACATTTGAATAACGAAAAACCCATCCAAATTGGATCAGTAGTTATTGCGAAAATCGCGGACATACAAAGTTACATACATACATAAATAGGCGTCGAATAAAGAACCTCCTTCTTTGAAGTCGGTTAAAAATGGTTTAATGTCATCTGGTGCGTGCAATACATAAGTATTAAATATGAGATATAATATAAAAGAAAAACCCTTTTAATTAGCTACAACTCAGCATCAGTAGTGAAAATTATGCTCAAAATGTTTCCCTTACTGATACAAAGCTCACTGTTGCTTACCGGTAAATGTAACAAAGGCGTACTCTGACGTACTTTCGCATACATATTGCAAATACACACACACTCACGCTTTTTATCGCCGAAGGGGTAGACAGCGGCGCAACTAGTGCACCCCCTTTTCGCCGTGCGTATTCCGTCCCATGATGTTATAGGGGGCGAGCCTATCGCTATATTGGCCACAAATATATTATTGGGAATATTGCATATATATTCCCAATAATAATGGGAACAAACTGATTCCTAATACATCACTTAAGCCAGGCGTCACGCTGCTCACGCGAGCATTATAGATGATTATAACTGGCAGGTACCGACGGGGCGGGCGTAATGATATGTTATGAGATTACCCTGATGATACGAACAATAGCATAATGTTGAGGAAACTTATTGATACGTCTTTAGCAGTACCAATGGTTTATAAATTTCATCAGAATAAGGTATCGTTTCTATTAAATTAAAATTAAAAACATAACTTGCTTATCGTCTGATACAATGTCTGTACATAATAATCATCAGTTATATGAAGTCCATTGCTAAACATAGGCGTCCCCTAAAGATTTCCAGACGGACCTATCGAAAGCGGCCTGCATCCAGCGTGTCCCTGCGACCTTTATCATTTCACCTCTCCTTGTCTGTACATGTATTGTAACTATATTCGATTTTACTTTCGCGCCATTGGTAGTAGTAATTGGAAGATAATGATCATTATTTTTTCCATCCTCATCGCACTCCAAAATGGAAAGAGCTCAACATTATTTAAGCATGTTGTAGAAATGATTGGGCTTAATTTGTATAACCGGCCGCTTGCCTGACGTCAAATTTCTCTTAATTTTAGGAATTACTTAATTCTTAAATTATGTATGATGACTGCCAAAATAATATTATGTTTGTTGGTGAATCAGTCTTTCACGCAGGATTGTCTCGACATTTTTTTTATTGCTTTGAATGACGAGACGAGCATGCCGTTCTCCTGATAGTAAGCGACACAACCACCTATAAACAGTAGCAACACCTTTCAGCACCTTGAGTTACAAAGTACTGTGTGGCATTCCACTGCGCTCGTCATCCTGAGACATAAGATGTTAAGTCTCATTATGTCCAGTAGTTACTCTGGCTACAATGTCCTTCAAACCGAAACACAACAGTGCATGCGCTGCTTGGCGGTAGAAATATACATTGCGGTGGTATCCGCCCAGACGGACTCTTACATATGAGAGACCACCAGTATGTATATGTCCAGTAGTTACACTGGCTACCATGTCATTCAAACCGAAACACAACAGGGCATATACACTGCTTGCTTGGACGTAGAAATAGACAATGCGGTGGTACAGTCAGCAGCATAGGTACATGAACAAATTCAAAACTTCAAATTGCCTACACACTTTTGTGTTCTTACTAATCTTTTTTTTCTCTTCATAAAATAAAACAAAAGAGATTTACTTTACTTCAAACGGAGAAAAAATTTTTTTCAGTTTAACTTAACACGTATATAGGCGATTTGAAATTTTGATTTTGTACGGATATTTATGCTGCTGACTGTACACACCGAGACGGATCCTTACATATGAGAAACTTACCACCAGTAGAACATGTCTTTTTACACAGGGATATTTTATATTTAATAAACATATGGTCCTATGTCACTGACAGTCAATAAAAAATCCATACGGACAAAGCCGCGGGCAACACCAAGTATTATAAAAGTAAATACAACCTTCAAAAAACCTTGTAAAGAACAGGATATCACTAACAACTTTCGTACATAAATTCACTTGAAGCAACACAGCGCGACAGTAAAGACAATCATAAAACTAAACACGCAGAGTGTGAATTAGTAATTAAAGGCCACCAAAGTTTCCAAAAAGCCAGAATTCCTGTCAGCCATTTCACACGTTAAGGCCTGTTTAGTACACTCGTTGGTACCACTCTATCATTTGGGATGTTAATTTGATGTGTAAAGAGTAGTGGCCACCCGCGGTGCTCAGCTGTGGAATTGCCTTGAATATAATGTCCTGCTGGTGTATAACGGGCTTTTAGGTGATATTATGAAGCTAATATGATTCTTATTTTAAAAATTAGTAGAATAGCATAGTATACCTTTGATAATTATATTAAGCTGGGCGCCCTTCTCATTACTTAGTTAAGTTATGGGAAGGCATATTAGTAGGTAGGTAAGTAAGTTATTAAATTCATATTCGCAAAACAGCATAATTATTTATGTTACAGTGCAAAGTAGTTCGGATTGCGGGTGGGTTGCTACAATTTATGAGCCGCTATCATATTTAACGTCATGCAAGCAACTTGCTCGTCTCGTCATACAGTTTATAAAACAAAAGACATCTTATTTCGTGATCATGAGGAACTACGAACACGGACTCACGAAACCCAAACTCGAAATCAAACCTTTGACCGCGCGTTTCAGTCCTTACCTTCTCGTCAACTTTGAACTCACTATAAACTACTTAATATCAAATCATATTAGCGCACTTGCTTAAGAATTAAATTAGGTAGATAATAATATTATTATCTAAAAGTTATTTATTATTGCATCCATATGGAACTAATTAATAAGGATGATTCAGCTAATTTGAGGTGCACAAAGTATCAATATTTTCATAGCCAACAATGATCTCGTGATTGCATTGTCTGTGTACAAAAAAAATATGCATTTTAGCAACGTTTTGGACAATTTTGATAGCTATACTTAATGTATGACTGCTAACATGACGCGTTAGACGCGCGTTTGCAATTCTTCCGACAGTGTGAACATACCCTAATGCGAAAGCCATCAAAACATTTTCACTCAAACATCACTTAATCCGTCACTAAGAACTTATAAAATAGTCCAATAATTATTATAAAAATCAATGAGAGGTGTCAAGGGACACCCGGATGGAACGAAGTTCCTTTCGATTAATTAGTGAAGGAATTGTAATAAAATTTTATTTATATAACAGAGTGTGTATATATATAAATATATAAATATTTTCCTATTTCCGTTCCAATACATAAGTTTCTAGAGAAAAAAACAAATAAATACGTGTGGCACTCGGAGACTGCCGCGGTAAAGCTATTGCATAGCATTTTTATCACAAATTTTGATTGACTAAACACAAATTCGATCTTACGCTTACCACATAAAGTAGATTTTTAAACGCGAGCAAAGCACGTTTAGTCTTGTTATTGATAAATGTCAGTAACCAAAGTAGAATAAATCAACAAAATTTGAAAAAAGAATGTTACGTTCGATTCTTTTGTACTCGTGCCGTGCCAACGCTGGGGAAATAGCTTCTACGCAATGTTTTTAAGGTTCATATTAGATTAGTAAGAAATGGTTTTAATGACTTTAATAAATAAAATAAATAAAAATATACTCGTTTCAAGAATTATAGCTTCTACGCATTGTATTTAAGGTTCATATCAGTAAGATAATAGCAAAAAGTGTCGTGACAACTTTTCATGAGAATTTTTTCCGTCCAGCCCCCTTTCACAACGCGGGATAAACAAATTCCAAATCGACTTATTTATTTATAGACTTCAAACTCAATTAGAAATTTGTTCGAAGAAGACAAAACATTCGACAACTAAAATAGGTTTATAAACTGTTTATGAATAAGGTCGTTAATTGATAGGATGTAAGACAATACCTTTGAGTATTTAACCAAGCCAATACACGCATGGTTGCAGTCTCTATATCGCGCTTTCAACGTGTCTTTCGCCATTCTGAACACACCCTAATGTGAAAGTAAGCGTACAACATACAATTTTGCCTAATCAGCGTATGTCAACTTAACGATTTTACTGTTATTGTCCAATTAATGGATAATTGAGTATGGTCACGCCGTACGATGTGCTAACATACCATCCCGTCTGCAAACATCAGACTACCGTTGACCACTTTCTATACTTTTACAATGCTAGTAAAACATATAACATTTTACAAACCCGTGGAGTATTGAAAAATATGATGAAAAATAAAATATCCCCGTACCTACATACCTGTAGCTATTTTTGGCAAACTTTCTATACAATATTTTGTTTTAAACTCTAATATTATGCAATACTATTTTGAGCGTAGTTTAAAAATAAACAAACGGAGCTGGAATAAATGAAAAATGTTTTTTCCATTTTACGAAATCGCTGCAACTAGTACAGTCAGAGCACACAATTTTTCATCTCGAAAGATTTTAACTCTGTACGAAATAGCATCCCATAACTATATTTTCCAAGTTTTGTTGAACACTGGGCCATAAATCGGTGCGGTTTCAATGCTATGTCATACTCCTCTATAAAATACCTCATATTATTGTACAATAGGCGTCTGAAAACAAGCCTATCCGTGTGCCGCAGAACATTCAATAGCAATGTACACACGATGTCATAAATACTATACATCCAACCGTAAATATAAGAAACAAAGCGGTACACACGTATAAATTGAGCCTACATCTCTTAATGATATGTAGATTCCCTGCATTAGTTACATGACTGTGTTCTCAGTGAAAACATCTCACAAACTCTACACTTCGCAGTTTAACACAAGTCGCGTTATACGCTACAAGACAAAATAAACTGTAATGCTTTCCATTAAAGTAACAAATGCAGCTTATCGTTTATGATTTAGAGCTTTCTGTTCGATGTTCGATTTCAACTCATTAAACAAGACATAATTTAAACGTATTGAGAGGAACCGTGCATTCCAACTTTAAATCATATGAATAAGATTCAATTCCCAACGGATACTCTTGACAAAGTTATGTCATTTCGTCACGCAAGATATAAGTTCGTGCACCGAATTTCTCATTCAATATGGGACCTAAAACGATTGAAATAAAGCGTAAAGTGTATTGTTGTTGACAGGAAATTGAGACATTAGAAATCTTCGAGCGACTATTACCGTGTTCTTTTAACAAATGCAGGACGGCGCACGAAGTAAGATGTAACATTGTGCCGGCGTGCATAAATAAGCCTGGAGAAGTATCGGTTATTTTAATATTGGAGCCCCAGGTGGGCGGGGACCCCTCATATATCATCGGCAACAATTATTAAATTATCTTTTTCGTTGACATTAAGTAATTGTTTCGGATGGTTCGTGCTCATAACTGGCGCGCCGTGCGATGAGATATGATTTTTAAATTGTGCTTTTAACCGATACTAAAATTCCATTGTTTGATGTATTTTCGGAACTTAATGATGTCACTTTTGGTATGTTTAGGGAATTCAATGATATCCGATTTATGTCGACATCGTTCCTTTATTGGGATAAATAATTACATATTGCATTATATTATTTACATAATCACTGGTGGTAGTTCTCTCATATGTAAGAGTCCGTCTGGGTGGGTACCACCGCAATGTCTAATTCTACTGCCAAGCAACAGTGTGCATGCACTGTTATGTTTCGGTTTGAAGGACATTGTAGCCAGTGTAACTACTGGACATCATGAGACTTAACATCTTATGTCTCAGGGTGACGAGCGCAGTGGAATGCCACACAGTACTTTGTAACTCGAGGTGCTGTGTTGTGTTACTACTGTTTATGGGCGGTCGTATCGCTTACCATCAGGCAATCGGCATGATCGTCATTCCATGTCATAAAAAAAATATTAGAATTTATTATACGGGTATAAATAATACTTTCACCAAGACAAAATTAAATAACGTCTCAATCAAGTTAATTAAATTATCACTTTCCAAAAGACATCAGTCGATAGTAATCTGCTCTACATAGATACGATAATTGCTCTCAAAGACGTTGTATAAGCAATTAAATAGTACGAAATCTAGTATTTAGTTGTACCATTAATCATGCAAGCAATTGTAATCGGGTCAGCTGGGCGGGCGTTCGCGTAATGAATCAAAGCGGTAATTAACTAACTAATACACTTATCACGACATGCACTGTACCACCACACTGAGAACGTTAAATTGGAACGGAATTAAGATTGAATCGATACTGGATTCTAGCTTAGTAAGTTTTTCTTGGAAGTCATTTATATAGTTTAGGACTGTCGTAGCTTAGAATGGGAATCTTACGTTTATACGACTAATCGATTATTTAGTTCATAAAAATCTTTAGAGAAGATTATAAAATATCGTTTATAGACTTTTTTTAAATTAGGGCAAGAGGCTAAAAACCAGTTTTTTTTTAGTCTAATAAATATTATTTATTGTCTAGAGATATTTTTATTTTGCTAAATATTATATTATGATTAAACAGTATGAATAAAACAACGAAAGTGAAATGTTGGTCGTCCAAGGGTCAACGAATTATGACATAAGAGGTCAAACTTGGATACATCATACAATTGGCTCAGGAATCAGGATCCATAACAAATACATAGAGAATTGAGCATTCATAATTTGCAAATGTCAAGCGGAAATGGAAATGGCCAAATGGCGGAACGACTTGCACAAGAGGGCCGGCAGCGACTGGATGCATAAAGCAGCAGACCGGGCTCTGTGGCGTATCTTGGGAGAGGTCTATGTCCAGCAGTGGACTGCAACGGGCTGATGATGATGATGAAGCGGAAATTGGAAAAAGAATTTAAGAGGGTTGAAGCGAACTAGTAGTTGTTTCGTTTTAGAATCCTAATTGTTCTTTGTCGCCAATAGATGATCTGAAATTCTAAAGGTCCGTCGCTTGCAAGAGTGAATGAGTTCTGCACCTTTGCCTCTACACTCAAATAGAAAAAATATTTGTCGTTCAAGCGCTTTGTCCATTTCTACACATTAATTAATTTAGTAATGGCACTACTAAGTCCATTCTCTGTGCTTACCAATACAAATCAAATTTCAAAATAAATACTTGTACCTCAGAAAAGGATGAATTATTTATTTATCGTGAAATTAGAAGTTAGAGGTTATTGATGACGTAAATAATTAAAGAAATGACGATGAATGAAATAAAGAATCAAATAAGGTATTATCACTCAAAAGAAGCATTAGACTAATTAGTTACCAGGAATCAAAACGCAATTTCCTTCAACATTATTTAAATTTTCTCCATCGACAGCCTATATTTATTAGTTAATACGATTGTTCAGTTGTAATGGTAGTTATCCGGTGCACCTGCGCTACTAAGGCACTTGATTGCGACTCATAGGCGCATATCAGATCCTATCTTGCGAACCACATTATTGGTTTAATTGATTCGTTTTGCGCTCGGCCCACGGCGAATGTCGACTTGCTGGCAAATTTACAGATTTATTGCCAATAACTTGATTATTCATAGTTTGAGAAGATAGGTGTGTGATTATAGGTTTTTGTACAAGTTTTTTATTTAAATAGGAAAACCGCTCGTTCGATGTTTTTTTTATTGAATTGAATGACGAGATGAGCATGCCATTCGCCTGATGGTAAGCGATACGACCACCTTTAAACAGTAGCAACACCATCCAGCACCTTGAGTTACATAGTACTATGTGGCATTCCACTGCGCCCGTCATCCGGAGATATAAGATGTTAAGTCTCATTATGTCCAGTAGTTACACTGGCTACAATGTCCTTCAAACCGAAACGCAACAGTGCATGCACACTGCTGCTTGGCGGTAGAAATAAACATTGCGGTGGTACCCACCCAGACGGACTCTTACATATGAGAGACCTACCACCAGTAAAAGGTGGCGATAGTAAGCATCATGGCTTAGACCAACACAGGTTCACTAAAGTAACAGACAGTAGCATCTCCACCGAACACTAAGCCACAAAGTTGCGTGGCAATTCACTGCACTCGGTACGCTGAAACATGATGTTAATAAATTCCATAATGTCCACTTATTGTACTAGCTGCAATATGCATATAAAATATGTTTAAATTGATTTGCATTATGTGATTCAACTTGATAAAATTATCAGTCGCTAGGATTACAATCGATGATTACGGGCAGGTTGTTTACCATTTTTGATTGGTCAGCATCCTGTTGGATGCAAGTTACCTACTTCGCTGTGAATTAATTGATGACCAAGCCGGTGTGTGTAAATACCCGAGCGATAATGGATGGTAGTTTATGTGTGTTTACTTCGACGACAAAATACTCTCCAGTACGTATCTAGCTTAGATTTAATTGATTCAATTCTACTAATTTTGACATAATTTTGTGAATATCTTGTCTTATACCGCTTTTTCTTCATAGCGTTAATAATATCTTCCGAAACGGAGGTAGGTTCTTGATTATATAAAAAAATATTAATAAACAATTTAAAAAAATATATATTTGGTTTTGATTTGTCTGGGTGTGGGGGTTGAAGCCGGCCTCACTTTTTAACCAGATCGCAACCCGTTGCGCCTCAGGACTGTCAAAGAATTTTGCAAATACAATAATTGTTATATAAATGCGACAAAATACACGCAAAAGATAAAAAGAAATGTTTTAACATCTATTTTTTATTGCAACTAAATGACAATACAAGCATGCAACTCGTTGTATGGTAAGATACGATCGCCCATGAATAGTTGCAACTACATACGGCAGATATCCTTCAAACCGAACTCAATAATGTATGCACACTGCTTGGCGGTAGAAATAGACATTGCGGAAATTCCTATCCAGTTGGACCTTCACATACGAGAGACCTACCAGTAGAACTTAGTAGGTTTTTTTTCAAATCTATGCATTAAATCGTTCGGAATAGACACCAACACGCAGTTTTAGCCGAATGGTCTACATAAATCACAATGCAAATAGTATAACAAAACTATTAATACTCGTTCAGAGAACAAGTCGAAATGGTAAAAATGGCGTCGTCCGCGCCACTGCGGAGTACGTCATAAATTTGAATGTTTCTGTGAAACAAAACTCGGTGGGATAATATACGGGCTCATTGTCAAGCGGGTTAGCGATCGACTCCACGTTAAATAAAATAAGTGGAAAAATCGCGGATTTCGTGTCGGAACTACCAGTATGGCGTAGAGTAGTTTGGGTTGCGTAGAGATATTATAATTGAGTTTCATCTAAAGTTGACATGATTTAAATACAAAAACAAACATAATATATCCCGCATTTTTACCGAAGGGGTAGGCAGAGGTGCAATCAGGATACCGCTTACTACCTGTGTTATCGTCCGATGATGTGACAGGCGGTGAGCCTATCGCATATATCGAGCACGAATTCCAAAATACAACTATGCCACCGTAGTATTTAAAGACGTTACATAATTGCTCATAATCTGGATATTGTGTTTTGAAAACGAAAGGGATTACAACTTGTGTAATAACTAGGAACTATAATACGTGCCCCGACCAAATATTGAACATGGTATAAGAAATCAATAACTACCCAAAAATAACTTTATTCTAAAATCTTTTACGTTACATCACCTCCCTCAATGTACTTATTACTTAAGCCCAAAAATTCACAACTCCATATTCTACTTGCCTTACAACAAAGTATTTATATTAGCATAATTTACACTTATTTTATAATATTAAATATTAGAAAGGATCGCGCCATTGTTTCTAAACCGGTCGTTTTCTCAATTATCATACACATGGAAAATATAAATTTACTTTACTGGTGGTAGGTCTCTCATATGTAAGAGACCGTCTGGGTGGGTACCACCACAATGTCTATTTCTACCGCCAAGCAGCAGTGTGCATGCACTGTTGTGTTTCGGTTTGAAGGACACTGTAGCCAGGGTAACTACAGGACATAGTGAGACTTAACATCTTATGTCAGGATGACGAGCGCAGTGGAATGCTACACAGTACTTTGTTACTCAAGGTGCTGGATGGTGTTGCTACTGTTTATGGGTGGTCGTATCGCTTACCATCATGCTCGTCTCGTCATTCAGTTTCATAAAAAAAAAAAAAAAACAAGAAATATGTAATAAAAATAAACCCCTTTAAATATTTTAATGATATAATAATTCTGTTGTTATGCAACGTTGTGGTCTATTTCCTTCTTGTAAACTCTAGAAGCCTACCAAATGTCATTACAATTATTTTTTAACTAATCATTATTTTGTTACTGACGTTCTAATTTGATAAACAGACACCAACTCTTAAAAAGTTAATCAGCTATTAAAATCAGCTACAGGATGTTCATTGCTTATACCCAAGGATTTCCAGACAGATCTGTTGGAAATGATCGTCATCCAGATATTACGTGTGACCTTATATCAAGACCTACGAATTAGACATTTCATTTTGTTTATTACTAGCTTTTGCCCGCAGCTCCGCCCGCGTTAAAAAGTTTTTCCGGGATAAAAGTCCCGCTTTATATTTTCCGGGATAAAAAGTAGCCTATGTGTTAATCCAGGACATGATCTACCCGTGTGCCAAATTTCATCGAAATCCGTTTAGCAGTTTTAGCGTGGAAGAGTAACAAACATACATCCATACATTCTTACAAACTTAAGCGTTATAATATTAGTAGGATTATGTTACACCACCTTTTATCATTAGAAGGGCATTTAACCTCATTCACGCTTAATTTCTTGATGTACTTAACAAAATATAAGTCCCAGATGGTCGACACAGGGTACTCTGTGCAAGATTGAGACATCTCAAGCATGGGGAAGGCGCGTCGCGAGCGCAGCCGCTATACCGCGCCGACGTTGGAATGTTAATATGCAAACCCGACCGTCCTGTCCATACAGCCTGTTTAGTTTTCTATGGTTTTGTTAGTTATTGAACGTAGATTAATTATATTATTTGTTGCTGCTGAAGAAGTACAGCTGTAAGTAAAGTATTTGGTCGTTAAACTGTAAGTAACAGGTAGGTGTGTATAAATCTTTTGACTTCAAATATTTTATTATGAATACGCATGCTCACGCCTTTTTTATCCCCGAAGGGGTAGGCAGAGGCGCAACTAGTGCACCCACTTTCACCAAGCGTATTCCGTCCCATGATGTGATAGGGGGCGAGCCTATCGCCATATCGGGCACAAATTCCAGACTCCGGGCTGATACTGAATAGAAAAATCCAATATCACTTTGCCCGACCCGGGAATCGAACCCGAGACCTCAGCCTTGCAGTCGTACCGTAATACAACTACGCCACCGAGGCAGTAATAGCAGCATTATGGTCTGGTATAAATATCAGGTAATAAAAAATAAAGGTTATTTTGAAAAAATAAAATGTTTTCTTAATTTCCACAGATATCTGTGATACAAGTGGAAAGTTTAATAACTTCAACCATTCAACAAATTGGTACTCATTTTGGACATAGTAAATAATGCATCTTTCTAAACAATAATTGTTAGATTAATGCTCTAAGAGCAATTAAACTGCAGAAAACTGCTTATTGGAATAGGTGAGATTTCAAATAAGCATTGTTCGAATAATACATTTCCTTTCTATCAAAACCCTCTACGAACAAAAACATTAATTAAATTTAAAAATAGAACAAATCTACAAAAAGTTTTATCTCTTCCAACAAATAGGGGAATGAGGTTCAAAGGAGTACGAATCCCCCTGTATAAAATGTAAATACCTACTTTGTCCCGCGGCGTACACGATAATGCC
This sequence comes from Sphinx pinastri, assembly GCA_947568825.1. Taxonomy (NCBI): domain Eukaryota; kingdom Metazoa; phylum Arthropoda; class Insecta; order Lepidoptera; family Sphingidae; genus Sphinx; species Sphinx pinastri. Next base: position 14,082,195 of record OX387624.1, on the reverse strand, counting down.
CCGTCCAATTGGACGGAGACGCAAGACTCGTAAGTTATGTGCATCTCGGGCTTACTTAAATGACTTATTTATGTACAAACATATTGTTTTACTTCCACTACTACTCTAGAACTTGATTTGTGACTGAAACTTGTGTCTTTTTTAAACTGGATAGAGTGAAATTCAATTCTAATAGGTTAAACTCGATGTTGCGTCTGTTGACGACCAAAATTATGTCGGCCTGTCTTATTTAATGTCTCTTGACTGAGTCGTAATTTTAATATTGGTCAAAATAAAGTCAATATAATAATATCTAGAAGTTCTCTGAATTTCGAAGGTATGTGAAGTCCGCCAACCCGCACTAGGCCAGCGTGGTGGACTAAGGCCTAACCCCTCTCAGTAGTAGAGGAGGCCCGTGCTCAGCAGTGGGCAGTATATAATACAGGGCTGATTGCATTGCATAATAATATCTTAAATATAAGCAGGTAGAAGCCCAATTATAATACTCAATTTCATAAGGATACAAAAAATAGTATTACAGTGTAATAGTAGTACAGCAATGGGGTACATTCACATCTGTCGTTTAAAGAACATTATTAGAATAAAAGGAAGCTTGTGCTGGCAAACTTTTCCATTGCTAAACAGGGCGATAAGGATATGATCTGATGCGGAGACCACGAAACTGTGCTTTAATGAACAAAAAACTGATATTAAGAACTATAAATGGATGCATAAACTATTTTTGTAATGTACGTTTCATTCCTTTGTAAGTTGTTCTTAGAATACAGTAGTAGTGACCTATAATAGTTATCAGTACTTTTACTTTCACGAGAATGAATCCCAATTGATTACATCTCTTGCTAGTTGAAGCCATCCATATTCATATTCCCCAAGAGTAGAAATTAATAAATAATCACTCTAAAGCCTTAATTAAATTAAACTTTCTTAATTTCCAGTTAAATGAAGGAAGATTACTTATCGTTTAATTAATTAATTTTAAAATTGTGTATACAGTTTCTTGGCTAATCTTATGTGAAATCAACAGCCGGTATGAACTCACAGACAAATGCTTAGAAAACTATTATCTTTATTGACGATCTGTTGTCACATATTTTGATAGGAAAAGTTTTATTGTTATCTGTGGTATTCAAACACCGACGAGATTATTTGAAGGTTTTTGGGAATTCATCTAGATTGTGATTAGATGTAAAATCATAAAAGAGTCTTCAATGTAGGATGATTAAGTTTTAGGGAACGATATTAGTCAAGCGTTATAAAAGCTCGCTCGTTTGCCTACTAAGACAATAAAAAAAAATAGGTTATTACTACAGAGGTTGCATTACCTGAAATTAAATTTTAGATGTAAGCAATTTAATACTTACCAGTTACCCTGCATCCTTCGTTTCGTTTTTCTTCCAAGTTTCGTTTTATTTTGTATCCAGTAGTGTGTTATACGACATTTAAATTATTAACAAAATCTATCATAAAAAAGTAATAAATAATTTTACATGGGATTAAAAACCCACCGATAATGCTATCCAATGGCGTGAATTCAGTGTTTTTAATATATCTCATCTTACTAATGTTATAAATGCGAAGGTTTGTGAAAATATTTGGATCTTCGTTAGATGTAAACGCAGAAACAACTGAATGGATGTGGGTGAATTTTGGCACACGGGTAGATCAGGTCTTGGATTAACACATACGCTACTTTTTCCCAATAATTTGCTCCCATGGGAAATAATGGCATTTTTAATCTGATTCTTTAAGTAGGTGGCGCTGGCATCATACTTTGTTTTCGGGACTTTTGTAGTGGGAAAGGCTTTTCATGCAGGTGAAGCCGCGAGCAACATCTAGTGATACAAAATTTTTACAAATTCTTACAAATCAATCGTCGATATGACTCAAAGACCAAACTAGGCCAATTGTAGTCTCGAACTGTAGGTAAAATCTGATACTTAAGGAAATATCCGAGGTATTATTTCCATACGTCACTCGAGGGCTCGCGACAGGCTGTACGCAATTTCGTATAATTAGTTTGCTTATTATCTTGATCCAACTATTCGCGATCGGGATCTCTTTAGAGATGTAGAGCGCATCATAAATAGTCGTCTTTATTATTCCTGTTTAAATATATATTTTCGATAGATCTAAACGTAAATATTCGTGACGAATGTATTATTTTTTGTAATAATTGTGTTAAAAATGTAATATTTATTCAATTAGCTAAACATTAAGATTATCGTTTTGGTAAAAAAGGAATAAATTAAGTAATATTAATATAATTTAATTACGTGAATTTAATTTTAAACGCATGTTTTAGAACAAGTTAAATAAAGTAATTTTGCATAATTTTATTCCCACTATCAAAAACAACTCTATAGTTGTCCCATAGCCGCTCAGTCTCTCGTTATCTCGTCTACGATCAGCATCGGGCTGATGTTCTTGATGAATGTACGTTTTGTGATGCTAATACACAGATTGTGTATTAAAACTACCCTTTATTCTACTACTAAATGTTGGCATATACTTTCACGGGAAATGTAGACTTCAGTATTGAGTGATAGAGTAGATTTTTGCATTAGATTAAATGACAGGAAGGTAATGAGGTAAAGTTTAATAGTACACGTGTACAAAGCCTTATCTCTGATTAGTCGTCATCAAAATAAATGCAAGACTACTAAAGTAAGAACTCACATCGCGTTGCCTTTCATTCGAAACCGTTTTTACGATTAATTACGACATAATATAAAACATTTTTAAGAGAGTTTTGCTTTTTGTGTTTTTGACTATTGCAAATACCTACATAGATAAACACTAGAATAATGATAATCTATGCTTAATATATTATTAGTTAGGCCGTCGTAGAAGAACATATAATGAAAGGAATTATAAAATTTTAGCCTACTACCTGAATCGAAACAAGGTATCTAACCTATTACCTAATACCACATTTCCGTAATTTTTATAAATCATAGTTAATTCCAGTGTCCAAAATATAATTTCCACGTAACCTCTCACAACGGTCGTACTGTAACGTCAAAAAGGGTCTGTCTGTCAACTTAGTACCGTGTTTGTTAGGGTCATTGGTAAATTGAACGTAAATGATTTATTGTTGACGTGTGCTGCGATGTAATCGATCAGCCTTTGATTGCGCCTTTTAGCCATATAATACTGCGATAATAAAGATTTCCCAGATTAAACCCATTGTGCGTATGAGTTTATCGATTCCGGGGCCTAATTAGTAGTATGATAGTAGTGTTTGTTTTTTAAATTGTACTCTTGGCATACGGCCAGGTTTGGATCAAAAGGCCAAGAGGCTTGTTCGAGCAGTTATGATACGTTCTCAATTCAAATTTAAGACTGAATACAACCTGTTTAAATTAACCAACCAAAAAAAAGTTGTTACATTAGCGTTAGCTACATTTCAAATTGGTTTATAATAGAAATGGAATATGTATTATATATGGGTAATAGCTAAAATACATCGATATATATTTGTTTATATTTAGTTTTTTCTCCCGTTTTTATAAAACATGATATACTGTTATTGTGCCAATAATAAATATTTCTTTCTTTCTTTCATAACTTACTGTCTAAAAGGACTTACGTACATTTCTTATAAAATATGAACAGAAACTTATAATTACTAAGTATTAGTATTGCCCATAATATAAAATAAAAATAAACATTCTTAATTCAAAAATCAAACGTAAAAATTAATTCGAAACGGACTAATCAAGTGTCCAATTCCGCATTTAAAACTCTTTGGTTAAGCGTGGGGCGTTAACGACCCCCGAGTCCCGACAGTGCTGATGGCTCCATACATCAACGGGCTATCCGATCTGCCCACCGATTGATTTTCGGAAATCGCCTCCGAATAACCCCCCGATAAAGTGATTTACACTTTATACACACGGCTCTTCGGTTTGGATAGTAAATGATCTAACTAAATTTTGAAAAGAAAGTAATGAATATATTATAATTATATAGGTGAGGCTCGCGGCTCGGCCCGCGTGAAAAAGTTTTTTCGGGATAAAAATATTTTCCCGGGTTAAAAAAAGTAGCTTATAGCACTCAAGAGTAATGTAGCTTCCTATTAGTGAAAGAATTTTGAAAATCGGTTCAGTAGTTCCTGTGATTAGCGCGTCAACCATTCAAACAAACAAACTCTTCGGCTTTATAATATTAGTATAAATATTGGAAATTTTATTTTACTACATTTAAACCTATAAAATTGATTAAAGTTAACTATATCGACCTGATTAAATTTATATGCAGTTACTGAATGCTATCCGTTTTCAACAGGTCAATACGGAAATCCTTGGCTTACAATTATGTTCAGTAGAGGACATCTGCTGACTGTATTCTGTTTACTGTACCAATCCAAAGCGCCATTGGTTTAAATAGAAAAATATTTCCTAGATACGGGAGCAAGTTACCGGGATAAAAAGCCTATGCGTTAATCCAGGACATGTTCTATGTGTATGTCAAATTTCATCTAAATCCGTACAGCTGTTAGCTGTTTCAGGGTTTAATTCTAACAAACATCCAAAAATTTTCGTCAACATTCGCATTTATAATATTATATTGTTAGAAAGATAGTAAGGTAAGGTTAGAAGCTGACAACTGCGCTGACAGTGTGTCACAGTACTTGGCGTTTATTTTATCGGCATCAAATCGGAGACTGCGATTGATCCGGTAATGGTTTGATTATCGTATTAGAGCCGATTTCTTTTGCACTGTTCCCTTTGATTACTTTCGTTAAGGGCTATTTGTTTTAGCGAAATGTTCGGACTTACATTCAGTGGATACTCCTTTTTGTTATTCGAAGTTAATTGTATAGATTTCGACTGCTTTGTTTTAGGTATTTTGTAAATTTTTGTATAATATTTTCACCTACAATATGGCTTTGCGATATGGTGATAAAATCTCGCAGACTTCATGTTTATTCTGTTTTTAGTTAATGTATTAATTAAGTTGTTCTTCTATAATTTTATAAATCTTATTTATAGTATATAAAGACTTATATGGTACGTCATTTTGCGTGGGAATTTAATTTATTAAGTAGAAATGTACGTTATACCACCACAGAAAAAAATTGGGAAAATTACTTAATTTTTATAATGTGATTGAGCGTAAAACGGTGTTAGGTATGGCCTATAAAACAGACAATTACACAAATTTACACACAAAAGCGCTTTAATTCACACCAATTTCAGGCTTTGCGAGACCAATCACCATAAAGCCCGATTAAAACAACATAAAACATTTCATAGAAAACAGAAATTATATACACGCGTCAAATTACTAGTAACGATTTCGGCTGGTAATGTGAAATAAACGCCGTCAAATAAAAGCTGAAAAAGCGAGTGAAAATTAAACAGGTTATTAGTTGAAAATTACCGAGAGTCCCCGGCCTGTAATGTCGCCGGCAATAAAGCTGGCCGCCGGGGATCGGCGTCGCGATATAGAGAATATACCGCGCTCTGTGGATACGGCTTTATATTTTAAGAAATATATTCTGCCTGACGCTCTATGTGGAAATAGTTAAGGTGAATGGAGTTCTTAATTCAAAAACATTTCTCAATGCCAAAAAGTAATTGAGGCAGAAATATCTATGGACTTCGCTGAGCGCTCACGGGCTATGTCTCTTTAAGTGTCCATGCCCACATTTGTCTGTTTTATTTTTTTCAACTTGCAATAGCGTATCATGCCAGCTGGCAGATCTACAGGTATTTGCGACAGTCAAATATATTTAATTATAATAAATTAGGTGTCGTTACCTTTTGAAACTCGAACAGCAAATAGTTTGTCTGCAGCATGAATGCCGTGTAATAACAAAAAGTTTAGTATATTAAATTAATTATGGAATGATATGGAAATATTACAATACTAGAATTCCAACGTTCTAAAATAATCACTAACAGTGTCACATCTATTGACGCCATATCTAGGTGCTTTCGAAGTGGGGGACTTGTGGGGGGTCTAAGCCCATCCCCCAGCGGACCGGAAAGGGGGGCTGGTGCTGGGGTGAGCTGGGGTTGGGGAGGGGAGCGGCCTTAATTACCGCCGCTTTTATAGTTTTAATGAGTTCATTTTGGACCCGAGCTAACAAGCGACGTACCTATTTAAAACAATTTTGAAATTAATATCGAAGTGATGTTAAGGGTGTTTATCGATATTTCGGGATTATTGTTTTTATAAGTATCGAATGATGTGTACCGCTGGCTATAATGTTCTGTAGGATTAAGTAAAAGTATTTTAGATTTAATAAAAACTATGACTAAATTATTTTGACATGATATACTTATTCAAAAACGATATCACAATACTGAAATTGAAATAAAACTATTTTGCGGATTTATCGCGGTTTTTTAACTAGTATTTTCTCCCCACGTTTCGAAGGCTTTGCAGCACTTCGTGGTCACGGGGCGGACTGGGGTGTTGGTGGTCCGAAAAGTTAATGTTACAATATCTATCTTCATTTTTTAATTATACATTTTTTTTTTAAATATTTGTTAATGACGGTCCGATCTACGCAGAAAGAGCTCACAGTATCTTGAGGTCTGGCAGTGGGTCTTTTGGGGTCCGATTTCTACGCACAGTAGTTTTATTTCAATGTCTAACATTCGCGTAAATATAAAAAGTCATGATATCACAATACGTTAAATTAAAATACAATAGTTCATTTTTGATTCTATTTCTAGCAAAATCTAATAAGTTTTAAATTAAGAACTTAGTTATTAGCAGTAAAATACATCGTCGGCTCTTAGATAATGCATTCACGAACAATGTACTCACGTCAATGGAAATTTACAAACTAATTAAATTATTTGTGTATTGTACCTGCGTCATTGGAGAGATTACGTGTGTACTTCATTAATTAATAAGCTTATTTTGAATAGACATAGCGTTATATAGTTTATGAACTTATGAGGAAGTGAAAATGAGGAAACTATTTCCCATAGGCCGGTTAAAATCTCAGCTCATGTAATGTAGGTACTTTGAAAAATAAAGACGTCATTGGCTGAATGTAAATTACACATACATTATTTATGCATACGCATAAATATCATTAACATTAATGTGGCTTAGAACATGCTTGGTCCAGACCAGAGAAACCCGGAACTAAGTGCTAGCTCATTTGTTGCTTATTATAGGGATAATAAGAATACCAGAGGCACATGTCTTTCTCCTTCCCATTCTCTATTCCTTCTTCTTCCATGCAACACTAATTAATATTTAAAACTATCGACACAAGCACATCACTAAATACTTTTATCAGCGAGCGCCTCGCGGTCGAGTCGACTATTTTGTCGATATTAATTAAAAAGGGGTCCGTACAAGTTAATATTAAAGAAAATTAAGCGATCTCCGCCAGCGAAACTTTCTAATGAATTTTAACAATACAAAAGCTGGCGCGCCTCGTAAAACACCGACTCTCTGAGGCGAATTTCGTATAAACCATTTTCGTTTTCGCTACATTTAATTGGCGAACACATATTTTTGTGGAAGAATGTGTTATTTGTTTTTCTTTTGCTATGCGTACGTATAATATACCTCTAATATACCCGTAGTAACAGATGTATCATGGATACGCTGCTGGCTTTATAGGAGAGAATTGGGAAGAGGATTGATTAATAGTGATTGGCTATAAAACTTATTTTTATTTCATAGAAGTACAACTAGGTACCACTTAAAGGTACCGGATTTTATCTTCCTCTAAAAGTGACTATAATATTTGAATAAATAAATTATACTTTTGATGTACTACATAAGACGTCCGAAAATTATTTACGCATTATGCGCCTATAGCAGGCAAAAAATTCGGATTGCTATCTATAACATAAAACAGTGCCATTTTAATTGATTTTTATTTAACTTATAAATTTTATTTTCCTTAAAATATTCAACTAGAAAATCAATACTTTACATAAAACATCAATATTATATATACATAAGACATAAATTCACATATAATTATGGGAAACAAAGCACCAACCCTTACGCGTGAGGGACCACCCCGTTGGGCGCCAACAAGGGGGCTATAATAGCTGCGCAATTATCGTCCTATTAACTAGTTTAGGAGCTCTATTCTCGACGACGAGCCCCGCTGAGAACTTATATGTCATTTATTATGAACGTTATTCTCATATATATACGAGTGTATTTACAGGTTAGGTTTTAATGGTTTTTCACTTTAACGGTGAAGAAAAAACAAACTTAGTGAGAAAACCTGTATACCTGAGAAGTTCTCTATACGAATTTCGAAGGTACGTGAAGTCTGCCAAGCTGCACTAGACCAGCGTGGTGGACTAAGACCTAAACCCTCTCAGTTGTAGAGGAGGCCCGTGCTCAGCAGTGAGCAGTACCTATATAACACAGGGCTGGTATGGTATGGTTTTAATGGCAAATTTCTGACCAAAGTATACATCTCCATAGCTCTTACGTCCATACGTAGAATACAAATATGAATCAAAAATATTTAAAAAATATTTATGAGCTACCTTTGTCCTTATCCTTGAGATTTGGCTAGTAAAATGAAAAAATACTTTGTACTTGTTTTGTTGTGAGAAGAAATTCAATAATTAAATGAATTCAATCAGGGGCCAATTTAAAATCCCCGTTTTTTTTTTAAATAATACTGTTGGGTGTACTGGTAATCAAATGAAGCTAGCAATTTCAGCAGAAACCTGAACGATCCATACATTCTTTCGGAGTAAAAGGGACGAAGATATGCAAATTGAGTGTAAAGAATCGAATACAACGTACCTTTAACAATCACTTAACAAAATCAAACTTAATCTTCATCACGATTGAGTTCGTTTTACAATGCGTACTTAGTTAGTTATGTTACCTTTGTACATGTGTACGTAAGTCCATTGTTATAACTTCATTTGCTCCTGCATTCGCTTGCTCTTTTTGGAATATTGATTCAAAGTGGCTCGTAAGTAGGAATGTAGAGAATTTTTACGATTTGCCGCCATAAAATGTGAATGTGTATAAAAAAAATTCAATTGTTCTTTACGAGCTTGCTTGCATTAATAATAAATAAAAATAGATGTTGGTATGCATGATATTCGCCAATGTTGACAATATTGATGATAAATATCGATTAATCGAGACATAAGACTTGACAGGAAGAATTTCTACAACAGATTTTACACCGAGAATATTGTAAACGTCTTTGTAATAAGAAATATCGAGTCGGAGCTGCATTCAATTCTAATTTAATCATAATGTATGGGCAAAACCAATGCGAGCGCTAAAATACGTGAGGCAATGCTGTTTGTAAGACGATAAGTTGTAGAATACAATGCTTTATAATTATTATCCTTGACGTATATTATAAATGAAATACAAAATAATAGCTTTAAATATTCCCCCTATTGATGTTACTAATTATTTTCTTTGATGCAAAAGAGGTCTTGCGCGTATTGAAATGTTTTAACTTTTAAATGCTGTATAGCAAAATATATATATGTGGGATAATGCAAAATACAAAGAATATTTTTCTTTAAGCACGTAATATACTTTCGCCTTTCCCCTTACGTTTACGTCTTACTACATTTTATACCAAACGAGAACTCCCTTTTTTATTTTAAAACAAACATCTCATAAACCTTCTCTTCCTTATTTAAACATTCAAATTTCCTCCTTCTCACTCACTCATTATGCACTCCGTTTCACGCACACGATACGTTCCGTTCATAAAATTAATCCTACATATACACACAGCCTAAAACTTTTTGTCCTCATTTAATAATATTTTTTGATGTGTTAAATTCATTGTATTATTCAGATTTTGGTAATAATACAAATAAATTAAAAAGTACGCAAATGTATTGTCTTTAGTGACTGATTAACTTTAATTTTGCCTTTCCTGAATACAGAATGGATTCCGTCAATTTTTACTATACTGTCGCGGTGTCGGAAGTAATCTTTTCTAATTTCACATAAAAGTATTATTTTTATTAACATATTTATATTACATACATCTTTATCTGCACACAACACTAAATCAAACAATAATTAAATAAAGGCAACGTAAGCGACGTATATTTTTTGCTCAATTTGCGCCCGGTCAATATCGGCGTAATAAACTTAATGTGTTAGTGATTTTTAACCGCGGGACGCCAATTCCGGGCCAATTTCATCGCCACAGGGCACTCGGCCGACTAATGTATCTCGAGCATTATTATGATATACACTTTAGTTTATATACTGTTTGTTCTGGAAAATGTTTGGCCTTTTATGTGGCGAATTTAGGTATTAGGTGCAGGGCTATGAGTTTTTTTTTCCGTTCTAGTTAATCTCAATCATATTATTGTAACTTTTAATAACTATATAAGATTTACGACTAGGATGATCCTATTGGATTTATTAATTAATTATTTGTCGAAGAGGGTAAAATTGAAAAACACCGATATTAAACTAGCGATCAATTGTTGACCTATAACCACCACCATACCAGCCCTGTATTACATACTGCCCACTGCTGAGCACGGGCCTCCTCTATAAGTTAGAGGGTTTAGGCCTAAGTCCACCACGCTGGCCTAGTGCGGGTTGGCAGAGTGCACATACCTTCGAAATTCAGAGAACTTCTCAGGTATGCAGGTTTCCTCACAATGTTTTCCTTCACCGTTAAAGTGAGCGATAATTCACAAAGTCCTATAACAAATTTTAACAATACCATCAATGACAAGTCGAGAAGTAATTAAAGGTCAACAGCCTCTGTCAAATTGCAAAGAGCCAGAGAATAGATAACCCGTTGACTGCCAATATAAATTTTATTCCTACACGTTGCCAAAATTGTCTAACGTCGATAAATTGCCACATTGCCGCCTGGCACTACGCACAACAATATTTTATTAACCCCTCATCAATGGTCGTATAATAACAGTTTAATAGACACCGATTTATCTCCTAAAACCAGCTGACGATTTACCGATTTTATAATAAAAGTTATTCTATTGTCGACCTTATAGCATAGAATATAAGGATTGGTAATGCATCGCAGAATGATAGAGTAAGATCGTTTTCCTTATAGAAGAGTCATATCATCATAATTTTGAATCGCGTGCCATGATTCGGCAGAATCGATCAAAGTATCGGCGGACCACCAATGAGCCTCTTAAAAATGTTTCTCTAGTGCTGTCTATGTTGTCGATATATCGATATTTGAGTAGGTACCTGTAGGAATAGTAGCGAAGAAAACGGTAGTCTGTATTTATTGTGTCATGCACGTGAAGCAGTTTTACTTTTCATTCACAAAAAAAATCTTAGTACCTACCAATTTTATTCTTGGAAATTTTTAAGATAAGCATTTATTAAAATATATTAAATTAAATAAAAAAAATATTAGACTGTGAGTTAGTTGAAGCTCACTAATGACCAAGTATCTAATTGCTAATAGATGAATATTATATTTCGGAAAGAGACATTATTTAATGCAATATGTCAATTAAAATATAACAAACTCAGTACATCTCAAAGAGTTTTTAAAACAGATTTAAATCATCAAACAAGAACTACTGAGTAATATTATTACTCAAATTACAACTTACTATCTATCGATATCGATATACTCGTACATCGCTACTAGTTTACTAAAAAGCGTTCCCAAGAGGCACAATCAACACACATTGAATAGTTCTTTGTTGCGCCGAGTGATTTATTGATTGCGTCTCTGTCAACACGACTGGCACGTTTACACCGACGCTGAATACTTCATTTGATCCGGATTTTTATCGATAGTAAAACTCGGATGAGTCACATCACTCGTTAAGTGTATTTAGTGTACAAATGATTCGCTCTTGTCGGTCCGTCTTTGTGATTTCATGCGATATTTTACTCAAATGAGGATTTATAGATGGCAAGACAATTATTAATTGTGTACGAAACGCGTGTTCTATTTGAATGGATTTGTTATTTGTAATGTATGATATGAAATGATTTAAATGTGGAAATAACATAACCATACGCTAGACGTATGTTGAAATAAAAGTGCGTGTTAGGGCTCATACACATAAACACGACACGTCGTAGATTTCCACGATACGGCGTCGCGTCGTGATTATGTGTATGAGCCCTTACCGATTGTGGCACAAAATTACTTTGCCTAAAATGTTGGTTGCGCAGAGTGTTTGAATGTCCTTATGAATATAACATGCGGAGATTCAAAAAAATGCGACAGTAAAAAAAATAGTAGGTTGAAGTTACAAAATTATTTTAAATCTCAATTTTTTACTTCCTACATCTTATTCGAAAGGAAAGTAAAAGGCGACCAAACGATTACGAACCACTCTCATTCATCATCTTCGTTTATGGACTGCACGATTTTACAGCTTTAGTCCTAAGTCGAGCCAAAGAACACCAGCCATAACGATTCACGTAACAGATTATGGGGAAAATGTTTGAACGTAATTCAAATTGATCCAGTTATAAACTAGATTAGGCATCAAAGAATTTCCTGGTAAAAACCCAGAAATGTCTCACTCATTAATCTTACTGGGTGGTCCTGAGAGACGAGTAAAAATTGCATTCCTTTTTAACTATGCATTAATCTACCTGTCTTGTGACAATACGTTTGGGAAAATTTGAAACATGATTGAAATAAAAAAATTATCTACATTTAATACTGTGATCACGAGTCAGTGAATATCTGTGTCTCAATAGAGTATCTTAATAGAAAGATATAGGTAAATAATTTATTTGAGTAATGTGTAACATAATGTTTCTGGTATGCAATAGGTGATATTTTATACTAAGGTATTATTTTGAAGAGAAGAGAAAAATTAGAGAGTTAATATGTCGGTACAACGCAATATTAAATTTATAGGCATTCCTCGTAAAAAATACATTTTTTTTTATAGCATAGAATGACGACACGAGCATGCCGTTCGCCTGATGGTAAGCGATACGACCACCCATAAACAGTAGCAACACCATCCAGCACCTTGACTTACAAAGTACTGTGTGGCATTCCAGTGCGCTCGTCATCCTGAGACATAAGATGTTTAGGCTCATTATGTCCAGTAATTATACTGGCTACAATGTCCTTCAAAGCGAAACACAACAGTGCATGCACACTGTTGCTTGGCGGTAGAAATAGACATTGCGGTGGTACCCACCCAGACGGCCTCTTACATAATGAGAGACCTACCACCAGTAAAAAGTGAAGTTCAAGTGAAGTCTTTATGTTCACAACAAACATTCAACCTTTCATATTTATAATATTAGTAGGACGTAGTATATTTTCCGAACACCATGGCCACAATATTGACACGTAACGGGCGCTCCCACGTCTAGGCAAGTGTCATTATGTACCGAGTTATAATTGCTCGAAACGTTTTTACACGAATAAATTACATTCATTTCGACTTTGCAAATAGCAGTTACTTTTACCGCGTACTGCATTCTACGTACTAAGTGTTAGAACACATTTCATCACCTAATTGATGGTTGAAGCTAATTTTTTAAGATTTTTCCCACATTTGAAACAATGGAGTTCATTGTTGAATTAAGTTAATTATTATTAAGGCGTTCTTTTGTGTGTAAAAGTTGATTGCGATGCGACATTTCCGGATGTTACACCTGAGACGTTTTAAGAGTAAACATGATTAAAAAAAGAGGATAACAGTTAAGGTGAGTTAGGAATCAGGATTTAGAAACTGAACTCGCCTTACACATAACATGATACTTATAGCAACGGCTATCATTGATTCGTCGCATTTAGGTCCTGTATAGCGTCTTGATAATTTGAAACGCTTAAATGTGTTTCTAAAACTTGATGCCATTTAAACTTTCCTTAAAATGTACACAGCTAATTCATTTATATTAAATAGATTAAGATGCCAAGTGTTTCTCTGTTTAGTGAATATTTGTATTCTTTGGAGAAATACTTTTTTAAACGTTAATTCCCCAAATCGACGCAAACAGAAAAGCTAACTTTATATTATATTTTATTTAATTATAACAAAATGATCATAGCCGTACCACTTGTATCGCTGACTACAATTACACGGCATATAAGCATGAACATATAATATGAATGTCATAGTTACATATTTATATTGATAGAACTATTATAATTTGTCTCAAAATAAATAAAACAAATCCTGTTTTAACCATATTAATTACTACACTGTTAACTAAAACAAAGAAAAATGTACAAAAAGTAAATTATTTCGCCAATTATTTCAAATTAATTATACCTAATTTAAATTAATTCCGAGAACACACAAACAAATTAAATTGTATCTCATATTTTGTGCAGCGATACTCAACTTTCAAACAAAACCGCTCACATGTATTCTTATTATTTTGAAAATAATACCAAAGTATTAATGTATGTAAACAATTTATCTCATGATTCCAATAACTGAGATCCTCATTATATTAATAACAATTCACACGGCTAATGCGGTTTTTGTGCGTAGGTATGTGACAGTTCCTGAGAAATGCTGCCGCTTGAAATGCCATTGTATAGCTTGGGTATCCTAGGATAACTGTGACGTCACGTATAAATATGACAGATTCATGGCAATATATTAGTGGTAAGAGTACGGGATATATATTATGGACCTGATTTGGTAATGATCATTGTACAATCGCCAAACTTGGTGCTAGTACACTTTCTCAAAATAAAATGCCCATTTTTCGTACATTACCAAGCAGGTGCCATCGTTTCGGAGATGTAAAAAGGAAACAGCAGATAGCTCTTATTGTGTACTTTAATTGTAATTTGCATGGTGCTGACAGACGACGCGCAAGCGACTTATTTAGAACCTTTAAGTGTACAATACAGTAAACTGTAAGATATAATGGGATTCTAGCAACCGTCAATGGAATCTTTCACGATAATTATGAGCATATTTTATTCTCCATGAAGTTCAGTAGACCAGTAGTCACTCTGCACACAAAAAAATATCGTTAAAATACTTTCTATGGAAACAATTCGTCTTGTTTTCAGTGAGAACCGTCAACCAACGATACATTACAGCTCTTTAGCAGCAACACTATCTTTAGCTACCCCAATATGGCAGCATAATAATATAAGGAAAGCGGTCTGTAGCGTAATTAAAATGACCGTGATGATATTATTATCCGAATTCCTTATATGCGTGTTAAAAGTACATGACATTTATGATATCGCCTAAAATAGCATTTCACTAAAAACAAGTAATTAGCTTCATAATATTAACTAGATGTTGCCGTACTTGGACAATTTTAAATTCTCTCATAGCTAGATAAATGAATTTAATATTTTTTAAACTTGCCATAACCCTTATGTAAAATTCATCTTTTCATGTTGACTAACTACCTGGTGGCAGTTCTTTCTAAAGTGAGATTCCGTCTATATATAATATCTTCTACTGCGTTTCTCAGTATGCTATTATTGGTCAAGTCGTCCTAGTCGTCCTAGTATAATTGTCTGTTATGAGACTTACCATTTTGTGTCTCAGGGTAATGTCTGCAGTGCCACACGGTTCTTTGTACTTCAAAGATTGGGTGTTGTTGCTACTGTTTACATGTATAGTAGTGAAGCTTGCTATAAAGGGAGTGGCTTGTTCGTCTCGTCATTCTGTTGTATAATAAATGTCTTGTATAATATGTGCGCGTTTCTTTGATTCGAATTTCGAATTAGATGTGAAGATAACGCCTCCTACGTGATCCCGTATTCAGATGTCATTGTATCTACAAACCATCGCTCCTGATCCTATTATCTTGTTAATGTCAAATAAACGATCTTCAAAACTACCGCCATACACATATTTTGTAATTCCTGCATATTTATTTCGTGTTTTATCATCAATTTAAATAACTTCAACGAATTTTGTATCATCTAAATTCATCTTTGGAAATTATAGTAGTAGATAGTTAGTTCAAAATTTTTGAGCTGCCGACAAATTAAGAAAGATTTCAAGATTAAAATCGCTGTTTTAGAAATTCTGTTTGTATAGAATTTACTAGTGACTAACTTGTGTGTTGCTCGCAGCCTCGCTTGCGTAGAGTCCCGTTTTCGTGATAAGTAAAAACATGTTGTAGAAAGAATTTTTATACTAAACTCCCTGCTTCAAGGGATACCGTCCCATGTAAATTGGAATCAAAAAATATACACAAAGTATTACCCAACCTGAGAATCAAATCAGGACCTTTGACCCTACGCCCAAGTTCATAATCAATAGACCAAGGAAGCAACTGAATAGGTGTAGAAGACAAAAAAATATTATTACGTATCTTGCAGAAGAAAAACTACCGGGACTTTTATAGCTAATCCGAAATAATTATAACCAATCAAGAGAATGATAAGCTAATTATGCGCTTAATTGAGTAGTTCATAAGGCTTATGAATTTAAAATAATTAACTGTTAAAAGCATTTTGATTGGGTTAGTTCCGCTTATTACATTTATAATTCCATTCATATATTAACCATACATATTAAAATGTTATATGTATGTTAAACATCTATATTTTGTATGAAGCACTAATGTATAGTGTATATTAATATTTTGTAGAATCAATTTTTAAACACTAAATTGCCGTTTGGAACTGAATGGTATTGCAATGCAATCAGCCCTGTATTATATACTGCCCACTGCTGAGCACGAGCCTCCTCTACTACTGAGAGGGTTTAGGCCTTAATCCACCACGCTGGAACTGAATGGTATTATTCAAATTCAAATCATTTATTCAGTAATTAAGCCCCTAAGGGCACTTTTACACGCAATTTTTTACAATGTTTTTATCATCTAAAAGATTCTACCACTGCTTCGGAAAAGCCCACTGACCTGAGAAGAAGCACCAAGAAACTCAGCGTAGGTCTTTTATTGTTATATTTTTTTTATATATCGACGCTTGAAAGGCAATAATATCTAAGCGACAAAAATACCTAAAATGAGTTATATACATATTTGGAATCGCCAGATTTTTCTGCGTCGATTGATCCGGGTTTCGTAGCTCTAGGACAACTTTTTTGGCGGTTAGATACTAGATGATTCCGGTAAATTTCACTTTTTTTTTCTCACTTACCGCCAAAATTTTTACGACTTTTTGGATTTACAGTAGTTGGTACGCTTAAGGAAATTGATTTTGAACTTAGTGTGTTTTACATGAAATCATGATATTACTGTTTTGCATTAATATATGTTTACTTGAAATAAAAAACTGCTCGCTCTTTAATTAGTTGTTTATTACCTACACAAAAAATTATAACTTTGGCATAGATATAATTTTACCTGGACCCATACTCTCCATATTTATGTGCTTAGATATTTTCAGCTTAATAAAATATTTTGTTAATAGTACATTTATACAATTTTACCTAAAATAAAATAAATAATTATTAGTCGGTTAGATAATTTTACCTGAATAATATAAGTTCTATTTTTTATACTTAGATATTTTTACTTGACAACCTTTAACTTCAGTCATGTTGCATAGATAATTTTACCGGGTATGTTTAGGTGGTTATACTTATTGCTAAGAGATATTCACCTGTTCATAATAAAGTAAATACACCCGCTTGCGAACCACCTAGTGTTTTGAAAGTGTCATTTGTATATGCGCGCGATCCTGTACAGCGCGTATTGGTTGTCGCTAAGAGAGGACAGCCGTCCGACGTTTTTATGATTTTGCCTCAATTTTACGTAGATATGGTTGAGTTTTTTACAAATAAATAGACTTTTATAATTTTAATAACATTTATTTTTGTAATAAATATATTTATGTTGCATTATTGTGTATTACAATATGTTAATAATAATTTAATTCCAATTTTCCCTATTCTCTCCGTATACTTTTTTGCCGGTTGAGGCTAATCCTG
Organism: Sphinx pinastri; assembly: GCA_947568825.1. Classification (NCBI taxonomy): domain Eukaryota; kingdom Metazoa; phylum Arthropoda; class Insecta; order Lepidoptera; family Sphingidae; genus Sphinx; species Sphinx pinastri. The sequence goes on along the minus strand of OX387624.1, from coordinate 14,064,385 downwards.
ACCTACCCTTTTTGGAGATAATTTATTTGATAAATGCACGCTCTCGTTGGGTGCCCTCTTCCAGCCGTACCATCCACATTAGCTCGAAAGCTTACGAAAGGTATTTAACCTTTCATGACCTGTCTTGAATCCATCCTCTCCACGTGCCCAGACCTCTTTCTATCACAACCACTTTTATCTTGCTCACATTAATTTTCATTCCCTTCTCTTTAAAGACATCATTCACATAATTTTTCGTGCCTTGCAGCTCTCCCGTCGATGTTCTCGTACAGAGACTTCATAGTCCTCACCAGGTGACTCTCAATCCGATATATTAAAGACAATGTTAACAATCTCTGCACCACCCTAAGGTTGACTGGGAGAGAATGCCTACGGCATTAAGTCCGCCTTTATACATTTGTATATGAAGTGCTTAAATAAATAAATAAATAACAATGTTAACAACAGTTCATTCCTCAGCATACGATCATAAGCCTTTTCCAAGTTTACGAAGGTATAAAAGACTTTTTTGGACTTAGCCAAATGTTATTTCGCTATGCACCTTATGTAAAAGACTTGATGTGTGTAACCCATTCCTCTTCTAAAACCTGCTTGGACATTCCACACTTTTTTTTCAGTCTCATTAATCACTCTCTTAATGAGGACCATGGCATACAATTTACTGGCAACACAGGGAAGGCTTATTCTGCGGTAGCTTTTATATTCTTGCTGTGAAAATTTCTTCTTGAAAATGGATATAATAATGGTTTTGCACCAGATATTTAAAAGTAGCCATAACAATTTTGCTACTACGCCTTTGCCGTATCTCAGCATTTTAACGGTTACACCCAGCAGCCTTGCCTAACCTCATACTTTTCATCGCATTCACTATTCCATTTTCCGTAATCTCATTATTAGCCTCGTTTTGAGAGTAAGCCAGGTCTATAGCCTCTTAAGCACCTGCTACATCCCCATCGCCTCATTGAAAAAGTCTTTTGAAGTAGGACTTCCAAGCAATACTTCCCTTTTATCTCTAAACACCCTTCCATCTTCATTTCTGATGACTCCTATCTTTGAAGTCCCCGACTCTCCCCTGATCAACCATATTTGTTTCCAGAATAGTGAAAGGTTCGCTTTGGATTCACGAGGTTTGTGGTCTAGTTCCTTTTTCTTTCTTTTGCTCAACTATTTCCTGAACTCTCTTTTTCATTTTGGTATACACTATACACACTTACTTGTCATTGCGAAGTACTATGAAAAACCTTTGTGGAAGACGTATGTCAAGATCGTAGAATGTGGTGCTCAATAGTCTTTTTCTACCCCTGTGGGTTAAGGGCGTGGGTGTGTACGTATGTATTTGCTTTCAGCAAAAATAAATTTAGAGAGAAAATTATCAGTTTCCAACACAATGAATAAATTATAATATTATTGCTTTCGAGTTATGCTTACACAGAGATATTTAAGCAAGCCGTTGTAAATGTTCAGATAAGGCAATTTTGTATGTCCTTCCGCTCATCGTATATTTGAAGCGAGAAACTCCCTCCAAAGAAATAAGTGTTGGCTATTAACAAATTCTATATCATTATGCTATATTTTGGATGTAAGTATGTTTATCTAACAATAAAATGTTGATTATTATTAAAATTGACTGATTATTAAATAGTTCAATGTTTGTAGGAATAACAAGATTTACAATATTATGCACGTATTTATGTTTCTCCACGATCGTGTGACCCAATAATTTAGCTATAGATATTTTTACTCGATTTTATTAATATGTTTAAATATCCTTATATGATTTTTACCAACAGCGCATTTTCAAATATTTGTATTTCATTAAATTTACTTGTTACGGTATTCATAAGATGATCCATTTAGATGATTTTACCTGTTTGTAAATTTAGGTAATTTTTAACTAAGCGACGTTAACTTTTTAATTTATAATCTTCAGGGCTGTTAATTTAACACAAAAACGTCAAATATTAAGAGGATCCTAAAACAGTTACAATTATTTTTATGCAGCAAATGGTGAATTAGCTATGATTTTTTTTGTCAAAATCAAAACTTTAAAACGCTCTACTGAAAAATTTGCTAAATGTCGCTTAGATATTATTGCCTTTCAAGCGTCGATATATATTTTACAAATTGCAAGTAACAATATAAATTCAATTATTACTTATGTGAAAAAAAAACAACATACAACATATCGACGCTTGAAAGGCAATAATATCTAAGCGACAAAAATACCTAAAATGAGTTAGATACATATTTGGAATCGCCAGATTTTTCTGCGTCGATTGATCCGGGTTTCGTAGCTCTAGGACAACTTTTTTGGCGGTTAGATACTAGATGATTCCGGTAAATTTCACTTTTTTTTTCTCACTTACCGCCAAAAATTTTACGACTTTTTGGATTTACAGTAGTTGGTACGCTTAAGGAAATTGATTTTGAACTTAGTGTGTTTTACATGAAATCATGATATTACTTTTCTGCATTAATATATGTTTACTTGAAATAAAAAACTGCTCGCTCTTTAATTAGTTGTTTATTACCTACACAAAAAATTATAACTTTGGCATAGATATAATTTTACCTGGATCCATACTCTCCATATTTATGTGCTTAGATATTTACAGCTTAATAAAATATTTTGTTAATAGTACATTTATACAATTTTACCTAAAATAATATAAATAATTATTAGTCGGTTAGATAATTTTACCTGAATAATATAAGTTCTATTTTTCATACTTAGATATTTTTACTTGACAACCTTTAACTTCAGTCATGTCGCATAGATAATTTTACCGGGTATGTTCAGGTGGTTATACTTATTGCTAAGAGATATTTACCTGTTCATAATAAAGTAAATACGCCCGCTTGCGAACCACCTAGTGTTTTGAAAGTGTCATTTGTATATGCGCGCGATCGTGTACAGCGCGTATTGGTTGTCGCTAAGAGAGGACAGCCGTCCGACGTTTTTATGATTTTGCCTCAATTTTACGTAGATATGGTGAGTTTTTTTACAAATAAATAGACTTTTATAATTTTAATAACATTTATTTTTGTAATAAATATATTTATGTTGCATTATTGTGTATTAGAATATGTTAATAATAATTTAATTCCAATTTTACCTATTCTCTCCGTATACTTTTTTGCCGGTTGAGGCTAATCCTGACCTACCCTTGTTGGAGATAATTTTTTTGATAAATGCACGCTCTCGTTGGGTGCCCTCTTCCAGCCGTACCATCCACATTAGCTCGAAAGCTTACGAAAGGTATTTAACATTTCATGACCTGTCTTGAATCCATCCTCTCCACGTGCCCAGACCTCTTTCTATCACAACCACTTTTATCTTGCTCACATTAATTTTCATTCCCTTCACTTTAAAGACATCATTCACATAATTTTTCGTGCCTTGCAGCTCTCCCGTCGATGTTCTCGTACAGAGACTTCAAAGTCCTCACCAGGTGACTCTCAATCCGATATATTATAGACAATGTTAACAATCTCTGCAACACTCTAAGGTTGACTGGCAGAGAATGCCTACGGCATTAAGTCCGCCTTTATACATTTGTATATGAAGTGCTTTTTTTTTTTTTTTTTTTTTTTTTTTTTTTTATTGCATTTAATGACGAGACGAGCATGCCGTTCGCCTGATGGTAAGCGATACGACCACCCATAAACAGTAGCAACACCATCCAGCACCTTGACTAACAAAGTACTGTGTGGCATTCCACTGCGCTCGTCACCCTGAGACATAAGATGTTAAGTCTCATTATGTCCAGTAGTTATACTGGCTACAATGTCCTTCAAACCGAAACACAACAGTGCATGCACACTGTTGCTTGGCGGTAGAAATAGACATTGCGGTGGTACCCACCCAGACGGCCTCTTACATAATGAGAGACCTACCACCAGTGGTGCTTAAATAAATAAATAAATAAATAACAATGTTAACAGCAGTTCATTCCTCAGCATACGATCATAAGCCTTTTCCAAGTTTACGAAGGTGTAAAAGACTTTTTTGGACTTAGCCAAATATTCTTTCGCTATGCACCTTATGTAAAAGGCTTGATGTGTGTAACCCATTCTTCTTCTAAAACCTGCTTGGACATTCCACACTTTTTTTTCAGTCTCATTAATCACTCTCTTAATGAGGACCTTGGCATACAATTTACTGGCAGCACAGGGAAGGCTTATTCTGCGGTAGCTTTTATATTCTTGCTGTGAAAATTTCTTCTTGAAAATGGATATAATAATGGTTTTGCACCAGATATTAAAAAGTTGCCATAACAATTTTGCTACTACGCCTTTGCCGTATCTCAGCATTTTAACGGTTACACCCAGCAGCCTTGCCTAACCTCATACTTTTCATCGCATTCACTATTCCATTTTCCGTAATCTCATTTTTAGCCTCGTTTTGAGAGTAAGCCAGGTCTATAGCCTCTTAAACACCTGCTACATGCCCATCGCCTTATTAATAAGTCTTTTGAAGTAGGACTTCCAAGCAATACTTCCCTTTTATCTCTAAACACCCTTCCATCTTCATTTCTGATGACTCCTATCTTTGAAGTCTCCGACTCTCCCCTGATCAACCATATTTGTTTCCAGAATAGTGAAAGGTTCGCTTTAGATTCACGAGAAGGTTTGTGGTCTAGTTCCATTTTCTTTCTTTTGCTCAACTATTTCCTGAACTCTCTTTTTCATTTTGGTATACACTATACACACTTACTTGTCTTTGCGAAGTACTATGAAAAAACTTTGTGGAAGACGTATGTCAAGATCGTAGAATGTGGTGCTCAATAATCTTTTTCTACCCCTATGGGTTAAGGGCGTGGGTGTGTACGTATGTATTTGCTTTCAGCAAAAATAAATTTAGAGAGAAAATTATGAGTTTCTAACACAATGAATAAATTATAATATTATTGCTTTCGAGTTATGCTTACACAGAGATATTTAAGCAAGCCGTTGTAAATGTTCAGATAAGGCAATTTTGTATGTCCTTCCGCTCATCGTATATTTGAGGCGAGAAACTCCCTCCAAAGAAATAAGTGTTGGCTATTAACAAATTCTATATCATTATGCTATATTTTGGATGTAAGTATGTTTATCTAACAATAAAATGTTGATTATTATTAAAATTGACTGATTATTAAATAGTTCAATGTTTGTAGGAATAACAAGATTTACAATATTATGCACGTATTTATGTTTCTCCACGATCGTGTGACCCAATAATTTAGCTATAGATATTTTTACTCGATTTTATTAATATGTTTAGATATCCTTATATGATTTTTACCAACTGCGCATTTTCGAATATTTGTATTTCATTAAATTTACTCGTTACGGTATTCATAAGATGATCCATTTAGATGATTTTACCTGTTTGTAAATTTAGGTAATTTTTAACTAAGCGACGTTAACTTTTTAATTTATAATCTTCAGGGCTGTTAATTTAACTCAAAAAACGTTAAAAATTAAGAGGTTCCTAAAACAGTTACAATTATTTTTATGCAGCAAATGGTTAATTAGTTATGATTTTTTTTGTCAAAATCAAAACTTTAAAACGCTCTACTGAAAAATTTGCTAAATGTCGCTTAGATATTATTGCCTTTCAAGCGTCGATATAAACAATGAAAATATAGGTAAAACATGAGTGAATGCGATTAAGTAATAATATTTACCTTTTGACATGACCTGTAATAATATTTTGAATGGAATAACTCTACGGGAAGATTACTATACACTTCAAACTTATGAAACGAACGAAAACGCGGTAAAAAACTAGCACTGGATTATGTCATTATGAATGGACAAAGCAATCCTGAGAAAGAGCATCATGAGAGCAATCCTGACTTTATATGCATCATAAAACGTTAATTAGTACGGTTTTGAAATATATAATTCGAAAATATTTGTAATTTATGTTCGTTATTGCTAATATTCTACGTTGTTGTTGAACTTATTGGTTTTTACATTGAATAATAAATAAAGCTATACATAAACACATCTACTAATATGTATTTGTAACTCTGAAGTACGTAAAAAAATTAAAACAACACAATGATGTGTTACATCAGTTTTGGTTGTTACATATTACTGATTATTATTCTAAATATTTTTATCATATACCATAATTTCGTACGCAAATAATTATATTATCAATGTCTTAAATTTTTTTAAAAGGTTGAGTGTTTAAGCCATAGAATTTCGAAGGTATTTAGCGTCTGCCAACCCCCACTAAACCAGCGTGGTAAACTAAAGGCCTAAACTCTCCTCACAGACTCACAGAATTAGTATTATGTTGTATCTTTCCTGCGGGAAATCACGGCACGAAGACTGGTTCTTTTGGAAGGCTTGCGTGGGGATATGGATCCAACACGTAGAGGCCCCTTAAAGATACATTACTCTATCTGTATTTATAGAGGAAACACAGCCAAAGACAGCGCCCGCAAGGTGCAAGGACTATAGCAAAGAAGATGGGAACTATACCGGGCCTATGGATAGGATCTAGCTGGACTGGTTGCTGGGCTATTGATTGAGACTACGGGACGCCTGCCAAGTAAAATGTCTCAATCTTTTATATTCAAGGCAGACGGTGACTTGCCCCCACTAGATGGGCATCCCAAAAGCGGCGTATGCCTAGGACGCAACATCGATGTGGGTGGCTATAGGGTGTCGAGAGGTGTGCACCGATTTCACCATCGCGGGTCGCTGACACGTTATTATTATGAAGTACCGCGGATTAACTCCAAAACAGCTATACAAACTAAATCATTTTTAATCGCACCAAATTGCCATCAAAATCCCACGATCAATCAAAAATCATAACACCTGCCTTAAGACTTGGTTTACCACTTTTTTCATAAATCCATCATTTTAAGATTAAAATTTGTCTGCCATTGAGCGCATGCGCAGGGACGCGCTTTGTGCGATGGTAGTAATGCGAAAATGATTGACTCTGTATTGTTCGGTTTTCAAGTGCATCAAAGCAGGCAAAATCCAATTTTATTGGATAATTTTTGCTTTTGTGTAGGTGTTAGGGCCAACGTCGTAAAGTGATGTAAGCGGTTTTTTTAGTATTATTTTTGATTGAAAAGTCGAAGTCAATCTATTTCCAAAGAAATTAGTTACAAATTGTATACTAAAATGTAAAATGTATGTTTCCGTGATGAATGTAGCGGGGTTGATTAGTGCTTTTTCTATAAAGACTTAGTCCTTATTATTACAAAGTAGCGCAACGTACATGCAGTGCTAATTGCAAAGGTCGATGTTTGAATAAAAAGTTATCCGACAGGTTTATCAGAATTACAAATTAAGATACAATCTACTTTATTAAAATTATACGTATTTAGTTTCTTATGTGGTATGTTTCAGAGACTTATATCGAAAATAGTACAGATTCGTTGTAACCAGTATTATCTATAACATGAATGAGCCATCTTGAATCGGGTTATATTTATCGCATCACTGTTTTGAAGTAAACAGAAATGAACTCTGCGTATTTGACAATTAACTTATCATCACATAACTTCTTGCTCATTTGCTATATCTTTCTGTAACACTAAAATAATATTTAATCACATTTTAGAAATTTAAAAACTTTTTTAAATACTAAATTATATAAATATTTGAGAAACAAAAATTTTATACTTATAACATTTTACATTCATCTCGTACTTAAAGCCTTGACAAAAGCATTGATGCGCATTGTTTACAAGCAAACCCATGTTGGGATGACTGACAAGCACCGGCCATGGGTGGGTGGGCCACAATAACCCAATCAGGACAATGACGTCCAACGCCAGATTGGCACAAACATCCAAATGCGCAGTTTTCTTTAATTTATATTGGATTGAGATATTGTGAGGTAATAAATTGTGTCACGAGTAAATGGTAATATTTGATGGATGTGTCATTTGAAAATTGAGAAATAGAATTGACATAATCGCTTTAGCATAACATTTAAATATTAGCTAGTTTATTTGTTTTCAATTAATACTAATGCCATATAATCGCCTATTTAAAAGGTACATTAAAGCATTACATAGCCTCGTATGATTGTAACTATATGATGAATGCTCTAGCATCGAACCAGGTACTTTCTTCTAGACAGGATGAAATATTGAAGTACATAGATAATGCTACTATTTATTAAAATAATACGCATGCTCACGCCTTTCATCCCCGAAGGGGTAGGCAGAGGCGCAACTAGTGCACCCACTTTTCGCCGTTATTCCGTCCCATGATGTGATAGGGGGCGAGCCTATCGCCATATCGGGCACAAATTCCAGACTCCGGGCTGATACTGAATAGAAAAATCCAATATCACTTTGCCCGACCCGGGGATCGAATCCGAAACCTCAGCCTTGCAGTCGTACCGTAATACAACTACGCCACCGAGGCAGTCAGTATTAAAATAATAACATCAACAAAGGTTGTTTATTTATCGTTCATCAAGTATCAGACCAAGATCAGATGAAATTACCTTCAAAATAAGATCACTTAATCATAAGTATCATTATACAAGTTAAAAGGGATCAAAATTTTACATCTTCATTTCCGCGAACACTCATCCTAACTCAATAAGCCCTCAAACTCCCACAAGTAACACTCAATAACAAAAACAAATTATCACAATGCCCAACGAGGGACCGGCCCGTCAATCCTCGTGTCAAATCATGCTGTTTCGTTTTAAGTCAATTATGCGGACAAAAGTTACAAAATGCGACTTATGCATGTTTGTATTGAAGTGTTATTATCCTATTTGGATTAGCGGATTAGTGAAAAAAGAGAAGTGAATGTTGAATGAAAATGTGATTGGATTTTGAAGAAAAAAGGTGGGTTATGGAGTATGTTGGTGTTTTCGTAAAGAAAATATCATTCAGTATTTCAATTCTTTTATTTTCCTTTTTATACTTTTGCATTAAGTATTTATTCTAAAATATACCAGTACTAATAAATCTATCGTGCCGGCACGCTATGATGGCCGTTTTAACGTTTTTTCGTTCTTCAAGTTTCGTATTAATTCATAACTACGTTGAAGGAGCTAATTGCTGTACATCATTTTCAATAGTGACGAGCAGTAAAATTTATTGGAATGTATAATTTTACGACAAAACTCGGCATTTGTTTTCCGAAATTTGTTTTTTTTTAAATTAAATCTAATACGATCATCACTTATAGGATCGCTTGCTAGTTTTTTTTTTATAATGAATTAAATTTTCACCACGCTATGGTATGCTAACACGGACATCATAGCGTGCTGATGATACAATAGTAACACGTATAAGAACAATAATTTTGTAATACAAAGGTACATTCAAATTGTATTCTACGTAAATTCAATGTCAAATATCACGGTCATTCAATTTTTAAAATTGATTTTGAAAGTGTGGGACACAACAGAGTTCATAGATTCTTTTTTTATTTTTTTTTATGGCATTGAATGACGAGACGAGCATGCCGTTCCCCTGGTGGTAAGCGATACGACCACCCATAAACAGTAGAAACACCATCCAGCACCTTGAGTTACAAAGTACTGTGTGGCATTCCACTGCGCTCGTCATCCTGAGACATAAAATGTTAAGTCTCACTATGTCCTGTAGTTACACTGACTACAATGTCCTTTAAACCGAAACACTACAGTGCATACACACTGCTGCTTGGCGGTAGAAATAGACATTGTGGTGGTACCCACCCAGACGGACTCTTACATATGAGAGACCTACCACCAGTGAAATATTAGTTACACGACACATTACTTAAATGCTTAAAATTATTATACCCATAATTATTATCAAAGCAGTGACGTTATCTGCAGCCGATACTGTGCAACACATACGACACGATATCAGTAGTGGAAAACTACTAATTCTTAAACAAAAAACTACATATTAACAAAATTCATTTGAATTATTTTGTACACGAAAGTAAACCAAAAATTTTCATCAGTCTTAATTCAAAATTACAATTTCACTAGAGAAATGACCTCGGAATAAAACCCGATCAGTATCCACAACGCTACGTTAATCATTGTAAGAACAATCAGTACCTATTACGGTATTATCGACTCATTTGAATCGGAGCCCGCGATGATTGAATTTAGTAACGCAATCAGTTTTATTGCACGCAATTACGATGTAGCTCGCCATTTTGAATTGGCCAAGTGTGAGCAACTCAATTTGTTTTTTATTCTTTTCTATTTTAGCAGATAGGTTTGCTGTTTTTTACACTACAGTCTCTTCTAAACAATAAATAAGTGTTCTATGCAATGATGAACGCTTACTCCACCAATAATCGCTAAGTTGCTTAGTTTTAGCTATAAAACATTATTTTAAAATAGATTAAAATAGGTACTACTAGAATCTATATATTAATACGTAAAGAAAAAACATTGTACCCTGTGTGAGTTTAAGCATTCTTAAAGTACAAATAGAGGAGAGCCGAAAAATAGTTTTTCCTATATATTATGTATAATATTAGGTACTAAAATCCGTCACATATTACCACTTAAGATATCACTTGAGCTGTTGTTAATGTCGGTTTATTAAATAGCGACAATCATAAGATCATCTTAATTTGACAGCGTCTCAGCTGAGATCACGCTTCAGAGCGAAACTGAGTTGTATCATTAATACGGCCCTTAGAGTAGCGAATCCATAGTTTTCCGCAAGTCCTAATAAACATTTTCATGTGACCGCTGAACCCCAAACAACTAATTACCGTAGTTATCGATTCCGCTGCTAATGGGTTAGTTGAGTAATTTTTTCCTCCACACAATACTTTATTAATTCAATACTGACGGCAAATAAATTATGCGTTTGTGCGTGTACTAGAACTACTAGTTTACTGTATAGTTGCTATGTTTTGTTGTAGAGGCCGGCATCTTTTGTCTTCTTTTTGTATAATAAAGGAAACTGAGCGTATAGGTCTGATGGTAAGTGATCATCGTTGACCATAAATATTCATAATAGCAGAGGTATATTTAATGCCTGACTGCCTCGATGGCGTAGTTGTATTACGGTACGAATGCAGTGCTGAGGTCTTGGGTTTGTCTCCTGGGTGATTCACTGCGATATTGGGTTTTTCTACTCAGTATCAGCCCGGATTCTGGTAATGTGCCCGATAAATGGCAATAGGCCCCCCATTACATGGGGCCTAACATAGCTAGCAAAATGTGGGTGTGATACACCTCTAACTTCCCCTAAAAAGGGAAAAGTTGCGATGGTCTGGAAATTATGTAACTTTGTAAAATAGGAAAGACAAAAATAGACATCTAGAACATGTTGGTATTTATTATGTAACACTATTTTTAGACCATTAAAACGTCTCAGCGAAATACCAACACATACAACAATCAATAAAAACTTGCAGAAAATCATTTATTTTTAATTAAAAGGAATATGGCAATTAAACTCAATAATATCAAATTAAATGGGAACTTTTAAATATTTGCACTTCGCCGCGGTAGGTAGAATAAAACAATACGCAATACATCACGTAATAATTTAACCCTTAACGCAATAACACGACTGCTAATGACAGGCCACTCGAAAAAAAAGCATAAAATTAAAATGGTGGACAAAAACGCTCCGCTACACGAAACCCGTTGACACAAACTACGAAAATGGGACCGAGTCTCTCTTAACTAATTTCTTCCATTGCTACTGTATACAGAGAGTGTTAATTGCATTGTGCGACCAAGAGGGAGATACAATAACCCCGCGCGTGTGACAGGGATGCCTGTTAACACGGTATCAAAATAAAAAGTTGTTGGTACCAGTTGGAGCACTCACACAGTAGCGACAGCTCGTTAAGGTACTGCTTTTAACCCTTTAATGAGTGTTTATGTTTGGTTAAAAAACATGATTTTCGTGTAACTGTTCATTTTATGGTTCCGATATTGACTGTCGGGAATTTTAAGACGTCTTAAATGGCAATTTGTATAATTTCCGCGGTAAAACTTCTACAAGTATGTCGGTGCTTAATGAGCGCATAGGAATTTTTATCCAATCGATTCCATACAGTGTATGTGTAGTGTACTTAATAAATTAATGTATTCCTAACTTTTTCTTTCAGCATTCTTAACTTTATATTTACTTATTTCTTTTAAATTTAAACATAATCATTTATGTATAGTGAGTTTTTTAAAATACTAATCATGCTAGATCGAATACGTGTCAAGTAAATATACTACAATGATGTAATTTAGTTTTCATTTTTTACGTGCGGTTGCGTTTTACTGTCTAATATAAAAGTAACACGAGCAACTTACGATAAATTTCTTATCAAGCGACAATTCTCAAAATATAAACTGAAAAGAACTACTGTATATATATTCCGTTACTCGCCATTTCCAATTTATTTAAGTCACATTCTGCGCCTAATTGGTCCCTTAAATGCTAGGTCCTCGTAAGAACATAAAAAAATTACAAGAGGATCGTTTATACCCATGCAGCGTCGCCAGGTTAACTGAAACCGTTGACAAGTTGACAGCGATTGGCACCGGGCACGGACACACCGGCATCCGCGATATGGTTAATTAGTAATAAAACCTTGCCTTGTTGGGTCAGAAAGACACCGTTCGCGAATAAGGGTTATCCAACACTTTGTTAACGAGAACTTGTTTGAACTTCAAATTACATTTGATTATGTAATGAGGTTTAATATGTTTTATCTTTTAGTATACTTTTGCATGAATTATTTAAAGTTTTTTGGCATAGCGTATAATCCAGCGCCTTAATACTATCTTAGATTTTCCGGATAGAATACGATCAATTTACGATACATACAGCCTGTTTTACCACTTCTGTGTAAATGCTAGTCGTCACGTTATATAAGCCGACAAAATACAAAAGTCACACTCTAATCTATACTTCCAAATAAATGGTAATAAATGAGTATATACTATCTACATTAGCTGTTTAATAAGATAACTCTAAAAAAAACACTTGAACACGTGAAACAGGCCCTTGATATTCATTAAATCTCAGTATACGGTGCATTTGTCAGAGGTAGAGTTGAGAGCCGGTTAATATCTCAAGGGCTAATCGGAAGGGGAATTAGATGCTTATCATAAAAATTCTTTTTTCGTAATTATTAGCAAACTATACCCCTTTAAATTCTAATAAAAAGAAACAACATAATTAAATTAACATATACGCGATAATTAATTAAGTACCTTATTTATACTATGCATAAAATATTTCCAATAGAAAACATATAAAATAGCTTTTACGTAATTTAGTAGCAATTGATTTATTGTTTTTACTTAACTTTTTATTTCTTTCCAAGACTTTGCAGTGTCGTAACGTAATCAGTAGAGCGAACAAATTGGCTATTAAAATTATATTATTTATTTCGTATTCGGCAATACAGTATAAAGGCAGGTGTATTCAATTAAATACCAATAAACACTAGCGAACAGTAATCAGCTCAATATAACTGTTATTAAATGATAATCATCGTCATCGATTCATAAAAGTGTAATTACATCTAGAAATCAGTAGGGGAGACCGGGGATGGTTACCGATAGGGGCAAGTTAAATAACAATCAAAAACTCGAGGTATTTGAAAGTGTTGCGTCGTCCTGATGTACATGAAAAACTGTTATTTGCTTCCGAATCTTCACCGCAAAACGCGGCATCGCGGGTGCACGTAATCCGGGAGAAAAAGCGATTTATCGAAAAATGATACCTAGGAGTAATTATTTACCTCTTAATTTTGTTTGTACTGAAGCCTTTATACTCGATGCTATTTACTTTCAAGCAATTTAAGGTATGAGTTTAATTATTGACGATTATCTTAGTGTATTTTTTAAAACCACATGTGGTTGAAAATTAAAACTTTATATTGGGGCTAGTTGACTACCCAGAAAATGTACAACGTAGTAATCTGAATATTCTTCACATGGAATATGGTGAGTTTTTTGGCAATTTTATCAAAAGTTTGTTATTTCAAACCCATGTAGATTTACAAAAGAATAACTAATCGAAACAGTAAACCCTCTGCTGGTGGTAGAATTTTTGTTTCCGTTCCAATAACGAATATCGTACAAAAAGTGACAAATTATATGTTTATTATGTAAATGTTAATGACATTTTGACTCAATAAAGCACATTGATATTAGTAAATAAGTACTTGTGGTGTTTTCTTTTATTTTATTGTCGTATTTTAAATACTTCGTAGGTCAAATTACTCCTAGTGAATAGTCCACCAACCCCAGGCATGGGGTAGGTTGACTTGATTTTCTCGTTCCACAAAATGGCTTTTGTGCACTATGTTATAAACAATCACGAGGTTTTTGGTATTTCTTTCGAAAGCTTACTAGTGCACCTATCGAACCTATAGGGTTTTTTGAGATTATATACTAAAACAAAAAAAATATAGGCGTCGAAGCTGAAATTTGGTCAACTATCCCCGGTCACCCCTACACCAAACTCTAAAGAATAGAAGCACTAATATGACCGATTCAAATTCATTACCATATATTTTTTACAATTCCCGTAATTGTATTATAACTTCGTATGTGCGCGTACGAATTTGCTAGACGTGCGCTAGCGAGCAAGGGCTTACGCGCACATAGTCAAATACAGTTCGTGTATACTCGTACGCGAGCAATGCATGTCGCTTAGCGCCATAAAATGAACTATACCTCAGTTGATACGCGGAAAAAACCACCTAGTGTGTAATATAGGCTCAGACAAAAGGGTTGTGTAGATTCCGAGTATTGATATACATAGGTACCTAAATTAAGTCGTAAGAGATCATTTGTAATATTAATGCCGTGGCAAAGATACCATATTCAAGAAAGAAACGGTACATACCTTCTTTCGTCTTAACTAATAACTTTGTTTTGATTTCAATTACACTCAATAGCTACGTGAAGTATTCGTTGATAGTAGGTTATCTTTCCACTTTTTTCATCCTTAGGAAGTACCTACCAAATTGACTCATCTTCAACAATCCATTTATGGATCGTAAAATTGTTATCACAGCTTTGAAAAGTTAATAACTATTGAAAAATAAAAACACATCTCTTTTGAATTTACCGAAACTATTCTAAAATTATCTGTTTTACGGTCACGGACGTAATGTTATATTTAGTGTGATTGAATGTTTTTAGTAGAAAGGACTAAGAGCCTATACACATTAAGTTTTTTAAAACTCGCGGCGCACTTTAAATTAAACTAAAACGCAGTACAATACAATCGGATACGTATACATTTTAACTTACCATATATCAAGAACGCACGTCGTCTGCACTCATAAAAAAACCTGTGTGCATAGGCCCTAATACCGACTATTTCCTGATATCATATCATCCACAAGATATATATTTTCTAGGAACATAAACAATACTGTAATATAATGACACAATGTGTTTATTACATAAAACATCAGTTTAACAACAAAACTATTCAATTAATATATTTTTATCGAAAACCATAAAATTAACTAAATGTGCCAACTGAGAGAGGAATGAAAAACATCGGTTTATCGTTTTTAATGTATAATAAAACGTTAATTACTGTGTACAGTAATTGCAATAAAATTTAAAGTTATTGCATACGTGCTATCTTTGGGTCACAGTGATAAGAAACAATATGTAGGTACTTTTAATCTGCTTTTTGTGGCTTATGTTGATACGGGCTAATTAAGCAGAATAGTTATTAGGTAAGTATATTTGTAATAATTATAAATATCTGATTATAATTGAAGCTTAAACGCAAAAACTGTGCGGTTTTAATTTTTTATTTCTTTAGACTAATGTGGCCTGTCGAAATATTATTGATTTTATTCGCTAAATATTTTTAACAGTTTAGTTTGACAATAGTGATAAACCTGCCACGCAGTAAAGCAAGAAATTTCTCACATCATACCCACTAAAATGTTGAAAAGGAAATTTTAACGTATTTAAACTAATTCTTGCTAATATAATTATAATTAATTCTGAGCACCTACAAAATATTTTGATTTTTGGTGTATCAGTTTATACTAATATGCACAGCCACTAAGCAACACGACAGCGTTGTTACAAAAATATTATAGTTCAGAGAGACTGATTTTGGCCCTGAAAAATGCACGGTTTTTATAGGATTTCTACTGCGGGAAAACATGGGGCCGGTGCACTACTAAAACCTAATTAAAAAAGTAAATCTAAACAATCTCCATAAAAATTTACGATGTCATAAAAAACCCGATAGTGAACCAAAAAAATCACACAAATTTTGACCTAATAATGCTTACATGGTCGTAAAACTATAATAGCATTTATTTTTATAACAATTAAAGAACGCGCTGATAGGCATTCGGAGAAGTGACCTTTGCCCCACCTATCGCGACGATATTAAAAGTGTATGCCTTCATGAATTTCTTCGCAGTCCAATTATTGTAATGTCGGCTGCATTGATAACCTTTGATTTTGTTACTGACTCTTTTATCAGACTGTTTGAGTTGAGCTCCGTATAATGCATATTCAAATTCAAACTGGAATTCGAGTCAAGAACTTCGTGTTTTGGATACGACGGTACCTTTCAAAATATGTAATTTGAAATGTACCGTCATATGGCGCGGAAACACTATCAACTTATTGCATCAAACACGTGACACATAATGGCGGCAACGGGTTGATAATATTTAGTTTTCGTACAATTACTATAAAACTCATAGTTATTTACTTACATAACTTACCTACCATACCATACCAGCCCTGTATTATATACTGCCCACTGCTGAGCACGGGCCTCCTGTACAACTGAGAGGGTTTAGGCCTTAGTCCACCACGCTGGCTTAGTGCGGGTTGGCGGACTTCACATACATTCGAAATTCAGAGAACTTCTCAGGTATGCAGGTTTCCTCACGATGTTTTCCTTCACCGTTAAACTTCACTCCCAACTAGGCTATCGCCGCTTAACTTACTAAATCCTAATTCATTCAATAGTCCATTAGTTCAAGTTGACAGTGCTGCGCCTAAATGTACATACACATAAAAACAAAATATGATTTGAGAACTAATTTCATCTCCAATATGAGTATATCGATATCAATGCATTTACGAGAAAAAATAATATTATGTCCAATGTTTCAATTTCGAATATCATGCATCAATTGCGTTAAATGTATTACGAAATTAGCTCGTTCGGTTCGCTACATTGTATCTTTGCCGGTCACTGTTCAGAATACTCAATTATGTTTAAATACGCCGCCGGAAACAATAATTATTGCAACTTACAGGAAATATAACAATTAATTTTAGTAACATTTTTTCTAAAGAACCAATAAATTATATTATCGTAAAATGGGATAAAAGATACATCTATTGGATTATTTATGACTAGAAAAAAACAACAGTTTCAAAGTAAATAAGCCACGCTGTAGACATTTGTATAATACGACTGAGTCGGCTCGACCAAGGTAGTACCTCTATCTCACAGAAAACAAATGCGAAATGAAAGCTTTGTGTTGTGATTCGTATGATCACGTTACAACACAATCTTCTTCATAATTCCTATTTGTTTCCTTTAAGACAACGTATCTTTGATAGTTTTGTATTTTTTGAGGAGATCTGCTTGCCTGTTTGCTGGCCTTATTGTACGTTACCTGCTAAGGTTGAAAAGGTACTAAAAAGGGCTTGTAATCTATTTCAATTGAAACTGATATATTTATGTATTCTATATTTTTTTTTTTCTATTTTTCCGAACGATAAGCCATTTAGAAATTTACTTCTTACTTGCGAAAATGTTTGGATGTTTGTATATTTGTAAGAAGTAAACGCAGAAATTGTTAAACGGATTTGCATGAAATTTGGCACACGGTTAGACCATGTCCTGGATTAACATATAGGCTACTTTTTATCCCAGAAATATGCTCCCATGGGAAATAATGGTCATTTTGCATGCCATTTTTAAATAATGACGCAGTCGTTATAGGGTCTTATGCAGCGGGAAACTTTTTCATGCGGGCGAAGCCGCGAGAAACACCTAGTAAGATATAATAACTATACGAGGTAAGTGAACTTCACTTCTATGATTGACGTTCAAATGAAGACAAACTGACTCGATTGTAACATTTATAACAATATTGCATTTTACTAATTAATTATCCACATTGTTAATTACAACGCAATACGATATCTATTATCGTGATTAGCATTTATTTGTTTTCAATAGAATAAGTCATTGAACTGTTTAAAATTCCGTAGAAAATATATTGAACGTTTTATTACAAAGGTTTAAAAAGAAAATGTTATTGATGATGATGTCGTTGTATGGTAGATGATATGCGAATGCTAAGACCGAATTTGAAAGAAAATTCTCGCTGGCAAAGATATTTATGAAATGTATACCACATATTTATGGCGTGGGATGTAATGAGACACTAGATGATTTTTGGTTTGATTTATTCTATGTACAATTGGTGCTTATATACTAATGTCGTATGTGACGTTATCTAAGTACGTGAAATTATGTGATGCGATGTATGTTAATTCTGGCGCCATAAAATGCTATATTTTGAAACAGTAATAAGTTTCACAATTTCGCCGAAAATATTTCTGTGCCAGGATGTAAGAGGTCTGTTGGGTTCGAGCTTATTATAATCTTATTATTAAAAATATTAGTCTCGGACAAGTTATTTAAGTTAATTTAAAAAACAGGATACAAGTTTTCTTTTGCTGTTATAAAAGTCGAACACTAGACTTCGCAGGTGTAACATCCTAAAATTGTACCACTTCACCAGTGCTACATCCTAAGCTGTCAATGCACCAATAATCCCACTATTTATCCCCTCTAATATCACTTAACAACCGTGTTTTCTCAGAGAAACTACAATTAATATCATATAGGCATACTCTCATGCAACATACTATAATGAGACATACCCAGAAACCAGGGTAAACATCGCAAGAAGGAAGTATTTTAACAAGCGGTTTCACTTACTAATAACCCACTTAGCCGACAATTACTTATCGTACACACGGCCCGCTCAATGAGATACTTTTAATTACGTTAACTTGCATGCGTACGCGACGTTACTCGCGTTTGAAATCTAGTTTCCATTTTCGGTAAATAGAACCGTTTCTAATACTTTAATTTGGTGTAAGGGTACCTGCAGACTATAAATGTCAATAAATAGTAACACCATAAAGAACTTCGAAGTTCAAGCATTTTCACGGCATCTACAGTGTGCTCTTTTCTGCGAAATATTGGAATCCTTATTAATAAAAAAAAAACCCTTACTACGTTATTTAAGATTTTTCTTTTTCTATTGCCTTCGAAGGCAGACGAACTAACGGCCCACCTGATGGTAAGTGGTTACCGACGCCCATGGACGTCAGCAATGCCAAGGGTACAGCTAAGCCGCTGCCTACCGTAAAAACCTTTTTTTAAACCTCGTTTGAAGAAGGATAAGTCATAGCGCTGAGGAAACACCGTGGGAGGAAGTTCATTCCAGAGTGAACACGTCCGAGGTAAAAATGATCTCTGGAAACGTACAGTGCTGGCAGTAGGCGTTACCATGTGGAACGGATGAACTTTCTTCCGAGAACGGGTAGTCCGGTGGTAAAACGGAGATGACGGTGTCATCTCGAACAGTTCCTCAGAGCACTCCCCGTGGAAGAGCCGATAGAGTACGCAAAGAGACCCAATGTCTCTTCGCATGCCCAACGGTTCCAAACCGTCCGAGAGCTTAGGATCGTCTATGATTCGAGCAGCACGTAAGGAGTCAAGTGGAAGCAATTGGTACTTGGGTGCCCAAGCACATATAGGTGCGAGCAGTACTCCACTACAGGCCGGCATTGTGCTTTGTAAAGCAACAGTCTTTGTCCTGGCGTGAAGTACCGCTTAGCTCTATTAAGGACACCCAGTTTCCTTGAGGCTAATTTAGCCTTACTTTCCACGTGACTCCCAAACTGGACACCGCTCGATATCCTGACTCCAAGTATCTCGAAACTCTCGGAGATCTGCAGAGGAACTCCTTAGAACTGTGGCGCCATGACAAAAGGATCCTTCTTCGCGGTGAACACGCACACCTGTGTTTTAGTGGGGTTGAACTTAACCAGGTTCAGACTACCCTATTCGGAGACCCGCCCCAAGGAAGTTTCGACTTCAGACACAAGTTTATATCGCCTTTCCTGCAGTTTACTCCGTGTGATATTCTGGCGGCCGGTATAGCGCGCTCCTCCCGTACTATCATCCGCATAGCAATGTATATTCTCGATTGATAACATATCATTGATATGCAGGATGAAAAGCGTGGGGGAAAGCACCGAACCTTGAGGAACCCCAGCGTTAATGGTCTTAGTCTCAGAGATAATGCCATCAACAACGACTTTTATGCTCCAACCATCCAGAAAGCTGCCGATCCACTTGCAGAGTCCTACGGGGATTCCATATGAAGGTAGCTTCGAAAGAAGGCCACTATGCTAGGTATTATAATATGATGGAAATAATAATGATCCACTGCGACCTAACCAGAACACATCGAATGAGTGGTCTTGGCGTATGATAATATGTTTGGGTCAAAGGAAGTTAACTTGTGTAGAAAACCAAATATCCCTCATCTTTGTAAAACATTTTAGGAACAGTTCGCTACCACTTCATTATCAACTTATGGGAGGATTCGTCAGTATCTGTAATAGTGGTTAAAAAATCATGACCACACCGCGCTCTCTTCCATATCGGGTCGGTTCGGTAAATGCGCACGATTCCACGGTGCGTGCCCAGCAATCTCAATGAACCTTATCAATCGCACCCGACAGCTGAGAAAACCGAGGTATTTATATAGTAATGAAGAGAACAGAGTTCCCAGAGCGGAACAGTTTGACTGTCTATTGGGCTATACAGCCACGAGAAAAGTGCTTGTCTACGAAATGGTTACATCGTCTGAAAAAGATGCAAGTAAAATGCAGATATAGTTTACAGAAAAGGCATTCACCGAATCAGCTAATGCTAATTAAATTCCCAATTAATAACAATATTTTTCAAATTACTGAACCTCAATCAAATAGTCGTGACTTTTACAAACACCCAATTAGTTATCACATCAATCAAGTAACTTAAAGTTTCCTCGAACCATTCGATATATCACACAAGAAAGAGTAAAAACTGGCTTCAACACAAAATAATCGTAAATTAAAAAGAAATACCCGACTCGAATTTTCGCTTACAAATTGTGACCGGATCGAGTTTATAGTTCATAAAACTAATGCGAGATAAACGATTGAATTTTAAATTAACATTAATGGCTTTAAACTATTAACCGCTACCGGAAAAAAGCCGAATAGAGACATAAAAATAAATATATATGTAGATTCGTCGATAAAAGTTTATATTGAATAAAACGTCACGACACTTTGGTGGTGCCGTCTTAAGGCAAAGCATGCCGCTCTTGGTGCGGCAAGTATTTTGTATTCTAATCAGGTCTATAAACTATATGCGTCTAAAATTAGATCGATACCGCTATAAACAAAAAGTGCAAAAATATGTGGACAAAACATTTTAATTAAAATATTTACGAGCAAACATCATAAGTACACTAATGACTGACAATAGTTGTAATGTGTAACAATGTTTGTATACATTATTAATGGGTTACGAATATAATCGATTAAAACAATTATTTATTAAAAGATTTTATTCGAAAGATATAAATTTTGGTAAGATTATTTTACTCTTAATATTCTTTAAGCACGGCAGTGTATCTATGGTTCTTCTACAGGTTTTTATGGGTGTTACTTACTTGACATGAGATGACAAACTTATGCGTTTAACAGTTTACGCTATAAAAAAATACGGAGCAAATAATATCTAACTACTCATAATATTCTATCAAATTGTGTGTCATTTGAAACCGTCTTCCCGACTATCCCTTAAATCCCGGCGGGAGATAAAGTTTTTCGGTTATATTTCTCAGTTAATTGGTATAATGAGGCGGCTCGTTTACTAGGAAACATTTTTGTTTGGGTGGGCACTCAGCACTCGGCACTCACACGTTCGCGTTTTAAAACATATCGGTTTATTAACGTAACTATTTTAATACCGTAGAATATTGTCAGCACATACGTAGCATTACGCTTTTCCTCTGTTGTGATAGGCAGTGATGCAATCGTATTTCGCCAGCTAGGTTAGGTTACTTTTTCGAATTGGTTATGGGCCCGGCCGTGGAGATCATTTGACGAGTGACCCATGACTCGTTGGTCAGCCTATACATCAAAAAATCTTTGTCTTTCTATCATAACTAATTACGCATTCGTTTCGTAACTCAATAACCACAAAATCTATCTGTTAAGGAATCTCTATTAAAAAATGAGTTGATTATGTCGTCAATAATGTGAAGTAATACCTTTCGGATCATAAACAACTATAAAAAATTAACTAATGCCGCCATGATAATTTTCATTTCCTACTCAGGTCGTAAACTCACATAACTAGCTACTAATATACAATAAAGTATGTTGTCTGACCTTTCGCAGTATTCTAATATAGCGTAAAATTATTATGATTATTCAGGGCAAATAACATATCTTCTTTATTAGGGTAACAAGAACTCTTGAACTGTCATGCCTAACCGTAGTACTTTTAGATTTATGATTACAGCGCAAAAATACCTCAACATCGTTAGTAGCTATTACGGAAAACTCAATTAAATGACACAGTTTTAGATGAAAGTATTTTTTAAAATTGTTATATGATACACAGGCAAATGTTTTAATATAAATTTAGAAATATTAAACCCAACAAAAAAAATACGCTTTGACTTTGCCCTGTGATATACATATTATTATTTTATTTGTTATCAAGTACGGAACTTGATACAGCATGACCAGACGTGCAATCGGTAATAGTTTTAACTAATCTAATTAACCGGAAGACAGTTAACTCCTCGGAAAGTCTTGTCATATAATCAAGAAACAATTCTGGATCGAACTATAATTATATTGTAAGTTACGTAATGGATTCATGACCAAATTGTAATTTTGATCATTACCTACGACTGTGTTCAAAATATTGTTTTTATTTGATTATAATATTAATTAAAATATTTTTTGACGCACTTGAAGCATTTGAAGCACTTTTTAACATACAATTTGTAACTTGTAATTTAAATAACAAACGAATTGTTTTTAAAAGCATAATTCACATTGGTTCACAAGGCACAACACAGTGCGTAATATGCATGAATGGACACTACAATGTTTCGAAACAACTGAGGTAAAAATAAAACTAAAAACAAACAAAATAGGAATTTACGAAACACATGCTCGGTTGATATTCTAATGTTTTGACAATTAATGCATAGGAATTAGGACATTATTTCACCTTGTGGCAAGCAGGTGTTGCTGTTTCAGTCAGCGATTATCGGCAATGTTAACTTTCACAATTAATTAAGCGGCTGTTTGGTTAAGCTTTCACAGCTTAGTCCAGAGTCCTATTGAAAAATGTATTTAGACGTCTCTGTAAATTTATGCCCTAAGGTTTAACGCCGATATCAATAGTTAGTTTTAAGATATGAAGTTGTTTATTGTGGCTTTCAATTATAATAGATGTAGCATACAATTTAGAAATGTTATTGGTTTAAGTTGTTATTGTCGACAAAATGTTAATGAAAAATAAATACAATGCTACAATAAAAAAATGTTTTTCAATAAAATATTTCTATAATACAGAAGTATTTTAACACTACACATAAAAACTTTTCAGAGAAAGTGTTATCAGAATGGGATCTCGGCTAACACGTCCCCGCTCTCCTCAGCGCCCAAAACTTCATAGTTCACTGAGACCACTAAATCGTTGCTCGTAAAACTTTACTATCCGTTTTTATGTTTGTTTGAGGCCCAATATCGGTTTTAACCCTCCGTTGTGGATTTGATTGCTCGGTTATTGACTGTTTATTGCGTGGTGTAAGTTTTAGCGATGATAGTAATTGACTTTTATCATTAAAATATGATATGTGCCACCCAGGATGTAAGACGTCTCCTAAAATTAAAGTCCCAATGTACTTTTCCCAGTTAAAAAGTAGTATATTTGTGTTAAATTCTTAATCAATGACATTGGCCATTTTTGTTCCAAGTTCCATCTAAATCCGTTTAGCAATTTGTCTATTTGTAACAAACATTATTCTTTCATTTTCTTCGCAAAACGCATTATATGTTTCTACCTGACACTTAATGATTAGTTGGTTGACTGTATATGAAACGCACATTACTTTCCATCAAGGGCGGTAATCAATTTAGAGTGGCTGAAAAAAAAAACAATTTCAGAATACAATTAAGAATTTTCCGCTATTTTATTTTTAATGTTATAATATTTATTGCCTTAACATTCTTCAACATTACATACAATTAACAGTAGATAGTTGAATTGCAAAATACTTTGCATAAAAATTACGCAAACCGCTTACGTAAATTTTAATTAATATTAATGTTAAGAAGTAAACAAATTAACCAAACATTAAATCGTAGACGTAATTTAATATGTAATTGGACACATTGGTATAATTAATTTCTCATTTCCATTGATGTTTACCGCCGTCATACTACATACGCCAGTATACGTATTTATATTGCGTACTCTTTACGTTTAACACACACACACACACACACACACAATCACGCCTATTATCCCCGAAGGGTTAGGCAGAGGCGCAACTAGTGCACCCACTTTTCGCCGTGCGTATTCCGTCCCATGATGTGATAGGGGGCGAGTCTATCGCCATATCGGGCACAAATTCGTAGTAGAATAACCCAATATCACTTTGCCCGACCCGGGGATCGAACCCGAGACCTCAGCTTTGCAGTCGTGCCGTTATACAACTATGCCACCGAGGCACCGTATAACAAAGTGTACTAATACGTCAATATGAGCTACTACTGGATGTTTTTTACGGTTCTACCCGCGTGAATAGATTTTCCGGGGAAATAAGCCAGACATTAGTGAGTTATTAAGGAATCTTTTCGTATTTGTAATCAGCTCAATGCCTACTAGAGTTTAATCCATCAAACTTATAAACCAATCTAACCTCTTTATAATATTTTTTTCAAGGACAACAATTATAATAAAAAAACTCTAAATATCTATAACTACAAAATACAATTAAGGTAACGTATCCACCATACCACCATACTAGCCCTTTTTTTTTTTTTTTTTTATCGCGGGGAAAAAAAAAAAAAAAAAAAAAACGCGTTATCGCTACCACCACTGTGGGGTGAGTGGAATGGTTATGTTGGTTTCACCGATCTTACGGCCCAATGTCGACACTCGGGAGTATAACATCATCCGAGCGAGCATTGGACCGAGTCCCTAACACTATGTACATCCTACATCGGCATACCAACCAAAACCCGCGGTGGCCTTCTTCGGCGCATACGGGACGGCCCCGGGGTATCTTGTTGCACGAAGATAGCTGCACGGAACCGTCCCTGCGCATTGCCGCATTACGGCCCCTCTCTAAATGAGGGGGCTAAGAAGCCCCCGACATCCAAATCACGCCTTTGGCGTCTACGACTGCAGGAGACCGACCACCCGCAATGTCGTCCACCTCGGAGTCGCATAAATTGGAGAAGCAGCCCCCCACTGCTCGCCCCGCGACTCTCTCAAACCCCATTTAGTCGCCTCTTACGACAGGCAGGGGATGCCGTGGTGGAATTCTCTAGATGCCCCCAAACCACAGGGCACGAGGCGCCGGTCAGTCGTCCACCCGGCGCCTCCTTCGTCTCCTCTGGCTGCGGGCGGGATCGTTCTGCTCACGATCCCGCTCGGCGCTTTCCTTCCGCGAGATGACGCACTCGCAGAAGGAAGCCATCGCTCGCCATGACCTCCAGCCACCGACCATGGCGGAAACCACGGCTGGCAGCGAGAGGTCTCCTCCGACGACTGCTCTAAGAGCGCTGCGTTGTAGATTCCAGGCTGGGCACTCCTCGAGAGTGTGTTGGACCGTGTCCTCGCGGCCGCTGCTACAATGGTGGCACACGGCGCACTCCTCCTTTCCGATCCGACACAGAAACGAGCCGAAACACCCATGGCCCGTCAGTACCTGTGTCAGACGGAATGTCGGCGCACCGTGGCGCCTGTCAAGCCAGCTTAAAAAGACAGGTCGCACTGCCGCGACGGTCCTCAAGCCCGCACTCGGGCTCTCCAGCCTGGTATGCCACTCCTCCACGGCGGCGCTGCGGATGGAGGCCAATTGGGCCGTGACCTCCCTAGGAGCCAGTCTCCGCCCAAGATGGGATGCCTCCTCACGCCAGAAGAATACGGACGAGACCACCATACTAGCCCTGTATTATATACTCTACAACTGAGAGGGTTTACGCCTTAGTCCACCGCGCTGGCCTAGTGCGGGTTGGCAGACTTCACATACCTTCGAAATTCCTGTGGAGAACTTCTCAAATATGCAGGTTTCCTCACGATGTTTTCCTTCGCCGTTAAAGCGAGCAATAATTCACAAAAATACACACATAACTTTTTAGAAAAGTCAGAGGTGCGTGCCCTTGGGTTTTGAACCTGCGGACATTCGTCTCGGCAGTCCGTTCCACTCCCAACTAGGCTATCGCCACTCAAAAATGAAGTAACGTATAAACGGTCTAAAAACGGCAAATCCTAAGGACATACATACATGTTCAGAAAATACTTCAGCCCGCTCGCAGTTAAACTCCACCCCAGCCTTGTAGGTCGTCTTTCACGGCTTCACTCTACAAAGAAGCCGCACGTAACCGTGTTAAGACGTGTCAACCTTTTTAAATGACCAATAATAAAATTTAATATTCACATTTAATAGTTCCAAAATCGAGAATCATTAAAAATATTCACGTCCGTATCAGCGGATCACTTATTCAAATGAACTTTTTTAATTGATATTATACAAACATGCATTTTGGCTACCGTCTAATCAAATGTTTCTAAATATTATAAATATTAATTAAATGAACGAGACACGCGAGCTTAATTAATTTATGGATGTTTCATTTTAAAATTAGAATTAAGGGAGGTGACAATAACCTTATAAGAACTTTAGGTATAAGGGACATCTTTTTTTTTTTTTTTTTTATTGCTTTGAATGACGAGACGTGCATGCCGTTCGCCTGATGGTAAGCGATACGACCACCCATAAACAGTAGCAACACCATCCAGCACCTTGACTGACAAAATACTGAGTGGCATTCTACTGCGCTCGTCATCCTGAGACATAAGATGTTAAGTCTCATTATGTCCAGTAGTTATACTGGCTACAATATCCTTCAAACCGAAACACAACAGTGCATGCACACTGTTGCTTGGCGGTAGAAATAGACATTGCGGTGGTACCCACCCAGACGGCCTCTTACATAATGAGAGACCTACCACCAGTATAATAATATAGTATCTAGATAATATTTAAAACGGAACGCGGTCATGTTTGTAAACATAGCTCATAGAAGTACGCAAAAGGCAGTGATTGGTCACAAATAATGTTATCCAAAAAAAACATTAGATTGGAAGTGTTCTCTTTGGTATTAATTATTCATTTTTTTTTTTAATAATGGCATTTATGTTCGCATTATGCCAATGTCAAGTTTGGTTTGTCCATTTTATTATCTGTAGTATGTCGAAGTAAAGCAGTGGCTACCTTACCAAGACTTTATCGAGGAGTTTTGGCGGCAACAAAAAAAACACTTGATTAGCACAATTATTTCAATTCACTTCATTTGAGCTCGTTAATAGAACTATATTGGATAATATACCACCATTATTATGCAATATAACACTAAGTATCACCAAAATAATGAAATAAAACAAGAGCACCTCATGACACTTTAAGTTCCCGCCAAAACTCCATTCAATATTAAAATAATGTTTTGACAAAATATTCAATTAAAGAGATTGCTCGGACATCGCTAGTGATGAGGTTATTGATGGATGTTGATATCGATAGGTCGATCATAAAAATGTACCAGTCTATACAATATGAGCATCCTAATCGATGTTTGCCTATCAACATACAAAGTATTCCTACACAACTCGTCTATCGATAAACACGTATCGGTTAATTAAGATTGGCGCACAGATAAAATAATCATTCAGAACGGTCCATTCATTCAGTGGCCTGAAAATAGCGCGGTTTATCTGTCTTCTGTGGCCGCAGGAAGCAATAAACCACTCAGCTCGCAACTCTATCACTCATTGACTTGTGTCAACTTGGCATTTCTTTATTGTAGTAAACGCTTCAATATGTAGTATATGCAAAATTAATAGATAAAGCGTTTATTGTTCTATGATGCGGAAATCATGGTGATTTCGAGATAGTGCGTCTAAAACAAGAGTCTATCCATACAGAAATCAAAAAAAAACTATTTATAGAACTAGTAAGCACATTACACATTGTACGTTACAAGCAATATTAATATGTTCTGTTTTAGAGATATTGCAACCAGTGTGATTGCCGCGAGATATAAGACATACGCTAAAATGTCTCAGGATGATCAGAGCATTTTAATGCCATACATAAACTCCGCCAAATCGCTGGGTGCATGCAAAAATGCTTATGCTATCAGGTGCATATTGGTAATTTTGCCGTTCCGAGGTTATAAAATATTTTCTAAGCCTGCAATATTAGTAATTACTAATGTTATGCAGCAATAGTAATGTTGTAATAGCGACGATAGCCAAGTTGGGAATGGAACGGTCTGCCGAGACAATGTCCGCAGGTTCAAAACCCAAGGCACACACCTCTGAATTTTCGAAGTTACGTGTGTATTGTTTATCAATTATCGTTCGCTTTAACGGTGAAGGAAAACATCGTGAGGAAACCTACATACCTGAGAATTCTCCATAAGAATCTCGAGGGTATGTGAAGTCTGCCAACCCGCACTAGGCCAGCGTGGTGGACTAAGGCCTAACCCCTCTCAGTAGTAGAGGAGGCTTGTGCTCAGCAGTGGGCAATATATAATACAGGGCTGATGATGATGATGATGATGAATGTTATGTAAATTTTATTAATAAACTACTACTTAATAATAAACTACTGTACTACGGAACAAGGAAGTCTGAAATTAAAATCTGCGGTAAACCAAACGGAACGTTGCTTAACCACAATTACTTACAATTTAATACTAATAATTATTATTTAGCAATCATTTTAAAAGATGCTTCCAATTAACAAATTATAATAAACCATTATAATTATGTTTTATAAGCGGTAGCGGTCCAATAGACATATTTGCCTCAATCATGAATCAGCTTCCTTGACTAGGGTTATACCACTCTCCCATAACCTTTAAAGAGAGGACAAAATGCAATTCGTTTATTAATAATGTAGATTGTAGACAAATAACAGCTCTTTATTAAGACAAAACATTTTGCATTGTTGACCTAAGAATTAATCTCAGACTTACACACAAAATTAGGTGTATTGTAGGTAGGATTTGTAGGCAAAGGTATGGTATACCAAATTAATGACATAAATTCACATCTCAACTACAAAGTGGCCTGTAAGATTAGATCTAGATTTCCTATGATTTTTTTCTAAAATAACTAGCTTTCATGCCCTCCTCTCTCCCAGGAAAGATGTAGTACCGTATAAAAAAATAATATTATAAGGTAGAGTAACCGAATAAAGCCCGGTTCCTAAAATGGCCCACCATGCATGTTTTCAATAATGTTTTGTGTTCTAATGCAAAAATGTACAACGTTTTTTTTTAGTTCTTTTATTATTACATTTATTTCATATTGCAGTTTAAATAAAAAAAAAACTTTATATTTCATCATGAAACGGTTTTATGGAAATTTATTAAGTGGGCCTTCTATGGTTCGGTTACCTTACTTATAATATTTCCTTAAAATTTCATAAAATATATTATTTAACTTCCCTTTCTGAGCTCTGATAAATGCTAATGCCGATAAAACTGGACCTAACCTCAACCTAGATCAATTGTGTCCACATCCATTACGATCTTTAAATGGATATTAATTGCTTTATGTCTCAATTAAATGTCTCTTTTTATGGAATAAGTAAATACCTTTTTAATATAACATTATCTATATCATATATACTTACCATTTTCCTTGTATGAGGTATAATTTTATTAAAACAATGACGTAAGTTGTGTTTAATGCTGTTAATGGTTGGGAATCACTGCTAGGGAATCATTATGATCGTATAAAGTTGCTTGTTATTGCATTTTGCTGATAGTTTTTCAAGCGTAGACTGGTAGCTTTTCGCAGGGCAAAAACCTCACAGAAAACTTTAGCACAGCTTGTTGAAGATAAAATTATTACCTAGATATTTAGATACTTTTCAAAGAAAATCGTGAGTTCATTTACGATTTACTTGAATAAAGTGAGGTCTATCTATATATTATTCTAGTGTATATAGTATGCAAAATACCTATCTAAGAAAAATCCAAATGAATATTTATAGAGCAGTGCTTCTGTGTAACGGTGGCAGCAATATTAATTTTACGATGCAATAAACACTAAAACTTCCACGAATTTATTAAATAAAATGAATGTATTCAGAATATTATGACTACATGAAACTTGTGTCATTGCTTACTAGAGTGCGTTTCAACTTTAAGTTCCGATGGCGTGATGTTGGCAGCTATGTATATGCAGTGCTGCTACATCACACAAAACGTGTTACCTTGAAATAAAGGAAATTTTTGTAATGGGAACATGTTTTCTTTAGTAACAAAACAAAAATATTTTCAAATCAACCTTTAAGCATAAATTATGTACCCACTTATAAAAAAATATTATTAGAATCTTTGAATTTGCCGTAAGTACGTAGTTATTAACTAGCTATGTCGTTTCCAATAAATGCTTCTTTTCTTTTCTAAGGTGTATGGTAAAAGTACAAATAGTTATGTCACGAAATTACACTATGAAATGAATCTGCAACTTACGGAAGTAAATCAAACACAATAAGTATGTTTTATGAGTGGGTACATATTTAGCAGCTAAATAATCTTTAGTATGTTTATCTACTAAACCATTGTTGACTACATTTATAGGTTTATGGATAATATGTGAGAAATAAAACAAGACGAATATTTGTTTATCATAATGGAATCATCATCATCATCATCATCAGCCCGTTGCAGTCCACTGCTGGACATAGGCCTCTCCCAAGATACGCCACAGAGCCCGGTCTGCTGCTTTATGCATCCAGTCGCTGCCGGCTCTCTTGTGCAAGTCGTCCCGCCATCTGGCCAGAAGGCGTCCCATGCTACGTTTACCAAGATAATGCTACGTTTTCATAATGGAATGACATTAGTTTTTTTTAATGAATCGTGGAGGCAAGTAGTTATTAAAAGTAATTATGTCAAGTCAGCACAAAAAAACACAAAACATATTAATTAACATATAATACATTATATCATTAAACTGGGTATTTTTTTTTATTATCATTTTAATCGATGTTATACAATTATTGTTTATTATTTTTGATATGTGTTAAATTTTATTCAAGGAAATACATTAATCCTCTGGTAGCCCTATTTTTTTAAACTGAAATGGCGGCAATATGAGCCTAAACACATTTTAAAGGAACAAGTGGGGTTTCTTTACGTTTTTCACACTAACACAGGTTCTCAACTTTCAACGCCGTCCGTCTTTCACCATTTCTTAATGTTTCCGACACAGAATTTAATAAAATTTTAAAAATCTGCATAGTTGTCTTCATAATGTCCACCATCTTGTCAGACAGGGGTGCCAACATCACGCCATCGGAAATATAATGTGTAACGCACTCTAGATTTTATTCATAGCCGCGCCTGCGAGAAAGTTTTTCTCCGAGTTTTGGCGGAAACTTGGAAGTGTCATGAGGTGCTCTTGTTTTAATTCATTATTTTGGTGATATTTAGTGTTATATTGCATAATTATGGTGGTATATTATCCAATATAGTTCTATTAAAGAGCTCAAATGAAGTGAATTGAAATAATTGTGCTAATCAAGTGTTTTTTCCGTTGCCGCCAAAACTCCTCGATAAAGTCTTGGTAAGGTAGCCACTGCTTTACTTCGACATACTACAGATAATAAAATATACAAACCAAACTTGACATTGGCAAAATGTGAACACAAATGCCATTATAAAAAAAAAAAAAAAAAGTTTTTCTCCGGAGTTTTGGCGGGAACTTGGTAGTGTCATGAGGTGCTCTTGTTTTAATTCATTATTTTGGTGATACTTAGTGTTATATTGCATAATTATGGTGGTATATTTTCCAATATAGTTCTATTAAAGGGCTCAAATGAAGTGAATTGAAATAACTGTGCTAGTCAAGTGTTTGTTTTGTTGCCGCCAAAACTCCTCGATAAAGTCTTGGTAAGGTAGCCACTGCTTTACTTCGACATAGTACTACTACTACTGAGGATAACAAAGAAACAATATTATATATGTAACTTCCAAAAACTTTGACACTGGCAGATGCGCAAAACGCGCCTTGCCAAAGAAAAGAAAAAAAAAAAAAAAAAGTTTTTCTCCAAATCAAAGTCAAACTATACCTCAGAAACAAAATGTACGCTATGATAATAATTCAAGGCTTGATTTATAAAATGAATAGTATACCAGGACGTAGGATTTAGTGGCTAACTCATTAGGCAGTCTGTCTGATAAGCATTAGTTATATTACTATTAGTAATTTTATAAACATTATCCTCTAAAAATCCCCATTAGACACACCGCAAATAGTGAAACCGCAAAATAATCCATCATAGTATAGAAGCGTTAATTAAATGGTAACAACGGTTTGGCGATATGTAGGGACTTTGCAGTACCCCTGCAATTACGGATGCCCATGGACGCCGGGCAGACGATACCGAAGGCAGACGTTCTCGAGGCCGAGCACCAACCCGATGGACAGACCAGATTAAGGACTCGTCTGCCACCAAGTTCCATAAATTAGTTGAAGATGCGATGAATAGAAACCAGTGGAGACAACTAATCCGCTCAAAATGCGGTACATACAATGATGACCACGATCCTCAGTCATGAGGGACCGACTACAGAGAGAGAGAGAGAGAGATGGACGCCGGGAACCACATACTATCAGTTGAACAGCCAGCTTGTCTACCTTCGCCTGCTATAAAAAATAACATACCCCCAAAGTCCAAATACAAAGAAAATTCCAGAACTATAACATTTTATCTCATTTTACCGAGTACTCGGTCATGACTTGTGATACGAGTACGTTGTGCTATCTTAATGTCTCCTTTAACGGAACAATAATTGTTACAATATAATTATTATGATTATAGACAATAAATTATATGTCCATCATTAATTATTTATGATTGAGAAATGTGTCTCAGATAAACGTTGAATCATATTTTTATTTCGTCTGTTTGTGAATGGACACGTTTCTTGGTAACTAGCGGTCAATTGCGATAATTATTATGTCCGCCGCGTAAATTGCTTTATATATAGGACATTAAAACATGTCTCAGGCGATGCTGAGTTTGTAGTGGTCAGTTTACCTACTGATTCTGTCATGATCATGGCTTATTATAACACAAATGTATTTCCTATACATATTCTACATGCAGATCATCCGCTCAGCGTAGTAGAGACTGTTCTAGCATAGATAACGATAGTGTAATAACTATATTAGTGATTAAATTCCGCTTATGATCGTACACCAATTGTAAAACTTGCCACAGTAGTCCATGTAAGTGTGTCGCGTTCCGGGATCAATGTGTAGGTATATCCAGTTTCAAACACGCCGGTATAATTGTGTTTACTGGTGAAGAATAAGCAACTCTCGTCAATGGACAGTCTATCTGAACCCCTATTCACCTATAAAAAAATATTAATAAATAATGTGTCCTCTTTTTTTGTGTTTTTTTTATTGCCTTATTAGGCAAACGTGCAAGCGGTCCGCCTGATGGTAAGCAGCATCCGCTGCCCATGGACTAAAGCAATGCCAGAGGCACAGCCAAGCCGTTGCCTACCGGGAGGTGAGCACTCTTTTTAAACATCGTTTAAAGAAGGACAAGTCATAGCGCTCGGGAAACACCGAAAAACAAAGTCCAGTATCTCTACCCAGTAATTCAGTTACTGATGACAACTACGTTGGGACAATTACCGTATTTTAAAGTCCTTTACTTTCCAATATAAATTTAAATTACCGTTATTCATTTTATTCTTTCTTACCTACTTTTATTCTACTAGAGGTACGCTAATGTAGAGTCCACGCAGCACATTCATTCGAGCATGTTGCAGAAACAATAGAAACTAGTTTTTACAACCGTCCGCCTGCCTTTAAGGTCTGTTGTTGAGTATCAAAACCTGGACCTCGCGATTCATACTCTATAATAGCCTATAATAACCAATAGACCAGAGGACAAACTTTAATACAAAATAATTAAATTAACACTTAACCACAAAAGTAAAGTACAATGATTCAGCTATCTAATGACTATGTTATTGTCCGTAGCAAGTGACAGACATATGAATGTATTCGTTTGATTATCCGTCAGCGAACGCGAATATAATTGCGGTCGTCGTCGACTAACAAAACGGTTCACCTTTTTGACTTGGAAATAGCAGAATCAGCTGGCATCATGACAAATAGCATTCTGTTGCGAGCAGCGCACGAAATATCTCGTCGCAGCACGCCCGAGTGGCTTCTAATGAGCGTGCCTTTTTCTGCTCGCTTAGACGTGTATACAGAGGAACAGTATGCTAGTAAATGATGTTATATATTTTACTTAAAATATGTATGGTAATGAGAGTTACTATAATGTATGTAAGATCGTGATGGATGTTAGGGATTTTATTGCATAATTTTTTGTATTTATTCTAACATTGTGTTCAGTTTTCAAAGCGCTGTATGACTAAATATAATGAAAACAGTTTATATGAATAATGATGCATGACGTATAAAGTATACTGATTCCGTAAAATCCTACGCCAAGCGTCACAATGTATTGTCTAAACTTATAATAATATCAAGCTACTAGTTCAATATGTATTGTCTTATTGTTATTCTTTAAACAACTGAATGACGAGAGTAATAAGTTACTCACCTACATGTATGCATCATGACATTATATAGAATTAATTTAATACGAGTGATACAAAATTAATAAGTAAATTACTACAAAAATTTAAAAACTCATTGCGAATAAAAATATACAATATAAGAAACAAATTATTTTGCTCAACTTAATAAATTACGACAATATCATAACCATTTATACATCTAAATCTAAAACTCCTGTACAAGGATACCTTACTAATCACTACTTCATATCAGTCGAGCCAAATCCTCGTCTCGGCTCGTTTAGAGCACAAAGCCAGCCCCTGTAGCCTGAAAATTAACAGGCACGCAACATTAAAGTGATTAATTTAAGCAATTACGAGCCAAAGAGCCGCCTCGCGTTTTATACTAAATGAATAAGTTATTTTTAATTAGGGAGTAATTGTCCACATGGCTATATTAATTTGTTTCAAATGATCCGGCGACTCTGAGCTAAATGACTCGTTCGAGATTAGTTCGGAATTAGTTTTCGTACAATGCTACTCTGTGGTAACTTGATTCTTGCAATGTTCAGTTAATTTTAGAGTAGGTTTTTTTACAAAAAAACTTGCTAATTTATAAGTCGCTTAATACTGTTAAGAAATAAATATGGTATTGAATTTTATTTTAGTTACACACGATAATGATTTGGTACTTTTCTTAATAATTATCTTTTAAACAAGTGCGTGGGTGGTGGCATTTGATATATACCTATAAGTAAAGATAATATTATTATAATACAATGATATGCAAGTACATACTAATTAAATGATAAAACTCCTAAAATTAAGAACACATTATACAAATGTTACCAACAACTTGCCCGCGGTTCCGCGTGCGCTAAAGTCCGTTGTGGAGATAAAAACTAATGGAAAGGTTAGTAAATTATTAGTTTCGGTATCCAACAAACGATTTATAAATAATAAAAACTAGCTTCCTTACGATCACAAAAAATCGAGCTTGTACCAAATTTTATCAAAATTGGTTCAGTGGCTATTCGTAAAAGCGCAACAGACAGACAGAGACAACGCATTTAGTATTAGAATGGCTGTTATGCTACTGTTAATGTTTTGAATAAAATTAGCGTGTCTCAGACGTTAACGTCTTCATAAGATTTGTGACGCGTTACCATATCGTTCATAAATTAAAAAAATCCAATTAATCGACGAATATTAATCAACCATGTCGAGAGACTGCGTATAATTTTTTTTGCTTACTATTATTTGACATGTTTATTAGTAAAAAATCGGTTCAGTGGTTTGGCCGTGTCGGCTCCACTCGCGAGAAACAAAAAGTCCCGGTTTGGACTTTTCCGGGATATAAAGTAGCCTATGTTACTCAGGGATACTGTAGCATTCTAATGGTGAAAGAATTTTTATTCAATGCAAACAAACAAACAATCAAATTTTTCCTCTTTATAATATTGCAATGCAATGCAATCAGCCCTGTATTATATATTGCCCACTGCTGAGCACAGGCCTCCTCTACTACTGAGAGGGGTTAGGCCTTAGTCCACCACGCTGGTCTAGTGCATGTTGGCGGACTTCACATACCTTCGAAATTCAGAGAACTTCTCAGGTCTGCAGGTTTCCTCACGATGTTTTCCTTCACCGTTAAAGCGAACGATAATTTATAACAATACACACGTAACTTTGAAAAGTCAGAGGTGTGTGCCTTGGGTTTTGAACCTCCGGACATTGTCTCGGCAGACCGTTCCATTCCCATCTAGGCTATCGTCGCTTTTTCTATGTTTATAATATTAGTATAGATTTAATATAAAATTTATTTATATTAAAGCGTCACATAGACATTGTAAATTTGTTGCTGAGAATATATACCCTACTATAAATTAACAGTTGTAGTTTCTAAAGTAACTATAGTAGGTAGAGTATTTCTCTGCAATGGAATTTTACAGCTTGCGCGGTATCTGACTGGCTGCCATACAATCCACAAGCTAAGTAAGTACATAAGATCGCCGCGTTCCGGGATCAACCTGTGTATATCCGGGCCGGTATAATTGTGTCAAGTGATAATCATCGATCGTCAGTTAACACTCTATCTGAACCTCTCCGCTTACCATAACTAACAGTAGGTCAATTTGTATAAAAAAAAATTATAATAAAAAGCTGAACCGGTGGCGTTAAGAGCAATTGAAATGTTACACACAAAAACGTTTCGAACTGTACTAAGAAATAAAAAAAAAGGTAATTTATCGCCTAGCAAAGTAATACAAAATATTTTTGCAGTCTTGAACTTGCTTTCCTGACGCCACTCACTGGCCCCTTCTATTTTTTAGGGCTTTCAACCACTACGCTTAGCTAATGCGGGCTAGCAGACTACATATTCTAGATTATTCTTATAGAAATTTGTCAGGTATACCTACACATTTCCTCACGATTCTGTCCTATAATATCGTTAGTCAGAAGTGCGTGCTTTTAGTCTGTTTTCGACCCCACCTCCTTCATCACCGTAGTCCGTTCCACTTTCTATTAAGCTTTTGTATTTAGGCTTTGCTCCGATTTTTTTATCTGTACTTGAGTATTTTTCCACACTAATATTTTACCCCAATCTGTTTTAATTGCGTTAATATAGTGTTCAAATTGCAGAATAATCATGGTAAAAACCCAATTACATAACTACGTTGTTAACGATAACAAAGCTTGTGCAGGACGCGCTTCGATGTAGGTAAATCGTTTGACATAAATTATATTGATAAAAATTGTTTTTTCGAAGGGTCCAGAGGTCACGTTCGGTTCCAGCTACTGTATAGAGTGATTGTAGCTCAATAAAGTGGTAAAACATGGCCCAATAGTATTTAAATCATTTAATACATTTTTTGGGTATCTATAAACAATTTTGTTTTAGATTACATTATAATGTATACAATATATTTAACTTTTGGAGGGGTATAAATGGGTAAATAAATATGAAAGATTTTTTCATTTCTGACTGTTACGACATCTTAATCGAAGACATAAGAAGCAATGTTATTCTAAAACCCCGAAATACGTAAGCGTAATTAAATCACAAGTTTTTCTACTGTTAATGGTAGAAGTCCGAAATGTTCTAAAATAATATTTTATATCGAACTTTCATCATCATCCACTAAGTAAATCATAGGTTTTAGCCTATGGTTTTAGCCCAGAGACTACGTAAACTTCAATTATCAACACAAGCTCTGAATGTTGTCACTTTATAAGGTATTTCACAGTAATCCTGAGATTGCTTAGATTAGGTTGGAACTGTGTACACTTTATGTACGAGCCGAGCGAGCGAAGTGAGCGTGTAGCGGCAGTGGCCGACAAACGATTTCGATGAAATTTGGTATGGAGATAGCTCGAGACCCTGGAAAGGTTTTAGGCTACTTCATACCCCAGGAAAATTTATAGTGGAACTTTTATCCAGGAGTAACTATTTCGTGCAGGCGAAGCCGCGGGCAAAAGCTAGTTAAGAAATAAATGCGTTATGATTGATTCACTCCCACAACTGATATTTACCAACGGTTATTGTTAAAACCTAGCATGAACCAAATGGATGATGCATGATGCATCTAAAGGTAAAAGTCAGAAAAAAATTCTCTCGTTTATAAAATTCTTATTTTTACCAAAGATCATTAAATTTTACCCGTCGTTTGTATACGTGCCGAGAGCAGATGAATAGTCATGAATGCGAGCGTGTAAGCTTATTCGGGTGTGTTCGATACTCATAATTCATAGTCATATTTATTCGCCAAGTTATTCAGCGAATTATTTGCCAATAGGCTAAATAAGGCATTCGAATTTACTAGTTTAACTCAAGATTAACTATATACAAGCTTTTATATTCAAATATTCACCGCAAAATAAATAGAAGGCAGAACGAAGAAAAAATATATTTTATTAGTTTAATTTGCGCGAACACTACGTGGGCAGATATACTTATTCAATTAGTTGTATGAATGCCCTGACATTATATAACATAGACAGACTAAGTTGTGTATATAGTTCCCTTTATAATCAATGATTTGTATATAATAAATAACATCCTGCGGCTCAGTATCATATCGTACCGACCCGACCCGCGGCTATCAGCCAATTATCTTTAATGGATATATTTAAATTAGCACTCCACACTCAATTGACAACAATAATTATTATAAGGTTTGAAAGTGCAATTCATAAATTGAACTTTAATCTAAAAACCAGGATAGACTAACCCTACAAAGTTTACTCTAACACTTAGGGAGGTCGCCCACGACGACTTTTTACAGCGTTGCTGTCGCGTGTTTCTTAAACGCGCTTCTGCATTACCTACTACTATAGCGCGTTAGTCGAGTCAGCGATACAAATGCGCGACAACATTGCTACGTATCAATACAAAAACGAGATTTATTTCTGACTAGTCCATCTTCCAACTGAGGGTTCACATTAATGCCTGTATCGAAATTGCTTCGCGACTGTTGCGTGTTTGCATCACTACTGTATTTCTACTGAAAAGCGACAGCATCACGATTGTAGCGATACAGAATCATAGACGCAGGCGAAAGTGGACTGCCAGCGACAGCATCGCGACTGTATCGCGCCTGTTTTGCGATCTACTGCGTCGCTACAAAAAGATGCCGTGGGCGATCTCCCTAAACATGCTTTTTGGATTTAGAGCGTATGCGGACGGCGTATTTATTACGCACCAACGCGATTCAAACGCAACTAAAACGCGCAATAAACACAATATAGCCGGAATTTTCGTAATTTTACGTACAAATATACGCTCGTCAAGTCAAGTCGGCTTGTATAAAATATGCCGTCGGTATAAGTCGTCCGATGTAATTCTTCTTCTTCTACTACCTACCCTCATGCCACTCTGCTATGGAGTCAACGTAACACGCTTTAAACTCATGTTGCAAAAATGATATACCTAGCTTAATTTGTATGACCAGCCACTCTGAGGTCAAACTTTTATAGATGTGTCCTAAATCAAAATATTTAAATATATTTTCGTATAAGGTCACGGCCACTTGCCTTTACCTACTCAGCGGAATTTATATTAAATCTTAGAAGCACATAAAATTAGCTTCGTGTATTTTGACTAGTCTAGTCGTTAAATGTTTATTGAAAATATATTATTCATTTTAACCGACTACTGAATGACGCGTCGTATAGTTTAGGACCCTGAAGAGTATAGGAGACTGTAAGGGTCCCTAAAATTGGGTACGAATCTAAAATTGATTGTTTTAATCTCTTATATTTTAAACATTCTATAACAAACAACCATTGTAGTTCACACAATACCAAGACTTCTATATTTGACCTAAAAGTCACACTTAAGTGATCACTAATCATAGGAAATTAATGAATGGCTGAACGCGTAATAAAGCGCACTGACCTTAGTGATACACTTCAGCTGACAAATAGTATTTGCGTATAACAAGATAACACTAACAAACTCAATCCGACGGCACTACTAGATATAAAAAGATTCCTTAGGTTTTAAGTTAATCTTTAGAATAATATCTCATAGCTTAACCTTATTTGTTTTTTCATGTTAGAATAAAACTAAAACGCTGTGTGAAAGAAATATATTTTTAATTATTAAATCGTATAATACAAAATAATAGAATTAAGCAACTATGTACAAAAATATTACATTCCCCATACTATTGAATTCACAATCGAACAAAACTTTTGTACTCTCGTGTACAAATAGAAATTAATTTGGCAAATTATTGAATACAAATTTAAATATACCTTAGTCTTAGGTTACGGGCACTGTGTTTTTAAAATGTGGACTTAAAACGGTTGGTCATTTATTGTACTAATTCTGGCATTAGCAATCAGTACGTTTTTACAATGACCACTCATTTTAAAAACACAGTGCGTAAAAATTATGCACTTAATCTACGATCCCATAACTATATTTACAATAATAATTTACAATTCGTCGAACAGTTTCTCACTCGAATTAAAGACAGACTAAAGAGTCGATGTATCGAGCTCATATCGATCCTCAATTTTGTTAAATATTTCATAATCGTTACTGTCGTTTTGGCATTATGAAAGATTTTCATAGCGGTAACAAAGCTCAAATAGATCTCGACATTTGATTTTAAAATAATAGTCTAAACTAAGCGAATCACCTTACACGACATTTTTAATACTTTCCAAAAATTTTAACTCATACAAATGTTCAGTAGTGACATCGACTATAAAAATTTCACTTGACGACATTTTTATATCGGGATTATCTATCACTGTTGATTAGTCTGCGTGCTGGGTGAGGGGGTCCCGGACACAGGTGGTTGGACCATGCTGAGATGAGGCGGCAGACCCATGGGGGGCATCGGCCTCCCACCCCCCATTAGGTGGTGGGGGTGGAAATACTGCTGCAGCGCTGGGTGGGGGTACAGCGCGTGCGGATGGCGCGAAAACTGCGCCATTTTGAGCTTCTCTATCTCCGCCTCCTGGACGCGCTTGGCTTTCGCGCGACGATTTTGAAACCATATTTTCACCTGCCAAAGAATAGACAGATGCGTTTTAATTACTAGTTAATATGCGACAGATGTGAGCGAGATACTCGTAAACTTCATTTCGATAATACACAGCGATAAAACGTATAAGTTATATGCGTCGTTTCCATTAGTATTAAGAGATTTTAAATGCCCGTTTTATTTATGCTGGAACGTTCTTGACACTTTTTTGTTTGTATTTTGAATAAACAGTTATAAAAAAATAAATCACAAGACATCCACAAACTCTACAGTTTTATTAATATTATTTAAACTTAATACATCACAAAGGAATTTACCATCAGTTCCTAACATCGACCTTTCCATAATAGTCACTCTCATCGCATTTAAGTATTTTGCTGATTCTCACCTGAGTTTCCGAAAGTCCAAGCGAGGCTGAGAACTCAGCGCGTTCCGCGATGCTGAGATACTGTTTGTCGACGAACTTGGTCTCAAGGGCTCGGAGCTGCTGCGCGGTGAAGGGCGTGCGCGGCTTCCTGTTCGGCTTGTGTTTTCGCAGGTTGCACTTTAACTTGGCTGGCTCGCCATTCGCATCTGTATGAGAAGGTTTCGAGTTATTCAGATGTTATTGTTCGATTAATTGTTATTTCGATTGGTAGGAATAAAGACATGGTAGGTTTCGAAAGAAATTGTAAAAGAAGAAAGGTATAGTAAGAAGAGAGGGATAATATCAACGAATTTTGCTAGATGTTTTGTTTTGACATGTACGAATAAAATATCGAAAGATTGCGCACATTATTGATATTAGAGAAACCATGAACATAATCATTACAAAAACTTCTAGAAAAAGTGACATCAATGCTACGTTAAACCTTAAATGTAACTGTAAATAAAGAGAAACGTAACAAACATAAAAGCAATAAAACAGAACTAAGGAAATGCCGAAACAGATAGAGATCTAATTAGCCAATCCAAACTTATATGTCGAAAACATGCATATTTGTATGTAAACGGTCGACATAATGTCACAGCTGTCGATACACCCACGCGAGATAATGTCATCAATAGCCTTGCATTCTTGGTGCGGCGATTGTTTTTGATATTAAATTTCAAATTCTGCTGTTGGAATCACAGAAATATGTGCTTTAGTTATTGTTCTGTGGTTGGAATGCTCAATGCTTAACAACAAGAATGCATATTCCAAAGTTCTAATATTTAAAGAACAAGAAATATACAGTGAATAAAAACTTAATTTAGATCCAAATGTTTAAATCAAATTTAACGAAATTAGTTGTTATAACTATATTTTTTACGGTGAAATCTATACTAATATATACATAGCTCTGAGAGTTAGTAGGTTGAAGTGGCAATGGGCTGGCCACATATGTCGCAGAACAGATAACCGCTGGAGTAAGCGTGTTCTGGAGTGGAGACCGCGTCTTGGCAAACGTAGCGTGGGACGCCCTCTGGCCAGATGGCGGGACGACTTGCACAAGAGGGCCGGCAGCGACTGGATGCATAAAGCAGCAGACCGGGCTCTGTGGCGTATCTTGGGAGAGGCCTATGTCCAGCAGTGGACTGCAGCGGGCTGATGATGATGATGATGATGATGATATAAAGCTGAAGAGTTTGTTTGTTTGTTTGAACGCGCTAATCTCAGGAACTACTAGACCGATTTTGAAAATTCTTTCACTAATAGGAAGCTACATTACTACTGAGTGATATAGGCTACTTTTTATCCCGGAAAAACATTTCCACGCGGGCGGAGCCGCGCTCAAAAGCTATTAGTGAATATTTGTAGTTTATTCGAAAAAAAAATCTGATATCATGATGCTTAATGTCCACTTTAATTCAACGAACATCAATTCATTCAACCAACTACGGAATGAAGGAGTTAGTTAATGCCATAAAAATCATTATAAAAGGGATTAATTAAAAAAGGCATAAAGCATAACTATCAATTAAACAACTATTAATCAAAGGTCATAAAGAACTAGAAAATAAAATCAAGCTCCAACTAATAACTCAAAAAGAGTAAATTAACCATTGTACAATAAACTTTACGAGCTCGACACTCAATTTTATCATCATTTAAATCATTCAGAAGTCTATT
Organism: Sphinx pinastri; assembly: GCA_947568825.1. NCBI lineage: Eukaryota > Metazoa > Arthropoda > Insecta > Lepidoptera > Sphingidae > Sphinx > Sphinx pinastri. Next base: position 14,020,851 of record OX387624.1, on the reverse strand, counting down.
AGTCGATCAAGTTTTAAATCAAATGTCGATGGGTCCGTATTCTGAGGACCGAGTTTTGTTCTCTACACTAATTTAATTGGGACCCATAAAAAGTTACGGAAGATTAATTGCCGAATTGAATTTAGCTTTATTAGTGTATGAACTAATTAGTAATTAATGTTGTTCGCTTTGATTGATTGTTGAACATGTGTTGGAGTACGAAATAGACATGATTCTTGGAAACCTGATATTTCTGTGGATAATAAATCATTCGTAGAAATTATATTCGCCATCTGGACTATTAGAAAGTTAGTATAGCCTCATGCTTTTGTCGTTGATAAACAATAATAACAAATAAAAATTTAATTAAAAGGAGCTATGTAACTCAATTTAGTTAAAAACAAATATTCCTATAAAAATAGATTTGAAAGCACAATTCTACATCGGAACAATTTAAACTTAGTCCGCGCCGAATAGCGCAGTGGCTATAAACAACTGCTGTCAAAAAGCGTGCAAAAAGTTTAATTTATAATTTATCATACCGTTTCAAATCATCATTTAATTTTTTTACAACATTCTGCCGCGGTAAATGTCTTCAAGATATATCTCGACGTCAATGCAAAGTGTCAAAATTGAAACTTGTTAAAATATAAAACGGCCATTAGCCGAGCTCAGTGTATTAAACATGATAATTTGTTGAATATGTTGTGGGTACGTTGCGGAATTAGTTCTCGTGTAAAGTGTCCTGAAGATTTGTTATTTGATTTCACTACATGCAGTTTATAAGCCGATTAGTTGGATATAGACTGAATCAAGTTTGTCACTGATTAAAGCTTTTGTATAAGAACCGTTAACATCCAGACACTTTAAAAAACAACTAATCACATAAACCGTTATTCTTAAAGACCTTGTCAAAAAGTCAAAGGTCTCTACACTAATATCAATTTCAAAAGTATAATGTAAAACAGTGGCGCTTAAAGCAGTTTATCCAAACGTCAAAAGCACGGCAGCCGCTTAGCTAATGGGCCACAAAAAGAGCGTTCAGAAAAAAATAAATTATGTGACAAGTAAAAAAGGTAAAACGTATTAATGGCGTGTTTAGCGAACGTCAAAGCGTGTACCGACGACGGAAATAAAGTTAAGAGCCGACTCACTCTCGATAGTTTTGTTTCGATTATCGTAAATGAGTATTGAGAGGGTGAGATTTAAAGTAATTTTAGGGATTACAGAAATAGATCAATTTAGTTTCTATTTTCGTACTTTGTAGTATTTATAAGTTAACTTAATGCTTGCTAGATTTTTTCCTAGGGTTTATGTGAATTAATGATAAACCTAGCATTTTCTTTTAATTAACATCATTTATCGTAATTCATAGTATTATGTTAAATTAAATAGATGCAATAATTCTGCTAATGAAGTCATGTTTATTCTCATTAAATTAGCTACTAGGCTTTAAAAAAAAGAAGCTCCGTTCCACTTTATTGTGTAAAAAAGAACATAAGCTTAACGTAAATTAGACCTTATATTTTGTCATTAATGTTTTAATTCAAATAAAAAGTGTTTTAAAGTACTAAATGTGTCCAATAAAAAACGATAAATTGTATCGGCTGCATCGCACGTGTGCTCTCAAATTTACCCAGTAGCTGTTAATTGACTTTCTTTAAAAATACATACGCCCTGTCTACCCGCCTGTTAATTGTACAAAGAGATATTGACTACAGATGTTACAACTGAATTATATGTTGTGACTCGACGAGAGAAATACGACACGATTAAACGAGCTTAAACTCTTCCATTGTTGGACAACAAAATCAAATGTCCACCGATGAATTATGAAAAGTGCTTGTTATTTTTAAATATTACCGTTGCTGGCCGTACCGTGGTACCGTCGTACACTCGTACCTAATGTATCTGTGCTGGGCTAAAAAGACAGTTGATATATTAATGAGAATGTTTGTTTTTTGTGTGCACACCACCATTAATCCTGCAAGGCGTGGTATGTCATTCATTCCAATATTTTAAACGGGCACCGTGCACTTGACGTTTTTGTTGTGTGTACAAGATAGGCGGGAATTCTTTGCGTCGGATGGATGTTTAACTTTACATGTTATCCGTAAGTAATGTGCATTGTTTTACAATAAATTAATATAGTAACCGTGCCCGACGCGCTCCTACAATATGATACATCGGTGCAATTATTTAACGCAATGTTATGCACCACTTTCGTTTTATAATTTGAACGAGTCGTATAATTATTAATTAATGCGATTCAAGCAATGTTGTATCAATAATTAATGTAAGTAATGTTGTTAATTATCGGCATTAAAACGGGCTAATTCCAAATATGGTGTTGAATTATAAAAGCACTTAAGACACATATATATAACAATAAGGCATAAAATGTAACGAAATGTGTATTGAAACACGTTCGCCAAGAATAATTTTGAAAGTATTTAAAAAATAATAAAACGTAAATTGTGACAAACACAGTTCGCAATGATCGCTCATAACATAAACAATTTAAAAAGCTCTTAAATAAATGGTCATTTGCCGTGCTCACCGCACCTAACGTTTAAAAATTAATAGGCTAATAATATGAGAGAGATATTATATTTAAACATCGGTAAATCTGCGCTCGAATACAAAAATACAAAGGAGCTTTATCTGAACGCCATTAACAGGTCTTCCCGGATTCTTGAGTCCACAATATTTATCTGGCGATCAAACGAAACTTTCAACCCGGGCCATTCATCAGCGGGACCAATCGTACACTCATAAAAGCGAGGGCCATACAACACGCGGAAGTACTTTATTACAAATACATGTATATTCAAAATAAAAGTGATGAACTTTTTAAATAGTTTAACTTTTGTTTTTGGCATCCTGTTCTGAGATTTTTGTCTATTTCCCTTTATAGATTTGAGGAGCGTCTTTTAAAAATGAGATCCGATACGATAAACTACTGAATGTGGGTATTCAATCTACACATTCATCTATTTTGGAGATCATCTATTCGACCTGAAATTTAATTTAAAAAAATTAGGGCTTATTAATTTGTGTTTCGACAAGGCTGAATTTTATATTTTAATTACGAGATAATTGATGATGATGTCCTCCTTGACGTATCCGTCAACGGCGAACCTTGTCACCTCCGGAGATGCGATCGGAGATGGCTGGCAAATCCAAATTTGGTTTTAAAGACTCTGTTGCAGGGCGCACAGTGCAACTGGCCGAGAGAATTGTAGGTGTAATTATAGGAAGGCTTAGGACGGTTCTTTTTAAGTAGGCGTTTTGCATCGAGATCTTCAAGCCGTTTTTCTTCAAAAGTTCCAACCGCCTTAGCAACAGAGTTACGCCAGACACTTCTCTGTTCTGCAAGCTCTTCCCATTGTGTAGTTGTGATGTTACATGAGGTTAAATGTCGCTTGAGCACATCTTTGTAGCGCAAAAACTGCCCTCCAGGTCTACGCTTTCCCTCCTTCAACTGCGAATAAAACACAGATTTTGGCAGCCTTGAGTCGTTCATACGTACAAGATGACCACACCACCCAAGCTGACTCTTAATCAACATTGACTCTATGCCACTTAGCTTGGTACGGTGTAAGACTTCCGAGTTTGGTATTCGGTCCTGCCACTTGATGCGCAGAATTGAACGCAGACATTTCATGTGGAATGTATCGAGTCGCCTAATGTCGCCCTTATAGAGACACCAAGTCTCAGTGGCATAGAGCAGGATGGGAATTATGATTGCACTATACACTGCGATCTTAGTTTGTAATTGTAAATCGTGTGAGTCCCAAACACGTTTCCGTAGTTTCCCGAAAGATGCTGCTGCTTTTGCAATTCGAAAGGAAATTTCGGTTTCCAGCCGGTTGTCACTGCGAATATAGCTACCCAAGTACCGAAATGAAGATACTTCCTCGAGAGCCTTGCCGTCTAGAAAAATGGGCATGAGGTCAGCCGTAGCACCACGGGTAGGCTGTTTTAGGACTTGCGTTTTGGAGATGCTTATAACCAGGCCAAACTTACGGCATGACTCATCTAAGTGGTCCAAAAAGCGCTGCAAGTTGCAAACATCGTCCGCCATTAGACATATATCGTCAGCATAGAGTACGTCTAAAATAGTTCTGCTATGAACCATGCGTTTAGAGCTGAAGCGTGACAAATCAAAAACACTCTTGTCTGATCTAACATCCAGCTGAATTTGGCCGGTGCAACCAGTATAAGAGTCTCTCAATACAGCAGCAAAATAAATGGCAAAGAGAGTAGGAGCCATTACACATCCTTGTTTCACGCCGCAAGTCACGGGAAATTCTTCGGTGAAGTCGTTTTCGTGCAGAACTCTAGCCATCATACCGTCGTGAAATTGACTCACAACGAGATAATTATGATGCAGCCTGCAATTTTCAATGCCGCAATTAAATCATTACTATTTATAATTAGGTGATAGATGAAAAAAGAAATGAGTCATTAAAGAACTTATTCAAGTTTATAAAGTGTCATTATGCCAGATCCATATGTTACTTTAAATTGTCTAAGATGGCGTGTCGTAAAAAACGAGCCCGCGTGGCGCAGTAATGTGAATAAAAAACATACAAAAATAACTAAACCAAACCAACTGTCATTATTTACCTGCAACTATTTTCCAACTTCAATTTAATTTTTAAATCGCCCACCTACTGGCCTCACCATAAATGATCTATTAAGAGAGTCGAGTGGAAGAGCGGTGTGTGCATGTAGTTCTGTAGTCAGTTTACAAATAGCACTATTCAATGGGACATTAGTATTTTGGCTCCCGTCCAACGGCTGACAACGTTTGACTGCTCGTTAAACACGTCTCTGTCGCTCGTATTCCGTACGAATATGATTAAATGTTAATTAATATGCAGAATACATGAAAATTCTAACAAACATAGTGAAAATTATGACTGTTTGAAAATGTGTCATGTATTTATGATAAATGAAAAATGTATTCGAAATTCGAATGTTACTTAAAAGACTACCAGTTTTTGTCAGTTCCATTTTTAAAATCATCGCAGAATGTTTACATTATTATGTTGTCTTTTGATATTTTATTCAAAATAAAACCTTAATCATAAATCCAGGACTAAATTGTTTTGTAAACCGTACAGTCAAACGGAACAGTTGTATCGCTCTTGTTTCGCATACGTGGTAATTGATTGGGAATGCTGCTATAATTAGGTGCGTGACTTTTGTTGCTAGCTGTACAGGACTCACCGACGGGTGAAACCAACGACTGTTAGAATGTAGTTAATGTATTTGTAAGGGAAATAAATGTATCAGAAAAGAATATTATGTGCGTGGTTTTCGCTAATTAACACTTTTTATGTTGTTCCTACTTTTACCTGATTTAAGAAATTGAACCTTTCATGGTTAAATAAGGCAGCAGATGCAAATTAAATAAGTTTATATGAATACTAATAAGGTTTAATTTCAAACGATTTTGTTAGAAAATAAATAAATAACTTTTGTTTATTTTTTAAAAGCTTACTTGTTTTACTAGTAGAGTACTCATTATTTAATAATTACAATTAGATTTAATTCTAGCGCAAAACAATATTAAGTATAGCAATTTGGATTTGTGTACCTTAATAAATGTCCAAATCCCAGTGTCCGTGTCCTCTGTATCTATCAGCCCGTGCCGGTTGTTCATTATTTAATGTAGGTACTTTAAATTATTCAATTGGTATATGTACCTTTGTTATTGTCTCTACCTTGTCATGACTTGTCATAAGTGTTTTTTTATAAGCCTACTTGATCAATAAATGATTTTATTTTATTTATTTAAAATACAAAGCATGAAATACTAATTAAATATTAATTAAAACTTTTGGCATTTTGTATCTAAAATTACAAAAATAAGGACACGTTTACATATGAGGCTTTAAACGCGCGTCGTACGCGTGTTAACATACGTTTAGAATTAGGATAAGTACATGTTGTATGAACAACGCGTTTAATACAAAGAACGTGTGGTATTAACACGCGTCGAACGCACGTCACCTAAACAAACCGTTACGCGAGATATGTGGAAATTGAAGTCATTATTATGCACATTTTCTAATTACGAACGACATGTGACGAACTTCCAGTAATTAATTACAATAATTTATACTATGCATTGCTTATACAATCATCATAAGCTTTAATTAAATCCCGTGTGCTAATACTTTTAATTGGTTTTGAGATTGATTTCCTACTTATTCCTGTGGTATTAAAAAGCTACTTATACCACTACTACCACCATACCAGCCCTGTATTATATACTGCCCACTGCTGAGCACGGGCCTCCTCTACTACTGAGAGGGGTTAGGCCTTAGTCCACCACGCTGGCCTAGTGCGGGTTGGCAGACTTCACATACCTTCGGAATTCTTATAGAAAACCTCTTAGGTATTCAGGTTTCCTCACGATGATTTTCCTTTTACATTAAAACGAGCAATAATTCACAAAGAAAACACACATAACTTTTAAGAAAAGTCAGAGTTGCGTGCCCTTGGGTTTTGAACCTGCGGGCATTCTTCTCGGCACGGCAGTCCGTTCCACTCTCAACTAGGCTATCGCCGCTTGATTAAAAAGCTACTTATATAGTATTACAAAAATATTGAAGCAATTTAATTGCAATTTAAGCAAATGATGGCCAGTATCGAATTGTAATTTACATAACATCACTATGAAACTGTTGAAGATCATTATGTTGACTCATCATTACAACCATAAATAAACATAAAAAGCAAAGCGACGATTTAATTAAATAAACGTTTACGGAGCTCATCGAGTTAATTTTCGAATTGCCAGTTCATCGACCTCGTTTGGCATAATTAAAAACTTATGGGGACAAACAACATCCGCTCACTGGCACACTGGCAGCGTGAATGCCAATAAAACTATACACAAATAATTATGTTAATCACTAATTTATAGTCACATTAAATATGATGATTCCAAAGCGGTGTTCTCGCGCTGTATTAATTAATGGACGCAATTAGCTTACATCGGAATCGAGTAGGATTTTAATATTAGCTCTTAATTTCTGCAGCTCGTTACGTAACTTTTTTTAAATTATATAATATTAATAACCGAAAATATTTTGCTTTATCTATACTATACATGGATGGATTGCGGCGATAGCCTAGTAGGTAGTGGAACGGACTGCCGCGACGAATGTCCGGAGGTTCAAAACCCAAGGGCACGCAACTCTGTCTTTTCTAAAAAAAAGTTATGTGTGTATTCTTTGTGAATTATCGTTCGCTTTAACGGTGACGGAAAACATCTTGAGGAAACCTGCATATCTGAGAAGTTCTCTATAGGAATTTCGAAGGTATGTGAAGTCTACCGCACTAGGCCAGCGTGGTGGACTAAGGCCTAACCCCTCTCAGTTGTAGAGGAGGCCCGTGCTCACCAGTGGGCAGTATATAATACAGGGCTGTTATGGTATGGTATACTATACATATCTACACTAATATTATAAAGCTGAAGAGTTTGTTTGTTTGGTTGAACGCGCTAATCTCAGGTAGGCTACTGAACCCATTTTGTAAATTCTTTTACTAATAGGAAGTTACATTACTCCTGAGTACTAGAGGCTACTTTTTATCTCAGGAAAATATTTTTATCCCGGAAAAACTTTTTCACGCGGGTGGCGCCGCTAGCAATACTAGTATAAAATTAACCACAAGACAAAAAAGTCCTTATTTAAATAAAAAAAATCCTTACCAACGCAACTCCTTCATAACGCACTCGTAACCCTTAACAAAACACGCGGCAAATAAAATTAATTACCGTATAGACAGGGCCTGAGCGACCACGAACTGGATTCCACTTGACTCGGCCATTTCGCTTGCGCATGTCTACCGTGTCTACAGCTTTATAATTGTCTGTAGTACCGGCGGACGTCACGGGGTTACCTTTGTTTGGACGTAGATCTAGGGTCGGTCAGACCCGGTAGAGTGGATGTAGGTTTGCAATTTGTTATTGTAATTTTTTTTTTAAAATATAAGTACAATTGGTGGTCTCATCGCTCGATGCAATTTTTACAGACTATCGTGGCATAGAGACAGGGAATAAGGCTAAAAAAGAAAGAGCAGTTGAGGTATACTTGTGAGATGTGTGTGTTATTTCGATGGATTTGGCATTTTTATGTAAATATACGTCTATGTGCAATGGCACCATTCTATATAACAGAATTATTTTCATTTATGTAAAATTTTCGTATACAACTAATCTTTTCACTCCATCCAAAAACAAAAAAATTATGAATAATTAATATTTTCCTATGAAAACATCTAAACGCATGTGTGTCTATGGTCATTATTAATAAATGAACATGTTAATGCGCGTGCGGCGCGCTCGCCGCAGGACGTCCGAGCGGTCTCCCACGCGACCGCCCGCCCCACGCACTACCGACTACACCACTATATTACTACATTGGCTATGGACTCTATCGCGTGTACTGTAAACTATACCATAGATAGTCTAGTTTCTTTTTCGTATTTTATGGTTTTGGACAATGGACAGATGCGCGTTTAAATTTAGAAGTGCACGTGAAAATCTAATAGAATTGCAATTCTCACACACACAGACACTCACGCCCTTTATCCCCGAAGGGCTAGGCAGATGTGGAACTAGTGCACCCACTTTTCTCCGTGCGTATTCCGTCCCATGATGTGATAGGGGGCGAGCCTATCGCCATATCGGGTCTATCGCCATAATTGCAATTCTAAATATGACTTATTATAATTTCACTTTAACGAAATAAAGAGTAAAACTATACGAGAAGTCATAATATGTAGGTACTACAATATATGCATTACTCGAAGTGTTAAGAAACAAAAAGTTTATTTCCGCAATAGAAATACTATTTACTATTAGCGCATAAGGCAAACATGACTATTAACTTGGAACATGAAAATATAGTTAGTCTTAGTATAACACTCAATTTAAATAAAATAACGCGCCTTGTGAAATCGACAAGAAATTATGCCTTTTATCCAACATAATTCCACGAATACAATTTCGAACGACCGCTTAAGAATCCACTAATCAAACCAGTTTGAACCTCTGAGAATCATAATAATCATAAACATATCATCAAGCGAAACATTAATAACAAATTAGCCACAATTACGCATAAAAATTGATCGTATAATTTATATCTATTAAAGCTAAGGCACATTTTTAATAAATATACGCAAATTTATTGCTACCCATTCACTAAAAATAATTTGGTTATTCAATAGTTCCGAGAAGGTCCGAAGCCATAATTTATGTCACCGACAACAATGAGAAACAGAGCCCATCCAACCGATGACAAATTATCCACCTTAATTCGCTATGCTTGATTATTTTAATTAACTTGCGGCCGCTTAATAAATTAGAACAGGAAAATAATAAATTCTACACACAAAACTTATAACAGGCAACACTTTAGTATTCCAAATTTAAAAATACATATATTATTGTTATCTATCGATTTAATGGTCAACTATTTCTTGATGCGTGGTATTCGATCATTGAAAGTTAAACAGTTGTCGAATTTATAATCGCTTTAAAATCAAACCTAAGCTCGTAAACCTACATTTTTATAATTTTTGTCGTATTACGGAATAAAATTTTGTTTGATGTCGCCGATACACGATAATAAAATAGATACTCATTCGTGACAAGTCAAATACATGGGGTTTTCAAATTTGGAACGCCGATTGATATTTTAAAATTCCAAAGCGTTTCGTTACAAAGAGCTACCGGTGGTTGTTCGAATGCAAATTGAAGGATTTAAATCGCATCGCTTGTTTTCGTGAAAGAATGCACAGGCAACGAGCGAAGTTTGCCGAATATTTTTAATGGGTGTGTCTAATTGGTCAACGCGCGGGTCGAGGTCACTCTGACACATAAATCCGCCCGGGAAAGTGGTGCTTTCGTCTTTCGAAAACATTTTGCAAGTGCATTTGTATTTTATTTGAACAGTTTAAACTGTAAGTCGTAATTTTGTATGGCAGTAAGTACGTTAACTAGCCTCTTAAACGTTTAAACTGTTTGGTTCTGTTCATTGTCTTCTCCCGTCCAAGCACCGGCGTTAAAGTTTAGCGTGGGTATTTCTGCGAAGTACTAAAAATATGTTCTCCGTTCTGCTGTTTGCAAGGCTCTTAGTTTGAACATTTTATACCAAAATGATCCTTACACTGAAAGCAATAGGAGTGTCTGATTTTTCATCATTAGTAACGCAGTCAGTAGGTGTTTTACTAATTTGCCCGTGCAGGAAGCACGGATGGCGTGATGGGGACTCAGTACCGTATAATCTTCGTCTCTGATCTTATCTAAAGATTTATTATTTACTGTCATCGTCCGAGAGATGGCAGCACGCGTCACTGAAGACACCACCACACTTATCTCTTTGCAAATGCTGGAACATTCAAAACTGAAACTTGTTGCATCGACTTTAGGAAGTATTTCGTTAGTTCAAGCGCAGACCTCCCATAGCGTGAGCCTAATTCCATATAAAACAACGATAATGTGGAAACAATTAGAAGTACGTGGACGATTATGAGACCCCACCTTTAACCGACATTTTGCCTTTTACGTAAACGAATAGCATATTAATTGAGGATGCTATACATGAAGAAAACACTAATGTAATGAGGTGAAAACGTTACAAATGAAGTATAATCATATGAAATGCATCGGCATTTCAAATCTCACCATATACGGAACCCTATCTACGTCAACAAAGGAACAATAAAAGCTCACTAATGAAATATTTGCTCAAAAGTCAATATAATCGTTCAATTTCTTCGCCGATCGTATTCGATGGCGCGTCTCGCGCGCATACGAATCGATTAATCGCTTCGTTACACCAACCGACCGCCAGGCGGAGCCACGCGTCAATAAAATACTTGTAAAACTATCGCAAAATGAATTAAAACAGATGCCGAGCCAATTAGGAGAGGCAATCGTGCGAGTACCGGACGAAAAAAGACCTTAAAATGGCACGCCACCTCATTTTAACCCTTAACAATGTGACATTAAGGTGTGTATTGGCGATTTGTCGCGCACCGTAATAGGGGCTCAGTTTACAAGCCCTAACGAGAGCATTGGCAACGATAAGCCGTCCGAGTTTATACTGATAGACAAATATGGATATATTTATCATTAATTTTGCACTCGAGTGTACTGTAGGGCTGCGTTATGTCATTATACGGCGCTAATTAGATTAGGCAAGCGGGCAGACAAATTCCCAACGGTCAGATATACCGGCGAGCGGCACTATAAATTATTCATATTGTTTTTAGTTGTGATACACGACTAATTTTGTGCTTTTATGAATTCCGTTCCATAAATGGAATTCGTTTTATGTGGTGTATGCGTGTGTCGCGAGGCTAGACTTTTTGGATAGTTCTGACTTCTGACTTTAAATGGTGGTATCATACACATCTTTCTGAATTCAAAATTGTACTTACTCCAAATCACCCAGTAGAATTTGAGGCATTACTGATTACAAGAAGGGAAATTATGTCGAAATGTTAATTTCATCATAATATGACATTTTAATTTGCCTTACCTATTGAACTAGCGACTAGTATATTGTTTACTTCAAATAAGTTTTTAATAGAATACATGCACCAAATCATACCTAATTCTATTACCGATCATGTTATTATTTTACAGCAATCACAATTCAATGACCATGGACATAAAAAACAATTGGAATGGGGAAAAGGCAATTTTGTTAATCACAAGCTTTCCGATTTAGCAATTTAACATTTCTTAATAGGCCATTATTCTGCATCGTAAACAAATAGCAAAACGCACGTATTAACGCGTAATAGGGCCGCGATACGGCCTGAGCATTGTGCATACGATAACGGACTTGTTTTGTTTTGTTTTTCAGCTGCAAGTTGCTCGGGAACCGATCGCTCGCTCGATACGTAATGCCTCATTGATGCATGTATTGGATTTATTTGAGTTTTCAAATAAATACAGATATATTTTTGTTATATGTTTATGAGTTTTTTTGTTAAAATAAAGGTAGTAGAGCTGAGGTGTTATGGGATGTTATGCCCTATTATAATAATAAATTAGGAAAGCTTTCACCAATAAATTTTATATAGGCCGACCACGCTATCGTATCTAAACATTCCTTGAAACTAACTGCATAACACAAAATCATAACATAGTCTAATAAATATTCAGTTATCGCGTATTATCTAAAAGTACTCCTTATTTCTACGTGACATAGTTGTCAACGGGCATTCAAAAAATTAACTATAATTGAGTGAAAAACAGTTTGTTAGTTTACGTTGAAACTCGTTCGTGACGCGCGCCCGTTAGCGGTGATTGCATGACCGTCAGTACTTTTCATTTGCTTTTTCCATTGCAAATTATTTGATGTTTTATTTGTTTTTATAATTGGCTGTTTTGGGTGTGTTGTGGCCAGTATCGGCTGATTTGTTTGACGTTAAAGTGGTTAGGTCTGTAATTCTATATTTTTAAATTATGTTTGCATTTCAGTCTGCAGTCAACTTAAATTGTTTTTTTTTTAATGGGCCCAAAGCTATGATAATATTTTATTAATGCCTTTGGTTTTGTTTTCGCTTTGGGCAAATTGTATAATATTTTATTAAAACTATAACTTAGCCTGTGGCAGAGCTAAGATATTAAAGTTTTGTTTAATTTATTAGTGATATTAATGGATATAATAAACAATATTATTTGTATAAAATTGCATGTTTTTATTTTTTAAAGGAAATAAAGAATATTCTAGACAGTTAAGTTAATTTCAGTTTTGTTGTCTCATTCTGTTTTAAAATTCTCATTCTACTTTAGCGCTCTTATTAACAAACAAACAAGATGTATTTTCCATATAGGTACATCTTATTTTTGCAGTTCTTGCAGCCAGACCAAAGTTAAATGAACGCTAATAGTACAAATTACTGTTTGTCCCGTAGAAGGGTCTACGTTCGTATCAGGGTTGAGTAAATCAATGACCCCTGGTTAAACGAACGGTAGAATATTGATCTATTAGAAGCGTAGTAACTAGTAATTTCCATATCTGAAGAACTGCTAACTGATAAACTCAGTATATGGTTTTTACCACTAAACATAAATATATTATTTTTGTTCTATCTGAAACGGTTTTTTTACTAACACCAAGAAAATACTGGAAGCTATTATTGATAAAAAAAACCCGACAGGATAAGAGTGAGGCCTTTTTACACTTGAGAGCGACTCAAAGCTTATACCTAACTTGAGCAACAAAACACTACAGTGTGTCGATGATGCCTGATAGGTTCATTTATTATACTAATCAGCTCACAAGATTGTTAACGTTACAAAAACATGAAGCATCAAGTTTCCCTATCAAAAGATTACCCTACCAAGTAAACAACAAACCGAACAATCTAGGCATTACCTTTCGTTTCCTATGCATGAAACAATGTTTTAATTATGGCGGCATTACTTGATATGATAACGTTCCGATTTCAAACTTGTATAATTACTATTTCTGCATGTTAAACACTCATATCATCGTAACTTTTTTCAAATGCATAATGTTGGCTGTATTACAAAGTTCACGTTGCCTTGATTTTGCATTTAATCTCTATGGTAATTAGCAATGCTACGATTCATCGGTTCAGTAATTCCATACATAAATATATTTTAATATTTTTTAATTAAATTAACTGCAGAACTGCGTTTTTAATTAAATGAATATTATTGAATTGTAATAAATGAAAGTTGGAAATATTAATTAATCATGGTTCCATTGTAAAGTAAATAAATCTCATTTTAGGTATTGGTATTATATAAATACTGCTGGTTTTTACTTTTCGACGTTAATAACCTGATTAAAAAGTTAGATAATTGCGAAATCCATTTATATAGCTATCATTATTTAGGTATGCGATAAAATACTTATTCTGAATAAATTATTCCAAATAAAAATATGTGCGGAATATTTTGCTTCATAATTTAATTGCGTAAATCCCAGCAATTTGTCTTAAACTAATTCATTAAAATTTGTCATATAAAAACATATATTCTGCCTTCATATTATAATTATAATAAGAAACACCCAGAAGACTTTTTCTTATATTTTATAAATACCCCCTACGCGAACAAATTATTTAATATCATTAAAACGAAACTCTATAAATAAAGAATTATAATATACATTTATATAGCTACATTTCTATCACATTTTTTTTCTGAATGGGCTCACGTTTGTCCGCTATCCGCCTACATGTAATGTCACAAGGCGTACAAACATACAGAAGGCCTATAGCGCTGAATATCGTCCGATTAGCGGTCCGTAATTGAATAAGCGTGTAGCGCGGTCAATCGAGCCTCTACGTGCCTTAACGCACGCCTCGCACGCGATGTAGACGCCTATGTGTATAGCTATAGGTATGTTATTTGCGTACCAAAAAGTCTTTATTCAATCTGGAATTTGTGCCCTATATGGTAATAGGCTCGCCCCTATCACATCATGGTACGGAATAAGCACGGCGAAAAGTGGATATATTTGTTGCGCCTCTGCCTACCCCTTCAGGGATAAAGGGCGTGAATGTGTGTGTGTTTAATATACTGTGTGTATAGATATGTATTTGTGTACCAAAATTCTTTATTCAATCCAATATTAATATAATTATGTACTATGTGTATAGGCGTAGGGTGATTTTTTGTATCACAACGTTTATTTAGGAATGGTTATATAACTGCAGAGTTCTTTATTTGCGTACTAAAACTATATTTGATGCACAATTTTTTCAAGCGTGTTTAGAGGTATAAAGTATATAACGCTAATACTTGTTGTATATACCTACTGATATTAAATTGCTACAGATTATGGAAAGTCCGATTGGGGTTTTACTGTTTTAACTGATAAGGTATTATCAACGTCGTACAATTTTAATAAATTTTTAAGTTTTAGGGTTTGACATAATCATTATGGAATAATGAAAAAGTCGCGAAATAATACATATTTAATTCGATTTTAAATACATCAAAAACAAACAAGTGCATAAAGCCCAAAAATCTATTACAATCTGACCAGGATAATTAAAACCAGCTTCGGAGGCGCCACTACCGCTATTTCGTTTTCAATTAAACGTTGTCAGTGCAAGAAATTAGTTCCATATTTTATCACAAGCTGGTGAGGGTTTTATTTTTCTGGCCAGGCTAAATAAGTTCGTATAATAGCATCACATACGCTTGCTTTAGTAGAATTCTTATCCCGATCATTCTTGTTACTGCAACCGTAATGGGGTCGTTTATTTCCCCCTAAGTTTTAAACTTAAAAGGGCGTCGAATACCTTCTTTCTATATTATTCCAAGCTCGGTCATTGGGCGTTGACGCAAGGATCAAAGCGATGAAATTACAACTTAAAAATTCGTGTTACATCAAAATTTAAGAGATCAAAATTCTTGATATTTTAAATTTGACTTTTAAAGTACTTTATAATTGTTAAATCTACATAATGTATCATGGCAGCGAAGCAAGACTCCGGTATTTAAACATCAGTAATAATATTCCATGGAGGAACGAAATACATATTTGTATTTACATATAATTAATTGTTTCTCACTATAATTGCTTTATAATGCACATTAGATGAAAATTTGCGAATTCAATCTGTGTTCACAATGTTTCTATGAAAACATAATTCATCGATTTACATATTATATCGATATATTTAAAACTTTAACAATGTACAGTCAGCCAGATAAGGAGCGGAACAAATTTAAAATTTAAAATCGCCTATTCACTTTTGTTACTGTTACTGTTACTGTTGTGGGGCTCCTTTTTCCGCACTTAGCCCGTAGAAAGTCGGGCCGTTGTGCGTCATGTGCCAGCTAGAAGTCTAGCCAGCCCAACTCCTTCCAGAAGCGCAGGATCTTCCTGGTTCCTTCACAGGCTTCTCGGAGTGACCCCGGAGTACCGAGGATTTCAGCCCGTTGTGCAGCTACTCCTTCGCATTCCAGGATAACGTGGGAGGCTGTTTCGTCTGCCGACAGGCATCCCCTACAGAGGGGGCTGTCGGTGATACCTAAAACATATAAATGTTTGTTTAATGAGCAGTGTCCGGTGATCGTACCCACCATTGTGCGTAGAGAGGCCCTGTCCAAAGACAAAAGGCGTTTCGTTAGACGTCGGTCCGGGTGTGGCACTGTTTCCCGGGACTGTCTACATGCACTAGTACTTGCCCATTGATCCGCGTGTTGTTCTTGTGTTCTGCGGCGCAGCCATGATCTTAGCTGATAGAAGGGTAGTGGTACTATTGGAACAGGTCCGAATACCACCTGATTTGACCCCCTTTTAGCCAGCTCATCTGCTGCGTCGTTACCTAGAGAGCCACTGTGCCCTTTGATCCATTGTAGGGTAACGGAGTTATTCCTACTTATACCTTCCAATGCCAGGTGGCACTCTAGTATGAGCCCAGACTGGATAGTTCCACTGTCAAGGGCTCGCAGTACCGCAGCGCTGTCTGACACTATGCGTATCTTATGGTCTGTTAGACCCCGCTTGTCAACTGCGTTGGCAGCCTGTGTGATGGCGATACATTCACATTGATATATGGAGCTGTGCTCGCCTAAGGCCATTGATAAATTAATGTTGATATCCAGTGAGAACACTCCTGCGCCCGAGCCTGTCCTAGTCTTTGAGCCATCGGTGTATATTCGCAGTTCGTGTGTTCCAGACCAGTCTTGTTGTTCTTCAGCAAGCTGGACAGTGTAGCTTTTGTTGAAGATGTGTTGTTTGGGCACTCTGTCGTTGGGGGCGGCTATCAGTGACTGGTAGTTTGTAGCCTCCTCAAGGATATCGCTGTGAGCCCCTTTCATTGAACCCCAGAGCTTTAGTGAATGTAGTCTGATAGCTGCCGAGGCGGCCTCCTGTCGGATAAAAAGATCCAAGGGTGGTAGCCCCAGCAGTACCTCTAATGCTACTGTGGGTGTGGTTTTCATGCAGCCCGTTATAGCTGTGCAGGCTAATCTTTGGAATTTCTGCAGTTTATTCCTAGTTGTGGTGAGTTTGGTTCTGGGCCACCATACTACGGCTCCGTAAGAAATGATTGGCCGTATCACCGCTGTGTAAAGCCAGCTCATAATCTTAGGGCGGACTCCCCAGGTTTTTCCGAGGAGTCTCTTGCACTGCCAGAAGGTGATACAAGCTTTGTCCAGTTTGTGCTCCAGATGTTTATTCCATAGCAGCTTATCATCCAAAGTTACACCTAAATACTTTACCTCCTTCGTTAGGTTCAGTGTGGTATTCACTTTTGTATTCTTACTAATTATTTTTTCCCTTCACAAAAATAAAGTAAAAGGTATTTACTTTACTTCGCATAAAGAAAAAAAAAGCTGTTTCAAATAAACTTAACGCGTAAAGATATTTTGAAATTTTGAATTTGTTCAGCTACGTATGTGGCTGACTGTACATGTCGCTAATGAACTTGTTAACTTGCGCACTTTATTACCATGATATGCTATATGATTTTAGTAGTCAGAACCGGCCATTAAGGTACAAGAGAAAAGAGTTATGAAGAGGATAAAATATGACTACATTTTAGAGACTAAATAAAATTTAATTTAAAGAGAACTAGTGTATTTGATTGTGTAAAAGTAATATTTTGATTATAATCCAAAGCGTCATAAAATTCATAGTACTCTATAGTGCTTTATTGAACTCACAAATGGTCTAACCGCGAATATCGTCAAACTCTAGAGATAAATCAAATAAGGCTTTATTCTATAATCGATTCACGAAAAAAATGGAAATTACAGGAGATAAAAAGTCCAAAATCTTGCATGTCAATATGTGTGATGGCAGACAATGCACAATTTTCGATTTTTTATGGGAAATTGTCAGGTTCTCTTGTTTTTCTTCACCATTAAAGCAAACAAAATTTGATAAACAATACACAAGTTTATTTGAATAGTCACAGGGATGTGTTTGGGCTTTGAACCTACATACATAAGTCTCGACAATATGTTTCATTTCCAACTAGGCTATGTAGGCATATAATTGATAGAAATTCCGCTTGATTATATGAACGATGATATCATACCAGTTCTTCACGAGTCAGGTTATATTATTAAATGATCAATTACACTTGGAAACACGCCTAAGTTGCGCGAGATTGAAATCTGTACCCGATTTAATAATAGACTCGTCCTTATCGTATCATGGGAAGGATACATGATCGATTTAATGTTATTATCGTATTTTCGCCTTTGCCTAACTCTTCGGAGACAAAACCGCAACCCAAATATCATTCCAAGCGTCACCCATCTCTGTCACAAGCCAGCCTATGCCTGTCTATACAGTGAAGATAAATTATGTCAAACCGTGATCTGAAAGAAATATATGCTATTATTTTCAACCATTAGCGTTGAATGAATACATTAAAACGGCATTTACGTTATTTATTGCGTCAAATGAGTTTCTAATAACGTACGCTAACAATCTGTTCAAGAATTGTTTCTATATTTATATGTTTATTAAGATTAAACGCACATAAACATAATTATAAATTATCCGTTATTGACGAACGTTATTAAACACATGTCAATAATCTGATTTCATACATACCAGAATATTAACTTGTAACCTCTGTCTTTCTGTATGCGTAAATGATTTATAGATACGTTTGTATATAGATCAATAATCCTTCTTTACATACCACCATACCAGCCCTGTATTATATACTGCCCACTGCTGAGCACGGGCCTCCTCTACAACTGAGAGGGTTTAGGCCTTAGTCCGCCACGCTGGCCTAGTGCGGGTTGGAGACTTCACATATCTTCGAAATTCTTATAGAGAACTTCACAGATATGCAGGTTTTCACGATGTTTTCCTTCACCGTTAAAGCGAAGGATAATTCACAAAGAATACACACATAACTTTTTAGAAAAGTCAGAGGTGTATGCCATTGGGTTTTGGACCTGCGGACATTCGTCTCGGCAGTCCGTTCCACTACCATTTAGGCTATCGCCGTTTCATTCTTCTTCTTTACATAGTATAAAACGAAGTAGACCGCCGCATTTGTACGCGATAAACTCAAAAACCACGTAATGAATTTCGATGAAATTTGGTATGGAGATAATTTGAGAGCTTGGGAAGGTTTTTATCCCGGAAAAATATATAGCGGGATTTTTATCCCGAAAAATCTTATTCACGCGGGTGTAGCCGCGATCAAAAGCAATTAATAAAACTGTTATGATAAAAGCATATAATACTTTCTTGGTAGGTAGGCACAACCTCCCCGGAATATTTTCCCGTTTTGTAAATACTCCTTATCACATCACGATAGATGTATGCTCTGCAAAATCTAGATGCACTCATTCCGCCTCTACCTAAACCTACGGGTATATGCGTAAGCTTATGTATATGAATACTGAAGCATATATGTCATAACTATACATCCTGGCATCATCTTTTAAAACAACGAGCATTAATATGTTCAAAATTATACTGAGTGCTAATATTTTCACGGACCAAGGCTAATCAATGCCTTATAGACTTTATAAAAATACAATATCCCAATATATTATCTTGATACTTCAACACTTATAGCTATATTATATTTCAATGGTATTATGCAAAATTCCCGCCGTCTTTATCCGCGAAATCCCGCCATTTTGTCGCGACCATCGGCTCATTGTTTACGCATTTCGACAGATCCGTTATTTATGTTTAGGCTTACTGTTTGCCTTCTCGTTTGCTCTTTGTACAGGTTTTGGAAGGGTTCGACGATTTCCCAAGTTAGTTTCGCGGTTTTGAATGTAAATATCCTTATTGTTGTCTGGATTGTGGAAATTAATAGATTTAAATCAATGTAGGTATGGATCAATCTGTTGTCAAATACTTGAGTGAAGAGGCAAAGTATTCAGTGCTATTCTCACTATACGGTAATAAGTGAAGTCTTATTGGAAAATGATCATTACCAATTTTTCTTAGTAGAAATGCTTCATTCTGATAAGTAAGAAATTTTAAAATGGAGCATTCAAATTTTTTAATTTGTAAAATGTTTGCCTAAACGCCAGTCATAAAATCCTTAAGGAATCCCCTATCACACAAATGCCTACTATATTACTATCTATTAACGTACTAATAGGTACTTGATAAGTCTATTAGATATTAAATTGAAAATCCTAAATCAACTTCCTTATCATCACTGACACACATTCCGTAATAAACAATATAATTATCAATAAATACGCCAATAAGCCTGATCTCTACCTCCATTGCTATAAAGTATAGTCTGTTTATTACGTAGTCAACAATTTATATATTTTCAAAACTTAATAATCGTCATGCTAATCTTTTTACTAAATAAAAAAGGACATAAAAATTGCTAATACATAGATACTTTACATAAAAATGCCCAAAAATATACTTCTTATTAAATAAATTAGAACTTAATTTATTCGCTTTGGTTTGTAGGAATAATTAGTAATTTACAGACCAATATAAATTCTAAATACATCATATAATAGGCGCCTTTGCATTAACCACAATATACGACAAATTTAAAAGTTTAATTTATATGTGATTATTTTTCCGACCCAAATATCGACCAATAGAATTGCACCATTCGACGTCACGTGGTACAACCTACATGGTATTATACTGACAATTTTTTTTGAATATTTTCTCTGGTCGTTACTATATATTATGAAACAATTTTTTTTGAATATTTTCTCTGGTCGTTACTATATATTATGAAATTCTTATTTGTTGACTGTTCATTTCATCTCATGGTGCAATTCTATTGGCCGACATTTGGGACGGAAAAATAATCCCCCGAATACCACACGAGCTTCAAAATTATCTGGCATTTCCCTCAAGGTTCCCTGCAAACAAATAAAGTCGTCAAGTTTTTCAGGAAAAATCACTCGCGCTTCGCGCTCGTGATTTTTTTACCTGAAAACTCCTTCATTTGTTTGCAACGAACCTATCGGAAAATACCCGATAATTTTGAAGCTCTTGTGGTATTATAAGTGAATAATTTATTATTATAGCCAATAAATAATTCTATAGCGAATAAATATAACAATTCTAATTAGTCCATATAGTATAGTTGTGATAAAATGTAATTAATGTAAAATAATTTTGCGGATACCGATACTAATTGGCAACAACCGAGTTTTCCTTTTGCTAATTTATTATGGGGATTTCCTAAAATTGTTTTGTTCAATTTTAATCACGTAAATTGCGACCATATTAAATACAACAAAGTATCAAAAACAGTTGCAAAGGCATCTCGCATCAGCTCCAGGTATCTCCAGGTATTTGTAAACCGATGCCTTCGCCAAATCCTCGGTATTCACTGGCCTGAGAAAATCTCGAACGACCACCTACGAGAACTCTGCCATGAAACACCAATCAACCAGCAGATCAGACGCCGCAAGTGGAAATGGATTGGCCACACCCTCCGAAGAGGTCCCGATCATATACCTAAACAGGCAATGGATCGGAATCCCCAAGGAAAGCGAAAGCGTGGACGTCCCAAACAAACCTGGCGACGCACTGTGATCGACGAAGCGAAAAGTATTGGGATGACTTGGAGCGAAATCAAACGCGAAGCTCAAGACCGATCGAAATGGAGAATCACTGTGGAAGCCCTCTGCCCCATCCAGGGGACATAGGAACTTAATGATGATCAAAAACAGTTATCATTGCAAGAAAAAATTGCCAAATATTTTAATTAGGTCGTATACGATGTTTAAAACAAAAACTATTTTTCGGAATGATTAATTCTTTTCCATGACATTTCATAACATTTTTATGGGCTAATTAGTGTTTACTTTTAAATAGTTTAATGAACTGCTTACATAATATTTATTATAGTTATTTGTTGTAACATAACACTTACATTTATTATTTTTAAATAGAAATAAGTAAGATTAATTAGAATCAGAGTTTCATTAAGAGGAACCGCAACTTATTAACGTATTTTAAATAAATTTAATAAAGTTTGAGCTATTATGTGTGTTCCATCAATCTGTCATAGTTTGTGTCATACAAAATGTTGTTAGCGTTGAGATACATCACGTACCGAAATTATTTTTCGTGAAACCAAGGATCACTAAACTTAAATGATAAATAATGATATTATTATACCAAAACGAAATTGCAAAGAGACCAATGCAATCACCATAACCAATTTTTATATACCTAAAGATACTAAGTAGGTGCAGATCTATAGTATATTTTTGCTTTAAAATGTCCTTACTATGTTTCATGATTTTTGCATTACCAAAATTATACTAACATCATAAGAAAATACAGGAATATCAAAATAAACAAAACATCCGCGACATATAAAATAAAAAAATGCTGAATGTAACATGTACAAAAAAACATCAATAATCAAATCCAAAATAAGGACCATAAAGAGGGCAGGAAAGGGCATTAAAAAATAAAAATTAAATAAAAACGAGTAAAATCACTGACCTGTTAGATGTCCTATGGGGAAATGTGACTGAAAGAGAGATCCGAAGGAGGGCACGACGGGCGGCGGGCCGGCCCAGCCCAGGCCGTGGTACGCCACCGCCGCCGCTGCCAGCGCGTTGAACGCCGTCGGCCTCACTAACCGCCCCTTCTCATTCGCTGACGGCCTCTCTTCGTCTTCACTCTGAGTCCCGTTATGCAAGTCTTCTACGTCTACTATCGAGTCTTCTTGGTTCACCGAGTCTTCATACTCGTCGTCGGATGACGTCACTGTCGCTGACACGTTCAAGTTCAGAGGTGGGGTGCTAGATGATGGCCTCGGGGAAAGAGAATTAGCACCAGGTAACTCTGGTTGCGCTGACGGCGACTGCCTCAGCGGTGACTCGGGAATGCTCCTATGATGCCGTATCATCTCCGCCGTCTCATCGCTTGCCTTGGTATCGGCTAATATGGAAGCCACGCTAAAGCTGATCCTCGAGGTCTTCGGAGGCTCTGTCGCCTCCGCCGGGCTGCTCGGGTACCTCGAAACACTCTGTATCGCCATGTTAAGTTCCTTCTCGTCGCAACTTTGTTTCTTTAACATTGAACGCCGTTCAGTTCCATTTAGCACATTCGGTAGACACTACGCGAGGCCGTGTACGCATGCGAGCGCGGTCGGGGCTTGACTGGCGGGCCGTTCGGGCGGCGGGGACTGGCGCGGCTGGCTGCTGGCGGCCGCGGGTCGGGCGTGGCCTGCCAGTGCCCGCCCGCGCTGCCAGTTGGCACTGGCGCGCTCCGTCCCGCTCGTCCAATCGACCGCGCGCCGACGGTTTGATCCGCGCGGGGACCGCGGGGAGAACGATTTAGCACGCTCTTATCTCGTTAGTCTCCTTTGTGATACTCGATTTTTTTTGTACGAATCAAAACATAATTACCTTTTGTAGGGTTCGCGTTTTGATCGCGCACTTTATGTCCACCGGAGATATAAAGTATAAAAATATAATGAGAAGTGAATGCCGCTTGTTAAATCCTTTTGAGCGTTTCTCCAGTTGCCCTTTGTGGGATTAGGGGGTAAGGGGCAGCGTTGTGGCTGTTTCGACTGTTCTGTTTACGGCTCCGTTACAAATTAGCCGCCGTGATTTACTCCGACACTGGTGACGATTATTTACGAGATGATTTATTTACGACGTCGATATATTGCAATAAGTTGCGATCGCGGATGCTTTGTAAGGATGCGATTATAGCACCAACTTCTAAAGAAGCAGCGCTAATGTGGCTCGATGGAGGATAAAAATCAATTTTTATTATATTTTACGAGCTTATTTATCACTTGGTAATCATTTTATTTGTTTGTTGGCGAGGTATTCGTATCATCACATTTTCTCTGCGTAAATGATGTTTGAGGAAAATGTGATAATTTTATACCCGCATTTAGCAGAGTGACTATAAAGGTACCCCTTAAAGTTATTAAATAAATTTGTATAAGGGTTTTTCAGAACTAATGTAGGTAATCCACATTCCACAATAATTTAGATAGCATATTTTATTTAATGTATTTTATTATAATACGTCTTGATTGTTTGTTTTTCTTTACTTTTAACAACATCACAACTTAAACTTTTGTCAGTCATAAAAATATTCCGTTAATAAATAATTTTATGAAAAACAATAATATTTATCGAAATATAAAAGGTACATCCGTAATATAACGGAAAACAAACAAAAATAACTGTCACGCATCGCATAGTACAACGAGCTTACGGAAATTTACAACTAAACCATGTAAATACAATTTCCTATCAATTCACAGTTGGTTTGCCGTAAAAATAAACAGGGGACGTCTTCCATACGTCTCATAAGCGTGAAAACTAGGGGACGATCTCACCCTCTATCCACTTCTCTCTCACACAACGCATTTAAAATATATCTGTCCCACTCTACCAGAGATAGTTGGTACTAAATAGGCATTTTGTATTCGGAAGGGAACTCAGTTAATTACGTGGGGTGCGAAGAAAAATAGTGTTCAGATAGAGTCGTATAATTATGAGCTTTATTACCGCAAAATAAAGCTCAAATTGAACAATTAATTGGATACCTCGGATTACTTTGCCCGGTTAACGTTATGAATGAGGCGGATTTGTATGAAATACTAGTGGATATTAATTACAATGGTTATTGATTTATGTTTATTAATATTATTTAAATGAAATTCAGTTAATAATAGTGGTTTACTTCTAAAATTCAGTCATCATGCTTATATAATTTTCCTTATAGTAACTATATTCTAATGAGTAGAAATATTCAATATAAGGTGTTATTCGCGGCTTCGCCCGCGTGAAAAGCCTTTCTCGCTACAAAAGACTATATAACGGCAGCGGCATCTATTTAAAAAATCTGATGATGCATTGTTGCTTGTAATATGACGATTGCTAGAGTTCTTGAAGAGAATCAAAAATTGAGGAGAGAAAATATTATATAGCTATTTTCATATTTAAAAATAGGCTTTAAAAATTAAAAATCGATTAAATAAAGAAAATCGAAAGTTGCATAGACTACAATATAGTCTAAATTCTATATACGTGATATATTACGTACATGAAGCAATAAGATAATTCATGGAAAGCAGCTTTTAAACTTAAAAATACGGCACAAAATCATCTATAACTTTAAATCGCCTAAAGTGTACTTATAGCCTTGTATTTTCTTACGAAGAGCATTGTAACCTAAATGTAGCATTAGAAGACATAAAATCCAATGTCTCTAGGTGATGAGTGCAGTGGAGTGGAGTGCAATGCAGTACGTACGAGTATATTGAAAATGGTGTTTAGTTTATATTCTCTATGGATGGGCATAGAGTTTACTATCAGTTAAGCGACTTGCTTTTATGAAATTAAATGAAATAATTTATTCGAACCCATAAGATGTTATACCTACATTACCTATTTAGATTCCGTCAATATTAACTCTACCACCAGTTCGGAAAGCAGTTCTCACTAGAGCAGAACGGGCAAGAAACTCTAGTGTTACTCTTTTCAAAATCAGTTCAAGGTATAAAATACAATGCATTAAATAGAGAGAAAAAAATACAATTCAGTATTTGTTTATTTTGTTTAGAGCCGTTCATTCTCGTATAATTTCCGGCAGATTATATTTTTGCAACCAGACGACGCTAAGGGTTAGTGAGATAAATTAACACTTCAAGTTTATTAATCTGCAGCTACCTTAAAATTTAATTATTGTGAAACAAAACCATTGAAATCAAAGACATTGCTGGTGTACATCACGCTCTTCTCTCAGCGACATCGGGCAAACTTAAAATTATCTGCACTCCATATACAAAAGAAATCATGTAGAGTCGTTTCCAAACTAAGAAATACTAAACCAAACCTTAAAGATACCAAGAATATCTAACCTTATAGAAAAACCCAAGCCAATTAACAGAAAGTTAGACTAATGACACGGGCCGGAGTTAGCATATTTGTGGAGTCGCGGCCGGGCCAATGATGCGGAATTCTGACTAAATATCCAAATACCGCATTTGGAAGGTCACGAAGATATTCCAAGTATGCGGATTTATGATTTAGAACATGTTTTTGGGCTGTATAAAAACCATACAACGGAAAATATCGTTTTGAAAAATCTTTTAGACTGGTAAATAATAATAAATAAATATGTATGCTATATGCTCTTTAAATTTATAGACCTAATATACTATTTCTAAGTACTGATGTGATTACGAAAAATTTTGTTTAAAAGTTACTTTAAAAAAGTGTAACTTATTATTTCGCAAGGCTTAGACTTGAGGATACAAGTCTTAAATCAGAAGCATAAAATTAAGAATATCCCAAATATCAACGTGTTACAAAAAACTATGCTAGATTATATTAATATATCACACACACACACACACATACACACACACGCCTTTTATCCCCGAAGGGGTAGGCAGAGGTGCAACTAGTGCATCCACTTTTCGCCATGCGTATTCCCTTTCATGATGTGATAGGGGGCGAGCCTATCACAATATCGGGCACAAATTCTAGACTCAGGGCTGATACTTATTAGAAACCCCAATATGATTTGCCCGACCCAGGGATCAAACCGGAGACCTCAGCATTGCAGTCGTACCTTAATACAACTACGCCACCGAGGCAGTATATTAATATATCTGTAACATTTAATTACTACATTGCAATAATTTAATTTGCGATATGTAACACGTAACCCAAGGCATAAAAGTTAAACAATAGTCCGGCAACTTTTTTTTTTATTGCGTAGAATTACGAGACGAGCATGCCGTTCGCCTGATAAACAGTAGCAATACCATGCAGCACCTTGACTTACAAAGTACTGTGTGATATTCCACAGCGCCATTAATTATGTCCATTAGTTACACTGGCTACAATGTCCTTCAAACCGCAACACAACAGTGCGTGCACACTGCTACTTGGCGGTAGAAATAGACATTGCGGTGGTACCCACCCACCAGTATAACCACCAGTAAAAACTACATATGAAATATCCATTGACCAGAATCGGGTAAATAATGAGTACACTCTTTGTGACAAATAAAATAATAGTTTTGTAGGAAAACCATAGGAAACAAACTATTAATATGACACGCGTTCATTTATAAAACACATAAAATAAAAAGGGTTTACAAAACGATACATCAGTGTTAGCGTTCCTAAATCATGCGCCCACAATTTAAACATATGAGTTGACACATAAAAATATCAACTAAATCATTTAGCAGCTACGATCCATAGAGTAAATTAAAATAGATGTATAAATCAGTGCCGGAGCGCTACCGTGCGTGCGTGGGTGAGGCCATAGACTACGAAATACGCTTTTATAAAAGAGTTGTGTTCTGTATTTTATTTGGTTCTTTACATGGAGCTCAAATTTCATTTTATTTTATAATATAGGTCGGAGAACGAGCTAGTAGATAGTCTAATATTAAGTGATCTTTATCTTTGGTTAATATACAAAATACAATAAGAGATATAAATAGGTAAAGGAAAGGATTAGAAAATGGTGGGGGTATTTATGACGCAAAAAATCTCGCTCGCCTTACTAAATGCAACAAATAATATTGATTCTGCTTTTCTGTAACATTAGTACAACCTCGGCCAGGTCGGTTACATTCATGCTACGGATAATATAAGTTTACATATTCTTCCATTATCTATGGTTTCAAGTGTAACTTTAATACTCTACAGACTATGAAATTTATCTAATTAATTAATCACTGACAAAAAAAAATGTGCGTACCAGTCTCTACATTTGCATATTCTATGGCCCCCTCTATTTCATCTATGGTCGATATTGGAGGAGCATACAAAAATTAATGATTCAAATGTAACCAGGAACACGTCAATTAGCGGACATTTTGCCGTTTGTTTTTTGCCGCGTAAAAAATATGATTTATGAACAAACGTAACGTGAGACTGGTTATGTGTTACAAATTGTAAACCACAGTTCGGTTATTGGGCAATAGGGATGGATATATGATATTCTGAACGCATACTACTTGATTCACGCGGGTTTGCTCGAATTCGTTTGTAGAAATTTCGATTTGCACGAGATAGAACTTGTTCGAGTATGAATATTATACAGTTTTCCAATTTTTTATTTATTTGTAATGGTAAATTATGCTATATCTCATTTTTGTGAAAATAATATTATCATTATTATTGATTTTTTTCTTAATAACTTCACATAAGACCCATAAAAAAATCTCCTAAATAATCCGATGGACAATTATTTAAACTAAACCGTAAATACATGTTACAGTTTAAATAATTGTTGTTAACATAAATACATGTTTTAGTTTAAATAATTGTCCATCGGAATTTGGAAAGGCTACTTTACAAATATAGGAAAACAAGGCACATGCACTAAATAAATCCAGATCGTATTTCCATCAATAGTGAATCAGTTTGCTTACTTGACGTATGCAAACAAACAGACATACTCACTTAAATCAATCGATTTAACTCGGAACAGAAGCAGCCATATGTCTTAAACTTCACTAGTAATTAAGTGACATGGAGACGTCCTACTCATTTCTACTTAACCATCAGAAACTTCGCTACTTTCAACCTTCATACGTCGAAATAAAGGCTACACACATTTATTAAAATGAAAATAGTCTAAAACCAAAATCAGGAAAATTTAAACCTTATCACCGCACTAAAGATCGTAAAATTCACTTGACGAGAGGATAGAGACAGTTACGCCATACTTCCTGGTTAATTTGGTAAGGAAATATTTTAGTTTGAAATTCTATTTTGACATTTGTGTTAATCGTACGCAGGTGTGTTGCGGTATGAAGGTATTTGTTACTGATACTTTGGGGCATTCATCATACTTGAATAAAAAATGTTTCCAGTGTGCAAGCGTGGGGCCGTGCTAATGAATCTGTAATACACGTAGGCTTGTGTTGAGATAGTCTTAATGACGAATGTATTTTTTTATGCAGGAAATAGTATAAGTTCTTAGAAATGATAAATCATTCGAATGTTAATTGATATTTCAGAATACGAAAATTTCTCTAGTAGTTTTTAATTCAAAATTTGGAACATTAAAATAAGTATTCTTATTTCACTTATAATCAGTTTGTACTAGAGAACAATAGCATTAAATAAAGGTTTACAATTTAAAAAAAAAACGAACTTGTAAAGAACATTTCATGGGGAAACGTAAGAACACATTATAACGTCGTATGTTAAACTAATGTACTCAACTATAATCACATTTGGCGCGCATTTCTTGCGTAACAACAAAATGGCGGAGCGAAGAAGCCATTTCGAGTTCAAAATTTTAATTGGAAAGATAAAGGTGTGTTTTTCGCGGAATATTTGTTATCCACGCTGTCCGACGGTGGCTGGGCTTATAAAAAACGCTATATCTCTCGTCGATTAAAATACCGCTTGGGTTTCGAACAAATAGGCGCTTTTTTGTGATGACCACGCCCGCGGGCCGACACGCGGTCACTAATGGGCGCATCAAAATGGCGGATTTTAGACACAAAACTTTTAATTGGCCGTTTGTTTTCACTGTTATGTTTGATGTGATAAGAATATAGATCAGGTCGTTGGCCTGTGGACAGCTGATCGGATGATTTTACGGTTTTATTTGACGAAAGTTTCGAGAATATAAATTTTTACGGGACTCTTGACAGGGATTTCTCGTTGAAAAGTCGTGGGCAGAATCTATTCTTACTCAAAATTAACCGAAAGTAGACAAATGAAAGTATTATATTATTTGTACGGCTCTCATTTAATCTCCATTTAATAATTTGTAAATAATAATAACAATGTAAGCCCAACTAGTCTTCAAATACAGAGTCAAAGAGGTTCAAACAAAAGCAAGTAACTAGACGCATATTTTTCCTAACAAGTAACATTTCCTTCAGTGGCGCTCAAGAGAACACAAACATAATAGGACGAAAGTCTACCTACATAAAGATATCATTAAAATGTCCTTTCTCATATCATTTTAGCACAGGCACGTACTCAGCCTACTTCTGTGGGGATACAATTACTTACGTGAAATTAGTTTTTATAGTACATATTAAAATTTCATTATGTATTTTTTAATCGTTATACGTGTAGGTATGTGTAGTCGGTATAACTAATATTGTACAAATAAAACATCTGAACCTATAATATGTCAATAACTTTAAAGTCGAGAGTTTAATCTTTTCGTTCATTTTATCTACGAAAGTATCATTATTCTTATATCATGACATTATGTTTATTTCGTATATTTTTTTTGTAATATATCATCTTCTAGTAATTTCATGAGCAAAAAAACAATAGCTCCGTACCGCTCGTCTGTAAGACAATAGCTTAAACTCAATCGATCCGATACTATTTACAAAACTAGCTAGAACTCAACTCTACCACCAAGCAGTCGCCAACATACATTAGAAAAAATACTCTAAAGTATAAGAGTATAGTATAGTATTAGATTAGATATAAGTAAAGTATTAGATTACTAATTTAAAAAAAAAATATATTGAAAATAAATGATTTCAATATTATTATTTTTTATAAATAAAATATTGAAGCTTGAGACCGAATAAGATTTTATTCGGTTTTGAAAATTCTTTCATATTACGTATCTGTTTCAGTACAAAAGTTCCACTTCAAAGGCGTGTACTCGTTATGACAGTATTTCAAGTTGCAAAGCCTTTTGTCCGACATTTAGAAAAGAAATAACTACTTAGAATACGTACAACTGCTCTTTCTTTCATCCGCACGAAGATTGTTCCTTTTGTGCTAAAAAAACTAATTGAGACTATAAAAATATGAATTTAATATATATTGTTGTTTTTACTTAATTATATATTTAATAGGCTATTTATTTACTTAATAATTTGACTGCCTCGGTGGCGTAGTTGTATTACAGTACGACTGCAAAGCTGAGGTCTCGGGTTCGATCCCCGGGACGGGCAAAGTGATATTGGGTTTTTCTACTCAGTATCAGCCCGGAGTCTGGAATTTGTGCCCGATATGCCTCTGCCTACCCCTTCGGGAATAACGGGCGTGAGTGTGTGTGTGTGTGTGTGTGTGTGTGAGTGTATTTAATAGGCTTGCGCTAAATTAAAGGATATTTAAGGTACTATTATTATGTAGAAATAAAATTAAAACCTTTATTACATTCTATGATATTATTGGGAATGCTTTTTCGCTGTTTATTTTTCTATTTATAAAAACACTAGCTTTTGCTCGCGGCTCCACCCGCGTGAAAAAGTTTTTCCGGGATAAAAGTCCTGTTTTATATTTTCTCAGGATAAAATGTAGCCTATGTCCTTTCTCAGGGTCTAAACTACCTGTGTACCAAATTTCATTTAAATCGGTTCAGTATTTTTGGCATGAAAGCGCGACAGACAGACAGATAGAGTTACTTTAGCATTTATAAGATTAGTAAGGATTAGTAAGGATTGTTAAATAAAAACATTGTTAAATAAATAGCTCGCTATTTGTGTCCGACATACTGATAATCTCGCATGCTATAGGACAAATATAACTCGTAGAATAATAAATGCACTGGTTGCATCTTTGCCTATCCCTTACAACAAACAGAATTATGTTATACTGGAATTACATAAAGAGGTAAGATTAGTAATTTTTTACATTAATTTCTAGTAGTTTCTGAACTTACCAATAACCTAATGTTCTTCCATTATAAAGAAGCTTTAATAATATAATAACACTATCTGTAGGTGATTCAGAATATATTTTACTAGCTGTTGCCCGCGGATCCGCCCGCGTTAAAAAGTTTTTCTGGTGTAAAAGTCCCGCTTTATATTTTCCCGGGATAAAAAGTAGCATATGTGTTAATCCAGGACATGATCTACTATTCAGTAGTTTTTGCGTGAAAGAGTAACAAACATACATACATACATTTTTACAAACTTTCGCGATGTAATATTAATAGGATTTCGATTTCATCATTGTAACTTATTATTGTGAAAAGTTTTTAGAAAAAAAGACCAAAAGTATTTATAACGTAGAATTAATCTGTATTCTGTGATGGTATCTTACTTCTTATTATCATTATAAATGCAAATGTATGTGAAGATGTGTGTTGAAAGGAAACGCAGAAACCTCTGAACGAGTTTGTATGTATAGTCAGCCACATAAGTAGCTGAACAAATTCAAAACTTCAAATTGCCTCTACACTTTTGGGTTCTTACCAATTTTCGATTTTTCTTTACAAAAATAAAATTACAGGTATTTACTTTACTTTACAAAAACAAAAAAATATGTTTTTGTATAAATGTTGTATACATTTTGAATTTGTTCAGCTACTTATGTGGCTGACTGTACTTTGCCACATAGATAGACCATAGCCTGGATTATCAAATACGTTATTTATCCAGGAAAGTACCTAGTGGAACATTTATCTCCGAAAAAGTCTATCATGCGAGCAAAACCGCGAGCACCACCTAGTATAATAAAAGTATATTTTATCTATACTAATATTATAAAGACGAAAGATTTGATTGTTTTTTGTTTGTAATGGATAAACTCAAAAAATATTGCACCGATTTTGAAAATTCTGTCACTAATAGGAAGCTACATTACTCCTGAGTGCTATAGGCTACTTTTTATCCCAGGAAATTATTTTTATCCCGGAAAAACTTTTTCACGCGGGCGGAGCCGCGAGCAGAAGTCTAGTAATGAATTTATCCGCAACACTTATTCAAATCAAATTATTACTTTCTAACAGCAAGCGTCAGTAAAATATATTTCGTACAGCAAAAAACCTTGCCGTAGGCGTGACGCTCTTTCATTAGGAGCAAATTCGACTATTGTGCGGCACTAAAGACCACTCGGCAAGACATCACCTCGCACTGACCATTTGGTTTGACAATGTAGTATACGCTGAAATTAGAGAACGTGGCACTATGAAAAATAGTTTGTAAAAATTGATATTTGAGACTCTCATTTATATCAAGATAGAATGGATAAGGATAAGATAGGAATACATAGACGTAGCATCACGCCTTTTCCCTTTTCAGGGGTAGGCAGAGGTGTGAGACACCCACATTTCGCCAGCTATGTTAGCTCCCATGTAATAGAGGGCGAGCCTACTGCCATTTATCGGGCATATTTCCAGGCTCCGGGCTGATACTGAGTAGAAAATCCCAATATCACTATGCCTGACCCGGGAATCGAACCCGCGACCTCAGCTATACAGTCGCACTGCAATACAATTACGCCACCGAGGCAGCCAAGATAGGAGCGAGGATAGGAATAATATTATATAATGAATATTTTATAAGCAACGTGCATTTGTAGCAAATCGTATCTAGCTGTCACGACAATTTCGATGTTGCCCAAATAAGAAGAAAAGACTGCATCGCTACATATTAAAGTCGATTCTATATTATGTCTCTGGCTTTTGCTTGCAGCTGTGCCGGTGTTCAAATCCTTTTCCCATAAGAGGTAGTCCAAATCTTAATCTAGGACTTGGTTACTCCGTGTGCCAATATTGATTCGAATCCATCCATTTGTTTTTATTAATAGTAGAGAGAGCAAACCAACGAGGTTTACCAGGTAGCAAGTAATCTTCATCACACATAACCTTCCACAGTACCAGAGAAATCACTGATGCCGTACCAGCCTAGTATTATATACTGCCCACTGCTGAGCATGAGCCTCCTCTATTACTATGAGGATTCAGGCCTTCGTCCCCCACGCTGTCCTAATTCAGGCTGGCAGACTTCACATACCTTTGATGTTATTTTCGGGGAATTCTCAGATTTATAGGTTTCCTCACGATATATCCCTTTACCGTTAAAGTGTTCACGCTGAGGCCAAATAAATATTTCATCTACAGCCAGCGCATATACTATGGTCCGGCGAAGTTTGACAGACCACCACGTGGCGCCTACTTCACGGTTCATAAGAAATTATGTCAGAATCGGACTATTTCACGCCTCCGCGCGTTCTATGGCCATTTAAAAACTATCGAAAGTGAATAATAGATGATTTGTTGCGAAATTAGACTTTGAAGTGCCGTGCCTGATCGCTTTATGTGACAATGAGTTAAATGATCTTTGGAAACGTAAGCAGGAGTAAGAGAACTATAGTTATAAAAATTATATTCTCATATTATGCATTGAATAGTTATACGAATGATGCAACAACGATTTTCTTTGATTTTTATGAACAGCTGACGACTGATTAACAATAAGTCTGAAGACCCAATACTGGGCTAATTGTGCAAGGAAAACCCGCACAAATTGTTGCCCGATCGGGGAATCCAACCCAGGACGTCTTGATCACCGGCCCATATACGCTGCTACTAGATCAAGAGCACTATAACAAAGTAAACAAAATTTACGCTCTAGATTTTTGCAAAATCCTTGTAGTAGATAACGATAGGTTTTGGCCTAAAAACGGAGCGAATGTTCTAGACCAGATAATCGCAAATTATAAAAACAATAATACCTACTTTCATTGTTCATACACATCTTTGTTATTTTTTACTCAAAACTCTTTTATTTTAAAGTTTAAGATAAAGGTATTTTGAGCTCTTCGGTTAATACGATTTATTACTAACAAAATACATAAATTATTTTCATTACGCGTACCATTTTTCTATTATAAATCACTAAATACGTTCAGAAGTAACGTAAACACGTAACGTCTATTTCTACCGCCAAGTAACAGTGTGCATGCACTGTTGTCTTTCGGTTCGAAGGACATTGTAGCCAGTATAACTACTGGACATAATGAGACTTAACATCTTATGTCTCAGGATGACGAGCGCAGTGGAATGCCACACAGTACTTTGTAAGTCAAGGTGCTGGATGGTGTTGCTACTGTTTATGGGTGGTCGTATCGCTTACCATCAGGCGAACGGCATGCTCGTCTCGTCATTCAAAGCAATAAAAAAATAAAAAAAACACGAATTTCTATGATTCATACCGCAGGCAATAAAATATAATTTTAGACATTGCAACGGGAAGTTTTTATCATACACTTACAACATTTTCAGACTCTTTTCAATTCGAATAATCTTAGTGCGGCAGATGATATTGCATGTCGTTGAAACAAAATTTATGTCCAATTTCAAACACATTTGTTAGCCACAATAGTTGTTTGGACGAGTCTTAAGGGTGGTCTTATTGTCCAATATTGGCTATTGGCCTTTTCAAGTGGCCAATACAAGAATTAGCTGCTTTTGTGTGAGGACAGGTGGTACAAAAGTCAAGATGCGCACGGGTCAGACTTTTTTGAGGTACTTTGAAGGCAATTAAATATTTTTTGGCATTTCATCAATATATTATGTATTAGCTTGAATAATCTCTTTCTATGTACGCGTAAATTATTAGCCGACTGTAATTATAAGTAATCCAGAATTAAGAATAACTAATCATAGCGTAAACCCTTCACAGATAAAAGGCGTGTGTGTGTTTATGATTATTCATTTTGGTATGTGAGTCCGACAAAGTCTTCCCAACAAAAATGATATGACACGATGCAAATCAGCAGTAGTACAGTACATGTTTACCGCAATCGGAAGACGGGAGTGAGCGGGCGCCGTCGGACAAACAAGCAAACAGACAAACCTTTGAACACGCCGCCGCGGACGCGCCGCACGAAATTAGTCAGCGCTCTCACCAGTCTTGCGTTACTGTTTGACTTTGCTCTAAGTAGATAATCTTGTACACCATTTATTATCCAGCTTTGGAGTTCATTTTTGCAAAAATATCGATGTTCTTTGCTATATGTGACTTTTAATTTTTTTATGTGTATTTACTATGGTAGAATTAACATAAATGCAATGCAATCAGCCCTGTATTATATACTGCCCACTGCTGAGCACGGACCTCCTCTACTAAAGAGAGGGGTCATGCCTTAGTCCATCACGTTGGCCTAGATAACAATAAATACTGATTAACATAAATACTGTTATGTAAAAATCTAACTTTGTTTTAATAAATTCATGTCATAGTCGAATTAGTGCGATCGCTGTTTTCATGCCGACGACTCAGTAAATAACAGCAATACTATGTACATGACGTATAGAAGTTATTTATTTATTTACCATATAAGTGGACAGTCTTATAAAATGAAATTGTTTGCACATTTATGAAATCCCATCCTCTATTTGCCCACTCGGTTTCCGAAATTGGTTTGGATTAGGCAAGCACCGTCAAACGTGTCGGTCGTCGGGCATTCCAAAGGAATAATAATTAATAAATATATTTGATCGATGTCAAATATTGGTGCGGTCACGGCAATTAGCCGCCGGGAGCCAGCGTGACCCGGACAGCGAGCCGACACGACGATCACTTCACTGTGATCACTAAAACTTTGGAGTTGGGTCAATATATTTTATTTCTGGCATAACAATATGTCCAATAAGCCTACCTTATATTAGATCAATAACTCACTACGTTAGACTTCTGCGGCTTGATGGAACCTTCGTATTTCTGCGTGATGTAACACGAGAAAAGCGTTTCGCTGACGCAAGTTTTTTGTTTAGATTCTACATTCCACAATATTTATCAATGCCTAGAAGTAATGGTGTTTAAAATATCGATGAATTATAAATGATTTACATCTAGATAAACAGCAGCTAAAATAGAACAGTTTTTCTTTCATGGCGAATATTGTGGTGCGAATCAATTATTTAGCAATTCAAATAAGTCCATATCATAAGTACCATCGATTAAATCCTGCCTAATGCGTAAATGTCCCTAAAACCAAATAAAGAAAAAAAAAATCCTGCATAAGAAGTCCTACAATACATTCGGTATCTCACAATAGATGACTTCAGATTATTGCAAGAGTGGTAGGGATTTTATGTAGTTTTTTTATAATTTGCGTAGACTACGGCCCCTTCAAGATTTGGTCGGAGTATCTAAGTTCAAAGTTTAAGTGTTAGCATCGTACATAGTTTCGCATAATGAATTAACTCTTTACAATCAATTAACAAGTTCAAACTCTGAGTTTGACGTTTCTAAATATACACCCACGATGCCTTTTCTAGTTCATAATATTATGAATATTCATACCACTTTAAACTAACACAAACAACTCTAATACCTAATTATAAAACTTAAAAGTATTGACATTTAGCTGAAAAACAACATTTTATGACTTTTATAACACCAAGATTTTTATAAATAAAACTAATAAAAAGCAGATCTAATTTACTGTATCTATTTTTGTTTTGACAGTAAAATTTGAATTTGTGAATTTCTTGACTAAAATTGCCACTATTTACCTATAAATATCAAAAAAGTCTGAAGAAATATGAGTAAATTATCAACATTAAAAAAGGGGAATTAAAAATAGAGACGGCAATAAGTCAAGAGAAAGTATATAATATGAATTCGAACCCCTATACACGTAAATAAAGAAGAAATGTATCAGACGATTCCCGTTTATTGACTCCTCGGTAAGGTCCGAATTGGCCTTAAGGTATTCACTTTCACCTTATTCTCTTTACTCCTTAAGCGATCACTTGATTAAACCTTTGACATGCCTTTAAAGTTGCATTCACCTTGCTTGAGGCTTTTTAATGGTACACTATTAAAGATTTAGAAAATAGCTAACGATAATATCGGTGTTTAAAAACGACTACTTTCATGGTAAAACAACATAATCCTATTCTAAAAAATGTTATACTATTTTGTACATTAAATTATATTACGGAAGTTATTAACGAAATTACAGATACTTAAGATATTTTTAATGTAATCAAATAACATCAAAATCCATCTAACTTACTAAGTCAATGCATTTACTTAGTAAGTTAGATCTACACAAAGTAAAACATGCTTTACTTTGTGTAGATAATATAGCACCAACACTTTCTCTTTGAAAAGGCAGAATCCGTAGGGGTAACAATAAATTCAAAACGTGAACGTGGTAGTGAACCCCGTCGGGTAGATACCACCGCAATGTCTATTTCTACCGCCAAGCAGCAGTGTGCATGCACTATCCGGTTTGTAACCAGCGTATTTACTGGGCATTATGAGACTTAATATCTAATGTCACAGGATGACCAGCGCAGTGGTCACGCAGTACCTTGTAATTAAAAAGTTCTTATGGTGTTGCTACTGTTTATCGGCGGTCGTATCGCTTACCATCAGACGAGCGGCAAGCTCCTTTCAGCATTCAATTGCAATAAAAAAACTACTTTCATTAGCCAACAATTAATCCAGGTGTGCCAGCTTTTATTGGCAAACCAATCTAGGCCGGCATTAAAAATTACATAGAGTTGTAGATACATGTTTTTGATTTCGTAATTTATAAGCCGCTTAGTTGCTAACGAAGTGATACTACGCAGATAATGATTAAACTAGCCGGTAATTGGCATAATCACGTGTACAGAGACTTAACGATCGTGTCTGACCCGCGGTTCAACGTATTCAACAATAGTTAACTTTGTATGTGTTAATCAAGTAATTTTATACGGAATTGCTAAATTCTTGTGGTATTGTGTCTGCGAATTTTAATTAAGGAATTTTACGTCTTTGTAATAGATTGGTCTGGTAGAGTTGAGTTGTCCTTGATGTATCGATTTTTCGTGAGCTTTGTTTGATCTCCATTCTTAACATTAAAAATAAAACTTGACCGTGACTTTAATATCTTACTTAAAGATAACATTTTCAAGACTAAACTCATCATAACCCAAAAACGAAACAAAAATAATTTTCCAAATAAATTCTTCATTCGTTAAACATAGTCAAGATTGATCATTACTGCGAAAACGTAGCTTTAAGTATCCAATATAATAATGCAGTGTTAAAAGCTCAGGTAAGCTAACAGCTAATGTTGTCAAATGATCGATAAGACACGCCGCTGGGGCGCGAGTCGCGACTCGGCCGCATTCTACCCATTAAGGATTTCTCCAAAGCGTGCACGTCTAGGGTTCGAGTGGACTATTCTGCACACTATTCTCATAATTTAAGAGGACTGGATGATTTTTTTAGAAAACGAATGAATTATCGGGTAAGAAGTGTCATGTGGACGGAGCTGCGAATAATAGGAAGTATTGGAGTATTTTTGTGTAAATAGCGTAATCCCTCAACGCCCGCTGTGGACACCGGTGTCCATTTATATAAGGAAATTAGCTTATAGCTATATATAAGCGGGCGTTGACGAATAAACTTAATTTAAGGAAAGAAATAAAAAGAAATCTAATGATTTATCACTTTCTTACTACAAATACTTTGAGAGTCCTTTCTTCCACCTCACTTTACATAAATGTGTGGTCGGTGCAACACATTTTTACCGTATGTTGCATATTGTGTTAGTTATTACAATCGCTCGTCACATGCCTGCTAGACATTTACGGTGTTACAAAAAACTACCCAAAAAAAATCCGGGGTTGGGTATCGAACCTAGGTCCTGCCGGTCCACCACCCAACGCTGCCACTGGAGTAAAACGATGAGTTCACAGCATATTGAAACCAAAACAATTTTTTTATAATGGCATTTGTGTTCACATTTTGCCAATGTCAAGTTTGGTTTGTCTATTTTATTAACTGTAGTATGTCGAAGTAAAGCAGTGGCTACCTTACCAAGACTTTATCGAGGAGTTTTGGCGGCAACAAAAAAAACACTTGATTGGCACAATTATTTCAATGCACTTCATTTGAGCTCTTTAATAGAACTATATTGGATAATATACCACCATAATAATGCAATATAACACTAAGTATCACCAAAATAATAAATTAAAACAAGAGCATCTCATGACACTTCCAAGTTCCCGCCAAAACTCAACCAAAACTATTTAACTCCATTCGCATGCTTGAACCCAACTTTAAATTAATTTAAATTTAGAATTGCCTTTTGCAGAATAGCCGTTTGAGCTATCGGCGGAGTTATCTTGGTCGCACGAGCGTCTTCCAATTTGTAATTACCCGCGCGCGCCGCTAGAGAGCGCTTATTAAGTTATTAACGCGCGCGACAAAGCACGACCGTGCGCGACTATGTTTTGGCCTTTACGTATTTTAAAACGTTAATAACACGGCCATAACTGTTACATTTTCACGCTCTAATGATACGCAAATTAATCTTGGTTACGGAAGTGTGCGGTGGTGTGATAGAGTGTATGTTGAGATTGTGTTTCGTTGTAGAAACATAGGAGCTTAGGTGTTGTAGTATGTTAAAATGTCTAAGCTACATCAATGAACATGTTTTAAAAAAAAATATTATGTAAAAAAAATTGGAAATATTTTCACAATCAATTAGGATAGTGTAGGATAAACTGAAATTCAATTCACAATTTCAATATAGAAACCTTTGAAGAATGCTTGAAATGTATTTCTTAAAAAGTACAATATATCAACTTCAAAATCTTATTGCATTAGAAAATAGAAATCTGATAACTACTGAGGATCCCTTCTATCTCCCAATTAACCTCGAAACCAAAAATAACTAAGAATTCCACAATGAAATCATTGTCAGCGCTAAAGAGTACAATCTCATATCCTGTACAACCAGCCGCGTAGTTGCACTGCCGTGTTAAAAATACGTAATGGGAACAACAAAACTCGGGTGGTGCACGGTACGGTCGCGCGGTTAGGCGCGCTCGTGACTGGGCGGTTGACGCGCCCTAATGAAGTCGTAAGGCTCGACGATGAACCACGTGTGCGGTTTGAGTGGAGAAGACTTTATATTATGTAAAAGTTTATTTGTGACTTTATCTAAACTTGAGGTAGAAATTCGCCTTTTAAATTTATAATATTTACAACAAATACTATGTAACAAAAATCTGTCCTGCTCTATAGAAACTTTAATTATGCAAATCTCACACGTCTCTGTGCGCGCAATGTCCTTAAATAGGGGTACAAAGTGTTTTCCTAATGTAAAAACCGTAATCCTCCTAGCCAGTTTCGGCCACGGCGGCCAATCTCAGCGGAGATCAGCCAGATACGCGGGAGATATTATAGTGCACCAGTGTGTGCGTAATACACAGGTGCACTCGCTATTCCTTTAATCTCATAGGCCGGTGAGACGGCAATCCGACATGAGCGGAGAGAGATCAGGCGCAGGACCAACGGCATTACGTGCTTTCCGAGGCACGGGGGTATCACACCGGCAACTTCCTGACTCCAAGCTGCAACTAAGTAATTTTTAAGATGGCAAAACCCAGTCACAATGTTTTTGGCTCGACCCGGGATTCGAACCCAGGACCTCAGCGCGCAAATCGTACTCGTAAAGCGTACGCAATACAACTACGCCACCGACGCAGTCAATGTATAGATTTTCTAATGTATAGATCAAATTAAAGAGCATTGTTTGCCTAGTAGTATAGACCGGGAATGTGATTCTAAAATGAAAATTGAATTGTTGGTTTTTGAGTATAAATAATCTTGATTTGTGTAAACCTGGAATATTTCATGAGGGTAAAAGTTAGAACCGCGATTCAATCAAAAAAAAAGGAAATTGACACTTTTCTGCATCACGTATAACCAATATTCCTGTGAAGAGGCAATTG
Organism: Sphinx pinastri; assembly: GCA_947568825.1. Taxonomy (NCBI): domain Eukaryota; kingdom Metazoa; phylum Arthropoda; class Insecta; order Lepidoptera; family Sphingidae; genus Sphinx; species Sphinx pinastri. The sequence continues at coordinate 13,979,437 of OX387624.1, read as the reverse complement.
TACGATGTCATTAATAAAAGAAAAATTGGAAAAACTACTTCGGACACAAAAACAGATGCGTATTATAATTAGTCAAATCACTCTTTGATGCCAGGAAATCATTCCGTCGTAATGTGCCCTTCTTTAAAATAAAATATACATCACAAGACTTACAATCCTTTTTTTTTTTTTTTTTTTTTCGCGGGAAAAAAACGCGTTATCGCTACCACCACTGGGGGGTCAGTGGAACGGTTATGTTGGTTTCACCGGTCTTACAGTCCAATGTCGACACTTGGGAGTATATCATCATCCAGGCGAGCATTGGACCGAGTCCCTAGCCCTATGTACACCCTACACCGGCATACCAACCAAAACCCGCGGTGGCCTTCTTCAGCGCATACGGGACGGCCCCGGGGTATCTTGTTGCACGAAGATATCTGCACGGGACCGCCCTTGCGCGCTGCCGCATTGCGGCCCTTCTCTATACAAGAGGACTCTGATGCCCCCAAACTCTAAAGGACGCTTATGGCGTCTACGACAGCGGGAGACCGACCACCCGCATCGTCGTCCACCTCGAAGTCACTTGAATTGGAATGAGCAGACCCTCACTGCTCACCCCGCGACTTTCTCTAAGCCCCATTCAGTCGCCTCTTACGACAGGCAGGGGATGCCGTGGCGAAATTCTCTAGATGCCCCCAGACCACAGGGCATGAGGCACCGGTCAGTCGTCCACCCGGCGCCTCCGTCGTCTCCTCTGGCTACGGGCGGGATCGTTCTGCTCACGATCCCGCTCGGCGCTCTCCTTCCGCGAGATGACGCACTCGCAGAAGGAGTTCATCGCTCGCCATGACCTCCAGCCACCGACCATGGCGGACACCACGGCCGGCAGCGAGAGGTCTCCTCCGACGACTGCTCTAAGAGCGCTGCGTTGTAGGTCCCAGGCTGGGCACTCCTCGAGAGTGTGATTGACTGTGTCCTCGCGGCCGTTGCCACAATGGTGGCACACGGCGGACTCCTCCTTTCCGATCCGACACAGAAACGAGCCAAAACATCCGTGGCCCGTCAGCATCTGTGTCAGACGGAATGTCGGCGCACCATGGCGCCTGTCAAGCCAGCTTGAGAAGACAGGTCGCACTGCCGCGACAGTCCTCAAGCCCGCACTCGGGCTCTCCAGCCTGGTATGCCACTCCTCCACGGCGGCGCTGCAGATGGAGGCCAATTGGGCCGTGACCTCCCTCGGAGCCAGTCTTCGCCCGAGACGGGACGCCTCCTCACGCCAGAAAAATACTGACGAGAAGACTTACAATCCTACTAAAAGTATCGACTTAAAAAAGCCATCTCTACATTATCGAAAGAGTTTAAAGTGGAGCCTCTTTGGGTGGCACTTATTATAACTCATTAGAGTGCCGGGACACAGGCACATAACTACACAAATTATGCCGCATTGACTCACCTTTAGTGTGACCCCGCACACCTACTGACTTAACTTGACCCCCGGCATCGATTGATGGCTTGTAACGAAGTGTACACTTAAATTTGCAGGGTTATATTCAATGAAAACTGTGTTCAAATGTCGCGTTAGTGATGAAAGTGTTTTGTAAGTTTTTGTATTGAATTTAGAATTACAAAGTCTGTTTTTTTTGTTAATCACTACTAAAATACACTATTACCTTGCATTTGATATTAAAGAAGCAAAAAATAAAAAAATATTTTTATAATAGGTATTATTTAGCCACTGAAATATATTCATAGCTCTTGGAAAAAATATTACACCAATACACATTACACAAAGAAATCTTACGATTTCATCATTTCCCACAGTTGTGATGTTAATTTGCTGATGTATGTCTAATTTGAGGCGCGTACATTGCCCACTTTATTTATTAGTACACTATAGACAGCCCAGTACTCTTAATGGATTCTTCGGTTCCATAATTTGGAAGACCTGCATGCTGACGAAACAAAGTTTTATCAGTTAATTGCATGTATTGAGTTTGTTACAATTTGTGTTGACGAGGCATAGTTAGAGCCACTTTTTTTTTTTTGATTTGCCCTACCGGCCAGTAGCCTGACGCGAGTCGGCTTTTCTGGCCACACGGGACTTTCGGGTCAACGCTTTAGGCGCTCACAACCCTTGATTTAAGTAACCATGCTGAGGCCAACCCACTAACGGGTTACGAACCTCGGCTCAGGACGGTCACTGGGAGAGGATGAGACATCAACGATTAGTGGGGAAGGTTGGTGTTTAACCTAATCCTATCCATTTATTTCGTCGGCACGCGGGCCGGAACTGTTAGGAGGGTCGGGGGGGCGACGGGGAACGTGGCGAGGTCCTCGGCGGCGAGGACGGAACTGCGGTCGTGTGGATTGTAGGAGTTTTAGGAACTCGTTCTTACTGCGAAAGGCCAGAGTGATATCGTCCTCAGGATCGGTTAGGACTGAACGCGGCCGTCTCCATTTGGCGCGGTCGAATGGAGTGTATATTGACGCTTTGCGGACTAACGTATTTGGATGTTTAACCGCCCGGTCGAAGTAGCGTTTGCTGGTCAGAGCCACACTTCAAGTTGTGTCTACAGATTCTATAAATGGGGTTGGATTAACTGGGTTGGTACGACTATTGCAGATCCAGAAGTAAAGTACTTGCTTTGTTGTTGCGTTTCGTGTTGTCAGTAAAGATTCCTAATTCTCTATAAGTCTTTTTTTGTCTTCTTAACTGTATGGGTGTTCAAAAGGGTATAAATGCAGACAATATACTTGATAGTTTTTCTAAGTTTTGTTGTACAAAAATACACATTGAAACCGTTATCTTGACGCGGATGTCTGCGCGCCATTACCGATATAGTCTTCAATAACAAAGAAAACTTATATCATCATTTCCCACATTCTCACAGTTGTTAACAATTTGCTAATGTAATTTGCCTCGTACAATACCCACTATTTATTTGTACTCTCACATTGGCCGGCCAATAGGAAACGTTCCATACACAGGATGTTCCATAATCGTTTGCATTAGCATCGGCAGGCCTTCGCCGGTTCAACTTTTGTAGAAACTAATAGATATTAGTTTTCCCATAGGAAAATAACTGAAGTAACTATTGTGAATATTTTACTAGGAAGTGCATACATTGCCATATTCAATAATTTAAATAAGAGGAAAATCAGGGTAGGCCCTGAGTATAAATATGTGTTGCTTTTACCTCACGAATTAACTTCAGAATAAGGTTTAGTGAATACGTAAATAAAATTTTAATTAATGCATATATTATTGTCCCTATACCTATTTAGTTTTTACCGTTCGCTATAATAATTGACTAATAACTTCGTTTCAAGTAATTCTTATGATACATTATTAGAATACTTACTGGAAATATGCTCATATTATTAATTCAATTATTTTTATTACAAACTGGAACTCCCAAATAAACCATAAACAATAACACAACGTATTTAACGATGTTACTCCTAATAGCTGCAAAAAGTCTTGTTCGCATAGATATTTTACGAATATAAAGTGCAAGGCACGGCAAAGTAACAACGCTGCGCCTGTTGGTTGCAACTTTGCCGTCACAACCAGAAAAGTCTCTACAATTGCCATTACACCTTGTTCTATAGTCTTCTCGCTAACCAGCAGCCTATACATAACCATAATGCGAAGACATTTCCCATGCAAGGCGCTAACGAGCAGTAAGTGAGGTTTATTCGTCCACTCAGGAGCGCTCACAGCACGTTACCGATCGCCTGTCCGCCATGAACGCTAATTAGGCAAAATTAGAGCATTCACACATCTGGTTACTTGCCCTTTGTTTTGCTGAGAAGAAAGGTTAAGGGATTTTGTTTTTGTTAATGATGGGGGTAAATAAATAGGTACGTGATCTAATGTTAAAAGTACTCCATGGTCAATAATTCCAGAACATTGGATCCGTTTCCAGTCTTAAAGGTGAAAGCAACCGACTTTTATTTTCACACGATTAATGTTTTTTTTAGATGAAAATAATTGGATCTTCCAACCCCATTTTATTTCCGAGGATACACCAATAATTTCACTAATATTTTGAATGTTCACTCACTACGGTAATAACTGATGTGACGCTCATTGGCCTCATGATAAATCATCATAATATGTTTGTGTTTAGGTCATCTCAGAAACAATGGGTGTAACGGGTGCAAATTTTCATAGCCTCTCTATGAACGTCAGCAATAAAAATTAAATTATATTCAAACAACAAAACCCAATAAACAAGTAACGGTACGTCAATGAGGTGAGTAATTAAATTAACAATAGCAATTGAACAGAATTTGAAATATCCATGGAAAAATCACCCACTTTACAACACACGTAAAACGTGATGCAATACATTTGAACGCACACCCACCTTTAATTAACATCACCTAAAAAGAAATAAAAGAGACTCATTGAACTATTGGAAAACGCAAAGACATTAAACAGTATAGTTATAGACCGGACATCAGGACCAAATTTTTCGTCCAAAAGTTATTACAAATTGGTAATAAGTCGCTGTCTTATCTGACATGTCCGTGTAATAAGACGTCTCGGTATGCTTAAATTTTGTAAAGAAAACAATATTTTGGAAGGAAATATGCCAATATATGCATTACGACCATGTCAAAGTGTGTTCTAATAAACTTTACATGGGTATTTTGTTATTTCACGGTAGATTGAGTTACTGACGAACAGGCGCCAAATTTTTGTATGACAATTTTTCCACTGTCCGCTCTATATAATCTTATAACTCTTTGGAATGACGTCTACCTACTAAATTGTTATTTACCCTTTTGTTTTGTGCATACGTCGACTACGTGACACTTAGTCTGGGCACTACAATGCCGGTAATTTCCAGAAATGATCTCAATACTGTGATGATACCTATAACCGTTGTATTAATCATTAAATGAATTTGTTTAACAAAACAATATGTAATTTCATATGAATGAGGATATAAATTTTTAAGAAATTTTAAATAGGAATTGTTGGAATAATTTACCGTTAATACGTTTTAGTTCACAATATTAGTCTTGTTGGGTTATTCAGGTGATTATCTAACGTAAATTAGAATCTTTTTCTCAACATAATGTATAGTAAATAAAAAACCTGTGGTCAATAATGTGGGTCTCACAGTTACTTTAACTATTTATATTTAATTTTGTATTAACATACTTGTGATACTGTTCATTGTTCAATTTTTTATTCCATTGTCTTTGTGTTCCACGTCAAATCGCAATCATTAGTTAAGTCATTTAATCTATCAGTTAAATCTGAACGTGGAGTTAAACCCTTACTTAGCACAGTCGCAGCAATTAGTTATGCGTTCACAATAATTAACGTGAACTGAGAAACCTCCGTGCTCAATCTACGGAGATAACAATGGCATTGATTTACAGCACCCTTTCCCTCTTTAGGGATTTAGTTGTACATTGATTCGAAGACTGTTATCTGTTTATTATGCATTTGATATGCAAGATTGCTTGACTTTCTAATCTCAAGGGAAGTTGTTTCGTTGTTGGTAACACACTCGTAAGTCGTAGCGTTTTTTGAGTTGATAAAGGTAAATAATAATGAGTAACTTGCGTGCTTAAAAAACGAATTTACAAATGAAAGTGTTTTAGATCCAATTGGATAAAACGAAAACCACAATCTCAATACTGTATTTAACAGTATTAAGTGAAATTCAATTTTAATATTTACAATAACTTAAAATGCGGACGGTGTACAAAACAAAATGCCATAAACGGATTTTATTTATTTATAGCGATGCGGTAGTCCAATTTCAAAAAAGAACGCGCCGATATCCCAACTTCATTAAATATGGCGTCAACAAAGGCCGCTAATGCGCGGCACACGTCCACAGACGGCAGTTAAAAAAGAAATTATTCTTAATTCAAAATAAATCCCGCCGTTTCGATTTTGTAAAAGGAACTCCTTCGTCAGTCACAATGGCAGCGGCGGTGGGAGAGGCCGTCTTGTGGAGTCATTTAAAATATATTGAGCTCGGCGACAAAGGGTCGATTGTCCAGGTGACTGTAAAGTCGACGTTTTTCCACAGTGAATTAGTTGAGATTACACTCCAATAGGGAATAATAAATCTTAACCATAGACGACGCTTCAATCTATTGATTTCGTTGCGTATTTGTCTGTATTAATCATCATAAATGTTTTCAAGATGCTATATAACTTTAAAAAAAAACACAATTTGAATGAAAAGGTGTGCAGTTCATTTTTCAACAATCAGTCGATTTCGCAAGACATATAGATTATGCATAGAACTTTCTAATAGAAATCATTTATCGTTAATTGAACGTATTGAAAGAAGCTTCGCAAGCAATCGCTCGTTCAATTATTCTACACGTCAAATGTATTGTGTACTGAAAGAGGTTCCATTAATACCTTTATAAATAAGATGGTACCTATATAATTATAATAAACGAGCAAAGGAAATTGAATGTTAATTTCAAACAAGATATGCAATACGACTGCAGATAAAATTACACGACATAACACAGTATATTATAGTATTTCAATTAAAACAAATAGTTATTAATGTTCAAACACTCAAATTTTATAGACCAAAGAATTTTCGAGGTTACCACTGAACATATTTTTACGATATATTCTATGAATATTACTTAACTTCTTAAGGCTAAGCTGCCAAATTAGATAATTCACGTCATTTAAAATAGGACCGTATGCGTGCAAGCGTTTAACTCCAAGGACGGACATGGGATGCCTAGTAAAACCATTACCTGCGCGTAGTCACGTCTATAACCCAAATAGAAAAATATTCTTTTAACACTAGCAATTTTGCAATCATTTAGAATCACACAAATTCAAATTCAAATCATTTATTAAGTAATTAGGCCCCTAAGGGCACTTTTACACGTCATTTTTACAATGTTTTTATCATCTTAAGATTCTACCAGTGCTTCGGAAAAGCCCACTGACCTGAGAAGAAGCACCAAGAAACTCAGCGTAGATCTTTTATTATATTTTTTTTATATATATTATTTACAAATTGCAAGTAACAATATAGTAGACACAATTTAATACATCATAACCCTAGTGCAAAATCCTTACCTATACTATAAGGTATAAGTAAGGCACGTTCAATCCCGGGTACCACATACTCTACATGTGAGGGACCTCCCGAGCGCGGGGCGCGGGTGCGCCGCGGACCAAGTCCAGTGAATTAGCATAAAGTTGTATGTTGTTGGACACCAACAAATGCCCTTATCTGGCCGCTACTCGGAGTCGCCGAGATTGCCCCGAACACCGCACTTAATTGGTCATCAATATTCGACCTAATAACGCAGTACGGAACGGAGAAAGTTTTACTGTAAAAATATACATTCACTGTATAATTTGTAACAAAATAATTTGATCTGTTTATCTTTAATTAAATTATGAGTTATTATATTACAGTTATTTTTTAGATTATTTAATTTTAATGTAACTAAAAGGATCTAAAGTTTATTGTTTGCAAAGTGGGTAACATATAGATTATAATAGATAAGTCCTAAGGAAGTATTATTTGCAGTGCAGTGTAGGTATAATGATATCAAAGCAATAATAATTATCAATCACAACTAGTCGTTACCTATCAAAGTTAATACGATTTTCTGCAAATACATAAAATAATAAGCAATTTATTTTTGATATTTTTTCGGTTGATACATGCCGAAAGAGGCAGCTATCTCAGAACAAGGTGGAAAATCCAGTTAGAGAAAATGCATTAACTACACGTCCCCTAAACGTATAACGCGTCAAAATATTTTGTTTTTAAGTTTCGGAAGCAATAAAAAAAACATATTTACTGGAAAACCGTAATGAATACATATTTGCAAAAATTTCACCATTTCACCACAACATGTTTAAAAGCTGACGATACACGACAAGAACAACGCAAAACAAAAACAATTACGAACGTTGTTTACGTGCGTTAAAAAAGTCAACATTGCACTTTGTCCCGAACATTCACAATTTACGAACACACTCAAAGTTGTTTGCTTAACAATTACGAACATGCTTTGGACAGCGTCCTTAAAGGGTCGTGATTTTAAGGTTTTTATTGCTAATATCTTTTCGCCTTCGATATACCAGTAGTTAGCAGATGACTCAGATTATACAAGTAGTTAGCAGATGAGGCATGTGCATCAGAATTTTTTATTTTGTTTTATGGTGTTATCAGGAATTTTATTAAAGCATATGCTGCTGGTGTGTCGTTAAATAAATAAAAATGACTCATTCACGCCATGAAGGTACATATAACGGAATTTTACTCGTATTTACTATTACGAAGTTCATACGAATTATCCTGCCATAAACCGATTTAAATAAAAAAACGATACCTGTTTGAACAGGCCGGCAATATAATGCCGACTCACGGGATCTCTTGTCAGTTGTTATTCTATATAGACGTGACTTCTCTTCAAGTGGATAACTTTACCGTGCCCGCATAAAAAGTTCCAGCACTTTATCGTTCCCGTACCCATTGATTCTCCCGCTCTTTCTTAATTAAGATGTAGGCAGAACGGCGCATGTCCGCTAACGAGGCGCGGACATCTGCCGCGCTGCCTCCGTGCCTGCCTAGTAATTATACGTAGATAACGTGTTTAATGGACGATCGCGTTCGACTTTAATCAATTAAGGCGAATCGCAAATAATTGCTCGCATAACTCATTTAAAATCGAATGACTCGCTCTGCTTTGCGGTTTGCGACACTTTGTTTAATGAAAATTTGATATTAACTAGTTACTGGACAAATTTGATATTAACTAGTTACTGGACAAATTTTCCGAAATGATTTTTGATTTATTTATTTCGACATAAAAAATGTACACCATATAATTTAGGTATGGCGATTACATTTATTCACACCATTTAATTAAATTTGAAGTCACAACTAACCTTTTAGTAACACGCACTACCACAATCAAAATGATTTAAACGAGTTCTTCGATTCTCTGTACGACTTCTCAAACGACATCGCTTTAGAGTCGTTACTTATAAAATATATTCTAATTTAATTCATACGACACAATATGGCGTACTCATTAATCCGCCATTAATCTTGCGGAATCACTTAACGAGTTGCGCGGATTAGCTTCCTGCGAAAAAGGTAAAAAAGTTTTCGCGGTCGTTAGCATAAACGCGGCAACCCTTTTGTGGGCGAAAATTAAATATTGTAATAGGGCCGGAGTTAGGGATTTCGGAGAGGACCAGACTGTAACGACATTGCTAAAATTTTTATCACATTTATTTGGATTATTCAGAATATAACATTATTGATGAATAATAAAACACGAATCTAATCAATTTCGTATTTGAACACGTATGATAATAACACTGTTTATTTAATAATTGTAATACTGTTTTCAAAAATATATCTTACTAGCTTTTGCCCGCGGCTCCGCCCGCGTGAATTAGTTTTTCCGGAGTAAAAGTCCCGCTTTGTATTTTCCCGCGATAAAAAGTAGCCTATGTGTTAATCCAAGACATGATCTACCTGTGTGCCAAATTTCATCGAAATCCGTTCAGTAAGTTTTGCGTGAATGAGTATATCATATTAGTAGGATTAGTAGGATCATGCATAGCTTTTTCAACATAGAGTTTATTTCTTCAATATTTTAATTAAATTAAACGCGATCATCTCCGGAACTAGAGCTACCTCTTACACAAAAAACATAACATGTAATAGTCACAAATTAAATCAAATAACCAATAAAGCCCTCGTCACAGCACCTGGCTCCATTTCTCTGAGGTCATAAATATCGCTGAACTTGTTAAATATTGGAGCTGTAACGTCGCAGTCCGCGGCTAATCTTTTGTCGCACCGGCAACCTTAAACGGATGATAAACTGCCGCGGCAACCAAACGTCAAACACTATACAATATTAATGAAATAAACGTTATATTTCAGCATCAATTTGTTCGCGGGTTTATCAATTTGCATGTTATTTTTTCAAATTTGGAATTAGGAGTTCTTGTTGGAAATGGAATTTTTATTTAAAAGATCAAGTAAATAGACTTACAGGTAAATGATGAATAAAAAATCAGAATGATATATTTTCGTAACTTGTAGAAAGAAAAAAGAAAGAAGTTTATTGTAGTAACATTTAAAAAAAAAGCATAAAATCCTACATTATAGAGATCTAAGATGGGTTTTATTAAACTTATAATAATTTCGAACTAAACTCCGTTATACCTTTAACAAATTGTATATCCCTGTTTATTTTATAAATAGTAATTATAACCATGCATTTTTTCAATAAATGAAGTCCAGCGGTCCGTGGTATATTGTATAAGCTGGTGATGATGATATTGATATTACTCATAGTAAAGATCCAATCTACGTACACTATTACGCATGTAAAAAGGTTTTTAGAATATAATAAAAAGCATAGTTTTTCCTCTTAATAACTAAGTCAGTATGTAATATGAATAATTTCGATTTATTCGAGTCAGATAAAATAGCTAACTGCAAATCTCTGAATACAAAGAAATTCGAAATTCGAATGCATACATTAATGCCAACTGCCAAAGGACCGCTTGCCATTCAGCCAGTCTACATCATGAGCGCTACCTGCGGGAACGAAGCCGACACGCTTCGTTACCGAATTTGTGGAACGGCTTCCAAATTTGAAATATTAAACTTTTTATCTGGCCTTTAAAAACTTTCTTGCACAAAGGTTGTCAAGTATTATATTGAATAAAAAAATGTGTTTAAAACATTTCCGTTGTCGACAATAGTACGGCAGAACTAAAAAAAGACATAAATGAATACTTTTTAACGAATGTCATTCACACATCAGCTTGGTTGGCAACAGTAAGAATTAAGATAATACCAATAAACGAAGATTCCTACAGATGGCGAATACCGCTAGAACATAAATAGTAATTTACAAACAAAATTAATGAAATAATTGGATTGGTAGATGTCTTAAATAATTATAAACAAATTGAGGAAGTTAGTTTTATATTTTTTATAATAACAAATGTTTCCATACACTATAACAATATTCAAAATAAGTATTATCATCATTTAAAATATAAGTCCGAAGGCAAAGTTTATAACAGAGAATTATTTAAATTCTATAGAACGCACGTAAAATTTTTGATTAAATCTGCTTATGAGCTGCATATCAAAACTTTAGAACGTAACATCACGAGTGACCCGACTAAATTCTGGCAGTATATTAAAAACAAACGGAACACTAAATACACATCCTATGAATACGTATATAATGACGAGAAAGTAATGGGGCAGCAGGCTACAAATGCCTTTGCAAGCTATTTCAGTTCGGTTTTTCATGCAGGCATACCCCAGTTAGACGTTCTCGTAGCCCAACAAGACAGTGGTAGAGATCGTGTGGCTAGTGCTGCTAGAGTAGTTATTGACAGTGTCTGTTCAGCGGAGCTTCGACTTGCAATTCGCCGCCTAAAACCTAGCTCTGCTGCTGGTCCTGATGAGATCCCACCTTTCTTAGTCAAGGACTGTTTCCCGGTGCTGGAAGAGCCGCTTTTGTACCTGTACAACCTTTCTCTAAAGACATCGACCTATCCGAAGCAATGGAGAATATCCAGAGTAACACCTGTCCCTAAAGACAGTGTGACCAAAAATGTTACTACGTACAGACCGATAGCGGTACTTTCTGTATTTGGTAAGGTGTTTGAGACTATTATTGATCACAGTATAAGACAGCAAATAGCCGTACGAGTTGCTGACGGGCAACACGGATTTAGAGCGAATCGGTCGACAGCAACGAACCACATCAACTTTATTGACTTGGCAACAATCGAAATGGATGCCGGTAGACAGGTGGACTCTGCTTATTTCGATTTTAGTAAAGCGTTCGACATAGTGGACAACGATATCCTCCTTTCTAAAATGGCGTTTTTGGGTTTCACGCCAAAGCTACTCCTTTTTTTTGCATCTTATCTACGGGATCGAATGCAATACGTACGTTTGAACGGATATGAGTCTGATTCTTACTATACAAGATCTGGCGTGAGTCAAGGTAGTTCGTTGGGGCCGTCTTTATTTATCATTATGATCAATGATCTGCCGAAGGTAGTCAATACTGCACACTGTCTTCTTTTTGCAGATGATTTAAAATTGTTTCTTGGCGTAAGCGGTCCTGAAGACTGCATAGCCTTGCAAAATGACATAGATGCAGTTTTTGATTGGAGTGTGGAAAATCGGCTTAATTTTAATATAGCTAAATGTAAAGCTATAACATTTTCTCGAAAGCGCAAACCGTTACAATTTGGCTATCATATTGGGGGTAAATTGATAGATCGGGTTGAAAAAATTAAAGATTTAGGAGTAATATTGGACTCTCGATTGAACTTTCAACAACATATTTTGTCAACCTGCGAAAGGGCCAATAAAATTCTGGGCTTTGTTATGAGGGTTTGTTCTGCTTTTAACGGTTGTAGAGCAGTAATAACACTATACAAAGCGTATGTGCGTAGTATACTGGAATACAACGCGATAGTGTGGTACCCGTACCAGAGTATGTATACCTTGTTAATCGAGCGAATTCAAAGAAAATTCGCTCGATATTTATTCAAACGCATGTATGGATATTACCCATATTTATATCCATCTATGTATGTGTCGGGTATGGTAGGATTAAACACTTTGGAGTACCGACGCAACCTGTTGCTCTTGATACACTACTATCATCTCCTTACCAACAAAGTAGACAACCCTGCAACACTCGAGCGGATTGGTATTGCGTGCACTCCAGCTCGGTTTTTGGTTAGTGACGAGAGTGAGGTGGGCCCGCGTAGGCGCAGGAATCCGTTCTCATTGCCGCGGGGTGTGCGCACACGCCGCGCCGCGTCAGCACCTACTGCCCGGGCGGTCACACTTCTCAATGCCGTGCACGCTCATCACACAGATCTAGATATATTTTATGATAAACCTTGCCATGTTTACAATAGGATTAAGTTATTTTTAGAAACGCTGTAAAATATTGCTTAGTTTAATTAAGTATTAGAAATAGTTTTAGTTATCTTGTTATTTGTTAAAATTTTATTGTTATTAGATTATTATACTTAGATTATATTGTTAGATGTAAGTGTTTTGGCCAAGTGCTGTAAACTTTCATTGAATAAATAAATAAATAAATAAATAACTATTTAAATATAATAGGTACAGGAAAGAAATAATCGCTTTACCTAAGTATAGTTTGTGATCATGTGTTTGTCTTAATTCTTTTGCGACTGGCATTCTCTAGTTATTTTGAGCGCGGAAAATAACCAATAACCATACAGTCTAATTAACAATATCATAATAAATTAATAAACACAGTCTACTGTACCAGCATTGTTATTGAAATCAATGGTAAAACCCTTGATAAAGAGTTTTAGCTATATTTATTTAGGTACTAGGTACATAAAATTTTAAGGAAAAAGTGAATGGATTCGCTAAAAGTCAAGTATTGTTTTTTTTTTTCGCAATTTCTGATACACCTGCAACTGACTAACAAATCATATTTAATAATATAATAATAAACTATTTAAAATCGAATCTAGAAGATCACTATTTTTATGCGAAAGTGTAGTTTATGCTCTCTTTCCGTTCAGCGGTTTCTGCGTTTATATCTATCATACATCCAAACATTCAAACTTAAAGAATGGCATTTATTATATTAGTAAGGCTTGGCTGTGGCCCAGGCATTGCTGACGTCCATAAGCGACGGTGACCACTTACCATCAGGTGGGCCGTTAGATAGTCTGCCTTCGGAGACAATAAAAAAAATTAGTAATATGTCATAAAAGTATTTTTATTTTATTTCATTTGGGTGGCTCACAGCTATAACAATAAAAACTAAATACCATAAGCCAATCACGAGCCACCACAGACTGATGTAGTGTGTTAAATTACAATTTATTTAGTCTAGTTACCTAAAAAGTACTTAAGTAACTTACATTAAGTTAAATATATGGTTAAAGTATTGTTTTATCATATGCAACTTTTTATTATATGTACTGATTTATTAACTTTTTTAATGTTCATTTTACCTATTTGTCACGAAACCAATTTAATAGCCTATGTGATCAATAAAAAAAAAACAGAAATTTATTTCATCTGATTCTATAATCGAATATCCAACTATCCATTGCTCACCGCTTTCCTAAAAAACTCTAAGAAATACTGACGGAAGAACATTACTCAGATCAAAAGAAGCATATATGCTAATCCAAGGTCTATCTGCGCACCTTTGATAAATTATAAACCTAGATAGAGTGACGCGCTGCAATGAAACTAAAACAAACAGGACAACTTTTCTTAAGCTAGTATGCGTGACAGCTTTGTCATACGCTATCGCTGCATCATTCTGCGTATCCTCGTGTGCGCGCATAATGATACCAGTTATTACATGGTTTCTATTAAAATGGGGAGAAAATTATATCCATGAAAAACAACAAAAAATAATTCACTCGGACTCATTTAGTGGACAACTGTTGGCCTCTATTTTTTTCGACGCGTTTGAAACGTTCAGTGTCTATCTAGGTATATAATTAATCAAAGCTGCGCACTAAACATAAAATTTATTCAACACCTTCAATTACTAGACATTACGAGACTTAACATCTAATGCCTCAGGATGATGAACGCAGTTCAGTGCCATATAATACTTGGTAATTCAAAGTCCTTGGTCACGTAGCACGTTGCTACTATATCAAGGAAGAGGTGACACAACGCATGCCGTAAACAGACCAATAATTGGACAAATATCCTCAACATATGTGATAACTCGAAATGTTTTCCAAAATTATTTCGAGGGATACCCAGTTTCGTCGGTTTTCACAAATTTTAATTGCTATTTATAAATACGTATCCTGTTTTCATGCGTTGAAATATAATAATCCTTTAACAAAGTTATTTTGATTAGGGAAAACAGTTATTCCCAAACGTGTAAAAATTGTTTGTTACGAATTTATCGTAAATTCCCAAGAAAATATTGTTAGTCAACGTCGATCACTAATTTGCGGTTAATATTCTCGCATTGTAATGTGGTAACAAAGGATACTATTGCATAGTTCCATACCTTCCCAAAAGGGTACCCACGTATTTTTGCTAGCAAAATTAGTGTATCAGAGGATGCATTGACAAAACTTGAGAAGGGTATGCCACAGTGATTGGGGCATTTGGAGAGGATGGATGATAGGAGACTGTTGATGGAAGAGTCTGTAGAGGTCCACCGCACCGAACCTTCAAATATCAGACATCTGACATTCTGGGTAAAGGTCAATAGTACCCCGAACCGGCGGGAATGCATTAAGATTGATGAAGGTGGAGGAAGCAAAATAAGTGTGCCAGAATCGAACAAAGTGGCAATCCATAGTCTCTGCCTACCTCACGGGATAGAAGTGTAATACTATGTATGTAGAATTAGTGTGCACTATTGTATTGCGTTTATAATTAGTAGGTACATACATAAACCGACTTAACTAATAACTAGGCGTAACGAACGAAATATAATGTTATGCAGTGCTTTGTTATTCAAACTCGTCACGCTGTTAGTATTCTTTATTACACTTACCAAGAAAATTATCCATCTCGTCATTCAATAAAAAAAAAACAAATTTTTTGGTGCGTAAATTAAAGATAGTCAATTGTTTATAATGTAGAAAGTGTTAACTCTGAGTTAGAAAACTACATCATTATTAATCTAAAACATGGATCGGGGTTGTATATCATGGGCAATATCTACTTATAGTCCAGCTAATCTGGCTTTTGGAATTGTTAGGTATACCGAGATGTCTCCGTTCCAACTTCCCGAATTATATTATCTACTTATTAGTACATCAATCAGGGTTAAAGCTGAGAACAAGCAGGCTACAAAGAAGTTCTCTCTACATTTAAAAAAATGTCGAAACGAAACTCCTCTAAGAACCACTAAGCCGCACCATCACAAGTTAATCTCCATAGCAAATTAGTAGCAGGATGTGACCGTGCGGCACGGGTCACCACAACGGCACTACTGAGCAGACGGGGGCGGCGCGGAACCACTGACCCGTGACACTTGGCGCCGGTTTTTTACACGATAGGGTCTGATAAACCCTTGGTTCCCGAAATAGGAAGCTCCGATAAACTCAAGAAACCATTATGCAAAACGGTTTCGATAATTAAGTAGAACATTTTGGGGAATTGTCATTTTAAGGATATGGATTTTTATGTATTTAATTTGCCGTTTTCCTGCTTTTGGTATATGCTCTGGAAATAATGGCAAAAGAAAGCTTTAAGTAGACCGCAAGGAAGGTCTTCGGCCTGCAATAGAACGCCTGTGGCTGATAATGACGATTGTTTTTTGTTAAGTAAAAGTCTTGTTTATTCAGTGAGGTGATGTTGACAGTCTAAAGCCAAAAGTACACTTTTAAAATATCGCATATATTCATACTTATTCAACAAATTAGTGGTCTTTTGGAAAAAACAGGTTATCATGTAACAGTCACTACAGCGATCTAAGACAAATGACATCACCCGTTAATAATATTTGAAAATATTTGGAGGAAATTATGGAGAACATATTATAGTCTTAGCAATAGGTATATAAACCGCAATACTTGATAAAGTTCCTGGAAAAATATTATTTGTTTCCATTTATAATTTTCAAACTTATACTCTGTGTAGTTGTTTTAAAAATGTAATTTAAATACCCAACAGTCCTATTTTGCGTTGTCCTGACAAAAATATTCCAGTTTTTATTGGTACCATAAAATTCTCTGGAATACCTCGTAAAATGA
Source organism: Sphinx pinastri (assembly GCA_947568825.1). Lineage (NCBI taxonomy): Eukaryota > Metazoa > Arthropoda > Insecta > Lepidoptera > Sphingidae > Sphinx > Sphinx pinastri. Next base: position 13,962,684 of record OX387624.1, on the reverse strand, counting down.
GAAACATAACTTCTTATGAGGCGGCGCTCGGCGTTTTTTCTATGAAATTTGTTCCAAAGTGTCAAGATTCATTGACGCATAATTAGCAAAGGGACACATTTTCATAATTAGGCGCTTGTTTTTGCCGACATTTTGTTTTTTGTCGGCTGTCATATGTTTAATTTATTGCCTCGGTAATTATCGGTATGCAATACGAACTTCTACCATACCATACCAGCCCTATATTATATACTGCCCACTCCTGAGCACGGGCCTCCTCTACTACTGAGAGGGGTTAGGCCTTAGTCCACGAACGAACTTTTACGATTTAAATATTAGTCGTGTGTATAAAATTGCTTCTGCTTTAAAACTTTATTCATATTTTTGTGTATTGGGTATTGATATTCTTAGATTTATTATGAAGTTAATCCTACCTATTTAACATTACTTTCATATCTAAAGAAATATAGTACACCTCTAATTCTACAAGCTTAAGTCGAGACAAGCCTACCGCAATATTGAGAATTGGAATACTGGGCAGTATGTGAATTTTGGATCGAAAACTTACTCCAAAGTAAATTACATAATTAAAACCTTATGATAATAAATAACAAAATATTATTATTAACACGGTTGCCTAACTAATTTTGACATTGAATACTAGACCTTATGTGTCCAAGTCCTAACCGATGATATACATAAAATTTTTATATCTCGTTATATTGCCATACACCCTCCGTCAATAAGACACTAAATAAGTCCGCCGGTGGTCCATCCCACTACAAGATTAACTATTAAAAGTAATAAAATACATTAAGTAATAATAAAGAAGAAGCATTGGCGTATAGGCGTTATAAAAATTAATAAATCCTAAAAATCCCATTAAAAATTACCCAATATATTAAGAATGTTTGAATATGTGAATGGATCGCGTAAACTTGAATGGTGGATCATTAAAATCAAATCCTATAAGTAATGGCATTCGTACAGGTGTGGACTAGGAGGGGGGTCGAGCAACGTGGGAAGTAAACAGATGGACTCAATGGATTTTTTAAAGTACGTTGTGTTAACAAATTGGTATTGGCTTGATTAAAATATTCGCATATTTTAACAGTCGATATTTAAAATTTCTAACAAATAATTCGTCATCATATGATTTCCTTAACATGTAAATTTAGCAATAATTTGTCAAAATGAATGCAATAAATACGAGCAACGTACAATAAAATTAGTTAATACCTACCATTAATTCAAATGTTTTCAATATTGTTTTTTGGACCCAAATATAACATTTGATACACATTACCCGTACCGCCATCTTGAATCAGTCCCCTCGAATAATACCCAATACGCGCCTGTGAAAAAAATCTAAGCTCTATAAAATGCATTGTTACATAACATTTAGGAGTTATTTGTAATAAATTATAGAATAGTTCCGTGCGAGAGCAACAAATAAATCCTTAATAAGGTGTCGTTAAAGTTTATTATTTAGTAACTGACTCCACTTAAGGCTATTGTTATTTTTTATATTTAACAGCTGTTATGTTTGTGGACACGTATATGGGGAAAGCTGACATAAAATGGAACTATGGAGATTATTAGCCCGTCAAGTAATATTTTTTCATATAATTATCTAAAACATACTAGTGTGCTTGTAGTGCCAACTTGATTATTAATTTACTGTTACTAAAAAAATCTCTGATACGAAATCAGTGGTAGTGTAATACCAACAATTTTATTCGTTTTTCCGGGTTAAAAGTCCAGCTTTATATTTTCCCGGGATAAAAAGTAACCATATCCTTCCCAGGATCTCAAACTATCTCCATACCAAATATCGAAATCGGCTCCGTAGTTCCTGAGATTACTTCCAAACTTTACCTTTTTATGATATTAATATAGCTAAAATGGAGCCTATATTTTAAGTTAGGCCTTTTTTTTTATTGCCTTTGTAGGCAAACAAGCGAGCGGTCCGCCTGATGGTAAGCAGCATCCGCCGCCCATGGACTAAAGCAATGCCAGAGGCACAGCCAAGCCGTTGCCTACAGGGAGGTGAGCACTCTTTTTAAACCTCGTTTGAAGAAGGACAAGTCATAGCGCTCGGGAAACACCGATGCAGGGAGTTCATTCCAAAGCTTGCACGTGCGCGGCAGGAAAGACCGTTGAAAACGCACCGTGCTACTACGGATGGTACGGTGGTTCGATGGTAAAAAGGCGAGGCGGGCACCATATTAAACAGTTCCTCAGAGCACTCCCCATGGAAGAGGCGGTAAAATACACAGAGAGAACCAATGTCCCTCCGCATACCCAGCGCCTCAACTCTGTCCGTGAGGTTGGGATCATCGACGATGCGAAGTGCCCGTCGTTGTAAGGAGTCAAGTGGGTTAAGCATGTGTTTGGGTGCCCCTGCCCAGAGGTGTGAGCAGTACTCCATGTGCGGCCGGACTTGCGCTTTATAAAGCGCCAGTCTGTGGCCGCACGTGAAGTATCGCTTGGCTCTGTTCAGGATCCCCAACTTTTTGCTAGCCAATTTGGCTTTGTCCTCCAAATGACTCCTAAACTGGACGTCACTCGCAGTTTCGACGCAGGCCTCTTGCAATACATCCATAAAAACTGCATTAAATTCTATGTATTAGTTTTTGCGTGATGCGAGTACAGACAGACAAAATTTCTAACAAGTAAAAACTTTTATTTTGGCTTTTCTTGCTCTAATCAATGCCCACCATATTATGCATTGCATTGCAAATATCTATAATGAACAGACAAAGGCCTGTTACAATGTTCTTACCTATATATGCAGATATTATAGATTCATTTTAGAATTCAATATTACGTTTAGTTATTAAATGCTACCTACTTCTTAACATAAATTAGAACATTAAGATATCCGTCTAATAAGTATAAAAACTTACATACAATTAATATGCCTAGAATTCCGTTATTTGATAAAAATAATCTCAACTATTTTTTACCTCAAAATTAAATCCACTCCTATATTTCATCTGAAACGTGCACATATACTACACGCTATGACAATATTTCACAGTTTATAGTGCATCAAGCGGTGCTACTGTTGATCCCAGTTATTTAATAATATTCAACTACCAACGACCGCTGATTGTTGACCGCTGTACTAGTTGGCACTGTTGGAGTAACGTAGTGGTTATGGGTACGGTGAACCATGAAAGTATCTGCATATGTGTACCAATGAACTGGTTTATAAGTATTTGATTAAAATCTGCAACTAATGAACTAATATTATGACTACAATTAAAAAGTAAGGGACAAGGTGCGTCATTTTTTGCAATCAAAATTAAAAACGATACTTCGTTAGTAACAATCTACTTAATTTAATTTTGAAAGCTTTTCCTCGAATGACAATAATGAAACAAAATAAAACATGTCATACATTAGTATAGTTTTGTATATAATAGTGAGTTTATAAACGACACGCCACAGCAGTTGTTACCATAAATACAACGTACAATCTCATTTACCTCTAAATATTCGTGTTGATTGCAATGCAATGCAATCAGCCCTGTATTATATACTGCCCACTGCTGAGCACGAGCCTCCTCTACTACAGAGAGGGGTTAGTCCACCACGCTGGCATAGTGCGGGTCCGCAGACTTCACATACTCTCGAGATTACTATAAAAACTACAATTGTGACCATACTCTATTGACAACACTATTCAAAATTATCCGCCATAAAACAGCTGAATATTATTTGAAATGTACTCCATTAACAGACATTTAAAATTATCCTCCATAACTTCTTAATGTACTTTTCATTGATATTTTCATTCAAACAGCACCATTTATACCAAGAAATAAATAGCATGTAAAGTACCCTTTAATTTCAAATAAAACCATGAAATTATGAATGAAGTGCAAGCCAATCTCCGGAGACACCCTCAACCCTTGCCAATGAATGGATTTCACACAATCATTCTCCCATTAACTCAATGTACCGAAATCATTAACAAACACTCACTTTACAGACATGCCGACGCCTTTACACTTTCTAAACTGAATTTGATTTTATTCTTTTATTCGGAGAGCTGGGACAGACTTAGGAATTTTATTTGGGGATCAATTTTAGTAACTGACTCCCTTTGGTAGAGTAGTACGGTAGAGTGAATCTACTACATTTGATGGTAGTTGCAATAACGTCCAGATAAAGCCCCGACTGATGATTTTTTGAGTATTCTATACATACTTACTAGTTTAAGTTATTAATGGTTCTGTATAAATTACAAAATATAGTTTACTAACTTTTGCCTGCGGCTCCGCCTGCGTGAATGAGTTTTCCCGGGATAAAAGTCCCGCTTTATATATACCCGGGATAAAAAGTAACTTATGTGTTAATACATGTCATGATCTACACGTGTGCCAAATTTAATCGAAATCCGTTAAGTAGCTTTTGCGTGAAAGAGTAACAAACATACATACATCCATACTTACAAACTTTCGCGTTTATAATATTAGTAGGATTTATACGATGGCAAAAGGTAAATGAAAATCTCGTAAAATATTACCAAGGCGATGTTTTATTTGTGTATTCCTTGTAGGCGGACAAAGAACAGACACGCTTTAAATTAATACATGTATTAAGTAAAACCTATATTACTTTCAAAGTAATATGAAATATTGCATGACCTACTTGTCAGAAATACGGCTCGAAATTTTCAAAAACTTTAGTATCGAAGAACTCGGGTCCTTATTAACCCTTTCTAAGTCCATCTCTGCCAAACAACCCATTGACACAGCAACTGTGAAATTCTAAACACAATTAATCTTTAAATCATATCATTAGTGAACTATCGTATTTACTGAGGAGCTTACTTCATTTTCTCTCTCTTTAAGTCTCATTTCAATGATTAATCGATGGCTGTTGATAAATGATTTTGTGAAGCGTTGAAAAGAGCTGCCGAGCATGTGTGTAGACGTTTTGGATATTCTTTACAATTTTAGAAGTCATTCATGATTATTAATGATTTGAGATAGTTTTGGATGTTATGTAAAGTTGTTGATTGAATGTAACGTGATGTAAGGTTTATTGAATTCAATTAGGCTTAATGTCAAGTGACAAACGCTATGGGTGGCTCTTTTTATATAAATTTATTCATTAGGCAATGAAATACATGGTTACTACTAATTCATTAATATTAAGAACCGATTTAATCCATAAATTTCAAAGTCAAATAACATTAATTCCATAGCTCATAGCAAAATACATATAGTCTGTATTTAAAAAAATTAAATACAAGGTTATTAATAGTGGAAAAGGTGCTTATGGTGCCTTAAACCATAAACCATACACAGGTGCAAATATTTTTATTGTAAAATGACAAAAATAAAAAAAAAGTAAAATTCCATATCAAATACTATGTTACCATACATCGCTGCAATAAAGAAAAGAGTGTATGACAAATATGATTGAATTTGAACCCGAATCGAGCGGTAGCGACCCCTCATTTTATTAGCTTAGTTGACTCCGTTAAACTTAGTTAAGCTCCAGGGGTTATTCGGATGAGATGGATTACGGTGAAATATAAAGAACCAAGGAATATATATTTTTTTTAATCATCGAACATCAACATGGAGTTACGTTTTAATGTCTATTGTTTGCGATATGTAATGCTTTAGACTTTATCAAGATGTGGGAATTTCCAACCGAACAAAGTGGAAACGATAATACATATATAAGACTTCTTACAGAATTACAGAATATTATATTATAGTTCAGTATACGAAGCACAACTGTTACAGTTATCAAACATTCTCAATAGATTATATATATAACAAAATAACGAATAAAATACCGTTTAACTAAATTTCAAAATAACTAAAGTACAAATGAAAATCTTTTTATTAAATTTTTTTTATGGCATTGAAAGACGAGACGAGCATGCCGTTCGTCTGATGGTAAGCGATACGACCACCCATAAACAGTAGCAACACCATCCAGCACCATGAGTTACAAAGTACTGTGTGGCATTCCACTGCGCTCCTCATCCTGAGACATAAGATGTTAAGTCTCACTATGTCCTGTAGTTACACTGGCTACAATGTCCTTCAAACCGAAACACTACAGTGCATGCTCACTGCTGCTTGGCGGTAGAAATAGACATTGCGGTGGTACCCACCCAGAGGGACTCTTACATATGAGAGACCTACCACCGGTAGATCTTGCATAAAGCCATCCCCGAATCCCCAAACCGCAGCCCTAAGGATGATAATATGGAAAAATATCGCATAACAAGGGGCGAGCGTCGGGACGCCTGCATGAGGGCGCTTATTAAATCACCACCGACATCTATTACCATATGCTTGTACTACCAAATCTGTAAATGATCTTTGTGGTATATTCATTTACTAGCTTTTGCTCGCGGCTCTGCCCACGTGAAGTTTTTCCGGGATAAAAGTAGCCTATGATATCCTTTCTAGGGTCTCAAACTATTCCATACCAAATTTCATCGAAATCCGTTCAGCAGTTTCGGAGATGTGCAGTTATAAACAAATAAAAAATAGACAGACAGAAAATAATTATAAAAGTTGCTGATTTGTTTCCATTACTCTTCTTTAAGTAAGAAAGGGGCTGATTCTTTTATATCACATTTCTTTCTATGTACAGACACACCGGGTTCTACTGCTTTATAGTATAGATAGATAATTCAAATTTGTTTAGAGTTTTATGAACATTTTCCGAGTTTGGTTGATTGAGAATATAAATAGTACTAAATATAAAATAGTCTTTAAATTTATTACGCAATTCTATTCTCTCCAATACCGGAGAAAAATCCCCAAATTAAATAGAAAAATGGCGCACGTGATAAATTACACTCAAACTATACAACGTGACAAACAAGGTTTAACTCCAAAAATTAAAAATAAATCTCCTGCCTTCGGAGAGCTTTTATTACTATCAAATATTGTCAGATTTTTAATGCTAATAACACTAGTAACTACTGGCTACTATCTGTGTTACTAGATGTTACCCATAAACCCAAGTAATACTTAAAACTAATCTTAATATATATAAATCTCGTGTCACAATGTTTGTCCTCAATGGACTCATAAACCACTTAACCGATTATAATAAAATTCGCACACCATGTGCAGTTTGATCCAACTTGAGAGATAGGATAGTTTAAATCTCAAATTATAGTCGCAATTTTAATTTATTGCTAATTATTTGTCTGTTATTATTTGACAGTCACAATTATCTTAACTCCAAATGATTCTAACAGATGTCGATACCTTTCGACTGGGTTGAGTAAGTAATCAATAGATGGCGCTGCTATGAATGATTCTAACAGATGTCGATACCTTTCGACTGGGTTGAGTAAGTAATCAATAGATGGCGCTGCTATGGTAAATCTACGAACGTGTCATATAAGCTACATTTTAAGCGGGACTTTTATACCGGGAAAACTCATTCACGCGGGCGGAGCCGCGGGCAAAAGCTAGTTAATTATTAAAAACCTAATTATTCTATCATATTTGTATGTTTTATCGTTTTTATAAAATATGAAGATTATAAAAAGCCATCCTAATACTTCAAATTCAACTAACATCTAAACTATTGTATTCAATCATAACCTATTTAAAATCACATACGAGATAAATTGGCAGTTTAATATAATCGACAATAAACAATTTAATATTGTGGAATCATTGTGCATTACATTATACTGTGCGGGCATTACCGAGGGGTGCTTATAGAAATGCGTTTATACCAATAATCTTTTGTCACGGCCGCTTTGGTTTGTTCAATTTAGACGCGCGTTCCGTTTCACGGAATGTTTTATATGTTACTGTCATGACACGAAAGAGTTCGGGGTGTTTTAACGGATCTATTTTCGCTTCATAATGGAGGAAAAGAAAAGTAGCCTACATTAAGTTTGAACGTGTCATAAATTATGTGTAGAATTGGTGTTTAACGTTTTAACTTTGTTATGAGATGGGTAAAACGATCATAGGGAAATGGAACTGCGACGAAGGACCGACATAACGTTAAAATGTCTTTCAATTAATATTTTTAGCGTTCTAATACGTTTCCTGGTTTATAAATAATAGACAGAAATTAACAAAAAAGGGTATCAAAGTGAATATGAAAATAAAATATTCATAATATGTGAATATATCATTACCAACCTTCTGCATGTATCCCAGTTTTCCACCTTAAAATCGGCATATCATACTTTTGACACATATTGCAACAGGATCGGACATACCTTTAGAACAGAACAAAGATAAGAGCTGTACACCCGTTTACGTGATTGATGTTGACAATTTTATTTCGAACAAACTATGACATAAAAGCTCTCTCAAAGTGTTGCTAGACTTGAAGATCAAAAATAGAACCACTAGATCGCAACCTAATGAGTCCATATACGTTACTTACTACCTACAAGGGAGCAACATATTTATAGAACATCTAAGACAATAAAAGCTAATTTGAACAAAATGCGGTTTTCCTTATTTCTTGGAAATAATGATTGTCGCTAACTACTGACTAATAACATTCACGCTGTAATCCACATGAAAACTACATAAATAACAGCAAAACAGGATAAAACATGGTTAAATTTAGATTATTTATTAATTACTGAAACCGTTATTTATGACGGTAATTATTAATATTATTCTTTTCCGTTAATTATTTAAGTCCTACGCCAATTATTTTTTATCAGAACATAATAATAATTGAATTTCCTGGCGAGATAACGAAGTTGTTATAATAAAATAATTAACTACAACTAAGTATAAACACGGCCCAAGCTGTAAATATGTTGCAAAAGGGCTTAAAGTACCCGACGTATTACTTGCTATTATTTTTTTATTCGTCGCAATAATAATATACAAGTAAAAAAATAAATAACAATTGGTCATTGCGTTATTTTGCTTCTAAAGAATATTACATAAAAACAATATTACGACAAATATTAAATTAACAGGTAATTTAAAATTAATTGTCATTTATTGAGTTTATTTTGTTATTTATTTTCGTAACACATTTTTATGCATTCAGAAGTAAAATATTAATCATTATTACTCAATATAATATACTATTATAGTATTGCTGGCGGCTCCGCCTGCGTGAAAATGTTTTTCCTGAATAAAAATATTTTCCCGGAATAAAAAGTAGCCAGGAGTAATGTAGCTTCCTATTAGTGAAAGAATTTTCAAAATCGGTTTAGTCGTTCCTGAGATTACCGCGTTCAACCAACCAAAAAAAAAACTTCACCTTTATAATATTAGTATAGATTATAAAGCGTAGAAGTTTTAATTATACTAAGGTATTAAGCCTTTTCAAAATAAAAAGCCATCAAATCTAAGTCAATTCAATTTCGAAATTGGAACGCGTTGGCGCGTTCGCAAACCATATCGCTCGATCGTCGACGCAGAACATTATGCGCACATAGCGTCCATGAATGATTGTTTAATGTACCAGAAGTGAGCAAATTCGTTTTTAAACGGCTATCAGCCGGTCATTAAAATCGACTATGAATGGTGCGCGCATTCGGGGCGCTCCGTGTGTGAATGCCATTTTAGTGTAGTGTAGGGTAGCCATCTTCTTTCTTGTTTAGTAAAACTTTTTATAATAATCTTATAATAATAATGTATTATAATAATCTCATAAAAAAAGTAAAAAAACCAAATCTAATAATAATTATATGTATGAAAGGAAAACTAAATGTAAAAACCCTTTTTTTGTCAGGACCGTTTAATTAAACAGGCAAAGTAGTTATTTAAAAATAGACATGTATTTCCGTTTAAATAATCTCCACTGTGTAAACTATTTTAAATTTTCCCCAAAATATTTTGGACTGTACATTAACCAATTGCATCTAAAAGAAGGTTTTGACGTCTACAACCATAGCTACCTTTATCAATCCGCTTTCAAAAGTTTCACTACAAAAACGAAACTACAACAGCCAGCAACGTCCCCAAAACTGCTAATAAAAATCCTATATACACCATAAACAAGAAAGAATCCATGCCCACCCTACTGGTAGTATATTAAGTGCTCTTAATAATGGGACTGCATGACAATAGATCTCCGTTTATCATCGCACACAATAGACACACGGGAAGAGTCAAACGATTGTTGTTTGGACATCTGGGGTTTCCATAATACACCCGAAAACTACGCGTTCCTTTTTTAAAATTTTTGCTTAATCATCCCTTGTCTGTGGTCCATTTAATAGTGCCACTTTATGGATTATATCGATATAGCAATGAGTTACTGATATAATAATTTTGTAGGATATGCCTGTTTCGTTTAAGTATATTGAATTTTTTAAAATCTGAATGTCGTTCGATTTTAACCGACTTCCAAAAGGAGGAGGTTATCAATTCGTATGTTTGTATTTTTTTTTATGTATGTACACTGATTTCCGGTCCGGTGATGCCGGTCATAAAAAAATCGTGTAAGTGTAAACCAACGCGTTATACAAGAGCTGTATACGCAAATATATAAATAAAAATATCCTTATAATACACACATTAAATTGTAATATGAACTAGTTACTTAACAGAAGAATGAAGTAAAAAACACTAGTCGAGTGCCAAATATTACAAAAAATCAGACACCGACTCCAAAGATTTATTCATTGTACATTAATATAATCACACGAATGGCAGTGTATATAATATTGGTATTATTCAAATTTCCTTATACCCCATAAGCAAAGCACAAGTTATGTTTTGCCTTATAGTGTGTTTTGAAGTCGGTGCTGTTTTTTCATATTTGACATAGGTAATTTTCTTTATATAATAAATAGATTTTTTTTATTGCATTGAATGACGAGACGAGCGTGCCGTCCGCCTGATGGTAAGCGATACTACCGCCCATAAACAGTAGCAACACTATCCAGCAACTTGAGTTACAAAGTACTGTTTGGCATTCCACTGCGCTCATCATCCTGAGACATAAGATGTTAAGTCTCATTATGTCCAGTAGTTACACTGGCTACAATGTCCTTCAAACCGAAACACAACAGTGCATACACACTGCTGCTTGGCGGTGGAAAAAGACATTGCGGTGGTATCCACCCAGACAGACTCTTACATATGAGAGACCTACCACCAATAGCATAAAATAATTATATTTATTCGATAGTGCATTTTTTTGTATCATTATTTCATTAAATAACTATAAAGCACTCTAGTTAACAACATGATAATTTATTTTCATTAAATTGATTCGACATAAATAGTCCCCATTAAACTCAAATCTAAATCACTATTAAATTAAATTCTACACCCTAAATCGAATGCACTTCAACAGTAATGTATCGTCCAATATCCAAACTTGTACAACGCAACGAGATACCGGCATTAAATTTGAACAGCCCAGTAATCATACGAACACTTTAAAATACCCCTCCTCTGTGATTAACCACAATAACTTGACCCCTCTGTTTACACACACCATCAAATATTTTATCCAAAATTATTTTGACCAACTTGGGTGGGAGGTCGAATTATATTGGCTGTGGGGAGATCTCCCTACCCTATTAAGTGATGGGTAATTTAGAAATACATAAAGTACATAATAGGATCCTTAACTTGGGCTTAATGAGGTGAAAACGGGAGCTGTAGGTGTTCGATCTGATGTACCAAATATAGAATGGCGTTCAGTTTATTTTAGTTATTGATCGTTGAATGCGTTTGGATGCTCGTTTTAATGTTTGCTTCGAATATTTGAGATGGTTAGAAGTTCCCTGTATAGTAAATTTATTGTTTTATACATTACTTTCTCATTCTAGTTTTGTTATTAATGAACTTTGTTTGTTAGTAGTTATTTATGTTTTACACGAAATTACAACGCTGTAATTTTTTCTTAGTACACCCAATAATTTGTTTTTTATGGTGAAAAACTTCTAACGCAAATAAGTATTACGCAAATCATCTACGCAAAAAATAATAAAGTAAATAATTGAACAAAACATTATTTTGTATATAAATAACAACATATAACACTAGAATCATAGTACAAAACAAGATGCGATTCTCACATTAAAAAGCCAGTAGAAGCAGATGTTCCATTTTATTACGATTTGATGCCATAAATAATTTGATTAGTCGCGTATTTATCAACATGGACCCATCGTACGGAAAAACGTCATCCTTTGGACTCATTTACCGTACCCCATTGATAGACCCCATTGACACGGACAACCGTTTAGATTCCACTAATGTTATCTAAATATCTTTACGGTTAGCAAAAAATACCATACACAATCGCTTTTAAATAACTTTAAACCTTAAGTCCGATAACAGAGGTTTGAATTGAGTATAAATCTGTAAATCTTAAATTTTATTTATAAGCGTTCTTCCGCGAGTCTTTTTGTGCTATATCAAAAGGTGTAAAGTTCTTTGACGAGAACAAAAAGTTTTTTATGAATATGCTCTGAGCACGCGTTGATAATCGAGTGGATTTTCGGATTTAATATAGCAATATGAGGTTCTGAACTTTATAGCTACAAATATTTAGTTGCAACTGAAACTACATTTTTACTACCCAGGTATCGTATTTTTTTTCTATTTGTGGTATTTTACTGAATTTGACAACTTAAACCGTCATAGAATCTCTTACAATTATAAGTCATTACAAAATATAAATCAAGAAAATTATTCCTCTATATATTTTAATTAAAATACGACCGTTTCAAGAACATAATTTCTATGTAAAAATACAGTGGGTACCGCAATAAAATGTATATAGAGCACTCGACGCCTCCCAGGGTAACGGGCTTAACTGAAAATTTATACCGAAATAATACGAGAAGGAGCAATCTTTTTAAATAACGACTTTCATATTCCCGAGTGGTGCGGACAATTTAGCGGAGATGAGAGATGTTTTTTTTATTAAAAAGTTGCGGGATGATGATAATAGTAAGTGGGGGTGGACCCAGCCGCTGCCATTACTCCGCGCGAAATGAGTTTTCAGTTTGCCACTTTTTTCTACGTGAGTATAGGATGATTGTTTTTTACGGGGCTTAGCACAATTCACTTTGAGATTCACTTTTACAGCTACTCAAATCGTAGAGTCGATGTTTTAATTCTGTAACTAGTGTTTAAACTTTGACGTTCTATTTTATGTCTGATAACTGATTTTGTAGAACTGATATTTCCTATTATAATTACATAATTAAAGGTTATGACATGTGAAGAATTTCAAAGCCAAAAAGATTGTGGGCGCTTACAATATAAAAATCACGATTGACTAATGCTTATAGACTAAATTTTACCTTTGAAACAATATAAGAATTTAAATTTTCGGGTAAAATTATAATTATGAATAACTAGTCTTCAAGGACTTTACAAGTATTTTGACGAGAACTTGAACCATTTTAAAATATCTTCAACATTATAACATCTAGCCTACAATTTTTTTTTCTGCAATTTTGTAACAAAATTGTCCCGTAATAATCCAACAACCTGTATCTCCGAAGCGGCGTCGTCGTAATAAAACGTGCGTCGAGCGAGACCGCACCGCTGTCATCGTAAAAACATTTCCCGCCCTTAATATTCCACAATTGCCACTTTTCCTTGCCCACATTTCACCAAATAGATGTTTTGTTATAATTTATTGTATTTATATTCGCTAATAAACGTTAGGACGGGAACTTTCTATGGCAAAGGATATTGATCTTATGAAGGTATAAAGTTTGGTGACGATTTCATCTTTGAGAATATGAGTAAGACAGTATTAATGAATGATATATTTGAAGGAAAAATATCCAGTGCGCACTCAATATGAAAACAAACTATGTAATGTAAAATGTAAAACAGCTTTGATGAATAAGAGTTTCTTTGGTATTGCTCCAATAATATACAATAAATTACCTGATGATCTAAAAAATATGCCGTTACTAAAATTTAAAAATAAATTATCTAAAGTACTAATTGAGAAATGTTATTATAAAATTGACGAGTTTCTAAATGATCGGATAATATTATAACTACCTATTCCTATTGTATTATCATATTATAATCTTATTATAAGTACTTGTAATTACTGTAATATTAAATGTTAGAATATATTAAATAATTAAACAAACTAATATTTGTACGCCTTAATGGCAAAACATAGAGCTCCAATTTCTTTATTTAAGATCTAATATGTACCTACCTATGTTTGACAAATAAATGATTATGATTATGATTAAGGACTTAGAGCATCTGGTACCTATGGATTTAAATATCATATATTTTTGGATCTATACAATCCCCATTTTGCTCTCGACAGGATTGCCAAAGATGGCCAAGTCTATTTTGAATCAATCGTAAGATAATTAATCAAATCCTAACACTCCGAAAAGGAAGAGGATGCCAATGTTTTTAAGGTTGCAAAGATGTAATTTATTTCATTAATGTCGTCTATTAGGTAACTCTATACAATAACTACCTTTAATACTATATACTCAGTTGTAGGGCGATTTGTTATAAATTATAATTAATTGTTTTTTTTTAATAAATATTATACAAACTAAAACCTATTACACGCTTTCAGTAGTTCATTTATCCCCCTAACAAATATCGCACACAGCTACTATCAAACATTGATTTAGTACAGCGCCAACATTTCCAAAGTTATTTTTTGTCCAGCGTCTGCCGTGTTGTGGCACAGATAAAAATAAACCGCACCTTGTTAAGACGATTCGTGTTTAAAGCCCCCAAAACAAACAACGGCCTAAAACAACCAAACATCAAGCTCCCACTTAACCACATCACTTAACGAATCCGATTTTAAAAGGCACGCACCCTTCGTAGTTAAAAAGGTAAAGTTTTCCCCTGAGGGGTCTTGTTAAACTGGACGCATTATACGCCAAGCAAATATTGTCGGAACAAAGAACGTGTAACAATTTTTGAATATCAGGGAAGTGTAACTAGTTCGATTTTCAAATATAAGGGGCGCCAGCTTTGAGCAGATTATGGCGTTTAAGCGCGCGTGTTTGAGGTACAAAGGTACTGCGTGATGTTTTCGCATTAGCACCTTTTAGTACACGCCTTTTAAGGGGACTACGTGTGTGGTCCTGTCGAGTCGCTTCCGTTATCACCCAGGTAATTGCATTTAGTCAATCATCTTTGTCTTTGTTTCTCTGGTTAAGGTTGAGAAGTGTTAAGACAACGATATATTATCACACGTTCGGAGATAAATTCGTGGATAACACAATGTGAACTATTTGTACGTAATACGTAGATGTACGTTAGTGAGAGTTGAAAAAATTGTTTATTGGAACTTGTCATACTCAAAGATCTCGTAATTGTTATTAAGTAATATTTAGATAATCAAAATATACGAAATAGTAGATAGTCGTACCACTTGGTGATAAGTCCTAACACGTAAGTCCGAACATCTTCAATTCTATAATAGTTCCAATGTTATAGTTTGTTGTACAAGAGATTTGTTGAGTCGCCTGCAATACAACCGTGTGAAACGCAGGTACAAAGACTGTCACGTCACGTCGATCTGTAAAGGAGTGATATTATCTTAGTCAAGATGATCCTTTATACGTCTGTGAGCTAATCTATTTATTCTGTAGATAAAATAGACGAGAACTAAGCATTGTAATATATGTGGAGTGATTTGAATCATAAAAAAGGAACAGATTTTTGCTGTCGAAATATTAAGCTGGCAACAGCGACTTTACTATGAAATTTTTGCGTATCTTTTTAAGTGATTTTTTTAACTAGTTAATTCAAAAATATTGTGAAAAACCTTAAAAGCTCTTTATTCATAATTTTCCCTCCATAAATTACGGAAACCCCATATATTTACTGTATTTTTTGGTAACAATGCGAAAAGTTAATCATATTTTTTGCACTAAAGCTCTAGAGTGAGTGCAAAAAATACGAATATACTACTTTGGGTTAGAACTCTATCTACGATAACCCGAGCGAATACCTACTCAAACGATAAACGAAGATCGCAACTCGGTTTCCGCTTCAAAGTTTGAACACTATCGTGTTTTACCCATCGACATATAATTATTTTTAAATATTATAACATACACACATAGCATCACACCTTTTTCCCTTTTCAGGGGTAGGCAGAGGTGTATCACACCAACATTTCGAGAGCTATGTTAGGTCCCATGTAATAGGGGGCGGGGCTATTGCCATTTACCGGGTACTTTTCCAGACTCCGGACTGATACTGAGTAGAAAAACCCAATATCACTTTGCCCGACCCGAATCGAACCCGAGACCTCAGCACTGCATTCGTACCGTAATACAACTACGCCACCGAGGCAGTTTAATCATATTAACTGACAATAAAATAGAATTCGTTCAATTTTTAACTAATTGCCACCACAATTCTATAATACATGAATCGACAACTCTAACGACATGGAAAACCTCGAAAATTTCGAAGCCTTTACACTACTATCCACGCGAAATCTATACATATAATAAAAAACTCGTTGTGTCTGTAAATTGAAAGAAAAGTAATAAAACTGAGAAAGAGTTATAGAACACAATGATGTCTAGAATTCTTTTCTGCCTATTTTTCTGTTTCTTTGTAACACATATCTCCAAAACTACCTATTGTATTTTCATGTAGTTTTCACTAGTGGACAGAGTATAATACGCATACGCACGCATGCTCACGCCTTTTATCCCCGAAGGGGTAGGCAGAGGCGCAACTGATGCACCCACTTTTCGCCAAGCGGATTCCGTCCCATGATGTGATAGGGGGCGAGCCTATCGCCATATCGGGCATAAATTCCAGACTCCGGGCTGATACTGAATAGAAAAATCCAATATCACCTTTGCCCGACCCGGGGATCGAACCCGAGATCTCAGCCTTGCAGTCGTACCGTAATACAACTACGCCACCGAGGCAGTCAGAGTATAATTGAGAGTAGAATATAAGCTTTGTTTCTTTATAATCAGATTTCGAAAAAGTTACCCACGCGTACGAAGTCGCGGGCACAGTTAGTTTAAAAATAAATGTACCAATAACAACCACGCAACCCCATACCCGAAAAATATAATCAAACACCCCTCGTCATCCCAAAAGGCATTCGGGACAAGGCCTACGGATAAACAGTTTGCGATTACACTCTTTCAATTAAGACGGACGTTAATCTCTCTGTGCTATTAAATTACATTAATTGGCTGCGGGGACGTGCAGCCGCGATATGTACAGACAAACAGACGTTATTCTGGCGTCACAAGGACTATTTTACTCTATCAAAATGGTTAAGGGTGAGGTGCAAGTGATAACGATAGGTTTCTTGAATCCGGTTAAGTCTATAAAAAGTCGACTAATGTATTATGTATTAATTTTTCATTCTATTTGATGCATTATATTGTAAGATGATTTCAGTTGTGCTTTTTTGGAGCATTCAGACTTCAGATTAAACTTTTATCGCAATAAGTATAAACACATTCCAATTTTCACCACAAAAATATGTAATATTTCTAATTCCTATGCTATCTATTTCGCATAAAATCAGCGGCAAAGTTTGTAGAAAATTAATTATAAAAATGATTCTCTGATAACCTTCCATAGTCTATTCAACAGGGAGGAAATATTAGCTTGAGAGGTATAGAAAGCTATTTTCATAAACTTTTTCCGTATCTTATAGTTTATACAACAACATCACCCTTAAATCGCCCCTAGTTAATATTTGCCAGACGACACCATCACTTTTGCTATTTTTACTGCATTTAAAACCTTATTCCGGTACAATAGAGTCGACAATACCCCCGGGAAGTGTGAAAGGGAAAATCTTTTTGTAATGCACAAAGAGACGTCAGATAATGGTGTAATGCGATTAACTCAGTGTTAAGTGACATGGCGCTAATGATTTTGATTTGAAATCATTGCTTTTTATGTTTGTTGATAAGTATTGGTAATGGGGGATCCTTAATGACCATTCTGTTTATGATGTCAATCTTAGGAAAGTAAAATTGCGTGAACCCATTTTTATTTAATTAGAGTCGACTAGAAATTCTGTATTTTGACTCTCCAATTTGAGTTATTGTATTTATTGTATGAATATTTGGAGTTTACAGAGTCCAAGGATTTCACTAAACTGAGGCACGACAGCTTTAGCCTACTAAGTACCTATATTGACCAGATAATAATAATAATACCAGCCCTGTATTATATACTACTCACTGCTGAGCACGAGCCTCCTCTACTACTGGGTTAAGGCCTTAGTCCACCACGCTGGCCTAGTGCAGGTTGGCAGACTTTACATGCCCTCGAAATTATTATGGAGAATTCTCAGTTAAGTAGGTTTCCTCACGATGTTTTTCTTCACCGTTAAAGCGAACGATAATTATTGATAAACAATACACACATAACTTCGAAAAGTCAGAGGTGTGTGCCTTGGGTTTTGAACCTGCGGACATTGTCTCGGCAGACCGTTCCATTCCCAACTAGGCTGTCGTCCAGTATTGACCAGATGTAGATGAAAAATTACGAAATAGACGATAAAGGAACACGATTGTTCGTTGTGATACTATCGTAGGTCGTGCTCATCTTTCCATCATTTACCAGAGTTTCACAATAAATAAATGGCTGGGTACAAGACGTAACCATTGATATCCATATCTCTATTCAAATCATCATCGTGGATGCGCTTAATGTTATTGATTCTGGAAAAATGCTTATTTCGTTCTAGGGAAGATGAGATGTAGTACCTACGTATGCTAATGACAAGATTTTATGTGATCATATGAGAATATTATGTGAAATCTATAAGCATTATTATTTACGGCATCTGCAAGATTTAATCTAATAGGTACTTAGTCTGCATCACCCAAAGATGGACTTTTTAAGGCATTTGAGGTAGGCAGAGGCACAACTAGTGCATCCAATTTCACTGAGTGTACTCCGTCCCATGATGCGATAGCGAGCAAGCCTATCGCTAAATCGGGCACCAATTCCAGACTCCGGGCTGATACTCAGCAAAAAACCCCAATACCACTTTACTCGACCTGGGATTCAAACCTGAGACCCCAGTAGTACAATTGTACCGTTAAAATACCCTCAATAAGTAAATTTTAATATATAAATATACTTTGTTTTATTACAGGGCAAAACAGAAAATAATCTCAACAGTAGTGTTATAAAAAATAACACTCTTCCCAATCATTCTCATTCAACTTATTAAAGCATAACATGATAAACCTACATACAACACAACTGTGTGCCGCACAAGTATCTGTTCAGAGACATAATGCTCGAGCGAGACCCTTTCAACAGCCGCCCAACTAATCGGTGCCAAATTTTGTGTGTAGAGCTACATCCGATGGCGCCCGTCACGGAACAACGAGCGTCTCACGTCTCACGGCCACGCCACGCCGTGTAGCCTGCAACACGGCCGTGTCATAAACATATCAAACATGGCCGGCCTCCCGATATTAATGAGACAATGAGACATTAGCCCGCTACAAAATGCCTCCGCATTCGCGAATAATTAAATCGTAAAGTCCCCTCTACGCCGCCTACAGCGAATGTCTATTTACTCCTTTTTCATTCAACACAATAGCCGCTGCAATTCGACTCCCTTAGATCCGTTACGTCTCTTTATTAACAACAATTACACTGAAAAATACGCTTTAACACAACTTGATAGAATCTATATTAGCGTAAGAGTGATAAATTTTATAAGGCGTATTCCACAGAGACTATTAATTTGAGCGCGACGAACCCCGCCTACCCAATATCGCGTTTACACACATGTCGAGTTGTATCGTCGTCCCGTTCGCTCCGCGTCGCTTATTAAAATTCCTCGCTCGGTAGCTGCGTCCCTCTCGGGCGGCGAGAGGAGAGGCGTTCCGCGGACCGCGGTTTGCGCCCCAATGCTAGCGCGATTTTCACCGCGCTTCCACGCGAATCGTACGCGGCTATAGAGTTCGCACCGCCGAATTTGCAACACTGCCCGGCGACGGATCGAACCATTTTGAATTGGAGTTTTTTTTCTTTATACAGTGCTGTGATACGTTTTGTGACTGCACTAATAGTGTTCGATTGACTGAAAAATAAATGTTGCGTGGACTGTATAATTAAATTAGCAATGTGTTCAGTTAATTATCAAATCAAATAAAACGCCTTGTCAATCGTTTAAATTATGTGTACATTAACGTGAGTTCTTCATGTATTAATTACACGGACGAAAATAATAGAATTGTTTCATAAACAATGCTAGCAATTTGCAATCACAAATCACTTACGGAATTCTAAATTTAAAGAAGATATGCGCGTTATTTATTTAAAATTAAAGAATTGTAAACAGTAAATTTCCTGCAATAAAAAATGATTTGCTGATAAACCAAGGAGGTTGTAAATTGAAATGTCATTGAGTAGATGAAATGAAGACGGCGCTCGAATGCGAGCGGGCCGAGACCGCCGACAGCGGCGGGAAGGGCCGGATATCGTTTAGCGTTGACTCGCTATTGCGCGGGAAGACCGACACGCCGACTAAAGAGGTCAGCTTGAATGACGCAAGCAATGACGCCGAAAGCACTGACGCAGCTCAAGAGTCTGATGACAGCGACGTTGACATCGAAGATGTTGACTCCAACGTGGGAGATGATAGGGATGAGAGAGATGAGAGGGAGAACATCAATGAGGGCGAAGAGTTGGAGAGTAGGAGTGGAGTGGTGGTACCGCAACCGTTGCTGCCGCGACTGTACCAGGGCCCAGCGCCGCCGGCAGCGTGGCCTTTCGGAGCATTCCCGTGGATGGCGCCTAACCCAATGTTCCGGACCGGTTCCCCCAACAGTGAGTTCATGCCAATATATTTACACCTGCAATCGGTTGTGGTAGAAACTACCAGCTACATTAGACATGAAATATGGTAGAGTTGTGAATATTCACCTGCGTAGCAGCATTACATAAATTTTTGTGGACACTTATTTGTAGGCATTTTAAAGATTTAATTAATAATCCAATTAGAAAGTTGTTAAAATCGAAATTTAAATTTCGAGGTTTTTTATTCTTTTTACATTTCAGTAGCTTTTTATAAGTGGACTAGATAATTTTGCTGCGAAACCCAAGCTATGGTCATACTGTATCTACTATAATTAATTAAAACTCATTCCATGTTTTTATAATGACAAAAATTACCGATTTACTTCTAGTTGTGACCTGAATTTAAATATAATGTTGAATTAGTAACATGTTGCATAATAATTATGTATTACGCATTTTACTTGTGAATAGTTATTGTCCTTGGTTATAATTCCGTGGTAAGGTGCGTAGGTAATGACTTACAATAAAAATTGAGCATATTAATATTCTGAAAGAATAAATAATATCCAACTGCTAAGTATACTTTTGTATTCTATTTCTTATATTTTATTAATTTTTCAAAATTTCGTAACTGTTGGTTATGACTTATGAATGAATAAATAAAATCAGTGCACCGAAACCATTAACAGTATACCTACGGTGACATGATGTGGAATGAAATTACAATCCTATAGAGCACAAATATGTCAATAAAAATAAATGTCCATTTAAAAAAAAATCTAGGTATTCATTGTGCCAACATTGTAGTAGTAATCGTAATTTGCAAGTGGTGATGACCACTGCCTATCCCCTGTTGGGACAATGAGTGATGATCTCATCACTGTGATTAAAGGTATCTACCTTTAATCACTACTGTTTTAGTAGCGGCCTTACTCATAAACAAATTTTGAATGAGTTTGAAGGAAGAAGACAAAACATTCTATAACTAAAATATGTTTATAAACTACTAGTATTGCTCGCGGCTCCGCCCGAGTTTAAAAAATTCCGGCTTAAAAATATTTTCCAGGAGTAAAAAGTCTATATCACTCAGGAGTAATGTAGCTTCCTATTAGTGAAAGAATTTTCAAAATCGGTCTAGTACTTCCTGAGATTAGCGCGATCAAACAAACAACCAAACAAACAAACAAACTCTTCAGCTTTATATATTAGTATAGATAATAATATAGTATAGATTTTTAAATAAGGTCGTAGTGTAGAAGGCGGTAGCCAGGGCCGCGCCGACCCAAGACAGCGCCTGTGTGCGAAATCTATAAAGCGCCTCTGATTTTTGTCGTCCTGTTTCGACTTAATTAAAAGTACAACGATGCTGCAGCAGGAAAGGCCTTATTCCGCGAGGAGGGGGGGGGGGGTGCACAGGAGTGGTTCGCTTAGGGCATCAAGTAGTCTCCATCCGGTACTGGAGACTTGTACCTATAATAATTTCCGCTGGCATTTCATCCTGATTCCGGCGCCCCATAGGGACGGCGCGGCCCTGGCGGTAGCCGTAGTTTTCTCTTTTTTACAGCGGGTATACACATCCATGCAGCAGGCATAAACAACAAAAGCTTCTTGCACGTGCCTACTGTCATGTGTAGATAACACAAAATTTGATATACAATATGATGGAGGGAACGCAGAGATCCGCCGACTCTGCGTCTATTCGCACCGTTATTAAATACAGGCATTTAAGAAGGCCAATTGAATGCAAGTAACTTGCTTTATCCACAGTGTGCCAATTACTTCTACAAGCCATTAACTAGCTTGCACACACTAATCCAATTTTCAGGCATGTGTATCTCCGCCTTTACACATTGAAAACAGTCTACCAATAACATACAATTGTTCGTTGTCATTGCTCCAACATTGTTTTTGAAATATCTGGAATGTCCGTAAAGACAAATATTTTGTCTATACTTAAAATTCAATTACATAATATTTAAAATCGCTACCAAAATTTCGCGCTAAAAATTCATTTCAGTTGCGCACCGAACTAAAGAATGTGATCCAGGTCGCGATTCCCGCATTTTCCCGATTCGTATATGTTTCATCTTCAGCCGGAACACAATCATGTATTCATGATATAAATAATATGTATTACTACTATTGTTTTAATTACCATAATCATCATCATGATCAGTGGAGACCGCGAGTCGGCAAGCGTAGTGTAGGACGCCCTCCAGCCAAGTGGAGTGAATATTTGTGTAAGGCAGAAACTCGATGCGACAGGCCGAAGACCGGGTAAAATGGCGCGTATTGGAGGAGGCCTATGTCCAGCTTTGGACTAAAATATAGGCTGATGATGATGATGATGAATCATGAGTTAAATAATTGCTGCACAGAAATCAATGCAACAGTTACAAGTACAAAACACACATTTTAATACATTCATTGTTAGACGAATACATATTCATGTAAAGCCACGATGGACTCTAACAATAGACTCGCGCACACTTCGAAGTAGGTACAGTCAGCCGCATAATTAGCTGAATAAATTCAAGACTTCAATTCTAGCCAAAAAACATTCTCTTCACAAAAATAAAATAAATGGCATTACTTTACAGTACTGGAAGAAAAAATCTTTCAATTAAACTTAACGCGTATCATCACCATCAGCCACATGACGTCCACTGCTGAACATAGGCCTCCCCTAAAGATTTCCAGATGGACCTGTCAATAGCGTGTTCCTTCGACCTTTATCCAGTCGTCTGTCCACCTTGCAGATCATTTTATCGATACAGCACAATTAAGACGCCTTCGAATCTAAACACATTTTTAGAGTTCCATTGGTAAAGACATAGGAGTCTCAAGTTCGAATGTCATATCATGTCTTTATTATAGAGATTTCTTGTAGTTTTAATTTCAGATATCTGTCTTACATTCACGTATTTCCCTAACACATTGTCTGCATTACAAACAGACTACAAATAATTACTTAAAGAATTACCGCTCACAGTTTAAAGGTTAATTGAAGCGTCGATGGTATTGTAATTACTTTTCATTAGAAATTCTTTTTATAATCTATTGTATAACGTTTTTGTTTTATTTTATACGTAACATAAGTTAAAATAATGACATAAGTTATAATCTCGTTAATTAAACGTAGTCCTTAAATGCATTACACGACGATTTATAGAATTCAGTTAATCAAAAGATTAGCAGTTCTTGAAATGTTTTGAAAAGCGGTTCTAATATGTTACGACTCTCAATATAACTAAAAGAACAAGGAGTTTTTGAAACAGAAATAAAGAAAAAATATCTTCAACTTTTAATAGTATAAAATAGCCTCCTTGGTCTAGACTGTACTATAGGAAGTCCTGGATTCAGATCTTAAAGCGATAGAAAGATACTGTATCGTTGTAGATACCTGGCAGGAAATACTTTAGCTAAAATTATTTTTGTAACATTATTGAGTCCATCGCAGTAATTTCAAGTAGAGTTTCTGATTTATATTAATTAGCTAATAATTATATATTCACCAGCTTTGTACCTAGTACGAGTATTTACAATATATAATAAAATTATACTATGTAATTTAAATTTATGAATATTTCGAGAAAATGCATTTTAACATCCTTTGAACAATACAATAATTATGAAGATATAATCTCCACGAACGCAACAATTAAATAATAAGACAAATAGAAAAGTGTGAGCCAAATTAATGAAATGCTACAGAATAATTAAAAGCCGGTATTTCATATGCGCCATCAAACAACAAATTTAATGAAGTAGATTTTATACGACAATTAGAATGGTATTATACATTCCAAATGGATTGAAAGTGTATTTCTTATACATAATCATATACTTTTAAATAAAAACATTTATGTTCTGTTTGCCAAATCCACACAGCAGTATATATAAATTAATTTCATACAAATATCGAAATATATCCGCTACTTTTCACATTTATAATACTATGGGAATTCTTTTGTTTTTATATCGTATTAAGTATGTAGTAAGTAAGCTGGTAGGTAACTAAATGATCTAAGCCGTCATAAAGAACCATGGATGCGCTTCAGACCTAACGATTAGAGAAGAGAGGATGGTGTTTAAGTATCTACAGTAGACTTCATCAATTATAATACGAAGTGCCAAAGGTAAACCGTAATTTTATTAAAGAGCTAGATTTCTGTCCGCGGCTCCGCCCGCGTGAATAAGTTTTTCAAGGATAAAAGTTCCGCTTTATATTTCCCCGAGATAAAAAGTATCCTATGTTACCCGCTGATAATGTAGCTTTATATTGGTGAATTTTTCAAATCGGTCCCGTAGCTTTGGAGCCTATTCAATGCAAAGAAACAATCAAATATTTCCTCTTTATAATATTAGTATAGTTTCAAACTACAATACTTTGAATTCTTTAATAAAATAACTGTAGACATATAATATGTGTAGGCTGGCCATTTTGTCATAGAATTTGTTTTGTAAATATTTTTTTTTATATAGACATGATGAAACGAGTTTTTACACGCTTTATATTAGCTTCACTTGTATGTATGTTTGTATGTTGGTAACCGACCACTTTGGGCGCGATTTTGACCCACTTTAAACGGTCAGATTTTATTCAACCTTTGTAGATTTGTCGAGGACCGATGACAATACACTAATTTGATAAGATTATGCCATTATTCAATTTGCAAAATGAGATTTTTGACAATTTATATACCATTAAGTCTCGCCACCACGCTTTTTTTACAATAAAACATATTTTTCTTATTTACACTATTATTAATTTATATTTATAATTTTTTTACACTATTCTCAATCCAAATTTATTAAAATTTATTTTCTATTTTTTAGTTTGCTTTTTTTGGTTGTGCTTGAATATCTGATAGAAGGACGTGATTATTATCGTTACCAAAACAAATACGTTTTCTTTTCACATCATCCTTCTCCAATATATTTCACGAATAAAATTACGGCCTGGGTGGCGTAATTGTATTGCGTACGCGTTACGAGTACGATTTGCGCGCTGAGGTCCTGGGTTCGAATACCGGGTTGAGCCAAAAACATTGTGACTAGGTTTTTCCATCTTAAAAATTACTCAGTCGCAGCTCGGAGTCAGGAAGTTGGCGGTGTGACACCCCCGTGCCTCGGAAAGCACGTAAAGCCGTTGGTCCTGCGCCTGATCTCTCTCCGGTCATGCCGGATTGCCGTCTCACCGGACTATGAGAGTAAAGGAATAGCGAGTGCACCTGTGTATACACATACTGCGCACACACTTGTGCACTATAATATCTCCTGCGTACCTGGCTGATCTCCGTTGAGATTGTTCGCCGTGGCCGAAACTGGCTAGGAGGATTACATTTCACGAATCACGATGTTATTCTGTGATACTGAGGTGCTACTCCTAATAAGCCCAGATACAAATATGTATTCCTTTGAAAATGTATTCCAGTGCCAAAACAGATGTTTAGGCAATGCTCACCTCATCAACATGACATTGGCTGATTGCTCCCAGGATGTGATGAATTCAATCATATTAGGTTTACAAATCTACACTAATATTATATTAAATATTTGTATTTTTGTATGTTTGTAACGAATAAACTCCAAAACTACTGGACCGATTTTAAAAATTCTGTCACCAATATAAAGCTAAATTATCAGTTAGGCTACTTTTTATACCGGGAATATATAAGGCGGGACTTTTGTCCCGGAAAACTTAGTCACGCGAGCGGATCCGCGAGCAAAAGCTAGTCCTATTAATATTATAAACGCGAAAGTTTGTAAATATGGATGTATGGATGTTTGTTACTCTTTCACGCAAAAACTACTGAACGGATTTCGATAAAATTTGGCACACGGGTATATCATGCCCTAGATATACACATAGGCTGCTTTTTATCCGGAGAAAATATAAAGCGGGACTTTTATCCTAGAAAACTTTTTTAACGTGGGAGGAGCCGCGGGCAAAAGCTAGTATTTTATAAAACAATGATTTAATTGTTTTCCTTCTTACATTTTATTTATTCTCAGTATTTACTTGACATTCACATGTCGCTGATCTTTAATATAAATTATTATGCTTGAAATAAATTATTTCAGTTTTTTCTCTAGAATTCCAGGCACTCTTTAGCTTCTAAAAACAATGACGCCATTAGTGAGTAACTTAAGATTGGTTTCAAAGATTAGCGTCAGACATAATAAAACTAAAGAGAACTAGACAAGTGCTTTGAATTTTAATTTGTAACCCAAAAAGGTAAAGAAAAATATATATGTAGCTATTTTTAAATTTGTTATTTGAATAATGTTATTTAATAAGCTCTTAAACATCATGTGCTCGTTTGACGGCCTGTGCTAAAATAATTTCATATTATAGGCAAGTAAGGAGGTTAAGGCCATAGTTTTATAAGAAGAAATTAAAATTAAAAATATAATTATTGATTAACAAAATTCAATACTTTATAAAAGGGCATGTCCAGAAACGGGCCTAAAATTTTAAACAACACAATTTATATATGTTTCGATAGAACTCCTGAAAACTAACCTTTTGCAATAAATCGTTTAATTTTAAAGACCTCCGATTTTGAGATTTATGTAATTTAGTTTGGCTTGAAAACTACACTTAATATGAACGTTTTTAAAAAAGTTGGTTATGAAAGGAGGGGTCTAAAAATATTTTTTATATGGATCTAAGTTCCATATTTTGCCCTTTTAATATCCCTAAAGTTTGAGCCTTGTTAGATTTTGAGGCCCAGCACCCATACAAAAAGCGGACATCACCTTTGAATGTTAAACTTTCGAAAAATAAGAAAACATAAATTAACACAGCAGAATAAGCCTGGTAATTTACATTTCTTTTCAAGTTAATGTTGACCATCTCTCCCGGATGTGCCTGAGAGATGGCCATAGTAGCAAGGATGGTATTGTCAGATTGTAAATCCTCTGTTTAACCACTACTTTGCTTTAAATTTATTTCTAACACTTCATAAGTTGTATAAAGCTTCATATTATATACCACATACGTTGCCACCCTTAAATAAAAGTAATAGAATATAGGAAAAGGTACTGAACGTCTTGAAATCTTACTCATTATGCGAACCGTTACAAACTGACACTTCACGTAAGATTTTTACGCACTGCACGAATTTAACTAACAATAAATTTGTTTTATCTAGGGAGTAGAAATGTGCTTATTCTGCTTATCCATTGCTCCCATGCAGGCATCTCACCCAGTTCCTATCCTATATGATTTTCTACATGTTATACAAATTTTCCGCTGCCTACTTTCCTGCACATTATCACTAAATAATGAAGACTAACTGTTAACTCTGATGTACAGAATAACCATACAAATTGAAAGTAAGCTAATGTGGTAAAAAAAACACGACACGAAAGTCGATGTCGTTCAATTGTGATGTTTATAATTGATCGAGATATCAATACGTCAGTCACGTGTTAGTCTCTCGACCAATCACAATGAGACGAAACGGATTCGAGTCGTATTTTTCCACATTCTAAGGGAACAGGCGAGAGACTTCAAGTCATAAATAAAAGCCGTATAGCACAGATGTTTGCAAACATCATTAGCCCAAAAATTATCAGGCGGTGCAACAAAGGTAGACGCGCGCCGATGGCGCCGTGTCACCGAACCAGAGACAAACGTCATTAATATAGACAACCGCTAGATGGCGTTGACAACACATCATCAATCAATACAATAATTAACTGGAGCGGACCTATTCTATAGTTTAATTTTATAGCTATCGATAATACTGTATACATAATAAATAGGTAATTTACGTCTCCACCATACGTAACGCAGAGGTTTAACTACTAAACTTACATTTTGGGAGTTTATTTCCGTCCCAAGATATTATAAGTCTCTATCACAGTGTCGTCTATAAATTCCAATTCCCAGCTGAAACAAAACTTATGCAGCCAGTTATAATGACGTACCAATTAAAATTCTGCTAAAAAAATAGCGTCTAATTAAACCCCATTAATATTAAATTCATATTTAATTAATTTTCAATTGTCATCACCAACGTATTATTTTTTATATTTAAGGGGTTCACTTATCAGGTAGTTTACAGAATAAGACGCCATTTACACCGATCGTACCAGGATCATACCTGCTTTGACAAGAAAAATGATTGTCCTTCAAAAATCATCACTAATGATATAACGGTCGATGTTTCACACGTGACACCTACGTTAGACCGTATGGCTGCGGATTTGTCATTCATCATATTTATAAATGTGTGTTTCCTTAAAGTTGTTGAATAGATTAGGATTTTAAATGTTTCTCGTGTTGAGGATATTTTCTTGGTTCGTGGAAAGAAGAATTTAAATATTCAATAACCTAAAATTTTACTTCAACGTACTAAGGGATGTTAAAAATTTAGAAAGATCAAAAAAGAGTAAGTCTCTTTACGCGCTAATATTATAGTGCCAAGGCAATTTAAAAAATAATGCAAAAGAGAGAAACTTTTCTAGCGACTGTACATTATTTTTCTTCCCATTCGCTGTTTTAAATCCATCACGAAAATGGTCCAATCAGAACAAATTGTTTTTAGACATGCTTACAAATGAATTATTTTTATTGGTTTACTAGCTTTTGCGGGCGGCTCCGCGCGCGAGGAAAAGTTTTTCCGGGATAAAAAATAACCTATAGCACTCAAGAGTAATGTAGCTTCCTATTAGTGAAAGAACTTTCAAAATCGGTCCAGTAGTCCCAGAGATTAGCGCGTTCAAATAAACAAACAAACTCTTGAGCTTTATAATATTAAGTATAGATTCTTGGTCAAAGATTAATATTGGGGTCGTTTATTGAAAACGGCCGTTAAACATATTTAAAAAAGGAACACTATTCTTTATATCCCCGTCTCCTATATACTAAGATGGTTTAATATAAGCTCAGAAACGCACCACGATTACGAGCAATAAATCGATAACGTAACCCGACGCGTGACCGAATTCGAATCGCTTACGGCAATTATATGATTTGTGGCCGACCAATCGACAGTGTTTGATTTTGCCTATTGTGTGTATGTATTGCCGGTGGCTTTGCTTCTTTGAATTATGTGCATGCACAATGCACATTACATCTATATTAATATGTTATTTGACATGCGCAAAACGTCTTATCTCACAAACTTACCAAATTTTAGGTATACTGGTGGTAGGTCTCTCATATGTAAGAGTTCGTCGGGGTGGGTACCACCCCAATATCTGTGTCTATTTCTACCGCCAAGCAGCAGTGTGCATGCACTGTTGTGCTTCGGTTTGAAGGACATTGTAGCCAGTGTAACTACTGGACATAATGAGACTTAACATCTTATGTCTCAGGATGACGAGCGCAGTGGAATGCCACACAGTACTTTGTAACTCAAGGTGCTGGATGTTGTTGCTACTGTTTATGGGTGGTCGTATCGCTTACCATCAGGCGAACGGTATGTTCGTCTCGTCATTCAATGTCATAAAAAAAAAGTTGTCTCAACTACATTATTGTTGTAGCGATAAGTTGCAGGAACTGTCAACTAATCAACTTTTCATAGATATAATAAAAATAAATATTACTTTCCTAAGAAGACTACTTTAGACCCAAAAATTAAGTACAGTTCATAGATGAAAACACTTCTCTATTACTCCACAACGGCATTCAAAGAATAAACAACTTACATATATCCTAAATTCAGCTTCTTCAAACTTTTCAAGCACCCTATAATCATATTTAACACCATTATAAAACAACCTATATATCCGTTCGCACGATTTAGCAATACTTACATAAAAGGCGCAAATACAGCCTGTTCAAGCTATTAAGATTGTCTTGTCCAACTATTAAGTCTTTAGTCACAGTGTCAACGAACGCTATCTGTTGAAATTACGGCTATTTATTTTGTGTGAAATAAGCGATTACTTACATAATATGAAATCTTTTCTATTCATCCTAGGGTGACTTGAGTCATAGCGAATGTTCATTACAGTAGATTTTTAAGCTCCACTCCCTTTTTACCCGACTGCGAAAGAAGGATGGTTATGTTTTTCGAGTGTATGTATGTATGTTTGTATATTTCTTTGGCACGGCCTAGAGCCTAAACGGCTTGTCGTATTTTTATGTGAGTGGTATCAATAGATTCGTCTTAGTCGCGAGAGTGACACTGGGTACATAAAAAAATAAAAATAAAAATTTTGGCATCTGCTCACTCCGAAATTTTGTTGTTCTACCTATATCACCAACCAAATTATGAGAAGTGAGCGTGTTATGCCTCCGACAGCGTTTGTGAACACTGTCAACCAAGATTATTCAAAACCAAAAGAAAATATTCAAATTAAAATCTTGTTTCTATATTTTCAGTTCTTCAATGAATTTAATAAAGATGGCAGATATTGACGCAGTCTGGTTTTTTGTTTTTCGTTACCATTTCAAATAGTACAAATACACGCAGTTTTTTATACGCGATTGTTAAATAAAATGAAAATTGACATAGAGTTTAAGACTACTCAACATATCACCTCGTGTCCATTTTAGATAAGTATTTTTATATTTTATTATTATAGTTATAAATATCGCGCGTAACAAAATAATATGAATAAAAATAAAATAATCTCGTAGATTTTTTTGCATGTAAAAACTAATATTAATATCGATATTTACGTAGCATAAGTAAATGCATAAGTTGCCATGACCGTATCCAATAATGGCAATCGATAGCACTCTTCTGTTTTATTGGTGGCCTTCGCTCAAATAATTGGCACAAATCTGCAGTGTGGTGGGCTGATTGCATTATCGTAATAAAGTATAAATATGTCGAATGGTGGAACTATTACTGAACGTTTATTACTCCTTTGATTAAATTTTTATTCCGTAGACAAATGGCAAATCTATTACGGGCAATGTTTTTATTTTAAAATTACGCTGGTGGTGAAAAGGTTCTTTATACAATATTTCGTGACTAGACAGCAACTCTGGCCAGACGGCGGGACGACTTGCACAAGAGGGCCGGCAGCGACTGGATGCATAAAGCAGCAGACCGGGCTCT
Organism: Sphinx pinastri; assembly: GCA_947568825.1. Classification (NCBI taxonomy): domain Eukaryota; kingdom Metazoa; phylum Arthropoda; class Insecta; order Lepidoptera; family Sphingidae; genus Sphinx; species Sphinx pinastri. The sequence continues at coordinate 13,930,943 of OX387624.1, read as the reverse complement.
GCGGCGTATCTTGGGAAAGGCCTATGTCCACCAATGGACTGCAACAGGCTGATGATGATGATGATGAGACAGCAACTATCCTGATAAAAATACTGCTATAGCTTGGTTCCTTTAGACAAGTTCCATTTAAGAATTATTCGCTGTACAATCCTTCTACATCCAATAAGACAAGCAGATATAATTCTAATGACTATTGCAGAACGTATGTGTCGTAGGTCAACAGTAATATAGAGAAAGATGTGCGCGTAGATTTTTCCTCCTATATTTTTTAAGCTATTGCATAGCTTCTATCGCGGGCCTTGAGCGTGGAGACCGAATCCAGAAATTCCGTAACGAAAATAACCTGACATCTTTTTTATCTTACTAATATGAACCTTAAATACAATGGCGTAGAAGCTATAATTCTTGAAACGAGCATATTTTTATTTATTACAGTCATTAAAACCATTTCTTACTAATCTAATATGAACCTTAACTGCATTGCGTAGAAGCTATTTCCCCAGCGTTGGCACGGCACGAGTACAAAAGAATCGAACGTAACATTCTTTTTTTCAAATTTCGATTTATTCTACTTTGGTTGTGATGACCATTGCATTTCTGACATTTATCAATAACAAGACTAAACGTGCGTTGCTCGCGTTTAAAAATCTACTTTATGTGGTAAGCGTAAGATCGAATTTGTGTTTAGTCAATCAAAATTTGTGATAAAAAATGCTATGCAATAGCTTTACCGCGGCAGTCTCCGAGTGCCACATAATTTTTTTTTAACAATCCACGTATTAGTTTGTTTCATTTTTATATCCATCCTTCGAAAACGGTAGACATAATTTCATGACGGACCACCTGCCTGATGTCAACCAAAAATAAATACCTAATATAGAACCAAGCTATAGCCAGTTCTTTTGAATAACTCGTACAATCCAAAACGTCTCTCATAAAGTACCAATATGGATGTTGCACCTCACAGAAGCACTGGGGAATATAGAGAGTTGTTCAGTGTGTCTGTAGAGGTCGCTTTTCAATCAATTAGGCACTACTACTGGTGGTAGGTCTCTCATTATGTAAGAGGCCGTCTGGGTGGGTACTACCGCAATGTCTATTTCTACCGACAAGCAACAGTGTGCATGCACTGTTGTGTTTCGGTTTGAAGGACATTGTAGCCAGTGTAACTACATAATGAGACTTAACATCTTATATTTCAGGGTGTCGAGCGCAGTGGAATGCCACTCAGTACTTTGTCATTCAAGGTGCTGGATGGTGCTACTACTGTTTATGGGCGGTCGTATCGCTTACCATCAGGCGAACGGCATGCGCGTATCGTCATTCTATGCCATAAAAAAAAAAAACAATGTCAGAAATTGTATCAGAACGCGGCGCCTACATTTCAGCTTTTTTTAATCTCCGGTCAGCTATAGATCGCCATACGTCGTTGATGTTTTTTTGCACGTCGCAAACAGCCGTAAATCACGGTGAAATGTCGGTGTAACGAGCTAGCAACGGGAATTTTTATGAAGGATAGGAAATAGATATAGAATTATATAATTAGACCGCAGTTTAATGGTTTAAGGTGAAGATCTTCATCGGGTGAGTGAGTTAGAGTTAATGGTAATTAAGCATATTTTTAAACGCAGTAAAATATCAAATTTGTCTCTAAATAGTGTCTTCTCAAAACTAATGTCAACTAACTCGTACGCAAAAGGTCATTTGAGTAGTTTTACCCTCGTATCTTTTTCTGTCACCGAGTTGTAATATGAAATAAAAATTATACTCCCAATTCAGAATGAGCCATAAATATCTAGGTATTATAATGCCTTAGCAAATCACATCTCATTATTATGAAACTTCGAAAATTCGTGAATCCTTGCAGTTTATGATACCTAATTAAATGAACGATCTACTCAACTCATACAAAAATAACTTTAGTATTAATGTTCATCCTCTTATTTTACCAGCTTACCCTTAACATGTTGAATTGATACCAACTAGAAAAATTCTACAACATCTTGATTGCGGAAAACATGACTACCGCGGCTGTGTCACATTTTCCGAACTAAAACTATTTTCTTAAACGGGCAAGTTATTTGCAGTTATACGAATTTCATTTGACAATTTGACTAATTTCAATACATTTTCCGTGGGGTTTTGAGACAAAACTATATTTTATACTATGTGGCACCGATGGCCAGAGACTCTAGCATAGTAGAATTATGGAAAAACTTTCGCTGGAAAAGTAGGAAGGAGTTCTCACACCTATGTTCTAGATTAAAAGCAGCGCTAGGAACATTTTTTCTGGAATATATATGTTGGGTCTAGATCCATTTTGTTAACTTCACGAGATACATGGAATAGGGTCGAATCCCATCACGAGCATAATTTGATAATTGGATGGTTCTAGAAACATTATCCTCAAAATTTGCCTAAATTCGGATAAAACTCTGCCGTTTATTGCAAGATGGGAATGAAATACCACTAATGAAGTATGGTGGCTCTTATTGCAACCCTACTTACCCCTTTGAAGATACAGGACTCACAGTATTATCGCCTTAGCTCGATAACTCTGAAGTGATGAGTAAAACTGATAAATCCATGGTTAGTCGTAGTACTTAATGTATTGTAACATACTCTGTGGTCGAAGTATTTTCCATCCCATGTTGCGATTGAGAGTCACCACATCGAGCACAAATATAATTCGTAATAAAATAAGTGCAAAAGAATTATAAAAAAGTGGTTATACCTAGAAACCCACATTCGAAATAAGCTGCCATTAAATGAATACAGTGATACGCAACTGCAACTATAAACGATTAACATATTTTAAATCGGTCCAAATATAACATCTGGTTTAGTTATTATTATTTCCATCATTTGCTATTAAAATGCTTTGCCATAAAATATTTAATCTACTTTAATAAAAATCGACTCGCAGTCGTTTAAGTAATTAAATCCATTTAAATATAATTATTTCTCGAAATTAGCAACGGTCTCTCGACTTTTAAAAGTAAACACAAATCGCTGTAACAGATATATGTAGCTATTAACGATTCCGTAAAATGTAATGCTATTAAGTTTTAAAATAAAACCAATTTTGCAAATTTCATTACGATTTTTTGCTTAATTTTATGTTTTTATTATCTTAAAATAAAGCATGTTAATGTTAAATTAACTTTTCGAACGACCAACACTTCAATCCACCCAAAACCGATGAATGATGAAGTCTGAGAAACGTTGAGAATGAAAAAATAAATTCTACAAAAAATAATTTTGGTTTAATGTCTTACATTCGCGAAAACATAAGAAACTATTTTCATTTTACTTTAACGAACAAATGTCTAAGATACTTAAGTTCTTGTTAAATATGTTACTAGCTCTCTTCTCTCTGTGGGGCCTGCAGAATGGCAATATGATAAAAATGGAAGTACAACAGTCAACATATATACGCGCGATAATAACTCGAAAGTGTCCTAATTGAGACGTCTTGTACGTAATTATTTCTATTTCTCCAACTTAAATATCTTTATGCTCATTAGTTGGTAAAAGGGAACTTGACAAATATGCTCCATGTCAAAAATTTAAACATAATAATAACTTTAACTTAGCGTCTTTAGAGGATTATAAATTTAGGACGACTAACTTTAAATTAGAGTACAGTACCTTTAGCACGAGTTTACGCGCTATCGTATAGTTAATGAAATGGTTTTGAGTAAGTAATCTATATATATAAAAATTTCGTGTCATAGTTTTTGCTACCATACTCCTCCGAAACGGCTGAACCGATTTTGATGAAATTTTATATTTACACTTGGTAGGTCTGACAATAGGTTGTTATCTATTTTTCATCCCCCTAAGTGATAAGGGTGGCCCACGCCAAAAAAATAATTTTTATTTTTCGGACTGTTTTTTTTATGATGTGGCATTAAAAATACATACAACCCTAAATTTTCTATCTTCTTCCATCATCCCCTATTTTAATAGCGATATTAGTAATTTAATAACTTTTAACCCCGGTTGGTAACTGATCAATTATTCATTTTTTTCTACTAAAATAATCTCTAAAAAGAATTTATACGGCAAAACAACGTTTGCCGGGTCAGCTAGTTTTTGTCTGAAAATTTGAACAGCGCCCCAATGGAACTAATATACTAATAATATTTGGAACTATACACTATAGTGTGCTATAGTATAGTAGCATGAGCTTTGCGCGCGTGTACACTTCTAATAGTAAATGTGTAACCATGGTAATGTTAATCTTAAAATATATGGGAACTGACAGTACGAACTCAGACCAATAACTAATGGCTTGTTATATTTCTGTGAGTACGAATCTGTTTTTTGACATATATTACTGTCAAACAAATACGTAAACGTTAACTTACTCGATACGAATACTATACGAAGCGCGTAAGTTCCTAGGGGTATAGATACCATATTAAAAGGTATTCAATTAAGGCATCGCGTAGACGCTGTCCATATGTTACCGGAAAACACTACACTACTGAAACTAACAGTTACTGAACCCCCCTTGTAAAGATGAATGCCTGCTTTAAAATTTTTCCGTCACGGATTAGCAATTCTGCAACAATAAAAATTGGTGTATTTGATTCCAAGAAGAATATTAGTATGATACTCAATATGTGTTTATAATCAAAAATCCCTCATAATGTCTTTTCGCAAGTGATCTATTTAACTACACGAAAATTAGAGGCAGGTATGGGTATTTGGTTAAAAGTGCAAATGACTGCATGACAAAAAATAGCCACCCAGAAGCCTACTCCTTTCTATAAAAGGAACGCACACCCAATTCCCCTGGCATTCCAAATGTATATGGACAGTGTTGATCAGGCGAACTTGTGGCTCATTTGCCAACCTACTGCTATTTTAATTACTTGGTGGCAAGCTGTGAAGCGCCCTTCACACAAGCACATGTTTTTGCTGTTTACGATGCACTAAGATTTTTTCAAGAATAAAATGCTGGCGCTATTCAATTTTCGAATTTCATTTATGGCTTGGTTTCTCAGTAGTTGCTGATCAGTTATCTGACAGTGGCGAGCTCCTGTCATCCACTGTAGATAACTGATCAGCAACTACTGAGTAACCAAGCCATAAATGAAATTCGAAAATGTCAAAATCGCACGGTTCCGTGCAGCTACTTCGTGCAACAAGATAAGTACCCCGGGGCCGTCCCGTAGGCACCGAAGAAGGCCACCTCGGGTTTTGGTTGGTATGTCGATGAGCTCCTGTCATCGTGTAGCTAAGCAAGAATATAACGAACTTCGCGCAAAATCATGTACGAGTAAATTATAATTTAGTAGGTGATTCTCGTGGCTTTGCCCGAGTGAAAGCCTTTCCCGCTATCCATTATTTCCCATGGAAGCAAATTACCGGGATAAAAAGTAGCCTATATATTAATTCCCGATATGATCTACCCGTGTGCCAAATTTCATCCAAATCCGTTTAGTTTTAAGTTAAAAAAGTTTAAGTTAAAAAACATCCAAACATTTTGACAAACTTTCGCATTTATAATATTAGTAAGATATTAACAGCCGAAAGAAGGCAAAGGGCGGTGAAAACCTAAAACGTTTTAGTCATTCGGATACGTGACTTTTCCTAAGACAGTAGTTAATGACAATGGAACCATCTCAAAACAACAATTAATCTAATTAAAGCGTTACTCTACAACATATAGTTAAGTACAGTAACTCGCACGATTCACAGTAGCTGACCAGGAGAATTCAAGCGCTATCTCGCACATTGTGAACAAGACATAAACCCGTATGCGCGATAATACCTTAATACTAAGAAATACCTAGGGTCCTTCAAGCGGAGCGTGAAGAAGCAATTATGCAGGCCGACATAAATGTGCCGACCGACCAGGGATTTTTATCTCTTGCCGGTCGACATTATTTTGGGCTTCACTTCATTTACCATCAGGTGCAGTGAAGCCACTTTGTCGAGCTATCGATAAAAAATAAAAATGAAAAAAAATACCAATTTTGTATCCGCCCGGATAGCGACCACGGTACATAAGGAGTTAAAACCCGCTATAGTTGCCCACGTAAGTGAGCCGCGTTCCGGGATCACCCTGTGTATGTCCGATTCAAACAGGCCGGCATAATTGTGTAGACTGACGGGGATAGTCATCTTTCGTCAGACGACACTTAACCTGGACCCCTCCTCACTTACCATCAGGTGCAGCGGGGTCAATATGCTGAGCGCAGAAAAAAAACACTAGTACGAATTTTCATATTATTATACCATTGTTCTGCTGTTATATTAACATAAACTCTTTTGATTCCCAGGTATATTTATCTGTAAGTACTGAATTTTAATTATTTAAATCAACATTTAAGGGCCTGCTTCATAAGTCTCAAGTAAAGATTATTTGTCAGTTATCGTATTAAACGGCTAATGTAGATGTTACTCATTTTCTATTTTAAGCATAGATTAGATTAGAGTGTGACTTTTGTATTGGTCGGCTTATACATTTATGTGACGGGTAGCATTTATCAGCAAGCGGTGAAATTGGCCCTAAGAAAACTAAAATTCTTAATTACTATAAGCTGTATTCTGACTGCAGCCTGTGATTGTGTTTTTCTTTTAAATACTTAATAGTAATAAAATAATAGTTTGACTGCATCGGTGGCGTAGTTGTATTGCGTACGCGTTACGAGTACGATTTGCAGGCTGAGGTCCTAAGTTCGAATTCCGGTTCGAGTCAAAACATTTTGACTGGGTTTATCCATCTTAAAAATTACTTAGTCGCAGCTCGAAGTCAGGAAGGTGACGGTGTGATACCCCCGTGCCTTGGAAAGCACGTAAAGCCGTTGGTCCTGCGCATGATCTCTCTCCGGTCATGTCGGATTGCCATCTCACCGGATTATGAGAGTGAAGGAATAGCGAGTGCACTTGTGTATTTCGCACACAATTGTGCACTATAATACCGCCTGCGTACCTGGCTGGTGTCCGTTGAGATTGGCCGGCGTGGCCGAAATCGGCTAGGAAGGGATATAGTAATAAAAATACCAACCCCGTATTACATACTATTGCACCTGGGCTCGTGCCTCCTCAACTATTGAGCGAGTTTAGGCCTTAGCCCACTAGATTTCACATACCAATGATCTTTTTGTGGAAAATTCTCAGTTATGTAGTTTTAAACAATTTCCAACAATATTTTCCTTAACAGTGTTAAAGCTAACGATACCTACAAAAATTAAGAGTTGAGTGCTTTGAGTTTTGAACCTGCCTACCTTGTCTCGGCAGCCTGTTCAGGTACTGTGAAAATAGGGGCATTTCAAAATTTTCAGTGATAGAATTTTTTAAGATTCTAAAATTTACACAAAATGTTTTTAATTATCATATTTTTCATTATACTTTAAGGCCGTAGAATAACTTTTTCTCTGGTATTTTCCATAAACTGGTATAAAACATAGTCAATTTGAAAATAAGAAAACCATATTAAATATGCAAATAAATGCCCCGAGGCCACTTCCCCAACACTATCAAGAATCTCAGGGAAAATACGATTAAACAACTATTTATTTATGCCAAGAGTATACATGCCTTGGCACGAACCTAGTCATTTTATTTCTTCGTTCTCGCCTACAAAGTCTTTACCATTCGTTTATCATACCATAACCTTATATTACGCATAATTTAATTTCACTATTCAAAGATAACGAGGCGGCCAATCACAAACAGTTAAACAAAACGCATTCGAATGTGCCGTCTCGTTACTTTTATGTGGGTGTCCTGCAGAGGCAGTTTTTTCACAGTATCACTGGACGCGCCGTCTCAGCGGCTGGCCAACTATTCATATCAATTTTATATGGCGGACAGGCGTTACGTCGAACACAGGACCTTGCCAATTAAGTATAACAGTTAAAGTTAATACATTTCAACAAAAAAAGCCCCATGTTTCCGCATACGGATAAATATTACCGTATTTATTGCTGTGGCGAAGCATTAAGGAGTCCTTAACACTTCACTGCAATGGCGACCGAAAAACGTTGGGCGCGGAACGCGAATTGTGCCCAAAAGCGTCTCGGCGACGACGATATTAAATAAATAATTACACATTTGTCAGATACAGCTAAAAAGCGAAATGTTCGCGACGGACTGGTTGCCATATTTGGCTGGTGCGGCTGGGCTGCGGCCGCGCCGGTGTGCGGGGCAGGTGAGCGCCAATTACCGGACAGCGCAAAAAGCGCACGGACAAATTGTGAAATTGTACCGTCGCTCGGAACGCTTGCCCAATGCTTTGACGGAGATACGTTGACCTATTTCAATGATGGACGCCATTTTTGTTGCGAAATTCATTGATGTGTGCTGATTTATTCATCTTGGACCTATAGACGGATGCTGAAATCGATTAGCATCAATAATATTTTATTCATGTTGGCAGGTTGTCCAAACTTTTGTGCAAACGTAAATAGACTGCGGTCTATATTCATAGTGTGAACAGACTTTTTAAACTCGACTCCTGATCCGTTTTAATAGAACAGTTTATGGATCTCATGGTCGTAAAGATCAGCCAGTTTACACTATATTGATCCGACCATAGCTACATCTTTAAATGGTAATACCATTCCATATTTATAAAATCCAAGAGATTTATATTAACTATATTCAATTAAATGATGTTGAACACAAATCAAAAACATGATAGGCTTTTTATATATTTTATCGTCATCTGTGTAGCGTTTTAGACAAAAATAGATGGTAACTAAAAATGATGATGGTATTGTTATTTTACCCTCAAATATAACCATTTGTCTTATCCTAACAGCGGTGATAGCCTAGTTGGGACTGGAACGGACTGCCGAGACGAATGTCCGCAGGTTCAAAACCCAAGGGCACACACCTCTTACTTTTCTAAAAAAAAGTTATGTGTGTATTCTTCGTGAATTATCATTCGCTTTAACGGTGAAGGAAAACATCGTGATGAAACCTGCATACCTGAGAAGTTCTCTGAATTTCAAAGGTATGTGAAGTCTGCCAACCTGCACTAGGCCAGCGTGGTGGACTAACCTTCCTTACCCATTACTTTACCTCTAAGGCTTTCAACTGAAGTCTTACATTGCAAGAAAATATAGCCAACACAGCCACTCTTGATGTGTATTCCTATATACGCGTAAAAGTTCATCATATGAACTCAATAACCAAATAATTTTATTATGTGTATTAAACATAAAAACAATTACCGAACGTAATTTACTCTCGAGTAAAGTGAAGCGCCGAGAATTATTGGTAGCAATTCCGAGAATATTTTTATGTCTTAATTATCTTTCACATGAGAGATCGTAAAAGCACTCCGGCACCCTCCATCGGTCTGCGAACTGCTTATTAACAAACAATAATCCGATAATAAATTATTATTAATATTTCCAGAACAATTTCAAGGCGTAGTTATTTGATTGCGTTTGGGATGGCAAACTCTAGGGCTGGCTATGGAATAAGGATAACTCTATCTATTGTTTTCCGTGCGTTACTTTATTCAATAAAATCCGATACAAAGCTATCTTATGAATTATGAATAGAGGTACATAGTATTGTTAGCTGTCAATTTATTTATCGAGGGTAGTAACTACTGACAGCATCGACTGAATCCCTATTAAAGGGGTGGAAATCGGGATGTCAGGGAGCGCCTAAAGCGCTCACCCTAAAGTCCGGTGTGGCCAGAAAAGCCGACTTGCGTCAGGCTACTGGCCTTATTAATCAGGTCCAAAAAAAATATGATGTCAGGGCATTCTATCGACAGCCGTGCGCCCGTGAACATCATCTTGGGAATTTAATGTTCTGGTAATATTATGTGACCTAATTTTTAAAAGTTATTTTTATCAAGTACACATTTATAATTTTCGTTAATAATTTTGTATTTGTTAACGAAAAATCTCTAAAAAGCAAAATAATAAAAGTGTCTTTGTCGTTTAAGTACCTAGTAATATACCCAAGCGTCGTCGCGTCGGGGGACCGGTAAAGAAGTATTTTCATCTCCCTGTTCCGGAGTTCGGTTCGGATCCACTGCTTAGTAAGGAATATTTTTACTCTTTTTTTTAGTCATAAAATGTAGTCTGTTTAGTCCAAAAAAAAGTACAAATGTTGGCCACAATTCAGCTTCAACCCACAATTCACGTTACCAGCTAACCGTGACAACGGTATAATAAAACATAATTTCATCAATGTGAGGGAAAGTTTTTAGCGAATTCTTGTAGTACAATGTAATTAGCAACAGTTATCTATCGTCTAACAGTTTTTGTAGGTCCCCGACCGGGTCTGAAAGTGTCTCCACCAGTAATTAGAGGCAGACGCTACCAGACTCACGTTGAGCGCATTCAATTCAACATTATGCAAGCAACATTCATTAGCTTTTTACAACCGCTCCATTCTTAATGTCGATTGAGGACAACGTAGACATGTTTTCGTTTTGTTATGTTGGTACCTATCGTTAATTACTTTACAATGGTACCACAACAATAAAAATATTTAAAGGTTCTTCCATACGGTCGATGAAGTGTGAACCTTTTTTCATTTCAATTCGTCTGACATTTAGTATTAGCGCTGGTGGGTTTTTAATTATTCCATTAAAACGATGTTCGTTTTTTCGTATTTAATCCTTTAAGGGATGGACGTTTGTTAATTTCGTTCGGAATTGCCCTATCTGTCTTAATTATAGGTTTTAGTACATCTTTTTCCAACAGTTTTAACTTCATATTGGGTTTAGAAAGTTTTTATTTATAATTAATGTGCTATTTTTAGTTTTCAATGCAGTCTGTGTTTTGCTGTTATTACTTTATGAGTAGTTTTCGTTAACAATTTCTACAGTCGATTGCTTGTATCCTTATACTGAACATCTGAATAAATTCATTGAACACTATAATATTATGATGCTGACTGAAACAAAATATTCTAGATTAGGAATTAAATATATAATAAAGTTATCTTGTTTTTTTTTCAAATAGAATGATTTTTTTATTTTATTTTAAACAAATTGAAAATTGTTGTCTTCTAAAACGCTCCTAATTAGTTTCGTTATGAAAACTTCAGATATTTAACACGCAATTATTTCCTATTAATTAAAAATTAATTAATACCTATTCTAGGTTATTTACGCCCATATAAGGACCCGTGATTGATCAGAGCACCTTATCACGAAGCAACGATTAGCAAACAAACGGTATAATTATTATAAATATCGATCATATCTCTAACCTTCGTGGAAATATTTTATACGCGGTATACATAGCGATATTAGCCGTTAATTGCTAACAGAGTTCTCTAAAAATGCTGCTGGAGCAGTGTAAAATTAGTAATTTGGCGAAATTCTTGGCGATTTTTTCATCCCGTCGAAGTTTTGAACTTAATCGTAAGTAATATGTTGGCCAATTAGTAAACTAGGATATTGCAAAACAAAACGAACTGCCAACCAATATTTAACCAAACTCCAAATAGAACATGGCTGATGCCCATGATGGTGATGAAATAATTTACTTTCGACCAATCAGAGAGGTCGCGATTATCGTCAAAATTATAAGCTCCTGTTTTCCTGGATGCACATTCGCCGATATCCAGGAGCTAGCTGGAACGATGACGACATGATGTTCTCCACAATGCAGAAGCTGGTCGATACACGGCATACATAATTTTATATTCCTTATTAAGAAATATTATTTATGTTTTAGTAAAGGCAACTTACCTACATTTTACTGAAATAGACTGTCGCGGTAATGAATTAATGAAATGCATAATTCCTTTTATACCAATTACCTATAAATTCTCCTGTTGAGTAATTAGTATTAGGCATGACGCCCCACACAGGTATTTCCAGAAAGTTGGGTAACTGGTTTGTGTAAATAACTGAATAATTAGTAAGTATTGATGCATTTTCGGAGAGCAATAGTGGTAATTCTAAAAATATGTAAACATTTTGAAACGATTAAGTGGTATTACGACTTATGCGCTGTAAGCATTATGTACGAAGAATTATAATATTAAGTACAAATGTATAATATACTCTGTATTTCATTATTTGTGCAAAATATTATTTGCCTTCTGCATTTTGTCGAGGAATTTGTAAAAGAATGATTTTCGGATTTCCTGACTTGGTGACTCGATTTTTTATGTGTGAAGAATTTCATTGTCATGGGCAAGGACTGTATACTATTACCAACTTTTAGACAAAATTAAAAATAACCTTCACAGACGAATGGGCAGATATAGAACTTATAACAAAATTATTGCCTAAAAGTTCCATTTTTAAAACGAAGTATATACACAGGGTCATTTTGACATTGCGTTAATAAATGAAACCACATACTTATCTCGTTGAAAATAACGCTTTCCATTAAATTATTGTAACATAGATGTAAAATAAAAAAGTGTAAGTTCCGAACAAAATGAATATCAATAAAAAGTACCTTTACGTTACACTCCCTAATGCTACTCCTCTGAGAGATTTCTTCGCAGCAACAACATCACACTTTCAGTCAGAAATACACTTGGCACTCACCAAATTCGCACTATACTACAAAATGGTCAAAAAATTTGAAAACTACAGCCGGAATTTTTGGCGATAATATTCGTTATTCATAGATGATTTATGGCAAGATGTTAGCAGAGGTAAAGACGAATATGTGTTTTCATTTAGTAACGCAATGTAAAAATGACCCTGTATAAAACCCCAAAATTAAAAACGTGAATACTAGCACTAACGCGGTTAACGTATTTATGTCCACAGAAATATGTACATTTACAATCTCACTTTCTTATCCGCAAATTTTACACAATGCCTACTCCAACACTTTGCCTGCAACACGCAAAAAGTCTACATATGAATAGTGAAGCATCAGTAATGGTCATTTAGCGGAAAATAGCCGGAGATTTCATGATGCAGTTAATTGCTTACTCGTGTCAGTAATTTTCAACCGCTTTATAATTGGTCGAAACCACGAACATGAAGATGTATTCGGAATTTCTAACGTAGTCACTCAGTTTCTTATCGTGTATACTTTAATATGTATTGAGCTGTCATATCAAAATGGTTTCGTTGATTTCGTAAAAGCTGGACAATAATACGGTGTATTTATTTACAATATTAAATGGAATTTACACGGAGAGAAATTGCATTGTACGTTTTTACGTAAGTTATCGTTATGAAATTTTTTGAAAGAGAAAACAAAACTCTTGATATTACAATATTTTGATATACTGTGTTGTATTTCCCTTATTGTAGGTGTTACAAAAAAATCAATATAACGTGAAATATTTAATTCTAGGTTTTGCGTATGGTTTTTTCAGGGTCAAAGTTCGTTAGCAATATAAAAAGAAATGTCTATTTCAAAACCGGATAAATAGTTTTACTCTATCTAAATCCAAACGTACACACTTACTTAAAATATGCGTATAGATTTGGAAAAATATTCCAAACATTAGATATACACATAATGATTATCAAATTTATATGTACCAACTCTTCCTGTGTGATTGCTTAAATATTAAAATTATAAGCGTCGCGCCGTGCCGCACAGTCGTCAACTTGTTACCAAGAAACACTGCGTATATGAAGCTATCAGTTTCTGAAGTCGCTAAAACAACTGGTAATTTTTAATACTGGTGGTAGGTCTCTCATTATGTAAGAGGCCGTCTGGGTGGGTACCACCGCAATGTCTATTTCTACCGCCAAGCAACAGTGTGCATGCACTGTTGTGTTTCGGTTTGAAGGACATTGTAGCCAGTATAACTACTGGACATAATGAGACTTAACATCTTATGTCTCAGGATGACGAGCGCAGTGGAATGCCACTCAGTACTTTGTCAGTCAAGGTGCTGGATGGTGTTGCTACTGTTTATGGGTGGTCGTATCGCTTACCATCAGGCAAACGGCATGCTCGTCTCGTCATTCAATGCAATAAAAAAAAATAAAAAAAATACTCATAGTGTTTTTCGACAACATATTAGTAGAGTCTGTGCGGTGCCTTGGTCCTTAGGCCAATTATAACTTTGTAAGTGCACTGAAACTAGATATTTAATTCGGTGTCATGTCAAGGATTGTGCTGTGCTATAGTAACTATCTGTAGTATTAAAATAATTGATCATTTACAATTAAAATGTGCTAATCGGCTCATTAGCTTCATTGTACCAAGTTAACAAGTCACAATGGGACCAATTATTGATTGACGACTGTTTTTAATTACAAGTACCATATTAATAAAGAATGTGGTTATTGACAGCTCGGGCTATGCTTTGGTATGTAAACTTTTATGGCAATTAGAAGAGTAAAATGATATTGTAGATATATTCAGTTCGTTTATTTGCGCTCATCTAAAAGACGATTATGTATATTATATTAGGATCCAGTTGATTATGAAATGTTATTTTTAAAAAAGTGCCTTTATCTGAATTGTTGTTGTCTATGAAGTTTTACTGGCTGGTTCCACGTCCCATAGAAAGTTGAATTAATAAGCCTCCGTAACATAGACCAATTATGAGTCTTATTTACCAGCGTAAATACAAATAAGAATTTTCTTTTAACATTAAATCCCCATTTAATGACGGTTAGATATAATACTCTTGCATAAACATCCTTACATCTTTACTGAACATTGTAAGAACTAAAACCCTACATTACAAATAAAAGTAAAAACAAACTGAAGTCAGAATGCACGAAGTAATTTATTCAACAACAACAAAGATTACAAACAATCCAATTAAATCGCAACATTGACAACTAAATCCTATTAAAGTAGCCCAAACGGCTCGCTTAATTGGCGGCCATTACGTAAAATGCTCTATGGTCTGTCATCGCTGCACAAAATGGCGAGTGCAGTGGCGCGCGCGGGAAAATAAATACATTTAGAGATGGATATTATATCTTCATTAACGTTCGGTGGTGCATTGATACGTCGGCAGGTGGGGGCCTCTATTGAAATTGTTGTGTTTTATCACCGATACGTGAAAGGATAGGCATTTGCGGGGATTGCCTTCGCCTTATTGGATTGTCTATGGTTGTGTGTGTTTATTCAATCGGAGCCAATGGACGTTGTTCGAGAAAGTCGGTTGAGACATTTATGTCAATATTTCATAGAGGATAATAATATTTTTCCACCTGATAATATACTACACAATCGATACACAAGAGAGTTTGTTATTCCGATTTTTATTAAGGTAGGCGTAAATAAATCTATTGAATCTGAAGTCTTCTATTGGCTTGCTTTCATTGATCTATGGATCGTGTGTAATCATCATTTAATTTTATCAATATAATTAAAAAGAAACACTTCTTGTTGATTAATTTGAAACTTAAACAAATTGTGTGTCGAATGGCGTTGTTTTTTTACATTGTCATCAATTCATTATTAATCGAGTTCGACGACACTTAATAAAAACAAAGCTTAATTTCTAATTATAATGGCGTCATATAAAACGGGCCCTTTAACTACACTTTGTTTGTTAATAGAGGTCCTGATGGTAATAACTCAAGGTCAATAAAGCAATATCCATGCGCTTTAACATTAAAGAAAGGAAATTGAAATATTAACATATGAATTGATTTCCCTTACGAAATGGAACGGATTAAAATATTTAATTACTATTAGTTAATTTGAGTTTGTAAGTTGTAACGAAAGATAAGACCAGGAATTTTCTAGAATTAAATATAATTTTATCATTTAAAAAAAAACATTCCAAAAATCATCATCGGCCAGGATGGCCAATGCCGGGCCCTTCGCCGGTTGCCTAATTTGCCTTTAGGCTAATTTCTGCAGCCAACCAGCAGTATGAATGCGTAACGTATCCCAATTTGCAACCAATGCATAATGTGTTGGGTGCAAATTAGGATTAGAAAGAGGTAACAGGAGAAAACAATGACATTTGAACTTTGATTAATTGCAGCCATAGTTGCAAAAGAAACATAGACTGATCTTAATCTTATTGCTACCAACAGCAAAGCTGCAACGTTACGTTGGTCTTCTTTGAAACCACGTCCTACCTGTCAAGCCAGACCTTAGAGAACTATAACGTAGTGCAGCTCTACCTTAAAAACTTACTACGAAAAATATTCACACACACACATCATGCCTTTATCCCTGGAGGGGTCGGCAGAGGTGCAACCAGGCACCCACATTCCGCATTGTGTGTTCCGTCAAGATAAGATAGGGGGCAATCCTATCGCCATATCGGGCACAAATTCCAGACTCTGATAACGAGTAGAAAAACCCAATATTACTTTGCCCGACCCAGGATTTGAACCTTAGAGCGGTGTGCCAACTATTAACAATACCGTCATCACTGCCATTAGCCGGATAATATAGACACGGAATCCACTCCGTTTGAATATTAAAAGCGCAGATTCAGTGAGCTGCATAATAACGCCGTAGTCAGCCATTGTGCCGCTTCCGCCCGCCAATAGCCCATTAACTGGCAAATCGATCGGTGAATCAAATTTTAATTATGTTTTGAACGGATTTTGGGTGGACGTTTTGTTTTGGTCGAGTATCTGTCGTATGCGAATTAGTCGTCGCTTTGAGTTTTTTAATTTATCAGGAATTGTTTCAAGAAATATTTGCGGCATAATTATGCATTTTTAGTTCATTATATAATCACAGTACGAGCCTATATTTATGGTATTTTTTACGATTCTAAAATCTCAAGAATATTTTATCGACTATATACTTACGTATACCTAAAAAAAACACACAGCATTTAACACACCTAAAAAACTTGAATTGACCATTTCGCACGGGTCATAGTTTACCATAACGTATATAACATGCAGGCTTGAGAAAGAGCACACATTTAAAAAAATGGCTTTTCTATTATACATTTTTGCCAAGCCTAAATAAGACGCAGTACATTTGAAATGTTAACAAAATATGAAAGAAATTATATTGTGCGACGATACACGAATATTTAGATAGATTCCTCAGCCTGCCTAATCACGTAAAAAGCGTATTCCCACCTAAAAGGCCGGCAAAGCATCTCTATTCCCCCTGGTATTGCAGATGTTCATGGGCGGCGGTGGTCACTTACCATCAGGTGAACCGTATGTTCGTTTGCCCCTGTATCATAAAAAAAATCTAGGGTTTCTCCTATGACGATCAAAGTGAACCAAAAAAACAACAATAATTATATTTACTTAGTGCGCGCAACATAAAATCTATTTTGGCACAAGTCGTTGCTACCGTGAAATAGCTTTTACAACGCTGCACGCATTATGCTTGAAATTATTTAGGTTTGTGGGATGTTAGTTCGGAAAGTCTTTTTAGTTCGCAACAAATTCTATACTTGAAGCCTGTCTAATGTTCCAAGAAATCTAGTTATTTATTTATTTTTAAGGACAGCCAGTAGTGGTTACATTAAAACTTATACTAACAATTAAGAGACAGTTACAAAATATATAAATGTACCACTTGTTTAAGGCAGTTACAACATCCACCATTGGTCTATTCACATTTATCTAATGTCATCAACTTTTTGGGTGTATGGAAATTTACTTTCTGTAGCTGTTGCCCGCGGCTCCGCCCGCTTAAATGAGTTTTCCCGGGATAAAAGTCCGGCTTTATATTTTCCCAGGATAAAAAGTAGCCTAAGTTACTCCTTATTACATCAGCTACCTGCCAATAAAAGTCCCGTCAAAATCGGTCCAGCCATTTCAGATATTAGCCGGAACAAATAGACAGACAGACAAAAAAATATTTTGGTGTATGTACCGTATATATATTCATATACATGTAGTAAAAAACGGTTATTTCAATATTGCAAACAGACACTCCAATTTTATTTATATGTATAGATGTATAGATTAAACAAAAATGAATAAGGGCCTATTACACATCTTCTAAGTAGGTAAATGCTACTCGTCACATAAATGTATAAGCCGACCAAATACAAAAGTCGTACTCTAATTTATGCTCTAAAATAAATGGTGATAACATAAATAAAATACAAACACACGAATTGATAACCTCCTCCTTTTGGAAGTCGGTTAAAAATGAATGATATCTACATTAGCTGTTTAATACGATAACAGTTACATAAAATTAACTTGAAACTTATAAAACAGGCCCTAAAAGTTATAAGTAGGTAATTGAAGGAACATCGTTTTTTTTTTCTAAACGCCGAGACGAGCGTGCCGTACGCCTGATGGCAAGCGATACGACCACCCATAAACAATAGCAATACCATTCAGCACCTTCAGTAACAAAGTACTGTTCGGCATTCCACTGCGCTCGACATCCTGAGACATTAGATGTTAAGTCTCACTATGTCCTGTAGTTATACTGGCTACAATGTCCTTCAAACCGAAACACAACAGTGCATGCACACTGCTGCTTGGCGGTAGAAATCGACATTGCGGTGGTACCCACCCAGACGGACTCTTACATATGAGAGACCTACCAGTAAAACGACTATAACGATATACGTATACGTATTATAACGAATCGATGAATATTTTGATTCCTTGTATTAATTAAATCCGATTAATCTAAGCTCACGTGTATCTTTCTTTTCTTATTTTTCATAAGTTCTAAATTCAAATAATAAAAACTACTGGCAGCGCAGTAAACATAGGTGCAGCTAACCGGCCACCCAGAGTCAATTGTCACGCTAATCATCATGATCTGGCAGAACAAAGCTTTCGTCTACAACTTCGCGGGTTAAAATGGCTCTACAATACGATACTATTAGTATTAATAGTTTATGAGGACATGCTTAGTTGGAATGCCAAAGTAAACATAAATTTCGATTTAAAAAAAATTACATAATATTCTGCTGTCATTTAGAAATTCTGGAAGTATTGATTATTTTAAAATAGAATTATGCATTAACTCAAACGCCGTTTTAAGGCCCTATTTTTAACAAACATAGAACTTTTATGCAGCCTTTTATAACCCATTAGTTATGAGACACTCTTAACAGTGTATTTTCGTTAAAATCTTGCTATATCAAGAATCAAGATTCTGAATGTTTTAGTTAAAAACGTATGCTTTTTAATAATGTTTATTCTTCCTATACCTAACAACCTCTCTGTCTCCAGCCGGCGCGCCGAGCGGCCCCCCAGTGGTCCGATGCCAACTGCGCAAGCACAAGCCGAACCGCAAGCCGCGCACGCCCTTCACCACGCAGCAACTGCTCGCTTTGGAGAAGAAGTTCAGAGACAAGCAGTATCTGAGCATCGCTGAGCGTGCTGAGTTCTCGTCTTCTCTGAGACTGACTGAGACTCAGGTAATTGATTTTATTTATTTATTTGCGCGCGGCTCCGCCCGCGTGGAAAAGTTTTTCCGGGATAAAAAAAAGCCTATAGCACTCAGGAGTAATGTGAAAGTCCTATTAGTGAAAAAAGTTTCAAAATCGGTCCCGTAGTTCCTGAGATTAGCGCGTTCAAACAAACAAACAAACTCTTCAGCTTTATAATATTAGTATAGATTATTATTATCTCATTCCTGTCAAAGCTCAATTTGGAGGTCCAGACAGATGGTTTACTTATATGAGAAGTTAATGAAAGGGCTAGATCTCCAAGAATTATGAATATCATAGATGAAGACAACATCATGTTTAAAAATAATATTATAATATCGTTAATAATAATACATAGAGCGACGATAGCCTAGTTGGGAATGGAACGGTATGAGGAGATGAATGTCCGCAGGTTCAAAACCCATCAAAGGCAAAGGCACACACATCTGATTTTTCGAAGCTATGTGTGTATTGTTTATCAATTATATATCGTTCGCTTTAACGGTGAAGGAAAACATCGTGAGGAAACCTACATACCTTAGATAATAATTTCGAAGGTATGTGAAGTCTGCCAACCCGCACTAAGCCAGCGTGGTGGACTAAGGCCTAAACCCTCTCAGTTGTAGAGGAGGCCCGTGCCCAGTAGTGGGCAGTATATAATACAGGGCTGGTAGGGTATGGTAAATATTAATACTTATGAATGTTTTCTAATGCAGAGTTTGGTCAGTGGGTATATGAAAAATTTGGCAAACGATACTACATGGGCAAACATTTACAAAGCACGCAACTATCACTGGTCTACAGTGGTTTTGTTGCCCTAGATATGAAAATGATTTTGGGTCTATTTATGGACACAATTCATGAAACTATCAATGATTTTGTAAGATGTGCTATGATTTTTTTTTTTTATTTATTTTCATTTTACATTACAAAAATCAAAAAACGAGAAACAAAATAACAGATATATTTATAATGTCAGTTATGTTTTGAGTACTTAGAATATATTGAAGTAAATAAAGACGAAAATGTAGAAAATATATTTTATATTTCCATATAACGCTTTTTATGAGCTTTACTTTTATATTTTTTAAGGGGACAATCTCTTTTTTTCAAAGACCAGCAGTAATCTGCTATCGCGTGACAATCCCATCGACCCTGATACCTTTCTTCCATCACTTTTAGATCTTGGTAGAACCGCTCTCCCTGTTCCTCACTATAATTTCCTAAATTATCCAGAAATTTATCTAGATGATTGCGGAGATAGTGTAACGTAAAACTCATATTTGCTCCTAAAGTCTGAAAGTTTGTCAGCATATTTTGCACAATTCCTTCATAATTTATTGCTTTATGGTTACCTAGGAAATTTTCTACAACCAACACAAACCTTTTCCAAGCTTTACTTTCCGGAACAGCCATAACTTTGATAAAATCTGAGTCTTTCATCAATTGCCGTATTTGAGGACCATCAAATATTCCACCTTTCAATTTTTCCATACTAAGCTTCGGAAATTTTCTGGAAATGTAATTAAAACAATCTCCGTCCTTGTTCAACGCTTTTACAAATTGCTTTATCATACCTAACTTAATATGTAAGTGTGGAAGTATGATTTTGTCTCTGCTCACCAGCGGCTCCCTTATTACATGACAACTTATCCAGATTCACGTGTAAGTAGGTACTTCAATATTGTCAAATAACTGAGATCTCAGCTGTCCTGACGAACTATGGACATGGACATGGTCTGGGAGTGGGGATCACGTGATGTTTGTATGCGCGAAAAAGTTGCGCAGAAACCTAATCATGACTGGAAAATTATAATTCTTTTTAACTAGCCTATAATTGTTCAAAATATAAGATATGAAAAAATCATGAAAATACGAGCACAAAAATTTGCGATGATATCCAGGGCAACAAAAACATTTTTTTTTTTTTTTTTGTAGAGCTGTGTATTTGATCGAACGCCCAAATTATTTTTTTCCGATGTCGTCTTCCTAAATACCGTGCTAATATGTTATCCAAGACAGTCTTTAATACTCTCAGATGGTCAAATTAAATTAGCATTTAACATATTTACCCGTCTTACTCATCAAATTTCTATTTCAGGTAAAAATATGGTTTCAAAATCGACGCGCGAAGGCGAAACGGCTCCAAGAAGCGGAGATAGAAAAACTGCGTCTCTCAGCGAGGCCTCTTTTGCCGCCATCGTTCGCCCTGTTCGGCGGCGGCGGGCCCCCCATATTCGCTGCGATGGCTGCTGCATCGAGACCCCAGCTCAGCTTCCTGGGGGGCCCACCGAGCCACCAACACGCGATAAACATGAATATACTTAACTCTCTGCAACCCCATTGACGTTTGGATCACGCGGTAACGCGTGACCAGGCGAGCCAGCCGCCGCCACCTTAATCGCATCCGATATGGAGGTTAATTGATATGATAGAACTTCGGACTTTGAGTTTCTGTTACGCGGATTTCCTTCTCATGCGATTCCACGGATGCAAAAGTTCCTCCTCAGTCCGCACGCCGCGCCGCGCCGTGTCAATGTTCATAGGGGACGATATGAGCTCAGCTCCTTTGAAATCAAAAGCAACACTGTGCCTCTAAAACTAGTAATTGTTTGTGGTCCGAGTTCGTTCACAAAATGAGAACGAACGAATGTTCGGGAGAAAATAAAATAAAAAACCGCGATAAAATCCGTTATAATAGTTTAATTTCAATGTTCGTTCACAAGGTTCGTCTCTACGTTGAATGAAGTACCTACTGTAGTTAAATAAACAATGAACAAATCTATTACAGAATAGGATTGCAAAGATGAGGAAAATTTGCATCCGATTTCACGTCAACACAAAACAGAAACCAGTCTTATATTATAGTTATTGATGAAAAAGATATATCACAAAATTTTCTTTCTTACATTAATGCATACTCATATGATATTATGTATTTCCAAGAATTAAAATAGTTTGTTTAATACGTCTGCTAAATCAAAAAATATATAAATAAAATCGAGATAATTCATAAAAATGTGTTCTAAATTTAATTTTCAACTATGTAAAAACGTTTTAGGATAATATTGTACTGTAAATATAATATTTTCTAACTATACCTATTATAGTATTTGCACTTAGTTATAATAAAAACAAAACAATTTCCGTAAGTGCAATTTTCAATAAAAAAAAAACACTAGACTTAAATTATTAAAAGTATGGTAGTCATTATTCTGTAAATACTTGAGCAAATGTTTTATTTAACATTCAAAACAATAAAACAAAATTAAACTGAACCTGCGAGAAGTACTCATTTCTGAACAGTCTAATACTTGTTTTTCTAATTACAATTGTTTTTAAAATAATTAAAATAATCTTCATCTCCGCCTTTAAATTAACTACAAATCATAAAATTAAATTAAAAAGATTTCTTGACGTCATAACTACCTGAATAGGTACCTAACTACTTGAAAAATTGTATTTTAGTTCAATTAATATAAAGTTTTTATTATCCACCACGAATAGTTTAAACTATAATTCCATCATTTTATGTAATAAAAACCATCACGATGTCTCTTTCTTTAAATTGTTCCTCTTAATTTTAGATATTTAATATAATCGAGGATAGTGCAATACCGCGTAACTAACATTGATAAAAACCGCGTAAGTGAAAGAAAACAAGTATAGCATTATCAATCATAAGTTTAGTGCCGTAAGTATCAATTTCAATTAAACTTTTTTCGTCACTTACGCTGTATTTACCAATGTTAGTTACGCGGTCTTGCACTATCCCCAACGATATGGGATAGATATTTCAAAGGGACTTCTAAATATCAATGTGTAGATAATAAAAATAGCATGCCGACGAAATATTTTAGAAATGTTTAATGGTATGACAATACTCAATGTCAGTATTTGAGTTTTATTCATAATTAAATATTAATAATGATTTAACCGAATGAAGTAGGTGAGCTTGTCTTTCAAAGAATTATCTTTGACTAGGCATCAAAATGGTCCATAAAATCCAATTTAAGATAAACAAAAATTGCCATTCTCGAAACTAGTTATTATTTGAGTATTCTTGTTATACAAAAATTACAAATTTTAATAACAAACCATTTTATAAAATTATCGTAAATATTTTTTACTCGGTTAATAGTCCCATTAGAATATCTATGCAGCATAATGTAAATAAATAGGCAATATTTAAATAAATTATTGTATACGTAAAATAATATATAGATAAGATATATTAATTTAGATTTTTTAATACGAATCATCGGATATAATGTGAAAATTATAATGCTAAGCAATAAAATACAATACTTTAGATTTACGGTTATTGATTTTCATAGCTATCTGTGTCATATCGATTTGAAATGCTTGTTTATTTATTTTTAAGAATCGATTATCTGTCTCGATTAACAAATTATAATGCTGGGCAATTTGTTTTGAATAATTTTGTAATAACATTTAGTGGTAATTTTCAAGTTATTAGTTTGAATAATGTTTCATATTGACTTGATTTAGCTTCTATAGGAGTAACTTTAATTTCTTCATATTGTATTGAAATAAAGTGTCGCTGTCATCGCCGTCTACAACAAGACAAGGTTATAACACTTTTTCTCAAAAAACTGGGTAAATAAGTCATATTGCTGTAGCGTTTTGTAAATTCTCCACATTCTCTCAATCTCACTTTCTTTACTTAATGATTGTCAACACACAGCTACTAGTTAGTAACAATATGCTTGTTTGCTTGTTTTATAGTAAAAAAAAATGTGTTTTATATAGTCCCTATTGAAATCCTAAAATCTTTGAGAGCTTCTCGAATCCAAAAAAACGTTTTGTTATTTATTCATATATGCTTACAAAAAATTCTACTAGTTACACATCTGCTACCTTTAAGGAGATAAAAGACGTGATTGTATCTATCATTTATGTTTATATAGTTATCATACGGCAGCTGATGGCAATTAGATAAACTGAACTATAAATCAATCTCAATGCAGCGCCCTTGTACTCGTAATGTTTACATAAGAAACTTTTTATTTTATCTATAAGCATTTAATTTTTTATAGTGGCAGCATACTTAGACTATGAAACCAGCACGGTAGCTTCCTATATTCGATCCTGGTCTAGTATAAATTGGGTGGAGACAATGTTTTGTCTGGGACTGTAATTTATTGCCCTATTTGAAAATAGACTTTCTCACAGTAACAAGTAAACTTAAATAAGGTTGGAGAGCTATGAATGTGCCAGTTGCGTTGCTGCCTACCAGAACAGTCACAAAAACATAAACTTACGTATATATAATTTTGATATCTAATTGGCTTACCTTGACTCTGAAAGCAATATAGCTGTTTGATCTTTACAAATCAATGTACCTAACCATTTTCAAATCACTAATTAAGTTAACCGTCGCTTTGTCTTCGTGACTCTCAAATCATTCCACCATTTGACGTGGAAGCATGTGATTTAACAATGATTAGTTAAACGCTTATTAATTCAGTTTATTGGTAAGTTGAAAGGTCTTTAAAATGGTTATCAAATTTGTTAATCGAGATGAATAAATACATTTGTACAAAATAGTTATAAAGTTGGTATGTTTCAAACGCCTATGTTATACGACCCGATATAAGTTAGTAAGTTACGAGCCCTTGTAAATTATTAAATTATCAATACGTTATTAGTACAACACAGCTATTTTATTGTTACCTACTTCTATCAAATAAACCAAATACGTATGATTACGTATTACGAACTTCTTCAAATTTAGTACTTAATAAAAACGCGTAAAGTAAATAATTGGGTGCAAACTTTTTTTTCTGGTAAGTATAATATACTTAAAAAATAGTTATATCTATAGATTGTAGACCACTGAGCGACGTTCTGAAACTCGATGGTCGCTAGAATTATACTTGTCTTACTGAATCATCTCCTAGGTAGGGTGTTCTTGATCTCTGTTCCAGGGTTATGAATACGGTTCTCAGGATGGCAACTATTTTCGTTTTTTTTTAATTTGAGACCCATTTGTCTTGCCCGGATTTTATACCCGATTTTGCTATCTAGTCGGATACAAAATGTATGGCATTTCCCACACAAAAAAAAACCTACCTTTTATCCGCACTGTTCCTTCCGCTTTTGTCAATGTGTAGCAAGAATCTTTCGAAATGCTACAAATTCTACTCAGGTATTAAAATGACCCATTTACTGTATTCATTATCTAAAGCCATCTGTTCTAATACCCTATAAAATATAAATAAAAAGGTATATGGTAAGGTAATGTAAATATCTCAGTGCGATAGTATCGGAGGTGAAAGCGGCCCACACCGGCCCACACCGGCCCACACCGATTTTACACCGTGTCCATGACACATGAATACACGCATATTTTTCACTCGCTTAATTGGCACATACCTATTCCCACGTGATACAAACGGCACTATGAAAGACCGTCATTGACTAATTTAGTAAATACATCGAATTTTTGCTCAGATACGGATGTCCGCACATTCGACTTTTCGAAGTTATGTGTGTATTGTTTATCAATTATCGTGCGCTTTACGGTGAAGGAAAACATCGCGAGGAAAATGGAAACCCCACGTACCTGAGAATTTCTCCAAAAAGATATTTTGAAGGTATGTGAAGTTTATTAACCCGCACTAGGCCAGCGTGGTAGACTAAGGCCTAAGCCCTCTCCGTAGTAGAGGAGGCCTGTGTTCATCAATGGGCAGTATATCATACAGAGCTGGTATTATTATTATGAAAAACGACATTGACTATATGTACTATGTTTTTTATGCAATCAGCCTTATATTATATACTTGCCCACTTGTTTTTTTATACGTAGTACTAAATGACGAGACGTGAAAAACTTAATCTGATGGTCAAGACTACGGCAGACTACAAACAATTGTATTAGCATCCAAAGCTTCGCATTGCACCGTTGCGTGGTACTATTCTGTGCTCAGTATCCTGTATTAAATCTTAAAATTCACGCTATATCCAATGTCCTGAACCTGTTTAGAATATGCCACCATGACCTAACGTCCTAATGACCCGTCCCACGAATTTCTCTAATCGCTTTTAGTCCAAGTATGAGACCTTCCGCTTGTGTTTTAGTTATGTAAATACACACAAAATGCCTATGAATGATGGACACGCATACTTTGATGAATAATCAAAGTCCTGCTAACCTGCAAAATCCCCACTCAAAAATTGATAGCGCGCGTCGTGGATGACGTATATAGTGTAATTTACGATGTAGAGTGGCAAATAGAGCAACAGCTATCTATTGAATGCAAACTCTCCTTGTGATGTAGGACGCAAATAGCATGCCTTTTGCTTTGTATCCAAGAAATGTTATTGTCCATGTTTTTGCCGGCGCCCGTGCCAAACCGGGCTCCTGCATAGCTCCGTAATACGCCATTCAAGATTAAAGACTGGACACAATAGTGGTTGAATGCCAGACGAATGATTGGTGAAAAAACCGACTCGGGATGGTTCAAGTGAATATTTAACTACACGACAAACAAGCAAGTATATCAACGAATAAGCTTTTTGCTCGAGTTTCCGATTGGATTTAGGTCCGTTCCGGGATAAGAAATCTATTAGAAAGAAAGAAAAGCAGTTTCTTTGTGACAATAAAGTAAGTACAATAAAAACAGAGAAAACGAATTATCAGTATTCAAGGACAGCTTCCAAATAGTATAATAATTTTCAGTGTCGAAGAAATAGCTCCTGAGATTAGCGCAAATAAAACGTCAATCGCTTTAGATTTATGTAATGGTATCGTTGATAAATAAATATGGCATTATAATCAAACGCCTATATTTAGATAATTATATGAGTAAATCAATAACGATAAAAGATAACCTGAAGCAATTATCTACTGACACGTACGTACGCATGCTCACGCCTTTTATCCCCGAAGGGGTAGGCAGAGGCGCAACTAGTGCACCCACTTTTCGCCAAGCGTATTCCGTCCCATGATATGATAGGGGGCGAGCCTATCGCCATATCGGGCACAAATTCCAGACTCCGGGCTGATACTGAATAGAAAAATCCAATATCACTTTGCCCGACCAGGGGATCGAACCCGAGACCTCAGCCTTGCAGTCGTAGTCTTGTAGTCATGTATAATTTGTACTCATACATAATTTCATTCATAATTTGTACTCTAAGAGTTCTAAGATTATATACCTAGAGCGAACATTGCAAAATTTTTCATATAAAACTTTTAAACCTGTTCGTAATGCGCAAATTGGCATATTTCCTTCCAAAGTATTGTTTTCTGTATAAGATTTGCGCATACCGAGACGTCTTGTCACATGAATGTGTCAAATAAGATAGCGACTTATTATGGATTGGTAATAACTTTTGGAAGAAAAATTTGGGCCTGATGTAACAGGATAGTTATAGACCGGAGTCTATAACTATACTGTTTTAACTGTTTAATGTCTTTGTTTGTACTCTAAGATAATGAATGAGTACTTGCTAATTTTAATTCGATTAAATTCATAGACAATAATAAAGATTTAGAACGTATCATGTCTACTTCTTTATTAAGTTTAATAACAGAAGCGAAAAGATAGTTATTGTAATATTAAGTTTTCGGTCCACCAATACCTCAGTCCCCTCGTGATTATGAAGGCTGCAAAATCAGCGAAATGTCGGATTTAAAACTTTACAAAAAATAAATTCGTATTAAAAAATCGATATTTTATCCTAGTAACTAATTTAGTCCTTAACTCGTGATTACGTAATATTAGCTTCTATACCACAAAGTTCAAGGAAAAACAAAAGCTTCTTGTTCTGTGCACTTGATATTGTCGTCTTACAACTAAGTATAGGACAATTTATTGTAAGAAATGTATCACAAATTTCTACAAACATAAGTAAAATTTTTAAAACTATCATTAAACACTGCTTCAATAAAAAAGACAATTGCCTGTCTAATGCAATTTAATATAACTGAAACCCCAATAGTAATAATCACTAATCTCATAATCAGCGACCGTTTTATTCCTGCCTTTTTATAGCCAAGGTAAGTAATCCATCTATTGAAGTCGTTAGCTAGATTAATTTGAATGATGTTGTATACAATGCAGGTATGAGTTCACCTTATAAGCAGGTTTACAGCCTCGAACGATCGGCATAATGTCCAGTAGACTTCCTGCACACTGCACTAATTGGCACTGTGGGGAGAGAAAAAAATATAGCGCGAGCATAGACTGTGGGGAAAGGGTTCTGTATATAAGCAGGTATAATAGTATGGTAAAATACATACACTGGTGGTAGGTCTCTCATTATGTAAGAGGCCGTCTGGGTGGGTACCACCGCAATGTCTATTTCTACCGCCACGCAACAGTGTGCATGCACTGTTGTGTTTCGGTTTGAAGGACATTGTAGCCAGTGTAACTACTGGACATAATGAGACTTAACATCTTATGTCTCAGGATGACGAGCGCAGTGGAATGCCACACAGTACTTTGTAAGTCAAGGTGCTGGATGGTGTTGCTACTGTTTATGGGTGGTCGTATCGCTTACCATCAGGCGAACGGCATGCTCGTCTCGTCATTCAATGCAATAAAAAAAAATACGTAATACATTTTATAAATTTATAACTTTACTTTATATTTTTAATTTGATTATTTTTATAACATGTAAAGACAATGAACATTATTTTGAGATATGTAAATGTACCTACTACTTACATTT
The DNA here is from genome assembly GCA_947568825.1 of Sphinx pinastri. Taxonomy (NCBI): domain Eukaryota; kingdom Metazoa; phylum Arthropoda; class Insecta; order Lepidoptera; family Sphingidae; genus Sphinx; species Sphinx pinastri. The sequence goes on along the minus strand of OX387624.1, from coordinate 13,902,014 downwards.
AAATATTGTGCTTGCATAATGATGTGAACTTGTTGAATCTGATAATTATTTGTTTTATTATTTTGTTATTCCATTTTTATTACTCTTTGTTGAGAGTATCTAGAAATAAATGAGCTAAACAAGTAGAGGGGCAGTAAAGTTGTATAAAAAGAATTCCTTAGGCACTGATGGGTCCTCAGTTGCTAGTCCACTATAAAGCTGTAAGTTTTTTGTCAGTGTCCTATTACTAAGCGGTTAGTATGCTAATAGTAGTGTCGAGTACATTATTAAGGGATCGAGAAGACGTTGATCCTAGTCGCAGTATCGACCTTCCTATTTGCAGGCATTGCCTTGACAGTATAATTAACAAAACGACTGCCTCGGTGGAATAGTTGTATTACAGTACGACTGCAGTGCCGAGGTCTCGAGTTCGATCCCCGGGTCGTGTAAAGTGATATTGGGTTTTCCTATTCAGTATCAGTCCGGAGTCTGGAATTTGTGCCCGCTGTGGCGATAGGCTTGCCCCCTATCACACCATGGGACGGAATACGCACGGTGAAAAGTGGGTGCACTAGTTGGGCGTCTGTATACTCCATCGGGGATAAAAGGCGTGAGTGAGTGTGTATGGTATGTATGTCTTGACAGTTGTAGCCCAGTAACTAAAGTACTCACGAATACTGGTGTTAAAAGAATTAAAGAATTCCTACGCAGACTCACGCAACCCCAAAACCGGCCGCACCATAACAGACAATAATCGATGTTAATACATTTTAATGCACAGATTTGTATGCCGCGATGTACCCGCCACACGCCCTGCGTTCACTTAATTACTCATTTATTTATTTATTTACCAAAATGGCCGGTTTATTACTATACGTGGCCCGGTAATTTATTGTAATTGGTCAGACTATACGTAATGACGGCCTCTGAGTGATATACTGCCGATTTAAGATGACCTTTAAAACCGCCTCTGATGTGCTGCAGGTAGTACACTGTGCTCTTTCGCGAGTGTCTGAATAAAATTGACGTGTTTTATTGTGTGAATGAGTAAATACTTCAATATATGAGCTATTTACGGAGAGCGTGTGGTCGTTACTTCTCCTACCTTTATCCCGTTTAAGAATTAACGGTTGCTTTTTTAAGTGAAATTAATTCGATGGATTTTCATGTAGGTATATGGAAGGTGCCTTAAACAACTTACATTGTATTGTTATGGGTATTTTTTCCAACTTAATGTCTACAAGGTTGGAAGAGCTTGACATCAATTATTCTTACCTAACTGGCAGTCGATGTTTTAATATATTTGTGTGTAGTTTAGCTCTATTCGAATCAACAATTTTTCAATTAATTTGTGTTAGAATTACAAACATTACGTACTAGGTGTTGCTCGCGGCTTCGCCCGCGTGAAAAGCCTTTCCCGCTACAAAAATCCCTTAAACACAGTAGGATGCCAGCGCCATCTACTAAAAGAATTAGATAAAAAAATATCCATTATTTCCCATGGGAGCAAATGGCAGCAAATTACCGGGATAAAAAATAAAAGCCTATATGTTAATCCAGGACATGATCTACCCGTGTGCCAAATATCATCCAAATGCGATCAGTAATTTCTAAGTTCATCCAAACATACAAACATCCAAACATTTTCATAAACTTTCGCATTATCAAATCAAATTACTTATTCATTAATCTTGACACACCTGAGCTATATAAGAAAATCAGTCACGACGGGCATGTCGAGTAGCATGTGTCCTAAACTTTCGTTTAACTTAATATTTATAGTGCTATTTTTAACTGCCTCGGTGGCGTAGTTGTATTACGGTACGACTGCAAGGCTGAGGTCTCGGTGTCAAAGTGATATTGGATTTTTCTATTCAGTATCAGCCCGGAGTCTGGAATTTGTGCCCGATATGGCGATAGGCTCGCCCCCTATCACATCATGGGACGGAATACGCTTGGCGAAAAGTGGGTGCTAGTTGCGCCTCTGCCTACCCCTTCGGGGATAAAAGGCGTGAGCATGCGTATGCGTATGCTATTTTTAAATGGTTGCTAGAACTCTAGTAAGAGGTAACGTGTAATACATTGTATGCTGATGCTCCAAGCGCTTATATAGGTATCAAGTTTCGAATCTCGTATTAGTCAGTGAGCTATAAGTATTTATGAGTTCTAAATTTTATGGAACCAATAGTTATATCTGTGTTTTATTTTCATAAGACTTGTCGAAAATGGAAACAAAATGACGAGTTGCTTTCATGTTCTTGATTTTGTCTAGTTCGAGACAGAAATGTGACCAGGAATAAAGAGTTACATGTATGATTAAAATTAAAAATAATTCATATATACAGATGGATTTAATCCGTTTTCATTTAATATTGAATGCAAATTTTAGGCAGTTTATTATTTAAATGAAATATACATAACGATTTCTTGTGTTTACGCGAATGTTAGAACGCTCGAACGGTCTACGAACTCTGCATTCGCTGAACATTCAGAAGAAGGCTCCAACATTATCTCAGATTCTACAAGCCACAAATCCTTGCCAAAGAACACCGATTCTTAGGATGATTTGCAAGGCTATTTAAATTTAAAAAATATCAAAATTTCAATAGAGAAGACGGTTGGAAGCTTGCACAAGCTTGAGATCTTGGCATACATTTAATTAAATCAGAACCCAAAAGACCGACTGCCAGACTTCAAGATACTGTGAGCTCATTCCGCGTAGATCGGACCGTCAACAACTAATTATAATTTTAAAAATCTTTTATAATTGTTAAATGTAGGTAGATATTGTAACTTTTACTTTTTGGACTACCAACACCTCAGTCCGCCCCGTGACCATGAAGGCTGTAAAGCCTTCGAAACGTCGGGAGAAAATATAAGTTAAAAAACTGAGAAAAAATCCGTAAAATAGTTTTATTTAAATGAAAAACCTACATGTACATGTACAGTCAGCCACATAAGTAGCTGAATAAATTCAAAATTTCAAACGCATTTACGCGTTCAGTTTAACTGTAACACTTTTTTTTCTTTGTGTGAAGTAAAGTAAATCGCTTTTATTTTATTTTTCTCAAGAGAAAATTAAAATTGGTAAGAACACAAAAGTGTATCGGCGTTTTGAAGTTTTGAATTTGTTCAGCTACTTATGTTGCTGACTGTACAATACTAAATACTGCATCTTAGTGTGAGGTTATGTGTGTTGATGTACCTCTAATTATTTTTACTTTAATTTAAAAGTGTTTTTAACATTTAATATAATTTATTTTAGCCTTTAAACATAAACATAAATCAAACACCTTCCGGTCATAAATAGAAATTAAAAAGCTATTCTTAAACTACCATGTTTAATGTTTAGCATTTTTGCGATTAAATTTACATGTCAATTTGTCTTCATTATTAATCTCTTTAATGAACACCTTTACTACAAGACATGTTTCCGATGTAAATATAAAAGTAAATTGTGCTGTCCGTACGTTATCTATTTTAAATAAGTAATTACTGCAGTTTTTATGAACGCTGTACACAAAGGTATGTACTTTTTTCTATTTTAATAAAATTTAAAATTGAGATGTTACTGTGAGTTTTGTACAAAAACTTCTACAATTGTTTGAGCTTGTAATGAGTCGGTAATTTTTTTGTCTGACTAGTTTTCAGGTAAGCAGAGTAAAACTTCGAATAACAGATCAACCTGCTAGAGGCGTCCTGCATCCAGCGGGCTTACTTCTATTTATTAATAAATCTTATGCTCGCTCCATTAACAAGATATTTTCATAACACAGGGTGACAAACTAGGAATTGAATCAATGGATCGTTATTTACTTTCCTTTTAGATTGTTACTTAATCACTGATAAACAGTGAAAGCCATAATATGAAAGAAAAAGAAAAGATTTGGGTTTTTTAATACATCAGTGGATTTAATAATAAATTAATTCAAACAAAATCGCGGATCACAACTAGTCACAAACAAAACTAACAAAACTTAATTATCTGATGGAATACCAGAGCAACCCTTTTCTAATTTAAATTCTTAACATATTTGCCGCTGACAACACCGGGCTGACCACCAAAGCTGATATGATTATATCTATTAGCTATTGAATTAATAAAAAAACCGGTTAGTACGGTTGATCAAAGACTGCGCGGTAATATGTCTTCCTTCGCAGTCATGTTTTCCTAAAATAGTACCTAAGCAGATATGTAGAGAGAGAATCTTTTGGCTGACATCTAAGTGATGTAGATATTAGGGTGAAGAAATCAGTAGGTCGATATTATTGGAAGCCAAAACTTTCGTCAGCGTTTTCGATTGTTACGCTCATTTGATTTATTTACAACTATGTAAGTTTCCCGGTTGGATTCAAGATTTTTCAACTCAAAGGAGACTTAGACTAAGAATTATTATGTTTGTACTCACTATTAAACTTACTATACTATTTAAATATTACTATAAAATATTGTGGCTAGAGGTCCGTGCTCAGCAGTGGGCAGTATATAATACAGGGCTGATTGCATTGCATTGCATAAAATATCGGCTGGCCAAAAAATAAAATATGTCAGTAAAAATTAAATACCCAAAAATGTTTATTGCACATAACTGTAGTCAAATTTAAAATTTTATTTCGCTAATTTCCATAAAAGAAATATTTTACAAATGAACCACAACTTAATGTTCATAAGTTCTCGAGAACGATAAACACTGCGGTGCAATTATTTTACCAATTATTCAAACCAATAAAAGATCACTCTTTCGATACTTTCAATCTGTAGATTAAAACCTAAATCATCTGCCATCCATGCTTCGCTCGATTAGTTTTATAAAGTCGACTGCTCTACCAATGTTCTTTTTCTCACTGGCTATTCGGATGCGATTTTTTCTTAAATATATTTATGTAAGTCCATTTCTATGTTACTTCTTACGCTTGAGAGATAATTTTCTACAAATTATATGGATATTAATCTAAATAATCATATCTATCTTCGAAAATAACTCGTGGAAACGATTGTTGCATTTAAACATTCCTAAAGTTTGAAAGGTGACATTAAGGTGATTCACAGATTAATTATTTAGTATTCTTGTATTTTGTATTATCAAATGCGAACATCACATCATATACACCAATCAGAATTGTGTTAACAAAATTCCTTTTTGTCCATAAAATATTTATTTCAACTCAATTGGTTAAAAATCATGGCATCACGACTTGCATGGCTTAAATACAGTTACTCTGCCACGAGATCAACGAGTTGATTCTGACTTTAATAAGTTTCTGTGTTTACAACTCAGATGTTCCACTTTTTGTAAACTAACGATTATTTCATGGTAAATTTCAAGATTACAAACATCCAAATTTGCCTTTTTTACCAATGGGATTTTCGAAGGCTCTACAAAGCCCTAACCCTATTTATTTCCCTGGAAGTTTATAACGCACTTAGAATCGCTTACTTTATAAATAATTAAACCACCTTAATATTATTTAGTGTTTCGTATCCAAAAATATATCTGAGTAGGTTCCGTCGCATGTAATTTCCATAACTATGCAGCAGTCTGCACTGCATAGCATCAATCGTGTGACTCGATCAACCTTATTTTTTTGAACAACAAAACCTCAAGCGAAATCGTTTCGAGAACCACTAGTACCACCGCGAGCAAGTTAATTTAAATTCAGTTGTGAGTGGGCGCGGTTGTATAATGGCGGAGTGCCACCTATAACTAATCCGCGCACGCCCTCTCTGCTGCGATCGATTCATTTGTCATTCGGATATGTTCTCTCGCTGTGAAATAATCGGTAGCATTAATTGAACTCACTGACCGCGCTCTCACACGCACTAGACATGAGAGTCAGCTTTTCTTGTCTATTAGTTTTCGTTGATGTTAAGAAGGTGCCGCCTTTTCTTAGGGTTTGCAGGTCAACTTAACATTAATTAGGTAGTCTATCCAACTGTGTGTTGCATAAGGGACGACTTATTAGAGAACATTTTTGGCAAGTGAAAGGTCTCTAATAGAGTTTACTCGCATCATGAAATAGGTGGCATCGGTATTGATTAAGCTTGGATATTTTTTCAATGCATTCAAGAATATAAAGTAATTAGTTTCTTTAGATTAGCAGTAATAAGTAAACTTCCAATAATTGAAGTTTCAACTCATAAAACTCTTAGTAATAGAATTGAGTTATTTAAACCTAATTGCAAAGATAAATTGGTCACATCCATAAACGACTTGTCATTCTGAAAATAAAAATGAAATTCACAGAGGCGATCGAGAAATGCTAAAGCAAGCCTAAGGCTGCATTTGACAGTTAAGACAAAATATGAAAGATCATGAGTCGGGAGCAACATGGCCCCAAGCTGGGCTTGATGTTTTAATTAGCCCACAGGCAACGGCACTTAGCCAAACAGCCATCACTGCCTGATATAGGGCTGCGTTACTTGAATTAATTGATAAATTAGATAATTTTTAAACGTAATCTATAAGCAAAATTCATTTCAATATTTTCCTACTGGTCAAGATTTAACTAAATATCATTTCCACCATAAGTAATGACATTTAATTATAGAGCCATCAAATGCCTCGCTGAGACTGGCTGTTTTTATTACTACAAATTATTAATAATCTGTGTCCGCGTTAGTCTTTTAAATACTTTTTTCTATGGTTGGCTATACGTTGCAATACTTTATCTTACTTAATTACTAAATAATAATATTAGAATGCGAGTGTTTGGATGTTTGGTAGAAGTAAAGACAGAAATCGCTAAATGGATTTGAATGAAATTGGGCACACGGATGGACCATGTCCTGAAGTAATATACAGGCTACATTTTATCCCGGTAATTTGCTCCCGTTGGAAATATTTGCATTTTTGTCTGTTTGCTTAAGTAAATGACGCTGGTGTCGTAAAAATGGCGAATGGATCGCTACAGGTATGTAAAGACTTTGTAGGGGGAAAGGCTTTTCACGCGGAAGAGCAACATCTAGTAAAAAAATATTACTAAATATACTTGTATTAGTTCAAATTTATTATTTCAGTAAAGAAATATGATTATTGACTGCCTCGGTGGCGTAGTTATAGTACGATACGACTATACCTAATGCTGAGGTCTCGGGTTCAATCCCCGGGTCAGGCAAAGTGATATTGGTTTTTCTATTCAGTATCAGCCCGGAGTCTGGAATTTGTGCCCGATATGGTGATAGGCTCGCCCTTTATCACATCATGGGACGGAATACGCACAGCGAAAAGTGGGTGCACTAGTTGCGCCTCTGCCTACCCCTTCGGGGATAAAAGGCGTGAGTATGTGTGTGTGTGTGACTTCATGTACCTAATCTCATAATTGGTACACTAGCCAAAATATATTTCTTAAACCATGGGTTAAATACTTACTGTACTTTTAAAAAAATCCTATAATAAACATGTATAATAGTCCACAATTAGCATCACCATGCATTTAAATCTACAATTTGTGTTTTCTATTAAAAACAAAAATATTTTTTTATCTTGTACCAACCCTACATGAGTGCAAAAAGCTCATGAAAATTGTTTTACGCCCTTCCAGTGTCTGTGTATCTCTTCATTTGGCTCGCTAAATTGAAACCTTAGTGCGCCACTCGGACACTCAAGCGCATGTTTTTACAATAAAACTGCATGAAATAATCGACTTTATTAGCCACAAAACTTCAAGGCGTAGTAACAGTTGATTCCTTATACCATTTTGAATTTAGTGCCATCAAGACTTTTTTAGGTGTCATAGGTACACGAAACTAATGCTCTGAGGACTCGGTTTCAAATCCCTGGTCGTGCAAATATTGAATATTTCTGCTAGTATCAGTCCGGAGTTTGGAATGTGTGCTCGATATAGCGATAGGTTCTTATTTTTTATTTTTTATTTCAGTAATTACCTATGCTGACAGTATTTTAAAATATTATAAAAGACACTACACCATGGACCACACTTGGGTTTATTTTTCAATGAACACCACGACATATCCAAAAGCTTCCTTCATGTATGCGCATACCCGCATTCGGAATGTTGCCTTAACCTCATTGTGAATGAGATGGGTATTTTAAAATTAGTTATTCCCGCAATGATTTGCTCTATTATGCCGATGACATTTCAAAACTATGCTATTTTATATTTTCAATTTCGAATCAATGAATCAAAGAATTTTAAGATTATATAGAGCGGACATTGGAAAATTTTTCATACAAAAATTTTGAGCCTGTTCGTAAGGCGCAAATTGGCATATTTCCTTCCAAAATATTGTTTTCCGTACAAAATTTTCGCATACCGAGACGCCTTGTCACATGGATGTGTCAGATAAGACAGCGACTTATTACCAATTGGTAATAACTTTTGGACGAAAAATTTGGGCCTGATGTCCGGTCTATAACTATATTGATTAATATCTTTGCAATGAAATAGACATTTAAGTCAAAAGTGTTATCTCTTCGATAGGACCACCAGGCGTTGTTGTTATTTCACTCCAACTCCAAACCACCTTGAGCGACATTCCTGCAGTTTATCCACTGCACTATGTAGCCGGCTTCAAAGGATACTACTTATATATAGCACATGTTATACGTATTACGTAATAGAATATGTAAAATTAAAAAGTCTCATGATATATTTGTGATTTATGGCTGATTTTGCGCCTGTACGTTCAGTACATTAGTATAGGTGGCCACTGAAAATCAGTGCTGTCTTTTGGTTTTCATAGCACAGCTTATGCTGAGATGGCCACCTAGTTGTCGCGGTGAATATTATGTTGTACTTTGTTTGCTTTTTTTATGTATCACGTGTACTGCGACACTAAATTATTCTTTCTTTCGTATCAAAATCATATACCCAACCTAACGTATGTCGAAAGTACATATAGTCAATCAAGCATCCAGAATCAAATAAGTTATCAAGCCCAATGTTTTATACCCGTGCCAACCAATTAACCGAACGGCTCTCGCTTTATTATCCGTCGGCAGATTAATCGATTCCATTCGCGATTTTAATAATCGATAGCGATTACATATCGAGATAATGTGTTTATTTTTTTAATTCCGAGATTTCCATTACCCTCGATGACAATTCGAATTGAGGGGCGTGGATCACTTTATTAGAACGGAAATTGGTGTGTGGAAATGTTGGAGTGATTTTTATATGTCTATCAGATTTACTAAGCTGAGACAACATAATCGATACAATCACAAATAAGTATAAAACCACCCGTTGCACCTCTTCCTGTCTTGTTGGTTCCATTGTGTTTGTAATTAGTAAATGTATTGTATTACAATTTAACAACAAAAATCTCGACCAAAAATATTGTCTCCTTCACTCACTTCAGAGTCACATGTGACTCATACCAATAATATTATTTATAAGGCGTATTAACCATCATCCACAGATTGATGATGCGATCAATATAATGTAATTATCAATACGTTAACCTTAAAATTTTATCAATTTCACAATTATTTCATTAGCACTACTATTACAAGTAATACTCAAGTATGCAAAACGATTTCTATTGTGTTTATATTTCCCGCCATTAGCACTCATCAACGGTCCAGTTTCACCGGCACAAACGCCCGCAGACTTTCGCAATGAGTAATGCAGTAAACATGGCGATGCGATGACAAAAAGGCGCTCTTCAAACTACTTTTACTATATATACCATTTTATAGTTGTTGAATGCTCGCATAAAACAAGCAGCTTTCCACGTAGCGCCCCGTTGAGCGAATGTCGCGCGCCTATTATGTGCAGGTACTGACTGCAGAAACATCGGAAATAAATGTACTAAGAGCATTGATGTAAAAAAACCAAGAGACTACATTTTATAGCTTCTAAAGTTGTCTTCTTATATAATAATTTATAAAAATTATAGGATAACGGTATAGAACTTAGGTCTAATATTAACGGTGCAATAGTAACTTGGGTGAAGTAAGGGATATCTGAGAAGGGATACTGGTCATGAATCTTGTAGAGTAAAAATTAAAAAAATAAAAGGATAGCTAATAAATAATCACTTCTCTTCTTGATTTTTTGAAGTGAAAACTTCTTTAGCGGCGTTGAGCACTTTTGGGATGGGTATAAAATGTTAAACTCGCGTTAGGATCACGTGATCGATCGAAAATGCGTAGGAGGTTTTACCATCCCTTACTAATATGAACCTTAAATACAATGCGTAGAAGCTATAATTCTTAAAGTTTACATTTTTATTTATTTACTTCGTTAAAACCATCCCTTACTAATATGAACCTTAAATACAATGCGTAGAAGCTATAATTCTTGAAACGAGTATATTTTTATTTATTAACATCATTAAAACCATCCCTTACTAATATGAACCTTAAATACAATGCGTAGAAGCTATAATTTTTAAACGATTACATTTTTATTTATTTCCCCAGCGTTGGCACGGCACGAGTACGAAAAAGCGTAACATTCTTTATTCTAATTATTTATAAAGAAATAGTGAAATTGACAGTTTTTTGTGCGATAGCGCAATAACTAAATATTGTATTTAACCACATAAATGCTAGTACTTTTATACTAACAAATAAAGCAATTTGTGCGAAATTATTCCCTAACCATTCCAAAATATTCAAAAATGCACAACGTTAATGCTCAAGTTTTCACTTCTGCCGGCACTCCCGGAGTGCAACCCGTTGTTTTTTTTTAGTCATTTAGTCTTCCCCCACACTCTGTTGAAACTGAATTATACTTACGCAACCGAGTGATTAGATCCACTTATCTCCCACCATTTCTTCCATTCCTTCCTTCCTTCATATTTCTTCCTAACTATACACAACACGACTGTCCATTGCATAAACCACTGTTTTAAAATATTATTGTAGCCCTTTTGATTTACATTTAGCTATTGGAATGTGGTTTAGTAATATTATTAAACCTACACTAAAAATATTTTCCTCTTTTTTTTGCAAACGCTACTTTAGCAGATACAAGTGTCGTGAACTAACTGTGTAGTCTCCATTCGCTAATTAGTCGGGTTCGATTCCCGGTACTGGAGAGGCGGACGGCGCACGTTTTTTATTCAATAATAATTTTTAGCCAATAAAGATCCTTATCATGTAACAATTAAAGTGTTTCTTTGCAATTAGGAATGCCTTTTATACATACTGCGTCCTTCTTTCACTACATTTCGTTTTCGTAAGAGAGACAGTGATGGATATTTATGTAGAGCGTGTAGTTAAGGAGTTTTATTTCGTTATAATAATACTTTTAGTCTTTGTTTCATTAAATATATTGACATTCAGCGTGAAAATTTAATATGTATTCATATTTATAATACGTTTAAAAGTTGTGGTTTTACATTTTATTTGTTTGTATATTTTTCCTGTTTGTGCCCGATATGGCGATAGGCTCGCCCCCTATCACATCATGGGACGGAATACGCACGGCGAATAGTGGGTGCACTAGTTGCACCTCTGTCTACCCCTTCGAGGATAACGGGCGTGAGTGTGTGTGTGTGTGTGTGTATATTTTTCCTCTTAGACCTCGAAACGCTCTATTAATCTAAACCGAGAAAGCATATACATTTAACCGGCCCTAAATGAACGACAGTTAGCGTACGAATTTCTCATATAACATAATGAGAGAATTGGTTACGTTAATAAGGGGCTTACTTCAATGATGGCTGAAAGATCATGCAGAGGGAAAATCCTAGTGGTAACACAGCAAATATACTATAAAGCGATCCATTCACAATAAAAAATCAGGATGCAATAATGCTGTCCAAAAATTTATACACAATATTTGAAATTTTATGAACTCGTTAAAACTGCCTTTACAAACATTATGGGCGCTTAAGGCGCTTCGGGCATACCATCGATAAATATCAAGTCGCCAATCTTAATCAATTCTGCCTGCTCTTACTGGACACAGCCATGAAGATACAAACAAAAACAACGTTTAAAAGCTTATCAAACGCTCGGCACCTTCATTTCAGCTGCACCATTCGCATAAATATTCCTTTAATTGTTTAGTGACTAAAATGTACAAAAAAAACACATAAAACAAACAAACAGACGGTCCAGTTTGTCCAAAATCGCCGAGTCTCCATACACGCGCGCCTTAATTGACTCGGATTCTAAGAAAGTAATTTCACAAATTGCTTTCAGCTACCGGATTTCGAGATCGACACTGGACAACGATTGGAACCTTGTCGTAGTAAAATTACAGAGACTTTAAGGTAAATGTTTGAATAAAGCTATACTAAATTACTTCGACAAAGTCCTGGGGGTACAGGTTGCGACAAAAAAAAGACGTAGCGTGTACTCCGAAGTAGTGGGCGGGTGAAATTTTATAACGAGCTAATATTGATTATAGAAGTGCTATAAAACGATTGTCACGTAAACTATAGCTCGAATTCAATGAATAGGCTTAACTGCTTGGAATTCGAATGGTATTATAAACGGTGATATGTTTTTTTTTGTAAGTTAAATGCCTTTTTATTTATGGCCATATTTGAACTAAGGTTTATACATAGTAAAAGTATAATACTGGTAACCATAGTTAATAAAATAATTGATATTTTAATTGCAATCCACTACTGTTCATAGCCGGTAGGCTATTGAACTCAAATACTTGTAATGCTTTAAATACTTCTACAAAGGAAAATATATGATAATCTATCTATAAAGTTATTCCAAACTTCTAAAAGTTCAGAAATTGTTATTAATAAATGAACATTAGACATTTAAAAATTCCCCAGTACTTTTATTACTCCCGCAACACGCGATATCAAGAAAAAGTATCACTTAAAGCGGTGTGCCCAAATTAAAATACGAGAATTTTGTCGTGCCCTTCTTAAGATGGCGAATTTGGCGACGAATAAAATACATTTTTAATTAAACATCATTTGTATAAGGTACGTGATGGAAGGGACGCCATTTTATACTTCCGATAATGTTTTAAGAGCATTTTCATGGTGTCCTACGCCCGCGCCGTAATGTGATATTATTATTTTTATTTGCTAATTTAATTAATGAATCTACCAGTATCAGTTTTTCATTTCTTTTGAGATAATGTTATAAAAACTTTTATCTTAATTAATAAGTGTTTTTATATGGAAAATTACATCTAAAACAACTTTTTTTATGGCGTTGAATGTCGAGACGAGCATGCCGTTCGCGTGATGGTAAGCAATACGACCACCCATTAACAGTAGAAACACCATCCAGCACCTTGAGTTACAAAGTACTGTGTGGCATTCCACTGCGCTCGTCATCCTGAGACATAAGATGTTAAGTCTCATTATGTCCCGTAGCTACACTAGCTACAATGTCCTTCAAACCGAAACACAACAGTGCATATACACTGCTGCTTGGCGGTAGAAATAGACATTGCGGTGGTACCCACCCAGACGGACTCTTACATATAAGAGACCTACCACCAGCAGATTATGAAATTGTCATGCAAACAAGTGATGAAAATATCATACAAACTATTTTTTTAATGTTAACATCTGCCAATCAAGGATCCCAAGCAGTTTGTCAAAAAAACGATAAAAGAAATGATTCAAAGGAACTAAATAATATACCAAACCATTGATAAATGTTAAATACTTACACAAAAAATAGTCCAAACGGAATTCATCTAAAAGTTACGAGAGACCGCAAACCATTGTAAAATCAAAAAAAATCCTTAAATGCACATATGTTTTCCTTTTACCTGGCTAATTTATATATTAATTAAACATTACTGTTGTACAAATTATCCATTTCTGAAACTATTATTAACATTCCATTTCAATTGTCGGTAATGGCAGACGGAGTTGTTGTATATTTTCTTATTAATTATACAACAGAAGACTTGTTCGTGCCAGGGCAGTCAGAAGAACCTTGTGTTTCGTTACTTTCAAACTTTACTATAAAAACATGGAAATATTTACTATGTTCAAGTGAAAATGTTCTCGCTTGCAAGTGACTCTACTTAAAAGTACACGATAGTATTTCTTTCAGATTTGGGTATTTGGTCTTCTAAGTTTATCATAATATAATACGTTTATCAGACTACCTCGTTGATGTAGTTGTATTGGGCGCGGTACGGCTACCCCTCTGAGGTCCCGGGTTCTAATACTGGTAAGAGCAACAGTGATATTGGGGTTTTCTGCTCAGTAACAGCCCGGAGTCTGGAACACGATAAGGTCGCCCCATTCACATCATGGGAGGGAACACATATGGTGAAAAGGTCCCTGGTTATAGCCCGCCCTGCCTACCCCTGCGGGAATAATGGCATAATATTTGTTATAACTTTATCAATAATGTCATAAATATATTTTCTTAAGCATCAATTAATGTATACCTTTACAAAAGTGCAAGAAATATAAAATGACAAGTATTATTGACAAAGATGTTTCAAATTACATCGATAGAGTTCCCTTGGGTGCAAAACTTGGAGTCTATTAAATGCAATTTATCAATGAATTGAAATATTCTTCGAAAACGACTTCAATGGCATAGAATTGCACTCGCAGACCGTATGGCGTGGTTCAACTTATGGTCAGTGGCAAAAAGTATCAAAACAGCAGTAACTGAATAAGCTTCGCAAAAACCACCCTCGCTGAGTCATTGTCATTCATTCATAAAAATGAGTTTCGTATTTTGATTCATTTTTGTGTGTTCGTTTAGAGTTCGTGTATGAATTTCTTCTTACTAATCGTCCCACATCAGTCCAAAATGATGGATTAGGTACTCTAAATATTTCGCAAAATTTTGCAATACGCGGACGATGTTTTGACGACGACTGCCCACAGTGTTATTGTCATTTGATTTACTGGTAGCAGTAAATAACTATTATAAAATGATACAATACATAAATTCTATAAAGACACAATATAATAACGAATTTCGCCTACGTAGTTCTAAACAACGATTTTTTTTTTATTGACATGTCGCACTGCTATTACAAGAGTGTATCAACTCAAAAAGAAGCTTTTTTCAGAAACGACCGAAAACTGATTACTCGCTTCCTGTTAAAGATTATAAAAAAGTTAGCACTATATTAAGATAATTGATAGAATTAAAGGATTTCTGTATTTAGGAATTATTTTAAAGATTGCAGGTTATCAAGATATTTAAAAAATTTGAGTTAATACTGTATTATCGGAGCAAATTTTTAAAAATTATGAATTATTTTTAGTTGTGTAGTTATTAGTGAAATATTTTGACTTACTACAAGTTACTTCGCTTATTTTTGTATGATTTTAGGTCACTTTTTTGAGTTAATATAATTTTACATTATAGCCCTATTATTTTAAACTAAGGTTAGGACATAAATAAAGGCCGATACTGAGGATAAATAATGTATTTATCAAAAGAAATAACTAAAAACTGAATTATACGAACATAATATGGCACTTCTTTATATAAAGAAATAATAACAGGGAAAATCAACATTATTTATAATTTTTGAGTGGATGATCCATATTTTGATTTAATTTGTGTGCAATGCAATGCGATCAGCACTGTATTATATACTGCCCAATGCTGAGCATGGGCCTCCTCTACTGAGAGGGGTCAGGCCTTAGTCTACCACGCTGGCCTAGTGCGGGTTGGCAGACTTCACATACCCTCGAAATTCTTATGGAGAATTCTCAGGTATGTAGGTTTCCTCACGATGTTTTCCTTCGCCATTAAAGCTAACGAAAGTTGGTAAACAATACACACGTAACTTCGAAAAGTCGAGTTAGAGGTGTGTGCCTTGGTATTTGAACCTCCGGACATTGTATTGGCAGACCGTTCCATTTCCAACTAGGCTATCGTCCAGTTATAGCCAATTAATTTGAGTAGTATGAGCTATTATAAATTATCTTTCTTATTGCGTCTCCCGAACTCCAGTAACTATTGAAAATGTCCTGTCTCGAGATCCCATTTATTTTTTAATTCAATCGACATTTATCTCCACACAGAGGACCCATATTCGTTGCAGGTACTTGTTTTTCACCTTGATATGTAGTCCTTACCTGTGTTTCAAAGTGTTTTTGCAATTTTACCATTCCAATTCGCTTCATTGCTCACCCTTTTACAAGTTCCTGCACTTCTGAAGCATTTGCCTCTGTAGTTCTATGACCTGCTAATTCACTAGTAGAAGCAACGGGACTTAAATTATTTTATGCTTCATCGACTGAGCTACTTGATGAAGATGAGCTGGAACTACTTGCAGAAGAGATACTTGACGAAGAACTACTTTACTGTTTCGTGGCTAACTGGGAACATTACCAACAGGTAATGTTCCCAGGGTGTTTTACATTCCTGGGTCAACGGACCCAGGAATGTAATGAGGGCGCAGTCAGAATCGTCAAAATCAGTCTGTTGACTGTGCAGGGGTGAAATGTATTCTTTTCTTTAGTTGGATGAAGTTTTTTCTTCATTTTTGTTGTTTTCTTTGTCATTCTCATCGAGGAACGTAGTTTTGGTCGCCACATCAACTAAAATCCGCCCATGGTTCATGCTACAAATAAACGAAAAGTATGTACTTATGAAGTAAAGGAAACCTTTTTTTTCGTCACCTAGAATGTAGTAACTCAAAATTATTTTTTAAATCATAGAGATCTATTTTTATTTTGACTTTAATATAATTGTTTGAACGTAAGATTTTAAATATTATTAGTAAAAACAATATATTTTTGAAATTCTAATAAATTACCACAAAAAACTAGTAAACAAAAATTCTTCAACAATACTGTATTAAGTCTAAAATTATTTACTAAACCAATAAGAACGTCTTTAGTCAAAGTATTACCTAAAATCGATTTTTCGTTAATGGACAATAGTGTAACAACTCGAAATACACCAAATTCATATTTAAGTTTAAATCAACAATAATGTATTAAGTTTAAATAATACTTGAATTTTTACATACCTGATTCAGCAATAGCGTTACAATCCAAAATAATGAAAAGCGACATGTCCTCACCACTCGAATTTGAAAAATAACTAAAGATGATGCAATATTGCACGGTGGATAACAACAGTCAGTCAATCATGAAGAGTGACTTTTAACGCCATTTCTTAATTGTTTCTTGGACTATTTGAACGACGATTTTATTGACGCGTAGGGAATTGAATTTTACATATGAAAAATGACTTATCTCAAATTTACCCTTTTTTGAGTTGATACAGTCTTGTAATAGCAGTGCGATGTCCTAACCAACAAATGCTTTTCCGAGATATTAAATTGGAAAACTTAAGCTGCCGTCTCACAACCGTACAGGATTCATACAATAAGTGCATGATATCTGCTACAAAAAATTGACGCATACATTTAATATCGACGTAATTACATGTCCGTCACCAAACTTCGATGCTGTCAGCCACACATTATCCCCCTGTCACTAAACAGTTGCAGGGTTTTCGTGGAAATTTGAACATACATGACCTTAACACGTTATAAAACGCCACCCAATACAGTTTGCAGTACAATTACCAAATTGCCCAATCGTGAGGCAGTGAATGAAAAACAAAGCATCTCCCCGCATTCTTGTATGTTGACATTTGAGCACATTGTCTCCGCGGCCATTGACGACTCGTCTCATCGATTTTATTGGACCCAATTGACGTGCCTTTGTGTGCAAATAGTTCGCCTCGCCCGGTGTTATCCCATTTACGTTTTATACACAATTATAAACATCCTTACGCCTGCAATAAAATTTTATAATCCACCTCCTGCTCTCAGTGGAAGACGCAAATAAATCTACATTGTTTACATGTTTAATATCAACTACATTTCTTGATAGTCAGTTAAGAAGATTTATTTCAAAATGTACCTCTCAAAGCAAAAAATCTCCCCATTATCTTGGCGTATGCTAATAATGTTTTCATTTCGGCGCATCTGGTATACTGATTGAGGTTTTTTCTGTGCCCGTACACCGGTATGCAAAGGACCACATTTGCATCTCCCAAACTACATTCAGCCTAATTTGGATGCGTCCGCTATCTCCACTCCGAAATCGTTAAAATGCACGCACGGTAGCGAGAAACGGTACAAACACAAAACAATAAATAAATAACGAGAACAATAAATATAATTAAAAACGACAAAAAGCGTCCGTCCGCATGACGCGGCGAGCGGTTGCGCACTCTCGACGACTCTATATTAACGATACGAATTTAGCCCAAATTAAACAATTGAAAATATACTTTATTTGAAACGATTTAAGATTCACGTTGCAACATAAAAATTAAATATTCGTCCAACATTTTGTCACCGACCCGTCACGTTTCCGAGGGCTCATCGTTAAAGATTTTTGTTTTTAATCCTCAGCAGTAGGGTCGAGTATCCTACGCATTCAGCCTCACCGAATATATTTTTTTCAATTCAAAAATGGAATTTAAACAAGCTGCCGTTTCTGTATTGTGCTTCGATCGCGATTCTAGCCTTACGTTCAATAATTGGGGTTATTAAGGTGCAGAATCGTTCGAAAATCAAATTTGACAGGCATAGGGCTTACTTTCGGTCTATGACAGATCGTGTAGGTCCTAATAAGGTTCGGGCTGGCGAGTAATATCCCTTCGGTAGGTTGTCGTGTTCTAAATTTATTACGCCAATTAGTAGAGTTCACGTCAAAGGATTTATCTGCGGTATCGATCGCACTCTATTTGGGAGGTAACGGTCGATAATGGTCAAATTTCTTGGAACGTGTTTTTTTAGTTCCAGTAGATATTTTCGGAAGCGAGAATGT
Organism: Sphinx pinastri; assembly: GCA_947568825.1. NCBI lineage: Eukaryota > Metazoa > Arthropoda > Insecta > Lepidoptera > Sphingidae > Sphinx > Sphinx pinastri. The sequence continues at coordinate 13,883,353 of OX387624.1, read as the reverse complement.
AACAAGTTAATTGGATAAAAGTATTTGGATGGCGACACATGTGGGTGCTTATAGAGACGATTACGACCCGAGATTAATAAGGCAGCTACCGGAATTTGATCACATAACCGGTGCGGGAGATAACTAGGTGGATGCCGCCAATTACTATGTGTACGTTTATGTTGCTCATTTCGTAACATTCGTTTGAATTGAATTAATGACCAATGCTGCTAATGGATGTATTCATCATTCCATTACTCAAGTGTGAAAACCGAGATTTGTTTCAATGAAATTTCATTTGTCCAAATTAGTATGATGAAGTGTTATAGTGCTGATAACTTTAAAAAGCGTTGTACAAATTATGAAGTAGTTTGTAAAAATGTTATTTATAGCAACAACGCAATGATTTCATTCATAAGTTTTGTGTTGTATTTCATCATTAACGTACGACATTTATTATATCTTCTTATTACATATTCCTCACATTTTCTCGATGCTGATTTCATGCATTTTTTACCTTCTCATAGTCCTTTCGAAGTAAAAGACACGATTTGTTATTGATAGAGTAAATATTATGTCATAAATAGATTGATCAAAAACTCCCAGATATCCAAGAACCATGAAATTTTAAAATAGAACCATAACATGCAATGTTATGTATCATATTGTTCTTCGAATGATAAGACGGTAAGTAATTTTATTACATTGACTTCATAACAATGATAAGTTTAGAAATTTTTGTCACTTTCTATAAAGCTAAATTATGAGACGAGCGACTTCAGCGCTTGATTACAAGTGTCACGATTCCATAAAAGGGAACACCACCCAAAACTTTAAATTTCAAAGCAATATATGGCCCTGTAGTGCTCTCGACAACCAAAGACGTCGTATCTTAAGTTTCATAATGCCCAATACTATTACCACATAGGTACACATATCGCACACACACGCGAATATCATGATTATTGTAAAAAAAAATTGACATAACTTCAATAAAACAGGCACAGATTACAAAAAAACAATATTTTTACCCCCCACACAACTAAAACATATAATTTCAGCACATTCAATTCTATCACTAGTCATATCCTACTAATATTATAAACGCGAAAGTTTGTAAGTATGGATGTATGGATGTTTGTTACTCTTCCACGCAAAAACTACTGAACAGATTTCGATGAAATTTGGCACACGGGTAGATTATGTCCTGGATTAACACATAGGCTACTTTTTATCCCGGGAAAATATAAAGCGGGACTTTTATCCCGGGAAAACCCATTCACGCGGGCGGAGCCGCGGGCAAAAGCTAGTGTTCGATACAAACCTGAGCGAACAACGTATAAACACAAAAAATGAAATATGACCAGCCCATTACACGCCACCTCATTGGGCCACAATAAAAAATCTAAATTCATCACAGAAATCCCACGGGACACTATAAATGAAGTCGTAATAGATTAACTTCCAACAATTGTAAGTGTTCGACCACTCACTGGACATTTTTTTTGCATTTTACGAATGAATGGATGCTTTATGAATGAATGGATTTATCGATTTTTTGCCCACCTGTAGTCCACCCGAGTTCGTAGGCGATAAAAATTTGTATTGTTAAATTATTATTTATGAACGTGAATTTTGAATGGAGGTGTAAAACTCAAGTATGCTCTTAAGAATGTGAAGAAGGACGATTAATGTTATTGAAAAATTGTATCAATTCGTCGTGAATGAATTCAACAATAGAAATATGTTTTTTTACATTCGCTGTTCATTTTTACTGATGCTTAAAAATACCATGAGTGTAAGTGTACAATAAGCATTCGCTTTGATCTAGGAGCAACTAGTAAGCATAAGTTGTGGAACAGCAGGTCTTGGGCTTAAATTCTAATTCTGGCCTCACTTTAAATTGAAATTGTAGCCTCCAAACAGGGTCGCTCCCCACTCAGAGTTATCATCTACATTGCCTGCCCACATATATAAGTGGATTACAGTTAGATGTCCTCTAAAATTATATTTTCAGTTATGATTTCGACACAACAACAACAATGGACACACAAATTGCGTTCACCGAATACCGATCCACGTACTCGAGTTTTAGAGAATAGTACGTAAAATACAACAAAAACACTAGAGCAAACTCAGAAATGTTATATAGTCAAAAAACAGCAAATCTTCTAACAAATTCTCACAATATTTTACGAAGACATACCAACTGGCCGCAGGACCATCATAACCTCACCTTTGAAATTAAATGGCGTGAGAGGAATCGCAAATCGAACTGAACTTGTTCCCACACCGACCGGCACCTGACAAAGAACTAATACGAATGTTTACGGGTTATTTGATAACAGATGCTGCATAATATCCATCCGTATAATACTTGTGAAGCTTGGGAATGGCCAGGAAAATGTGAGAAGAGAACTTGGTCTTGGAATGTAGACAACATTAATCGCAAAAAATACTCGCGTAAGGTAAATAAGTATATATTTTCTGAAATATAGAGGGGATATTAGTATTTAGTAGATTATGGTTTTCCCAATATATTACGTGATTAATGTTAAGATTCTAAATGGATTAAATAACTCGTTATACCCATAAATAAAACACCATAAATATACTTTGTATTAATCACATAGACGAATTCATGACAAGTCAAAACAATATTGATTCATAATAAGCTAACCGTATAACTAAATAAATTATATTTAAAACGGTGAGGGGGCATAAGTCCTACTAACATCAACCTAATCCGCTCATGATCTTTAGTATAATCGAAACGAATTAAGAGGGGTGGTAAAAATATCCAGTTTATCGTACAAGCTTAGACGTAGATACAGGCATTAAAAAAACCTTTAAACACAAAATGTTCTGCGTCTAGTATACTCAAAGGTCTAGTCCCATAATTCGTTTCTTTTTATTATTACTGTACTTTGAGAGTTGAGACTAACGTCTAATGTCTTGCTGATAACAATTGACAGCATTATATTAGCATTCTGTACCTAAGAAATAACTCAGAAACAAAAATTCATTAGAAATAAAACCAAAGACATTAAAATTACAATCACAATTTCAAAAATATTACAATAAGTTATCAAATATTAAATTTGGGGCGAAACGTCGTAATCTCACCCTCATGAATAAAACTAGCTGGTGTATAAATTCAAATTTCCTCTCACCACACGCTCATTTCCATTGCTCCCCCTATGGTTTATTAAAACTCCGTGCAAAAACCAACACCAAAGTAAGTTGCTATCTTGCTGCGGAAATGGCATTATCAGCCAGTCCGCCCGACTCGCACACGTCTCAACCAATAGGGCATTCTTATCAGAAAATGACTCATTTCAAATGACAGAGTGTTCTAAAACTCTACACTGTGGAGAACGACACAATCGCTGCATCCACCGAACTTCGAATTTAAACTTTAAAGTTTAGCTTGTAAAGTCCGCTTTCAACGGTATTCAACAATTCAATTAGGACCAACGTAATGTAAGCTCTCGTAGAGAGCGGAAATTGGAATAAGAAAATTTGGGGTGTAAAATGAAAGATAGACGAGTGCTAATTTCCGGCTATTACTACGTCTCTTTCTTTCCCGCACATTTATTGCGGGGAACGTAGTATGGGGGGTCGTATCACTGTCTTTTTCTAGCCCGTGGACCGAGTTACAGTGTAGCCATTTAATAAAGCGTGTACTAATGTGGTAGGGCTGCAAACTGCGAATACGTGAAACTGGTCTAGTTTTATTACTAAAGAAAGCAATCTTGAATTGTAAGTCAACGTTACATTGTATTGTCTTTACATGTATAATTCTTCTGTGCGTGTGTATGTCACTGAACTCCTCCTAAACGGCTGGACCGATTTTAATGAAATTTTTTGTGTCTTCATGTGGATTCGAGAATGGTCTAAATTTACAATTCGGTCCGGGAAAATGTATAGCGGGATTTTTATCCAGGACAAAACCTTTCGTGCGGGCGAAGCCGCGGGCAAATGCTAGTGTTTTATAAAATACTTGATTCTATCATGAAGTATTCGTTAAGTGTGTTTTTTCAATTAGTGTATCTTTGTAAAAGTATAAAGTATGCACCTATTAAAGTAATTATTAAGATTAACGTTAACTATTTAGTTTTGGAATATTTTTTGTGGTAGGAAACATAATCTTCTTTCATACATTCATTGCTCTTGATTATAATTACTAATATCAACTCTACAAGTATACTATAGTCTGAAATGAAATAAATACATACAGGCACACAATAAAACCTAATGCATGCCAATTAAATCAATAAAGTTAGATAATTTAATTCATATACAAATAAATTGAGCATCGGTATCTAGAAACATGCGCTCCACTCGGCCTCTCAATAGCAAATGACGGGCGGCCGCGTTGCGTCAACCACTACCGGAATTTATCGACTACCCGCAGACAATTCGCTCGACGTCCACTGTATTCTATTGAATAACTTCGGCCGCTAAATTGTATTGGATTTATTACGTAACAAACAAGTAAACTAGTTTCGTGAATGTGGAACGTTATCGAAATGGAACTAATTGTAATACTGTCTCGAACCTCGTTTATGGAATCGTAATGGAAGATCGAGTTTTGTATTTGCATTGGTATTGACTTTTATCTTTTACGTATTTCTTGCATCAAAGAGTAACCGTATCCATGAAGATAATATTTTTTTCGTTCGCCGGCTTATGAACCAGTGATTCACGTCTGAATATTTGATCTGACCTATCGTGGAATAGTAATCTTTATGACAGACAGACTTATTTCTCTATACAAATCGGCAATTTATGTATTTATTAATTATACGTCATGCTGTATACAAAAAACGTACTGTGTGACTCTATGACTGCATAGATTGAATAAAATACGAAACACCTTTTAAAAAGATAACGTTATAACGATTATCGACTCTATGAACTGAGACATCCTTGTTCCAAGTATTTGATGCGAGCTACCTCAATCTTCGAATCGAATGAATAAACTTAACAGGTACTATGGAAGCTTCTTCTTCTTCTACTTGTATCATTATAAGTGATTGGAAGTTTAGTGAGGACGGTAAGTGTAGAGATTGCATAAATAAAAAAATAACTGTTTATAAATTTTGTACTTAGTTTTGGTTACAAATCAAAATCTGCAGATACCCATTATTTTACGGCTTTTGCCCGCGGCTCCATCCGCGTGAAAAAGTTTTTCCGCTTTACATTTTCCCGGGGTTAAAGTAGCCTATAGCAATCAGGCGTAATATAGCTTCCTATAAGTGAAAAAATATTCAAAATCGGTTTAGTAATTTAGTAGCCCCTAAAAACCCACTACAAAACTTTTCCTCTTTATAATATTAAAATAGATTAGTACCTATAGATTCGTAACAGTTTAATTTTCAATAAGAAATGCCTATGTATGGGAAGGCAAGGCTTCATCGTATAAATTTTCTAACCCTCCAATTTATTTTAGTTCTCATTTACGAGTCTAATACAACTTGGTTTTTCTCGTTCTAAGTCTCTTTGTTGCTGCCGGTCTCTAGTAAAAACTATGCTGTATCCGCTTCTTGCATACAAAACTTGGAATAGCGGGAGTGTGCAATAGGTGACATAAAATCACATAGCTCTTTTGTAAAAACTATCTTCGTTCAACTTCTATTAAGTAATAGAAATTGAACGAAGATAGTTTTGTGTACAAGTACCTATGTAAAATCTGACAAGAGGCTCCAATTAAGTAAAAAACAAATACTATGACACTTTAATCACTTAATTCTGAACCGCACGCGATCTTGAAGTGATAAACAATTGAACTCTAAATGATTTCCCGTCTCACTACACATTTTATAAGAACAAACAAGATGTTTCCTAATAGCTTACAGCCGAATCCTGCAACAATTCCTAAAAAAATATTAGCCAAAATGTATTTGTCAACACTAATGATTTTAATGGTACAAAAATAATTCCTTTCAAATTAAAGTTCTCCGAGGATAAAAACCGGCGGAGCTCAATTAATTCAAATCGATTTCCACTTAAACAAACCTTCTTCACGAACGATCAGAATTTCAAATTCACCTTCAACGGAACAGGGAGCATGGTGTAAAGCTCCTTTTTTCGAATCCAATATGCCATTTAAACGGAACGCGCCAAAAGAAATAGTCGCAACCGAGTTAGGTTGGCCAGCCTGATGCTATCTTGGCAGTTGGCACACCTGACCGACGCTAATTGGACAATAAATCAATTCTTCCCCGCTTCTTATTGGTGAATCGTGGCATTCCAATATTGAAAATTTGGCCGCGCGATATTGACAACATGATAAAAAACAATAGGGCAGCTATCTTTTTCTTTTGTGTACATCTCTCGGGACCCGGTTCTTATTAAAACTGAATCGTTTCGTGTTTTGTTTTGGTTGAGCTCAATGTCTTATCGCGGTTAGACAATTTGTTTTTGGGTGCTCGTTATTGAATTATTAATATTGATATTTTGTATGTTGTCTTTTGATATGACAAGTAGAATAAAAGATGTGTTATGCCTTCATTACAACGTATCTTAAATCCACCGATATTATAATGGTTTTATTTAAATTATTACATAATATTAAGTGTAAGTACATATTACAATTTCATAGAAATGAAAAACAAAGTAGATATTATAGTTTGTCCTGAAGTTACAGTTATGGACTCTTATTGTTCAGTCATTTACATTATTTAGTTTTAGTGTAATTGGTTTCCGTTCAACGCATTTTTGTATTTCACACAAGTAAGAAATAATGCCTTTTTCAGTAAACCTATTATTTAAAGTTTAGGTAAATTAAGAGGTATTAAAAGGGATTAACAACGTTTAAGCTGTGAAAGCGGCCTTCATTACTACTGTTACCATGCACCTGAACTTTATGGGATAGATTCTTTGCTTTTATCAAACTGCATTAACATTAAACATTACATTTTGGTTAAAGTCTCAACAATTTATATTTGAAAAATTAATCCGTGATCAATTGATTGTAAACAACCTGTTGTTTTCGCCATTAAATTTAGCTCTTTAATGTTTTGGAGTATAGAGCGCTTACTAGAAATATAAAATGTTAATCTGTTGTTAATTCTAAGCACTTATAATGCGTCTGATGATAAGATGAAGTTTATTTACCTAGAGTAGTAGCATTAGCGACTAAAAGCCAGTTTTTATTAAGTAAGTACCAAAAATGTTTACTCTACATAACAACTTACAACAATTTCAATAATCTATCGAGCCACAAAAACTCCTACCTATCCTTAAAACCCCTAATTGATGGCAAACGTAGTCACAACGTGTGTTATTAACAAAACGCAACGCTGGCTAATCTGGCCAAGCCAAGTCGCGCGGCGTGTGTAATTAAATTCTCAGAACAAGCGAGCTATTAAAACGAAACGGTAGCGACGTCCATTACCAAACGTACGTGAATAATTATTTCGTTCCCGCCTTTTTGTTTTGCGTGCGAATTTTGAGAGCACTAATGCGGCGTCACCTACTGGTAGCACGGACACTCGCGAACAATGTTCTCGTAAAATATTATTCAATTATGCTGTTTATGTACTGATTGACGATTATTGTCGGTTAACTGGTTTGTTTCATACGCACCGATAGTGATTTAAATATAAAAATTGCTAGCCTAAGATATATGGCAAAAAAAGTTACTGGTAATGTGTCAGATAGCATTATATGTCAGATAGTTATCTGAAACATTATCAGGAACCGGTGAATCTGGCCCTTAATCTTTATCATAGGAATAACTCTACTAGTTATAAATCCAAAATCTATCATTTACTAGTTCATTTTAAAATATGACTGCTTCGTTGAACATAGTAAATTTCTGTGATTTGTACAATTAGAAGGTCTTTTTTATATTTTAATCTTGTATAAACATTGTTGTGTCTTGTATAAACACCTTTTATGTCATAGAAAACCAGGGTAAATCCAGGATAACCAAGACATATGGCAGTCCTAATGATGAAGTATGGGTATTTACAGATACGGACTATAGTAAGAAAGTACTTATCATCAATTTTCATAGTACCTACCTACATAATCTACGGTTAAAGGTGAAGGCAACTACGTTGAATGTCTTTGGCAACAACATTGTTTATGTCATGCTAAATAAATGGGGATAATAAAGCCCGTTAATTGGTAAGAACACGTCAAAGTTAACAATGCCTAAATTACCATTACCTAAAACCTGTTCTTTCAACAATAAATTGTCTAAGATATTAACTATTTATTTATTCCTATAACTGCAATTAAAATAAAAATGGCGGACAAATGTGACAACCAGTGACACTAACAAAAAACAATGTTGTCAGCGAAAAACGTTTTCTACCGCAGACCACCAAGGCACACGAACGCATATCATTAAGCCTACATAAACAATCTAGTGAAATGACAGGTAGTAAGAGTTGTCACATTCATGGTATAATATTATTCACGTTTATCAGCAGGCCGCATCGTTGCTCGTACTGTTAACATGTATTTTGACAGATGACATAAGTTTGGCGCCGTATCGCCTGTTTGTCATCTCGTCTGCGATGAAACACAATTTGGATGCAATAATAAGCTCCCGTCTTACGTAAGAGCGCAGTCCTATTCAATAACACATTGCATCGCGTTGACATAATTTTATTAGATCTGAAATGTTAACTGCCTTGGTGGCGTAGTTGTATTGGTGCGCGGTACGACTATGGCTCTGCGATCTCGGGTTCGAATACAGAGTCGGGGAAAAATTACGATACATTATTTTATGTAAGCAACTACTATCTTCCTATTCTAAATCAGATTTCTATTACAATAAAATAATAAGTATTATTTACAAATGTTCCGAAATATGTTCATGTTATCCTATACCATAAAACTCAAGACTCTACTCTTTTTTTACCACTTAGTTTTTATTTCTTTGTTATAATTCCTTTTTTATTTTCTTTCAATACCTTTGTAGTCCCTACAACAGATAACTCTGATTCAACTTCCTCTTTTTAGCACCGGCTCGTTGTCAATTTTGAAATTCCATCCCCCTGCATCGCCTATATTTTTTCTTTTTATTAAATCATACAACACATTTATGTAACATTATTCCATTATATATGTTTCGAAAAAATGGCATATTTATGTTTAATTATAATAGAACCTATCTTTACTTCCCCTCCCGTCTGCAATAAGTATTCAGAAAATTGATAATTTATATTATGATATTATACTGTGCTTCAAACATCGCTAACAGAGCGACTCTACCTTTATTATGATAAAGACAGTCGTGTAAATCAACGTAATGGTTGTTGTTTTGAAGTAGCTGCCTGCTATTCATAACATCGCATTGTATAATTATCTTCAGACGTCTTGCACTGGGTCACCTGTACACAATGTAACAAAAAGAGGACGTACGTTTTGTATCGTTCACTTTATCTATTTACATAAAGCTGTATGACAGTTAGGACGTAAAATTAGGCGATAAATTAGCATTCTATTTCTAAATGCAGTAGTTAGTGCCCGCATTTACTTGTTACGATAATACATATTAAATAACCGTTATAATTTTGAAATAACATGCAAATATATGTTACATACGGCTAGTTTTTTTATTGCGCTGAATGACGAGACGAGCATGCCGTTCGCCTGATGGTAAGCGAGACGACTACCCATAAACAGAAGCAACACCATCCAGCACTTTGAGTTACAAAGTACTGTGTGACATTCCCCTGCGCTCGTCATCCTGAGACATCAGGTGTTAAGTCTCATTATGTCCAGTAGTTACACTGGCTACATGTCCTTCAAACCGAAACACAACAGTGCATACACACTGCTGCTTGGCGGTAGAAATAGACATTGCGGTGGTACCCACCCAGACGGACTCATACATATGAGAGACCTACCACCAGTTTAGTGTGCTTGATTCTAAAGACGATAGGTATCGAAGAAAATTAACGTTTATTAAGTAACTACTAGCTTTTAATCGTGGCTCCAACCGCGTGGAAAAGATTTTCCCGGATAAAAGTCCCGCTTTATATTTTCCCGCGATTAAAAGTAGCTTATGTACTTTTCTAGACTCTCAAACTATCTCCATACCAAGTTTTATCGAAATCAGGTTAGGGGTTCAGCCGTGATGGCGTCAAAGACAGACAGAAATAAGCATACTCGCATACTCACGCCTTTTATCCCTGAAGGGGTAGGCTGTTTATCCCTGAAGGGGTAGGCTGTGGCGCAACTAGTGCACCCACTTTTCGCCATGCGTATTCCGCCTCACGATGTGATAGGGGGCGAGCCTATCGCCATATCGGGCACAAATTCCAGACTCCGGGCTGATACTTTCGCATTTATTATGTAAAACAATAGTATATAATATATTTTAATAAGTATGGATGGATAGATTTATATTTTCTTATCAGCAATCAATGGAACAAAGGATTGAGTAGGCTCGGTGGTGCACTAACCATCCTCAAAAGTGAACAATTAATACGGATTAACTACAGTTTGTAGTATTTATTCGCATAGGTAGAGTCGAATTATTTACTTCCTAAATCAAATGTACTGCATACATGGGCGTAGCTAGAGTAATTTTCCAAGCGAGAGGGTAGCGGTCAGTGTCTTAGACTAAAGAAATAACATTACTTCTGTGTGTATGCAGTTTTCATAATTTGTCGTTTTAAAAAATTATTATAGTAATAGTATGCTTCGAAATCCTGTGGTTAGGCACCAGGTAATTCTGGAGTGGGATCGGTGCAATATACACCCCCCCCCCCCCCTCTATATATTCCTATGACTGCATATCTAAGTAAAAGGCTACACAAACATTGTCAACCAGTTGCTTAGAAACAATACGCTACTATTTTAAAACTGACAGTTGCTGAAATTGCTAAAGCAAGTGTGTTTCGGCAAGAAGTTGACGTCTGCGTGGCGCCTTAAAGCAAGAACAACAATTAATAAACATTATCAATACTGCTACCTTAAGTTATTCAAATTATTATTTTTATTTGTTGTCGATATACATCAGACACGAGTCAAATCGATGGGTGCCATGATCCTCCCGACATGGAACGAGTGGAATGCGTCCAAGACAAATAATGTATTGGTGACATCGCATGACATCTGTCCGCCAACGCTTTCTAAACAATTAATTAAACAACGCAAAGACATGACTTTATTTTGATTTCATACACCGATTATAGGTAAAGATAATTGGTTCTTGGTAAATATTTTATGAGCATATATTATTACAACGGTTTAGAGATTATAATCATGCCCGTTTTAATATGTTATACTAAAATGTTTGCCAACGGACAATAATTTTTGAACTACCCACGAAATCGCACCGCGCCGTTTTAATTAGATTTAACTACTTAAAGGTTCCAGTTAAAGAATAAGAACTAGTGTAAAAGAGCGTTGAAATTTACCGATACTTTGTAATGGTGAACTATAGTCCCACGCAACTTTCAGATAACTAATACTTAATATAAAGTCAAAGTATGCGAATCTAAAACCCAGACTTTCATGACCCATTCAGGAAGTGAAACGAGTCCGGGTATTTCACAATCTAACTAAAGAATAAAATTAAAAAAGCAATGAGAGGTGTCAAGGGACACCCGGATGGAACGAAGTTCCTTTCGATTAATTAGTGAAGGAATTGTAATAAAATTATATTTATATAACAGAGTGTGTATATATATAAATATATAAATATTTTCCTATTTCCGTTCCAATACATAAGATTCTAGAGAAAAAAACAAATAAATACGTGTGGCACTCGGAGACTGCCGCGGTAAAGCTATTGCATAGCATTTTTATCACAAATTGTGATTGACTAAACACAAATTCGATCTTACGCTTACCACATAAAGTAGATTTTTAAACGCGAGCAAAGCACGTTTAGTCTTGTTATTGATAAATGTCAGTAACCAAAGTAGAATAAATCAACAAAATTTGAAAAAAGAATGTTACGTTCGATTCTTTTGTACTCGTGCCGTGCCAACGCTGGGGAAATAGCTTCTACGCAATGTATTTAAGGTTCATATTAGATTAGTAAGAAATGGTTTTAATGACTTTAATAAATAAAATTAATAAAAATATACTCGTTTCAAGAATTATAGCTTCTACGCATTGTATTTAAGGTTCATATTAGTAAGATAATAGCAAAAAGTGTCGTGACAACTTTTTATGAGATTTTTTTCCGTCCAGCCCCCTTTCACAACGCGCGATAAGGAACTTCGTTCCAACTACTTATATTAAAAAAGAAACATAAAATAAGTAACAGGACCAAAAAGCTATAATAATATCGAGAGGTGAAAGGCTATCTAGTTACGCCAGTGCAATGGGAGCTTTTCTTTATACGTCTGTGCTTATTACAAATTATCTTCAATATTCTTTTTTTTTCGAGGCAGGCAAAACGGTCTAAATGACAATCTCTACTGTTACTATCAGAAGGAGAAATGATTTAAGCGACTCTAATGAGGTCTCTATTCAAGGTACATTTTACAAGAAAAATCGCTCTAAGCAAAACACTTTCATCATCATCTATACATACATGATGATGAAAGTGTTTTGCTTAGAGCGACGCCGATACACGGGCGTCATTATATATAATGACGCCCGTGCACTGACCTCTATTATACTAGTACGCTGGACAGGATTTACCATACAAAATGACAGCTAAATTTTGTGCCGATTTGAAACGCCCCTCTCGAGCGTCTACGGAACTAAATTTGACATATAAATCATATAATGCATATGGCCGTCGTATTGTTTTGAATGTCTCTGTTTTGTCAGTGCATTTTAACGAAATATTAGTGAAACGTGTTTTTAAAGTGTTATTTGTGTGTGGTTTTTAGTAATCCACCATGAGAGTTTGTGTCTATTGTAAAACTCGTTACCAAACAGGTAGTGGAGTAAAATTTCACAAGTAAGTACATTTACATCATCTTTTAGCTATTTATATTAAATTTAGTTACTGTAAAGATCAAATTATCATTTAAAAGTAAATAATAACTCAAATTAAACGTATTTATACGATTATTTGTTCTCAAATAGCTAATTTATAAAGCACGTATATCTTGATAGGGTTGTCCAAGTTTCATATCGACAATGCATATCGATAATTTTTTAGAGTTGACTTTGGCTCTATTAGCATTTATACTTTTATACTGTGCCTTTATAAAATTATTAATTAGGATTGATAATAAAATAAGGTTAGGAATGTATTGTTCCATAAAGAATGTAGTCTGTCTACTCCAGGAGAGGCAAAATCAATTTAAAATAAAAAAAATGTCATTATAAATGTTGTACTTATTGTTACAGATTTCCAACTGACTCAACTACACAAAAACTATGGCTTAGAAACATGAAATTTGGAAATTGATTTCCGAATATCAATAGTCATCTATGTTTTAAACATTTTACGGAAGATTGTTTTATAAGACATGTTTCATGAACCCAGTAAAAAAAGGACAGTGTGCCCACAATATTTTCTGGTGGGTATAATAATTTATATTATTGTATTGCGCATTTTGTAGATATAGTATATTGTAACATGTTTTGCAAAGGTGATGTTTTTATTGCAGATTTAGGTATTATGCCATATGGAAAATAGAGAGGGAGAAGCTGATTTAATGAATTATGGATGCGTAGAAAACCGAGTTGACGGCATGAATTTAGAAACAATGTAAGGTAAAGTGACAAATATATTTGTGAAAAAAGGCAGTTGAAATTATAAATAAATAAGACTTATAGGTTTTCAGATTATTTTAAAGGTAGTTTAAGGTGTTTCATTTATACATAAAGTAAATGCACCTATTTACAAAAATAAAATTACCGTTTTTTACATTTTTCACTCTATTCTATTTATAAGGTTCATTATTATTTTGTAACTGACATGTTATTAATTAATCTGGTTTATAATTGTTCCACATTATATTTTATTTACACCTTTAGCAAGTAAAGTTTATTTGGTAACCGTTTTGAGGCATCAACATCTTCAATTTATTTATTTTTCATGTAATTTCTTTTTATGTTTTTTTTTTATTATTACTGTCTTAACTAGATTTTTTTTCTTCTGTCTTACAGTTGACTGTTGCTTCATTTAATGTGAAACTGTGGACCTACATTTTGTTTCTTATCGAAATCAAATTGAATATTTTCTTATATTCTTCACAGAACCCAACACAAGTTACAACAAGAAACTAAATGAAACCCTGAAAAGGAAGAGGTCTTACACCGAAATCTGTGAAAATATCAATCATGATCACCGATACGCCCCACTCCTAGGTCATCTAAAATGGTTATGCAAAGAATACAAAAAGCTTTAAGAAGTTCTCAGACTCGTGTCAAAACTTTAACTCAACATGTGAAAAGATTGAAGATTAGTGTTTCATAATGATTCCTTACGTTTACGCGAATGTTAGACATTGGAATTAAACTATTATAACGATTTTTATCGCGGTTTTTAATGTTATTTTCTCCATACATCAATAGTCACCTGCATATATAATTAAAACAAATTATTACGAAATATATAGACATTCGTCTATATGCAGCAACAAAAAATAACTCCCTTAATATTACAGGTGTAATATAATTTGGGCACGTCAGTGACGTAATAAAATGTAACTTGGTCAACCGTCAAACTGTCTTTTTTTTCTTATCCCTTCCATTAATACAATGTGTTCTTACGTATATTTGTTTTTACCGCTTCCCGTTCTAATTGCTGAACGAATTTGAATTTGGTGTGGTGGTAACTTACAAACTGAAATAAGACACTCCTTTTTTCATATTATAGCTTATAAGCTAGTTATAACTTTGAATAAGACATGACTACTTTTATTCCGTGGTAACGTGGGTTAAACCGCACAGACATATAATATAGAGTAGCAGACTAAACATACCTCTTAATTTGCATGGCAAAATGCACACAGATAAAGAGATGACACATACAGATACGACAGCATGGGCCGGACTTAGAGCTACCCCTTAAAACTGGTTGTAAGGGAAGAAAAGTAAAATGATACAACTATAAAGTACTTATATCATTTATTTATTAGAAAAAAGTGTTAATTTCTTCAAATAATTTCTTTTCGATACATTTGTTGTAATAGTACGAGCTTCGTGTTTAAGTCTTGTGTCTGCATAAAATTTTACAATTACTTTAACTAGTAAATAAACATGATTTATATCATGGTGATTATCGCCAGAATGAAACATTTTAAAATAATCTTTACGATTCCATATGCGAGTGGAAATTTCAAACACAGAAATATTCTTGACGACTTTAAAAATCTTTTCGCATTCCTGCACTACAGATATTACTCCAGTTGAAGGATAAGTTAAGCCACCTCGATCTTTCTTTTGGATTAATGAACAAAATAAATTTCTCTTTTCGCCTATCACTAGTGTTTGACAAATGAAACATTTAATGTTTTTTAACACTTTACGAGCTACAAACCCAGCTATATAAATTGTTACTTGATTAGTGTATTCGTCTAATGGCATGCCTTCAATATCATTCATAAAACATTGTATGTCATCTTCGTCAAGATGATCAGAATAATCATTTTTCTCGAAGCTAAGTGTACTACTATTTAAACAAAATTCAGGGTTCTTCGAACTCGACACTTTCAATATTTGAATGTCATCCGTCAAATCACCTTCTTTATTTAAATTAATTTGTATGCGTACAAGATTTTTTTTGTAATAACTTTGAAAATGAACCGATACCGAAAAAATATACCTGTAGATCTATTGATATTTGTGGAACTAATACATGTCTTTGGACCACTGGCGGATTTTGCCATGAAGTAGATGGTTCCTGATTTACATATTGAAGGTCCTGAAGCATGATCACATTCTCCCCAGTTGCTATTTTCTTTCTTGGAATATTAACCTTGGATGAAGTTCCAGACATATTGTCTTTGCACTGAAATACAAATCTCATGTTAATGAAATGAAATATTTTAAAATATAATACAAATTTGTATGTAAAATGAATATAAGAAATAGTAACTTACTTCATTTGACTCGGAGTACTCTTCAAATATTGTCGAAATTGCACCTTGCACTAGATATGTTCGTAAATTATTTCTTTTAAATAAATGTTCTTCAAAATGTCGCGAACAAATAACACTACTACGATTGGGTGTCCAAGATGTAAGGTTTGAATTTATTAGCCAGGCATCACATAGTTTTTTATCCTTAGGGAACCTGAAATAATAATACACACATGATTATAAAAACAGAACTATATTATATACTTAGTACCTATGACGCAATGAGATAAAAACAATAATTGTAAAACACTATTACATCCTTTTCCCTTAATGCGGCCCCTATTTATTGAAGAAGTATTTGATCTGTCAAATGACATAGGTTATTTACGAAATTATTGAATTAAAGCCAGTTTGTTCATGAAGAAGCTATAATTTGTAGAGCACTTTAGTAAAGGATACACGGAATAACTTATAAATGCCATTTCAAAGGCCTAAAAGTACTCATTGTTTCAGAAATTTAACGAAATTATAACATTATTAGGCAAGTCAACAAAACATATTCTTTTACTTACCGATGGAAAGTTATTCCTGGAAAGTTTTTATATGTCGCACTGTCACACCTATACACACTACATTTAACCATTTTTGTTATGAATAACAATAGATTTACTTAAAATGAGGAAAATCACAAATAATGAGACCATTAAATGTAGCTTACTCGATGCAATATGCAATGGCGGCCAGTCACGCATGCTAATCTGTCAATGTAGTGGTTAGTGTTGCAACAATAAGGGCGAAAAGAGACAAAGTTATGTTATAATTTGAATCATGAGCAGGATACAATATATTTTTATGAATATCAATGTGTGCCAATAAAATGTGTTTAGTCTGCTACTCTATATTATATGTCTGTGGTTAAACCGCTATTATTCCTACAATAAATAAGTAAAGACAGATTTGTCTGTCGTACATCCAATTGCCGTTATAATCATTGTTCCGATAAAATGCTTGAATTGTATTTTCAATTATTGATATTAACGAATTTCTAGTTATTTTTTAAAATTTGTAAACCATCGACTGTTTCGTATCATTATCGATATATCAGCTGTTCCATGTCCCAACTCTATCGTTAGTTCCATGGACGCTCGCTACTGCTATCACCGCCAATATGGCGAAAATCAAATAGGCACACTTTGACGATTCAAATGTCCAGCAGTGTTGCAAAAGTTCCCGATTTATCGTGAGATCTACCGATTTTGGCTATAGTCTCCCGATATACCGATTTTACTATCATATCTCCCGATTTATTGTGCTGATGATATAATAGTATCAAAAATATTACAACATGAAGTAAGGATGGTTTTTTTGCAAATTATTTCATGGCTTCGCAACCCTATGGCATTAAACTACTTCTTATAATTAGTGTACGGAATATACTGTTTAAAAATAAAGGAAGGGAAGTAGTTTAAAGTGACTTGGCAGGACATTTGGTCTTCCAAAACATTAAACTGGAATTATTTTATTCCAAATTTTAAGAAATAGTAAATATAATTATGTGATAAACAACTAAGAAAAATTATCAATTTCAATAGGATGAACAGATTGTCGTAAGTAATAACTCATAGTTGAGATATTTATCAACCAAACTGCCTTTTAATCTTATAACATCCTTTTGTTTATCTCAGGGATTGTAAATAAATAAATGATTGTTACTATTGTCGCAGGAACACGCTGAATGCGGGCCGCTTATGACAGGTCCGTCTGGAAATCTTTGGGGGAGGCCTATGTTCAGCAGTGGACGTCAAGTGGCTGATGATGATGATGATGACTATTGTATAATAAATTCAGTGGCGTAGCTTGGGGGGGGGGGGGGGGTGTACAGCTTTAGAATGGTGGCAAAATTTGTGAAATAAAAGCTTTGTGAAATGGGTACACGCGTGAAATTTGTTGAAATTATCGTTTTTTTGGTGCTTTGTGGTGTCAAATTATGGGTCCGCCCCGAGTGGTAAGAACCCACGCTACGCCACTGATAATAATAAAAACTATTCATGGTTTTAAACTTCCAAATAAATATCTCCCGATTTCTCCCGATTTTTATCTGGAATCTTTCCCGATTTTTAAAATCTCGTTTTTGCAACACTGATGTCCAGTCCAGCGTACTAGTATAATAGAGGTCAGTGCGCCCGTGTATCATATTTGTTTGGAATTGAATTCTCTTCCAAATCCTAATATAAGTTCTACGGAAGTGGCTGAATGATTCAAAGTTCTTTGCATAATTTAAAAAAAAATCATCTTCACTCCACTGTCAAGTCAAATGTCAATTTATTTTAAGGTTATAGTTGTTTATTTGTAATTATTTATCGTATTTTATTATAATTAAAATAAAATCCTTAATGAAAACAGAATTATACCTTTCTACACAGGATAACAGTTTCTTTCCAACAAAATGGCTGACGAAGAAGGTATACATCATACAAATTGTAATATACACAGTAATTCTTTGATGCTTAAATTTTTATATTATTTTAGCGCCATCAGATAGCAGTCTCGTGGTGATGATTGTAGACACAAATCCTAACCAGCGATACATAACGGAAGACCCTAAAGTGCTAACTAACGTGCTCGATGCGGTGATCGCTTTTGGAAACTCTCATTTGATGCAAAAATCTCGGAACCAACTCGCAGTTATTGGCTGTCATTTTCACAAAAGGTAAATAAACATAGAATTTCCCCTATAGAACTTCGGATAATGAGACTTAACATCAGAGAACCCACTTGCTTGCTTTTCTAAACTGTGAAAGTAAAGTATAACATCTTTCAATACTATTCTTTTTTAAATACATATGTTTATATTTCAGTGAATACTTATACCCAAGCCCGGGCAAGCCATTAGATGTAAGACAAATAGATGGACAGTATGAACTCTTTACCTTGGTCGAAAAAACAATCAAGATGAGGTATGTATAACATTTTAATATAATATTATTATAATAATTAAGTATAACAAATCTATTTGTTATCGTGTATGTTTACATAATGGTATTATTTCTACACATTTTTTTCAGATTAGTGAACTTAGTGAAAAGCCAGCCTCAAGAAGAAAAACCTGGTGAATCATTGTTGGCGGGTGCCATGGCAATGGCTTTATGCTTTATCGCAAGAGTAAGCCATTATATTGTGTCTGCACTGCCTCGTGTCATATTTATCCAACAGAATATCTGTTGTATTACATTTTTCCTAACCAAGTTATTATAAGAAAAAGGAGATTAACAAGCACTTTAGAATAAAATGCATATATATAATAAAAACAAAAGCCTCTCTAGTAAAAAAAATAATAATTTTGAGTTATTAAAATGTACTTCTGCTATAAAATATTGCAATTCCATAAATAAGTAATAATATACAATGAAATGTTTGCAGATGCGTCGACAAGTTCCACCGGGAATGTCAATGACTAGCAGAATATTGGTGATAACTGGAAGCTCGGACACAGCGGCTCAGTACATCAACTATATGAATGTGTTCTTTACAGCACAAGTTAGTAACATACAACAAATTGAAGGTACCATAGGGTATCATGTCTGTAGCGTAATGGACAAATCCAGAATCCATAGCTCTAAATTCATTGACAGATATTCCATATTTCTGATAGATAAATTTATATAAATTCTGATAGTGTCTTGCTTCATGTGAAAATTTGAGCATAATTGTATCTAGCATAAAGCCTAAAACCTTGCCTTATCCTGCATAGTAAGACTGTCTATCTTGATCTTCAGGTTTTAAGACATAATACATGTTATTTTAAAATAATATGAATTTTATTTTATTTCAGAAACAACAAGTCCTCATTGATGTGTGCTCGGTAGACAAACACTTGAGTCTTCTCCAACAAGGCTGTGATATCACTGGCGGACTGTACCTGAAAGTGCCCAGCCTTGAGGGTCTGTTGCAGTATTTACTGGTAAATAATATTCAACATATTTTGGATTATAAATTACAGTACTTAGGGGTTATTAAATAAAAAAATACATGTCACGAATAATTGGTACGATTTGAATCATATTGTTCAGTCGTAACGATTTCTCAGTTGGTGTGTTACCTGAATTATTACACTAAAATATGTTTTCAGTGGGTGTTCCTGCCGGAGTCAAGTGAGCGTGGTAAGTTGGTGCTGCCGGGACGCGGTCGCGTGGACTACCGCGCGGCGTGCTTCTGTCATAGAGAACTGCTTACCATCGGATACGTCTGCTCAGTCTGCCTTAGTGGTAACTATAAAATTTTACTCAACTATATATACTAAGGGCCGATTCCTATAAAAAATCTTAACCTCTATAATCGGATACATAGTGAAAATGGACCAATCAGAATAAAGTTTGATTGACATGCCTACAGTAGAGGTATTGTTGTTGGTTTATTCTTACGATTTAATGCGTAGTTAGCGGTTGAATAGTTTATTGGAATCAGCATTGTTTTAATTATCGTAAGTGATTCCATGTTGATAGATGCCACTGCTTTGTCTATTTCTCCAGACAAGCATTAGAATTCCAATTTGAAAGATTTGTAACCAGTGTAAATACGAATATTTAAAGGTAAAATAATGCATACACTGCCACACAGTACTTAATAATTCATAGTTATGTTAATGTTGATATTGTTTATTAACAAAATCGACTGTTGTGGTTAGGGTGGGGGTTCGGTCCGACTTTTAGAGGGCCGGCAAAATGTGATTTTTTTACGAATTATAACTTTTGGTGACGGGGATGAGCGCACTCGTGACTATTATCTGTTGAAATGAGCTTATTTTTGGTGCCTTGGGGCGGGAAATTTTGTTTCCGCCCCCGGCGGCAAGATCTTACGCTACGCCACTGGTTAGAGGTAACGAAGATAAAGAATTTAAATTTGTTTCTTTTTCAGTTTTCTGCAAATTCAGCCCTATTTGTACCACTTGCCAGTAAGTAGATCTTAATATCTATCTATTTTTACCTTACAAAAAGTACATAAAAAAGAGCTTGTGAGTTTTACATAACAATTTTGAAAGTAATATAGAATCTATCTAATAACATCAGGTCAGCATGGTTATTTTAAATGAGAGCTTACATTTTTTTTTTAATCTTCATTATATTCATTTTAGATCGTATTATATGAGTTTTTTTTTTTTTACAGTACTGTGTTCAAAATTGGCGGGCCCCTTCCTACCAAGCCGAAGAAAAAGAAAATGAAAATTTAGTATTATGGATCTTGGATAATGATTTTGAACTGTAAATATAGAGGTTAAGTATATATATTATACTGTGTTTGTTTGGGAAATATGGGCTACAATTATTAGTGTCCTTGGTCTAAAGGAATATGGTTGTGGACTAGAAGATCCTAAGTACGAATCCCAGGGCGGAAGACACTTCGTGCAAACTTTTCTGACTAAATAATCCGTGAATCCAAGCCAAATGCTTTCATCTTTTTCGCTTATTATCTGTGACACACGTTATTTTCACCGCTCCTAACAAGCACGCAACGTAACTTATCGCGTCTATCACTATCGAAATTAGCATACAGAATACCATTTAACGCTAATTACACGAAGTTTCCACACAAGTGAAGTTTTCACATTATTTCCGGCTCAACGCTATATTATAAGGCTAGACTTCAGCATAACCGCATAGTCGCCCATGAGGCTAGGCGGTAGTCTTAATTGCTCTCTTCTTGCCAAAATCAAAAAAGGGGGTACGAAAGACAGGTTTGGCAGGTCCGTCTGGAAATCTTTAAGGGATGCCTATGTTCATCATTGGACGTCGTGTGGCTGATGATGATGATGATGAAAGGCTCACATAATAAAGTTTAATAATACATTTGAAGGCCATGATTGAAAAAGCCTAATGCTTGTTTCGTATTCTATTTACATATGACTGGTTGCTAATTTTATCAAGACTTCAAAAAGGTTAAAAATAAAACTTTAAATTAAATAAGTTATGAATATCTTACTACAGTTTTGGATAATTTTTGAACATAATAAACCTTGGACAAGTTTTTGGAACACTAAATGACATAAGATTATCGACGGTTATCGGATATATGTCGGTGACTTTCTGATTTCTTAGGAAACTCCTTTTTATCAATTTATAATTTATCTTTTGATTATTTATTTGTGTTGACGGGTGCGTAGGATTATTATATTAAGCGTGAATGTTATCATTATTAAGGTTCAACGTGGCGTCAACTAAAAATCGCTTTTGTAACACAAAATCTTAGAGTAAATTTTAATTCCGACGCTTATATAAGTTAGCAATATTATAGAAAATACCGACATCGTAGTTCATAATCTTTAAAATCAACACTACGTCAAAGAGTAATTGATCGTTGAACCTTTTGATATAAATTTTACCAATCACTGTGATTTTGCAATTGGAAGTTACAGATGGTTCTTTAGATCCGAGAATGTATCAAACTATAACAAAAAACTGCCTCGGTGGCGTAGTTGTATTACGGTACGACTGCAATGCTGAGGTCTTGGGTTCGATCCCCGGGTCGGGCAAAGTGATATTGGGTTTTTCTACTCAGTATCAGCCAGGAGTCTGGAATTTGTGCCCGATATGGCGATAGGCTCGCCCCCTATCGCATCATGGGACAAAATACGCACGGCGAAAAGTGGGTGCACCAGTTGCACCTCTGCCTACCCCTTCGGGGATAACCGGCGTGAGTGTGTGTGTATAACAAAAACACTATTGATGTATTCTGCGAAAAACGTCATCTGTACAGTTTGCACAATATCAAGTAAGTAAAATACTTCAAATATATAAAAATAAAAACACCAACAAAAAAACTACTAATGAAATAATTCTATAGACATGAAATCCTTGAAGTCAGTCTTTAATGTAACCAAATAAAAAATACGACACAGTCATTATAAAATTAAATTGATTAAGAAATTAAACATTAAAAACAAATGAAATTAACTTAAAAGGAAAGTACTATCTTAATTTATAATAGTTTTAAATATAGGTAAGTATTAGATACATAAATATATTTCACACAAAAATCTTGCTTCTAATCCCCACGTAATCGGAACACATGATAATTTTGACTCGATCTATTGTGAATATTGAACTTGCGACCTTTTAGCCAACTGCCTGCCCGGATAAATACTACATTATATTATAGAAAAAAAATATAATGTTAAATAACAATATGAACAGTGAAACTGATTAATCCTCTTATCTTATTTTTAATTTTTCACAGATAAATATCAATAAAATGATAAATGATAACATCTAAGTAACAAAAATAGAAATCAATAAGTAAAGATAATCATATCCATATTCAATATTGAGCAAATAATTAAAATTAAAGAGGCCCTCATATTCGCCTATTAAAATAATTGAAATCACTGATTCTAATCAAAATATTAAATTAAACATAAATTAACTAATGAAAACTACGTCCACGTTTCAACAAAGATTTATGCAAAACTACATAAACTGTTCCTACCGTTCGTTGGAACGTGCATAGGCTGCATAAAACTACTTAAACTTATAGATACCTTAGCTAAGAAAACGATTCACGAGATTTTGATCTTGCTGCGCTACGATTTATTGATAATCTCAAAGGCACTGTCGATTTCTTCTTCAGGCGACTTGGGTTCCACACTAAGTCGCCTGTGTTTGCTTTGGTTTTCGGAGTAAGCGACTACATCAACAGTTCTGCTATGAATAACCTTTGGTACATTACAATCGTCGGCACTTCGCCTACGGTTTTGTCTGTCGCCTTCAATGTCAGCTGGTGCGCTAGATGGCTCATTGACTTGGGTTGCTTTCGGCTTTTCCGTTGAACATGTATTGTTGTCATTCTGTAATAGAATATTGTAAACTTTGCTATATACTATGGTATACATGCTTTTTCTATAACCTACTTCAACAAGTAAATAAACACTTGGTCTGCTAGTTGCTAGATGGAAGCACTTGTTGTTATCTCAATTGGTTTCCTGTGTGATTAACACGTGTTCAAGCTCGTGTTGTCAACATTGGTTTTATCAGATATTTAATTTTAGTTTAACATAGTCTCGTGAGTAGGAATCGTGAAGCCCTGGACAAGGTTCCCAGGTGGGGCTTTTATTTCTGCAAATTTTAACTCTCGTATAAAAGAACTAAGTTCGCGTAAAGTAAAAAATTAACAAACAATTTTTTTTAAACTAGTTGTGTAAAATTCTACTCATTGTTTTTGATCTAGCGCATAGGATGACGAGCGCAGTGGAATGCCACTCAGTATTTTGTCAGTCAAGGTGCTGGATGGTGTTGCTACTGTTTATGGGTGGTCGTATCGCTTACCATCAGGCGAACGGCATGCTCGTCTCGTCATTCAAAGCAATAAAAAAAAAAAAAAAAAAAAAAAAACAGACGCTTAAAATAATATTAATCATCATTAATCGTCGGGAACTTTTTTGCAGTAAATAAATATCAGATAACGATCGAATAATGTAGGTTCAGTTGAAAAAACAAGGTAATATAACTACTGATTATTTTTGAACTAAAAATCTTATCGTCAAATCAAGCCCTTATATTAATGTTTACTTTTGTTTTTTATTAGGTAATGTTACAAATTATGTACTTATATTGCCAAGCTGGTAAGAGAGTAAGGTATTTTTCGTTGCCATTTAACTGGGGATCGCTGGTCGTTGCATAGGCACTATTATATTCGAAGGGGTAGGTAAATGTTATATTTTATTAGACCAACGCGACGTTTCGCCAAAAGTTTTCTTTCAGCGGTGTTATAAAAAGAGTAAAAGAACCCTTAAATATTACGTATTTTGTAAATAAAAATTTAATGCAAATCTGAATATAGAACTCAAGACATCGGAGAACTCTTAGTAACTGCAATAGCTCACCAGAAAATACCAGCTCTATACTATGCCTAGCCTGTCACGTGAGGTACCTATCGTAAATTTTATAAATTAAGAAAATTTTCTCATTGGAGATGACGTGGCAGGTGTCGGCAAGGTGATTTAAAACGGTCCATTGAAACAGTAAAAGTAGATCAACGATAACCTGCTTCTTGCTGGCGATGACTGCTGAAGTCAGGGTTTACCTAGGGTACGACGCAGCGGACGATCCTAAATGTTTTGACGTTGTAGAGAAAATCGACATATCTAGACTCATTGGTCTCACTACGAAAGATGCTCAGGACTGAATGAAGTGTATATTATCAGGAAGGAAAGACGTCCGACGTAAGGCTTGTGTACAGTGAGTTATGTAGGTACTTACTCATTTCGCTTACATCTATTTACTGAGTATGGTGAAGCTCTGCTCTACTTCCCAAGGTTTATATTAATTTATCCCTAAATGTTATAAATATGTCAACAGAAATAAACTACTCTTTTAAATAACCTTACCATTAGCAGCATTGACCAAATGCTTAAACTCTACCTACCTATCTACTAACTCTGTTAAAGCAGTGCACTACCTACAAATAGGTACTTAAGTACTATTAGGTACAGCTATTTTGTAACTATATCGTTTGTTACTGTAATAACAAGTTTAGTTAATGACAGCGGTGGTATTCTGGATTCGAATCTTAAGCCGTGTAAACAAAATGTTCACGATTCTCACTCTCCTAATGAAGACTCATAATGTGCTCGAAATTATAATTTGTGCAGACTTAAATTGTTTGGCGAATGGCGAGAACGTTATTTGCTACTCCGGCTACCGCTTCGTGTGTACAGGTGTTATTTTATGCCAACTAACACTTATCTATAGTCCATACCTCTCCATACAGATCCAAAGACAGTGAATGCCGTTTCCTATTGGCTTGTTTCATTCGTCCAGAGCGTGATATGGACAGTTTCCGCCTCCCGTCCATGGGAGGCTCTTCGACCTTGTCATCCTCAGTGGCGTCGTCGTGTCGCGGCACCTTCCTCTTTTCAGCAGGGTTAAAAATAGATTTAAGGAACTTCGCCATACTTAAAACCTTAGATTATATATTCATTTGTGGACCATATTTATTGTAACGCCTGGAAAAACACACACTTTAATTGTCGATTTGTTTGCGATATGATATTTTAAAATGTATGAAAGGAGATTATAATCTATTCTTTAGGCATTCAAGTTTTATTAGCGTTCTTCAAACAGTACACGCTTATGATATGCACAATTATTTGTTATCTATAATTGAAATGTGCCACGCTGCAACTCAGTAATTGCGGAAAAGTTTAAATGTAACACTTTATAGAAATCTAAGCATCTACATGTGTATTTTCATATTAAATACTAAATAAATTGCATTGAACGTAAGTTATGAAAGAAAATATAAAAATCTATAAATTGACCTTCACAAATTTTGCAAAATAATATTAAGACTACAATTAACCTAGACCAAGCACAATGTAGTTGTAAAATACTCGCTTCATAAAACACTATAACTTCTTGATAAGTTTGTTTGAAATGCACTCCTTTGTGATCGATAACACGCGAAATAACACACACACTGCATTAGCCGGCCGAATTGCTTACTATTTACCATAATTTCATCTCTGTGATAAGATATCGCGATACATTATCGCTTTGATAACGCATATGCGATAATGATTCTGTATTATCATTAATAGCCTGTTAATTTAATTGCAATATTTTTTGCAATGAAGTTTCATACAAATTTTTTGGAATATATCTCTTGCATAATAGTAGGAAATAGGTTATTGGTTGGTAAGCGGAAGACAATTCTACTTAAACTTGGATACTAGATTACATTCGTGTAACGGGCACGTGAATCCAAACAATATAATATTTTCAGATTCCCGCCAAGTTCTAAAATATTCAATCGAAATAAGATTTGAATTTTTAGACACTGATTAAGGAAATCTCTGTGGGAGGCTAATGGTCCCAATGTTTTGCTATCTGATAGGCAACATTACATTATTTTCGTAATTACAACACTAAAAACTTCAAACGAATTATAATTTGAATATTCAGAGACAGATTGAAGAGGTCTTTGTGGGGGCAAACGCGCATGCGCATGCTCACGCCTTTTATCCCCGAAGGGGTAGGCAGAGGCGCAACTAGTGCACCCACTTTTCGCCAAGCGTATTCCGTCCCATGATGTGATAGGGGGCGAGCCTATCGCCATACCGGGCACAAATTCCAGACTCCGGGCTGATACTGAATAGAAAAATCCAATATCACTTTGCCCGACCTGGGGATCGAACCCGAGACCTCAGCCTTGCAGTCGTACCGTAATACAACTACGCCACCGAGGCAGTCAAGGGGGCAAACGAACCCCAATTTTTTTTCATATTATTATTAGCGTTATCGTTTACATCACTCAACTGTAGAATATCTATACTAATCTATATAAAGCGGAAAGATTTGATTGTTTGTTTGTTTGTTTGTTTGCATTGAATAGACTCCGATACTGGACCGATTTGAAAAAATCTTTCACCAATATAAAGCTACATTATCAGCGAGTAACATAGGCAACTTTTTATCCCGGGAAAACACATTCACGCGAGCAGAATAAAACAGCAACATGAGACTCAGTAATAAAAAATATGTTTAATTTACTTTAAAATGTACACAATATTGTTACATTAAGCATCTTTTATACAAAATCCGTCCACAGACTGCTACGTTTACAAGACTAGCAATACTAGACCATTAAAAACCACTTGAACATTTCATTGGAACAACTGTTATTTATCTCTACGCAATCGATTTTAATAGTCACTATACACATAATAATTAGTCAAAATACTAATTATATTTCAGCTAATAAACTGAGACCTATTGAATAACATTGACTTAGAGCCAGTTTCCTCATGAGCTTTAAAAGTAGCAGCTAAGGTAAAATGCAAAGACTTAAGAATTTCCACATCACAAACGTCGTAATATCGATAAAAGTAAAATTAACTATTACTTTCAATGAAGTAACTAGCCATTGTTATTGATTTTGGGTGTATTCAGTGAAATGTTCAAGACATGGCTACCATAAATTAAAATATCTTTAAATATTATTATGAATGATAAATGAATAATACACATATGGAAGATGGATTAGATACAAAATAAACTTATGTTGGCAAGATATTCCTGGCGTAATATCTCATACAATCATAATAACTATACATCCAACATATATAAAAGTAATATTTTAAAACATACAAAGGATTTCTGACAAAGACTTAGCTGATAAAATGGCGCCAAAAAAGAATAATTAAAAGCAACTTCTTTCGTTGATATATAATTATATAAAACTATTTCGCATATATTATGTTGATTGTCTGCATAAAAGGCACTACATCGATTATCGCATATCGAACATTACAATATAATGCGTATTTTATAAATATCACATTATATACAGTGCGCGACTTAGTTTTGATGGTCTGAAGTTGGTCACGAGACCAAGCGTCGCCGTTTGTTTACGGACACAAAGCTGAAAGGAGCGTAAAGATGAAGTGACTAGCTTCAGGCCGACAAAATAAAATTGCATTTATTGTACCAATAAAAAGGTTTCAAGTTTAAATAACTATTTCGATTTAAAAACAATATTGTACATACTTATGTGGGCGTAGTGCTTTTTAGGGAACGGATTTAGAGGGGGTTCAAAGTGGAATTTTTCTGGTAAATCACCATAATAAGGTACTTGATTCATGTACTTTTTAAATACAAATTTAGTGTTTTACAATTTTTAAAACAAAACATTATAGAAATATCCTACCACGGCTTCACTTTAAGTCTAAATCCGCATTTACTTTCAATAATAGCAACAATATAGAATATCATTACGAGTTATTACAAAATATAAGCTATACTCCCCATACAAATACCTCAAAAGCTAATTACAAATTAAAAATAAAGCTGCGGATAGCTATATACATGCTAATAATATTAATAATCTATACGCAAATGCAGCATGTACGCATATACAATGTGTAATCTTGAAAATACTAAAAAATATTTTGTAAAATATCCAGTCCTTTCTAGCCGAAATATGTTTGGCACAACTAAAGAAACATCCCTCATAAATAAACGTTTAGGTAATAACGGTCCTAATAATAGTAACTGAACAAGTCCTAACTTTAATTTACTAAAATTTTAAAACTGACAGTATACATAAAAATATATTTAATCCCTACAGTGAAAAAAAAACGAGAAACAAGTCATTCATATAACATCATACTATGCATTTGAATTGCTGTAAACACTTGTTTATTTTTGTTGACTTTATTCGTTGATTGATTTTGTTTTATTACTTTGATACCGATACAACAAACACCAAACAGCTGAATTAGTCCGCTCAATACACAACAAAAAATGTATCTATACTTATAAAACATAACAATCTTACCTTACAGATAAACTGAACGTAGCCACTTGTGTTGGAGTCACGCTAATTCTCTAATATCGACATATTTTATAATCAACAGATGAAGACATTTTTACAATTCCGACGTATAAGCATATTTATCAAAAATAACTTAAAAGCGACAGAGAAACGAAAATACACATTAAAACAAAATTAGGTCAACAGAATAGTTAAAATCAAACAATATTGACATTAAATCACTTTTATAATATCTATTTTTCTTTACCAACATTTTCTTGTGTATTGCTTGTCACTATCTAATGAATAATGACTTCAGTAAACACTAAATACACACAACTCTTCGTCCTAAAGTAAAAATAAAAATTAATATTTAATGTAATATCATCAAATCCCTATATCTAAAATAAAAAAAACCTTCGCGAGAAGGCGAACTTTCCAAACGTTACTACGAATTTACCACAGACTTATAATTTTTACGTTTGTGATTTACAGTTTTATGATTTGTAATTTTAGATATTATTTCGACCCCTACAGTTCTATTTCGTACTGCGAGTAGTAATCATTAAAGCATTTATTCAAAACGGGATATATACGTAATATTATGACAATTCTCAACGCGTACTTGTAAAGTTTACGTCATTTTTAATAGTCAGAAGTTTTTTTTTCTCCAATGATTGCAATGCCATGCAATCAGCCCTGTATTATATACTGCCCACTGCTGAGCACGGGCCTCCTCTACTACTGAGAGGGATTTAGGCCTTAGCCCACCACGCTGGCCTAATGCGGGTTGGCGGACTTCACATACCTTCGAAATTCAGAGAACTTCTCAGGTATGTAGGTTTCCTCACAATGTTTTGATGTGGTATCCAACAATGGCGCGGGGGGGGCGAGGTTCCGCAATAGTCTGAAGTTAGTCATAGACTCTCGTCCCGACCCAATAAACAAGCCCAATTGGTAGCTTCAGAACGATCGCTGAATTGCGATTGCGATTGGGGTCTTCATCAGGCCATTAAGATTGGCGTCAACTGCATGAACGTCTATATTTAGGTTCAAAAATAGACATCGATTTATGTTCGTTGTGTTAGTAATTTATTAGTTACATCTGTCATGGATCAGTGATGTTAGCCGCTACTAGTGATGTACCGTCCTAATCGATTATAATTATAAATATGAATGTTAATGGGATGTGATGCGTAGATGTACAGTCACCAGCATAAGTAGCTGAACAAATTCAAAATTTCAAATTGCCTACATACTTTTTTGTTCTTACTAATCTTTTTTTTCTCTTCACAAAAATAAAATAAAAGAGATTTACTTTACTTCAAACAAGGAAAAAAAGCTTTAGGTTTAACTTAACGCGTCTATAGGCGATTTAAAATGTTGATTTTGTACAGATATTTATGCTTCTGACTGTACAGTATTTTAGAAGCAGCTACGTCATTTTTAGCAAAAATAAATCTAAAAGTATCATGGTTGAAATCGTTTAAAGATGTAATTTGAATATCGATTTGATATCGATATTATTTTGTTTATTACGTAAATTATCACTAGACTGATTATATTTTAAATAATGTGATAAATGATTTCAATATTTTCAATTCAGCAATATTTTAAAACATATTCTTCGTAAGTTACTTTAACAATCGATTTTTTATCGAATCGAGTATCGCCTCGACTTACCACGACAGACCTAAAAATACACATTTGTGTACGAATATATACATATTCAATATTATTGAATATCCAGTGTTCACCGAAGGGTTACTTTGCGTTTAGATTTTAATAAAAAAAAAACAATATAGAAAACGGGTGGAACCAAACCCGATAGTTCCTTGCCCTTGTTAAAAAAACACAACTCGTTCACTTGAAATGAACCATTTCCATATGCAGTCTACAACAATAGTTAAACAAATTCAAAATTAAATTACAAAAAAATCTTCATCGTAATAAACTACAATTTTCTTTTAGAAAAACAAAAAATGTTTTAATGTAACTTAACGCATAGGGGATTTGAAAATATAAATACGTTTAGCTAATTTTGCAGCTGATTTTACAAGCATGTCTTTGTTGATTGAAACCATAATATTTACAAAAAGACGCATCCGCGTCAGATCATATCGCTACCCTCATATATCATACAACTTGCTCCGACTCTTCCCGCGTACTGGCGACAGCATCACTGGTCGATGTTGCTGCAGTCGACGTTGGCGCGCCTCTATATAGCTTCAAATTCGACTCAGTATAGTCGAGGATCTTTCGACTCGAATGTCTAATATACAGCATTTGTTTGTGGTATATTTTTAGAGCACCCTTTAGAGTGATGTACGTCAGCCCGCCTAATATCGTTCTGTGCAGGTTATTTTGTATCGAGCGGAAAAATAGTTTGCCGATGATGGTAGATATGGTGGGCAGGAGCAGTGCCGAACAGAATATCCTGGTGGGTGATAAGTGGGAGGTGGTGGTTGGGTGTTGTGGGGTCGTCTGGCCTGTCACTATGGCGCCTCTGTCGCTCTCCACACTGGAATCGGAAATAAATAACGCATAACGCGTGAACATCGAATAGTGAACAGTGAATACGTTTCGTCCGCATAAAATATTCTATAAACTGTGGTTAAAGTGCTGTAAACTGGGTGTAACATACATGGATTTATAGCTTTTCTAATAAGCTTTCTCGTGAAATATTTTTTATGATCCCACGTCTACAATCCAGTGAGTAATAAGCGTTTTTATTTCTTAAAATACTGCAACGCATCCCTGACATACAACTCGCTGCTCGCACACTGTGCCGCATTCCACGCTTATCTATTACCCACAATTCCTACCGCGCACGCATTTATATCTGTATGCATTTTGCTCGGAAAGATGAATAGGCAAAAATCATCTAAATTAAACCCCAATGAAGAATCAGACAACAATGTTACGTTGCGAAAGAAACAGGATGACAATGTCCATAAATATATCACTATTGATACTCTAAAAGATTTTTTGGATGCCAATAAACAGGACATGAAGTCAATGATCCAATCAAGTATCAATGGGTTATCTAATCAGCTCAATGCTATTACGACTCAATGCGCTGGCTATCAGGAATCGTTGGCGTTCGTAAGTAAGCAATATGATGACCTATTAAAGGAGCTTGCGGATGTTAAGAAACTCCTTGGCAGTACTTCCTCTGAATTAAAATGTATTAAAGAAGAAAATAAGAAACTCAAGGAAGATATTTTCGCTCAAACTACCAGGATTAAAGCGTTAGAAGAGGATAGATTGAAACAACAGCAGTGGACAAGATTGCAGAATATCGAGGTTACTGGGATACCTGAAAACTTAGAAGAAAACACAATAGATATTATTACAAAAGTGGCACAGCATATTGGGGCCCCAATTCAACCAACGGACATCGAGTTCGCTCATCGGGTGCAGCCGCGGCGCGCATCGAGCGCCGCTCGTGCACGACCCATCATCGTTCGCCTAAAACAACGTGCTATTAAGGATCGAATAGTGGCGGCGGCTCGTAAACGTCACAACCTAAATGCTAAGGAGTTGGGTATGGGGGACGAGAGTATTCGGATTTTCGTAAATGAACACCTAACGGTAGAAAATAAAATGCTGTTAAAAGAATGTAAACAAAAAGCCAAAGAGGCAAATTATAAATTTATATGGACAAAAAACTGCCGTGTTTATATGCGGAGGAACGAAACTTCGCCCCCCATCTTAATATCTTGTTCCACCGATCTGTCCAAGATCGTTTAAAAACTTTAAAAACTTATTTGCTTATATTTGCTACTGTTAATTTAATCTATTTTAGCTACTCGTTACACTTACATTATAGTATCATAATCCAGTGTCAACGCACACTAAATAGCATATCTCTATATACAGTTAACCATACACATGGCACATACACACAAATACGACACCAAACAAAAAACACTAACATAAAAAATACACTGTCTTGTACTCAAACTCACTTATTGTTAATGCTCCTTGCTAAATATCTATGGGTCGATCATTATATTTTAGTCCTGAATAATAAGCAGAGAACCCATTATATTGTCAAGTATTATTATCCTATTGGAAAGGTAAAATCTGTATTATTATTAAATTATAAAATATCTTTAGATACTGCTAATAGTTCGTATATACATTATTATAGTTATGGCTAACAAGGGTAAAAAATTAAAATTCTTTTATCAAAATGTGAGAGGTCTGCGAACAAAGACTAATATTTTTTATAATAACATTCTACTTTTCGATCACGATATAATCATGATCACTGAAACCTGGCTTTGCGATGGCATTTTAGATGCAGAAATCAGTCATGAAAAATACACTATTTTTCGTCGAGATCGCGGGTCGCTGGGAGGTGGTGTTATGTTATTGTGTCGCTCCGAATTACAAGCGCATGTTAGGCCGGAGTGGGATCGCTGTGCCCTCGAGTGCATTTGGGTCACTATTCCGGCCAAGACTATAGGCTCGACGTTTAATCTTCATATTGCGGTAGTCTATATTCCCCCAAACTCGCAAATACCATCGCGAACTAAAGAATTAATAGATATGCTTTCAACATTTCATGATGAACACCCTCACGATCATTTGCTTGTAGCAGGTGATTTTAATTTGTCGTGTGTGAATTGGACA
Source organism: Sphinx pinastri (assembly GCA_947568825.1). Lineage (NCBI taxonomy): Eukaryota > Metazoa > Arthropoda > Insecta > Lepidoptera > Sphingidae > Sphinx > Sphinx pinastri. The sequence goes on along the minus strand of OX387624.1, from coordinate 13,849,463 downwards.
TCTGGACAACCTGTAATACTTAAAAAAGGATCTGTGGACGTTCAGACCGCAGCATCAGATTTGATATCACATTTTTCTTTTATAGGCCTTTCACAATATAATGTACTCAGAAATAGCAATAATAATACCCTAGATTTAGTCTTTTCTGATTTTCCTATAAACGTTCAGAGGTCGAACTCGGCGCTTGTACCTGAAGATCCTTATCATCCATCTCTTTACATCACTGCCACAGACATCTTTGTGCCTTTTCTTAAACCGTGCTCAAAAATGAAATACCAATTTAGACGAGGAGACTATCTTAGTATCATTAGCTTACTTTCTAAACAAGATTGGAGCTTTATCTCAGATGATCGCTATTTGGATATTGTCTTAGAAAAATTTTACTCAATCATAAATAATGTAACTGACAGGTTTATCCCGAAAGTTCGCTGTGGTGGTACTTATTCCTACCCAATATGGTACAGCAGGGCACTTATTAATTTAATAAAAGAAAAAAGCAAATTGCACGCAGCTTGGAAAAAACACAAAAATCAACTTGATTATGAACTTTTTTCGGAGCTAAGGAGCAGACAAAAGAAATTACAAGAAGAATGTTATGTATCATATACAAAGTTTGCTCAAGAAACAATTAAATCCAACCCTAAATTCTTTTGGAATTATGTAAAGTCAAAGCGCAAAAATTCCTCCAATTTCCCTCAACAAATGACTTATGGTGACACACAAATTAATAACCCAGTAGATATTTGTTCTGCATTTAATGAATTTTTCAAAAGAAACTTTAGTTTACCTTCACAAAATTATTCATCACCTTTAAATAATATCGACAGTTTACACTTGAATATAATACACGACATCTTAATTGGTCCAGAAGAAGTTCAAAAACAAATAAGCAATCTTGATATAAATAAGGGTGCCGGTTGTGACAATCTGCCTCCTATATTTTTCATAAAGTGTGCCAAGGCATTAGCTGCACCAATTTCGTTGTTATTTAACAGATGTTTACATGATGGATATTTTCCGAATGCCTGGAAAATGGCCCATGTTATTCCTACTTACAAAAAAGGTCTGAAAACTTTGATTGAAAACTACCGGCCAATATCTATACTTAATGTTCTCAGTAAATTGTTAGAAAAAATTGTCCACGTAAAAGTATATCCTGTAATATCACTCTCAATTCCTCCCGAGCAACATGGATTTATAAAGGGAAGGTCAACAGCAACTAACCTAGGTACCTTTATTGACTACGTCGCTACTAACATGGACGGTGGGTCTCAGGTTGACGTGGTCTACACCGATTTTGAGAAAGCCTTTGATCGTGTAGATCACGTTATACTACTACGTAAGCTTTATGAGCTAGGTATTCGGGGGAATCTGCTGAGATGGATGGAGTCATATCTGCATAAACGATCTCAGGCAGTCATTATAGGCGGCTTTCGTTCTGACTTTATAGAAATCCCGTCTGGTATCCCACAAGGTTCCATTTTGGGACCTCTTCTATATGCAGCATATCTATATGATGTAGATAAATGCTTTCAGCACGCAAAATTTCTGATGTACGCTGACGATACAAAAATATTTATAAAAATTAAGGACACCTCAGACTGTATAAAACTCCAAAGTGACCTTGATCGACTTGGTGAATATTACGAATTAAACCGTATTGGTATAAATATTAGTAAATGTCACTATGTTTCTTTTACTCGAAAAAGAAGTCCCATATTATTTAATTACCAAATAAGTAAAATAAACATAAACAAACAACAATTAGTTAAAGATTTGGGAGTACTAATAGATGTTAAACTTACTTTCTCTGAACATATTGATGCTATAGTTAAAAAATCTTATAAATGCCTAGGATTTATCTTGCGAGTAAGTAAACCTTTTACAGACATAAGTTGTTTAAAATTACTTTATAACTCATACGTAAAAAGCATTCTTGAATATTGCAGTATTGTCTGGAACCCACATTATATAACGTACATCGGAAGTGTTGAAAGCATACAGCACAAATTTCTCAAACATCTTAATTATAGGAAACACAGATATTTTAACAGTTATAAAGATTCCTGTAGTTATCACAGACTCACTAGCCTGGAACACAGACGCACATTAATAGATATGGCTTTCTTACATGGTGTATGCAATGGACACATAGACTGCCTTTCTCTCACAAGTAAAATGCTACGTTTTTGCACTCCAAAACATCTCACACGAAACCCGAGCCTATTTGCTGTTCCTCACTCGTTTACTAATTACGCGCAAAATTCAATAGTAAGCCGGCTACAAGGAGTTTACAATAAGAGGTTTCTCGCAGCTGATATTTTTAATACTAGCAAAAATAAATTTAAATGTGAGGTTTTAAAAATCCTTCACGAAGACAATGTATAAATAAATAAAATAAATATATAAGTATAAATGTATAAATATATATATATATGGTGTTTATATTATATACTCACACACATATAAACACACACACACACACACTCGCACACATGCACATACACGTACACACACACACACACATACATGCGTACACACACGCTCTTCAAAAATACTCTCTCACTTTTGACTGCCTGTTATTTGATTGTGTTAATAAAATGTAAATCCGTTATTGGCCGTAAGATATTTTTATCAGTTTGTATCACTCTAGTATTAAGGGCTGTGGATTTTAATAAACAATAAATAAATAAATAAATAAATAAATAACATTTAGTATTAGGGTCAACAGCGTTTTTAATAGACATTTCTCAGTTATATCTTCGAATGATATCGAGGCTTTTCAGTCTTTTTACTTTTTACTTTTTATCCCGGAAAAACTTTTCAACGCAGAGCCGCGCGCAATACTAGTATACTATAAATCTAGAAATAAAAAAGTCCTCTCTAGTAAAAAGTGCGATATATCAGTTACGACGTTCTTCTTGAAAAGGCTAGATATGTTGGAAGATGCCCATTGGGCAACCAATATTATCGGTAACATTTTCTTGACTGCCTTTGTGGCGTATTTGTATTACGGCACAACTGCAATGTCAAGGTCTCGGGTCCGATCTCCGGGTGGGGCAAAGTGATATTGGGTTTTTCTACTCTGTATCAGCCCGGAGTCTGGAATTTGTTCCCGATATGGCGATAGGCTCGCCCCCTAATACATCATGGGACGTAATATGCATTACGAAAAGTGGGTGCACTAGTTGTGCCTTTGCCTACCCCTTCGGGGATAAAAGGCGTGAGTGTATATGTATTTTCTTGGGATGATAATCGTGCAAATTTGAAAAAACGCAGGCAACATCAACTTTACGTGAAAACTTAAGCAGGAAGGAATAAATTAACACATTTCACTAATATTAAACAAACTTATATCATTAAAATCTTAATTTGACCTTACTAGTTAGACTTACGAATGGCGACTAGTTTTTATAAAATTTATGAAGAATTAGGTAATACCGTCAGTTTCGATGGTAAGCTATTTTACTATTTCATGGCTCTAATAATTTCCTTTAGACTGTATGTCAAAATTAACCTACATCGGAAAATAAATTATATCGGCGAATGCAGTGCTACCATTATGATGGGCTCATATAATTGGTAATCCATGTTGGTCTTGCAAATTATGTACTAGAACTTTCGCTTCGTAGTGTGGGAAGATATGGCTAAAGATTTTTTTGTTTAACGCGCTAATGTCAAGAACTATTGCACCGATGTTGGTCATTCTTTTACGAATGTCTATTTCTACCGCCAAGCAGCAGTGTGCATGCACTTTTGTGTTCCGGTTTGAAGGACATTGTAGCCAGTATAACTACTGGACATAATGAGACTTAACAGCTTATGTCTCAGGATGACGAGCGCAGTGGAATGCCACACAGTACTTTGTAAGTCAAGGTGCTGGATGGTGTTGCTACTGTTTATGGGTGGTCGTATCGCTTACCATCAGGCGAACGGCAGGCAGTCTCGTCATTGGATGCAATAAAAAAAAAAGAATACATAGCCATCATTTGCAATTAACACCTACGTGAGAAGATTAATTAGCGAACATTTAAAATGCGAGGTACAATGTGCACCTCCTCCGATGACTTACCAATACCGATTCTAGCCCGAAAGATACGACCACAACCCTGGAAACGGATAGCCATATTATCCTCATCGTCGTTTATAGAAGGGGGGGGGCACAGGTGTACAGGGTACCTACTACTATATTTTTTAACGAATGCATGCTCACGCCTTTTATCCCCGAAGGGGTAGGCAGAGGCGCAACTAGTGCACCCACTTTTCGCCAAGCGTATTCCGTCCCATGATGTGATAGGGGGCGAGCCTATCGCCATATCGGGCACAAATTCCAGACTCCGGGCTGATACTGAATAGAAAAATCCAATATCACTTTGCCCGACCCGGGGATCGAACCCGAGACCTCAGCCTTGCAGTCGTACCGTAATACAACTACGCCACCGAGGCATTTTTTAAAACGAATAAAATTTGTATATAGGCATGAACAGTCAACAAAATCAAAACTTCAAATTGCCTACACATTTTTGATTTTGTGCAGATACTTATGCTGCTGACTGTACACAGAAATCTAGAACACTGCACCCCCCCCCCCCCCTTCCGGAAAATAACTAGGTACGCCAATGATTACAGATTATTCCTGAATACAATAAGCTACTTTTTAACCCCAGGTCTTAACGCAGACGAAACCGCTAGCAAAAGCTACTTATGACTAAAACTGTAAGCTAATTATGTGGCATCATTCAATATTTTGGTTTCATGAATATTTATATATTATCTAATTTGCTTAATTTCATTAATAACTATGGAGACCTACCTTGAATTATTTAAAGGCCAAATCTATGAATGCGAGGCGAAGGTCAAAAGCGTGCAAACATTTGTATACAAACTAATTTAATTCAGCATTAATTTTGCACATAATATGTTTTACATTGGTAATTTTAGATCCTACATTTACCTATTACCACCATACCAGCCCTGTATTATTTATTATTACTGCCCACTGCTGAGCACGAGCCTCCTCAACAACTGAGAGGGTTAAGGCCTGAGTCCACCACGCTGGCCTAGTGCGGGTTGGCGGACTTCACATACCTTCGAAATTCAGAGAACTTCTCAGATATGCAGGTTTCTTGGCGATGTTTTCCTTCACCGTTAAAGCGAGCGATAATGCACAAAGAATACACACATAACTTTTTAGAAAAGTCAGAGGTGTGCGTCCTTGGGTTTAGAACCTGCGGACATTCGTCTCGGCAGTCCGTTCCACTCCCAACTAGGCTATCGCCGCTTCTACATTTACTTGTGCATATTACTCTTTATTTGCGTACAAAGTATTGATTTAGTGTTCATTGTTCTAAGATTGTCTATAATACCTAGCTAAATATTGTTTTGTACGAATCTTTAATTAATGTTTTAAGATTCAAGAAGTTCGTACATTGTAGGTTATAACTGCATTTGATAGGGTTTACCTAACAGCAAGCAAAGCAATTTCCGGTAATATTTCTTACCCAACAGCCGTACGTTACGTTACGTTTTACTATTCATTAAGAATTATACTAATAAACATTTTAAAATAGTTATTAACCTAATCAGCTTGTTATTTCTGATTCCAATTATTTCACGGAAAAAAGAAAGTCACAAAACAGTAGTCAAAATACTAACAAAATTTAATTTGTGGACGGAAAATACTTTTATTTTTAGCTTGAGTGGTACTGACAAACCATTTTTTTTTTTGTTTCACGGAGAAATTGATTTACCACTTTGAAATTAAATGTGAATATTATATTGTACTTTGCTTGCTTTTTTTATGTATCACGTGTACCGCGACAATAAATTATTCTTTCTTTCTTTCACTACCGGTTAGCCTTCATAGGGGGCGACTAAGCGGTTATGTTGGATTCGCCGGCCTTACGACACGGCGTTGAGCCGACCGGAGAGATGAAACACGTCGGTCTACCGCCGGGCCGAGTCCCTAACACTAAACACCCTATGCAAGGTAATACCATCTAAAACTACACGCCCTCTTCGGCTCATTGGGGATAGCTGCGTACTTTTTCTGACAAAAAGTGTCTAGTTGTAGAAAAAGTTAACGATCACGTCGGCAATACTCACTTCCCAAAAGGCAGTACGTACGCCAATGCGGGTATCTTCGCGCAATACTTCCTCAGGAACAGTAGCACCGAATCTTCCCAGTTGTACATTTTGGCGCTGATGAGGGTGACGGGGATCGTCGGGAGCAGCACAAGCAGCACCAGGGGGTCTGCAGACTCCATCATCTCGAGACCTTCTCTGTGTCCCACTACCTGGAATTGATGAATTGAAATTATTTAATAGGATTTAGGCAAAGTGTACGCCTATTAGATGTGCGTTTAATGTTTTCTCTGAGAACACTTCCGTCACCTAGGATTCAAAAAGTAGGCGTATAATTGCCTTTAAAACCATGCCAATCTCACAGTGATTTCTACCGCCATGCAACTAGTGTGCTAACACTTATGTTCCAGTTTGAAGGTCATTGAATAAGAATAGTCTTTTAGCTCCCCATCAACCTATTAGCATCACAAAAACTCCGTAGAGAAGAAGAGCTATGCCACCACTTACGGCCAGTCAACAGACTTACCGAGAAAATTATAAACAATTTAATTAAAAAACATATCGCACCTTTAGATAATAATAATAATATTTTTATTTTCAAGTACAAAGACTCATAAAGTTAGTTACAATAGGGCTTACACTAAGTTAGTTTTACAATTACATTTACAATTTGACCTATTTTACATTTCTATTTCAGTGCATTTTCAACAAGAAATTATAATATGGTCCTGATAGGTCGTCGGCAATGGTAGCTAGAATTACGTTCTCACTCTTTCTGATCCGTGAAAACGACACAATTTAAAAAAAAAACGAAAATTGAGTTATCGTCATAAAATGACTTAAAATGGTATATTTTTTATTAAATTATAATAAAAAGGGACCGATATAACAGTTTTGTCTTGTTCCCACTCGAATATGGCTGTGTTTGAACTATTGTTTTATTGAGAACTTCGTTTTAAGTCATTTTATGACGATAGCTCTAATTTCGATCATTTTGAATTGTGTCGTTTTCGTTCTAAAGGTGCGATATATACCTACTTATAAGGAGAGAAGCAGTTCTGAATAACTTCCTAACTACGTAATATATTAAACTTCATATTCGCGTTTTATGACTTACATAAATTTAAAATGATGTTTATACAACACGAATATTTACTAAGTGTTACAAGTTTTCAATTTTCCTTTCATTGATGTTATGCACGCAATTAATGCAAACCGGCTTAGAAATATTATATAAAAATTATCGCTATAACAATTTACTAACGGCCAAAATTGACGTGTTGGCCATCCCACAATGGATCCCTATTAAACTCATCAAAATAATACGCGAGATTTACAATGAATTTTAACCGGATTTGTCCATTTCCGATACTGAGATTCTATGTAATAATTGGTTATTTAACACCAGCTTTCACTCCTGACTCAGCTAGCATTACAGTCTGTTCAGAAATTTTAAAGAGTAGGCTGTAGTAATCAATGTTCATGGACAAGGGTGATGGCAGGGGAAAAAAATCAACACAAGTACGTACTATTGTGTGTACTTGAAATGTTCGCTTTGTCCCCCCAAAGGATCTAAATTTCAGATTTGCTCATTTATCGTGGAAAAATATCACAATACGACCAAGAGTTACCTGCTACAGAGATTAGCGAGTTAAAACAAAAATTATCTTTAACTGTTAATCATTTTCTAAATAACACATGGCAGTAATATTTCACAATAATGTTGACGGCATATTTCATCAGCATTTGGTATCAATAGTATATCAGCCACTTATTTGAGTTGTTCATAGTACGCGTGTCACGTCTCTTGTCTTCGTCGAGATAAATCCAACTAACATTAACCTATCTTCAGATAAACGGAAGATAATTCGATAGACATTTAATAAAATTGAAATTAAACTAGTGTGATTTTTATATATTTCTTGGGATTTGTTGATATTTAGACATCGGATAAAGATTATAATTGAACCATGATAGGTAAGGTGATACGAGGGAGATAGGGAAAGGTTTATGTCAGGTGATTTTCAGAGGAATAGTGATGCTATCTAAGGTACCTTTTATCTATAATTCATATTTTATGTTATCCTTATTATCTATTTACTTATCCTTATTGCTAAGTTAATAAAAGAAGACTTCTTAGTTTTAATATACGACAAAACATTAAAGAATCTTTGACTAATAATATTATGTCTAGATTGACACTGAACGCTTCAAACGCGTCGACAAAAATAGAGGCGAACTTTTCACCTCTAAATCAATTTCCCACGCTTAGTACGCTTCAAGGTTACATGGCGTTCGCTCACGTTGTTGCACAGATTCATATTGATCGAAAATGTCGGTTTGTGTGTTTAAAGTGTGCAAAAACTACAAGGGTCGACGTAAAACAACGCATAATGTCACCTATCACCGGTAAGTTTCATTTTTATAGTTACAAAATAAGCCCGTTGACATATTTCGTTAAATAAATTAATAAGAGTTCGCAATTTTTATGGGTTGCTAGTTTATGGAATCAACTTTTCCTAAAAAAAAATGGAAAAATGGCTCCAAAGTTAATGTTTTTTTTACTAAACATACAATATATAATATTATTTTCGACGGTAACTACAAACTAAATACTTATTTTGATTGGAAATAAAAATTAGTTACTTATAAGTAGCATAATATTGTACGATATTACCAAAACCAAAAAAATCTAATTGGTTTAGTCAATTTAGAGAATTTGAAAAATTTTAATGTTTTTTATTTACACATAAGTATACATAATGAATATATTTTTAAAATAAAAGAATTTGATAAAATCTTTGTTATTATTATTACCCCTGGAATGCCGAGCTTATATTGCCTAAATGACGCTTGCGAACCGCCATAAATTTGAAAAACTCTGATTCTGAAAGTTGTTCAAGTTTTTACACCATAAAATTATTTTAGTATGAATTGTGTATTATTTATTTATTTATTATTAATCAATAGTCACTAAAATATTCAGAACCAATGTTATATATGTAAAAAAATGCTGCCATTTTGAATTTTTTAGTTTTAAGTAAAACAAAGAAGTTCAAAATGGCGGCCACTTTTTTAAATTCTAAGATTTAATGTGCCTTTTGTAACCAGAACTATGGCCAAATATCGACTTTGAAGCCTAATAAACCTTAAAAACAAGAAATTGAAAATGGCAGCCACTTTTTTCAACCCTAACAATGGATCTGTCCTTTCTACTCAAAGGCATGCCCAGGTGTCTATTTTGAAGCCAATCAGCCTAAAACCGAATAAGTTCAAAATGGCGATCACTTTTCTCAATTCTAAAATTGGATCTGTCTTTCGCGATCAATAGCATGCCCATAGTATGTCGATTTTGACGCCAATTGGCCTTAAAACAAAAAAGTTCAAAATTGCGGCCACTTTTTTCAATTCTAACCTTGGATCAGACTTTTGTAACCAAAGGTATACATTGATATCGATTTTGAGGTCAATTGACCTTAAAACCAAGAAATTCAAAATGGCTACTACTTTTCTCAATTCTAACATTACGTCAAGATTTTGCATTCAACGGCAAGCCAAAAATAGTGCAAGAAGAAACAACATGTATATGTTCAGTTGTCATACTTTTTGCAGAATACGGCCCGAGCTTACGGGTTAAAGAAATTTCTAAATCATAATCAGAGAAATGATTGTCTTTGTTCGAATGTTTTTTTTTTAAATATTTTATGAATGTATTTTTTCCCCGTTTTAATAGCAACCATGCAATAACGGGTATCATTATGCGCGCACACAAGGATAAGCAGAATGATGTAGCGATAGCGCATGACCTCCGATTCAAAAAAAAAACTATTTAAGCAGAAATATAACATGACATTTGATATTTCACCCGAGGACTCATTGTTAAAAAAGCAAGAAATAAATTAAATATTAAAACTACTTTTAAAATATCAAGGGTACCTGACTTTAAAAGTTAGAGCACTGATTTATTAAATTATTAAATCGTGTTAATCTTTAGCAACGGGATCTATACTGTCTGTCTTTCTCTACATAATGCATTGTATTTTATACCTTGAACTGATTTTGAAAAGAGCAACACTAGAGTTTCTTGCCCGTTCTTCTCTAGTGAGAACTGCGTTCCGAACTGGTGGTAGAGTTAATATTGACGGAATCTAAATAACGTATAACATTTTATGGGTTCGAATAAATTATGTCATTTCAATATTATAAAGAGGAAAGATATTATTATTTGTGTGTTTGTAATGGATAAACTCAAAAACTACTGGACCTATTTTCAAAATTATTTCACTAATAGGAAGCTACATTACTCATGAGTGCTTTAATAGGCTACTTTTTATCCCGGAAAAACTCCGTTGAAGTCTCATGGCAGGTACGTAAAACGTCACGTAAAACCGGTGCTAATTACTCGGTTCATAATTTTCCGTTCGGTAAATCAATTTGCACAGTAATGAGCGTTACGCGATGCTCTGTCAATTTAATTTCAAGTTTATTACGTAATAACCATGGAACATTTTTGTATATTGATTTTCAAATTTAACAGTTCATAGCGCTGAGGACGGTAAGCTACGAAACGAGAGTACAGAGGTTCGAATCCACACGGAAACTCATTTTTATCTGAACCGCTAGATATGTTTTGTGTCAGGGTGTTATGACTTATGTTCGTCTTATACCCAGACTGAGTATCTTGTTAGTGTGTGAGCCCAGGTTTATGTGTGTGACTAATCATAAACCATTATATCTATAAAGTAGTAAGCAATGAGTGGAAATAAAAATAATCGAATTGGTGTTTTGTTTACAAAGAAATTTAACAGAACGCGTAAGAAAACATTGCTTCGTACGTTAAGTGAATCCTTACTGCTTTAAACACGTACCTATTATTATATACATAAGCTTTTTTTATGACAATTTCTTATTTTTAAATCGATCGTCGTGACATAGTCTCATCTATTTTTGGTTCAATAACGAGGTATAATAATCAATATCAAGCTTTTTTGACCGAAATTGCAATATCTGTATACGTATAATAAATCTTGCAATCATATATACTACTCCAAACAAAATAAGGGCCAATGGTTATATTTTTATATTTTACTGATGTATAGCTAATTAAGTAAAAGTAAGGGTTAATATCTAAAGACTAAGGACCTTATTCATAAACAATTTATAAACCAGTTTTATTTATCGAATGTTTTGTCTTCTTCCTTCAAACGCAATTCAAAATTCGTTCGAAGAAGACAAAACATTCGATAGCTAAAATAGGTTTATAAACTGTTTATGAATAAGGCCGTATGTTTTTAAGTGTTATGAACTAATTTCTAGCTATCCCATTAAACTCTATGTTTAAGTTATGTTCACATCTCTGAGAAAGGCAGTGCTCCTAAAAATGCAGGAAAATCTATGTCACTATGACCTACGTGCGAATTTTTTGTAATGATTTTTTGGGTTATGCACACTATCTGCATTGTATTAGGTGCTAAATTCAAAGAACAGTAATAACGGAATCAGAGATCCTACTGACACATAATATTAACCGCTAGGCAAGTGTTAATTGATCATAACAACTTGGATGTGACAACCATCGACCAGTGACAACAAACGGAAAATACGAATAAAACCAATTTCACACGTACAATGAATCATGGGCATGGTTATTAGAAATCACAAGAAGAAATTTAATAAAGGGATTAACATAAGGCTACATAGTGTTGATATGGATTAAGTTCTTACGTATGCAGATATAAGGCTTATTTTATCACTGCCCTAATTCCAATTTAATTGGGATCGTTAGTATGTCATATAACATGCCTACAATGATTTTGGTGCCAACCCGCACTAGGCCAGCGTGGTACACTATGATCTACAGTATCTTAACCCATCAGTAGATCCCAAAATACAAGGCTAGTTTTAAGATTTTTGGGTCAGAGTACAGCCGGCCAATGAACCGTAAACATGACAATAACATTTCGTCGCAAATAATGCATCATTAAATATTTATGTGCACACAATGCGCATTTTACAATGTTTTTCTTTGTATTTGCAGCGTTGTACAAACAGATTTATAATATGCGCAATGTTTCCGAAAAATCATAAGCTCGATGTGATACATATGCACATGCGTTCGATGTTTAGACATTTTTTCGTACAAGAGCAAACGTCGTCCTTTTTTCACCCAAGTAATATTAGTGTAAATGAATAATGACAATATACAGAACACCTGAATACACATTCATCTGGCTAACGATTATTGTAGCAATCAACTGTAATTAGCATGAAACCCAAGTTTTATTTGTTAGGGCTAGGGACGACGAACTTTTATCCTCACAACTCTTTGAAAAATGCAGTAGTATCGTGACAAAAGACATACTCTTAGAAAATTTGCATGGAATGTACCCTTAAATAATAACTGACAGACAACACTTAGCTTAAATTGGTGCAGTATCTCTAGAAACAAGAAACTTTATACGTTTTTATGAATTTAAGTATAACGAAGGCTTATTTAACTACCTAGCAGCAGATTATTGAAAAAGAAAGTAACAATACTTTAATAATATTATCTTAACTGCGACTAACCAAAATTTTATTTTCTAATTTCATTCAAGCCTTAAGAGGTATACCTCTTAAGGCTTGAATATATTGTTGCTGTCCAAATGTTCAGAATATCAAATGCAAAAAACATGCAAATATATTAACTTGATTATGTTAATGAAATAACAACTTTCTTCTGAATATTTAACGTTCGAAAACTACGCGCTCCGGTTCGATAATAAAATCTGAATATTTATGAGCTTCACTCGCATAAAGATATTTTGAATTTAACTTCCTTGAGCGGAACAGGATCATTTAATTTCTGTTTTTTTTTTTTACAAACAGCTCTCTCCATGTCGATCGCTTGGTGGTAGTTGGCATCACAATCTCAAACTTTCAAAGAGAAAGTTCTGCTCTGTGTGGCATTAAAGTCAATGTATTATGTCTACATCATAATATGTCATGCCCACTAACTATAATGTCCTTCAAACTGACATACAATAGTGAATGCTGCAGCAGAAATAGACAAAGCGGTGGTAACCAGAGAAACTCGCAAACGATAGGTCTTTTACTTAAGTTAACATAGCAGAGGCATTTGTCTCTGAAAGGAGATGTCCGCTTTTTGTATGGGTGCTGGGCCTCAAAATCAAACCAGGCTCAAACTTTAGGGTCATTAAAGGGGCAAAATATGGATCTAGGATCCATTAAAAATATTTTTAGACCCCTCCATTAAATCCAACGTTTTTAAAAAGGTTTATATTAAGTGGCGTTTTTAAGCAAAATAAAATTACATAAATCTCAAAATCGGAGGTCTTTAAAATTTAACGATTTATTGTAAAAGGATAGTTTTTAGGAGTTCCATCCAAATATACATGTATAGCAGTAGCATGTGTAGCAGTATAAAAAAAAAGAAAAGAGAAAAACAATGAACAATTGATGACAAAAAAGTAAGCCCGGAGTTTCTTTCTCACACCCAACACTTACCTGCATAACAGTAACAGCGCCATACGTAATGGCGATCCAGTATATAGAGCCCAGCAGCACCCCACCAGCAATGAAGGGGCATATCTTATGTGTGACCTCCTCCATTGCGTCGAGCATCGCGACGAAAGCACCCATCGTGGGGAACACTACTATGTACTCAGCTTTGCACTGAGGACAGAGGACCTTTCGTGTGATGTTGCCTCGCTGTTTCTCGTCCACCCACCTTTGGAGACAGGATTGGTGTACCTGGAACAATAAAAATAAAAAATAAAAATAAAGTCATTTATTGATCAAATAGGCTTATTAAAAAGCACTTATGACAAGTCATGACAAGGTATAGACGAATAACAAAGGTACATATACCAATTAAATAATTTAAAGTACCTACATTAAATAATTGACAACCAGCACGGGCTGATAGGTACAGAGGACACGGACATTGGGGACGGGAATAGGGCTAGGTAAGGAGAAGTGGAGCTGATATAAAAGAAAGGGAAGGAATATCTTTACATTACGAGGAAAGGAAACGCCACGGTCCTCGCTGGCGAGGATAAAAAGGTCCTAGCCTAGCTAACCTACCAGCCTTTCACTAGCTACCTAAGCTATAGATTAGTATAAGACTATGTATAGATTATTATGGCTGCCTCGGTGGCGTAGTTGTATTGTGTACGCGTTACGAGTACGATTTGCGCGCTGAGGTCCTAGGTTCAAATCCCGGGTCGGGCCAAAAACATTGTAACTCGGCTTTTCTATCTTAAAAATTACTCAATCACAGCTCGGAGTCAGGAAGTTGGCGGTGTGATACCCCCGTGACTCGGAAAGCACGTAAAGTCGCTGGTCCTGCGCCTGATCTCTTACCGGTCATGTCGGATTGCCGTCTCACCGAACTATGAGAGTGAAGGAATAGCGAGTGCACCTGTGTATTGCGCACACACTTGTGCACTATAATATCTCCTGCGTACCTGGCTGATCTCCGTTGAGATTGGCCTCCGTGGCCGAAATCGGATTAGATAGATAGATAGATAGATAGATAGACAACACTTTATTTTACACCACTAACATACAAAGAAATCAGCATACTTATTAGCTAGATATAGCTAGTGTAACAATAGGCGGTCTTATCGCTAAGAGCGATCTCTTCCAGCCAACCATAGGATCATTAGATTAGTATAAGGAACAGATATACTATTCTAGAAGATCTCACTTCTAAATTCGCAGTGAAATCTACACTAGCGTCACTAGTTGAGAATATCGGTGAAGTGAACTACACTCATAAGCGAGATGTAACATATGACGGTAATCGGTATTCGGCAACAAAGGTTTTGATAGTGACACTAGTACTATCGCACAATTTCACCCGAGATAGTCACCTCACATCGCTCTGTTTTTTTTTTACAGAATAACACTACGGAACTTGTACCTAAAGGTTATTATTTAAATATCAAGTATCAGCCAAACAGATTGAATAGGACTCAACTTCATATTTAAATATTTTAGTTCTTAATTGTGACTTGACTAAGATCATTGCCTAAACGTAATTTTCAGAAATAGAATACAATAATAATGTAGTTTCCCATGTTTGCGTTGTCTTCAACGCTATTTATACGAAGAAGAAAGTTTTCTGTGAAAACAGCACCAAAATTCTTTCAATGTAGGTCACGCATCCATATTTGAAAGTCAAGTTATTTCATTTAAAGCAGATTTTTATATTCTATTTAAGATACAAAATATAAAATTTTCAAATAAGTCAAGGCGACTAGCTACCTATAATAAACAGCTTTTACGGCATGAGGTAGGAATAATACTATCGATAACGATTTGTCATTAGAGCAAAGGGCAATGCCCCTTTCACCGCATTGTTACATTTGTTCCGCTATCTGGTGTAACTTGTAAATATTCCTACAACTCAGACAATTATTGAAGATAGTGATTGATAAAGCCCAAGGTGTAATATTATGGCAAGTTGTGACTCGTGACGCATAATGCACGGCGCTGTTTAATATTTAATAAAGTATAGATGTAGTCGTGTCAATGTACATATAAAATAGGTATTCTTCCGAAGTCCTCAGAAACAGCTTTATATATTTAAAAAAATATGAAATCTATTACGAGTCTGACCGCCCGTTCGATCCAAACGATTTGCTTAATTTGTTTTTCAATGAATGGTGATGTTACACAGATTTGTCGTAAATCATTATATTGGGAAGGGTGAAAGTTAGGTGATTTCTAGTGTTTGGTGATAAAACAGTGCATCAATATCTTTCTTGAAAAAAAAATAGACATATCGGTTGGATAGAACGGCTAGAATTTTCTTCTAATAGATAGATGAAAGTCAAGTCGAATGTTCACACCAGCGACTGTTCACACCTAGCTTTCCTCCAACGCAACCAATTTAAATGGGAAAAATGTCAAATGAAAGAACCCGTGTCAGCGAGTGTTCTTATACCAAAACGAACGATGTACCTCAATTGGAACCGGAGATATAGAGAAAACTATGAAAACATAAGAAATGTACAGGGGGGAATCGCGTTTGAGAGTAACTTGAGAAGGGAAAAAGTTAGGTGATTTCTAATGATTGATAACAAATCTGTATAAAACCTTTCATTTAAAAAAAAATGAAGCAAATCGGTTGGATAGAATAGCCAGACTCGTAATAAATATTGTTTTATTTTTTAAATATATGTAATAGAATTATACAGTTTTTGATTTTAAATAATATTAAAAAAAATACATTTAATAATAACATCAATATCGAAATTGTTTCTGAGGACATTCGAGTAAAATGCTTCATTGACTTCATTAATACAGTACCATGAAAGAGTGAATTACTAGGACCACTTAGCAGATAGCTGCAAAGTGTTTTATTCTACTTTCTCGACAACCAGTCCACAGACCAGCGTCCTCCCAGCAATGGCGTAGACAGCTTCCAATTTAGAGGTGGTAATCAAATCAAATGGACGACTACGTCTATTTAGGTCAAGTAGTCCAACTAGGCAAGTCCAACTTTGAGAAAGAGGTCAATCGTCGAATCCAGCTCAGTTGGGCAGCGTTTGGGAAACTAAGCAAGGTCTTCTCGTCTAAAATACCTCAGTGCCTGAAGACAAAAGTCTTCAATCAATGTGTGTTACCAGTGATGACATATGGCACTGAGACGTGGCCTCTGACTATGGGCCGCTTAAGACGGCTCACGGTCACTCAGCGAGCTATGGAGAGGGCTATGCTAGGTGTTTATCTACGCGATCGAATCAGAAATGAGGAGATCCGTAGAAGAACGAAAGTCAGACATATCCCAGCGAATTAGCAAGCTGAAGTGGCAGTGGGCAGGGCACGTAGTTCGAAGAACTGACAGCAGATGGAGCAAAAAGGATCTCGAGTGGATGCCACGTACTAGCAAGCGCAGCGTCGGCCGTCCACCTGCAAGGTGGACAGACGACTTGATAAAGGTCGCAGGAACACGCTGGATGCGAGCCGCTTTTGACAGATACGTCTGGAAATCTTTAGATAGCTAAACCCAATAACTTAACAAAAGTGTGTATTTGTATTGGATCTAAGGGGGCAGCGGCTCCCCTGTCTACGCCTTGCCTCTAAGGTCACTTTTTTATGGACTGCGGTACCTCTTACTTATTAAGTAAGCGAGGAGCAAAGTGGCAAAATATTTGCACCAGCTGGATCATAGGCATGTTTATCTACTATCGCATCATTAAATTCATCGTCGACGCGGTCCATTTGATAGAAAAACACACTCTGTGCTGTGAAAGACACAGAAGATTGCAATAAAAAATCACAACTCAAATCTTTTGCACATAATGTGACTAATAATATTATTATGTAACATTTGCAGACACCAATGTTCCAAATTCTTGGTGCTATTTGGATTCTATACTTATAACTTAGTTTAAATTCAATCATTTCCTGTAGCATGTATCATGAGACTTACCAGTTTAATAATACACTGAAGCAAAAAATAAAACATGTTTGAACAAGTAACACAAGAAACATTTAAAACAGTGAAAGTGAAGGGCGATTATCAAGAATTTATTTAAAAAAGAAAACAAAAGATACGTCAATAAAATGGATTAGAAACAAGAAATTACGTTACTAAACATACAATTGAAGGTTATTTCGTACAAAATAGGATATTATAAGAATATCATATTCTTCAGCGTAAAATAGAAAAACATACCTGAACTTTCTACTCCCACGATATTTTAAAACAAAGATAAAGAAATATATACCAATGAAGGCACTGATATGAATAATGGTCACCTGCAACAGGAGGTTATTAGCTCCTGATAAGGGCTTAAAAACAATATGAAACGATGTTTTTATCTACAAAGATAAGCAAATTCAGTGGCGCATTACTTAGCATGGCGCATTACTTAGCATGGCGCATTACTTAGCATGGAAGAGATATCAGTATTGCCATTAGGATAGCAAGGTATGTATGCAGAACGATTTGAGAACGAGGATAGGAAAAAAAGTCAATGTAAAATAATTTTAATAAACAATTAATATATTGAAAAGCAATTTTCCGATTCTGCTTGTATACAACAGAAATATTATGGTTTTAAGCTATTACAGTATTAACAAGGGATTAAATATAAAATAAGTAGCCATATAAAGTCAACAATAAAGAAACATTGGCAATCGCCAGCAATTTTATTTTTGCCGTATTATTAAATTTTCCTCGGTATAACCTTGAAATAAAAAGGTATGATATAAACATTTCGACAATGAATGTGTAAATTAATTATCGTAAATGTCAATTATGTTTTAACTTTAAATAAGTAAACGAATCAAGACATTAATGTAAAATGAAATCCACTATGCTGTAAAAGTTAATTAACCTCGAAAAAATGTTTAACATTCTCTTATATAGCGGGCTTTAGATTAGCAAGAAAACTTACAAAAGTTATCTTCCGCAAATGACTTTTATCGTGTAAACACTCGCGGCAAGCCGACTTTTAATTTATTTTGGAGCTTGCTAAACTCGCTGCAAGTAGCTTCTATAGACTTAATCATATATTGCCACTAATATAAACGTGTCTAGAAGTTCTTGTGCAATATATTCCTGCGAGAACTTGCTACTCTAAACACGGCTTAACAGAAAACACCTTGGTTATTTTTAATATTACATGTCAAAAAAAATATATTTAAATATTAATTTATTAAGCATTAATTATGTAGTTTGAACTTCATGCATAAGCCAACGCCAATTTTAGTTCTGATACATGAAACCTTATTCAGTAATTTGGCGCCAAATATGTTCCCTCCTTCCTACAACTTAGGGTCCTTCAAGCGGAGCGTGAAGAAGCAATCATGCAGGCCGGCAAAATTGTGCCGACCGACCAGGGATGTTTATCTCTTGCCGGTCGACATTATTTGGGCATCACTTCACTTACCATCAGGTGCAGTGGAGCCACTTTGTCGAGCAATCGATAAAAAAAAATGTTCTTTTAAAACCGTATAATTTCTAGAAACTCTTGTAAGTTTACATGAGCCTATAAATTAATATAACTCCCATGTATTCGATAAATGAATGCTTTTTATCGTTTGATGTACTAGATAAAAAATATAATTAGGTTAATTTGTTAGCAATTGCGTGATGTGTATAATTTTGTTTAAGTATTTATAATTACAGTATGGACGCCATATATTTCCGAGTAAAGCTAATCCAACCAAAAACATTTTCATGTAAAATGTTGCCAAAACGAGATCATATGGCTCGCACTGTCAAAAAGTTATCAGATGTAGAGCCAAGCTTCTAACACGCCCTAACTCACTTCTAATGCTGTTGGAAGCGACTGTATCGGCCGTAACATGATCCTCCCTGTCCTCGATGAAGTCCTCTCCATAATTTGTCATATCCTGAACCACTCCGTCTCCAGTGGAATTTTTCCTACTACTTGGAAAGAAGCCCAAATTACCCCTCTACCTAAAAAATCTAACCCTACTACGTTTTCCGATTTTCGTCCTATATCTATTCTACCTTTCCTCTCTAAAGTTCTTGAACGTTTAATCCATTCACAACTCAATGACTTCCTCTACAAAAATCAACTCCTAAATCCCTTTCAATCCGGGTTCCGTTCCGGACATAGCACCACTACCTCCTTGATTCATGTTACGGAAGACATCAGATTTGGCATGGAGGAAGGAAAGCTAACTGTGTTAGCTTTACTTGATTTCAGTAACGCTTTCAATACTGTTGATTTTGATGTCTTACTCTGCACTTTGCGCTCCCTTAACATATCTCCAACGGCAATTGAGTGGTTTCATAGTTACCTGTCTGGTCGCAGGCAGCGTATTTGCATTGAGGGAAAACATTCCTCTTATTGCTCCCCTGCTGCTGGAGTACCACAGGGCGGCGTTCTTTCTCCACTTCTTTTTGCAGTTTTTATTAACTCTATCTCCCAACAACTTCGTTCTGCCTACCACCTTTATGCTGATGATCTGCAGATTTATGTTCAAACACCATTGGATAGGTTGACCGATGCAGTTACTGAGGTGAATAGGGATCTAAATCATATTTGCGAATGGAGTAAGTCTCATGGTTTGAAAGTAAACCCATTAAAAACCCAAGTAATTGTCATCAGTAGCCCCAGACTGATATCCAGAGTAGATTGGTCACAACTTCCTCGCGTGACTTGTGATGGTACAACCATCCCTTACAGTGACACCGTAAAAAATCTTGGGTTATACCTGGACAAATGCCTAACTTGGAGTCCTCATCTACAATACGTTAGTCGTAAGCTTTATGCGTCAGCGGGGTCCTTGAGGAGGTTACGCAACTTCTTACCTATTGCCACCAAGATTACGTTGGTACAGTCCCTACTCCTTCCGATCCTTGATTATGGTGAAGCCAGTTATATAAATATCACTGAAGAACAACTTAATAAGCTTGAGCGCCTTCAAAATTTTGGTATCAGATTCATATTTGGACTGCGCAAATATGATCACGTGTCTGAGTTTCGCACTAAGCTCAAGTGGTTACCTATTCGCCTTCGCCGGAATGCCCACATTCTTTCCCTTCTTTATAATATTTTGTTTAATCCTCTTCTCCTATCTCAAATCTAGGTTCCAATTTCTTCGCGACACGCATGGGAGGTCTCTTAGATCATCAGAAAGCTTGATATTGAAGATGCCGACGCATACCACATCATTCGTAGATAAATCTTTCACAGTTTCCGCTATCAGATTATGGAATGCATTGCCAATAGCTATAAGACGCGCGCAGTCACTAGCAGTCTTTAAAAAACGGGTTAAAGAACACTATCTCAACCTATAAAAAGTAAGTCATGTATGACATTGACGATTATTTCTTATTTATATCACGTTATGTAATAATTATATATCTATATTATATATTTTGTGTATTTGTTATGTATGTATATTATATATATATATATATATATATATATATATATATATATATATATATATATTATATGTATGTATACATTATGTTCGTATGTATGTAGAGATATATTTATATGCTTTCGTATATTTTGATTTGTTTTCTTTCTTCTTCTCGATCAATTACTTAATTAATAGCATGTACGTCATGAATTACCCCTTTTCGCTATTTCTCTTATCTCCATCCCATGGTTGTCTGTAAGAGATTGCCTTGTGCGATAAGACCGCCAATTGTACCACCTCTCTGCTTTTATTATGTTGAAATGTTATATTGTAATGTACAATAAAGTTATAAATAAATAAAAATAAATAAATAACTCTACGTGGCTTGGCCGTTTCGCTGCCGCCACATGGCGTAACGTGAAAAAATTATTCACTGTTCATTCCTAGACTAATATGTTCATTAATTTTCTGATATTGAATAGTTCTTGTAGTAACTTATACCTACACTTAATTTATGGGGTTGGTAAAACTACCAAGTTTTATAATTTTTTCGTTGTTTGTATACTAATACTAGCAGCTTACATATCAAATTTCAACTTTCTAGGACTTCAGACTTGTTGACCATCAGTGAGTGAGTCAGTGACGAAATCGTGGTTTTTAGATATCAATAAAATGTAGATATTAACAAAATCTAAAGTATAAGAGCTATGCCATTCATACTTTATATGTTTAATAAGTCCACTATTGACATCATATCCCGAGAATTTTGTTTACTTGGTGAACGGGTGCTGCTTGTGTGGACTAGTCTGACCTTTTCGCTTACTATATCTAAGTATTAGGGGTATATCTTGAACTTAGATTAATAACGACATCGTGAAGATTTCAGATCAAATTATTACATGATTCCTGAGATAGTTATGCACTAGTGCTGGAATTTAAAATTTATTACCTATTTTGCGAGTATATAAATGAACTGCTCTAAACAAAAGTAAACAAATACTGAATTGTATTTTTTTTCTCTACATAATGCATTGTATTTTATACCTTGAACTGATTTTGAAAACAGCAACACTAGAGTTTCTTGCCCGTTCTTCTCTAGTGAGAACTGCTTTCCGAACTGGTCGTAGAGTTAATATTGACGGAATCTAAATAATGTATAACATTTTATGGGTTCGAATAAATTATTTCATTTCATTTCATTATATCCAAACCCAAGTTTTGAGGGTTCAAAAAACGACGAAGCGTTTCGAGAAAAGGTAAGTAGTGAAAAATTGGCGACCTTTCTTTTTTGTTTTAGGATTCCGCTAAGCAGTCCTTCAGGAGACGTTCAGCGTTCCTCTCGGTTCGGGGACCCCTTCAAGGCGGAGATCTCTGAAGCCGGAGGTCCGTCGCATTTTGCCGTCATTTCACCCTATAGTTACGCCACTGGTAAAGGGCCATTTAAGCGGTGACAGCATAGTTGGGAGTGGAACGGACTGCCAAGACGAACACCCGCAGGTTCAAAACCAAGGGACCTTTGACTTCTCTGAAAAGTAATGTGTGTATTCTATGTGATTTATCGCTTGCTTTAACGGTGAAGGAAAACATCGTGAGGAAACCTGAATACCTACCTGAGAAGTTCTCCATATGAATTTCGAAGGTATGTGAAGTCTGCTAACTAGGCCAGCGTGGTGGATTAAGGCCTAAGCCCTCTCAGTAGTAGACGCAGTGACATAGCGCGGGTTTTTGCCGCACGACGCGGACCCAAAATTTGCTGCCCCAAGGCACCAAAAAAAAGGAAATTTCACCAAATATTTATAGTCACGCAAACTTGTAAAGGTTTTATTTTACGCAATTTGCCGCCCCCTTAAAAGCGCCGCCGGGACGGGACCACCCCCCCGTTCTCCCGGCCCAAACCAAGATACGCCACTGGGTAGAGAAAGCCCGTACCTAGGGCGGTATTAATAAATCAATCTCAAGTTTGAGTTACATCTCAAGTATTGATAGTTCTATACATTATGTCTACTTGAGATGTAACTCAAACTTGAGATTGATTTATTAATACCACCCCTAGAGTGGGGCAGTACATAAGACAGGGCTGGTATTATTATTATTAAAGGGCCTCTTATGCGATGCTCCTTTTGGGAAAGCACCACCGCATTATCACTTTGTACTGGCAAACAGCAGCGTTTTAATATTGCTTTTCGGTTTGTAGGACGTTATAGCACAGAATACTGAATAGTACTACGTAGTTATAGTCAATTGCTGAGTATAATGACATTTAGGTCTTCTAATATCACATGAATAATAATCAATGTTCAATAACATGCAATGCTTTGTTATGATTTTCAGTGTTCGCCATATAGTTATGGGAATTTGAGGCGCTTGCCTTTTCATCGTTTTGTTTGAAAAATAGACCAGTCAACAAAACAATAAAAATTAGTTATAAATGTAGTACAAACATTCACATTTCCATCAGATCTGTTATCTAGAGGAGATTGAAAAGTGACTATTCACGGTTATCACTATCAACAATCATACTGTTCGAGTTGTAAACACGCTACTCCTCGTCACTGAGTAATTGACCACAGACATTAAGTCCGATATCCTTACATATTACAAAACAAAGTCTCCGCCGCGTCTGTCTGCCTGTCTTAACTCTTAACGCGCTATACTCAAAATCTACCGATTAGATTTCGATGAAATTTGTAGTACCTGGGAAGAACATAGGCTACTTTTTATCTCGGAAAAACTCTTCCAGGGGGGCGAAGGCGCGAGAAAAAGCTTGCAAATAAATAAAATTTCATGCTACTGTTGGTCAACGTAAATGTCTGCCAGAATGTGCCAAAAATAATGACACTTTAAAGGAATATCAGAATTTAGAGCCTATGGTCTCACTTGTGACTTTGCGAAATCAGAGCGTCAAAGAAGGAAGACGGGTCCTGGCACTGCGCCGGGATAACGACAGACTGAAATAAAGAACGTACTTTTGAAGTTTAACGTTCGGTTCCCCATAGTGTAGCGTAAATATTTTCTGTGAAAATTAGAACGCCTGTAACGTAAATAAAACCACGTTAACATTTTATACGTCAACACAACAATTCGTCGTCAGACATGAATCATAATGCACAAAAACATTCTTATTTTATTAATGGCCCTGGCTTGAAACTGCAAATTGCTTTTAATGGGTGTTAGTTTATGAATTCAACCTTTTAGAAACAATTATGTAACACACTATTCGGGTCCGGAATTCAAGGCGATGACGAATTTGTTGAAGATCATCAAAAATAATTATGTTCATTAACGTTTTTTATCTGAGTACACTGGACCTGATGTACCTACGTGTGCATGTGCGTATGAATTTGAGTATAGTGTAGATTATATCCAAGTATTTAAACCAACCAATGAGAGGGTATCTTACAGTCTCACTGGACGTTTACCGACTGATGCCGGAACGCGACCTATCTGAATTCTAAACAAACTACCTACTATTGGCCAGGTTTTAACCATATTATTTTGTACTGTGGTCACTATCCAGTCGGGTATAATATAACGTTTGTATGAAGAAAAACTGTGCCTTTATTGCTTTAGGAGCCGAGGCAGAAAACTTTATCCTGGCATATTTAAGACTAAATTATGCTCGCGCCTCCGCCCACGTTAACGCCCATTCCCGGGGTAAAAAGCATCTTTCAAAATCGGTAAAGTAGTTGTTGAGTTTATCAATTATAAACATACAAAAAATCTAATATTTTTTCATTATATAAATCTAGGCTAGGTTTTGATAAAAGTAGCCTATGTCCTTCGGAGGGTCTCAATTCTCAAACTATCTCCATACCAAATTTCATGAAAATCAGTTCGGTAGTTTTTGAATTTATCACGTTCAGACATACACAGAGACACAGCGGGGGACTTTGTTTTATAATATTCGTCTAGATTACATTGGACTACTCGATAACACGGTAGACATTGTACAGATGATCTATAAAAGGTCACGCAGAAACGTGAGATGCCAGTACATGAGAAAATATGTGAAGCTAATCTACTACAAAACATCAGGTTATCAACCAACGTACTCGCAACGAGATAAGCCCGTTTTCAAGTGCATTGTCATTGGTCAGGGAAATATAAAAATTCTAATGAGTAGATATTCTTAACGCTAACTAAGAAAGCACAAACTTGTGGCTTTGTAATCATGAAATTTTGCACAGAATGTCGTTGCACATCATAGCACTAAATTGGGATTTTTGGATAATTGTACTCTAAGAGGAACAAAATTAAAATTTCATTGGTTATAGGGGTAGTGTAAAATACGTGTATTATTTTTAAAAATATGACTAGGAGTATCCGGTTTTACCTTCTTGCCAGTACCATGAAATCAATTCTATTGATGGGAAAAACTGCTAATTGTCAGTATTGTGAACAAGACAATGATTGTTGTCCTTGAATATATTCAAGACGCGGTAGGTATTTCATAGTTCGTACACACTCATAGCGAAGTATTATATATTAATTTCGCTTTTTTCTCTTGGTACATAGTTACGGGTCATTAAATAGATATTTTATAATGTCATTTATGATAAAATTAACAGCCCATTAAATATCAGCATAGTAATTATTATGAATCATGTTACAAAGAAATTTTAAACGAGTAATTTTTACATATATCTCTATACTCGCTGGCCCGGCGAACTTCGTATCGCTTCAGAATCAATGAATGCTGCGTTAACTTATTAGTTTTTTATTAAGATTAAAAGAATTATCAAATGAATTAAGCTCAACAAATGTACAAAAATCAAAATGAAAAAGTTATATATTCATACACAGAGACAGAGAGAAGCAGACTATTGAGCGCGACATGCCACGATAATAACATACCTCTTTCATCTCTTCCACATTCATTCATAGTTCTCATCATACATTTTCGCCCTTTATGGGCATCCCCTCCATCCGTACCGTCCACATTCGCTCGATAAATACCTTTCCTAACTCGTCTTTCAACCATCCTCTCTATGTGCCCAAATTATCTCAGCATAATTCTTTTAATTTTAGTCACCACATCATCCTTCAATTTATAACGTCATACTATCCCCATGCAATAAGAAATGGTGACTCCACTTAATATACTATGTAAGGAGTTTATTTCCACCGTATTTACTCGAATTTCGTGCTTCTTCTGCCAAACCAGCATTCACTTCTATACATAAGCATGCCGTTCGCCTGATGGTAAGCGATACGACCGCCCATAAACAGTAGCAGTACCTTGAATTACAAAGTACTGTGTGGCATTCCACTGCGCTCGTCATCCTGAGACATAAGATGTTAAGTCTCATTATGTCCAGTAGTTACACTGGCTATAATGTCCTTCAAACCGAAACACAACAGTGCATGCTGACTGCTGCTTGGCGGTAGAAACAGACATTGCGGTGGTACCCACCCAGACGGACTCTTACACATGAGAGACCTACCACCAGTATCTGCTGTAAGTTCTGCAGTATATAAATAAATAAATAAATGACATAGTCCGACCTCCGCTTCTGTATGCCAATTGAATTGACTTCTTGATTTCGACTGATAGTTTGAAGAATATTATTCCGATTCGCCGATCCTGTTTGCTTCGTAGAGGGTTCAGTAGGCAAATATTTATTCCACAGGCTCCAGCCAAGGAACATGCAGACAACAGCGCATATTTATAGTGCAAGGCGGTCTGAATCTTGGCTGGAATGTTACACAGGGATGCCGGTATATTCGTCACGCATGAATGGGGTTTTCCAAATGACTCAACAATAAATGGTGTGAATTTGTCATTTGAGACTAATCTGAGACTGGATTTTTGAAGCACTGACATCAGATAGGCAAAGGGTCAAAATGTAGTAGTTATATACAAAATCTACTCTAAAAATGTTAAACATCATCGCGACATTTTATCATGGAATAAACGGCAATACCTATTATTAATTCCATGGCCCTAGTGTATTTGGTAGGTACGACAAAAACAATACAGTTTTGTCAAACGAATGCCAAAGTTCAAACTCGGTAATTTAATGTCGACACGATAATGCACTTTCACAAATTACGTAATTACATAATGTAACCACACTTTAGTAGGCGGGAGCTATTTAGGACGACATTAGGATTTGAATAACTAACCACTCTTCATTTAAACGGCAGCAGATTTCTATTACAGGCTGGGCTACTAAATACAGACCGAGGTAAAGCTAACCGCATGACTTTTCGCTATTGCGGTCAGCACCTAGCTTAGAGGACATCTTGCGTATAGACATTTAGACCACGTTGTTTCATCCGTGGTCAAGTAAAAATAACAGTTTTAACTCTTATTATACTGGACGACTGCGCAGCGCCTTCGCCTCGCTGTGAATTCGCAATTCGCCAGTGTTATAAGAACCTTAACTTTACCTAACCACAGATGCGACAACCCAGCCTTAGTAAATAGTAATGGCACTGGTTTCTATAACCAACGAAATAAATATCTATCTAAATCTTACACTGATGGTAGGTCTCTCATATGTGAGTCCGTCTGGGTGGGTACCACCGCAAATCGCAATGTCTATTCCTACCGCCAAGCAGCAGTGTGCACTGTTGTGTTTCGGTTTGAAGGACATGGTAGCCAATTTAACTACTGGACATAATGATAGTTAACATTTTATGTCTCAGGATGACGAGCGCAGTGGAATGCAAAACAGTAGGTACTTTGTAACTCAAGGTGCTGAATGGTGTTGCTACTGTTTATGGGTGGTCGTATCGCTTACCATCAGGCGAACGGCATCCTCGTCTCGTCATTCAATGCAATAAATATATATATATTTATTGCTGGTCATTTTGACATTGCGTTAATAAATGAAATCACATACTTATCTCGTCGAAAATAACGCATTCCATTAAGTTATTTTAACCAAAGATGTAAAATAAAAAGGTGTAAGTTTCGAACAAAATAAATATTAATAAAAAGTAACTTTAAGTTTACACGCCCTAATGCCAGTACTACTGCTCTAAGATAATTCGTAGCAGCGGCAATATTATACTTTCATTCAGAAATACACTTTCGCACACCATATTCGCACTAAACTACGAAATGATCAAAAAATTTGAAAACTACGACCGGGATTTTTGGCAATAATATTCGTTATTCATGGATAATTTTTGGCAAGATGTTAGAAAAGGTAAAGACGAGTATGTGGTTTCATTTAATAATGCAATGTAAAAATGACCCTGTATATCAGACGATTTCTTTAGGAGCTACGATGCCATAAATACGATATACATAATAAAACATTTTTCGCATCAGACGTTAAAACTAAGAGTGGTTTGCAGTCTTAGATCCAACTGTCCTATTCGCTATTGTGGCCCATTCAGGGGACCTAAAGGACCTTCTTTAAACGAGGCTTAAAAAGAGTATTGTCCCTACGGTAGGCAGCGGCTTGTCTGTGTCCCTCGCATCGCCGAGTCCATGAGCAGCGGTGGCCACTTAACCATCAGGCGGACTGCTAGCTCGTCTGACAACACTGGCATATTAAAAAAAAAACGAAATTCTGCCTTTAAATTTCTTCCTGATGCCACATGATAAAGGAATTACATAGGTAAGCCTATATCATAATCAGTTGTTTGTACAGGCCATACATTTCAATACAAATTCTGTGTTTATTGGAGCAAATCTCCAGGAAGCTAGGGTATGCTACTCAATAGTCTGTAACGGTAACAATTGAACGAATCAATGTTTAGTTGGTCACTGTACAATATTTTTTATAATCACACATATTTTACATGAACTTTTCCAATTAATTTGCAGGCCAGAATGTCTTTTAGTCATTTAATTTCCATTTAAATGTTATTTCATTCAATAAATAATCTCCAGCATATGCAATAAGTTAAAAATCAAAAGAACTTTGAATAATTGTCAAAAAACAAATATGGGTGTATGATGAATGCTTTAAATAAGCTCATTCGCCAAGCTGGTTTAAACTGGAAACAATATAAATGGAATCCTTATCCATGAATAGATCAATAATTCGAAAAAAAAACAGTGCCATAAATAAATACTACAAAATAATTGTACTTCTAGCACAGAACCTTAGCTGGTATTGGGTTAGGTGAACATTATTATCTATACTAATATTATAAAGAGGAAAGATTTGTATTAAAGTACTAAGTATGTTTGTAACAAATTAACTCAAGAACTACTGAACGGATTTATCTGAACGGTAGATCATGTCCTGGATTAACACATAGGCTACTTTTTATCCCATAAAAACTTTTTCATGCAGCGAAGCCGTGAGCAGAAGTCTAGTATTTATATAACATTTTAATAAGTAAAAGTTGTCCCCCGACGTAATTCTTGTGTGCTGGGTCTTCACACCCAATGCACGCCCATGCGCGGGGGGACATTAGTCGCGGGCCGAGGCACACAGTCAGTGTGTATACCTCTTGGTTGTTAATCACATTGAGGCCTAAAAGGGCCCACGAACATTTCCAGGCACCCTCTCTTTCCGCCCATCCTGGGAACCTTCCTCCCTTCCCCCACCTTCCCTTCCATATTCCTCCTCCACTCCCCTGCCAGGCCCCTGCAGTCGTCAAGCCGGGGGACTCCAGTATCCCATTCGCAGGTTTCCCCCGGTGTTGACTGCAGGATCGCCTACCGAAAAAAATAAATAAATAAGTAAAAGTGAACATAACTCTGTCTGTCTGTTATACTTTTACAGATAAACCATTTCACAGAACTAAGTTTAGTATGGAGTATGTGTAATCCCAATAAAAGAATAACAAAAGAATATTTGTCACAAAATGATTTCCATGCTAACTTACAAGCATTAGCTAGTAATAAATACTACCCAAATGATAGTATTGAATATGAATGGTTAAAAGGGAAAACTATGTTGATTTTTAATCAACACCTAACTTCAATCAGCAATCATTTTCAAGGCATAAATTTTTTGGGCCTCAATTTCACAAGCAATAATAGCATTGCATTATTAATTAACATTGAATAATTTTCGGATAGTATAAATCCTACACTGACCTACCTTACCCTATCAACTCTTTCTTCTTTTATCAATTCAACATCTTTACTTCACAACCAAGCAGTGATAATGTAGATTACTTTTTCAGGGTTTACATTATTAATTATTCCATTTGTTCTAAAAAGCTACTTACACAGGCATTACAATATAGGTTGCTTATAAAAACAACAAAATCGACATAAACTCACCTCAGAAACAGGGGACATTTCATTCCATCGACAAACTACACATAGCCGTCCATTTTATGTAAATTTCCAAACACTCACCCATTTGGTTGTACCAATGCATTTACATGGTTGGACCCAAGCTGCCAAGCGATCGTCATCTTCAGTAGCAAAACACACCCAACACGACTTCGTGTTCTCATCTTCCACGGGCTGCAGGGCATGCGATCCCCCTACACTGGTGCCTTGATCCTCCGACACAGGTTTTTCACTAGACATTGTAATGCGTATAAAACAAGACAGTTTACACACACGTGCACAGAACACTAACGATTACAGCTTTTGCCAAGGCCTTTACAAAGTTACAAAAACAAAAACATATTTTTTCTGCTTGTACGATAAAAATATATTTTGCTATCGCTAATCAACACAAGAGCGAGCAGCTGTTTCGCAAGATTTGTGAAATTTCATTCAATTGTAACGTCAAGTCTTCTCTAAGTAATCTGTGCGTCAAGTGAACAGCGATGGGTGAATCGCGAAATGAACTGTGAGTGAACTATAAAAAGAGTAGTGAATGACTTCGGACTATTGAGTTGCCAACGTTACCTTTAAATTAATATAGCAGTTTTTCTGTAATTTATTATGTATAAAATACATTACATAATATTATTCTTATTACACAAATAATGATAAAGTTTTGTCAAATCTACACTAATTATATCCTGATGATAATCATTTAAGCGCATTCTTTTTATATGAAATGTCCATGTATGCGTAGCTCTATAAGATCCATGAAAAATGTATCTATATGATGCAGATTATTGGTCTATTTACGCGGTATCCTGTATTGACATACTATTTTTAAAATATTCGTTTTAGTAATTGGAGTTAGCCAAGTTTAGTGAGTTATCATGATTAGACATTACTTCGACAATTCATCTCAAAGATTCAATTTATGAAGCGCATACAAGAAAGATACATTCATACAGTTTTTATATCTTTTTGTACAGTCTGGCAGTACTGAGTACTTCACTAGGGATGAGTAACATAATCGAGTTACGAAATATTAAATCGATATAGTACACAACACACATTTTAATTATTACAATATGTATTAGATTATTATTTATTAATACTACAAGATGGTTCTGTAGCGAGCTTTCGAATGAGGCTGAGCAATTAAGCGTTATACAGGGTTTACACCCGAAAACACTGTATCTTACCATTGTTACACATACCAGTCGTAGTATATTACCAAAAAAAATACTGTTTATCACTAAGAAACAACAGGAAATTCTGAAAACAAATATGTTGACACACTTCAAATCTTGTTAACTGAATATAAATCACACATTCCGAAGGGGACGTAGAAAGGCGGCAAGTATTACATTATGTGTTTTATAATCCTATGTTCATCTTTCAGAACTAGTACTTAATAGTAAAATATATATATACTGTATATATTGTTATACTAGTATTACGAAAGTATTTGACAATTGTTATGTATGTGTGGCTATTTTTGAGGATGACAAACTTTGTCGAAGACGATCACACTTATTTTTTTATCCGTAGGTAAAAATTAGAAAACTATAATTTATATATCTATTTAAGTAATGAATTACATTACAATTTAATTACAACCTATTATAATGTATACAATAAGTACTTAGTTTTTATTTAATTAAATATTGCAACATGTTTCAATAATACTATTAATCATATACCGATATATACGATCATATACGACATCGACATATACGATCTATTATCGATATACTTATGGTTGCGGGCATCACTAGCAATACTATATTCTGTAAATCTAAATTCTGTAGACTGTAAATCTGTCACAGAATAAATGAAGTTATTTATTCTGTGAAATCTGTCTGCGGGCTTATACCACAGAATAAATCTTATTAAAATACATATTATATGTCATCCGCGCGCTGAAGTCGTGGTTGTGACTTGTGTGAGTTACATACATAATACAGTGATTGATAAAAGGTTTACCGTTTACTTGTATACTTACTGAATTAAACCACGTGCCTTACGCAGTGTTCAAGTAAATTATAACATTTTGGGTAAGTCTCTATATGTATTAATTTGATTTAACTTAAATACTTTCTTTCGCTTGTATACTTTAAATTTTAAATAAAATAAATAAACCTACGTATACATAACTACATACCTATTGCGATATATATATAGCATTAAATATTCATTAAATTTTATTAAGTACCTACTAATATATTTAAAGTATTCGCAATATCGAGATGATGTTATCTAAGACATTTATGTAACAAGTCGGTGCAAAATCTATTATTTTTATGCGTTTTTATGTGTTATTTCGTACTTTGTGATTATTCATTCGCAAAAAACAGTTATTTTGTTGACATATTACGTAGGTATCTGCTTACTTACATTAAATGAAACATGGGTATTTAATTTCACATTTCAATAGAATCAGTGAACTGTCCACTAAACCGGGTCATAAGTTCGGTTCTTGTTTCATAACAATTATAACTTTGTGTGTTGGGCAAAATTTACTTTAAGATTTTGAGGACATTGCTTTTATCTAGATTTTTTTTATTGCACTCAATGACGAGACGAGCATGCATAGCATCACCATCCAGCACCTTGAGTTACAAAGTACTGTGTGGTATTCCACTGCGCTCGGCATCCTGAGACTATCATTATGTCCAGTAGTTACACTGGCTACAATATCCTTCAAACCGAAACACAACAATGCATGCACACTACTGCTTGGCAGTAGAAATAGACATTGAGGATTTGTATCGACATATGAAATAAATAACCGCCTCATAAAAAAATATCTTAAACCCATAAATACATCACATTGAACTACAAAACAGTTTTAGTTTCTGTTTCTGGTATACTAGAATTAACTTTAAATGCTAGTATCTATTTTCCAAAATCATAAATACATTAAAATGTATAACTTTTATATCTCCATAGAACATACTGGTGTTCAAAAAGCAGTATTTTTTTATAAATATTTACTGACAATAATTATTATAAACTATAATTAATTGCAAACAAGTGACGACTCATGAACAGTATTGGTATGTTTAACCTGACATTTGACCCCTTATTGTATTTTGATAATGTTTACAGTGATTCATATATTTTTTACTTTATTAGGAATGTTTCTGTATTTTTCTACTCTTATAATAAATTTGCATTATGCTTGTACCTAGGCTAGGGTGCATAGGTTTAATATAATTTCCTATTCTTAAAAAACTGACATGTATAAATGTTTTTTGTATGAACGTTTGACATGCGATTCTGTGATCAACTTTAACAGCTCTGTCAACTGACACAATGATCAAATCAAAGTAGTTAATATTGCTTTTAGCAACTCAAATGGCACTTAACAGAGATTTGATCACGTGTTAGTTAATTTATTCGTTGATCGGCCTTTCAGAAATTGGGCGTCAATGTTTCAAATAACTATAATGGAAAGACTGCCTCGGTGGCGTAGTTGTATTACGGTACGACTGCAAGGCTGAGGTCTCGGGTTCGATCCCCGGGTCGGGCAAAGTGATATTGGATTTTTCTATTCAGTATCAGCCCGGAGTCTGGAATTTGTGCCCGGTATGGCGATAGGCTCGCCCCCTATCACATCATGGGACGGAATACGCTTGGCGAAAAGTGGGTGCACTAGTTGCGCCTCTGCCTACCCCTTCGGGGATAAAAGGCGTGAGCATGCGTATAATGGAAAGTGAATATCCGTTGTTTCTCGCGCGCACCCGCATCTCTACAGTGATGACGTCACTATCGTAGTAGGGTATCCTGTCACGTTATCTTAAACTTTCACCAGATTTGGAATGCTTGACACTTATTTAAATCTGGAAGATTTGAAATAAAATTCTTTAATGGAAATGCTATTTAAACTTCTCGCATAATATCCCACTTATTTTTGAGCTAATCGTAAAGAATTTTTTTCCAGAAACATTTAATGTACGGACACAGAAAACCTATGATTTAATACTGGTGGTAGGTCTCTCTTATGCGAGGGGGCAATCTGGGTAGGTACCACCGCAATGTTTATTTCTACCGCCAAGCAGTAGTGTGCATGCACTGTTGTGTTCCGGTTTGAGACGTTGTAGCCAGCGTAATTACTGGGCATTATGAGACTTAACATCTAATGTCTCAGATTATCAAGCTCATTGGAACGCCACGCAGTACTTTCTACTTAAAAGTTCTGTATGGTGTTGCTGTTACTGTTTATGGGCGGTCGTATCGCTTACCATCAGGCGACCGGCATGCTCGTCTCGTTACTCACAGTGGCGTAACTATAGGGTGGCAGAGGTGGCAAAACGCCCCGACCCGACAGGCCGCGAGCTCGCTATAGCTACGCCCGTAAACGTGACAATTTTTACTGGGGCCCCATCTAATGAATTTGCCACGGTCCTCAGATGATATAGTTACGCCACTGGTTACTCAGTAGCAATATAAATATATATTGTATAGATCTTATCGTGTTGATTGCGTGCACTAGATAACTGCATCAGAATCTTGAACTATCAATATTTATGAAGCTACTACTGTTTACTGTAGTAAAAAGTGTACCGCTGTAATCTACGAGCATAGATTAGTGCGACTTTTGTATTTGGTCGGCTTATGCGTTTATCAGCAGGCGGTGAAATCGGCCCCAAGTGCTGTAGAAACGATTATAACTGATTATAATCTATACTATTATCTATACTATAATATAAAGCTGAAGAGTTTGTTTGTTTGTTTCTTTGAACGCGCTAATCTCAGGAACTACTGGACCGATTTTGAAAATTCTTTCACTAATAGGAAGCTACATTACTCCTGAGTGCTATAGGCTACTTTTTATCCCGGAAAAACATTTCCACGCGGGCCGAGCCACACGCAATGCTAGTATATTATAACCAAAATATTATGCGGTCGCTGATCACTCGTCGTTAGAAATTTTAAACCGCACTTAGTTCCCTTGTTATCATGATGGTTGCATGGGTTATACTTAACTAAAAATCGCATCAATTCATTGCAACATCATTGACATTATATCGTTAATTATAAAATAAAATTGAACGTTTTGTGTAATAACGAACAGACTCACTGTTACGTTAATTCATTCATACTCCTTTTAACAGACTTCATATCGTAATCAATACTCAATAGATGAATGGGCTCGGGAATGTATTTACGACTTATTGTATGAGTACATTGGTATTATACTCATATCGTGTAGTTTGAGTACGTAGACCAGCCTTGAGTGACAGAAGTCGACGATAGACTGCAATTACACAATAGTGAACTGTGCAGCGTTCATTGTGCTTGTTTAATATAATTCACTCGCTAGAAAAATATCAAAAGCCAATAACTCTTTACACGTAATATCATAGTATCCTATATCGAATTTCCCTCATCATACTAAAATTATAAACGCAAAAGTTTGTAAGAATGTATGGATGTATGTTTGTTACTCTCACGCAAAAACTACTGAACGGATTTCGATGAAATTTGGCACACGGGTAGATCATGTCCTGGATTAACACATAGGCTACTTTTTATCCCGGGAAAATATAAAGCGGGACTTTTATCCCGGAAACACTTTTTAACGCGGGCGGAGTCGCGGAAAGAAGCTAGTACCTGTTTATATAAATGACTTTTTCGCGCATCTTCTTTTTTTATAAAATAAAATAAAATCATTTATTGATCAAATAGGCTTATTAAAAAGTACTTATGACAAGTCATGACAAGGTATAGACGAATAACAAAGGTACATATACCAATTAAATAATTTAAAGTACCTACATTAAATAATTGACAACCAGCACGGGCTGATAGGTACAGAGGACACGGACATTGGGGACGGGAATAGGGCTAGGTAAGGAGAAGTGGAGCTGATATAAAAGAAAGGGAAGGAATATCTTTACATTACGAGGAAAGGAAACGCCACGGTCCTCGCCGGCGAGGATAAAAAGGTCCTAGCCTAGCTAACCTACCAGCCTTTCACTAGCTACCTAAGCGATGACGACCCGAAGAAGAAAGGCAGAAAGAAACTCCGGGCTTAATTTTTTCGTCATCAATTGTCATGATTTTAATTTTTTTTAAATGTATATTTTACAGTATTATTATTACGCGGGTTAATGTATGCATGGATGTAGCCCTAAGATATAAATAAAATACTATTGGGAAGCAACCAAATAAAAATATATTGGCGTTCATGATGCATTAACCCACGTTTACAAATGTAGTTTATACTAAATACCTACATCATATCTTTAGTCATTGATAGTAATAGATATAGATATAGATATAGATCGGTCGTCACTATATATATACTAGACTTTTATACGGGTACGGCATTGATGTAAAAAACCCTTTACATCAATGGGGTATGGCAAAGAATGCGCACTGCACCTGACGGTCAGTGGAGTGAGGTCCAGATAGAGTGGTGATAGACGAGGGATGATTGCACCTCGCCAGCGGAAACAATTATACCAGCTTGTTTGAAATACACAGACTGATCTCGTAACGCACTTATGTGGAGCAATACTTTTTTTTTATGGTATACTTGGCAAACGAGCAAACGGTTAATCTGATGGTAAGTGATCACCGCCGCCCATGGACATCTGCAATACCAGGAGGCATAGAGATGCGTTGCCGGCCTTTTAGGTGGGAATACGCTCTTTTTTTGAAGGACGCCAGTTCGTTGTGTCCGGAAATGCTGCTGGCGGCAATTGGTTCCATAGTTTTGTAGTACGTGGCAAAAAATGTCGGCTGAAACGTACTGTGGTGGATTGCCAACCTCCGAGGTGATGTGGATGGAATTTGGAGTTTAGCCGCTTTGTACGGTTCGAACAATTCTTCAGAGCACTCTCCGTGGTAAATGCGATAGAAAATGCAGAGCGAAGCTACGTCTGCACGCAAAGCCGAAGGATCCAGCCGATCGGAAACAATATGGTGGGATTTACACCTTGTGCACGGTGGTGACTATATGGATACAAATATCCTTCCACCAGTAACCTATCTCCCCAACTCTATACTCTTGTACTCCCTATACTTAATTACTGCTCGACTATGAATGTCTGCTTCTTTACGTCAGCCGGGCTCACGCCACGTCAAGGCCCGTAAAATATGTGTTTAATATAGTAAAGAAGAAGGAGAAACGAAAGACACGTTACCTAGTTAAAAAGGTGTAAGTCAGTATAATGATATCCAGTTTTCAAACATAAAAAGGAAATTGTGTCTTGCATTATAGTTGTATAACACGTCACCGATAAAACGTGGGGTTATCCGTTATATTGCTATTTTAACAAAAGTAGGTATATACATTCTCAAACATATTTTAGGATCTCGTGACGTAAGATAATACGGGAATATAGATAAACATTCGAATCATAAATAATTGTAGTTCAAATATGATTCTTACGTGAATTGACATCAATGCGTCGTGATAAGGAGTTTCACATTTTTTTTAAAGAATATTATTGATAACATCTGTATGTGGATTGTTTGAACAGCGATATAGGTATTTATACGAATGATGAGAACCTTATAACTCCGAAACTATAAGTAGAGATAACCAGGATTCTCATTGTGATTTTTACTATTTTGAGTGTAGAAGCTCACGCGTCACTCACGGGTTGTTTCATCAATTTCAAAATTAATAAATAATTCTATGTTTTCAAATATGGTAACGCTTGGTTTAGATTATATCGCAATACGCAATATTCGGTAACACCCGTAACGATTAATAATATTTTACACACTAGGTTGTTATATCCAGAGATGTGATTTATCTAGATACAAGTATCTGAAATACAGATACAAGATACAAAATACGTATTTAGTATCTTGTATCTAAGATACTTTTTCAATTTTTATTTTGTATCTTGTATTTAGATACAATTTTTTAGTATCTTAGTATTTTATAAATACTTAATTTGCTAAGATACTTTTACTAATTATCTATGCATTTTTTACATTAACGGCTCATTTAAGGCCCATATACACGTTGCAAGTTTCTTGCCTGTTGCATACAATTAAATTGAAGCAATATATGACTTGCATGGTTTCAATAATCAACACGTAACATTCTTGATTTGTTTGTGTAAAAAGCACATGCTATAATTGGTTAACCAAACATTGTATTCAACCGATTTCTGTCTTCTTTTGAAAACATGAGGGCATTGAGTCTTATAATTTTGATTTTCAGTGTGTCTCCTGATTCCGATAAATCTCAATGAACTTTATTAATGCCCAATTTCTGAATCTCCCAGTTAAACTTTCAACAACTATTGGTCCATTAAAGTTAAACTTAAGATAAACGTCGGTTGACTTTCACTGTGTTTCTGAACATATAATGAACCATTCGATAACTATGAAGCCAACAACCAGTTCCTTATTTTGCTACTAGATGGCTCTTTTTTTAGCAGTTGACTTTAAAATGGATTTTATTACAAAAATTCGTAACTAATAATTGTTTTATATACAATAGTAACTTATTTTAACATAGATCAACGCCTAAACATTATTTTAATTTTATTTTGTGGTAATTTGTTATTTGTCTCTGGCTCATGAATGACATGATTGCCGAATTAAAAAAAAAGTCAAACAGTTCAACAAAATGTCTTATGTCATGCTAGCACTAGTTTGCTAATTTGTGTTTTATGTTGTTTTATTTAGAATTTGAGAATTTATAACACTACTGAAACCGTTGTGATTGGCCGTATCAATTATGTTCCTCTGTATTGTAAATAATATCTAACAAGTTGCCGTCGTTTGTGACAAAATGACACGTCAAATAGTTATGGAACAGATAAACGGCAAAAATTGGCCAGTTAAGTTAAAGTAAGTTTAAGCTGAGTTTATCTTGCAGTGCGTGGTTCAGAAACGCAATTTCATGGGTTATCGAACCAATAGCGCTAACGGATAGATAAACTGCCGTCAATAGTACTTCAGAAACCGGCCATAAATCAGCAGAACCTAATTTTAATGCTTTTTACTCATATTTTTTAATAAACACAGTATAGTAGCTTCTAAAATCTAAAACGTTCAACATTTGAATTTTTTTATGGCATTGTATGACGGACCACCCAGAGTTCAGACGGACTTTTACATATGAGAGACCACCACCGCAATGTCTATTTCTACCGCCAAGCAGCAGTTTGTGTGTGTGTTTCGGTTTGAAGGACATTGTAGCCAGTGTAACTACGGGATATAATGAGACTTAACATCTTATGTCTCAGGATGACGAGTGCAGTGGAATGCCACACAGTACTTTGTAACTCAAGGTGCTGGATGGTGTTGCTACGGTTTATGGGTGGTCGTATCGCTTACCATCAGGCGGACGGCATGCTCGTCTAGTCATTCAAGGCTATAAAAAAAATTATTTCAAAAGGTATCTTATTTGAAAAAAGTATTTAGAAGATACGTATTTTGTATCTAGTATTTAGATACCATTTTCAAAAGTATCTTGTATCTGGTATCTCAAATCCTTTATTTACAAGTATCTTGTAACTTGTATTTCAGATACTTTTATGAAGTATCTTGAACATCTCTGGTTATATCGACATTTCCTGTAAGCTGTGTTAATTAAAATGTTTCATTATTTTAGTCAATAATGTTTTGCGATGTACTAAGAAATAAAATCAATATTGTTTGAAAATAGGTAATAGAATACAGTCGCCCTGTAAACTTATTTGTCTCCAACATAAAGAAGTTGGAGGAACAAGGGTTTCACTACTCTCTTTCAGAAGTCTGTCGTGATCTCGCAGCTGGTTTTTGCGTTTTGTATGATTAGTGATGACATTACCGGAGGCCCAAACAACTCTGCCCTCTCCACAATCCCTACTACTTTTTCTAATGAGGCCAGAAAACACAAGATTATACTGTAGCGATGAATTGAGGCATTGGGGATACGGTCAAGAGTTGGAGACATAATATATCATATATCGGCTGACCCACTTGTGCGTTTGCCAG
The DNA here is from genome assembly GCA_947568825.1 of Sphinx pinastri. Taxonomy (NCBI): domain Eukaryota; kingdom Metazoa; phylum Arthropoda; class Insecta; order Lepidoptera; family Sphingidae; genus Sphinx; species Sphinx pinastri. Next base: position 13,809,364 of record OX387624.1, on the reverse strand, counting down.
GTTAGCTCCAAAAAATATATTCTTAATTCGAATATCTACATTCGCAGTTTTGTTGGCTTACGGCTCACCGCACAGACAGCGAGTACGGAGTGCTGAATGCCCAGTTTGCACTCCGCACTCGACAGAGTACCGCGTCTCGGGAGCACGCCGCGTTCTCACGTTCGCGTTCGCATACTTTCACATAGTTGCATCACTAGTGTCGAATAACTGTTACCAAATGTACGTTTGTATCATGTTTACTATCATATCTATGTTTATCTATATCAATTTTATCTTAAAATAAGTGGTAAATTATCCAAGCGGTAAATGGAGCGACGATGAATTAAGTGCATTGGATGTTCGAGTTGATATTCTAAGATGAAAGATAACAATGATCAATAGTTTCACTTTACGCTGAGCTAGGATTTTTGAGTAACATTAATGTTATTTTTTGTATAGTGCATGCGTTTAGGTGGGCAAACGACCTCGTGGGTGGGAGTCGTGGGTCACCTGATGTGAAGTAATCGTCACATCCGCTCATTTTCGCACTACAGTTTCACTTTTCATATATAATTTCCGAAAACAAACCAATGTTTCTGAAAACGAAAAGTGTTTATAAAGATTCAAGATTACATACAATCCCGTCTCTATAATATATTGTGTGTAATAAAAAGTACTTTTGTTTTATGTCCAAAGAAAATGGTCACCCTATGTCTTACTCGTTGAACCTTGACCTTCCTAATAATATAATCTCCTCTCGTATTGAATTGAAATCTCGATATCCACGCTCCATGCACTTTACAATAACAGAAAATTCTGGATGGATAATTTATAATGTAATGGTTAATATTCTGAGTTAATATAAATTAGTAGGAAATAACGTTTATATTATGATACTTATCTTTGAGTTTATGTAGAGTACATATTATAGTACAGAGCAATAACAAATACCAAAAAAACTGATGTTTATGGTCACTGACTACCACCAGGCAAGCAACTCGCTCGTCACGTCATTCAATTGAAAAAAACTGATTACGAAGATTGCGTTGCTTCCAAATTACTACATTAATGTTTGAAAAGTAGTATATTTATTAACGGTGTTAAGTCGCCAACTATTGCGACTTAATCAGTTTTTTTCAATTGTATGACGTGACGAGCGAGTTGCTTGCCTGATGGTACTCAGTAACCATAAACATCAGTTTTTTTGCTATTTTTTATTGCTCTCTACTATAATATTTATAGTAAGCAACGCTTGCAACAACCTCGGCGTCAAGGATTTCCTGTGCCAGACGAAGTATAACTTGACTAATCTTACTTGTACTTAATGACTTGTGCTATACATACATGTTTCTTTTACTTGTACAAGGCCAGTAAGTAATGTGTTAAGTAGAGTATTCTATGTCGGTACTACGTTATGTAGAGCTCCGAGTTCTAATAAATAATTAAATAATGCCGCCATAACCATAAGTGCAGTGTGCATCTAACGATGATCAACATTTTATACTCTACACATTGTTGGTTTAAATCGGTTACAATATTGTGGAAGGCGCGGACAAGATGTAAATAAAACTACGTTAGTTTAGTGCATCGCCTGAGAGATAGATAGAGCTATCAACTTCAATACAGTTGATTGCGGAATCTAACTTGTTAAAGATAAAGCTCCAAATCCTCTTAGCATCTCTCCGTAATTTGTGGCTATATTTCGTAATATATTGTATACCGATTCATAGAAATATGTAGCTGTAATCACCTGAGATACCGTTTTTATCTCCTGACTTAGAGATGTAGAGAAGCAACTACTGTGAAATACGTCTTATCAATGGGGTATAACTACCGAATATTGAATAATACTACGTGTATATCTTTGTTATGACATACATATGCTAGGGAACTTAGCATATTTTTGTCATAAGACCGATTGTGTACTAGTTGATTCGTGCTACGTGCCTAGTCAAACGTATGGATACCATTGAGACTTTCATTTCAACTCATTCGCATGTTGTCTACCATTTTCGTTTTTTAAACATACGTGGTAAAGTATGTTTTGCCGACCCTACATTGTAGTGAGATGAAGCCAATTAAAAAAATATCAATAAATGAAATGAATTAGTTAATGAAATCTATCTGGTCCTCAGGGGTTGACTCTGGTCACCTGGCGGAAACAAGATTTACTCGATGTATAATTATAATAGTTTTCATATATTCATAATGTGCCTTTTGAAAATATCAAGTCAAATAATATATTTATTCGTGTCTTATTTACATAATCCATTATTCATGTGTTGTTTTTTCAACTATCTCACTGTCTTGTTTGTGTTACTGAATATTTTTTCATTTAATTAAAATATAAATGTCACGCTGTCACAAAAATGGTGAAGACAAGCATTGATGTCAAGACTATTATTTAAGTATGGAACATAGGTACTTAAACGACAAAGACACTTTTATTATTTTACTTTTTATAGATTTTTGTGTCGGGGGTTATTTTAATTTCAAACTTTTTAAATTACTTTATTCTCCATCATAGGGCCTTGATAACCTATCTAACACCTACTCGATGAGACCATCCTTATGAGCCCAAACACGCTATATCTTGTATAAGTTGCTAAGGAGTTGGGTATCCCGCAGACTACTTGATGCTGCAGCATCAGCTCATGTTTAAAAATATTGCCGAAGTCACAGTACACTAAATTGAAATTCAATCGGGCTTTTTAAATTAGAAATGACGTAATAATCTTCAAACGCCTGAACAGATCTTCATAAATTATAGCTAAGAACCATCGCGATCATATCAGCTTTCAAACAAAATAAACTGCGTCAAGATTGGTCCATTCGTTTGAGAGCTACGATGCCACTGACAGACATACAGATACACACCCTAAACTTATAACACCCCGCTTTTTTGTCGGGGGTTAAAAACGGGGCCTTACTTTTAAGAAAGAAGACAGATTTACAATGCTTTAATAAATTCAACCTCATACTCATCTTTGTCTCTAACATTATGTCAAAGAGCATTATAATACTACGGAAACCAGAGAATTATAATTGACAGAAACATTATGCCAAAAATCATCCATGAAAAACGAATGTTTTCAAAGTGCTTTATTAGTGTTATTTGTTTCTGGTTCGTCTGGTCATCTGGCGTAGTATTTTTTTTATTTCTTCTGTATATGTATCCGCCTCACTTGACATTGGCAAAATTGTCCTAAAGGACAGAGTCAGACAGGTAAAAAAAAAGTGCTTTATTCAAAGCTCAACCTTCACAGACGAATATCAGAATCATAGATTAGACCTATCAAAAGGAGATGTCCGCTTTTTGTATGGATGCTGGGCCTCAAAATGTAACCAGGCTCAAACTTTAGGCATATTAAAGAGGCAAAAAGTTCCAGATCCATTAAAAATATTTTTAGACCCCTCCATTCAAAACCAACTTTTTTTAAAACTTTCATATTAAGTGTAGTTTTCAAGCCAAACAAATTTACATAAATATCAAAATCGGAGGTCTTTAAAATTAAACGATTTATTGCAAAAGGCTATTTTTCAGCAGTTCTATCCAAATATATATAAATTGTCTTGTTTAGAATTGAAGGTCCGTTTTTGGACATGTCCTTTGTCCGTGTCCTTACTCTTTTCCTACCTTGACATTGGCAAAATCATCGCCTGAAAGCGATGGAGCCATAACCTAAAAGTTGAATTGAATTGAATGTTTTCACCAAAAATTACAATATTATTTTACAGATTTTTTATCATTTTGTAGTTTAGTCGGAAAATTGTTGGTGCGTTTTTCTGACTGAGAGTGTAATGCTAACGAGTAATGTCGCCGCTGCGACGAACATTAGGGTAACCTTAAAGTTACTTTTATTGATATTTATTTTGTTCGAAACTTACACATTTTAGTTTTACATATATGGTTAAAAAAGTTTAATGGAAAGTGATATTTTCAAGAAGATAAGTATTTAGTAACGTAATATCATAATTACCCTGTATAAATTTCCTGAGGCCAAATTTACTGCGGAGACAAGTATTGGCCATAGCAGGCCAACATAGATCGACTCTACTTTCTATGTAGTCATGCGAGGTCGATGAGGGAACACTTAGTATTTATTTTTACGTGTTATTGTTGTAAGATATTCTAATCCTACTAATATTATAAACGCGAAAGTTTGTAAGTATGGATGTGTGTTACTCTTTCACGCAAAAACTACTGAACGGATTTCGATGAAATTTGGCACATGGGTAGATTATGTCCTGGATTAACACATAGGCTACTTTTTATGCCGGGAAAATATAAAGCGGGACTTTTATCCCGGGAAAACTCATTCACGCGGGCGGAGCCGCGGGAAAAAGCTCGTTAGATAATATATTTTTTCAAGATAAAGTCAGAATCATTAACATAATGTCATTTGCATACTTAATCATGTAGGTATACTTTTTAGGTGCTTAGTATACTCATTCTTACCTCTAAAGTTCGTTATTATTAATGTATGTTTTTCTTATTGGTTTAACTACGTCTACACAAGTTTTATTATTATATTATTCTAGTTCCATCTATTATGAGATTAAACAGGGTTTTTATATAGTATAAATGATTTAACAATAATTTTAAGTAATATACTCACTTACTTAAAATTAGACTACACGTACACTTTAGGTGCATTAAATTAACAAATTATCTGTTCCAGTGAGTAGTTTGCCCTCGTTCTTAATGCCTAGAAAATAGGAAATTACTTTAAAATTTAGTCCTGTTTCACAATATAGTAAACTCTAATAGTCGAATATGTATATGGCAACCAAATACAAAAGTCAAGCTCCCAGATAAATGCCTAACAGAAAAGTACATTCAGCAATAACTCTTATGCGTTAACTGGCGGATAACATTAACTTAAACATAGTGAAATAGGCCCTCGGTCTGGTATATTGGCATAAGCTTATGAATTTTAATCGTCTATGGGTTTTTACGCACTTTTCTTGTCTATGTTTTTACTCTAGTTTCAGTATCTGACAAATATATTCGATGGAATACAGAATATGATTTTTTTTACTTGTAACACGTAAGATGTATTCCTCAAGGATGTCCCAAAAGGATTATTTTCCAGGAATACTTCGAAACGAAACAAAGGTAATATAGTAAAATTTATATATAAGTAAATTAACGACTTTTTTACTGTAGATATATTTATTACTTTATGATAATCTGTAAATGTGTAGGGGTTATCAGCTTTCATACATCGAGATAAACTAATTACTAAAGTGTATAAATTTTTACATTGTATCATATAACGGCTACCTGGGTTCAGTCCCCGCTTTTATCAAATGGCAACAATTGAGGCAAATTAAAAACCGTGTAAGAACAACAACATTATAATTAACTTTGTGGTACTTATCGCAATAGGAGCTTAAATATCATTGGATACGAGTGTCCGTTTCTTTGATCAACATTTTAACGATTAAACTCAAAGCAATTATCTAACCTTTAAAAACTTCTTATCAATGGTCTATCAAATGTCAAAGGCGGCCAATTCAGTAATCAGCGTGTTTAAGAAGAGAACTTTCTCGATAAGTTCATCAAAATATGTAGATACATTGTAATGTGTGAAAGATTGGAGGTTATCGCTGTTCTTACTACGGGATAAACTTTAGTATTTCTTAATAAATTACCCAATTTTCTTTCTGAATACTTACAATCAGTACAGACTACAGATTTACAATAAAAAAAGACATTATCTGACAGAATGTAAATAAAACTCTGCATCTTAGAGCCCGTTTCGCGATGTCTGAATAAACGCTAGTGTCACAAAAGCTAAGCTCTCATATACATAAATGGTAACTATATGCATTTTTTTATCGATGGCTCGACAAAGTGGCTTCACAGCACCTGATGGTAAATGAAGTGAAGCCCAAAATAATGTCATTATTAAATTAAATAAACATTAAATTAAATACGTTAACTGGCGGTTAAAATTGACTTAAACATGAAACAGGTTCTAAAATGCTTTCAGTAAGTTTTACCGTAATACCATACGATGAACCAAAATAGTGATTTTATTTTATGTACTTGTAGTTTCCTCATAACGTTAAATTGTAATCACGAATTACCCATTTTATTAATAATACTTGCGACTAATAAGAACCTGACGCAAGCAATGCCTACCTACACTAAAATTTATAGATACCTAAGTTTGTGTGTTTAGAGATATTTGTAAGTATAAATCTCTGAAATTACTAAGCGTAATGTAAAAATTCTTTGACTAATCCCAAATAATAGGGTAATATTATAATTTATTGTTGATAACTAATATTATTATTTCGTTATTTGCCCATGTCGTCATTTTTAATTTGTTCAATATGAATGACGGCATTGTGTAGCCTATAGGTAAAACACGAGTATATAATTATTTCCTGTACTGTCTAATCAGGTAAACCGTGAAGTCACTTATACTATAAGTTTAAAAAATATGCCCATTATAAATTACAATGACGCAAAGTTTACTTTTCTTTTAACTACCAGTATTCGAAACGAAATAAATCACCATAATCATCATCATCAGCCAGTCCACTGCTGGACATAGCCTCTCCCAAGATATGCCACAGAGCCCGGTCTACTGCTTTATGCATCCAGTCGCTGCCGGCCCACTCCATTCGACCGCGCCAAATACTCCATTCGACCGCGCCAAATGGAGACGGCCGCGTTCAGTCCTAACCGATCCAGAGGACGTTATCACTCTGGCCATTCGCAGTAAGAACGAGTTCCTAAAACTCCTACACTCCACACGACCGCTGTTCCGTCCTCGCCGCCGAGGACCTCATCGCGTTCCCCGTCGCCCCCCCCGACCCTCCTAACAGTTCCAGCCCGCGTGCCGACGATCTCATCCTCGCCCAGTGACCGTCCTGAGCCGAGGTTCGTAACCCGTTAGTGGGTTGCCCTCAGCATGGTTACTTAAATCAAGGGTTGCGAGCGCCTAAAGCGTTCACCCGAAAGTCCGGTGTGGCCAGAAAAGCCGACTCGCGTCAGGCTACTGGCCGTTAGGGCCAAAACAAAAAAAAACAAAAAAAAGTTGCCGGCCCTCTTGTGCAAGTCGTCCCGCCATCTGGCCAGAGGGCGTCCCACGCTACGTGTGCCAAGACGCGGTCTCCACTCCAGAACACGAAATAAATAAGGATTGTTTTTCAATCTCATATCATAAACTGAGTGGATGTTTACAAAATATGTATGAGACGTCTGATAAATTATCATAGGTTAACGGCCTTTTGACTTTCGTATGTTAGAGGATTTGACTTTTCCCCGTTCCGGTACATATGTTTATGTACTTGTTTATGTTCTTTTGTATTATATACATAATATATGAATAAGTAAATAATTTTACAAATCAGTGCAATAGTGTCAGAGATTTACGTATTCTAATACGGCGGCTTTTTATTATTGGTGTAGACTGTAGATAATTGGATGAAGATTATTACGATAAATCATATCTATACTAATATATAAAGCTGAAGAGTTTGTTTGTTTGTTTGAACGCGCGAATCTCAGGAACTACTGGACCGATTTTGAAAATTCTTCACTAATATGAAGCTACATTACTCCTGAGTGCTATAGGCTACTTTTTATCCCTGAAAAACTTTTTCACGCGGGCGGAGCCGCGCGCAAAGCTAGTATTTAATATTTTTGCGTCTTAAAATCCTGTTCAACTTTTAATTGGTTCTTAATTACCATAAGCCTTACAATATTTGTAGCCTTTTCTACCAGATGTAAAGCAATTAACTACTTCTTATTTTAAATTAAACTTAAATCAACCATAATACTATCGTGTCTGCATCAAATTAAAATTATGTACAATTAACAGAAATCAATTAAAAAATTGATACCTACTTGGTTTCCTAATAAAAACTCCTACTAATATTATAAACACGAAAGTTTGTAAGAATGGGTGTATGGATGTATGTATGTTTGTTACTCTTTCACGCAAAAACGACTGAACGGATTTCTATGAAATTTGGCACACGGATAGATCATGTCCTGGATTAACACATAGGCTATATACTTTTTATGCCGGGAAAATATAAAGCGGGACTTTTATCCCGGAAAAACTTTTTTACGCGGGCGGAGCCGAGGGCAAAAGCTAGTCATTTATAAAAGCATTATGTAGAAATAAAGGGTTTTTATAAAAATGCTAAAATTAATGTATGCAAATTCACTGTTCTCTGGTATAACATCTATTTTAGGAATTCCAAAAATTCGTTTCTGATTCGCAAAGTGTACCTTATACGTAGTAAGTACTATTCAGTATTCTGTGTATATTCATTATTCTGTCATTAAAGACCGACAGGAATCAACGTCTAATTTAAATAAGTCGATAATAGACATCTTTGGAGTTATTATAATTAAAAAGAGATTGCATGATGCATCACTTAAATAATTCATGAAAGTATGTCATAGATAATTTGGAGTACAATTCGCAAAGGCATAATGTAAGCAATGTCACAACGGTATCGTGTTGTAATCATGTCGTGGGGTCAGTGACGAATGCATTACGTAGACAGCCGTGACCGTGGAATTATTCTCATTTTTAATTCGCATTATCGGAGTTCATTACGGAACTCCCGCCTTTATGTAACTATGAATATAAACACCTTTATCCTCGTATGGTTAGGTAGTGCAATTAGTGAACATTTTGCCGAGCCATATCGACTTGTGAGGCTGCCAATGCAAAACTGGCCTTAACCTAAAATATTTTTTTTCCTGTTTAGACTTAAGTTTTCTGGACTAGGTATTCTACAGATTTACTATACAATTTCGACGTCTTCCGTTAGTAAGTGAAAATAATACTTAGCGATTCGTTAGTTTGTACTGCAAAAATGCCATACTGCTATGAAGTGTTTACTTTAGATTGAGTCTACGTGTGAAGTAGACCAATGAGCTTTAGTTGTATTGTTTTCATTATTAAGTACGCATACTCACGCCTTTTATCCCCGAAGGGGTAGGCAGAGGCGCAACTAGTCCACCCACTTTTCGCCGTGCTTATTCCGTCCCATGATGTGATAGGGAAGGAGCAGTATTAAGTAGTCGTTAAAAAAATATACAAAATAAGAACACATAACTCCTAAGTGACAGTGAATGACAGAACGAATTAGTTCCCGTCGTCTGTATTGGTTCACAAGCGTTCACAATCACAACAATGGCAACATTGAATTAAACCATCCATTGTTTACTAATACCAATGCCCAGGTGCGACTCCTTTTCTGTAAATCGTACTGGCTGTTTCATTACGAAAGGTAATTGGATAGGATTTAATCCATGAGCGGCGATAGCCTAGTTGGTAGTGGATCGGACTGCCGAGACGAATGTCCGCAGGTTCAAAACCCAAGGGCACACCTCTGACTTTTCTAAAAAGTGATGTATGTATTATTTGTGAATTATCGCTCGCTTTAACGCTGAAGGAAAACATCGTGAGGAAACCTGCATACCTGAGAAGATCTCTGAATTTTGAAGGTATGTGAAGTCCGCCAACCCACACTAGGCCAGCGTTATGGACTAAAGCCTAAAACCCTCTCAGTCGTAGAGAAGGCCCGTGCTCAGCAGTGGGCAGTATATTATAATACAGGGCTGGAATGGTAATTCGATTTAGAAGCTAATCAAACTTGAGCTCGTCATTATTTTTATTCTCAAATAGGGACAACCGTCCAAAACAGGCAGTTCCTTTGCTAAAATGCCATCTGTGCCATACCTGAAAACTTAGACAAACAATGATTTAAATTAAAATACAACAACTTGTAATCGAAATATATCATGGTTTGTATCATTCGCGTGAAACTTAATCCATTTCTTTATGTTCTTGAAACGAGTCATTACAGTAAATGAAGCAAAAAATAAGTAAAAGGTACAATTTGTAACTAAAGTAGTTTCTTGTTTGCCTTTGTGCCTGCTGGTTTTTGTGACAACATCTTATTTTACGGCGCATTAATACAACGAACGTCTGCTTATGTAATCTGGATTGTCAATCTAATATTTTTGTTAAGTGTAGGACCATCGGTTGCAAAAAAGATATTTTTTATTGAATTGTCTTCTGCGATCGAAACAAGTTCTTGTTTTTTGTTGCTTGGCATTTAACAGGCTTCTTTGCAGGGTCAATGGACAAATAAACGTGGCTGTATAAATTATCTAATGTAAAGTAGCGACTTAATTCAATTTAAATTAGTTAAAGTGCTAAGTACTAAGTGGACGATAGCCTAGTTGGGAATGCAACGGTCTGCCGAGACAATGTCCGCAGGTTCAAAACCCAAGGCACACACCTCTGACTTTTCGAAGTTACTTGTGTATTGTTTATTAATTATCGTTCGCTTTAACGGTGAAGGAAAACATCGTGAGGAAACTTACATACTTGAGAATTCTTCATAAGAATTTCGAGGGTATGTGAAGTCTGCCAACCCGTACTAGGCCAGCGTGGTAGGCTAAGGCCTAACCCCTCTCAGTAGTAGAGGAGGCCCGTGCTCAGCAGTGGGCAGTATATAATACAGGGCTGATTGCATTGCAAAGTACTTAACGATACGCAAATACGCATGGGTGTAAGTGCTTGTTTTTTGAACAGTACTGAAACAAGCAAGTTGTCCGCTGGTTAGTAATCTTTCACAACGGCAGAAAATAGATAATAACTTCGAACCAATCTAGACTCACTCATGAAGACCACCGGTCTAGAGTATAAAGTTTTAATAAATGTGCTTATGTTGATTTCACTGAGTTCGTGGTAAGCATAGCGTAACCCAGGTCTATGGTCCGCTTTTTTATCAGTGACGTAATCAATTCGATGGTTTTTACAAGACCCGCGTCACGCGTCCGGGATCACGTAGACGAATTTGTTTTTGTATTCAAACCGAATTGGAGCATGATTTACTGTTATGAATTTATATTAATTCTAAGCAAGAATGGGGAGATATTGAAAGTAATCTTTTGCTTGCGGATTCGCCGGCCTGGAACTTATGTACTGTACTGTACTTCGAATATTTGTGAATTAGAAGATTACCTATAAGGTAATCTAAAACATGAACTTATTTATATTGTATCAACCTGCCACATTAACTTAGTTTATAAGTAATGTAACATATAACTAAACATGTTCATAAACTTGATCCTAGAAATAATTAATTCATGTTGAGTTGCTACGTCTTACATTTATTTTATCCTTAACAAGTATTATTAACAAATATTGCTATTATTTGATACAACCTGTTCTTCGCGATTTTTTCCTTATTTATTAATTTATGCAAATGTTTGTCTGCAAATAATTGGTACTGGAATATTTAAATAGTCGTTTTATTATTACTGTGAATAAAAAATCTATTAAGTTTCAAGTTTTTATTTGAAATTGGTCAAGTTTTATACATATTAATTTTACCTAAGAAAAGGACTATGTTGATAAGCCATAGCTGTCAGGCAGTAAATAGGTATATTGTTCTAATATGTGCCTATTTACTTAACTTCGAATTACATATACATATGTTAGCATAAATCTAAGGTGAATAAAATAATGATATCCTGGCCAATATTAACGCTTAAATTAGTTAAAAGTCTTTTGCGACGGTCTTTCAATTTTCTTCATTAAGAAATAATGATAGACAAACAGACGCTTGTGATAAAAATATAGAAATGGATAAAGCTTCTGTCTGCTGTAGCTAATATTCTATTTCACTTCGAAATGTCGTTTTAATCGAAATAGTTCGTGAGCTCGCGAAAAACAAATAAAGCTAATTTCAAAGGAAGGTAAACAACGACCGGCGGATATGAAACTTATTTCGTATTCCATTTATATTTACTCACGAGCATCTAATTATATTTAATAGTTTCGCGTCGATGGGCTGCCTTGAGTTGACTTACTGACGCCTAAAATAGATCTATAAAGGAAATGCAAGTTTCGTTACTGAAATTTATGCCTGTGAGAATAACCAGAAAGCTATAGTTGTACGTTCACGTCTTAGGACAAAAACATGCATGATGCCTTGGTAGTTAGTAATCAACACATCGTGGCTTGAAGGAGTTTCTTAACACTCTTTCTGTCTCCTTTCTTCCTTCTAATACCCCAGAGTCGTAAGTAAATACCCCATTGGCAGGGACTACTATCCCTTTGGTAACGAACCTTTCACTAAAAAATCATTACCCTTCCTGGCTTCGCCGTAGTTGGGTAAAAAGTAAAATAAACATGTCAATTGTCAAAGGTTGATAATTAATTTTATCAGTGCCAAAGTACCACCTCCGAAACCATTCTCTTATCAGCAAACGTTTTTCGTGTCAACCAACGTCTGTGTAAGATACACCTATCCCGTTCGCGGTGGCTTTATCAGTTCAAACAAAATTAACTTGTACACAAATATATGAATAATATTTTGTCATTGTACTCGATTTCGTTCTTTAAAACAATAACTATTGACATATTATAGTCTTGGTAATTCCATTGCTGTATGTTTTCTCATTCCTTCAATATCCGTCGATAGTTCAATATTTTGTATATTGAGATGAATTAGTATCTAAAATGGTGTTTTCTCTATTACAATAGTTAAGTTAAAGTATTATGTATAGGGCGTACGCTAACATCGATCGGATGCTGAATGTCTCTCCAAAATATCCAATGAAGCCGACGTAGGCGCGGCGTACCTATGTTACGCAGTATTGATAAATAGACACAATCAATTTAGTCTTCAAAAACGTGGTAAACCAGTTAGAAAACCTTTGATATATTTTTTAAATAAATTCTTACCTGTATATACTCGTATACTACAAAATAAAGTCTCTTATTTCGTATGGGTGGAAGCCCCAGTATTATATACTGTCCCAATACTGGGTTATAGGACTCCTTTACTACATACGTAGAGTTTTTAAGTCTTACTCCACCAGACTGGCTTTACTTATTCAGTGAACCAAAACCTGTCGCTATTTTGATGATCTGCAACTCTCCTAACTTTTTACTAAATTAATAATAGTTTCCTGTAACTGCTAGTCAAGATACTAGCGTCGCTTCGTGTGAGGCGAGGTTTCAAAATAGTCACAAATCGCAATACAGTACCAACTGTAGTCTTGAATACGTCTTGTGGACCTGGATGTATCTAGCCATTCATAAATGTACCTACAGTGCAGGTCATAGAGCACACATCTCTAGGATCGATAGCTTTGATACTGCTATGCTCTGCCCTCTGGTAACATACAGATCTGTCGTTCATTCATCTAATAAAGTCGTGATATTCCACGCCTGTATTTTTACCCCAACCAAATAACTCATTGTCGGAGAAGGAAGTCCCCAAGGCCAATTTTAGTTAATCTTGTTTGATTCTTTCTGGCAGATATTGTGTTGATATCATTAGTAATGATTTAATTTTTTTTAATATACTTACCGGGATTCAGTCTATTCATATTTTCGTTGAATGTCTTCGAGCACCGAACTTGATATTAAATTAAATGAGATGATTTTGTAGAATTAATTGTAATGGAAATTTGTAATATTTCATTTGAAAATGTTATATTAAACAAGTGCAAGTAGGTACCCGTCTATTTCGCGTGTAATCTATATAAATATAATTGAATTGGAAATGTTTTTGCTTATAAAAGGATTTGCAGATTTCATTACTCATTTCCAAGACGAGCCTAAATCTGAGCGTGTAAATACGCTTAAGATAACATATGACCTTCAAACATCACGTTTGGAGTATCTACTTAATACAAGATAATAGATCACAATAAGTAATTAAATCGATACATAAGATTTTGAAGTGCACGTTGATTATAAAACGTTAACTCACTTATCAGTTGTTATCTGTACGTGACCTAAACCACGAGAATGGGTGTATTCAAATTCACGATACCACCTCGGTGTAAAGGTGTTGCCAGTTCATAATATTTTTAGGAAATCCCAATTTTTTAAATAATGTATCATTTAAATGGCCTGGATAAAAGCACCCTATACAATATGTGGTATTCTATGGTTTACTCTACCTGTGCTCAGAATTCTATCTAAATTCATTATTTACTTACGATGTTTAAACATACAATCATCGTTTCACACTTTTACATTTATATTCGGAGAATTTTTAAGACACTCAATATTAATTGTTGTAAAAAACATGTCCAAAAACGGCCCTAAAATTCTAACCGAGGCAGTTTATATATATTTGGATAGAACTCCTAAAAACTAGCCTTTTTCAATAAATTGTTGAATTTTAAAGCCTCCGATTTTGAGATTTATGTAATTTTATTTTGTTTAAAAACGACACTTACTTGAACTTTTTTTTTTAAATTGAGGGGTCTAAAAATATTTTTTTAATGGATTCTAGATCCATATTTTTCCCCTTTAATATCCCTAAAGTTTGAGCCTAGTAAGATTTTGAGGCCCAGCACCCATACAAAAAGCGGACATCTCCTTTATGACTAAAATACTCGCAATAAGATAATTATAATTTATATTTTATATCCGGCAACACCAGAATAATCAATCGCATTGATTAAATCAAATTGACAACCGATTATCGCTTTTAATCCTTCGAAATAAAGTCTTAGGATTACCAAGACAGGTAATACACGGACAATTAGTATTTTACGCCAAAGTTTTTGTCACTAGTCTCGGAGAAGCGGGGCAGTCGACACGACACTCGACAGTGCACTGTGCAGAAATAAATAGGACAATTATTGTGATAATATAAGAGCTTGCGACCTTGTGTGGTGAGTTTTTAATCGATGTTGCAAAATGTTTTCAATGGTAATATGAATAAGACTCGGTTTTTAATGTAGAAACGTTTCTTCGGCCTTAGCAGTGCAGTATAAACGCAATTGAATTTTTATTTACGTGTTCCGAGAATAAAATCAAGTGGTCGAATAAAAGACAATGTTTTACGTAACAGATAAACAAATTAATAGTTTATTTGTAGAAAGATATTTTCTGTGGAGACTGCTCTCTTTTTAAATATACCTATCGCCTATAAATTTGATTTAATTACATGTGCTCTAGCATCAAATAAGTAATAGTTATCTATCGATTACAATATTAATACTTGATTAATTTAAGTATTATTATATAAAATTCTACCTCTAAAGCAAATTATAATCTTATTATTACATACGTATCATTATACGTATGTACTTTATACAGTAATGCATAATTCAATGCTATTTAAAATTCCTATCAATATACCCATCAAAGACTAGAATATGCAGCATACAATGAGGCTTATTCATAGACTTAACTATGTATATCTTACTAAGAGCCCAGCCAAATATTGGAACATTATTTACGAGTTATATTATATTAAAGAAAAATCAACGTATGTCTTACCTAGCGCACGTGTCTGTATACTTTTATCTATATCCAATCAACTATTAATGTGTGTTCAACACACTTCACAATGTCCACTTTTTTTTATGGCATTGAATGCCGAGACGAGCATGCCGTTCGCCTGATGATAAGCGATACGACCACCCATAAACAGTAGCAACACCATCCAGCACCTTGAGTTACAAAGTACTGTGTGGGGCATTCCACTGCGCTCGTCATCCTGAGACATAAGATGTTAAGTCTCACTATGTCCTGTACTTACACTGGCTACAATGTCCTTCAAACCGAAACACAACAGTACATGCACACTGCTGCTTGGCGGTAGAAATAGACATTGCGGTGGTACCCACCCAGACGGTCTCTTACATATGAGAGACCTACCACCGGTGAACATATTACACATATTTTACAAAAATAATAGGATATTTTAGAAATTATAAAGGAGTTATATCTGCAGCTTCCAGTCTGTTCAGTCAGTTCGATATGTATATCCAATCTTTAGCATCTATATCGAATCGTTAACTAAATAGATGAGATCTTACGAGGAATGTGCTTAAACGGTACACGGATCCACAAAATCCCTGTGTTAGATACAACTTTCTCCAGGCCTTAACCGGCTATATCCACAATTACCATACCATAGCAGCCCTGTATTATATACTGCCCACTGCTGAGCACGGGCCTCCACAACTGAGAGGGTTAAGTCTTTAGTCCACCACGCTGGCCTAGTGCGGGTTGGCAGACTTCACATACCTTCGAATTTCAGAGAACTTCTCAGGTATGCAGGTTTCCTCACGATTTTTTCCTTCACCGTTAAAGCGAGCGATAATTCACAAAGAATACACACATAACTTTTTAGACAAGTCAAAGGTGTGTGCCCTTTCGTTTTGAACCTGCGGATATTCGTCTCGTCAGTCCGTTCCTCTCCTCACTAGGTTATAGCCACTTTTTTAAATCCGAAATTATTATTACTTTATCGTTTAATCATCTATAGGGAATGATAAAATCATAAATGATATTGATGTCCGTCGAGCATATAAATCATAATTCGGCTTTTATTCGTACTATGTCACTTTCGTAACATAACTTGTACTGCCTCAGCGAAACTTGTTTAATGCTTTGAATGTAATTGATACATGTATATTTTTTTATAGTTTAAGTCTTACAACACCTAATGAAACCAAACGTAAGTTACTCTACCTACCGTCCGTCCACGTTGATATTTTAGGAAAAATAATACAGGAGTTATCAATTATGAGCTTATTGCATGCAATTAGGGTTGCCAGGTCGCCAAACCTAATAGCCGGACAGACCAGCCAGTTTGGCCGGACATTTGGCTAAAAAGGCCGGACACCCTAAATTATTATGGATTTTGTGTCTTAGTATTAATACGATTTATTCTCGCCCCATTTTTTCTGGCGACCTTTTTTTTATCTTCAAATGGAAAAAGCCTAACAAAAGCCGGACAAGCCGGACACCGTTTGATTTGGCCGGACACACGTTCAAAAGCCCTAACTGTGTCCGTTTTTATCCGGATGCCTGGCAATCCTACACGCAATGAGGGCAATTGTATTTGCACCGTATATGTAGTAGAGACATTCAAGATAGAGGTACGGACTATAAAAGTACAAATTTACTCATTACTCACTGTTCCTTGTAACAACGTTGTACATGTAGCAAAAAATCTATGGGGCGGAAGATTAACAGCGCTAATTCCGAAGCCTTATGACTCAGCTCTAAACAATTCCCTCTCAATCTTTACAGAACGTGAAAACGGGCAACCATGTGTCCGATTTGGCCTCTTCACCTGATCATACTGTACGTACTGGCGATATGTCCGTTATGGGTGCTGTGCCAGGCGGCGCCGGGCCTCACCGCCAACTTCGTGCCCAGTATCGTGGAAATCAACATGGAGGAGTATAAATACGTTGATGTGAACGTAACCGGTGAGTGGATAGAGGTGTATCATTATGTGTAATGGAATTTGCAGTACCGAACATAGGCCACTCCAAAAGATTTCTAGTCCGTGTTTTGAATATTTTGAATAAGGGTAATTTATTTTAAAAGTTCGAAAAGTTGAGCTATTGCCGATAATACGAAAAAAACAATAAATCCAGGTTAAGTTTCCGACAGCATAATTATTTCACGTAACTGAAAGTCAACTTCAGGATCACAACATTCCTGAAACATAAATACTAGCGTTATATCTCCATCACAGACACGAAGTAGTTTCAACTTAATAATCTAAGAATTTAAGTTGTGGTAATTTAAGTTGTATACCGATGTCCCGAAGTTTCTGATCAATTAAACGTATTTCTCGTCAGGTTCCGATCTGCAAACAGGCGATGCGTTTTCTGTGAGCACGAGGAACACTCAAGTAGCTGAAGCGGAATTGAACTCTACAGCAGTATACACAGGCAGCGAAGATAGCACTTGGAGAGGCAGGATAAGAGTCAACGGGAATTTCTTAGGTTAGCATTTCTTTTATCCAGCTTCTAACAGGCCAGCATGATTTTATCGACTGGCTAGGCATAGTCTCTTGTTAATCGTTACTCCACACGCCATCCCATTAAGCATCAGGTAAAGTTGAGTTACTTTTCCGTATTCATACGAAAAGCAAAGTATTAAATAGTACAATTTAAATTATTTTTGAAATTCATTACTTAGTTCTCATGAAAATGTCGATGCTGTAAATACAATTGTCTTGTTATAATTTATTGCCCCTACATATGAGCAACTGAATAACAATTATAATGAATTATAATATGCTTACTTTGCAACACTGTACATAATGTCATACTCCTCAAATAGAGAAAATTGAATTGATTGCACCTGTTTAAATTATTTTCATCTTAACATTTTAAAATTTAAAATAAATAACATTTCCTAGCAACATGAAAAAAATATACTCAGTAGGCAAAAGAACTGTATTTAAACAAGTGCTGAACTTTGCATAATGTTATGGATAAGTTTTAAAAAAATAACAAATAAATAGTCTCTAAAGTTTAAGACTCGAAATTGTTCTAAATAACTAAGATAATTGTCGAAATCGCTCATTTTAAAATAGCCGAGAAATTACACATTGTATGACGTTGCCACCACTAGGATGCCTGCGAGTGAGTGAGATAGCCCATTATATAACCCTAACTTCCATATTTATAAATAATATTTCTCTCTCACTTTACAACCAATTTCTTTGTGATTTCTTGATGTGTTTGCTGTTTTATAAACGGTCGTTCATTATGATACTTTCCTAATTGAAGAAAATAATGTTGCCAACTTTGCTATAACTTTTTTTAAACTTTCTATATCATTGTCATTAACCATCGCGTTTTTTGTCCCTCAGGCAGGACAGACGTGATATTGCAAGCTCACCGCGGGTCGCAGCAGCTCCCGATCACAAACGGCACACTGTCGGTGATCATCGTGCGGCCGGAGCGAATCATCGACACCATCTTTACCTCCAGTGTTGCCACATTTGTGAGTACTTTCGGATTTATGTGAGTCTTTCCTCTACTTAAGTGTTCCTTGAGTCTAGAGTTCGACTGTCGAATGTGTAACTAACATTCATCACACCCGCCATAATTTTTGATGCCTCTATCAAGTGTTAATAAATAGTTCATAACCCTGAGGTTTTCTCAGATATTGATGTCATTAATTTTTTAATTACATCTTTTTACGATAGATTTTTTTTAATTCAAGTAATACTTTACACCTGTTTACAACTACATAAAACATTGGTAATCGATTAGGGATTAAAAAAGTCGGAAGAATGTTGATAACTGTTATTTTTTAATTATTCTATTGACTAATTCCACACAGCAATACCGACTTTATCGTATAAAGATAAAATGCACGTGAGATATGTCTAAAACCTACGTCCACATTTGTTTCTCACGAGATTAACATACAAAATTGCCACGTGAGACTCAGTAGGTATGCTTATATTGTATATGTTACTAGCATTGCGCGCGGCTACGCCCGACTGGAAAAGTTTTTCCGGTATAAAAAGCCTATAGCACTCAGGAGTAATGTAGCTTCCTATTAGTGAAAGAATTTTCAAAATCGGTCCAGTAGTTCCTGAGATTAGCGCGTTCAAATAAACAAACAAACTCTTCAGCTTTATATATTAGTATAGATATGTTATTAGGGTTAGATTTTAGGTGATTAAATTAAAAGTTTTAGATTAGATAAATATCCTTTGTATTGCAGTTAATGTAAGGTTATCTTGTTAGCTTGTGTAGTATAGTAAATAAATAAGGCTACACTAATGACTTACGACGGTTATTGCATTGGTGTATATCAAAATCATAATAAATAATAAAACTAATTACTACTAATTACTAAAATTAAAAAAAATATTCCATAGTCTGTTCGTAATACAATTCTTAATTCTGTAATTATGTGGACAATTGTGTGTGTTATGTGTTATTGAATTCATTTAGATTAAGATTAGTTAATAATATATTTTAACATGTAACCGTTTATTGTTCCTATAAAAAAAAAATACAAGAGAATATTTGAAGGTATTAATCAAAATTCCAGGTGTCTCTGATCTTCATTAACTTCGGTTGCGCCATGCACTGGCCCACGGTGGTCAACGTGCTGAAGAGGCCTATCGGTCCACTCATTGGAATGGCTGGACAGTTCTTATTCATGCCGCTTGTGAGTACTTGTGTTTATTTTTACACCGCCTTATCCATACGCATACTCGCATACTCACGCCTTTTATCCCCGAAGGGGTAGGCAGAGGCGCAACCAATGCACCCACTTTTCGCCATTTTTATTCCGTCCCATGATGTGATAGGGGGCGAGCCTATCGCCATACCGGGCACAAATTCCAGACTCCGGGCTGATACTGAATAGAAAAATCCAATATCACTTTGCCCGACCCGGGGATCGAACCCGAGACCTCAGCCTTGCAGTCGTACCGTAATACTACAACTACGCCACCGAGGCAGTCACAAAAAACTATCCTCATAAATACTATTTCAGAAGTATGTTCTCCGGTGCATACATGCAACTAATTTATTTCTCACAATACCGGTTACGATCAAGTAAATGACCTTCCATTACAATTATTATATACATCATGTCCCAAAAAGCAACTTTAACACTAGGAAATTAATCTACGGATTTTTGCTGGACTCGCTGGCCTAAACCGTCCTACCGACTAAAACCCCGCCATATAACTCTCTCCCTTATATCGAAAGTCACGAAGAACGCATGCTACCGCAACCCTCGCAGGAGTATACTCTTGAACAAAGCCTCTGACAGGACTCGGGCATGCTGGCGCATACGTTAGACTAGCATTGCGCGCGGCTCTGCCCGCGTGGAAAAGTATTCCGGGATAAAAAGTAGCCTATTGCACTCAGGAGCAATGTAGCTTCCTATTAGTGAAAGAATTTTCAAAATCGGTCCAGTAGTTCCTGAGATTAGCGCGTTCAAACAGACAAACAAACAAACTCTTCAGCTTTATATAATAGTATAGATAATTTCCACTTCCCATATTATTATACAGCGTGATCTAAAACCCTTGTTCCCCAGATGACATTCGGGCTTGGGTTCGTGATCTTCCCGAACGACCCTGCGATGCGTCTTGGCATGTTCTTCACCGGGTGTGCGCCAGGCGGTGGCGCCTCCAACATCTGGACCTTCATCCTCGGGGGAAACCTTAACTTGTCACTCGCCATGACGTCTATATCCACGCTGGCGTCATTCCGTGAGTTTTATTGTTAATCTTACCAAACTGACTGGATTCAGTGTTATTATTATGTCTCAAAAAATAAAATCACAGCTTAGCAAAATTCTCGATATTCTCAGATTCATTTATTTATATGTTTCGCAGGTGATTTTTTTTTAAATAGTCCATTATTTCAAATCTCAGTTTAGTAAAAAATGTGTAGTCCTTTACTACAAACAGATTATTTCATTTTTATATTATAACCTTCGATCTCACAGTACTTGAAGAAGAATAAGACGATGAAAGTCCTTTATTCCTTCTCAGTTAAGGTTCTAAATAATAGTTAAAATCAGTGTTTCTAAACATGGGCGATAACGATAACGCCCCCCTGTGACGCCCGAGGCTTTCATTAGCCCGAATGATGGATTAGGCATTAGTAATAATGTCAGTTTTTAATCAGAAAAGTCGGTGGCGTATTTGTATTAAGGTACTACTGCAATGCTGGGGTCTCGGGTTCGATCCCCGGGTCGGGCAATGTGATATTGGATTTTTCTATTCAGAATCAGCCCGGAGTCTGAAATTTGTGTCCGATATGGTGATAGGCTCGCCCCCTATCCCATCATGGGACGTAATCGCACGGCGAAAAGTGGGTGCATTAGTTGCGCCTCTGCCTACCCCTTCGGGGACAAAAAGCGTGAGTGTATGTATGTACGTTAAGTCAGAAAAGGGATAAGAATCATATGACACACTCAGTGTATTCAAAATAAATGATATCGGGGGCGGTAGAAAATAATTGATTCTCAAGGGACGGAATAGACGAAATAAGGTTGAGAACCTATGGTTTAAATGAAACCTTTAATTTCCAGTGTTCATGCCCGCCTGGTTGTTCTCGCTGGGTCAAGTGATATTCCGTGATGCGAACATCGTGGTGCCGTACGTCCGTATCGCGACGTTTGTCATAGGACTCCTCGTGCCCCTCGGGATAGGGCTGGGCATGCAGAGATGGACCCCGAGATTAGCCGCCTTCATGGTCCGCATCCTGAAAGGGTTCTCGACAACCCTACTCCTGTTCATCATCATCTTCGCCATTATCACTAATCTGTATATATTCGAGCTGTTTACGTGGCAAGTAAGTCCCGAATTAAATGGTATAAGTACAAAATTTATTTACTTTCTGAAAAAAAAAAGCTGTGGTTTCACTTTAATTATGTACCCACAGAAATATTTTGTTATTTATTATTTTATTCTTTAGTTAAGGATATTTACGTCCATTTAATACTAGATAAAGATAGCTTTTCATAACTATATTCTTTCAAAAACATTCCAAAATACTGTCCAGAACTAAACACGGCGACGCCTAAGTAGACCCGGCGATGAGCAGACTTACCGTATTTATATTTATTATATTTTCAGATCATAGTGGCGGGCATGGGTATCCCGTGGCTGGGGTACCTCGCGGGGTACACGATGGCGATCCTGTTCAGGCAGCCGCATGCTGACGCGCTCGCCATATCCATCGAGACCGGTATCCAGAACACCGGTATCGCTATCTTCCTGCTCAGATACGCTCTGGGACAGCCTGAAGCTGACCTTACAACAGGTAACATATTACCTACTAGTTTTTGCCCGCGGCTCCGCCCGCGTGAATGAGTTTTCCCGGGATGAAAGTCCCGCTTTATATTTTCCCGGTATAAAAAGTAGCCTAAGTGTTAATCCAGGACATAATCTACGCGTGTGCAAAATTGCATCGAAATCCGTTCAGTAGTTTTTGCATGAAAGAGTAACAAACATCCATACATCCATACTTACAAACTTTCGCGTTTGTAATATTGATAGGATTCCTCACTTACAGTCTTACTTACCAACAGGTGACCAAGTCAGTCGTTTGCCCCCTTTACTATAAAAAAATATACTAATCTATAAATCTTTGGACAGAAAACAGGCCATAAAAATATATTACCAGAATCGTTATATACAATGTTAAAAAATCGTTGTTGCGTTATTAAATTTTTACCTGTGGTTTTCTCATTAACCATACACATCGCAATGTCCTTAAAATCCAGGAAGGGGCTAAGATACAGCAGATACTTTTTTTGTATCGAGTTTAAAATTTATTAACTCGATTGATACTAGGGTACGAATACTAAAATAATCGATTGTAATTCTAGTGGTGCCTGTATCGTGCGCCATCATGACTCCAGTGCCGATGACGGCGATCTACATCTACCAAAGGATTAAGGCTTGGTGAGTGTACATACCTATATTTATTGAAGTGCTTAAAAACGTTTTTTTTGCTATAGGATAATGCCGACATGGTACGAAATGAATTCAGTGTACTATGTAGGCGACATACATTCGCTTGGGTTTACCAGTCTGAAGTTAGGAACTTAAACACCGTCTCCGAATTTAACAACGTTTTACATTTTTTAAGTGTTCGGAAAAATTATAATTGGACACACATAGCTACTACCATTATATCTTCAAATTGATAACTAAATATCGGATAAAAAGGGAGCATGTACTTGATCGTGTATCATCAGCTCATACTTCGTCGTGAAAGTACGAGGACGGAATTTATTTATACAGCTATAACATGATCAAATCAGCACTTATAATCAGAAATTTTCCTAACGGCAACAAAGTCACAAAAATATCCAATTCCATAATTAAGTCAATAATCCTAGATAGTGTAGTGATAATGTGACAAATGACATGATCTTGTGTTGCATGTATGAATTATCAATTATTTTGGAGTAATTTCTTAGGGGAATAACTTGTGAGAGGCCTTTCTCCTATGGGGATATGAATGTCTCCGTGGGATAAGGGGCTTAAAAATAAGAGTTTTAATATATTTAGCTTGTGCTTGAATTTTATTGCAGGCATTGTCTATTTTTTGTTTTGATATATGCATGTGCAAGGTTTTTTTACGATTTTGACAGCTTGAGCAAGCTGGATAGTGTTGCTACATGCCAGTTGTTTTGTCCTGAAAAAAAAAACAAATAACTGATGGTTTGAGAACAGTGTGGGCGTTAATCATGGATAAAAAAATAATCATGTTTTTTTTATTTTTTTTTCATAAAATAATTACGCCATCAACATCATTCGCATACCGTTATGTCGGGTCAGTGCGGGAGGTATGTCAAAGTGTTTTTATCATAAATTGGGTTCGGTGGCGGTTTTCGATTTCCGTTCATATCATCATGAATGAATGTTAAGCATTATTTTTGCATGTGATCTGAGTCTTTTATTTTTTTAGATATTTATGAGGTGTAATAAAAGTTTAAACTAGAAAGAAAAGATGGTATTGATTAATTTTGTAAGTAAGGAAATAATATCGACGGTGTCGATCCTAGTGCCGACAACATAAATGGAACACAACATTGTTGTTATCAGTGATATTAATTATTTATCATCATCGATCATCGCTTAGAAATAAAAAAGATACGGTTATCATTCGATTAAGGATTAAGAAATGCCTCGTTCGATTGCATACAATAAAACTATTATTAAATAATTTCTATGTTGCGATGCAGATATAAATGTGTTGTTAAAGTTACTGTGATTGATTTTTGTAATATAATAATGTAGTAGGGATGAAAAAAGACTTTAAATCAGACTCATCAAACTCTATAGTCTATGCTTAATGCTTGTTCGATCTTTGTTGGCTTTGGGATCTTTTTTATTAGTTATGGTTGGCAGCGATTACAGGTATTGCACAGGTGATGTGGCTACATCTTTTAATGATATATAGTGTTTTAAAAATGCTATGTATTATAAGAAAAAATAAAGATTGAATAGTTAATTATTTAGTTTAGGAAATGTATGTGCAGCTGTTTTACGATTCTATGCCAGGTTGCACATAAATCGATGTATTTTAATTTATTTCGTAAACTATAACAAATATGAATTAATAAAAAGCAATATTTGTTGTATTAAACCACAAATAACGTTCTTTGTTCAGTTCTAAATATATTATTATCTATAACCTTCTTAAACTTTCCTTTTTATATTCGTTCTTATTTTATAAAGTAGTGTGTGCTTTATATGCAAAGTACAAAGTACTTATAAAGGACACACCGATTCTAAATTTACAACAACCTTATGTTCTCTGAATTTCAGCTCTCTCACGCTATTATTGTAACAACTTACTCAATTTAAGTCAATGTTGTACAGTTTCAATATCCCTTTCTATGCACTAACAAACTAACACAAATTTCATTTCCTTGTGTCTAACATTTTACGTACGTGTTAATACCACTTTGTAAGTAACAATAGTTGTGAAACCGTTTATAGCGATTTTATTAATCAATGAATATTTTTAAAATAATCGATATCGATGATTTTTATATCGAAAAAGATTCAATTTATAGAAAGCGCTGTATTGTAATTACTTACTTTTAACTATGTTTTGATTAGCCAGTTAAAAGTATTATAAAACTTTAAATGAAAAGTTGGCGTGTGGCTAATGAGGATTAATGTACTGAATGCTCATATTAAATAGATAATTTTTTCTATAAAATTTCGTTATAAACGGTTTGAATCCTGTGCATGCACTTATGTTAGTTATTCTTAAGCCCTTATTTGATCTAATCAACAGTAAAACTGTAACTTATATAACTTAGAATTTTCAAATATAACCAATGTTTATTCAAAAAGACTTAGGTACATTTTTTTCAAATTCTTTTATTCAAAATTTTAGCTGAGAATATTAAAGTCACTAAGATTAATAATAAACACCACTACATTAAAAAAATCCAACACCATATAATAATAAGAAAATGTGTGTTGCAGTATTGTCAACAGAGGAAAGCACGAGAAAATCGTCGAAGAAACAAACACCCCCGTATCAGAGACGGTCGAGCCGCGAGTCTCCGTCATCTCAGCCCTTGATGCCAACGGGGCAAAGTAGCCCCGTTTAGACAAACATAATATAAACAGCATTAACCTGTTAAAAGTATCACTTCCTGGCCAACCGCCGTTATCAATAAACGATCCAATCGCTTTTTCAATCCATCGCTAAACCAATTTAGCGATGGATTGAAAAAGCGAACTGTTCTAATTGGTCCAAACCAATTAGAACAGTTATTGAACAAATAACTTATTTTGATTGGTTTATTCTCGAGATCGCAATCGAAGTTTGAAATTTGAATCGTTGATTGAAAAAGGCCGTGTATAATTAAGGATAAAAACAATATTGTTAAGTTAGATCTCTTGCGACCATGTTTTTGTAAAAGGAACTTTATATGTTTTTAAAAAAGGGGCGTGGCCTAAATTTTTATCCCCTACGATTGATCGTTCAAAATGTTTTTTGTCGTTAGAGATCTACGCTAATGCTGTTTATCAACGATTATATATAAGGGGACACTATATTATGCAAGATCTGTTATCAAATGTCTACACTCAATTATTAAAATGAAACTGATGAATTTATGAAAATTTTAACATACAATAAGCATTATTTATACAATGATATTACATTTTATGATCAATATATTCAAATATTGAATAATTTTATCTTTAAAAATGCTAAGGAAAAATGTTCAATAAACGTAAAGGTTTTAACCAAGTACCAATATTTCAATTAAACACGCATCCAGTAAAAGGGAAGCAGCTAGCAATGGAGATAAGTTTTCTATCCCTAGACCAGGGATGGCAAACTTTTATTGTTAAACGTGCTTTTAATTGTGAAAAAAAAAGCTTATAACGTTCCATCCAGGCCTAGCGTTATCAATTTGGGCACCAATTCTCTGGGCCCTTTTTATAGTTCCCATATTTTTGTTCAGCCCCGGATCCAGTTTCAGAGGGCGCCAAAAGCATAATATAGTATGATTAAAAATAGAAATTTATTAAAGGGTCTTATTGTCCCATTCACGAAAAATGCCAACCATTATATGTTTGTGACTTGTTTTAAGTAAATTGTCTCAAACGCTGGAGAGAGAAAAAGTCGTAGATCCGGGGCTGTTTTTGTTGGCATACATTCGCGTACCAATAGTTCGCTACCCCTGCTCTAGAGAATGGAAAAATCTCCGACGCCAGTCCCTATATTTGTGACAATAATTCTAGCTAAGAGATCTTTTCTATTTTACCAACTTTGTACTATTCCATATACTGCATCTTTTATATTTTTTTATATTTTACGACTCATATACAGTCAGTAGACTTGTCAGATCTTGTATTTTTTAAAAAAACCTTTTTACCATATTTAGGAACAACATCATGGGGGTGCTTTGAAAACGAGTATACTTAAAATTATAAATTTGGTTTTTCATCGCCATTTTTCTGTACAGTTGAAAAGGTCGTGTGACATCATTTTAAGAAAAATATGCACATGTATTGTTATTATTAATATTTATTGAAATACAACGAATATTGTACAGAAAATGGTTAAAATTTTTGCATGGGCCTTCATATGTTTTGGCCATATGCATAAAGTCTGGCACAGATTATAAATCTTAAGTCAAGAGACACAGATAAGAAATAAGTAGCAAGAAATCAGTTTTAATCACTCCCTCCATACCATTATCCGTCTAATTGACTGGCGAAATTTATGTAATAATTTATATTGTTACTCTTAACGTTTATAATCTGTTCTGGCCGTTGTTAAATTTGAAAATGTCATTTCATTGGCTGTATTTCACCTATAAAATGTTCTGTCTATATTTGCAGTAGATTTTGGGGTAAAGGGTTTATTCATTTGATAATGTATTTCAATTAGTCTTGCGTGTCTTAGTACCGATTTTAATAGGAAAATGATCTTCAATACATTTTGTGTTAAATTTATGTCTGCTTGGCTTCTCACTTAAGTGCTGGATGCTGTATTTTTTATTGAATTAGCTAAAAGGTTGTTAAATAACTTTCTATAAATTTAAAGTACCGTAGGGGTTATTAACATTAGGTTTGATATCAGAATGAATAACTGAATTGGTATTTTTGCTTGTTCCTTGGTACTTATAGACCTATTTTGAGACAGTATGTCTGAGGTGACAGCACTCAGTTGGAAGCCCATATTTTTGCTTTTTTCCATTAGAACTTAGTTACCAGACGAACAGTTTTCACATGACTGGTTTTATAGGTGAAACAGATGTGAAGCGGTTGTCATGACAGTCGCACAAATGTTTGAACGAGATCAGTATTTTATTCATAAATAAACTGTTATAGTTTGAATATGCAATACATTTTGTATGGACTGTACTTTCTGTGTTTTATTCAATGCCCCATAGGTGTCTTATATGATGTGGATTATATATAGAGGATGGACTTTGTGCCTCCATTTCAGCTGTGAAGTGCTGAGATGAGTGAAGTGAATGAAGGTAGAAATGGTGAGATAAAGTGCTACGTATAGTGATTCTGCTATTCTGATTGGCTCATTTCACAAGGTCAGAATAGTCACTAATCTATACATATAATAAAGCAGTAGAACCGGTGTGTCTGTACATTTAAAGAAATGTGATAAAAAGAAATGGGGTGACTAAAGAAGAGTAATGGAACACAAATCAGCGATTTTTGTATTTCTTTTCTGTCTGTTTTTCTGTTTGTTGGTTAATGCACATCTCTAAAATTACTGAACGGATTTCGATAAAATTTGGCACACGGGCAGATCATGTCCGTGTTAACACATTGGCTACTTTTTATCCCGAGAAAATAAAAAGTGGGACTTTTATTCTGGAAAAGCCTTCCACGCGGGCGAAGCCACGAGCAAAAGCTAGTCACTATATAAAAAAGACATGTTAGCCGCTTAGTTCCTCCATCTCTTTCTCTAAAACTAAAAAGTGGTTTTGCCGGTAATACTCAGTCCAGTCTCTATGTCTGAGAATAATACTCCTTGGCACATTTATAAAAAAAAATAACCTCATAATAAAAGCATTCGATTTTCAAAATACTGTCACTGTCACTTCAACAACATCAACACCACCAAATATTACTGCACAATCCAATATGTCTGAAATATAAACCAAAAAATAAATATGTAAACAGCAGGACCTACCATCTCCCACCACCTGCATAACTCTCTGAATAGCTAGCTTTCAAAATGGGTAAGCCTAAATTAGATCCGCCAACAAACAACTTTCCATACAAAATATCAAAGAGATTGAACATGTTGAGCGTCCCAAAAAAACGTATATTAGATACGGGAGAAGGGATGCCAGCCTACACGCCTCGAGGGATTCGGAAGTCAGCGCTATATAGTCATATTAGTGATAGAGTTAACGACGCTTCCTACCCCTATTTACGGTAAGATGGTCCTGTGTATTATTCATTCTTATGACATGGATTTATAGAATAGGGTATTTGTCCATGTTTGATTTTATGCATTATTTTGTATGTAACAGCAAATAATACGAAAAAGAAGTCCTTCTATGCAAACAGTATTAAAATTGGTTAACAAATGAGGCAGTAATTTTAATTCAATATTTGCCATGTGTAGGAGTGGGCGCGTGGTAGGGATATCTATCCATCTGTTTCTTTCCCACGCATCGCAGTTCCCGATGACTTCCCGTGCCTATATTTCGGCTACAGTTTGTTTCTTGACGACTTCCCCTTCTACCGAATTACAAAGGCTTATAACTTGTTGATTTTTACCGGATTTCAATGATTATTTCTGTGTTAGAATTTATATGACGTTAATGTTTTATAAAGGTAAAAAATAAAATGAGTAAATTTACCACATTATTACAATTTTATTATTCAGTAAGTTTTATGGCGATTCCTTCTGTGCTTTGTTGTAGTCATATTGTTTTTTCTACTGAGGGGATATTTTTAAATAATAAAAGTCGTATAATTTCAGACGGTTTCTGATATTGAAGAAAGCGTATAAAAACATGTTTAGCAAAAATCGTTTAGAACGGATAGACCATATGATAGAAGCTGCCAACGCCACCTGTTATTCAAAACTCGCAAACTGCGTGATTGATCTTAAAAAACAGGACACGAAGGAAGTTAAGAAGAAGAAGGGATGGTCCGAATCCGAATGGAAGAAACATATGGATTATATTAGCCAAATATCCAGCCCGAAGAAGGACTTCAAACCACCACCGCTAAGAGTAGGCAATTTTTATAACGTGATCAATCGAATACTTACGGAACATACAACTCTCGGTCGATAGTAACCGCCTACCCATAAAAAATAGCAACTCTACCCATAACTGAATTATAAAGCAATGTAGGGCACTATACTGTGGGTTTGATTCTACGATATTTTATAGTACTTACCTCCTTATAAAGACACTTCCTATAAATTGTAATGATTAAAAACTGAAACTGAACTAGCTTCTGCGTTATGGCGGTAAAAACATGCAAATGAACCCTATCTGAGCCAAAAAAGCTATTGCATGTTGTCTCCAGCCTTTTTATATTATCAATTAAAATGCGTGTATTGATTATATTATTATTACTATAGGATAGTCATTTTAAAAGTAACATAATTTTTATAAAACCTTTTCATTTACCAACAGAGAGGCAAATGTAAGCCAATAGATGACTTATTACCGAGGATAAACCAAATTTGTTTCTTCCCAACGTTCAAGCTTTACAAGAGATTAAGCCAGGATGCTGGATACAGGAATCCAGTGAAGGTATATTCTCATTAAAACTTTTTAGTTTTAAACGTTATATTACATTGATACCTCAAACCTTTCTGCTTCCATAATCCTTAAAATGGTTTGTCTACTTGAGATCTCGTAGGATGTCTTCAAATTGGTTTGGTTTAACAGTTATAAATTCACTATTTTTAAATCCATTATAAGCTACTTTATATAATAAATTGTTTCTGTTTTTATTTGTAGGTGGCGCCCAAAGCGCTGACATACGTAATATCAGACAGAGTGAAGAAGCTAGCCACTCCGAGAGCTATACCGCAATCGGACGGCTTTTAAACCAAAACTAACATTTTCATTCATATTGAACGTCTTTCTCAATGCTGTTATACCAGATACCACAATAAAGATATAGTATTTTAATATGTTTAGGGTAGTGTGAAAAGTAGTAACAATAATTTTGGGAAGTCCAAAGCAAGAAAGTGTGGATTTCTAACAATTTTTTTAGAAATCGAACAGTGGGCTTAGAATGTGACAAAAAAACACGTCACGACTCCGTTTCGCCTTATTGGGATTGGTGGAGAGACTAACACTTGACTGACGTATTGGTCTCTCGATCAATCACAAACATCAAAATTAAACGACATCGTTTTACGAGTTGCGTCTTTGTGTCACATTCTAAGCCCACAGGTTGGAAAATATATAAACCGAAAATGAATACTATTTAACATAGTGCCCAGAATTATTGTTGTATTTAGTTTGGTTAAGTTAAACAAAATGTGTTTAGACGCATTGAGAGAATGTTTAATACTGAATCCAAACAGCCAATCAAAATAAAAACAGTAATCAACAATTTAATTGTTTTATTGTGTATTTACAGTTTACACTGGTAACTACGTAAAATAAATACTGAGTGTTGAATTTGTCCTATGATTTGCAGATCACGTTTTTAAAATAATAAATAAATCTTATAATATGCTCGGTGAGTTTGTCTAGACGAGGCTGCTGATGACGGCGTGGGTGAAATCTTTGGTGGTGGACTGGCCGCCCAGGTCCTTCGTCCTCACTCTACCATCTGTCAAGACTCTGGAAACAGATTGAGATACAATTTTACAAGATTTACATTTATTGTTTAATTTTTTCATTACACTACACTGCAAGGGAAACAAATAACTTGATAAAACGCCAAATGGAGAGCGCAACGTGAGATTGTTTCCATTTCCGTTTTACTACATTTCACAATCATCTCCATCTAGAGTTTGCGCTAGGCAGCCCCAGCCACCTTGATAACTTCATTAGGTATAATCTTTGATTAATTACACACCTAGACAGAGACTGAACATTTCAAACGCGTCGAAAAAAGAGTGGCAAACTGTTCCCCAGTAAATGAGATCGAGTGAAATTTGTTTTTTTGCTGTTTTTCATACGCATGCTCATGCCTTTTATCCCCGAAGGGGTAGGCAGAGGCGCAACTAGTGCACCCACTTTTCGCCGTGCGTATTCCGTCCCATGATGTGATAGGGGGCGAGCCTATCGCCATACCGGGCACAAATTCCAGACTCCGGGCTGATACTGAATAGAAAAAACCCAATATCACTTTGCCCGACCCGGGGATCGAACCCGAGACCTAAGACTTGCAGTCGTACCGTAATACAACTACGCCACCGAGGCAGTCAGTTCAGTCAGTTTTTCATGAATATAATTATCTCCCCATTTTAATAGAAACCATGTAATAATAACTGGTATCATTATTCGCGCACACGAGGATACGCAGAATGATGCAGCGATAGCGTATGACAAAGCTGTCACGCATACTAGCTTAAAAAAAGTTGTCCTGTTTGTTTTAGTTTTATTGCAGCGCGTCACTATCTGTATATAAATAATCAAAGGGTATAATACTCAATCACATTTCACTTAATCGTGCAAATCAATACTAACTTGTTGATTGCGTTCTTGATCATCTTGGAGTAAGAGTGAAGGTTGACGTGGGCCAGCAGGTTGGCCGAGCAGAGCAGCATGGCGGTCGGGTTGGCGATGTTCTTGCCCACGGCGCCGGAGAAAATGTGACGAGCACCCTGGAAACCAATCAAAATTAAATATTTTGCTGTTTGTTGTTAATTTCCATAATGACTTTATCAAGACGACTTGATAAAGGTCGCAGGAACACGCTGGATGCAGGCCGCTTTTGACAGGTCCGTCTGGAAATCTTTAGGGAAGGCCTATGTTCAGCAGTGGACGTCATGTGGCTGATGATGATGATCTTATTCTCTAATTAAAGCCATCTATTATTCGAGAATGGCGCTATGACCATATGAGCTAGAATTTCCTTAGCAATATAGAACAATAGTGAGTATGTATCGATATTTTCAGATTAATTGTTATTCGATTGAGCGATACATTATGTAAAGCAGATTGAAAGATTTGTGATTTTTTTTCCTGAATTAAACTTATTTAAAGAAGTTCTCGTTGAATCAATGATTTAGACCTACTTTTTGGGCATCGATAATTTGTATTGAAATTTAGGATCGATAGTTCATTACTTAGCTGTGCAGCAATATTAATTATTTTTCCTAATCCATGGGCAAGTAATTCGGCATTCCTAAACTATCATCTGCTTTTAACCTGTTCGAACACAGCGCACTCGGCGCTATAGGAAGCGCCCGCGACGACGCCCGCGCCGCCCACCAGCCCGCTGGCGAGGTTGTCCACGATGTTGCCGTACAGGTTCGGCGTCACCATCACGTCGAACTGTTTCGGGTTCGACACCATCTGCATGGTGCAGTTGTCGACGATCATCTTCTCGAACTGGATACGCGGGTACAGCTTGGCCATCTGCAAAAAACATACATACATAGTACAAACACTCACGCCCTTTATCCCCAACGGGGTAGGCAGAGGCGCAACTAGTGCACCCACTTTTCGCCATGCATATTCCGTCCCATGTGATACGAGGGCGCGTCTATTGCCATATCGGGCACAAATTCCAGACTCCGGGCTGATACTGAGTAGAAAAACCCAATACCACTTGGCTCAACCTGGGGAGCGAACCCGAGACCACAGCATTGCAGTCGTACCGTAAATCGTAATACAAATACACCACCAAGGCAGTCTGCTATCTCTATTATGGTTTGGCTATCGTTATTTTATGCATTGAACCTTTGCAGACTTTCTTTTATCCACATAAGACAGGTATGTCTATCGACTGATGGCAGCGCCTTATTGTTTAAAAATCGATAGCTCTAGAGAACTTATAAGTATATTGCTGATCATTAAGACAAGACAGGTTAAAAAATAGCATGTTTTGATTAACCTCTAGCGATTTCACTGGCCTAGCATAATACAATAGAAAAGTTATCATGGCAACATAGTCATGTCTTTTTTCTTATGATGGCACTTCTTACTTGTATAATGAACGCAAATGCCACAAACAAAAAAGGCTGCAAAGATTTGTTACCACTTAAAATTATTTGTCGTCCTTTTTTTTCGCGGAAAAACGCCTTTTTCTCTACCACCACTGGGGGGTGAGTTTCCACTCATATCAACAAACATAACCATTCCTGGTTATGTTTGTTTCACCGATCTTACGGCCCAAATCGACACTCGGGAGTATAGCATCATCCGAGCAAGCATTGGACCGAGTCCCTAAACAATATGGACACTATTTTTTATTTTTTATTGCAATTGAATGACGAGACGAGCATGCCGTTCGCCTGATGGTAAGCGATACGACCACCCATAAACAGTAGCACAAACACTAACGGATTAAAATAAATTAAATAAAATTAAAATATATATTAAAATAAAATAAACTATCCCAAAAGGCCACTATAGCTAAAGGTCGATACTAACCTCCTCACAGCTGCGCAAGAACAGTCCATCTCCGAGCTTCATGATGTTAGCCTTGTGTACGGCGGTGACCTTCTTGCGGCCCATCTTCACGGCATAATCGAACGCGAACTTCGCGATACGCTCCGATTTAGCTGCGGTGATGATTTTCAGACACTCCACCACACCTACAACATTTAAGTTACATTAGCAAGTCTTCAATACGCATACGCACTTACTCACGCCTTTTATCCCCGAAGGGGTAGGCAGAGGCGCAACTAGTGCCCACAGTTTTCACCGTGCGTATTCCGTTCCATGATGTGATAGGGGCGAGCCTATCGCCATATCGGGCACAAATTCCAGACTCCGGGCTGATACTGAATAGAAAAATCCAATATCACTGCCCGACCCGGGGATCGAACCCGAGACCTCAGCATTGCAGTTGTACCGTAATACAACTACGCCACCGAGGCGGTCTTCAATAAACTTAAGAAATTTATTTATAGTTGTTGCTAAAAGCTACAAAATTAGCAATACAGTCGGCAAAGTTCGAATAAAGTTCCCACATTTTTTTTAACACTGATTTAGGATTTGGTCTCCTAATATCGTTACTATTAGTCATATATAGGATATTCTTTTTCAATTTGAACATAGCGGAGTCATATAAATCGGACACAATATATTTTTATGGAGAATGTAACTCAAAGCCTTAAAAGAAAATTTCTATGACCCTCAAAATTCTAGTAAAAAAGAAATTGCGAGTTCAAGCTATGGATATTTTCTATCTCGATATAGAAAACGATCAAATAGCCTATACTCTAGAATTATAGTACCTACCCTAACCTAACCTATCCAGTTGCAATCAGCCCTTTATTATATACTGCCCACTGAGCACGGGCCTCCTCTCCTACTGAGAAGGGTTAGGCCTTAGTCTACCACTCTGGCCTAGTGCGGGTTGGCAGACTTCACATACCTTAGAGATTCTTATGCAGAATTCTCAGGTATGTAAGGTTTCCTCTCGATGTTAACCCATCCAGTTAATCTATTTAAACCCTCACCAGGTACGGACTCATGCTCCAAGGCAGAGTATTCTCCCTCAGTTTGCTCTCGGATGATGATGCAGTCGACATCATTGTGGCGGCACCTCACGTTCGGCAGTGACTTTACGTGCACAACGTTCGCGTATAGGTCCAGGGCATTACGCAGCTTCATGTTCAGGGTCTGGAGCTCGCCCGTGTGGGAGAAGTCGGGCGTAGCTAGAATACCCTGACGGAAAAGTATGGTTGAAATCTGCGAGTTTGATCCGGTATGTAAACGACAAGCAACATGTTATATAAGTAATTCTCATTTTCTTTTCTCATTTTTGTAACAGTTTTGTCGTAAACATTGTTTATCAAGATCGGCGTTAAGTAGAAACCTAATTGTAACTATTTACTGTAAATGTTGAAGCATCATTTGTATATATTGAAACAAATGTGAACGGAAAATAAAATAAAATAAATAAAATTAGCAGCAGTCGCTGCAAAATTCGCTGTGGGCGACCTCCCTAAAACCTCCCACAGTAAAATATTTACAAGTTTGTTGATTATCGTCATTCCTCAATATTATGTAGTCATATAAAAAATATGCCAATAAAACAGTACCTACTGATACACTCTTATATTCTATCGTTACACATAGAGGCAAATTGAGTACAATATTGGATATTTACCTTAATGCAGATCTTGTTCCTGGCGATGGAGTTGACGACATCCTCCAGCGGCGCGCTGAGCGTCGGGTTCACTTCAGAGAAGAAGAACGGTTCGAAGTCCACAGGGATGCCGGCCGCCTGCAAAATAAAAAAATAAAGTGTGCTGAACAAAGCACAACGTTGACCGTCCGGCGACAAAATAGGTCGACATTGTTAAGATTGCGTATCGAACTCGGATGACTGGTTCGACACTTTGCGAGGTGGCGTGATATGAGAGGCCTATACAGTTTATGCAATAGCGGGAGCGTCCACTTTGTGGATGATTATTGGTTGGGTAAGAATAAAATGTTGCTACCTATCTCCTTTAGCAATAAATCATAATAATATAATTACACATAATAATATATAATTAACAAACTAAAAAGAATCGATTATTCAAATACAAACAGTTTCAAATTTAATTTTTAATTGATTACTACTGATTCTTACCTTAAATACTTCTTGTACCGAGTAAACCATCTCAGGGCCGACACCATCTCCAGGTATGAGGGTGCACTTGATACGACCCTCCTTCGTGGCATTGGGTTGCTAAAACACATGCAAAGTGCATATTATAGCTTATGCTATAGTATTTATGTTCAAAATTAATCGTAATACAGTATGGTGTCCAAACAAATTAGATTTTATAGACCACATCCATCATAAAGTTTTAAAAGATTTCAACTTTCTACAATACAAAAAGAACATAAAGACTAACAATTATAGAGAATATAAGTTTTCTGTTTCGTTTTTTGTAAGGTTTATTTCTTCTTGGCGATTTGCCTAGCCGTGGTACATTTCGCTTACCATATAAAAGTCTGAAATATTGAAATGTTTTTCACTATTGAGAAGATATTAACAAAATACATAATATACATAGTAAATTATTAACTGATATAAAACAGCTCACATACGATTTGATTATTAAACTAATACTACTTTGGAAACAACTTTTTTTACATTTAACACCTAAATCAAGAATGGAGAAAGATGAAGGTAAAACAATGTTTCCAAACAAGGACATACATAGATAAAACAATAAATATAAATATGTATATGACATCTATTACATTGTTTAACAAAGTCCTTGCGTTATGCAGCCTAATGGGGCCCAGGGAGTGCAAATTTGAACTTTATAACTAGCAAAACGCAATGTACCATTCATTGATAGCAGCTGGTGTCAGCAACGGGTAAAATAAAATCAAAGATTTTTATTGCATAAGGCCATGGTAAATAAATACGTACAGTTATTTAAAAGATTACACAAAAATATCTTGGGAATCTTACCTGTAAAAAAATTATGAAATAAAACGACATACAAGTACATAGTTACAAGTTAAACAATGCATTTGGACAACACAAGGGCTATATAACACACACAAGGCATGCTATGGCTCTCATAGATAAATGTGTAATGGTATCCCACACAACATGTAAAAATATCAACCATCCTATTCAATGTAAAACATTAAACACATTTTACTCATTAAAATCAATATTTTTCCCATATATGGTGAAATAGATCTATTTAAATGTACCCATCTTAAACCCATGCAATATGAAAATGAGTAAAACTTGTTTAAATTTCACTTATACTTGTGCAAATAATAAAGCAACAATTGTTACAGATGCATACAATTTTGAAAACTGAATTAACTTGAATTGAATATTTTTTTTGGAATAAGAATATATTTTCTATTCTGAAGTAACTGCTAATTTTGTACTACAATTCTAATTAATTTTTACTTTTACAAATTACAATATTCCATTAATTTTTACATCCAAAAACAAAATACTATAAAAATGGTTATAAAC
The DNA here is from genome assembly GCA_947568825.1 of Sphinx pinastri. Lineage (NCBI taxonomy): Eukaryota > Metazoa > Arthropoda > Insecta > Lepidoptera > Sphingidae > Sphinx > Sphinx pinastri. The sequence continues at coordinate 13,771,495 of OX387624.1, read as the reverse complement.
ATACGGACCATCAAAGTAAACAGCATAGATAAATAGGTGTCATGCACTTAAAAAACAGCTTACGGACTTATTGGAAGACCAACACGTAGGCCCTGATACAACTCAAAAATAAATAAATAAAATTAACAATGTTTACAGTAACAAAAATAAGACTTGAGACTTCTTGCCAATGCATTAAGTAATGTACAAAATTTGGTGCCAATAATAAGACTATAATACATAGCAAAACAATTTTGAATACATTTTGAATATGATTTTGCAGGCCATGAAACAAACTTTTAATTGGATCTGTTTTGATAATTTTTTGGAGTGGATTATAAAAAGAGCTTCTTACTTCTTATCTTACTAATATTATAAATGTGAAAGTTAGTGAAAATGTTTGGAACACAGAAACAACCAAATGGATTTGGATGAAATTTGGCACAAGGGTACGTCCTGGATTAACACATACGCTACTTTTTATCCTGGTAATTTGATTCTATGGGAAAAAATGAATATTTTGAACCTGATTCTTTAAGTAGATGGTGCTGGCGTTGTACTGTGTTTAAGGGACTTTTGTAGCGGGAAAGGCTTTCCATGTGGGCGAAGCCGCAAGCAACACCTAGTAAATTTACAAAAACCCCCACTATGGGAGATTTTTTGTGCAACTCAAAGCATTTACTTTTGTGAGACAATATAACTATAATCATAAATCAAATCAGTGTTGTAATAACTTGCCCTATTCCTAGCCTCTCTTTGACTCATGATTTGTGTATCTATAGCAGTGGAGTAGCTTGCGATAGAGGGGCCCTATATCAAAATTTTGTTGGCCTTCCAGCTCCAGATTTATAGTTTCCTTAAGTATAGGCCATTCAGTTTGTGTGTTTCTCTGAACTTTTGGGTGACTGCTTAAGTTTAGCATATGGGCTAAGAGGGGCCCCTTGAGCCTGGGGGCCCCGTATCATGGATACGGCTGATAAACCGGTAGCTACGCCTCTAATCTATAGCCACTGTATGATTACACAATTGGTACATATTTATACCAATTGAACATAAATAGACACTCTTAACCATAGTTGTTGTAGGTTAAGGAAAAAAATTTGTGAGTGCAATATTTTACAATTTGCTTCATGGCCTGCATAGTATATCAGGGATACTTGCTATTAGTAGACAGTTAGTAATCTCACCATGGCGCCGAATGGTGCAAAACGTACATTTTTTTCACAGTTTACCGAACTTGTATGGACGCCTTTGCCAACATGTTGAGATCCCTGGAAATAATAATCATCTTTGTAAGCTTATATCAAGTGCTTGAGTTACACAAATTTATCCATCCACCTGTGCTCATCACATTGCAATAGTAATTCTAAGCAAAATACTTTTGCTGCCATGTTACAGGAATAATAAATTAATTTTAAAAATTTAATCCCGGGCAAATAATTTGTAGCAAATTTATTTTAATATTTTCTGTAAAATCTTACAAAATTCACAAAAATATTTATATATGGATGTTTTTTTTTCAATATTCAGTGTCTAATCTACTGGATATGTGATCACTTCTGTGGTAAAAAAAAATATGCGTAGATTATTTTTTAAAACAATCACGTGTCTTTATAAGGAAATTGTAGAACTGATTACTGAGTGCGAACCAGCTGTCATAATGTTCTTGATCAATATGTGTATTTGAAATAAGTTTTTATATACGCGTCATATTACGTGAGAGCAATCATTGTTAAAGGATTTGTTTAATACGCAATAATGTTCCCTGTTCTGATAAATTAATGCATAGATTCTAACGGCATACACATAAAGATACCACGCAAATTTTAAAACAAAATCTATACAGTCTTACCAAGTACCATTGTTACGAAACACAATTTACACGTTTTTATAAAAAATATTGATAATTATAACACAATACCTGAACAAGGGCACGGAAAACATTTCTGCTAATAAGGGACATCTTAATTTTTATACGAAAAACCTTTTAAAAGGTTATTTTTCTTTAAAATTATTTTTGGACCGCCTTTGCCCTGCAAAGACGTAACCTTCGATGATTCCGTTTCACGTAATATTAATAATGTGTCAAATTACGACAGACTTTAATATTTATAAACTATTATATTGAATTGTAAATTGTACTTGTGACAGGATAAGAATCGATAGATTATAATTATTTTACAATTATTCCAATTTCATCTGTTTGGAAATAAAAGTCCAAACTCGCTATTATAGAATTTAAAGAAGGGAACTAAAGTTATTGTGTAAAACGAAATACTTGCCTGTATATTGTCCTGTAATTTATGTAAATCTCTTCGCATAAATTTGAGAAATGTAAAAGGCATATTTAGCTGAAGATAGTTTTTATCCAGTCAAATATCCCGTCAGCCGTTAGAAAGATTTTTTCTCATTTTCGACATATCCAAATCCGCTAGATATGACGGAAAATCTGTTAAGTTGGCAACCCTGGCTGGCCGTCATGTCAATCCATAAATCTACACTAGCGCCACAATGTCGTAAAAGTGAATTTATCGAACCAATGCGGAGGGTGCCCGAATTGATTTTACGTCAGCCTTCAAGGCATTGTCACGGCGCAACATTTGAACTTGGTGTTCAGATAAAATCGGTGAATTGTCGAAAATGTGGAGTAAAACTGTTAGTGATTAGACATTTGTAGTTACATTTACAACTTTTATTAATTGTGAAACGAAGAATACTTATTTTAATTATTTTCTTTACAAAGGTAAGGCATAATTTATAACAGGTTCATTAAAAATTATATTAATTCCAATGAATATTTTCTATGTGCGTTAATCTCTATTTTTAATTTATATTTATCTTCTATCATATAGGAATACAGTACATTTCGCGAGCTATACAATACAATGATTTAAGTACTTATTATGTTGAAAATATTGATTTAAATTCAGTACCTACACATTTGTGTAACGTTTGAATATTTTGCTGTAGTTCCATTACCTATAATAAGACTTCGATAAGAGGGCGTGGGTCACTGTTATTCGATACCGGTGACCCATCATGTAATTATAAATTCTACTTATTATTTCATTTTGTTTGTTTTTTAGTGAGATACTTAATTGCGGCGGACTAATTGCATGTAGTATTTTCATATGATAATCAAGCACCAAATAAAATATTATTGCAACCTTGCTAATATTATTTCAGTGCATTAGGCATTCTTGTTATCTTAGATAATAGTCATGTTTCATACGTGACAGTTTATATTTCCTGCGATTTAATGAAATGCAGGTAACTTATTCCCCGAAATAGACATAGGAATAACAAGATCGCGTTGATAAACTCAACTGATATCAATAACTAGCTTTTGCGCGCGGCTCTGCCCGCGTGGGAAAGTTTTTCCGGGATAAAAAGCTTATAGCACTCAGGAGTAATGTAGCTTCCTATTAGTGAAAGAATTTTCAAAATCGGTCCAGTAGTTCCTGAGATTAGCGCGTTCAAACAAACAAACAAACAAACTCTTCAGCTTTATAATATTAATAAAAAGTATAAAGTATACATTCCTAATTTACGTCTAGTATAGATTTTTTTTCTTGGAATAATAAAGGTGATTGAAAAAATAATACAAGTATTAGTAACATTACGTGACGGATAGGTAAGGCCCGCAAAAAAACAGTAATATTTTCGAACAGAACATTATCATTATCCCTTAGGTCCAGATACATAAGTATCTTAATACTTCCGGATTGTTTTTTTATACTGGCTTGGCAAAATAACCGCACTGTACAGTCAGCAGCATAAGTATCTGAACAAAATCAAATTTTCAAATCGCCTATATACGCGTTAAGTTAAACTGTAATTTTTTTTCTTCGTTTGAAGTGAAGTAAATCTGCTTTATTTTATTTTTTTGAAGAGATAAAAAAAGATTAGTAAGAACACAAAAGAAAATAGGCAATTTGAAATTTTTTATTCGTTCAGCTACTTATTCTGCTGACTGTACCTGATGGTAAGCAGAGAGAGGTCCAGATAGAGTCTACACTGACGAGCGATGATTATACCTCGTCAGTGGACACAATTATGCCGGCCTGTTTGAACCGGATATACACAGGCTGATCCCGGAACGCGGCACAGTTACGTGGGCCACTAAGGGCGAGTTTTAAAACCTTATGTACATTGTACGGTGGTCGCTATCCGGGAGGATACAATATATAGCCTACCACCAGCTATACCATACCAGCCCTGTATTATATACTGCCCACTGCTGAGCACGGGCGTCCTCTACTACAGGGAGGGGTTAGGCCTTAGTCCACCACGCTGGCCTAGTGCGGGTTGGCCACCAGCTATATCTGGAGTCTATTATTAATGTAACATTTATTAGGTCTATAAATTCTTAGCTCTTACCGCATAACATAAATATGTCTATGCGTATTACCGATAAGTAAGATTATTTTCCGATTTAATGATTTTGTTAAGCATGAGAGATTTGCAGGATGATTAAATTTTTTTATTAAGTATTAGGTACCTACCTTTTATAGGTAGATATATAGGTAAAGCTACTCACAATATTAAATTATCCCCCAAATAGTTTAAATAAAACAACCATTATGTAGGAACCTTTATGAAAAACTAGCATTGCCCGCGTGGAAAAGTTTCCCGGAATAAAAAGTAGCCTATGGCACTCAGGAGTAATGTAGCTTCCTATTAGTGAAAGAATTTTCAAAATCGGTCCAGTAGTTCCTGAGGTTAGCGCGTTCAAACAAACAAACAAACTCTTCAGCTTTATATATTAGTATAGATTGAAACACCAATACTGATAATGCGAATAGCAAAGTAATCTCGTTTTCAACACGCCTTTTTGCGATTAGATGAAAATTTGATATCAACTGTTTCTTTTTGTCTTAAAAACGTGAGTAATTTAAAATTATCATTTACTACTCCTTACATCTTCTTCAGCCTTTGGAAGTCCACTGCTGAACATAGGCCTCCCCCAAAGATTTCCAGACCTTACATCATTTGCTCGTAATAACAACTCTAACAATTAACAATTTTATTTTGATTTTTTAATATTTTATTTATTAACACTTTGTACAAATGTAAAGTACAGGCGGACTTAATGCCTAAGGGCATTTTCTACCAGTCGACCTTAAGGTGGTGCAGAGAGACGGAGGCATAATATCTAGTTACCTACATTTAAAAGTCCGATAACTCGCTTTGTCCCTTTAAATTACACAAAGAATCGGTACCTAAGGAACATTCGGTACCAAATCAATAATATAGGTAGATTTATGATTGAACCCAGACAATTATTTAGGTACATAACTAGGAAAAAAAACTGATTTTAGAAATACCGTAGTCATTTGAGTCTTGCAAGGCTATATGTGGAAGAAGCACGGACTCAGGCAAAACGCACTACTACTTCGTTGTCTGCATTATAATGGATGCTAAGTGTTTGAACATTTAACAGTAGCAATAAGCAATAGACCTAATGGGTCACTCTCAAGAAAGTGGTAAAAGTAAGGTGTGTCGAATAGTTTTTGATTTAGGTTGAAGTTATTCGTTAATTAAAAGCAATTTTTGTAACTATGGAGACTATACATAGAGGCAATGTAATATTATGTATTTAAACGATATCAAATTCCACAAATAGATTTCGTAGCCGCTGCTTCTCCTTAGCCTGTCGTGTCCAAAGGCAGTGGCGTAACTATATCATCTGAGGCCCGTGGCAAGTTCAGTGTATGGGGCCCCAGTAAAATTGTCACGTTCACGGGCGTAGCTATAGGTTAGCTTTCACATAGGACCCCAGTAAAATAAGTCACGTATACACCGCCCCCGTCCTCCCCTCGTCGTCAATCATCCAATCATCAATTTTATGTTATATCTGAGCTCGCGGCCTTTCGGGTCGGGGCGGCCAGGGGTCCCTTCGGGCTGGGGCCCGTGGCATTCTGCCACCTCAGCCACCCTATAGTTACGCCACTGTCCAAAGGCCACTAGTCACACTGTGATCTCAAATAAATAAATCGTGTCTAAAAATTATGATTAAAAATATTTAATGTTTTTTTTGCAATTGAATGACGAGACGAGTATGCCGCTCGACTGACGGTAAGCGATACGACCGCCCATAAATAGTAGCACCGTATAGAAATTTGAATTAAAAATCACAGCATGGCACTCCTCTGCGCTCGTCACTCCGAGACATAAGATGTTAAATCTCATAATGGCCATCGCTCAATAATTATGCTGGCCAGAATTCCCTACAAACCAGAACACAGTGCATGCGCACTATTATTTGGCGGGAGACATAGACATTGCGGAGTCACCTTCCCAGACGGGCGCTCGCAAACGAGAGATCTTCCACCAGATAAACTTTCCTGACTCACGCCTCTGTGTTGTGGAATAGCCCTCGTGCTGTTCTTGTACTCGGTCCGAGACGATGGCGTTGTTATACAAGCACATAGTCAATGTGGCACTGCTCGAGGGACCAGTACCCACAGCTCGGGTCACGATCGAATCGCATTAAAGGTCCTTCATAGTTCACAAACGCTAACCAAAGTGGCAAGTTATAATTCTCCGTTTTTATATTACTTGCCGGAGCGTATGAATATGGTCTGTTATTATAACTTTTTCGGAATCCGGCTTGTTCGAGAGGCTGGAAGTTGAATCTAACCCGAGCAACCTAAAATAACGTAGCCTAAAATCTAAAAGAACTATACTCTCATTTTTGTCTAGTCACAGTATAATAACAGTCTGTACAGGCATTAAGATATAGATACTCAAATAAATGCATCACATCACGCAAGTCTTTAAAAAATGTGTGCACATGCCAAGGTAAATATCTAAGTGCTTAAAAATTAATCCCTTTGATTCAATATAGGTCACTCGTAACACCAGTGTAAAATGACAATATTATTTTTATTTGTACGTTAATTAAAAATAATCAGCATCAGTTCTCGGAGATTTGTAACGACACAATGCAAATAATTCATTATCTTACACATAGATAAAAGTTGCTAACGTCGCCTGACGCCTGGCGAAGAGTAATAAATCATATTTTATCACATTACACACGCTCTTAGGAAAACCCTTTAATTAAAAATAAGATTCTATTTTTATTTATAACTTAAGGAAACTTTTATTCACTTCCACCATTCATGAAAACTGAATTGATCTGTCCATACAATACTATCTGCTAGGACGTAGGTAATTGTACCGATTCTACCGAATATGCTATATGTTTGTTGAAATGAAATGAAATAATTTATTCGAACCCATAAAATGTTATACATTATTTAGATTCCGTCAATATTAACTCTACCACCAGTTCGGAACGCAGTTCTCACTAGAGAAGAACGGGCAAGAAACTCTAGTATTGTTGTATTTCATACACCTTTCGACCGAATACAGAAATTAGACAGAATGTAGCCATTGCATAATAATTTCAGCTAAGTATGTAGATATATAATTTAGACTGAATTATAATTAATAATTGTCTGTTAGTAATTTGGAACCTCTACCTGGGCATAAACATCGTTGAAGTACTTTGGCTTGTAGTACAAAATTTTCAGTGATAGTATTACATAAATAACTCCTCAAATCACAACTGATATCACTGCCATACGATATTTATTGCCATGTAACAATTCTGCATACTGTGACGTATTAATCATAAGATTAAAAAAATGCTTTGATTAGATTAAAAAATAAAATCGCTGCTTTGAATTTTCATATTGCTGCTGCCTGTTCAGGCAGTTGAAAGTGTTCATACACATTCGAAAAGATTCTGTAACTCTATCATCATTTTTAAATACCGTAGTTTCTAAAGAAATCTTCTATTTCAGGTAGGTAGTAATTTCCGATATTTGCATTATTTTGTAGATTTTTGGTAGCAGTAGATTTAGGGACTTAGTTTCGCCTCTGAAAGTATTTTAATTTCTTTTCAAATTTTGCCAGTACCTTATGGTACTGGCGAAATTTGGAATTATATTCCTAACGAGAATCTATCTACATGCTTGCCAACATTTCTTAAGCCCACTCACTATGATTAAATTACAAAATCGAGACTTGTACGTACCTACTACCTACTATTTAGGTACACCTACAGGCTTGTCTTATTATCGTACTTACTATCCCAAGTTCTAACTCTAGCAACTAAATGATTATTACAATACTATCGACACCATGTTATCACTAGTTTGTTAATTATTATCCGAGATTATTACAACGAACCTTGAAACCCTTGCTCCCTGATAACAAGGCCCTTGGATCGCATACCATTATCACAAAACTGTTATCCAAAGTAAACAAACATTTTTGATGGTTTTTTACCACACAGACATGACAAATGATGGAAGATAATGTATAGTTTTTGTTTTTTGTTAGTAGATAACAATTTTTCGTTCGTCACAATTTTTTTGGTATCGGGAGAGGGCTGAGTATTGAAAAATTCACTGACATTATGTAATTAAATCGAAAAACTACTGCCTCACATTGTTTTTTTAAGACTTTCATTCTATTTGAATTCTATATCGACACACAAGCTATTACCTACATAGTTTCATACGCAAATATTGGTATGAAATCTGAATGAGCATGAAGGAAATTTCATTCTCTCCAAATCTCACAATCTCGCGCACTCAGGGTAATGATATTATCAAAATAAATTACAAATTCTTCAAATATTCACATCCATAGTACACACTATGAATAATGTACTACAATTTCTCCTATATCATTGTCGACAGTAAAGCAATAACAATGGCAGCGCCTATAGACCTGGACAAGCCTCGTTACGACCAGAGCACTTACGCCGGTCGCGCCAAGCATTTCCTGCAGCTTACCAACCCGCTCAATGTACTGGCATCTGATTCAGAGCTGGATGAAGCGCAGAAGATCGTAGCCGAGTTCAGGTGAGTACTCTTTAAAAATATATAGCTTCAGTTTTTTTAAATAAATCCTTAGTATCCATAGTTTCCTATCATTACATACCTATAGGTATTATAAATGCGAGCAAAAGGTATTTACTTTTATTTTAAAACTCTAGCTTTTGTTTATTTGATAGTTCTGTTAATTTTAAAACAAAACTAAATTTTACGTCAATGTTTTTCTTATGACTGCCATAGGACAGGCTTAGCCTAGCTTGGGAGTCATTGTAAAATAACCTCATTGTATAAAATGTTTCTATTTTTACAATGTATTTATTTCTTTTATAAATATTTATTTCTATGGATGTTTTGAAAAAGTAAATCAGTGTTAATATCTTTTTAAAGTCATTAGTACGTTACCCTCCAAAATTACACGCATTTTGCATTCTAAATATGCGTCTTATTTATTTGCATTTTTAATACATAAATACATGTAAATCGTTTCAAAATATTCGCAGTACGACGTCAACGGTCCAAGTTTGAAAACATACGGTTCAAATTGCAATAACAAGATAAACGTAGAAGTAATGTCAACAATAGTATATTATTCATGAAACACCATTTGGATATACTTATCTATATGTCATTGCACTGCACAAGTCACCCAGTGGCGTAGCGTGGATACTTGCCGCCCGGGGCGGACTTAAAATCTGTCACCCTGGGACATTAGATGATAAGTCTCATAATGCCCAGTAATTGCAATGGCTAACACGATTTCTAGGAAAACTCGCCGTTTACCACCTGGCTATAATGAAGAGAAGCTATGGCAGACAAAGTATTTGTACGACAGCGCGTTCCACCCCGACACGGGGGAGAAGATGTTCGTCCTCGGACGCATGGCTGCGCAGGCGCCTATGAACACCATCATCACTGGATGTGAGTATTTTAAGATCTCGCTACCCGTCCTAATATTTTTGGAGCTTGGTGTTTCGGTGTAGGTACGAGTTTTTACGGGTTGCATTTCAGGTACAATAGCCGTTTTTAAATAACGGTAGTCGCCGTAAGTAGGTCTGGCAATTTAATCTTATACGACCAAAAATCAATCCATCCCTTGTCTCCGTTTAATATTTTTTTGGTTTTGCATCCTCTACTGCCGATATACCGATTTTCTCTGCTTTCTCCCAAACATAGGTAAATCATCAAGGAAAACACGTATTTCATTTGTAATTAAACCAGATTATATAAAAGATTTCAAATCTTTTCTTTTTTTACGCAGGCATGATAACGTTCTACAAGACGAACCCGGCCATCATATTCTGGCAGTGGGTGAATCAGACGTTCAACGCTGTCGTAAATTACACCAACAGATCTGGCGATGCGCCGCTTTCTACAAAGTAAGTTTTGAACAGGATGAGAGGTGAAGAGAAGCACCGGGGTTTTGGGGGGGATCAATGCACAGCTTTAGGTCCATTGGCCAAATAAAAAAAATCATAATGATAGTCCTGATAATTCAATACAAGTATTTACATAGAATAGTCAATAGTGTATTGGAGTAGGTACAATATATAGCAGGGGCAGTCCTCGATACCTACGCCCATGGAGACACTTTGAAAGATGCTGTAATAGTAGGGGATGAGTAGGCTGTAAAATAAAAACGAAAGAGTTTTATAGAAACTGTATAGGGGATGAGTGCAAGAGAGTTTGCAGGAGCGAATGCAGACTCTCTTGCAGAGACAAGTATTTAGCCCATCAATAAGTTGAAGGATCGAAAACCTATAGTAGTTTCAGATTTACGGGACAATTCTTGTAGGCATGATTGTGATTCGTAATAAATTAATCGTTGCCTTGATCTAGAACAAATTCTTACACAATTTTTATTTATTCTTAGATATCAATGGCAAACTAATAATAGGCCTTTGAGATGCATTTGATCGAACAAATTACGATCAATGAGTATCTCCGTGGCCTTGAACGCACTTTATAAGTTCTAAGTCTAAACTTCTCAGCACAATTAATAGATGCATTACAGTTTAAATAGGTAGGTCAAGGACGCTAACCGATATAAAAAAAATTAAGCTCATAAATATGGTTCCTACTGTCATTAGATATGTCTTTGGAGAACTATTCCTGTTTTTGAATAAAAAATACGGTGTTTTTGTTCAAGGCTGTTATGATATTTAGGACAAGTGCGTTTTCCAGTTGTAGTGAACCATTGAATGGTAATAAAGAATGATTTATGGCCATATCTGGCTCGAAGGACCAATTTATATTTTTTAGATTTATAGTGTAGTTAAGGTCACTAATTCTATTTATGATGGCCTTGATAATTGAATATTGTATTTCAAAAGTATAACTACTTAATAAAGGTTCTTGTAATATATTTTATTATGTTTCAGGCAGTTGTTGGCATCGTATTGCGCAGCATGCGGAGGGGCACTGGGCACTGCCTTGTACTTGAACAGCAAAGTAAAGGTAAACTAATTATGTACATATTTTTTTAAAATTAACCTAGTATGCTTTGGCTTGCTTCAAAATCAATGTGTATGGTGTGTTATTCATATGTATGGCAGTTGCTACCTATTTGATATAAATGCAATTTCTGGAATTGTGGTTGTTAGTGAGCGATATTGACTTACGATCACTGACCAATGCCTTTAGCCATTCAACAGTAAGTTTGAAAGAAATCAGTTTAAAATTTCCTCCTATTGGAAAAAAAATAGGCTATCCTCTTACTGTTTTACCCGTCGATTACCCTACCAAACCAGTTATCGAAAGTAATCTATTTCAATATCAATATGAATATCAATATCGGCTCATCTACACATAATCGTGATGATGGTGTTATCTGTATTAGCGTTATCTATTTATACCTAGGGGCGGTAAAGTCAACACCGCACGTGACGTCACGTCGCAGTGGAGGTGTGTCGGTCTGTTTACACTGTATGACGTCTGTTTGTTAAACGTTAATGAATTTCCCTCTTGCGAAACATGTTTTGGAAAATAGTATTGATTTGTTTCGGTAGAAAATTGCTGTCACTTCTATGAGTGGACTTGGTTATTTTATAGCTTTAAAGCTGAGACGGAGCTTTTCTACAAACTAGGAATAACTAAAACGGATTTTACATTTATAGTCATTGTAGATTGGGGACTGTGGCTGGAGTTTATTCCAAGATAATACACTCGGAATACCATACCATACCAGCCTTGTATTCTATACTGCCCACTGCTGAGCACGGGTCTCCTCTACTACTGAGAGGGTTTTAGGCCTTAGTCCACCACGCTGGCCTAGTGCGGGTTGGCGGACTTCACATACCTTCGAAATTCAGAGAACTTCTCAGGTATGCAGGTTTCCTCACGATGTTTTCCTTCACCGTTAAAGCGAGCGATAATTCACAAAGAATACACACATAACTTTTTAGAAAAGTCAGAGGTGTGTGCCATGGGTTTTGAACCTGCGGACATTCGTCTCGGCAGTCCGTTCCACTCCCAACTAGGCTATCGCCGCTTCACACTCGGAATGTTTAATCCGAAAAAATATATTTGGTTCAATTTAGCTCAAAGGACTGCCTCGATGGCGTAGTTGAATTACGGTACGAATGCAATGCTGAGGTCTCGGGTTCGATCCCCGGGTCGGGCAGTGATATTGGACTTTTCTATTCAGTATCAGCTCGGAGTCTGGAATTTGCGCCCGATATGGCGATAGGCTCGCGCCCTCACTCTCACACTCATCACATCATGGGACGGAATACGCAAGGCGTAAAGTGGGTGCACTAGTTGCGCCTCTGCCTACCTCTTCGGGGATAAAAGGCGTGAGTATGCGCGCGTAGCTCAAAGGTCACCATTCCTAATACTATAGTTGAAGGTATTTAGAAGCTTTTGGCTCACCTACCTATAGAATGAAGTTAAATATTTCCCGAAGATGCTGTTGATGTTGCTCGGAAACAATATAAATTTCTAGTACTTAGTAGGTAAAAAACAAAACATTTTTGAATTAAATAGATTTGATAGTTCCTACTAGGAACTTCCTAGATAAAAATGAAACTACCAAAATTAATAATTATTATTTAATTAATTAGTCGGTATGGTTTAACCTGCAAAAATGTAGGTAATTGTGCCTTTGGCTTTTGAAAAATATCGTCATCATCATCATCATCAGCCACATTAAGTCCACTGTTGAACATAGGTCTCTCCTAAAGGTTTCCGGACGGACCTGTTGAAAGCGGCTATGTCGGTGACTTATGTTCTACGGATCTCTAAGAAAAATGCCTAATTTTTTTTACCTCACATTTTACACAAACGCACACACACACACACATTTTACATCACCTTATGGATGACAAACTTCCAAGGAACACCAGGAGACTAAAAAAAGATTACCACAGGACTTGCTCTAGTTCGGTAAATTATGAGGATTTGTCACTGGACGTGTACCTCGCATACCACTACAGATAGTATTATAAATATTGCCGAATGTCACCTAGACAAATTGCAATAAACACTTTAAAGAAAAAAAAATACAATTTTATCAAAGTGACAGTGTATTGTTATCTTCAAACCTTAATCTCTAGGTAATAAAATGTATTGCTAATAAATTATTTGTTTGTCCTTTTTACATTTTTACGACATACAATAACACATATCGTGTGGTCGTGATTCAACGATAATAAGCCATGAAGACTTGTCACTTGCATCATAATCATACAATAAACAAATAAGTCCACGCTTTGTTATCGATGAATGAACTAATAACCTTTTGTTCTGATGAAAACTTGATTATGGATAGAGTAGAAGTTTTTAATTGTCGATATTTAGCGTTTTTTTTTATTATGATTATGATTGTTCAGTGTAATTTATATAAGCTTTGTAACTGGTAATTCTGGGTTCGATCTCCAGTTCGGTTGGTTACTCAGTGAATGCACTAGTTGCACCTCTGCCTGTTCCGATAGAGATACAGGCGTGATCTTAATAATGAAATCGAATGTACGCCATTCTAGTTTCTAAATTATGTAGTTTCTAAATTTTGTGTTTGATTTGAAACAATATTTTAATATAAATTTTGTTGTGGTGGCCTTGAATATAATGGAATTTTAATGACTAATTTAAGGCACCTACATATCAATCTTAATTTCAAAAATAGTTTTTACTGAAATTACTTATATTTGTGTTGTAACGAATAACGACCCTGTAAGAACGTTTCGGGAATATTTAAAACTTTTAGTCACAAATTTTTAACGATACCTATACCATATGTTATATAGTATATACATATACGATACGTTACCCACCTAACTTGTTTTTTTTCTAGCGATTCGATCAGCTGATAAATGATGTGTTATAATTTTATTTACGCATAATAATTATGTATATGAATAATTCAGAACATGAAACCTATTTACGCGAGACTGGTGCCTTTCGCTGCCGTCTGCGGCGCTAACTTCATCAACATTCCAATGATGAGAAGCAAGTGAGTAAAAACCACCCTCAGGATTTTTTATTTCATTACTAATAAGTATTTATTTTTTATGATTATAATTGATAAGAATCTAGGGACCAGTTCCACGGGTTCCTGTTAAATAGAAATAAGACACAGGGCCGCATTCTAGTTATTCTTTGGTCCCTAACCCTCTAGCATAATATGTTATAAAGAATCCCGTTTTATTATAAATAAACAAACACGCCGGCATTATAGTGTCGATTGGCGAGAGATAACTATCTCTTATCAGTCGAGCCTCTATCCAGATAGAGTGTCGACTGATCGGAGTGGGGTTCAGACCCCTCTTCGATTATCATCAGGTCCAGTGGGGTCACTTTGCAGTGCACATAGAAAATCGAAAAAAATGCTAATTCCCACCTAATTTAATTTAGTGAGCTGATACACGGAACGCCAGTGTTCACACCCGACGGGCAACGCGTGGGCGAGTCCAAGACGGCGGCGCGCAGCGGCATCGCGCTCGTCTGCATATCCAGAGTGCTCATGGCCGTTCCCGGAATGAGTGAGTTCCAATGATTGTAACTTATGTTAGTATATTGATAGTGACAAAACTAAAAAAGAAACAACATGTATTTTAGCAGTCGTGCCAGTATTTTTTTAGTATCAATATGTTTTACATATTGAAATAATTTAATCATTGTTTTTTACCTTTGTTCCAAAATTTATTTACGTATCAAAAATGACAAAACTGGACACTGTATTACGTTAAATTAACATTAATTTATATTTATACTTAAACCTTTATGAAAAATGAGCGCCTAAATGACTACTTCATCAAAATTTCCAGCCATCACCCCAGTCATAACGAACTACGCGACGCGGCGCGGCATGTTCTGCCAATACCCGATGGCGGTGATCCCGTTCCAGCTGTTCCTGGTGGGCTTGTGCGTCACGTTCGCGACGCCGCTCTGCTGCGCGTTGTTCAGCCAGCAGGCGCAGATATCTATTGACAGACTTGAGGCCGACCTTAAAGTAAGAGGCTTTTTTTAAACATAGCTTATTTATTTGAATTAATCCAGAAAACTGTAATAACTGGTGCAAGTCTTATGTACTTTAAGATAGCCAAATGGCAAAAGAAACATGAATTGTTATATTTATTACATATGAATTGCTTTATTGGCGTATTTTTTTATGGGGTTTATTAATTTAAATTTTTATTTCCATACGCGATCAACAGTAACATAAATTATTATTTATATTTTCTTAATCTTAATTTTAATACTTACAGGAGGAAGTACAGAAGAAATATCCCAAGGTAACAGAGTTGACTTTCAACAAGGGTCTGTAAGTAAAGGAAGTCTCGGGTGTAGTTAACTTTACAATACACTTGAGTGCGGGTATGATAATGTAGGGCAAGCGCCATAAACCTTAGCACGAAAGTAAAAGCAATCATTATAATTCATAGGGGATTAACCCACCAGTACTAGACCGAATCCGGCCCTGTATAAATATGTAATAAACAGGGCTATTCAATGTATGAAATATGAATGCCCTACCTCCTCTTAGGGGACTTACCCACGTCAGTATCCAAATTCGGCCCTGTACAAACTTCCTCGCGACAGGGCTGCACTGTAACAAACTATTATTGTAGCTATCAGTAATTTTTTAGGCTTATTTTAATTCATTAACAAATAGTTTCAGACAAGTTAGGAAATAGAAGTCAAAATAAAACATATTACGTCTTCGTAGTTCGTACGTATTATTTGAATAAGCTTTTACTTATATGCAAAATATAAGGGCGCGCAACACAAACTAGCAATTTTTACATTTGTTTAAATGATATCCGAACATTTGTAGTGTTTATTTTAAGTTTTTATTGTTTTGTTATTGCAATTCATACGATGTTTTTGTCGTTTTATATGAATTTAATTCTTTATTTTAAATCAATTTTTAGCAATTTTATTTTAGAAATTTTATTAATTATTTTTATTTATATGTTTTTTTATTTACATAATAATGATCACGTTGATTTTGTATACGTATTAAGCTCATGGAACTCGAATTAAAAATACCCCATTTGTTTCTACATCTGATTGATATTTGTGTAGTTTAGAAAGCGAGTTAAATAACATTTCGAAGGCTTCATGAGTGGATTTGCTTCAATATTAGGTTGTGATACCCCTATGATCTGACTTTTGGACTCTGGGAGGCGATTCCTTCGGTTCGGCAATACATTCCACATTTTTACATTGTTTATACCTTGTCACATTCCCTGTATGGTTTGTGAATGATTGTCAATTTATGTATTGTGGCATTGTCACCATTTTGTAGTAAAAAAAATAATACATTCCTAAATAAATGTAAAATAGCGTCCTATGTTAATAATTAATGTGAACTTAGGCCAGTAAGAATAATGAAGATGTCAGCGTAAAAACGGTCTAACCAACATACCGGCACTGCCCATTTGACAGGTAGCTTTACGCGAATTTAGTACTTACAAACTTATATTAATGAGATAGCGTAAAGTTACTTTTCGATTAAATATAAAGGACATTGGTTAGGCTTTTACATTGAGAGTTGACGGTTACAAAGCATAGAAAATGGTGGCTCAGCCACGTATCAAAGACAATAATTAGTGAATTGTATGTTTGTGCTAAATGTATTCAGCTGTAGCATCAAATGCTGCAATTATTGTATGGAACAATGTACAAAATAAATATGTATGAACGTTTCAATCTTGATTTTATTTTATACCATACCACCACCCTGTATTATATACTGCCCACTGCTGAGCACGGGCCTCCTCTACAACTGAGAGGGTTTAAGCCTTAGTCCACCGCGCTGGTCTAGTGCGGGTTGGCAGACTTCACATACCTTCGACATTCAGAGAACTTCTCAGGTATGCAAGTTTCCTCATGATGTTTTCCTTCACCGTTAAAGCGAGCGATAATTCACAAAGAATACACACATAAATTTTTAGAAAAGTTAGTGGTGTGTGCCATGGGTTTGAACCTGCGGACATTCGTCTCGGCAGTCCGTTGCACTCCCAACTAGGCTATCGCCGCGATTTTATTTCATCATCATCATACCAGCCCTGTATTATATACTACTCACTGCTGAGCACGGGCCTCCTCTACTACTGAGAGGGTTTAGGCCTTAGTCCACCACGCTGGCCTAGTCACAGAACACTAATACTCTCACGAGGGCCTAGTGCGGGTTGGCAGACTTCACATACCCTCGAAATTCTTATGGAGAATTCTCAGGTATGTAGGTTTCCTCACGATGTTTTCCTTCACCGTTATAGCGAACGATAATTGATAAACAATACACACGTAACTTCGAAAAGTCAGAAGTGTGTGCCTTGGGTTTTGAACCTCCGGACATTGTCTCGGCAGACCGTTCCATTCCCAACTAGGCTATCGTCCACTTTATTTTACTTTCTCCTATATACTCTGAGCATGTCGCACTTTGAGTGGATGTGAGCTGCGGTATGAGATTATTATTCGTCTGTTGTAAGGTTAATAGGGTAGTGAACTTCTTTTTTAAATACACTTATCGAAAATGAATGCCATCCAAAAAGGCCGCATTGTTTCATCCGTGGTCAGGTAAAGTTAAGGCTCTTACCACACTGGCGAATTGCAAACGAATTCACAGCGAGGCGAAGGACTAAGTCAATTATGAAATGAAATAATTTATTCGAACCCATAAAATGTTATACATTATTTAGATTCCGTCAATATTAACTCTACCACCAGTTCGGAAAGCAGTTCTCACTAGAGAAGAACGGACAAGAAACTCTAGTGTTGCTCTTTTCAAAATCAGTTCAAGGTATAAAATACAATGCATTATGTAGAGAAAAAAAAATACAATTCAGTATTTGTTAAGTTTTGTTTAGAGCAGTTCATTTATATACTCGCAAAATAGGTAATAAATTTTTAAATTCCAACACTAGTGCATAACTATCTCAGGAATCATGTAATAATTTGATCTGAAATGTTCAAGATGTCGCTATTAATCTAAGTTCAAGATATACCCCTAATACTTAGATATAGTAAGCGAAAAGGGCAGACCAGTCCACACCAGCAGCACTCGTTCACGAGTATGACGCATGTGCCAGCCATCGGCCTCCTCAACCATATTACAGACATAGTGGCCGACACACCGGCCGGCACACGACGCCGCCGCAGGCACAGACAGTTAAGGAGTATGTCATACCCAAGCCGCTCACAGATGGAAACAAAGAAACTTTATTGAAACGAAAAACATGATTCCAAAGAAAATCATATGAAAAAATTTAATCCCAGGCTTTTTTATCCTCTATGTATTCTGAAATCTTGTAATAAGCTTTATTACATAACTTTCGCTTTAGTTGTTTGGAATTTACCAATGTTTAAACACTTAATTTCAGTGGGAACTTTGTTATAAAAATGTATACAGTAACCCTTAAAAGATTTGCTGATTTTTTGGAGCCTTGTTTTATGATTAACTAGATTATTTTTACTTCTAGTATTTAAGCCATGGATATCGCAAACTTTTGGAAAGTTTTCTATATTCTTATGTACGTACATTAAATTAGCGAATATAAATTGTGATGCTACTGTCATTATATTTGTTTCTTTGAATTTTTCTCTTAGTGAACATCTAGAGCTTAGGGAGTAGATAGATCTTATAGCTCGTTTTTGAAGAACAAATATAGTATTAATGTCAGCTGCTGCTGACATTAATAATGCTGTGGGGTGGTGCTCCACCCCACAGCAAAATTCCATAACTCATCGAACAATGAAAGTAAGCAAAATAGACCAATTTTGCTGTTTCAATGTCAGTTAATTGGCGTATCCTGCTCACTGCAAAAACTGCGGCGCTCAGCTTTTTAGCTTTTTAGCTAGTACAGATAGCCTTACAACCGTCGTTGTAATATTCTAATAGCGTGACTATTAAGTGGGAATTGGATACTTATAATTAATTACTATCGTATAAATAAGGGACGGCGTCAAGATAAAGGGAAACAGGCGACATAAATAAAAGCGTATATTTCAATTTTATAAAAAACGTTATGACTAATGCTTATTACATTAAGTTAAAGATACATATTTTAATAATTTCATTCACAAAAAGTAGACATTGAATAATTTACAGTGCGTTTAAAACATAACTTACAATGATCATTAAACATTATTGCCAGATAAATTTATAAGGGCACTATTTGAAAAATATTGGAAGAATGATTTTATTCAAATATTAGACTTCTGCTCGCGGCTCCGCCCGCGTGAAAAAGTTTTTCCGGGTAAAAATTAGCCTATAGTACTCAGAAGTAATGTAGCTTCCTATTAGAGAAAGAATTTTAAAAATCGGTCCAGTAGTTTTTGAGTTTATCCATTACAAACAAACAAACAATCAAATCTTTCCTCTTTATAATATTAGTATAGATAACTAAGAATAAAAAAGTAATCGTTTAGTAATAAAACAATTGATTTTCACCTTGAAGTATATTAATGTAACAACTGCCATTCTATTCTGTAACATCTCACTATGAAAGTAAAAAAATGATGCATGTTACTCGAAAGTCAAAGAATAAACTTATGAATTTCAAAGTACATTATTTTACATATTTAGCTTTCTATGTTTACTTCATATCTTTTATTCATATTACTTATTATTTGCTTTCAACAAAAAAAATTACATATTATAAAACGATTTGAAAAGGTACACTAAATGTAAACTTATAAAAAAATGTGTAAAATATCTTAAAATGTTATATTTTCAAGTTTCAGGTTTGCAGTTGCTACATTTTCAAAGTAGTTACTTCCATACAATGATAAAATGAAGTGCCAAATAACCTTTTTATGTAACGAAAAATCTATAAGCAATGGATTTTTATAAGCAATTTTTTTTGCACCTGCCTCTTTCCCTCTACACCACCCTAAGGTTGACTGGGAGAGAATGCCCATGGCATTAAGTCCGCCTGTATACCATGTGTACAAAGTGTAAATAAATAAAATAAATCGATCGATTAATAAAAAATCATTAAATACGGCACATTCAGCAACTACTATTTTATTCCAAAGGCCAAATTCATACTTCAAACACACCTAGATCCAAATAAATAGAATCACAACACAAAACCGTTACATATTACATACATACATAAATACACACATTTCGCTAGCTATGTTAGGTCCCATGTAATAGGGGGCGGGCCTATTGCCATTTACCGGGCACATTTGCAGACTCCGGGCTGATACTGAGTAGAAAAACCCAATATCAACATATTACTGGTGGTAGGTCTCTCATATGCAAGAGTCCGTCTGGGTGGGTACCACCGCAATGTCTATTTCTACCGCCAAGCAACAGTGTGCATGCACTGTTGTGTTTCGGTTTGAAGGACATTGTAGCAAGTGTAACTAAATAATGAGACTTAACATCTTATATCTCAGGGTGACGAGCGCAGTGGAATGCCACACAGTACTTTGTAACTCAAGGTGCTGTATGGTGTTTCTACTGTTTATGGGTGGTCGTATCGCTTACCATCAGGCGAACGGCATGCTCGTCTTGTCATTCAATGCAATAAAAACAAAAAAAATAATTACTTAGCAGGAATATTCAGTTTCCATTTACTCCAAGAATGCTACTGCTGTACACGCTACTTACCTACAATTATTTAAGGCGTTATTCGTCATAATTTAATTTCGAGGTAGTGTCAATGTGTAAGTTTGAAGAAGGAACAAGCTATTATGTGACTAACGTACAGTCACCCACATAAGTAGCTGAACAAATTCAAAACTTCAAACTGCCTATACACTTTAGTATTCCGTATTGAACATTTTTCATTCACAAAAATAAATTACTAGCGATTTACTTTACATCTCGCAAGAAAAAAAAGGTTTCAATTAATCTTAACGTGTACCATCAATTTGGAGTTTTGAATTTGTTCGGCTACTTTTGTGGGTGACTGTACACAAAAATAAGTTAAAATTAATAGTAAATTATAAAGGCGGTACAGTAAATAATTGACTTGATTGTATGGCGCCCAACGAACAAGAACGGCCTATATACAGACTTCAATTAAATATCCTCTCACATTGTTATTAATTGCCCTAATATAGTTCCCTAAGTTCGTGGGGACCAGTCGACTATCTAAATATTAAGTAAAATGTTGGTTAGGTGATTCTTGAGCTCATTGTCCCAAACTAGTTATATCTTCGTACAAACCCAAATCTATTTCAGTTTTACTCTATTTTTATCCCCTTAAGTATAAGTATATTAAGCTTAACCAAAGGTGGGAAGGCATACACATAACTTAATCTGTGCACACACTACTCATAGAATGAATAAAATATAATTGTCCTGATTGGCACAGCTAGCAAGACCTTACGAAATAATCAAGCAATCTAAATTTACATTCAGTAAATACACCCAATAAATGATCGTCGGATCAATGTGATTTGATTTATATACTGTTCACAATTACTCAAGTATTGATATATCTTCCTTCACAAAAACATATTTATACTGAAACGATTTTAAACACGGACGCAACCACACTAAGTCACAAAACAGATTCCAAAGGCGTCAATAATCACTATAATTGATGTACGCATTGAGGTAGTCCCCTTGAGTATCAAGCATTAATTTGTGTGGGGGCGGCAGACAGGGTGGGTTGGAGGTCACCGCGCTGACTGGTGCGCTGGTGCCTTCCAACTCCTTGCGTCGCTTCCTGTTCTTCTTAACCCAGGGGGCGTAAGGTATCTTGAGATGGACGGTCTGTATGTGAAGTTTGACGGCACTGCTTTGTGTGAAACGTCGGTTGCAGTGCTGACATTCGTAGCGTTTCTCACCAGTGTGCACCTGTAACATTAATTTGTTACTTTTTGTATATAAATCATGCTTTATAGAAGACTGGGAAGCACACGGTAATTAGTAATGGACTCGCCATTAGTGCCTGTTCTGACGAGTCGCATTTTACAAACTACAGTAGATCCAAACAGACGTGACATAATAGGGTAGTTGACTACTTTTTTTTAAATACATTTATCAGAAATTGATGTGTTCCAAAAATTAGAGGAAAACGAATTTTAAAAATACAAGCAATAATAAATAAGTTATAAAGTTTTGAAGTTTGGTGGAAGGGGCATCTGTCAGATAACGGAAACAGCAGAATGTGACGTAGCCGAGTGTCGCCAGCCATTACGCTGCGTGCGAGCGAAAGAGATGACGCGATATCCCCACTACGCCCCCACTTTTGCTCACTACAATATTTCAAATATGAATAACTGCTTTAGTTGTGAACCAATTTTGATTCTGATTTTACAGAATAATTTATTTTTCGTATTATTTTCTGTTACATATAAAATAATGTACAAAATCAAACATAGGAAACTACCCTATTCTGACGGTCGTCGAATTTTATTATATTTCTCTTACACAATACAATAAAAAAACTTATCGAGATAAGAAAGGCCAAAGAAAATTAGTGCATAAAAATGCCTGATGTAGAATTAAAATACACTTACAACAAGATGCCTATCTCTGTTGCTGGGCATGCTGAACCGCCTGTCGCAGTGCGGACACCCGTACGGCTTCTCGTTCGTGTGCGTGCGCATGTGCACCATCAGGTTTGCGTATTGCTGTAAAAATAATTGAAAGTGTGAATATAATACTTATTCTGCTTGCAAAAGAAAAGTCAAAGCATGGCTGTTGGGGCTCAACCACGATGAAACGGAAAGACTGATAATTTCACTCAATACCTAGCCTGAACTCCCACACCCACACGCACACACACACACACGCACGCGCACACACACACACACACACACCCACACATACACACACACACACACACACACACATATTTTATTGATATTTTCCCCTGCTTTTAAAGCCTCTATTACCCACACTCAAATTTAACAGTGATCAACTAATAACAATTGTTAATTATGGGTACTTTTTTTATGCCAGCAAAGATCATTCGATTACCCATCTCAGGCTCTTAAGATACAGGCTCGCCTAGTTTGAGAGTCAATGACCTTATACATATAAGTGTAACATGTCTTTGCCTAAGTAAATAAATAAATAAATAAAATAAAATAAAATAAATCCCTTATGTGAGATTGGGTAGTTCAGGCGTTTACCGCTAGATGTCGCGATTAGATGTATGCGATGTAAACTGGTGTTGCTGCTAAGTTTTTTGATCCCACTTCTCTTTATTTTTTAACTACATTTTTTTTTAACTGGTGTAGTATTTTAGAACGATAACTAACATTTATTCTCATTAATAGACATAGACTTCTGTGTGCTGTCTTGTCTTCTTGTCCCAAAAGTATTTTCATAATAATATGTATTCCAACTGACCCTGGTAGTGTGCCCGCAGACGTCGCACATGTACCGCTTGAGGTACTCGGTGCCGGGGTGCTCCGACTCGTAGTGTTTGCGCGCTTGCACATCGTTCACTAACACTTTGCCGCACTGGAAATATTACACGTTCAAATATTGGATATAAAAATAATAGACTGGAAGAAGCGGGCGGAGGGAAATGGTATATTTGAGGCAATTTGAAAATCCGACAACCAAGCCGACCTTAGAATGTGTAGCTCAATAGTATGGACGTGATTAACACATACATAGCATAGGCGTTTTTTTAATTGCTACTGAATGACGAGACGAACATACCGCTCGCCCGATAGTAAGCTATACGACCGCCCATAAACAGTAGTAACACAATACAGAACTTTTATGTACTGCGTGGCACTCCAATGCACTCCTCACCCTGAGATATGAGATGTTAAGTCTTGTAATGCTCAGTAATTGCTCTGGCTACAATGTCCTTCAAACCGGAACACAACAGTGCACGCACACTGCTGCCTGGCGGTACAAATAGACATTGCGATGGTACCTACCCAGGCGATCCCTCGCTATTGATAGACCTACCACCAGTAACGGGCGTGTTTTGTAGCCAATCGGCATACGATTTTAAGGGTCATAACACAAACCCATACAAATTGTTATATTTAATGAATGGTGTGGGATCTTCAGACAGACACTGTTGCTACTGTTTATGGGTGGTTGTATCGCTTACCATCAGGCGCACGACATGCTCGTCTCGTCATTCAATAAAATAAAAAAAATTTAACATAAAAAAAACACACACACGGTGGCTTCATGGCATTGGCCATGGATGTTACTACGCTGTACATACCACTTCGCAGTTGGTGGACGTGGTGAGTCCGTTGTTGAGTATGTCGGACCGAGCGCCGCCTATGCGCGGCCGCCCGCGTTTCTTTATATCGCTCTTGTCCAACTTCGACGCCAGCTCCAATTTGCGACTCGGTTTTATTGAACTGGAAATTTAATTTACTTGTAAAGTATTTACAAAGGTAACAATTAGTATCTCTTATAAAATACTTTTTATGGTTTTACAATATTAAAAATAACACATTCATAGTCATGACTTAATTATAAATTCCATCTTGTTACATTAACTTATCAATGTTTTGGTTCATTAACCGCCTATTACAATAAACAATCCATCAGTTAAAGTGAACGATATCATTATTAAACAATACAAACATAACTTCAAAAAGTCAGAGGTGTGTGCCTATGGTTATGATCCTACGCACATTCCGACCACTAGTCAATTCTTTTATTCTATGAATATTAGTGTTCGTTATTGAATAGAATATTTGCCAGATTACTAACAGGTTGGTGGATGCGTGTTTGTTGGAGCTGCCGAGATGCGTGGCGAAGGCGTGGTCGCTGAGGAACTGCACGGCACAGTCCGCGCAGTAGTACGGGTCCGACGGGTCCGTCGGCGCCGACTCGCTCTGTTCCCGCTCCTATAAAATACAATAAGGGACTAAAGAGTATATAACTAAAAAAAAATTGCTTAATTTTGCCTTTTTAACTACTCAGGGGTCGTCCATGTCACGTTAAGATGCAACACAACTGAGTCTGCGCCGGCATCGACGCGCGATCTAAGAAATCGATAAAATGATCGACTAAAGTAAAATGAATTATTAAAATATTACTTCAAAAAGAAAGTAATAACGCTACGTTACATCCATTAAGCACGTGATGTTTTTTAGCAACTTTTGTACCCCCTCCCTCCCACCCCCATGGTGATATGTAGTGAGGTTTTAGACTACCCCCAACAAAAGATCACGTGTATTTTTTTAATACAAAAAATCTTAATAATTTTACTATATTATCTTTAGTATACTTAATCTAATTTGAATCGCGCGAAAAAATAAATACACGTGATAATTGATATATCACTACACCCCCCCCCCCTTCTTGATTTTTTCCGAAACCCCTCCCCCCCTCTCCAGCCTCACGTGATTAATGGACGACCCCTTATTAATCGAGGACGGTTTTAACCGAATTACAAAAAAAAACGTATATTACAAGATTTATTCACATTCTATGAACTAGGAGAATAATGTTATTGTTAAAAAAAGAAAGCAACTTAAAGGTATCTATCTTGTTAAAAAAAAGCAAATTAACATTATTTGAGTTAAACTAGTTGCGCCTCTGCCTACCCCTTCGGGGATGAAAGGCGTGAGCATGCGTGCGTATGCGTTGAGTTAAAACTTATATAAATAATACTCACCTCAATACTGTGCGCAATCTGCTTATGACAATATAAACCATTCTCACTGACGAAACTGTGCCCACACAAATTGCATATATTTGTCGAAGGATGTTTTATTCTTATATGAGTCAGTCGGGTTGATAGTTTTCTGCAAAAGGAATAAAATTTGTCAAATAAGAATGAAACAAAGTATTGCATGAAAAGAATTGTACTTACTTAAATACTTTATCACAGTGAGGACAGGAATAGGTGACGTTTTTATGCCATCTGTAATGTGAATGGGCTTGACTCCTGAAAATTTAGTATCGATAACAACAAAACCAGTTTATTTATTATTTTCATGTTGATTATTTATACTTGTCAAGAAAATAATTTGTATTTTGTTATATAATTAATGTAAGTATATTTTATATAACTCAATATCGGGATGAGCAAGGTCACCTGATTATAAGCGTCTCACCTGCCTACAAAAAGTACCTAGTAGCTCCATCCCGATATTCCTACGAAGCTCTTCATACCCCAACACTGCCCTAGTCGCCATGAAACATTGCATTCTTATATACGAACATTGTTTGCAAACTGCTCCATAGCAGTACAAATAGACAACGCGGGATCATCACCTAGTAAATACAAGACATCAATACCTATTAACACAGAAGTAACTGCACAGCTGGCAGGAGTACTTGAAGAGATGCGTGATGTTCATATGCTTGTATAGCTTGCGGGAGTCGCGGAAGTAGAGCTTGCACATGTCGCACTGCACGTTACCCGCGTATGCCTGACAAACAAACTATTAGATTAAGAAACAATCATACGTAATAAAAAATACGAAAAGAAGTACGAATAAAAAGAAATTATCGAAAATTACTGCTTCAAAAAAATATCTGAATTGGTGGTTATTTGAAAATGCGCAGTCGAAATTATATTATCAAGAATTCTACTAATCTTACTTAATATTATAAATGTGATTGTAAGAATGGATGTATGTTTGTTGCTCTTTCACGCAAAAACTACTGAACGGATTTCGATGAAATTTGGCACACGGGTAGCTCATGTCCTGGATTAACACATAGGCTACTTTTTATCCCGAGAAAATATAAAGCGGGACTTTTATCCCGGAAAAACCTTTTTAACGTAGGTGGAGCCGCGGCGAAAATCTAGTGATTCATAATGCTTGACAACAATAAATAGTCCACAAAAAAAAAATGGGAACTTAATTAGAAAATGTTGTATTGGTAGTAACTAGCAACCTTTTTTATGAAACGGAATGACGAAAAACAAACATTGTTCATCTGAGAGTAAACACCTTTTTTTAACAGTAGTAACGCGATGAGCAAATTCCATTTACAATGTTTGTAATTGTAATTTACATAGCATATTACTAACCGGGTCATGTTTCTTCATATGTTTTTCATACGTCGCCGATTCTCTGAATCCCCTATAACACAACTCACATTTATACACAGAATCGATGTAATTCCTTGTTTTCTTTCTGTCCTTCACTAGTTGGTACTGTTCCTCTTGGCTGATCGGTGTGTATATTAGGAAGTCGTCTGGCAGTTTGTTCATTTTCCTGACAGGCCGTAGTGTTACGACTCCTTTTACTCGCTTGCCGCCTTTCCCGCTCAACCAGCTGGGACGCGATTCGTACCAATTCGCATTTTTCTTTTGTCCTTTTTGTAGATGACTCCATATGTAGTGTTGTTTTGCTGATATTCTGGAAATGTATAATTAAAATTTTAGTCTTTTATTTGTGCTCTTTTTTAATAAAGTCCTCCTTCATTTTACTCCACACTGTCTTTGGCTTTTGATGTAAGTATATTAAGCATGTATAAAACAAAAGCTTATTATACAACTATGATATCCACTGTTTATTAGAGTAGAAAGGAAAGCAAACAATAGTTTAACACCAAAACATTTACTTACCTATCAAAACTAACTTCTGGACACTTCCTACACACATACTTGTAAATATGTTTTTCAGTCATGTGTGTTTGCAATAGGAAATCGGTTTTATAATAATAATCACAAAGGTTACAGTGATAATTACCACTAGTGTGCTGAAAAAATCAATGTTACAAGATTTAGAAAATATAAAAATGTGAAATATAGTCATATCTTATGATAATAAACAAGGAAATATTTAAAGATATTACTAATTTAAATATTTTATTCATAAAACTGGATGTATGATTTTAAAACATAACAAGGTCAGGGTATAAATTTTAAGATTCTAAATCAGCAAAATAATTAATTGACATCATAATGATTCCTTACGTTTACGCTAATGTTAGACATTGAAATTAAACTATTATAACTATTAAAACCGCGATAAAATCCGTTATAATAGTTTAATTTCGGTAATTGACATCATATTAAATAACACACATTTTAAGACATTGGAATTTATATCTTACTTTATCATGCATACGGGAATGTACGTTCAGCCTTTCCTCATTGTGGTAACTCTTGTTACACACAGTACATCTATACTTCCCATTGCTGAAGAACTTATACACTTCCAATGCGGCTTTGGCTTCCTTCACCGAAATAGGATATATACTGGCATACTCCTCTTCAAGTTGCGAACCATCAACCTTACTATCAAGTTTACATGTCTCCATATTACCACTTTCCTTTTCATCACATTCATTATCATCATCATGGTTATCATCAAAATAATCATCACCAGCAACATCATCTGTGTTTGCCTGTTCCATGAATTGTTCTTCTTTAGCGAGTTCCTTATCAAACTTGTTACTGCATTCATCATCACTCTCAGTTTTTACGTTACTGTTCTCTGTTTCGTTACAAAATGTGTCTTGGTTTGTCAGAGTACCGTAATGAGCTATCGGTATTGCGTCTCCTGTAGTGATCATGAGCCTGTTGTGCCGCACCCATTGAAACTTCACATCTTCATAGTGAGTTTGTCTCAAATTTAAATATGACAGTGGTGGCATGATGCCCAATTCCTTTCTATTAAATAACTCTAAATGTGATTTGTTTATCTGTAAAGAAAACTAGATTTTTTATTGTGTAATTTTGAGTTTAGATATTCATCCTTAGCTCATAGACAGGGTTCCATAAGTTACATTCTATATTATTACAACTGTATGTATAATTTAGGATACAATTATTACTGATGTCCTTCCCATTCATTGGAAGCGTCTATAAATACTTGAAAATGTAACACTCCACCTCTTTACTCCTGTACAAAATTTCCTGCAAAGCATAATGTGCCCGTTGGCATTTATCTCGAAACTTAGCGGCCCGCCTCACAAGCGCCAAGCAAAACACACACAGAAACTCAGGCAGCCCGTTGCCCGCTTGTGTCTGAAACGGTAATACGTGATTACTTTAACATTGAACATATTACAACATTGATTTCATAACGTCCTTTGCGTAAACTTTATGGAATTTTGATGAAAATACAACGTACATGGAGGCCGGATACTAAATTATATTCATGCCTCAAATTACCACTATTCAAATTGTACAGTTTTGAATCAGTGCTGAAACACACCGTGCACGCTTTTAAATCCAACATTTTTTTATTGTTTACTCATACATTTCAGAATTTTTATTGAAATTATGGGATAAAAACATTGTTTCCAATGAACCATTCAGTTGACATTTATTGAATGGATGAAGGATTGTACGACAATCAATTACAACGGAGTGAATGGTACACAGACTATGCCTTCCACTGAAGCATGAATCATGATTCAACTTCCAAATAGGTAGGGTAGTACCTATATTTAAAGCTTTTTTCCTTAGAGCTTTTTTCATTCTAGAAAATGCAGTGGATTTTATATTTATTGCAGTACAGGATTTGCACAAGGATGGATTCGGGAGCACAATTTCTATATAAATACAAATCTATACTAATATTATAAAGAGGAAATATTTTATTGTTTTTTTGTTTGTAATGGATAAACTCAAAAACTACTGGACCGATTTTGAAAATTCTTTCACTAATAGGAAGCTACATTACTCCTGAGTGCTATAGACTAATTTTTATCCCGGAAAAACTTTATCACGCGGGCGGAGCCGCGAGCAGAAGTATAGTGTACAATATTTATCATTACTTATAGATTAAAATGATAATGGCAACTTTAAAATTTAGATCAATCATCAAAGCTACAGCGCCAAGTTTAAATTGTACGCATTGTTAAACAATATTTACATAAATTATACATTGCTAGTCTTAATTCCTTAAACAATCTAAAAAATCAAGTACCAACATTTTGGTGACTAAAATGAAAGCAATGCGATGCTCGAAACTTTCAATCCGCCACGAACATCGGTGCGACGTGCATATGTTACTTGAAACCGTAAGGTTAGCGCTCGTACTCAGTCGGGTGTTAGTATGAAACATGAGCTTTAATATTATTACATACATAATAATGTGTTTGAATTAAAAATCTCACAAAATAAAAACAGATTCTTATAGAAAAATAGTTATTTATTGAAACATACATATAACTTGGCACAATACAACAAATTATAAGTAATTTTTTAATGACACTATGCACTTTAATAAGACTTAATTTACGTGTATTCTTATAATTACTTAGTAAGTGGACTGTAAGGACAAGCATAAAAAAAACAATTTTTTCAATAGGCTTATGTTATTGATAACTAAAATCCATAAAATGATGGTCGGTAAAGTCTTCCTTAATAGTAACATTTTCAACTTCAGTTTCATTTGTTAAATCAATTTCTTTCATTTTCATTATTTGTTCTCTACTTTTCTTAGTTGAGTATTTTGCAGGAATATGTATGGAAGGTATTGAGGAAACAATTCTGGAGGTGGACAGTGAAGCAGATGCATTGGCTTGCCTTAGTTTAGCCTCTCTCATTGTATTCGCTAGGATAGTAGCTTCATTAGGTCCTTCATTAGAAAGTAACATGGGCCAAATAAATAAGGTTTGAAAACGTGCCATCAGCAAATTGAATTGATGACGCAAAGTTGAATTTCGTTTCATCAACAAATGGATGTGTACTCCGTCTTCAGATAGTGTGTTTGAGTCATTTGGTATTGCCATTAGAGCTCTGCATCCAGTTATTGTAGCATAATGCGGAGGTAATACAGTGTTTATTGTACCTAAGCTATTATTACCCCAAACATCTGGGGCTTGAGCATTTTGAAGGTTAGTAATATTATTATTTTTTGAGTAGCTCTTTAGCTTGCATAACCCGTTATCTTCTGAATCACCTAAGCCAGGGTAATTATCTGAGTAGTCACTGGCAGTGTAAGTGTCCTTGTCCAAATGAGCATTTAAAAAAATTAATACTTTACGTAAGTTTGTTATGTTAATATTACCACCAGGGATTTCTGGTTTCATTTGATTTTGTGCTTCCTCAGGTTGTTGATGTTCCATTTCTTTCATAAGCTCATTATATAACGTAGCAACAATTGCATCATCAATGTGTGTTTCGGGGGAATCTTCTGTGAGTTTACTATTTTTCTTCATATTAACTACAGTCTCCATTCTGTTCTTTAAGTTTTCAACAGCTTTGTTTAAACTTTCTGTTGGTTTTCCATGTGTTAGTCTTCGAGCAGCTCGGCGAGGTGCGTGGGCTAAATCCATATTGGGGTTTCGTCTCATCCACTTTAACAAAGTCATGTACCTACTTCTTATATGTACTCGATCTTTACCAGGAAAAAAATCTGATATACCAGAAAAGGTAACATTGCTATCTTGATTAGCCATAAGCTGAAGAAGTTTTTTGTCTTCCACTTCTGTCCAAACCATGGAGACAGTTACTTTGGTCAATGTTTGGTACCTGTTACGTACTTGAATGATTGACCTGCCGGGCAAAAATGCTAACATCTTTTGGAAATTTTCCCCATATTTGGCAGCACTATTTAAAATTACAGCATCTTCTTCTGGGAGAAATCTGCCCTTTCTATGCCCAATAAGTCTTAAATATTTATTGTAAATTTGCATTTTGGTACGGTTCTCCATGGATGCTGCAACTTTACCCCATGGTATGTAATTATCTTCTTTATAATAGTCGACCAGCCTACGTAGATATTCCACCTCTTCTTGAGACCATTTTTTCCCATTGAATTGGTTGGTCATGTTAGTTCGAAAATATACAAAACATTGGTAGCCAGTTCTTCCAGTGCCAAGCTTTTGGGCTATGTAATCCCAATCCTGCAAATTATTATCAGTGGCAATTCTTTGTAAAGCCACATGCTCAGTTTTGGTCCAGGCATTTTTATTTACACTAGGATGGAAGAATAATTTCCATAGCGATTCATATTCTTGAGCTACATGTCTACGGTTCAATTTGTTTGCTAATGCTTCCCAATCATATTCTCTGTCTAACGGCAATGCTATCTCATTCAATTGCTTTTCTTTTAACTTGCATATCTCCCTACTAATGCCTGCAATCAAAGTTTCAACCTTTTTGTCTTTCTTCATTTTGTTTTCACGGCGTATCTGGGACATCTTGGCATGGAGCTCATCTTTTCTAATCTTTTGTGACATGTTGTGTATTCCTGCAATGAACTGACTCTTGTCTCTGACTGTCCAGCCTGGTACTGATCCAACTTGAGAAAAATCATACATTTGGGACTTGGCCATGATAATAGTATCCTCATTGTCAGGTGCCGGAAAGTTGTATTTGTCTTTGAAATATGGTTTTCCGCAATAGAAGTACCTGAATGATTCGTGTTTTTCGTTCACCGTGCCCATTTCAGAGAGAGTTTTCAGTTTCTTCTGACATTCTGCCAGGCGATTTGTTAGTACGTGTTCAAGCCGTCGCAGTTTCTCGTCAGTTTCTTTGTTGAATGCGATAGCAATATCGATTTTGGCCAGCTGTTCTACAACGCCTGTTGCAGACCGAGACTTGGCAGGAGAGGCAGCGTGTAGGGACACCGCCGAGCTAGTCGACGGCTCATCAGCATTCAAAACTGCATTCAACTGGTTTAACTCCTCCAATTCTACTTCGGAATCCTCATCATTTTCAAAATCACTATCCATTGTCAAGATTTTTAACAATGCTTCGCTCCTAGCAGTCTATGCGGTTCACTCTGGTTTACCTATACAATATATATTGAGATAATAATCCACATTAATCTATAATTCTTTCAGCAAAAATCGAAAAGATCGAAAGAAAAATACAAAATAAAAAAAATTGACAATGAGACATTTTTTTTTTATTAATTTATTCATGTCCAGGGTTACAAGCAAACATACAAGTCCTTCAGACCAATGAATAAAGAAAGTAAGGAAGCAACGTAAATTGCATATATAATTTTTTCTTATACAAATATGAGGCAAACATGAAATTTTATGTCCAAAATATATCTATCTCATTTGTACACGGGTTAATATACGTAAGTAAAAAAATATCAATATAGGTCCATAAACTACAATTTTTGACATGTCACCATTTTAGGGTAAAAATACCATGCATATTTGTAAGTAGTTGATCTGTCAATCTTGTATCATACGGAGTGTGTTTTAAGTTTTACTGGGAACTGTGGCTGTGCTGAAGTGTTTCCATAGAAATTCTAAGGATATTTGAGCAAATTCTATTATGTCGAGGTGTTGCATCATAGGGTGCAATTCAAATTATTGCAAAAATGACGAAAGATTGCCATTTTTTATGTTAGTTTAAATTTTTCGCCTAATCAAGGCCGACTCGCGTCAGGCTACTGGCCGGTAAGGCCAAAAAAAAAAAAGCCTAATCAAGCTTATATTTAGTGAACATTACGTTTTGTGTCAGTAACTTGTATGTTAAATCACTGTTTCCGCCGTTACACGCAATGTGAAATGACTAATACCAAGTAAAATAAAATGAATAAGTATTTGTAATATTTACATAAAAACATAGTGTTGTTCCAACGTGCTGACTGCAGTAATGGTTGGAAGTTATCGATATAAAATTATGATTTTGTTTAATGAAATAAAACTACTTTGCGTATGTTTTCATTATGCTTTTCATGGCTTTGCTGCACTTCATTGTCATGGAACAAATTCAATTATCAATAATCGGGAAACGTCGGGATAAAAACTAAAACAAATTATCGCGAAAAATTCAACAATGTAGTTATATTTCAATACCAAACATTTGTGTGAAAGGAAACCATATCAATTTTGACTAATACTTTGATAATTAAATCAGTCATAATTAATTACCATAATATAAGTATCACGGTAAAAAACACACTGAACAAGTGTCAAAAAGTTTTTTTTGACAAAATTAAATATTATTGCGTTACGAATAAATCAATTTGATTAATACGAATTGTTTTATTTATCCTTAATATTTATACTAAATATTAATATAGGGCCACTCCGTGTTATCTTAAAATTACAGCCTATACACATGTATCAAAATAAAACTAAAATTGGCAGGTAATACGCTGGTATTTTCTAAAGGTAAATTGATGAATTTAAATGCAAAATAAATATACTGGCAAATAAGTATTTGTACTCCAAGGTAAGTAAGGTAGCTAGGACGGTAAAGTAATTCTTGTACGTTTGGTGCTCATACCAAATGCACATCCCTGCACCCCTTACCTTTATCTACTTTTTTTATTCTTGGTCCGCTACTGTTGCTAGACCGGAGGGTCGCCTATATAATAGGATATTCCGATGAAAATTGCCACCTAACCGTCCTTAATAAAAAATATCTACAACTACAATCATCGAAGCATCTTTACAAACTCGCATTTATATTGATTTTACAGTAAAATTAAATTAAATAATATAAATATTTAGATCGATATCGATATGCGTACTATTGTGATAAATAACAGTAACTACAACACTAAAATGTGGGCGGAGTCGACGCCATTTTATGAATGAATGAATGAATGAATGAATGAATGAATGAAAACTCTTTATTGCACACCACATTATACAAAAATTAAATAAATAAAAAATAGATTTAGAACTGAATCGTGCGACAATAGGCGGTCTTATCGCTAAAAAGCGATCTCTTCCAGACAACCTACACTGATTGTGAGAGATATATGAAGTGAAGAAAGGGGTGTATACATAACAATTACTATTACTAGACTTATCTAATATATTATTATACTTAAATACAATATATAAACTATAAGATTTAAAGTAATACAATTAATAATTTTATATTATTAATAAATATTATATATATATATATATATACGATATCACTTAATAGTTACTTAAAGAAAGATAGTGACTTTTCACTCGTTGTCTAAAAACGTATAGTGATGGAGCTTTCCTGATAGGTAAGGGCAATGAATTCCATAAGCGAACAGCCTGCACAGTAAAGGAACTGTCATAGAATGTGCTGTCATGCAGAGGAGTCTTGAGTTTTAGGTTTTCTGACGACCTTAAAGAATGGGAATGAGAGTTATGAAGAAAGTTAAAACGTTCTTTGAGATAATGGGGAGAGGAGGGATTAAACAAAATATTAAATAGAAGAGAAAGAATGTGAGTATTCCGACGGAAACGAATAGGGAGCCACTTGAGTTTAGAACGAAATTCAGAAATGTGATCATATTTGCGCAAGCCAAATATAAATCGTATACAAAAATTCTGGAGACGCTCAAGTTTATCAAGTTGAACTTGTGATAGGTCTAAGTAGCAGACGTCCGCGTAGTCAAACACAGAAAGCAGTAAAAATTGTGCTAGCGCAATCTTGGTAGCAGTTGGAAGAAAATTTCGAAGCCTGTTCAAAGATGCAGCTGAAGCAAAGAGCTTACGACTCACCGCTGCGAGCTGTGGGTCCCATGATAATCTGCGATCAAATATTACCCCCAAGTTTTTAACAGTCTCGCTGTAAGGGATTATGACCCCATCAAAAACTACTGGAGAGAGAATAGGCCAGTCGATTTTACTTACCAGACGAGAGCTTCCCATTATAATTACCTGGGTTTTGACCGGGTTAACTTTTAGGCCAAAGCGCTTACTCCAATCGGATATGGAAGATAAGTCTGAATTGACAATCGCAATGGCATTATTTAATTCAGATATCGGAGCCTGAGTATAAATTTGAAGGTCGTCTGCATAAAGGTGATAGGAACAGAAAAGATTTAGAGATATGGAGTTAATAAAGATAGCAAAGAGCAAAGGAGAGAGGACACCGCCTTGCGGTACGCCGGCTTGAGAATTACACCACGACGAAACGTTATCGTCAAGGCGAACCCTTTGCCTGCGACCATACAGGTAACTGCTAAACCAGTCGATTACCGACGGAGATATACCAATGGAACGGAGCAAGGCAAGAAGAATATCGAAGTCGACAGAATTAAAAGCATTACTGAAGTCCAGTAACGATAAAACAGTGAGCTGCCCTTTTTCCATTCCGAAACGAATATCATCAGTGATCTTGACTAGGGCAGTTACTGTACTGTGGCCGGGGCGGAAACCAGATTGATAGGAGTTTAAAAGGCAGTGTCTAGAGATAAAGGAATTAAGTTGGGAGTGGACAAGACGCTCAAGAACTTTAGAAAGAAAGGGAAGAATAGATATAGGACGGTATTCAGAAAAGTTATGAGGGTTAGGTTTTTTAGGAAGAGGAATGATTTGAGCGTCTTTCCAATTAGAGGGGAAAACTCCATTAAGAATGGAAAAGTTAAGAATGTGACAGATCGAGGGCAGAATGATATCCAAGATAGGTACTAGCATATTTCGGCTAATACCATCAACTCCGACTGCATTCGATGTCACGGAGTTAATGCTTTTCTTAACATCACAAGCGGTGAATTGTTTGAAAATAAAAGGAGAATAGCTGGGAACAGGTAAAGAATTGAGGTTGGTAATAGTATGGTTCTTAATTGAAGGATCTATATAGGAACAGGAAGAAAAGTGCAGATTAAGAAGATTAATGTCAAGACTAATGGATGGTGTGTTCAGTTTAGATTTGCCAATTCCCAAAGACCTGAGGAATTTCCAGACCTTAGCTGGGTCTTCTTCTTCAACCGAACTATGAATGTAGCGGCGATAAGCATCTCTACACACTCTATTGCAGCGGTTGCGTAGATTGACGTATTTAGTTTTAGTGTCATCATTAGGACGAGATTTATACTTCGATTTTGCAGCGGCTTTTTTATGCATTAAGCCCCGGATGTCCGTAGTAAGCCATGGTGCAGGGAGATGTTTCCGCTTGATAGCCCGTAACGGGGCATGGTAGTCATAAAGCTGTGTTATCAATGAATTGAAAATAGCAACTTTATTATCCATGGAGTCAGCTTCGACAACGGGCGACCAGTCAATGCTAACAGCATCACGACGAAAGGCATCTCTATCCATGCCAGCAAAATTACGCTGCAATACTATTTTTGGTTTGACTTTAGGCGGACGAATTTTGTAGGATAAAAACAGCAAGTCATGATACGAGAACTGATCAGCCGAATGTTGACCATGTTTCGCAACAAGCTGAGGAGAATTCACTAGCATGATGTCGAGAAGTGATGGCGTGGAATTGGGGAAATGGTGCGTAGAACTGAGTGGTAAAATATGCATATTGCAAGATTTTACCACAGTTTCCAACGAAAAGGATCGGTGACCCTTTTTTAAGAGACAAGTGTTGAAGTCACCCATGATAATAACATGATCATAAGAAGGGACTAGATTTTCTAGCATCTTTTCAAAAGAAGAAAAATAATTAATAAGTGCAGAAGGGCTATAGTAGACTCCGAGAAGAACTTTAGAATGTGACAGGGTAAGTTCGATGAAAAGATGCTCGCCGGCGTACGGAGGTGGCGGCTGTGGCGAAATGCTAACAACGGAAAAGGGAATATGAGCACGGAGATAAATAGCCACACCACCACCACCTTTGCCAGTGCGATCATTGCGGATGAGACGAAAGCCAGGAAGAGAGTAAGACGTTGAAGGAAGACATGGCTTGAGCCAAGTTTCGGAGACTAAAATAGCATGAATATTCTTGTGATTAAAGGAGGCCAACATATCAGAGAAATGAGCCGGAATACTCTGTGCATTAAAATGGACGAGGTTAAAATTATTAGGTACGTCAGAAAACTGACTCTCAAGAGACTCAGAAAGTGAGGGGATACTGTGAAAACTCTCATAATGAAAACTCTCTCTATATTGATTTTACAGTAAAATTAAATTAAATAATATAAATATTTAGATCGATATCGATATGCGTACTATTGTGATAAATAACAGTAACTACAACACTAAAATGTGGGCGGAGTCGACGCCATTTTAGAGTAATATTTGGCTTTAGGTCACGTGGTTTCACCTGATATCCTTACTTTCTCTAATCAAAGCATCAGACGCATACTTTGTAGTTTGCTGTTTTTTTTTTATCCTTAGCAGCGTTGCCAACTTAACGGATTTCCCGTCATATCTAACGGATAGAATTTTAGAATTTTCAGGGCTATTATTGACGAATAAATTTTTTTACGGATTGTTGACGGGAATATACAACGAAATCAGCGGATTTTCAAAAAACTTGTTGGCAACACTGATCCTTAGTAGTTCGTCGTATGATGTAGGCAACCAGGCATTTTCTGGAAATTGTAGTTTGTACTACTTCGTGGTCTCTTGAAAGCCGGCAAACGAAATATCTTGGAAAACAAACTAGAGAGATGTAACTACTATGACTGGCATTAGTGAAACTCACTGGAAAGATAGCGGCCACTTTAACACAGGGAAATATACCATATATTACTCCGGAAATGAACACAACAGTTTTGCTGGAGTGGCTGTTGCTGTACCAAAACAATGGGACAGTTCTATCATAGGCTACAACCCTATCAACGAGAGAATTATATATATAAAAATTAATGCTTCACCAGTTCCAATAAATATAATTGAAGTCTATGCACCTACATCGGCAGCTGATGATGATGTTGTGGAAACCTTCTACAATGAATTGGAAACCTGCATGACTCAAGTCCCAAAGAGAGAACCTCTAACTATTTTAGGAGATTTCAATGCGAAAGTGGGCAGTACTAAAAATGGATTGGGCCTGAGGTATATAAATGGGCTATATGGCCTGGGTACACGCAATGACAGGGGCGAACGCCTAATTCAATTTGCTGCCGAACAATCTCGCCATAATGAACACCGTTTTTAAACACCATCCAAGAAGACTATACGTGGACCAGCCCGGATGGCATACACCGTAACCAGACCGATTATGTTATGATCAGAGCTAGATGGAGGAGCTCGATATCTAACGTGCATACTTTGCCCGGAGCAGATTGTCTCTCTGATCATGAATTGTTAATTTGCGACCTGAAGCTTAAATTGGGCAACTGCATTGCAAAGAAAATCTCAAGACGCATTGAAATTGTGGACAAAGAGGCCTTCTACAAGATTATGCAAGATGTTAAATGTACCTGGGCAAATGAATCTGCCAAATGCGACGGTAAACCGGAGTTACTTTGGCAATCAGCTAAAACAACAATTACGGCATCAGTCAATATCTCTCAGCCCAAAGCGAAGGTTGTAAAGCGTAAGCAATGGATGTCGAGTAACACGTGGAATCTTATAGAAAAAAGGCGCAAGGAGAAAGCTTCCGGAGCCAACATGGAGAGACTAAATCTGCTTAGCTCTGAAATACAAACTGCTTGTCGTAGAGATCGTAATACGGAGCTCAACACCATTTGCACAGAACTAGAACAGCACGCTCAGAAATTTGAGACTAGGGATCTTCACATGAAAATAAGAACAATTACAAGACAAGTTAGACCAAAGTCCTGGGCAATAGAAAACTCTGCCGGTAATACTGTTACAGAAATTAAGCTCATTGTCAAAGTGTGGGAGGATTATTGCAAGTCCTTGTTTCTAGATAACCAAAGGTTAATAGCGTTTGAACCTGGCAATGAAATAGCCACAGAGCAAGAACCATCTATACTGAGAGCGGAAATAGAGGGTGCTATAAAACACCTAAAGTGTGGCAAAGCTGCAGGTGCTGATAAAATTCCTATAGAAATATTTAAGATTATGGGAGATGTTGGTGTGGACATCTTAAACTCAATTTGCCTACAAATATGGAAAATGGGAGAGTGGCCTTAGGATTAGTCGCATTCCTTGTTCAACCCGCTCCATAAAAAAGGTTCATTTAAGAAGTGTAACAATTACCGCCTAATATCTCTGATATCTCACGCGAGCAAGGTTCTTCTTCATATATTGAACACCAGGCTACAGGCATATATAGGCCGGGAGATCGCTCAAGAACAAGCTGTCTTTGTCAAGGGAAAAGGAGCACGTGAACAGATTCTCAACCTAAGACTGATCATAGAAAAAGCACGTGAGTTTAATAAACCACTGTTTATTTGCTTTGTGAATTTTCGTAAAGCTTTGGATACGGAGACTTTATGAAGAAGGTACAGTTGCCGTGCGCGTGGACGGAATTGATTCAGGGAATTTCAAAACACAGGCTGATGTTCGTCAGAGATGCATTCTCTCTCCTCTCTTATTTAATATCTATACCGAATACATAATGTGAATAGTTTTAGAAAACTGGGACAAAGGTGTATCCATTGGAGTTCGGTTGATATCAAACCTGAGATATGCAGACGATACTACTCTTCTTGCAATATCACAAGCAGGCCTAGAACAACTCCTTTCGCTTCTGGAAACGAAAGGAGTCATGATCAGCTATTTTTAGTCGTTGCACTATTGATATGATCGCGATGATCATAGCTAGCTTTGTAGTGTTCTAACCGTATAAGTTACAGCATCAAGCAATTTTGCAATTGCATTTTTGGCATTTTTAATCCAGATGAAACAATCACTCAACACACTATAAGTTACTGAATACTGATAAAAACTAACATAACAAGTATGTAATAATATAAAAATTGGATTCCGGTTAATTAGCAGGGAAGTCCATGAACACAGACTACTATAGATGCTACGCATTCCAGAGTTTATAGCAAAGAGTATTACATACATTTTTTGGTTTCCGTAGTATTATAATGCTCTTTGGTTTATAAACTACAAAACACGTCTTTGATCGACCTTATTGCATCGTACAAAGAAAGTGTGTGTGTACACCTTTGAGCATAGAGGAAGGAAACATACAGGAACACATGCCGTGGCTACATGAGACAGAGAATGTGACAAGTGAATTGAGTAAATCTACACCGCACCATTTCGTAATGAATTTAGTAAAGTTATTGACACTTTTATATAACACCCGATACTAAGCATAACCACTTTACGACAGAGGCAAAAAGTGGAATTTCAATTCCAACGTTGAAAAAATCGGCACGCACTACGGGACGGCAATAAAATGATTCTATCCCTTTCTTTCATAAGCAATACCTCTATAGTGCCACTCCTTTCTGTAGGACTGAATAGGAGCTATACAGTAGTCTATATTGTTTACTCTGTCTACGCCTTTGAGTATTACTCTCTAAGGTAAAAATACTCAAAGCTTAACTGCGATATACTCTAACGTAGTGTTTATATTCTCTTTGCGATATTCAATTCAATTCACTTTTATAAAAAAAAAACAAAATATATGACTTATGACGAAGCTGTATGGGCTTGAACTCTATGCCTTCCCAAAAACACTGCAAAATAAAAAAGTCATTGACATATTTGAATTTTTTAGTTATTACTTGTATTTTCAAATTCATAAATCATAACTTAAAAATTGAATTGAATTGAAATAAATCCCGCGGATGTCCACTGCTTTGATAATTATTGATAGCAAATAGAAATGTAAATGCGGAAACTTTGTTATACAATAAATAAGAATTATGAACGAACCGGGAGTAATAAAAAAATTGAGTGAAGATGTGGTAAACAGAATAGCCGCTGGTGAAATTGTTCAAAGGCCGGCCAATGCTCTAAAAGAATTAATAGAAAACTGGTATGTGTTATTGATATAAAATATTTTGCCTGATTTATATAGCGGGTAACTAAGAACTGAAATCTTCCACTTTTTTTAGCTTAGATGCACATTCAACAAATACAATTATTACCGTCAAGGCTGGTGGCCTGAAGTATTTACAGGTACTTTTTTAAAATATTTCCTTTAATTTCTGTTGCGCCCACGGTTCGCTATCGCAGAAAGCTAGCTTCGTTTTTAATACATGAATTATCCACATATTATTTTTTTCGTAGTTTTATAACGGTACGACTACAGTAAGTACTGAGGTCCAGGGTGCAATCGCCTGGTTGTGCAAAGTGATTTGGTTTTTCTACTCAGTACCATCCCGGAGTCTGGAATTAGTGTCAGATATGGCGATAGGATATAGGACCCATAACATGGGATGGAATACGCTCGGCGAAAAGTGGGTGCAGTACTAAAAGGTGTGAGTGTGTGTTATATTATTTCAGATCCAAGACAATGGCACAGGAATAAGGAATGAAGACCTTGAGATAGTCTGTGAGAGGTTCACCACATCAAAACTGAGGCAGTATGAAGACCTGAAACAAATTAGTACATATGGATTCCGTGGTGAAGCTCTTGCCAGTATCAGTCATATTGCACACCTCACTATTTTAACTAAGACTGGTAATGCTAAATGTGCTTATAAGTAAGTCTTTATTATTTTGTTTTTACAAGCTCATTTTGACATTGTGTTATTAAATCAAACCACATTTGAAAATAACACTTTCCATTATGCTGAGTTAAGACTAGCAAGTTCTCTCAGCAATATGTTGCGCAATAACTTTCAGAAGCGTTTACACTAGCGGCAATATTTATTTAGCAACATGCTTTTTCAAGTCATCCACCAAGTTAACTTGCGCAAGTTCTTGCAAAACTGTTTACATTACTCGAGGAATATTTATTGCTTGC
This sequence comes from Sphinx pinastri, assembly GCA_947568825.1. Lineage (NCBI taxonomy): Eukaryota > Metazoa > Arthropoda > Insecta > Lepidoptera > Sphingidae > Sphinx > Sphinx pinastri. Next base: position 13,728,921 of record OX387624.1, on the reverse strand, counting down.
CATATTCTTTTTCATAAAATTGAATAACAAGGCACGCAATCCTTTCGCCTAAATTTTATGAATCTAATATAATGTTGTGTGGATGATGATTGTAAATAAAATAATCGTCTTAAAAGTACCAACATGAAACAGAATTATGAATTATAAAGCACTGCGTGGCATTCCACTGTGCTTATCATCCTGAGTAATAAGATGTTAAGTCTTATGATGCCCAGTAATTACGTTGGCTACAGTGTCCTTCAAACAGGAAGACAATAGTGCATGTATACTACTGCTGGGCGGCAAAAATAGACATATCGGTCAAACTACAAACTTATAACTTGGCAGTATAGTCTTTGAGACCTTAGCTGCTTCAGAATGGAACAATTAAAAAAAAAACGTTAGCTACTAGCTCAGCAAGTTGAAACTTTTATCTGCACGCAGAATAAACTGCAAGTTCTCGCGCAAGTTGCACAAATGGTGTTTACACATGCGACTTGACAGAAATCCTGCAAACTTCAAAATGTTGCAGAAGTCAGCTTGCCGTGACTGTTTACACGGTAAAAATAGCTTGCGCAACATAACTTCTGCAAGTTTTATTGCTAATCTAAACCCCGCTTTAGGTTATTTTAAGGGCTTAAGTTACGTAAAACTCAATTTTATGCCCACTTTGTAAATTTCAAACAAGATAACTAGAGCATTCTTCGCAAATATATTCAGGAAATAAGTAATATACACTTTGGTCTTGTACAATCTTTGGCGATTTTTTCGTTAAATACAATACCGTGTATAAAATCTTAATTCATATCAGCCAAAATCCTCCAATTACATGTATTTTATATCACACACATTACGAACTCTGTCATTTATTGGATTTTACTATGCTATGACTAATTACTGTATTTTAAAATACAAATTTGTTCTATTTTTTAAAATATCGTTATATATAACAAAATATTTAATTATTTCTCAAAACACCTACTCAAACAACAGTTTATAGTAACAGGAACATTTGCTCCACGCGCAGCCAGGCGTTTTCACCCACTAATGTCGATGTCATATTATTATCTAGAATGTGAATATGTACTAATAATTATAAAATATTCTAAAATGTTATGTACGTTTTATTATAAATAGAAAATCTAAAACTAAAATTTTTAAAAATTTGCCCCGTGGTTTGAACCTCCTCTAATTTATATTCAATGCCGTGTGGAAGGCGGTGGCTAAAGGTTTTTGGTCGCGAGCCGGGAACGTACATACAGTTCTTCTTTCGCTATTTTTGGCTGGGCGTTGTATGCAAGATCTTGGATATTAGAGTTGAGAAAAGTGACTGCCATTTTGAATTTCTTTGTTTAAGGCCGATTGCCCTCAAAATCTATATTTGGGTATAACTTTGGTTACCAAAGACTGATCGAATGTCAGAATTGAAAAATGTGGCCGCCATTTTGAATTTCTTCATTTTAAGGCCAATTGACATCAAAATCGATATCTCGGTATAACTTTGGTTATACCAAAGCCTAATCCAGTGTCAGAATTGAAATAGTGGCCGCCATTTTGTTTTTTTTTGTTTTAAGGCTAATTGACTTCAAAATCGATATCTGAGTACAACTTTGCTTGCCAAAGACTGATCCAATGTCAGAATTGAAAAAAGTGGCCGCCATTTTGAATATCTTCATTTTAAGGCCAATTGACTTCAAAATCGATATCTGGGTATAACTTTGGTTGTCAAAGACTGATCCAATGTCAGAATTGAAAAAAGTGGCCACCATTTTGAATTTCTTAATTTTAGGCCCCTCAAAAACGATATCTGGTTATAACTTTGGTTACCAAAGCCTGATCAAATGTCAGAATGGGAAAAGTGCCCGCCATTTTGAATTTCTTTGTTTTAAGGCCTATTGACCTCAAAATAGATTCCTGGGTATAACTTTGGTTACCAAAGCCAAATGGGATCAGACAGGTCCGTCTGGAAATCGTTGGGGGTGACCTATGTTCAGCAGTGGACGTCATGTGGCTGATGATGATGATGATGAATGGCACTGGTACTACTCTAAGAGGATTCAAACAGCGGCAACAAAACACTCATGCACACGCTTTATTTGCACTAAACTACAAAATGAAAAAAAAATCAGGAAAGTAAAATTGAGATTTTGGTGAAAATAATCGTTTTTCATGCATAATTTTTGGCACAATGTTAGGACGAGTATGTGCTTTCATTTATTAATGCGATGTCAAAATAACGCTGTATTAAACAAATAACTTTTTTTTACCTAGCATAATCCAAATATGTCAACAAACATGAGATTAGTATTTGCTGTAATGTTCCTTGGTTCTCTCTTCTCTAAGGTACCTATGCATTTTTATACATTCTCTTATCTATGCTGAATGCTCTTCTGCTTGGCTGTAATACTTATGGTAAATGTGATGTTCCATTAATTGCTCTTAGTTTGGGCGGAAAGTTATTTACTTATATGTTATGTTCATTTTTAAACATCTACCCACTCACTCATCTACCTACTAGTGGTAGGGCTCTTATATAGAGGAGTCCATCTGGGTGGGTACCACCGCAATGTCTATTTCTACCGCCAAGCAGCAGTGTGCATGCACTGGTGTGTTTCGGTTTGAAGGACATTGTAGCCAGTGTAACTACTGGACATAACGAGACTTAACATATTATTATGTCTCAGGATGACGAGCGCAGTGGAATGCCACACAGTACTTTGTAACTCAAGGTGCTGGATGGTGTTGCTACTGTTTATGGGTGGTCGTATTACTTATCATCAGGCGAACGGCATGCTCGTCTCGTCATGCTATGCCATAAAAAAAAACCTCAAATATTTAAAAGATAGTTAAGTCTTTTGATGGCCACCATAATCATGTTGCCTGTTTTACTCAATATATGTTTACTTGCTGTCCATTAAAGTAGCGCATTTCCGATGGGTTTTTCAGTGTAGTCACTACCCTACCACCAAACTGCGGCTAGCAGATTACTCGTTTTGATATAAATAAGTATGATTATTTCAAATACAGATACAAATCATTTATTTGCACACACAATATGGCAAGCAAAGAAAACAAAACAGCAGTGCTTTGCATGCACAATATTTGATATAATTTTGTGTATAATTTTCAAGGGCATCATACAAAGATGGAAAATTAATGGGGCCAATAAAAGCATGCGCAGGAAATAACGGTACACAAATAACAGTAGAAGATTTGTTCTACAATGTAATAGCCCGCAAGAAGGCGCTGCGCAGTCCCTCAGAGGAGTACTCACACATCATGGAAGTGGTAGGAGCATACGCTATACACAACAGTAGTGTGGCATTCACGTTAAAGAAGTTTGGTGAAAACACAGACATAAAAACGCCAAGTAATTCTTCTGTTATTGAAAATGTTAGAATTGTGAGTACAACCAATTAAAAATCGGTGTGTTTCTTAAAAGTTATAGTATGGGTTAATGTTTCAAGAAATTGTGTTAGAGTTTTACAAACATAAATTAAACTAAATATTATATCTAAACAATCCATAAAAATAAATTTTCAATTTATATGATGATGAATGATTATAATTACATAATTGCAGGCCCAAATATCCTAGGTAAAATATCTTATTTTGAAAATAATTGCAGGATGTGGTGGTAGGTCTCTACTCTCTCATATGTAAGAGTCCGTCTGCGTGGGTACCACAGCAATGTCTATTTCTACCGCCAAGCAGCAGTGTGCATGCACTGTTTTGTTTCAATTTGAAGGACATTGTAGCAAGTGTAACTACTGGACATAATGAGACTTAACATCTTAGTTCTCAGGACGACGAGTGCAGTGGAATGCCACACAGTACTTTTTAACTCAAGGTGCTGAATGGTGTTACTACTGTTTATGGGTGGTCGTATCGCTAACCATCAGGCGAACGGCCTGCTCTACTCGTCATTCAATGCAATAAAAAAATGTTACAGCATACCTGATGTTTTAAATAATCCCAATGTATTTGCAGATACATGGGAATCAAATAGCTCGGGAATTGATGGAGATTGCAATCAAAGACTCAACATTAAAACTCTCAGTTCAAGGATACATCACAAATGTAAATTATTCTCATAAGAAAGGCACTATGCTTTTGTTTATTAACCACAGACTAGTAGATTCACAAGGTAGAGTAACAAGATCAGCAAAAAAAATATATAAAATTATGCTGAATATTTTCAATGTTTTATTAATATCTATTCGTAAATTAACTATTATCCCTCATTGCAGCAATTCGAAAAGCAGTAGACTCAATTTATTCAACATATTTGCCAAGAAATACCCACGCTTTCGTGTATTTGAGCATTGAATTAGGTGAGCATTTTGTTTTATTCAAACAAGAACAAATTAGGGTGATACATGATTATATCAGGCATTTTTCTTTTTCTAGATCCTAGAAACGTCGACGTTAATGTTCACCCAACAAAACACGAGGTACAATTTTTATATGAAGAACAAATCATAGAGAAAATAAAGTCATGTATAGAGAGCAAATTGCTGAGTTGCAATTCTACAAGGATCATGTACACTCAAGCCAGACTGCCCGGCGCCTCAGCTGTCGAGGAAATTGTTAAAAAGACTACAGACGCCGCTAAAGTTTCCGCTAATAATATGGTGCGCGTTAGTTCCGATGTTCAGAAAATCGATAAATTCTTTCAAGTAAAACCTGCTGAAACTCATACCAATTTAGATATGGATAAAGATGCAGTATCTAAAGAACCATCAAAAATTGAGGAGGTCGATAAAGAAATGCAAAAAATACCCGACATTTCTGTAGAGTGTGATGATGATGAAATCAATAATTCAATTGTTGAAGAGCCAGCTGTAGTTAATAAAATACAAGATAAATGGAAATCACACACGGCTATGGATCAGGCCAACATCACTTATGTTGATCCAAAGGAATCTTTCAAAACAAGAACTTTTAAATACGAGCGCATAGAAACAAAACTGACGAGTGTCAAACAATTGAGGCTGGATATTGAAAAGAAATGCAATACGAATCTACGAGAAATTTTGGCAAATTTAATATTCATAGCTTGTATAGATTGTCATAAATCTCTGATACAACATTCAACTAAATTATATTTATGTGATACAACTAAACTAACGTAAGTAAATAACTTGAGAAATCAGAATTTTTCAATGATATTGTGATTAAATGTATTTAATTTTTAGAGAAGAATTATTTTACGAAACGCTGCTATACGATTTTCAAAACTTTGGGCTTATAAAGCTATCGAACCCATTACCTTTGGAAGATCTTTTGATGCTAGGACTTAGTGCTCAAGAAGCTGAATGGAATGAGGAATTGGGTGAATAACTTTCTGATCACAATTTTTTCAAAGTTAGAATAAAATATGTTTGAAAGGTCGACAATGTATAATATTTTAAAATTACAGGTGACATGAAAGAATTGGCTCTACAAATGATGGAACTACTTTTGAACAAAAGAGCAATGTTGTTTGAATATTTTTCATTCGAACTGAGTGCAGAGGGCGAACTTTTGTCGTTGCCTCTACTATTAGGTAAGTGATTTATATACAAAAATAATGTAAGAACACACACATGTGTTAATATTTATGGACCAACCTGGTTTATGGTTTTTACTTATTGTACTCTTGAAATCGAGCCCAAAAGCCGCGAAGTTCAAAAGGGCTTTTGGAAAGCAAACTTTCACATTCTCCAAAATGATTACTATAATTTATTAATTTACGTCAATATTAGCAGTGTTAGAATTTTCATTTTCTCAAAATAATACCAAAAATTGTTTATTTTGCAGATGGTCACACGCCGTTCATGGGGGCACTACCCACATATTTAATTCGTCTGGTCACGGAAGTCAATTGGGAGTCCGAAAAAGAATGCTTCGATACGTTTAGCCGACAAACCGCCATATTTTATTCCCAACCTAACCCAGACGAGACTCCCGAGTCTATGGCAATGGAGTATAGGAAACAGGAACATGTTATTTTTCCAGCGATTAGAAGATATTTTCTACCACCTAGTAGTTTTGTAAACAATGGAGCAATATTGCAAATAGCGAGCTTAAATGATTTGTATAAGGTGTTTGAGAGGTGCTAGATAAGTGTTATTTTTGTTATAGCCTGAATTTTTAATAAATTGAATGAAATTATTTGTTGTTTTAAACGTTTTTATGACTAGGCTGCTCTCTTCAACTCACTGTTTTATTTCTCATTCATTACATGTTCGCAAGTTCAGAGGACAATCCCTATGTCAGGATGCATTAGAAACCCACTTGACACTTACTACGTTGAGAGCTAACCCAAAACTAACATAGTAACGATTTTAACAGTTAACTAACACTGAACTAGCATCTATTATAATTCTCTTTGACTAGCATATTAATAGTACAGGATCCCTGGTCCATTTTTGAACTTGATTACTATCAAGCCAATTTTCCGTGAGTAGCTTCATTTTGATGTGACGCCCAACAATTTTCTGTACCAAAACTCGATTGTGGTAGGTAATAGGGGTAGCAGGGATAAAACATGTTGATTTGATGATTCTCAAAAAATGATTACTAACTGGGGTTTTTTTGTTACATCTGATGATAATTATCTAAATTATTCGAAAAAATATTTGTCCTACAAAATGTATGGTTTGATCAAAGAGTCCCCTCCTTCCAACATGTATCGATAACGAGGTCATCAAAAATAATTACTAACCAGCTGATTTTTTATTTTTTTTACTTAGTTAATATTTATATAATTTAATAGTCACATTATCCTACAAATTGCGTGGTACGTCATCCCGGTCCTACGCTCAGAAATTGTTAATACCACAATACCATTTTTCTCATTACTAACTGTAGGACAAAAATATTACATAATAGGTTAGTGTGTTCTCTGCCCAAATGAAACAATGTAGAAAACAGGTATGTATCACTAGTCCGACAAGAATTGACATTTTTTCGTTTTCCTACTTGTAACATAAGATACAGTGAAAACATCTTTCTTAAAATTTAAATAATATTATTTTTTAATAAACTAGGTACAAAAATTTGTGTATTTACATATAAAAAAAATCTTCATCAGATTCATCTGATAAATCTTCATTATCTTCACTACTAACATCACTGTCATCTTTATTGTCTTCCTCATTCGTGATATCTGACTATAACATGAAAAATTAAGTAAATAATATAATAATGAATAATCAACCAGTAAATAACAATAGTATTAATAGAGTACCTTATATATCATAAGATAATTCTTCAAAAGTTGGACTTTCGGGACCATCAAACCAGATGTCCATCCAAAATTTTCTGGCAATTTTTCCGAGGGGCACCACATGTGTGCATTACACCATACATGACAGATGAATGCAGTTCTTTTAATCTGTTGCAACAATTCTTGTTACAGAATAAAGACCCATGACACTTAACTGTTATTATGGCACTTTTTATCTATAAGGTTTAGGATTCGCGCACTTTTGCGCCATCTTTTTGCCCACTGCATAAGATCGAATTTAGCATGATAGAATTTGACACCTCGGGGGTCGGGGGCCTTGAAAGGTTAATGACTTCGTTATCGAACCATATTGGAAGGAGGGGACTCTTTAATCAAACCATACATTTTGTAGGACAAATATGTTTTCAAATTATTTAGTTAATTATCTTGAGATTTAACAAAAAAAACGCCAGTTAGTAATACATTTTTGAGAATCATCAATTCGACATATTTTATCCTTGCTTCCTCTGTTAGCTACCACAATCGAGAATTTTGGCACAGGAAATTGTTGGGCGTCTCATAGAAACGAAGCTATTCCCGAAGATTCAGCTTGATAGTAATTATTTTTACTTCAAGGATCTGTACTACAACTTTTGAGCGTAGGACCGGGATAACGTACCTCGCAATTTGTAGGACAATGTGACTGTTAAATTATATAAATATTAAATAAGTAATTAAAAAAAAATCAGCTGGTTAGTAATTATTTTTGATGACCTCGTTATCGATACATGTTGGAAGGAGGGGACTCTTTGATCAAACCATACATTTTGTAGGACAAATATTTATTCGAATAATTTAGATAATTATCATCAGATTTATCAAAAATAAACCCAGTTAGTAATCATTTTTTGAGAATCATCAAATCAACATATTTTATCCCTGCTATTATATTTTACATATTTATGTATGTTTATGTTTGTTTTATTTATGTTTTACATATTTTATTTTACCTACCACATTCGAGTTTTGGTACAGGAAATTGTTGGGCGTCTCATCAAAATGAAGCTACTCACGGAAAATTGGCTTGATAGTAATCAAGTTGAAAAATGGACCAGGGATCCTGTACTATCGCTTTGATTATAGCTAGTTGAACATTCAACTGAATTCAATGTTGACTGAACTAAGACTGTTCTACGACTGTACTAAGACTGACGCTTCAAATGGCGAGGCGCCCTATTTATACTCTCAACTGTCACTCCTAAGCTTCTTGGTCACTCCAGTAGTATTATAATTCTCTCTGGTGTCACTCCCACCCAAGAAGCTTATACCCAAACAATAGTTTGACATTTCGACTTGTTTTCTTCAAGATTATTTCAAATTACCCGACCATCCGACAAATATATTTTCTAAGCTTTTTATCACAGAATTTGGTGAATGTAGTTTGCGTTCAATATAAATTACTCCTTACCACCATACACACTACAGATAAATTCCTTTGTATTCAAATTTTACCTGCACTAACGATTGAGTGTCAGCGCTGTTAAATAGTTCTACAGTATGGTAAAGAAAAACTGCTTTGAAACGTACAAAAGTGTATTAGAAAAGATAGTTAACGTGACGGAATGATTACGTATCGACGACATAGTTGGGGTGCACCACAAGCAAAGGATCGTCTTCTACCTCTTGGTCGGCGGATTTCTGCGTGCTCTTCAGCCCAGTGGTCGACAGGGGAATTATAACCTGATCCTATAAAACAAATACAGAACATCAACCAAATTTCCACACAATAGTTATAATAATTCAGTTGCTTGATTTTAATAAGAATATAGATTATAAAAATACGTACAAACAAGTTATTTAAATTTTAGTAAAAAAAAAATATGGCTACTATAGGATGTTCAAATGTTTTACGACACGATAATTTAGACTCTTGGTAGAAAATATATTCGTTGTACTTAAGGCATTTAACAATAAAACATATAATATTAGGATAATCGTTAAAACTCTTATTGATAAAAAATTAAACTTACATGATACATTAGTCTGTCAATAACTTTCTCGACAAGCGTTTTCTTTTCTAGCAATTCGTCTTCGCTTTCAATGTGCCCTTGAGACACCAACTGTTCTAAGTACCAGCTTACAACGGCGCTTTTCTTCATGCCAGAACTCTCTTCTCCTGTAATGGACATAGTCTTAGGCCGCGTTCTAAATCTAGATTCTGTACATAGCTGGACAATTACAACGATCGTAATCACATCTTTGGATTGATAACGAGATTGGAACAATTGAAATAAGGTTTATTTTACATTCTTAGTTATATAATTTTTTTGTATTGAATTGAATGACGAGACGATCATGCCGTTCATCTGATGGTAAGCGATACGACCACCCATAAACACTAGCAACACCATCCAGCACCTTGAGTTACAAAGTACTGTGTGGCATTCCACAGCGCTCGTCATCCTGAGACATAAGATGTTAAGTCTCCTTATGTCCAGTAGTTACACTGGCTACAATGTCCTTCAAACCGAAACACAACAGTGCATGCACACTGCTACTTGGCGGTAGAAATAGACATTGCGATGATACACACCCAGACGGAGTCTCACATATGAGAGACCTACCACCAGTAAATAAAAACTTTATTAAAATAATTAATATTTTCAAGTACCAAATATAAAGACAAAAATGGGAATAAATTCTTTACCTCTGGTCTCAGCTTCCGCCTCTTCTTTCCTCATAAACACAACTAACATGTTACTGAGAGACTTGTACTCTTCGAATGATAATGCCAACTTCTTTTTAGGAGCTGAGTCACTTGTTGCTGGCGTTTCTGTAATTATTTTATTATCAGAAAACATTTTATTTTGTATAGTATGGAGTGCTTGGCAGTAGCATTTTTTTTGCTGTAGTGGCTTATATTACTTTACTAGCATTTGCGCGCGGCTCCGCCTACGTGGAAAAGTTTTTCCGGGATAAAAAGTAGCCTATAGAACTCAGGAGTAATGTAGCTTCCTATTATTGAAAGAATTTTCAAAATCGGTCCAGTAGTTCCTGAGCTTAGCGCGTTCAAACAAACAAACTCTTCAGCTTTATATAATAGTATAGATTTAATTCTGAGAATGGATGACACTAACGATTTTCCCAAACATGTATATAAAAGCAAATATCGTATGTAGGAAGGCATTTTTATATAATAACTTTTATTGTCACCATAAATAAATTGAAATTTAAACTGAATTTTGAAGAATTTAATGTACGTAGATATCTTACCAGCACTGCCATTGGGTATCTCTTGGTCGACATCCATGCTGGGCTCGTACTGCGGCTCGTCTTCGTCTAGGTATATATCTGGTTGTTCCACTCGTATTATGGATTTGTTGAGCAACCTGAATTTGTTTTACAATATTATATTGATTAAGAGCGCATACACATGTATGTATAATGTAGTATATTTTTAAGTCCTTTCTTGCAACACAATTTGTATAATAATGGTAGCTATTATATTATGTCTAATAAATTATGATTCTGAAGAGTGCGTGTGGGCGTACGTATTTGTGTGTTTACGTGCGTGCGTGTGTGTGCGCGTGTTTGTATGTGTGATATGTGCTCGTCTGCATTATGGAGAGTTGAAGGTATTCGTCAGTGTATTATCAGATATGAAGGGCACAGGAAAATAATAGGTAATGTCCTAATTAATGAATTTTGAGCAAAAACAATGTGAAAGTTTAACAGTATATTATTTTTATTGATATTCCCAGTTCTTTTCGTTTTGGCCACACAAAACTGCATTTTTGGCGCCATCTGTTAACTTTTGAAAATTCTAATGATTGGAATTCCAAATGCCATAGACAAAGATATGATTCTATAAAAATATATCAAAAAATTTGACATTCCCTGTTATTCGCCTGTGCCCTACATACGAGAGTTACAAATGAACGAGCAATCCCAATGTACAGTCAGCCACATAAGTAGCTGAACAAATTCAAAATTTCAAACCGCTTATACGCGTTCAGTTTAATTAAAACCCTTTTTTTTCTTTGTATGAAGCAAAGTAAATATCTTTTATTACGTCGTCATAAGCTGTGACCAATAAATATGTTTTCTTTCTTCTTTCTTTCTTTCTTATTTTATTTTTGTGAAGAGAAAATGAAAATTGGTAAGAACAGAAAAGTGTAGGGGGGATTTGAAGTTTTGAATTTGTTCAGGTACTTATGTGGCTGACTGTACCTGTAGGCCTCGTGCACGTGGTTGGGCGCGACGTGCGAGGAGCAGTGCATCTTGGCGAGCGCCTCGGCGAGCCGCACCAGCGACTCGAGCTGCCGCACCGTCACGCGACACGCCGCGCCCGCCTCGCGCGCCCGCAGCGACGAGTAGTACTCCACCAGCAGCTTGCCCGCCTCCTGGACAGTCGACATGTCATTCATAACTACAACCTTTATCAACAACTGCTTTTATTTTATTTTAATTATTTTTGACTGCCTCGGTGGCGTAGTTGTATTACGGTACGACTGCAAGGCTGAGGTCTCGGGTTCGATCCCCGGGTCGGGCAAAGTGATATTGGATTTTTCTATTCAGTATCAGCCCGGAGTCTGGAATTTGTGCCCGGTATGGCGATAGGCTCGCCCCCTATCACATCATGGGACGGAATACGCTTGGCGAAAAGTGGGTGCACTAGTTGCGCCTCTGCCTACCCCTTCGGGGATAAAAGGCGTGAGCATGCGTATGCGTAATTATTTTTGAGAAACTTACAGCTAGTACAATTCATAACAAAGCGGGAGACAAAATAATGAACTAAGGAGGCATTTTAACCTCAAGTATAGGGACGTTTACAACTAGAGAAGCCAGTTGTAAAGCACCACGGATAAAAATTATATTAAAGGGTTCTATCATTTGAGCTGTCAATTTTGATTCCAATAAAAGGCATGGCAAAAACGCCGGAAAGCACGGAAATTTCGTCTAGTCTCTACAAGGTCCATGTAGTATACAGCCCCGGATGTTATTTGCATACTATCTAACATTATCTTGCGCTCATCATGCCAGAGACTACACTCCCAAAGTACATGATGAGCGGACTGTTCATATTCGAAAGCAGCTGTAGAGCATGGACACACAGGAGAATCAACCAGCCTAAATGAGAACAGTTTACCCCTAAAATTACCATGGCCGGTAAGGAATTGCGATACACAATGATCTATTTCTAACCAGGTTTTAGTTAGGCGATCGCGAACGCACGGAAAGTATTTATATAAATGACGCCCTTTCGAAGATGCGTCCCACCTACATTGCCATTCGCTTAACAACTCATTATGTACGTCAGTGTGCGGTTTAAATAATCTATTGATTCTTAAGAATTCACGCGACGTAAGAAACCTTTTATCCATATCCTGTCTGGTTGAGTAATACATAGCGGCGCGACGCTGTACCTCCAAATCGACTGGGAGCACACCCGCGAGGACAGGCAAAGCTTCCGTACTAACAGTTCTATACGCCTTACACAAGAATATCAACGCCAAACGTTGACTCTGTAGCAGTTTCCTGCGCACAGCACCGATAGTAGCCCTATCGGCCCATACAGGTGATCCGTATGCAATACACGCTAGATAAGTTGCTCCATAGATGACTTTGAGCGTAGTGAATGAGAGTCCCCACGTAGAAGTCGATATCCTTGTCAAGGCGTAAAAGTTCCTTTTTGATTTTTCCCCAACATTTATTATATGCTCTAGAAAAGAAAAATTTCTTTCTAAAATCAACCCTAGGTAACAAACTGATTCTTTTCTTTTGACAGTAATATTATTAAATTTAATTCGCGGTGGTGATTTTAATATTCCTTTTAATAGTAGTTGGAACGTTTTCTGAGGTGCGAACGTAAGGCGGTTTCTTTCACCCCATTCGGATATTAATTGTAAACACGTATCCGCCAAACTTTCCAGCCCCGTTCTACTATTAGACTCTACAAGTAAAAGGCCATCATCCGCGTATCCGGTCAAAGTGCACCCTACAGGTAAGGGAATCGAAAGAAAATCATCGAAACCCAAATTCCATAAATATGGACCTACAACCGAACCTTGTGGACATCCCATAGTCAGTGACTTCGACGCGGCGTGGTGGCCAAGTTTCAGTTTGGTTGTTCCGTACGAGAAGTATGTGTAAATAAGCGAATATATATTCCTATAGCAGCCTCGTATTTTTAACTTGAGAAGTATCATCGGCCACCAAGCATTATCGAAGGCACCGGAGATATCTAGGAAGATACAGAGTACATATTTATGTTCCGATGTACTCACCGTTCTTCTAACCGATATAGCCGCGTCAGTAGTCGACCTACCTATTGTAAATCCGAATTGATTTTTGTGGAACACTGGTCCACCCGGTAGCAGACGAGGGACAATAAGACGTTCTAAAAGTTTACCTAGAGACGGTAACAGCGTTATAGGTCTATATGACTTGGGGTCATCGGGAGACTTATCGCCACTTTTGGGTATTATTCGAATAAAACCAGAGCGCCATATTCGCGGAAATATACCTTCAGCAATACATCGGTTAAAGACAGTTAGTAATGACTCGCCGGCTGATGTACACGCTTCTTTAATCATCTTATTAGACACTTTATCCTCTCCGGAGGCTTTGTTTAGCGGCAAAGATCTAACGATGCTAATAAATTCATCAAACGTTGCGAGGTTTGAGACTGGAGAGTTTGGCAGTTCCGCGGCCCACATTCTAATTTGGTTGTGATATTCGTTGTCGTTAAAAGTGTCATCGGGTATTAGGGAATGTAATAGAGCTTCCGTGGTCTCCTCAATACCAGTCGTATAGCTGTTATTAATTTTAATGTTATCGATGTAAGCTAAATTAATCGATTTATTTGCTTTAAATTCATGATATAGAGGAGACCATGGGCCCTCTTTATCTAAGCGCGCGGCAATTTTACGCAATAAATTACCTTTTGATTTTTGTACTGCTGCTCTGTAATGCGACCTGGCAACTTTAAGTGTATTAAAAGCAGATGTAAATGCCTCATCTGTGACACAACGCTTTTTAAGCCTATTAAATCTCCTGCGCGCCCGACGAAAAGTTCGGCGTAGGTGGACTAGGTAATCGTTCCACCAATCACATCTACGAGTGTTAGTGATGGAGCATCGACCAATGGCAACATCCGCACAGTATGTGAAAGTGTCAGACATAATTTCGGCACAGTTTTCAGGTGAGAGATCATTGCGAGTGAAGTCCGTGGCATGTTTAGAAAATAAAGAGCTAAAAAAAGTCCCAGTCAGCCCGTTTCGTTTTATATCTAAAGTCAAAGTTGTTATGTATAGGACCTTGCGTCAATCTAGGCAAGAATTCGTACACTATCAGGCGATGATCACTACACGACGCATCCGGTAGGACGCGCCACCTATCAAGTCGGACGTCCCCACTAGAAAGTGTGACGTCAATAGAAGATTCGCCCGTAGGGCTGCAGTAAGTTGGTGGTGCATCGGGGGTGTTATGTATAATGAGATTCATCTCTGCGATGAAATCTTCGACAGCGCAACGTCGAACGGTATCAGTGGAACGATATTTGCCATACCAAAGGGTAGATGACGCGTTAACGTCAGCGCCTATAATAACTTTGCGACCTGCAAGTGATCGTAAAACATGGCGGAGATGGTGTATATGCGGTCCTACTGGGTCAGAGTATTGGAAGTAACAGCTCACTACATAAACCTTACAGCTCGGATTTGAAACCTCCGCGACTGCACAGTGTGACGTCATGAGATTACGCACCGAAGTGATGGTAAAATTTGAACTCGATACATAAATACCAGCTCGTGAGCTGCTATCAAGCTGTACGACCCTGCTACGCAATCGAGCGTGTTGGTATTGTTCCTGTACAAGTACAACGTCGAGTTTATATTCGCGGACTAACGTATCTAGCTCCGACGTCGCCACCCTATCATTATGGAGATTTAATTGTCCGATAGTGAAGTTATCCATATTATTATCCATTTTGAATTTATTTAATAATTAGTTGAGAGAATGAGAGTTTCTAATTTGTGTTTGTATGATGGACATTCCTGAGACCCACAGCGATGGTCGTGGGGTTTCTTAAAACGTTTGCAAGTTGCGCATACGGGCTTAAAATCGCGATTATCATTATGTGGGCAGGCCTTGGTTTCATGTGCCTCGGCACAAATGGCGCAAGTTGGTGTTTTGATTGTGCAGAACTTATGCACATGGCCATATTGTTGGCAATTATGGCAGCGAACTATCTCGACGTCATCAATATACCTACAAGTTGCCCAGTCTATAAATAATTTATCTTTTGTCGCAACTAGGTGTTTCCGCACATCTGCATCTATTTCCACGCCTATCCATTTACGTCCATGGTCCAAATTACGTCGCCTAACAATCTTTACCGATTTGATGAAATCATCCTCCGCAATTGGCATTTCATCTTTAATATTTTGCCGATACAACGCTGTTAAAAACGGTTTGTCTTCCATTGCGGATGGGACATCTTTGATCAAAATTCGCGGACGACGACCCTTAGGTTTTTCCAATCGTAAACCCGCGGATTTAATTGCATCGACTGACTGCAGTTTTTTTATCTGACGCTCATTCGCGACGCGTAGAACAACGCAGGCTTTCGCGGTTTTTTTAACGCCTACGATTTGGAACCCATCGTCGCTAGGATTAATGGCTTTAAACAGTGCCTGTTTCGTGGCAGACGATGACGCAAGATCAGCTGACCGCTCGCTTGTCGGGTAAGCCACTACGCACGGGAGCGGAGCGCGAGGCTCCATAGCCGGAGCTTGCTTTGGCAGACGGAGCTTGACGGTGGACGCGTAGTCATTATTACTGTCGGCTTTGGGTGGAGTAATACGAGGACAATTTTTGAGGCCCTCCAACTCCCGCTGCGCATTGGCCATTGGAGGGAAGTGGACAATTAATATTTCCAACTCCTCCCTATCTTTCTATTTGATTAATTTCGTTGCGGGATAAAGACAGACTAGTGTTCCCTGAGACTCGCCGAGCTTCACCGCTTGGTGTCATAAAATGCGTGCCATTATTGATCCTGGCTTACAGGAGTTGTAGTGGCGGGTGTGAGGGCGGGATAGTCTAGTACAATTCATAGTAAAGGATACACTCAAAAGCCAATTTTCATTGGTATGCAGGGTGAATTATATAGGGTGTACATAGTGTTAGGGACTCGGTCCAATGCTCGCTCGGATGATGCTATACTCCAAAATGTCAACATTGGGCCGTAAGATTGCTGAAACCAACATAACCATTCCACTCACTCCACGGTGGTGGTATAAACGCGATTTTCCCCGCGATAAAAAAACAAAAAGGGGATTGCCTAACTTGCCATTGTGATAATATATTACAATTGCCACAAAAAAAAAAACTAGGTGTTGCTCGCGGCTTTGCCCGCTTTAAAAGCCTTTCACGCTATAAGCAAATTAAATCTAACGAACCATACAACGCCAGCGCCATCTACTTAAAAAATCTGACTAAAAAAAAACCATGACTAAAACTGTCTATATGTTATATGTGTGCCAAATGTCATACGAATTAGTTCAGATGATTCTGCATTTATTTTAAACAAAGCCCCAAACATTTGCAAAAGAATTCATATCTATACTAATATTATAAAGAGGAAAGATTTGTATGTAAGTATGTTTGTGACGAATAAATTCAAAAAATACTGAACGGATTTCGATGAAATTTGGCACACGGGTAGATTTTCTAGATTAACACATAGGCTACTTTACCCCGGAAAACCTTTTTCACGCGGGCGAAGCCGCGAGCAGAAATCTAGTTTATAATATTGGTATAAGTAGCAGGGTGGCATAAACACGCCATGGTATAATCCCAATGTCTGCCTCGCACACCCGTCACTATTACATATAACCTACTAGGTGTTGCCTACTGCTTCGCCCGCGTGGTAAGCCTCTCCCGCTACAAAAATCCCCAAAACACAGTACGACGCCAGCGCCATCTACTTAAGGAATCAGATTAAAAATATACATTATTTTCCATGGAAGCAATTAACGGTATAAAACGTAGCCATGTGTTACTCCATGACATGATCTACCCGTGTACCAAATTTTATCCAAATCCGTTTAGTTGTTTCTGCGTTTATTTCTAACAATCATCCAAACATACATTCCAAACATTTTTACAAACTTTCGCATGTATAATATTTGTAAGAATTAAGATAAGATAAGAAGTAAGACTAGAGAAGATTTATACAGTTTTTTTTTAATGTAAACGGACTTGACTTTTTCTACCGCCATGCAACAGTGTGCATGCACTGTTGTGTTTCGGTTTGAAGGACATTGTAGCCAGTATAACTACTGGACATAATGAGACTTAACATCTTATGTCTCAGGATGACGAGCGCAGTGGAATGCCACACAGTACTTTGTAACTCAAGGTACTGGATGGTGTTGCTACTGTTTATGGGTGGTCGTATCGCTTACCATCAGGTGAACGGCATGCTCGTCTCGTCATACAATGAAATAAAAAAAATAAAAATAAAAAAAAAACTTAGATTGTACTAACCTCTGTGATCAGTGGCTTGAAGGACCTCGCAAATGCAATATACCGGAGCAAATCCTCTCTACTGTACACACAGTCGTATGACTCTTCCTTGTTACAGTGTAAATCGACTATCTTCCTAGCTATAGCATAGTCTAACATCTCACTGGCCTCGTCGATGAGTATGAAGAACAGGTCGAATCGGGACATGATGGGTGCACTCAAGGCCAAGTTCTGTTGTAGAGACTTTGCGCGGTCGTATCGCCCACCGATGGGGTTAGCGGCCGCTAGTATTGATGTACGAGCGTTTAAAGTCGCGCGGACGCCTGCCTGTGGTCAAAAGAAACATTTATAAAAATCAGACCTACAATACTATATACTTACTGGTAGAATCTTTTAGAGTATAAAAAACATTGTAAAAAATTACGTGTAAAAGTAATTAATTAATTTATTAATTATTTGAATTTGAATATTTCTTTTATTTTTCGTGGAGAAAGTGATCTACCACTACCGCCCAGCCCTCATGGGTGCTCTATGCAGAGCAATACCAACTAAAACTCCGCAGTGGCCATCTTTGGCGCATGAGGGACGCCTGCGGGCTTCCTCCGACGGAAGGTGTCTAGTTTTCGTCCACAACTGCAAAACTATATACTTGCATTACTAGAGGTTTGTCCAGAACTGAAAAAGTGTACTGGTTTTTTTTGTCTAGGCCCGAAAATAGTGATAAATTTTATAGCTGACTAGCATGTTTTGGATTGTTGAGCCATATTGGAAAGGTGGTAGAAAATAATGGCATACCTTGGCAATTGATATGGTCTGCTGTTCCATGGCCTCGTGGATAGCGACCTGGTCAACGAGGTCCATCTTGTCGAACTCGTCGATGCAGCACACGCCGTTGTCCGCCAACATCAGCGCACCAGCTTCGATCACGAAGTCGAATGACTCTTCATCCTGGTTATGAATTTTTTGATTTTTAAAGAACAAACTATATAAGTATAATTATGACTACCCATTTTAAATTAACCCGTTTTTTCTATTTATATGTTTACAAAAAACGAAGTGTCTAAAACCTATAAAGATAAATCTATGGCTTGTGTTAATGTTATTCCGCAACCAATAAACGAATTATCGTTACGAAAGAATTATCAATGCATAGGCTTGACACAAACATATTAAAATAATAAGAGTACCCCAGATAACACAATTTTCTTTCTCTTATTTTTACAATACAGTATCAACTGTTCTTCAAACTGCACCTTACCTTGACAACAGCAGCAGTGAGACCGGCGGCAGACGATGCCTTCCCACTGGTATACACAGCGCGTGGAGTTATCTCACTCACTTGCTTCAGTAGTTGTGACTTGGCTGTACTTGGATCACCCACTATGCACACGTTTATGTCGCCTCGAAGCGTTGTTCCTGTTAATATTCGATTATATGTTAGTATAAGAATTAAATGATGCAGATTATCACTTTTTTTGTTTGAAAGATTTATAGAACTTAACTGGAAAAGTAGATTTTATGTATCAAATTGGCAATGTTTTTTTTACTTTGGCTAATATTGCTCTTGTAATAAATATACGACACTGTACAGTTAATATATTTCTTGAATTCGGATCCTGTATATACCTTCCATAGTAGTTTTAGCAACGCCGCCAAAGAGCATGAGCAGTATGCCTCGCTTCACCTCATTGTTACCATGGATGCTCGGGAACAGACTTGCGATCAGATTGTTGTACAGGTTGCGGTCGCGGGACATTTCATACACCTAAAACATAATGATCAAATAGAAATAGGCTGTGAGAAGACTTATTAGCAGTGTTGCCAACCCTACTGTTTTACTACCACCACCACCATACCAGCCCCGTATTATATACTGCCCACTGCTGAGCACGGGCCTCCTCTACAACTGAGAGGGGTTAGGCCTTAGTCCACCACGCTGGCCTAGTGCGGGTTGGCAGACTTCACATACCTTCGAAATTCCTATAGAGAACTTCTCAGATATGCAGGTTTCCTTACGATGTTTTCCTTCACCGTTAAAGCGAACGATAATTCACAAAGAATACACACATAACTTTTTAGAAAAGTCAGAGGTGTGTGCCCTTGGGTTTTGAACCTGCAGACATTCGTCTCGGCAGTCCGTTCCACTCCCAACTAAGCTATCGCCGCTGATTACTACTGTTTAAACCACGTTTAAACAGTAGATTTACTGTTTTTGATAAGTCATCCCTGTTTTTCTAGTTTCTTGGGGTTGGCAACACTGCTTATTAGTGTTGTTGGAAGCGCAACTTTCACATGAAAGGTCAACAGGTGTGAACAATCTACAAATAGGCAATTATTTTTTTGCTAACTTCAAAATCAAACTGCTTGAGTCTTAAATGTTACTTCGCTGCTAATAATAGTTAACTATCTATTATTGAATAAAATTATACACTGACTAAATCTCATTACTAAAAAAAATATCAAATCAGCAGTAACACAAGACAGAAGTGGACATCAGTTAAAACAAATGTCATACCTTGTCCCATTCCTTGTCAGTCATCTGTTTCCTCATATCTTCAGTGGTGAGATCATCAGCTGCAATATCAGCTGTGCCGAACCTACGCGAAATGGCTTGTACGCTACATGCTAGGAATGCTGTCCTAAAAACAAATATGACTACAATATGAAAATATTATAAAAATTTAAATATCAATTTCTTAGCAATTATAATGTTATTTGTTTTTGGTAACATTATAAGTAAGTTGCAAAACATTTTCGCTGTATGAGATGGAAGTTATATTTTTTTAACAGTATAATCTTGAACGCAATATCTTTAGGGAGAATTTCAAACTGTATTGACCTTGAAAGAAACTTAACACCAAAATACAGTTACAATAACAATATATCTTACTTGTAGTGCAACTCTCTTACGCCCAAAGCCTTCAGCCCCTTAATACCCTCCATCTGTCCCTCATTGGCTTGTCTCGTGCGTGTGGTGAGCTCAGCTTTAGCTCCAGGCAATGACAGGGCACCCACATCTGGCACTACTATTAGTGTTCCTGTGAAGTCATATCGGTCTCCAGCCTGAAAAGTTATAGTAAAATGTTACTCCGAATTAAAGACTCATTATGTGTATTTGTAATCCTCCTAGCCAGTTTCGGCCACGGCGGCCAATCTCAACGGAGATCAGCCAGGTACGCAGGAGATATTATAGTGCACAAGTGTGTGCGCAATACACAGGAGCACTCGCTATTCCTTCACTCTCATAGTCCGGTGAGACGGCAATCCGACATGACCGGAGAGAGATCAGGCGCAGGACCAACGGCTTTACGTGCTTTCCGAGGCACGGGGGTATCACACCGCCAACTTCCTGACTCCGAGCTGCGACTGAGTATTTTTTTTAAGATGGAAAATCCCAGTCACAATGTTTTTTGGCTCGACCCGGGATTCGAACCCAGGACCTCAGCGCGCAAATCGTACTCGTAACGCGTACGCAATACAACTACGCCACCGAGGCAGTCATGTGTATTTACAATGCTTTTTATACCACAGGTGATTCATTTCCTGTTTAAGTATGTCACTGCAAGATTGTAGATTATTACAGAAACCATTTGCGCCTTGCTTGACATCAACTCTGTAAGGGATCTAACTCCTGAGTCAGAAGTTATATCCTCTAGACTCTAGAGAGTTGACTACAACATTTACAGCATACAGAAGTGAATCAGGCTCATTCGACTTAGAAACTCGTGATTACTTGTGTCATCTCTTCCAAGAGACATAATATTTGTGAACTTAGACATGCATGAAGTATGCTTTATATACCTGCACAGACTCTACAGCTTCAGCTCTCAGTATGACCTCCAGTGACCTGGGAATGCATCCGCGAGGCAGTTCCGCTTGCGTTTCTTGTATGCGGATCTTCTGGAAGTCAACAAATACACTCTTGTCCGCATCCAACATGAAGCGACGTCGGTTCGCGCAAACCGGGTTACGGCATATTGTTGGAAGTGTATACTGTGAATTATAATAAATGTGAATTAGATTTTATTTGGAAATCCAAACTATCTTTGGATAATAAACTCTTTATCTACAAATGTATTCTGAAGCCTATATGATCCTATGGAGTTGAACTATGGGGTACTGCAGCCATCTCTAATCTGAAAATCTTACAAAGCTTTCAGTCTAAGATACTGCATATGATAACAAATGCACCATGGTATGTCACCAACATCCAACTTCACCACGATCTGAAGATATCAATGGTGAAGCAGGTCATAATGGAAAAGTTCAAATCTTACGCAACACGAATCGCAATGCATCCCAAATCACTCTCTAGCAACTTGATGAGTAAAACCTCGAGCAGTTTCCAAAGAATTAAAAGAAAATCGGCCCAAGACTTAATATGATTTCTTGGAAATATTAATGGTAAAGGCGATGGACGTTATCCATGCAAGACAATCAGAAATCCCTTAACCTGTAGCTTAATGCCTAAACACTGGCAGATTACAAGAAGTAGAATTATATTTAAAAAAAAAGGGAATGCATAATTTTTTTTCAGGGGCAACGAGACATTTTGTTTTCAGTATGTCCATTTATGTTGAGGTACATTACAGCACACTCGAGTGAATTTGTCAAATTCGTAAACTCGAGTGAAAAAAATATTGACTCGAGTCCATTTGCACTCGAGTTGCCGAGTCAACTCGGAGCACCGAGTAGCTTCGGTAACCGCTAAAAATTACTAGAAGTCGCCAATAGGGTAGTTTCCTATGTTTGATTTTGAAAATTATTTTATATGTAACAGAAATAATACGAAAAAGAAATTCTTCTGTGAAATCAGCATCAAAATTGGTAGAAAAATAAAGCTCATTTCATATTTGAAATATTGTTGTGAGCAAAAGTGGGGACGTGCAGGGGATATCGTGCTATCTCTTTCGTACGCACGCAGCGTTATGACCGGTGAATCTCGGTGACGTCACAGTGTAATATTACTGTTATTTGACAACTACCCCTTCCACCAAATTTCAAAGCTTTATAACTTACTAATTATTGCCCCAATTTTGAAAAATATTTTTCTGTTAGATTTCGCATGGTATAAATTTTTGATAAATGTATTACAAAAAGTTTTCAACTACCCTATTCACTAGTCGCTGTCTACGTCGCGAACGTTATTGCTACCAATTTAAATATTTTATTCAGCATTTTTCATGTGACAGAGCAAGCAGGAATTCAATTTAACTAGTGAACAATCATTATTATATTGTATCTTCTTTCATCTTCCAGCATATGGGTAAATACATAAAGATATCAAAAAATTTAAAACAAATCTTACTCGAGTTACAGGATGTGTAAATAATCAACTCGAGTGATTTGAAAACTAGACTCAAGTAATAAAATCCTAATCGAGTCGCATCACTAATTTTAACTGTTTTTTTGTGGATAAAATATATGGAATTTAATATAACAGTGAATTATCATTATTCTTTGTAACAGTAAAATTTTAAATTAGTCTACAAAATGACCAAAACTAACAATAGAATAATTGGTACAAGAAATATAAAAACACACCAGATTTTTTAAACAGAGTGAAGTAACTTTACCTTGAACTGTTGTTCCACATTTTTTATCACTGTCTGGCAATCTAAACAGACAAAAGTACCCAATACAAGTTCAGGGTGGACTGGATGTGTCCTTACAATCTGTCCGGAGATTCTAATCAGAGTCCCAATTTTGGCAGTTGTCAATTCCCTCACTTTATGCCGTGTTGGCACATCCACAAATGATATGTAACATTCCTTATCTTGAAGTTCTTTTTTTGTACCACTATCAGCAAGGCTTACTACATAGTTCAATATAGCTTGGTTTAAAAATGGGTATATTCTGTAATATTCTTCAATGATTGTTGTGGCGAGATTCTGATTGTACTTCTCTATATCATCAAAACTGATTTCCAATGTGCTTAGCTCCGGTTTGAGTAGTTCTTTGGCATGTTTCTCATATTTTAGTTCATTGTCTTCTTTGAATCTGTAAAATTGTGTATATGTGTGATATGTTTTATTTTATTTTTCATTTATTTCTTTCTTTTGGAAGTACAATAATTAGGTATTATATACATAAGAAGCAACTGAGGTTTAGTTTAGTTATGCTATATTATTTACAAATTCATGTCACATTAACAAATTACATAGGTTAGTTACATTATTTTAGAGACATAACTAGGCAAGCGCATTGTAAGTTTTTCTAAAGAAAAAAATAATACTATTCTTAAGTCCTCAGATAATAATTCTTTAATTTGTTTTTTATATTATTAGGTGTGATACTGTCACATATGTCAGTAGGAATTTATTAATTGTGGAATTAATTAGATGCTAACATAAATTTACTAAAATGTTTATTGAGATGTTTATAATTTATCTATAAAGATGTTATTAAATAGGTTTGCTTAACTAGTAATTTAAAGTTTATGCCAAATATATGCAGTTACTCAAACATTTCTCTTAGGTGCAGAGCATAAGACGATAAGCACTGCAACCTGGACATTGTTAGTCAACTTAAAATACTATGACCAATTACATTCAGATTGTATTGCAGGTTATTAAACTTGGCGGCTATACAGTTTATACCAGGACAGTAATTTTATGAATGAAAGTTATATTATTTTAGTAAATAAAAGTACTAGTTCAATTTAAATACTTACTCTTCTAAGAAATCTTGGAACAGCTTTTGGCATCGCACTCCAACCTCATCTTTAACCTGACTTTGTGTCGCGTATGTGTCGGCTACATCCATTGCTAATTAGATCAAAATTGAAAGCAATTTGTCAATGAACAAATTCAAATCTGCATTTCACACGTATTGTTTAAATCACACTGTAGAAGTGAAGTTCCGAGAGCCGAGATAATTGTTTTTTTTTAAACTACTAATACAATAAACAGTTATCACTGATTCCACGATGTCAATTGATCGTTTTATTATATTTGATTTGTATGAACAGTTATATTTTACTTAATAAAAATGTAGGATTTACTATTTAGATAATATTATTTATCGAAATGAGAAACGTTGAAATATGAACATCTGAAAACACAGTAGCTCTACTGACAGTTGACATTTTGGCGGGAACTTTTATAACCAACAAGCTTCGTTTTTCGAAATCACACTATTTTTATTATGCTAGAAACGAGATTTTACTAAAATTATCCGAATAATCTTTAATTCGATGTGTTTTAAAACATCATTTTATGTCTAAATGTTTATAATAAATTGTTAGTAATTCATATTTTATATGTGTAAATCGTAAAAACATTTAGAATTTCACAATTCGCAGACGATAGGCGCCCATTACACGCTCACACAACCGGCATTTAATTCCATTACTCATGATTGACGAATGAAAAATGAAAACAAATTGGCGTTACACAATCACTCAAAATCACCTTCAGTCATACTCAAGATTTCACGGAGAACACACGTTTTCAATCGACTTAGTATGAATAGTTATAAAATAAATTGGAATTTAGAGTAACAAACGGGTAACAAGAAAGCGTTGGGTAAAATATTCGCTGTAAAAAAGAAAGTTTTATAGCCATACTTTTGTTTACCCAGCTTTTTATAGCGGTTACGCCCGCGTGCAAAAGTTTTTCCGGGATAAAGTAGCCTATGTGTTATTGTATACTGTTATCTATCTATGTGCCAAACATACGATCTGGATGGTCAGCCGTTCTGGTGTGAATGTGTGATTGAGTAAAAAACATCAAAGTTTTCGCATTTATAATATTAGCATAGAATAATTTAGCCTGATATACGAGATTCACAAGAAGATGACAACTATTTTCTTTATTATCTTACTAACTATTAAAGATTCGTGGTATATACCACAACTCAGGGATTGTTTTAAAACTTAAAATAAACTCTTTCTCCGACTGAAGCATAATGTTAGTTCGGAGAACGTGATTGGCCGCGCGGGTGCGCGGGCGCCTCTCCGATGCAATACAAGTCCGACTCCAACGCTGTCCGCGCGCTGACTGACGACCTGACGTTTGCCGGACGAATTGCCATTAGACGATCGCGCAAAAGTCATGATTGATGGTTGCGTGACGCGCAAATCAAAAATCCAGATATTCGTCAATCACCGCCATTCAACCATCAATCACCACATTAGTCGATAGGTTATTCGTCACTCACAGACGTGACTGTGGTAAAACTGACAGCAAAACGTACTGTCTAATGGGCGCCTTAGATGTTCCTTCGTTCAATCTTGGTTACAGGTTACGTAGTATTTGGTAGTATCCAGTAGTATCTCTAAGTAGTCTGTGATCTTGGTTCAATTTCATTCTATTTTGGCGTGATGTTTTATAACCTAAAAAATCTTTCAAATAGTAGTTACGAAGAGTAACTATATTAATTGATTTCTTTAGAAATAAGAAGTATTTCAGTGTTAATTATTATAATGGCTGAAGCGCAAGTTGGTTTTCTGTGTAATATTGCAGCGACATTATTTAAAGACGACACCAATTCACATAATTTACTGAGAAGTTATTATTTGTAAGGAATATTACTTTTTGTTATAATAAGAGATTATTGTGTCAGGTATTATATATATACACTGTACATTTATTACAGAATGCGATGTAAGACAATAACACACGGGTATGGACTCCCCCAGAAGCAGTTTTCCCTTACAGCAAGATGCCCCCGATGTTGCCTTGAAAGAACATCCAAAGATGACATAAAAGTACCAAAATTTTATTGCATTATTTACAATACCATAAACTAATAAATTTGAAATTTTTAATGGTTTCGTTAATTTGTAGGTAAGACCAATAAAACTTAGCAAACGACAAAAACAAAGAATAAAATCTGCTAAATCCACTGCATCTAAACAAAAGAGATTACAGAGAAGACAAGCGCTACTATGTAGTAATGAATTAGTGAGTTATTATTTGTTTTCACCACACCATAGTAATTGCCCATTTTTTTGTGCTTACAAATTTTATTTAATTATAAAAATATGTCACCTATCTATGCCATTGTGGATGTTATCCAATGTTATCCCATATTCACTTGCTTGTTTGTCACTTGCTATAATTATAAAGTCATCTACAATATATTCTATTCATGTGGTTACATATTGATATTTAAAAATGAATTATTTTTCAGGAACAAATTTGCTCATTTTGCAAAAACAAAACAATTACTCCAATATTAAAACCTGAAAAAGAATCATTAAAAAGAAAACATGAGCAATCAGGAAGTAATGAACCAATTGCAAAGAAAGCAAAATTAAACCCGGATGATACAGTCAAAAAGCCTCCAAAAGCAAACACAAAAACTAAACCACAAGTTAATCTGTACACAAGTGCATTTGACATATTTGCTCTAAATAACAAACAGAACACTCTACCAAATACTGTCAAAGAAGTACCTAAAGTTATTCAAAATAACAAAAAGAAAAAGGACAAATTTGCTGGATTGTGCAAGCAAGCAGTACTAGCTTCAGCCAAGTTGAAAGACAATAAACAAAAGAAAATAACTGGAGAAAATAAATTAAATTTATTTTTGAAACCATCATCATGAATTGCACAATATTTAAGAATATCAGGAGGTTGCATTTCTTAGTGACATTCTGTTCATGACCTACTATGGAGTAGTGTAATGAATATAAAAAATATTACAAATGTAGCAACAGAACAAAGAATATATATATATATATATATATATATATATATATATATATATATATATATTTATAGAGATATGTGGATATTTAACATCTCTTGATTATTATCAAATGTATATCCATAACATTAGTGTTTGTATGCCCAGTTAACACATGTAGACTGCCATTTTTAAACTTCTTATAAAAGTTATAAGTATCATTGTAGTTCAAAAATGAATTAACATCCACATTACTTTCTTCACACTCAGTTATTAGATTTAGATATCCTATAGCACCAGCTGCATCTGTGGGACCATCAATGCCATCTGTACCAGCACTCAATAGATAAACATCAAAGTCCTTCACATTTTCTTTCATTTTGTGTATTAATACAGAAAATTCTAAAGCAAGTTGCTGATTTCTTCCACCTTTCCCTGAACCATTTACCTCTACAGTTATTTCCCCACCAAGTATGAGACATATATCCTTATGTGTATTGTTTACTTTATTTACAACATCTGCAGCACAATCTGGTATGTTTACAGCATCTAGTTTGACCTTAAATTGATTCACATTAATATTTCCTTTTAAGTAATTTACAAATATTTTTACTAACTCTGCATATTTTTTAGCTACATCTGTAACATTGCCAGAGATTGTATTTGAAAGAGAGATTGGTAGATAATTCAGCTCTTGGCATTCATAGGAAGCTGCTTCTATGCTTATCTTATTAGATCCAATGATGTAGTTCCTTACATTATCTTTTGGAAATATATCATTGCCAGAATCTTTATTTAAAACAGTTTTTATTGATTCAGGTAAATCATCAAACAATTTATATTTGTTGATTATATTGATAGCCCTGGAAATATCATCTTCATTTGCTACTGTGGGACCACTTGCAATCAAATCTAAAGGATCTCCCACTATATCAGAAAGGATTAGTGAGACAACTTGTGCTGGCTGAGCTTTAATAGCCAGCTGACCACCTTTTAAATCAGAAAGCCTTTTTCTAACTGTATTCAATTCTTTTATATCAGCTCCCGAGTTTGCCAGTTTTATAATCAGATCAGTTTTTTCTTCTAATGTTATAGGATCTTTAGGTAGAGGTAATAGTGCTGATCCTCCTCCAGATATTAAAACCAGTAATAAATCCTTACTATCTAGTCTTAAAGCAAGTTCTTTGATTTTTGCAGCTGTTTTTACTGCATTGACATCAGGTAAGTTGTTTTTAGCTCCTTCAAAGTAGTTCACATTACCCGTTGTGGTATTTTTATCTAAACTCCCTTCAGGGATGCTGATGATTCCATATTTTATTTTACTATTTAACAAGCTATCAACTTCCCTAGCCATGTTTTGTACTGCTTTGCCGGTGCCAACAACATAAACATTTTTGTTCTGCAAGTTATAGACATCACCCAATATAGTTAACTGTTGACTACCAGCGTTGTAGTTTAGAGTTTTCCGTATCATATTTTCTGGAAGAACGGCTGAGACACTGCTTCTAAATATTTGTATCAGATCACCAATAACAGATTTAGCCATTTTAATCTAATTTATACTTATATCAGTTTTTACGCAATACACAATCACTCGGTAACAATAAATTTGTTTTTTGAATGTAGTTAGTGCTGGGTGTATAAGTGATAAGGTTTAACAAGACTTCATTTTTATCTTCTGTTGATAACAGAAGTTATAGAGAAAACATTATTTTAAATAGGTACATTGTTTATAAGCTATATTTTCAAACAAAGCAAACAACATTACTGTTTCGTGGAGCATTTTGATATTTAAATTTAGAAAATTAAAATACTTGTATATTTATTGGCTGAGTTTATAGCAAAGATATATAAACATTCAAGAGTAGTGCATAACATACTAGTATAGATTAATGTTAAACATTCTATACTTCACCTTGATGTCTATTTTCTTGGTTTTGTTTTTAATTTGGGGTGGGAATAGTGTAGTGGGTTACATTATTATTATCACCTGTTACTAAATTTTTTTGTATTTAATTGAATATGTATTTTTTTTTTATTTTGTAACTGTTTGCTATTCCAACAATAAAAAAAAAAAAAAAAAAAAAAAGAGCATTATAATACTACGGAAAGTTTACAGTCTAGTATTAATAATAATCTATGGTTTACAGGTTAGAAAGTTCAGTGTTCACTTCAAAGTAAGTAGGTAATTTTAACATTGGACATGGGGCTCCATTTCATAAAACTTGAATAGGTTTATTTATAAGTAAAGTATAATTTTAAGTTATGGTTTAGAGCAAAATCGAAATAAACTATTTACCTGTTATATTCATAAAATTTAAGTTTACTTTAATTTTATGAATCCATGTTGCGTAAAACCGAACGTTTTGTAAACAAGTCCAAACAAGTCACCGCAAAATTTAAAAATCGTGGTACTGTGATATCGAGTTTCATCGTTTCTTGGTTTACCTCGGGTCGAAAGTTATTCTTAAAAAAGTTATATTATTTTAACATCTACCCACTTGACATTGGCAAAATCACCGATGACAAGGTGGAGCCATTTTTAAAAGAAGAAGAAGAAGAAGTTTCAAGTTTGTTTTTGTTTTGAATTGTAATTAGATCAGTGTGATATGTTTAACGAATTCATTTGTTTTTCTCAATATTTTGTAAACAAACAAAATGTGCGATCATTCAGCAGTGTTCTCAAATCAAACATACTGAAAAAAGAAGATACAGTTTTTCACAAACATTTATTCGAAGACGATTCCTTGATGACCGACTTATCCCCAGAATTTATAAATATTTTATCTAAATTGAAGGATAACTTAAGACTGAAAACAAAAAATGATTTCAGAGACTTTTTTATATGTGATAAATTACAATCAGAGTTGCAATTTGTTAATAAAAAATATATTTTTACAAAAGCGTGGAAATGCTTAAATGAAATAATACCCAAAGAATTTTATGGACATAGCAAAAATCTTAAAATATTCCAAAAAATTGTTGAAATAGTTATTTACAGTATGAAATACCAACATTTTAATTTGATTCAATATATTGGAAAATGGAATTTATGCACTTATCCTTGGAAAAATCTTCCACAAATAACATCAAAACAGATTTTATACAAAATTATTAAATGGATAATTCAGTATATTTTATCAGCAGTTATCTGCATTCATTTTTATGTCACCACATGCAAAATAGATGCTGATGAAAACAAACTGCATTTTTTCTGGAAACATCAATGGCAAAGCTTCTATGACAAAAAAATTGCTAGCCTAATCCTTACTAAAACTATTGTAAAATATGATCCCTATTGTTTGAGCAAGAAAATTAAAAATAACTACAGTGTTTGTAGAAGGAAAGAAATAAAGATAATAAAAAAAAATATACCAAAATTGAGCATTATTCTAAAACCAAATAATGACTGCAGACCTATAGTCCAATATAAAAATAAATTGCAAACTACAGCAGAAAAATATAGATTGAAAGAATTATTGATTTTTTTGAAAGTATTAACTGGAAAAACAAATAAGAAGATTGAACATGAATTTGGAGCTTTGTATGCAAAATGGGTTAAATTGAATAAGCCCAAAGTGTATTTTATAAAGACAGATTTGAGTAATGCTTTTGGATCTATTGATACTAATAGATTGATGAAAATATTGCAAGACACACACTTGAACTATCAAAAAACAGAGAAAAATGCATATACAAAGAAAAAAGTTGCTCAGCGATACAGAGACATGGTTACAGAGTTAAGAAAACCTATTTTCATCCGCTCTGGTTCAACAGTTTTTGAATGGAAAAAAGGTCTGGTACAAGGATATAAATATTCGCCAGCACTCTCGGACTTATACTACACACATTTGGATGAAATTTATTTTAAAGAACATTTGAAGCCTGCCATGGGCCAGATTAAGTTATTTACAAGAGTTGTAGATGATTATTTGTACATAACCGATTCATTAGAAGATGCACATGCATTTTTAAAAGCTTTGTCTAAATATAGAAATGTAAATTATGAGAAGACTGTGGTTAACTTTGATCACCCAAATATAAGGTGTTCAGAAGAAATTACTTTCCTTGGATATACTTACAATACTATGAATTGGCATGTCAGTAGGGCAAATAGTGTATTTGTGGGGCAAATGTGTTATAAGATTGCCTTTACTAGTGCATTGTCAGACCCTTATAAGTTTTTAGAGAACAGAATTGGCCAGTCCGGAATACAAATAACTGGCCACATATTTAATCTGTTCTATAACACTGAAGAAATGCTGTGGAGGCATGTTTTCACAATGTTTTGTTTATCAGCTAATAAGTTCTGCACAATTTTCGCAATAATTTGCAACAAGGAGGATATAAAGAATAGCATATTGGTTTATAAAAATAGAGTGACTGTGAAACTCACTAATTCAATCGTAGACACTTTGATGAGATTTAAAATGGCTGATACAAAATTTATTTATTGTATAAACCATTTCAGATATCTGTCATGGCTGGCTTTGAGTTTATGTGCTAAGAAAACACTAAAATGCACCGATATAGTTCCTTATATTAATGATGAAATGGCAAAATCGAATTGTATTTTTGGTAAATGGAATGATCATGCTAGTCAAATAAGCAAAAGTGGTGAAGTTATAAAACCAGCTGTTAGGGAAGTGTGTCGGAGAAATGATTTTAGAGTCATTTTTAAGACATTTTATTGTTTGCCAAATGGTTTTGAGTGTTTTGATCATAGAATAAAATGATATTTTTGTTGTAAAAGTTTTATTTATTATACAAAATGTTGATATCTTAATTGTAAAATACAGAACTCAGTCAAAACGCAGACAACCTAAAATGGACGGAAGAAATAACACAGTAAAATTATTAAATATAATATAAACTTATTATTAAGGCACATTCGGACGGATCATTTAATTGTTATAGCTGCATATTAAAATTTTAAATTATAGCTTATTTTTCTTAAAACAAAAGTAAGATGCTTAGATATTATAATTATATTTAATAGTTATAAATGCATACTATTATACCATCTAAAGGTACGTTTTTAGGCGTCTGATAATATCACCGCCATTTTAAATGTGTATCAACACATAGATAATGTCACTATCCACTACCCAAATTCATTAATTTTGTAACATGATGCTAAAATATTTGTCGCCATTATAAAACGCATCATGTACCAAACTACTTAGCTGCATCTAGAATTACATTGATTGTCAATACTTGGTCTAAGGTACTTTATAGATTTAATGATCTACTTACTTAAGATACTCTGTGTGCAGGATGAAAGCATGAGGCTGCTTGTTAGCGAATACTAGACCCATACTAATACATACTATGATGTAAAATCATTATAAAAAACTTTTTAAAATATGTATAAACTTAAAAACCTAAATGGAGAGATTCAACTGTACAAGTTTTGTAGAGATTCATTTATCTTAGTAGAGCGATAATAAAGAGAGACAGAGCTAGCACTTCTCCTATCACTCCATGTCTGTACGCATGTGATAAGAAGTCCGGATCAGGCGCGACGTAATAAGCGGCTTTGGGAGCGTCGCAGGAGACTAGAGACGCGGCGCGAATAAGAGCCTCTCCGGCGATGATCTCGGCTGAGCGTTGGTGGTGGGGTAACGGCTTCAGACGTACAGCCACGTCGCTGAAGATCAGATCCGAGTACGGAGGCGGCGAGTGAAACATGCTGAAGCTGAAATTAGAATATATTGAAGCTTGTATCTCTGAAAGTTGTACTGTATAAATATTTTTTTCTTTATTATATTTGAATGACTGATCAAGAAAGTGGCTCGACTAATGCTATGTGCCACAACTGCCCATGAACGGAAGCAACCCCACCTACAAAAGTAAATTACAAATCTGTGCCAGGCTTTATAGTATGTTCATCATCCTGAATACAGCAGAATAAGTGTTAAAATTATATCTTTAAAAAAAACCTCATCAAAATCGGTCCCTTCGTTTGGGAGTTATGATGCCAGACAGCGATACAAATAAACACCTTAAACCTTTAACACCCCTATTTTTTCTTTTGGGCTTAAAAAGATAAATTTTACCTGAATTCATCAGAAGTAACGGCACCATAGAACTGTTGAGCGTACACCATAAGATTCGAGTAGACGTCGAGTTCAGTATGGTTGGCCCTGCCCATCAACACCGATCCAGGCACCTTGCCCAGGTTGCAGTGTTTGTATTCGTGCATCTTAGCTCGGGTACCTAAAATATAATATTGTTTCGAGAAGTTAGTTAATATCGTCACCCGTTCCTTACGTCTTTTGGCGGTGATTAACCTCCGAAAATGACTGTCGTCACTCGTGGCTATTTTCATGCAGATCAAATAATTTGGCACTCCGCTAATATATTACGCGGTGATTGTTTAGTTAAAGATAAGTATCCTTTTTGATGTGATGATAGAAATTTGTTTCGTGCACCTACTATGTTTTTTTTTCTTTGCATCATTCCAGGTTGACTGGTAGAAAATGCCTTCGGCATTAAGTCCGCCTTTACATGTTTTGTTTTTTTTTTTATTACATTGAATGACGAGACGAGCATGCCGTTCGCCTGATGGTAAGCGATACGACCACCCATAAACAGAAGCAACACCATCCAGCACCTTGACTAACAAAGTACTGTGTGGCATTCCACTGCGCTCGTCATCCTGAGACATATGATGTTAAGTCTCATTATGTCCAGTAGTTATACTGGCCACAATGTCCGTCAAACCGAAACACAACAATGTATGCACACTGTTGCTTGGCGGTAGAGACATTGCGGTGGTACCCACCCAGACGGCCTCTTACATAATGAGAGACCTACCACCAGTGAATTTTTTATGAAGTATAAATAAATAAAATAAAAAATAGTCCAGCGGTGACAACTGTCAACTGTTGTTTTCAGAAAATAAAGGGTGACTCGAAAACATGTAAGGTCTTTAGGGCAACACGAGGCCAGCCAGAAAGATTATGATACACAACTAGAGACGTACCGTCAGGACAGAGCAGCTGCAAGTCGTCAGGCAGCAGGTCCCTCGCCCACCACTCGCGCCGCCTGCCGCCCGACACCTCGGCGGGCGCGGTGTGGCGCACGAACGCTACGTCCCCTCCCCCTTCTACCATGCACCGCATAGCGCCCACGTGACCGTAGAAATCTTCGCTCGCGTCTCGACGACAACGTCTGTGTTGATGAAAGTTTTTTTTGATTAACATTATTTATTTTTGTTTTTTATTTAAGCCTTTTTTGTTTCCATACACATAAAAAGATAGTTGATAGATGTTTACATATAGGTTTATTTTGTTAGATTTTTATTAGTAGGGTGTAACTTAAATTATGTTAGTAGTGTTAGTACTAACAATAACAACTAATAAGTACTTATTTGAGTATGGATCCATGAACTCTGATTTCGGACAAACTCAGGCATTTCTCTTTGAATCGAAAACTGTGTTTTTTTAATGAAATAAATGTCTACTCTTGGCCGCGACATCCAGATTTCGTTTTCTTAGTAATTTGAGTTTATAAAGATTGATTTACACTTAGGTATTTTTTCTTCTGTATAACGCCTATTCGCTAAAGTATGGGAGTACACACACACACACTCTCACGTCTATTATCCCCGAAGGTCTAGACAGAGGCGCAACTAGTGCACCTACTTTATGCCGTGCGTATTCCGACGCATGATGTGATAGGGGGCGAGCCTATCGCCATATCGGGCACACATTACAGACTCCGGGCTTATACTGAATAGAAAAACCCATTATCACTTTGCTTGACCCGGGGATCGAACCCGAGACCCCAGCTTTGCAGTCGTACCGTAATACAACTACGCCACCGAGGCAGTCTGGGAGTAGAACTTAAGTATATGATTAAAAAAAACATGTATGCATAGAGTTCTAAGATTATATAGAGCGGACATTGGGAAAATTGTCATACAAAAATTTTGAGCCTGTTCGTCAGTAACTCAATCTACCGTGAAATAACAAAATACCTATGTAAAATTCATTAAAACATACTTTAACAAGGTCGTAATGCGTATATTGGCATATTTCCTTCCAAAATATTGTTTTCTTTACAAAATTTAGACATGTCAGATAAGACAGCGACTTATTACCCATTGGTAATAACTTTTGGAAGAAAAAGTTTGTTCCTGATGTCCGGTCTATAACTATAACTATACTGTTTATTGTGTTTGTATGTATGTAACCTGAATGAAGCGCCGTGGCACAGATGGCAGAGGTTGTCGTGTGGCTCGGCGCCGGCCGCCACGTACTCGGAGCTGAGCGCGCCGGGCGCGCACGCCTTGCTGAAGTACTGCGCCGCCGCCGCCGCGCCGTCGCACCCGTACGGCCTGCGCACATCACATAATACATCTATACCAATATTTTTTTAATGAAATCTTTTTTTTTTTTTTTAATATGGCACTTGTGTTCACATTTTGCCAATGTCAAGTTTGGGTTGTCTTTTTTATTATCTGTAGTATGTCGAAGTAAAGCAGTGGCTACCTTACCAAGACTTTATCGAGGAGTTTTGGCGGCAACAAAAAAAACACTTGATTAGCACAATTATTTCAATTCACTTCATTTGAGCTCTTTAATAGAACTATATTGGATAATATACCACCATAATTATGCAATATAACACTAAGTATCACCAAAATAATGAATTAAAACAAGAGCACCTCATGACACTTCCAAGTTCCCGGCAAAAAAAAAAAAAAGTGAAATCTTCTTTAGCGGCGTTGAGCACTTTTTTTGGGATGGGTCTTTGATTAATTATATACCTAGATAGACACTGAACGTTTCAAACGCGTCGAAAAAAATAGAGGCCAACAGTTATCCACTAAATGAGTTCGAGTGAATTATTATTTTTTGTTTTTCATGGATATAATTATCTCCCTATTTTAATAGAAACCATGTAATAACTGGTATCATTATGCGCGCACACAAGGATACGCAGAATGATACAGCGATAGCGTATGACAAAGCTGTCACGCATACTAGCTTAAGAAAAGTTGGCCTGTTTGTTTTAGTTTCATTGCAGCGCGTCACTCTATCTTGGTTTATAATTTATCAAAGGGATGGGTATGAAATGTTAAACTCCCGTCAGGACACGTGACCTGATCGAAAATTCGTAAGACGGAGGTTGTCATTTTTGAGTACGATAGCGCAATAAATAAATATTTAATTCAACCACATAAGTAGTAAGGGATTCACCGATACTGGAGCAGGTTCGACGGCCGGTCCGCGGCGCTCCGGCGGCTGATGGCCGACGTTTTCGATTGCTCCAGATTCGGCCCGCGGGACCCGCGAATAAATCCGCGGATTACTTTAATACCTACCGCGAATTAATTTGATACCTACCGCGGATTAATTTGATACCTACCGCGGATTAATTTGATACCTACCGCGGATTAACTTGATACCTACCGCGGATTAATTTGATATCGACCGCGGATTACATTGATAACACCCGCGAATAAAAATTATATCGTCCGCGGAATCCGTTTCATATCACCCGCGAGGTAGGTATGAACCACGAATTTGTTCATGGTCTACGGTTCCCTTAAGCTTGTACCTTTTCCCTGTTCGTTGTGCTTTTAACTTTCTACTTTCTATCGGCGATCCTTTTTTTTATTTGAAGGATGCAAAGGTCTTTGTCGCGTATTTCTATTAACTCGTGTTTCTACGCAAAAGCCGTTTAAAATTACTTAATAGTTACCCTTTACGCATTACGAGCATTGTTTATGATAGATAAAGCAACATTTTCCCTGTTTCGTTGTGTTATTGACTTTCTACTTTCTATCGGCGACCCTTTTTTATTTGAAGGATGCAAAGGTCTTTGTCTCGTATTTCTATTAACTCGTGTTTCTACTTAAAAGCCGTTTAAAATTACTTAATAGTCGCCCTTTACGCATTACGGGCATTGTTTATTATAGATAAAGCAATCGTTACAATACACCATACCTTTCTCAAATTCTAGGTAAAACCCTTTGGGTCTTCTCATTGTCATAATAATTACGGTTCCCATTATTCACATTACCTGATATTACGTATTCAACGGAACATTTAAGGTGAAAGTCGAAACATGTTGGATCTTGTCTGCAAGGAAACAATACTCCCTCTCCATATAAAAGACCGACGCAAAATCACATGGTATCGTATTCCACTCTGTGCTCTGCTCGAAGTGTGATCTCCAGTTGTTTGTAACAGTGAAGTGATAGTAAAATTGTGAAATAGTTAAATAGTGAAAGTGTTATAAAAATGAATGTAAGTACCTTTATATACTTTGATCTAAAAGTGTTGTAACCAGATGTTTCATTAATTGTTTATGCCATGTGTTGTCCACCAGGTTAATACATTTTAGCTATCTTTGATGTCTTATTAATTTATCATTGTTACTAATGTGTACATGTATACTTCGCATACCTATAAGTATTTATCATACAGTACTTACTTAACCGATAATTAAAACAGTTTCATTTCATTTTGTTACAGTTTTCTGAAAATACTTTCAAAAACTACTATTATGCTGAAGAAATCGACGAACCTAGTGATGAAGAAGGTACACTCGCCTTTAAAGTCAAAAAAGCGATATTAGCAAATAAAAGACCGATCGAATGCAACAGCATTGATGAGTTCTTCGAAAAACCAAAAAAGAAGAAGACAACAACAAGAAAGTCATCCAGTGTTGGTCGATCGACGAGCGGTGGTGTTTCATACATCCGATCAAACAGCGATGACAACAGTTCTGCATCACATCTCATAAAAATTGAGGTGTATGAAGTGAATAAAATAAAAAACATCGCACCGACAGAACATTGGAAACACGCTGATGTGCGAGTTAAATATTACGCGGAAAACGACAGTGATAAGAACTTGCAAAGTGTCAAGGACACTATATACAATATAACCAAACAGTTGGCTAGTAAGGACGATTGTGTGAAATATTTTATAGACACAGACAAATGAACAAAAGTGCCAGTGCGTGTCAATGTTTTAATATCATAACTTTAATCATATGCTTTGTACTACTATTATTGAAATAAGAAACTATTATTGTATTAACTGTACTTAAGAATCTACCTGTTTAAATTTAACTTACATTGTATTGTATTTAAACTTTGTACTCTTTTAAGTTACATACTTAATAGATTAATTTGTTTTTGATTCTAGAACTCTTTGTGAATTGTGTTATTGCTAAGTATTATTGTAAATAGTTATAAGTCTTTTTAGTGTTTTTTCATGCTCATGCTTACGATTGTAAAGTTATTGGGAACATTCATAAATTGTTTGGAAGAATTATAAGTATTGTATGGGGTTATTAATCTTCAATAAAGAAAAATCATTCATTCATTTTCATATTTCATTTATTCACCTCAAAACATGATTTAAATAAACCATTTAAAAACACATCATTGCATATTGTATTATCACTAAATAATACTTGAAAATCTTTGAGACTCTTACCATAGTATTTATAATACAGATACATTAAACAGTACTCTCCACAAACTATAGTAAAGTCATTTTGAATTCGACTTGTATTGTAATTCCACATTCTAGAATTTCTCGCTAAAAACATTCGGTGGTATCCTTGAGGTGGTCGACCGTATGAATCAAAGTACTGTCCAAAACCATTCTTATCTATGTGTATGGCGACCCAGTGAGAACCTGGTTTGTTATCAGAGTCTAAGTTGCTAACTACGTATGTAGGAGTTACCACATATATTGGTAGACGATTGGCTGCATATACATTATATTCAATACTTGGATCAATTTTCTTTAAGTAATTCTGTATTTCTATTGTATTCATTTTTATTCACCGTATCGCTGCAGAATCTTATCAGGTCGAATGATAAAGTGGTAATGTCTTATATAAGGTTAACAAGACACTATTATGGTACTTATCAGCCAAGTTGACTCTTGTTGTGGGGTTGCAAGGATTATAGTTAAACAAAGAACTTAATATTTTATGAATTCGTTTTATTGGTAACTTAAATCTAACAACAAATCTGAATTACATTATTCACGCTTAATCTAATCTTAAACAGTTAATTTTGTGTTCTTAACTACTATAATCTACTGAAATATTGCGGTTTTTATCTATTTCAATAACATTATCAAACTCCGCATAAACAATGCAATTAATAGTTTGTGATAAAGCTGTTTCAAAACGCACTTCTAATCTCACACTACCATGCTTTACAAGATTCCAATGACTTGCAGAGTTTGCTGATAAATCAGGTGTCAAATCAAACGCTAACATACAATACCCTTCAGCGTATTGTTCTCGGGATATCCCATTACCTTCATTGAGAAAGTGTATACCTGTTCCAGAAAACAATGTATGATATACTGAAGTAAAAATTTTGTTCTCAAATGAGGGTTGTAAAGCCTTTGATGGTATTTGTTGACCGTCTATATATAAACTAAAAGTATTGATGTCGTAATTTTGAAAGTTAAATGGGTTCCTAGTGAGGTTTCCATTGAAAGCAGCGTTATTTACAAATCCCACTATACACCTTTTAGGTAATTGTCCTAAGAAAATGTTATCTAGAGTTTTTCCTTGAACACCTGATGGTATTGTTAAAACTTTAACTTCAGCTCGAGTAATGGGGTATTTAGCTGTGGTAGAAGCTAAGACCTTTTGATGAGCAAGTAACACGCTGGGATTGATTCGTGCTCTACGAATAATCAAAGATGCATCCGTAATAGATACCTTTAATTTAAGGTCACCTGTAGAGGCCATGAGATTGAAATTTTCTCTAGAACGAATTAACTTAACACATATATCAACACCATTGATTAAAAATTTTTCTTGATTGAATAAATCACCATGTAAGTGACCAATCATTTCCATTTCTTTACTTTCACTAGATAATTCTTGCCTCTTAGTAAATCCTTTATTAGTATCATCGGTGGAATCCATTTTTCCAGCTGTATCTTCATACCATAAACCACAGGTGAGGTGAGATTTTTTTGCTGCAGGAGCATAGTTCAATAAGTTTTCTATATACGCACGATAAGCATATGTGTTATTGGGTGGTGATACAAGTTTTTGATTTAAGTAGACATCAAGTTGACTGAAGAGTGAGTGCAACCAATTATTCACCGGAGCAACGACTGTAGATGCGGTTAGTTTGGTGTTATCTTGATTTACTATTTTCGCTTTCAAGTGAAGTAACGTATGAGATAAATCTATGTAGTCATCTCCTGCTCCAGGAATTTGAAATTCTATAGGACCATCATCGGCAAGAGATGAAATTGGTTTATAATGGATCCAAATTCCACTTTCAATGCTAGTTTGAGTTGACGGCAATGCAAACAAATCCAATTCGGACTTTATACATTCACAGGAATGACTATGTAAAAAAGACATTTTGATTAATTGTTAGAAAATATGTCCTTGATTTGTTTTTGAGTAATTTTTGATTTTTTTAGAGCTTTCACTTTCGCGGTCAACGACGGACTGACTCCAGGTAGACGTTTTCGTTTTGTTATATATCCGGATCCAGACATATTGATTTTATCTATTTTTTCATCAGCCTTGCGTTTCAAGTTGGAACCAACTTCTTTAAGACGTGCTTTTATTGAATCTTCCATTGGTCGCGCACTAACCATATCTGTCAATAGACCAACACCAGCGCTCAATGCCTCTTTACCAACAGCTCGAACACCGCTAGATAATAATGGTAAAACTGACCTAAACAATCCCCCAAGAAAACTACCAATTCCATGTCCTTTTTGATAAGGCGCCCCTTTATATACCACCCCTATACCTGAACCAGCCTGATGAGAATAATAGCGTTGATAAGGACATATCATGTTGGAGCGTTCAAAATGCATTATAATTTTTTAAAATGTAGTTTAACACACACCGTTCCAAATTGAAATGGTATCTTTTGTCCGGTGCTTGACCTTATATCTATTTCAATGGTATCGAATTCTCTTCGCATTACCGATAAGTAATGAGGAGGTGAAAATACATGCATTTTATTGGCACCATAGATGTATTTTGAAGGATCTAATGGTATTACTCTCAGAAGAGGTGTCATTACATCACCTACAATTTGAGGTTCAACTATATCACAGTAAACGAATAGTTGAGATGGTAACCCTAAATGTAAATTAGCTGGACATTTAGCTAAATTCTTTTCAACAAGGTTTCTGTTTGGTTCAAATCCCAACTGTAAGCCTAGTTTAGGAGATAATGTTACAGATTTTATTGATTCGTCTAACACAGAAACAGAAACGAATTTAGATATATTATCGTAGCGGAATTTGATTTTTTCTCTTATATTATTTAATGCTGATAAAATATGGTTAATATTATCATAGTTTGTGGCAGGTATGTGGGTCTTATAATAAACTGTAGATAGTTTGTCTTCATTGGGCATTTTCATGATTTTTGTTATGTAAATAACATTCTCATGATCTTGAACAGTAAACATGGTGCATGGATATTGGAATTCAACGATTCCTACACACCATTCTCCTTCCAATATTATGGGTTTGGGTAATTTTGTTGAAAAAATTGATGTTTTGTTCTCAGGAAAATATTCCATTGAACTATTGCTAAGTAAAGTTAAATAAAAATCTTTAATCATATTTTTTTTAAACTGGAAGCTAAAATCCAACTATTAAATTTGTTTGGATAACCTTTCCACTTAACTAACACTTGTTGTCTGCTGCCAGAATAACGAGAGCGAATTATTTTATCAATCTTGTGTTCAATGGTGGGGTCATAAATGACCTTTTGTAATTCTCGTTCATAAAACGTTCCTACTATCTCCTCACCATCTAAATCTTTTATAGTATAAACGGGCCACGGAGTACGTTCTATTATAGAAGAAATCACAAATATTTCATCGCTCCAATTAGATTCATAACCTTTTTGGAATACGTGTTTATATTTAGTTATTCTGACATGGTCACCGACATGAAACATAGGTAGTATAGTTTTTGATGATTTTTCAGATTTTTCATATAAATTACTCCAAACTGTCATTATATTATTAGAATTAACATCTGAAGGACACATTTTAATACTAGAATGGAAACTATGATTGTAAGAGTGTATCAAATTCTGCAAAATATCAATATATTTATGTGTATTCTTGTGTGTAAAATAGCGCCACATCTTCATTTTTAGCGTTCTTTGAAATCTTTCTACAATGCTTGCTTTGATGTCTGGATTATTTGTCGTATAGTAATTTATGTTTTTTGTTTTAAAGTATCTTTGAACATCTTTCGATACAAATTCAGTGCCTTTATCAGATTGAATGTGAGTGGGTGTAGTATTAGCTTCATTAAATATAATGTCGAAACACTTTTTTACGGTTTCTGAATTTTTCTTTTTCAAGGGTCTAGCATATGCATATTTACTAAAAACATCAATAACACAAAGAATGTAGTTGAAACCTTTATTATCTTTAGAATAAGTCCGCATGTCGCTTAAGTCAGCTTGCCAAAGTTCATTGAGATTAGAGAGAACGTATTTGTTCCGAGGGAATTTTCTATGTACTGGTTTGTGGAGTGTATACGTAGATTGGGATTGCAACCAGTTTTTAACTTCTTCCTTTTTCATTTTACCTTTCATAGCTTTTGATAATTTGTCGATATTGCTATATCCAGCTGGGTGTGATACATCATAATAAATTTGATCTAATTCTAATAAGGGGTCCATTTTTCCCAATCAATCTTTTTCTTAATTTTATTTGCGTGTTTATCTTCGCTCGTTGGCGTCAAATATACCTCTGTGTTTTGTGGCGGTTGTTCTTCGATGGCGTTTTGAAGTCGAGCTATGTACTCACGTCTTTTTGGATTGCCAATATATGTTAAAGGTACTTTTAAATCCTTTAACGCTTTAGCAAATTTTTCCCAACCAGGTGGGTCGTTGTTTTTTAATGGTCGCAGTGTATCGCTTACTAAATCGATAATGTTACTGTTAGGAATCACTTCATTATCTACAATCACTGTGCCAGCATCATTCCAATAAATTTTGTTTTTATTTAGTGACACCGAATTCAATAACAACTCACCTTTTTTTACATATGTTTTTGGTATTAAATTTAAAATTTGTTTTGTTGAGTAGGAAGGTTCTTTTTTTTCCAGTGTAAAACTTTCTTGTTGCTTCTCTTCATCACTCAGTGTCTGACTGACAACTACATCTTTATTCTTGATATCATTATTTATATTAAAAAATTTCCAGCTTTCAGATGTGGGTTTAATGTTATCGTCATTTGAAGTTATTATAGGGAGTTCAATGGGACGACGATCTTCTTCCATAAAGTGAAGATATCTTTGTAAAATTTGTAAGTATAATTTACACTTTTTTCGATCATCCATATTACTGTCGAGTATTTTTTCCATTTCACTATCTAAACGAGAGGTAGGATTTTCATTTCTTTTTTGATTTAACTTATCTATTAAGCTTGGATCAACTAACAGCATTTTTTTGGCGTGTTCCATTTTTAAACTAGTCCACTTATCAATCCACTCAAAATAGAACCCAATATAATCGGAAGAAATGCACCACCTTTTTGAACTATAATATTCTTTCTTATTTTATTTGTACTTTTACGTACCAATTTTCGTAGTAGATTTTTATACTTTTTTAGTTTACTCTTTGATTTTTCTTCAAGTTTTATATTTCCTTGTAAAACGTTATGAATACATTCACATATAAAATTAATTTCGTTTTCGTTACAGACTTTTAAAAGAGCTTGTTGATGTTTTGGTTTAAGTTTATAAAGAGCATTTAATAAGTGTTCATGCGTCTTTAAGCGTCGATCCATCATTTGTAAATGACGGGTATTGGTTGGTTCTTGACATATTTAAACTCTTTTGTGGGAATGTACACTGTAGAATGACCATCAGATGGAAATATCTTTGATTTAATTCGA
This sequence comes from Sphinx pinastri, assembly GCA_947568825.1. Lineage (NCBI taxonomy): Eukaryota > Metazoa > Arthropoda > Insecta > Lepidoptera > Sphingidae > Sphinx > Sphinx pinastri. The sequence goes on along the minus strand of OX387624.1, from coordinate 13,684,666 downwards.
CACATGTCAAAAGTGTCTTGTTTTAGATCTATCATCAAATAGCCATGTGCTTCTTTTGTAGCATCTCTGTAAGCATCTTCTATGAATTTGCTATTTTCTGGTGATACTTGTCGTGCTAAGTAACGTATTTGAGTTTTATCACGTGGGTTTTTAAAATAAATTATGTAGTTTGAATTCAAAGAAATGTCTCTTTGTCCTTTACCTTGATGAAATAAATTTTGAGTAATGTAAAATACACTCAAGTTCCTATGATGACTACCTTTGGTAAATATGTCAACAATGCGACCATCAGATTCCCTCATGAGATCATCGATAATAATAAGGTTAGCTTCCTTTCCATCAAACATATTCAAATCTGGTATACCCTGATAATAGTTTACATTTGGTAAATTATATAAGGGCTGCATTTCATCAAAACACCAAGTAATTTGATGAAAATTTGTGTTGCACACCTCATTAATATGTTTAATAAAGTTTGTTACAAAATTAGACTTTCCACATCCACTTGGACCTGCAACTATGGCAGTAAAAGGATGATAAAAATGAAACATTTTTAAATGCACGTGTGAACTCAAAAAGCGTTTCGGAATGAATAAAACTAGAAGTTACGATTGAATGTATTATATTTGATTTTGTTTTATATACAAAGATTACATACACAAATACTTTGAAAAATGATCACATACAGTTCATAGCTGTTTTGACATTTATTGACAAAATATTACAGTAAGAAAATTATTATAAAATAAAGTTAAATCAGGTATAACAAATAACTAACTACATACATTAAAATTTACATCTAATTTTTCATGATATTATACAAAACAGTTGTCATAGTAAAAAAATAAAGAAAAAAGATAGTACATAATAAAGACAGAACTTTAAGTTATTAAAAACCACAATTAAAACACACACACACATTAACATACATATTTTCGTTGTACAGAAATCGTTGATAAAATCAAATGTCCTTTATTTTATAATGACCCCATGCAAGAGTATCTGTTGAATTTTCTATTAAATAACGTTTTGTGTCATTGTGTGATAAAGATATTTTATTAATTTTTTGTGTATATATAGCATGTTTAATTGATTTAAATCTTATCATTTCACTGTATTGCGTTTTCTTTTCATATAAACATGATTTATAATCGGTAAGACAAAATTTTTTTGTTACACTTTTGTTAATCCCTTTTGCTTTACATATACATTTATTCTGCACATCCATTGCATACATTTTAGAGCGAAGACCTACAAACTCTTTAAGAATTTTACCGTTATTTTCGTCTTTAAAAAAACCTAACCGTTTTTTATTCAATAATGGTAAACCATATTGATTATTTGGTGGATAGTCGGACGTATCAAAGTAGTTGACTAAATCAAGTTTTATATCAGCATAATAATTTTGCGTAAATATTTGATATATTAAGCTATCGGTATCAGTATATAGTAACTTAATATTATCTTGATATTTCATTTTCATATAATCGTAATGGAAATCGTATAGTAATGTTTTAGATATATCTAAAATACAAAAACCGAGGTAAATTGGTTTATTATATAAAACGTTAGTTTTATTTAATTGTATTGCAACTAAGCTCTCTGAGAATATAGATAAACTATGGAATTCTGGTCTTGCTATCAAAGATTGAGCACCTTGAGTTTTGCCACGATTTAACCAATGATTAATTAATTTGACATTAACTCGTTTTCTTACATTTTCCATTGTTTTACCAAAAACAGAATTATTCATAAGTTTAAAAAAATCTTTCTCAAAATCTGAAGTGGCTAATGAACGCATATGAGTATTCAAGTCTATGTAACTTTTCAACCACGCGGATTGTTCAAATTTTAAAATTCTATGTACTTTAACCAATCGGAGACCATTTTTTAAACATTGCTTAAGGTTTCTATAATGAATGACGTAATTTTTTTTATTTTTTAAATTTGGGATCAGTTTCCTGTCTTTGCTGTTTCCTAAACATACGTTTTCTGGACAAAATGGAAAATCTGAATGAAAATCATGTAAATTTTTTGAATATTCTAAATCTACTTCCAAAATTAAACCATGTTTGGCATCATCGGCTATATTAAAATCTGTATTTATATCGACCCATTCAAATTTGCCTGTTGGGAGACATTGGGACATAGCCCAACCATAAAGGTTATTTGCGTCTAAGTACATCAAAAATGAAGATGGTTTATCTGAATCGTATTCCGACATAAACATGTTGTTTGCCACTGCATGTCTATTGCTGCATTGTGATATACCCCCCCGAATATTATTCGCTATAAACGTAACCTTGTCGATATCTGTTAAAAGTTCCAAATTTATTTTGGTAAAATTTAACATAGCATCCCAACTTAAACCAGGTGCTGTATAATAGTGGGCAGGATCTAAACCGTATGTTTTAAGACAGACATCCCTAAAGTTTTCAAATATATCTGCTAACAACAATACATCTGTTTTTAAATACAGGTCTGAATATTCACCCATGTTTTTACAATTAAAATGATTCCACACGTCTTGAGCATGATGGTATTCACTTTCTGTAATGTGACTATCATTTAAAGAACTATAAAATTGATCGCGAGTGGGAAGAGAAGTTATTTTTAAAGAATCAAATGTCGTCATGTATTCGTATGGATAAACACCTTTTCTTATTAAACGTTTAAAATCTTCTTCACATGGATATTTTAATTGGAGTTCACGAAATTGTTCAAGTAATAAGTTCTGAGCTAATTTGTTAAGGCTACTTGACATAAATTTAAAAGAATCAAGAAATCGTAATTTTATAACTCTGTTATTGATTTGTAAAACTTTAGAAAAAGAAATATATTTTTCCTTGTTCTCAGGAATAAGTTCAATGTCACCTTTCTCGAAATCAAGACCATGCACTATGAAATGAGCGTCATAATTACTTAAATTATGTAAAAACACTGGCACAAAATTAGGAGCTTTGTATTTCTGAGAGCATACTCTATGAGCTACACCTTCATATGCACCAGTATGCCAATTATAAGATATTGTTCTATCCACGTTTAATTTAGTAGCACAAATGTAACAAGACTCACTTTGATTGATATTTATTTTATCTTCTTCAGTTAACGGTAATGGTGATTTGACAAAAGAATTCTTTTTACAAATATTTTCTAAATCTGCGTAAATGAATTGCATAAATTTTAGCGCACAATCTTGCCCTGTATAAGACCTATATACTGAAAGATTATCATCATAAGAACATTTAACATAATACCCAAAACTATACGTTTCATGTTTTTGAATATTAACAGTTGATGATTGATTTGGATTGTTAGAACAACTCTCTATTGGTTTTAAAAATGCTTCAAAGTCAGCATACACAACGAATGGAACTCTTAATTTACGTTCATAGTTGTTAAATGAAATGTGGTTTGATGGTATTAATTCATTAAACCAGTTTCTTTTTCTATCGTTTTCCGATGGTAAATTTGTGCACACATTGAAACAGTCATTTTCTTGGTGTCGTTTTAAATTATCTAATGACGTGAAATTTAATAAACACCCATCACAAATATGAACTGCATGTTCAGAAGTCGATAACTGTTTAGATAATAATCTCGAGAGGTTTTTAATATAACAGAAATGACCTTTAGAACCTTGAGATATATACAATAAGTTTAAGTGAGTATTTTTACGGTGTTTCGTAAAGTGTAATGGACCCACAACTTTATTTGATTTGCTTATTGAATCATATTGTAATCCAAAAACATTAATACTTATACTATTTAATTTTTCAAACTTATGGATGTCATTAATTTTTATAGGAAACGATAGGTTATCAAATTTTAGTTTGTTTTTGTGTATTACATAAGATGATACCCTATTGGAACTATGAGTAGCTGGAAATAATCCTGACAAAACTGCCCAACGAAAGCATTCGTGATCGTTATTTTGAACATTGATTACAGCTTTCTTATGTTTTATATCTAACGGTAGGTCTATGTATGAAGATCCACGCAATGGGTTAAATTTGTTGACATTCATATCCAAGTGATTTATTTTAACTAAACTCCATCCACTACCTTTTTTTTGGAAATTGGTCATTTTGTTTGTTATTTCGGTAATTATAGATGAGAAAATAATATCTTTGTCATCACCTTGACAAACAAGATAGTTTGAAATTTGAAAATCAAAAACATTGTGTAGATTTTTTGTTTCTTGTGTGAAATCCGCATTGAGAATAAAATTAACTTTTACAACAGAATATTCTAAGATAGATCGTTCTAGTAATGTATAAATTATTTTTTTAATATTTTGTAAAAATAATTCAGGTGATTCAAGCTGTGTATCAGAAACTAAACTAGATTTCACTCGATATGTAATAATTCTATTACCGAAAGCACTATCAATGAATTGAACATTAGGTAGATTATTATCTCTTCTAATTAAATTATTTTTATGTTTATTGCTCTTATAGTGACTGGTCATATATTTTTTTGATACATATATGCGACACTCAGGACATTCAATTTTATCATTATGCTGTTCTGTACTTACATTTAAAATGTTATCCAGCGACGATGTAGATGTCGAAGGAGCTTCAAGATGAATATTTTTTCTTCTCTTTAATGGATCCTCTTCAAACAATTCAGTTGGCGCTAATCTTTTCCTGCTGCCTTCTCCATTCTGCATAGATCTGATGGATAAGAAAACTGTTAAAAAAATGTTATCTCACGAAATAAATATGCTACTATGTTTCTATTATTTAAATAGATACTAACATTATTTGTTATTTACACTGCAAACAATATGCTTTCATTGATAATACACCATCAATATCATCCTCATCGGAATGAGTTTGTTTTGAGATTTTATGTCCACTACATGGTGTATAATAAGGAGAAATATCAGGATCTCCCAACATTGATTCTGGCAAAACATTTAATATATACCAAAACCGTATGAAACGATGATATTTATGTAAAATTATCTTTTTATCGAAACTTGCAATCTCACTCTGAGATAAACTAGAAATATCAAGTGAGTGGTACATTTTGGTTGCACTTCAATGTTAAAAATATAAACGGAAGAAACAAGTTGAATGATTGTGCAAGATGTTCGAACCATTATAAATACTTTAAGTGTATCCCCTCTTCATGGATTCCCAAAACATGTTGCAACTAGTCTTAAAATAATAAAAAATGTTTTACTCACGTTTCAACTTGTCTTTGTTCCATTTTATCACAGAGCTCGTACAGTTCTTTGTCGTATTGCGATGACATCAGATCCATTGATTCGATGTTTTCGAGAAGTGCGACGAGTTCCATGTTGTATAAATCACAGCTTGTATCCATGGTAAGGAATGTCTCAGTATTTTTAAAAGTTATTTCAACGCTTATATACTACCCAAAACAATGTAATTACATTCTAAGCTATCCACTTTTTTCCAAACAATTTATGAATGTTCCCAATAACTTTACAATCGTAAGCATGAGCATGAAAAAACACTAAAAAGACTTATAACTATTTACAATAATACTTAGCAATAACACAATTCACAAAGAGTTCTAGAATCAAAAACAAATTAATCTATTAAGTATGTAACTTAAAAGAGTACAAAGTTTAAATACAATACAATGTAAGTTAAATTTAAACAGGTAGATTCTTAAGTACAGTTAATACAATAATAGTTTCTTATTTCAATAATAGTAGTACAAAGCATATGATTAAAGTTATGATATTAAAACATTGACACGCACTGGCACTTTTGTTCATTTGTCTGTGTCTATAAAATATTTCACACAATCGTCCTTACTAGCCAACTGTTTGGTTATATTGTATATAGTGTCCTTGACACTTTGCAAGTTCTTATCACTGTCGTTTTCCGCGTAATATTTAACTCGCACATCAGCGTGTTTCCAATGTTCCGTCGGTGCGATGTTTTTTATTTTATTCACTTCATACACCTCAATTTTTATGAGATGTGATGCAGAACTGTTGTCATCGCTGTTTGATCGGATGTATGAAACACCACCGCTCGTCGATCGACCAACACTGGATGACTTTCTTGTTGTTGTCTTCTTCTTTTTTGGTTTTTCGAAGAACTCATCAATGCTGTTGCATTCGATCGGTCTTTTATTTGCTAATATCGCTTTTTTGACTTTAAAGGCGAGTGTACCTTCTTCATCACTAGGTTCGTCGATTTCTTCAGCATAATAGTAGTTTTTGAAAGTATTTTCAGAAAACTGTAACAAAATGAAATGAAACTGTTTTAATTATCGGTTAAGTAAGTACTGTATGATAAATACTTATAGGTATGCGAAGTATACATGTACACATTAGTAACAATGATAAATTAATAAGACATCAAAGATAGCTAAAATGTATTAACCTGGTGGACAACACATGGCATAAACAATTAATGAAACATCTGGTTACAACACTTTTAGATCAAAGTATATAAAGGTACTTACATTCATTTTTATAACACTTTCACTATTTAACTATTTCACAATTTTACTATCACTTCACTGTTACAAACAACTGGAGATCACACTTCGAGCAGAGCACAGAGTGGAATACGATACCATGTGATTTTGCGTCGGTCTTTTATATGGAGAGGGAGTATTGTTTCCTTGCAGACAAGATCCAACATGTTTCGACTTTCACCTTAAATGTTCCGTTGAATACGTAATATCAGGTAATGTGAATAATGGGAACCGTAATTATTATGACAATGAGAAGACCCAAAGGGTTTTACCTAGAATTTGAGAAAGGTATGGTGTATTGTAACGATTGCTTTATCTATAATAAACAATGCCCGTAATGCGTAAAGGGCGACTATTAAGTAATTTTAAACGGCTTTTAAGTAGAAACACGAGTTAATAGAAATACGAGACAAAGACCTTTGCATCCTTCAAATAAAAAAGGGTCGCCGATAGAAAGTAGAAAGTCAATAACACAACGAAACAGGGAAAATGTTGCTTTATCTATCATAAACAATGCTCGTAATGCGTAAAGGGTAACTATTAAGTAATTTTAAACGGCTTTTGCGTAGAAACACGAGTTAATAGAAATACGCGACAAAGACCTTTGCATCCTTCAAATAAAAAAAAGGATCGCCGATAGAAAGTAGAAAGTTAAAAGCACAACGAACAGGGAAAAGGTACAAGCTTAAGGGAACCGTAGACCATGAACAAATTCGTGGTTCATACCTACCTCGCGGGTGATATGAAACGGATTCCGCGGACGATATAATTTTTATTCGCGGGTGTTATCAATGTAATCCGCGGTCGATATCAAATTAATCCGCGGTAGGTATCAAGTTAATCCGCGGTAGGTATCAAATTAATCCGCGGTAGGTATCAAATTAATCCGCGGTAGGTATCAAATTAATTCGCGGTAGGTATTAAAGTAATCCGCGGATTTATTCGCGGGTCCCGCGGGCCGAATCTGGAGCAATCGAAAACGTCGGCCATCAGCCGCCGGAGCGCCGCGGACCGGCCGTCGAACCTGCTCCAGTATCGGTGAATCCCTTACTACTCACATAAATGCTAGTACTTTTATACTGATAAATAAAGCAATTCGTGCGAAATTATTCCCTAACCATTCCAAAATATTCAAAAATGCACAACGTTAATGTTCAAGTTTTCACTTTTTTCTGTCTGCACGAACTATAGTCGATTAATGAGGTTCGTGTAAAATACTTTTCGAAACACGTTGCACGAACAATTTGACTAAGTTTTTAGTTTTTACGACTGCCTTAAGTTTTACTTGGCTGATGTCATTCAGTCCTAACTAGTAATTTACGTACAAAAAATTTTTTTACATAGCTAAGTGACAGTATCAATAGACCTATGCCAGATATTATGGCATGGTATGTAATGAGACACGAAATGATTTTTGGTCTGATTTATTCTATGTACGAATGGTGCTTATATACTAATCTGGTACGTGACGTACGAAATTATCTAAGGGCGGTATTAATAAATCAATCTCAAGTTTGAGTTACATCTCAAGTAGAGTATAATGTATTGAACTCTCAATACTTGAGATGTAACTCAAACTTGAGATTGATTTATTAATACCGTCCTAAGTATGTGAAATTATGTGCGACGTTGTCGCTACAGACCTGATAATAAGCATAGTATTAGCATTAATTGTCAACATTCGTCAATAATGTACGAAAACGACACAATTAAAAAAAGAAACGAAAATTGGAGTTATCTTCATAAAATGACTTAAAACGAAGTTCTCAATACAACAATAGTTCAAACATATGCATATTCAAGCGAGAAAAGGACCAAACTGTTATATCGGGCCTTTTTAAATTATATTTTTATTAAAAAGAGACCAGTTTTAAGTCATTTTATGATGATAACTCAATTTTTGATTGTTTTGAATTGTGTCGTTTTCGTTCTAAAGGTGCGATTTGTAAGCGATACGATCTTATACACGCTATAATTACGCTCAAAAAGTCCAATAAATGTAGTAACTAACCTAATCCATCCGTTAGACAAGAGGTATGCGAGTGGATACACCCATCCCGCAGCCATGCCCAGCCCGGTGTGACACGTGTTTTTGTTCTTCAAGTATGTGATGTCAGTGTCTGGGTCTTGTTCCTTCGCCACTGCCACGGCATAGTACCAGTTGTCACCACTCGTATATACCTGGGAAAATGACATCAGTCAATATAATATTCCATTGGAGAATAATGTAAATTGCTGTTTTTTAATATCATGTTTATGTACATTCAGCCAGAGTAGTTGAACACATTCAAAACTTCAAACCGTCTATACATATTAAGTTTATTTAAAACATTTTTTTTCTTTGTGTGAATTAAAGTAAATGGCTTTTATCATTTTTGTAAAGAAAAAATAAATGTTGGTTTGAAGTTTTCAATTTGCTCAGCTACTTATGGGGTTGACTGTACATTATTTCTAAAAATCTACTAGTCATACAACATGTGTCATACAAAGTGAAAAATATAATATACCTAATATTTACTTATAAAAAATTGTATACCAAGCTTATCTAATGCGGTCGCTACACTATAGACGTCCTAAATTTTTGATAAGAACATTAAAAATCTAATTGTAAACAACTAGCTTTTGCCCGCAGCTCCGCCCGCGTGAAAAAAAATACCGGGATAAAAAGAAATGTAGCTTTAATATCGGTGAAAGATTTTTTTAAATCGGTCCAACAGTTTTTGAGTTTATCCATTACATACAAACAAAAATCAAATCTTTCCTATTTATATTAGTATAGATAATGCAATGAACAATCGACGGTTAGTGGTCACTGTAGTATATATGTCAAAGGTGGGTAATAAGCACGGAACGTGTCACAGTTGTCAACAGTTGTCAGTGGGCTTAGAATGTAACACAAAGACACAACTCGTAAAACTATGTCGTTTAATTTTGATGCTTGTGATTGATCGAGAGACCAATACGTCAGTCAAGTGTTAGTCTCTCAACCAATCCCAATAAGACGAAACGGAGACGTGACGTGTTTTTTTGTCACATTCTAAGCCCACTGTTCTGCATTAAACGTGGTACGTAACGGTCGAGGTTGTTTCATTGTGAGTTACTCCCGAGTCTGCAGCGGCCCTACGCCGTACATATTACAGTCACCTCCTGCATGAAGGGCACGAGCCGGTGGTGGTGCGCGGCGTGCAGCATGTCGGCGGCGTCCAGCGGCGCGAAGTCCGCCGCGCCCTCCGCCACCGCGCGTGCGCAGTGCCGCGCGCTGTACCCGCGCCAGCACACCAGCGCCGGCGACAGGAACGCCGCCTTCAGCGCCACCTACAATGCAGTACGTTATACTGGTGGTAGGTCTCACATTATGTAAGAGGCCGTCTGGGTGGGTACCACCGCAATGTCTATTTCTACCGCCAAGCAACAGTGCATGCACTGTTGTGTTTCGGTTTGAAGGACATTGTAGCCAGTATAACTACTGGACGTAATGAGACTTAACATCTTCATTCTCAGGATGACGAGCGCAGTGGAATGCCATACAGTACTTTGTAAGTCAAGGTGCTGGATGGTGTTGCTACTGTTTATGGGTGGTCGTATCGCTTACCATCAGGCGAACGGCATGCTCGTCTCGTCATTCTATGCTATAAAAAAAAAAAAGGTACTCCATACGTTGGTCACAACGCTCGCGCAAACGTTGGTGGGATCATTTCGTGAAGCGTCCACACGTTGGCTATTATACTAGTTCTGTCCCGTCAGAGCCGAGAGCCGTCGTGATAATGTCCGATAGCACAGATTCCTTTAATAAAGTCGACACGCGACAGTCTACTCCCAATGGCCGTGCCAAGGTAAAAATGCTAATGCAGCAATGCTAATTTCTTGATCCAAATGTTGGACAAGTAGCGTTGGGGCCAACGTGTGGAGCAGACTACGGAAAAACAATGAACTATCCACCGCCACACTGGCGTTTGGCTGCGCGGCGTGTGGGAGAGCGTTCAGACAACACTCCAGTAATCATCGTGTTAAGCGAGATATAGATTAGCAAGAAAACTTGCAGCAAGCTATTTTTACCGTATGAAGTCACGGCTCCATGGCATTTGCCAACTTCTGCATATATAGGAGCTGCGAGCTTGCAAAACTTACGACGAGTCGCATGTGTATAGAATTATTGAAATATTGCCGCAAGTGTAAAAGGATTTGGAAGTATTACTGCGAGAACTCGCTAGTTTAAACTTAGCTTTAAATTATGTTTGAATAAATATTACATTGAGCATAATTATGGATTAATTTATATACCCAAGGCCGTATTGTTTCATCCGTGGTCAGGTAAAGTCAAGGCTCTTAACACACTGGCAAATTATGAGGGAATTCACAGCGAGGCGAGGGCCCAACGCGCTCGTCCAGTGTAATAGGACCGTTAACTTTACTTGATCACGATTGAAACAACGGTGCCTAAGTTGCCAATCACATTATTTCATACAACAGTTATGATTTTTCACACTTGCCCTCATTTTGACACACTTGTCGAGCTCCGCTTCGCTGGTGACACACAGCACGGCTCTAGCGACGGGACACACTCGGATGCCCAGCACAGCCTTCTCGGCTTGATCCCCCACGTACGGGTTCTTCAAGATATTCTTTGCGGTCTGCTCCTCTTCTTTCATTATACGGAAGTTTATTGTTGCGTCCTATATGGACAGAAGACATTAAAGCACCTTATAATAAAAAAAAGTTACAAATATAATTAAGTTAACTCTTGAAACACTGGACATGCTCTATAAAGAAACAAACTTTTGTCAATTTGAACATTTTGCTATGTACCAAGTAATTATGTTAGAATCATAGATAGTGTGTTATATCAAAACTAGAAAACAAACAGCACAATAAATAAGGAATACGATACCTGTAGTAACAAATCAGTAGTGTCGTTTGATGTAAAAAGCTTGAAAGGCAATTCTATGGGACGACCGGACGCATCGAATCGAGCTTGAAACGGCGCTTGCGTGCTTACTCTAGAATAGAAAAATATTTTTGCTAAAGATTTTTTCTTTCGAATGCGAGCATAAAATCTATGCAGCGGGCTTAGAATGTCGCAAATATACGCAATTCGCAAGACGCTGTCGTTTAATTTGGATGTTCGTGATTGATCGAGAGACCTCAGACCAACATGTCAGTCACGTGTTAGTCTCTCAACCAATCATAATAAAACGAAACGGAGTCGTGTCATGTTTTTTTGTTATATTCTAAGCCCACTGTTGTGTTTACGGTTCACAAATATTAGAGGCGGTGACGATTCGAGCTGTTATTAATTTTTTCTATGCCATTTTACATTCTCAATACCCAGCAGCAGAGTCAGACCTATTAACGTAAAAAACGTATCTTATAAGTGTTTGTAAAAATAACTTTAGTCTGCCTGGTCTTACCCTTCATCATTCTCCTCATATCTCTCCGGATCATATCTATTCCTGTTGTAATTATCGAAGGGGCGAGATTGCGCCGTCGACGACGGTATAGGGTTGCCAAACTGGTCATGGTTTTGATACCCATTCGTATCATTATACTTCTTGTTTGAAGGATTTGGTTCACCATAAAGCTGAACTAATTTTTGTATGAGGTTTTGGAATCTAAAAAAGGTAATAAACATCAACAAATAGAGATTTTAATAGATGATATTGATAACCATAGCATTTTATTATAATACCATATGCATATTTTTTAATACGTTTTTCAAATTTGTCATTTGTATCTCTAAAATCTCAATTTCTAAAAAGCTTTAGCAAAACGTGTTTTTACTTTTTTCTTTGTTCTACAGAAGCGGCACTGCTGGTGACTATTGCGTCGGCGGGCACTTTGCCCCAATGGCAATTTTCCCACTGCGTCACTGGTCTGCGGGACCCATCACGACAGATCAATTCAAACTGGTCTTCTGACACACCACCTGATTGAAATATTATTAGGGATTTAAATATGAAATGAAGAATTACATTTTTAACAACAATACCGCATTAGAAAGTCGGAATTGCATTTTAAAATACCCTAACAAGGATTTCCCAAATACCAAAAGAAACAAAATATTTTAAAATCTTATATCATTTTTGAACACTGTTTAGATCAAGTGTTCAGCTACAATTGATCTTGTAGAATTATGACACATATCATTGTTAACATGTTACACTAACCGAGTATCTTGTGCGACAGTAGAGCGTGTTGTATGGTGGTGTCTCGTACGAATGCTATGTCTCCGGTGCCGTTGGCCACTAAACACCTGAGTGCCCCCTCGTATCCCGCATACGGATCGGCTAGCGTACACCGGACGCCTCTGCCTCCAGAGCAGAGCTTGCAGAGCCTAGAAAAGTTGAACTGGGTTGTTCATCCATGCTCAGGTAAAGTTAAGGCTCTTATCGCACTGGCGAATTTCAAGTGAATTCAGAGCGAGGCGAAGGTGCTGAGCGCTCGTCCAGTGTAATAAGACCGTATACTACAGATGAAACAACACAGGCTTACTTTTCAATATAGAAACATTTAGGCATTGGTATGACTGAAGAAAAGATTTGACTAAATTTGAAATGATATTTTTTAGATTTGCATGGATAAGTGTCTAAACTAGACTTGTTAGTATGTGTTGTCCAAATATATCAGTTGTTGAAAAATGTTTGCATCCTTTGACCATTCACCAGAATTATATCAGCCTAATTTACATGAATTTAATTTCAAACATTCAATTATTTACATTACAAACTTAAGAAGTATAAAAGTTAAGAATACTCACTGATCAGAATTGTCACCAATGGGATTGTAGATGTCTTTCAGTGAGTTTGGTGCACACGACTCACCGAAAAACTCAACAGCCGATTTAACATGATTATTACAATCTTTAATTTTAAGTCCACCATCTTGCATTAACTGTGAATAAAATTAGAGTGAAAAAATAATGACTTAGTATGAGAGATATTTTTAACTAACTTCAAAAAAGGACTCTATTCTACAATTTTTTTCTTCATAGTAAATATTTATTTATTTTACAGTAAACTACTACTAATGGAGAAGATTACTGGTAGTATTTCCAAACCCTACCTACATACTAATTTTACAATATAACTTTCAGATTAACCTTATTACTTAGTCTTAACATACCACATGTATGGGCATCACCCAGCCAGCCAGAGATCCTACTCCAGGGAAGCAGGCTTTTGCTCCTCGTAGAGCATGAAGCCCCACACCAGGCTGTACTGCTGGCAATCCACCTTTGTTCACCACAGCCACTGAATACTGGTACGGTTCACCACGGCCATAGAGCTAGGCAATAAGAAATTTAACCATACAATTTGATTTCTTATGTTTACGCGAATGTTATGGCATCGAAATTAAACCATAATAAAATCCGTAATAGTAGTTTAATTTCAAATTAAATGTTTGTTTTCAATAGTTTTGCTCATTGTCTTCTCGGGTTAAAAAGTAGCTTATATTATGCCATTTCTGAATGTGATTGATTTTTGTGTCAATCAAATGTTTAGTTGTTACTGTATTCACTTCAAACTTTCATCAAAGCACCTCAAGAACAGTATGATGATGAAAACTTGCTAAAAGAACACAAACATTACAATTCCTCACATTTGAGTATAGCAAATTTTTTGTACTTCCATATTAAACACAACATTTTAATAACAAAATCTTGTGAGTTAAATTGAATGATTATCTTACTTCTTGCATAATAGGCACTAGGGAATGATATCTGCCAGCCACATACACTTCACCTGCATCTAAACCCAGTAAAGATGCCTTGCCTTGGTCTACCCAGGACATACATTCTTCTGTGTCAAAAGCCTGAAATCATAAGTAATGTTAATCATATTATTAATGTTGGTTAAAATCATTATTCAGAAATACCTATATGAATTAAACTTGTTAATAAATGTCTAGGTTTACAGTAGGGTTGTAACGGAACTTCGCTTCCGCCTCCGTTACTGCGGAAGTTCCGCAAGAAATCATTCCTCCGCCTCCGCATCCGTGTAATTTTTGCGGAGTCATAACGGAGGTTTATTTACTAATCATACGCAAGCAGCGACCCTCGCGACGACTCAGCCTTCCGGCCGCGCGCGGCAAATGAACAAGAATCAACATGAGCGCGGCGGGAACGCGGTTGGGGTGGAGCGAGGGTCGTGCCAACGCCATTTGTCAAATGAATGATACGCGACAGGAATCAACCTGTCGAATTGCTTGGACGCGTTAGACGTACGTACGAAGTTTTACCGACACCATGTAATGTAATTCTAATTAGTACTATAAGTCTTTAAATGTACACACGTATTTCATTTAAAATAAATATTTTGTACTATTGATAGTTTTAATAAACCATAAACTACAATTTTTTCTACATCCACTTTGACTTCCGCCTCCGCCTCCGTTAACCTCCGCATCCGCGGAGGTGAAACCCGTCGCCTCCGCATCCGCCTCCGCTAAGAAGGCCTCCGTTACAACCCTAGTTTACAGTAGTTATCAAACAATTTTATATGACCAACATCTTTACAAGTTTCAAAGCACTATAATCCATAACATTTCACAAAAATTTACAGACGGTAATTAAGTAAATGTTTATGTAGTTTGAACATTAGCTAATATTGTATAGGTCAATTACAAAAAGCTGGCCCATACAATAGATTCACTTATTGCATGTGAATAAACATAAGACAGTTGTTTTATTTTGTCGGAGTGTGTACGGAGTGGACCTAATATTTTAGTTAGTAATATGGGGGATTTTAATAGTATGTTGTCGGCTCCTATGTCAGAAGGGGCCAGGGTTTTAGTAAAAAAATATTTTAAGTGTACTATGGTGAATGTTTAGTCTGTAGAAATGTATTTAAGTGGACGTATGGAGCGACTTGGTCGTAATATTCGACAAAGCTCCTTAAAATAAGAATAAAAAAAAAAACAGTTGTCATGTATCAACAAATAAAAAAAAATGCACAGTGTTTTGTTGGTATCAATGTATGTCCCTTTGATTATTACTAAGTAAGATTTTTTTAACATACTGCATTAAATTATATAAGTGTGAGTACTATGAATGTGCCAGCTTTTGTTAATCAATCTATAGGTTCCCCTTTTATAAAAGAAATTACATACCCTTTTACATTGTAACTCAATGTAATCTTTTCCAAACAGTCCTTTGTCCAACATAGCAGCCTTTACCAACTTCTCACATTTCTCTTGCTCAAGTATAGAGGTAGTACACCACGTTACCACATCATACCCCTCCTCCAGGATTTTTTTCTTGTTTATGCCATTAGCCAGACTATTGCTTACAAAGTTGGCTTCAGAATATCCTAAAATTGAGTAAAATTTTTGTGACTCTGCCCTATGTAAATTTGGCAAAGCTTAGATTTTCGATGTAGTACAAATCTATAATAATTATTAATTGTTGGGGAGTAATAGAAAAACATTTAGCGTGAGTACTTAATCAAAACATAATATTATAAAAACCAGTGATGTATACCAAAGTCTTTCACTTTGAGATTATCTTTAGTTTTATTACTTTGGTAAACAGAAAGTTTTGATTTAGTTTGGTGCAGATTGTTTGTTGAGTAGATAGTGGGACTAATAACATCAGAACTGAAACTACAGAAGCATGAAGGTTATGGATGACCTATGCATTGTCTGTAAATAAGGGTTCGAGTATCAAGTGTAAAAGCTTAATAATGACATCCCACAACTTTTTAACATAGGTTATTTGCGCATTTCATTAAAACTAAACAAGGCCTTTTAACAAAATCACGTCACTTGTGCGTAAATTCAAGTAACAATAGTGTATCAAGCTATATTTAATTGAATTTGATATATTAATTTAGAACACAAACGTTTATGTGACCAACTTACCGACAATAATAAGTAGTGGTATCAAAATATTTATTACAGCCATTTTGCATATTTTGTTTTTATATGTTAAAGTCAAACTATCGTGTTTCTTTATTAAAAATTAATCAAAATTCAATAAATATATCGGACACACCCCAAACAAAACGGATAAAATTACGAACGGCAAAGTCAAATGTCAGTGAGCAAAACAAAGCCGACAGCAGTGTTGCCAGATGTTTGACGGATGAAGTCGCCGCAAAATCATTATGAAGTCGCCTCAAGTCGCCGCACCGTATATGGAGGCGAAGGAGCAAAAAAAAAAAAAAACCTCCCAGCCGCCGACGCGAAGAGCTAAAAAAAAAAAAAGGTCCTCAATTCCAATTTCTGTCATGTTTTGTACTCTCAAAGCTAAAAATATCCTCAAATCCGACCAAAACAAGGTTTATAACACAAATTTTCCAAAGTAGCCCAAATTGGCGCCTGAGTGCCATTCGCGTAGCCTAAACGGCGACCAGTCGCTATTCACAGTTTTTGGTCGCCCCGACACCCTCCGAGGTAGCCTAAATGGCGAAAAGTCGCCTAATCTGGCAACACTGGCCGACAGCTAATTTTTTATCTATGACTAAGCTAAAAAACAGAAAAAATATTTTTGGGGTCAAAGGCGTGAAGTGTTATAAAAAAATCACTATATACAATAAATATTTTAGAATTCTGCCAACATTGATTCATCCATGCAGTTTCGTTCTGAAGTCACAGACGGAATGCCTAATTCATAAGCTAAGTTTAGACTAGCAAGTTCTCTCGGCAATTTATTGCGCAAGAACTTCCAGATGCGTTTACACTGGCGGCAATATTTCTTCAGCAACACAATTTTGCAAGAGACGACCAAGTTAACTTGGGCAAGTTCTTGCAAAGCTGTTTACATTACTCGAGGAATATTTATTGTTTGCCATGCTATTTATTCATAAAACTGAATGACAAGGCACGCAATCCTTTTGCCTGATTTTTATGAATCTAATATAATGCTCTATGGATGATGATTGTAAACAAAATAATCACCTTAGAGTTTTGAATGACAAAGCACTGCGTGTCATTTTACTGCGCTCATTAAGCAAGCTTCAAAATATTACAGAAGTCAGCTTTCCGTGACTGTTTACACGGCAAAAATGGCTTGCGCAAGATAACTTCTGCAAGTTTTCTTGCTAGTCTAAACCCCACTTTACAAATTCAGAACGGCCAGTCTCTTGTGAGACCTTTTAGTTCTTGTAAGAGGATTACTCTTTTCTTGGAACTAGCCTAAATATTTTTCCTAAATATAATATCCGAACAATATTCCGGATATATAAATCTAGCCTAAAATATTACAGTTATCACTTTCCGTAGTATTATAATGCTCTTTGGTTATCACTTATCTGTACATTTAGAGAACACAGGTTGAAAATCTTTCTGCTTTCATTCTTTTCACAAAATATATTGACGTTTTGTATCGCTAATCTTTAATTTTCCAATTTTAATTTGTTTACTGAATTTCCAATTATTCGTAGGTAAGTTTAATATCCGTTTGAGGTTTGAATCCTTTGAAATCAGCATTATAAGTTGTTTCAGTTTGGAGCACCATTTTAATTAAATATTGATTGTATATTTTGGTTTTAGGTTGTAATTCCATATTCACAACAAATCGTGTTGCGTAGCACGTGTGTATTACAAGAAATGGTTGTTTTCACGTGTGGTTACTGCGGTGAATCTGTGCAGAAGCCAAAAGTAGAAAAGCATTATTTGACAAAATGTAGGAATAAGAGCCCGAACTTGTCATGCATGGATTGCTTCAAAGACTTTTTGTAAGTACGCATTAGCACCTAGATATTATTGATTTTATAAAGTAAACATAATACAAATAGGACTTTTACGTTAGGCAGGCGACCAGTTATTAAATGACCCAAATAGTTTATGCTACATGTGTGGAAACTTTAAAGTGCGTCACGCCGCCCCCTGATTGGGTAGAGGGATTTATTGCCCCCCTTCAGAGTGACAAGGGTAAATGGAAGAAGATAGTTTGAAGTGACATATATTATGCCCATATGTAAATTATTACAATTAAAAATTAAGGGCAAACATCTTTGTCAGTTTGACACATGGCAGGAAATTTTTATTTACAATTTTTGATCCAATTATAATTAGTTACTATAGTTGTTTCCTAAAAAATAATGCCAATGCATAATGTTATATCCTGTAGACACCTCCTATAGTAAAATTGATGATGCTTTGACCAGTTGTATTAGTAGTTAGAAAATAAAATTTTAATACTTTGGCATACTTGGCTACACACAAAAATTATCCAAACGCCTTTTTCCGTTTTATTACAGAGGCCAAGATTATGTAGCTCATAATAAATGCATAACTGAGGAAGAACGCTATTCAGGAAAAGGTTTTACTCCAAAGGAGAAGAAGGGGGAGAAGAAACAGAGTGTATGGGTTGACATGTTACAATCTGTTCTTGACGAGCAGAAAAATATGCCAAAAAATGTGCAAAGAATCATAGAATCCATAAGTAAGCACCAGAACACTCCAAGAAAGAAGCCCAAGTTCATCAACTTTGTTAAAAATGTATGCGGCAATAAGACAAATCCTAAAGACATTGATCAAGCATGGGATTTGATTTCTGTCAAACTTGCAGATCTTTCTAAAGCCACTCAAAATAATGATCAAAAACCAAATACTACTGCTAATGGTACTGACATTCAAGAAAATGGTGATAATGATACCCAAGACAGCAGTAATACTGACATACAAGACAAAAATACTGACAAATCTGACAATATTTTAAAAGCAAGCAATACAAATGTTACAGTGCAAGGAGAAGATAAAAAGGACGAAACTGAGTCAAACAATGAAGAGGTTAGTGACAAAAAATTATCTAAAAAACAGCGCAAGGAAGAAAAGAAACGCAAGAAGTATGAAGCAGAATTACAAAGTGCAGTAGCACCTCCTGAAGAGCCAGAAGTTGTGGAAGGCAAAAAAGAAAAGAAGAAAAAGAATAGAACAGATTCTGTTAATGGAAATGCTGAAGAGCATGGAGCTGGTAAGAAACAGAAAAAGCGTAAACGTCAAGACACAGTTAACAGTGTGAATGGGGCTCCAGAACCAGTTGTAAATGTAGTAGAAAATCAGGAAAATGAAGTGGTTAAGGAGAAAACTAAGAAAAAGAAGTTGAAAATTGATGGTACAGAGGAGGCGGAAGAAAGTATTTGTCTGCATGACCAGAATGTGGCAACAATAGAAGAATCTGGGGAGCAGAATGGTGAGAAATTCAACTGGCATGCTGTTATCATGTCAGTTTTAGAGAAGAAAGGTAATGAGGTGCCATTTAAGAGACTGCAAAAAAAGGTGCTATCAGAGTATACAGAAGCTACTGGTAGAGAGGTTGATGATAGAATAGCTGAAAAATTTATAAAGAAGCTGAAAAGTGCCCCAAATGTGAGGGTGGACAAAAACAGAGTTTTGCTTATTGAATGAAAATATGCTCTAGAAAATGCATGGACTATTTTAAAAGGATATATCAAGTGTGTTTTATATCTATGCATTTTTATGATTTCATGTGTTATAATAAGCAGTCATAATATTATAATATTCAAATTTAATGTATTGTATTTTTTTTTTCTTCACTGATAATATACTTTCTAAAATGACTGGATCTAGATTAATTAGTGTGATCAGATCAAGATGTGAAACAGCTTTATGGATTAGACTTTATTCTAGTAGTGAAGTCAGAAATTCACTACAATTTGGTCCCTTTGTAAATCATACCAAGTTAAAATATTTTGTGTATCAGATTATCAAGATTAATGATTATTCAACACTACTATTTTTGGTCTTTGGTTGTAAGTCGGCCGTTGACTATCGATTTTAACGTAACAGCGACTTGTAAAAGGTATTTCCTGTGGATGTTGTCTGGTTGTCGTTTAAGTCAAAGTGAATGCCCTGAGTTCGAACCCGTGGTGCTCCCCTAGTAACCTACTGACACGGCTACTCTACCAAGGAGACGGTAAAACCACGCAGTTGATCTAATTTCTTAATCAAGTTTATTGAAACCACTGGGTGACTGTCTCGATGGCGTAGTTGTTTAACGGTACGACTGCAATAGGGTCTCGAGTTCGATCCCCGGGTCAGGCAAAGTGATATTGGGTATTTCTAAACAGTATCAGCCCGGAGTCTGGAATTTGTGCCCGATATGGCGATAGGCTCGCCCCTATCATATCACGGGATGAAACACGCACGGCGAAAAGTGCGTGGACTAGTTACGCCTCTGCCATGCGCGTACCTATACGTATTAATTCCAAATTATAAAAAAATAAATCTACGTGTTCCGTACTTGACAGTCTCGTAACTATAGGGTGGCATGAAAGCAAAATGGCACGGGCTCCTGGCTTGATGGGCCAGTGACCCAAGAGGAAGAAGACCGTTCAGGAGAATCTTAAAAAGTAGCAGGATTTTCCACTGTCAAGGATCTCCATTCCATGAATTTGCCAAGGGCCTTTACGGGTGTAGTTACGGCCGGTACTTCAGCATTTAATAATATCTTTAGACTCGTACCGAAGCATTGGGTTCAGAAAGGGTCATTGTGTCGTAAGTACATTCTTTATACCATTGACCTGGAAATTTAACTATCCATCAATCGACATATTAATATTTTATTTTTTTATATAATATCATTTAAAATAAGGAAACTGACGTGAAATTATTTTGTGTCTAGTAAATTACGTAATTGGAAAATTTTGATTCATATAGGTAAAATTTTGCATTCAAACTTATATTTATTTTACTTTACATACTTGAATGTTAAAAGTATGTGTCCAAAGCATCCTAGTAGGAATAAACATGAAAAAGATGTAAAATAGATTATTTTACATTTTGGCAATGTGTTAAGTTGATATCCATTACGTCGATTTGGATTTTCTGGTTATGATCAGCCCAGGGTCATTGGCCCGGAGTCTGGAACTTGGGCCTGATAGTCTCGCTCCTTAACACATCATGAAACGGAATACATAGTGAAATGAAAGTGCCCTCGTTGTACCAGCCTACCCTTTCGGGGATAAACGCGTGATGTGTGTGTGTTCAATAAATAGGTACATACCTTCATAAATTTTCATGTAGGAATATTGTAAAATTTACCCTGGCCCGTAGGCTGCACCGAGACGAAGCCTGGGCCTTATAGGAGCTTGTCAAAGATCTATAGAGTACCTAGGTCTATCAAAGGAAGGCGTAAGTATTTACCAACACTGTTCTAAAAATGTTAAATCTGCTCTCCCGTCAGTTTTCCATTGTTTTTTAGTGTTTAAATTTACGATAACTGTATCTAATAATAAAAGTATATTATTCGTTTATGCCAACGATATAAAAATTGGTAATTCAAAACAAAAATCAAATGAATAAGGGCACTTAGGCAGGGATCGAACGGTTCAACAGTCGCTGACAAAGAGCCATAGAAACTGGCACCATTAAAGCCTGAGCACCATTAATCACTCGCATTGATCAAATGCTTGCCATTACTTTCATGTTCTAAATTCTATTCCCGGACTGTTATAAGTATATAGAAAATGGAATATTTATCTTACATGGAAATGCCAAATTATGATTTCAAATGAATTTTCAAGTCACGGTCCATTGTTGTTGACGCAAATAGGGCCGCTAATTAAGTTTGTCTAAGTACCTTCTAATATGAACATTGACTGCCTCGGTGGCGTAGTTGTATTGCGTACGCGTTACGAGTACAATTTGCGCGCTCAGGTCCTGGGTTCGAATCCCGGGTCGAGCCAAAAACATTGTGAGTGGGTTTTTCTATCTTAAAAGTTACTCAGTCGCAGCTCGGAGTCAGGAAGTTGGGGGTGTGATACCCCCATGCCTCGGAAAGCACGTGAAGCCGTTGGTCCTGCGCCTGATCTCTCTCCGGTCAAGTCGGATTGCCGTCTCATCGGACTATGGAGTGAAGGAATAACAAGTGCACCTGTATTGCGCACACACTTGTTCACTATAATATCTCCTAGGTACCTGGCTGATCTCCGTTGAGATTGGCCGCCGTGGCCGAAATCGGCTAGGAAGGGATATAATATGAACATATATATTCTTTTTATAAGGTAACGGAAACATTAAGGGCCAACTTAATTTTGAAAATCTTTATAGAATCGGGTCATGAAGGAATATAAGAGAAAATTTTATGGAATCAAATTGCTCACTGAGTTTAAAAATTAAAGATTGCAGTAGGTAATCTAGCGTCAAATTTGGCAACCATAGTAATCTGATGAATATTCATTGATTTTGTTTCTTTGGTGGGTCATTATTGAAGGGTCTTCATTTGAGTTCATTGAAATTTTGAGAAAATATAACAAAAGGCAGAACACAATAAAACTCATCATTATGTTGATGCAATGGTAAATTTCTTTTATTTTAAAAGGTTTTCTTTATAGAAATAATAACTTGGTCACGACGCACTATAGAAAAAATGTCTGCTATTTTTCAAAATGGCAGTGCCTTTGAAACCAGTCGTAATTTCGTTTGTGATCGCAGATACATATATTCACATAATTTGAAATGGTTTGGTAAAGTTTTAGTAGGATCTTTTATATCTGGGCTATATTAGGAACCGGGCTATGTTTGGTCACACTACCTCAATTACTACTACGTCTACTACGGTAGGTATACCTTATTATCACCACATTATTATTTTATTATGAGATACTATAGGTAGGTATGTCATTTCTATTGCAAACAGTAATACCTGTATTTCACGAAGCACATACGTACTACATTTCTTTAAGAAATTACTAATAGCATACCTACCTATGGTAAAAGGCTTGTGTTGCGTAGTTGAACGAGTTGAATCAAGCTCCACGCTTTATTTTACCAGGAAATCCACACTGAATACAAGCAAAGCCTGCTATTGGCAGATTATAATGGAATAAAAAAGGCCTTTGTTTGCTAGCACCGACATTAGTTTCACATCATAGTTCTTTATTTCCTTATACTCATGGTTATAAAGAGTCTCGTTATAAAATTAATATCTGAATGTAGAGGTATAGAAATAGTTGAAAGTTATTTGGTATAAAATGGGATCAATTCGAGACCCTAATCCACTTTATAAAAAAGGAATCAAAGAAATAGCTCACAATTTTCAGAGAACCATTTGAACTGTATTTATGAAATTTAGGATTCTAGTCCATGTAAGGGGCTTTAATGAATAAACCAAATATCATGTGTTTATGTTAAATAGATTTTGAGTTATCGAGGCGTCAATAGTAGCAGCAAATGGTTCGCGTGAAATTACACTAGGCTGCGTGTCAATATTTTTTAGGTCGGCTGACACGCTGACGCATGTCTAGATCAATTTTGTTTATAGTTTCCGTAGTATTATAATGCGCTTTAGTTTATAGCCTATTTGTCATTACAACTAAATATTAGAGCCAGTCGCTAGATTAACAAACGAGGTAATCGTACCTAAACTAATAGAACCACCTAATACGATCTAAACGCACCACGGCTCGCGGTGACCATATTGTGAAGCCACAACCTAGTTAGTCCAGCGCCAACTTTGTTTATACTGCCCTCGTAAACACAACGGAACATTATGTTGGACGATAGCCTATTGTGGGAACGTCGTCTCCACTGTGTCTGTTTAGTTGTAAACAACAGCCTAAGTATATCGGACATCAGCAAAAAGAGAGTCATAATACACAAAAACGGGTCGTAAGTTAATATGAACACACTCAAACTGCACTCTCTATTTGCGGATATATGATAGCATCATTCATTAAGTTCCTATGTCCCCTGGATGGGGCAGAGGGCTTCCACAGTGATTCTCCATTTCGATCGGTCTTGAGCTTCGCGTTTAATTTCGCTCCAAGTCTTCCCAATACTTTTCGCTTCGTCGATCACAGTGCGTCGCCAGGTTTGTTTGGGACGTCCACGCTTTCGCTTTTCTTGGGGATTCCAATCCATTGCCTGTTTAGGTGTATGATCGGGACCTCTTCGGAGGGTGTGGCCAATACATTTCCACTTGCGGCGTCTGATCTGCGTCTGTCTGATATATGATATATACGACGTTTTTAAAAGAGGTGTGGATTAGCTTCAAATGCAACGTAAACGCGTAGTAAATAAGGTAAAGCCAGAACTAAATATAAGTATCATTACTCATTATGTATAGGGAACGTGCACGAACTATAGATGGCAGCAAAAAATCGACACAGCCACATGTGCATAAAAAAAGAAACTTTAAAACATATAATTTAATTATTTATTTTTTTAATACGACAAAAATGATAAAATATGGGTTCCGGCTGAATATTATTGATACCCCGCGTCGCCAGATTATACTTTTTTTTAGATGGGAGCTAGTTATCTCTGAACAATAACTAAAGCATTAGTTATTGTTCTGAGCTAGTTATTTTGATGTTATTGAAGCAAAATTATGAGGTTATTACATATTTGTTTGTATTGATTTTCATTTCATTCTTCAAAACTTCTTTATTTAAAAAAATTACGTAATGCGACATTTCTAAATGCTTTTGGAACTCATATTGTATACATACATACATGTGTATGTTTTATATAGCTTTTATTATTTTTGACGGTTTTCATATAACCATGGAATGTAAGTATTTAGGTACTATTCTTGGGAACGTAATATCATTTTACACCATTTGATTTGTTTATTTTTATGTTTTGGAGCATCCCGAATCTACTTATAATTAATAAGTGCGCGCACCTAACGCGCAGAGCGCGTGTTTTTAATACGCGGAACGCGGCGAGGACGGAACTGCGGTCGTGTGGAGTGTAGGAGTTTTAGGAACTCGTTCTTACTGCGAATGGCCAGAGTGATAACGTCCTCTGGATCGGTTAGGACTGAACGCGGCCGTCTCCATTGGCGCGGTCGAATGGAGTGTATATTGACGCTTTGCGGACTAACGTATTTGGGTGATTTACCGCCCGATCGAAGTAGCGTTTGCTGGTCATTTGCATGAAATGCCTGATGGTCGGCATGCTGGTATCCACGTGGAGGTTGCGATTGCGAACGTACCACGGGGCACCAAGAGTGTGTCGAAGAAAAATGTTTTGCAATACGCTTAAGACGAGCAGGCGGTATATGGGCGAACACGGGCGACGCGTATGTCATGAGCGGTCTAATACACGTGGTAAAGATCCTAATCTTGTTGCGGATGGACATTTTACTTTTCCTACTTATGAGCCAATGCAGTTGCCGTCGTATGCGAGGGGCCTACGGGGTAGGTACCGCAATGTGTAGAAATTATTATTAGAAATACTTCTACCGCCATGCAGCAGTGTGTAGTAGGTATGCATGCACTGTTGTGTTCCGGTTTGAAGGACATTGTAGCCAGCGTAACTACTGGGCATTATGAGACTTAATATCTAATGGCTCAGGGTCACGTACGCAGTGGAGTGACACACAGCAGGTACTTTGTAATTAAAAGTTCAATATGGTGTTGCTAATACTGTTTAAGGGCGGTTGTATAGCTTACCATCAAACGAGCGCCATGCTCGTCTCGTCATTCAGTAGCAATAAAAATAGTAGTGTATATAGTACATAATATATTTCATAATAATATAATATACTCTTCATTTCCACTAATCTCGCCCCACCGTGCCTTTACAACAGTAATAAGCCGCCGCCAATATGCACGGTTCGGTGTTCATAACCAGCACCATGCCATAAGTTTATGGCCGTAGACATAACGTTTATTATGTACGTTAACGCAATGTCGCGCGTCATAACATAGCACGTAAAAACGGCTTGCAAACGTTTTATTATCGTTAGCGCTCTGACATCATCGCGAATGTGTTGTATGTAGTTAAACGGTATATGGATCGTCTATTTTAGCACGAGGTTCGTTTTTGTTCACATTATATTTAAGTTTATGTGGGTACAGTCATATAACAATATGTTTGAATTACAAAGTAATGAAAATGGAGAGTTTTTCTGTCAATATCTAAACCCAATTAGGGCTGACCATACATTGATGTATCTCTCGATTGGTTGACGTCAATTTCCTGTGAGAGACTCTTAGACACACCCACATACTTACCTAGTTTTATATCTTTCAGCCTCAGTTTAGCTATTATAAAGTATAAATTCGGATCCAAGTCCCTTCACTTTTGCATAGCGTACAAAAGACCTAGTACTCTTTTCCGCAATTCCCCGTACGAATAAATTAATCATAATCGAAAAACATTAACAAAAAGTAGAAGTGCGCCACAAAAGCCCCGTTTAATCGTTAGTTAAAAATAACACGAGCCTACAAAAGCGATCGCGTGCAAAACAGTGACAAGATTTTCAGTTTACAAGCGAAGCAAAAATGGGCAGTTGCAGTCGAGAGCTTTGTATCAAAGTTTAAAAGTACGCAGCATAACCCTTTGAAGGGGGCTCAACTTCGCTTTGTGACCGTTAGAACCGTGGCCTTTATTAGTTATTTACTTATGTATGACGCCGCATTCTTTTATTATTTGAGCGTCGGCGTGACAAATGGATGTTGAGCTGTAGTTTTTATAGGGCAGTTGGGTATGTAATCTTCCGCATGTCAGTGCGATGAGGAAAAATAATTGTGTTAGACTATATGTCGCGTTATACAAGTAAATATAATTAATGAGCTACAGAATAACTCAGGAAGAATAAATAACTTGTAGATCTCAAGAGATGATTCATAATGTTATTTAATATAAGTCGTTACAAATTTAATGCTTTAAAACCAAGTTGTGTAGATTAAATAAATATAGATACGGACTACATAGGTAGTCACACCACATGAGTTGTGATTTAAAAATTATGTAAATTATCTTTGATTAATTATATACCTAGATAGAGTGACGCGCTGCAATGAAACTAAAACAAACAGGCCAACTTTTCTTAAGCTGGTATGCGTGACAGCTGTGTCGTACGCTATCGCTGCATCATTCTGCGTATCACTGTGTGCGCGCATAATAATACCAGTTATTATATGGTTTCTTTTAAAACGGGGAGACAATTATATCCATGAAAAACAACAAAAAATAATTCACTCGAACTCATTTAGTGGAGAACAGTTCGCCTCTATTTTTGTCGACGCGTTTCTATCTAGGTATATAATTACTTAAAGTAAATTATCGACTGACGGGAGACCCATCACCAGTTGGTACAATTATGCCGGCCTCTTGGAATCGGATATACAGGCTGATCCCGGAACGCGACACACTTACATGGGCCACTATGGCCGGTTTTAACACCTTGTCCACGGTGGTCGCTATCCGGGCGGATACAATACATGTCCTACCACCACCAATATATATCTAGACAGGTATATATTGGTACTATAAGCCTGTACATTTATCCTCTTGAGAAATGAATATCTCGGGATGAATATTTCCGTGAAGATAGCGCCTTTATACGACCACTGGGACGTAGCGGGTATCTAGAAATTTACATCAAGACTTTAGTTGGTGTAAGAATGAAAACACTAGAATTTTCTAATATATTGTATGATGAGAAATAAACAAGAACAAATAAGCCAGCTCGGGCTGGCAGGAAAGGGGATATAAAAGAGAGATCATTTTATTAAAAAATAATGGGAGGAGTTATTATATACTAAGCGTGCTGAAGAAATTTCTTACTGCAGAATCAACTTCAATGCCTACTCTGGCTACACAGGCTCCCAATCGTTGAGGTTGGGTATTTCTGATATTGGGATAATTTTAAATTGGACTGATATTATAGACGTTGTTCTAATCTATACTAATATTATACAGAGCAAAGATTTGTATTTCTGTATGTTTGTAACGAATAAACTCAAAAAGTAATGGCCCGATTTTAAAAATTCTTTCACTAATATAAATCTACATTATCAGCGAGTAACACAGGGTACTTTTTATTCCGGGAAAAATATAAAACGGGACTTTTATCCCGGAAAAACTCATTCACGCGGGCAAAAGTCTCATATGTTATAATTTTACTTCTACACTAGCCACAAACGACAATTTAAACCAAAATACGAATACGTAATACAAATAAAGTTTTACAATACTCATCATAGCTTTAAGTAAATCCTTTCTTTGAGGTTCTAAGATTATGAATTTAAGTCTGAGCCGTTTTCGAATGAACGAGTTTGTAAACTAAAGCACAAAGACGTTTATCAAAAGACCTTGTTGTGAGGTAAATATTTTGTGCTAACGATTTAACAAACATCTGCATTATTTTTAGACAAAGAACTTGGAAATTAACAACTTCATTAAAAGTAATTAATAAATTACTTAGTACTTACCTGATCATACTAAAAGGTTTTGAAAAACTTTTAATTTATTATTGTAATAGCTTAAAACTACGTAATTGAGGTAATTAAATTTCTTTAAAATAATACCACATTTATATTGTACTAGATGTTGCTGCTTCGCCTGCGTATATAGCCTTGTCCGCTACAAAAGTCGCAAAGCACTGTACCGATCCATGGCGCCATCTTTGCGACGTCAGCGCCGTCTATTTAAAAAAACTTTACTGGTGGTAGGCCTCTCATATGTAACAGTCCGTCTGGGTAGGTACGACCGCAATGTCTATTTCTACCGCCAAGCAGCAGTGTGCATGCACTGTTGTATTTCCGTTTGAAGGGCATTATAGCTAGTGTAACTACTGGACATAATGAGACCTAAAATCTTATGTCTCAGGACGACGAGCACAGTGGAATGCCACACAGTACTTTGTGACTCAAGGTGCTGGATGGTGTTGCTACTGTTTATGGGTGGTCGTATCGCTTACCATCAGGCGAACGGCATGCTCCTCTCGTCATTCTATGCAAAAAAAACTCTCTTTCATTCTATGAAAATACTCGGAGACTGCCGCGGTAAAGCTATTGCATAGCATTTTTTATCACAAATTTTGATTGACTAAACACAAATTCGATCTTACGCTTACCACATAAAGTAGATTTTTAAACGCGAGCAACGCACGTTTAGTCTTGTTATTGCTAAATGTCAGAAATGCAATGGTCATCACAACCAAAGTAGAATAAATCAAAATTTGAAATAAGAATGTTACGTTCGATTCTTTTTTACTCGTGCGGTGCCAACGCTGGGGAAATAGCTTCTACGCAATGTATTTAAGGTTCATATTAGATTAGTAAGAAATGGTTTTAATGACTTTAATAAATAAAAATATACTCGTTTCAAGAATTATAGCTTCTACGCATTGTTTTTAAGGTTCATATTAGTAAGATAAAAAAGATGTGAGGTTATTTTCGTTACGGAATTTCTAGATTCGGTCTCTACGCTCAAGGCCCGCGATAGAAGCTATGCAATAGCTTAAAAAAAACTTCAATTATTTCTGTCTCTCTAGCCTATGTGTTAATCCAGGACATGGTCTATACGTGTGCCAATTTTCAGCCAAATACGTTCAGCTGTCTCTGAGTTTACTTCCAGCAGATATCCAAAAAGTAAGAGATAAGAAGTAAGTATAATATATTAAGATTTTTTCGATTGTGCCAGACCCATTGGCGTAGCCAGGGGGGGCAAGGGTGGGCGATACCTACCCTAGGAACATTTTTGCTCACTCTAGAAGAAGTTTTGCGCTTACTGGAGACTCGCGTGGTGTAGGCCTTTCGTGCAGGCAGTGAATTCGGCGAGCTTTTTTTTTAGCTCCCGCCTGCTGCCCCCACTAGTGAAGCTACGCCATGGCTAGACCACCTACAAATTAATATTATGTTTCGCAACTATTCAATATTAATGTACACTAGGTTTTGCTTGCAGCTTCGTCCGCGTGAAAACATTTTTTCCGGGGTAAAACTTCCTCTATATATTTTCCTGGGAAAAAAAGTAGCGTATGTGCTATTCCAGACTAAAAATCTATTTCTGTGCAAAATTTCATCCAGAGTTATTCAAACATCCATTAAAGTTTAGATTCTAAACTTTCGCATTATATAGTATCGTAAAATGTTGCACAATACAGTACATTCTGATATGACTTGATAGGAAGACCAAGTGTTTAAAATGGTGATAGTGATGATATTAACGTCTAAATTTACCCAGAAATTATAGCTATGAAAATATTACCTCAAAACGAGAGATTTTGCTTAGAAGTTAAAAGATGCAAACAAAAACGCCTGCCTTATTAAAAATCTTAAGGAAATATAATATTTTAATTGTAGAGTTTATATGCTTATAAACATTTTATTGTTTGAAGTGCTTGTAAAGTTTCACCATTTTAGGAAATTGGATGAAAGCAGAAATATAAAACGCTTTTAAAATATTGTTATTTCGGTTTCGGGTGTAAAACAAAAATAAATACTTCCTTGTAAACCACGCAGAATACACACGGAGATATTCTTTTTGAATACGGTTATTAAGAACAGCAATAATTATTTTCTTACTGACTTTTTTTTGACTGCTTCGGTGGCGTAGTTGTATTACGGTACGACTGCAACGCTGGGGTCTCGGGTTCGATCCCCGGGTCGGGCGGAATGATATTGAGTTTTTCTATTCAGTATCAGCCCGGAGTCTGGAATTTGTGCCCGATATGGCGATAGGCTCGCCCCCTATCACGTCATGGGACGGAATAACGGCGAAAAGTGGGTGCACCAGTTGCGCCTCTGCCTACCCCTTCGGGGATGAAAGGCGTGAGTGTTTGTGTGTGTGTATAATTATTTTCTTTGTCTTCAAGGAAAACTGCCGTAATTGACTCCATTTTTTATTACTCGCTTCTAAGTTACATGGTAGTGAGTTATCTAACTTCCACTTAAATATATAGGCACGTATGCGTCAATTTTACCCGGCTATGCAGTAATCCACACATGCGACCCACACGTTAATAACTCAAAGGGTTAACCATAAAACTTGGCAGCAGATGAGATATGATATCCCTTTGCAATCGTTATCGTCCGCTTGCGTTACTAAAATCAACCCAAGTGACTGTAGGCTGTAGCTACTCATGCTTTATGTAGAACAGGCCGACGAAAGCACCAGGGTGTAATAAAACCTCACCCCATCTTGAAATTATCCGAGTAATGGCTAATATTCCTTGAAATATTTTGTAGGCTAGCCCGATGTAAATTGAGTTTACGGCGTGTCGTCGCGCCGGTCACACTGACGTGGAATTGAGTGAAATTGTAAAACCAACTTTTACTTTGTATATTTTATTTGCATTTTTGATGAAATAAAAAATGTGTTACACAAATTGGATTTTGCATTTCGGTAACGTTCAACTGCTTTTATGTTTTAAGATAAAGACGTAAATGATGTTAGTAGGCACATTAAGGTAAACAGGTTTGGTCATAAACATTTTTGTAGTAATATGTTACGGCTCTTATCATACACTAGACTTCTGCTCGCGGCTTCGCTCGCGTGAAAAAGTTTTTCCGGGATAAAAATATTTTCCCGGGATAAAAAGAGCCTATGTGTTTATCCAGGACATGATCTACCTGTGTGCCAAATTTCATCGAAATCCGTTCAGTAGTTTTTCAGTTTATTCGTTACAAACATATTTACATACAAATCTTTCCTCTTTATAATATTAGTATAGATACATACATACATACTATCACGCCTCTGCCCCATAGAGGTAGGCAGAGACTATGGATTGCCACTTTGCTCGATTCTGGCACACTACTTTCGCTTCCTCTGCCTTCATCAATCTTTTCATGCACTCCCGCCGGTTCAGGGTACTTTTGACCTGGCCTTTACTTAGAATGCCAGATATCTGACATTCGAAAGTTCGGTGCGGTCGACTCCTGCCGGCCCTTCCATCCACACTAGCCTTATATATCCTCTGATTACGATAAATGCATACTGAAATTGGATTATGTTGTGTACTACGATCAAATGTAGGGTCATTTAACAATTTAAATAATGCTACACTATTTGTGTATTGCTCATTGATTGCCTCGTAGTATTCTAATTTTGCTGTCTTAACTCACTGATGAAGTTATGTGTGTATTCTTTGTGAATTATCGCGCGCTTTAACGGTGAAGGAAAAACATCGTGAGGAAACCTGCATACTGCTGTATGTGAAGTCTGTCAACCCGCACTACGCCAGCGTGGTAAACTAAGGCCTTAACCCTCTCAGTTGTAGAGGAGGCCCGTGCTCAGCAGTGGGCAGTATATAATATAGGGCTGGTATGGTATGGTATAGTAACTCACTGATGTTTTAAATACAAAAGTTTGTAAAAATGTTTGGATGTTTGGACCTTTGGATATTTGGCTGTTTGTTAGAAGTAAACGCAGAAACAGCTGAATGGATTTGAACGAATTTTGGCATACGGATAGACCATGTCCTGGATGAGCACATTGGCTAAAAATTTATAATTTTTATCCCGGTAATCTGCTTCCATGGGCAATAAAATAATTTTTAAATAGATGGCAATGGCGTCGTTCATGTGGCGTTATAAATCGCTACAGTGTTTTAGGAACTGTTGTAGCGGGAAAGGCTTTTCACTTGGGCGAAGCCGTGAACAACAGCTAATTCTTTATAGTTGAAAACCTCACCCCATCTTGAAATTATACAAGTAATGGCTAATATGCCTTAAAATATTTTGTAGGAAATCGCTGAATGCGATAAGACCGTCAACTGTACCTACTTCAGTTTTTTTTTTATCTTAGTTTAATTTTATGTTTATACATTCACCTTATTTTGATGTAAAATAATGTAAGACATTGAAATAAAACTATTTTGCGGATTTTATCGCGGTTTTATAATTAATATTTTCTCCCGACGTTTCGAAGGCTTTGCAGCACTTCGTGGTCACGGGGCGGACTGAGGTGTTCGAAACGTCGGGAGAAAATATTAATTAAAAAACCGCGATAAAATCCGCAAAATAGTTTTATTTCAATGTAAAATAATGTGTTACTAAAAAAATAAATAAACAAATATGGGTTAGAATAAACCCCGTAGAGCCTAAAAAAACACTCGGCATTGATCTTAAAATAGCTAAAATTCCTCCTCATACCTTTCGAAGAAGACAGGTTGTGTTAACAATTACTGAGCTACTAAGTCGCGAGATGAAAAACATTAATTAAGAAAATTCTTAATTAAATACAGATAAGTATCCATCGTTAATTACTTTCGCTTGAACAATTTTATGATGATGCTTCTAAAATATGGCTTTGTAATAGGCTGCGTAAATTAAACATTATATCTAGGTATTTTTATAAGCCTTTATAACATTTAATTTAAAACGTTTTGAGTACCTCACATGTTCATCTAATGTACAGCAGAAAAACTGATTTATTTTATGCCTCTTTCGCCATAGTGTTAAGTAAATATTGAATTATGACTCTGAATCTCGGGCATAAATCGAAAAACGTGGGTTTAAGTGTTATGTAGAGATTAATAATATTATTTTGACTAATGGCATAAACTGGTAGGTACGTTAAGCTCATCAATAAAGATCTACAGTAACATAATAAAAGTAACGTTTGTACTTTGTACCTAATATTTATTGTCAGGCATAATCTATTGAACTAGTGAACTGTTTTACAAAAATTCTCACACTTATAGAAAAGTAGTCTCTAAGTTATCTACTTTATAATTTTAACGAAATAAACTAAATACGTTAATTGTGGAAAACACTTACAAAAACGTACAATTTACAAGTGAATTTTCATAATACAAAGTTTTGAAATGGTTAGTTACATTATGAACACAGTTCTATTTCGCGAGCGAGTGCCGGCAATAAACACCCGGAGATCTCCGCGCTCAGATATTCGATTCGTTTTCTACTTTGTTAGTTTTTTAATGCCCCCAACAGCGATTCTAGATTGCGCCAATTTCGGACGCGACGCGGTCATTTTAATTTGCTGTCGTATTTATGTGTACAATTTTGCCGTTTTATAAGGCAAAGAGGAATTTAGGAGAGATTAATTTTTAAGGTAGGCGCGTAAGTAAAGCTCGTACCTCCATCAAGGTAAACTTTAAGGTAGACAAAAGTAATTGAATAAGTGTAAAAATATTTAAATATGATAGCTACAGAGATGTTCAAGATACTTCATAAAAGTATCTGAAATACAAGTTACAAGATACTTGTAAATAAAGGATTTGAGATACCAGATACAAGATACTTTTGAAAATGGTATCTAAATACTAGATACAAAATACGTATCTTCTAAATACTTTTTTCAAATAAGATACCTTTTGATATTATTTATTTATAGCCTTGAATGACGAGCCGAGCGTGCCGTTCGCCTGATGGTAAGCGATACGACCACCCATAAACAGTAGCAACAACATCCAGGACCTTGAGTTACAAAGTACTGTGTGGCATTCCACTGCGCTCGTCATCCTGAGACATAAGATGTTAAGTCTCATTATGTCCCGTAGTTACACTGGCTACAATGTCCTTCAAACCGAAACACAACAGTGCATGCAAACTGCTGCTTGGCGGTAGAAATAGACATTGCGGTGGTGGTCTCTCATATGTAAGAGTCCGTCTGGGTGGTCCGTCATACAATGCCATAAAAAAATTCAAATGTTGAACGTTTTAGATTTTAGAAGCTCCGTGTTTATTAAAAAATATGAGTATAAAGTATTAAAATTAGGTTCTGCTGATTTAATAAAGTTCATTGAGATTTATCGGAATCAGGAGACACACTGAAAATCAAAATTATAATGCTGAGTTTAGAATAGCAAGTTCTCTCAGCAATATGTTGCGCAATAACTTTCAAATGCGTTTACACTAGCGGCAATATTTCTTTAGCAACACGCTTTTGCAAGTGGTCCACCAAGTCAACTTGCGCAACTTCTCGCAAAACTGTTTACATTACTCGAGGAATATTTATTGCTTGCCATGTTTTTTTTCATAAAATTTAATGACAACGCACGCAATCCTTTCGCCTAAATTTTATGAATCTAATATAATGTTGGTTGGATGGTGATTGTAAATAAAATAATCGTCTTAAAAGTACCAACATGAGACAGAATTATGAATTATAAAGCACTGCGTGGCATTCCACTGTGCTTATCAGCCTGAGTCATAAGATGTTAAGTCTTATGATGCCCAGTAATTACGTTGGCTACAATGTACTTCAAGCAGGAAGACAATAGTGCATGTATGCTACTGCTGGGCGGCAAAAATAGACATATCGGTCAAACTACAAACTTATAACTTGGCAGTATAGTCTTTGAGACCTTAGCTGCTTCAGAATGGAACAAATATAAAAAAACGTTAGCTACTAGCTCAGCAAGTTGAAACTTGGACCTTCAAACACTAGAATCATGGTGCATCTACAACAGAATGTCTCTTAATGTGAAAAAATGTCTATATATAACTTTTACAAACAAAATTAATTTTACTAATTTTAGCTATAACATCGGCGGTGCCTCGTTGGACAGAGTATCTACTATACGGGATTTGGGTGTGGTGTTTGACTCTTCTCTGACGTTTCGTCACCACATTTACAATATTGTGTCAAGAGCTAATAAGATTCTAGGATTCATTATGCGTATATCCAAACCATTTCGCAATAATGAGAGTTTAATCCTACTCTATAATGCCTTGGTAAGGAGTATTCTCGAGTATTGCTCTGTCATATGGTCCCCACACTATTCCACTTACGTTGACCTTGTGGAATCCGTCCAATCCCGTTTTGTTAGGCATCTATGTATTAAAAATGGTATCCGTAAATCTGTATCTGAATATAACGATAGGTTAAAATATTTCAACATGGTAACCCTTAAAGAGCGACGTATTGTGGCCGACCTACTTGTTCTCCATAAGATTGTGAATGGATCTATGGATGCATTCCTTATCAGTCATTTTTACCTGAGACCGAATTCCCGCGCGGTGCGTAATCCTCGTGTCTTCGATATTCCGATTACCACGCTGAATTCGTCACATAATGGTCCTCTACTACGTATGGCAAGATTGTACAATTCGAAGCTGGCTCTAGTTAATAGTTCTGCAGACATCTTCGCCGACACATTGGGTTCATTCAAGCATTCCCTACGTGCTTTAAGTTTAAGTGAAATTTGATTGTTTACCTCATATTGTGTTTTAATTATAACATTATACAACCTTTACATATATGTGACTAACTATATTTGCTATATCCAACCTGTGTTTTTATGTAGCAATTATACCTACTGTAATAATATTTTATAAGTGTCATGCATGCCTCTTATCTGTATGATTGCATTGTACCTCGTTTGATTGAATGTTATCTTGTAAAGAATACTTATGTAATTTATACTGTTGGTGTGCTAAATAAAGTAAAAATAAAAATAAAATAAAATTTTATCTGCACGCAGAATAAACTGCAAGTTCTCGTGCAAGTTGCACAAATGGTGTTTACACATGCGACTTGCCAGAAGTCCTGCAAGCTTCAAAATGTTGCAGAAGTCAGCTTGCCGCGACTGTTTACACGGTAAAAATAGCTTGCGCAAAATAACTTCTGCAAGTTTTCTTGCTAATGTAAACCCCGCTTAAGACTCAATGCCCTCATGTTTTCAAAAAAAGATAGAAACCAGTTGAATACAATGTTTGGTTAACCAATTATAGCATATGCTTTTTACACAAACAAATCAAGAATGTTACGTGTTGATTATTTAAACCATGCAAGTCATATATTGCTTCAATTTAATTGTATGCAACAGGCAAGAAACTTGCAACGTGTATATGGGCCTTAAATGAGCCGTTAATGTAAAAAATGCATAGATAATTAGTAAAAGTATCTTAGCAAATTAGGTATTTATAAAATACTAAGATACTAAAAAATTGTATCTAAATACAAGATACAAAATAAAAATTGAAAAAGTATCTTAGATACAAGATACTAAATACGTATTTTGTATCTTGTATCTGTATTTCAGATACTTGTATCTAGATAAATCACATCTCTGGATAGCTATTACAAAAACCATGATATAGGGGTAAAACTGGTGTTGGTAATATTTGAATTAAAAACCGCGATAACCTGAAGATTAAAGATGCAACTTCTGTTATCGATCTTATATGTAGAAATACTATATCTCAGACGACACAATAATTACAGTATACAGTACTCACTATTGATTGAGATGGTACGACTATGTACTTCGACGGCCAGATGACGATGAAGAAGAGAGGAAGAGGATGACTTCAATCTACTTAAATGAAGGTGGTCCAATAGGAAATGAGGGAGATGGGGCTCACGGAAGTTGATGCACTGAAATAGATGGCGTAGCGTGTTTTTGGGAAAGCCACCCCGAGTAACAGGAAAAGGCGAGGCCAAAGAAAGAAGGAGTACTAACTAGACGTAGTCACTACGTCCTCAAGAAAATATATTACGTCATCAGGATAAACAACATTGTATAAAATGCCACGTCACATGTTGTAGATTAGGGACCGTAAGAGTAAATAAATAATCAACCCTCATAACTTTTCCACACTACCCGAGACACATGTTGCTAAGTGAAAATTTTCATGGAAATTGGTGTTGGAGCTCTATTGGTTTGAGTATGAATAAAGTCAACAAGTTTGCGGTAGTCGACATGAGTAGGTACCTTATTTAAAAACATGCAGATGAAAGCCCGATGAACGTGCTTTTGTTGCTTTGTATTTTGTAGTGTGAATTTTAATTCCGATATTGATGGTAATTTGAAATATTATTGAATATGAATATTTTGAGGTGTTTTCTTGGCGCTAAATACAATAACAGGTTAATAACGTCTTATGGATACTATTTAAAGTCTGAAGAAGTATTTTTAATAGTTATATTTTTTATTTTCCCCAATCACATCATAGGACGGAATATGCACGACGCATTGTGGGTGGACTAATTGTACCTCTGCCGATCCCGTCGGGAATAAAAGGCATGATTGTATGTATGTATATTTATTATATAATTATGTTTTTCAACATTACTGTTGCTAGGGAAGTATTTAAAGTTAAAACTGGAATATTTTTTTAAAAGAGTTTGTGAGTAAGTTATGTAGTTCTGGTCAAAATTAAGTAAGCAACACTTACATGACTCAAAGTCCCACTATATTTCAGAGAATGTGAATGAACAACTCCTATTTCAAAGAGCTGGAATGCTTCACTTGTATCTCTATTTCCAAAGCATTCCAAAGAAATAGACGAAGGAATTAAATTCCGTTCAGTCCCATTTATCGCATCGTATCTTCGTATGAACTTGTTATAAGTATAAGTATAAGTAATCAATATAGATTATAGAAACAATTATATAAATTGTATATTGTATCATCATCATCATCAGCCACATGATGTCCACTGCTGAACATAGGCCTCCCCCAAAAATTTATTGTATCACTGTCCTTTAATTCTATATTTGTATTAACGTGATGTTTTTCTTAAAATCAAACGTTACATTAGTAGTAACAACTGTGGTAACAACTTAAGTAATTGACATATTTAAATACATTAAGATAACAAAAAAACAAAAAAAAAAAAATCAAATGAAACAAAAACGGTGTAATGTTTACGCTCCATTTTATTCATCATTCATTTAACAGAAAAATGTTGGCGTTATCCTATTATTCGCGTTGCCTTCACATGCCGTTGGCTTGTTATCATCGGTTCGCAGCTTTTTAATCTGTTTCCCGGTTGTGAATAAATAACTCTTTTATTTTAGGTGCCATTTTAACGGACCGTTATGGGTCTAAAATGATAAAAATGTTTTATACTCGAAAGTGGAGATTTATTAGAAACAGGAATATGTTTTGAACCGTTAAAAATAATTCATAGGGTATTAGCAAATTCCTTTATTTGACTTCGATAAAAATAAAACTGATAAAGTATTCTGGGATTGCATATCAAATACTAGCTCGAGCGGTCTAAACTTCGAATTGAAGAAAGAAAAGTTTTTGCAAAACGTCTGGGAATATTCTATAAATGGTCGGAAGTTTGAATAAGTATGATAAAGTTAAAAACTTATTTATATTTCTTCTAATTTGAGTTACAATATTTTTTTTGTATTATTACGCGAATTGTTATTTTTTTAACCTATTCCACAAATTCGAATGATTATAATTTGTCAAGTATATCTCATAGAGTCACATTCCCAGTTGTTGATATAAGCTATAGTCAATTTCAGAATAAACTAATATAATATGACAATATAACATAATTATGAAAGCAAAAGCACAGGATTTAAATTTAAAAATAAAAATTGTCATTAACGCTATTGACACAAATAAATGCTTGGCAAAACGAAATACAAATACAGAACTTAGATAGGCGATACTGGTTTCAAAAGTGTAAAATAGAATTTTACTCTAACGATACAACAAGTATATACTTACTTAGCAATACCTACTTATGCATAAGCATATAGTTTTACGATGCTCATTTTTTAAACACTGCCTCCCAGGTGAAGGTTAGATATTTTCACCCCAAACCATATTATGCCGCAGAAAACGTGTTCGGTGTTTGTAAAACAAAAAGAAACGAGTACATGTGTATCGGAACGGAAAAGTCCGTGTGATGAGAAAAGCAAATCTCCAAGGATTTACAGCTTCAATAATTCACACAGACGTTGTTTCAAACTTGATACAGTTTATAAATATTTTGTTCACATCGTTTGAAGATGAGGAAATATTGGACGTAAAAGTGCCTTTTGTTTTAGAATTAGGGAGTGATTTGAAAACAAAAATATTCGACTGGCTTGTGTCGATCGAGGGATAATTATTTATTCATCTCATCTATTTTGACGGTACTCCACTTACCATCAGATGCAGTGGAGTATCTTTGCCGAGCCTGTGTATAAAAACCAAAAACCCGACTGCGTCAATATCTGCCATCTTTAGGCATAACACGCTCCCTTCTAATAATTTGGTTGGTGATATAGGTAGAGCAACAAAATCTCGGAGTGAGCAGATGCCTCCGACTGCCTTTGTGAACACTATCAACTAAGATTATTCAAAACCAAAATAAAATATTCAAATTAAAATCTTGTTTCTATCTTTTCAGTTCTTTAATGAATTTAATAAAGATGGCAGATATTGACGCAGTCGGGTTTTTTGTTTTTCTTAATTATTTTTTTTTATTTCCATCTTCTTAGTTCTCAAGCACCTTTATTAGCTTTTTCTATTCCAAACTCCAATAAAAAATATAAGTTATATATATATTCGTAATCATCGTTAAAAAATCTTTATTTTGATACCACACTCGATGTATTTTGAAAACATTCTTTTTTAGATTACTTTTTACTGCCAAAAATCCTTGATTTAGTTTATTTTGATGTACCCAGTGTCACTCTCACAACTAAGACTAATCTATTGACACCACTCACATAAAAATACGACACGCCGTTTAGGCTGTAGGGCACACAGAACTAGTTATAGTTCTGTGGTAGGGCATGCCAAAGAAACATACATACATGCATACATACACTCGAAAAACATAACCCTCCTTCTATCGCAGTCGGGTAAAAAAAGTGTGTGTGTACTTATGTACACGCGTTAGAAGTTATACTTCTTTGGCGTAACAAGATAAAAATCTTTTTAAATAACGCGCTAAAAGAAGTATAACTCCAATATCTTTCGCCTTATTCTACGTTCAAAATTCAAAACTAAAATGTTGACTATAGCTAACTTCAGGGTGTCGGTTTTTCGTGACGGTGTGCGCGCGCATCGTAAAAATTTTCTCTCATCATTTTTCCCTAACGCGCCAAAAGAAGTATAACTTCAAAAACTACGCAGAAAGGTTTTTGTACGAGGGACAATATTATGATAACTCATAAGTCAATGGGAAGTTTACTTCGTTGATCATATGCACCACGTAGTTATGCCATAATAACGGACACGGAATAACTTTTAAACATAATCCTATTCCATAAATTCAACGTCCCACCAATATATATATATATATATATATATATATATATATATATATATATATCTATATGTAGAAAAATTTCATGTCACAGTGTTTGTTACCATACTCCTACGAAACGGCTGAACCGATTTTGATGAAATTTTATATTCACACTTGGTAGGTCTGAGATTGTTGTTATCTATTTTTCATCCACCTAAGTGATAAGGGTGGCTCAACCCAAAATAAAAAAATTATATTTGTTGGACAGATTTTTTTTAATTCTTTTTTTATGATGTGGCATTAAAAATACATACAACCCTAAATTGTGTA
This sequence comes from Sphinx pinastri, assembly GCA_947568825.1. NCBI lineage: Eukaryota > Metazoa > Arthropoda > Insecta > Lepidoptera > Sphingidae > Sphinx > Sphinx pinastri. The sequence continues at coordinate 13,643,270 of OX387624.1, read as the reverse complement.
CCTTCTTCCATCATCCCCTATTTTTAAATAGCGATATTAGTAATTTAATAACTTTTAACCTCGGTCGGTAACTGACCAATAATTCATTTTTTTCTACTAAAATAATCTCTAAAAACAATTTATATGGCAAAACAACGTTTGCCGGGTCAGCTAGTAGTAAATATATATAATCCAAACACATGTTTCTTTTATTAATATATCCGGCATTATATTGCATATTGACGCAGATATTTACAACGAAATCTGGGTTACGGGAGTACCTTGATGGAATATTAAACAGGCTCTTACGGAATGAGGCGAATGTGGATCGACATGTGTTCTTAAGATGCGTGTGTTATTATGCTAAACTTATACCTATGGAAATGCCAACGTTGAGCTACAATGTTGTTTCTTCTGTAGTCAGGTAAAGTTAAGGCTCGTAATTCTTATCACACTAGTAAATTACAAGTGAATTCACAGCGAGGTGAAGGCGCTGCGAGCTCGTCCAGTGTAATAAACCCGTTAACTTTACTTGACCACGGATTAAACAACAAGGGCTTAGTGTGTGATTTATCTCTTTAAAATCTTCTGTTTTTATAATCTTGAAGTGTTTACTTTCTAATATGTATTACTTAATAATTTGTGATGACAAGTGATCTCTACGGTCTATAAACACCTAAAATTCCAGAACAATGACGGATGTTTTTAAAGCCTTAAAGGAACGAATGACGGAAGAAAGAGAACGGAAGGCTTATTTGGGTTTCCGGCTACCTACATCCAGTGGCGTCACATGGGTTCTTGCCGCTCGGGGCCATGAATCCTCTGCCCCCTCTAGCTACGCCAATTGGCCACAGCATGCTGTAACTTCACGTCGGTTTGTAAGAAACGATAGAGTGCAATGCCTTATAGGGCTTTATAATTAAAAGGTCAGTGCTTAGAATATCCCAAAAAACCGCAACTCGTAAGTCGATGTCGTTTAATTTTGATGTTTGTGATTGATCAAGAGACCAATACGTCAGTCACGTGTTAGTTTCTCGACCAATCCCAATAAAACAAAACGGAATAGAGTTAGTGATGTCGTGTTTTTTGCCACCTTCTAAGCACACTGAGTGGTATTGCTACTGGCGTTATTTTATAAAGACAATACAAACGACCTTCTTTCTTCATTAAAAAACTGATATAATTTGTCAACTTTTCCCATCTCTTTAATTTCAAACGCGTAGCTATTTTACAGCAGTAATTAATTACAGCCAAGACGTTTGGGATTCGTGTGACGTCTTTATAAGGCGATAACGTTTTGATGTAAATTGAACCTTGACTTTTGAAGTATAAAATTTGCTGTTACTTTGACATTTTACCTAGTAATTTCACGATTGTTCGGAAACAAAGTCTCCTTGGAAAATTGTGTTTTAAAGAAATCGGTTGGACGAATTACGTTAGACCTCGCGCATTACTGGAAAGTTTTTTGGTAAATCTCTTTTAAGGATTCAAGCTTAGAGGATAATATATTTACAATATTTCTTTGTGAGTTTAATTAGGTTTTTGTAGTTGATACCAATGGAACCCTATTACTATGCTTTCGCCGTGCAGACTATTTGTATTTCCGACCTTTAAAAGGTATGTTCCTGACCTCAATATATTAAAATAATGAATCATGATACAATGTTTTACAAGGACTGGAGTGTATCATAACATAGTGTAGAAATACTTCTTAACATTGTATAAAACAAAGCCGCTTCCAGCTGTCTGTCCCTATGTCCCTATGTATGCTTAGATCTTTAAAACTACGCAACGGATTTTGGTGCAGTTTTTTAATAGAGTGATTCAAGAGGAAGGTTTATATGCCTATAATACATGCATAATATAGTAGAGAAATAATTTATATATTCTATTGGGACTGCGAGTGCCTTTCTGACAAAAGTCGGGGATCTACTTATACTGGACGGAAAGGCATTTTGTACCAGTGTCGCTGACCGACCATATTGCAAGATCTCTCGATCTGTATCAGTTTATCGTCGCCTGGTCCTTGAAATTATAACGGATACTGTTAAAAATGTATAGTTTGTATATAAAGTGACTTTTATACAAGAAAACCCGAAGCCGTGGGCAAAAGCTAAACCGCTTACGGTTAGCTCTCGAAATAAACTATTCTATTGGGTACTTTTTCGGATTATTGTGAAGCCTATTCTTATATTAATCCATAAAATGATCTGCCTGCGCGCAAAATTTTATTTAAATCCATTGAGCGGTTTTGGCTTTTACTTCTACGACCTAATTTTCCAAACATCAAAACCATTAATAATATTAATACTTAAACTAATAAATGAAAACTTTTAGGCTGTCTGTACAGGGCTCATGTGCTACATGTTGTATACTATCATAAATTACAATAAACTGTCACAGCTTTAGTATTGCCCTCTATTCTAATTACAAGTTACGCTGGTCTAAAATTATTAATGTGCGTAATTTTGAAAATTCATAATTGAATGTAATTTGAGGTAAATATTTTAAATTGCCCGTAATTTATATAACTTTATTTGATTTTTCAAATTCTGACTGGTATTATTGACGATTATGTAAAAAAAAAAAAAATAACCCCCCACACAAAAAGCCTCTAAAAAGTAAAAAAATAAAAGTCTCTGTTTACCGTTTAAGTACCTAGTAATATTTTGACCCAAGCGTCGCGTCGCGTCGTCGCGTCAGGGGACCGCCAAAGAAGTATTTTCATCTCCCTAGTACGGAGTTCGATCCCCCGACGCGAGGGCCCTTGGTTCAAAATATTACTGTGTACTTCGACAAACAAAGACTTTTACTTTTTAGAGATTTTCGTGTCGGTGGTTATTTTAATTATTTTTTTTCAAACTTTTTAAATGACTATGTTCTACACCATGGGCCCTTGAAAATCAACTATCTACCACTTACTCATTGAGACCATTCTTATGAGCCCACACACGCTATATCTGCTATAAGTTGTTAAATAGTTGGATATCCATCAGACAGCTTGATGCTGCAGCATCAGCTCAAGGTCTTGAAAACATTGCTGAAGACACAGTACAAAAACTATTCAATCAATCGGAGTTGTGAAAGTTAGAAACGAGCTGATAATCTTCAAACGCCTGAACAGATCTTCATAAATTATACCTAAGAAACATCTCGATCACAACAGCTTTCAAACAAAAAAAACCGCGTCAAAATCGGTGTATTCGATTGAGAGCTACGATGCCACAGACAGACATACAGATACACAGATACACACCCTAAACTTATAATACCCCTCTTTTTTTGGGGTTAATAAATATACATAATAATATGCACTCACGCCTTTTATCCTCGAAGGGGTAGGCAGAGGCGCAGCTAGTGCACCCACTTTTCGCCGTTCGTATTCCGTCTCATGATGTGATAGGGGGCGAGCCTATCGCCAGATTTGGAAATATTTTAAAAGTACAGTTCCTGTGCCGTTCCTGTACTACTATAAATGAGAATGTTACACTCTTTCTTACACTTTCATAGCTAAACTACTAAACTAATGTCACTCAATTAAACGCTCGTGATATATTAGCACGTTTTTAGATGTCATGTTAGACTAAAAAGTTAATAATAATAAGCAGACGCCATATTTAATTTGCAAAATGTAATTTTGTGAACAATGTGGTGCAGTTAGATTGTAAATTTTAAACGAGACGCATTTTGTTGAAAGTTCTATGAGGTCTCACATGAATATTATACGAGTGCGATAAAGCTTTAAATTCGAGCTTTCTGTAAATTTGTTTGGCTGCTGCCAAGTTTTACAACGTGGCATGATGATTTTTTAGTATTAATTTAGTAATTAAATTGGCGAAGTTAGTAATAATATGGTGCTTATACATACTGTGAAATAAATGTCAGCTTTACATATTTTGTTATATTCTACGCATACGCATATTCACGCCTTTTTATCCCCGAAGGGGTAGGCAGAGGCGCAACTAGTGCACCCACTTTTCGCCAAGCGTATTCCGTCCCATGATGTGATAGGGGGCGAGCCTATCGCCATACCGGGCACAAATTCCAGACTCCGGGCTGATACTGAATAGAAAAATCCAATATCACTTTGCCCGACCCGGGGATCGAACCCGAGACCTCAGCCTTGCAGTCGTACCGTAATACAACTACGCCACCGAGGCAGTCATATATTCTAGCCTACGATTTAGACCGATTGTTTTTTTTTCCGCGCTAGACAATTCTCTCTGAGTGTCCGCAATATGTAATTGTTAATGCTTTAATGTATTAAAGTATGATTTTGAAATTACTTATAATTTATAGTGAACGATGGCAATTTTCATTTTAAATATTCCAATATTACCTGATCAGTTTATATCAGTTCGGTGATGACCCAAAACAATTTCGAAAATATTTAAAAAAGTTAAATAGTTTACCATCAGTTGACGAAATTATCCTTCTTCTATATAGGTAACAGCTACGAATCCTACAGTAAGCTTAGTTCAAAATATTTAACGTTAAGGTACGAAAATGTGAACCATTTAAGTTATGCAAATAATATAAGCTAAGATATTACTTTATACTTTGTTCATTCAGTTAAACATTCGTATATTTTAAGATTGTTAATTTCTACCTTTTATAATTTAATTCTCAAGAGAATAATTTATCATCGCCATTCCGTTTCACATCTCGTGCTGTTCGCAACACGCTAGGAATTTGTTGGAGCGTTCGTGTTACGTTGGTATTTAAATAAACGGTCGGGGTTTCTTATTTGTTAAGCATGAGTTGTTGACTAGTTGATAGGTATATATCATTATATTCCTTTTGTAGAAATCTAAATATGTTTTTCATGTAAAACTGGAACTACTCCCATTTTATTATTAAGCTCTTTAATTCAAAGACAAGAATTAGTGACACTTATTTAACATGAATATTGTACTATGGTATGTCTCTTGTTTCAGTGTGCCTCTTGGTAAAGGCATCCCCCAATGACTTCCTATGTTGTATATCTTGAGGTACCCTTTTCCAGTTTGGTCCAGTTGTCATCCTCAATTCTTCTCCCATCTTATATGCTGTTTTTTTGCCATCTCTAGGATACCGTTCTGTACCAAGTCTACTCCACTGTCCCATCTTGTCACGCATCGTATTCTTCTTTCACTTCACTTCATTCACTTCTTTTATACTACAGTTTGGTACGTAGTATCTTGGAGTACGGCTCTGTTGTATGAACACCCCATTACGCTACCCATGCCCTAAGACTGGAACGGATACAAAAAAAAAATCGTAAGGCACCTCATGTTTTCCTGTCGAATTCCTAAATATGATTTTCCCTCATATAAGAGCCAATTAACATACTTTAAAATGATTTCGTTAGCCGACCGCAGTGTATTCAATGACTTATTATTCGTATCCAAAATTTTTCATAATAAATTAGATAGTCTATAATTGTTAAAAAGGTTTCAGTTACGTGTCCCAGCCCGATATAAAATAATTCCTGAGATTCTGTAAGTTACTTAATGAATATAGTGACCTCTTGGACATTCACGTCGATTCACCCAGCTCCGCGAGATTATAATCAAGGATTTTTTATCGAATTGTTAGTCATATCTGTAGAACCTAATGAAAATTGTAACCTTATTTTGATGCTTAGTTTTTTATTTTATTTTTTTCTTTATTATTATTTTTTGCTAGAGTGATGTTATATTGATGGGCATGGTGTATTTACCTATAATTATTTTGTTACATTAAGATGCTATGTTTTTGCATGTTTCTTATTTAAGTATTAATGTATACAAACGTTGGTAAATCGCCATCGCCATTTTTGTCTATCGATTTGGGTTAATATACCGGTAAGCTTTGCCTTAACTCGGAGGTAAATATTCCTTATTTTATCTTGTCGCCTGCATTCACTTATACTCCTTCTCATTCCCCTCTGACATGTAGTAAGTTTCTCCCTTAAAGTTTTTGTGAGAGCCCATTTTTCGCATCTATGTTAAGCAAGTAAGTATTTGTATACTTACTGGGGCCGCTGACTTAATACTTGTATGTTAGCCACATGCACCACTTAACCACATCTTCATCTTCAGCCTATGGAAGTCCGCTGCTGAATATAGGCCTCCCTTAAAGATTTCCTGACCAACCTGTTAGAAGCGGCCTGCATCCAGCGGGTTCTTGTGACCTTTACGAGGTCGTCTAACCACCTTGTATGAGAATGTACAGTCAGCCACATAAGTAACTGAACAAATTCAAAATTTCAAATCGCGTTTAAACTTTTGCGTCAGTATCAACAATTGTTTTTTCTTCACTAAAATAAACTTCACAGGGTTAACTTTATTGTAGATAAAGAAAAAATAATATTTCGACTGGTGTGTACGTGCAGAAGCGTTTTGAAGTTTTTAATTTGTTCAGCTACTTTTGTGGCATATTGTACAACGCTGCGCTTGCCATTACGTGATCTCAACTCGAGACTTTTTCTACCCCATCTGTCGTCAGTTCTACGAGCTATGTGCCCTGCCCACTGCTACTTTAGCTTAACCACATGCAAGTAAAATATTTATTTGTAACTTTGAAAAGCGTGTGTCGTGTTTTAGATTTTAAGATAGTTACACGGCTACTTTTTATTACAACTTAAGCGTATACTTATATTAAGTGACCGCAGAATTTTCCATGTTGTTTGATATTAATTTAAAGTTGCTATAATGGCTTTATCCTCGTGAGACTTTTCGATTAAAGTTCTCTTGAAACTGTTTTATTTATTCAAAGGTATATAGGCTACATACTTAATATAACTTTGCCCCTATTGTGGTAAGCTAACGACTCATATGAAAAGTAATAACACCGTCTAGGCTTTTAGGCGTCGCGTAGACGCAGTAAACGTGTTGCTCAGAAATACAATGAAAAAAGTTGCTGTAGTAGCTACTGGGCAACAAGCTGACAGCGTATGTGCAGTTACTTAAATTTCTACGCTTTGGCGCTGACTGTGCTCGCTTTAATTTTAATACCCATAATACTTAGTAATTATAATGAAACTTTAAACCCGGATTATACAGAACAGTGCTTGTACACTGTTGTTTGGAAGCTGAAATAAATAATGCGGTAAAATCTGCCCAATATGGACTTACACATACGAAAGATAAAGATAAAGACAGTCATACACACTCACACGCTTTATCCCCGAAGGGGCAGACATTTAATTAAACCCTATATCACTTTGCCCGACCCAGGGATCGAACCCGAGATAAACATTGCAGTCGTACCGTAATACAACTACGGTACCTAAGCAGATACGAAAGATTTACCTGGAATAAAATACTACTAGTGAGGGACACATTTCTTGAATATTCCCAGCGTCAGTGTGACTTAGTTGATCTATTTTGGATATGCTGACGTCACGTAAAGGTGACGAACTTGCTCGAGAGAGCCATCGACATGGCGCTGACATGACTTCTGCTAAAATGTCGCGGTGTTATTCTGGAAAAGTTCATGAATACATGACTTTGAGATACGTTTCACAATTTTCAATTGTACCCGCCAATGAACGTGTTAGTTAATGTAGTTGGTGCCAAGTTTTTTGGGGGTATGGTTCACAGTGTGATAAAAGTCTTAAATTTATATTCTGACTATGGATGAAACATCCCGAAGTATCAAAAGTTCTCATATAGGTATATAAAAAATTTGAGAAAATAAATCTAATGGACTATTTTTTATTTGTTTTTGTAAGGTAAAGGAGTGTTATATCATACAGTCATTGTTGGATAATATAGACTCAAGTAGCATACTTAGAGTGTCCGTTATTGTAGCTTTTCTTATTAATTTTATTTATTGTATTCTAAATACAAATTCTAACCAAACTTGACGCCTGAAATTGACTACTTACACACACTACAAAAAATTAATGCAAAAAATAATATTTAAATTCCTTTGTTAATTTGAATTTCCTTTGTTAATTTGAATTTCCTTTGTTAAGTTAAACAAAGGATGTTAAAAATATTTTTGCCAACCCTGTCAGCATGACGACATGTGACACAGAAAGAGTTCGCTAGTACACTGTAAGCTTTGAACGCTTTCTCGATTTTAGGGCTTTCAGACGGCTGGGACGCTCGCATATTCCTAGCTGAATTCTATACTGCTTTGAATATTTTAGGCTATTATTGTTTGTTTGTTTCTGGGTTAAATTTGTTGTTAAATGACATATGGCGTGCTAAGCAATCCCATAAAATTGCATTGCATATATTTGCCTTGTGTTGTGTTAAACGGTACTGGCATTCTAAATATATTTCCTCAATTAAATGTTGCTGTGCGTTTATCCATTGAAAATAGCTCACATTTAATATCCATGCTTGTCCCACTGCGGAAATGCAGAACAGATTAAAGAACATGTCATGTTTGTTTTGTGTTTATTGAACATCAATATCTCGCGTGGCAACCCTACATTAAACGGCGCGTAGCTGGGTATCGGATAACAGTTTTTTTGGCTTCCCTTTGTGAGCACTAGGCATTTTATTGAACATCCATAGACATTCAGTTTGTCTGTCACGTGTCGTTACTCTTATTGTTGACTGTACATACTACATTAAACATGTAAGGCGCATACAGACACGATAACTTAACCCATGTTTTTAGGTTTCTTTTATTTTTGTAAATAGTACAAATACTTTAAATATCCGCTAGAAGTATCGAGATAATTTAAAAATATTCTTAAACTGAAAATCATAAAAAACTGGTCACATATTCATTAATTTTAATGAGGGTATCCTCACATTTTCAGACATCTCATTATCCCAAGAATAAAGCTCTCCAGAGACCCATGTGTAATAGTAACTATAATTTAATGTTAACTGACCTTATAATGTATCCGGAAATCTTTACGGAAAATGTAGAAAGAAAGTAAAATGAAAATATTGCAATATGTCTCCTATGTGTCACAAGGATTTGAATAGTTTTTTGCCTGACTTCAAAGGAGGTTACTGAATTCTACGTAACTTAAGGCAACGACTCCATAGAAATATGTAATGTACGTATAAACATTAAAAAAAACGTTTTGTAAAGAAGCTAACATTGCTTGTGTTTTAATTATTTAATAATCAATATTCTATTATTTTTTGAAGTTGGTTTAATTTTTTTCAAACATCTGTATTTAACTCACTGTTGCCAGTTTCCACAAACCTTGACTTGAAGCCTAAAGCTCTACAAAGAGATTATTTAACCGTGCGTTACGTTCTCCTTTAAGCTGAGGCTGCACGGACATAATTTCCGTTGACGATTAAAAAAATTAGAATAATGTAGAGCTCCGTTGAATTTACAGATATATTAAAGCATTGTACGTTAGTCTATTTCAGTAAATGCTCACATGTTAAGCTTAAATGATCAAGGCAATTTGAATACCAAATGTAGCCGCTGTATCGCTTCACGAATATTTAGACAAAGTCTATGTAGGAGTTTTGGCGGGAACTTGGAAGTGTCATGAGGTGCTCTTGTTTTAATTCATTATTTTGGTGATATTTAGTGTTATATTGCATAATTATGGTGGTATATTATCCAATATAGTTCTATTAAAGAGCTCAAATGAAGTGAATTGAAATAATTGTGCTAATCAAGTGTTTTTTCTGTTGCCGCCAAAACTCCTCGATAAAGTCTGGGTAAGGTAGCCACTGCTTTACTTCGACATACTACAGATAATAAAATATACAAACCAAACTTGACATTGGCAAAATGTGAACACAAATGCCATTATAAAAAAAAAAAAAAGTCTATGTAGTTTTAACAGGCATGCACCATTTCGTTCAGAACGCTTATTTCGTTTTTTGTTTGTGTTACAGATAATGTTTACTCATAATAAAATTTATCTCAAGTCTTTTATGTCTTACTAACAGAGTATAACTTTACTTAACGCTGAAATAAAACAAAGGAAAATAGACCTTATGGTATATACGAGAGGTACGGAAAGAGAACATTGAAGAGCATGTCTTCGTCCAGTCCATCCTTGAAGGATATGATTATCATAATTCAATTAATATAGAAGTGAAACTTTCTGAAGATTTTTGGAGGTTTTGTTGCAGATCCTGAACTAAGCCAAGCTATTTTGGCTTAACTCGCATCATCACAATCATCAGCCAGATAAAGTCCACTACTGAACGTAGGCCTCCCCCTAAGATTTCCAGACCGACCTGTCAGAAGCGGGCCTGCATCCAGCGTGTTCTTACGACCTATATCAAACCGTCTGTTAGCTCGCATAGATGACGTAATTTTTCATACTTGTGTGCAGACCGCATTTTATGTAATCTATGTAGGTACTATTTTTAATTTTGTCATCTATGCGTCTGAAACAAAACAGTTATTAATATTTGAATTATTGTTGTGAGGATAATTGGGGGAATGGCGGGGATATCGCACCATCTCTTTCGCACGGACGCAGCGTTATGGCCGGTAGCACGCAGTGACGTCATAGTGTAATATTGCTGTTATTTGACAACTACCCCTTCCACTAAATTTCAAAGCTTTATAACTTAATTATTATTGCGCTAATTTTGAAAATCATTTTTCCGTAACATTTTGGATAGCATCCATTTTTGATAAACGTATTAAAAAAAATAGTCAACTACCATATTGAAATAAACTTCTAAACTAAGGTCCCGCCATCTACTCTGGGCAATAAAATTCAGTCCTTGACCACGAAACGTTGGCTTAAAGTTTTATCGTCTTGTCAGGACCCTTGCCAACTGTAGGGTCACTTTATCACAAAGCCCGTATCCGATTAGAGACTTATCTAGGGTTTAATGTCTGGTTGAGGAATGATTGATGTCAACTGTATCTTGAAGTTCTTGATGAGACTTAAACTATTTTCTAACCTTAATAACTTAAGCTTATACGAGTATTTAGTAACCCAGTCGCAAATGTTTACACGATATCGGAATTCTGAATGCATTGTCATTGCGGAATCAGCGCGATGCCCAAATGTGCCGGGAATTTTTGGGTATATTGTTATGTAGGATACAAATTCACTTCATTACGATAGACTCATTAGTTTTGCATCGTAAAATGGGCTGCATTATCGTGAATCGTGGCAATTGAAATCAAATCGTTGCATCGCGAAACAAAAAGGCGTCGTGTAGATGCTGTCAACTTACCGAACAACCCTATAGGGAACGTGCACGTCGTAAGCACTGCCATCTAGTGGCGCAATCGATACTTCGCACTGGCACTTGTCGATTCATTTTCAGCCCATCGATACTTGGCATTGACGTACAATATTCATTAAAAGGATGAAAAATAACATTTAATTTGTTGATAATGTATCGCTGTGTATCTCGATGCTCCAAAACATAAAAATAAACAAATCAAATGGTGTGAAATTATATAATGTTCCCAAGAATAGTACCTAAGTACTTACATTCCATGCTTATGTGAAAATCGTCAAAAATAATAAAAGTTGTATAAAACATACATAATTATGAGTTCCAAAAGCATTTAAAAATGTTTCGTTACGTAATTTATAATAATAAATATGTTTTGAAGGTAATATTCAATACTAAAAAATCTGTAACTAAGGGAACATAACCTTCTAATTTTGCCTAAATAACTAGCTACCATCTAAAAAAAAGGATATTATAGACACGCTGGGTGTAAATAACATTCGGTCTGAACACATATTTTATCATTTTTGTCATATTAAAAGAATATATCAACAAATTATTGTGCTAGTTCTAGTTTCTTTTTTTATCCACCTGTGGCTCTTGTGTTGATTTTGTGCTGCCCCCTATAGTTCGTGCACGCTCCCTATACTACTATGAAACTGATGTAAATGCCTGCCGTCTGCGCGGAGCGATACATTATTTACATCCTTTCAGTACTTTTAAAACTGAAACTAACAAAAAACCTTTAGATGAGTTGAAATCTTTTACGCCCGAAAGGAATCTTTAAAAACAAAAGTTTTTCTTCCAACTAACTTACCATTTCAATTTAGATTTGTGGATCACTTTTTAGGTGTCTTAGAGACTCAGATAGCGTTGCTGGGCTATTTGTTCATGGCCCATTTTTGTAGGACAAATACTGGAGTTCTAAATTTTAAGGAAAATACTGGGCTTTTCGATCTTATTTTTTCATTTGTATTAAAATTTTATGTTAGTTTAATATAGTTATGGCATAGAATGTGAAAAAGCTATCAAAAATAAAATTCGAATGTTTTGAGTGTGTAAAATATAAGCGTAAATCGTAAAAACGTAATACCAATAAAATAAAATGAAATATTTACCTGCAATTTCGGAATAAAGATTTTTACTAAATTTATCGTCACCAAAATATTAATAGGCATTTTATTTATTTGTAGAAACGTTTTTCCGGCTTAATCTCCGTTATGGCTGAATCGACTTTGATAATAGCTTCATTTGCAAGTAGAATACATTTTATTCAGTAGCGTAGGTAGGGGCGGGGCGGGGGAGACGGCACTTTAAGGGAGGCGGCAAAAATACATAAAATAGAAGCTTTTAATATTTTTTACATTCGATGACGAGGTAGGGGTTGGGCAATTTTGCTTGCTTTATTTGTTTGTTGAAATTATCTTTTTATGGTGCCTAGGTGCAGCCAATTTTGGGTCCGCCCCGGGCGGCAAGATAAACGCTACGCCACTGATTTTATTGAATAAACTACTAGGCATGTTCTCTCAAAAAAAGCCCTCATTATTACTAAGTTTTTTATGAGTAGACAGCTGTTTATTTAATATTCTTTAAATTATTTACTTTACTCAACCGATATCGGAGTAGGCAAACTAATGTGTTGACAAAGAGCTATCATCTATACGATCGGCCCTTTTTGCTTGGCTGTCTTTGTAAAATGATCCGTTGATTTTCACCCAGCGCGGCGTCTAAAAATGGCGGATATAGACGTTTCTGGGGAATAATATCAATATTTAATTTATTAAAGACGGCAAGAGTTTGTTAAATAAAGATTTATATGCGATATTAAAATGTAGAAATTGCTGAGTTTTAATTTTTATTATTGAATTCGTAAGGATTTTCTTTTATATTGATCTTCTTAATATATACCTTAGCATTTTATTGCTTTAAAATTACTTTTACTTAAATCTTATACAAGCATCGTGAAATCATTCTACGTTCCAATTATAATTTTTGTTGTGTTTTTATTTTTTATTAATTCACACGTTTTAATATCAAATTCGATGCTTCAATAATGCCCATTGTTTTTTTTAGGGTCGATGTTTTTTACCCGACTATGTTTACTTGACGCATTCATTTGATTGGTATCGAAGATACCTCAGACGTGTTGTTTGAAAGAGCTCGTGGCGAACACGTGTAGAGAGCGTTGCGTGAGCAACATAATGCGACGCCCCAGTTTACACGACACGCGAAGACAGAAGTGTGTTCGTGAAGACAGGATTAGCGTACGTGTATACATAGAAAAAAAAATAGAAAACCTAAAAAAGTATTTGTAAATAATATAACATCATTCAAAATTACCGAGTGTTGCGTGATACTATAGTGTTAGAAACAGAAGCCATTTTGATTTAAATAAAAACGATTTATTTCTGTTTTTACATTAACACATTTATCACTGGTTTTACATAAACACATTTAATAGAAACACTTTTACAAAGATATCAGCACTTAACTGACCAGCATGAAAGTCAATGATCAACTTACTGAACTGCTACTAAGACTTAGCACGAATGAGCAGAATGAGCCGGAATGAGAGTGCACATCGATACGGCAGCCTTTTTATACACCCAACTGACACTTCCACTATTAGTTTGACATTTCGACTGATTTTCATATCTGGTTAGCACGCTACAAATACCGTTACAAAACTTTTATCCTAATAATAGGTACTCCTGTGTCATCACTCCTTTTTTACACGCTTTATATTAGCTTCACTTGTATGTTTGTATGTTTGTAACTCTCCGACTCCGACTCCTTTGGGCGCGATTTTGACCCACTTTAAACGGTCAGATTTTATTCAAACTTTGTAGGTTTGTCGAGGACCGATAACAATACACTAATTTGATAAGATTATGCCATTATTCAATTTGTAAAATGAGATTTTTATCAATTTATATATTTTTTAGTGACATTTGTTGGACAATAGTAGAACATAACTAAAAAATTAAAAATAAATAATAGTTTAAAAAACTAAAAACACGCTTTATAGAAAATCCAACTAAAAAATAGAAAATAAATTTGAATTAAGAATAGTGTAAATAAGAACAAAAAATATTTTATTGTAAATAAAGCGTGGGGTGCATGGTGACAATAGTTATAAATATTTTATTGACAGATAATATGAGTAGAAGTATTATATATCATTTTGATAATATCTTAAAAAGCACCCTACACTTTTTTTTACAATAAAATACATTTTTTTCTTATTTACACTATTCTTAATTCAAATTAATTATATTTATTTTCGCGGGTAAGAAACATGTCATAGCCACCGCCATTGGAGGGGTGATTGGAAAGGTTATGTGGGTTAAACCGATCTTACGACCCCATGTCGATGCTACGGAGTATAGAATCGTCCGAGCGAGCATAGTTTGGAGTCCCTAACGCTATGTACACCCTACACCGGCATACCAAGCAAAACAAGCGGTGGCCTTTTTGTGCCTCGTATCCATACGAGACGGCGCCGGGGGTTATTTTGTTGCACTAAATTAATTGTGCGGGCTGTCCCTGCGCGATGTCGCCTTGCTGCTTCTCAGTAAGTAGGGACTAAAGAAGTCACTAACTCCAAAGTACAGTTTTGCCGTTTACGGCCGCATTAACCCTGTATCAAGTCTCATGATGCTTATATAAACCGAACCTGTATGCACACTAATGCTTAGCGGTAGATGTAGACAAAGCAAGTACATACCCAGACCAACTATCTTACGTGATGTCACTAGGTAAGTGAACACCATTAAACCGCAGAGACACAAAGAAGCGTAACTATGATTTATATGATTCTCATGCACCGCGTATATTTTTTTGTTTATCGTGGACTACGCTTATTATCCATTACATACGTGTACAAAGAGGGACTCATCAGAGTGGGGTAACGAGCTCTCCACAGCTCTCGGCTACCGTAACGACCACAGAATATCAGCTCACTATTCCACTACTACTGGTATTTAAAGTGACACAAAATAGTTTACAAAGAGTAATTTTGAGTGAAACAAAAGGTGATATATCGTTGTTTATTAAGGTATCTTGTCGGATTATAAGGATTGTTTTGAAAAAAATTAAGCGCAATAACAGTTTCCTATTTAGCGCTGTTCTGCTCCATGTTCTCCCTGCTATTTTCTTAATGTCATCTTCTGTCAATTTACTACCAATGTATAATGTCTTACAAATATAGAATTTCGATCATTGGACGACACTAGTGTTGAATTATTTTATTAGGCAATGTCCACATTTTTATTAAGTGATTTGTAAGACGAATTTCGTATGTACAGACAGCAGCATAAGTAGCTGAACAAATTCAAAATTTCAAATTGTCTACATTATTTTGTGTTCTAACTAATCTTTTGTTTCTTTTCACAGAAATAAAATAAAAGAGATTTACTTTACTTCAAACGAAGAATAAAAATGTTTCAGTTTAACTTAACGTGTATATAGGCGTTTTGAAATTTTGATTTAGTTCAGATACTTATGCTGCTGACTGTACACTGTAGTTAACTGTGTAAGCGCGCCTGAATCTAATTACACTTTATTCTACGTAACACAATAAACGATACAGTATATCAGATAAGCCACCTCACAAATGCAGCACACGTTGCCGCGACAGCTAACTAAATTCGGAGAAGTTGAATGCAATTGTGCAGGTTCACGTCTGTGCAGGTAATTATCTCACACATGTCAAATGCAGGAACGGTACCGAGGTGGCGCAGTTCAAATATTACTTTTGTTAGCATATAAATGTTTGCGTTTCCCGAATATCAAGAGATTTGAAAGTGTATTAGGAGTGGATAAGTAAATAAAATGTACGAATATAATCAGTTATTTGATCTTAATAAATTATAGACAAAATGGTGATAATCTCGTGTAATATTATTTTCGCGTTTTAGTTGTGGTTGAAGCGTGTTGTCCACCATCCACCATACCAGCCCCGTATTATATACTGCCCACTGCTGAGCACGGGCCTCCTCTACAACTGAGAGGGTTTAGGCTTTAGTCCCCCACGCTGGCCTAGTGCGGGTTGGCAGACTTCACATACCTTCGAAATTCCTATAGAGAACTTCTCAGATATGCAGGTTTCCTCACGATGTTTTCCTTCACCGTTAAAGCGAGCGCTAATTCACAAAGAATACACACATAACTTTTTAGAAAAGTCAGAGGTGCGTGCCCTTGGGTTTTGAACCTGCGGACATTCGTCTCGGCAGTCCGTTCCACTCCCAACTAGGCTATCGCCGCTGTTCGCGTGTTGTTGGCTCTGCAAAATTACGCCGTCTGCATAGTCCATAGGCTTTAAGAGCCGTATTAATGGATGCAACTCAATTTCAATCTGAAGTGCGATATTATATAATTGATGATATCCAACATGTATTATGGGAATGCTCCCGAAACGAGTCTCAACGACGACAGATATAAATTGAATTTAATATTGGAGTATGCAACAGTCTCCTGGCTGCTCCGTTTTCAGGAGCCAGTACAGTATACCACGCTAAATATGTAACTATTAGTTAAGAGATATTCATGTGTTATATCTGGTCTTTATAAGTATTTACTTTTGTAACTGAACTACAGGACGATATCGTTAAAACTGACGAAGTTCCTTTAAAATAAAGATTACAAAAACAAAGTGTGATATCAGCTGAGACGCTGTCAAATTAAAATCAGCATCTGAAGATAGTCGCTGTTTAACAAACCTATATTAAACCTATTTAACATCAGTAAATAGTTCAATACATTAATGTCTACTTGAGATTTGACACAAACGTTAGATTGATTTATTAATACCGCCCTAAGCGTACTACGCACACATGGCGTTATTCGAAGGTATTATAACCGACTTGATGGAATAGTTCTGGCGCAGGGCCTCCTATCCCTTTCCTAACTTTTTCACATCGATTTCCTTGTAAAGTTAATTCGTCCGTGTAACAAATATACCAACTGTTGCTTGCCGCTTCGCCTACGTGAAAGAGTTTTTCGGTGATAAAAGTCCCCCATAGTAAAGTAGCCTAAAACCTTCCCAAACTATCTCCATACCGAATTTCATCGAAATCTGTTTGGTAGTTTTTGAGTTTATCCCGTACAGAGGTGGCGAATGACTTTGTTTTATGCTAAGTAAGGAAGGATTTGTATTTTTCTTTAGGTACTGTTGTTCCTTCACATAAAATTACACAAATCTAGTTTAGACATTCATTATACAAACATATGGAGGCTATGTACAAATGTCTGCAGTAACATTACTATGCCCGAAGATAAGTAATGAAATGTCGGATTAACTGGCACATTGCGGTGTGTATGCTCAGAAGATATAAGGGATTAATGTCTCTATATTTTTAGGGGTAAGATATATACAAATATTTGGAAACCCAAATGCTCCGCTGAAAGTGTTAAATTAAAAATGTTATCAATTCTAACAGCAAAACAATATTTTTATTTTTTTTAAATTCTCTCTTTCCAGCTATACATCCCATGGTGGTGGGATCAGCTTTCCTCGTTTTTTTCTTCTTCACTTCGCTCTATCCAAGATGTCGTCATTTTGTAAAATTATTTATTTACTTTTGAATTATGTCAAAAATATATATGTAAAATCTAACAAAGATTTAGTTAACCCACAATTTAAAACTCTTGATAGACAGTATAATGTATCATCTGTATAAATAAAAAATACACTAATTAAATACATCTACCGCGTGATTAAACGTATTTTTTTTCCGCAGCTCCATGGTAGTGGCACGCACTTATTCCACTAAGCATCAACTCAAAACGGTTTGTTACTCGCAAAGAGTTTAAAACGAATGAAAAGGATGGAAACAATTTGGGGAATGTTGCGTTGAGTGCGCTCTGCAGGGATCGATGGGTTGACTTATTAGATAGCTCTGGGCACATATTGTAAATGTTTCTAGTGTAAAACGAAAATGATCGATTTTTAACCGACTTCAAAAAAGTAATATCTGAATTCCGTATACATGTATCATATCTACGCGATTTTTCTCAAAAACTACTAATCCGATTTGGATGGGGTTTATAAATTTTATTTTTGGTAATATTTCTGGATATTTGAGCCAATACGAATATAGCCAATTACAAATGTTATTTTTAACAAAAAAATTATGACTTTTCTAAGGGAACATTGATTGAACGCTTCACAATTGGGCGGCCACCGATTTTCAAAGCTTACAGGTCCTTTGGGTACTTAAAGCATTTTTAATATTTTTTGGGTTTTTATTTGAAACATATTAATACGAAAATGACAAGCAAAAGTGCCCAAACTCACCACCAAACACCAAAAAGTAAGGCTATTTTCGGCTATATCTAAATCAATTTTTCTAAACTTTCGTTGAAAAATTGAATGTATAGCAAGAAATGTGTCATTTCGGGCGGATCTCGAATAATTCTGTAAGGGGGAAGTAAATCCTTCAGCGGGATAATCTCAGTGGTTGGATGTCTGCGCACTGTCGTTAGTCGGCTTTCAGTGGCTTTAATTATTGTGTTCGAGAATTACTTTTGCTAGCTTTCAGTTTTATCTTAAATGCTAAATGTTTGAGATTTGCAATGTACATTTTGACCTACTTCTAACATGCTTTGTGGGTTTGAGTTAAGATATATGTATAATGTGAGCCGAATATTTGGGAAAGTTTTTAAGTGGGATCAACTTAGATTACACTGCTTGACATGTAGAGACGTTTAAAAGACTGAAGGCGGTTTACCATTTTTTTAAAATAGGAAATTGCTTAATTTATATTAAGCACTTTCATATTTAAAAAAAATCCTAAGCTTATGCTTATGACTTCATTAACTTGACTCTACAAGTAAACACCTTTATTTTCAACTAGCTTTTGCCCGCGGCACCGCCCGTGTGAATGAGTTTTACCGGGATAAAAGTCCCGCTTTATATTTTTCCGGGATAAAAAGTAGCCTGTGTATTAATCCCGGACATAATCTATCCGTGTGCCAAATTTCATTGAAATCTGTTCAGTAGTTTTTGCGTGAAAGAGTAACAAACATCCATACATAGATACTTACAAACTTTGGCGTTTATAATATTAGTAGGATTAACAAATACTTTATCAATCCAACAAACTTAAAATCAAAACTGGCAACCTCCAAATATAATCGAATGGCGCGATGAACAAAACTCAACCATATTTCCAGTACGTAGGTACCAATCGTAGGTCCATACAGATAACAAATTGAAATCCATTATTGTATAACGAGCGAGATTTTCCCCGGTTGGAGAATTCAATTGTTCGGGATCGGCGCCTTTGTCGAACGCGGGTAGTTCTCCAAATATCCTTTAAGACGTGTATAATGAGTTACGAATTTGTTAAATTTAGTTACTTTTCCGTTTCATTATGTGGAAAGGTAGTTAGAATTCTTTGTTTATTATTTTATATCTTTACTATATTATGTACATTCCATTGAAGTATTTGTTAACTTAAAATTGGTTTTCGAGCATTTTTTAATGTACTTACTAAACAGAGTAATGATTTTGATGCTCAAAACTGTTCCACAACACAAAACATCATGGAATATACGTATATTATTATGTATTTTCTTTAGCGTAGCCAAAGAGCATAACTGAGCAATAATCGCCAGCTGAAAAGGATATATAGCCGTCTGAGTATTATTACTATTATTGACTGCCTCGGTGGCGTAGTTGTATTACGGTATGACTGCAATGCTGAGGTCTTGGGTTCGATTCCCGGGTCGGGCAAATTGATATTGGGTTTTTTAAATTCAGTATCAGCCCGGAGTCTGAAATTTGTGCCCGATATGGCGATAGTCTCGCCCCCTATCACATCATGGGACGGAATACGCACGGCGAAAAGTGGGTGCACTAGTTGCGCCTCTGCCTACCCCTTCAGGGATAAAAGGCGTGAGTGTGTGTGAGAATTATTAAGCAGACGGCGAAGAGTGCGTGAGCTCTGCCGATCTTTCTTGGACCAGTATGGTTAGTGGAAAAGTAAATATTTTATTTATTAATCATCTGGGCGAAGATTGCAGACTCGTTTTGTGTAGGTCGCTTATTGAAGGCTGGTGGTTATATGTTATCTTACTTTTTACTCATATTATAAGTTTTTGATTTTTCAAATAGATGGCGCTGGCCTCGTACTGATGGCGCAATGGATCGCTACAAAACTTTTTTTTATTTTGATTGATAAAGGAAAACAAACAGTAGCATACATTAGTACATCATACTTAATCTAAATTTACATAATTAATACAACATGCTACCCACAACGTTTTCCACAGATTACATTCGAAATTATAGTTGTTGTGAGCATGTGAGTTATATTTAAGTACTTAATTGTTATATAAAAAGTTAAGGAAGATAAAGACCAGTGCCGGATTTAGCAAGCGCGGGGCCCGTAGCAAATTCTTTCAAAAAGCCCTTGATCTGCTATGGGTTTTTAAGTATAGAGTGGTAAAAATACAATTCAATACTCAATACATTTATTTACTATCTATAGGTTACAATTTTGTGGGTAATGAATAGTGTAGTAAATTACTATAGGCGCTGTTAGGCTCGGACAATTACAAAAAGCCTTCTCAATGGCAATGTCAGGGAATCCCCGGTTAATTTTTCAGTGTTACCAACTTCGATCACAAATAATTTGCATTGGCTGGGTGCCCATTGTACTGACAAGGGATAGGATACCTATTATTAGTTTAAAAAAAACACTTTCTTTTGTTCTTTTTTTTGTTCTGGAAATAGTTTATTGAATGCATTGCTTTTTATGCATTTGGTAATGATCCTACTATAATATCAGGATTACGAAATGTTTATGAAAAATTAAATTAGATAATTTTAACAATTTAAATCGAGCCATTTCAATTCTACTACACATCCACACTAAGTGTCGGGTAAGAGTGCTTGCATATGCGGCAGACTTTTTGTAGAGCTGATTATCAGGCCGACTGAAATTCTTCACGTTTATACAAGCAACTTTTTGTAGAACTTGTGCGTTTACTGTATGATATTATTTAAATTATTTACGCCAAGGAAATAATCGGGTACCGAGTGTCTTGTTTTGTGACATCAAAAAAATTCAACGTACCACATCTTAACAAGTTTCACTCAAAAAATTACGCTCAGGCAGAGATGAGTGGGTTTAAACATGCGGGGCCCCCTTTCGCGCGGGGCCCGTAGCAATTGCTACTCTTGCTACGTAGTTAATCCGGCACTGATAAAGACAATACAATATTTCGAATTTTAAAGAAACAGAAACAGTAAGTTATAAAATGCCAATAATATTATATTTAAAAACTAGGTAAAACGTAACTTTGATTTAACAGAACAGGCTAACATTGTCTGATTCAAATTTAGACCCTTTTGTAGCGGGAAAGGCTTTTCACGCGGCGAAGCCGTGAGCATCTTACTACAGCTGATATTTAATAGCTAAGTGATTTAAAAAATAATATTAATACATATATATTGATAAATAATGGCCGATTATATTTTATATTAATGGTCGTCTCTTTCCCGCCAGTACCATAAATAAGGAGTAAAAAAGCAAACAAACCTCATAGGTACAGACTTATAGAGTCTTATTATAGAAACAAATAAAGATGTTGTATTTTTATATCTAGTGCGATGTGCAGACGAGACAACATCACTCGGTTATGTTATGGCATTGTTAGAGAAGTTGCTGATGTTACGACTGGCTTTGCGTTCTCATTAAGAACTTCGACGATGGTACGTCTGATATGATTAACAAATAAACTTCAGTCTTATTAACATTTTAGGATAACTTGAACATGTAGCAGCTGCATTTCATTACATTACTATGTTTTTATCACGGGTTCGCTTTTTCTGATATCTATACTAATCTTATAAAGAGGAAAGATTTATTGTTTGTTTGTTTGTAATGGATAAACTCATAAACTACTGGACCGATTTTGAAAATTCTTTCACTAATAGGAAGCTATATTACTCCTGAGTGCTACAGGCTACGCTTTTTGTATGGGCACTGGGCCTCAAAATCTAAATCAAAATCTCTAAAAAAATTTGGGATATTAAAGGGGCAAAATATGGATCTTGGATCCATTAAAAGAATATTTTTAGAACCCTCTATTCATGACTAACTTTAAACGTTCATATTAAGTGTAGTTTTTAAGCAAAATAAAATTATATAAATCTCAAAATCTTTAGAAGTAGGAGGAGAAGGAGGTCTTTAAAATTAAACGATTTATTGTAAAAGGTTAGTTTTTAGGAGTTCTATCCAAATATTAACTGTCTTGTTTAGAATTTTAAGCCCGATTTTAGACATGTCCTTTCAATTAAATTCGTTCTGCTGTTTCTGTGTTCACTTTCCACAAACATATAAACTTTCGCAGTTATACTAGTAAAATTAATTATTAAGCTTCATATGGATTAAAACGAAGAAGCCATGTATGTTAAAGTCTTCACAATGCTCATACTGTTACAATGGAGCCTTTAAAATGTAATAAAAAAAATCAATTATCGATTAGGGAAAATAAATGAAACTTTTCCTAAAATCTTAGATTTTTTAAAATTCTTTATACCACCCGTTTGATATTCTAGTTGTCTCTAGTATTCTCTAGCTAGCACTATCTTAACAAACTCGAGAGAATTCTTTAGATAGGTCTTGAGTTTCCGCGAATTCACTTTACTTGTGGCTGTTTGAAAATGTTTCTTTTGCTTCAGTTTTAAAAGGTCTTAAAATAAAAGTAATATCTACTTCGAAGCGTTGAGGAAACTTTCTAGTTTAGTTAATGATAGTTTTTTAACCAGTTATTTTGTGTCTGATTTTAAATTATGAGTTTCTTCATTTATGTACTTACTACTATTTTTAATTTTTAAGACTGCCTCGGTGGCGTATTGCATTACGGTACGACTGCAATCTCGTGGTCTCGGGTTCAATTCCCGGGTCGGGCATAGTGATATTGGATTTTTCAATTCAGTATTCGCCCGGAGTTTGGAATTAGTGCCCGATATGGCGATAGGCTCGCCCCCTATCACATCATGGAACGGAATACGCACGGCGGCCAATCTCAACAGAGATCAGTCAGGTACGCAGGAGATGTTATAGTGCATAAGTGTGTGCGCAATACACAAGTGCACTCGCTATTCCTTCACTCTCATAGTCCGGTGAGACAGCAATCCGACATCACTGGAGAGAGATCAGGCGCAAGACCAACGGCTAAACGTGCTTTCCGAGGCCCGTGCCTATCACACACCTATGCCTATATACCCCCGTGGGTATCACACCGCCAACTTCCTGACTCCGAGCTGCGACTGAGTAATTTTTAAGATGGAAAAACCCAGTCACAATTTTTTTTTGGACCGAACCGGGATTCGTACTCAGGACCTCAGCGCGCAAATCGTACTCGTAACGCGTACGCAGTACAACTATGCCACCGAGGCAATCTATACTAATTAATATTATAAAGCTGAAGAGTTTGTTTGTTTGAACGTGCTAATCTCTGGACCTACTGGACCGATTTTGAAAATTCTTTCACTAATAGGAAGCTACATTACTCCTGAGTGCTATAGGCTACTTTTATCTCGGAAAATATTATTATCGCGGAATACTTTCTCACGCATACGGAGCCGCGAGCAATACTATATACATAAAAAGTAAAATATAAAGATTGAAAGACGAAGGTGACATCGAACTTAAGGTTAAGGAACGTAAGGTTTCAGGGATAAGCTAACCCCACACTATAGCCACGGAATGCGAATAGCAATCACTCTTATACGAATACGAACTGAAGAATTGTCAATAAACTCGACGATGGAAACTTTTTGCACTAAGAGTGTCGGGTCTCGACCGGGCTAGATTAAAATTCAGTGGCTTCCACCACAGTTTGGCGGTTGTTTGAGTGGGCATTAAAATGTGCCAGTTTTATCTAAACTTTTTTATTAATCCCACGGCTCAGAGTTTGGAAGTCATTTTGATCAATGATTTATTTAGATTCTTAGGAATTTGAGTTTTCTTTAGCTTTGTTAATTTTAGACTTTGTTTTAAAGTTCTTTTGTTCCAATTTTGTTTGTGTTTCGAATCATGTTTAAGTTGATAATTTTATTTTGAACATGAAACTTTATTAATTTTGACCTTATTAAAATTGTAATGTTTTTTTGATAAAAAAAGACAAGCTAGTTGCTAAGAATTAGAATTATTTGTGTGCGATATAAAGATTTGTTTGCCAATTATCACAAATTAATCTTGGAAGAAGTTCAGCTAACAATAAGTTTGCCTGTTACGTCTTTGCCTGTTCGAATGATAGATGTGAGTTTGTATTATATTACTTAGGTAGCATAGAGTGCATGATTTCCATTACTCAATTAAAACTATATTAAAAAATTACCTAAATCGACACATTTCCTTGACGCATAATACATTATGTTGAATAATGTAACGTTTTATCATTTCATAGTAAAACTGTCAGTTTAGTGTAAGATTGAATCGAAGCCGGATAAGCGGCAGTGTGGGTAACGGTTTAGGTGTGAACGAGGGCCTTAATTCCCCGCAATGCAGACAACGGTGCCCACCGATGTTCCATGTGGGACAAAACGCGAGATCTTTGTATGTTTGTTTTTAGTTCGTTTGAGTATGAATGAGGAGAGTTCACAGATTTAATGCCGGTAAATAGTCTCAGTCTCAGTCGGTTAGCCATATAAAAGAGTTTAACTCGCGAATAAAACAATATAGGTATTGGGCACCCCCAAGGAATATATATTTCTGGTCTATGGAATATATACTTATAAAAAATATATTGCCTATAACCATCGCACAACAGATACGAATCGATTGACACCTCGTTTGTGACAATGAGTTCACTAGGAGAGACACCAGAGTGGAACATAAAATGGATACATACATAGTGTTAAAATCAATACCCTTCCTTGGTTCGCCGTAGTCGGATTGCCTATGAATGAAATTATACCACTTGCAAGTAAGTTTCGGTTCACAGCTTCTTTATCTTCTAATTTCCATGTATGTAAATCAATAACATGTTATGTTTCAGTCTTTCACACTCCATAACTAACAACATTTCTTTTAAAAGAAATTGGAAACTTGTTTCGCAAATAAACAAGTTTCAAATTTGAATAATTTGAATACTCGCGAATTCTCACCACACGTACCACTCGTGGCAGGAGTCAGGACGGCGCGGTGGGCTGATTACTGTTTTCCGTGCATCACGATCGACTGCTTGTAATTTGCTTGCTATCGTTAACCAAACAGGCCCATTTACCCCACAAAATAACTATTACCGACCGATACTACGATATCTAAAATATGAGGGTCTAAAGGTAAACGGGTATCTTTTTCGGCAGGTCTTAATATTTTTACGCCGCAAAAAAGATCTACTTTAAACCAATTTTCGTTAAATTGAATGAATTGAAATATTTTAACGCCCACGGTTTATTAATTTGCAAAATATGGGTACTGGATGGAAGTTTTATGGCGTTCCGAATTAAGGAAATATTAATTTATGTTAATGTAAAGGATATTATTGCAATAAACAAGAATCCGTTTTCTGTGGGCAAAAAATATAAACAATCAAAATAAAAAATAAGTATATTATCATTCTGTTCTCTGTATTGCTAGTTAATATCCCACGTTAATATTCCTACTAAGGTTGTTTTTGGTATTGATAGGCGCATCTTTCTAAATATATTTTTGTAATTGAATTTTGGCTAACATATAGTCCTTGGGTATAACCCTAAGCGTGTGCAATTGGAAGTAGTTGTGAAGCTATGCAGAAACGCATACTGATCATGATCACGATACCCACCTGTGTATTGTAGCAACCTGTTTGATTGCAGGATCTATGATTTGATGTGATATAATAATAATAATCCCTTCCTAGCCGATTTCAGCCACGGCGGCCAATTTCAACGGAGATCAGCTAGGTGCGCAGGAGATATTATAGTGCACAAGTGTGTGCGCAATACACAAGTGCACTCGCTGTTCCTTCACTCTCATAGTCCGGTGAGACGGCAATCCGACATGACCGGAGAGAGATCAGGCGCAGGACCAACGGCTTTACGTGCTTCAATATGTTGATGTTAATATGTTGATGTGATATAAGTGAGTAGGTATTACATTACTCGCATGTGGGCGTCAGTATCGATAGGTCATTTCACATTACCTATTTATGTTTTAGCCTTGCGCAATCTGTTGATTTTTGATTTGGCCATTGTTACGTCGAAAGAGACTAGGGATTTAAAAAAATATTTTAACCCTTCAACGCCCGCTTATATATAGATATATACGTGGTTGCCCTATATACCCGGACGCCGGTGTACGCCGCGGGCGTTGACGAGTCAAGATTGAGTAACACTTAAAGTAGAGCCATGGAGCGACGTAGTCATATTAAATTACTAGGTGTTGCTAACGTCGTCGCTCGCGTGAAAAACTTTTCCCGCTACAAGTTCCTAAATCACCGTAGCGACCAATCTCGCCATCTGAACGATGACAGCGCCATCTCCTTATAAAATACGAAGAAAAATCAATTTGTTTCCTATGGGAGGAAATTATTGGGATAAAATGTAGCCCATGTATTAATCCAAGTCATGGTCTATCTGTGTGCCAAACTTTCATTTAAATTCGTAGCTATTAATGCGTTTACTTCTAAACTTCCAAACATTCAAACGTTTTAAACTTTCGCATTTGTAATAATAAATAATTATTCTTATACTTTATTTATATTATAGGCTTACATACTATTATGTTTCATGGCCGATTATTTTCGTTAATAGGCTTATGTCCAGCAGTGGACTACAAAGGCTGATGATGATGATGATGATGAATGTTTCATGGACATTACGGGGCGAGTTTTTAACAGGCCTTATTGAAATTGTATCTAATATGGAAGACCTAATTAAGCAGACGATGTCTAGTAATTATTTTTTTAAACATAATTATTTTCTAAGTAGTACAAATAATATTAAATTTTTTGGAAACATTGTACACCATTGTAATTTATATTTTTGTCACAGACATGCAGAATTTTATGCGGCTGCAGCACAGATTCCAAAATAAGATTTGCATACGTAGTGAAGCTAGAAAAGGTTCGGCTCAGCTCGGATTTGGAATGAATCAGCATCGGTTACCTTTGCGCCTGCATTCACGGAAACGAGTTTACCTTTCTATTTAACTTGTAGAAGGAATTTGATTTTGCATGTTTCAAATTGTATAGGGTGTTCTTTCAAAGGCCCTACGACGTACGTGTCTGTAAAAAAATATTTTATGTTTGATTTGTATTACGAAGAATTTTATTATTATATCTTTGCAGTATATCTAATAAATTTCGAAGTAGCCATAGATGCTATAATTTTTGTTTTTGTCCGAAACAGTCGTTAAACTAAGCTTCTGTAGTTCAAGGATAAAATACTTTTCTGTGAAAATAATATTGAAAATTAGTTCAATAATTCAAGAGGTCACTTTTTACATATTTGACTAGGTTTTGCTCGCGGCTCCGCCCGCGTGAAAAAGTTTTTCCGGGATAAAAGTCCCGCTTTATGTTTTCCAGAGATAAAAAGTAGTCTATGTGTTAATCCAGGACATAATCTACCCGTGTGCCAAATTTCATCGAAATCCGTTCAGTATTTTCTAAGTGAAAGAGTAACAAACATCAATACATCCAGACATCCAGACATCCATACATCCATAGTTACAAACTATCGCGTTTATAATATTAGTAGGATTATATAGATATCTTAAATTTTTAATTTATTTACTAACTATAAAGTCCCAATAACACATTTTTAGATGCTACATAAACTGCGCACCGTATGCTCGTGCAGTAACCTAGTTTGTCCATTTGATCCGTGATCCTGAATCGAAACTTAAATCTGTGTTATTTTTCAGCGTTGTCGTTCCGTGAGCTTGTTTACTATGTAAATGAAAGGATTATATACGGTACGAAACGTCATACGGGCACGGATGATCGTGCTATACGGAAATAAAACTATGGGGAATTGTTCGATGGTTGGTGGGGGAGTTAATTCGGTTAATCGGTGTTTTAATGATCTTTAAGGATTTTTTAAATAAATGTTAGTTGTTATAAACGGCACAATGAATAGGAAATTCATTTATTTTCAATAGTTATTTTCAAATGAAAAATTTTAATGCAAAAAATCATTAAAATCTATTTCTAAATAATTTTGGTAAACCAAACATAGCCTTCAGCGTTTATTAAACAACAACGAAGTCGATCAAATTACTTGGCTTTTACTAAGTATCTCATCCATTCTTTAGCTAACTATACCCATTTCCTCGACCGCATTGAAGCCTAAGTTGTTCCCATTAACCCTCCCTGAGTCAAATTACACCAATAAATAATATGAGCTCAACATTGTCAATTGTAATTTACGAGTAAGAATCCCATGGATCGGGTACATCAATTTCCAATTCAATTTGCCCGTAACTCTCAAGGGTTAGTTGCTCGCATCAATCAATTTTCACAGGCGATATTCAATCTGAGCAAATCCTTTGGATGTCAAAGTGCGTACAAAGGGACTGTTATTTTTGAATTATGCCTTTTTGCGACAATTTATTCCTCTTACCTAGGGATGCCCTCACCTCAATTGCCGACGCCGGATAAACACGACAAAAATCCCGGACATTTGGGCGAAATATAGGTTTTTCTCCGGACACCTCAGCAAAAATATTTTTTGCAATAAAAATAAAAACATCGTTATAATTTTTAAATTTTTGGTTTATCTATAAAAAAATGGATTTCCCCTGACAACAAAAGTGACCGGGTTACACCCGAACACTTTTTATGCTCCATCCCCCCCGGACGCCCTTTAAACTAGGTTAATCCGGGGAATTTCGGAGGGATGGCAACCCTACTTTTACCTCCAGAGGTGGCTTAAAAATAAAGTAAAAACAAATAGATGCAAATCTATAGAGTAAGTAAAACAAAGGCTATATATTATGTGATAACATATTATGTTTTACAAAATATCATAGTTTCTTTTTTGATGTTAGTAATATAATCGTACGAGGTTATTTATGGTTCACAAATATAATTTCATCAGTTTGCATCTAAGTTTACTAAACATTAAATAAAAAAATAATTAGTCTAAACAATGATTTAAATTATTGACTAGTTTGGAAATTTTGATCAGTACAATTTCTCCCAGAATTATTTTGTATAACGTTCATGAATGACTTAAAAAGCCACGTTCCTAAATCTATAACGTTTAAAATTCCATCGCCAATGGCCGAACGACATGCAAAAAAGGGGACTTAGACTTTTTCTTTTATCTCTTCATCCGAGAATAAACAGTTACTGTGAAACTCATTAAAAGTTTGAAATGTTTTTACCTCAGCTCAAGCACGTGGAAAATGGGCGGTTCTAAGATAATTACGAGCTTGTAGACATTACGCTGAAAGTCAATTACCTCGGTATAAGGAAATTTGGAATGTCGGCCCGGGGCCTAAGAAAACTAATGGCCTATAATTCAGCGCCAGGCCCCAATAGTCGAATAATTCTGTGTCCTATGACTATATAGAAAAGTGAGAGTAACTACTTATGTATTATATTGGGTGGTACTTTTGCGTGGTAATATATGAACATATTTTTAAGTATCACGTGGGATCACCTGCTAAACTATTATCCATTAGCTGTTTTAATGATGAATGGATGGTTTACTAGAGCATTCCTATTTGAACAGGGTGCACCACAAATGAGAACGACTACCGCTCTTATGTCTCAGGGGCGAATCCCGGGTCGAGCAAAGTAATATTGGTTTTTATCAGCATCGAGTCTTGAATTAGTACCCGATATGGCGATAGGCTGGTCCCCTATCACATGGAAAAAAGTAGGTGCATTAATTGCACTTAGTAGTTTCCTTCTCCTCTTCCGGGGATAACAGAAGTATACACGTGCATATGAGCAGGTAAATATTAATTTGCAAATGTGTTACAAAACAACGCAATAAATGTACTTTTGACTTGTGCACGTAAACAGTGAGAAATGAACCAACTTTATTCAGAAACATTTTCAATACAACGTATTACGTCACTATGCCTGAAGAGGTAAGCAGAGCGCAACTAGTAAAACTACTTTTCGCCATGATGTGTATTCCGTCATGTGATGGGGGCGAGCCTATCGTCATAGCGAGCTTAATAGCTATCCTATATATAGGATCCTATATATGGTATACCATGGTAGGGATTAAATTATATAATGTAATCTTCAACCAACACATACCATATAATCACATCTTATCAAACAAAGAAGGAGTTAAGCATCGAAAATTTCAAAAGACGAGAGGTAACTTTAGACGCGTATTATCGTCATCGGCGCCTGTTCCGACAAATTATACCACCGTTTGCGCTAATGTGAAAACTTGAAAACGCTCCCTTTAATGATTAAGGATGTTGATGATTCCTCTAATGGCTTAGTCTTTTTGACATTCAATATCTTCTTCTTCTTCGTCAGCCTTTAGAAGTCCATTGCTGAACATATGCCTCCTCCAAAGATTTCCAGGCCAACCTGTCAGAAGCGGCCTGCATCCAGCGGGTTCCTGCGACCTTTACAAGGTCGTCTGTCCACCTTGTAGGAGGACGTCCCACGTTGCGCTTGCCAGTGCCAGTACGTAGTACTATATCTATTACTATCTATTACTAGACTATATCGTCTCAAACCTACTCAGTGTTTTTCTGTCGATACGTTAATTTACTGTCAGTAGGCAACGGCTTGGCTGTGCCTCTGGCATTGCTACGGTCCATGGGCGGCGGATACTGCTTACCATCAGGTGTTTGCTGGTGGTAGGTTATATTTAATTTCCGCCCGGATAGCGACCACCGTAAATAAGGTGTTAAAACCCACCATACTGGCGCACGTAAATAATATAAAAAATAAGGTAATTAAAAAACAAATGTGTACAAAGTTAGCAACTTTTGTTCCAGCCAGGTTCTTTCATTCTATACTAATATCGCTCGCGGCTCCGCCCGCGTTGAAAAGTTTCTCCGGCATAAAAATCTTTTCCCGGGATAAAAAGCCTATAGCACTCCGGAGTAATGTAGCTTCCTATTAGTGAAAGAATTTTCAAAATCGGTGCAGTAGTTCCTGAGATTAGCGCGTTCAAACAAACAAACTCTTCAGCTTTATATATTAGTATAGATTTAAAAAATACTTTCGCTGGAAAATAATTAACTTTACCTCCAAATTATTTTCAATTAACATATTTTTTAATTACAATAAAGCTATCTATACTAAACCATAAGCGGAAAGTAAGCGGTCGGAGAGTTGTTCGACCGTCTGCGGCGACCCTCGTCAAGCCGTGCTGTCAGTTTTGCGCGATAAGCATTGTTTCATTAATCGATAATGCCACCGCCGCCGGATTTCATTTTGTAATTAGAGTGCCGAATTGGCTGGTCAGTGATAACGCCGTATCGTAATAACTAAAATTTGTATTATGTCCACAGATCTAAAATGATGTCCCAGTGCGATTTTGTTTAATTTACACACACAGTTTACTTTTATCCCAGAGGAGTTAGGTACCTACATTATTATTTACTATTTTAGGGTTTCAATTGTTTTTCATATTTTAACTGATTAATTTCTATCGTTCCTGAGGATATAAGTTTTGACGGAGCGATAGTGAACAATTTGAGTAACGTTTATTTATAACATCCTAAACTAGATAACCTATACACACACACAAACACTCACGCCTTTTATCCTCGCAGGGGTAGGCAGAGACACAACTAGTGCACCCACTTTTCGCCGTGCAAATTCCGTCCCATGATGTGATGAGGGCGAGCCTATCAGCACATCGGGCACAAATTCCTCATCTTTGCAGTCGTACCGTAATACAACTACGCCACCGAGGCAGTCCTAACCTAAATAGTCAATTTTAATTGTAAATTGTGAGGTCAGTAAAGCCGTAATCAAATTTTGAACTTATAAGTATTGAGATGCTACGTGCTACGTAGTAGTAGCAAGTACGTAGGAGTGGCGTGTGCTACGTGCTACGAAATTCAAACTCATGTGATATTCAACGGAATATTAATATCTATACTAATATTATAAATGCAGTTAAAAAAAAATTGTTTAATAATACTCATCGGAATTTTCCAATTGTTGCAATGCAATGCAACCAGCCCTGTATTATATACTGCCCACTGCTGAACACGGGCCTCCTCTACTGCTCAGAGGGGTTAGGCCTTAGTCCACCACGCTGGCCTAGTGCAGGTTGGCAGACTTCACATACCCTCGAAATTCTTATCGAGAATTCTCAAATATGTAGGTTTCCTCACGATGTTTTCCTTCACCGTTAAAGCGAACGATAATTAATATATCAATACACACGTAACTTCGAGAAGTCAGAGGTGTGTGCCTTGGGTTTTGAACCTGCGGACATTGTCTCGGCAGACCGTTCCATTCCCAACTGGGCTATAGTCCACTTTTCCATTTTTATGGCGCTGGCGTCGTACTGTGTTTTAGGGGCCTTGGTAGCGGGTAAGGCATTTCACGGAGGCGAAGCCGCGTGTAACACCTAGTAAGTAATATTTTGAGTTATACACCCATATTATAATAACTACATAAAATAATAATTTAGTCGAGGAAGGCAAGAAATACTCACCTTTTACCAATAATACGTGCTGTCACAACATATAGTTTTATATATAACATAAAGGTATTAAGTTTACGACCAGCTATTTGTCTGATGTGAGCTATCATGAAAGTCGGCTGAAATACCGTGGTGTGCATACCTTAATTCCCATTCGTTTTGTAGCCTCGGAAGTAATGTAGATAATGCGTACAACGAATATTTTATGCTCCTCATTCTCTCATAAAAGTACTGGTTTACGACGCGTGCGTGCGTGAATTGTTATATTGATGTAAATGTAAGTTTTGGTAATCTTAATAATGTAAATGCGAAAGTTTGTGTAAAAATTTACATGTTTACATGTATTTTAGAAGTAAACGCAGAACTACTGAACGGAGAACTGTAGTATTTGAATGAAATTTGGTACACGTGTAGACCATACTCTGGATTAACCAATAGGCTACGAAATGGAACGAAACTTCTTTAGAGGCGTTGAGCACTTTTGGGATGGGTATAAAATGTTAAACTCGCGTCAGGATCACGTGACCCTGATCGAAAATGCGTAGGAGGTTTTACCATCTCTTACTAATATGAACCTTAAATACAATGCGTAGAAGCTATAATTCTTAAACGTTTACATATTTATTTATTTGCGTCATTAACACCATCCCTTACTAATATGAACCTTAAATACAATGCGTAGAAGCTATAATTCTTGAAGCGAGTGCATTATTATTTATTAACGTCATTAAAACCATCTCTTACTAATATGAACCTTAAATACAATGCGTAGAAGCTATTTCCCCAGCGTTGGCACGGCACGAGTACAAAAGAACGTAAAAATATTTTTTCAAATTTTGATTTATTCTACTTTGGTTGTGATGAGCATTGCATTTCTGACATTTGTCAAAAATCAGACTTAACGTGCGTTGCTCGCGTTTAAAAATCTACTTTATGTGGTAGGCGTAAGATGGAATTTGCGTTTAGTCAATCAAAATTTGTAATTGTTTTTTTTTTAGTTTAACGTATCGACGACACTTATTGATGTGTTATTTGCAAGAAACTGTGCATCTTGGGTTTTTAAAACATCAATGACGATAGCGCAATAAATAAATATTGTATTTAATCACACAAATGCTAGTACTTTTATACTGATAAATAAAGCAATTCGTGCGAAATTATTCCCTAACCATTCCAAAATATTCAAAAATGTACAACGTTAATGTTCAAGTTTTCACTCCTGCCGGCACTCCCGGAGTGATCCGCTCTTTTTTTTTTAATTGGTGGCGCTAGAAACACCGTACAGTGTCTTACGGACTTTTGTAGCGATTAAGACTTTTCAAGCGGGCGAAGCTGCAAGTAACATCTAGTCTTCCTAATATTATTATAACTGCGTAAGTGTTGATGTTTGTTACTCTA
This sequence comes from Sphinx pinastri, assembly GCA_947568825.1. Taxonomy (NCBI): domain Eukaryota; kingdom Metazoa; phylum Arthropoda; class Insecta; order Lepidoptera; family Sphingidae; genus Sphinx; species Sphinx pinastri. The sequence continues at coordinate 13,609,199 of OX387624.1, read as the reverse complement.
TCTTTCCAGAACGGTTGAACCGATCTAGATGAAATTTGGCACGTGGGTATACATATTATAGTCTGGAATAACATATAGACTACTTTTTATCCAGAAAAAATATATAGCGGGACTTTTATCCTGGAAAATCTCTTTCACGCGGGCGAAGCCGCGACCATAGCTAGTCTTCAATAATTTTAATAAAATGCTAGCGATCATCGGACTATTATCCATTCTAGATGAAATTTATGAATATAGGATATAGGAATATTTACTGGTGGTAGGTCACTCATGTAAGAGACCGTCTGGGTGGGTACCACCGCAATGTCTATTTCTACCGCCAAGCTACAGTGTGCATGCACTATTGTGTTTCAGTTTGAAGGACATTGTAGCCAGTATAACTACTGGACATAATGAGACTTAACATCTCATGTCTCAGGATGACGAGCGCAGTGGAATGCCACACAGTACTTTGTAACTCAAGGTGCTGGGTGGTATTGCTACTGTTTATGGGTGATCGTATCGCTTACCATCAGGCGAACGGCATGCTCGTCTCGTCATTCAATGCTATAAAAAAAAAGATATCCATGCCTCAAATTTTAATATCCGGTATGGGGTTTTATATCTCAGCTAGTTTGAACTTAATAGCGTGGAATATGGAACAAGATTAATTACAGTGTATAAAGAAAGGTTTTTTTATAACATAGGCTAGAAAATGAAGAAGTAGACCACTTGTTGCCAATCTCTACCGACCATAAATGCCCATTATATTAGAAGAACGGAGAGGTCCCATTTGCATTTGGATGGGTAGCAGATTATGGATGGAAATAGTGCTTCCGGAAATCTCACTTTCCTTAGGCAACTGCAAGCCATAACTCCACATAGGTTTTAGGTAAGACAATCTTATATAATACTAGCATTTGCGCGCGGCTCCGCCCGCGTAGCCCTATAGGTAGATATATAGGTAAAGCTACTCACAATATTAAATTATCCCCCAAATAGTTTAAATAAAACAACCATTATGTAGGCACCTTTATGAAAAACTAGCATTGCGCGCGGCTCCGCCCGTGTGGAAAAGTTTTTCCGGGATAAAAAGTAGCCTATAGCACTCAGGGGTAATGTAGCTTCCTATTAGTGAAAGAATTTTCAAAATCGGTCCAGTATTTCCTGAGATTAGCGCGTTCATACAAACAAACAAACAAACTCTTCAGCTTTATATATTAGTATAGATAAGATTTTGAATTCATGTGGGTTTACTGGTCGACTGTTTTACGTTCCAATTTATAAAAAGTATTTTTTTTTAATTGTAGTCCTTTTTGGTACAGGGTGCCATTAAGGTGACCTTGTCAAGTTCTTCCTGCAAACCTTTTTTTCCCATAAAATGTGCAAATACTTATATATTATTCCTAGCACAGAGGACAATTCAACCAATCGCGGTCAAAGTAATATAAAAGTGGAGTTAGGTAAAATTTCTCTCAAGGCTTCAAAGTTTGAAAGTCTTGTAACTTAATCTAGTAAATTAATCAAAATGTTTTGAGAGTTTACTCATTAGTGAATTACGGAATGAGTGAAACGCCCGCTTCGGGTTGTCGTCTTAATGCCATTGTAACTTGTTATCTTTGAGAGGCTGAGGTGGGGTCGGAGGCGAACTCTGAATACACGGAGGGGGCAATAACTATGGTTAAGAAAGACGTGTTTCGGGGTAATTTCTATGGGTTGGTTAGGCCATAAGTCTGTTAAGATTATGTAGGAATACGTTAAGCACAGTGTGTATATAATAAAATTCGACGGTTGCAAAGAAAAAAGTTATTGTTTACGATGATGCGAATAGAAAATCATGAATATTGTAGTTGAGTATATTTACTTTGCGCTGGTAAAAATGTATTTAGTATACTTAAAAGATATGACCAAGTTGATGATTGATTAATGATTTCGCATTTTTAATAGTATTTGCATACCACAATTTATTACACGACATACCCCGTTGATATGTGACGAAATTATGTTTTCTATCTTGTTTTTATATTTATTTTGATTGAGTTTTTGGGTGCATGCCTCCTTCTCATACTCTGAATACCATCACGGTCTCTGCCAACTTAAAACATTATAATAAAATTAATGATGTACCTCTTGTGTTACCTTTCATTATGATTCAATATTGAAATTTTAGATACAAAATTAAATCAACAGGACAAATTAGACTTAAGTATATGAAATGTTCAGGCAAATTGGATGTCTAACGATGTCAAAACTCAAGTCAAAAGTCGTATTTGGCCCTAATTGGAGTGGGCAAGATTTGTAGAGCACCTTGTGTCTAGATAATATAATTATTTTCAAAAAATCTATCCTCGTCTATAGTTACAAAGCCATGCTCATAGATAGGCCTGCTATAACTTCTTTGTTTCTTAAAAAAGACTAAGATTTAATTTAATAAGCACATTTGCTATAAAACAGATCGATCAACAATGAAATATTTGTTTAATTATTCTATATTACCATAAAAATATATAGTAATTCGTAATTCTACAAGTAAAAATATTAAATACAAAATTTGTTTTCTTGAGTTATAAATTAAATTTGCCTGTTACTGTATGTTTTTAGAGAATTATTACAGTAGCGACAATTTAAAACATTTCCCTATTGTGTTGTAGCCGGAGTTTGCAAGTTAAAACGTTAAAATTTCTGTTGAAATCAGTAGAAATTTCCTCAACACTGAGGAAACTTTATCTGCTAATAATAGATGGTTGATGAGTTTAGGATTCTAATGCGGTTGTAATAAGTTTCACTTTTTATTACAGCTATGTTAAGGGGTAAGAGATTATACCAATTTACGAGTATGTCCATATTTATATGGGTATTCATTGGATTTTTTGCAAGGTTTTATAAAACACAAAGGAAATTTTCGTAATCAACGAACTATAATAGGCATTTTAATCCTGCGGATCACAATATAATTCAAACTCAACAAAAATCCTTAAACTACATAAGTATACCCCGTAAAAACGAAAATTATTTTAATTAAATATAATTTAAAAACAATAACTCCTTAATTACGAAACATTTCTAAATTAGCAACTGGCAGGAAAGTATACCTAAATCATAGCCTAGAATGGGACACTTTCAAACTTAAGTTTTGCTTTTAGTAAGTTCCAAGTTATAACTAAAAGAAAGTAAAACACATAGAATACTCTTTTTGAGTTAAAAATATCATTCGAGAAGTTGGAATGGCGCCGGTTAGCAAACGGAACTGGACACTATCGGCCCGAGAGCCCTCGAGCAAGTCGAGAGCTGCGCCAATAAATATAATGGCTGGAGAGCACACGTGTCTCATTAGCTTATACTAAAGGTTCAAATTAACTGATTCACGGGGCTCGACATGTATATTATTATTACTATACATTTTTATCAAGTGGACGATAGCCTAGTTGGTAATGGAACTGTCTGCCGAGACAATGTCCGCAGGTTCAAAACCCAAGGCATACACCTCTGATTTATCGAAGTTACATGTGTATTGTTTATCAATTATCCTTCGCCTTAACGGTGAAGGAAAACATTGTGAGGAAACCTACACACCTGAGAATTCTCTATAATCATTTCGAGGGTATGTAAAGTCTGCCAACCCGCAGTAAACCCGCGTGGTGGACTAAGGCCTAACCCCTCTCAGTGGTAGAGGAGGCCCGTGCTCAGCAGTGGGCAGTATTATAATACAGGCCTGGTTGCTTCATTTTTATCTCTCCTTTTTGAGGAGTCTACTACTTGTGCCATTATTATTATAAATATGTTTGCATTTTTGGCTCTACTTCTTGGAGGTAGTTTAGCGCAGGCCTAAGTATTGAATTTTTTAATTATTTTTTAGAAAAGAAGTTTTATCAAGAACATTTATTTAATATGTCTGCTTGTAGTAGAAATAGACATTGCGGTGGTACCCACCCAGACGGCCTCTTACATAATGAGAGACCTACCACCAGTGACATTTTGGAGGTCAAGTGTTGTTATTATTATATTTATTTATTTACAACTAGACTTCTGCTCGTGGCTCCGCCCGCCTCAATGAGTTTTTCCGGGATAAAAGTCCCGCTTTATATTCCCCGGGATAAAAAGTAGCCTATGTTACTCGCTGATAATGTAGCTTTATATTGGTGAAAGAATTTTTCAAATTGGTCCAGTAGTTTCGGAGCCTATTCAATGCAAACAAGCAAAAAAACAGATCTTTCCTCTTTATAATATTAGTATAGATACCAGTGACTTATAAATAGTACAAAAAGAAGATAAAAAGTAAGCAAAATGACGACCAGTAAAAGACGTCTGCCTTGATTATCGGAAAAATTATGCCGGCCTGAGTAATTGCTTCTTCACGTTCAGCTAAATGAGAATGTTCGTGATCGATAGGTTCAATTTACCTTTGGACACCTTTGTAACTTAAGGTAAAATAATCAGTATCCGTTTGTTATAAGTTTTATTTTAATTATTTTCATGACTGGGTTCCGCATTATAATATGTTCTTTTCATAGATCTAGTATGATTGAAAATATTAACTATTTCATTGTTAATTTTTAATCCAGGATGGTAAACTTAGTTTATAATAGCTTTTGCTCGAGGCTCCGCCCGCGTGAAAAAGTTTTTTCCGGGATAAAAGTCCTGCTTTAAATTTTCCCGGGATAAAAAGTAGCCTATGTGTTAATCCACGACATGATCTACCCGTCAACGTACCCGTTCAACGAAATCCGTTCAGTAGTTTCGGAGATGTGCAGTAACAAACAAACAGAAAAACAGACAGACCGACAGAGAAGAATTATAAAAATCGCTCATTTGTTTTCCATTACTCTTCTTTAGTCCCCCCCTTTCTTCTTTTTCACATTTCTTTAAGTGTACAAACACACCGGTTCTACTGCTTAATTATATTTACAGATAACTGAGCAGAAGGGGAATTAATTTTCAAATAGAAGGTCATACTTATTCAGTCATTGAGATGTTAAATCTAATTAAAGATATGAAAGCGGTATAAATAAGGACGGTATGTGTGATCTTCAGACGGTTTGCCACAATTGAAGTTATTGAAATTTGTAGGCATTTTAATATCAAAATATTTTAAGAACCATTAAGGTTGTTAATACGTGTTGACCTTTCATATTTCGCTCGAAATTTCCCAATTGCGATGAATGTAAATGAGTGCTTGTATTTCTTCGAAGGCGCGTAAACAGGAATTTAATATTGATACGTATTTAATAATTAGTAAATATTAGAACTCAATTATCTCAGTTCCACTCCGAACTAGGCTATCGCTGTTTTTTTTACTTTTTAAAGTTACATGTGTACCATACTATACCATACCAGCCCTGTATTACTGCCTACTGCTGAGCACAGGCCTCCTCTACCACGGAGAGGGTTTAGGCCTTAGTCCACCACGCTGGTCAGTGCGGGTTGGCAGATTTCACATACCTTCGAAATTCTTATAGAGAACTTCTCAGAGATGCAGGTTCCCTCACGATGGTTTCCTTCATCGTTAAAGCGAGCGAGAGAGTTTCGAAGGCATAATAACACTCTTCATAAGACAAAATGTGTGAATAGAATTAAACGTTTCCTCTACTCAAAAATGTATCATAGTCATATATTTTTTTATTATATCTAATATGCATGTACTTCCAAACGGCAAAGTTAGGAATGATGGAGTCCTAAACGGCAAAGTTATAAACGATGAAGTTAAATTTCGCGTATAGAAGCGTTTCCAAATTGCAGAATATGTCTCGGTAGGTAGACACTGTCAGACTCGCAGCAACGCCTACTTAGCACTTCACCTTGAGTAGAAGTACCTATCATAAGTTTAGGAATTGACTAAAATGTTGGAGGTGGACTGTTTTTAAATATTTTAGTGTCCATTATTGTATTTGTTGTTTAACACGCATTTTTTAGGTGGATCTCGTTTCGGGGATATTTTTTGATTTCGACTGTACCTACCCATGACTTATTTCTTACTTGCTTGGTTGTTTAAAGTTAGGTCTCCTTCCAAATTTTAATATGACCAAAGGCAATTAATTCCTATCATATAAATACTATGCTACGTATTATAAACAATTAGTTTAAAAATTTGAATACAAAGTAATTTTTATTTTACAAACTTTCACCAAAGTATAGCTATATAGACATGTATACGGTGCTTTCACCCATATCAACTCGTCTAAATAGGTCATCTTAACAGCCATTGAGTTGACACTAGTTTCACGCGCAGTTTCTCCCACTCAGTAACTTTGGCGGCTCCACCGAGAAACAACCAGTGTACAGTGTACAGCATAAGTAGATGATCAAATTCAAAACTTCAAATTGCCTACACACTTTTGTTTTCTTACTAATCTTTTTTTCTCTTCACAAAAATAAAATACAAGAGATTTACTTTACTTCAAACGAAGAAAAAAATGTTTCAGTTTAACTTAACGCGTATATAGGCGATTTGAAATTTTGATTTTGTACAGATATTTATGCTGCTGACTGTACAATGTTCATGAATTGTATCAACTAGCCTGTTTCATGATAGTTACAGAGTCAACACCTTATAAAGAAGCAACGAGAGAGTTTAAAAGTTATGTTTTTTAATCACGTTTTCTTTTTCTCTTTGTTTAAAAGCCATCAAATTTCAGGTTATGTAATTCATTACTAAAATTATAGCTAGATTTCCCCTGTATAATATTTTATTATAATATAAGTTCAAGACTAAATGCGCAGTAAAGTAATAAGTACTCAAGTTAAGTATCTGAATTATGCAAATAAAAATATGAAAAAGCAACAACGGAGAATCGTATACAGCATGAAAGCCAAAGTTATCTTACTTCTTACTTACTAATATTATAAATGCCTGCCTCGGAGGCGTAGTTGTATTACGGTATGACTGCAATGCTGAGGTCTCGGGTTCGATCCCGGGGTCGGACAGTGTTATTGGATTTTAAATTCAGCATCAGCCCGGAGTCTGGGAATTTGTGCCCGATATGGCGATAGGCTCGCTCCCTATCACATCATGGGACGGAATACGCACGGCGAAAAGTGGGTGCACTAGTTGTGCCTTTGTCTACCCCTTCGGGGATAAAAGGCGTGAGTGTGTGTATGTATGTATTATAAATGCAAAAGTTTATAAAAATGTTTGGATGTAAATAAGTAAATAAGTAAATAAATAACTAAAAAATGTGTATGTTTGTTAGAAGTAAACGTAGAAACTCAGGTAGATCATAGCCTGGATTAACACATAGGTTACATTTTATCCTGGTAATTTGTTCCTATGAGAAATAATGGATATGTTAATCTGATTCTTTAAGTAGATGGCGCTGGCGTGTTTTAGAGACTTTTGTAGTTGGAAAGGGTTTCCATGCAAGTGAAACCGCGAGCAGCATATAGTTTCCAATAAAGATCATAATCTAGATCTATAATAGACACAATTAAACGAAATATACAATACGTTATTGCAGCATTAAGCACACATAACCATTTCCAATACCAATACAAATGGAAAAAAGCAATTACGTATAGGCAATATTGGGCGCGGACTTTGAGTCCGGACGAAAAAAGGCTAAACGAAAATAGGAGAATCATTAATATTCAAGGGAATAATAATCGGCTGCTGCGGTTATACATCTTTTTTATCGACTTTTCCTTAAGTCCTCCGAAAAAAAGTTATAAAAGAAAAAATATAGTATAAAAGTTTCGAGTGTTTGATCGATTTAGTATGATTTTTTGTCTTATACCTACATCTAGGGATGAAAAAGGGATTCATGTACCTTTCAAGTATTTTTCTAACGGAACTATAATAGTTTTAGCTATTATATTTGTTGCATAGTGGACTTGGCTTTCAATTTTACCATCGACTTGCCTCCCTTGAGAATGCTATGGAAGCTAGTTCTCTATCATACAGTTAAGATATATGAATACTGGAATCTATACTTAGACCAAACTCAAAAGTCACATTTCAATCTAGGAGCATAGATTAGAAAGTAGCTTTTGTATTTGGCCGGCTTATATATTTATGTGACAAATAATGTTTATCAACATTCAGCAAGCGGTTAATGGATCTCAAGTATTATTACTTATGGAAATTTTCCTTTCTAGACGAAATGAGACTCTAAATCGGTAGTACAGTGTTCAAATTCTAAAATCCTAGTCTATTTTGAACATTACTCAAATACTAATATCGAGCGAGAGCAACACGTGTCTTTCATTGATTTCAACACGTAGGTAAACAATAATTTATAGGCACTGGTGCGAATATTCTGCTTTTGTCGACATGAGTACTGAGTTATTATAGGAATCTCTCAGTTTATTTGTGTGAAATTACTAAAGAAAAATTGTATTTGTAATTATGTGGATAAAAAGATGCTGGAGTAAAGTATCTACTGAACACAATGACTGAACAATTGAAAGCAATAATAATGTTTGAATTGTTGTTCGTTCGGTCTAAATAGATTTTTAACTGTATTATTAAGACTGCCTCGGTGGCGTAGTGGTATTACGGTACGACAGCAATGTCGAGGTCTCGGGTTCAACCCCCGGGTCGGGCAGTGATATTAGGTTATTCTGCTCAGTATCACCCCGAAGTCTGGAATTTGTGCCCGATATGGCGATAGGATCACCCCCTATCACATTATGGGACGGAATATGCATGGCGAAAAGTGGGTGCACTAGTTGCGCCTCTACCTACCCCTTCGGGGATAAAAGGCGTGAGTGTGTACGTATTAAGACATTTAAGTATAATAACAAATATACTCCACATAATATTGTGATTCTTTATTCAACATACATTCTTTATAGATAATATTCTTAGAATTATTTCGTCATTTATTGTCTGCCTTTATCTAAAACGCGATGAATTATTGATTTCTGCCTAAAACACTTGAGCAAATATAAGAACATAATTATAATTTATAAGAGAAAGTCTCGACTGACTGCCTCTGTGGCTTAGTTGTATTCCGTTACGACTACAATGCTGAGGTCTCGGGTTCGATCCCTGGGTCGGGCAGTGATATTGGGTTTTTCTACTCAGTATCACCCCGAAGTCTGGAATTTGTGCCCGATATGGCGATAGGCTCGCCCCCTATCCCATCATGAGACGGAATACGCACGGCTAAAAGTAGATGCACTGCTGCGCCTCTGCCTGCCCCTTCGGGGATAAAGGGCGTGAGTGTGTGTGTATGTGTAGAAAGTCTCGAGTTAAGAGGCTTCCGAGGAATTTGGAATGTTTTCTTTTTGTGCGTCATTGTGTTTAATGTCTTGGCAATTATGATTGCCAAGTCATAAGAAGCTTTAGATATATTTAGAACAGATAATTTCGTGTGTTTTCTGCTTGTTATTTACAACAATGTTAGGTTTATGACATACTCATATGGAGACATGCTTAGAAATAAGGCTTTAAATAAAAAATGCTTTTAATTTTTTTTAAAGCAGCAAACTTTACGGGAAAAGAAAGATTCGTTTTATTAAAAATCTCAAAAACATTGCCAGGTTGTCGGAAAAAACCGAGTTATGATATTTGTTCGTCTTAAAAAACGTGTGATTCCCGCAGTTCGTGTTGGAATTCTAAAAAAATAAAATATTATAAGGCCGATACAACAATAAAAATATTTAAGAATGCATGTGGTCGCGTTAGTCATCGGGGTGGAGCAACATCTTTCTGTAGTCGTCGTTTAGATTAATTCTAAAACGTACATAAGAAACATGGCTTTACCCCGTTTATTACACACGAGCTTTTGCCCGCGGCTCCGCCCGCGTGAATCAGTTTTCCCGGGATAAATGTCCCACTTTATATTTTCCCGGGATAAAAAGTAGCCTATGTGTTAATCCAGGACATAATCTACCCGTGTGCCAAATTTCATCGAAATCCGTTCAGTAGTTTTTGCGTGAAAGAGTAACAAACATCCATACATCCATACATCCATACTTACAAACTTTCGCATTTATAATATTAGTAGGAAAAGTCGTGTGTTTGTTTGTTGTTCCATCTTCTATGTAGCCTGTGGGCACGCCCACTACCTCTGGTCATATTTCATAGAATGTTGCAATTCACTTTACGGCTTTGATCCTATGTCGGTTTTTACATTTGCGATGCGTATTGTAAACTCTATTTACTCTAAGAACTAACAAGGTTTAATATTCCTTGTATGTATGTATTTGCACTTTCTTTGCGAATTCAAAAAAGCAACTTTCGTTTTGCCTTCGCCCCCTATCACATCATGGGATGAAACACGCTTGGCGAAAAGTGGGGCCCTCGGTTACACCTCTGCCTTTACGATTCAAAAAACATACATAATTGATGTCTAGTATAAACGTTATATCTACTTTTATGTTATCAGATTATAATTGGGCAATACAATTATCTATTTTTTGTGCAAATACACAATTAATAATTTTAATTTTGCACTTGTAATTTCTATATTCGTCCTGTAAGATTAATAAAGAGCAGTGCGCGTAACCATATCGTTAGCCCGTGTGTTTCAATCCTCAGAGCTCGGAACTTCTTAAATTAAAGATAAACACGAATCTGTTTATTTAGGCTTTTACACAACCCTGCTACGAGACTAAAATCTTGTAGAGTTACGTAGCAATTATACTGGCTACGACATTACGCGCACAGATTTATGAGATAAAATTATGCTGCAAAATAAAATTGTATTTTTGTGTTTCGTGTAGAAAACTTACTACTGATACCTATTTCTTTCTTTCACTGATAGAATCTTACACTGTTCCGAGGTAGCATGGGCTGAATTTAATTATATAGTTTCTAATATTGTATGTACATTACACTTTACAGGCTTTTGCTGCAATTTTATATAACGTAATATTATGAACACACATACACATCATAAAACGGCTCAACGGAAGCCCAGCGCTGGTTTTTTGCCAGCTTATGCTGCGTTGTGGCCGCTTTTGTGACGAGCAAATTGTAATTATTTTGTAATCTTGTCTGTTATAAATAAATATTTTCTGTCTTTCTTTCTTTTCTTTTTTTCTTACATATTATTGTCTTGATTGCATTCTAAGTATTGAGCATGGGATGAAAACAACGAAGACATGGGACAACAAAATACATCTCTGCTTACCTCTTTGTACACGCGCGTGAAGGTATGTATACTAATTGGTGATAACTGTATTATACAGCTGGATTCCGGTAACAGTACCGGAAATAAGCCGGGATTTAATAGCCAATTGCTCCATAATATTCAGATTATGATTTGTAGTTGTTTGGACAATAAATGTAGTTTGTGTACTGATTCCTGGGTTGAGTTATGACATAGATAAAAAGTAGTTTGAAAACATACATACTTCATCTTGTGTATCGAAATATGTTTTAATATTTTTATCCATACATACATTCACGCCTTTTATCCCCGAAGGTGTAGGCAGAGGCGCAACTAATGCACCCTCTTTTCGCCGTGCGTATTCCGTCCCATGATGTGATAGGGGGCGAGCCTATCACCATATCGGGCACAAATTCCAGACCCCGGGCTGATACTGAATAGAAAAATCCAACATCACTTTGCCCGACCTGAAAGTTACCTATCTGCATGTATTCCAATAGTAAGATTATTTAGCATAATAATTTATAACCTGTGTGTAAATTACTTCAATGGTCCGCAAAAAGTTTCCTTAAATATTGCGTTTACCCAGGAAGTACAGAGTTAAGCCCCTTTTGTATTTTATTCCCATTTCTTTAGTTTCTCGCAAAGTGAATTTTAATTAAAAACAACTGGTTTAACAACAGAGCCGTAGGAAGTTTTGGCTAAGGGGCAGTAAAAAGTATTGGCGACGAGCATGGGTCGCACACAGAAAGAGCCAGAGAGCCTTTCTACTTGAACAGCATAGCTACGCTACGCATGCTCACGCTTTTTATCCCCGAAGGGGTAGGCAAATGGTATAAATACAAATAAAGTTATGTCAATAATTTAACAACAATAAAGTTATGCCAATAATTTAACAACAATAAAGTTATGTCAATAATTTAACATTTATAACAACTACATACAAGGGTATGTTTCTTATCTAGGAGGGGTGGGGACACCGGCCTACACGCTTGCGAAAGTAATTATATCCCAAAAATATTGGTAAAAATAATCTCTTTATTAAAAAAAATGAGGTATGATCCTAAATTTTTTACGCTTTAATTCTCATGGGTCCCATTACATCGATCATACTACAGCCCTGATATTGGGAGTTTACGTTTAAGCTCCTATTATGCCGTTCTGAAATGATTCGCGAACGAACCGATTCTCTGAATTATGTAATAAGTATTAAGCAATGGTATTTTGGTTTTATTTATTTGGTTATATTTAACTTACTCGTTTTACAAAAAATATTTTTTAAATTACTCTGTGAATTAACGGCATATAATTCTTTGTGGTGTGTTTTTAAAAATTGGATAATTATACTTAAACTTTACTTATCGCACACAGTTTTATTCTATTTCTTAATTAAAGAATAGCCCATAAAGAATGTAGACTGATTTTAAATGCTCTATAGATTTAAGAATTCAAATTCAAACTGCTTGTTAAATCTTTCCTCATCCGATACATGTAGAATTAAACATTGTGCGGACATTCAACAATTTAACGATCGAAGTTTTCCCTTTGCCGTACCAGCGTAATCCGTATCGGCTTCGAAACATTTAGAACGATGTAAACGAGAACAAAAATACCGTACAAAATGGTTGCATGCTTGCCTCGATTGGATAGGATATGTTTGATGGAAATCTTTTTATTAGCTAGAATTGTTTTGTGTAACGTTAAAGAGAGGTTTTGATCTGACAAAATAAACCACGAGTAAAAGTTTAATAATTAAATTCCGTTCCCAAAAGTTCTCATAAGTGTAGATATGGTGGTGATATGTACTGGTGGTAGGTCTCTCATTATGTAAGAGGCCGTCTGGGTGGGTACCACCGCAATGTCTATTTCTACCGCCAAGCAACAGTGTGCATGCACTGTTGTGTTTCGGTTTGAAGGACGTTGTAGGCAGTATAACTACTGGATATAATGAGACTTAACATCTTATGTCTCAGGATGACGAGCGCAGTGGAATGCCACACAGTACTTTGTTAGTCAAGGTACTGGATGGTGTTGCTACTGTTTATGGGTAGTCGTATCGCTTACCATCAGGCGAACGGCACGCTCGTCTCGTCATTCTATGCTATTAAAAAAAAAAGATATGTGCTTACAGAAATCATGATAATTATCAAACTATTGTTAAACATATCTATATCATCTTTCTTTGCAGTTGGTAGGTTAGCGTCAATCCTCCTTTAGGAGCAAAACCCGCCCTATTGGCCCACATATGTATCGCGTTCCGGGATCAAATGTGTATATCCAATTTCAAACAGGCCGTAATAATTATATCGAGTAGCGAGAAGGAATCATCTCTCGTGAGTCAACTATCTATTTGGACCTCATTCCGCTTACCATCATTTGCAGTGGGGTCATTTTGCCGTTCCCGAAATAAAAATAAAAACTGTATTAGCCAATTTTATCAAAGGCTCTAGTTCCTGTGATATTTAAGCCAGCCGTTATACGCCGGGGAAAAACAGAGAATGTCTGAGTGCCAGCGTTTGTAGTCATTTAAAAATACACCGTCGATGGTTTAACTCCGTAAAGGGAAATTCGTAAAAACACGTTTATAAAACAGTAAAGTTAACAAAGGATGTTTTTATTTCATTCTGGTCTGCGAAGTGCAGGCTTACTTGTTGCTCGTGACTGAGCTGTTTTGTTAATCGTTCGATTAGAAACTTGAAGGTATTGTTGGCGTTGGAATTTTGTTGTTATTTAGGGATGTTATGGACATATTTGATATGGACATAACAAGGTCGCAGGAACACGCTGGATGCAGACTGCTTATGACAGGTCCCTCTGGAAATATTTTGGGGAGGCCTATGTTCAGCAGTGGACTTCATGTGGCTCATGATCTCCTTCCCCTCTTCTATGCAAGAATCTATATGCAAGTACGTATTTGTATGACCAAAGTTAGGTCAGCTAAGATTGTATGGCTGAAAAGTAAGACAATGGACAATGAGTGAATTGTTTCACTGAGATAACTTTCAATCTATGGTGGTTCGTAACGTGATTTACTTATAAACAGTGATAATATAGTTCAGAAGCAGCGATAGCCAAGTTAGCTAGGTTAGTTTAGGTAAGTAACGTTTGTGAATACGGGTTTAAATTCAATTGTCTGTCAAATAAACAAAAACTAAAGGAAACTATTAGCGGCGATAGCCTAGTTGGGAGTGGGATGGAGTGCCGAGACGAATGTCCGCAGGTTCAAAACCCAATGGCACGCACCTCTGACTTTTCTAAAAAAGTTATGTGTGTATTCTTTGTGAAATTTCGCTCGCTTTAACGGTGAAGGAAAACATCGCGAGGAAACATGCATATCTGAGAAGTTCTCTATAGGAATTTCGAAGGTATGTGAAGTCTGCCAACCCGCACTAGGCCAGCGTGGTGGACTAAGGCCTAAAACCTCTCAGTTGTAGAGGAGGCCCGTGCTCAGCAGTGGGCAGTATATAATACAGGGCTGGTAATAAAAAATAGTTCAGAACTTTGAATTATAAAGTATTGCTGCGCTCGTCACCAAAATGATTCATATCATATCCAGGATGCTTCTATAATCTTCTTCTCCCGTGCCGTTAGGTCCCATTTCTCTTGGGGTTAGCCCTCTTAATCCTATTTCACCACTCTGGGCGTAGTTGTGTCATTTCGGGTTCAAGTCGCCTAGTCTTTATATCATTCTTAATTTTCCCCATTCAGGTCGTTTGCGGGCGTCCTGGACCTCTTTTTGGTTTAAAAATTTCCAAAATCTTTCTGGTCATATAATCTTCTCTACTTCTGCTTCTATATACATAAAAATGAAATATAAACACAAACTAAACTAACTAACTTGTCCTATAACATGGCAGCAAACATATACAGTAACATCAGCTCGAAAACATTTATAAAAGCCGGCGAACGAATTCAAGTCAAATTAAATTCCTTTTAAATCTCTTCATGTCGTATTTTTTTTGGTCAGTCAATACGTTGGCTCGTAATCCTTACGAATAGTCGTCGGTAAATGAAATCCAAGCGGTTTATTTGACCCTAAGCCCCTACACGACAGATATTTCTCGAGACTGTTTTCACGAATCGGCAGATGTTTGAGAGCTTAATGGATGGGTCTTTCACTGATTTTCTCAATGGAGAATTTAAAGGGCCGATATTGAAAGCCATTAGGCGAACAAAAATCATATCTCATAAACATAATTGAATATGAATGAATTTGGGAAATGAGTATTGGATTTTTTGCTTACAATTTCCATGACTGTATATTAAGTGCTCGTTACCTTGAAGGTTTGTTTTAGTTTAGTATTTATAGATTGTTTTTCCCTTTTAATGTTTTCGATGAAAATTATGTCTCAAGTTTTTTACCATCAAGTATTCAGATATTTTACGCGAAACATTCATCGTGGCGATATTTCTAAGTCGATGTGGTTACTTTTAATAGGTAGTATTTTTTATTTACACTTAATATTTTATTGCAACCAAAATACATCCAGTTATTTTGTATAATATAACCATTAAATATAGCATTGCTTTTGTCTTTCGCGAATTGATAACATATTTTTTTAACCCGTCAACGCCCGCTTATATATAGCTATAAGCTCCTTATATTATTATTATAATTTCCTTATATTAATGGACACCGGTGTCCACCGCGGGTGTTGAACGATTAATATAAAAGCGATATCGCGGTACAACCATTAACTTAATTTCTCCACAGCATAAGTTTATTGATTTTGAAATCTCATCGCGTGGGCCTTTCAAATATTTCAAAGGTGATTAATGATGAAATAATACATATAATAGTGACAGACGAAACCTTGTCCCTGAGCGTCGCTTTTTTCTTTTTAGAGCGAGTTCTATGACTTCTAAATGTGATTTAATTACCTATAGAAACTACGAAATTTCGAATTTTATTAAAGATATTATAATTTCTGAAAGTAATGTCTAATGGAGCTTAATGGAGTATTATCAGAGTCAAGTTCCATTATTAGACGCTAATTACATCAGGCAATTTTAATTTCTGTACTATGAAACTGACAGTTACTACAGCGACGTCAGCATATTCAGCAAAAGTCAGATTCATAGTAGTGTAGCACCATACAGTTATTGTAGCACACACTCACACACACATCAGGCTTTATGCCCGAAGGAGTAGGCAGAGTTGTAACTAGGGTACCCACTTTTCGCGATGTGTGTTCTGGCCCATGATCTGATACGAAGCGAGCCTATCGCAGTGTCATCATCATCATCATCAGCCCTGTATTATATATTGCCCACTGCTGAGCACAGGCCTCCTCTACTACTGAGAGGCGTTAGGCCTTAGTCCACCACGCTGGCCTAGTGCGGGTTGGCAGACTTCACATACCCTCGAGATTCTTATGGAGAATTCTCAGGTATGTAGGTTTCCTCACGATGTTTTCCTTCACCGTTAAAGCGAACGATAATTGATAAACAATACACACGTAACTTCGAAAATTCAGAGGTGTGTGCCTTGGGTTTTGAACCTGCGGACATTGTCTCGGCAGACCGTTCCATTCCCAACTTGGCTATCGTCGCAGTGTAGTAGTGTATTTTTTTTCGGTAATAATGAGCCAGCGTTTGCGCGACGCCTAATGAAATATGATTTATGCTAGTGCAGTAGCTGGATCTTTGTGTATTCTTTTCGAAACGCATCATTTAATATTTGTACAATTCTAAATAAAATTGAAATTTCACTTCATAATCTTAGTTCGGTAACGGCGCGGTGGCCTCGGCCAACTCTTTAATTTTAATTCGCGTCAGAACGTTTCAAGACCCTTTGCTCACTTAAGAGTGGTTTTGTACCCAAATTGGCGACATTGAAGTGAGCTAAGTGAAGTTAATAAGATGAAGTGCGAGTTCAAATGGTTTAAAGTGACTTTAAAATGAAATGACTCACTGCGGTGCCATTTTTGCGATTCAGGTTTCAATAATGAAAGAAATATTAGTAGTAGCTTTAGGATTTTGTTTGGCCAGGAATGTTAAAAAGCAATGAGTTTATATGGTAATGCTTTTTAATTTTGGATTTGTAGGTTTGCAATTTATACACAAAAAATCTTAAATAATTTAAATAATAAACAACAAAGGTACTTATCGTTCTACTTATTTGCGTTATTTGAATGTGTTATAATTGAAGACTAAGGTCGCGTTTTTTCAAATCTAACAATTTGTTAAATCTAATGTAATCATCGATTTTGACGTTTCCGCGTATTTTCAGCCCTTGTTAGCTTACAATTGTTATAACAGCTTGTCAAATATTTGATCACCCAAGAATGAGCAATTAGCAAGATGGCCGCTGATTAACTCCCGTGCGAACAGCTGTTTTCGGTAATGACAGTTTTATATTTCTGTACATTTTTTTTATTTGTTGTACAAGGAACCGGCTAAAGTGAAACATGACCAGTGACCATGCTGCCAAGTCATAAGCAAATTATTTCTGTACATTTGAGCCACGGTATGACTTTTTTTTAAACAGGGAAATGGAGTAATATAATTATTATTACAGCCCACATATTATTTTTATAATAATATTACAAAAACTGGGAGTAAGCAAACACTTCTCAAAATATAGTAAATATATACACTTATTATTTTACTCCCCTGTTCTACTGCTTATTTAAGAAGTTCCATCTATCTCATCTAATAATCCGTATATAAATTTGTGAATCGCGAAAATATTATTTATCGACATAAATACAAAGTTTTAGGTTAGATTTCAAGGTCATTGAACTAACATTTTATGTCTGAAGAATAGCATCATTTTAATTACTCTGTATTTGTAATAACATAGTGAGAATATAAATAACTCGCACTTATTTTGTGTTCAATTACAGTGATCAACACATCATTGTTAATATCTATATAATTTTATTTAATAACAGTCTAAGGTTCTGAATTATGTGGTGAAAAGAAACACAGTACAACATGCTTTATAATTATTTAATAAAAGATCAAATATATCATAATATATCTACACTTTAAAAATTTAAAAAATGTACATAATACACGGCACTACAATTATTATGTACGGTAGCATGCAAGAGCCCGTAGTATGCCGCCCTGAAGCTTGTGCCGTAAACATTCCTTCATGACCCATGTCAATGAATACGGTTTGAAGTCATGTGTTCCCTGTAGTGATATCGACTACATAATAAATTAGATTTTCGTTTCACAATCACTTAACAGTCCACACACTTGTTTCTTCCGATTATTGCGTACTGATTTTAACAACTTTGGCAATTCTAGGCGAGGTGATTAAGACAAGAAACATAATTCGATGTACCCAAAAAAGTACTATTTAAAGTTCTCATATTAATACTGCGCACATCGAAATTAAATTGTGATTGTCGTATTATTACCTACTATCATAATATTAACGCGCACGAGCCCGGGTGAATGCTGGCGCATGCCGCTAATGTGAGTCGCGATTCTAAAGTCCAGCGGCAGCTTGGCGGAGTTTGTTCAGGCCGCCGCATCCCGCCATGTAACACGAACGCATTCTAATATTTGAATATTACGCACAAACGATACAATATTTTTAATATTTCATAATATTATAATAAATATAATTTTATGTAATCATAAAATTGTCAAAGATATTTTCTTAAATCACATTTTATGGCTTCGGATACAAGTCCTTTGAGTCAAACGTTGACACATATGAAACATCCCCAAAGAAAATATTTTCCCCCGCTTTATTATACTGGCAATAAATTAACAAATGTTTACTTTTGACTATAGTGATAACATTAGTTGAATAAACGTATTTGATCCCGCCCCTGGTATACTAATATTAAACCGTATACGGAAAGGAAATACATTACAACCATAAATATAATGCGATTTGGTCATTGCCGAACTCCATCCCACTTATATAAAATAAAAATAATTCCTCAAGAAAGTTGTCCACATTGTTCCAGTCCCACCGCTGATCTCGACCACCTCATTTTATCGTGCCCTAAATTCAACCTGCAAAGAATCATCCTCATCAATGAATTAATAGAAGCAGAACCTAATGTACCTAAATCTGTACTGGAATTATTGAAGAGAAGAATATTTCACCGACCACTGTTCAAATTTGTGCGATCTACAATTGAAGCGTTGTGACTTTTTGTTTGTAAACCGTGTAACTTGGATACTTGTAAAGGAATTGTATTTTATGAAAGACTGGCTCAATGGACAAGTATCCAGAGCCGTAATAATAAATTAAAAAAAAAACGTATTTGACAAATCCTAACCTAACAAATGTTAAATTGAAGAAATGTAACATTGATTTGACAACCGTTGAAAAAACGGGGCCTTAGCTAGTCTAGCTCAAATTTTAATTCAAACTTCGCGCAAATTTAACCATAAGTACTATAATGCGGCTAGACATTAAAAAAGCAAGTTTCACATTATACTAACTGAACAGTCTTTAAAAAATCTGAGGAATACGTGTTAGGTAAACTTGAAAGTCGGCTGTGTCAGCAAAAAGATTTTCAATGTACTAAGTCTACCTGCGTGTCAGTGAAGGCCGATATTGTCCGTGATTGATGGCCTGTACTGCGGAGGCTTGATAACTTCGACCCTGTATTCTTTTGGACGTGTCCTACTTTTGCGGAAGAGTTAAGTACTAGTTGTCTTGATAGGGTGACTGTGACGGAGCGTTGCTCTTAAGCAACATTTTGGAAAGGGAATTTACAAAAGGATTCATGGAAAATAGAGTCCTGAAGCTTTTGCAATAAGTTTTTTTTGGAGTACAAAACGACAAACCCACCAGTGTATCTATTGCAAAGTTACGTTTATTTATGAATTTCTTACGCATCCTGTAATTTCACTAAACCATGCAATCGTAAAACTTACTTCACATTGCTTCTCTGAGATGTTAGAACTATCTCGGTTCATTAAAACAATTTACGTGAACAAAATGGGCTATACCGTATTAAAAATACCATATTCAAATGACTAAAATGAAAATGAATAGAATTATTTATTTAATTTTCCAATTATCTATTTAATTCGGTGTACATGACATTTCTGAACCCAAGTATATACATTGAAAAAGAAGTTATTTTTCATTCACATTTAATTTTTACGTTAAATATTGTAAAGTGAACCGTGTTTTACAAGCCCAAAAACTTAACGTGAACATGCTTTGCATGGACGGATAAGTATCTAGAACTTAAGTTCCCTCCGTAGAAAAATCTTTTGAATTAATCTTGAAAATAAAGTTTGTAGTAAAATCTTATAAAATCTTTGTTTGTGCTTACCCAGCTGGGGAGTTTGTGCTCGTAGCTTTGCCGGCTTAAGTTTATTAGTTTTAGGAAATTGTTCACTTTTCCGGGATGTAATATTAAGCAACTAGCTCGCCTCATAACTCAGTTATATAAAGAAGAAAATCTATACATAGACAGTATTGAGTTTTATCGGAATAAAAAGTCTAGAGTTTTTTTTTTTAATTTCATTAAAATAGAATATTTAGGGCCTGTTTCACAATGATCAAGTAAATGATATGTGCTGTTAACGTATAAGATAGTTAATGCTGAATGCACTCTTTTTTTCTACCATTTCTTTGACAGATTGACTTTAGAATTTGGTCGCTTTATATTTTATTGGAATAGATTAAATTAGTACATTGGCTCAGATTAATTGTCAATTCTCATATTACGTATGATATTTTATTTCTTTTGCTTAACTCAAAAACCACATTTATTTTTTCTGTGCTATTATCAGATTTTACGAGAACTTAAGATTATTACAACAATTTGATCGATGCTTTCACAAAGCTTTGTGAGCCTCATTCCTCTAAACACCGGCATTTACGTCAACGAGATTTCAAACTAGATAGAATTTTCGGAATGTATTATCAAAATCTTATCGGAGAGTATCTTCCTCCTTAATTGTTTTGGATCTTGAGCAGTGTTGTGCTAAGATCAGTGTGGTGCGGACTATCTCACCCGCCTCAAGTCCTCAGTCACGTCAGAACCATTCATTCTAACGACCTTAAATATAAAGGTTAATATTGCTCCGAGCTTGCTTGTTTCGTGGATGTGTTGAAGATTAAGGGACTTATTTTTTCCGATGTTAGAGGTAACACGAAGTAAGTGGGTGTCCTGGTTGCACGCCTGTCTACCCTTTCTGAAAAAAGGCGATCATTTGTGTTTGTTTTGTGCGCATGCACTGTTGTGTTTCGGTAATTACTGGGCATTATGAGACGTAAAATCGTCTCAGGGTGTGGAGTGCAGTGGAGTGCTATGCAGTACTTTGTTATTCAAAGTTATAGGCAGAGTTGCTACTGTTTGTTCCTTAATTGTTTTATTGAAAATAATACTATAATAAGTACTAGTTTACCATAAATTGCTAATTAGAAATATAATATAGAATTGACGCACAGAAAAATACTCTACGATTTTTTTTCACTTGTTTCCCTACATGCCCAATTTTTTTTTACTCGAAACTCAATTTTCATTGGTTCTTTAAGTTCGGTTCGACGCAATTTATACACATGTGTATCCACACCAGAAGCAGCTTTGCAACATAACGGGGGAATGATAGTGTCTGGAACGTAGCGATTTGCCGAGCATTGTTGCCTGACGGATATCAGGGCATGCTCTGCGGGATTCCTCAGGGATATTGGCACTAGTATTATATGATAGGGCCTTTTGCCACGTTCCGGCTTAGGTACTATATATTTTATGCAGGCTTAGTACTAGATAAGTGATTCCCGCGCGTTTCGGAACGGTTTGGAGTCCTTGCTTTTTTTATTCTTTTTCAGCCTTTAGAAGTCCACTGCTGAATATAGGCCTCCCCCAAAGATTTTTTCTTCCTTGCTTTACTACGTGCGAATTGATTTAATTACGTTTATCTGTTCATACGACTTCGAAAATGTAAGAAATGGAATTATTTGCTAATAGATTTTATTTAACAGAAGTATTTTCATTTAGCCACCAAAAATGCGAATTGTTATATAGATCTTGATATTTTACTTTTATTAACTAATGATATTTTACTTTTGTTTTTTAAATTTAATGGACAAATATCTATAAATATAACTTGTAGTATCAAAACGTGATATGTAAACTAAAACAATTAAAACGGATTTCTTTCTCATGAACTTTGACTTGCCATAAGTGCCCCTACCTTCGAGTAAACGGGGGTTGTTGGCTGGGACAGGAGTCAGGAGTTTGATAAATGGCGTTCACGCTATCTCACCCAACTTATATTGGAAAACTTGTTACAGAGCGACCTACATGCATTGCTTTACCACACCATAATGTGTGTAGATGGTGCAATTTGGTAGACTAAAATCACATTACTTTTACGACTTTTTAAAATATTTAATAGGCATTATGGCTCTTAGTTGACATACTCTTGTGTTAAAATAACAATTTGATAACCTTTTTTTTCTGTATCAAATACTTTCAGTCATTATTATTATTTCGCCCATCGGTGATATTATATCAATTTTTTTATCAAAATCAAGTGTTTTCGTGTCAAAGACAATATTGCGTTCAATATTCAGCGAATCAAAAGTTCCTCATTGGTTTCACAGCTGAAGTTACCAATAAACTTTTGAGAGAATATTTTTTTCACTTAACTTTTAAATCCCCCGCGTTATTAAGTGAGTCTTCTGCATCCATTGTATTTTGCGGAGTCTTTAGCGATCTGTAGGGATTCTTTCGAAAGCGAAGCATCTGTTTGCCAAACTTTATTACTGCTTGTAATAAAATCCAAGACGGCAGCACTCTGGGTTTTACGATAAAGCCGTATAAGTAAAACCGGTTCGTTAATTGCTTTGCTTAACAACTTAATTGCATTAGTCTTGTATTGAAAAAGTAAGTTGTTCATCATCATTACGGGAATGGAAGGAATGAAGTACCTACTTTACTAGTAATTTGTCGTATTTCAACGCACTTGCTGCAAATTGCAGTTGATTAAATATTTTAACAGCCGTATTCACAAACAATACTATGAGGACGCATAGTGCGCCCGCGCGTATAGTGATAGCAATTTCATAGTTTCCTTTTCCACCACCATACCATACCATACCAGCCCTGTATTATATACTGTCTACTGCTGAGCACGGGCCTCCTCTACAACTGAGAGGGTTTAGGCCTTAGTCCACTACGCTGGCCTATTCCGGATTGGCAGACTTCACATACCTTCGAAATTCCTATAGAGAACTTCTCAGATATGCAGGTTTCCTCACGATGTTTTCCTTCACCGTTAAAGCGAGCGAAATTTCACAAAGAATACACACATAACTTTTTTAGAAAAGTCAGAGGTGCGCGCCATTGGGTTTTGAACCTGCGGACATTCGTCTCGGCACTCCGTTCCACTCCCAACTAGGCTATCGCCGCTAATAGTTTCCTTTAGATTTTGTTTATTTGACAGACAATTGAATTTAAACCCGTATTCACAAACGTTACTTACCTAAGGTTGAAACAATGCTGTGATAATAAGTCTGTATCTCAGTGCCTCGGCATGACAGCCCCGTAGCGCGTAGGTCGTAGGTGGGTCGCTGTGATTGGCTAATATTGAGATACAACTTTACATCAGTTAGCTGTCAGATAAAAAAACTAAACAAAGCCAATGAAAACTATGAAATTGTCAGCACTATGCGTTCGGACGTACTATACGTCCTCATAGTATTGTGTGTGAATAGGGGTGAAAGTCATATCTCAATATTAACCAATTAATATACCGTCACTACCGAGACGAATGTCCGCAGGTTCAAAACCCAAGGGCACGCACCTATGACTTTAATAATTTTTTATGCGTGTATTCATTGTGAATTATCGCTCGCTTTAACGGTGACGGAAAACATAGTGAGGAAACCTGTATATCTGAAAAGTTCTCTATAAGAATTTCAAAGGTATGTGAAGTCTGCCAACCCGCACTAGGTCAGCGTGGTAGACTAAGGCCTAAACCCTCTCAGTTGTAGAGGAGGCCCGCGCTCAGCAGTGGGCAGTATATAATAAAGGGCTGGTATGGTGGTGGTGGTTGATAGCGTCACGTTCTATCCTATACCTATGCTAAGGCTTTCCCGCCGAAAGCACTAACAAACACTTTTTATCATAGCATTACTCTATACTTAGCCAAGTAACGTCTGTAAATACCGCGGATACTTTAGTATATTTCGCGGTGCTGTTTACCTTCTATAAATAAACAAAACAAAAACCAGGACAATTTCAAGATTCAACCCATACCATGCTCTAAACAGGCGTTCGTCCAAACAAGATCTCATGAACGATTCCGTTTTAGGTACGTCATTGATGCGACAAAGTGATTAATGTGGTACCCTGTATGGGGAATCAATGAGCCGCGCTCAAACGTGTTCATTTGTCTCCGAACACCCTTGTTGTGGCACGAGAGAAGCGGGAATCGACAGCTGTCTCGAATAAGGAATGGATGTGAGTTGAAATTAATTGAAATCTATTGTTTTTTGGCATTATTTCATCATGAGATCAGGTATCCTCTATCGGTAAAATCATTAGTGTTGATGTGATTTATGTTTAGTTATATATTTGGTGGTCTAGCGCTGTATCCGATGAACCTGTTAGGAAATGAAAGACCGTGGGTTTGATCCCTCTGCCAAATTAATGTTTATGTAATTTACAAATATCTGACGATTGAAAGGCTCTTACAATCTCGTGTGTAGTGTGGATTCCAAATATGTATAAAACTCAATGTCGCAAAAAAATGTCCCTTAAGTCAATTAGCCCGCAAACCGTCGATTACAAACACTTAATTCTTACTTATCATTTATCGTAGAACTATTATTTCTACAGCTTACTGCGCAATTATCATTGGTTTTAAAAATGTAATTAATCAACCTACACATATTTGCATTATCAAACTTGACTTTCAATGTAATTTATCTTCTTATTTGTTATTTTTTTAAGATTCATGTGTTTAATCGCTTTCGCTTATATTTATAACGAAGTCTTAATACCTAATGGACAGTGTAGAACCAGCCCGACGTTGATGGCATTTGTGTCTTCAGTCTTCACAATTGAGTGCATGTCTGTTCATTGTACCACTGTGGTGTGTTATTAGAAAATAGAATGAAGTAATTTTTTTTCTTTTATTTAACATGCTTAATGAAACGACAAGTATTTATGAATCTATTATCTCTGTTTCTATATCTATTTAGGTGTATATATGTGTTTATATGTATGTATTTATACAATATTTGTATATATTTATATGTATTTATCAAATAATAAATTATGTACTTCGTACACACCGCGCATACGCATACTCACGCCTTGTATCCCCGGAGGGGTAGGCAGAGGCATAACTAGTGCACCCACTTTTCGCCTTGCGTATTCCGTCCCATGATGTGGTAGGGGGAGAGCTTATCGCCATATCGGGCACAAATTCCAGACTCCGAGTTGATACTGAATCAGTATCAGCTCGGAGTCTGTATCAGTATTACTGATTAGAAAAATCCAATATCACTTTTCCCGACCCGGGGATCGAACCCGAGACCTCAGCATTGCAGTCGTACCGTAATACAACTACGCCCGCGAGGCAGTCAAGGCCTTATCCTGCCCCATATTAATTTTTTTCCGTTTTCTCTTACGTCCATCCCATGGTTGTCTATAAGAGATTGCCTTGTGCGATAAGACCGCCATTTGTACTTTTTCATTTATCTTTTTGTTTTATGCTTCATTTATTTATTTAACACTTTATACAAGGTGTATAGGCGGACTTAATGCCGTAGGCATTCTCGGCAACCTGACAGGGTAGTGCAGAGATATCAGTAAGTAGGTGCGTAAAGAAAACCATTACCATTTACCATATCTCTGGTGTACAATAAAGTGTAAACAAATTAATAAATAAATAAGTATTTGTTAGTAGATAACATCGAGAAACCACTAAAGTTTGTATTTTTTTTTTTTTTTTTTTATAGCATTGAATGACGAGACGAGCATGCCGTTCGCCTGATGGTAAGCGATACGACCACCCATAAACAGTAGCAACACCATCCAGCACCTTGAGTTACAAAGTACTGTGTGGCATTCCACTGCGCTCGTCATCCTGAGACATAAGATGTTAAGTCTCATTATGTCCAGTAGTTATACTGGCTACAATGTCCTTCAAACCGAAACACAACAGTGCATGCACACTGTTGCTTGGCGGTAGAAATAAACATTGCGGTGGTACCCACCCAGACGGCCTCTGCTATCTGGGTTGACATAGTAATAAATAGTATTAGTTATATATTATAAATTTAAAATACTAGGTTTTGTTTAGGACTGTGCTTGCGTGTTTCATTTATGACATAAAACATACATTTAGGACTTACGTATGAACGATCGAATCGAATTTATTATGAAGTCTTGCATAATATCAAACTTCATTAAAATATGTTCAACCGTTTTGAAAATTTACGTATTTGCATTCAGAATATTAGTGTTGATTAAGTTCTATAGAAATTAACAAGTATACAATTAATTACAATTATGATTGTGTTTGCTACCACTTTGGATGCTTCACTGTACGTCGAACTTAGTCATGTTCCATTTTCAAAGACTGCACGAAAAACACTTTTATGTTCGAGAAGGTTTATATGAATTGACCTAAATCATAGAATACGTGTTACGCATTATTTTGTAACTAAAAGTTCTGTATTTTATTGCTACTGTTTATGGGTGGTCCTTCCCTTCAGGCAAGCGGCATGCTCGTCTCATTCAGTAGCAATACAAAATCTTTCTAGAGAAGTAGACGTACAATGCGATTCAAATAAGAATAGGTACGTCAATGACCTTTATGTGGCAAATGACACTTAAAAAGTACAAAATTTACATAGAAAACTGATTAGCATATCAGTAACGGTTTATTTTGTTTTGTCTAATTGAATCTTACATCAAATTTAAATAAAAAAGTTATTGCTAAATTAGCTTAATATAATATTTAATTATTTAGACGTTATAATATGGCGCAAAATCAATCTTATTCTTATTTCAATCGCATTGTACGTTATTTTTAAGAGCTTTATGACATTACTAAATAACATTCGACCTTCAGCACTTATTGTGCGATTGGAAGCAATCCGAGCGGCAATCGATTTCGTCTCGCGTTCAAGCTATTGTGATCTTCAAATAGAACGGAGGCCCATTTCCGGCATGTGTCGCTTCGAAATAGTCTGTGGACTGTCTGTCTATGAAATATTGAACGTTCTTGTAATCGATTGCTGTTAATAAATGATGAATTAAGGCCAAGGAGGCTTGATAAGAACACGTTTCTTGGTCAGAGGTGTATTTTTGTGGCAGAATGGACTCCATTGACTGGGTATATTGTCGCATAGAATATTTTGAAATTGTTTTTGTTTTGAATAGAGTTAACACACTACACATATTTCCATCCCTATACGCAGCTCGTGATTTACTAAGTGATTACCTGCTAGCAGGCGGGTTGTTTTCATTATGTTGTGTCTGATATTCATTTTCGAGCTTTGTATATTATATTGCCAATAGTTTCCCATGAAATAATGAAGACCGAATGATAGAGAATGGACGCTGCGTCCATATCCGGCTAACTGAATATTGACAGTAACGAGTGATGGACAAAGCGAACGTGCGGCCAGTAGTTATCTTTTTCTTGAATTCTGATCGTGCCATGTCACATACGAATGATCCATGACACTACTGACGTACAAGCAGGACATGTATTGGCCGGCGGCCGGTCAGGGTCTTCGTCCTTCATCCATGGGCAATTTTGTGACAGGCTTGCTCAGCCCATTCTCAACGTAGTGACGTCATTATCGTGATTGACATTGGACTAAAGCAAAGTTATCATTTAATTATCTTTCATTAATCAATCCTTAAGCAGTTCTCATTAACTTTTCAATTAATGTTTTAATTGACGTTCGCCAGCATTGCTTTTCATTCGCCCTTCTCTAGTGTAAGCGAATGTGCAAATTTCTGAAATCTTTTCTACAATGTTTAGTGTGTTTAAATTTTATATTTTACTAATGCATCTAATATTGTGTCGAGTGAAATGTGAAGCCAATACTCCTAATGATCTTGATTTAACAACAGAAAATTTATCATGTAATTATTATTTTCTTATTTTTATTGGGGTATGGTGACTGCCTCGGTGGCGTAGTTATATTGCGTGCGCGGTACCATTATTGAGTTGAGATTTGAATTTGGAATCCCGGGTTGGGCAATGTGATATTGGGTTTTTCTGCTCAGTATCGGCCCGGAGTTTGGAAATGTGCCCGGTAAACGGCAATAGGCGACTTTATTGCATTAGTCTAAACATAGCTAGCGATATATGGCTGTGTTACACTCTGCCTACAGCTATAAAGAGAGAAAATACGATGAACGTATGTATGTATAGTATTTATTGTTTGCATAAGATGACACACGAGCAGATCAGTCACTTTAGTGATCTTGTCCGTCGATAAACGCACACTTTCTGATTTTTTTATATAATATTATAGTTATTATTTTCTTTTATTATATTTCGTCAATGGATACGGGACCTCAAGCAGCATGCTAATATGGTGATTTTTTTAATGATTTTATGGATTTTTTTGCATAACCTACCGCATAAGGTTTAATTTGTATCAAATTAAATAATAGCTGTATTAACAACAAAATCAACAATCCGTTCAATGTTTTTGTATATTTTACAGCCTTAATGATGGCTTTTGAGAAGACCGACATACCCCAGCAAGACGTTGACGATGCTCTTATCCTCGAAGTGGGAAAGTACTCCACAATGGACTTCAACTATTTAAACGATCAATATAAACAATTCGACGATACTTTCAACAAAGAGTGGAATACGCTTGCTAATAGATGTTTCGATGATTACACCAAGTGCCTTATAAGCCAGTGAGTAAGATCATTATTGCCTTGCCATCACTCGGTGTTGATTGCCTAATGGCTGAGTTAAGGCAAGCGCCAACGAGTGGAGAACTGATTTAAAGAAAGAAAATATTTATTATTAGCACAAGCAGTACAACATGTATCTTTTATAAAAAAAGGGAGAAAAACTAAATACAAACAAATATAAAATAATTACATGCATTGTGCTAACAACGGGAATCCCCATTCAGCTTTGGCGTAGCTTGTCACTTGTGATCACTTGTTTTACTTGTTAGTTATCTTACTTCTTATTTATCTTACTAATAATCTTATCATTACTTCTTACTTATACAATAAATGCGAATCTTTGTAAAAATGTTTGGATGTTTGTTAGAAGTAAAAAAAAGTAAAAGCTGAACGGACTTGAATAAAATTTGACACACGAATAGACCATGCACTGGATTAACATATAAGCTAGTTTTTATCCCCGTAATTTACTACCGTGGAAAATATTTGAATATTTTATTTGAATTTTTAAATAGATGGGGCTCATCCAAATGGCGTTATGGATCGCTACAGTAACTTAGGGATTTTTGTAGCGGGAACGGCTTTTTATGCTGGCGTAGCCGCGAGCAACACTGCGTGCATAATAAAAATTTGACAGCGCAGAAGGTGTGGGCAGCTCCACAAAACTCGCCTATATTTGGTTGCTTGCATTAGTTTTTATCAGACTTGTCGAACATCTAGACGGTAGCACTTGCCTTGTATAAATTTGCCTACGCTCGCATTGGCGTATACTTGACCAACATGTATAACTCGTATTATAATTTGAGAGTAAAGTTAATTGACTACATAAAACACTAATTATGTCAATCACTAATTACATTTGTTGATTCTTAAGACCTTGAGTTGTTATTTTCAGAGGTAACCCAACACCAGTTTGCGGTTACAACAGAAACGAGCCTAGATGGGAGAACTATGGATTTAAGAGCTTTAATACTTATTGCGATGCGTTTTTTGATAATTGTAGGAGGGGCTACAGTAAGTATAGTTGGAGTGTAAATGTTGCCAAACTTCTAGTTTTGAAGTTGCAACGACTACGCCAAGCGTTATGTGGTATGAGGACGGTGAGTAGGTACACATGCGCGGACTTGACGGAAACTTGAGACCGAACTAGAAGTTTGGATATAACGGTCTAAAGTTTGATAATACTATGTATATTTGGCAGAGTTATGAACATTAATTTGAGAATATTTAATACAATCCAAAACCCTACGATACTAAGAAATAAACTATACTTTACAATTGCTATAAGCAAATGAACTGAAAGTTTTAGGCCAGACGCACATTATGACATGAAGTTTTTTAATCGAAAGGCGCGTGTATCCGCGCCCTCTTTATATGAGCTTTCTTCGTGCGTTTTCTGCACGTAACTACACTTTATAAAATGTATAAACGTGTAATGCCTCATATTAGCGAATAATTCGCCGAATAATTGGCGAATAAAAATGATTATGAATTATGAGCAACGAACACCCGAATAAGTTGTTTCCTCACTTGTATTAGTGACTATTTGTCTATACTCGGCAAGTATACACGTAGGGGTAACATTTCCTGATGTGTTGCGATTATTACTTAGTTTAAATTGCATTTAAAATACACTAGCAACTCTTTTGAAATCGTTATGTGCATAACCTTTTTTTTTACTTTTAATTACCCTTCACAAATTTTGGTTTTTAATGTTATTTAAATGTGTAAATTTCATTTTAGGGCATTGGAGAATATTGGATACTGGAAAATGCGATTATTCCAAAATGGTAATAGAGTCGTTCAGAAAATGGTTCGGGAGAACTTCTAATAAAATTAGGAAATTTTTACGTTTATGATACAAATATTTTGAAATCGAAAATATCATTATTTTATTTAGATTATAAAATTGTTTCTGATTATTTTTAAAATAAACAATTTAATAAAAATCTCATTGATGTTATTTTTATAGACATCTTATTTCCGCCATATACTTAGATTGATTTACGTGATGAATTTCAATCGATTATCATTTAAAAATGGTCATTCTGGAACAGTAAATAATTAAATAATTTGGCATAATACTAAGTACAGAATAGTCTAAAAATATAGTAGACAAACAATATACATCTCCTGATTATCTATTTTAAAGTCTTTCACTTAGATACGATCTAATTGAGTAATATGTAATACCGGCCATGTATTATATACTGTCTCAATGGCGGGCACGGGCCTTATCTACACTGAGAGGAGTTTAGGCCTTAGTCCACCACGCTTACGAGACTATCCCGCCCTCACACCCGCCACTGCAACTCCTGTAAGCCAGGATCAGCAGTGGCCCGCATTTTATGACACCAAGCGGTGAAACTCGGCGAGTCTCTGGGAGCACTAATTAGTCTTAACCCTTAGTCCACCACGCTAGCCTAATGCGGGTTTTTGACTTCACATACCTTCGTAATTCTTATAGAAAACTTCTCAGGTATGCAGTTTTCCTTCACCTTTAAAGCAAGCAATAGTTCACAAAGAATACAATCGTAACTTTAGAGGTGTGTGCCCGTGGGTTTGAACCTGCTGAGTGCGGACCTCGTATCGGCAGTCCGTTCCACTCCTAACTAAGCTATCGCCGCTTTTAATTGACTAAGACCTTACCTTTATTTATTGTAACCAACTGGCATTACTTAATGGTAAGTTTGTACGAACCCTGTTTTTAGGCTCCCACAAATAGACAGACATTACAATAAGATCCGGCCATCTTGTGGGCGACGCAACTTGGCTGCTTTATTTGGATCTATTTATACAGACCCCGAATTTTAAATAAACGTGTATTATTATACAATACAATGAACAATAAAAGTAATATAATAAAATATAGCCTTCACAGTTATATCATAGTTTTGATTGTATCACTGTTCTGTAAATATCAGAGATTCTCCGTTTATATACCTAACTTTTTTTAAATTTGCATGCCATATACCTATGGATCAGTAAATATTTTTAATATGTGCAAGCCCAATACTGTCTCTGTAGCAACTCGTCATACAATTCGTACAACTCGAATATAACTTGTTGCTTCCGTATTTGCAGTTGATCAAAACTGATATTTTGCTTCCTGTATTCACTATTGAACGGTTACCGTTTTCTTTCAGAGGTAGTTTTGAATTCTGCTCAAATGAAATGTAAGGAAACAAAGTTTTATAAAGCTACGCACATACGTTCCCATTTTGTACTAGTTAAATTGATGTTAGATGTTGATACTAGTAGTTCGGTGTGATAGCGACCTTACAAAAGGTATCTTCAAAAGGGTCGCCACAACCCCAAAGGGACAGTTCGTGCAGATTACATTCAGTAACGTCTTCTATTCAACCCTTATAATGCTCAAATGTTACAAAACAGCTTTCTACTCGGTTACGTCTGTTTGTTTGTAATTATTGTGTGGAACGTCCTGACTTTGTAAATTTTTACTGTTGTTTGGAAGTTTTTTATTGCATTAAAGTATGCTTCTTTTAAATACTTTCTCTTTATTGCTGAAGTGTCTAAAAATATATCGTTGTGAAAGTTTTGCCTTTATTTTTATTTATGTTTGCGTGTCGGTCCTTTCAGGACAAATGTAATCATTTTGCTGTAATAAATTTTATAGTAATTTGAAGAACTTTTATACGCAAAATTAAGATGAATGGCTAAGTTTGACTGCCCCTTTTATATGCTATCTTTTACAAGCATGAGGTGAGCTGATGGCTAGGTCGAGTCTAGTGTAGTCATTTTTGCTTGCTTCTATTATTTACGTCGACACCACTGATGGTCAAATTTAGAATGACCTTACACGTAATGCGTTTATATTTTAGTTTTAGCATCAAATCGAATAATTTCTACAATACCTACTGGTTTGATAACGTATCTAATAACGAATTTTCAATCAATAAATATTTTTCAAAACAACTGGCGTTATCGTATTTCAATTGACACAGAATAAAATTAAAAATATCGCTAGAACAACTCAAAATTAAATAACATACGCGCTGTATAGTTTTAAAATATTTATTGTTGGGACGCAAATATTTACACATGAAAGTTGATATATGGGGTATGTTTGTATAGGTTTATTTTGGTTTGTTCTTTTTTATTTCTAGTACCTATACAGTATAATCGGGAATAGGTCAAAGTTGTGCCGAAGTACCTAAATATAAAAATATAAGTGTCCGCCCGAAGCTTCGACTTTGGCATGGGATTAGGCCACCTGCGGTTAAAAATATCTTCGGCGAATCTTTCGGCCAAAATTAGCAAATAGACCGACGGTTCCTAGCAAGCGCCGAAATTGAACGAAATAAATAAACCCACCAAAACATTTTCATGTAAAATGTTGCCAAGGATCATATGGCTTGCACTGTCAAAAAGTTATCAAATGTAGAGCCAAGCTTCTAACTCTACACCTAGTCTAATATTATGTGGCTTGGTTGTTTCGCTAACGTCACATGGGCGTAAGGCGAAAAATGCATTTACTGTTAGCTCAAAATGACTAGCATAGTGCAGTGTAATTTAAATTTCTGAGTAGTTTTATCCTACTAATATTATAAACGCGAAAGTTTGTAAGTATGAATGTATGGATGTTTGTTACTCTTTCACGCAAAAACTACTGAACGGATTTCAATGAAATTTGGCATACGGGTAGATCATGTCCTGGATTAACTCATTAGCTACTTTTTATCCCGGGAAAATATAAAGCGGCACTTTTATCCCGGGAAAACTAATTCACGCGGATGGTATTATTTATATGTAGCCGTGACGTTTACTATCCTCGTCTTCTCATTTAGTTCTATAAGGCGTCGCGCATACTCTGTCAACTGGTTTACTATAAAATTGGCAACTTTACTGAAGCATCTAAACTGTAAAGCAACAGTCAGTTCTATAATGTTTCGTCTGCGCGACGCTTAAGACTTAAACTATAACACATTTTGTATGTATACGTGTAACTTTGTTACGACTAAGTTTATGGCTGTATGTGAATTGTATCCTGAAATTGGCATTGTTGAAACCATAAAGGTATATGGAGTTCTTTTATTACTTAGCCTGTTACGATGTAGGTTGTCTAAATTTTGGTATTGAAATTAAACTATTATAACGGATTTTATCGCGGTTTTTTATTTTATTTTCTCCCGACGTTTCGAAGGCTTTGCAGCACTTCGTGGTCACGGGGCGGACTGAGGTGTTGGTGGTCCGAAAAGTTAGTGTTACAAATCTACCTTCAATTTACAATTATACAATTTAAAGATGTTAGTCATTGTTTGCGGTCCGGTCTACGCAGTAAGAGCTCACAATGTCTTGAGGTCTGGCAGCAGGTCTTTTGGGACCCGATTTAATTAGATGTATGACCGGGTCCCAGGCTTGTGCAAGTTTCCAACCATCTTCTCTATTGAAATTAGGATGTTTTTTGATCTCAATAGCCTCGCGGATCATCCTAGGCAGGAATCGGTGTTCTTTGGCAAGGATTTGTGGCTTGTCGAATCTAAGGTAATGGTTGGAGCCTTCTTCTGAGTGTTCAGCTACTGCAGACTTCGTAGAGCGTCGGTGTTTAACGTCAGCTATATGTTCTTTTACGCGGGTCCCTATATGTCTTTTTGTTTGTCCAATATAAGAGAGGCCACAGTCGCAATCTATCTTGTATACGCCAGGTTCTTGTAGAGGTATATGGCACTTGACAGGTGGTAAAAATTGACTAATCTTCTTAGGCGGCTTAAAATAAGTTTTTATGGAAGCGCGCTTCAGGATGTAGCCAATCTTGTTGGTGACTCCTCTTACATAAGGTAATACAACTGGGACACGATCAACTGTGGCTGGTTTCACTCGGTCTCTGTGACGGCGGCGTGGAATTTGGAGCTTGTTGTCTCGCAGTACTTGCTTGACATGTTGAAGCTCAGCAGCCAGGTGTTTCTCGTCACAGATTCCTTGTGCTCTCTGAAACAAAGATTTGCCCACGGTAGCTAACTGTTTTGGATGGTGAAGAGATTCACCGTTCAGGTATTTATCTGTATGGGTCGGTTTCCTATACACAGTGTGGCTTAGGGACTGATCAGGATTAAATTAAAGTACGATGAAAACTACAGTAACAGTGTATTGCACGATTAACACTCAGTTACTTTTACAACCGAGCATAACGAAACTTACTATGCGGAATGAAACTGCGTTTATATTGTTACTTTTTGTACACATTGCCACTACATTGTAACAACTATAATATTTAAACTGGTGGTAGGTCTCTTATATGTAAGAGTCCGTCTGGGTGGGTACCACCGCAATGTCTATTTGTACTGCCAAGCAGCACTGTCCATGCACTGTTGTGTTTCGGTTTGAAGGACATTGTAGCCAGTTTAACTACGGGACATAATGAGACTTAACATCTTATGTCTCAGGATGACGAGCGCAGTGGAATGCCACACAGTACCTTGTAACTCAAGGTGCTGGATGGTGTTGGTTCTATTTATGGGTGGTCGTATCGCTTACTATCACGCGAACGGCATGGTCGTCTCGTCATTCAATGCCATAAAAAAACACGATAAAATAAAACAAAAAGGTTTGGTAAACTAATGAAAGAATGTGATGAATATAGTATTGAGTAATCAAAAGAATAAGAGTAAAGCTGATATGTTAAATGTACATCTACAGTCTTTGAAACTACAAAAACGATTATAAAAAGTCTTCATATTATGTAGCTGTAAACTACATAAGGCTACGGCATATTTTGATTTAGTTATTTTATTCTAGCTAAAATATTATTATGCTGGCAGACCACAAACAACAGTCAGTTTATTTTAAAATTGTAATACGCATTACTTTTGCTTGTATGTTTTGAAATGCAGGATGTTATGCAGAATACGGCCTTCTAAATTAACCAGAGGTTATTTTAATCACGTTCTAGGTGACACAGCGTCTTTGGAGAGGTTACTTCACCCACTGATACTGTTTTGGTCACTGAAAATATTAAGTAAGACTTTTTAAGCAATTTTTATACAAGCGTAAGTAAAGTTCTCGCTTGATTTTAAACGCCGCGCCGCACCGTGTTTATAAACAGTAGCAATATCACTCGTAAGTTTTAATTACAATTTGTATAGTATTGAACTGCACACATAATGGTAAAATACACACACACTCATGCCTTTTAGCCCCGAAGGGGTAGGCAGAGTGCGTATTCTGTCCCAAGATGTGATAGCGGGCGAGCCTACCGCCATATCGGGGCTAATACTGAGCAGAAAGAATTGAATGGCATGAGATGATACCACGTTTTTATAAACGATACAATTGCTACCTTTGCATCAATTACACTACATCAGAACAAAGACATTCAACGGTATAGTTAGTTACAGCGACCAATATGGTCGCTTGTTAGTTATATACCTCTGCATCAGAATAAAGTTTCTTTGACGTACTTACAGATTTATTCTTAGGATAGATCTAAAGATAGCAATTGAGTTCGAGTATTCATGTCGTTAACACACATTTGAAGCTGGTTCCAATTTTTTAAGAGTTGAATTTTATGACAATTACTCGCGTTTTCTTTGACATTCAGTTCCAGTTTGCTAAGTTAACGTCGTTCTTGGTCCGAAGTAATGAAAGTACTCCAGTTGTTGTTCTTTGCTCTTCGATGATTTCAGCTATTTGTCTTAGATAAAACTTTTTTGACTTATTGCCTTCCTGTCCAAACATTTGCGTTTGTTTTGTTGTGACATAAACTAAAATATCTGTAAACGCGGTTGAAGAAATGGCACCCTATTTCTCCATCCATTCCATTATCTACATTGAACATATCTCCAGGGTCATTTTATAAAAATGTTTTAGGTGGCGATATTAAGTCACTTTCTAGCATTTTTTTTCGTAGCACACACACACACTCACGCCTCTTATTTCCAAAGGGGTACGCAGAGGCGCAACTAGTTCACACATTTTTCACCGTACGTATTCCGTCCCATGATGTGATATCAGGGAGCTCATAGCCATACCGGGCACAAATTCCAGACTCCAGGCTGATACTGAATAGAAAAACCCAATATCACTTTGCTTGACCCGGGCATTGAACCTGAAACCTCAGCACTGCAGTCAGTGCAGTAAACTATGCTCAAAGATAGGGTTTATAAACTCTCGCTATCACACATTCACACATCCTTCGCTCGCAATTTGGCTATTTCATAAGAGCGCATACTTATAACAAGGTAGTCAAATTATGCGACATCAAACATTGTTCTGCACGTGAAGCCAAAAAGAAACTCATCAACTGGTTAAAAACACTGGACTACGATGACACTCAATCCGTTCTGGGTGAAAAGCGTTTAGATTCTTCTTAAAATTTATTTTTAGTTTGAGATTTGTATGTTTTTGTTTGTTTTTGGACTAATTAATGTTATATAATTTTTAAACGTTCTATTTTATGATTAAGTTGTAATTTTTTTTTTCTGTGCTACTGTTTGCCAAACTCACGATACCTCACACTATCGGTACCCCAAGATACAGTTATGGCCTAGTTTGGGGACCTCTGTCAATTTTGTAAAGGTTAATTTCAGATATGCCAATGGTTCTTTATGTACTTAATGCCTGTGTTTTTGTTGCAATAAAGATACTTATTATTATTATTATTAGTATGCTAGAATCATAATATGTTTTAAGTTAAAAGTCCGTGTCGGTTACGTCTCGCTACACATCATCACACACGAGTTAATATAACTGCGTAATATTGTTAAATGTATAATTAACAATCCCTCCACGTAGGCGTTAAATGAAATTTCATTCGTATCACCTTTCTCGCCAAAGACGAGTTTGTTAACAAAATGAATTAGGAATTGCGTACACGAAAAGCGTTTTAAAGGTGATGTGGTTAAAGGTTTGAATGGAATGCTTTAGGCTCGTATAAATTACAGAAATCAATTGAAATATACAGACTTGAGGCAATTTTTTCTAATGTGGTATACAAGTTGGAATCCGATACAAGTTGCACACGTAATGATCAATTTACGCGTAAAATAGAACTCTCTTATTGGCTACGGATAGAATACAATGTCTGAGAAATATTAGGTTTTATTTCCAAGTTGCGCTAACAAAACTGCGAGGATATCAATTCTAAACATGCTCTCGTGTCGGAATTTAAAATTTATTACCTATTTTGCGAGTATATAAATAAACTGCTCTAAACAAAAGTAAACAAATACTGAATTGTATTTTTTTTTCTCTACATAATGCATTGTATTTTATACCTTGAACTGATTTTGAAAAGAGCAACACTAGAGTTTCTTGCCCGTTCTTCTCTAGTGAGAACTGCTTTCCTTTAGTTGAACAAATTCAAAATTTCAAATCGCCTTTAAACTTTTGTGTTTCTATCAACAATCGTTTTGACTTCACTAACATAAACTTTAAAGGGTTTCCTTTATTTAAGATAAATGAAAATTTATATTTCTATTGAAGTTAAAGTGTCGAAGTGTTTTGAAGTTTTGAATTTGTTCAGCTACTTTTGTGGCTGACTGTACATAACATATGAATTGTACACTTCACATTCATTTATTTCACGTTATAATGGTATCGTGGAAACTTGGAATAAAACTCCTTTACCCATTTTTTCTCGATAAAGGATGTCCGCTTTTTGTTTGGGTGTTGGGCCTCAAAATCTAACCAGGCTCAAACTTTATGGATATTAAAGGGGCAAAAATATGGATGTCGGATCCATTAAAAATATTTTAGACCCTTACTTTTATAACTAACTTCTTGAAAAACGTTCATCTTTAAGCAAAATAAAGGTACATAAATCACAAAATCTGAAGACTTTAAAATTATATGGTTTAAAGGGCTAGTTTTTAGGAGTATTATCCAAATATATATGAAGTAATCTTGGTTAGAATTTGAAGCTCGTTTTAGGACATGACGTTTGTTAATTTTTACTCCCGACATTTCGAAGACTTTACAGCCTTCACGGGGTAGTAAAAATTAAACAAATTTATCGCGAAAAATCCTCAAAGTAGTTTTATTTTAATGTCGAACATTCGCGTAATACAAGAAATCACTGGGAAAACTTGGGTTAGACTATTAAGTACAGTAATTTACTCTCCAAAGCTATAACAGATCTGAAAGTAGACAACGAAAACATTTTCCCACAAAGAACTAGACGAAGCTGAATTCAAAACCACTACATTACGCAACAAAACACAAATCACAAACGTCGCGTCGCTAGACTGGAGACTCCTCAGTTTTTCAAGTTTATTTTGTTCGCTTAAAATCTGTTGAAACTGAGCGCCAGATTGTGTAAGTCCTCTGTAGACCTTTTGTTTTTCAACATCTGTACGACTAGCCTCGGTAACTTTATCATTGTCTTCTTCTTGGGTTTAAGACGCCTGTAGTTGACACGATATTAAAAAGGCATTAGTGAACGTATCTAATTATCTCTTTATAAATATAATTAGTTAAGGGTTTCGTTATAATTTGGATTATTCAGAGAATTATTAGGGTCTTGAAATTACCCGTACCGTGCATTTTGGTCTCGATCTAAAATTTGATTTGGTTTTCATTTTCAAAAATATTTTACTTTAAAATACTTTAACAAGAAAAGCATTTTATATTTGATTTTTGAATGTATTTTCTATTTAATAAAATGCAACATACAAAACTTTATATTATTGGAATTTAAAGTATCATCAATAAGTTATTGAAAAAGTGATACAATATTACGAATGTGTGGTTTTCCGTTCAGTGAATTTTTCGCTATTACCAAAAACATATAACCTTTACATATATATATATATATATTTCTTCTGTGCGTGTGTGTCACTGAACTCCTAAACGGCTGGACCGATTTTAATGATTTTTTGTGTATGTCTTCAGGTGGGTTCGAGAATGGTTTAGATTAACAATTGAATCCGGTAGGTGGCGCTGTCCTAGGGTTCTAGGATTTTATTTCCTTTTTAGGGCAGAACAACCTCTGTCGGGGCCGCTAGTATATTATAGTTTTGGAGTTACTGATCCATACCCACTTTACAGCATCGTCTATTGATATAAGAACTAATGCCAACAGGATTTTAGGCCTCACGATTTTCATGTACACTATTTATATTTATATCAATAAAGAAAACTGATAATCTGTCTTTACGAAACATTTTATTTGAAAAAATATATTTAAATAACTACGTTACTAACTTTGCATTTAGTATGTAAATAAAAACGGTGAAACTGTTCTGTATTTGCATTTGACATGTGTGTGTGTGGTGTACTTGTTTTGTGTTAGAAAGCACACCAGACTGATATGATACGGGGAGCGATTTAATAGATGATAAAAACAACCGTTCCGATGAGTGCCTTTATTGCAACTGTACTTAGGATTAATTAATACATTAACGAAAATGATATTTGCTTACGATGTAAGAGTATGTTTATGCTAATGTGCGGTAACCCGTACAACATGAAAAACACGAAGAGTTTTCGTTGTTTATTTACATAAGTTTTTGTCATGATCACTGCTAAATGCTAGTTTATTAATGAAATAAAACATTCACAATGTGTTGAATATTAGAATTCTGAGGAAATATTAAACTAAATGAGTATTTGACATTTAGTCATGTTCATAAATTGTTTGCATTTAATTTTGCGAGTTTGGTCGTTTATACTTAACTAGCATTTGCTGTCGGCTTTGTCCACGTGAAAGAGTTTCTGCGGCATAAAAGTCCCGGGATAAAAAATAACCTATGTCCTTTCCAGAGTATCGAATCACCATACCAAATTTCA
This sequence comes from Sphinx pinastri, assembly GCA_947568825.1. Classification (NCBI taxonomy): domain Eukaryota; kingdom Metazoa; phylum Arthropoda; class Insecta; order Lepidoptera; family Sphingidae; genus Sphinx; species Sphinx pinastri. Next base: position 13,568,578 of record OX387624.1, on the reverse strand, counting down.
TTGAAATACGTTCGGTACTTTTTGAGTTAATGGCATTCAGACAGACAGACGTGGCGAAGGATTTAGTTTTATAATATGTAAAGATTCATAAAACATGAATTCATTGATCTATGGAGAAAGTTTACTCAGTTATTATAAAATTATACGTTCTGGATCATCTTGCTTGTAAACCTGATCACAAGAGTAGGCGCGTACAGGCGGTAAAGAGCCTGTTTCACAACTTCTGAGTAAATGATACTCGTCATATAAATGTATAAGCCGACCAAATAAAAAAGTCAGACTTTAATTTATGCTCCTAAATAAATGGTAATAATATGAGTACTTTCTACATTAGCCGTTTAATACGATAATTGTCAAAAAAAAACCTGCATGAAACTTGTAAACTTGTCCTAAATATAATCAGCTATTGGTTAGTTTTTTCGATGTATAGATAGTTTCATGTCTCTTAAGAAAATTGCTGTATGTATGAACACTCATGTAACACTAACTTTAATGCATTTTATATTTTATTTTATCATTATTAACTCCCTCATTTATTCCAGTGCCATCCATCCAGCACTACCGTGAAGCATTGTCATTGACAAATTATTCAAATCACACACACACACACACTCACGCCTTTTATCCCCGAAGGGGTAGGCAGAGGCGCAACTAGTGCATGCATGCACCCACTTTTCGCCGTGCGTATTCCGTCCCATGATGTGATAGGGACCGAGCCTATCGCCATATCGGGCACAAATTCCAGACTTCGGGCTGATACTGAATAGAAAAACCCAATATCACTTTGCCCGACCCGGGGCTCGAACCCAAGACCTCAGCATTGCAGTCGTACCGTAATACAACCACGCCACCGAGGCAGTCTGTGAAGCATTGTCACTGACAAAAAAGGAGATTTTTCAAATCGTAGCAAAGAAATATGGTGCAACAAGCATCATCCACCATCATGCCCCCACCATCCATCCACAGCAATCTAAAAGTAGTTTTGTGTTGTACGCACGTCGCACTAAAGGTCTTAATCATTAATGTTAGACAAGGCTTTATTCAAACTAGATGCTGCTCGCAGCTTCGCCCATATGAAGAGATGAAACGTTTATCCCACTACAAAAGTTCCTAAATAAACTGCAAGATGCTTGCGCCACTTAATAAAAATATAGGTGGGCTTAGAATGTGGCAAAGAGACGCAACTTGTAAGACAATCTCGTTTAATTTTGATGTTTGTGATTGATCGAGAGGCCAACACGTCAGTCACGTGTTAGTCTCTCAACCAATCCCAATAAAACAAAACCCTTGATGAAACGGAGACGTGTCGTGTTTTTTGTCATATTCTAAGCCCACAGGTAACAATTCAAATATTTCTCACGGAAACAAATTACCGGGTTAAAAAGTAGCTTATGTTAATCTAGGGCATGGTCTATTCGTGTGCTAAATTTCATCCAAATCCATTCAGCAGTTTTTGCATTTACCTCTAACAATCATCCAAACATCGTCACAAACATCGGCATTTAAAATATTAGGAGTAAGATATTAAGACAAGAAAGGTTTTAAATAAACAAAGTATCTTTTATGTTTTGTTTACTTACATCAATAAAAAAGCTTATGAAGACATTTTACTTTCTAATATGAAACGGCAAGATCGGCCAGTAAGGTATTATGTCACGCGACCGCCTGTTTCATATAAAGTGTATGAAAAGCAAAAATATTTTTATATCGTACTAGCGGCCCCGACAGACGTTGTCCTGCCCTAAAAAGGAAATAAAATCCTAGAACCCGAGTACAGCGCCACCTACCGGATCCAATGGTTAATCTAAACCATTTTTTTAGTAATGTTACCATCGTATAAATATTGACAAATATTGACATTAATATTTATACGATACAACGTCACTAAATTGTTTTGCCTTCCCGGAACCTCTCCACTAACACTTACACTTTATGGTATGGTGTTAAAGTTCAAATTGACTTTTAAGTATTATTACGAATCGATTGTATGGGAGTATAGAAAAGTGTTGTTTTTAGACTTTTACAGGCAATTATTGAAATTTTTCTCTCCGTAAGAAACATCCTCGTACTTCAAGGAATATTCTAAAAAAAGAATTCGCGAAATCGGTTCAGCTGTTTTCGAGATTTGCGCTTAGCAACACATTCAGCGATTCAATACGATTTGTCTTAGTGCGCCGTTTTTGGTGGTGTTTTTTATTTTTAAAAAAATTTAAATGAACATTCATAATTCCTTTAGCAACATCAATATTTTTTGTTATATTTTTTCTACAAATTATCACATATGGAAAATTAGAAAGGAATCACGTCTCAGTACCATTTAAGAGCAATTCTGTTTAAGAAAGAATAAGCATATTGGAACTGCTATTACTGAAAATATTTGGAATGAATGAACGATTCCACAAAGTTAATTGAAAACAAAAGGAAACGTCAAGGTAAATATTCAATAAGAGGGAATATAAAATCTCGCGACCTTTATATCTGACAGGCCACTCGGTAAGTCCCAGATTTACGGGATTTGAATGTATTAACTTTTTGATTTGAAGACATTTCATCCCCGTTACTATAAGAACTTTAATCAAAGAAAACTTGGTGGTACGCCATCTTTAATGCAAGGTTTTATGGAAGGACCGATTTACGGAGTACAAGAGTATCTAAATAAGGAAGTGTTGTGTGTCAGAAAATAAATTTGTGATGTTAAGGATCTATTATACGTCTATATTATCTATAGCATACACACACACACGCACACTCACACACAAGCACACTGACGCCCTTTATCCCCGAAGGTGTAGGCAGAGGCGCAACTAGTGCACCCACTTTTCGCCGTGCGTATTCCGTCCCATGATGTGATAGGGGGCGAACCTATCGCCATATCGGGCACAAATTCGAGACTTCGGGGTGATACTGAGTAGAAAAACCCAATATCACTGCCCGACCCGGGGATCGAACCCGAAACCTCGGCATTGCCGTCTTACCGTAATACAATACAACTACGCCACCGAGGCGTCTATAGAATACGTAGAGACAAAATTATTTGTGATATTAAAGCATTCAGAATATAATCTTTTGTCTTACTTTTTCTATCATAATATCACTCAGAAAACCGCGGCCATGGCTACACCAGCTATTTAAACTTATTTTTTTTATCACAATTTAGTCGAAGTGGTCCTTTAAGAATCCCAGATGTTACAGTTTTATTAATATTTCTTTTGGTGTTAATGTGATCTACATTATTCAATTAGACGGATTCTACATTATAAATCTGAGAAATCGATTTGTCCTAAAAACGTTCCCAAATGTAATTTCACTTGACAATCAAATTATATGAAGAGGAAAATTAAGGGATCATGTCTGAAAGGAAACGTCTTTGTAAATTCAAATGTATTGATTTGGAAATTAGAACGTTTTTATCATGAATATGCTTATTGATTCAAAAATATGCTGACTTAATTAATTTGCCTAATGAAAGGCGAGGAGAAACATTTCAGGTGATCAATCTTCAAAGATATTTATTTATGTATAAATAAGCAAACGAACAAAAAAATCATCACATAATTGTGGAGTCCTAACAGAATCGTGGGAGTGTCGCTGACCTTTTAAGATCATCATGACGATCCAGGAGAGTTGATACATAAATGAGCAAGCAAAAGTAGATATGCACACACTATGAGCTATATACCCAGTAGAAGTACCACTAGATATGACTAAAGCATATGATAAAGTATCTCATACCATTCTACTTGACAAACTAAACGGCATTGGCATCCGCGGTACGGTATTAAAATTGATGACGTCTTACACAATAGACAACAGTACGTCCAAATGAATGTATTTGACAATAATACGGGGAGAATGCAATCCGTCCAATCACAAACAATAACAACAAACCATTCCACCCCAAAAGGTAGTGTACTAGGATGTATATTGTTCCTTATATATATAAATGACCTTCCCAAGACAACACAAGTAAAGTGTGTTCTCTTTGCAGACGATATATCACTCCTCTTCAAATGTCCTAATTATGTAGACTGTTCTGATTTAATTAAAAAAAACCTTTTATATGTACAAAAAATGGCTCGAAGACCACAATCTTGAAATGAATATCAAGAAAACAAACCTAATTACTTTTAAACCATATCAGACAAAACCATAACATAACAGTCAAAGTGGTCCTGGAGGGCTGGACAGTGCCCAATTTCTAGTGGGTAAATGGAGTCCCAGGGTGTGGCAAAACAACTTGGGTAGTCAAAAACTTCAATGCGGAGACTGACATTATAGAAACAACCACAGTCGAAGCGGCCAAGGAGCTAAAAGGAAAGCTAGCGCTCCGTATAGGCAACCAGGCCAACTACAAGGTGCGTACTATGGCCTCAATACTAGCGAATGGTTTCAGGGAGTCCAGCAAATGCAGCAGACTCATTGTCGATGAGGCTCTCATGAACCATTTTGGGGCTATAATAATGGCAACTCGCCTGTCGGGAGCAAACGATGTCATCCTCATTGGGGATATAAATCAACTACCCTACATAGATCGCAACAACCTCTTCGAGATGAAATACACAAGGCCAAACTCCGTAACATCAATCACACAGGAGTTGCTATGCACACATCGCAAATCATTGGATGTAGCATATGTCCTCAGTGAGGTGTACACCGGTATTTATTCATCAAATACATGTGTGCACTCCATTGGACTTAAACGATTTTCAGAAATGCAAATACCCACAAATCAAGCCAATACCCTCTTCTAACCACACACACAGGAAGAAAAGGAGTCCCTACATGGCCAGGGATACGGCAATGGTGAAGGGTCTTGTATTCTGACAATCCACGAGTCCCAAGGACTAACTTATCCCACGGTAGTCATACTCCAAAGTAAAAATAGAAGGCTGAAAATCCACAACAGCATTTCTCATGCGGTAGTGGCACTGTCGCGCCATACTGAGAGTTGTGTTTACTATACCGACGACAGTGACGACGCCATTGGACGTTTCGCAAAACGAGCGCTTGGAGCGACTAAAAAAACGGTCATCGAGTATAATTTCAAAATGGCCATCCACAGCTAACTATAGAGAACACAAATTTCTATCAGACGCACTCAGCAAAATATGAAAAAAACCAAAAGACATAAATAACACATAGAATCCTTCTTATCACTCCATTCCCTAATCCAAATCACACTTAGAGTAGTTCAATGAAAAAAAAAAATTAAATAAAAATAAAAAAAAAAAAATATGTATTTAGAAACATAAGACATAGTATAAGACGTAAATGTAAATGCAGTGCGGTACATTAAAAGAAAAACTAAAAATATATAAGATAATAATAAAAAAATATAAAGGAATAGTTATAAGGACTAAAACACTTACATATATTACGACAAGAAATAAAAATGATTATAATAAAAAAAAGAAAAAAGAACATTAACAAAAAAAAGTTATTAACAACGCTAGTACCGCACTATGCATTAGTGAGTAACAATACTTAAGACATACTAAAACAACATAATATATGTAATAAAACAATAAAATTATGTATGTAACACCTTCACTGTAATACTACAGTTATGCTGCTTAAGCAAATTTATATATAACATTTATCTTCCAAAATATGAAATTTTCTTTTTAAGGTATGGACCTCGAGTTCGTAGTGTGTAAATAATTAATTCAAAAAAAAAAAAAACCATGTCAGAAACAAGTGTTAAATTTGGATTCCGTTACAAAATACCTAAATATTAAAGAGGTAACAATTGTTAAACTACTGGGCCTGATAGATACCCATTTAAATTGGAAAAACCATGTAGCCAACGTTAAAACTAAATTATCTAAATTTACGTACGCCTTGTGTGTGGTGAAATGCAACACGCACACTGATTGCGCGCTTACAGCTTATTACGCCAAGCGTATGCTTGGCTTCGATATGGAGTGATCCTGTGGGGACATAGTACAGATGCACACGATATATTTATATTGCACAAAAAATGTCTACGTATTCTTTTTAACATTTCACAATTAGATAGCTGCCGACCATACTTTAAAAATCATAACATACTTACTCTCCCCTGCATTTACATCTACGAAATAGCTCTGTTTGTAAGAAAACACCCCTCATATTTTGAATTTAATAAAAATGAAAGGCGAAAACATAATTTATTTATTTATTTATTTATTAGGTTTTCCAGCAGACTTAACACTACGATTACAATAAATTAAAAAATATTTTAACTTATAGCTATAATGTAAGCCCAAGTTAGGAAAACTCAACATGTATATAATTTAAAGTTAATTTCAAGCGCAGTGAATTAAACAAACAATATCGTGATATAATTTGGAGGCGTTCACGCAATAAGTTAATATGCCAGACTGTATTAGTCTTGTAGAAAAGTTTCAAACATTTATTGAAAGAACTTTGCTCGATCTGTAACTAAGAATAGGTATAATTTCCAACACATATATAACTAATCTTTACGTTTTATTTTTAAACTTAAACATTAAATTTTTGAAGCTAAGCAACGAGCAATTTAGCAAGTCAACCTGCACAGATTTATACAATATGTTGTGTTCTCGGCTGATTCTTGCAATTAAACTGTGAGACCCAACATTTGTTCTAGATCTCTTAGTAGTAAATGGACAAAAATTAACTATTCTAGCACCTATAATTTTACCTGAGCCAAAAATTACCATGTACAACAATAGGCCATATTACAGAGGGGCACACATTTATAATAATGTTCCAGAGATAAGAACAGAAAATAAAAGGAATGTATTAAAAAAAAAAATTTACGTCAAAAAAATTACTACAGCTTATAATAATAATATGAATATATAAACGGTTAAAGTTAGGTAATTATACAATTTTTAGTTCTTTTCAATTAATTCTATTAACAATAATGAATTTATAGTTTTATACGTATATTTAATTTTAAGTTTCTTATTTAATTTTTCATTATAAAAAAAAAGTACATTTAATTTTAAAATATTACAAAAAAAACATCATCTTAATAATTCATGATCGTCACTAAAACTAAAAATAGATCTGCTTCTTTTCTTATTGTTACTTATTTTTGTTTCATTTTGTACTATTTCTTTTTTGAATTAGCAATAATAACAATAGTAAGATTAACGGCCATATTACGCTACCGAACAAAATAACCGGGCTTTGATAGCACATAATATAATTTCAAACTGCTTTGTCTTAAATCTTCTCACCTCATTTGCAAGCCTGTGCGTAATGGCTGCCTATTTATCTAAATTATTTTCCCGTATAGAATTATGATCTAAATTATTTTAGACGGAATCGTTAAGTTGTTTTTGTTTAAGATATTGTGTCTTGGAAATTATGTTGGTAATACGATTTGTTTTGTTAATATTTTCTAACAATATCCTGAAATCTCTTCATTGGTTTTTTATGGCATTTTTTATTGAGCCAAAAGGTAAACATCCAGTGACTGTCAGTTGCATTTTAGTGCTTCTAGGCAACAAGTTTACAACAGCTGTAGGGCAACATCTTGAACTGTTTTTAACTTTTACCAACCAACGTAGGGAATATGACGCAGCAAGACAAAAAATGAGTCAAAATATAAGGAGTATATAAGACTAACAGCCTTCTCAGATCATTAAGATTACAACTTTGATGATGTATGTATATTTTAAGGTAAGTATATACTGAATGACTAAGTTCCGAATACTCATTTAGGACGCAAACCCAAATCATCGATACGATCAGATACTTATACTCAATTCTCGACTCTAGTGACCCTATACATAATTCCAGAACATTGATGTATAAAAAAAACCCGTGAACGCAAATGTCAATTCAATACGCTTAAACATTACAAAACGTAAATACCGAAACACATAAGGTGTATAATTGGTTGAACGCCCTTCATCAAGTCCGATCAACGGTCACGTACGACCGCTCTCAATAACTAAGCAATCAATTCGTATTAATTTTGTATAATTTGTGGTTTACTTAGGGTTCATATTGTCTGCTTTGAAATTCAGTTAAAGGAGCTGATAATGATAAAAAAGTTATTCGATTTAGTATGTTTTTAATACCGCCGAAAAAGTTTATACGAATTAAGAATTTGTAAGTTTTCTTTGCATACTGATCATTTTCTTTAATCGTTGGTTTATTGACTTTTATTTCCTTGAACAGTTTAAGACATTCGATCCATAATACTTTTATTTCTACACTAACTTTATAAAGTTAAGCTATCGCTTTTAAACTCAATAAACATTGTTGAACATTGTTCTGATTTTCTAAATTCTTTATTTAAAATTACGTATAATATTATCCCTGAGTGTCTACGCTGTTTTTATTTGTGAAACGGACGTCTACTCAAGTGAAGCTATGAGCATGCCCTGGCAAAATAATATTTAGCTAATTTTACTTGGCCAGAGTGAGTGGGGCCTTTACAATCCCGTGATTTGTTTACCGGTCACGTCACCCGGAACGCGGCTTCGACGCGACCTGATTTTAGCCCTTTAACCTCACGCCTTCAAACTCACCTATTGGCAATTTTAAGCCGCTTAATAACATAGTGAATAACATAGTAATTGGTAACTAAGTTGATTATATCGGTGCGCAAGTATTTCGGTCAATTTTCAAATGAGAACTGTGGTTTGTAAGTAACAAGAATTTCTAGTTGGGTTGAGATCTCTTTACTAGAATGAAAATCATTGTCAATTGCACTAAAGATTTTAATTAAAATGTTATTGCTTACCTGGTGATTGAATATTCGTGTTATATTATCAAACAAGAAACAATAATACCCATCAGACAAGAACAACGGACACAGGAATTCGGAGCTAAAACATCTTCAACAGAAATCAACACTCATTTTTTTCCAAGAATAAAAAGATGGAAAATTATGCGCTACCTTTTAGATCACTGTTGACTTAACTACACGATTGAATTTTTTCCTCAAAGACCGAACCTCAATATTTGGCTTATTTCTCATTACTCGGACTTATAAAAATATTCTTTCGTATAAAACCGTTATCTGCAAAATTCCGCGAGATCAAAAGAATGTTTGTGTAAACTTGTTCTTTGTTCTTGATGTAGAATGTAGATGGTGCTGCCCTCGTACAGTCCTTGTTGGAATTTGGGAATGAACAGCTGTATAAAACTAGCAATAAAACACAACACGAATGCAGTTCAATTTTTTGATACTTATTTGCAATTTGAATGTCCGCAGGTTCAAAACGCAAGGGGACGCAGCTCAGACTTTTCTTAAAAAAAGTTATGTGTATATTCTTTGTGAATTATCGCTCGCTATAACGGTGAAGGAAAATATCGTGAGGAAACCTGCATATCTGAGAAGTTATCTGAATTTCGAAGGTATGTGAAGTCTGCTCACCCGCACTAGGCCAGCGTGGTGGACTAAGGCCTAATCTCTCTCAGTTGTAGAGGAGGCCCGTGCTCAGCAGTGGGCAGTATTTAATACAAGGCTGGTAGGGGGGATTAAAATCGATAAAACAAATAAGAAAAAAATGTAAAGTCTCCATAAACGTTTTGTGTTTATAAAGGAAAAAATAAAAGCACGGATTATCATTTAAACAAAAACACTGTAAATAATAGAAACATGATATTAAAAAACCGCTGAAATAAAACGAAACGTTTAGCTAGTCAATAAAAATAATAATCATATTTCTTTTGTTCAATGAAAGAAAAGCAACCTACGGTAAGGTGCAATGTTCCGAAGCAATTAAGTATGGGGGCCGATAAAGTAGGGTTCCCAACCTCAAATTGCAAAAACTAGGATTTGAAGTTGAAAACACCAGGACAAAAACAGGACGCAATACATTAGCAATAGTAAAATTAATATCTAGTGAAAATAGGTTAAACGAAATGAAATTTTAAAATACATCTTTATCAGGGCGATTTAAAAATTCAAGACGCTGCATAGAAACTACACAGGTCATCCCAGGACACAAAACACAAGGACTACATAAACCAGGCCATGGCCGGGGAAAACAGGCCAGTTGGCAACCCTACGATAAAGGGATATACCCGTTCCGTTCGCGTGCCATCTACGTATTCCATTTATGTTAATTAAATTATTACAAAAGATCCCTTTTGCGGATAATTCCAATTTGAGTTTTGAATTTGCTTGAACATTATGGCAAATTTATTCTGTTAATGTTGCTGCATTAAATTCCACATAAATTCATGAATAAGTTAAATTTGCTATCAATTTGCTTAAATATGTTATAACACCAATATAATTGCTTCATAAGGTTCCATAGACGTGTTTATGCTTTGTGGGAGTAGAAAGACACATCGAAAGGAAGGCTTACTTCACAAGTACCTATTCCAGTTTTTTTATCTACAATGAATCAGGACAGACTATAGTCATATTAAGAAACCGAATGGACGGTCCCGTCCGGACGGTTCCGAACAAACTTCATAAATACGTATATCAAAAAAGCATCTAGACCCGAGTATTTGACATAAATTTCAACTTGAGACCTCTACGCGTTCGTGAAAAAAAGGTCTTGACAGACAGACAGCCCGACAACAAAGTGATCCTATAAGGGTTCCTTTCGAGGTTCGGAACCCTAAAAATATCACATAAAATAATAATCAATAACAAAAGGAAATACAGATAAAGAAATCGACCATTCTGTAATTTATATCGAAGAAAATCGCGAACCTCAAGCGCCCCAATTGCCTGAAACGATGATCGATCTTAGTTTTTGAGAATTGCCTGCCCATCGTTAGTGTCGACGATGTCTCCAGTTTTAAAACTTCAATATTTTATTTTACGAGTTCTATTGTCCATGGAACAGTCCCCAGAGCCAGCTAACAAATCGACACCTATCTTAGTGTTCCCGACAGGTCTTTCTTTATTTTGCGTCTTAGAAATTCATTTCAGTGTAAGTTTTATTTTCAAAAAGGAACGGTGGATTTGTCTCCTCTGCCATTACGTATTTAATGGCGACCCCATTGAAGTTTGTGTGAAGATAAAATATTTTTTATAAATGGTTTGAATAGTTTTTTTTTCGTTTATATGCCAGTTACAAACTATAAAGGCAATATAAAAGAAACTATTGTAAAAGAAACGTACATGTACTTTGTACATAAGTTATAAGGTCAATAATACATCGTAAAACCAACATTTCAGTGGGCTTAGAATGTGACAAAAAAACGCATCTCGTAAGACACTGTCGTTTAATTTTGATGTTTGTGATTGATTGAGAGACCAATACGTCAGTCACGTGTTCGTCTCTCAACCAATCCCAATAAAATGAAAAGGAGTCGTGTCGTGTTTTTAGCCACATTCTACGCCCACAGGTAAGTTGCTAACTGCCAATTTGCATTTACATGCACTGTCAGTTTCGTGACATTTCCCAGTTTCTACATTATCATGATTTTATACTCTATCAAAAAACTATGGAACCAATTGCCGCCAGCAGCATTTCCGCCCAGATACGACCTGGCGACCTTCAAAAAAAGAGCGTATTCCCACCTAAAAGGCCGGCAACGCATTTCTATGCCCCCTGGTATTGCAGATGTTCATGGGCGGCAGTGGTCACTTACCATCAGGTGAACCGTATGCACGTTTGCCCCCTATATTAAAAAAGAACTATATATAAAGAACGTTTTGTATAGTTCAACTTTTTGTAACATATTTAGGAAATGAGTAAATTAAACGTCAACAAACATTTATATACTTTTCAATTATCTGTTGTTTTCTTTGAAATTGGCAGATCTGAATAAAAGGTTCATTTGAAAAGAAGGCCGTTATTTGTTTACATTTTGTCCTGTTCTGTATATATGAAGTGATACTTATGTAGCAATACTTCAATATAGCGAACAGCACTCTAGAGAATTTAAAATATGTGTTAGAACGTTAGAACAAAACATTCTTCGCTTTTAAAATAAGAATGTTGATATTCTGAATAATAGTATTCCAAATCTAAATAGTAAGTATTGCTTGAGATGCTTGCAAAGTTTTATGTGTATAGGAGTAATAAAGGCGAATTATCTTGGACATCAATATGACATAAACCTTACTAGGCCATATATCGTATTGTAAACAGCACTTTGTACCGCAATTAAAACATCTAACCCACTTCTATCATACGCACAATAGAGAAAGCCATTATAATAATAACCCTTTTAGTGGGTAACAGTAATCTTGTATGTTTGTTCTCGTTTATATGGGTCGTTATGACCCGAAAGTAATACTCTCAGGTATATTAGAGATGGAAAGGCTTGGGAGCGATTTTCATTGTGATATTAAAGGTGTGAAATTGTTATACTAGATTGCGTCTATTATGTTATCTATTGATAGCATTTGTTGTGTTCATGGTTAATAATAAAAATTGAGGTACTATGACATTGTTGGAAAAAATATTTATTATATCATTTTGACAGATCGTGTTGCTGACGGAGTTTCTTGCGCCGCTTCTTTTTCGGAAGCGGTGGTAGATTCATGACGATTCAAAAGAGCTTGTACAAGACTATTGGAATAAAGAAAATTTTGAGTTTGAGTTTGAGTTATATTTTCCTACACAAATAAATCTTAATAAATCCTAATCTAAGCCATATCATCATCATGTCATACCAGCCCTGTAATATATTACAGCCCACTGCTGAGCACGTGTCTCCTCTACAACTGAGAGGGTTTGGGCCTTAGTCCACCACGCTGGCCTAGTGCGGGTTTGCAGACTTCACATACCTTCGAAATTCTTATAAAAGTTTGGAGAATACAGGTTTCCTCACGATGTTTTTCTTTCACCGTTAAAGCAAGTGGGTTCAGAGAGGGTTTAGGTGGACTAAAATCTAAACCCTCTCAGTAGTAGAAGAGGCCCATGCTCAGCAGTGGGCAGTATGTAATACAGGGCTGGTATTATTATAATTTTATTAACCAGCGAGGCCCCATTTTCGTCGGTCGCTAGAACTTTGCTAGCTTATTGGATGTACACCCGATCCCGGAAAACGACTCGTAAGAATGAGCGATGAGGGCGGATTTTTAAGTTTACCGTGGTTGCTCATTGTCAGGTAAACTAAAAAATATATTAAAGTTGATACACGTAAAACCTTAGATCATCTAGAATGGACACGCCGCGCCATGGGCTTAGTGTCTCGAAGACAAAATTCTGTCACATTCCATGTAACTTTTTTTTTTTGTTATGGCATTGAATGACGAGACGAGCATGCCGTTCGCCTGATGGTAAGCGATACGACCACCCATAAGTACTATAATACATATAAAGTGCAATACCTACTCTTCGGTTTTGTGTCTTTATGAAGGCACATTAAATAAACCTTAAACACTTGTCTGTTTTACGTATATTACAATCGTTTATATAAATGTGTGCATGAGCCTTTGCTATTATATTTTGGTAGAAAGGAAAGATCATACACGCCGCGACCTTTTTACACAACTTATAGCACTCTCCTTAAGGGCGCATTTACAAATTTCCGTAGTTTTGAGGTACCATTTATTGAATCAGGAGTTACGCTTATGAGGAGATCTTGGTATATAAATAAAGATTAAACATTCCTCTTTGCTTATAGCATATGGAAATTGTATGCTTCCATACAACATTATCACGTAAATACGTTTATTCTGGAGCAATAATCGCTGAAAATGACGAAAAATAGGGTCGGAATCGGAACCATTATACCTTAAACTAACGAATATTTTAATATAAAACCGAAACAATATGATGGCTTATATAGTCTTCTCGCTTTATGACTAATTATTTTCAAGTCAAATTAAATACTTTTCCAGTAAAGAGAAAAAATATAACCTGAATTGAATTTCTTCATACATTTTCCAATTTCGGGCTGTCATTCCGCGCTGAGACGCGGCCGAGGAAGCACGGGTGTACAACTTTTTTTCAAAAAATAAATACGTAATAAATTGATCGCGATGTCATTATACTACGAATAAAATAGTTGATACTATTTCAAATTATTAGTTTTCAAAAAGCAAGTATGAAAATTTAATATTACAATAAGTCAATACAAATTTGATTTAATTAATGAAACATTCATTAATTTTAATGCAAGTATTTAAATTTTATTATTAAAATGGCATAGTATTTTTATATTTACAAAATCGACAAGTTTTGCAGTATATGGTATTTACTATTTATAATTTTTAGTATCGGTGATTATTTTTTTTTAAATTTTACTAGGTTAAGTTCGCGTTTTTGCCCGCGTTCAAAGCCTTTCCCGGTACAAAAATATCTAAACACTCAATACTACAGTACTACAGTACTACAGTTCAGCCACAACTACTCACTAGGCATGGCTGCTTCGGTGAGTAGCTGTGTCGTATCGTAGGTACCGAGGTGTCGGCTGTGTGTGCCATTGTGACAGTTGCCCGCTGGATACGGCTTAATATACGTTTGAGTTTTGCCCAGCCTGGAATGAGGAGCGCAGCGCTCTCAAAGCAGTCGTCAGAGGCGGCCTCTCGTTGCCGGCCGTGGTCGCTCCCATGGTCGGCAGTCAGGAGGTCTGGCGTTTGTTGGCTCACTTCTGCGAGATAGTCCTCTCTTAGAAGGAGAGTGCTGAGAGAGTTCTGGAACGCGAGGATTCCTCCCGCCGTCAGAGGAGACGTAGGAGACGCCGGGTGGACGACTGACCGGCGTCTCCCACCCTGTGGATTGAAGGTGTTTGGAGAATTCCACCACGGTATCCCCTGCCTGTCGTAAAAGGCAACTAACAGTGGCCACCCGGGCGTCGCGGGCGGGTGCCGTCTCTAGCTTTGTCTTTTTAGCACATTGTTGCGACCCCCCTGATGGACAGCAGTGTGGCAGGTAGGCCTCACGCTGCCGTTGACGCCGAGAGCGCCGAGATGCACGGGGGCTCCTGAGCCTATATCTCACTTGCTTTAGATGGATGATCTCAAGTTGTTTGCATCAAAACAAACAGAATTGATTGAGTCGTTAAAAATTACTGAAAGATGTAGCAAATAACTCAACATGGAGTTTTGTGTAGATAAATGTGCGGCTATCCATATGAAGCGAGTAGAGGTCGTGGTCTCTGGTGACATACAAGTCTTAGAGACTGTAAGACTTAGATCCCTTTCTGAGACGGTAACTTACAAATATCTGGGTATGCCTGAGGCACTGAGGATTATGAGTGCCGACGTAAAACAATCGCTGAATGACCGTTTCTTCGGCCGCCTGGCAAAAGTATTTAACAGTTTTTTGTCAGGTGGTAACAAGATTTGTGCTTTCAACGGTTGGGTTATGCCTGTACTCATGTACTCTTTTGGTATACTCAGACTCAGACTGAATTGGACGCCCTAGATCGAAAGTTCCGGACCCTACTGACTGCATATCGTATGCATCACCCACGGTGGTCAGTGATGAGGTTGTACATCCCGCGAAGATGCGGGGCTGAGGCTTACTTAATGGACTTGCATAACCGCGAGGTATGCAATCTCAGGAATTATTTCCTCCACAGCGAAGTAGGCATGTATAAGATTTTAGTCATGGTGGATAAGGGATTTATCCCACTTTCCTTGGCGAATGAGAACTGGCGAAAACCTATGGCGATGGGCATTAGGGAACGCGATGTGATTTGGAAGATCAAAGAACTATACGGTCGGTTCTATCGGGGCCTTGTCGTTTCTGCTCATGGGTTCATACCAGAGTCTCGACCAACACCTGCTGAAGCTGTCAATTGGTAGTTGGGTCAAGAGCCAGATGCAGAAAGTAGTACTTCTGGACACCGCAATGTCAATGTCTTTTTCTATCGCCAAGCAGCAGTGTGCATGCACTGTAGTATTTCGGTTTGAAGGACATTGTAACCAGTCTAACTACTGGACATAATGAGAGTTAACATCTTATGTATCAGGATGACGAGCGCAGTGAAATGCCACACAGTATTTTGTAACTCAACGTGCTGGATGGTGTTGCTACTGTTTATGGGTGGTCGTATCGCATACCACACGCATTGTGAGGAGATTCCTCACTTTGTATCCCTGACTATCGGTAGCTTGGGTCTTGAGCCTCGCCATCGGAGGGTGATACACTTTTTTATATTTTTATATGTATAACCTAATTTTTTTTTTTATATATTAAAATGGTGGTAGGTCTCTCATTATGTAAGAGGCCGTCAGTGTGGGTACCACCGCAATGTCTATTTCTACCGCCAAGCAACAGTGTGCATGCACTGTTGTGTTTCGGTTTGAAGGACATTGTAGCCAGTATAACTACTGGACATAATGAGACTTAACATCTTATGTCTCAGGATGACGAGCGCAGTGGAATTCAACACAGTACTTTGTAAGTCAAGGTGCTGGATGGTGTTGCTACTGTTTATGGGTGGTCGTATCGCTTACCATCAGGCGAACGGCATGCTCGTATCGTCATTCAATGCAATAAAAAAAAATGTCTATTACATGATGATAATATAATAATTATTATTATTAAACATAATTGTAAACATTCGACAATTCCAAAAAAATAAATATGGATGAGTAAAATAATAACTTCAAGTATTAAGATTAGCTCGTTCAAATGGAAAATCTAGTTTAAATCGGTTTCGATGTGTGCGCGTGTAGCAAAGCGCGTTCTTGTCATTCAAATATCTAAAATCGAAGATGTCAAAAATGTAATAGCGTCCTTAAATTGCGTGTTATTAAAACAACTGACTACATGATTACTAAAGAAACATTTCAATTTACAGCACTTCTGAAGCTTCATAATGTCATTTGTAACCATTGATATATAATAAATAAAAAGTAAAAAAATATTTAAAAAAAAAAACAAGCTTTTATTTAAATGATCTAAAAAGAAAAAAATACGTGTGGCACTCGGAGACTGCCGCGGTAAAGCTATTGCATAGCATTTTTTATCACAAATTTTGATTGAAGAAACACAAATTCGATCTTACGCTTACCACATAAAGTAGATTTTTAAACGCGAGCAACGCACGTTTATTCTTGTTATTGATAAATGTCAGAAATGCAATGGTCATCACAACCAAAGTAGAATAAATCAAAATTTGAAAAAAGAATGTTACGTTCGATTCTTTTGTACTCGTGCCGTGCCAACGCTGGGGAAATAGCTTCTACGCAATGTATTTAAGGTTCATATTAGATTAGTAAGAAATGGTTTTAATGACTTTAATAAATAAAATAAATAAAAATATACTCGTTTCAAGAATTATAGCTTCTACGCATTGTATTTAAGGTTCATATTAGTAAGATAAAAAAGATGTCAGGTTATTTTCGTTACGGAATTTCTGGATTCGGTCTCGACGCTCAAGGCCCGCGATAGAAGCTATGCAATAGCTTAAAAACTAAACTTTATATTGAATCAAACATGGTTTAATACTATGTAGAGATAAAAGCTTTTCACGAGATTTACTTTTATCAAGTTACAATTATTGTATTATCTACACAAGTTAATCTCGCAACAAGCTTTTATCTCTACATAGTATTAAACAAAGTTTGAATCAATTTAAAGTTAAGTTTTTTCTTTTTAGATCATTTAAATAAAAGCTTGTTTTTTATTTTATTTATTTATTTTTTACTTGTTAGTTATTTTTCGAGTTATTCTTAGCAAGCCCTTTCATTTGATATTTATATTATAGGAGTGCGTAAAAAATCAGTAGTCCGCTATCTCGGGTCGTCGGCCATCTTGGATTTAGAGAGGTCATTTTATTTATTGTATTCTTCTCAGCAAACCTTTCCATTTGATACTCATATTATGGACGTGCACAAAAGATAACGAGTCCATCATCTTGGGCCGTCCGCCATATTGGATTCAGAATGACGTCACTTAGCTAACAATGCATTGTCACCCAAACTTGTGCCCAAACCAAATGTGTATACAAAATTTCAACACCATCGGTTGAGGGTAACTGCTTCTAAATTGACTTGCAAGATTCCACCCGAACAAAACACTGCTGAGCACGGGCCTCCTCTACTACTGAGAGGGTTTAGGCCTTAGTCCATCACGCTGGCCTAGTGCGGGTTGGCAGACTTCACATACCTTCGAAATTAAGAGAACCTCTCAGGTATGCGGGTTTCCTCACGATGTTTTCCTTCACCGTTAAAGTGAGCGATAATTCACAAAGTCACACTTTGTGAACATACGTACATTACAAGTTAAATAAAAGCTTCTATAAATAAAGTATCAATGTCTGTAACATGTTTTATTTTAGTTTTGCCAATTCGCGTGCAATTATATAATGCTGCTGTCTATGCATCTTCGAATAGAGCTTCGTCTGAGCCGAGTATAGTTTAGTTTCACCAAGGCCTAGCTCGACTGGGGGATATATTTAGACTTGTGGTTTTGTTATTTACGAACTTCAGAACTTACTCTTTGGATGTTATCTATAGTGTGTTTACTTAATCCTTACATGTAATAAAATAAAGTCCGCTGCCGCGTCTGTCTATCTGAACATTACTGGTGGTAGGTCTCTCATTATGTAAGAGGCCGTCTGGGTGGGTACCACCGCAATGTCTATTTCTACCGCCAAGTAACAGTGTGCATGCACTGTTGTGTTTCGGTTTGCAGGACATTGTAGCCAGTATAACTACTGGACATAATGAGACTTAACATCTTATGTCTCAGGATGACGAGCGCAGTGGAATGCCACACAGTTCTTTGTAAGTCAAGGTGCTGGATGGTGTTGCTACTGTATATGGGTGGTCGTATCGCTTACCATCAGGCGAACGGCATGCTCGTCTCCTCATTCAATGTTATATAAAAAAAAACATTATAAACTCAAAAAATTCTAAACAGATTTCGATGAAATTTGATATGCAGATAGGTTGGGACCCTAGAAAGGACACGGGTTACTTTATCCTGGGACAATATACAGCGGGACATTTATCCTGTAAAAACGAGTACACGCGGGCGGAGCCGTGAACAAAAGCAAATAATTAATAAACGATCTTATGGGATGGACATATAAGAATGAAATTTGGTCGCTACGACTTTATAATAATTCCTTTTCTAAGTGTATTTTAAGGATCAATTTATAGATAACTATCGTAATTATTTATTCAATTCAGTTGTCCAGATATTGGTTACCCGGAATCGGAGTCGAAGTCAGAATTCACGGTTTTTGTTACTCATAGCCCAGTATTGCCATTACATTTGAAATTGATACCAAGTTGTTTCAAAACATACATAGATCGAAAATCAAACCGATGAAGTGGGCGTTTCCAATTGACCTTTTCACATACAATGAACAAATGTCCCACACTCAACCCTTAAGTAATACACGCAGCTATATAAAAGAGTACTTCGTCTATTGTGACCGGCTTTTAACAAATAACCCGTTATTCCCAAAGGGGTCTGTTAGACCCGAATCGTTCGTGATATCTTACTTAGATGTTTGTACAAAGCGTTAATTAAACGAAAAGCTTGTCAGAATAAATTTTACGATGAACGGACTCAGTTTTAAATTTAAAATGGACGTGGGTTTTGAGTATAAATCTACTTATGGAATATATTTTAATGTTTACTGACATTGTTATTTACGAGTGTTGCAGCCTGATTTATGTGACCACGTGAGTGACGCGGGCTCGAATTCTGTAGGGGATGGATATAATACAGTAAAATATTTTTTGTTAAAAAAATATTAATATTGTCCTTCATTTCATGGAAATTACCCATACGACGTACACTCTATATATTGTTATGTTTCTACTCCTATGTAAGATTATTAATTTGTTCCTTGGCATCTTTAGCAAGAAGTTTAAGAAATAGGACGCAAATTAAAAATATCATAAACACAGAATTTGTTCTAGATTGTTGTTGTTATGTCTTTCTTTCCAACCAAAATAACTCAATATTAGGTACAATTCTTATAGACGCCACAAGTGACACACATACTGAGTAGATATATTCAATCGTTACGCGGTCAATATTGATTAATTACATTATTCAACAGTAGTGGACCGGAGTGTAACTTGGAATCAATTTGCTGGCAGTGTTTGCGCTGCCGCAGCCCAGACAAGGGTCTGACGTGTTTGACATGACGGACAATCGACATCAAGTGTACATACACCACCAGATATCGATTGACAAGGAAATTAGGGATGTGTAAAATTGTCGTCTTTGCCTGTCGTATTAGATTTATGTGAAATTGTAATACTTGTGTAAACTGTAGTTGGTATAGGGAGCGTGCACGAACTATAGGGGGCAGCACAAAATCGACACAAGAGGCACAGGTGGATAAAAAAAGAAACTAGAACTAGAACAATAATTTGTTTATATATTCTTTTAATATGACAAAAATGATAAAACATGTGTTCTGGCCGAATGTTATTGATACCCAGCGTTCCCAGAATATCCTTTTTTTTAGATGGGAGCTAGTTATTTAAGCAAAATTAGGAGGTTATGTTCCCTTAATTACAGATTTTTTTGTATTGAATATTATCTTCAAAACATACTTATTTTTATAAATTACTTAACGAAACATTTCTAAATGCTTTTCTCGATTTTAAAATTTTTGTTATTTTTCATCCTTTTCATGAGTATTGTATGTCAATGCCAAGTATCGATGGGCTGAAAATGAGTCAGATTGCGCCACTAGATGGCAGTGCTTACGACGTGCACGTTCCCTATACTTCTACTAAAGGGATATTGCGTAAAGTTGTCTTCTTTGCCTGGTAATTTTACTGCTTTGAATTTCGAAATTCGCAGTTTCCGTTTTTTTAAATGCATTAAACCAATCGTCGCAATTATAATATGCGCGATTTTTCATTCTGGATGAAACATACAAAACAATTTATAAATAGTTTGTTCGCATTATCATCATCATCATCATCAGCCACACGACGTCCACTGCTGAACATAGGCCTCCCCTAAAGTAATACTCGTTTCAATTTCAACAAAAATATTATAAGCTACTTCAGCAAACAATAGCTTGTGCCCATTCATTGACTGTCGTAGGCTTGAAGTCAAAATGGTGGACCACGTCAGAGTCTAAAATCTAGGTCCTTTTGTAGCGCAGTGAACGCTGGCCGCTGCCAAATGCCAGTTAAGACAGAAATGCTTTGAGATTTGAATTCTCAGATCCCTAGACTACGTTCACCAGTAGGAATTGACATTGTGTGTTCTGATTCAATGCTCTGCATAATGTACACTGTACCTACAGACTTCGTATACAATAGTTACAGTACATTATATACTGCAATAGAATACTGACACTGTATCTCGTTAATATTTGTTATGGTTTATGTTTTATTAAAGATTGGGCAATCTTAGCTGGCCGGTATGACAAATAAAATTTTTCGCGACGCGATAACTTTGTGAGAACGTCTACCCAAAAATTTAAACCATAGCACTATATTTAGTTATTTTATTTTCAGTACACACTCATAATTATTTATTTGTGATGACTAATAACCAATTTAAAATTTATGAAAGGATAATCGTGAAGTTTTATCTGAAAATCAAAATAAACTACTAAAAATAACTAACTACTGTAATAAAAAACTCCTTATTGTAATGTGTAAGATTTAATAATAATATATCTGTATTTACATACGATAACAAACTCCTTGAATAAAAAATCGATTGCATTCAAGAATCGGTTATTTAGAGCAACCGATTTTTTGTTTTCTTCTCTACACATAGTATTCCGTGAAGTGTCAATAAATTGTCATACCGGCCAGCTTACTTTGTCCTAACTATAGTGGATTTTTTACGCATAATAATTTGAACTATACTTTGGCGTGTTAACAAAGTGACATCTATATCTTTTTTAAAAGATAAAATTATCCTAAATGCAGGGTCAATTGATTTGAATGCCACTTAAAATACAGTTTTTTTTTATAGTTAGATCTTATCCACAGTAGTTAATTCAAAATAATATTAACGTAGAGAAACATTGTGCAGAATCAACATTTTAATATAATCAGAAGATGATTCCATCCAAATCATCTGTCGGATTATACCCAGTCATCTGTGACAAGCCTGAAGCGATCTGAATGTATTCGGCTTATTAATGACGAGATAAGCTGATACGCATCGAAATGATACCAATTATATTGCTACATTGATACATCATCGCATTAGTCTTTCAGTGGCGCACTTCATTAGTGAGGTATTGGATTCGATTACTAAGTCGAGCAAGTTTATAATTTAAACAAAGAAATAATCGGTATGGATTTTCTATCATTTGTGCTCGATAAACCGATAGTCACGGTCACAGTCACAGTCACGGTACCTATTGGGACTAGGGTAGAAATAAGCTGGATGAACAGATGAACTACTTTGACTACCTGTCCGAGATACTGATATGATATTTGACGGGTATGTATGAAATTTTATTTTTTTTCAGCTGTATTATATACTGCCCACTGCTGAGCACGGACCTCCTCTACAACTGAGAGGGTTAAGGCCTTAGTCCACCACGCTGGCCTAGTGCGGGTTGGCAGACTTCACATACCTTCGAAATTCAGAGAACTTTCAGGTATGCAGGTTTTCTCACGATGTTTTCCTTCACCGTTAAAGCGAGCGATAATTCACAAAGAATACACACATAACTTTTTAGAAAAGTCAGAGGTGCGTGCCCTTGGGTTTTGAACCTGCGTACCTTCGTCTCGGCAGTCCGTTCCACTCTCAACTAGGCTATCGCCGTTACTTATGTACTTACCTATCTACTATGAGTAATTTTATCAGCCATGCGAGCCAAACTAACTTAGCTTAGTTTTCGGTCTGCAACCGGCATTTTTGATAAAAGTATACTTGAGTAGTAAAATACCTTGTTTATTAATTTACGTATGTGCAAGTTTCAGATCCCATGCACATTTTCTAACTACGAGTATACCCATGGTACAGTCAGCAGCATAAGTAGCTGAATAAAATCAAAGTTTCAAATCGCCTAGATACGCGTTAAGTTAAACTGAAACATTATTTTCTTCATTTGAAGTATAGTAAATCTCTTTTATTTTATATTTGTGAAAAGAAATAAAATTAGTAAGAACCCAAAACTATGTAGGCAATTTTAAATTTTGAATTTGTTCAGCTACTTATGCTGCTGACTGTACTCCGTTTTCTCTATATTTTGATTAAAACTTTCATAGCCTTAGTGCAGTGTAAGAACTTTGCTGTAAGTGATGTAACACCATACCGTGTGGTTGGTATTATTATAATATATTGGCATTATGCACTGTGCATTGTTTTTATTATGCTAAACAACACAATTCCTTTTCCCTACCCTTATTCACTCAAGCTTGAAGTGTCATGGAACGGGCGCTGGCACCACATTTAAAAAACATACCAAGGACATAAATCATTTCTATTGTCCTTGGATAATTTCTATATCAATTGTATTTGACACACTTGCCATCCGCCTGCCGTCGCACCACCACCGCACCTGAAGACCGTAAGAATCGGGATCCTGGGGAAGCTCCAGAACAGGCAGGTCACCGCGCCGCAGTAAGTCCTTTATTTTTATCCCGTGTCCCTTGTCTATTGTTTCCGCAAACACATTAACACTGCCAGTGCACAAAAACCGTCTATATTTTATACAGTCCACTTCAAATACAAAAATCAAATTGTGGGGTTTTAATAGTATGTATATACCGTAATGTTCCTCCTGGCCAAAATGAGAGCAAACTTAATATTTATGGGTATGGTAATTAAATGAAAAGAGCCCACAATATTTTTGTGTAGCATTGTATTAAGTATGAAAATGTAATTAATTTGGGATCCTTTTAAATACTTTATTATCATGCTAGAAAATTAAAAAGTTATTTATCTACCACTAGACACGTATTTTAACATATCGCACCTTTAAAACGAAAACGACACAATTCAAAACAATCTAAAATTGAGTTATCGTCATAAAATGACTTAAAACTGGCCAGTTTGTATAAAAATATAATAAAAAAGGCCCGATATAATATTTTGGTCCTTTTCCCGCTTGAATATGGCTGTGTTTGAATTATTGTTGTATTGAGAACTTAGTTTTAAGTCATTTATGAAGATAACTCAATTTTCGTTTTTTTTGAATTGTGTCGTTTTCATTCTAAAGGTATAATATATCAGACAGAGGACACTATTGTGAATTGAATTGCTTTTCTTTGTCGCTGTATGTCAGTACGAGACAACCGTGGCACTTTAATACGCTTTAGAAAATGTTATTTCTTTCCTACATGTCACTACTGTGATAGAAAACGTAAGTCACCTTTTTCCAAGAAAAACTGTCATGCGTTACTGTTAGCTTTTGCGTTTAGTGTTTTCAGCGGCATTTATAGAAAAGCCAATTGGCCCACAAAACATCCGTTTCTTTTTCAGTGGCACTTCTGGAAAACCCATTATCCTAATAAGTTTCGCAATTCTTGTTCCTTTTTTAAAGGCCGGCAGTATCTATAATTTTTCTACTATTGAGGCTGTTTATGAAGTTCACTTCTGTTCTGTTGTAGGGATCCTTTTTCCGCACTTAGCCCGTTGAAGGTCGGGCCTTAGTGCGTAATGTGCCAGCTAATAGTCTAGCCATCCCAACTACTTCCAAAAGCGCAGGGTCTTCCTGGTTACTTCACAGGCATCTCGGACTAACCCGGTGTACCGAGGATTTCAGCCCGCTGTGTAGCTACTCACACACTACTACTCAACAGACAGATCGTACCCACCATTGTTCTTTAGAGTTCACTTAACATCTGTAGATACGCTTCGTGACCTATAATATAAAAAGCAGCGTTCAAAAACCGTGTCCCGCCACGTATGTTTACACGTTTACTTAATAATAGAGAATAGGTGTTTGACAGCGACGGTAGGGGTGAACTGCTGTCAACAGAGTTTAAGTTAATATTTACCTTAGTAGTGAAAACAGACGGTTGGAATTTACTATGTGCGCCCGCGTGAGTATTACTTGTTTATCGAGTGTTGAGTGGTCGGTGTTCCCGATGATGGAATAATCGAGTCGAGTATGAATGAGATAGTGATGCGGGATGTTGATTACGTATTCGATAATTGGACGTAGTTTTTCAAGAAGGATCGAGTCCAGAAAAAAATATTTCTAATATTTCTTTGGTCAACTTGATGGTTGGTTTAAAATGGCTAGCATAATTAATTTAAGTATCTTGGCCAGTTGTCTCTTAAATATAAGACATCAACTATTCATGACTAACTCAAGTTTGACGAGCTGGTGATTGGTTCGTTTTTGCAAAACCACATCCAATGGATGGAGATCTGTACTAGGTAATTACAGTATTTCAATTGTATCGTTTTGTGTCCGATAAATCAATATGGTGCTAAAGATTATCCGTGTTTATCGAATTACTATATTCAAAGCGTGTTCTGTTTAATGACAACGACATTGGCCTTTATAAAGTGTTATATTGTAACACGATGAAATTCTCTAACACAGTGTTTCCCAAACTATGGGTCGCGACCCACCAGCGGGTCGCAACGCAATATTGAGTGGGCCCTGAGAAATAAAACAATATATCAACCGACCGACACAACAGCCGTGTGGACAATGATGGACGAGAAAAGAAACAAAATTCTCGAAAAAGGTATTAAAAATTACTTCATGACAGCCGAGAGGTAGGTCCAGAATTTGGAAGTTTTTGTTAGGTGGGTTGCGGCTCATTCAACTTTGGGAACCACTGCTCTAACATAATTGCTTCAGTCATTTCGACTAGCATTTTTCGCAGAAACAAGTGGACAAACGTTGCAAATAAACATTTACATAACAATAGGAATGTAAAAAAAATGCATAAAACTCACTGTTGTAGAATACTTGGATAGTATTGCAAAAATATTTTCCTTTCTTTTTTACAAGCTATCTTAAACAAACCTTATTAATTTTATAGTTTTTTATAACATTACTAAAACATCTATCATATGGCACATGGCATGTAGATATTTCACAGTTCATGGAAGTCATTTGAATATCGGCATAACTTAAGTGGTAGAGTTACTAGACTGCAGAAGAAATTAGCATATTTTAGTGTAAACATTAAAATGATTGCGTTTAAGGTCGATTGCATTCAGTTATTGCAGAGATAACGTTCATGGCGTTCTGAGTATTCACTAATTTAAATGAACCTTACTTATTAAACGGTCTTACCTGCTACCGTCCGTGTTATAGCGATAATAGACCAATCAGAATAAAGATGTCTGACATGCTTACAGATGAGTCATTTTGATTGGTTCATTCTTACTATTAACGCGTAGTTAGCGGATGAGATAGTTTCTTGGAATCGGCTGATAATGGGTTTTGTGAAGTGAATTTTGTAGTTGGAAAATAAGATTTAAGTACTAAAAAATATGAATGCTATTGCTCGTGAGAGTGAGGCCACACGATGCGTTAAAGGTGCGGTGCGTCCCATGATGTGATAGGGGCGACCCCATCAAATCATGGGACGCAATACTCATGGCGAAAAGTGGGTGCACTAGTTGCACCTCTCCCATACCCCTTCGGGCATAACGGTCGTGAGTGTGTGTGTAAATCGTATTTAGTGATATATTTCCCGTATTTCATAGACAATATTTTATATTATTCATAGGAATGGAAAATTCATTTATTCATCCAAATCGAATCAGCACAATAGCAAAACATTGAACGTGTTTTTTCGTAGATTTGAATTTCTTCATGAAATTATGTCTAAAGAGAATTTGTACAGCAATATATTTCAATTTATTTATCCATAAGCAACACGGGATATTGAAGCCTGAATTCAATGTTAAAAGCCCACAATTACTAGAATTGAACATACATAACCGAGACACTACGAATCCAGAAATTTTCCGATCCCAAAGAATATTAGCAATATAATATTGAATGAAAACGAATATTCGTTCACAAAGAAGCTAAAACGATACGTCACTATGGCTTTCACAGCCACCAAACTAATTGCGTCACTCCCACTTATAACAAAATGGGTAATGGCTAGTGTCTAAAATGAAGAAATTACGTAAATTATTGTAGCTCCGGGAAACGTTTTAAGTAATAACTTATGAATAAATAATTCGTTATTAGTCCGCTAAGGGTCCACTTATTTTTAGCTTCAGCTCTTTCAAACTACAGTTTTGGTACCTTAAACTATGCTTTCTAGAAGCATTTTGGTTAAAAAGGTCTTTATAAAAGTCTTTTAATATTTCAGCTAGTGACCGATTGCGGGTTCTTGTGAGGACAAATATTGATGGATATTTACTGACGTCACAAAGGTGTTAATGTTTGTGAATTTGAGTAAAGAACGTTCTCTCTGAAACTAACAATTTGATTTAAAAATAATTTAAATAAATTAAACTGAATTATCGTTTCTCGTGAAAACCGATATTATGAATTCGAGGCAGATATTTTTTTCAGATTCTGAGCGCCACAATCAGAAATGGTAGAGTAGGTATTCGCTTTGAAACCATTTTCGCCTATGCTATTTATCTTCTTTTTATCTTAAACATCAAAATAAATTATTTTTTACACGTCTAACATTCGCATAAACATTATTAATTTTACTTCCGACGTTTCAAAGACTTTCCAGTCTTTATTAGTAGATACTGTTAACCAAAAATTAATGTTTCGCATAATGACTTCTTATATTTACGCGAATGTATTTCAATGAATGTTTCGTACATATACGACCAGAATATACTGTATGTAGCTAAGTGTGACGTAACAATGTAGCCCTAGCCGAGTGTCCGCCCACACTGCTACAAAAGACCGTGGTCTCTACAAAATTTGTACAAGCGATGAAATTGAAATGTAATTCGAATGTGAACACGCGTCCCACTTCCACAGGCAATTTGGTTTTATTTTACATATACGTGAAAAAGATACATTTTTGTAAGACTTTTTATATGACAGAGCATTTGCCTTTGCTAGATTTAATGTAATGGGAGGAATTTTGATTAATATTAGTCTTATTTTTTTTTGCAGATGAATGATGAGACGGGCATGTCGTTGCCTAATAGCAAGCGATATTACCGCCCAAAAACGGTAGTGACACTGTACAGAACATTGAATTAGATAGTACTGCCTTTGATTAATTATATACCTAGATAGAGTGACGCGCTGCAATGAAACTAAAACAAACAGGCCAACTTTTCTTAAGCTAGTATGCGTGACAGCTGTGTCATACACTATCGCTGCATCATTCTGCGTATCCTTGTGTGCGCGCATAATGATACCAGTTATTACATGGTTTCTATTAAAACGGGGAGAGAATTATATCCATGAAAAACAGCAAAAATTAATTCTCACTCATTTAGTGGGGAACAATTCGCCTCTATTTTTTTGACGCGTTTGAAACGTTCAGTGTCTGTCTAGGTATATAATTAATCAAAGAGTACTGCGTAACACTCCACTGCGCTCGTCACCTTGAGACATGGGATGTTAAGTCTCATAATGCCTAGTAATTACGCTGGCCACAATGTTCTTTAAACCGGAACACAATAGTGCATGCACACTGCTGCTTGGCGGTAGAAATAGACACTGCGGTGGTACCAACTCAGACGGCCGCTCGCATACGAGAGACCTACCACCAGCAAATTGTTATTACAGTAAGGTTACCTATATAAATTAATGCGACTTGTTGGAGAATTGCTTTCATATTTTAACATAAATAAAAAGAAAACACTAATTTGGACTGCCTCGGTGGCGTAGTTGTATTATGGTATAATGCAGTGCTGAGGTATTGGGTTCGATTCCCGGTTCGGGCAAAGTGCTATTGGGTTTTTCTACTCAGTATCAGCCCGGAGTTTGGAAATGTGCCCATTAAATGGCAATAGAGCCGCCCCCTATTATATGCGACCTAACATAGCTAATAGCGAAATGTGGGTGTTATACACCTCTGCCTACCCCTGAGAAGGGAAAAAGGCGTGATGCTATGTATGTATGTACTAATTTGGACGTAGGTACACAATGTATGTAACTATTACACATTAGTTATTAGGTTATATTTTTAACCAGAATAAATAATTATGTGTTTATTATTTCGTATATATCTATACATCTATACATATAAATAAAATTGGAGGGTCTGTTTGTAACATTGAAATAACCGTTTTTTACTAGATGTATATGAGTATATATACGGTACATACACCACAATAACATGTTTTACAATTTTTGTCTGTCTATCTGTCTGTCTGTTTGTTCCGGCTAATCTCTGAAATGGCTGGACCGATTTTGACGGGATTTTTATTGGCAGGTAGCTGATGTAATAAGGAGTAACTTAGGCTACTTTTTATTCCGGGAAAATATAAAGCGGGACTTTTATCGCGGGAAAACTCATTCACGCGGGCGGAGCCGCGGGCAACATCGTTTATAATAATATAATATACAGGGAACCTACTTGCTATATGCGGTACAATAAAATATTTTTTGACTGCCTCCGTGACGTAATTGTATTGCCTGCGTGGTATCATTTC
Source organism: Sphinx pinastri (assembly GCA_947568825.1). Classification (NCBI taxonomy): domain Eukaryota; kingdom Metazoa; phylum Arthropoda; class Insecta; order Lepidoptera; family Sphingidae; genus Sphinx; species Sphinx pinastri. The sequence continues at coordinate 13,539,260 of OX387624.1, read as the reverse complement.
TACTCTGAGGTCTCTGGTTCGAATTTTTGGTCCAAAAAAGTAATATTGGATTTTTCTTCTCAGTAAGTCTGGAGTCTGGAATTTGTGCCCGATATGGCGATAGGCTCGCCCCCCCATCACACCATGGGACTGAAGATATACAGCGAGAAGCGGATGCCCTAGTTGTATTACTGCTTATCTCTTCGAGGATAAAGGCGTGATGTGTACAATATTTTTATAAAAAAAATTCTAGTCCAAAGCATAAGAGACAAAAATTCACTTAAAGAAATATCTTTTAGTAACAAACTTCGCAGTCATTATCATTAACAACTGTTCATATTCCGAACACACTCGTTACGTAGTTTTTCGTACGAACGAGTGACCACAAATTGTCGACGTTTCACCCATTTCCGGGTTTCTATTAGAAAATTTCGGTTTACTGAGCCGAACTAAACACGGTTCGGTATTTTATGTACGATTACGCCGAAAAAAGTTTCGCTTTTCCAGCGGCCGAATTTTCGGCTAATGCTTTTCAATATTATTGTACCGTGAATATGTAAATGGTTTTACTATAGGAACTCTTTGTGTTTGGATTTTTTGGATTTTTATTGATTTAGTGGTTAGAGGTAATTTTGGTTGTGCATTGGGTGACTGGATTTAATACTGAATGCTTTTTTAAGTTTTGTACCCAATTCTAATATGCTAATATGCCTCAGTGGCGTAGTTGTATTAAGGTACGACTGCAGTGCTGAGGTCTCGGGTTCGATCCTCGGGTCAGGCAAAGTGATATTGGGTTTTCTACTCAGTCCGCTCCGCCCGGAGTCTGGAATGTGCCATCATGAGACGAAAGACATACGGCGAAAAGTCGGTGCACTAGTTGCACCTCTGCCTACCCCTTCGGGGATAAACGGCGTGAGTGTGTGTGTGTGCTAATATGCTGGAGAACCATGAGATAGGTATCGAAACCCGTGTTTTTCCGTGTGTAAAGTTAACACCTCGTAGTATAGCCTTGCTATTATATATTATTATAGTATATCTAGCGTAGTATTCCCACCTAAAAGGCCGGCATCTCTGTGCCCCCTGGTATTGCAGATGTTCATGGGCGGCGGTGATCACTTACCATCACGTGAACCGTATGCTCGTTTGCCCCCTATATCATAAAAAAAGCTGTAAATTTGCTTGCAATTCCCCATTGCGATAAGAGCCTTAACTTTACCAGATCTCGTATGAAATAACCCGGCATAATTCAGACTAAATTAAAAGCTTCAGGAATGTAACAATTGATAAATCCATCGGTCGACCAAATTACCAAAAAAGTTTTAAGTATTTTTTCTTCTTTTATCTTCTTAAAACAATATTCTAATATATATAACAATCCATTAAATTATTACAAAGCCGTAATAAAGTTGTTTTTTTTTAATCACATTGTTTACTTAAGCATAATCGCATCATTAAGTTCGAATGAATTCGCAGAAGCTTTCAAGCAAACGGATTAAAGACTGTATGCCAAGAAATAAACTTCTTAGTACCTGCAGACATTTTTACAATACGAATTATAAGAAGCTTAGCTGCTTTTCAAGTTTATTGTATTATTTTAATTGTTAACAAATTTTATGTTTTTAGCTGTATTTGATCCACGAGATTTACAAATAAATACATTACAATTGTATAATATTGAATTGTGGGACGTAGAAGATTATTATTTATGCCATGGATTAATGTTAATTGATAGATATATTAATTACTAGGTGTTGCTCTCGGGTTCGCTCGCGTGAAAAGCCTTTCCCACTACAAAAGTCCCTAAAACGAAGTACGACGCCAGCGCCATCTACTTAAAGAATCAGATAAAAATATCCACTATTTCCCATGGAGCAAATTACCGGGATAAAAAGTAGCCTATGTATTAATCTAGGACATGATCTACCCGTGTGCCAAATTTCATCCAAATCCGTTTAGTTATTTCTGCGTTTACTTCTAACAAACATCCAAACATTTCCACGAACTTTCGCATTTATGATATTAGTAAGATATTATAAAAACAGTACGAATAAAACCGGTTTGTATACAAATAAGTGTAATCGAATTAGCTGATCTCAATAATATTACCTCATCCATTTACGAAAATTAATTGATACATGTTTTTATAACATCAAAAATGTCTACGGAATATATTTTTAGACATCAGGAGAATTACTTTGCCCTGCCATTTATGTACACAGACGAAACAATTTGCTAAAACATCGATCAATATCGGCAAAAAATGCGTGCACAAGTTTTTTGACACCATGATGAATTTGTTTTAGACCGCACGATTGATACTGTTTGTTAAACAAGCTTATTGGGGCTGATGGATGTACAACATGGAAATTATGGAATGTTCCCGAAACAGTAAGTTTGATATATACGGAGTCTTGTTTTTCGTAGACGTAGAATAAGGACTTAGTCTTTAGGCGTCGCACAGACGTCATCATGTTGCCAAAAAAACCTTAGATTATTAATAGAAGGATGGAACATAAGATTATTCAACACGTGTTAACCAGATATGCTTGTCACCTTTTTTTATCCCTTTTGGCGTGCGTGATTATTGTTCAGGTGGAAAACTTTAAGGTGTGATAAACATATTTGATTTAAGGACCCTTGGTGTTTCTGGTTTATAAATAATAGTTTTAATTATTGATTTTGGAAAATACTGCGACCTTTGATTAATTATACACCTAGATAGACACTGAACGTTTCAAACGGTCGAAATAAATAGAGGCCAACAGTTGCCCACTAAATGAGTTCGAGTGAATTATTTTTTGTTGTTTTTCATGGATATAATTTTGTCCCCATTTTAATAGAAACCATGTACTAACTGGTATCATTATGCGCGCACACAAGGATACGCAGAATGATGCAGCGGTAGCGTATGGCCTGTTTGTTTTAGTTTCATTGCAGCGCGTCATTCTATCTAGGTTTATAATTTATCAAAGACTGCGACTGGTACTTCTAACAATGGTAGGAAGCAGTGTTTTAGGGTGTAAAAGCCGTCAACCGCTAAATCATTCCGTCTCACCTGTGTGCACGCGATGAAGTCTTCTTGGTATAATAACTCTATGCAAAATACTATACTACTATGAAACAAGTGTGAAACTGACGATGTTTTATCTATTCTCAGCTGTGAGCACGCGTCGGTATTGTATTATCTCACTAATCACACTAATATAATAAATGCGAAACTTTCGTGAAGATATTTGTTATAAGTAAACGCAAAATCCATGAAAGGATGCAATTCAACACCTAGATAGACTATCTTCTACATTATAATATAGGTTATATTTACTACGAAACCTATTGGAACTTTTGATCTGGAAATAGACTTACCTATACACAGGCAGAACAGCAATACCTAGTACAATACAAACTCAATATAAAAATTTCTAAACCATAGCAAACTAGATGAATCGTTGCAGCGTAACAAAAGAGCAGGACCGGGAGCATTTCAATAGCTGCCACCCAAATAACTTGCATGGATTATTTTTCATGTAAAATTGGTCATATGGATTTGCGGCCACACGTCCGAACGGAAAAGCTTATTTATAAACCATAGTTATTTCTAAAGCCCTTTTTATGCCCCAAGTAATAAGTGAGCACGGTTTTCTTTATAATTAATAGTTTATTTTCATGTTTATTATGTGTAATCACACGTTTGTTTGTAACAGAAAAAAATTAATATTTTTGTAAGTGGCCTATTTAGAATCTTACAACTTAACTAAAACGAAATATATAAAATAGTTCTATTCAAATTAGAACAAATTCTATAATCTTCAATTTAAGACATGCTGTAGAGGTCCAACTCGACAGAAGTTATGTATAAAAAACTTTAATTCAAATCCTCTGCAATCTATATAATTATAAAATAAGAATTGAGTTTCCTTCACAGTGCGTGGGGTATGAGCGGGGAGATGATTTTGAACTCGGATCAAATTTGATCAACGTTTGTCAAAAACTAAAGTCGCTTTCATCTTATTTTTCACGAAAGCTAATAATCGTCAAATATTGGCTAAGCGGCCAAATCGACACGTGTCATCGGCCAATCACAATTTACCGGAAAAGTCCCAATAAGCCGGATAAACAAATATTCAAACTACACAGCTAGTTTCTTATATTGAATTTCGTATTGGAAATAACGTAGATATCCCGGATTGGATATTCTTATTGTATGTTTTTCATTTCTAGGAATCTGAATGAAAAATACTAGATTTTTGCGATTACTGAGGTTAAAAGTACTAAACTCTTAGATACTCATGACTCATGTGTATTCCTTTGATCGTTACGATTAACAGGATTTATAGGAGTAAAAAATAGTTGCTCTTTTCATAGGGTCGGCAAAGTGACCCCAACGCACCTGATTGTAAGCGGATAGGGGCTCAGATAGATTGTCGACTGACGAGCAATTATCATCCATCGTCAGTCGACACAATTACGCCGGCCTGTTTGAGCCGAATATACACAGGCTGATCTCGGACCGCGACATATTAACGCCAAAGTGGTCCACCGTGGTTTTAACACCTTATGTACGGTAGTCACTATCCGAACGGATTCAAAATATACGCTACCACTAGCAAATTTTTCATGTTAATTATTTTGCTGACCGTGCCGTGTCGTGTGTAAGATTTATAAATATTAGTTTTTGTGTATTCTATTTCATCGTGATTCCCCATTATATTGTGATTATGTGTCGCATTTCAAGCTGCTGTAAGTATACAGTGTACAGAATGTCCCTAAATGTCGACAAAGTGGAACAAATTCCGTTTTTTTAATGATTTAACAAGTATGCTTATCTTTATTCACAATAGTTTTTTTGGCGTCGCAAGTGGGTGTCAGAGGGGGGCGAGGTTCCGCTATTTGATACGTAGCCCGCCCCCCTCCAACAAATCCTGTTAATCCGGATGGTGTGTATTTCAATGTATTTGGAAAGCATTGTGCTATTCACAAATCACAATGCAAATGGAAGTCAAGGCTGGGAAAGGCCAGAACAATATGAATATTGTTCTATTCTATTATTATGGCTTTGTGTGTGTTACAAAGACTTTTAAAATGACCCGTATCATGTTTATACGGTAACTAAACTATAATCGCTAATTTGAAGTGGTAGTGCCAATTTCTAGGCTTAAATGGCCTGGTTGGACCGGATAGTATCACAGTTTCACAGAAAATCGAAATGAAATGACCAAAGACATTAAACAGTATAGTTATAGACCGGACATCAGGCCCAAATTTTTCGTCCAAAAGTTATTACTCGTGGGTAATAAATCGCTGTCTTATCTGACACACCCATGTGACAAGACGTCTCGGTATGCGCAAATTTTGTACAGAAAAGAATATTTTAGAAGAAAATATGCCAATTTGCGCCTTACGAACAGACTCAAAATTTTTGTATGAAAATTTTCACAATGTCTGCTCTATATAATCTTGAACTCTTTGGAAGTGACAAATGTTGCGTTTCGTCTGATGCGTGACATTTCCCGGGACCTAAATATCAACTGGCTAATCCCTATTCCATTGTTTGAACGCTAGCTGTGCGTCTGTTATTCTTTTGGAATTTTCAGTGAAAGTTGCTTATGAGGTCCATAAGAGTATTTAAAAAAAACATTACCACTCTATATGTTCCCCATAAAACTATATTATGAAAATGTTGTAGACGTCACAGTTAAATGTCATACTGTGTTGTGCTTAGACATTACCAAGGCTAGCGGTCAACCTCGCCTGGCAATGACGAACGACTGGCAGATAGTGAAGCCCGTCATCAACTTGATTCTGAATACTACGAGGGTTTTTTAATACATCAATGACTACGAGTAACAAATTCACCCGTGGTTTTGTGAAATAACCGGTGCGCGATAGATGTAACGTTCGTTTTTGTTAGCACATTTGTGGGACACTTATTTTATTTAGAATTTTTAAATGAGTCATAGACAAACGCTGTCCCTCCAAAGTAAGGCAGACTCGCAACCTACGTTCACCTACATTTCAGCGATTTCATATCCACCCCCATGTTATAGAGCGCCAGGACATCGCAATATAGGACAAAATTCCAATCTCAGAAAACTTACGTGTGCTGCATTGAATCGAAATACTCTTTGTGCGCCCCAGTAATCGAACCTAACATTGTTCATAGCCTAAATATGTTAACATTAGACCAAAGACATTCAACTGTATAGTTATATAAGACCAAAGAAGGCACTCTTTACTTCCCCCTTTAAAAATGCTTTTTGTGCTACCCCATTCATTCATGTTCATCTTTGCTAAATCTTATTCAAAATAAATCACATTTCTAATGTAACGCTTTTCAACATTGCGGTTGCGGTCGAGCGAGAATGATGCTGACAACAATGTCCAGAGGTTGGCACAAATGCAAGAAATAAATAAAATGAACAGTTTCATTCAAATAATACAAGCATTAGGGACTGTTTCACAACTTAAATGCTACTCTTTACATAAATGCGTAAGCCGACCAAATACACAAGTCAGTATCTAATCTATAATCCTTAATAAATGGTAATAAAATGAGTACTATCTACATTACTTAAATATTTTTTACTTGAAACTTGTGAAACCGGCCCTTAGTACTCTATAAGCCTTTGTCAGAACACATTTTTAACATTTGATGCATGCTCACGCCTTTTATCCCCGAAGGGGTAGGCAGAGGCGCAACTAGTGCACCCACTTTTCGCCAAGCGTATTCCGTCCCATGATGTGATAGGGGGCGAGCCTATCGCCATATCGGGCACAAATTCCAGACTCCGGGCTGATACTGAATAGAAAAATCCAATATCACTTTGCCCGACCCGGGGATCGAACCTGAGACCTCAGCCTTGCAGTCGTACCGTAATACAACTACGCCACCGAGGCAGTAACATTTGATAACATTTATTTAATGTCTAGGGTACAATTTAAAGACACCGTTCCTCTATTATAGAGTTTGAATATTGTATGATGCCCTTACGATAATTCCTATTGGCAGTATAGAAATAAAAATTAAATAAAAATTTAAATAACCCTCGACACAAAAATACCTCTAAAAAGTAATATAATAAAAAGTGTTTTTTTCGTTTATGTAACTAGTCATACTTTTAACCCCCGACAAAAAAGAGGGGTGTTATAAGTTTAGGGTGTGTATCTGTGTAGACACACAGATACACACCCTAAACTGACGTGTATCTGTGTATACGTATATCTGTGTATCTGTATGTCTGTCTGTGGCATCGTAGCTCATCATCGTAGTGGGTTAATGGCAACACTCTTGTATTGCATATCCTATTCATGCAAATTTTTGTTAATTTTAAATTATATAAAAATATAGACTGATCAACGGGATAATAAAAATATGCGTGTATCGTGCATAGTACAAAATATAGTACTTTATATTTTATATATACTTTATCTTATAAATATTCATAAATATGATATTAAGTGTTAGTTACAAATCGCAGCCCTGTGATGCTCTCCTTTCACACTGTCAGGGTCGCAGCGGTCAGAATGTGTCACTGATAAACGACCGACGGACAATGGGACTTGTCACCATGGAGGTGACAACCCTAGGGAACGAGTGACAGTTTTACACAGGTCTGTGTTAATCTACCCTCCACATTTAGAAAGGACGCTTTTGTATATTTTTGGATTGCAGTGAAAATAGCTTTTATTAATATTAGTGATTATTTTTCCGACCCAAATATCGACCAATAGAATTGCACCATTCGACGTCACGTGGTACAACCTACATGGTATTATACTGACAATTTTTTTTGAATATTTTCTCTGGTCGTTACTATACATTATGAAACAATTTTTTGTTGACTGTTCATTTCATCTCATGGTGCAATTCTATTGGCCGACATTTGGGACGGAAAAATAATCCCCCGAATACCACACGAGCTTCAAAATTATCTGGCATTTCCCTCAAGGTTCCCTGCAAACAAATGAAGTCGTCAAGTTTTTCAGGAACTCGTGATTTTTTAACCTGAAAACTCCGTCATTTGTTTGCAACGAACCTATCGGAAAATACCCGATAATTTTGAAGCTCTTGTGGTATTATATGTGACAATTTATTAGTTTATGCGTTGGCGTGAAGATAATTTATTTTGTTACAAAAGCAGAACTTCTATGGAACTCAAGAAATTCATAAGCGTAAAAATATTTGGCGAGATTTTATACAATGTAGATGAGCATTAACTTTCGCTTTAACGGTGAAGGAAAACATCGTGAGAAAACCTGCATACCTGAGAAGTTCTCTGAATTTCGAAGGTATGTGAAGTCTGCCAACCCGCACTAGGCCAGCGTGGTGGACTAAGGCCTTAACCCTATCAGTTGTAGAGGAGGCCCGTGCTCAGCAGTGGGCAGTATATAATACAGGGCTAGTATGGTATGGTATGATGAGCATTAATAAAGAATTTTTGAGAATTCATCTCCTAAAAGAGTTATTATTGCTGGTGGTAAATTTTAATTGTATCCGCCTGGATAGCGACCACTGTATACAATGCGTAAAATCCGCCATAGTGGCCGACGTAAATAAGTCACGTTTCGGGACCAGCCTGTGTAATGCCGACTGCAAACAGGCCGGCATAATTGTGACGATTGGCGAAGAATAAGACACTGTATCCGGACCCCACACCCCATCAGGTGCAGTGGGGTCACTTGTGGAGTCATAATGCTAGAAGAAAACAACAATTATAAGTGCTAACCTTGAATACAACATTCAATTATTATAATAACTTTAATGTAAGAAGGAAACAGACATAAACGAATAAAGAAAAAACCCGCACGATTACTAAAGGTTCATAGTAAATATCCGCAGATAATTTACTCGTTGAGGTTCCACCCACGCGGGCGCTGAAAGCGATCCCCGTCCTTTGTTTAGATGGATCATTTGTCAATGACAGCGGGACCTTGGGTCGATGAGGCGGTTCAAGGGCAACTGGTTAAGGGCATCCGCGGTTTGCGAAACAGTTTTCATATTTTACTAGGCATAAATGGCTTAACCTAAAGTTCATTGGGGTTCAAAACGATCTGCTTTATAAATGACTAGCTTTTGCCCGCGGCTCCGCCCGCGTGAATGAGTTTTCCCGGGATAAAAGTCCCGCTTTATATTTTCCCGGGATAAAAAGTAGCCTATGTATTAATCCAGGACATAATCTACCCGTGTGCCAAATTTTATCGAAATCCGTTCAGTAGTTTTTGCGTGAAAGAGTAACAAACATCCATACATCCATACTTACAAACTTTCGCGTTTAAAATATTAGTAGGATGATGTGGACAAGTCCATGGTTTCTTTTTAGGGCTCTGTACTTTAAAAGGAAAAAAGGAACCTTTATAGGGTCATTTTTGTTCGTCTTTCTGTCAAAACCCTTTTTCTCAGGAATGCGTAAAGGTATCAAGTTGAAATTTATATCAAATACCCGGGTCTACGGTCTCTTTCAGCTGTGATGCAACATGAGTCCCATGCGTGGATGTAGAAAATGCTGATATGTGGATACACTTCGTATTGGAGGAATAGGCGGACTTCTTCTTCTTCTTCTTCAGCCTTTATAAGTCCACTGCTGAACATAGGCAAAGATTTCCAGACCAACCTGTCAGAAGCGGCCTGCATAGGCGGACTTATGCCAGACATGTTGTTCTCTTGTATTATGTAGGTCTGCAACATTCACTCCAATATTAAAATTACTTTTTTTGTATCCCCATAATATAGGAAGGGATATAATATTATCAAATTTATTACCTGCTAATTAACTAATATTGCTTTGAGCAAAGAAAGCGTTCGGTGAACAAAAATAAATTGAATTATTTTAGCCATTTTGTATTGACTGCCACCAATTTATTCGGGTGAATTGTGGTAAAGATCTAAAATTTGATGAATGCTAGTCATCTTGTCTGTGAATTTTATAATTTAATTGTCTAGTTCAAAATACTTTTATAATTATTTTTAAACAAATATATATTAATATTATGTTTAACCACCATTTTGTTCATTGAGAAAGTAAAAAATAAAATACTTTATTCATCACTTACGCGAACATAGTTGCACTTATGATAAGTCAAGATATTACATCAAATTAATTATAATACACACACACACACACTCAGGCCCGCTATCCCCGAAGGGGTAGGCAGAGGTGCAACTAGTGCACTCACTTTTCGCCGTGCGTATTGCGTCCCATGATGTGATAGGGGGCGAGCCTATCGCCATATCAGGCACAAATTCCAGACTCCGAGCTGATACTGAGTATAAAAACCTAATATCACTTTGCCCGACCCAGGGATCGAACCTGAGACCTCAGCACTGCAGTCGTACCGTAATACAACTACGCCACCGAGGCATGTTATATACTGCCCACTGCTGAGCACGGGCCTCCTCTACTACTGAGAGAGGTAAGGCCTTAGTCCACCACGCTGGCCTAGTGCGGGTCGGCATACTTCACATACCCTCGAAATTCTTATGGAGAATTCTCAGGTATGTAGGTTTCCTCACGATGTTTTCCTTCACCGTTAAAGCGAACGATAATTGATAACAATACACACGTAACTTCGAAAAGTCAGAGGTGTGTGCCTTGGGTTTTTTGAACCTCCGGACATTGTCTCGGCAGACCGTTCCATTCCCAGCTAGGCTATCGTCCTGACAAGCAAAGCACGGGTAACAATTTACTTCCATTATAAACGTTACTCTGTGCTATGTGCAAAAATTCCGAATCTCAGTAAACTTATCAATATGTAGATGCTTTCTTTTAAGATCATTACCTATTCGAGAAGTGCTAAGCCATCAATCACTTCTTTAATGGTCTTATAACTTACAATAATAATTAACATGTAACTTATTTGATGTTTCATAAATCTCATACATAATTAAATAGGCTGCCATACGTTTTATGCTAATAAACGTGTAATTTGGTCGTAGATTTTGTTATTGATAATTTCTAATGTCGCATAATGTAGTGTTGCGGTAGTCAGGAATAATGAACAAGGCGTTATTAATTGCAGCCAATATAATATAATAATTGCATAGGGTACGTGGCGCAGGGGAAAAAATGGTGTCATTTGTTAATATTTTTTTTTATGTCACTGAGAGATTACATATTAAGATATATTATTGCCTATGAGGGAGAAAAAAATCAGAACAATTTACTATTTTTGAAAATGACTACGTGAAAAGATGTATATTACTTACAGTAATTTCTTTTTATTGCATTGGATGACGAGACGAGTATGCCGTTCGCCTGATGGTAAGCGATACGACCACCCATAAACAGTAGCAACACAATTCAGCACTTTCAGTTACAAAGTACTGTACGGCTTTCCACTGCGCTCGTCGTCCTGACACAATATGTTAAGTCTCATTATGTCCAGTAGTTACACTGGCTACAATGTCCTACAAATCGAAACACAACAGCTAGTCTACCATGAAACATCCACCCGAAATTGCGGGCCCGAACGAAAATGTCACGTTACAAGTTGGGTATGTCGGATGTTTTTCTTTCGTTCGGGTTCATAGTGTTTGTTTCGTGAATGAACCAAAGATGATAGTGCGTTTTCGCATACTGCGTTGTGATAAATGTAGAGGTATAAACCAACTTATTATTAAGCACATTCTTTGTACTTTATACCAAAAGTAAAACGTGTACTACTAAAATAGTCAAATTATAATGTCAAATATTTATGTCGTTGTCACAACGTTATGTCATTTTTCTGCAAAATATAAACAATGTTATTATCTTATATTAAATACGTTTGTCTACAAGTTATTTATTATAATTGCTTGGAAAGTTATTTATTATAATTGCTTTGGATCGTTCTATATACACGCAGAACTTAATTTTTTGTCGGAAAAGGAACATGGTTGATTCTCATGGTAAGTATTTTTATTGAATATTCTTTAATTACTTCTATGTATAGTATGAGTATTATATTGTATACTCAATGAAGAACTTACTGTTTATGAAGTGTATACTTTATTAATTTAATCCCTACTATTAGGTATTTTTCTTTGAGCATATAGTTTTAGCGATTAATTGTATTTCTAGACTCGCTCTCAATCCTCATTGTTACTAATATCAACTTATTATATTTTTGACTATATAGATGTTTTCCTAAAGTTCGATTATTATATTTACAGCTAATTAGTGGCAGCGTATCCACAGAAATAACTATAATGGATGAACTTGCATGTTTGGCGTAAGCAAGACGTGGATCAACATTTGTTCCTCATAAAGAGAGAAGAAATGGTCGCAGAAATATAATAAGACAAAGACCAAGAGAATAGTTTAATTTTTTATACATCCCATATGTATATGTATATATGTATAGCACATAGATATGTTTTACGCACTTATTGCTGTAGCTCTTGTAACTTAATATTATAATAAAAAATATATTTCAACATCTTTTACTCCATAATATTCTTCTAAAGTCTAGATCTCAAACAAAAATAAAACTATGTAAGCACCAAAAGTATCGAGTATTTTATTCAATAAAATGATGCCTGCCTCGGTAGCGTTGTTGCATGGCGTGTGCGGCACGAGTATCGATATTAAGGCACTTGCCCCACGGCCACGCCGCGCCGGCAAGGAAGCGACGTACTAAGTATAGACTATTATTTACCTCAAAACACGTAAAACAAATGTAGATTTCGTGTTAACGAAAGATACATTTTAGTAAGATGTATCTTTATTTTCCATATTTTATAAGCAAAATAAAGATACATAAGTAGATGTGCGCGGCGAATGCGGTGATAGCCTAGTTGGGAGTGGAATGGACTGCCAAGACGAATGTCCGCAGGTTCAAAACCCAAGGGCACACACCTCTGACTTTTCTAAAAAGAGTTATGTGTGTATTCTTTGTGAATTATCGCTCGCTTTAACGGTGAAGGAAAACATCGTGAGGAAACCTGCATACCTGAGAAGTTTTCTGTAAGAATTTCGAAGGTAGCTACGTGAAGTCTGCCAACCCGCACTAGACCAGCGTGGTGGACTAAGGCCTAAACCCTCTCAGTTGTAGAGGAGGCCCGTGCTCAGCAGTGGGCAGTATATAATACAGGGCTGGTATGGTGATGGTGGTGGTGGAAGTAGGTGTGTATTTGTAAAATGATTATGGATGGGTTTATGGGTAAACGTATCGCATACCATCCGACAAGCGGCTTGCTCTTGTCCGAACATATTTTATTTTAATTAAAAATTCGTAGGCACCCAGTGAATACATACTAAAAAAGATTTCGGTTATCTCACATACGTAGTCCCAACAGTTTTAAGTGTTGAATCTATGAAAACTTCCATCCGAAATTACGGGCCGAACGACACACGTCCGCAATACGAAATTAATAGCTACCATGAAGTTACTTCGGATCTATTTCTTTCGTTCGGGTACCATAGAGTTTGTTTCGTGAATGAACCAAAGAGGACAAGTGCGTTTTCGTACAATACCGCTTGGTTAATAAATGAAGTGGTATAAACCAACATAATTTAAATTACTTTTTTTGTAGTGTAAGACTATAGTAAATCGTACACTATGACAATAAGTCGAATAAAAATGTCAAGTATTTATGACAATGTCGCAATGTTTCGTCAATTTTATACAAACAATAAGGCTGCGGCTAGACCATCGCATCGGAGACGCGGGACCCCGGACGCGAAGCGCAAGATTAAATCGCTTTGCACACTTACGCAACCAACGCAGGGTCACAGCGTCCACTGAAGCAGCATACATGCACCTATACTTTGTAAAATATTGCTTTAACCAAATGACAATTGTCAATGAAATAACGCATATAAATAAGGGTCCTGCGACGCGCTGTAGTCGCGCCGGTCTGTACGACTAGTGTAGCGTCGTAGACTATCCCGCTGCGAGTCCCGTGTCCCTTGTCTTCAACACGACGTTCTGACCGCAGCCTTATTTTGTTATTACATATTAATTTTGTACAATGTTGTTCAATTTTCACGCAAAGTATTTTATTTTTGTAAGTATTATTGTTGATTAATTATTAATTTAATACTAATAGGCATTTTTCATTGAATACAATTTTAATTTTTAACGATTTATTAATTTATTTTCTACACTAATTCTGATGCTATTGCCATTGCTAGTAAGAAATATCAACATATTTTATTATTCCTTAGTAGAAATTATTCTAATGTTTGATTATTGTTATTTTTACAGCTCTTCAAGAGCAGCGAGTCCACATAGAAAACAATACGGAGGGATTTTCATGTTTTGTATTCCAACAAGATATCCGATAGCATATGTTTTTCCTCAGAGACAAGTGTGGCTGCAGAAGCTCGACGCAACTAAGGGTGGTATTAATAAATCAATCTCAAGTTTGAGTTACATCTCAAGTAGACATTATGTATTGAACTATCAATACTTGAGATGTAACTCAAACTTGAGATTGATTTATTAATACCGCCCTAAGAATAAACACTCCTAAGAGATTAGAAAAGTTGTTCCAAGACGTGCTAAGAAAATTAGGAGCATAACACGAATAGCTTATTGTACTTGTTGGGGGATATCGGATATAAATGTCTTGGTTTAATGCACTTATAGCTGTTGCTGATCTTCTTGCACCATCCATCATCTTGTGTTAAGTAATTAAATATAAGTAATAATAAAAATTGTATTTCAATAGCTCCTTTATCATAAGTGTTACTTTATTGGCTGCCTCGGTATGTAGTTATATTGCATGCGCTGTACGACTATCACTCTGAGGTCTCGGGGTCGAATCCCGGGGCGGACAGTGATATTAAGTTTTCAGCTCAGTTTGAGCTCAAAGTTTACTCCTCCAAAATCGCACTCATCATGAGCGCGAAACACAACAACGAGGAGTCACGTCACGTTTATTCTCTGTGAGACTGTCGAACCGGCCTATTCAATTCGTATCCTTGTAGAATAGAATAATCTTTATTTGGTACAAAACATACATAAAAAAGGTATAATAGATAGTTGCTAACTGCAGTAGTTATAATAATACTATGTACACATATTGCATATTCGATGAAATTATAAATGAAGTTTTTAAGTTTCACCTATGTTATATTCAAAAGTAAAATATTGCGATAATACTGTAAGGACCGATGCTCTTGGAGATGCTCCTAGAATCAAGAGCAATATTGAATAAGTATAATATTGATGCCTGTTAGCACGTATGTTCGTTATAATTTGTGAAAAGTCATCGCATACGACCATAAAAGTACTTTTAACTATGATAATTTATATTTCCGAAAATAAAAAGTTACCTTTTGCACTTTCGCGTCATTTACGGAGAAAATCCGAAAGAAGTGTTGTCAAAATGCCGATATTTCGTTCGGACGGACCATTTCGTGGTAGCATTTAGCACGAAGAAAACGTCAAGTGCCCGTTTTCGGAATGAACGTCGATCATAATGCGAGTGAATTCATTCATTCAATCCGAAACTTAGCAAATGTGTTGTATAGTAGTTTGTATTATAATCTCTTATTTGGTTTAATCGTATTTGTTGCTGTGATACATCAACATAATTGCAATAAACCAACTTTTATGACCTTAGAAATACTTTTAAGCATACAAATTATTTTGAATTATTAGTTAAAGTCCGAAAGAAATGCTGTCAAAGTTACGTTATTTCGTTCGGACGGATCACTTTATGGTGCGAAGGAAATGTCACTTGCCCGTTTGCGGGACCGATTTCGGATAGAAAGTGTTTCATGGTAGGAATTGAACGAAACTTCGGTCCGAAATTTCGTAAAGTGGTTTCATGGTAGACACGCAGTGCATGCACACTGCTGCTTGGCGGTAGTAATAGACATTGCGATGGTACCCACCCAGACGGCCTCTTACATATGAGAGACCTACCACCACTATACTAGACGGTGGTTGACTTTTATGCGAAACATAATATATCGACCAAATTTATTCATTTTGTTCATATTTTATTCAAGACGTCTAATAGTTTTTTGATTGCCTTTGGTCTTATAATATTGAATTGTAAAAACATATTTCATTATTATTTTTTTCTGTTCCATTTTAGTTTTTTGTTGTGCCAGTATAATTACTTAAATCATTTATTTTTATTTGATGTCTTTCATTGATCTTTTTTCAATCGTTAATGGGTTTATTTGAAATATTCTTTATACAAAAAATTCTATGTAAGTAAATTTTGTCGTTTATTTAAAGTTATCGCTTAGCTGTTAACTGAAAAAGAGTTGTTTAGAAATAATGGATATTTTTAATCTGATTCTTTAAGTAGATGGCGCTGGCGTAGTACTGTGTGTTAGGGACTTTTGTACCGGGAAAGGTTTTTCACGCGGGCGAAGCCGCAAGCAACACCTAGTGATTAATAATCATTATTACTAACACTAAAATTTATAATTTATATTTGTGTAATCATTTATAATTTATACTTAAACTTTTTTCTGGGAAAACATTTGAAAATGCTATATTTAAACTTAATTATTCTCCGGTGCATTACTCAGGTACGTCCTTTTCAACTCGAATAATATGCCCGTGTATCCAAAAATAATCAGTACCTGTCCCTAAAAGGCATCGCCGCGTTTCACTTGCTGTTTTAATTATAAATTCCGTGGTATATTTTGAGCTGCGCCTGGGACGGATCTAAAAATATTTTTGGTCAAGGGGAAATTGAGAGAAAATACCTAAACCTCTGCGGAGTTCAGTACGACCGGCAAAGATCTAGCTAGGCTGCTGCTATTTCAAAAATCAACTTACAACCTTAGACATTAAACAGTATAGTTAGTTATAGACGGGACATCAGGACCAAATTTTTCATCCAAAAGTTATTACCAATTAGTCACTGTCACTTAGCTGATACGTCCATGTGACAAAACGGCTCAAATTTGAAAACATAACGATATTTTGGTAGGAAATACGCCAATTTGCGCATTACGATCATGTCAAAGTATGTTCTATGAAATGGACATAGGTGTTTTGCTATTTCACGGTAGATTCAGTTACTGACGAACAGGCTCATTTTTGCATGACAAGTTTCCCAATGTACACTCTACATAATCTTAGAACTCTTTCTTAAAAACCTGTTTGAAATATGTATAAAAAGC
Organism: Sphinx pinastri; assembly: GCA_947568825.1. Classification (NCBI taxonomy): domain Eukaryota; kingdom Metazoa; phylum Arthropoda; class Insecta; order Lepidoptera; family Sphingidae; genus Sphinx; species Sphinx pinastri. The sequence goes on along the minus strand of OX387624.1, from coordinate 13,522,212 downwards.
TAAAAATCGACTCGGCAAGTCAGAATGACACACAAAAACACACGCCTTTTATCCTCGAAATAGTATGTGGAGGCATAACTACTAACTAGTGCACCCAGTTTTCGCCATGTGTATTCCGTCATATAGTATAATTGCGCGCAGCTCCGCCCGCGTGGAAAAGTTTTTCCGGGATAAAAAGTAGCCTATAGCACTCAGGAGTAATGTAACTTCCTATTAGTAAAAGAATTTTCAAAATCGGTCCAGTAGCTCCTGAGATTAGCGCGTTCAAACAAAGAAACAAACTCTTCAGCTTTATATATTAGTATAGATAGGGGACTATCCTCGATTACTACAATTTCAAATTATTTACATTACAAACTCATGCATAAGTAAGATCAGAAAATGTGAAACCAACCTATGATTAAGGATTGCTAGATTGAAGCTATGGGGCAACAAATTGCAAGCTTTGTAGTTCTAGTCCGAAGTACCTGAATATGCTTGTGACCGTACACTTACGTACGTTCCTACAATAATATTGCGAGTAACAAAGCTTCTGCACGGGTCGTTTAATATAATTAATTTTAGATTGACAAGGGTTCCGAGTGTTCGGGATTACACCGCAATTACATATCCTGATGATTTTAACGTTCATTTGTTCCATAGTGAGTAGTTTGTAAATATTTTTTTAGAAATGGAAATCTGCTTATAATGTGGCAAAAAACACGGCACGACTTCGTATCGTTTCATTGGGATTGCTTGAGAAACTAGCACGTGACTGATGTGTAGGTCTCTCGATCAATCACGAACATTAAAATTAAACGATATCGACTTACAAGTTTTTGGAGACATTCTAAGAGGGCTGTCCCTTTTTAAACGAGACTTTAAAAAAGTGTTCATTTCTCGTTAGGCAGCGGCTTGGCTGTGCCTTGCCATTGCTAAGTCCATGGGACGGGCGCTGTTTACCATCAGGCGGACCGCTTGTTCGTTTGCCTACTAAGGTAATAAAAAATAAATATGATTAGTCATAGTACACGTTATCGTAGACCGCTTTCAACGGCCTTGAAATCTTTGATGATGCCTTCAGTATTTCAATTTCACTTTTTATATAGCTCTGCGAAAAAGTTGGTAGTCGGTCATTAATTTGCACCATACTTGGACTGCGTACCGTGTGCCGTGAGGTTTCTGGTTCGATATCCAGGTCAGGCAACTAATATACTAGTGCGAGTTGGTTTTTCAAGCGGCAGCTGGCACAATTTCTCATCCTGAGCCTTCGCAAGCTTCTATTCTTTAAAGTAGCTTTATTCAAGAATTTGATAGAAAGAAAGAAAAGATGATTTATTGTTGGAACAACTTACACAATAAATAATGAAAATATAAAAGTTACAAAACTTAAGCATTGAAGCCAACAACGGGAACCCTCATTCAGCTTATTGCTGCAGTACAGTCTAAGCAATACCGCTGCGCTGATTTTCAATGGGGGACCCAAGGTGACATAACGGAGATTAAGTCAGTGTGCCGAATAAATAAAATTTCTATATTATAAACGTAATCTTAAACAATGTGATACTTTTAGTATTACGTTTTATGTTAATTCTGTCGAGCCACGATAAAACACTTAGCTATAAGTATCTAAAATTAGAAAACCTTCAACCTTATGACCGCAGGTGTACCTATTTATTACACCTTAACAATTACTACTTAGCTTAGCGAAACACAAATATGTATTTAACGATAAGTTTTATGGAGCCATTTGTTCGAAGTGCTCTATAGCAGGCACACGACTTATTATTTGACTAAGCAGATAAACAAACTGAAACTAAGCACATCTGCTCTTATAGAAGTAAATAAATATTATTGTAGCTTGCGCTTATTTAATTTTTGTTGTGAATACAGTGTTGGATTTGAGTTCTGGTAATCCTAATATAATTAAGTTTAATTCGGACAGATCTTTGAGTTTACGGTTAGATAATTTTGAATTGTAAATGTTAATATTAATTAAATTGGATTATTCAGTGGTTTGAAAGTGCGTTTATCATTTAAATATCAAGTCCAACGTGGTCAACCATAACTAATTATTATACCCAAGATGGTGAACTACAACTAAAACAGTTTGTATACAAAAACAAAGATATTCAACAGTACAGTTTGACAAAAAACAATTAGTAGATTCATGTTTTTCAAATATCGAGTTGCAAAATGTAGCTTCATTTCATTAAAAACAGAATGGGCGCGTCCCAAGCACCCTGAAAGAGTTCCGACGAGTTCTCGAGTGGTGTTTAAGCTCTAAATGAAATAAGGTTTCCAGGCTTGTAACAAATTTTTAATAGTTTAATGCTTTTTTGCTTTACGCTGGTTGATTTTTAGTCGATTGGGGATGTTAAATTTATTTTTAAATCTGGTTTCGACTGAATTAGTTGCCTTACTTGTGCTATTTTAGAGCAACATTTCTATCTGTAAATAAATCGTCCAGTAACAAGTTATTTATAGAGAAATATGAAAGAAGTATAGATTTCATCCCGTGAAAATGCACTGGTCTCCACATAGATAACTCAAACGAGGATTCGCGAGTAACAATATTTGATTTGTAAAGTTACACACTGTCTGTCTGTTACGCTTTCGTGGGTAAACTACTAAACCGATTAGTTTTCCAACTTTTAATTTAGTGTTGAGGAAGTTTGAAGTCCAAGAAAGGCTATTAGTTACTTTTTATGTTTGTCACAAAACGAAGACCACGGGGGCGATGACACAGTCAAAATATCGCACCTTTAGGACGAAAACGACGCAATTCAAAAAAATAAAAAATTGGTTTATCGTTATAAAATGACTTAAAACTGGTCCCTTTTTTATGAAAATATAAAAAGGGACCGATATAATAGTTTTGTCCTTTTCCTGCTTGAATATGGCGGTGTTTGAACTATTGTTGTATTGAAAATTTCGTTGTAAGTAATTTTGTGACGATAAATCCTTTTTTTTTTAATTGTGTAGTTTTCGTCCTAAGGTTTGCGATATATTAATATTCGGTTGTAATAGTCAAGCCATTGTGTGGAACGAGAAAATCAAGTTAACCTACCCCATTCCTGGGGTTGGTAGACTATTCACTTGGGGTAAAGTGACCTACGAAGTAATTGATATAAAATACGGCAATAAAATAAAAGAAAAGACAACAAATGATGCAATGCATGCAATGTAATCAGCCCTGTATTATATACTTGCCCACTGCTGAGCACGGGCCTCCTCTACTACTGAGAGGGGTTAGGCCTTAGTCCACCACGCTGGCCTAGTGCGGGTTGGCAGACTTCACGTACCCTCGAAATTCTTATGGAGAATTCTCAAGTATGTAGGTTTCCTCACGATGTTTCCTTCGCCATTAAAGCGAACGATAATTGATAAACAATACGCACATTTGCGGTGAAGATTCGGAAACAGGTAACGGTTTTTAACGTATATCTGGACGACACAACACTTTCAAATAGCTCGAGTTTTTTACTGTTCTTCATCCTGTCCCTATCGCCAGCCATCCCCGGTCTACCCTACCTTATGTCGAATGTAACGTGTGAAGAGTAATATCGTTCACTGATTAATGATTACGCGTTCGCGCCATTGAACGCAATCAATCATAAGTGATGAGTTAGAGGGAGTGGATTCTCGCCTCTCACTTGCCACTGTTAGTTTAATTAGTGGAACTAAACGTTTTATTTAGTGTAAAACTTATATGAGTGTGGAAGTATGTGAAGATGTTAAGTAATGTGAATGTTGAGCAAATGGCATTTGTCACATAAATGTATAAGCCGACCAAATACAAAAGTCATACTAATCTATGTTCCCGAATATATGATAATAAAAATACATACATACATAGGGTGCTAAAATCATTACCCTTCCTGGCTTCGCCGTAGTCGGGTAATTAGTACTATCTACATTAAATGTTAATACGATTACTGTCAATAAAATTTACTAGAAACTTGTGAAACACTCTTAGTTTGTTAGAAGTTTATTCAAAACTTACTGCAGAATCTACAAAATGGATTTGAATGACATTAGTCATACAGGTAGATTAAGCCTTGGATTAACAAGAAGTTTGATTGTATGATAAAAAAAATATAATGGTAATTTTATTCCCGAAACTGTCACACAAGTGAAGTCGCGAGCAAAAGCCAGTGTTATTTTACACACATACTTTCACGCCTTTTATCCCCGAAGTGCAACTAGAAAAGTGGGTACTTTTCGTCCTGCGTATTCCGTGCCATGATGTGATGCAAGCTATCGCCATATCCGGCACAAATTCCAGGCTCCGGACAGCTACTGCTATTACTTTATCTGCTTTCAATAAGATATTACACAGCCCACTTTATGGCTTAAAGTTCATTTATGCCAACAACCTTGCAACAAAATTCTGAAAAGACTATGCATATTAGAATAGCGTGCAATCTATCTTCACCATATCTTAGTCAAGCAAAATTGCAAAAACAAAACGTTTTAAAAGGTAAATGAGTTGATTAATCTTTAATGCTCCGGGTCAAATTAATGTAAACCATATTTCATAGCGTTAAACAACAAAATCGAAAAATCGAAATTACCTTTATACTTATTCATGGAATTGTTACTCGATTCGTGAAATATTATAATTACTGCTACACGAAACGGTTGAGTTATGTGTTGGATAACTTTATTTTAGTTTGCTAATTAGAATTTGTTTTTGATGTTTGAAATAACATGGTTAATTACTTAGGGATATCTTTTTGCGAGGGTTTAGTTTAATGTCTGGTAATTGTTTGTGCAAGTTTTTAATTGATTACAATTCAGTTATATTATAATTTTATCTGATGTGTCGTGTTATTAGATTTAAATAATACTTACTAAAATTAATTATTCTAGTTGATTTGTAAGTGGCAGCTTAAGCTATTGTAAAAGTGTTGAGAATTGTACGTAAATTATCTCTTATCTTTGTTTTGTGATTCTAATACACACATAAACACACGCTCACACACACTATCGAAGGAGTAGACAGAGGTTCAACTGTTACACTCACTATTCGTCGTGTGTATTCCGTCCCATCATGTTATAGGTGCGAGCCTATCGCAATATCGGGCACTAATTCTAGACTCCGGAGTGATGCTGAGACGAAAAGCCAAATACCGCTTACACTTAGCCCGACCTGGGATTCGAACCCGAGACATCAGAGCGGAAGTTGTGACACCAAGGCAGGCAATGAATTAATCCAATTTCTTATTTCTCTTCTTCAGCCTTTAGAAGTCCACTGCTGAACATAGGCTTCCCCCAAGGATTTCCAGACCAACCTGTCAGAAGCGGCCTGTATCCAGCGGGTTCCTGTGACCTTTACTAGGTCGTCTGTTCACCTTGTAGGAGGACGTCCCATTTATTACAAACTAATAACGTGAAAAAGTTTTATTTAGAAATCGTATTTATTAAGTTAACGAATAATAAAAAAATAAAAGAGGAAGTCACATTAATGGAACCGCTATTAGCTTTTCTAATGTTTAAAAAGAATTTCGCCTTTAATAGTTACGTAAGTTAATTTGCACTTTTTATATCTTTGCAATTATTTACAACATAGATTATACCATAACATCATCCAAATAGAGTTTAATGTAACCTAATTCAACAAAATCCATTCGATTATCAACACAAATCCGTCTTTACTTGGGGGCAGTTCTTGTTAAGGCGCTGTAAGGCACGAGATACGATCTTTTAAGTATATTATATCGGATATTACATGGTTATCATGGACGGAATCTAAGCTCGAAGAAATGCGCTTTCATATTTTATAATACGGTTTTAGAACTCCATTCGCGGTGAGATGGTTTACGTTTCACTTCGGTGTGTATTTTAAACCATATGATGATACTGGTGAAAATGTTAGTATACGTAAAATAAAACAAAAGAGATGTCCGCTTTTTGTATGGGTACTGGGCCTCAAAATCTAACCAGGGTCAAATTTTATGGATATTAAAGGGGCAAAAAATGATCCATAAAAAAATTAATCTTAGGGTTCTAAGATTATTTTTTTCCATTCAAAACTAACTTTTTTAAAAACGTTAATTTTAAGTGGAGTTTTTAAGCAAAATATAATTACATAAATATCAAAATCGTAGGACTTTATAATTATACGATTTATTGCATAGGTCTAGTTTTTGGGATTACTATCCAAATATATATAAAGTATCTTGGTTAAATTTTAAGCCCGTTTTTGGACATGTCCTTTGTCCCGAAAAAAAAACGTTAAATAGTTTGATGTCAATGCCGTTGAATAATAAACCAAATCGAGCTTTGACGTATAGGGTATTTTTTAACCCGGAAAAGCAAATAGGGGGACTCTTATTGCAGGAAAGATCACGCAGCCTAAGCCGCGAGCAATATTTAGTCTAGAATAAATCGCACCTTTAGAATGTAAACCACACAATTAAAAAAAAAACGAAAATTATGTTGTAAAATTACTTAAAACCTTTTTTATATAAATATAATAAAAAAGGGACCGATATAATAGTTTTGTCCTGTTTCCGTTTGAATATAGCTATGTTTGAATTTTGTATTGATAATTTCGTTTTAAGTAATTTTATGACGATAGCTCAATTTTAGATTTTTATGAATTGTGTCGTTTTCCTTCTAAAGGTGCGAAATTCAGCAGAATACACACCTGGTCGTCATCTTCTAAACGTAATGGAAAAAATCATTCTTACGTTCTACCACTTGCCATCTCTCTTACCTAGTCTTACTCGATTTACCAAGCTTATTACAGTCCAATCGTTATAATGGACATTCAAATATTTTGACGTGTGATTTATCCAACAAATAAATAGATTTTTTATTGCCCCAACTGTAAATCGAGTACTGAACATCACCGGTTTCGCAGTATACCTTGCGATTCGTCCAATTTTTTAATTATATTTCTCAATTGCGTTACAGAAGCTTTTAAAACTAAAACTGATTAGCCGACTAACATGGCTTAAATTCGTCTATTAGGCTCTCTAAAGTGCATAACCACGTTACTCGAGCGTAATGGACTGCCCAAATCTAACCTAAACGGCAGCCCCCCGAGGCAATTCTTGTGCTTTGGGTCTTCACACCCAATGCACGCCCATGCGCGGGGGAACATTAGTCGCGGGCCGAGGCACACAGTCAGTGTGTATACCTCTTGGTTGCATAACACATTGAGGCCTAAAAGGGCCCGCGAACATTTCCTGGCACCCTTTTCCTTTCCGCCCATCCTGAGAACCTTTCTCCACTCCCCACCTTTCCTTCCATCATCCTTTTCCGCTTCCTTCCCAGGCCCCTGCAGTCGTCAAGCCGGGGTACTCCAGTATCCCATTCGCAGGTTTCCCCCGGTGTTGACTGCAGGATCGCCTACCGAAAAAAAAAAAACCTAAACGGCAGGCTTATTACATGTCTTACTATAACGAACATTTAATAATAATAATATATAACCTTGTTAAGGCCGAAAAGGACAAAATTTCTAAATATTTAGATTTGGCTCACGAGGTTACCGACATGTGGGAGGTAGACTCCACAATTATTGTTCCGATTGTCGTTTCTGCTCATGGGTTGATACCAAAGAGTCTCGACCAACACCTCCAGAGGCTCTCAATTGGTCGTTGGGCCAAGAGCCAGATGCAGAAAGCAGTACTTCTGGACACGGCACGCATTGTGAGGAGATTCCTCACTTTGAATCCCTGACCACCGGTGGCTTGGGTCTTGAGCCTCGCCATCGGAGGGTGATTCACTTTTTTATATTTTTATAATATGTATTAATGTTTTTTTTTGTATGTATATAAAAATGTAAAAAAAGGAAAATTGAAAATAAAGAGAAATATATAATAATAATACCAGCCCGGTATTATATACTGTCCTACGGAAGGCCTTGTCCAATACACGCACCTCCTCTCCAACTGAGAGGGTTTAGGCCTTAGTCTACCACGCTGGCTTAGTGTGTGATGGTAGACTTCACATACCTTCGAAATTCTTATAGAGAACATACATACACTCATGCCTTTTGTCTCCGAAGGGATAGGCAGAGGCACAATTAGTGCACCCACTTTTCGTCATGCGTAATTTGTCCCATGATGTGATAGGGGGCGACCTATCGCTATATCGGGCACAAATTGTAGACTCCGGGCTGATACAGCATAGAAAAATCCAATATCACTTTGCCCGACACGTGTATCGAACCAGAGGACTCAGCATTGCAGCCGTACCGTAATACAACTACGCCATCGTAGTCTTATAGAGAACTTCTCAGATATGCAGGTTTCCTTACGATGTTTTGATGATAAAAGGCGTGTGTATGGTTTAATTTACGAGTAGACCGTAAGCACGAACGTATGGCTCGATAACATTAACCTAATTATGATTTCTGTTTACGCGATAATGGCGGCTTATCTCTCGCTGTAGTTGACTGAGTTGCTATTGGAGAATGTTGATAATGAGACAGGAATATTGCGTGGTTATGTCATAAGCGGTTCATTGGTTTAGTGGTTGAGTTAAGCAGTGAGAGGTTTGCAGTTTAATTTTCAGGAACACTAAAATACATGTAATATTTTTTCGTTTGAAAAGCATACTTGCGTAAATTTCCTGGCAGGAATTGTCTTTGATATGGCGGTTAGTCGTCCTTAGTCATTCTACGGTACTGATATATTTAGCGAACCGTGTGTTACTTACGTCTGTACTTGCTCTTCAGCCTAAACACGGTCAATTGAACCTAAATGCTTCAAGTATAAAAGGCAAAAAAATCTGTTATTTTGAGCTCTTAGTAACAAGAAAGTCAATATCAGCCAACACATAAATTTCTGACTTGTAACATTAGGTTCTACGAGAAACAGCTTGATCACGAGACGAAAAGGGCACTAATTACTTAATAATACTCTATATACACCACAAATACACTTTTATCCTTTTATGAAGGGTAGGAATAAGCGAAATTATTAATTAAATAATGAGGAATGTTATTTACATATTTCATTTGCCTTGTGTGAAACAATATGGTTGCTTAATTAAAATGTCTACTGGTGGTAGGTCTCTCATATGTAAGAGTCCGTCTGGGTGGGTACCACCGCAATGTCTATTTCTACCGCCAAGCAGTAGTGTGCATGCACTGTTGTGTTTCGGTTGGAAGGAGATTGTAGCCAATGTAACTACTGGACATAATGAGACTTGACATCTTATGTCTCAGGATGACGAGCGCAGTGGGATGCCACACAGTACTTTGTAACTCAAGGTGCTGGATGGTGTTGCTTCTGTTTATGGGTGGCCGTATCGCTTACCATCAGGCGAACGGCATGCTCGTCTCGTCATTTAATGCAATAAAAAAAAAAAGAATATCAACCGAATGGGTATCTCTCCTACCCATTCGTGTATACTCTTATTTCTGAACGCTGTACAGAATTGCTTTTCCGAAACCAGTTTTATTACAATGCGATATTGCATATTTTCTGTTTCGATTGATACGATTCCCCGTATTATACTGTTGCGTATTATTTGAAACTATGCGGCAAAGTTTTCCGAAATCAAAACAAAGCTTGCGTGGTTTTTGTTTTTTTTTGTAGTTATTAATATGTTACTTTATAACTTTTTACTGGGTGGTACGAAGCAATGTTTTTTTTAGTTTTAATGGGGGTAGGCCCGGCGTAATATTGTTGCCTTACATCAATATTACGCTAGATGTTTTTTTTTAAGTGGGATACTGGAGTCCCCCGGCTTGACGACTGCAGGGGCCTGGGAGGGGAGTGGAGGAGGAATATGGGAGGGAAGGTGGGGGGAAGGGAGGAAGGTTCCCAGGATGGGCGGAAAGAGAGGGTGCCAGGAAATGTTCGCGGGCCCTTTTAGGCCTCAATGTAATTTACAACCAAGAGGTATACACACTGACTGTGTGCCTCGGCCCGCGACTAATGTCCCCCCGCGCATGGGCGTGAAGTGGGTGCGAAGACCCAGCGCACAAGAATTGCCTCGGAGGGCACGCTAGCTATGTTAGGTTGCATTTAAAAAGAGGTCATCTTTTTGCTATTCACTGGGTACGATTTCAAACTTCAGGCTGATATTAGTTCAGGTAGAAGAAAAAGCCCATACCACATTACCCGACCTACGGATCGAACCTGCGACTTCAGCACTTCGTACTATGTAATTACGCAATACAAACTCTGCCGCCGAACGGGTCTACTATGTGGTAGGCTACTTATAAGCTTGAGTCCGTCTAGGTTGACAACTTTTCCTCTATTATATCATAAAAGGTTATATTTTTTTTAGTAATCGGTTACGTTTGGTTGCCTAGCATACATAATAATCGCATATTACTATTTAGATAAGTGCTTGGTTGCGTTAGGTTAATATCGGATCACGAGGTAATCCGTTTATTTCAAGATTACTACTAAACCTGACAACATTTCCTAATACGCACGTTGCAGTGCTATTTTTAATGTACTACAATTGTTTGTCACTGAATTAGTTTTAGTTACAGTTCATCAGCAATCTTATAGCAACAGGATTATCCCATGATCCGGTATTACCCCAACGCATCCTACATCGCAACGCAACAGTAAAATAAACGGTTTATGGAGAAAGTTGTTTTTCTTAATAAATGGTGTTTTAAACAGCGCAATTTTAATTTATGGCAGGGTAATTTATGGCACGTCCCCACACTTAATTACGGTACATGCATCATAACCGTAAAGTGAACAGGTAGCGTAAACTGAAGTCTTTAATAAAGTCCTTGAAACTTGGCTCGTAACCTTAGATATGAGAAGGTGAGTTGAGAAGCCAAACACTTAATTAAAACATCATTAATCTGACGTAATGAATCTTTTTAAATTATAGATTAAGTAGTATTATGGAAAAAAAAGTTGCTCTAGCATGCTCCAGTAGTTCAATCAACGTTTAGTTTGTTATATTGTGACTGACAATGATTATGCCGTTCTTTGTTTTTTATTGCATTGAATGACGAGACAAGCATGCCGGTCGCCTGATAGTAAGCGATACGACCACCCATAAACAGTAGCAACACCATTCAGCACCTTGAGTTACAAAGTACTGTATGGCATTCCACTGCGCTCGTCATCCTGAGACATAAGATGTTAAGTCTCATTATGTCCAGTAGTTACACTGGCTACAATGTCCTTCAAACCAAAACACAACACTGTATTCACACTGCTGCTTGGCGGTAGAAATAGACATTGTGGTGGTACCCACCCAGAGGGACACTTACATATGAGAGACCTACCACAAGTGTGACGATACTTGTATCCCGTATAAGGACCGCCGTATACAAGGTGATACCAGAGCCGCGCCGACCCAAGACAGCGCCTCTGATTTTTGTCGTCCTGTTTCGACGTACGTAAAAGTACAACGATGCTGCAGGAAAGGCCTTATTCCGCCAGGGGGGAGGGAGGTGCACAAGAGTGGTTTGCTTAGGGCATCTCATCCTGATTCCGGCGCCCATGTTGTCTTGGCGCCTGTGTGCGCCGCACACTTCGCACACAGGGACAGCTGATTTCCACCATAGAGGGCAACGTAAGTGTCGTGGTCCGGGATTAGCCTAAGTATATCTTGGTTTTAAATAGGCCGTCATAATTGCGTGCATTGGCGAAGGATCAACATATCTCGTCAGTATATCTGGACCCACTCTGCTGTCCATCAGGTGCCATACTCGTTTAAAAAATAGGTAAAGATAATACATGTAACCATTTATCCTACTAATATTATAAACGTGAAAGTTTGTAAGTATGGATGTTTGGATGTCTGGTTGTATGGATGTTTGTTACTCTTTCAAGCAAAAACTATTAAACGGATTTCGATGAAATTTGGCACACGGGTAGACTTTGTCCTGGATTAACACATAGGCTACATTTTTATCCCGGTAAAACATAAAGCGGGACTTTTATCCCGGAAAAACTCATCCACGCGGGCGGAGCCCCGGGCAAAAGCTAGTATAAGATATGGCAGAGGACAGGATACAGCCAATTATAACAATTTACTACCGCGGTTGTATTGTATCAAAATGTAATTTTAATACAATTTATATTTATTGCTAATTTTCTATTGTTTAATGTACTAGGAAACAAATGTGATGAAGGTCTAAACTCTAAACTATAAGATGAAATAATAATATCATATTATCTGATATTTAGTTTGATAAAATTGCGTTATACTGAATAATTCGAGTAAAATATGGTAAATTAACTACGCAATTCACAATATACGAAACTACGTACAAATAATTTGAACTCAATCTCGAAATCAACGGTCGAGTGGAAATCAGCGCAAAGCCGAATTCGATGTTCCGTCTCATTGTAATTGATGAAAACCACAAATAATTTCGAAAATCCCGGTCTGAATTCGGTCGCCTATAGGCACCTGTAGTACAGAAACAATATAGTCAACGATACTCCACCCTATTTCCCTAAATAATTGAGTGGCCTAATACGAAACGGTGTAATTTGAATTCCCATCGCGAGTCGCTGGGAGGCATTCATTATAGCGTTTAATTACGGCAATGTACGATTATGGCAAAGGAAATTTGTTTCTTTAATATTTTTACATAAAAATTTCGTAAAATTATCGTTGTACTTATTAGTACACGTAACTAACTACGAATGGTCGAAAGTAGCCGTTTACAGAATCGAAAAACCTTTGCATTACCATTGTTCAAAACGAATCTCGGTCAACATTCACCCCTTTACCGCATGTGTTCTTCCTATAACGTCATGTCAAATAAGTATGACATCTTTTTTGGTTCACTTGCCTCTGCTAAAATTAGCATATTAAAAATATTATTTAAATTAAACTTGACACTTAACAGTCCTTATCAGATAGTCAATTATCTGTTTTACCTACCGTTTTTAATTCATACATGTCGTGTTCACATCTAGAAGGTTGCGAATATTTGTAATAACAAATATTAGTAAGACTGTATGTTAGGAATTTCAATTGTTTGTAACCAGTTTTGTGAACCAAATAAAAAGAAAAAAAAATGGTCGGACGAATTGTTTATGGTGTAGTATGAAATATGAATTATCGCCTTTCCGTCTTGTAGCAGCGTCATATGCGTTATGAGCCAGAAAGATCAGGGTTCAATTTCAATATGACACAACTGAAGTCGCGAGTGATCAGTAAATGTCGCAGTAATTTTTAAACTGAATTCAAAATAGGAGGTTCTTTAAGCCAGGGGTGAGAGGGTGACGTCTAGAGTCACGCTATGATGGCCGTTTTGACGTTTGTCCGCTCATCAAGTTTCGTATTAATTCATAACTACGTTGAAGGAGCTAATTGCTGTACATTATTGTCAATAGTGACGTGCAGTAAAATTTATGGAATGTATAAAGGATATGTCCAAAAACAGGCTTAAAATTCTAAACAAGATACTTTACATATATTTGGATAGTACTCCCAAAAACTAGGCCTTTGCAATAGGTCGTATAATTTTAAAGTCCCCCGTTTTGGAGATTTATGTAATTTTCTTTTGCCTTAAAACTACGCTTAAAATGAACGTTATTAAAAAGTTAGTTATAAATGGAGGGGTCTAAAAATATTTTTTTAATGAATCCAAGATCCATATTTTTGCCCCTTTAATATCCATAAAGTTTGAGCCTGGTTAGATTTTGAGGCCCAGCACCCATACAAAAATCAGACATCTCCTTAACGACAAACCTCGGCATTTGTTTTTCGAAATAAAAATATATCTAATACGGTAGTCATTTATTTATTTATTTGTTTAGGTACACCAATAGCATAACAATGTTTTAAATAATATCATATTATAGGTAGGTTACTAGCGGACCCGACAGACGTTGCCTGCCCTAAAAAAGAAATAAAATCCTAGAACCCGAGTACAGCGCCGCCTGCCGAATCCAATTGTTAATCTAAACCATTCTCGAATCCACCTAAACACACAAAAAAATGTTGTCCTGAAACATAGGATCCCTGGCCAGCACAACTTTGCTCGACTCGCAGTAGATTATACTTTTTTCGATAATTCATTGAGATATCACCTCACTATTGTAAAACGGCCTTCATAATGTGCCAGTACTATAATTTCTAAGATAATTTCATATTAAACTGCTCGCTGACTGCGCCCTGGAGGCTAGCATTAATATAGTTTTTTTTTACAATTAGGTATGGCTGGTTGGTGTCAGCCATGCTTGTAGAAAAACTAAGCCAAATCGTGTCTAAGACATGCATAAAAACTTATGTCACCACGACCCCTCATGGTGCGGGATAATCACAGATAGAAAGTATGTATCTAGGGATTTAGCAAGTACTATTAAATACAAAGGCGATAAAAAAATCTCAGTTAGTGTTTTATAAACAAACGCTGCGTCTTAGAATATCACAATGGGACAAGTGACGAGGTTTCGGTAGTACCTAATCCATTTTTTACACTCCCTATTTCACCCCATTGTTGTTTAGTAAAAGAATTAACCACATTTTAATTTCTTTCAATAATGAGTATTTTCTAGTAAAACCTACTACCAAAACTATAGAAATTTCATACAAACTTTGCCACCTCTTTTTACCCCCTTAGGGGTTGAATTTCGCAAAATCCCGTCTGGGTGAGCACCTACGTCTTAAAAGGAACCCCCATGCAAAATTTGAGACTCCTAGCATTTGTAGTTTCTTAGATTTCGTGATGAGTGAGTGAGTGAGTGACCTTTTGCTTTTATATATAGTATAGATATAATAAGGGCGTTTATTTTACGACGGTGTTATCTTAAGCGCCTCGGGATATAATTATATAGAAAGCAGTCTTTCGATATAAAATTATAACGAATTAAATAGCAAATTTCCGTGGAATTTGCTGTAATAACTTTCTAAGGACGCTGAACGAAAGAACTTGTATGAACATATAACATCATTAATATATTATTTAAATTTGAAAAAAGGAAAAAATGCATTAAGTAAAATGATATTAATCATGTAGTCGAGTTCCGAAAACTCATTAGTACTTGCCAAGTTTTATACAAATAGCAATAACCGTGACTAACCTACATTTTTCTTCACACTTACAGCGAAGAACTAGAATGAAGTATACAATTTCAAAACCCGGGATGGTTGGCACAACACGTCTAATTTAAAATCTGTCTGTTGAAATAAGAGTAGAATATCTAGATTCTAGACTGTATATATCGCGGGCAAATATTGTTTTTTAATAGCTTAAAATTTATGAAGAAAATCTTATTGCGGAAAAGGAAAACGTAACTAGCCTACGGAATTTAGTTACCTATTTGAATTTCGTTCTAATCATAGAACGAGCAAGAAACGATGTCGCAATGTTAAAAATTAATTCACAAAAAAAGAAATGTGTCTATATAAATGTATTTAAGTTACTGTTACTGTCTCTGACATCATTTCACGTTGCTAAAATTCACTGTAAACTCTACGTGAATTCCCTACAAACTCCTGAATTCCCTACTGGTGGTAGATCTCTCGTATGTAATAGTCCATCTGGGTGGGTACCACCGCAATGTCTATTTCTACCGCCAAGCAGCAGTGGGCATGCACTGTTGTGTTTCGGTTTGAAGGACATTGTAGCCAATGTAACTACTGGACATAATGAGACTTAACATCTTATGTCTCAGAATGACGAGCGCAGTGGAATGCCACACAGTACTTTGTTAGTCAAGGTACTGGATGGTGTTGCTAGTGTTTATGGGTGGTCGTATCGCTTACCATCAGGCGAACGGCATGCTCGTCTCGTCATTCATCATATAAAAAAAATGTTGTTTACTCTTGTAAGTCATGAGATATTAATAGATTATATATATACTTATTTTCATTAATGTATCGCAAGGTTTATGGCACCGTTTATTTTCATATAACTCGTGAATTTGTGGGCGTATAACTTATATGACGGATATACATTACCGGTGAGTGCAATTTCTGTGTAATTTGTGGAGTGCGCTTCGGTCAACAGTATACTTAGATATTATGTGTACTTAAAACTAGGCGAAATTACAAAAATCGATGTTGTTTAAAAATTATCTTGATAATATCTTTTATTTCATTCTGTTTTTTATGTTCGGATATTAGGTATATATTTTTATTATACAATTGTTTAATATCCGTGGGCGACGTTTAAATTGTAAC
Organism: Sphinx pinastri; assembly: GCA_947568825.1. Lineage (NCBI taxonomy): Eukaryota > Metazoa > Arthropoda > Insecta > Lepidoptera > Sphingidae > Sphinx > Sphinx pinastri. The sequence goes on along the minus strand of OX387624.1, from coordinate 13,506,147 downwards.
CACGTAGATGCTTACTCAAACTGCTTTAGCAATGATTTAGATAATTTGCAAGCATATCATTTCTTAAAAGTATGTTAAGAGCGCTAACTTCCTCATTATCGATTGAAATAACTTACTTGAGCCAATACCCGTGTAATACGTAGGTATCTATGTTTACATTTAAAGCATAATAAATACCTAGCTAGAGTCTATAGTCACTATTATAGTATCCTAACATCAATTTACTTCTAGTTACATTAATCTTTTCTTCAGTTACCACTCGAAGTAAAAGCCAGGCTTCGCGCGTCATACGGGGTCAGCCCACTTTCCCAAGGCTCCAGGGATTAACATAATGGATTTGCTATGTTAATGGCGATGGAGATGCTATTTCAAGCGACAGTAAAGGCCAGTGTCATAGTGGCTTACAAAATAGAGCGATGAAAGCGCGGTTAAAAATCACTAGGTAACGCGTTTGGCAGCGAGACAAGTTGTAGAAATACATTGGTGACGCGACAGCGATTTCCTATAAGTTTATTTCAAACCGATAGTTTCTTTGGCCACCCTAAATTGAGTATCTTCTGTTAGTGTGTACATCCACTGTTACCCTGTCGTCTTGGAAGACAAAAGATTTTATGTCGTGTGTGAATGTCTTCAATCCAACTGTCAATTTTGGAAATGGCTATAATTGCCTAAGAAAAAATACCCTAATAAAAGGATGTATATTGATAGAATTCAACATTGTGGCTTTAAATACTTATCATTATTGTTTACGTTATCTTTGATTTCTTAAAATATATTTTTTATCACTAACCTCTTTAATATCATTTGTTATGATTCCACGGAGGCTAATTTTTATCGATATACACGTTAATAATTCTTCCACCACCAATACATATAATTAAAACTGATGTCAAAACACTGAACAGGCAATCAATAGTGTTAAAGGTTTCGAGGTTATAGATACTACCGCTATGACAGGTTTCTGGAACTTCTGTGATTCTGATTAAAAGTAAAAAAGTTCATTTGGTTCAAAAAATAACATTCTTACTACTATACACTGAGCATATTAAGAGGTTTTGTGACAATTTTAGGCGTAAAAAACCACATTAGATTGAGAAGACTATATAGATAATATGTGGATACATCGCCTTAAAATTAAGTCCCAGTAGGATGATACCGCGCCGCTTATAAATATAATCACAATCTTCTTAACTGCTGGGTTAAATATCACAAAAAATTCAAGGCGAATACTCAAGGGTGTCATTGAATTTTCCGCTAATATGATTCCTTTATTTTTGTTGTGCGTGACGCGCCCGTCGCGAATAATATGCGACGAAAATATATAGAGTTAAGACTTTAATATTGGAGTTAGTTTTATAACACGGTATTGCTTTGGTAAAGCATCTTTTAGAAAACTAGCTTTTGCCCGGCTTTGTTTGCGTTGAATTTGATATCTATACTAATATTATAAAGCTGAAGAGTTTGTTTGTTTGAACGCGCTAATCTCAGGAACTACTGGACCGATTTTGAAAATTCTTTCACTAATAGGAACCTACATTACTCCTGAGTGCTAGTTATCTCGGAAAACTTTCCACGCGGGCGGAGCCACGCGCAAAAGCTAGTGAGAAAATAAAAAAAAGGTTCTCCTTTTCTTGAGTTCAAGCTTACTCTATAGTAAATTTCATCAAAATCGGTTTAGTAGTTTAGCTGTGAAAACTTTACAGACATACAGAGTTACTATCGCATTTATAATAATAGTGTGGATGAGTGCGAATCGGCTTTTATGATAAATATGTTGGTATGAAGAGGATTTTAGCATGTCGATGATAGCAAATTTCAATTAATTTCCAAAAATAGGGAACAAATTACAAATTTAATAAACAAAGCAAATACTGAAATCAATTGAACATTCAAACTTGTAGTTTGCGGTTAACGGTTAGTTGTTCTTTAATTGTTTAATTGAATTCTGAAACTTTTCAGACCAGCAAAAAATAAATCGAATCAGAATCACGAGTAATTTCGTTTTAAATTGTGTATTCCTTTGTTACCATTTCAATGTTTATTTCAAATCGTTTTTAACCCCCGACAGAAAAAGAGGAGTGTTATAAGTTTAGGGTATCTGTGTATCTGTATGTCTGTCTGTGGCATCGTAGCTCTCAAACGAATGGAACGATTTGGACGCGGTTCTTTTTTGTTTAAAAGCTGATGTGATCAAGATGGTTCACAGCTATAATTGAACATATTTTCAGGCGTTTGAAGATTATCAGCTCATTTCCAACTTTCACAAGTCCGGTTGATTTTAAATTTGATGTACTGTGACTTAGGCAATATTTTTAAAACATGTTAACCTTGAGCTGATGTTGCAGCATCAAGTAGTGTGCGGGATACCCAACTCTTTAGCAACTTAAAGCAGATATAGCGTGCGTGGGCTCATCTCGATTACATCAGCTTTCAAACAAAAAAATCGTGTCAAAATCGGTCCATTCGTTTGAGAGCTACGATGCCATAGAGAGATGTCTCTCTGTGGCATGTAGGGTGTGTATCTGTACATACAGATACACAGATACACATAAACATAAACTTATGACACCCCTCTTTTTCTGTCGGGTGTTAAAAACAAGAAAAAGGCAACTGTTTTAGGGTTACCATCAGTACCATCAGATGAATTATTCTCACGGTATATACTGGAGAACGAGTAAGTGCATCACCTAAAACCGTTGTGCTATTCAGTATTCCGAGCTACAACTAAGTGATCTTTAACACCTATTAACAAACACAAGTAGAGAAGAGGCAGCGCTGGTCTTATAAGTAGAGATGGTAGGGGTGGGAGGTTTTGGGCTGTAGGAAATCCCACTAAGCATTCCAAACGCAACCATGACCTGGGAATTCACGTGGAGTGTCTGTAGGAAAATGGCATCATCAGAGACAGTCAATAGATCTTTTATTGCTTGATGTCAGTCATTTGTAAAAAAATCACAGGAAATAAAACAAGTACTTTTTTTATCTAATTTTAATTTCGTCTTCTTTAAGAACCCTACAGAAACATACAGTGATGAAATATTACTGTATACTGACGAATTAAACACACATTACAAATACTCCTGGTATACATGAAAAAAATTGGAAAGCGCTCTACGAAAACATTAACAAAAATTAACAATATTTTGTACTTTAAGAGCTCTTAGTTAAATTATGTATTTACAGTGTAATTGAAGGAATACCGCAATGTAACAGTGTGAAAGTACATTTTATGTACATTCAAAACCGCGAATGACATTCAAAAGACTTATAGCTGTTAAATTGACCCCTAGAATGTGGCATAACACATGACACGAACGTCCGTTTCGCGAGTGGTCAAGACAGCAACACGTGACTTACACGTTGTTTTCTCATCCAATGACAATTGTCCATGGAAGGAAACGGATGTTCGTATCGTGTGTTTTAAGACACTTGTTAAGGGGGCTGGTTGAGAACTGAAAGAATTTTTGTCACAGTATAAATATTTACAAAATACAAGCTATAATTTCACGCAATTAGGAAATTTGTTTAATAAGCTAATGCACTGAAATGACACCTAAAGTGCGCTTATTGTAAGTTTAGCCGCTAAAACTCTGAGCTAGTGGTAGTGGGTTCTAAGTTAGACCCAGTTGTAGCTGTTTGTGTACGGCTTAAACTAAGTTATGCATTACATATGTATTAACGAAAACATATACTGAATTCGCTATAAAAACACTCATCTATATAATAATGAAGTATTCAAATTATCAACAAAAATAACATATAAAATATATCTTAAAAAAAATTACTTCATTTTATCTGTTCGACTTAAGGTAGATTGGAAAACATTTACTAAGGCATTAGGCCTAAAATGTTATAAATACCATGCTAAATAAATAAATAGGTTGCGTTCGGGTAATACCGGATCATGGGGTAGTCCCGTTGTTTCAAGATTACTGCTAAACTCGTATTTCCCAATACGGATAACACAGAAGTGCTATTTTTATGTACCCCAATTGTTTATTACTGTATAAGTTTCAGTTACAAGTGGATGATAGACTAGTTGGGAATTGAACGTTCTGCCGAGACATTGTCCGGAGGTTCAAAACCCAAGGCACATACCTCGGACTTTTCGAAGTTACGTGTGTATTGTTTATTAATTATCTTTCGCTTAAACGGAGAAGTCAAGGAAAACATCATGAGGAGACCTACATACCTGAGAATTCTTCATAAGAATTTCGAGGGTATATGAAGCCTGCGGACCCGCACTAGGCCAGTGTGGTGGACTAAGGCCTAAACCCTCTCAGTAGTAGAGGAGGCCCGTGCTCAGCAGTGCGCAGTATAATTATATTAAAGGGCTGATTGCATTGTATTGCAAGTTTTAATTACAGTTTAGCAGTAATCTTGAAACAACGGGATTAGCCCCGTGATCCGATAATACCCCCAAGGCACCCTAATTTAAGAATTTGCAATGAGCTGAATATTTACATTGATTTTACCCAGAAACAATCTGCCATTGGATTTGGGTTACTAAAATTCTAATTTCTAACTAACCTTTGTTGATTATAATCATGAAGTTAATTTACGTAAGTAAATAATAATTTATGATTATAACTAAGTTAAGCCGCTCTTTGTATAATTATATGTATTTGACAGTTTTATCTTAATACTAGGTGTCATTCACGGTTTGAATTGTAGGTATTTGTTTTCGAATTGAAATCGAATAAAGGTTTTAAGATTCTAAGGATTGATTCTGACATGTCAGTGGATACTAAAGATAAAGAAACTACTGATTTAAGAATATGAAGTGCACAGCAGAGAAACTTGATAATAGGTAAGAGATATTATATTCTGCTTAGTAACAGTCAATGTTACAAGCTTCATAAAATATTGGGTAAAAGTTGGTTCGCTTTTTTCATTATATTCTATTGAAACAAATATAGATATTTGCATTATCTCAACACCCATCTCTAGTGATTTTGATGGTATTAAATATTATCATACCTTAACCTAAACCAACATTGTTTTCTTAAGGGCCAATTTCAATCGTCAGATAAAAGTTATCCATTAAATAATTAATAACCTGACGGAATATAAAAGTGAGACATCGATGCAAAATTATTCAGTTGATCGTAATTTTTAATTTGATCCTATTGTACATATTTTATCCCACGTAAAGCGTTTATCAGATGTTGGAAAAAAACCCGTTTTGTAATTAAAGAAAAAACTGTGTTGTTGCTTCTACTTTCGACGTCTATGAATCAATGTCTGCTGATAAGATATTTTCTATTCCCTTAATCTGTGACTTATGTGATTGATTTATGGATCAAGGTAGTCTCTTGTGAGAAATGGAGGAATTGATGGTATTAGATCTAGAATAGTTCATGTAATTAATAGTAAGGTATAAGGCAAGAGAAGGCAGTTTACATGAAATTCTTGTAGCCATTTAAATATCTGCATGATCTTATGCATTTTTTGTTTTTGTTCAAACATTTACTGATCAAGATGTTAATTTAAGTTATTTGTTATTGCATGAATATTGTCTCTTTTTTATTTGTGGGCATTCTTAATCAGTAGTCTTATGACCATTTAGAGCGTATATATTGTATCATTTGTGGTTTAAATGCTGTCATCTACGCACCTCATAACCTCAAAATAATGCTGCTACCAAGCCTGTGTTAGTGACAAATTATAAGTACATTTTAATAATTAATATGTATATATAAAAATTCGTGTATCAATATCCATATTTGCAATTATAAAAAGTAGTTAACAAATCATTACAGATGAATAGTTCCTATACATACATTTATTATATACAGACCTATCTTTCTCTCTTTATTTTATAATAATTTTCATAGTAAAGGGAAAGATTTAAATAAAATATATTTCATTCGATTTCAATTCGAATGCGACATGTAAAGAAAAGTGAAAAGGCACCTATTACTGAAATATTAAGCACATAAAATTCAACTATTCTTATAATATTTGGTTTCACAAAACTTTCTCCTACTTATATTACAGAAACGGTTTAGACCTAGAAGTGTTGAGACGATTTTTTTGGTGGTTATCATATCAACTACCTACCAACAACCATAATATTCACATAGGAAAGAAACTACATCCAAGAAATTACATTTTTTAATATTATCTCAATAAAACATCGATTCGAACGGTCAAATTATTTTTCCAAGCGTAGTTTCCCCACACGTTATCTGTGTAATCTATGTCCTGAATCAAAATCTATGGTCAAAAATGTAAAGAATCAATAAATACTTTTATAATTTAATTTATCGTAATTTATGTTCAGCCTTCATTAAGGCAGAATTGAATGTAAAAAATTCACATTTGAACTGTTATATTTCCGAAATTTACGGACAAAAAATAAATTCCAAATGTTTGATTACAGACGAATCTAAACTTGTCCAGACACCAGACAGCTTAAAATAAATGATGGAAAATTGAACTTAGGCTATTTAGTATAGATTTTCTTCTATTTAAAAGTCAAATTTTGGAATCTAAATTAATACGGATTATACGATTCAAATATGAAACTGTCAGCCGCATTGTTTATTATATTTTCCACATTCTATTCTAGACCATCTAATGCCTGACCAAGCCACAAGCTTTTATCAAAACTTTCAAGGTTTCAAATATGCTTTATAACAGCCCAAGTAAAATAAGTGACAACTTAAACAGTGGCGATCCCATTTATATTTCTGATCCTAGATTCTGATCCAGGGACACTAAATTTACTTAACGTTAATAGTTTTATGTCATTAAGTATATTAACAATATTTACAACACATTTTTTTTATTATTACTCCTATAAGTATATTAATTACCTCTTCTGTGAAACTTATGGAAATTCAATAAATACTAATTAATAAGCCATAATTTTATACTATCTTGGAAATCAACATTATTATACAAAATTACTGTTTATATTGAATACTTATTTTATTTTCTCTGGCAGTGCCTATTGTATTCTTTATTCTATTGTTTTAAGTTAGAGAAATGTTAATATTACCGATTATTTTGCATGTGTTGAGGCACAGTCTAAAGTAGAGAAGTGAGCAACGATACAAACCGACAAATATGTATATTTATGTCGTTGTTTTATTTTGTAAAATGGCTCCTTGCGTATTTCTTCATGTTCAAGAAATTATGTGAAATTTTGTCATAACCAAATACGCTGAATGTCAACATTGCAATATTTTCTTGAAACACAATTTTATGCTACGTCGTTTGCATAAAGATAGGAAACAGAAATGAACAGTTATATTAAACTATTTCTACTATCACATGGAGTAATACTTCAGGCTATAATAATGTCGATTCTATACACCGCTTATTTCACAATATAATATTAAACTTTATTAAATTCACAACAGCTTAAACATTACGAAACCTCGCGTTGATTTAATTTACCTCTTTGGTCATTCCGAAACGTTTCACTAAACTATATAATATATTATGTTCACCATATAATTTAATGTACCTTTACATGATATAGTCTTATTTACACATTCTAATTATTATCTCCACCCGGAGTGTACACGTAAGAACGACTAGTCGAATTAAAACAGCCTTTTATAATACACAAGTCATTAAAATGTTGAACCAAATTACCAACACTGTTAGACCTCTTTATAATATTAAAAGTCTTTATTAGATCACAGTATTTAGGTCCCTGCTGACCTCGGGCATTGACAATCATAGAAAGCTCTCGGACGCTCGAGTCTCCTCCCGATCGATGGCCGAGACTATCTCCACGCCTTCATCATAATTATGCAATTTGGTGGTGTTATTGCCACAATAATGTTGATCTGGGTCACCATACTGGCTATGGTAGAACTCTTCGCGCATCATATGGTTCAGGTTCGAACACCTAAAGAACAGTATCTCTTGGAAGGGCTTCCTAAAGTCTCTATTGAGCGTTGCGTAAATTATTGGATTAAGCAAGCTGTTCAAGTACCCTAGCCAAAGGAACAGCGCACTCATTGCGTCCGGGATCGTATCCTCTTCCAGAAAAGGCCTGGTCAGCGCAAGCACGAAGAAAGGCAGCCAGCAAATGATGAATGCTGACATGATGATCCCCAGTGTGGTGGAGGCTTTCCGTTCCTTGGCCAGTTGAAACCGCAGCTTCTTTTGATGTGGTGATTGCGTATGGAATAAGTCTTTGGCAATGTGGCTTTTTTGAGCAAAGTTGGAAAGCGATGAACGGATCCTGTTTGTCGTCATTTTGTTGCTGCTTTCTGATGAGAGACGCCGTCTATCTTCCACTACTGGCTTATTATTCGGCGTTAGAGTGGTGGGAGATCGGTTTATCGTGTGGATTGGTTTGGTAGGTGTCTTCGGTTGTTGCAGCATTGGGCACTGTGACTCGTTGGATTTCCGCTGACCGCTGAAACACCTTCCTAGTCCGCTCTCCGCTTTGTCAACGCTGCACTGTTAACAAAAGAGAGATGTTTCTTTAAATAGTTAGGTACGCGATATCTTATAAAAAAGAGACCCATAATGCAAAAATAAATTAATTTTAATTTATAATGGCCTTTTTTTTTACCAAATTCACTACGTTAGCTTTCATATCTCTGAATATCTCAGTGGATAACTGTGTTGGTTATGTAATTATTTAAGTTACCTATACTATTGTTATCTGTATTAGCTTTATTACATAATTGTTTGTTATCCCAAATAAAATAAAATAAAATAAAATAAAATAAAAATATCTAATTCTGCATTGAATTATACATTCAGTCCGTGGCAATGTTAACTACGTCATTAATGCATGGGATGCAATAAAGGAGTCCCACTTTATGACTTGGTATGCATAAAAGTCACGTGTCACGAAAACTAGTTAGTATTCAACGGTAGAACCTTTTAAAAGTGCTTTAACAGCGTATATGGCTAGATCCATGAAAAGCGGCAATGACTCATCAGAATACATCGCCATGGCGGATTTTATGCCTTGGCTATGAAAGTGACTTCTATAAAATATGGGTTTTAATGTCGCTGTAGAACCCGAATACTAACATTTTTACGAATATGGAATACTGATTTGACAATTTTGGTGAATGTTTGTATCAGCCACGCAAAGGTTCGTTTTAAGTTTCTTTATTTTTTTCTTCTATTCATTTGATATTTGTTTGGTAGTGAAACACTCTTGAATATTTATAGTTAATTAATATTGAGGTTAATGTGAAGTTTTTCATACCAACAATGCAGACTACTAGTGTACATTTTGTATCATTACAAAAGTATATATACCTAAAGCCGTAGCGTCTCTCAAAGGATGAAGTAAGGCATTATACTCACGGTAGTATTAGTACTGGCTGTTGATCCTCGAGGAGGCGGTTGGGAAGCAGGTTGGCTTCCTAGCAGTTTCGCTTCAGCCGCACCACCGTTCTTGACATTTATCTCAAGATAACAGTGCGTCTCTAAATGTGATTGAGCACGTTTCTCGTCTTTTACGATTTTTCTCGCCGCTCTAAATATTTTATAGTAAACCACGACCATCACTGTGAGTGGTATGTAGAATGAACCCAAAGTAGCATAAATTTGGTATACTTTATTTTGGGAAACGGAACACGAGGTTTCAGATTTCTCGTTACCCATTATCAGTAATGGTGGTAGCGAAATAAAAGCAGCACTTAACCAAACAATTAAAATGCACAATAGCATCCTCTTTGGAGTTCTTTTAACCCCGTACTCTAAGGGCTTCGTTATCGCATAGTAACGGTCCACTGAGATCATACAAAGGTTCAGAATACTCGCTGTACATGAGAGTATGTCACTAGATACCCAAAAATCACAGATGACTGGTCCGAAAGGCCACGTTCCCATTATATCGTAGACAGTTGCGAATGGCATCACAATAGTCGCCACACACAGATCGCTCACTGCCAGCGAAACGATCAAATAGTTACTTGGTCTTCTCAATTTCCTCACTAATCTGACAGCAACGCAAACTAGAATGTTTCCTACTAGGGTACCGAAGATTACTATTAGGAATAATATAACAAGGAAGATTGTCACTAGCGTAGAATATTTTGAATGCTTTATGTGCTTATGAGTGGAATTTGTTTCGAAGAGCGTCCAGTTACTTGTGGAATTGGGGTTTGAGTAGTTATACTCAGACGCTAGTAATGATTCTACAAAATCAACTGAATCAACCACGTTCGGTTGCAGTAGAATTATAGATACCAGTATGAGAAGACACGAAGGTAAAGCAACAAAGCTAGGCAGTGAGTGAGATTTAAGGTTATGAGTCGCCATGCGAGACCCTTGGATGGGTGTTGATTATACTCGTTTTCTTGGCGTTACCATACATTGGCTTTAGTATATCTGTGCACTACTGTGATGCACTACAGACTCTTAAGTCAGGTTTGAAATACGACTTCGTCGTGAAGCTTTTTTGTTTTATAATGCCGCTCTTGATTACAATTGAGAATAGGCTTTAATTGACATATTGCTTGGATTGACTTTCCAATTCCAAGCAGAGCCATTGGATTGCGCGGTGTATATTGGAAAGTTCCTCTTATGGACTCAGTGATACAGTTTGTTTTCGCTCGGCTGGATGCTTTGGTACGAATTGGCAGGGGCAAGTTGTTTTATTGCGCTGCGAAGGCGGTTCGAGCGGCTGCTACTCCAATATCCCGTCTGCGGATTGCTTCATTAGTACCGTTGATTGGTGATGAACATTTCCGACCTGCAAACAAAAGAAAGCACTTCATTCCATAACTGTTGACATACAACATGTTACACTGATTCATGTAAGTATTTAAAATATGAATTGACACGATATGTTGTGTCAGTAGAATACAAACGATAAAAACTCCATATCTAATTCTTTTTGGTATAATTTGTGATATGAATTATTTCTATAAGCAAATATTATCATTTACAAAATATTATGCGTTAAATCTATACTAATATTATAAAGCTGAAGAGTTTGTTTCTTTGAACGCGCTAATCTCAGGAACTACTGGACCGATTTTGAAAATTCTTTCACTAATAGGAAGCTACATTACTCCTCAGTGCTATAGGCTACTTTTTATCCCGGAAAACTTTTCCACGCGGGCAGAGCCGTGCGCAAATGTTAGTATTAAATATATACACACTCTGCTATTGATGCTTGAAACCCATCAAGGTGCCACTATGGTCCGATAAAGATGCAACTATTTACAACATCGTCCGGTTATTTCTGATATATTTTTTATAGCTGATATAATGGTGTTTGAAATATCTTGAATAATGGCATAGGAAATTTGGCATGCGATATTAGGAGAAGTGTTGACGTAAAGATGAAACGCTGTCTGGAGTTTGAATAGATGTAATGTATAGGGATGAGTGATACGCTTACGAGCGTACAAATCGATACATTGTTACCATAATCGTCATAATTGCTGCCAGTATTTCTATTTGTGTCTTCGAGTTGAGAGTACTTAAGCCTCGTTTTGAATTTAGAATATGATAATCGATTGTGATTCTATATTTAAATGTAGGTTCTGTATTTAAAATCAATAGCTACTATTGCTGTCTTTTATTCTGACATTCATGATATGCTAATGAATATTTTTGGTACGAGTATTGAAAAATACTATGGTTCAATATTTTAGTTATTATATTTGTACTTTAACGCGCCAGTGTATCGATCATACTCATCTTTCCCTTCAGACGTGTTTTGGTATTAGATATTACTTATTCAGTTTTGTAGGCAGGAATGGTAAAATATCAAAGGTTACTTTTGTTTTTAGGAGAACTTAAAGGATATTTCATTGATGTAAGTGATTGCAGTCGGGAACGAATTCTTATAATTAAGGAATTGTGTCAGAGTTGCTGATCTTGGAGAAAGAAACAGATAAGGATTCGATGATATTAAGACTTCTAGTAATCCTACGTTTATATGGGAGTATTATCATATTGTAATTACAATTTGTGACCTTTGCACTTCTCTCAAAATTATTTTGAACAAATTAGGTAATTTTCTAATGTACCACCATATTAAAGGTCAATCAACATTGTGTCATTACGATCAATAAAAAAATTGTAAGCTCGCACCAAGTACGAGGGAATTACCAATAGAATTCAATTTTCTAGTAGCTTCACTTATATCGATTAATCATATCGTAATTGTTACGCACATCAACGTATAAATCGAATTTTCTCATCACTAGTGCATTGAATCAAGTCGGGCCTGGTACGGGCTTAACATGAAGCCATTAGTGGTAGAGTCGTGTCATCGTTTCATATTGAGCCCACGCCAGCCAAAGGCTTCCAACAATATATGGCTAAACGCGTATACATTATGCGGGAAATTGCAGCCCACATTCAAAAGCGCTCACGAGGTTTCTAAGGATTTTTCATCACATTATAAATAAGCATTTTCGCAATGGTTTTTTTTAAATTGATTTCTGTCTGATGTGATATGAGAATTTAGAGATTTCTGTTCAGTCGGTGTTAAGTTTTCAATTAGAAAGATGTTAAGTTCTTTTTCGCTCGTAAAGACGCGTTATCTCTACCACCACTGGGGGTAAGTGGAGCAGTTATGTTGGTTACTTCAATGTTACGCGCAAAATTTAAGTTAGTTGAAGTTTCAAAGTGACAGAATTTTTCGTCGCAGAGAATTACTAGACAAGAGGATTCCCTTATTTTTATCGTACTTATATTCATCATTCTTCATAAGTACAAACTAAACAGCACAATCGAAAAAAAGATTGAACAAAAAATATATTACAAAAACATTAGCTCACATAATAAATATCGTCGCAAATTCTTTCCGCTGCATAATAAATATTATAGCCTTAGAACGTTTTAAAATCTAGGTAGAGATCGTAAATTGCCCATTACGCGCGCATAAGGTAACGCAATAATTAATCTTGATGGTGACATTCGTACATTCCTAGACAGAAGTAAACCTACGGTGCTACTGAGAACTATGAAATGGCCTTAGAGAATACAAAATGACTTCTTGTTATCTATCTGTTGAAGTAGGTATGCTGTTTGATGATTCACACATAATATTTTATTGAGTAAGGTTTGATAGACTAAAATAAGAAATTTCATAGCAAGTCAAATGTAATGAATAGGTAATATAGCTGATATTTATTGGTTAAGAAGGATGATTTTTCAATAATATTATGAACGAGCTTTTGCCCGCGGGTCCGCCCGCGTGAATGAGTTTTCCCGGGATAATAGTCCCGCTTTATATTTCCCGGGATAAAAAGTAGCCTATGTGTTAATCCAGGACATAATCTACCCGTGTGATAAATTTCATCGAAATCCGTTCAATAGTTTTTGCGTGAAAGAGTAACAAACATACATACATCCAGACATCCATACAACCATACTTACAAATATTCGCGTTTATAATATTAGTTGGATGTTATAAAATAATCATAGCATAATGTTTATCATAACAGAAAATAATGAAAATATGTCTGATAAATATAATTTCATTTTACACGTTCGCCGTGTCCTAGCAATCGACTAATTTATTAACGATCGTTGACTATACGACAGGCCCTTAAAAGGCTTTTGGCGTTCCAGGAAAGGCAACAGAGACGCTATAACGACCCTATTTGCTTCCTAATTATTATTTTTACGAGCTACAATGGTCGTTGGAGTGATAAATCCATTTTTGTTTCTATTTTATGTGACAAATTCGTGAACATTTATTTGCCTTGTATCGTTTGTTATGGGTGAAATATGCTTACTGTATTTCGTTTATATATTTTACTAGCATTGCGCGTGGCTCCGCCGGTGTGGAAAAGTTTTCCGGGATAAAAAGTAGCCTATAGCACTCAGGAGTAATGTAGCTTCCTATTAGTGAAAGAATTTTCAAAATCGGTCCAGTAGTTCCTGAGATTAGCGCGTTCAAACAAACAAACAAACTCTTCAGCTTTATATAATAGTATAGAAGACAGTATAGATTTTTCACGTTTAAACTAGACGTAGTATAAAATAGATTAATTTCTTTCTAACACCGAATGTTTTGTGGACAGAGAAAAATTTAAACTCTTTGTTTAACTTTTGGTATCTTGCCAATAACCCCATGAATTTAAGAAACGATTGCTATTTCAGAACGAAATCTGTTTTCAATCGTTTCAGTAGTTTTAATGCAGTTATTTTGCATATTGAGGTTTTCTTTTCAAGTGGAAATTTCTTACATTCGATGACGTTCTTAAATTTGCAACTTTATTAAAATACCTTTTCAGACGCGAAAATAGTCTAAATATTTATAGCCAAACATCTTTTTCGCCATATAATTAAAATCGGTTAAAACACAATATTTCGTGTGGTAGCGAAATTGTATGGCACTAATAAAGTGAGTCAAATACACAATATATATTGCAAGCAGTTATATTAGTTATTACCCGTACGTTTGATGGATGAATGCGGACATATTGCGAAAAGTTTTCAAGCGAGGCACAGATGCGTTCGAGAGTTACGCAGAAATCAAATTTCCAATATCCGAATCAATCGCAAAAGTGCTGTTTCGTTTGTATTAATGCCAGTATTTATTAACGTCGGTTTATTGGCATTGTTGGTTGTATATTTTTTCATTTTAATTAATAATAAAACCATGTATTATATACTGACCACCCACCCATGTACCCACGGCTGAGCACGAGCCTTTCCCACTACTGAGAGGGTTTAGACCTTTCCACCATGACTGGCCTAGTACAGGTTGGCATACTTTACATACCTTTGAAATTCTTATGGAAATTCTCGGGTATGCAGTTTTCCTCACGATGTGTTCCTTCACCGTTAAAGCGAACGATAATTGATAAATAACACACACGCAGGTTTTGAACTTGATTACATTGTCTCAACAGACTGTACCATTCCCAACTAGGCTATCGTGTTATCAATATAATAAAAATATAATATTATGACTATTATGTTAGTAAATTATACTCTTTTACTTGATTGTAGGGTTCTCGTAAGTAATATAATTTTGAATGCATTGTCTATTTTCATTAAGTACCATATGCATGCTCTGTTGTGTTCCTGTTTGAATGTCGTGAACCAACTATTATGGTGCATTTTTCATCATACTATTACCCTCCCAACATTTTAGCGAAATATATTTTTATTTCAGGAAGCTATGAATAAATAGTGGAGCAATCAGACCAATAATTTATAATGTATACTCGGTCTCGTAAATAACCACAATATATTTAAATAATGAAGCCAATTTCATTGAACCAAAATAATACCACACAATTGTCCCGCATCCGATGAGGCGAAAAATGATATTCGGTGAATGATAATTTTGTACAAATTAGGTTTATTGCGACGATTCCGCCATACCTCTGGATTTATTCGTTTACGATATTTCGGCATTATATGCTCATTTTAGTAACGTTTATTTATAATTTATTCATTAGGGTACACGGATAAAAATTCAGAAAAACAATAAATTTTATTGTGTATTATGTGTACAGTTTTTTTATCTCTTATATCGCCTCATCGGTCTCTGTTTCATTTTCAGATTGGGAACAGCTGGTGTTTTTTTAAATATTGTTTTGGCTTTTGGTATTTATTGGACATTAGGCACGCGTTTGAACCTAAAACTGAAACCATACTGCAATATGAAAAAATCTGTGCTGCGCTAAGTCACATTACAGTGTAAGGAGGCGAGAATACTTATGATGTATTTACAAAACGCAAATCACAAAAACAGTGTACAGGAAGATGAAAGGTAAGTCAGACATAAATAAAACTTCATACACTCCTTAACAAGCTGCGTCAACACAACCAGAATATCATGTTTACGTAGAAAGTGAGTCCGCAACGCAAATATTTTCCTGCTCTTATCTCTTGTAACATTTTTCTCCATCACTGAAAGTCAGGCACTTAAGTAGGGTATCTGCAGGGGGCTTGGGCCCCAATAGTTAATAATAATGTGTACTTTTGTTTGTATTGAAAATTTAAAATATATTTTGATACGCAAACAAATTAATAAACAATCTCATCATAGCAAGTTTCTTCATTAAAAGTCACGTCAAAGTTACTTTTGTCAAAATTAGAACGTTTGGAAATTAATAGCTTTTAATTTGGTGACGTTTGTGTTTTGGCATTAATTACGAATTTTATGTTACTATTCATGAAGGAACTGGATGTAAATAACTAACTTTATTTACGTAATAGTAGTGATATCTGTAGTCATTATGCATTCATAAATTTATAAATATTTAGATTTTCTACCCGGTTCTTAGCATAAGCTACAAAATACTTATGTGTCACGACACAAAAATCTAAATTCAGCCCTGCGAACGGTGCGTGTCGGTCGGAAAGGCCCTGTTGTTTTTGAAGGGCTCTTTTTATGATTTATCATGGGCAGTGTCCACCGCGACACTATTTCCTTAGTTTCTCTGACCCACATCACTGCTGAGCGTAATGCATTATTTCGACGGCCTCTTATTTATTTCATAACATTTAACATTTCACTGAAGGGTTAAGAAAATGTTGATAACAGACTTTTAATATTAGATTTTTGACACGCTATATTGATTATATTATAATACTAGCTTTTGCCCGCGGCGCCGCCCGCGTTAAGGAGTTTTTCCGGGATAAAAAGTAGCCTATGTGTTACTCCAGAACATGATCTACCCGTGTACCAAATTTCATCGAAATCACAGGCACATGTACTGGTTTTTTTTTGAGCCGGACTACTACGGCCAATAGCCTGACGCGAGTCGGCTTTTCTGGCCACACCGGACTTTCAGGTGAACGCTTTAGACGCTCGCAACCCTTGAATTTAAGTGACCATGCACTGAGGGCAACCCACTAACGGGTTACGGACGGTCTCAGGACGGTCACTGGGAGAGGATGAGACATCAGCGATTAGTGGGAAGATTGGTGTTTAACCTAATCCTATCCATTGTTTTCGTCGGCACGCGGGCCGAAACTGTGGTCTTGTTGGGTGCAAGAGTTTCAAGAACTCGTTCTTATGACGAATGACCAGAGTGGTATCGTCCTCTGGATCGGGCAATACTGAGCGCGGACGTCTCCATTTGGCGTGGTCGAATGGTTTCTGGATTAACACTGGATTAGGTTACTTTTTATTCCGGTGAAATGCTCCCATGGGTTATAATGGATAGTTATAATCTGATTTTTAACTAGATGGCGGTGGCGTTGTTTAGTGTTTTGGGGACTCGTGTAGCGGAAAAAGCTTATCACGCAGGCGAAGCCGCGAGCAACACAGAGTTCAAAATAATTCAAGATTTATTAATTATCATCTGACGTATAGGTCTCTGCAAGAATGTCTTGGAGGTCTGCCCTTGCCTCGTCTCATCCATCTCACAAAGAGATTAATCCGAATTAACTTTGAGCTCCATTTCAATTAATTTTCGAGCGACGACATTACCTTCAGAACCAATTACAGTATTGCTACAAAAAGTCCATTTCTATGTATGTAATTGGGTGAGTGATTGATCTGTAACTTAAATTTCTAACCTTTTTAGTTACCAGAATATTATAAAGAGCAAAATAAAGCTGTATTCTCCTGAAATACGAAAGCGATACTATTTTTGTTATTCAATAGTGAAATGCTACATTATTCCTACCTAATAAAGTTTATATTTTATTTCTATTCGATAGCTTTTATTCCATAAAAAGACTTGCTCGGAATGATTTACCGGCGAGAGCTATTTGATAAAAAGAAAATCCTATCCAAATTGGATCAGTAGTTTTTGAGAAATAGGCGGACATACAAACTAACATAAATACATAGATACATACATGCGGGTCGAATACAAAATCTTATATTTTAAGTAGGTAAAAATACGACTTACGTATTCCTAATTCCTATTCGGATATTTGTACTAATCACATACATATTTTCTGCTATTTAGCAGAGTTCGCAAATAGCCCACCCGTTTTACTTTGAGTAAAGTTAACACGCAAAAAGCAGTAAAAGTGAATAATAAATTAGACCTGCTTTGCATGAATAATGAAGCGAGGTGTATCCCGGATTAGGGCCTTATGAAGCTCGGTCGAAACGACCAAATGAAGGATTAACCGGCCACGTCAAGGAACAGTGTTTGTTGATTAAAATCACGTTCAATATTTTTGCGAATACTACATTCTACAAAAATCTTTAAAATTGGAAAAGTATTTACTAAAGTTTTAATGCACTGTAATATGGTACGAAATTAACTAGAAAAATTTGTGAGGAAACATGGATGAAACCTACGATTTATGCGGACTGTTAAGGAAGCAATATTTTCCATTGCTAGAATGCAGTATTTATATACAAAAAAACTAACCATCAGTTTCGTTGTACACTTCGTCGTAGGTATACAAATAAAAACAAAAATAATGTGTTGAAAGAGTGACATGTTACACTTACTAACTTTTAATGAAAGCAACGTTAGCTCGAACAAGTAAACCGCTAGTTTTAATTGAGTTGTTATAAAGTATAAAATAACGGTAAGAACTAAGTAGACTTGAAGTGCACATTCAGATATCACATTTCCGTGGGGTTTGGGTATTGTTTTACTTTTAAATCGGTGTTAGTTTCTGCTTTCCTGACTTGTTCCGTTAATGATTTGGATCGTGATTTTGAAAAGATATACAATTATTCCCATTATTATTACTATTTTTCCCTTTTCAGGAACAGGTAGAGGTGTAACACAACCACATTTCGCCAGATATGTTAGATCTTATGCAGTAGGAGGTGGGACTACTGCCATTTACCGGGCAGATTTCCAGACTACGGGCTGATACTGAACCAAAAATCCCAATATGTCTTTGCCTGATCCGAGATTCAAACCCAAGGCCTGAACGTGATAGTCGCGTTTTTGGAAAAGAAACTACAATATTTTTTTAAATTGGTAGGAACCCTTTGCAAGAAAAGGCTAAATATTTAGAAATAACAATAGAGAATTATAAGGTAATAATTGATTAACTGTTATTACTACGTCTGATATCTAGTCCTAAATTGGGTAGTTGACTACTTTTTTATACATTTATCAAAAATGTATACCATCCAAAGTCTAGCGCAAAATGAATTTCGAAATTCAGGCAATAATATATAAGTTATAAAGCTTTGAAATTTGATGGACGGGGTAGTTGTCTAATAACAGAAATAATAAACTGTGACGTTACCGGTAATAACACTGCGTTTGTGAGAAAGAGATAGCACGATAACCCCACCACGGCCTCGCGTTTACTCACAATAATATTTCAAATAATAATCATTGCTTTATTTTTTAACCACATGTGCTGATTCCACAGAAATAAAAAATATTTTTCGTATATAAAATTATGTACAAAATTAGGCATAGGAAAATTGCCTATTCAGTAAAGTTACCTAAGTTCTCCTATAAAGGCTAAACCAAGGAAACATCTCAAAGGTTAGCTGAATAACTGTATAAACTAGGTACTAAACACAATGTCATAAAGGTTACCAGTTTCCCGACATTTTAAAGGTTAGGTTATAATGGAGACTATTAATCAATTTTGAATGGCGGAGGTTACAAAATGTTAAGTAAAAAGTTTCATTCATTAAACTATTAGATACTATTATGGAAATTCACTAGTAAGGTACAAAACATGTGTATAAAACCTGGGGTTACGTATAGACAATACCTTTAACTGGCAAGCCCAAGTAACCTCAGTTTGCCAGAGAGTTACAGGCATCCTACGCGCTTTATATCGCCTGAAAAATTTTATTCCCTATAAAACCAAGACGATGCTTGTGCAGACCTTAATCCTTCCTATCCTCGACTATGGCAATGTGTGCTATTTTGATCTGAATGCAGATTTACTCAACAAACTTGACAGCTTTTTAAATAACTGCATTCGATTCATTTGTACTGTGTGTGATAGAGTGCAGAATACTATGGTGATGGACATGTGTGGAGTGACAGAGGATGTAGTGACCAAAATTGAGAAGGGTATGCTAAGGTGGTTTGGGCATTTGGAAAGGATGGATGATAGGAGAATGACAAAGAGGATATATAAGGCGAGTGTGGATGGAAGGGCCGGCAGGGGTCGACCGCACGGAACTTTCGAATGTCAGATATCTGACATTCTAAGTAAGGGCTAGGTCAAAAGTAGGTACCCTGAACCGGCGGGAGTGCATGAAAAGATTGATGAAGGTAGAGGAAGCGAAAGTGGTGTGCCAGAATCGAGCAAAGTGGCAATCCATGGTCTCTGCCTACCCCTATGGGATAGAGGCGTGATACTATGTATGTATGTATGATTCATTTTTTTTTCTCCACAAGTATGACCATGTTTCCTCTTACCGCTCCCAGCTTAAGTGACTACCTACTAGTGACTACCTGCGCGCGCTGACCACACTTTTTTTCCTTTATCACTTCGTCTACTCCTCCCTCTTATTTAATTTCTGAATGTCAATATTTGGGTTATAATCTAAATACGTGAGAATCCTGCACTCTGTCGGTAACTTTTTCTCCAATGTCCTTCTCACAATTCCGACTTCATCCACTCCTCCTTCACTGTCCAATCTATACTAATTTGGAATACGCTCCTTAGAAATCAGGGCTTCCAGAAACAGGTTCACTTTCAAATCAAAAGTTCGGGTGCTTTTCGCTAATAGTGTAGCAGATTCACAACTTTCATAGTTTCAGGAAGTTACTTTGTTTTAATATCATATATTTTACAGAATTAGTATATTTGTATTTATGTAGGTACGTATGTGTTTTAGTATGTAGGTATATTATGTATTTATGTATGTATAGTATATGTTTTGTCTTATTTATGTTTTATATACACCCACTTTGTCTCATCTCTGTATCACCCAAAGGTTGACTGTTAGAGAATGCCTCAGGCATTAAGTCCACCTGTATATATTTACTGGATATAAAGTAAAAAAAAAACATATATATTATGGTTAAATGGAACGACAGACTAGTTATGTTCTGGAAATTGGATTTCTTTTAACGACCATGATTAGCATAGTTTGTACCCTTAAGAACCTTATATTTGCTTTCTTTCCTCAATCCGAACTAATACTTTTTTTTTAATTGTACACTATTCTTAAAGGGATGGGCAAGCCAAACATTTTGTATATAAGAAGCTGAGAGAATAAGATGTCCTAACTCTGGAATGACTTGATGTTGACCATAGCCTCGAAGTTCAAATATTAAATATTAAACAGTATAATATTTCCGTGAAAATACATAATCGAACAACAAGGTTAGGTACTCGAAACAAGGACGCGATAACCAAGCTCCTACTCAAATATTATTTTAATTAAATCAATTGATAACGCATTGCCGATAACCGATTGCATTGATAGTGTTATCCGACGCGGATGATATACTTTCCGCCTACGACTACTGTTATTTCGGCACGAACTGATAAGAAGCTAAGCAATGAAAATGCAAGTATAGAGGGAAAAAAGGTATTGATATAAAACTATTTTACGGATTTTATAGTGGTTTTTTAATTTTTATTTTCTCCCGACGCGACGTTTCGAAGAATGCAGTCTTCTTGGTCACGGGGCGGAAAGAAGGTAGGCAAGTGTGGAGGAATATTTTTCTTCCTAAGTATCTGGATAATCTAGACGATACGTTTTAGATTATCCATGATTCCATACTTCTATACTAATATTATAAAGAAGAAAGATTTGTAACTTTCCTTGAAACGAATAAACTCACAAAACTCCTGGACCTATATTAAAAAATCTTGCACCATTATAAAGCTACATTATCAGCGAATAACATAGGCTTTTTATCCCGAGAAAATTTAAAACGGGACTTTTATCCCGGAAAAACTTTATCACGCCGGGCGGAGCCGCGAGCAAAGGCTAGTTTTAAAGAAATATTGAATAGTGAAAAAAAAATATGGATTATTTTCGACTCGTGTCATGATGGACTCAAACCGGGATTCTCCTTTCATATAAATCTAATTGCAGATGTATCCGTTTATTTATAAGAAAGAAAGAAGAAAAAAGAAAGAAAAAGAGTTTTATTATAGAGTAATTTTTTTTACAATTAAAGTAGTTTTTTTTGAGGCATTGAGTGACGAGACGAGCGTGCCGTTTGCCTGATGGTAAGCGATACGACCGCCCATATACAGTAGCAACACCATACAACAATGGGCTTCTCATTCAGCTTAATGCTGCTGCAATACAGCTGCAGCGCTGGTTTTTAATGAGAAGCCCAAGAGTCGCATGTATGTCCAGTCGGTAAACAAACTGGTCGGTATAACAAAAAAAATTAAAAAATACGTGTGGCACTCGGAGACTGCCGCGGAAAAGCTATTACATAGCATTTTTTATCACAAATTTTGATTGACTAAACACAAATTCGATCTTACGCTTACCACATAAAGTAGATTTTTAAACGCGAGCAACGCACGTTTAGTCTTGTTATAGATAAATGTCAGAAATGCAATGGTCATCACAACCAAAGTAGAATAAATCAAAATTTGAAAAAAGAATGTTACGTTCGATTCTTTTGTACTCGTGCCGTGCCAACGCTGGGGAAATAGCTTCTACGCAATGAATTTAAGGTTCATATTAGATTAGTAAGAAATGGTTTCAATGACTTTAATAAATAAAATAAATAAAAATATACTCGTTTCAAGAATTATAGCTTCTACGCATTGTGTTTAAGGTACATATTAGTAAGATAAAAAAGATGTGAGGTTATTTTCCTTACGGAATTTCTGGATTCGGTCTCCACGCTCAAGGCCCGCGATAGAAGCTATGCAATAGCTTAAAAACTTTATAAACTTGGAGATTTATCACATAAAATAAATGTAAGTAGTCAAAGGCAGAATACTAGGATCTAAATTATTTTTATTTGCTTTCTTGTTTCGTGCCTGCTATTTTTATACATACGATTGTTATTGCTCCATAGAAAAGAGATGTGATACATATTAACCCTTCAACGCCCCCTTATATATAGATATATACGTGGTTGCCCTATATACCCGGACGCCGGTGTCCACCGCGGGCGTTGACGAGTCAAATTCAACTACACAATGAAAATAAATATACGAACAAACGTTACAATAACAAGCCTAAATAAAATATTCCAAATATAATTTATTCGAACAATAGCAAAAATTAACATCCCGAATATTAAAGGGTCGCAACCCTGTCCTACTTACATTTATTATAAACAAGTCTCAGAATTAACGAAAACCCTCATTTTTTTTATTTATTTATTTATTTATTAAACACAAAACAGGTTACAATCAACCATGCTTCAAACATAATATATAAAACAAATTGCTGGACAATAATTATAACCCAAAACATGTGTTCTAGAAAGTAATTACCTAATAAGTAAAGTTACACATTGCAAAGTTGAATAGGTAGTTACATAAGATGTAAATAGGATAAAAAGTTACATTGAAATATACCGTATTATATGATGCTTATGAGATATCTTAAGGGGAATCTTTAAGGATATGGTGAATTTGTCGTTTGTAAGAGTTGAAATTATTGTTAAATAAGTCTAAATTAGGATTATCTTTGCTTAACTCGTTGTATTGTCTACACATACGTATAATGGGATTATAGAATGAAGTATTATTACGATAAACTTTAAGGGAGAAAGTATTGGGCTTGCGACATCTTAGATTAGTATTAATATTTAAATAAGATAGTAAAGAAGAAGAATCAATTCTCGAATGCATTATTTTAAAGAGATAAACGAAGTCGCTAATTTTCCGTCTCGATTCTAACGATGACATATTGAAATGAGTTAATCTATCTTCATAGGATTTTAATTCACGGTGAAGATTGTAACGGAAGCATAATATTTTTAAGCAGTTTCGTTGGACACGCTCAACGCGGTCAATATGCAATTGATAAAAAGGAGACCAAATCACAGCGCCGTACTCTAATATGGTTCGAACTAAGGTTTCAAAAAGGTAAATAAGACTACGGGGATGTTTGAAAGGTTTAGTTACGCGAGCAACAAAACCTAGAATTTTAGAGCCCCGACTAATGATGTAGTCGTAGTGGTTCCGAAAAGATAGGGTGTCATCAAATAAGATGCCAAGGTCTTTAGCAGTAGTTCTGCGATCTAGACTGTGATCCTGAATTTTATAATCAAAAGTTACCTTGTTTAATTTGCGAGTGAAAGATATACAAAAACATTTCGTGACATTTAAAAGCATATGGTTTGCCGAGCACCACTCGTAGATAAGATCGAGGTCACGTTGCAAAGCAATAGCATCTCGAACACAAGTAATTCCATTAAATACCTTTAAATCGTCAGCATACAATAAACAAGGACATCGCAGGCGTAAAATGAGATCATTAATGAAGATAATAAAGAATAAGGGACCTAAATGAGAGCCCTGTGGTACTCCGGACGTGATGATTACAGGAGATGACACTGCCCCCTTTAGTGAAACAAGTTGGCTTCTCATGTTGAGATATGATTCGACCCACCGTAATAGAGAACCATGTATTCCAAATGCTTTCAATTTAAGGCAGAGAATATAATGATTCACTTTATCGAAAGCCTTTGAAAAATCTGTGTAAACAGAGTCTACTTGCACATTCCTTGCAAAGGCATTACATAGGTAATTTTTATATTCTAAAAGATTACTTATAGTGGACCTATCCTTAACAAAACCGTGTTGATTTGGAGATAATTGGGGCTTTACATGATAATATATGACATCGTAAATAACTGATTCGAAAAGCTTAGCAAAACACGAGAGAATACTTATAGGCCTATAATTTTCGCAATGCGACGCATTGCCATTTTTAAGAATTGGCACAACATGTGCTTTTTTCCAGTAAGAAGGAAAAACTCCGAGTTTCAAAGATTGATTGAATATTATGTTTAAAGGAATAGTAAGTTCATCGGCGCACTTTTTAACAAAAAAAGGAGGTAGACCATCCGGACCGGGCCCTTTAAACGAGTCGAGTTTTTTTATTTTTTGTAGTATAATTTGAGGAGTGACAGTGATGTTGTGCAATGTGCTGGAATTATAATAATTATTATTGCAAACCGGAAGAGGCTCATTAGTAGCATTGCTGTCGCTTTCAAATACTGAGCTAAAATATTTAGAAAAAAGCTCGCAAATTCCTATGTGGTCTGACGCGTTAAGTTTACCGTATTTCATATTTAAAGGGATAGAATTATTTAAGGATTTTTTATTATTGATGTAACTCCAGAAACATTTGATATTTGAAGAAAGGGACTTTTCTACAATTGAAAGATATTGGCTATAACATTGGCTAATTAATTTCTTACTGCGAGTGCGTAAAAGTGCAAAGGTGTCATAATCTCGGGGATTTTTATATTTTTTGAACATTTTGTGGTATTTCAGTTTTTCTGCTATACAGCGTTTTAGTGCTGGAGTATACCAGATAGGCGAGCCGTCCGAGCCATGGGTAGTCATAGAGGTATTGTCACGGATAAGTCTGTTAAGGTGATTATATAAAACAGATACGTTAACATCAATATCTGTAGAAGAAAGCATTAAGGTCCAGTCAGTTTGTCTTAATTCTTCATTAATTTTGACATAATTGCATTTATAGAAGTTAGGCCGCTTACACTGTTTGGGCGCACAATATGTTAACCGCCTAGGAAATGCAATGGTAAAGTTTAAAGCGGGGTGATGTTTGTCTAAGCGGCTGATGGGGGAAACTTCCTTAACATCAATGTTATCAATTGTAGAGAATACTAAATCAAGACACCGACTATTGAAATTAGGTATAGTATTAAACTGAGATAAATTACATAAATTTGAAAAATCTAGTAGTAGATTAGACTTAACGTCGCTAGCCGAGGAGGGCATAGCATGAAGATAATCTGAAGCCTTCGTCCATGTGATATCTGGAGTGTTGAAATCACCAACGAACAAGAATTGACTGCGAGAATCAGCGTGTAATATTATGTTCTGACAGTTTGTATAAAAATCTTCCAGATATTGACCCGATAAGTCAGGGGGTAAGTAGCAAAGACAGAAATTAATAATTCCACCGTTGTCAGAATCTGGCATTATGCTAATCCATATATCTTCAAGATTACTCTCCCAAGAAACCTGACGTACCACATTAAAACATTTTTTGATTGCAAGAACTACACCTCCACCCTCCTTTTTATTTATAGAAGTGGTATGTCGATCCCTTCTAAACACATTAAATCTGGCATCAAAAATTTCATCATTATACACACTGTCATTAAAATTGGTTTCGGTTAGACATATAACATCATAATTACTATTTAAAATGTTAAGGTACACTTCATGTGTTTTAGATCTTATTCTATTTACGTTTTGGTAATAAATATCCATAAGGACGCTAATAGCAACAAATGAGAGATTTCTTAGTTACTAAAATTATAATTAGTGCAAGAAACTAGAGAAGAGAAAAAAAGAAAAAAAAAAATTACAGTGGTTAAGGCAGGAGTTTTTTTAGGGTCTCAATATTTTTTATAAAAATTGCGTTGGTATTGTCATCCTTACGTACATACACCCGTCCATACCTAACCCACACATACTTAAAGTTACATGATTTAGCAGTCTTACGAGCATTGGCAAATAACATTTTGGTCTCAGGACACAGATGTTCCACTACATATATTCGGTTCGCGTCGCCAAGAATCCCCAAATGATGGGAGTTCAACGGGTCATTTGGATGCTTCTTATTAAAGCGATGAGTAGCCGATAGGATCATGTCCCTCTGACGAGGTGATGAGAGTGTAACAATAATATTACGTGGCCGATTGGAGGAAGGATCCATTTTAGCAACTCGTCGACACGAACGCAGAGAGGTTTCATCAATCTCGATATCGAGCAACTCGGTGAGTTTCTTGAAGCAAGCAACGACGTCTTCATTACGAGTTTCGGGAACTGCCTGAATCTCAATGTTGTGGCTTCGTGCCATTTTATCAATGGCCGAGACACGAAAATCCAACTTTCGCACAGTTTCTCTTAGTTGCTGGGTCTCATTTTCAAGCTTGTTGATAATAGATGATTGATCGTCTATTTTAGATTTAAGACTAGCTTGGTCAGCTTTGATCCCAGCTTGTTCATTGCGAATGAAAGCTGTCGAGCTTTTAAAATCAGATCTGAGCTGCTCGACAGCGTTGGACATTTCATGCTTTACCATAGCTTTCAGATCGTCTTGTATCATATTACGGAAACTTGCCATGAAGCCATTCAGAGATTCCTTTAGCTTGAGATCCATCATATGTCCAATTTTCTCCATCGTGATGTGCTCAGATAATGGCCCAGACTTGGATCTTTTACCACTAGAGGTACTCGTGCCTATTACACAAAGGTCGGAATTATCCAGGGACATATTGGTTGACTCGTCAGCCTCCGGAACCAGATGCTGCCGAACCGGCGTATTACAATTAGATTTATGGCGTCTCGTAACATTGTTGCAAGCAGGGCATACCCATGAAGCAAGATATTCATCACTCAACGCAGCAAATTGATCACATTTAATGTTCAAGCACTTATAATGATATTCATGATTACACAATCTACAGTGTAAGTAGCTGTTGGTCTCTAGTAAAAAATTGCACGCTTTACAGGTCATAGTTATAATCGACCAAAAACAAAATCAGAATACATCGACGAAGCGACGCTTCAACTTGTCCTCTGAGAAGCAAAGTGCGGCGACTCTGTATGTGTGGCTAGTCTGCGTTACTTAGTCAATGGCGCACAGAGCGGTCGTGGATCGTGAAGTGTGAGCGCACGCGAATATGACACTTTAGCGTTGAACCAAACCGTGACAGTCGCTCGGCTATGCGTGTTGATTGCTGACACTGGCTAATCACTGAATACCGTCCAACTCAACACAAAATTGTTACTTGAGCACAAATTATTGCTCATTAATTGTCTATAGTAATGTATTTAGTTCTTATGGTTATCACAAAACACTGTCCTAGTCACTTGGATGTTAAGTTCATGACTTGTTTTATATTAAGTTGCGAGAAAGTATTATTAAAATAGTTTATAAATTACAGCTGACACAGATAGGTGTTAACTTTACACAGGTCAAAGACTAAAAAAAAAAAAAGCGAATTAAGCGAACTCAGCTTAAATTTAACCCCCGATGTTCTAATCACGGGGACAGATTATGGACATACGGTCTCATCGACCCATCTTGATACAATAATATATTTTGTTTTACTAATGGCTCTGTTTGCGTGATGAGTTTTTCCGGGATAAAAGTCCCGCTTTATATTTTCCCGGGATAAAAGTAACCTATGTCCTATCCAGGGTCACAAACTATCTCCATTTTATCGAAATAGGTTCAGTGGTTTAACCGTGAAAGCGTAACAGACAGATAGACAGACAGACAGACAGAGTTTCTTTCGCATTCATAATTATAATATAGATGTGCTCGATTTAACCCTTCAATGGGAAGCAATTTCGAAAATTCTTTCTGAGTTTTCACTTACATTTTCACATGGAACTCGGAAATTTCTGGCCTCTAACCGCTTTTTCCGATTTCAACTGTGCGTTCTTTTTCAATCAGTTATGAGATATTTATTATTAAGGCGTTTTTGAAATTATACCATGAGGTGGCACTGGGATTATTTAAAAAAAATGAATATAAATTAAAACTGTTATGATTATGGAACACTGTCATTATTATAATCATATTCATATTATTTTATTATCAAGACCTTTTAATTTGCACGAAAGCATTCCGTAACATTTAACCACACAAATTACCAAGACCTATTACAAATTCAACTGAAGTTTAGGTATAGTTAAGATTTCTAGCTATGTTCTAACTTGAAACTGGAAGCATCTGAGATAAAGTTACGCTGTTAGATGCCGTCGGGCTATCGACTCCTAATTAAAAACGAATGGATGGAAATCATACATACATACATAAACTCACGCCTTTCTCCCATTGGGGTAGGCAGAGACTATGGAGCGCTAAGTGCTACGATCCAAGCATACCTCTTTTGCTTCTTCTACAGTCATCAGTCTCTTCATACATGCTCGTCGGTTACGAGAACTCCTTATTTGGCCCTTCCTTAGGAGGTATTTCTTATTTCACTTCAGAGTAATATTGTATTTGTTGTAAAGGATTTTGCACCTTCCTAAAGAGAGGTTATGTGTTTGTGCAGAGGGATGTTCCAGAAGTTTTTTGTGTACCGTAGACCGTTTGTAGGCGTTACTTTTAAAAAGGTTAATATGCTAGTAAGTAAACATATTATGTTGTTAGTAAACAATTGGTTTCCAAAATTTTTTTGTGCTAAAATTATGTAGGTTAGAAGAATACCATCCTGGACTATTGTTCCTAAATTTAGTAAAATTAACTATATCAAATTTTATTACAAACATACATAATTATAAGTCATTACTAATTAACGTTTTTAATCAATGATTATCCTAGTGTTTTCAGTTTGACACTCAAATTATTTGACGTAAGGAAGTAAACAGTGGTTTAAATCTGTTCTTAGAAACTAAAAAAATATAAGACAAGACACATCGAAAAATATTTATGTAATTTCTCTCTCTTACTCTTAGAACACTGTAAAGTGGACTGTAATCGACTTTGGATGGTTTCCAAAGTCGATTACAGTGGACTTCCTCAAGTCCTGTTTGATGGCTGTACTTATACCCTTTAGTGATAAGGTCAAGAACTTGGGAATTCTTTTTGACAGAAACCTATCTTGGGGGCCCCAATTGCGGGAACTGAGTCGCAAAATATTCTCTGCTGCTGGGTCCTTGCGTCGTTTACGTAACTTCC
The DNA here is from genome assembly GCA_947568825.1 of Sphinx pinastri. Lineage (NCBI taxonomy): Eukaryota > Metazoa > Arthropoda > Insecta > Lepidoptera > Sphingidae > Sphinx > Sphinx pinastri. The sequence continues at coordinate 13,476,494 of OX387624.1, read as the reverse complement.
TTCCTATTCCCACTAAAATTGCTCTTGTGCAGTCTTTTCTCTTTCCTCTCCTTGACTATGCTGACGCCAGCTATCTCGATTTATCCGAAGCCCAATTTGATCAACTTGAGCGACTACAAAATTTCTGCATCCGTTTCATATTTGGACTACGTAAGTATGACCATATCTCAGAATTTCGGACTAAACTCAAGTGGTTGCCTATACGCCTTCGCTGGAATACTCGTATTTTATCTTTGTTATATAGTGTTCTGTTCCTTCCTTCTTCACCTTTCTATCTTAAAAACCGTTTCCACTTCTTGAGTAACACCCATACCCGATGCTTATGATCATCAGAGAGTCTAGAATTAGAGATTCCCAAGCATGCCACTCATATCCTTGATAAATCTTTTACAGTACAGGCTGCACGCTTGTGGAACGAGTTACCTGTGTTGATAAGAAGGGATAAATCTCTCCCCATTTTTAAAAGGCTTGTGAAGCAACACTACTTGTCACTGTGATATTTTATTTCTCCTTTTTTTTCTATTTATTACTGGATATTATGTATATGTTGTATTGTAGTTATGTAGTTTATGTACTATTGTATGTATTTACTTTTATATTAGGTATAGAATACGTAGTTTTTATTAAATTATAGATATAATGTTTATGTACATCTGTTCTCTAACCCCTCTTATTACCTGTAGATGACCGCCCGCTCTATTTTTCCTTCTTAACTAAGTCCACCCAAAGGTTGTCTGGAAGAAATCGCCAATTGCGATAAGACCGCCACTTGTACTTCTTGTTGTTTAGCCTAGTTTATATTGTATATTTGTTATTTCCACTTTGCCTTAGATGTACAATAAAGAGTTTATAAATAAATAAATAAAGTGAGCCGTATAGTAGCTGAACAAATTCAAAACTTAAAAACGCCTTTACACGTTTGTGTTCTCACCAATTTTAGTTTTCTTTTTACAAAAATAAAATTAAAGAAGTTTACTTTACTTCAACAAAGAAAAAAATGTTTCAATAAAACTTAACGCGTATAGGCAATTTGAAATTTCGAACTAGTTCAGCTGCTTATGTTGCTGACTGTACAATCACTAAAGGTAATTGCATATTATATAATACTTCTAAAATGATTACTAACATGAATTTTTTTTTGACCTGTCTACGACGGCCAGTAGCCTGACGAGAGTTGGCTTTTCTGGCCACACCGGACTTTAGGGTGAGCGCTTTAGGCGCTCGCAACCCTTTAATTTAAGTGACCATGCTGAGGGCAACCCACTAACGGGTTACGAAACTTGGCCATGAGTATGTCCCATTATTCTAAAGCAAACTAAAGCACTCTATTGTTCCGTTTAAGATGTGTTGTGACACCTTATAAAATACCTCAAGGCACACTTTTACCAGTTAAAAGCTTTTGCGCTTTAGAAAATACGCGGACATTTACTTTCAGTTTAGCCGGCGATGTATCTTCGGGTTTTAAAAGGTTGTCTTATTTTGTCATATTTTAGAACAATATCTACTCTAGTTATTGTTCAATAATAAATTAAAAATTTAAAGACATATTTTCCTTCTTGCTTAAGAAGTAAGAATAAAAGAAAGATTTTAAACAATTGTTGCTCCAAGGTATGTTACTATATTGGAATGAAGTTGCTTCTTAGAGACGCATGCTCACGCCTTTTATCCCCGAAGGGATAGGCAGAGGCGCAACTAGTGCACCCACTTTTCGCCAAGCGTATTCCGTCCCATGATGTGATGGGGGCGAGCCTATCGCCATATGGGGCACAAATTCCAGACTCCGGGCTGATACTGAACAGAAAAATCCAATATCACTTTGCCCGACCCGGGGATCGAACCCGAGATCTCAGCCTTGCAGTCGTACTGTAATACAACTACGCCACCGAGGCAGTCTTCTTCGAGTCAGTTCTTAGAGACGACGTCTCGTTTACTGTTATGTACACCTAGGCACGTCAAGGGAGTTGTAAAGCGTTGATTTTATTAACCCCCGATAAAAAAGAGGGGTGTTATAAGTTTAGGGTGTGTATCTGTGTATCTAAATGTCTGTCAGTGGCATCGTAGCTCTCAAACGAATGGGCCGACCTTGACGCGTTTTTTTGTTTGAAAGCTGGTGTGATCGAGACTATAATTTATGAAGATCTGTTCAGGCGTTTGAAGATTATCAGCTCATTTCTAACTTTCACATGTTAACTTTGACATGTTAACCTTGAGCTGATGTTGCAGCATCAAGTTGTCTGCTGGATACCCAGCTCTTTAACTACTTATAGCAGATATAACGTGTGTGGGTTCATAATAATGGTATCAATGAGTAGGTGGTAGATAGTTGATTATGAAGGTACCATGGTGGAAAACATAGTAATTTAAAAAGTTCAATATAAAAATTAAATTAAAATTAAAAAACCCCCGATTCTTTAATTTTTTTTAATATGTTATATTCTTAAATATAATTAGATGAAGCACCTATTGTTTTCCGTTTATAAAAATTTCGTTGTAAGAGTTGCTTAGTTTACTAATATTACAAAATTATACTCATATTATAAATGCGAACAGCGAAGAAGCTTGAGAAGCACATAGGCTCCTTTTATATATAACGAGAATTTTATTCTGGATAAATGTATACGCGGGCGAAGCCGCGAATATAAGCTGGTTTACGTAAGCACAATTAGTGACAGCTGAATGATGAATCCTACTAATATTATAAACGCGAAAATTTGTAAGTATGAATGTTTGTTGCTTTTTCACGCAAAAGCTACTGAACGGATTTCGATGAAATTTGGCACACGGGTAGACCATGTTTTGGATTAACACATAGGCTACTTTTTATACCCGGCAAATATAAAGCGGCACTTTTATCCCGGAAAAACTTTGTAACGTGGGTGGAGCCGCGGGCAAAAGCTAGTATACAATATTACAGGAAACATTTCCATTGAAGTCTCGTGAAAATTATTCTATACAAATAGATTATGTTAGCATGTAGGCAAAACCGCCAAATATGTAATTCAATTTGGTGTTCGCAATAAATCGCGTACCCGACAACATTGTTCGGTGCGTCAATTGTTATGACGCGTGTCGCAATGAATATTCAAACATTGTTAAAGTTATGCTCAATTACATCAGTAATGTAGCGAAAAGCGTCAATAATACGTATTTGAAAAATGTTGAACAGAGCCATTTTCATACATAATTTCACTAATCATTTTGGGCGTAAGCAGTTCTTCATCTAGCGGCTCATTTTTGTCTTACAGTTATTACCTTAAAGTTGCTTTTCGAGGGCATTACTTAAATCATAGTGAGTATTCCAATTTTTTTTACACAAATAGAGTGTAACTATCGTACTCATGGTGGAACTTGCCATTGTGGCTACTTTAGTTTTGTCTTGTTCTGGTGTCATCCAGTGTAGTCCCAGTAAGTATAGATGGGTAATCACCCGGGAAAAAACCCAGGGCTGGGAAAAAACCCAGTTTATACCCATTTTTTCCCACCCATTGGGAATTTTGGCTGGGAAAAAACTAATTATTTAAGATTTCTGGAATTGAAACATGCAGCAGGTAGTGGCCACATGTCCTAAGGCAGGACATTATGGAATGCGCAGCGCACCCGCAATTATTCGCGCATCCCTTAGTTTACTTTTGTTCATCTCGATGGTTAGAGTGTATGTTCTGTGAAAGTTTGTGTTTTTATTTACGACCCGGAATTTTTACACTGCTATCTGATCCTGTTATAATCTGAACAGCCTTGGCTTGAATTTTCTGAGAAAGATCTGCTTGTGAACTGTTATTAGAACCTTTGTAAGTACAAATAAACATTTCTAAAATTTGTTCCTTTGAAAAAAACATTAAAAAAAACCAAACGTGTAGGTATATGTTTTTCCTTTAGATTCTTACTTAATAAATATTAAATTGAGAAAAGCCGAGAGTTTAATACACCTCTACTAATGTGCTTCATTGATTACTCGAAGGCGTTTGACTCCGTTAGATGGGATTGCCTGTGGACTATATTACTGGAAATGGGCGTACCTCAGCACCTCATATTGCTGATCGCCAATCTATACCAAGACGGAGTGTCCATGGTCAGAGTCAATGATGTCATCTCAACCCCCTTCAAGCCAAAAAAGGGGTCAGACAAGGGTGTATTCTCTCCCCCATTCTCTTTAATATATTTGGCGAATACAAAATGAGAAAAGCCTTAGAAGAATGGGAAGGAGGTGTCTTAATCGGCGGAGTAAAAATTAGCAACTTGAGATATGCAGACGACACTACACTTTTCGCATCTTCGGAGAAGGAGCTCGCTGATTTATTTCACAAAGTGGAACAAGAGAGTGAACTAGTTGGGATCAAAATAAATAAATCAAAGACAAAGGTCATGGTCATCGACAGAACCGGTCAGTTCTCTAGGACGGGAGAACTTTCCAATCTGGAGTTTGTCAGCGAGTTTGTATACCTCGGATCGCTACTTACTGACCAGGGACGATGCGAACGGGAAATTAGGAGAAGAACTCAAATGGCCAAATCTGCAATGAGCAAGCTAACACATATTTGGCAGGACGCAAGGGTCTCCAATGTCACCAAGACGAGACTAGTCCAGACCCTGGTCTTCCCGATATTCCTCTATGGCTCAGAGTCATGGACGATTCGGGCAGCAGAGCGAAAGAAGATTGACGCTTTCGAGATGTGGTGTTGGCGAAGGATGCTCCGTATTCCATGGACCGCGAAGAGGACAAACAAATCCATCCTCGAGCATCTACACATAAGAACTAGACTGTCAACGCTCTGTTGCCGAAGGATTCTCGGTTATTTTGGACATATTGCCCGCCGTCAGACAGATAGCCTTGACAAGTTGTTTGTGGTGGGCAAAGTAGAAGGAAAAAGACCTCGCGGCCGGACACCTAGCCGTTGGTCGGACCAAGTAACTGCCCTCACTGGATTGTCTGTTACGACTGCCTTAAGAGAAGCCGAAAACCGAATGAAATGGAAAGGTATAATAGGGGCAGCCACGAAGGCCTTTCAGGGACACGACCTTCAGTAATGAAGCACGCGACCAAGAAGAAGAAGAAGAAGAAATATTAAACAGGGGGGGGGGGGGAGCCGGCCTATTCTTATTTTTTCTTATAAAAGGGGGGAGGGGGTCAAAAACTAGCGAAAATAGTCTTACGTGATAAATGAATGGCCACTTATGATTTGATGTAAATTACCTATTTTGTTTGAAATGTATTTTTAATTTTTATTTTTTTATTTTACACTTTGTACAAAAGTAAAGTACACGCGGACTTAATGCCTACGGGCATCTTCTCCCAGTCGACCTTAAGGTGGTGCAGAGAGACGGAGGCAGGTGTATATTATGAATAATAAAAAAAATAACAAAATAATAAATAAATAAACAAATACAATATATCAGATACAATAATATATTAATGTTTCAGACCTAACACAAATAATGTTCAAATAGGCGTAGTGGTAAGGAATATGTGCTTCCACAGCATTGAGCAAAGTTGCTGTTTGAATTGAACCGCACCATGCACATCTGCAGCTGTAGAGCGTTCTTTGAGTGCTCACCGTAACGTCCACAGTAAATGTAGAAATAGATTAACGACGGAAAGGGCAGCAAAATTGACATAATATATTGCTTCATTAGTAATTAACTAATAATAGACCTTAATAGAATCATCGCATCGAATGTAACGTGAAGCCAATATTTACTACCAGTCCCAAACCGTCACTATCCACCGCTGGCATACACAATTTTGATTTCTTAGACTGCGAACGTATTTCAGACGAAAGTAGCGATATAAGTTAATACTTTTATGTGTTTTAAAACTACGATGGTCAAGCGAAGACTGACAAATATATATTTTTATACAGGAAAGCAGTTTACACCTATGTATCTATTCTAAATTATATAAAAAATATTGGATTTTGAATTCAGGCTTTTATTTGTACAACTTAAAATTCACATCACTTTTTGCCATCAAATAATCCATAAAAGACATTTTTTCCCACAAAATGGGTGTTTATGGGAAAAAACCGGGAAAAAACCCAATTTCCCGGGTTTTTTCCCAGGTGGGAAGATTGGGTTTTTACCCATTACCCATCTCTACCAGTAAGCCAAACCGGTAAACTTGGACCGACGGATCGATAGCCACAACTTTTATATGCGGTAACGCTGATAGCTGGACCAATCATTGTCCAATAAACCAAGTTTTCATTTCCGAGAATAAAAATACAGTTGAGTTTAGATTTCACTAGCTTTTACTAGCGGCTTCGCCCGAGTGAAAGAGCTTTTGCTATATATTTCACCGGGATAAAAAGCAGCCTATGTTCTCAGGGTCTCAAACTCTCTCCATACCAAACATCGAAATTCATTCGGTATTTTTGAGTTTATCGCGTTCAGACAGACCGACGCGGCGGGGGACTTAGTTTTATAATCCGTAAATTGTAATAATGCTTTATCCATCCTAGGATAATGTATTTTCCTAAAAGACACCCAGATTATGAAAACTGCGTAATAATGTCACAACTTAGCCTAATAAAATTAGACCCCAAAAATTCGTTATGACTAGTAGTAAACGTTTTATAATTTGGCCTTTATTGAGATACAATACATGAAAAGGCAATCAAAGTTTGTGTAGCATATCAGATCAATATTTTCAACCTAACAGTGGTATATAGAATTCGCTTATATTTTAACAAAAGCCATTTGTTACACCACCCTCCCCGGCCATTGCGACAAAATTTATTTCGATTACTTGTTGTGTGGAAAAAATACGGTCGCGTATTGTTGTTTGGTTGGTGTATAGTTCGCGTTAAATATCTATATTTTTTCGATGTATGAGTGTAACAATAAATTATTGGAATCATTTCTCAGTATTTCTTTTTCAGTGAGTTCTTTACCTTGTTATTTTCTGGATAAAATTTGAGTCTTATTCTCAAATGTAATTCAAAATATTTGATTTTTAGGTTTCCCAACTTCGAAAGAAACCCTTATTATTATAGGATCACTTTGTTGTCCGTCTGTCTATCTGTCTGACCCTGTCTGTCAAGACCCTTTTTCTCACGAACGCGTAGAGGTGCCAAGTTGAAATTTATGTCTAACATTCGGGTCTACAGTCTCTTTCACTTCCCGTCGACCTAGAATCATGAAATTTGGCAAGAAGCAAGGTCTTACAACACTTGTGACGGAAAAAATCTGAGAACTCTAAATATGTACTTTAATAATAAAAAAAGCGAATTAACTATAACAAACTTATTATTAGCGGTTGGTGTAATAGCCCTGTCTAGGGATCGAACGGCAAAGTTTGTTCTTTAACCTAGTTTGTCTTTAATTAAAGTAACAATATTAGACGATTTTTAATGTAGTTACTTATGAAGTTGGTTCGGAACCTTCGGTGCGCGAGTCCAACTCGCACTTTTCGTTTTTTTATACGGGCAAGCCAAAGTGACCTTACTGCATCTGATGGTAAACTGTGTGGGGTCCAGAATCCAGATAGAGTTAGAGTTTCGACCGACGAGAAATGATTATCTTTCGTCAGTCGACACAATTATGCCAGCCGGTTTGAACCGGATATACGCAGGCTGAAGCCGGTACGCGACACTTCGTGGGCCACTGCGACGGGTTTTAACAACTTGTGTACGGTGGTCGGTATCCGGGTGGATACAAGATTAGGTCCCACCAACAATTTTTGTTCATCCTACTAATATTATAAACGCGAAAGTTTGTAAGTATGGATATATGGATGTCTAGATGTATGGATGTTTGTTACTCTTTCACGCAAAAACTACTGAACGGATTTCGATGAAATTTGGCACACGGGTAGATCATGTTCGGGATTAATACATAAGCTACTTTTTATCCCGGAAAAATATAAAGCGGGACTTTCATCATGGAAAAACTCATTCACGTGGGCGGAGCCGCGGGCAAAAGCTAGTTAGTCAATAAATACGTGCCTAATCTACTTGCGATCAAAAATAAAGTAATTACAGACACATCGCTGCTCTCTGCCCCGAGTATGAAGTCAATATCTCATACATAATTCATACTGAGTTGTGGCTTGTAGGATTTGTGCCATCGCCTTCGTCGGGTGAAAGCGTTAGGAGTGACGAGTATTATGGGCCAGTAAATAGATTAGTACTGAGTCGTATTGAACGGACGTTGGTTTTAATAGGGGCGAAAAGTTATGTTTAGCGAAATGGGTTGAAGTTGATTGTTGGTATTATAAGTAAATAGAGTTTTTAAGGGTCGTTTCATTGGGTTCGATATTAACTTTTTGGAACTAGCTGATGAATATTACACCAAGATTATTTTAGAAACAGATTATGTTAACGGCTCAAACCTCATTGGTTGTGAGTCTGAACTGTGAACAAATATGTTATATACTAAAATAATTCGTTTTTATACAAGATATCATTTTCAGTAAATTTTCACAAAATAAATATTGGAGAATCCCAAATTTGACACGGTGTCTGTCCATAGGCGAATTAAAAACATTGCTTCAAACTTTACCTCTTCAAAAATTCAGTGGTCTATTTTGTTTGGTGGACGGGCGCGATGACAACGGAAAAATACTCAATTTATTTTTAAACTGAAATGACTACGAAATATTACATTTAACTTTTTCCCTAACTTGATACCCTAATATTTATGGAATGGAAAATTGTTTTGTGTTAAATTACTTGAGAAAACTGAATTTGCAATTTATTAAATTTTATAATAGACGTCGTTGATATTTGATAGCATGATTATTATTATGACTGCGTCAGCCTATATATAACGTAGACTAACGAACGGCTTTGTTAAACGGTTACCGATATGTAAGCCTGGTTGTATCACCCCTAATTGAGTCCAGAATTTGAATGGCACCTGAACGAATCATGGCGGTTTTTTTTTTTATTCTTTTTTTATTGCATTGAATGACGAGACGAGCTTGCCGTTCGTCTGATGGTAAGCGATACGACCACCCATAAACAGTAGCAACACCATCTAGCACTTTGACTTACAAAGTACTGAGTGGCATTCCACTGCGCTCGTCATCCTGAGACATAAGATGTTAAGTCTCATTATGTCCGGTAGTTATACTGGCTACAATGTCCTTCAAACCGAAACACAACAGTGCATGCACACTGTTGCTTGGCGGTAGCAATAGACATTGCGGTGGTACCCACCCAGACGGCATCTTACATAATGAGAGACCTACCACCAGTAAATTCTGACATGTGTCCATACACACGTGATGAGCTGAATAGATATCAAATGCATCTTATTGCTGAGTTATTTGAATACAAATATTCTTTATTGTAGCGATTGTTAAGAAACAAACAAGATTAGTATTATACATTATAAATCTCAATCCCAATCAAGCGATCTCTCCCAGGTAACCTTTGTATGGAAAGAAACAAAAATCATAGCGGTGTAAAATAAGAAAGAATAAAAAAAATACTAAATTAATCCTAATCTTACTATCTTATCGTACTAATATGTTGTAATTAACGATATTTTAATTAATATTGCGTTTAAGTTATGCGGATTACACACACTAAAAATCATTATACAAAAACGTTCCACAGCAGATTGTCAAAGATAATTCTAGAGATGCTACCAAAGATAATACACACTAAGCAACAACCGAGTAGGTACATACTTAAAAATATAAAGTCATGTTTACAAAAATACGCATGCATGCTCACGCCTGTTATCCCCGAAGGGGTAGGCAGAGGCGCAACTAGTGCACCCACTTTTCGCCAAGCGCATTCCGTCCCATGATGTGATAGGGGGCGAGCCTATCGCCATATCGGGCACAAATTCCAGACTCCGGGCTGATACTGAATAGAAAAATCCAATATCACTTTGCCCGACCCGGGGATCGAACCCGAGACCTCAGCCTTGCAGTCGTACCGTAATACAACTACGCCACCGAGGCAGTCTACAAAAATGATTAACGCACAATTTCTATATTATGATTACAACATAATATTATAAATGCGAAAGTTTGTGAAAGTGTGTGGATGTTTGTTAGATATAATATCAGAAACAACTAAACTGATATGGATGAAATATGACACACGGGTAGATCATGTACTGGATAACACCTGTGTTATCTAGTACCGGGATATACCGGGATAAAAACTAGCCCGTGCTACTTTTTATCCCGGTAATTTCCTCCCGTGGGAAATAATGGATTATCTTTAATCTGATTATTTAGGTGTTTTAGGGACTTGTAGCGGGAAAAGCTTTTCACGCAGACGAAGCCGCGAGCAACTAGTACTTGTATAAAAATATACCAATATATAACTATTAATTAATGAATACGGTGGTATTTTGCACCATGTCTGTATGTGTACATTGTTTGTATAATAATTATTTTTGTTGTCTGTCACTGTTAATTTTCATATAATGTCTGGGCGAATAACATGCAATGCAATGCAATCAGCCCTATATTATATACTGCTCACTGCTGAGCATGGGCCTCCTCTACTACAGAGAGGGGTCAGGCCTTAGTCCACCACGCTGGCCTAGTGCGGATTGGCAGACTTCACACACCCTCAAAATTCTTATGGAGAATTCTCAGGTTTGCAGGTTTCCTCACGATGTTTTCCTTCACCGTTAAAGTAAACGATAATTGATAAACAAAACACACTTAACTTCGAAAAGTCAGAGGTGTATGCCTTGGGTTTTGAACCTCCGGACATTGCCTCCGCAGACCGTTCCATTCCTAACTAGGCTATCGTCCACTTTTGCTAATAACATAACAAATAATAAAAGCAATGAGAGGTGTCAAGGGACACACGGATGGAACGAAGTTCCTTTCGATTAATTAGTGAAGGAATTGTAATAAATTTTTATTTATATAACAGAGTGTGTGTATATATATAAATATATAAATATTTTCCTATTTCCGTTCCAATACATAAGTTTCTAGAGAAAAAAACAAATAAATACGTGTGGCACTCGGAGATTGCCGCGGTAAAGCTATTGCATAGCATTTTTATCACAAATTTTATTTGACTAAACACAAATTCGATCTTACGCTTACCACATAAAGTAGATTTTTAAACGCGAGCAAAGCACGTTTAGTCTTGTTATTGATAAATGTCAGTAACCAAAGTAGAATAAATCAACAAAATTTGAAAAAAGAATGTTACGTTCGATTCTTTTGTACTCGTGCCGTGCCAACGCCGGGGAAATAGCTTCTACGCAATGTATTTAAGGTTCATATTAGATTAGTAAGAAATGGTTTTAATGACTTTAATAAATAAAATAAATAAAAATATACTCGTTTCAAGAATTATAGCTTCTACGCATTGTATTTAAGGTTCATATTAGTAAGATAATAGCAAAAAGTGTCGTGACAACTTTTCCGTCCAGCCCCCTTTCACAACGCGCAATAAGGAACTTCGTTCCAATAATTTTGTTACAACGTATTGGGCATTAGCGTACACAACCATCGCTGCTGAATTAATCTTGTCATTGTTTTTGATAAATACTTAAAGTTTTTGATGTTGACGTCTTTTGGGGTCTGTCAGCAATAGAAGTACCTACCTAGCTATAAATGTCTAGTAGTGCATTAGGCTACTAAATTAATTCGTAGAGCATATTACATACATTTACTATGGAATTTCGTAATGGATACAGCCATTAGTAAATCAAAGTCTTATTAATAATTCAACGTCATAGCCTTCTGAAACTAGTCTGATTGTTAACGCTTGCTTTTGGATTTTGATGTGCAAATATACTCTGAGCTTTACACACACACACACACACCGGAGCTAGAATTTAAAGTTTGCTTAAAATGTATGATGTGACATAATGTCGCACCTTTAGAACGAAAACGACACAATTCAAAAAAATCGAAAATTACTAATAAATACTAATTTCGATCATTTTGAATTGTGTCGTTTTCGTTCTAAAGGTGCGATGTGCTAATACGATTTGATAAATATCTAAAGTCGTCTAGGGAATTTAACGACTGCAATATTCACATCAGAATAATATTAGGTATTTATGATTCATTTCAACGAATTTGAAAAGCATTTGCAGGTGGTGTTATAAAGGATTCGTAGGTGGTTTAAATATTCTGCCTTTCCTTTTAATCTCAATTCCTTTGGAATAGATGAGATGAAAGGTTAGATTAGGGGCAGTAACAAACCCAAAATTGCCTAAGCTATGGATATGACTGTTTCTGATTACTTACCTTCAACAAAACTCGAGAGTTCAGCTATAAATATAATTCATTCATCTGTCACTATCGGCCCACTGCAAAGGCGTTCTTCTTTCTATTCTCTACCGGTCTCGAAATGGCACGATCCATTTAGAAATAGAAACCTTTATACAGAAATATAATAAACTAAAGAAATGACGTAATATAGAAAGATCGAGAAATATAGGACTTTATATGTTTAACGAAGAATCCAATAAACAGGTTTCATCTAATTTTATTTGTCGTTGAAACCGATAAAACGGAATTGGAGGATGCTCGTTGTAACTGCCATCCAGCTCCATTTTCTCATATACGTGTACAGTCAGCCACAAAAGTAGGTGAACACACACATAAAATGAAAAGCTTCAAAAAAATATATACAAATTATGTTCAATAAATTTTACTGGAAATAAAGTATATACGTTTTTAGTTTATTTTAATAAAGAAATACAAATGTTTGATAAGAACTCAAAAATATGTAAGCAATTTAAACTTTTGTTTCTTTAGCTATTTTTGTGCCTGACTGTACGGCAGGATGTTCAGTTTTACCAGGTCAGCGGATCTCAATGCTTCGTCTCCAGGAATCTATAACCGAAATACTATGGTTATTTAAAGGATAATACAAGGTTTGCAATTAGGTTATAAAGCGATATTTAACGTCGTAGTCCGGTAACTGGTTTAGTTAAGAACGAAAGAATATTATCTTGTTTTTTATAAAATAATTTAACTTATAAATGCCGCATGAGACATTAATACAACAATTGTTCCTTGTATAGAATATTTGTTGTATTTTTCTTTCTTTCTTCAGTACCGATTGAAATGTAATCACTTTATTTAGTTTTTTTATTAATATAGACTTTAGATGTCTATGCCAACTTTTGGTGACATTAAATTCTTTAAGTAGGTTGGTTAGTTGCATTGTTAGGTCTATGGTATTTTGTTATGAGAAAAAGGGTAGCTTTATTTTTTCTTATCATGAAATCTCTATAGGAATTTTGTTAGTATTATAAACAGTTGTTAGTGTATAAGATTATTTATATAATTCCAGACCACGCGAGTACTTTTTCTTTGAAATAGTTCTTAAATTTTACCTTAAATCCAATTTAGGACAAAATATAAAAAATATTACTCTAACAAACCTGTTTCCCAGAAACCAAGTTAAATCCTTTATTGGTATAAAGTTGGGTATTCCGCAACATGATCAGCCCCGGGCAAAACAATACCCTATTAAGGGAATGTTTTAACAACGTATTAAAAGTTGGATGAAAAACAAAATTATTTGCCCTCAAAAGTTGCTAACAATATAGATTTTAAAATGTATGCCCGAAGTTTTGATGTACTGCTGATGCTTATTTACTTGTTACGTGTATTGAATGTTAATTGCATGTAACATTGTTCGATTTTTAGGATTCCGTACCTCAAAAGGCAAAAAGGAACCCTTATTGCATCACTTTGCTGTCTGTCTATGTGTCAAGACCATTTTTCTCAGGAATGCCTAGAGATATCGAGTTGAAATTTATATCAAATACCCAAGTCTACGGTTCCTTTTAGCTGTGAAAAGATCAAACTTAATTGAATATCAATTGAATATCAAACTTGTAAGTCAACGCGATCAAAAGATATGACAGTTAATGTCGCATACTTTGCGAATTGGCAAGGGAATCGAAACCTATAAAGCAATTTGCATTGAGCTAGAATCATGAAAATTAGTAAGAAGCAAGGTCTTACAGGACATTTAACGGAAAAAATCTGATAACCGTAAATATTTACTCTAATAATAAAAAAAGGTAATTTCCGAACTTTTCAATCAATTCCTTTAATTCATTTCATCATTTTATTTATTAATTTTGGCGTAATATTGAACTTATATGCTTAGATACCTCACCTACAAATTTGTACGGAACCCCTCGGTACGCGTGTCCAGCTGGCACTTGCCGGTTTTTTTAATCATAATGTGGATACTCTTTAATAACTGAATGTTAAAAAAAATAATATAATTCGTATGAAAATTAGTCTTTTATGAATAAAACATACATAGCATGATACGCCTGCTTCCCTTTTCAGGGGTAGGCAGAGACGTAATGCAATTTTCAGAGGCAGTGAACAAAAACTAAAATGAGACCTTCTACAGGAAAAATAGGAACAATTTCTTTACTATTTATGATATACTTTACCTCAATTTTTCTAGAGATTTTTTGACCGTGCCATTACTAATGGCTCATGTGATATATATTATATCTAAGTGTATTTCTCATACGCCCTCGGGACTTCGTGTAGATTACACGTCGTAAATTTTTTATGTCGTATTGATTTATTGCCGTGCTTCATTACTCTACGATGTCATTATATATTTATTATATTTAATTATTATTATTATATTATAAATTCTTATATGTATATTTAGCAGTATTCTGTGTTTAGCGGAGTCGATATTTTACGCATCGATATATACGTATAGTCGAGTGCACGTAACCGTATTTTCTCTTTTTCTAGAGCGAAAATGATGTAATCATAATATATAACTTGTTAATTCATGATAGAATGGTTTTTTATTGGTAAGGGAAACTTAGATATAGAACAACAGTTCTAAAGATTACCACTATAAAGACGCTCACAGAATAAACTTTAACTCATAAACAAAGTTTGATAATTTCAAAGCAAAACATAACTAGATGAAGTCGTTGTTTATGATCAAGTAATGTTTGCTTTCAATTTACATAATTCCTTCGTGTATATAAAGTATTGATATTATATGAGTGGCGATAGCCTAGTTCGGAGGGGAACGGACTGTCGAGACCAAGGACCGCAGGTTCAAAACCCAAGGGCAATCACGGCTTGTTTTTTTTGTTTCGCGGAGAAACTGCATCAGGGCTCAGAAGCCCCCGCGCACCGAAGGACGCTCTTAGCGTCAACGGCAGCGTGAGGCCTACCGTCACGCTGCCGTCCATCACGGGGGTCGCAACAATGTGCTAAACAAAACTAAAGACGGAAAGCCCCCTGCCGCCCACTCGCGACCCCCGGTGGCCCATATTAGTCACCTTTTACGACAGACAGGGAATACCGTGGTGGAATTCTCCAAACGCCCCCAATCCACAGGGTGAGAGACGCCGGTCAGTCGTCCACCCGGCGAAAGGCACATCCTAGTTTTTATCGCGAGTGGAGCCATCACGGGCAAACGAATGAATCGATTTCAATTAAATTTGGTAGGGAGGTAGTTTAAAACCCTGCGAAGGACCTAGGCTACTTTTGATTCTGGGAAAAAAGTAAACCAGGTCTTTTATCCCGGAAAATATTTTCTTGCAGGTGGAACCGCAAACAAATAAGTATGGAGATAGTTTGAGACCCAGAGAAGTACATAGGTTACTTTTTATCTCGGAAAAACATAACCCGGGACTTTAATCCCGGAAATCTTTTCTCGCCAGTGCAACCGCGAGCAAATAAGTATGGAGGTAGTTTGAAATCCAGAGAAGAATATGGGCTACCATTTATTCCGGATAAATATAAATGGGGACTTTTATCCCGGAAAATGTTTTCTTGCGGATGGAACCGCGTGAGAATAAGTATGGAGATAGTTTGAGATCCAAGGAAGGACAGGCTACTTTTTATCTTTTTATTTTTAAGGATACATACATACATAAACTCACGCCTTTCTCCCATTGGGGTAGGCAGAGACTATGGAGCGCCAAGTGCGACTATCCAAGCATACCTCTTTCGCTTCTTCCACAGTCATCAGTCTCTTCATACATGCTCGTCGGTTACGAGAACTCCTTATTTGACTCTTCCTTAAGAGGTCGTCAATTTGGTCCATGAAGGTACGTCTAGGACGTCCCCGTCCGACACTACCACTTACTTTCGTGACATAAATTTCTTTTGTTACTCTCCTTTCGTTCATTCTTTCAATGTGGCCAAACCACCGAAGCATTCCTTTCTCAATCTTAGTCACTACATTTTCTTTCAATCCACATTTTATCACGCTATTCCTCACTCTATCACTTACTTTCAGCCCACACATACTTCTCAAAGCTCTCATTTCCACTGCATTTACCTTACTTACATGCTTGCTCTGCCACACCCACGACTCACTCCCATACATTAGTTTTAGCGCCAGGACTCCTTGGTGAATGGCTAACCGAGCGGTATTAGAAATATTTTTGTTATTCATAATCGAGTATAAGGCGCCATTAACACTATTTCCCATTTTTACTCTTCTTTCACTATCTCCGTCACACTTTCCGTCTCGAGTGTTTTTAAGGATATTATGTCCTTATATCATTATATATTATGAAACAAAGTCCCCCATTGCATCTGATTGTCTGAACACGATAAACTCAAAAACTACCGAACGGGTTTTTATACGTCTTTCACGAATGGACGGAGTGATTCAAGAGGAAGGTTTATGTATAGGTATAATTCATAAATATTTTGTACGACAGAAAAATAAATGTAGACATATAATATTATGCTTTGCCACCCGTGCGAAGTCAGGGCGGGCCGCTAGTTCATAAATAAATGTGTAATATACCATCCGACACTTCGTAATACGTAGTTGAAACGAAAGAAATGTAATCCGAAAAGCGAGGGCAAAGATTCTTTAAGCAGAGGGATTTCCAGGATTTCATTAAAAAATTCAGTGGCTCATAGTGGATGGTTCGTTGAAATCGTACGTGTTAATAAGAAATACGTTTTATAGTTATGCCTATATGTATTTGGTGTATATTTTGCGATATAGGATAGATGTGTTTAAATTTGTTACCATAATGGACTTTCTATTTGTAAGTAGTGTTTTTGCATGTTTTTTGTGACATTTAATACCTCCTACAATTTTATTAAATAGTAAGAAAACGTTGCGTCTAAGGCCCATTGGCATAGAATATAAAAAAAGTAGTTACACTCTTTTCGACTAATATTTTACGAGCAATGTTGGCTGTAATTTTATCGATATATTTTCCTTGTTAACCAAGGTTTTCTATATGCTACCTTTGTTTTTGCTCCGAAGGAAGACGACCTAACGGCCCATCTGATGGCAAGTGGTCACCGCCGCCCATGGACGTCAGCAATGCCAGGGCCGCTGCCTAACGTATCTCAACGCAGAGTACATTGAAATTATTTATATATTGTATACCTACAATACACACACACTCACGCCTTTTATTCCCGAAGTGGTAGGCAGAGGCACAACTAGTGCACCCACTTTTCACCGTTATTCCGTCCCATGATGTGATAGGGGGCGAGCCTATCGCCATATCGGGCACAAATTCCAGACTCCGGTCTAATATTAATTAGAAAATCCAATATAATTCTGCCCGGGGATCGAACCCGAGACCTTAGCATTGCAGTCGTACCGAAATACAACTACGCCACCAAGGCAGTCAACACCTCAAGGCAGTCAAGGCAGACCCACAATGTTGTTGAAATATAAATACAATGTCTATTAGTAATAGTACATAATTATATATTACCAATATTGTATTCTATAGGGGTGGCAGAAACTATGAATTTAAATTCTACACGATTTTGTCACATTTTAATTTCCTCGTTCTCGTAGGTTTACGATAACTTTAACGTCAGAATAAAAAATTATATAAATGTTTAATAATTTTACTTTACATTAAAATATTTCATATGACTGAAACTACATAATGAAGCAATTAAGTCCGCAACAAAGCAAACAATCCAATTATTTGCGTTAAGTCTGTGCACACCTAATTTAACCAGTTTACTTTATTCTTGGAAAACGTAATATTTAATAGAAATTATCATAATAACATTTTCAGAGTTTCATAATATAACGAAGAATATTAACCCCTGGAATGCCGGGCTCATTTTGCGTAAATAACGCTTGCGTGCCGCCCATACATTTGAAAAAATCGTATATTGGGTGTAAAGAATGTTCCAATTTTTACACCATAAAATTATTTTAGTATGAATTTTGAAAATATTTATTTATGTATTTATTTATTATGGATCAATGGTCACTAAAATATTCAGAAAAATTGATAGATTTGGGATAGACGGCCGCCATTTTGAATTTCTTTGTTTTAAGGCCAATTAACCTCAAAATCGATATCTGGGTATATCTTTGGTTACAAAAGACGGATCCAATATCAGATTTGAAAAAAGTGGCCGCCATTTTGAATTTATTTGTTTTAAGGCCAATTGACCTCAAAATCGATATCTGGGCATGCCTTTGGGTTGCACTCCGGGAGTGCCGGCAGAAGTGAAAACTTGAACATTTACGTTCTGCATTTCTGAATATTTTGGAATGGTTAGGGAATAATTTCGCACGAATTGCTTTATTTATCAGTTTTTTTTTTTTTATGGTATAGGGGGCAAACGAGCATACGGTTCACCTGATGGTAAGTGATCACCGCCGCCCATGAACATCTGCAATACCAGGGGGCACAGAGATGCGTTGCCGGCCTTTTAGGTGGGAATACGCTCTTTTTTTGAAGGTCGCCAGGTCGTATCTGTCCGGAAATGCTGCTGGCGGCAATTGGTTCCATAGTTTAGTAGTACGTGGCAAAAAATGACGGCTAAAACGTACAGTGGTGGATTGCCAACCTCCGAGGTGATGTGGATGGAATTTGGAGTTCTGCCGCGATGTACGGTGATGGAACTCAGCAGCAGGGATAAGTCCGAACAATTCTTCAGAGCACTCCCCGTGGTAAATGCGATAGAGAATGCAGAGCGATGCTACATCTCTACGCAAAGCCAAAGGATCAAGCCGATCGGAAAGAATACGGTCGTCGACGATACTAGCTGCCCGACGTTGAATACGGTCAAGAGGGAGAAGTTGGTACTGGGGAGCCCCTGCCCAAAGATGGGAACAATATTCCATGTGGGGCCGAACCTGCGCCTTATAAAGTTGCAGGCGATGGCCCGACGTGAAATATCGCCTCGATCTGTTGAGCACACCAAGCTTCTTTGAGGCCAATTGGGCCTTACCCTCAAGGTGACCGCGGAACTGAACGTCACTCGATAAGTCGACACCAAGAATTCCGATACTGGCTGTGGCAGTTAGAGGAGTGCCTTGGAATTGAGGCGAAACGACAAATGGCGTCTTTTTTGCGGTAAACGCACAAACTTGTGTCTTTGTGGGGTTGAACTGAACCAAGTTAGAACGACCCCAATCCAAGACTCCAGACAGCAAGGTCTCGACTTCAGACACAAGTTTGTTTCGGCACTCTTCGACATTTTCCCGAGAGATATTGACTCGGCTGGTATACAAAGCATCACCCGTGCTGTCATCCGCATAGCAATGTATACCGCCAATTTGCAGCAAATCATTGACATGCAGAAGAAATAGCGTGGGTGATAGCACACAGCCTTGAGGGACACCAGCGTTCACGGACTTGAGATCCGAGCATGCACCGTGGACAGCGACCTTGATGCTCCGGTCCGCTAGAAAGCTGGCTACCCATTTGCACAATTTCTCGGGAAGCCCATAGGGGGGAAGCTTCGCAAGAAGCGCTTTGTGCCAAACTCGATCAAAGGCCTTCGCTACATCAAAACTAACGGCCAGCGCCTCCCCCCTACTATCGATCGCCTTCGCCCATCTATGCGTTAGGTACACAAGAAGATCACCGGCTGAGCGACCCCTACGGAAACCGTATTGGCTGTCGCTTAATAGCTGATGGTCCTCTAGGTACCTAAGGAGCTGGCAGTTGACAATGGATTCCATTGTTTTCGAGAGCAAGGAGGTAATGGCTATGGGCCTGTAGTTGGACGGATCTGAGCGATCGCCTTTTTTGGGAATTGGATGCACTAAAGCTGTCTTCCAAGAAATCGGGACTACGCCTGAGGAGTAGGAGTGCCGAAAGAGAAAGAGAAAGAGTATAAAAGTACTAGCATTTATGTGGTTAAATACAATATTTATTTATTGCGGTATCGTACACAAAAATGATAATTTCACTATGTCTTTATAAATCAAAATTTGAAAAAAGAATGTTACGCTCTTTTGTACTCGTGCCGTAGCAACGCTGGGGAAATAAATAAAAATGTAGTCGTTTAAGAATTATAGCTTCTACGCGTTGTATTTAAGGTTCATATTAGTAAGGGGTAGTTTTAATGAAGCAAATAAATAAAAATGTGCACGTATAAGAATTATAGATTCTACGCATTGTATTTAAGGTTCATATTAGTAAGGGATGGTAAAACCTCCTACGCATTCGATCGGGGTCACGATCCTGACGCGAGTTTAACATTTTATACCCATCCCAAAAGTGCTCAACGCCGCTAAAGAAATTTTCACTTCAAAAAGAATCGTCGGAATAATTCAATATAGGTTGAGATTTTTCATGTTCTTACAGGTCACATTCGGTTAATTTGCCACGAGCCTCTGCGCCAGTTACGCCACTGTGCCAATTATACCAAATCGAGTTCCCTGACATGTTACTTGGAGACTCAGGTGACAGTAACGAGCCTGGAATCCGGTGATAACTTCGTTTAACCAAACGTTAACGCTACCAGTAATACGGTAACAAATTAATGGCCCATCCATCTAAGCACCGTGCACCGTCCAATAAACCTGACAATCCAATAAAACTGAACGCTGGGCTGACAGTGAGGCGGGGCCTAATAAGGTAAAGGTTTCAATTACACCGAGACTGATGGATGACTGAACCGAGCCGCGCAAATGTTTTGTTATTTTTTACAGTGTTTTTGTGTGCCATTCAGTGGTTTTTGTGCAATGTATATAAATGTTGTTTTGTTAATTACGTTGAAGTTGTTTTTTTTGTTGATTCTGCTACTTATTGTAATGGTTTACTTTATAGAATGGAAAATACTTCAGAAGTCTACATTATGGATATTTGGCATAAAGTTAAATAGAGTGTAATTCATAAGGTGGCGAAAATACGGTTTAAATTTTAGCTGGTTAAAATTATTGAGAGGTGCACGCGAACGAATCCACTAGCTAAACCTAGACGAGTATATTACTATAATCAAAATAATTACAAAGTTTACCTCTGTAATTTTACTAATATCTTAATCTAGGATTAATAACGTTATTCATCTATTTTAACGCCTAACCTTCTCAACGCGACGTAATAAATTTAAGCAATAAACAACATTCCAACAAAACTAATCAAATTTATAAAGAAAACCAATTATCTATCAGCGATTAATTACATTACGCTTCGGTCTAATTCGATTCTTCTTTATAGTACTCCAACACCTTACGGCCAGCAACAAATAGGGTGTCATTAACTTTAAGTGTTTATTTGAGTTGGGTCATTGCCTGTTATACGATACATTCGGTAAGTGTTCGCGTTATGAAATGGAAAAACCCCCTATTGCGTTATCATATCAATTTCCAAGACATTGTCCTATATTGGGCTGTTATTAAAGTGTTATATGACAGTAAAAGCTTATACGGTAATAGTGTTCGTGAATTTGCTATTTTTATACGCTGTTAAGTGGCCATTTATGAGGCCTTGTTTAGCCGGATCAATTATTGCTAGCAATAATCGTATACAATTATTGCTTAAAAATTTACTTCGCCTGATGAACACGCGCAATGGCGAGGCAATTCTCGCCCGCGTTGAAGTATACAAGTCATTTGACAGATAAATTCTGAAAACCATTAAGCTTTGCATACGAATTTTGCAGGAAAGATTTTTTTCGTGTAAACGAGGCTTTAGTAGTATCAGAAATATTAAAAAGATGCATTTATATTTTTCTTAACAAAGCCTTTGTAATTTTGTATTTTAAACTAAAATACCATTTTCATTTATTCATGCTTGCCTTATTCTTCAAAGTGATTGAATCCATTTGTTGCAAGTGTATCATCAAAGCGAAGAAATCTCAAAACACGTAAATAAAATGCTCTTATTAATTACTCGAACACAACTTATTGGATTGTCCATTTTTCTAAATGCTTATTTGGAACTTTGAAAGGCAGAAACAACAATGATATTGCCAGGATTATTTAAACAAATAAGGCAATTTTGTTGCCGATCCGTACAATAATATTTTTTATGTTCTTTTATGTATTTTTCTTGATCGACCTTTACTATCGTATTTCATAGAAAATGTACATCAAATAGAAAATGTACATCAAATGTATTCAATTTCAAACCCTAATGATCTCGTGTGACAGGCTTAAATAAATATGATACCGTCACGAAATGTAGACGCGTTCATTTAAAACCATTCCGCAAATGATATCAATTTGGATTGATGTAGCCATAAAACAAGCGTTACGAAAAAATCGACCACCATTTCGCAACCGAAATTTCGAATTTTTAGACTTGCTATTTTTTACTCAGTGTCATTTGTGGTAATATATTGAGCTATTTATGCTAGAACGTTTTACTCCGAAAAATTAGTTACAAATTGACCAAATCAATTATATTACCTAGTTCATTGGATTTGGATTTAAATAGTCAATAGAGTTAGGCATAAAGTGGTAATTAAATGTCGTGAAACACGGTGTCCAAACAACGACCAACAAAAATGTTAAAAATTCCGACATTATGTCTACAAAAAGTGTTACATTTATAACCCATTGTTGGGTATAGTGTAATATTAATGAGTTAAATAAAACAATACACAGATTTGAAATTTATATTATATTTACTTACTTGCTACACTTAACGCAAAACACAAATACAGAACCGGATTCCGGCTTATAATGTAAGGTCGGAGAGCGGGACGTGAGCCTACTGGAGAGCTGTTCTCTTATCACCTTGTTACTTATTGTATATAAAAAAAAAACAATGAAACTAGGATAAGGGCGCCACTGACGTAAATAGGGTGTCAGACCCAAAATCAATAAATGTACATACTTTTACGGTCTAAATTCCAAAAATACCAATAAGAGTGTGTCCTCGATCCTCCAATACAGGGTCAGGAATCACTGAAGCTTTAACCAACTGGGGAAGTTAGCCACCTCCTATGGTGGTGCAGGCAGTTTTGAGTCTACCCGCAATAGACAAAATGAAGAAGGAGAATTGTATGTATGGGAACCCCCTGGAACAAGGACAGTGTCCCAGATTAGTATACAATACTTTACTATTAACAACAGTTATAGTTGTTGCGCTAAGCTAGTAACAAAATAACATACTGGGAAGGAATAGAGAACCCGCAAGGTCAACAGGCCGGCGTGTTCTCCTGTCAACTTCCGCGGAGGATTCCTGATATGTTCGCCCTATAACGAACAATGAGAATGGATAAAAACGTGTTCTAACGGCACAAACCGGTGAATTGAAATGACAACCACTACTTACGTGCAATAGATCAAAACGCTCTTTGCCGTCATCGGGTCACTGACACGGTTAGGACGGCAAAGCGGCTCCAGCTGATTACGGCGAACACTCCGCGGGGTCCTTGACCAAGCCTTCGTAATTTATGGGCACATATGAGTGGACATCGAAATTACGTACTCACACGCTTGGTGCTCCTGCGCAAGAGGTCGAAGAGATGTCGTTCACCAGTAGGGTTGCAATCGAAGCCAGAGATGAACAAAAATTGATATAACCGAAATTAGAACATGACCACTCACAATTCTCAAATTTAAGTAATAAATCAAACTAATTTTATTACAAATACTGCACACGCAAATATAATTTTAAAACGTGTGTGTAGCATTTATTATTGCATAAAAACAAAACAACCGGTTTTTTTTTTGGAACGAAGTTCCTTATTGCGCGTTGTGAAAGGGGGCTGGACGGAAAAGTTGTCACGACACTTTTTGCTATTATCTTACTAATATGAACCTTAAATACAATGCGTAGAAGCTATAATTCTTGAAACGAGTATATTTTTATTTATTTTATTTATTAAAGTCATTAAAACCATTTCTTACTAATCTAATATGAACCTTAAATACATTGCGTAGAAGCTATTTCCCCAGCGTTGGCACGGCACGAGTACAAAAGAATTGAGCTTAACATTATTTTTTCAAATTTTGTTGATTAATCTACTTTGGCTACTGACATTTATCAATAACAAGACTAAACGTGCTTTGCTCGCGTTTAAAAATCTACTTTATGTGGTAAGCGTAAGATCGAATTTGTATTTAGTCAATCAAAATTTGTGATAAAAATGCTATGCAATAGCTTTACCGCGGCAGTCTCCGAATGCCACACGTACTTTTTTTTTGTTTTTTTCTCTAGAAACTTATGTATTGGAACGGAAATAGGAAAATATTTATATATTTATATATATACACACTCTGTTATATAAATAAAATTTTATTACAATTCCTTCACTAATTAATCGAAAGGAACTTCGTTCCATCCGGGTGTCCCTTGACACCTCTCATTGCTTTTTTTTTAAAATGGCATTTGTGTTCACATTTTGCCAATGTCAAGCTTGGTTTGTCTATTTTATTATCTGTAGTATATCGAAGTAAAGCAGTGGCTACCTTACCAAGACTTTATCGAGGAGTTTTGGCAGCAACAAAAAAAACACTTGATTAGCACAATTATTTCAATTCACTTCATTTGAGCTCTTTAATAGAAGTATATTGGATAATATACCACCATAATTATGCAATATAACACTAAATATCACCAAAATAATGAATTAAAACAAGAGCACCTCATGACACTTCCAAGTTCCCGCCAAAACTCCCAAAACAAGCGGTTAGAAAACTAACAACACTACGCACACCTGTCTAACACATGATTTGTAGGCAAAGGTAGTAACAAACATACAGCCTTCAATCGGTTAATGTTATAGTAAAATAATTAGGGTATGGGGTTTGAAATTTCTTATGTTACCAAAGTTAATAGATATGTATCTACTAAACGGTAATAAGGACCATCAACGGTTAATTTGTTCGGCGAAAGATGAAAAACTTACAAAGCCTTGATTTATAAAATGCTAGATGGTTATTGCCAAACGAATTGCAGTGTAAGGCAAAAAGAAATACGAAGTCATATAGTTTGTGATACGTGAGAGAAGAAAACCTTGTTAATGGCGTTGTAGAGTTAAGAAACCTGATTCTCATACTATTTTCACGTAGACTATCGGTTCCACGAAGCAATATATTCAAACCGGTTTTAACATCGTTTGTCAGTGTATTTACACCTGAAACGGTTTGCGTGGGTGAGTGTGATAGAAATAAGTATTTAATATTTTGTTTTATTTAAATTGGTAGTTTATTTGGATCACATTAGAGGTAAGCTTAGTTTCTATATCAAAGGATAGAAAAACTAAGGTCTTTATAAATAAATATTTTTAATGATTGATTAACTAGTTATATGTGTTTTTTTTGGATTGCAGTTAAATGACGAGACGATGCCGTTCGCCCGATGGTAAGTGAAACGAACGCCCACAAACAGGAGCAACGCTGCACATAACTTTCAATTACAAAGTACTGCGTGCCCCTCCACTGCGCTCATCACTCTGAGACATTAGATGTTAAGTCTCATAATGCCCAGTAAATACGCTGGCTACAATGTCCTTTAAACAGGAACACAACAGTGCATGCATATTGCTGCTTGACGGTAGAAATAGATATTGTAGTAATACCTACCTAGACGGCCCCTCGCGTACGAGAGACTCACCATCAGTAAAAACAACTAAAATAAAAACACTCATTTTTTTTGCCGACACTAAATAAGTAATGTAACGTAAAAATCTTAGTTAGGTGGCACGTAGGCGCTATAAATTAAGTTAAATCCATTCTAATAGTTTTTGTCTAGAAAAAGATCACGAACTTGTGAAGCAACTTCATTTTAAAATTTAGATGATAAAGACCCGGTTCGTTGTCACGTACAGATTATAAAATATCCAAAAGAAAATTAACAGTAGAGCCTACACTTTCTGTAAAATAAGTGGCTATTTTCGTTTAAACTAATACTCTCCTATTCTTACATACCTAAATCTTGTTCGAATTTCGAACACCGCCATCTTGAATTTTAAGTAGAAATAATACGAAATATTATCTTTCAGTTTCATTATTTTCTCTTGTAGTATGAAAACAGAAAACTAGATACGATCGTAGATCCCTGAAAGACGAAAACAAAACACAAGAAGGGTTCTATAACACATTCGTCTAGATTTCTGACGTTGTAATGTTTCCATATTGACGAAAAATTGCCTATGTAAATACTTTAACTAATTAATTTTCAACAACCCGCTAGATGCTTAATTTATTAAGAAGCTCGTTGTTGGTTAATTACTTAATAATTCTAGTGAGAGGCCTCTAGGGCTTTTGACCTGTTTGAACGAGGAACTGACCTAAATATTAAAGACCTTTGTGAAACCACACTTCTGAGGTGTTTGTAAAAAGGTGGGTATTTAACGAAATTCTCTGAATATTAAATTGGGAGAATTTCAAACGGTATTAAAGACCGTACAGGTGCTTTGATGTTTGCTTTACTCATAAAATTACCTTACCAAAGAGCTTACCAAATTACACACATTATTATAGCTACAGAAAAACATCAAGAGGCGGCGGTGTATCTCTATTTATACATAATAACCTGAGTCATGATTTTTTGGAGGAGCAGTGCGTGGACGGACACCACTTTCTATGGGTACATTTGGATACACTATCTCTGGATATAGGAGCTGTATATAAGCAACCTTCAGCTAATACGCGGGATTTCCTTGATATTTATAGTCAACATATTTCACGGAGAAAAAGACCCGTAATTTTAGGCGATCTCAATATAAATCTACTAAGCAAAGAACACTCTGTTAAAGAATACAGGGAAACTCTGCGAGAATATAACATGAAATTGTTAAATAAAATCAACATAGACTATTCTACGCGAGAAACAACTACGTCAAAAACTATTTTAGATCATGTATGTACAAGTCTACAAATGAATACATTTCAAATGACTATTATTGAATCTGCACTTTCTGATCACAAGCAAATATATTTCGAGATAAATAGAACCAAACCTGAACGAAGAAAAAGGATACAATATGATTCTATTAACTATACAAATTTATACAATACTGTTGTACAGATGTTTGAAGCGAAACAAATAAATGAATATGCTGAATTGGAAGCCACCATTGTTCTAGCTATATCTAGTAACAAAATTAAGAAAACTAAAGTACTAAATCAACCCCAAAAGGAATGGATAAATAAGGATCTAATAGAGGCTATTAACATTAGGAACCAATTGTGGCATAAACTTAAGCAAACTCCAAACGACGAAAATGCACATAGAGAGTTCTTGCAACATAGGAAGATGGTTTATGAAAATATTCAGTCAGCAAAAAACCAACACTACCATAGATCCTTCCAAAATTGTAAGAATAATCCTTTAAAGATGTGGCAATACATTAATACTCTTATTAACAATAAATCTGTGATAAATCGTGTGCCCCCGACAATAAATTCGTCCGTTGGGCAAATAACAGATACTAAGGAAATTTGTGAGTGCTTTAATATTTTTTTCGCTACTATAGGATATTTACTAGCTAACGACATACCTCAACAGTCACCTAACAGCATGATATATACATACACTTTCAACGCACACGGAAATACTACCAAACACCTAACAAAATTGAGCCACACAAACACATGTGAGACGCTAAAAATAATTGATAATCTGGTCATTAATACTAGCTCAGGCATAGACGGAATAGGTGCGAAAGCCATAAAATGTGTTAAGGATGTTATTGCTGTTAAACTTGTAGAAGTTATTAATAAGTGTTTGGATGAAGGATATTTTCCCGATTCTTTAAAAATTGCCAAAATCTCACCTGTATTTAAATCAGGCAATAAAATGGACGTGAATAACTACCGTCCAATATCAGTCTTACCAATACTATCAAAAATTTTTGAAAAGATTTTGCATAATCGTCTTAGCAGCTATCTAAATTCTATTGAATTTTTGTATAAAAAACAATACGGTTTTCGGCCTAAATCCAGTACTGCCACAGCCACTGTCGACCTTGTTACAAAATTAAGACAACATATTGATCAGAAGAAAATTTGCCTAGGAGTATTTATAGACCTAAAGAAGGCATTCGATACAGTCAGTCACCAAATACTCTTAAAGAAACTTAACCATATAGGGGTACATGAAAAAGCACATAACATGTTTAAATCATACCTTACGAATAGGCGTCAAATTGTAAAAATTGACGACCAGGAAAGTAAGCCCCAACCTGTTACCTACGGCGTCCCACAGGGCTCCATACTAGGTCCATTATTGTTCCTTATTTATATTAATGATGTGTCTACAATCGGACTAAAAGGAGATATTACCTTATACGCTGACGACACTAGTTTATTTTATTTCGGTCAATCTATTGATACACTAATAACTCAAGCGCAAACAGATCTGTGTGTACTAAACTCATGGCTCCAGACTAACCTACTGACTATCAACGTATCTAAAACTAACTATATAATTTTTGCTGCTAAAAACAAAGTAATCGGTCAATATTCACCTCTTACACTGAATGGAAAAGTCCTATCTAAAGTTAGTGAGCAGAAGTATCTGGGTTTGGTTCTTGATAGTCAGCTTTCATGGAAGCCCCATATTGAGAAAATACGCCATAAGATTTCATCTCTTACTGGTGCGGTACGAGCTATCGCCCATTGCCTACCACGACATGTGCGATTTATCATATACAATTCTTTAGTAAAACCTCATTTAGATTATTTAATTGAAATCTGGGGAGCAGCAGCTAAAACAAATTTACAAAAAATACAAATAACACAAAATAAACTTATAAAGGCATTATTCCGCTACGCCTACTTAACTTCAACTGTCCAAATCTATAAAGATACGAAATTGATGAACATTACTCAGTCATATAAATATAACATCTGCATTTTGATAAGAAAGATTTTAACTCAAGATATTCATTCAGAAATTACCTTTATTAAAAACACAGACCGTCACAAACGCAGCACAAGACAAGCAAATAACATTTATTTAACTTTTCCAAGAACAAATTACGGTAAAAAGAGCATTTTATTTGAGGGAGCTCAACAATATAATAAATTGCCAAAAAACATTAAAGATACAAAATCTTTATCTACTTTTAAAAAATTATTGAAAAGCCATATCTTGAAGGATTTTTCATTAATAGAACATTGAAATCATTATAGTAACCAACAAGTAACATTTTATTCCTATTTGCACACAAACCTTAGAACCTTAGAATACCATATTATAACTAGCCTAATCGGTTTAAATATTTTGTTTATTTTAATTATTGTATTTTCTCTACAAGTGATTTTTTGTAATCTTTTGAGAAAATAAATGTCTTTAAACAAAAATTATCTTGCATTGATGAGGAAAATTTTATTAAATTTATTCGTATATTTATTAAATTTATCTATGGTACCGTGGTGGGTATAAAATTGTTATTAAACGAATGTTAAAATAAATAGATCATATAATTTTTATGACTGCCTCGGTGGCATATTCGTATTTCGGTACGCCTAGAGTGCTGAGATAACCCAATATCACGATCCCTGGGTCGGGCAGTGATATTGGGTTTTTCTATTCATTATCAGACCGAGTCTGGTATTGGTGCCCGATGTGGATGGCTAAATTGATGCTCACCCCCTATTGTGATATGAGGCGAGCATATTCCGTTACATGATGTGTCATGGGACGGAATACGCACGGCGAAAAGCGGGTGCACATGTTGCACCTCTGTCTACCCCTTTGGGGATAATAGGCGTAAGTGTGTATGTATATAAACTTAATCAGGTCTCTAAATTATACATTATTCCTTACTAAGTCGATTGGTACTTATTTAACTGGGTTAGAAATCGTCCACCCAAATCGAAGTTGATTTACAACTTAAACACAGATAACTTAAGCAGGAATAGGCCTTGCAGAAGGCGGTACGCATTTTTATCCAAAGTTTTCGTACTCGTCTACCCGCATGCCAACCTTTCCTAATTGACCCTTTTTTACCCTTAACCGTCTTTAAAGAGTGATAGATACCTATAACTTCACATCACTGTTAACTTCGTTACACTATCGAAAAAGAGTCTCACTTTTCCCGGGATAAAAAATCCTAATTATGTTATCTGTGCGGTAATTCCGTCCAAATGTGTTTAGCGTTTTTGATATTCCTTCAGAGAAACTTTAAAAAATCTAAATATCTTTACAAACTTTAACATATATAATTTGGTGGGATAGTAGATGAAAGATCAAATAAATCCGTATCTAATGCCAAAAGGACTATAATATACATGTTGGAAGACCTTTCAAGGTCATTTTAGGTTAACAACAAAAGCTCGTCTGAAATTATACAAGAGTAGCGCTTTCAAGATATCTTAACGCAGATGGTTTGTAAGTGCTACAAGTACTTGGCACTAAGCACCCGTTCTATTTATGTATTTTCTGCACATGCCAGAGTTTGTTCCATGTTTTTGGCAAAGATAGAGATCAATATTCTGGAAGCAATTTTCCCAAAACTCATTTGTATGAGAAAATCTTTTTGTAATCACCTTTTTATTTTTATGAACGGAATTATTATTGGTATCCTACTAATATTATAAACGCGAAAGTTTTTAAGAATTTGTTACTCTTTCACGCAAAAACTACTGAACGTATTTCGATGAAATTTGGCACACGGGTAGATCATGTCCTGGGTTAACACATAGGCTACTTTTTATCCCGGGAAAATATAAAGCGGGACTTTTATCCCGGAAAAACTTATTCACACATACCCATGCTAAACCTCATTTTGCAAAATGACGATAAAGAAAGTTTGCGGACGTGTCATTGATGTCAACTAACATTCAAAATTGGATATTCAAATTTAAAATTCGAACAGAATTTAGAGTGCGAAAGACGGCGTGGACGCAATTAAAAGGTCGTTTGTTGGGTCCCACGAGGTGTCGTTATTGATGTAATGTCACTACATTTCAATGATATGCACTAGGGTTGTCAATCTTCATATGACCAATTCCCAATAAATTACATGGTTAATATATATAGGGTGTATCACGATAGAGTGTTCAACTGAAGCAGGTTGATAGAGCCCTCAATATGCATCAAATGAACCCCCATGTATGATGCCCGAAATCGGATTGTTAAGTTACCGCTGGTAAACTAATTGTCCTCATATTTTGTAATCTTTTTGCCATTCATAATTCTATTATAATACTTGAGCGTCAGGTTCTATTAGGACAAGCTGCGACGCGAACTGCCTAGTTAGTCCTTGTCTACTATTAAACTATAACTGCCTCGGTGGTGTAGTTGTATTACGGGACGACTGCAATGCTGAGGTTTCGGGTTCGTTCCCCGGGTCGGGCAAAGTGATATTGGATTTTTCTATCCAGTATCAGCCCGGAGTCTGGAATTTGCGCCCGATATGGCGATAGGCTCGCCCTCTATCACATCATGGGACGGAATACGCACGGCGAAAAGTGTGTGCATTAATTGCCCCTCTGCCTACCCCTTCGGGGATAAAAGGTGTGAGTGTGTGTGTGTGTACTATTAAATTAGTATCTAAGTGACAACCCTACAGTCGGCAGGCAATTGATGCTGACCCCGCTTCCGTGGGCAGGCAACGTCGTAAATACGCGCTGAGCTGCCAACCTACAGATAGAACGCTTTTCGGTCTAACATCGACATTTTTTCTCGACTTAAATATTGGCCTTTTGATGAGTCTGCAAGACTATGAAAATCCTTTCGCTTTATTAGATGAGGTGAGTTTCATAAAACAAAATTAGACCAATGGGGATTTAAGGTAGCGTTTTGTTGTCCTTAGATATTATTAAAAACAACGTATATACGTATATGTACGTAATCTGTGTCAGAAAAATATTTCGGGGATTTAATTTTTTTGAAACCGCAGATATTATGATATACTTAGGGCCGATTTCATCGGTTGCTGATAAATGCTACTCGTCACATAAATGTATTACCCCACCAAATACAAAAGTCAGATTTTAATATGTTCTCCCAAATAAACGGTATTAAAATTAGTACTATCGCCATCTGCTTAATACGATAGCTGTCAAATAAAATTTACTTGAAACCTGTGGAATCGGCCCTAAGTAATCAAAACCTAAAATAATTAAAATATATAACTGATTATTTATAAAACTTACTTAGTGCGGAGGCGGAACGTTTAAATCAATTCAAAAAAATATTTATGATTCCTATATACACGACGTTGGCAGACGCCATTTGTATGCCAAAGTCTCCATAAATTATAATAATTCATTTCCAAATCAATATGAAATCTAATGGGCCTATAAATAAAAACCATAATCCATTAAACTGCTCTACAATACATATATCACTTCTATATCTACGCAAACTCCACTTTCAAGCGACATTAAACCTCTTTATATAAAGTGATAAGAACCATTTAATGCAATCATTTACAACCGCGAAGATATTACTACACCGCTACTTGTCTACAAACTTAATAAATTACGTTAAAACGATAGACATCCATTCAAGAACACTGTTCGTGGTTATTGTCTATAGGAGTTATTGCTGTTTACGATTCCTTTGGGAAATGCGCCCTGATAAATGCAGTTGGAATGAATGACGATTCATGTTTGATGTTATATTAAGGTTAAGCAGAATTATTCCTTATTTATATGAGGAAGTAAGGATGTTGATTGCTTGGGTCTTTATGTATCGACATAATTTTTGTATAGAGATTTAATAAATCGGAGAATGACTACTTTATCTTTTTAGTAAACACGGCTCAATACGACTATTACTAAAAAAACTATGATATCGTGGATTCAATGACAGTCGATTATCTTAAATACTAATACTAATTTATCAATAACATAAATCTACCAGAACTAATTTATTCGAGGTGTTTTTTTTATTGCATTGAATGACGAGACGAGCATACCGTTCGCCTGATAGTAAGCGATACGACCACCCATAAACAGTAGCAACATCATCCTTTTTACTCGGTTCATGTTAATCGTATTGAAGGTGCACAAAATAAATGCCTTAAGGTTATTAGTTACCGAAGTGGGTTTAACCGTAGTTTACCGACGTACAGTGACAGGTTGTCTAAATTTAAAGTTATGAGGTTAGATACCAGGCGCAGATATGCAGAGTTAATTTATCTACATAAAATCATTCACCCAACAATAGAATCTCCTGAACTACTCTCGCTTATTAAGTTTAACACCAGATTCAAGATGCGTAATCCGAACATCTTTGCGCTTCGAATTTGTATTAGTAATACCTCCTATTACAACCCTATAACTAGAATGTGTCGCTCGTACAACGATTTGGCTAAGAAACATCAAGAAATTGACATTATGCACAGCAACTCAGCAAAGTTTATAATAAGTGTACGGCACACACTGTTTTAAAAATTAAGAACTATACATTGAATTTTAATATTGCATTAAAAATACTTAAGTAGGCGATTTCGTTCAATATTTACAGTGATCATAATTATATATTAACACATCATATGTAGCAGGGCACAAAATTTGGAGTGCAATCTAGATTAAGTACTAACCCTAGCTATAGTCATTATTATATGTTTTTGATTGTATTCTGTGTGTGTCTTAAATAAACTAAAAAAAAAACTTGAATTACAAAGTACATAGTAATATCTGGCATTCCACTGCGCTCGTCATCTGCTCGTCTCAGTATGTCCAGTAGCTACACTGGCTACAATCTCCTTCAAAGCGAAACACAACAGTGCATGCACACTGCTGCTTGGCGGTAGAAATAGACATTGCGATGGTACCCACACAGACGGACTCTAACATATGAGAGACCTACCACCAGTAATCGATAAGAACTCAAACACCATTTAAAAAAATGGAATCAGAACCTCCTTTTTTGAAGTCGGTTAAACAATATTGTTGCCATAACGCTGCAAATGCTTGTAAACAAAAACACAATAAAGTTTCATCCATTTTAGGCCATTTTAGTACTCATAAAATAAAAATGTATTTGGATTGTGTTGAAACAAAAATAAACTGTTTTATTCGATTGGAATAAGGAATGTTCTCTTTTGTCAGTATTTATTATATCTGATTGTTTTAAGATAACTACGAGCTTCGTTTTTAGTTTTAAAATTCTAATATGAATAAAGGATTCTGCCGATTTCGTGTTATTGCTAACCTAAGTTAGATATTACAATGTTTTCGTTTCTAGTCTACATTTTCCATATTATGGTTTGGATTCAAGTAGACCTTGCATCGCATTATAATGCTAGAAAATTCAAACGAATGTTATAAATGCGACAGTAAGTATGTTGCGCTTATACGGCTTAACTACTGAATCAATTTTGATGAAATGCGACACAATAAATTTTAGACCCACGAAAGGACATAAACTACTTTTTTATATAGGTACCTACTTCACAAACTGATTTCCATGCGAGTGAAGCAGCGGGTTCAGAAAATTCTTCAATAGTTTACTATTCAAACATTCAGAAACAAAATTAGAGTTCGCAGTTAATCTTAGTACCCCAGTTCACTCGTTTTAAAGGTTTATCGTTATAATTCTGTATTGACAGTAAAATAGCACTTAATGATCAAATAGCTAAGCAATAAACAAAATTTTACAACGAATAAAATGTATGGTACGTAATAGAATTGCCTTACATACCTTTAACAATAACAAATGAGTTTGCAGAATAATCTTCGCAGTCATATGACCGTAAATTGGTGTCTTAGACGAAAGTCATTAATCACAATAAAGGAATTAGTTAACTGTATAATAAGGGTTATGGAATGTATTTGCTAGAATATATAGTAGTTTTGTCCTGTTCCCGTTTGAATATGGCTGTGTTTGAACTATTGTTGTATTGAGAATTTCGTTTTAAGTAATTTTATGACGATAACTCAAACCTCATTTTTTTTAATTGTGTCATTTTCGTTCTAAAGGTGCGATATATCGCACTCTTAATAAGACAGTGACGTAATCCAAAATCGTTGACTTGTGGGAATCGTCACATTAAGTTGGGCGGGGAACGAACATAAATTCAAACAGTTTTGACCCTATTCCCAATGTTGAAAAGATGCATTTTATTTTCTTAGTCGATGCAGCTTGCCCTTTAGTGTCCATATTTTGCTACAACTTATCTAGCCAAAATTTTGGATTAGGTCATTGTTTTATTAAGAGTGCGATATTTAGGTGTTGGTACATGTATGTAACGGTTTTCATTTGGAATTCGTGATATGAAATCTATACATCTATACATATAAACAAAATTGGAGTATCTGTTTGTAATATTGAAATAACCGTTTTTTACTACATGTATATGAATATATATACGGTACATAGACCAAAATAACATTTTTTACAACTTTTGTCTGTCTGTCTGTCTGTTTGTTCCGGCTAATCTCTGAAATGGCTGGACAGATTTTGACGGGACTTTTATTGGCAGGTAGCTGATGTATTAAGGAATAACTTAGGCTACTTTTTATCCCGGGAAAATATAAAGCGGGACTTTTATCCCGGGAAAACTCATTCACGCGGGCGGAGCCGCGGGCAACAGCTAGAAAAGAATATAATGAACTATTGCTCGTGAAAGAGTTTTCCGAGATAAAAGTCCCGCTAAATATATAATTATTCCTGGGATAAAAAGTACCGTATGTCTTTCCCAGGATCTTAAACTATACATACATAAACTCACGCCTTTCTCCCATTGGGGTAGGCAGAGACTATGGAGCGCCAAGTGCTACGATCCAAGCATACCTCTTTCACTTCTTCTACAGTCATTAGTCTCTTCATACATGCTCGTCGGTTACGAGAACTCCTTGTTTGGCCCTTCCTTAGGAGGTCACCAATTTCGTCCATGAAGGTACGTCTAGGACGTCCCCGTCCAACGCTACCACTCACTTTCGCGACATAGATTTCTTTCGTTCCTCTTCTTTCATCCTCATTTGATCATCTTAAACTATGTCCATACTAAACATCGTAATCTGTTGCGACAGAAATACAGACACGCGGGGGACATTGTTTTATAATATGTGAGGAAGGATACAGCTGAGAGTGGCGTACATGATTGCTGACGCACAATGTTATTTGAAAAAATAAACGTTTTACAATTACTTTGAATCTTCATACGTCGATTTAGAATGTCTGCGATAAGAATAAAGACTTGATATCTTTACTTTGAATACAACCTGTAAATAAGTCATTGAAAAACAAATGAAGTCTATAATACTTTAGTACTTATATCACATTTTGTATAACAATAAAAATATAATTTAAATTTAAATAACCCCCGACACAAAAATCCTCTAAAAAGTCAAATAATAAAAGTGGCTTTGTCGTTTAAGTACCTAGTAATATTTTGACCCGAGCGTCGACGCGTCGGGGGACCGCGAAAGAAGTATTTTCATCTCCCTGGTCCGGAGTTCGGTCCGAGAGCTACGATGCCATAGACAGACATACAGATACACACCCTTCTTTTTTTGTCCGGGGTTAAAAACAAAACGAAATATAGGTATTACCCTAATTCTGAGGAAAGAACCTGGCTTTAAATGAATTAAATTGAATACATTTTATTTTTTATTAATTGAAGATAATAAGTAGGTAATATTTTTTACTCTAAGATGTGCAATTAGTAAAATCTGATGTCAAATGTAATCAATACTATGCCAATCCACACATTATCATTACATATTCAGGAATGCCTGCCTGAATGACTGCCTCGGTGGCGTAGTTGTATTACGGTACGACTGCAAGGCTGAGGTCTCGGGTTCGATCCCCGGGTCGGGCAAAGTGATATTGGATTTTTCTATTCAGTATCAGCCCGGAGTCTGGAATTTGTGCCCGATATGGCGATAGGCTCGCCCCCTATCACATCATGAGACGGAATACGCACGGCGAAAAGTGGGTGCACTAGTTGCGCCTCTGCCTACCCCTTCGGGGATAAAAGGCGTGAGCATGCGTATATTCAGGAATCAGAGTCAACACAATTTACACGACAAATTATAAAATAGCACGTTGCGACCATTTCTTCCTTCAATTATTGGTACTGGATTTATTTTTTCGGTCAGTAGTTACTTGCAATTCAGACTGCGGCATCGGTGCTGCGACGGACGGTGTGACGTGAATGCTGCATTTTACCAACCTTTTTTATGCATAAATGAATTTATATTGCCATGGTGGCATAATTGTATTGCCGTACGCGTACTTCTCTGATTTCTCGGGTTCGATCCCGGGTCAGGGAAAGAAGTATTGATTGGATTTTAAGATTCGCCTCCTTTTACAATACAAATGGTAAAATTTGGGTGTTACACTTCTGCCTACACCTGAAAAGGAGTGATGTATATTATAGTTATCATGAGTCATCTATTTCAGTCTAAATTATCTTGGATGGCGTTCGACGCTTCGGTAGGGGTTTTTGTACTGATTTATGATAGGGACAGTGATATTTTATTCACACAGTCCTATTACTGCCAGAATCTCAGGTGAATACAGAATTTATGGCCTGTATACACAATGAATAACGATTCAACCTATTTCAAGTCGTTCTAAAATTGTTACTGCTTATTCCGAAGTTCTCGGTTAGCAACTTTGAGATACATCAGGTTATTCAATGAAATATATTCAATATTTTGCTGCAAATCGTAACGCTTCACTGCTTTTTTTATTCGATATGTTATTAATTTCTGAAAAATATTGTATTTATTTCTGACCCTGAGATAATTACAATGGTTCTAAAAAGTTATATTTTATTGCTCTAGTATTTATTATAGCTACATTAGTAGTAAACTCTTGAGACCTACTAAACAAACTTTCCAAATATCATCAATAAACTAGTTAGGTACTTCAAGGCAATTTAATATGTATCGCAGATTCAAATTATCCACTCGTGATTACAAATTAAAATTAGTACGTATATTAAGTGTAAAGCAAGAATCTCGCTTTGAGAACGTTGATGGAAATATCTTATTAAATTTTAGTACTAAATTGAACGCTTTATCACGTGCAAGCACCATTTTGCTATGACAAATATGCGTGACTACGCAGTTAAATTTCGTTCGTGAGGTATTTCAAAGTAATAACTATACCTTAGTTCTATCTTATCATTATCATCATTATTAGCCACATGACGTCCACTGCTGAAAATAGGCCTCCCCTAAAGATTTTGTTAGTTAGTTCTACACCTTAATAAAATTATAAATGCGCGAATTTGTAAATATGTTTTTTAGAGACTTTTTCGCCCTCACATCTGCCACTGCAACTATTTGTCCACTTCCCTACATAGCAACCGGGAGACAAGGGAACTAAGGAGGCATTTTAACCACCAGTATATTATGGACGTTTCCAACTAGAAGAGCCAGTTGTAAAGCACCATGGATAAAAGTAAATATTTAAACATTTAGCATCTTATGTCTTAGGGTGATGAACGCAGTGTGTGTGGAGGTTCACGTAGGACTGTAATTCAAAGATCTGTATGGTGTTGCTATTGTTTATGGTCGTGTCGCTTACCATCAGGCAATCGCCATGCTTGTCTCGTCATTCAATTTACTTTTTATTTTTTTATGGCATTGAATTACGAGACGAGCATGCCGTTCGCCTGACGTTAAGCTATACGACCACCCATAAACAGTAGCAATACCAACCAGCACTTTGAGTTACAAAGTAGGTACTGTGTGGCATTACACTGTGCTCGTTATCCTGAGACATAAGATGTTACGTCTCATTATGTCCAGTAGTTACACTGGCTACAATGTCCTTCAAACCGAAATAGAACAGTGCATGCACGCTGCTGCTTGGCGGCAGAAATAGACATTGCAGTGGTACCCACCCAGACGGACTCTTGGATTAACAGTAGGTTTTTTATAAAGATCTTTCACGGCATAAAAGCACTTTAAGAATCTGTTCAAGAGTATTAGTACCCTAGATTACCCCGAAAGTACACCGACAACCGAATATGATCTTGATAACATTACTATTGAAATGTATTATTAAAATACGGCTGTAAGATTTTTTGTTGTTGTATGCGATGAACAATAAAGTGTTTCATTCATTCATTCATTCAAACCTTGGGGTCACAATATGATAATAAATAGTAACCGTCGCCCACACACAGCTAAATTATAAATGCGCCGCTGTTGGGCATGAATGTTGATCCCGATTTCAAATTCAGTTCACACAAGAAAATCATTACTTCTTAAAGAAACTACATCTAGAGTTGTACATAGTGGTGATAGTACCGAAGTTTTTTCATGAAGTCCGGGCCGAAGGGTGATAAATTAGTTGCCATGTTTGAAAACACATTAGTTCGCTTCTGGTTTCATGAAACTTTTTGATGAAGAGTGCTGTTGGGGGGTTACATTTGTCTTCATTAGAAGTGTGAATTAACTAATTTATCGCTATGAAGGTTTTAGGAAATTTGATGAAACTTAATGAAGTTGATATTTTGTGTAGAGGTTTTTGGTTTTTAAATTTCGTTAGAATTTGCATTCGTTCGTTGCAGATATGCCACAACAATCTAACTGTTATAAATATAATCTTTTAGTATAATACAGGCTTTAACATTGACAGGTTGACTGGGAGAGAATACTCATAGCATTAAGTCCGCCTGTATACAATGTTCAAAGTCTAAAAAATTAGATAAAAAGGGACACCCGGATGGAACGAAGTTCCTTTCGATTAATTAGTGAAGGAATTGTAATAAAATTTTATTTATATAACAGAGTGTGTATATATATAAATATATAAATATTTTCCTATTTCCGTTCCAATACATAAGTTTCTAGAGAAAAAAACAAATAAATACGTGTGGCACTCGGAGACTACCGCGGTAAAGCTATTGCATAGCATTTTTATCACAAATTTTGATTGACTAAACTAAAAAAAGTTATGTGTGTATTCTTTGTGAATTATCGCTCGCTTTAACGGTGAAGCAAAACATCGTGAGGAAACCTGCGTATCTGAGAAGTTCTCTATAAGAATTTCGAAGGTATGTGAAGTCTGCCAACCCGCACTAGGCCAGCGTGGTGGACTAAGGCCTAAACCCTCTCAGTTGTAGAGGAGGCCCGTGCTCAGCAGTGGGCAGTATATAATACAGGGCTGGTATGGTATGGTATTATAAAGCTGAAGAGTTTGTTTGTTTGTTTGAACGCGCTAATCTCAGGAACTACTGAACCGATTTTGAAAATTCTTTAACTAATAGGAACATTACTCTTGAGTGCTATAGGCTACTTTTTATCCCGGAAAAACTTTTCCACGCGGGCGGAGCCGCGCGCAATGCTAGTATCGACAATAAATCTATTCCACGTCTTGCAAATGGATCGTGATGACGCCACATTTAAGTTTTTCAGTGACAAAGCATGATCTATATAAACAGTGTCGCCCACATGGCGTCTGTTCAGTTTTGCCCCTTGCCGGGAATAGGAAAAAAGTTTTAATGGCGAGCTGTATGTTGTTTTTTTTTTATACGACCACTGCAAAGTAATGGTAAGAGAGGCGTCCAGATTGTGTAGACTGACGAGCGACACAATTAAGCTAGCCTAATTTAACCGAATATACCTACACAGGCTGATCCCAGAACGCGGCACAATTATGTGGGCCACTAGGCGGGTTTTGACACCTTATGTACGATGGTCGCTATCCGAGTCTGGTGGTAGGTCTCTCATATGTAAGAGTCCGTCTGGGTGGGTACCACTGCAATGTCTATTTCTACCGCCAAGCAGCAGTGTGCATGCACTGTTGTGTTTCGAAGGACATTGTAGCCAGTGCAAATACTGGACATAATGAGACTGAACAATGTCTCAGTATGACGAGCGCAGTGGAATGCCACATCGAACTTTGTAACTCAAGGTGCTGGATGGTGTTACTACTGTGTATGGGTGGTCGTATCGCTTACCATCAGGCGAACGGCATGCTCATCTCGTTATTCAATGCATTAAAAAAAAGGCACTACGTTTTAAATCGAAAAAATCATTACTCGTTATTATGCTTTACTGGACATAAAGACAAAACTTTAAAAAAAAGTATTTGTTAATGTCTCCACGACGGGTTCAATGGGCTTTCCTGACATCGTGTATATGGAAGATCGTTTTACGAAATAAGACTAAGTTGAAGATAATTTAATATCACTGTTTATTTTGAAAAATAAAGGTTTGAAAGTCATATGTCAATACGTAGTTTTTAAGAATATCTTTGGTAGCCACTTATAATCCTGGAAATTTATGTTATTTGGAACAGACATAATCCAAATCAATTCTATACTGGTGGACTAAATATTGATTGATAATTGTCTATAATTCTAGATTATAAACTGCACTAAATCACATCGCATGACGCACGTAACCACCTATTGCTTAGACTATGATTATGTTGGAGAAAAAAAAATAAAAAAATTGCTAACTTTTTTGTACAAATAAATGACGGGACAAGACGAGAAGTTTAGACTAGGAAGTTGTCGCAGCAATATATTGCGAAAAAACTTGCCAAAAACCAGAAGCGTTTACACTAGCGGTACCTAATATTATAATTCTATAGAAATGCGACCTGGCGCAA
The DNA here is from genome assembly GCA_947568825.1 of Sphinx pinastri. NCBI lineage: Eukaryota > Metazoa > Arthropoda > Insecta > Lepidoptera > Sphingidae > Sphinx > Sphinx pinastri. Next base: position 13,434,923 of record OX387624.1, on the reverse strand, counting down.
GACCTGTAAACTTCAAAATTTGCACAAGTCTATTTCTCGTAATTGTTACAAAACCCTCTCAGTTATAGAAGAGGCCCGTACTCAGCAGTGGGCAGTATATACAGGGCTGATAAAGTATGGTGGTAAAAAAATATTTGTAGAAGTTTAATTCTGCAAGTTTTCTTGCTAATCTTAAATTTTCTACATACATAATTCATTAGATTTTTTAAGTAACAAAATCAAAAAATGTTTGTATTTATTTCTGACAACCATACTGCGGCCAGCTTACACGATGTAATTGAGATCTGCTCTGCATTAAACTACTATAAATAATACTGGCAATAAGTAATGGAAACAAATAACGTGTCAGAACACGTTCTGATAGTAACTGTAACGTACGACGCAATATTTGTCTGTTTGCACGATTTATTCGTGTTATTGCCGCTTGTGGGCGTAAATATAGGTTGGTATTACAAAACTGGCAAAGTTCGTTACAAATCAATTTAGCATTAGAGCAATCTTTGAAGTACATTAATACATAGCATGACTATTCCATTTCAAGGCATAAGCAGAGGTGTAACAACTAATACTCATTTCACCAGCTAAGCTAAGTCCCATTTAATAGGAGGCGAAGCTATTGCCATTTATAGGGCACGGTTCCAGACTTCCGACTAATAGTATAGGGAAAAATCCAATACTTCATTGAATAATAAGATTTATCCGATGTCGGTTGTGTTATTGCCATGTTGTGTTATTTTATATGTGTGAACTTTTGAAAACTACAGAAAATCACGTGGTAGGAAAAGATATTATTATTACTCTATTTTCATAGAACTCTATTTCATTGACTGCCTCGGTGGCGTATTTGTATTACGGTATGACTGCAATGCCGAGGTCTGGGTTCGATTCTCGGGTCGGGCAATCGTGATATTGGGTTTTAAATTCAGTATTAACCCGGAGTCTGGAATTTGTGCCCGATATGGCGATAGGCTCGCCCCCTATCACATCATGGGACGAAATATGCACGGCGAAAAGCGGGTGCACTAGTTGCGCCTCTGCCTACCCCTTCGGGGATAAAAGCGTGTGTGTGTGTGTGTGTGTGTGTGTGTTTCATAGAATTAGTATTCTCATATTTCAATTCAATGTTGGACATGTAATTGTGCACTTTGTCCGTTGGCAATAAATAATTTAAGTGAAACAGATTGTGCGCGTTTGCTTTTGATGTATTGATATTAATGATCGTATTACATGAAATGTATCCTCTCCTATTATAAATAAGGTTTATATTCATATTGTCATTATGATAGTTTTTTTACATAACAATGCTAGCAGCTTTAATTTAATAATATGTGGGGTGTGGGAGATAGATATAAAATATGGTGCGTTTTATAGATAAAATGCACCATATCAGTAGTAGAAGAGCCCCATGCCCAGCAGTTGGACGGTATAAAGTACATAGAATTAGGGCCTGTTTCGCAAGTTACTAATATATTATTTTATACGGGCGCGGCTAAAACCTCTACCTATCTGTCTTGTTTATGGAACATAGATAAAATATAGAGAATTCTAAGATGATAAAATGGCGCCTGCAGCGATCTCTACAAAACGCTGCATTGCTTGAGACTTGATTTACGGCTCGCATTCCTGTTCAGAATCTATACGAGAATATCAGATATGAAACAAGTATTTGTAATAGATGGGGGTGCTTCGGATATAATAATATTTCGTATCCGACTAGATAGCGACCAGCGTACACGTAAAAAAACAAAAAGTCGCGTTTTGATATCACCCAAATAGACCAATCCGTAAAATTATGGTGGACTCGGATGGAGATTTACTGGTGGTGGGTCTCTCATATGTAAGAGTCCGTGTTGGTGGGTACCACTGGATGGTCTATTTCACCACCAAGCAGCAGTGTGCAGTGCATGCACTGTTGTGTTTCGGTGTGAAGGACATTGTAGCAACAACATTGTGTTACTACTGTGTTACCTACTGGACATAATGAGACTTAACATCGCATGTCTCAGAATGACGAGCGCAGTAGGATGCCTCGGTGGCGTAGTTGTATTACGGTACGTCTGTAATGCGTCTCGGGTTCGATCCCCGTGTCGGGCAAAGTGAACGGATTTTTTTATTCAGTATCAGCCCGGAGTTTGGAATTTGTGCCCTATATGGCGATAGGCTCGCCCCCTACCAGCATGGGACGGAATACGCACGGCGAAAAGTGGGTGTACTAGTTGCGCCTCTGCCTACCCCTTCGGGGATAAAAGGCGTGAGTATGCGTATGCTTAAGACAGCGCCGTGACGGTCCGAAGTGACAGAAAATGTGACGATTTTCGGGTGACGATTTTTTTAATATAGTTTTCTCTTGTACTTCGATAAAGAAATTTCACTTCAAAAACAGAAAATGTTTTATTAAATATCTGATTTGTGTTCTCTTACTCTTATTACTTTTATTTTAATGTAGAGACACACTGGGCCCTACTGGTGATAATATAGGTACCTATAGACTATAAATGTATGAAGAATATTCACAATATACAGCGAGTAATATTTATTTCTGAAAACCAACATTATTAATTTTGTGGTTCGAATTATATTTCAATTTTACAGCCTAAAACAATAGTGACTAACATTAAATTCGCAGAAAATATTTATTAAATTCATTCTATTTTATTTAAAAATCGGTTTGAAATATCGGGTGAATACGTAAATCCCAACTGATTTTCGTGCGTTTAAAAAGGTTAGAAACTAGTAAAGCTAAAATATTATGAAGATATATTATAATGTATCTAAAAATAATGTATCTCTTATTGTCATATGCTGTTTATTATTCAGTAATTCTGCATGATTTGTGTATCGCCGAGTCGAAATATCTCTACCGTAGGAATACGTAACTGCTGTATTTCACGATGTAATGTTAAAAGAATGGGACGAAAGATCCAGCGACATACTTTATTTATTACCCAAGTAATTTGTCTCTAGCGGTACGACACGTGCTGGGAAATAAATAGTGGCACCGGTGAGTGGAAGAATGTAAACGGAACTATTATTTAACCTGCGTGCAACTTACGTGATACAGATAAGAAATGCGCATGGTTCTATTTTTTTTTTATGGCATTTGTGTTCACATTTTGCCAATGTCAAGTTAGGTTTGTCTATTTTATTATCTGTAGTATGTCGAAGTAAAGCAGTGGCTACCTTACCAAGACTTTATCGAGGAGTTTTGGCGGCAACAAAAAAACACTTGATTAGCACAATTATTTCAATTCACTTCATTTGAGCTCTTTAATTGAACTATATTGGATAATATACCACCATAATTATGCAATATAACACTAAGTATCACCAAAATAATGAATTAAAACAAGAGCACCTCATGACACTTCCAAGTTCCCGCCAAAACTCATGGTTCTATTTGCTTAAGTGTAGCATTATTTAAAAAACGAACGAATTTCTCTTGATAAAATACTTAGGTAGGGCCTTTTATCTACCGGTTACTGGTGGTAGGTCTCTCATATGTAAGAGTCCGTCTGGGTGGGTCCACCGCAATGTCTATTTCTACCGCCAAGCAGCAGTGTGCATGCACTGTTGTGTTTCGGTTTGAAGGACATTGTAGCCAGTGTAACTACTGGACATAATGAGACTTAACATCTTGTCTCAGGATGACGAGCGCAGTGGAATGCCACACAGTACGTTGTAACTCAAGGTGCTGAATGGTGTTGCTACTGTTTATGGGTGGTCGTATCGCTTACCATCAGGCGAACGGCTTGCTGGTCTCGTCATTCAATGCCATAAAAAAAAGAAATACTACTCGTCACATAAATGTATAAGTTGAATAAAATTAGTACTATCTACGTAAGATGTTGAATACAATACTTAATTGTCAAAGAAAATTGACTTGAAACTTGTAAAATAGGCCCTTATATTTTGTTTCAATTTGGAAATCAGTGTGTCTTTATATTATCGTAGACACTTTAGATAACTGCTACTCGTTGTTAATTTCCTATCATAGAAAATTTATTAAGTACAATATGTTATTAGGGATGGTTTACGGATAATTTTGTGAGATCAGATACTTATTTTAAACAGAAATTATACAATGAGTACAAAAATTTAAATTAATACCTATCACAATGGTATAAGACCATTTGCTGATTTACCTCCACGGAAATGCCATTTGTTTTTCAAATAAGGAAGGTCAGGAGGTCACTACGAAAACATTCCAAATGCTAATTATATGAAAAATAAACAGAAAATAAGATACGTGCGTCAATTGCCCGCGTCACGTACTTTTACGCTTCGAAACAAAGTGATTTCGCTACGCTATGATCGTAAAATGTATACGGATAGAGGTGTGATTAATGAATATGTAAATATGCTGAGAAAATATATTTCTGAAGTTATTTATCGCGGTTTGGTTACTTTTTTTGGCACAGTAAGGTTACTGTGCCAAAAAAGTAACCAAACCGCGATAGCATAGCATAGCATGGAAGTGCACTATAGTATAGGTATACTATAGTGCACTTCCATGCTATGTAGCTTAGTAAATAGCGGCGATAGCCTAGATGGGAGTGGAACGGACTGCCGAGACGAATGTCCGCAGGTTCAAAACCCAAGGGCATACACCTCTGACGTTTCTAAAAAAAATATGTTATGTGTGTATTCTTTGTGAACTATCGCTCGCTTTAACGTTGAAGGAAAACATCGTGAGGAAACCTGCATACCTGAGAAGTTCTCTGAATCTCGAAGGTATGTGCAGTCCGCCAACCCGCACTAGGGCCACTAGGCCAGCGTGGTGGACTAAGGCCTAAAACCCTCTCAGTTGTAGAGGAGGCGCGTGCTCCGCAGTGGGCAGTATGTAATACAGGGCTGGTATGGTATGGATGGTATGGTATGTTATGTAGCTTTGTGGTTATATTTAACCGAATAATCTATAATGATTTTTTTTTATTGCATTGAATGACGAGACGAGCATGCCGTTCGTCTGATGGTAAGCGATACGACCACCCATAAACAGTAGCAACACCATCCAGCACCTTGACTTACAAAGTACTGAGTGGCATTCCACTGCGCTCGTCATCCTGAGACATAAGATGTTAAGTCTCATTATGTCCAGTAGTTATACTGGCTACAATGTCCTTCAAACCGAAACACAACAGTACATGCACACTGTTGCTTGGCGGTAGAAATAGACATTGCGGTGGTACCCACCCAGACGGCCTCTTACATGATGAGAGACCTACCACCAGTGAAATTCTTACGTTTACGCGAATGTTAGACATTGAAATTAAACTACTGTTACGGATTTTATCGTGGTTTTTTATTTTATTTTTATAACTTTTCGGACCACCAACACCTCAGTCCGCCCCGTGACCACGAAGCATAGTTTTCGAAACATGGCGTAGGGAGAAAAAAAAAGAAAACCGCGATAAAATCCGTAATAGTACTTTAATTTCAACGAATATCTATGATTAAACCTTAATATGTTATTATTTGGGAGGCCTATGTTGAGCAATGGACTTCCAAAGGCAGCTGATGATCATGTTATTTTTACTCAATACCGAGTATAATGGTGAACGCTATGTATGCCATACTTGTATGCGTATTAGCCACTTTAGTGCGATAATCCCAGTTTAATAATTATCAATCAGAAGTTCCATAATGTGGCAGTGCTAGTAAATAAATTCCCTCCCTATTAAATATATGACTAAGCTGTGCATTTAGAAAAAAATATATATTATTTATCTTAGATTGTTTACTGTCGGGTATATTATGACGAAATACTTGACGTGAAACATTTGAGAAAAATCTTTGAAATGAATGATTCTCATCGGGCGCTATGAGTAGTTCGCACTTCGTTGCAGCTTTTCAGACTTGAAACTTCATTAGAATGCTGTTCATTTTGCAACCTTGTCTTGTCTTGAAATAAAACGGACAGTAACAGTGCTGCGCTTGTGTTTCTTTGTAAATCTGCGATAATGAGAAAATATCTTTCTATTGTTTTTTCTTTTTACTTTTGATACAACAAACTCTTTTAGTAATGTAAGATAAAGTTTTTAGAAATTGAAATTAATTTTGAGATTCTGCTTATTTCTTTTTCAAACGTTTCGAAGGTTTTTCAGACTTTGTCAGACTCATAAAGATTATATACACGCAATGGGACTTAATTGTAACTTTAACTTCAGTGGTGTTGCTGCTGTTAAAGAGCGGTCATGATGCTTACCGCCAATAAGCGGTTTTATTATTTCATCATTCATTCTTATAAAACAAAAATGTTGAGTAAAATAAATTACTAACTTTCTGTATACTAAACAGCAATTTCATAGGTAAAAACCCAATATTATGTATGGCAGGTAGCGGATGGATGCGGGTTGCTCAAGACCAGGATGGTTTTTTTTTTCGGTAGGCGATCGTGCAGTCAACACCGGGGGAAACCTGCGAATGGGATACTGGAGTCCCCCGGCTTGACGACTGCAGGGGCCTGGGAAGGAAGTGGAAAAGGATGATGGAAGGAAAGGTGGGGAGTGGAGAAAGGTTCTCAGGATGGGCGGAAAGGAAAAGGGTACCAGGAAATGTTCGCGGGCCCTTTTAGGCCTCAATGTGTTATGCAACCAAGAGGTATACACACTGACTGTGTGCCTCGGCCCGCGACTAATGTTCCCCCGCGCATGGGCGTGCATTGGGTGTGAAGACCCAAAGCACAAGAATTGCCTCGGGGGGCAGACCAGGATGGTTGGTGCTGACTTAGGGAGGCCTACGTTCAGCAGTGGTGGTTTCACTGGTGGTAGGTCTCTCATATGTAAGAGTTCGTCTGGGTGGGTACCACCACAATGTCCATTTCTACCGCCAAGCAGCAGTGTGCATGCACTGTTGTGTTTCGGTTTGAAGGACATTGTAGCCAGCGTAACTACTGGACATAATGAGACTTAACATCTTATGTCTCAGGATAACGAGCGTAGTGGAATACCACGCAGTACTTTATAACCCAAGGTGCTAGATGGTGTTGCTACTGTTTATGGGTGGTCGTATCGCATACCATCAGGCGAACGGCATGCTCGTCTCGTCATTATAATATATATATAATATATATCAACAAAAAAATAAAAAAAAAGCAGTGGACGGCGACAGGCTGATTGATTGCTAACACCCAATGTTCATTTGAGATAAAAATACTATTATCCCTATATTATTTGTGAAGACAAACAAACAGAACAACTTTATTTTGGTCAACCAGTCCTCTGTACAAGATCTAAATAACCATTAATTTACTTGTCATATAACAAACATCTGCACTTCTAAATATGTGTCACGTGGACTTTATTAATGTGTATTTATGGAATATTTTCTCCCAAAACAGAAGCAACGTTCTGGCGTAAACACTCTACCAAACAATGGCTTGTAAATTAAAAGTTCTCTGCTATGAACCTTACATCTCTCTGTAGCGAAGCGGTTAATATTGGCTTCCGAAAATAAATAGCCCTAGATCATCACAGGCATTCTTCCAGAAACCGTAGCTATTTTTAGCCGACAACGTAAAAACTACCGGTAGCACTACACTAAATAATTTGGCTGCACGGAGAGTGCTCTTGTTTAAAAATATTTGAGGAGCGAATGAGATTGTTGCAGACATTCCACCTTAAATAAATATGGTATGTTTGGGTGTAATCAGAACGTGTTGTACCACGAACGTGTTGTTGAACTACCTACTTGCTTTAATTTTGTCTCATTTATTAATAAAATAGCTTTGCTCGCGACTTAGCACGTCTTAAAATCCATTCTGTTGAGTTTTATAAATAATACAATAATAACTGTACTTCTATATTTTTCTGTATTAATTTCGTACGCAACGTAAGTCTCAAATTGTGTAAATGTATATACATTTAAAGTGATATTTATCTATGTCTTTCACTGTATTTTCTACTTCATAGGCACTTGACCGTGAAATTTATTTGACGCCAAAAGGCCGTTATGAAGGGAATCCCCACTAAATAATCCTCTAAATAACAATAATCCTAACATTTTCATGTCTAGAAAAAATAAAACTTGAAAGCAAAAGTAGGTTAGCCAGTTATCATAACATCTCTAGATTATTACATTTTGGTGTAGCGAACTCTTTCAGGTAGGTAAGTAAAAGAAAAACTCAAGTCGACTTTGCTAGACAATGCTTCAGTATGAGAGATATAATTTTAGGTGTTATTAAGATTAAATTTCACGAATCGAAGGGACAATATGAAACCTAAATATTTAATAACTAGCTTTTGTGTGCGGCTCCGCCCGCGTGGAAAAGTTTTTCCGGGATAAAAAGTAGCCTATAGCACTCAGGAGTAATGTAGCTTCCTATTAGTGAAAGAATTTTGAAAATCGGTCCAGTAGTTACTGAGATTAGCGCGTTTAAACAAACAAACAAACTCTTCAGCTTTATAATATATAGATAGTATAGATATTTTTTATAAAAAAAAACAGAAGTCAACAATTTTAAATTTGTTTTTAATAAAAGCCAGATACTTTATTGCAAAATATTAGTTTTATTGAAGGCGTAACCAACCGGTACATTAAACACGGTGAATGCATATAAATTGCTGAACTGAGTAGGCGGTCAAATGAAAAATGAGCATTGGTGAACGAGAATCCACTGCTCGAAATTTCAACTTGGACCTTAATTTATGAATGGTAAAGCGATTTGTTACGAAGTGTCGAGGCCGGCTGGCGAGTTTCAGCAGATGTAAGAGTTCTCAACACTGAAGTAAAAAAAAATAGGGAGACTTTACACAAGCTCCAAGAAAACTTCTTGAGGTGGTTACATCAGAAACCATAATTTTATTAATATTGCATAGTTATTGTCTACCTCGGTGGCGTGGTTGTATTTCGATACGACTGCAATGCAGAGGCTTCGGGTTCGATCCCGAGTCGGGCAAACTGATATTGGATTTTTCTATTCAGTATCAGCCTGGACTCTACAATTAGTGCCTGATATTGCCATAGGCTCACCCCCTATCACATCATGGGACGGAATACGCACGGTGATAAATGGGTGCATTGGTTGCGCCTCTATCGGGGATAAACGCGGTATGACGCCGCACTGAGGTCTCGGGTTGGGCAAAGTGATATTGGGATTTTATTCTCAGTATCAGCCCAGAGTCTGGAATTCGTGTCCGATTTGTCGATAGATTCCGATCTTAGACTAGATCACATTGAGACGTAACACATGTGGTGAAAAGTTGGTTGCACTTCTTCCAACCCCTTCGGAGATATAGGCGTGATGTGTTTGTTTTTAATATTTTGTGCAGCTAAGAAAATAATTTAACATAATTACTGCAATTATTATATCTATTAACTCGTTATAGTTATCTATACATGTACCTACATATACTTATTTTGGTTATGCCTACCTTTGCAGTATACGGATGTAGGTGGTTATTCGATGATAGATTTTCCAGTCTAAAGTAAGTGTTTTAATACTATATGTCTCCTAAACCCATACATTATAGTCACTGTCTTGGCCTAGCAAATATTTTTAGATCTTCCCAATGTAGACAAGACCATCCCTTGAGAATTGAAGCCGTGTAAGACAAAAATATGTTACCCGGTGATGCTATAAACACTCAATAGTTAACACACTCGTACTTATTGTAGGAAGGAAAATAATATAATGTTACAGAAAAAATAAAATATACAAACACAGGAATTGAGAGCCTCCTCATTTTTTGGAAGTCGATTTAAAAGGGACCCGACATATTTCAGGCTATTGATTAAGTTTATATTATTAGCTTTCAAATCACTTCAGTTCTACAAAACCTTCGAATTCAGAATCTATCAACGTTCTCTCTAGTCTACTTAAAAGAGCTTTTGCATTCCCAACACTTTGTTACTGACATTTTATTAGGATTTATTCATTTGCATTTCACAAAGAAAACGACAAATTGAATGCTTAAAATAACATTTTATGGAGTACCTACTATTGTGTGAAAAAATAAATGAATGGATGAGGTAAAGTATAGGAAAGTCGTTCGTCTGAACAACTGCTGTTTGTTAAAGAAAAGTTGGAGTAAGTTTTGTCGAACTATCCTTTGTTTTCAATTACAAGAAAGGAGGTTTTTACTTTTGTTTGTATCTATCTTCCCGTGACAATTACCTTTGGAGGTGTTATTAGTCGAAATGCAATTTGCTAAGCTTAAAAAGAATCATGATTATGATCAGTTAAACGGCTCGGTAGCTTTATCAAACAGACATATCTATTAATTTGTAATTTTTGTGAACTTAGTAAACTTATATTAATTCATAAATAACGCATGCATGCTCACGCCTTTTATCCCCGAAGGGGTAGGCAGAGGCGCAACTAGTGCACCCACTTTTCGCCAAGCGTATTCCGTCCCATGATGTGATAGGGGGCGAGCCTATCGCCATACCGGGCACAAATTCCAGACTCCGGGCTGATACTGAATAGAAAAATCCAATATCACTTTGCCCGACCCGGGGATCGAACCCGAGACCTCAGCCTTGTAGTCGTACCGTAATACAACTACGCCACCGAGGCAAATAACAACCTACATAATTAAGTCAGGCTTTGTCGCCAAACTAAAACATAATCTAAACATTATTTATTATTAATCCTTGGACGCCCGCGGTGGACACCGGTGTCCATTTATATAAGGAAATTAGCTATCCAACCCATTTAAAGCTTTATATAAATGTTAGGAATGCTATTTTAGAGGTAAAGCAAATGGCGGCACATCTAGCTGTCAGCAAGATACCGCAATGACTCGGCTTAACACGCGTCCAAAATGAAAGATGGCAATTTGGATAGGCCCCGACGTGCCTTCCATTACTTTCCAATTAAGGACGGCCGATATATTTCAAATAAATTTTTGTTAAAAACATTTTTCGTTGGCCAGTATTTTTTATACTCAATAATATAAATAATGTATCTGATCGTAAGCGCCCATAACCATAAGCTACTATTTGGATACTACTATTTAAATGATCCGAAACGCTCTACTAATTTGAATGTTGTAGCTTGAAGTTATAGCACGTATTTCAAAATCAAGGTTACTTTGTAAAGTGTTGTGTGGTAGCACATTGTATGAGCTATTTTGTAATTAACGGCTTTGAGTACAAAATGTTGGCGACAACTGGTCCGCCCGCATACGCCGTCCGTACCATTTCAACTTTATATGGCAATATAAGAAGTTTATAGGCACGTAAATTCGTTTAATTATTATGACTACTTTTTATAATTGTATATTTTATATTTGAACGTACCTTTATTGCTATGTTATGAAGCTATAATATTAAAGCGCATTGCGGTAAAAAGATCGGATGATTTTCAATTTTCGAACGCAAGCGCTATGATGATCGACGAAAAATTTCGTATGGTTTTCATATTTCGAACGCAATAATTATAAATAATCAGGGACAATAAAATATGATTCTCATGTAGGTATAGTGCTCGAGAGTACTGTAAGGTGTGACGTCAATTTAGTATACTGCGCAGCCGTTCCTTTATAGTAAGGCCTGCTATACTGGCTACTGCTTGAAATGGAACTCAGTCCAGTATACTTTGTCCATGTTTTTTGGAGTTGTTTTCACGTGAAAATAATTATAAGTGTATATAACGAGAAAATATTTCATGAAAATAATTAGGTTATGAATTTAATTGTGATGCAATTGAATATTTACCCATGGATGCACAATCATAAATTTCTTCAGTTACTTTCGATTCACACAAATATTGGTTTTACACTGCAATTACCACAATTACTTTAAATTGTCCATGTTTTGATCAAACGGCCGGCATTTTTGAATAACAATGTTTAATAATAATTTATTATCAATAATGCAAGCTGTTAAATTTCCTGACGCTGTTAATCACGTGATCAAAGCACTGAGCGCAGCTTACTTCGAAAGCGCCAGTGCTCACTGAACAAAAATGGCGACGATTATAACGTCTTATATTTCCCTAAGATACAGCGGCAGTATACTGTCAGTTCATAACGGAACGAATTTCTTCCCAGTAATTCTATAGTTTACTGGTGGTAGGTCTCTCATATGAAACTGCGTCGGTGCGCGTCTACTTGCAAACTCGGGCACTGGCCGTCTGACGAAATAGGCGTGGTGCCCCCCGTCCGATGTAGACGGGCATCAAGTACTTACTATAATGTTATATAAATATATATATGTGATTTATGGCTGATTTGGCGCCCGTACGTTCAGTACATTAGGTGGCCACTGAAAATCAGTGCTGTGTTTTGGTTTTGTCATAGCACGGCTTATGCTGAGGCCACCTAGTTGTGCGGTAAATGTTATGTTGTAATTTGTTTGTTTTTTTTTATGTATCACTTATGAAATTATTCTTTCTTATTCCGTCTGGGTATACCTACCACCGCAATATCTATTTCTACCGCCAAGCAGCAGTGTACATGCACTGTTGTGTTTCCGTTTGAAGGACATTGTAGCCGGTGTAACTACTGGACATAATGAGACTTAACATCTTATGTCACGAGCGCAGTGGAATGCCACACAGTACTTTGTAACTCAAGGTGCTGAATGGTGTCGCTACTGTTTATGGGTGGTCGTATGGCTTACCATCAGGCGAACGGCATGCTCATCTCGTCATTCAATGCAATAAAAAAAAAGTAAGAGCACTGATTAGTGCTCGCAGTGTATATCGGAACATACCCTAGATAATGTCATCCACGATAACGCGCCCTACAAATTACTCTAATCGCTTAAGTACAGTTCAAGTGTGCAAACTTCCGCTTATTTTTTAGTTCTGTAAATACAGATTTATTACCACCGCCATACCAGCCCTGTATTATATACTGCCCACTGCTGAGCACGGGCCTCCTCTACAATTGAGAGGGTTTAGGCCTTAGTTCACCACGCTGGCCTAGTGCGGGTGGGCAGACTTCACATACCTTCGAAATTCTTATAGAGAACTTCTCAGATACAGGATTCAGGTTTCCTCACGATGTTTTCCTTCACCGTTAAAGCGAGCGATAATTCACAAAAAATACACACATAACTTTTAGAAAAGTCAGAAGTGCGTGTCCTTGGGTTTTGAACCTGCGGACATTTGTCTCGGCAGTCCGTTCCATTCCCAACTAGGCTATCGCCGCTTTATTACCTATGAGTAATATACAGATTAATTACCTATGAGTATATCCAGATATTATAATTAATAACAAATATTCATAGCCCGCGAAATCCCCACTGAAAATTGGTAACACGTGTCATCGTGGACGGCATATATTATGCTATTATCCGGTAAAATGCATTATTTTTAAATCAAAGCCCCCAGACACTGCCTACAGATTCAGTAATTGAATTCAACCCTCATTGTTATGCTAAACCTCCTTTGTACGTTGAAATGGGTTTAGAAAGTAGGATGTGAGATACTTACTTTTTAAAGCAAATGTGGTACTGAATAGAAACAGAATGTTTTTACTACGCTCTGAAATATTTACGCCAATAACTTTCAATTTACAAAACAAAGGATATATATCAAAAACCCTTGTATTGTATCTAGTTGTAACCAAAATGAGGTTAAAAAAAATAGCTGCACTTATTATAACGACAGTCGGGGTTTAAATTACGAAAGGTCTAAAACGCTAAAAGGAAGGGCACGCGAGATATAAGTTTTCTAGGAAATTAACACGAACGTATACTACAGCAATGAGATATTTCCTGTATTGGATTTCGTAGGAATAATGAATATGTAGTAAAACAATATCAACTTTAATACGATAGCAATACGATTTATTATGCATCTTTCGAAAATGGATTTAGGCACGAGGCAGACACGTGGAAACTGATAGTTACTGAAAGATGTTCGCTTTTTGTATGGGTGCTGGGCCTCAAAATCTAACCAGGCACAAAATTTATGGATATTAAAGGGGAAAAAATATGGAACTTAGAATCATTATCAGTTATATTACTGGTGAAATTTAAATAATTAATGAAAGTTAATATATCCATATTAATATACAGACAAAGTAAACATTTTATCGATATTTTTAATTTGAGTCTTTTCTTAGTTTATTAACCCGGCGAGAGTGGCCGGGTATGTCATACCCACCATGTTAATTATTTGCGTATATTTTTTGTGTGTGACCTTCAAACTTATAGTAGTAGTTTAGTAATATTTTAATAGATCGAAAATGTTCGTGTATCCATATAATACCTATAATAACACAAATTCTGAAATTGGATATATTCACATAATTTTTAAAAACGTTCATTTTACGAGTACTATTTATGAGTAAAATAAAATTACTTACATAAATGTTAACATCGAAGGTCTTTAAAATTAAAAGATTTATTGTGAACGTCTAGTTTTTGGGAGTTCTATCCAAATATACATAAACTATTTTGGTTAGAAATTTTTGGCCTGTTTTTGGATATGTCCCTGATGCGACTGTCATTACCTAATAGTAATCTCGACAATAAGAACAGTGTCTGCGCAACGCCTTAATATCGAATGTCTTATGCTCAGGTGTTATGTAACTGAGCTTGGAAAAGTAAATAAGTAATATTGGTATGGTCGCAGAAATTTTATTTCGAATATTTAAAAAAAAATGTACCAGATATTTAGATAGCTCATTTGCATAATTATTACTTAAAAATGACACTTTTCAACAAAATGTTTCCTTAAATATAAAAAAAATCTTACCTCCAAGTAGTAAATGTTCCAATATTTGGTTACCTGGAATAATGAAACAAAACATATATTATTGATGTTTCATAAGATCTGGTGTAAGGCAAAGGATTAGATTTTAGATGACTGTCGAAAGGAGAAATAAAACGTACAAGCATTTGGAACGGGTTGCAGGAAATAACATATGACGTCGGAATATATTTACTACAAGCAAAGTATGTCTTAATTAGGTAAAAAGATAAAAAATATCATCTCATATCAATCTTATCTCTCGCATTTGCAGGATGGGTGAGTGACCGCTTCATCGTCAAAGGTCAACAGGGACTTCATCCTCTTTAGTACGCACTCAACGAATCGGGATCTTATTCCGTTGATCTTATGATCCAATACTGCTTACAGTTTATTTTATTTTTTTAAGAGAAAAGACCTTGTTGTTGTGTAAATCGGTTATGAGGTTCCTGTTAATTGACTTTCAGTGTTCTCTATTGACGATTTAGTTTTTGCTACGGCGCCGCTTGCATAAAGATAGAGATGATGAACTGATATACAGATTGTTTAAATAACAAGGTACATGTGGTACATAATGTAAATAACACCTTATTTAATACTGCTTAAACAGATGGTCTCATGTGATTTTCACTTAATTATGTTATGACTGTACCTTGTTATTATAGGTAGTTATACCTATTATTGCAAAAATACGTAGCACTTAAAACGCATACTCACGCCTTTCATCCCCGAAGGGGTAGACAGAGGCGCAACTAAGGCACCCACTTTTCACCTCGTGTATTCCTTCCCATGATGTGATAGGGGGCGAGCCTATCGCCACATCGGGCACAAATTCCAGTCTCCGGGCTGATACTGAATAGAAAAATCCATAATCACTTTGCCCGACCCGGGGATCGAACCCGAGACCTCAGCATTGTAGCCGTACCGTAATACAACTACGCCACCGAGGCAGTCGTAACACTTAGTATGAATAAATGAAGCATATTGTATATACATAATGTGTATTGAAGTTAAAATAAAAGAATGGATCATTGTGTGCCAATAGAATGCTAAAGACTGGCATAAAATCTTTTATATTCTTTACAGAAGAAAAACGTTCAGAAGTAATTCTTTTCTAACATTTTAGTGTATTACTAGTGTTTATTTAACAATTAAAATATTATATATTATATTATATAAAACAATGAAGTATTCAAATTCTAATTCGTGTACACTACTAAGTTTTTGTTACACGGTTCAGTGAAAATTGGTCACAAGATATTATAACATAGTTAAGTTAGAACTCAGTTACAAACATAGACGTGATCTCATGACATTTGCCCAGTTCTAACTAAGTTAGGATTTGTAGTCAGCTTGATTTAGCCTACTGTATGTGTATAAGTTGGCTGTTTTAGTTTGCCATTTATTTCTACACACTGCAAAGCTACATATGCAGTTGAAATACTCATGTAATTTTTTAGAAATAAAAGACGATATCGCAATTTCTATTCATCTTCCAGAAAATTCTTCGGAAAATTTGCTGGTGGTATTATATATTTCGTATCCGCCTGGATAGTGATTAGCGACCACCGTATATAAGGTGTTAAAACCCGCCACGGTAACCAATTTCAGTGAGCCGCGTTCCGGGATCAGCCTGTGTATATCCGGCTCAAACAGGCCGGCATAATTGTGTCGACTGACGACGGATAATCATCGCTCGTCAGTCGGCACTATGTCTGGACCTCTCTCTGCTTAAGTACCATCAGGTTTTTTTATGGCAGTGAATGACGAGACGAGCATGCCGTTCGCCTGATGGTAAGCGATACGACCACCCATAAACAGTAGCAACACCATCCAGCACCTTGAGTTACAAAGTACTGTGTGGCAGCATTCCACTGTGCTCGTCATCCTGAGACATAAGATGGTAAGTCTCATTATGTCCAGTAGTTATACTGGCTACAATGTCCTTCAAACCGAAACACAACAGTGCATGCACACTGATGCTTGGCGGTAGAAATAGACATTGCGGTGGTACCCACCCAGGCGGCCTCTTACATAATGAGAAACCTACCACCAGTCAATGTTATCACATCATACTTCAATTTATAACGTTCTCTTATCATACTATCCCCATGCGATAACAAATAGTGAGTCCACATTATATACTCTGTAAGGACTGGGGAGTGCATTCCCACCGCATTTACTCGACTTTCGTAATTTGGCAACAGCACAGTATTGCGAATCCCTATTCTGCTCCCTTTACCCTGATACAGTCTTTGGAGGTCTCATTACAGAGACTTCAACGCCCTCACCAAGCGGCTTTCAGTCCCATACGTTAATGACAACGTTGACCACAGATTATTCCTCGGCACACAATAATAAGCCTTTTCCAAGTTTACGAAGGCACAAAAGACTTTTTTGATTTGTCCAAATGTTTTTCCGCCATGTACAATCAGCTGCATAAGTATCTGACCAAATTCAAAATTTCAAATTGCCTAAATTTTTTTGTTTTTACTAATATTTTTTTCTCTTCACAAAAATAAAGTAAAAGAGATTTACTTTACTTCAAACGAAGAAAAAATATGTTTCTATTTAACTTAACGCGTATATAGACTGCTGACTGTACCTTATGGAAAAAACTCGATCTTCTTGTTCTTTTAAATCGTGGCAATGTAAATAACATTGGTAAATCAAAGACACAGTCCAGAATACTTTGTATACGAAAATGATCAATTGGATTAATCAAAAAGAGCCTTTATAAAACTGTCTAAAGGATTAATTGTAGATGAGCGGACAATGACAAACATACTTGATATTGACAAAATTGTCGTTTAAACGATACGGCTAATCACAACAAATTGAGAGTTGGAACTCACCTCTTTCAAATTACTTTTCGCAAATGAATTACAGAAAAAACGTAGGAAAAGAATTAGATAAAACGAATTCAAATACAAACACGGTCGAAAACTGAATATGAATTGGTGAAAACTTAAAAAAGATGCTAACTAATCGCGTAACGGCTAAGCGCAACGGTGTGCGATGAAAGGAGGTAATATGACATTATAATAATATATTCTTTGAAACCGCCACCGGCCGCGGCGAAAAGTGGGTACACTAGTTGCTCCTCTGCTTACCCCTTCGGAGATAAAAGGCGTGAGTATGCGTATGCGTTTGAAACCGCCACAGGGACTGCGCATTGCGCAGTGCGCAACTGAAGCAGCTGTCAAGGGATAAAACTATAGAATATAGAAGTATATAAAGTCAATAGAGCAAGAGAACAACGCCATGTTAATTTTTAAAAATTACAAATAAAATGACGATATTAATTTTCTTCATAATTTCCTTGATCGTGTACTTTTTCCATATTTTTATAGTTATTCTGCTATTCGGAACGGATAAAAGGCCAAAAAATCAAAGAACATTATAATCGGTTCGGCCCTTCTCGAGTTATAAATGGTGTAACTAACACAACTCTCTTTTATATGTATAGATAATACATAGTTTATACATCATTGTTTTAAATACATACGTAGCATGTATTCGTTAATTGACGTTTCAGTTAAGCAAATAAGTAATCCTAAATCCAAACTACTAATAATATTAAAAGAGTAAAAATCTTGAAGATGTTTCTTTCTATTTTTTCTAAAAGATTAGAGGTCCTGAATTTACTTAAGTTTAATATTTATCCCGCAAAAGACAGTGGAGCTTTAATTTTAGGAGGAGATTCACCTAAACTAAACCACAAGCAAAAACTAGCACCGTATTTTTGATCAAATAATCATAATCTTCAATGTCCATATAACTTGTTTGCTAAATAAATTTCAGGTATGATTATGTGGGGATCTGATTTACGTCGAATAGTGAAGTATGTTAAGATTCAAAATAATTTAACACTTGACGAAACCAGAACAATATTTAATGGAACTAATTGACGAAGCGACACGAAACCGTTTCACGGGTATTGAGCACATTAATGGATGTTAATAAAAGAACTCATTTAAAGTCATGAATACTTAATTAAAATCATGATCAAAAGAACATTCAATAAGAGTTTATTACAAAGGTTCCAATGATGGAAAATTATTCTAATTATGTCTTAGTGTCCGCCTGATGCTTCGGCTCCGGCTTTAGCCACCTTCGGCAAAAAATTATACCTTCGGTGTAGGTTCCTGGCAGGCCCGGAAATGAAGGAAATAAATAAATCTATTATATAAAAAAATCGTGTCACAGTGTTTGTTACCATACTCCTCCGAAACGGCTGAACCGATTTTGATGAAATTTTATATTCACACTTGATATATCTCAGAATAGGTTGTTATCTATTTTTCATCCCCCTAAGTGATTAGGGGGGCCCATAACAAAAAAAAAAAAAATCGGTCAGATTTTTTTTTATGATGAGGCAATAAAAAATTCATGCAACCCTAATTTGGTTACTGGTCGGTTACTGATCAATTATTCATTTTTTTCTACTAAAATAATCTCTTAAAATGATCTATATGGCAAAACAACGTTTGCCGGATCAGCTAGTTTTAATATATAAATGTCACAATTAACATTATTTAGATTTTTTTTAATTATCCCTCTAATTATTCTACAACCTACAGTGAATATGAACCTTCAATTTCAAAAACATTTTAAAATAATATTTAAAATGATTATAAAATTTAAACCTTGAAATTTAAAATACTATATTATATTTATATTAACAAAAAATAGCACCGACTTCAAAACCCCCTATAAGGAACAAAATAACTTGTGCTTTGCTTATGGGTTATAAGGAAATTTTAATAATACCAGTATTATATACACTGCCATTCGTGTGATTATATTAATGTACAATGAATAAATCTTTGGAGTCGCAATACTAGCTCAAGAATAACAGACTTGAAAGTGAAAGAGTTTTTATATCATTTACATCGACATATAAAACTCTTTAATTAAAACTGACAACTCCTTTAAAAAGTAATACCTCTGACAAATTTCTTATGTCAATATAATGTACCTACTGTTTAATTTTTTTTCATCACGCAATTACATATATCATAAAATTGATTGGAAATTAAATATAGATAATAGTGTGTTCATGAATTAAAAGAGGTATAAGACAGGTTCGTCTGGAAATCTTTAGGGGAGGCCCATGTTCAGCAGTGGAAATTATTCATACAGGTTCTCTCTTCTGTGTCTGCTGATAATGATAATTATGAAGATGTAGACAAATAACTCAAGGATACACTAACCAAAAAAATTGTACCAGTCCCTTTGGAAAATAATAAAACCTTTCATTTTTATTTCAGAAAATTATATTTCAGCATCAGAAGGAAAATTTAGTTATTATGTAACACGGAATTCTACAGAAAAGGTGCTAGAAAATTCACATGGTTTGTATCTATGTAATCCTAGTCATTCTACGTATTTAAAAATAAAATATATTTTGATAGAAGTGTTTCATTTATTCTTACCGCATACCGCAAGTATGAGCGGAGCGATCATAGGCTTAGAATGGTCTTATGACTGAACGTAAACCTATAGGATCGTCGGGTATTGTCACTGCAGGACAATCGTCGGGGTAGTATCACGCTAGGACAACAGCTCAGGTCTATATTATAATATAAATAAAAGACTCCCATCATTTGGTTAGAGCAGCCTGATGGTCACTGTTGAGCGGTTAATCTGATTTCTATAAAATCGTTACACAGTTCCATTAGATTTTGGTTTGGGGTATATATTCCCCGAGTCTGTAGTAGATCCTGAAATCAGATGGAAATTTGAATGCTCCGTTATGTGGCAATGATTAATGATTTATTAAATCAGGAATTAAACATCCTTTCCTTTAGTAGAATCACAAACTTGCATGGACGTTTTGCGTCACATACATATTACGGTAATATACGTACCTATTAAAAGCATCCTGCTCGTCATGCTAATATATTCGTTCTCAAGACTAAACAGCTCATATTTATCATACTTTGAGGTCCATTAGAAGCCTATATTTACATATTATAGCGAGATACTAATTACATTTATCGAATTTATCAAAAAGCGCCTACTCATTTTATGATAGCAATAATACAAATCTGCGTTTGCGCGATTTCCGACTTTTTTTTTATAAATAAATGTTTTCATATACCTATTTATCCCTTACCATCTAGTGGGAGTCCCTGTTATTCGTATAACGGGTCACCATGCATATGTATTATCTTTTATTCAATAAAAAATAGCTCAAATTTATGCGTTTACTTTCGTAAGGGCACTTTTAAGTCGTCGAATGAAATTACTCATATGATTCAGGTCTATTCAGCCTGTTCCATAAAATTATGAACCCTAAACCAAGATATATTGAAATGGGACCACTTTGCGACCCTTATGTACTAAATAAAGAAGGAATCAAGGAAATACGCTCCCAATTTTCAAAGAAATCAGTGTACATACATAAAAAAAATACAAACACTCGAATTGATAACCTCCTCCTTTTGGAAGTCGGTTAAAAAGCAGCTCGTAGCCAATCTTAAACTTAACTTCTTAGGGTTATTAAGACTTCAGCATGGGTCGAGCGCGTAGCGATGGTCTATTAAAAAACTTCGGCTTCGTTCAGAAATTGATCTTCGGTCTGACACTATACGTGGTTTTCTTTTTAATTAAGCAATTATAAAATTGGGAATTTTTGATAGTTTTTTACAAAGGCTTCTTCTAAATATATCTGCTTCATTTAATTTTGTCATTTGCTTTTCCTAAATGGAGGTAATTGTTATGTGAAGTCTGCCAACCCGCACTAGGCCAGCGTGGTGGACTAAGGCCTAACCCCTCTCAGTAGTAGAGGAGGCCCGTGACAGCAGTGGGCAGTATATGATACAGGGCTGATTGCATTGCATTGCACAATTCCGGTGTTGACCTGTCAGATAGCCTACTTTTCCAAATGGTAACAGACGTGTTTGGTTCAGTATGTACACACTTTCTTTCGACTCTATCGCTGAAATATTACGTTATATATTTCTTGGAAAACAATGCAAATAATATAGAATTCAATTTATTAAAAATTTGGGTTAATACTGAATGGCATTAATGAATGAGTTCATTATAATGGTGAAATAAATGATCATTTCTTTTTAATAATTTAATATACCTAGCGCGACCGGAAAAAAACGTAGCACTTCTTTCAACGTTTGCATATTCACCTATATTAAATTAAGATCGATTAAGTATGTGATCTCACTTTCAAAAGTCATCAGTCAGAGAAACTGCGAATCATTTACATTTACATCGCCCGCAAACCCTGTGATAATCTCTAGAAACTAATAATCATTGGGAAAAGTGTGGGCAAGAGACCAAAATGCAGATACCCATTGCGCTGAACTGATCAGATCCGCACCATACTCAATATAAATGTCGCTGAAGTTGTTAATTTTTTTTATACTTGTATGACATAGTATCTGCATCGCACCTGATGGTAAGCTCGGTGCTGTCCAGATAGAATATAGAATGGCAACAGATGGTTATATCATTCGATACAATCATGCCGGCCTACTTAGCTGCTTCTTCACGCTACGGCAGAAAGACCTGAGATTATAGGAAGGGAACACGCGCGCCGGCAAACTATTCCAAAGCCTGAAGGCGCGGCAAATAAAAGAGGTGGCGAACGTATTCGTTCGGGCCGTAATGGTTTTAACCATCAAGCCGTGGCTTCGCACGCGTGGTTCTGTTGAGGAAAGGAGAGGAAGGGATCAGATTAAACAATTCCTCAAGGCATTCGCCATGATACAGACGGCCACCATGATCATGCCGAAGGCTGGAATAGATGACACAACATCGTGCGTGAAAAGTTAATTCCCTGATGACTCACGACATTGCATTGCATTGCATGGCATTGGGGAATCGACGCTAGGAGGACGAGACATAGAAAGATCATTAAAAATGTCAGTAATTTTCGAACAGGGTAATTTTTCACGAATTATGTAAATAAGTGCACAATAACCTAGTTAAGACTAGACCGGACTAGTGAATTTCGAATGTATGTGAAATCTGCCAGGTTAGCGTGGTGGACTAATTCCTAAACACTTTCAGTAGTAGAGGAAGCCTGTGTTCAGCAGTGGGCAGTATATAATACAAGGCTGGTTTTATTATTATAATAATATTATAATATTAATGTAAACAGCAATATGCAGAATTAATAGATTTTATGTGGATGATACCATAGCAATATATTTAACACAAACGCCGTTGTAAAATATGACGTAAAAGTCGCACATTTTATAACACGGCAGAAAGATTATAATGTCATTCGCTATATCGTATTTCCACACGCTCGCTGCGAAAACTTTTTGCAGGATGTTTTAATTGAAATCCCGACGGACGGCTTAATATCATCAGAGCAAGTTTTTTCGTACTGGTCGATCAATTATATTATGTCCTCAGATATATCGTTCCAGTAAATACAGATAAAAACTTCGTAACTGAGCAGTTGAGAGTTGGAAGTACCTAAACTTAAGTAGAATGGACAAAATATTATTATATATTTGAAGTGTAGTTAGAGTTTCGTTTAAGGTTCTATAGTTATTAAAAAAGGTCGTAAGATATTGACGTCAGAGGCTTTAATTAAGCTTGATGTAATACAATGAGAGGAGAAGAGTAATCTATACTAATATTATAACGAAGAAAGATTTGATTGTTTGTTTGTAATGGATAAACTCAATTACTACTAGACCAATTTTGAAAATTCATTCACTAATAGGAAGCTACATTCCTGAGTGCTATAGGCTACGTTTTATCCCGGAAAACCTTTTCCAGGCGGGCGGAGCCGCGAGCAGAAGTCTAGTGAGAAATAATTATGGAAATAAGTATAATAATAAAGAAATAAGTAACTAAATACTCTAAATATATTATGGTATATATAATGGTGTATATATAAATTGGCCGTGGTGTGTGCCGGCAGATTAGAATAACCCCCCCCCCCCCACCTCTTATTACCGAGGTGTTGTAAGAGGCGACTGAGGTAATAGGCAGCACCGCAACTTCACCTGCTCACAAAAAGTGCTTAGAGAAGGAAACCTTGACAAGAACCCGGAACGGTATCTCCGTAAGGCACGAGCCAGTACCTGCAACCGACCCGGCACCACACGTATCGACTCGTCGTTCCTGTGGATACTGCCGGTTAGGTCGAGTGGATGACGTAGTTTCTGGGCATGACTGCGCTACCTAAATCGCGTCCCAGGCGATTCAGCGTCCAACTGTGGAAAGGACACTTCTCCCACCACAGCTTTTAAGCTGTGTGGAAAAATAACCTCCAACAGTTGACTCTGTTTAAATCATCTACAATAGATGTAATAGGCCAATGGTATATATAAATATTTAAAATTAATAAGGATAAAATGTGCTCTAGTAAAAAGTGCGAAATGTCGGTTACGGTGTTCTTCCTAAAAAGGCTCAATATTTAGGTACATTCGCTATCCTTTATTATCGTAGTTACCTTAGATATTGGGAGTGTTTCCATTCAAAGTAAGCTGCGTGACTAGATTTTTTTTAAGATCTTTGGTGTCACATCAATCTAGACACTACTAGACAAAAAATGTGATTAGAACTTACCTAACATTTCATTATCATCAATAACTTTAATATCGCACAAGGCTTGTATGGACGTACTACAGGTGCTAGGTCTGGTTTCACTAGACCTATGGACGTACTATTTGCGTACTAAATGTCTGGTTTCATCAGAACTATTTAAATACCGTTTTTGCGGGAATATTTACACAACCATGACATGAGTCAGTGTTTTAAAAATTGTGCACGCGTAAGACTCGGAACAGATGACAGCGCCTGTCCATCAGAGCTGTGGAGGACGTGTATTATTAATTGGCTTTCCAAACTGCCAACGTGGATTCATCATCGAAAAACTCTTACAGCATAGAATATTTTGCTAGGCTATGTCAATTCTAAAAAAGATTTATGTATACCAAACAACCTACATAAGATTTTGCCGTGACTGTTTAAAAAAAGTCTATGGAAATCTACATAATCGTAACTTAACAAATCAAATGTATGTTTTAAATTATACTTTATATCAAAATTATTTTTCGAAAAATCTATAATCAGCAAAATTTACGTAACGTATGATAAAATCTTTTGGCCCCAAATAAAAACTCCATATTCACATTCACATTCGCATTCGCGAATATTGGAGACAAATATTCGTATTCGCATTCGCGTTCGCGAATGTTTGAAATATAACATTCGTTACATCACTGATAGAGACGCGAGACGCGCTATGAATTTGGAAATTTAAGATTCTATTTTGGTATTATATAACATAACTAGACTTCTGCACGCGGCTTCGCCCGCGTGAAAATGTTTTTCCGGGATAAAAAGTAATCTATGTGTTAATCCAGGACACTGTAACGTTGCTAGGAACGTTAACTCTCTTCGTAAACGTTATCGTTAAGTCAGTTTAACTACCAATAGAAACTGTTAATGTATCGTATTGGCTGGTTAAACTGTCACTAGTTTTGACGTACGTCTGAACGGCGCTCGTATAAATAAGCGTGCAATGTCACGCGCGCCTTTTTTCTTACAATCTTCTTCGCCGTGGCAACACTACTAACTAACTGCGTGTTGCCACGCATACCGTTGTTCCCGCTGGGGTGAGTGTGCCAACGACTACTAACCGCTTCCAGGTATTCTGTGCATCTGGGCTCGTGAGCTATCACGAGTCACTGGCGCGGAATGCAAGCCTAGCTTGCATTCCGACCCGCTGGGATTCTGATTCCAGGTTTCTACGGTACGGCGTCCTGACCGCCGTGCTCTACGGCGTGGAGTGCTGACTCCATGCTCCGCTGGCGTCGGGAGTGCTGACCCCCGATCCCAGCCACGTGCTGACCGCCTTCTCCACGGTGCGGAGTGCTGACTCCGCCACGTGCACACCACCATCGTCGTCGCGGGTGCTGACCCCGGCCACGTGTGCACCATCGTCGCGGGTGCTGGCCCCGACCACGTGCTCACCACTACCATCGCAGTCGGGTGTGCTAACCCCGACCACCTCACCACCGCTGCGCAGACCACGTGCTACCATCTGCCCGGCGAGCTGTCGCCGGAGCTAGCCACGTGCATCAGCGTCGTGCCGTTCGCCTGAATCGGAGTCTCCGCAGGCCAGTGACTCGTTTGCATACCACCAGCAAACCGTACCGAGTGTAACGCGGAGGTGCAAAATAAAGCTCGTACCACGAACCTAAAACCCTGAGTTTCTCTTCTTTCTCTAACTATCTACCTGCGGCGCCTCACGCCGCAGTGGCGCCTAACTTAGGTTTACGTGGGTTTTTGCATCTCCAAATTACTGCTCGGTACTCCTCACAGTCCCGTTGCACAGTCTACACTGTGTAAGCGAACGGTAACACTAATTGCGAACAGGTGAGTCAATTTCTTTAATAAGTGAAAGTGAATTCTCCAACCTCATTTCCTAACTACATTATAAAAAATAATCGTCTTTATAGTTTTATGAAATCTAAATGTGTTTTAAATTCTGAATTTGAATGGAAGGAAGTTGTACCTCAAGAACTTCGGTCCCCTATTATTTTTGAAAACCATAGTAACCCTTTAGCTGGACATCTTGGTATTTTCAAAACGTACAGAAGGCTGGCACAAAAATACTACTGGCCAGGCATGCATGCTAGTGTAGTCGATTTTGTCTCTTCTTGCGATATTTGTATTTCTCACAAACATCAAAACCACTCCACTTTGGGTGAAATGGGCAGACCTAAATCATGTTTCAGACCATTTCAAATGTTAAGTATAGATCTTATTGGACCTCTACCTTGTACTAGAAAGCAAAATTGTTATATTTTTGTTGTGACTTGTTGTTTTTCTAAATATTGTTTACTTTTTCCCTTAAAACGCGCTACCGCGGAAATTATAACTAAAATCCTAGAAGAAAATGTTTTCCTTGTACATGGCATTCCATCAACCATTCTTATGGATAATGGAAGGCAATTTATTAGCTCCACTTTAAAACAGATGTTAGAAAAGTACAAAGTTCCTAACATACATTATACACCTAAATATACTCCTCATGTAAACACTGTCGAACGCTATAACAAGACTATCATGACCGCTATTTCCACCTTCATTGAAAATGATCAGCGAGTATGGGATCTCTTGATTCCCAAAATACAGTTTGCTATTAACAACTCTGTTAATGAGGTGACTGGCTACACTCCCTCATTCCTAGTGCATGGTCGTGAACTAGTTACTTGTGGTTCACACTACTTAGACACTAACGTGGACCAGGACATTGTTTACATACCTAGAGATCATTATGCTGAAAACTTAGGCGTACTATCTAATATATTTAACAAAGTACAGTCTTTACTTTTGCAAGCTCATAAGAGGAATAGTGCTAATTATAACTTGCGAAAGAAACCTGCAGAATTTAATGTTGGTGATGTAGTTTGGAGAAAAACATTTTATCAAAGTGATAAAGATAAACATTTTAGTAAAAAACTAGCTCCTAAATATATTAAATGTAAAATTATTTGTAAAAAATCACCTCTAGTGTATGATTTGGCTGATATGAATGGTAATCCACTTAGTACCTGGCATATCAAAGACTTGAAACTTACTAATTATAAATGTTAATCTATACATTCTACAAATCTTATATACAATTTAAATTATATTATTAAACTCTTATTTAAAATCCTATAACTTTTACTAATAAACTAAACTATACACTTAACTAAATTATATTTCTATAACTTATACAAACATTTAACTTATTAACTTCACTACACTACAACTGTGCAACAT
This sequence comes from Sphinx pinastri, assembly GCA_947568825.1. NCBI lineage: Eukaryota > Metazoa > Arthropoda > Insecta > Lepidoptera > Sphingidae > Sphinx > Sphinx pinastri. Next base: position 13,407,514 of record OX387624.1, on the reverse strand, counting down.
ACATAATACCACTTGCCATTATAACACCTTCTACTTGGTATTTTTGAATATTGTAGTATGGTACAATTATTCTTTTTGTTATTTTAGGAGAGTCTTTGAATACTATAAAGTACTTTCTGTTAGATAGGGTCTCGGGTCATATATTTTGATGCTAGACAGTTTGTTAGAAAGATGTATGTTAGAGGATGGAATGAATGGATGAAATAACATGAATGCTAGGTAGACAGACGGATTTTACTTATATTCAGGTATAAGTAAAATCCTGGTCTTTTCGGCGGGGTACTGTAACGTTGCTAGGAACGTTAACTCTCTTCGTAAACGTTATCGTTAAGTCAGTTTAACTACCAATAGAAACTGTTAATGTATCGTATTGGCTGGTTAAACTGTCACTAGTTTTGACGTACGTCTGAACGGCGCTCGTATAAATAAGCGTGCAATGTCACGCGCGCCTTTTTTCTTACAATCTTCTTCGCCGTGGCAACACTACTAACTAACTGCGTGTTGCCACGCATACCGTTGTTCCCGCTGGGGTGAGTGTGCCAACGACTACTAACCGCTTCCAGGTATTCTGTGCATCTGGGCTCGTGAGCTATCACGAGTCACTGGCGCGGAATGCAAGCCTAGCTTGCATTCCGACCCGCTGGGATTCTGATTCCAGGTTTCTACGGTACGGCGTCCTGACCGCCGTGCTCTACGGCGTGGAGTGCTGACTCCATGCTCCGCTGGCGTCGGGAGTGCTGACCCCCGATCCCAGCCACGTGCTGACCGCCTTCTCCACGGTGCGGAGTGCTGACTCCGCCACGTGCACACCACCATCGTCGTCGCGGGTGCTGACCCCGGCCACGTGTGCACCATCGTCGCGGGTGCTGGCCCCGACCACGTGCTCACCACTACCATCGCAGTCGGGTGTGCTAACCCCGACCACCTCACCACCGCTGCGCAGACCACGTGCTACCATCTGCCCGGCGAGCTGTCGCCGGAGCTGGCCACGTGCATCAGCGTCGTGCCGTTCGCCTGAATCGGAGTCTCCGCAGGCCAGTGACTCGTTTGCATACCACCAGCAAACCGTACCGAGTGTAACGCGGAGGTGCAAAATAAAGCTCGTACCACGAACCTAAAACCCTGAGTTTCTCTTCTTTCTCTAACTATCTACCTGCGGCGCCTCACGCCGCAACATGATCTACCCGTGTGCCAAATTTCATCGAAATCCGTTCAATTGTTTTTGAGTTTATTCGTTACAAACATACTTACATACAAATCTTTCCTCTTTATAATATTAATATAGATATAACAAGGACGTAAAAAGTCACAAATTGTTTAATCATCATAATATAAAGTTTATTAATGAGAATGAATGTGACTGCCTCGGTGGCGTAGTTATACTACGGTACGACTGCAATGCTGAGATCTTGGTTTCGATCCCGGGTCGGGCACAGTTGTATTGGATTTTTCTATTTAGTATCAGCCCGGAGTCTGAAGTTTGTGCCCGAAATGGCGATAGGCTCGCTCCCTATCACATCATGGGACGGAATACGCACGGCGAAAAGTGGGTGCACTAATTGCCCCTTTGCCTACCCCTTCGGGGATAAAGGGCGTGAGTGTGTGTGTGTGATAATGAGAATACAAAATCAAAAAATAACAAACTACGGTAGTTATGATGGATACTTTAATTGTTTGACTTTTCCATTTATTATAGTTAGATTATAATTTACCTGACGCCTGAAAAATAAACCATGAAAGCAGTGGGTTAAGTGTGAAAAAACTCAATCAACCAAGATTATTTCGAGATCGTAAAGTATCTTCATGCTAACGCGTAATATGAACTCATACGTATAATAAAACATACGAATTTATGTAAAATCGTTTCGTCGTCGAGTTATATTGGTGATTATCGTAAAACCTTTATTATGATTAGACAAATCATTCACTTTATCGACAAATGTTTGACAGTGTATCCGTCACTAAGCGATAAAAACGTACAATGTTTTTTTGTAAAAATACTAGCTGACCCGGCCATATAAATTCATTTTATTGCCATGTAAATTCTTTTTAGATATTATTTTAGTAGAATAAAATTAATATATTATTGTAAGTACGTGAGTGATAAAACTCAATGTCAGCAAAAATTGTCGCTTAAGTCAATTAGAGTTAAAACCGTCGATGTAGTATTTTTAACATTTGTTTTTCTTCTGAAAATACGATTAACATTGCCGATTTCAGTGCAAGTTAAAAAAATTAACGATTAATAGTAATAATTCTTTATTAAATTATCAATTAAGTGACGCTATCGGAAATGCTAGTGCAACTTGTTATATTACGTCAATAGACATTGTCATGTATATTAAGAATACCTAGACTTCGGTGATTTATACAACAAGCCTGCGTACATAATGTAGTTATTACATAGCTAAATTAATATCCGTAGTAAGATAAGTAAATTTAGTTTAATTATTATAAACCTTGGAGCATTACACGTTTATGAGAATAATGGTATTTTCTTTTACAACATGCGCAAGTTTCTTATCGAAGGAATTCGGTGAATTTGCTATTAAATTATTAATAAAAATTTTAGAAGCTAAAATTAATGACACTGGCTTTATTTCATAATACTAAACACTTTGAAAGGGAATGCTTTGTTAAAATACTTATAGTACCGGCACGGCACTATGATGGCTGTTTTGACGTTTGTCCGCTCATCAAGATTCGAATTAATTCATAACTACGTTGAAGGAGCTAATTGCTGTACATTATTGTCAATAGTGACGTGCAGAAAAAAATATGGAATGTATAATTATACGACACAACTCAGCATTTGTTTTTCGATATTCAAAATTTATAAAAATAAATTCTAATAATATGATCGTCACTTATAGGATTGCTGGCCAGCACAACTTCTACCTCCGGCACCGCACACTTGAGTATTTTTTTTTCGATAATGTATTGAGATTTCCACTCACTATTGTAATCTGTCAAAACGGCCATTATAGCATGCTGGTACTATAATGGCCACAAAATCATATTTATCAATTTATACGTGTAAGTGTGAATACCTCCTTAGGCACACAAAATTCAATATGGTACTGGTGTGTTTACCTAATGTAAACATGTCTAACGTTATTATTTATATTAGTTTTCTCTGACGTAGTGCACTTTGCTAACTCGTGGGCTAGGGTTGTCGCACTATCAAGGTGAATGACATCATCCAACGGCAGGATAAGGACTCAATAATACCTTATGTGTGCTAAATATTGCTTCCTTGAAAAATACATATTATGTAGTAAATGACCGATTTTTTGTTCTCATTTGATTTTCTAAACAATGATGTTCTATGAGTTGGCTACATAAAATAAATAACATAATATATTTTGCGCGCAATATAGGAATCGAAGTGCTTGTCTTTGATGTCATCATCATCATCACCATCAGCCCTGTATTATATATTGCCCACTGCTGAGCACGGGCCTCCTCTACTACTGAGAGGGGTTAGGCCTTAGTCCACCACGCTGGCCTAGTGCGGGTTGGCAGACTTCACATACCCTCGAGATTCTTATGGAGAATTCTCAGGTATGTAGGTTTCCTCACGATGTTTTCCTTCACCGTTAAAGCGAACGATAATTGATAAACAATACACACATAACTTCGAAAATTCAGAGGTGTGTGCCTTGGGTTTTGAACCTGCGGACATTGTCTCGGCAGACCGTTCCATTCCCAACTTGGCTATCGTCGCTTCTTTGATGTGATCAACACCAAAGGGTTGCACAAGACCCACGTGAATTTACTACATTATTTTCCAATCAAATTTAAAATTTGTCAACCCTATTCTTAGCCAGCAAACATCTTGTATGAATGAATTGAATTAGAGTTTAAACACTTTAATGATTGTCAAAGTCTACATTTTTTTCTTCGTTATAGAGAGTTGCCTTATATGGCGTGAGGGGATAAATATGACCAAAGTATTTTTAGTTACTAAGACCAAAATTTCTTTAAGCAAATCAAATCCAAAGATCAGTTGTTCACGTACATTAACAGATAATTTTAAACATATTAAATTCACAATAAGAACTAAAAGCAGGGAGGCTGTTTACGATCTCTTTGATAACAAACGAAACCATAATACTGATGTCTACACATGAACGTATGCGTTCGTAATAGAGAGTGTTGCGATATAAAGTGTATCTATGTACGGGTTTTAAGGTGCGAAACCAAATTGAACTAATTTCTACGTTTTAAAGAGCTTTTCGTTATAGAGTGCTTGCACTGTATTAAAGAAGTCTTAATTTAGCGCGTCTTGACTTTGTTGCTAACATTTTTTAACCGAGTTCATCTATTTTACATTATATTTCGAGCATCTAAAGGTCGGTACCTACTGGAAGCTTTATGATGTAATGTTAAAAACCGAATTGTGGTTTCGCTTCAATAAATAAATTAATACGAGCATTGGAACATGGAGCACTGTTAATATTTGATTACTAGCAGTCTCAGTCTATTGTAATATCTTGTCTGTTATAACATAAATTACCATTTTACTAAACTTTCAAATACAAATAAAATGGAAACCTATCTTCATGTAGGCATATAAAAGGCTATTAAGATGAGTTAATGCATACCTAATTGAAATGATTTAAATTTAACTAGCAGCGTTTATTTCATGAAAATCGACTCACAATATCCATAGATTAAAGGACAATGGCAGGTCTCCATACATGATTTTAGTTGATGTAAATGTGTAGCGTTTAGAAGTAAAAAAAATATTTAACAATTCAGCAACAATTCCTAAACAATTATGTATCAAGATTATTAGTGAAAAAAGTCAAAATCTAAAGATTTTTCATTTTAAAGATTTTGAGGTTATGATTTAGTTGACATTTATGAATTGATTCTTACATAATAATATGAATAATGAAACTCATAAAATGTTTGGTAATCTGTCTATTGTCAAGCGAGACCCTCCCTCATCACATTCGAACCTAACATTTCACTAAACATGGAGAAGGGTGGTCTGCCACACGGCATACTAGCGCACGGCATGCGCCTTCCTCAGCTATACAAGCTTATATATCAAATCATTTTTTATTTATAGATACTACTATAGTAAATAGTAAAGGTTTCTTTGTTTTTTTTTGTAATAAACTCTGAAACTATTGGGAAAAATACGTTCAGACCCTAAGTCCTAGACTTTGGGAAATAACAATTAAATAAAAACGAGTTCTGAAAAAAAATAAAACACATTTGTTTTTTTTTTAATGTTTATTCATCTTCTTCATAATAATTCTCTCTGATAAATATCTCATCTAAAAATTCTCCCGGGGCAGATACATTGCCTTGTCTGGCGGCCCAACCCAAATACTAGACAACTGTCATGGTATGAGCGCAGCAACCTACAGTACGGTTGCTCGACCAGGTACATTATTTTCAATCAAAACATATTATCACACATTTTACAAAAATACTACATGCCAGAAACGAAATGTCGGAAATAGCTTTTTTTTCTAAAATGATATAAGCAATGACCGTAACTATACAGCCAACAGGCAGCTGGTAAGAATGTATAGAATAGAATATACATAGTAAAAAAAATGTGGTAAGAAAGCTGAAATCTTTGTTGTTATTCCTAATGAACATTTTATAGTCAGATATATTTTTTGCAATTTTTAGAGACCTGATGAAAATGATGTTTTGGTAGCCTAAATAATCTTATGTCATTCATAAAAAATGGCCGTGACACATTGCTAAAAAGTCAATTAAGTTTTTTTAATAATTTATGCAACTTATACACACTTGTACAACTAAAGTTAGTATGCTGAAAAATCATACAAAATAATTATATTGAGATTACCATGTATGGAATTTCTAAACGCATAATTTATTTATAAATACGATTTCGCCATTGTCCTTTGAAATCTCTTAGCACCACGCTGCGTATCGCCTCGTTGCGGTCATCGCAATTACGTCACAATATAATGCATTTTATAAGGCTGGGATAGATCTATCTCCATAGACGAAGTTGCGGGCACATCTAGTACCCTAATACGTTGATGAATCGTACTACTGTATTGCTGGTAATCGGATTTGGTAACGTCACTCATGTTCCCAGTGGATGCTCACCTTTAGCGGTTATCTAATCGTCCGGGCGGTGTATGAGCCGTTCATTTATTAGCCTGAGCGGCGGGCCTTGACTGGCTGATTGCATTGAGGCCGAAATATGATCACGGGAATGGTTTATGATAATATACAGCATTATGGACAGTTGAGGTTAAGAATTATTGTTGCAGTCGGGCGCCGAAGAAGGCCACCGCGGGTTTTGGTTGGTATGCCGATGCATTGTAGGGTGTAATAGTGTTAGGGACTCGGTTCAATGCTCGCTCGGATGATGCTATACTTCCGAGTGTCGACATTGGGCCGTAAGATCGGTGAAACCAACATAACCGTCCACTCACCCCCCAGTGGTGGTAGCGATAACGCGTTTATTCCGCGCGAAAAAAAAAGTTAATCCTTGTTTCTTTGAAAGGTAAGGGTCTTAGGGGTTTTACTTAATTTACTTTATATTAACGTTTACGTTGGCTGGTGGTAGGATAAATTTTGTATCCGCCAGGATAGCGACCACTGCACCTAAGGTGTCAAAACCCGTCACTGGACCACGTAATTGTGCCGCGTTCCGGGATCAGCCTGTGTATATCCGGTTCAGACAGACCGGCATAATTGTGTCCTGACGAGGGATAATCCTCGCTCGAAACTCTATATGGACCTCTCTACCTACCGTCAGGTACAGAGGGATCACTTTGCCGAGCCAGTTTAAAAAAAAACACTAGTGTCTTTCACATTTCTATTTTTGTTGTCAAACCTACTAACACACTTTACTGTCATGTTCAACATATATACAGCATTGGGTAAACACGTTTAGTTTCCAGTTTCAAAGGACAGAATTACTAGGCAATTTGAGCTAACCTAAACTATGAGGGCAGTGCCATCCAATAATTATTCTGTTCAGGTTTGTGTTGCTACTATTTATTTACATTTTGGCACTTGATACTAGACGAGTGAATGGTCTAATGTATGCTTATGCTTCCTTAAATATTGTAAAACAAAGTTAGTACCCTTCGCGTTTGTCTGTCTGAACGCGATAAACTTAAAATACTAACGAATGGATTTAGATGAAAGGTATAAACATAGTTTGAGATTCTGGTGGACACAAGGCTTTTTTATCCTGGAATAACATAGCGGGATTTTTAGCCCGGAAAAAATATTTCACGCAGACAAAGCCACGAGAAAAAGCTAGAGTTGCACAAAACAAAGAAACAGCATAATCTTTAAATAGAATTTTGTGAGTAACCATACTTCAAGAATCACGTATGTAAATATATTCTATAACCAGTAGGTACAATGCGATTCAAATAAGAATAGGATCGACTTTGCGCCATATTGTGACGTCTATACAGCGTGTAAAAGACAGCCTACCGATTTTTTTTAAGTAAAATAGCATTATATGCCTATATTAAAATAAAGATGTCCGCGGGTACCGGACATGTGTGCATAACAATTTCGTAATTCTTGGGCCAGAAATGTATGTGATCCATTGCGTAGTTATCGAAATCTACCTACACTCTACAGTAGCCGGCGCGGGGTACCGCGCGAATACGTTCTTAGGTTAAAGCACCGCGGCGTGATACGAGGACTAACACAACTCAACTCGACAAAATAATATCACATGGGTCTTCCAGACCCTTCTTGTCTGGGTACTACCGGCTGGTTATCCAAAGTACGTTGATACGCCCGAGTTATTACACGCTTATCAATTGGGTGCCGATTATAAGGATACTTTTCTCCATAAAGTCGAAGAGCTTGTTGCTCTTTGCCTCAAGCTTCACCGTAACACATTATCATTTGTCCATATTCACGTGCACTGAAACTGTCAAGGTATTTCACTATTCCGCTCCCGAGACATTACAAAAACACTTGTTCTTCCTGGAAATCCTGAGAAAAGAACAAACCCATAAACCACAAATCCTCATTAATAAGAACGTCACGAAAAAATACGATCCGCACAAGACGAAAGGTGCGTCGGAACTAACAAACAAACCGCCGCGCCACCCGCCAGGGGCCAAAGTAGACCTACTTGCGAGTCGCACGCGTCGCTCAAAGAAATTACCTAGACTTATAACATTTGGATCGGTCATTTTCATTAAATTTATTTGCGTCTTGAAGTACCTAATAACGAATAATTTGCCGGATCCATAGTTGGGCATTTATATAAATAAGATTCCCTGTTTCGTCACAAATGAAAAGATTTTATTGCTTAGTGCACCCAAGTTTTGTAATGATGTGGTAAGTATGGTAGTTGATCACATTTACGAGTTTTGGAAAATTGTGATATTCCTTCACCGTTAATACTAGCTAACAAAGATTTTTTTTTTAAACTCCTACAACTGATATTGTAAATACTTTTTAATGTTAAATAAAAAAATAATTAAAAGAAGGCTTACTTTAGCACTAATAAAAAACGTTATTTCATTATTATTTCATAAAAAACACAACTTCGCGTTCATAGTTAATGAATTGAGGAGTGAAATTAAATAAGTCCAATCCACATTTTCTATAATCCGAAATTCGCAACGCTCGTCGCTCGTAGTCAAAGGACGCCGCGCGCGTCGGCGCGCCTTTGGGCCGGCGCGGCGGCCGGCCGCCCGGCGCGGCGCAGCGAGGCCATTGCACGCGGCGCGCGTGGTGCTGTATACCTATTTCAAAACAGCTGACTGGGGGCGCGTGCGTACATTTTATCTTTTCTACATACATTTCTGTTATTATGAAAATAATGTACTTCTTGTTATTTTAATGAAAGTGGGGTTGTGTTAGTGAATAGTATCGATTTTATTGCGTTATCATTGAAAAAAAATTACAAAAATTCATGAAAAGACCGACGAAAAATTCAAACGCAGGGGGTATCAGAATCATGTACTGAACACCTGGTATCATTTTTCGGTAGGCTGTCTTTTACACCCTTTATAATTAAATATTATATTAAGTTAATTTAGCAATAACGTTTTTATTTAAATTGGATGTAAAAGTCAATAAGACAAAATAAAATAAACCGTTATTGTTTTTTATTTTATTTTATTATTATTATTTTGTGGCATTGAATGACGAGGCGAGTATCCCGTTCGCCTGATGGCAAGCGATACGACTACCCATAAACAGTAGCAACACCATCCAGCACCTTGAGTTACAAAGTACTACGTGGCATTCCACTGCGCTCGTCATCCTGAGACATATGATATTAAGTGTCACTATGTCCTGTAGTTACACTGGCTACAATGTATATGCTAATAAGTTTTCTATGCAAATTTTGTACTTTTTATGTGACATTTGACACATAAAGGTCATTGACGTTCCTATTCTCGTTAGAATCACATTGTATGTGGCTTTATTAGACTCGCGCCAAACTCCGTGTAATGGCCAATGGCTCCGCTGTTGTTCCGTTTTTGTCTAATGACCGTTTTTATGTTATGTTTTGTATTATATTGCCAGAATTTTCCATTTTTTTCTTTATTACTACTGAAGAGCTACAGACTATAATTGTAGCAAAACATAACTTTAAAAAAATAAGTTTTTTTGAGATTAGAATAATATCGCAGTAAATTGGACAACATATTTTCGACTTCGTATTATTGGTTTCTATGAGATTTGAGAAAAAATCGCGATGAATAAATTACCTCCCTCTCACAATATGCAAGGAATCCTTTATAAGGTTATGTTTGAAGTTGCCAAATCCACCCTCATTCAGTCTTGTTATAATTTATAGGTTCAAACAAGCAGGGTCACGCGTGGGAGGCAGATAAGTGTAATATTATGTAGAAAATGGAGTAGAGCGAGACTGCCTCGGTGGCGTAGTTGTATTACGGTACGACTGCAATGCTGAGGTCTCGGGTTCGATCCCCGGGTCGGGCAACAGTGGTAGCATTTTTCTATTCAGTATCAGCCCGGAGTCTCGAATTTGAGCCCGAAATGGCAATAGGCTCGCCCCCTATCACATCATGGGACAGAATACGCACGGCGAAAAGTGGGTGCACTAGTTGCGCCTCTGCCTACCCCTTCGGGGATAAAAGGCGTGACTGTGTGTGTGTGTGCGAAAGATTTCTGACGCCGTAATGTTTTCGGCTTCATGATGGCCGAAAATAAATATTTCGGAAACGGGTTCGATCAATTTAAATGCAAATGAGCTGGGAAGAAGGATAAATTGACCAAAGTATTTGTTGTTCACTGGCAGGATTCATTTTGGGTGTATAATTAAAATTACGTTGCTTGTAGCTTCGACTGGATGCAATACCTTTCCAGGTGTAAAGCTTCAAATAAGTACTTTGACGAGATAAGTAGCCTTTATAATATCAATCCAGGACCCGGCACATCGCTGTGTCAAATTCCATCCGAAAACTTTTCAGTGGTCTCTGCGTTTACATTCCATACATCTTCACATAATTTCACATTTCTAACATTTATGGACTGTTCAAGATGTCCATGTAAATGGTAATCGTAGAATACAGTATCGGGCAACGAAATACAAAATTCAAGGTTCCAAATAAATTGTGAACAACATAATACATTCAGTATTATCTGTCTATACTTTAACCAGCGGTTAACATTTACTTGAACATTGTGGATCATGACCATAGATTTTTTTTATCGTAGGCTTAATTTTTTTCTTTTTTTTTATAGCATTGAATGACGAGACGAGCATGCCGTTCGCCTGATGGTAAGCGATACGACCACCCATAAACAGTAGCAACACCATCCAGCACCTTGACTTACAAAGTACTGTGTGGCATTCCACTGCGCTCGTCATCCTGAGACATAAGATGTTAAGTCTCATTATGTCCAGTAGTTATACTGGCTACAATGTCCTTCAAACCGAAACACAACAGTGCATGCACACTGTTGCTTGGCGGTATAAATAGACATTGCGGTGGTACCCATCCAGACGGCCTCTTACATAATGAGAGACCTACCACCAGTAAAATAAATTCAGTACCGAATCTACTTTAGTACGAAATAGTGTCACTGCCGCGTGGACAGTAAACTAAAACCAACTATTCTATAATGTATGTGTAATCAGATTTCGGTCCGAGCCCGAATAAACTACGCTTCAGCACTAACAGACAATAAATCTAGCTGTTGATGTTCGCCACAGTTATCATTTCACACAGCGCAATAAACGTCGTTCTTAAATCAGCTGAATGTGACAAATTGCATCGTGTATTATACATTCGCAAGCGAAACGTAATATAAAATTTATGGACTTATGACAGTATGACAAATCGTATATTTTTTTTTAACATGATATGAAATTAGTTTGAAATTCTGGTTAAGTATCCAGAACGAAAGTGATAAAAGAGGTCCACCATACCACCATACTGCCCACTGCTGAGCACGGGCCTCCTCTTCAACTGAGAGGGTTGAGGCCTTAGTCTACCACGCTGGCCTAGTGCGGGTTGGCAGACTGCACATACCTTCGAAATTCACCGAGACCTTCTCGGGTATGCAGGTTTCCTCACGATGTTTTTCTTCACCGTTAAAGCGAGAATTAGGAGTAAGCGGTGTGTGCCCTTGGGTTTTGTACCTGCGGACAATCGTCTCGGCATGGCAGTCCGTTCCACTCCCAACTAGGATATCGCCGCTTAAATAGATATAAAAGAGGTCAAATCGATTAAATCACTGTGCATAGTACCTATCTATATACTTTGTCCTTTGCCTTGTCAGTTTATTTACCTATAATTTACGTTTAAAAACTGTATTTAAACAATTAATATTTACATATTTTTTTCTCAAGGAAATGATAAAACTATAATAATGGTATACACCTGCCTACCTTCAAAGTTATGGTCGTTATCCTACTAATCCTACTAATATTATAAACGCGAAAGTTTGTAAGTATGGATGTCTGGATGTATGGATGTTTGTTACTCTTTCACGCAAAAACTATTGAACGGATTTCGATGAAATTTGGCACACAGGTAGCGTATGTCCTGGATTAACACATAGGCTACTTTTTAACCCGGGAAAATACAAAGCGGGACAATTATCCCGGGAAAACTCATTCACGCGGGCGGAGCCGCGGGCAAAAGCTGGTTTTAAATAAACAAACAGGCAATAAACTATGATTTTTCCTCGTAATGTTATATTAACTGTGCATCGAATTGTGTGTAGTACGTCTACGTATTAATCTCGTTAGCGTGGGGCGCTGGCACGTCGCTCGCGCGGCCTTCCTCAAGTTTAAGGTTGCGGTTATTTCAATATTATCTCACGTGAATATCGTTGCCTAATGGAATGATCCATAACGTAGCAGTGCATGTTCTTAGTAAATACTGAAATTGTGTATACTAATCGTACTATCTACTGCCCATGTTTTCGCCTGCCTTTGTTAGCGGATATCCTAGATTTTCCCTTGTGAAAATGACACAAGTTTTTAAATTTTGGTTGTTTAAAACTGAAGTAAGGAGCAAATCTTACTAATATTGTTAATGCGAAAGTTAACTCAATGCAGAAACCTAAGAAAGTAAACCGGGAAAGATCTTTCATGTGATATTTTATCTATACTAATATATAAAGCTGAAGAGTTTGTTTGTTTGTTTGAACGCGCTAATCTCAGGAACTACTGGACCGATTTTGAAAATTCTTTCACTAATAAGAAGCTACATTACTCCTGAGTGCTATAGGCTACTTTTTATCCCGGAAAACGTTTCCACACGGACGGAGCCGCGCGCAAATGCTAGTATATTATAAAACTAGTGTTGCTCGCGACTTCGACTGCGTGAAAAGCCTTTCCCGCAACGAAAATCCCAAAATGACCGTATCGATCAATAACACCATCTTAACAAGGGCATCTATCTAAAATATCAAATTCAAAAATTCAAACTTCTCTTACTAAAGCAAATTACCGGAATATAGTCCTTAAGTTAATCCAAATCATGGCCTACCTGTGCATAAAATTTCATCCAAATAAGTTTAGCTGTTTCTGCGTACTAACAAACATCCTAACATTTCTACAAATTTTCGCATTTATTATTTTAGTAAGATAAGATACTGTTCTTATGTAGATCGTACTTACCTTCATTTCTAATATTTTAGCCTTTGTTTTTATGCTAAAGGTCACATTATCATAACATCCTGCTTTTTGATTGTACGCATTACACCCTATCAGAAACTGATTAGGGGATTTCATTAATCTATTTGATTACGATTTGGAATACGCAATAAGTTTTGACCTTTGTTTTGAAGAGACCTTGTCATACAAAACCTCGTAAGATGTATTTGAATGATGAAAACATATATCCGCCCAATTATGAATTACGTAAGTATTATATTTGGTGTTTCCGTAACAACCATTTAAATGTTTGTTAGGCACTTATAACCATATTAAATTCAATGATTTGCCTGATTTAGAGTGTAGCGCTTTGGCAAAATAGGTTGTAAAAATGAAAAATGAACTTTACAAAGGGAACATTCATCATCATCATCATCATCAGCCACATGACGTCCACATAGGCCTCCCCTAAAGATTTCCAGACGGACCTGTCAGAAGCGGCCCGCATCCGTCCGCATCCGAAAGGGAACATTGATAGCCAAATAGTGTTACAAAGTTATGTTAGTGGAAATATGAATGAGCTTATCTATATTATAATAAAGCAGTAGATCCCGGTGTGTTTGTACATTGAAGGAAATGTGATTAAAAGAAAGGGGATGTCTAAAGAAGATTAATGGAAAACAAATTAGCAATTTTTTATAATTCTTTTCTGTCTGTCTGTTTTCTGTTTGTTTGTTACTGCACATCTCCGACACTACTGAACAGATTTCGATGGAATTAGGCACACGGGCAGATCATATCCTGAATTAACACATAATGCTTTTTATCCCGGGAAAATATCAAGCAGGACTTTTATCCTGGAAAGACTTTTTCACGTGAGCAAAAGCTAGTTTTATTATATTTACTGACTTTTATTGCTTTATCAGTACTTATAAACTCACATCCACTGTCTATTTGAATTGTTAGTCAGCAATACAGTTAAATGTCAACGGATCTTAAAGATGCCTCCAAAGAATATTTAAATATTGATTGATGTATGAACTTTGCCGGTACGTTCAACGTCTATTCCCATACATATAACGTCATCTAAGTTATCATGTATTATGCTTAGTCATAATCATGCGTCATATCTATCAAATTTAGCCAATATCTGTGATTTGTTACATAGGAGTTTTTGTTTATGTACGTATCTGAGATGAATTATAAGGCATTGGGTTAATACGAAGGGTAAAAATACAACCCTCCAGTGCCCACCCCGCCACTCGAAGTGCTAAGCGCCTCTGAATTTTGGTGGCGGAATTCTCTAGATGCCCCTAGACCACAGGGCATGAGGAGTCGGTCAGTTGTCTACCAGGCGCCTCCGACGTCTCCTCGGGCTGTGGGCGGGATCATTCTGCTCACGATCCCGCTTAGCGCTCTTCTTCCGCGAGATGACGCACTCACAGAAAGAGGCTATCGCTTGCCATGACACCTACACCGAGAGGTCTCCTTCGACAACTGCTCTAAGAGCACTGCGTTGTAGATTCCAAGCTGGGTACTCCTCGAGAGTGTGTTGGACCGTGACCTCGCGGTCGTTGCCACCATTGTAAATAAAATTAACGATACTTAAATATATTTTCATCGCACTGCTATCTTTGTCATCCAATGGATAAATAACAGTGAGGACACGAGGTTGTAAATGTGTTTAACACGCGTTTAGTAAGTCGTTGTGCAAACCAGGCCACGTGAGTTATGTTTAAAACAGAATTATCGAATTAATTGATCTAACAACATTTAAAAAATGCAAAGGTAAGAGTCTTTCATTGATTGATTATTCAAAATGTGGAAATTATAGGTGAAAGATTGAAAATTAGCAATACACACACACACTGACTGCCTCGGTGGCGTAGTTGTATTACGGTACGACTGCAAGGTTGAGGTCTCGGGTTCGATCCCCGAGTCGGGCAAAGTGATATTGGATTTTTCTATTCAGTATCAGCCCGGAGTCTGGAATTTGTGCCCGGTATGGCGATAGGCTCGCCCCCTATCACATCATGGGACGGAATACGCTTGGCGAAAAGTGGGTGCACTAGTTGCGCCTCTGCCTACCCCTTCGGGGATAAAAGGCGTAAGCATGCACACACACACCTTTTAAAGAAACACCCCCGAAAGGATAGGCAATAGGCATATACAAAACTGGTGTGCCTAGTAATCGCCATTTGTCAAAAGTGTTGCCATTTGAAAATTTATGTTTTATTAATTGTACTATGCAACAAATGAAAACTTTTTAGCACAAAAGTATCTCATGGAAGTATCTAAATGTTTTGACTTTGACAATGTTTCTTATTAAACTCTTGTGCCTACAACCTTGGTTTAAAATAGTACACATCCGGCGCATATTTTCCCACATTTATATTAGTGTCCGAAATTATTATGTTGTTTTGTCATTACACCGAGCATCTGTGAATACGGTAACGTCACTACCCAAGCTGTCATACAGTATTTTTAACCGACTTCAAAAAAGGAGGTTCTGTATTCCATCCGTATGTATGTAAGTTTGTATGGCCGCGAGTTTCTCAAAAACTACTGATCGGATTTGGATGGGGATATCGTTATTCGAATGTATATTTTTCAGGGAAGGTTTTAGTATATAATTCATTAGGATCTAATTAGGATCTTCGGAGATAGACAATGGAACTCTTCAATAACTAACAGCAGATGACCCGCGAATGCTGCAATCGTATATCTATGATGTATAGTTTACACCATTCTACAATTAACTAACAAAAAAGCAATAAATAAAAACTTTTTAACAAAAAATAATTTAACTTTATATCCGCTTACTAAATACGTATATTAGGAGTCGATACCTAATTTGAATTGCCAGCTAAGCTAAACAAATGTACGTAAATTATGCATCGACTCCAAATACACGTATTTACTAAGCGTATATAAAGTTAAATTATTTTTTGGTTTGTAGTGGTTTTGAAGTATGTTTCATATTATTTTAACTGTTAGAAACTGAAGCGATTTCGATTTAAATAAAAATATCTACCTCTGATTTTACAGCAATACTTTCACAAAGATATAGAATACTACGACTGAGCCAAGACTGAGACCGAAGTCCATCACGAATGAGGCTGCACATCGATACGGTACCCCTTTTAAACACCCAACTGTCACTTTGTTGTATTGAAAACTTCGTTTTAAGTAATTTTATGAAGATGACTCAATTTTCGATTGTTTTGAATTGTGTCGTATTCTTTCTAAAGGTGAGACATATATTTTGTATCCGCCCGAGTAGCGACCACCTTACATAAGGTGTTAAAGCGCGCCATAGTAGCTCACGTAACTGTGCCGCGTTCCGGGATCAGCCTGTGTATATCCAGTTGAAACAGGCCGGCATAATTGTGTCGACTGATAAGGGATAATCATCTATCGTCAGTCGACACTCTTTCTGTGTACGCAGTTTATCGCAGAGGCTGTTCCGGTAGCGATCTTAGGTAAACCTTATGGTACCTACTACTGGTGGTAGGCCTCTCATTATGTAAGAGGCCGTCTGGGTGGGTACCACCGCAATGTCTATTTCTACCGCCAAGCAACAGTGTGCATGCACTGCTGTGTTTCGGTTTGAAGGACATTGTAGCCAGTGTAACTACTGGACATAATGAGACTTAACATCTTATGTCTCAGGATGACGAGCGCAGCGGAATGCCACTCAGTACTTTGTAAGTCAAGGTGATGGATGGCGTTGCTACTGTTTATGGGTGGTCGGTACCATCAGGCGAACGGCATGCTCGTCTAGTCATTCAATGTGAAAAAAAAAATACCGGAGCCACCTTTAATGCGTTGAAGAAGGCTAGCGCGGGGTGCTAGTCGGTACGCCGGCATGCGTAGCATGCCGGAAACCCCGGCACACCCGCTTCGGTTCCTCGGGCTGAGGCGGGATCTTAAAGGGATTTCGCCGCGAAAAAAAAAAAGTCCACTCTCTTAATCCCTCTCCACTTACTATCAGGTGCATTGGGGTGTACTTACCGTGCCAGTACAACTATACAAGCTATTTCTAGGGGGACGTAGACCTGAATAAATGTTTATATTAAATATAGTATACTTATTGAACAAAAAGAACTTTGAGTTATAAGAAATTTCTCGATATTATCCTTGTGTGATATCAGACAATTGACTTTCTTTTTTACTTTTCCTAGGGCTTCCTATTCAAATTTCAACTTTTAGGATTATCATGTTACGCTACGCATGGTGAATGTTATTTTATTTATTGGATTTTTATACGTTAAATAATATTAATTACAAAAATTCAATTCTGTCGTGGCCCGGTAGTGTCAGAAACTACAAATCTTGCAAACCGCACGTTTTAAGATTGGTATTTTCGGTCTAAATCCCAATTTCGCAAGTAAAATCTCTTATAAACAAACAAATTATTGCTAGCAATAACAGTATGCAATTATTGCGAGCAATACACATCTTTTGAACATCTGTCAAGAGGCTTCTAAATACGTCAACGCGTGCGAGAATTGCCTCGCCATTGCGTATGTTCAGACGGGGTTCAATAATTGCGTACGATTATTGCTAGCAATAATTGATCCGTCTAAAACTCGTCAGCTCTGTTAAAGAGATTCACAATAATAAAACTATACGTATTACTAGCATAGCACTAAACTTCAACCGTAATCAAAATAAAACAAAAATAATCTGTAGAATAAATCGTAAACAATTCTGCTTTATGCAGTGTTGCCAGTAATAAACAAAAATCACTGGTATGTAAACAATCTTCTGTGAATAAGTCATTCCGCTTGCGCGCATTCATCAAAAATATCACTATGACTGGACATTTTAAAATTAGCCGCAACCAATCCAGCTGTGTAATGATTAATGGTTGATTTGGCTCATTCCTCGACGTATATTTATGGTATACTTCAGATGTTAGTGGTTGTTAATTGGACATCAAATGTGTTTTTGTTTATACATCGTAGCTAAGTGGCGTTGGTGTGATGTCATGAACCGAAGAAATTCATTCATTTCGGTAGTTTTGGCTTGTTAGTACTTTAATCCATCTGAGTCGTTTATATATTGAAGACGTAGACACACGCATTGCCAAGCTAAAGTGGAGACGGGACGACGACAGTTGGACCAAGGCAGTCACAGAGTGGTGCACGAAGAACGGTCGCAGAGGGGCAGGCAGACCACCAGCCCGATGGTCAGATGACATCGTAAGGTGTGCCGGCAAGCAATGGATGAGGCCCGCACAGAACCAGAAAGATTGGCATGATGGAGAGGAGGTCTATACCCAAGAGTGGGTGGAGATGGGTTGATTTGATGAGTCGTTATTACCAAGAATTGTTTCTAACAGGCCGGCATAACTGTGTCAATTAGAGAAAGGTAATCTCTCATCAGTCGACCCTATCTGGATCCAATTCCACTTACAATCGTGCAGTGGGTCACTGAGTCGTGTCCGTATAAAAAAAGAATAGACTAGGTCGCGATTTGGGGACCTAAACTTTTATTATAGAGATTTGCTCTAAAACATTATTCTATATTCGGTATCCATTGCCACAATCGTTAAAATTCTATACCCAATAAAAATCATATAAAAGTTATATGGTTTTACGGACTAGTAAATTTTACTGAGAACGCGATTTTTAATATGGTCTTGTGAATTTTTATGTTACTTCATGTTTTAATAACTATAGAGAAGTATTGAAATAAAACTAGTTTCCGGGTTTTATCGCGGCTTGAGTTTTTTAGGGTTCCGGACCTCAAAAGGAAAAAAAGAACCCTTATAGGATCACTTTGTTGTCCGTCTGTCTGTCTGTCTGTGAAGACCCTTTTTCTCAGGAACTCCGTAGAGATATCAAATTGAAACTTTTTAAATTTGATTAATTTATTTATTAATTTTGCCGAACTATTGAACTTATATACTTAGATACCTTACCTACAAGTTTGTCGGAACCCTCGGCAAGCGAGTCCAACTCGCAATTGTCCGGTTTTTTTTCTACCGACATGACATTTCGAAAGTGTTGCAGCCTTTATGGTCACGGGGCGGACTAGGGTGCTGGTCGTTCGAAATGTCTAAGTTACAATATCTACCTACCTATAATTTACAATCATAAAATGACGAATAAACAGTACAGTTTGTAGTAAGTAATGATACAACTACTTATTTATATCGATGTTGAAAAGATGACTCTACTAAAGGCATAATTTATTAAATTTAAATAAAAATAATGGTTTATTTAGATTATTGTCTGTAGTTTTATCTTCGGATCAGAAGGCATTACAAATATCTATTTACGTCGACGAGCGGGAAGATAAATAAATGTCATTGAATATACACATCAGATGTTTGAAGAGGCAACTAAGCCCTGTGATTATAGTAATCACAAGGGAAAACCCCTGCGTTATTACACTCATTACGTTGTGCACAAGCAAAGCGACGGCGAAAACATAATCACTTTGTAGGAAATAAATGGCTTCGTTAGTCTGGTGGCGATGCAGTGCAGATTGTGAAATCTGGGGGTTAAATTATAGGTCTAAACAAATTTTATTCATGTTTTTGGCGTAGAGGTTGCGATAAAATAGCAGATATTCTCATAAGACGACAATAACGTCGACCAACTGTAGGTCCTTTATCTTTGAGAAGCCTTTATTGATAAGTATTGTTATAATATTATACTAAATAATGCTTAAAATATTTTTTTTAAGACTATCCAATGGCACCAGCATCCTACATTCGGAAGACACAGCGATGGCAATACAACAATACTTATATGAATTTAATATACAAAAACATGTGCAATACCTACATAATCAAATAATGGCTGTTATCTAGGGCGTAAAACAAGTCCAACGGGGTTCCTTTTAATTTGTCAAACCCTGTTACCCCGCAATCGTTGTTCGTAGGAATCGAGAAGGCGGTAAGACTTCTCACTGCAAGTTGTTCCGACTTAAACTTTGTTGTTGAGTAAAAGTTGAATGCTTACAGTTGTTTCAATTTATGACGGCTGTTAAGGGACTAGGAAATTTTGTATTTTGTGTTTTGTAATTAATCATTCTGTGTTGTGATTTCGTGGAATAACATGAAATTATAACGAAATATGTCACTGCAGAGAAATTGTAGACACATACATACATAGTATCACTTATTCCCTTTTCAGAGGTAGACAGATGTGTATCACACCCACATTTTGTCAGCTAAATTAGGTCCCATGTAATAGGGGGGGGGGGGGGGGCTGTTGCCCTTTACAGTTTTATTGCTCATTTCAAAACACCGAGTTGACACTGAGAAAAAAAAACAATATCACGTTGTCCGACCCGGAATTCGAACCCGAGACCAGCGCGATAGTCGTACCGCGCACGCAATACAACTATGCTACTGAGGCAGTCAGTCAATTAGTAGAAACAAATTAATATTTAGGTAAAAATAAATGTTGAAATATTTTAGTGACCTAATTTTCTTTTTAGAAGTGAGAATAAACTGACCGAGAAATATTTATTGTGCAGTTGACAGTTGTAGTGTTGACCCGTCTGCTGTGCTCAGTGATCGCCAAGGATACATTTTCATCTATGATGTTTGGCAAAAGTTGTGTAAATTCAACGTATAAAAGCACATCTGACTGTCTCAGTGGCATAGTTGTATTGCATCCATGGTATGACTGCCGCCTTGATGCCCCGGGTCGAAATCCTGGGTTGAAAAAGTTCATATTGGGTTTTTCTGGTCAGTATTAATCCGGAGTCCGGAATTTGAACCCAATATGGCGATAGAGTCGTCCCCTATCACATCATAGGACGGACACACACATGGCAAAAATTGGCTGCCCTGGTTGCGCCTCTGCAAACCTTTGAGGAGAAAAGGCGCGAATTTGGGTATATATTTGTATCTAAGTCTTAACTATAAATGAGGATAAACTTTAAACGTGAGTCACATTGGTCAAAATCAAAATTTTACCAAACAAGATTATCTAACCGTCAAAGTATGTGTTCCACGGTATTGTCTTAAATTCCTGCTACTTAGTATAAGCTGGCATTCCAGTTTGAGATTAGCAGGAAATGATAAACCGTATCCCGCCGTATTTGTGGGTCGTTTTCGGCTGAAAAAATATAGACCCTGTGTAACTTTAGAACTTTTTTTTTTATGGCAATGAATGACGAGACGAGCATGCCGTCCGCCTGATGGTAAGCGATACGACCACCCATAAACAGTAGCAATACCATCCAGCACCTTGAGTTACAAAGTACTGTGTGACATTCCACTGTGCTCGTCATCCTGAGACATTGTTAAGTCTCACTATGTCCAGTAGTTACACTAGCTACTTCTCTTCTTCGTCGTTTCCTTCATGACTGAAGGTCGTGCTCGCTTTGGTAAGCCTTGGTGGTGGCGCTGACAAGCTGCTTCCACTCCACCCTGTCTTGTGCCTGTCGCAGAGCATCCGTGACTGGGATCCCCATGACCTCTCTGATGGTGTCAGACCATCGGGTAGGTGCTCGGCCTCTAGGTCTTCTGCCATCTACACTACCCACCATAACCAGCTTATCCAGGTTGTCTGACTGTCTTCGTGCTACATGGCCAAAGTACGAGAGGATCCGCTGGTAGCAGATTGTGGAGAGTCTGGTTTTAATGTTTAGCTGGCTGAGTATGGATATATTGGTTATTTTTGCAGTCCACGGTATGCGCAACATTCTCCTCCAGCACCACATTTCGAAAGCGTCGATCTTTCTCCTGTCCATAGCGCGGATCGTCCAGGACTCGGATGCATACAGGAAAATAGAGAAAACTAAAGTTCGTACCAGTCTCATTTTAGTGACATTGGAGATGGTTCGACTCTGCCAAATTCTGGTGAGCTTGCTCATTGCACTCTTAGCCATCTGAGTTCGCCGTCGTATCTCCCTGTCGCATCCGCCCTGATCACTGATCAAGGAGCCGAGATAAACAAACTCACTCACCATCTCCAAGTTGGACAATAATCCTGTCTGCCGGAGCTGGCCCGCTCTGTCCACGCACATGACTTTAGTCTTTGCCCTATTAATTGAGAGTCCGATCAGTTCGCTTTCCTGCTCCACTCTCTTAAACAACTCCGCCATCTCCTTCTCCGATGCCGCAAACAGTGTGGTGTCATCTGCATACCTTAGGTTGCTGATCTTTTTGCCCCCTATTGTTATGCCTCTATCCCAGTCATCCACACTAGCTACAATGTCCTTCAAACTGAAACACAACAGTGCATGCACACTGCTGCTTGGCGGTAGAAATAGAAATTGCGGTGGTACCTACCCGGACGGACTCTTACATATGAGAGACCTACCACCAGTAGAATATTGCATTCTAAACGAAACTTTATTTACCAACTGTAAAATAAATACTTTATTATATTTTGCATGTGATTAAAACAACAATAACATATTACATACTACTTGTTTTGTCTTTCATTTGTTATTGGTGACCCCGGCTTTTGTTAGTACTTTTTGTGGCACGAGAACTCCGTTGATTTAAATTTGAATTATCGTCATTTTTTGTTTATTTGTAACAAATTGTAAGGAGAATGTTTGACTTGAATATTAATTTATTTTAAGTACGTAAATAATTCAAAATAATTCGTATGCGTACGTAATATTCTGGCGTTATTTAATTATGTACATTGCGTAGTCGAATTTGTCTTCTTTTAAGTACCTAACTAGGTAGAATAGGCATGTTTTTATAGTATTGCTTTTAAATCTCTCTAATATAAAACTAGATTTTGCTCGCAGGTTCGTCCGCGTGAAAGAGTTTTTCGGGGATATAAGTCCGGCTTTATATTTTCTTGGGACCTATGTTATTCCCAGTATCTCAAACTATCTCCATACCAAATTTCATCGAAATCCGTTCAGTAGTTTTTGAGTTTATCGCGTTCAGACACACAGATGCTTTTTAAAACCCAAAAGAAAAAGTTCTTGCGTTTTATTTTAATAAAACCTTATGGATTGTTAGATCAAATTATTCAGAATTCATTTTTGAAGTCCACAATAAGTTGAAGTATTGTTAAAAGGCCTTTAAATTATTTCCACATTTGAATATTGGGGGTGAGAAAGACGGCGTAAGTCGTAACTTTGTTGAGACTTGAGAGTTGTTTGAAAGTTTTAGTGTGTTACGCATGGTTAACGACTGCGTATAATAAATGGTAATATTTGGAGAGTATGTTATTTAATCCTGGATAATAGTCTATACAAGAAGGATTTCGATATAATATAAAATAAATATTTGACTGAAAATACAAGAGAAATCTGCTATTTGCGCATACTATACGTGGAAGATATTACAACTTTTTGTTTTGTTTCCTTACTCTCTATAATTGGAACATAATATATTGGAATATTTTACAAGGTAAAAACATCATATAATTGAAGGGAAAATGTATACAATAATAGTTTATCTATGATAGATAAGCTTGACTGGGATTAAAGGCACTTGCATGTCGATTGTGAAATAAACATATCAAACTGATATTACGATGAGATAAACACATTTTGATACGCATTTGTTTTCAATATGAAAAGAGGAAAAGTTTGTGAATTCGTTTGTAGGTTTGCAGCTTTGATTAATTATATACCTAGATAGACACTGAACGTTTCAAAAGCGTCGAAAAAAATAGAGGCCAACTGATGCCCACTAAATGCGTTCGAGTGAATTATTTTTTGTTGTTTTTCATGGATATAATTTTCTCCTCGTTTTGACAGAAACCATGTAATAACTGGTGTCATTATGCGCGCACACAAGGATACGCAGAATGATGCAGTGATAGCGTATGACACAGCTGTCACGCATACTAGCTTAAGAAAAGTTGGCCTGTTGGTTTTAGTTTCATTGTAGCGCGTCACTCTATCTAGGTATTTAATTAATCAAAGGTTTGCAGGGCCTAATCTATGGAACTACTGAACCGATTTTGATAATTATTTCACTAATAGGAATCTACATTGCTCCCGAGTGCTTTTTATCCCGAAAAAATATTCACGCGGTCGAAGGCGCGGGCAAAAGCTAGTATATAATCAATGGATCTTAAATACAGAATCGATGGCCCGAAATTAAGTTCGAATCTCATATTGATAAGTGTCAAAAGCAAACCCTTATTACACGTAAAATACGGCTGAAAAAACTATTAGAAGTATATGTACAAATCTATACTAATATATAAAGCTGAAGAGTTTGTTTGTTTGTTTGAACGCGCTAATCTCAGGAACCGCTGGTCCGATTTGAAAAATTCTTTCAGTATTGGATAGTACATTTATCGAGGAGGGCTATAGGTTATATTATATTTTCAAAAAAATTAGGCATCCTCACTAAAAGTCCAATAATGTAACCCAAGGTGTAAAAAAATGACCCGAAAAAATCCTTACACGGCGTGCGCTGCGAAAACTATTGATTATAGAACAAAACAATGTACTACCACTTTGCAGAACATATAATTGGCTACAAAAAATATCGCGTAACCATATGTCTGACTATTGTAGTTGTCTCACAATAAGTGTTTTCTTTTATTTAAAAATAAAATTTAAACGCCGTTGCTTCAAAAACTCTTTATTTTGTACCTTGGTATTAATCCTTATCACAATAAATTACTCCATATTTAAGAAGAATTCAATACCTTTCTAGAACTTTTTGAATTATTCAATTCGGACGTTTCATTCAAAAGATATCGCTATATTTAAAATGTAAGTATTAGTGTTTTAGCCTTAGAGTATGTATAACTACGTATAGAGCGCGTGTATGCAAGTGGGAACAGTAGGCACGGGTGAGAACATCGTCCTGCGCCGGCCGCAAGCGCTTGTAGTCACTCGAGTAGAAACGGTGTGAGCACACGTGAGTGAGATCTCGGCGAATATTTGATTATTTATACTTAAAAATGGTTAAATGTTCTGTGGAATCTTGTAAAAACGACACTCGGAAACACACTAAAAAGAAATCTAACATCACATTTCATATGCAAGCAATATTTCAGTATATTTTTAGGTAAAATTGAAATCACGCGTCGCGATATGAAGGGTGCGCGGGAGGCGAACACTTGTACTCTCCGCACTGCCCCGCGTCCCGCTTTGATTGCCGGACTTCGATAGTGATGTAACGCGTCGACACCAGAACCGATGTAATATTTTCATATAGCATACGTATTTATTACTATCGAAGGTGATACTTATTATAATATTCCTTAGGTAACTGTTTTTGTATGTGTATGATTTTTAAGCCCATTAATAAGTGCGTATTTGTTTATGAAATGAAAGAAATAATTACTGTTCCTAAACATTGTCCGATTACGATGGTAATTTTTTTCGCGACTTTTCAAAAATCGTTCAATAAAATATGTTGTTTGATGATAAACACGCCTTTAAGACGTAATGCGCAAGTTACAAATAACCCTGTGTATATGTAGATGATCTATTTTTTTTTAGGTTTCCAAAGGACCAGAAATTGACTAAGAAGTGGATTGATGCTATAAAAAAATCTGATTGGGAACCAAATATTTGGAACAAAATTTGTTCAGTGCACTTTCTAGATTCAAGCCTTTATGAAACTAAAAATGATATCTATATTAACGCAACACGCTGAAAAATACCCACAAGGTCATATTTTGTGGAACCACAATTTTTTAACAATATGTACCACGCCGCCGGACCTGTACTTTATTTATTTATTTACTTATCGATAACTATTGCGTTTGTGCTGCTTGCGTGCCCATCCCTAGCAGTCGCCAATATTTATATATAAGTAGCTATAGTTCACCTGCTTACGCTGGGTAGTGGGCTCACGGTACGATACTAGCGCTCTATACATTATACATACTCTAAGGTTTTAGCCAAATAAGTATTAAGTATTGCGCGCGCATGTATGTTGTAATTTAAATAAAGATATTGGATGTATGGATGTTTGTTACTCTTTCACGCAAAAACTACTGAACGGATTTCGATGAAATTTAGCACACGGGTAGATCACGTCCTGGATTAACACATATGCTACTTTTTATCCCGGGAAAATATAAAGCGGGACTTTTATCCCGGAAAAACTCATTGACGCGGGCGGAGCCGCGGGCAAAAGCTGATAGTTATGATATATATTTATTTATTATTGTTAAATTAAACTAATGGAATGTTATTTATCACTAAATTAAATAAATGAAATGTTTTTATAGTGTACGTCATAATATAGATAATAATTGCATGCATGTGTAGGTACTTAATTTGTGTTTTTTTTATGGAAGAAATAAAAGGCTTTTTTATTTTATTTATTTTAAGTGTCAAAACGAACGCTATATTCTATGCTAGTTGTTGATTAGGGCCGCCCGCGTGAAATGCCTTTCTCGTAATACACCTGGCTGTGTATTTTTCGGAGATAAAAAGGAGTCTCTATGTGAATCCAGGATTTTTTGGTAAGTCTGTCTACCAAAAACCGTCAGAACACTTTCTTTAGTTATTTCTACTTTTGTTTTTAACAAACGTCAATGCATCTTTACACGCTTTTTCGTTCCCAATAAGAGTAGGATTATGCTGTCTTCTGAAATGTATTTTTTAATATTAAAACTCATATAAAAATAACATCTAGAAACCGAACTTAGTATTAGTAGATATATCTGTAGTTTATAGTCATTACTTACAGAAGATATACGTCGCTAAAAATAACGTGATGGGTATGTATAAAATGTATACATATTTATACTATAAATCAATAAAAGCACTTTATTACATACATCCAATGCACTTATAAATCATTCACCATCATTATAAGACTTGTATCGTGTATTTACAAATTTATTGTAAACATAAACATAAATACAATTGATTTGTATGTTGTATATTTAATTTTATCATATTGTTTGACATGCGTCTTATAGCTATGATGTATTATGAATGATGGCGCATAGATAATGATTTATAAATAATCTTATTTTCATTGTTTATTGCGGCTTTGGGTACAAAATTTTGTTTTATTTTGAATCTGTATTAATAACAATACTAGCAATAACTGTTAGGTTTGATTTTTTCTAATATGCTCACCTCCTATCACATTATCTAACCGAACACACACAGCGAAATTTGCACTATTTGCGCCTCTGCCTACCCCTACGGGAATAAAAATCATGAGTGTTTTTGTGATTTTTTTAAATACACCTAATTTCTGACATTCGATACGTGCTTATTATCTAAATATCAATATCTATTTCCTTCCATGTAATAAGATAAATACAACAAGCGTTTACACCGTTATTGCTACCAAAACCAATTCATTAACATGATAACACGATAAAACTAATCAATTCGGTAATCATAGATAACAAGCGGACGTAATTACGATCGTATTGATACATAAGCCAATGTTACTAAGTTTAAAGATCAAGTTCAAGCAATTGTTGTGAAAACAGTCAAGCGTAGACATTACAAATGGGCCAATTGGTCAAAATATTTGTTAGGGGATGCCAATGTTAGGGCATGTGAGTGTCCCACAATAATATAGTTGGTAATTATTTATAAAAGTTTATTATTGGTAGGTGAAAACATTATTACATTGTTACATGGTTATATGCGTGTACACAGTGCCGGACTCCATGTTACACTACTGACACTCTCGAGTGACTGCACTCCGGATGCATTGTGCTTACATAGCAATATGGCCGTTACACCACTCTCCCCCTTTTTAAATAAATTTATTTATTTTGGGTGTAAACGTAGGAAAAATTTTAATACAAATCTACAAAACATAATTCAAAAGTACAATATTATACAATACACAATTCAAAAGTACAATACAATCACATACTGAATACAGCAAAACAAATTAAAATAGTTGCAAAAAATAATAATCACAAAATATCAAAATATTGGTGTATATAAAAAAATATAAAGGTTGTAAAATATATTCATTATCTTAAAATTTAAAATTTACGATTTGTTAACACGCTATCTCGGTATCACCACTGTGAGAAAACACACTGACACTTTTACACGATATCGAGTTTAGTAGAAACCTTGCTTGAATTGGGGTCTCTCCCTTTTCGAAAACTGGCCCTTGTTGCCTCTACAGTTTCCAAAACTTGTACTTGTATACTTCGTACATGATCATTTAACCAGCTCCTAGCTCTCGACATACAGCGCTTGATCACGAAATACATGATTATGCTCAAAACTAAGAATCCAACGATAGACCAACTAAAATAATTGTTCCAAGTTGTATCCTGTAAGTTGGCAGTAGCCCCGTTTTGGGCGATAACAATTTCTTCCTTTGATACTGCTTTCCCCATAATTAAATAATTAATCGATGCGTAATATAATTGCACGAGAAGTGTTTATTTGTAATGATAATACAAGAATGTACGACTTGCTGATGACAATTTTATACTTACCCAAACTCACAAATCGAAACGTACGGGCTTTTTACTTATTCGACCGCTACGCGTAGTGTAGCTGAGCGTTTTATTATCGCTCTCCGCTACTCTAAACGCGTTATGCTGTTGACTATCGCTACTACTAGTAGTATTATTCTCTTTATTGTTCACATTACTTTTATTATTAGTATCTATGCCATTTTTATTTTTAATATCAACCTCAAAAGCTGGTTTTAACCTATCTATTGATACGTTAGTTATGCGATTCGGAAGTTGAACTACAAAAACTTTATCTTTTCTCTCTAGTACTCTAAATGGTCCATCGTAAGGTGGTTGCAATGATTTCTTAACACCATCATTACGAATGTATACATGACTACAATTGCTTAATTCCGGATACACAAATACTGTGCGACTATCCTTATGTGTATTCGGTTTCGGTTTTAATTTACAAATTAACGAACGTAAGTTGTTTACATACTGACAATAATTAGATATATCTGTGTTGTTGTCATAGACACGTCACGTCGGGGTCACCAATGTTCGGGGATGCCAATGTTAGGGCATGTGAGTGTCCCACAATAATATAGTTGGTAATTATTTATAAAAGTTTATTATTGGTAGGTGAAAACATTATTACATTGTTACATGGTTATATGCGTGTACACAGTGCCGGACTCCATGTTACACTACTGACACTCTCGAGTGACTGCACTCCGGATGCATTGTGCTTACATAGCAATATGGCCGTTACATATTCATGGGAAAAAGTGTAGAAATAACAAACTAGTTACGCCAATAAAATGGAATGGGGCAAAGGCAACAATCGTTATTGGCTTTTGGGATCGTACTACATACGCTGCAGCTGCCAGCATGTCACCGTCAGATTTTAGTGAGTATGCCAGGGTAAGAAACATAATTTTTTCAAATTAGTATACACAATATTTATTTATTGTTTCACAATGTGCATGTGATCGCAGACAATGGGACGTGGGGGGGAGGTTCCGCTATTTGATACGTAATTCCCCGCCCTCCTCCAATTGTGCAACGGTTTGATTTACAAAACGGTAACAGGATTATAGTACAATTGAAAAATATGGAAATATAAAAATGTCGCTGAAGTTATGATGAGCGAATGTCAACATGTAAAATGAGATAAAGAAGATGGGTAGGAAACATTGTGTAAGTATCATAGAGGTCGTAGAGGTGATTACTGCGGTCGAAGAACGATAAGTAAAACTATCCCTGGCAATTTTCTAGGGATGAAAACCATAAGCTGGATTTCTTTGAAGAAAATTGAAACCATCAAATGATTTGCAAGTTTAGTTAAAATGGGTCGTAATATTAGTAATGCTGTAAAGATGAAGTATATTTATCGCTCCGACAACAGATCGTTCCGAAGTAGAATATATTGCAAGATTAAAGACTTACAACAATGAGCATAGTTTCTAGATTTGTATTATGATGCATTGGATATGAATAGGTGAGTATGCTACTTTTCAACCACGTCAATATAAATTTAATTATAATTGAATTTCGTCCGTGGTTAATTAATTGCAGAGAGATATTATCGAGCTTTTTTAGGTAAACCATCGTAACCGACATTACACACTTTTTTTTCAAGTTACGCTTTATTTTATTTTTCCAGTATTTAGTTGGAAAAATTACCACCATATAAAAATACTGCAAATATGCCATAAATATTTTAAAATTAATAAAGAAATAAGCCTGTCTATAAAAAGTTCGAAATGTCGCTTACAATGTTCTTCCTGAAAAGGCTCGTTATCACCCATCATGTTTCATGTCTATACATTGTCCGCTTAAAAAACAAACAGATCTACAAAAGAATTTTCGGTTGTAAAGGGATTGCTCTTAGCAACGTCTACACTAGATAAAATAATCAATTTTAATGTGAGTTGTTTAATTGTGTGGTGTGATAATATATCTACTACATACATCAAGTTGCATATTATAGCAATAACACTAGCAATTATTAAGGCTTATGCTTCTATTATAATGAAATTTAATTTGTCTGGATTATCTAGGCCCAACGCAACAGATTACAGCAACACGTTCTAATATACATTTCAATTTAATCTTACATCTTACTAACATTATAAATGCGAAAGCTTGTCAAAATGTGTGGATGTTTGTATGTTTGTTAGAAGAAAATACAGAAACAACGAAACGGATTTGGATGAAATTTAGCAAACGGGTAGAGCATGTCGAGGATTAAAACATATTATACTTTTTATCCCGGTAATTTTCTACCATGGGAAATAATGGATATTTTTATCTGGTTCTTTAAGAAGGTGGTCCTGGCTTCGTACTGTATTTTAGGAACTTATGTAGCGGAAAAGGCTTTTCACGCGGGCGAAGCCGCAAGCAACACCTAGTTTATCATAAATATTTGCTGCGGCTTCAACGTTTGTAACAAATTTAATTTCAAGTTTAATTAGAACACGTCTCGGATATCTTTAAAGTTCATACATTATTCGGAAAGGTTGTATACCTTATGAACGAGGGTTGTCCACGATGAAAAGCCAGCCAGAAATTAAATCCAGGTAGGCTTCGAAACAATCTTACATTTAACTATTCACCGAATTGGTTTTGGAAATGCTAGCAAATAATTCCGTGCGGTGTGAGAATTAAAGCCTGGTTAAGACTACAACACTACACAGTATACACCGTACACTCAGTGTACACACTGAGTTTCTATGTGTAAATACCGATATATCTTATTGTGATCTTACACCCGTATTCACACAAAAACACTCGGTGTATAGTAGTATATATCAGGCTTTAGACGTAGTACCTAATTATTAAAATATCAGTGGTGGTCTTCTCTCAGAAGTTTGGTTAAAATTTCAGTCGAAAGTAGTACTACTTGTTAATGATAAAACTAGACGGCATTTACAAAGTATAATCAATTATTTCCTGGTGGCAAATTACGTATTAAAGAAATAAATAACATGATCAACGTTCTACACACACGTATTTGGCACCAAAAGAACCGCATTTAAATATTCGTTATACTCCCTACAACTCTTCTGTGGCTTTGGTCATATAAGATAACCCTGGCTTTCCGGCGCATGAGTTGATTTATTCAACAAGTGGGCAGTTCTTGTTCAAAATACCCTCGTAACCTCCTCTGAATATTTAACCAGAGCCTTTAACTTCCGGAGGGACGGTACCTTCGGGCTAAGGATGATTTTTTTAACAAAAGTTTTGTATGGTTTTGAATATTTTCTATAAATAAGTCTGTTTAAGTCCATCAAAAGCTGATAATAGCCGAGATATAAAATAAAAAACATCACCGCTGTCTTCAAAGAGAAAAATGATTTCATATTATCAAACAAAGAAACAGGATAAAGTGTAAATTGTAATTCCAAACAAAAAGTTTTGTAGCCACTTATTTCATCGTTGCGATCATAAAAAGCCCTTCAATTCTTGCCTCAAGGAAATTCTTTGATAAGAGAATCAATAAAAGATTAAGAGCTCAGTATACGGACTCAGAGAGCGTTATTTTACGCAAATTTCTTGGAGTATCGTAATTAAAACTAGAAGGACACTGTAAAGTTTTATTTAATACAATCTTTGAGTGCTGGCTCGTAGTTATGGAGCTATAAACAGCCCGGGAATGAAGATAAGTCTTTGTTCTTTCTTTTGTACAGGATAAGTTTGTACTGAATTATCTTTTTTATTAATCATTCCTGAGATTTAGTTCTAAAACATTAATTAAATAATTAATCTTGATTTTCTTTTGTTAGCAAATGCTGATTTAGAAAGACACCTTTTTATTAATTCATTTTGATCTATGAAATGATGCTAGGTTCTTTTATAAATGAATATAAATGGATTCGTAAAGAACTAAACTTCCTATTTAAATATTTTTATTATATCGTATAAAGTAGTTTTCGATTAAAAATGAAAGCATAGATTACCACGATCTACGCACTCCGTGAGTCTGTTAATTAATCTCAACATTTCAAGTTTAAAAGCGAAACCGTGTCTAGTCGTCTGAATCTAGTTAAGTATACTATTCAACTAATTGATACTACGAGATAGTTCCTCGAAACTGTTTGTATTGGTATTGTTTGAGTGTTGCGTCCACAGCGCATTCTGCTAGTTGTTCTCAACATTGTTATCTAGCGAAGGGGTTTGCTAAGTGTGTTTGTAATGTAATTGTAAATTCATGGCTGCTGTATTTGATTTATCGTTTATTAATGATGAATGTTTTTGTATATCTAGTGATTAGGATGATATTTAACAAAATGTTATTATATTATGATTTCTTTGTAAGGTAATTTTGATACGTGATTTAGCAATTGAAAAATTCGGCTGTATGATTCATAATTGTTCTGTTCTCATCTTCAGCTTCTGGGCTACAGACCATGCTAGAAGATCTCAGCGATGCAAGCCTTGAGGTTGGACTTAAAATGAACATGACAAAGACCAAAGTCATGACGAACTACCGCAATGGTAAAATCACCGTGTATGGAGAAGAAATGCAGTATGTCAGCGAGTACGTCTATCTGGGCCAAATTGTCTCATTCGATGCGAGACAAGACCGCGATATAGAGCGACGGACAAACAATGCCTGGCGAAGTTTTTGGTCCATGAAAGAGTTGCTTAAAGGTAATCTTCCAATGTACATCAAACGGAAGCTCCTGGATACTTGCATTCTTCCCATCATGACCTACGGTGCTCAAACGTGGTCTCTCACCAAACAGCAAAAGTCCAGGCTCAAGGTTTGCCAACGGGCAATGGAGCGCAGCATTCTAGGTGTTAAGTTAACCGACTGGTGTTAGGTTAGTTTTACTGGTGGTAGGTCTCTCATATGTAAGAGGCCGTCTGGGTGGGTACCACTGCAATGTCTATTTCTACCGCCAAACAACAGTGTGCATGCACTGTTGTGTTTCGGTTTGAAGGACATTGTAGCCAGTATAACTACTGGACATAATGAGACTTAACATCTTATGTCTCAGGATGACGAGCGCAGTGGAATGCCACACAGTACTTTGTAGCTCAAGGTGCTGGATGGTGTTGCTACTGTTTATGGGTGGTCGTATCGCTTACCATCAGGCGAACGGCATGCTCGTCTCGTCATTCAATGCAATAAAAAAAATAAAAAAAAAAAAAAAAAAAAAAAACCGATCGCGTTCGAAACACCGATTTGCGCTCCAAAACTCAAATTACCGATGTAGCTCAGAAAGCCGCTAAGCTTAAATGGAACTGGGCTGGCCACATCAGTCGTATGCCTGACGAGCTATGGGCCAGGACTACCACTTTGTGGAGCCCTGACACTGGTCGTAGACGTAGAGGTAGACCAAAGAAGAGATGGCGGGATGAACTGGACTCATTTGACAGAAATTGGTTTAATGTAGCACAGCATCGCGATTCATGGAAGGATCTTGGGGAGGCCTTTGCCCAACATTGGGACATTATAGGCTAATACAATACAATACAATACAATACAATGATTCATAATTGAGGATTTATAATATGTTAAAGATTCCTTGCGTCAGTTTAATTTTGATATTGTCAAGTTTAGCTTGTTTCCTATGTATTTCTCATAAGAAACTTACTACGAACTCAGTTCTCGACTTCAAGTCAAAAATATTCATCACACATGAAGCTTTTTTTTTTTTTTTTTTTTTTTTTTTATTGCATTTAATGACGAGACGAGCATGCCGTTCGCCTGATGGTAAGCGATACGACCACCCATAAACAGTAGCAACACCATCCAGCACCTTGACTAACAAAGTACTGTGTGGCATTCCACTGCGCTCGTCACCCTGAGACATAAGATGTTAAGTCTCATTATGTCCAGTAGTTATACTGGCTACAATGTCCTTCAAACCGAAACACAACAGTGCATGCACACTGTTGCTTGGCGGTAGAAAATTCAGCTTAATTCAGAATAATTTAAACATCAGCTTAAACATCGGTTATTTTAATCATCAACAAAAGGTTTACCTCTTCTAGAATGTACTCCGGTTTCACAAACAAACTCTGGAAGACAATATATCCTCATGTCACATAAATAAGTCCGTGCATGCAATCAAAATTTCGCGTTTCACCAGCCATTTTCGTGATTAAAGGTAATAAAATAAACTAATTCTGTAACCCTTACTTCCGCAATAAAATGCACAATTAACTTGTAATGTGAAGGTAAACTAGACAGTGTGACACGAAGGGTTCTGTATAATCAATAATTAGATGTTTTTATTGTTTAATTAAAGGCACCTGATTGATAAATATTCTTTAAAGAATGAGTAAATGGACACTGAAGAAGAAAAACCCTTAGAAATTAATTGAGCTAGAGTGAATATACTTAGAATTGAATCTCTATATATCTACTGATATTATACGCAAAATTGTGTTTGTTGGGTTTCCTTCTTTCATTTAGCAACAGTACAGTCAGCAGCATAAGTAGATGAACAAATTCAAAATGTCAAATTGCTTACATACTTTTGTGTTCTTACTAATCTTGTTTTTTTCTTCACAAATAAAGGTATTTACTTTACTTCAAACGAAGAAAAAAATATTTCAGTTTAACTTAATGCGTATATAGGCGATTTGAAATTTTGATTTTGTACAGATATTTATGCTGCTGACTGTACATGAGCTTTTGAATATACCTCAAATTTGAAGCTGAAAATGGCAGCAGTAGCTGCCTTGGTGGCGCAGTTGTATTAGGGTACGACTGCAATTCTGAGGTCTTGGGTTTTATCCCCGGATTGATATTTATTCTGAAAAAACATATGTATTGCAAACTGGCGAAACTGCGAGAAAAACCTGTGACAATATTTATAAATAAACTACCATTTCAAAATCCATTCGGGACAAAAGCAAGGGCGTAAAGGCATCACAAAAACCGCGCCAAATGTTTTTGTTAAACAAAGCTTTGTTTTATTCAAGTTCATTGGTCTATTCTAAAAGCAATCTACTATAACTTCAGTTCTTCAAGCCCCACTAATCGTTGACAGGATGACATGGGTTGCTTGCCCCTGAATTAGCATAATGGCTGGATGAACGTACGGTTTTATTATTCACGTGATAGATAAGAAAAATTTTCAATATTTTTTTGTTTATATTGCTTACAGATAAAATGTTATATAATATACTTATGTTATGCGTTGTTATGACTATTTGGAACTAGATTTTGCTCGTGGCACCGCGCGGATATCGTATTGTCACACATTTAAAAACAGCATTTCTTTTCCTGTGGTTTAAGCTTACTTTACACAAAATATTATCAAAATCGGTTCAGTAGTTTCGCCGTGAAAGCGTAACAGACATAGTTCCTTTCGCATTTATAATACCTACTAGCATGGACTTTGTTCACTCGGCTGGTGTAAATTTTTGTAACTATGGTTTATGGTAAAGACCGTACCTACTTCAATTTTATTTCTCATACTCTTTCTATCAACTGATTGTCCATTTATTTTAAACCTATTCCTAATCATTGGGGAATAACGGTTTGACTTGATTGATTATTCACACACACACACACACACTCACGCCTTTTATCCCCGAAGGGGTAGGCAGAGGCGCAACTAGTGCACCCACTTTTCTCCGTGCGTATTCCGTCCCATGATGCGACGGGGGGCGTGCCTATCGCCATATCGGGCACAAATTTCAGACTCCGGGCTGATATTGAATTTAAAACCCAATATCACTTTGCCCGACCTGGGAATCGAACCCAAGACCTTAGCATTGCAGTCGTACTGTAATACAACTACGCCACCGAGGCAGTCTCTGCTTGATTGATTATATAAACCTGATATCGTCCTATATATTACCCGGTCATTTATTACATAGATTTAGCATGAAAAATGCGACGCCAAGCGACCTTCGTACTCTTACCGAAATAGTTTGAATAATGTTGGCATTACATGAACATTTTAAAACCAACCAACAGACTGACAGATCATTTACTAGTCATGTCCATTAGCATATTATTTAAAATGGACGAGTATCTTCAGCGATAAAATCAGTAATAGTGTTCTTAATACGATAGAGATTTTGATTAGGCATATATGTAATATCCTATTATGCACGCATATTGTATGTATATCAATACGTCGTATTGAAGAAGTGACGTAAATAGTAATTTCAATAATGAATAATTATATGGACTACGAAATTAAAAAATATTCATATGGCTATTTTATTCTGATAATATTACTCTAAAAATACAACAAAACAAATTTTCTAAAGTTCATTACAGCGGTTAGCTAGAATCGCTTATAATTTTTTTACTGATACAGACGCTATCGTTATTAAAATCCTCAATTAAAAATCCTTCTCAAACCACAACACATAATACCTCATTGCATCAAACAACAAAATGTAACAACGAACAAAAACGTCCACTGAAACAATGTAAAATGGAGCAACCCTATCAAATAGCTCAAATATTTTGAATACCTCCAAACCTATTTTGAAAACGACATCTGTAAACATTACGCGAGGGCACATCTCTCACTTACGATGGAAAACGTAAAACATCGTTGAATAGTCATGTAACTTCATTAAAATGTACATTTTGGTAGCCAAATGAGTCCAATGTAGAACCTTTTTACATGCCACAAAAAATGTTTGCTCATAAAAACTTATTTTCATCCATCCCGATATAACATGATGCGGTCGTAACAGCATATTGCGGTATTTGCAAAAAAACTCAGACAGAAATTGCTGGCAACCCTTTTTATTATTTGTGCTAAGCGACATTAGCTTTGTGAGGTTTTGATATTAGTATTAAAGGTATGTACTTAATGAAAAGTGGAGTTTTGAAAAGGCATAAATGCTTAATTTTAATAATCTTTTTACAA
The DNA here is from genome assembly GCA_947568825.1 of Sphinx pinastri. NCBI lineage: Eukaryota > Metazoa > Arthropoda > Insecta > Lepidoptera > Sphingidae > Sphinx > Sphinx pinastri. The sequence goes on along the minus strand of OX387624.1, from coordinate 13,370,270 downwards.
AATATTGTTGGACTTTCAATTTGTAATAACAAACAGATCACCTAAAAAAAAGTCGTCATCAAAAAAAAATATCAACTTTACCGAGCACAAGAATATTAATCATGGTTAAAATATACATTCGTTAAAAATGAAACGAGTCGAATTTAATCAAACAAACCACGATGACTGACGTTTGTGTAATTTAGACGAAGTGAATGAATTGTTTGTAATCAGACTTAGAGCGGGGATATGAAAAGAAAGAGAAACTAATTAATTAATCGAAAGCCAATACCCCTGCAATTCATACTGCTTGCTTGAAAATAAATAGCTTCGAGTAAATTTAAAAAATCTCATTCAATTTACTTGGTTTCATCGGATTATGTCCAATGGAGCAAAATGAAAGCTTTTACAGTGTACTGGGTTGTTGTAAATTGCAAAACTTTTTAATGCATTCCGAAATATCGGTAGGCAACAGCTTAACTGTGTCCCTGGTATTGCTACAGTTGGCCCCGTTTTTTCAACTGCAGTTATCTTTTTGTCAGGGTCTTATTAAGCTGGAGCACTCGAAGCTCTGTGAGCGCGTCCAGCTTAATAACACCGATGATTACCCTAACTACAGTTGTAAGAACCCGGTCTTAATGGGCGGCAGGTACCGCTTAGTGCTTGCACGTTTCGTTACTTCTTTTTCTTCAGACTTTAGAAGTCTACAGATAAACTTAGGCCTCTCCCACAGACTTCCAGATCAATCTGTTAGTAGCAGCCTGCATCCAGCGGGTTCCTGCAACCTTTACAAGGTCGTCTGTCCACTTTGTAGGAGGACGTGCCCCGTTTAATTACTAAGTTAATAAAAATAGTTCATAGCATACACTGCATCAATTTATAGTCTCATCTACAAATTCGTTACAAGGGTACGTTACGAAGGGTAATTTCGAAATGTGTCGGGAATTTCTAAGGCCTAATGAGACAAGACCACGAACATGGCACTATCTGTATTAAATTGTTATTCCCAGAAATAGAACAAGGCTTTGTTAGTAGACCGGATGCATGGATTACATGCGACGGTTTGGGACGGTTTCCAACTTCGGGCAGAGATGTTGGGTTTCTCTTCAAGGATATTTGAACTAGTAATTAAATTGATGGCTTCGTCTATAATTTTCGAACTGCTAAGCTTATTTTGTTTATGCATATAAACAGTGTTCTGTAACACAATGAAACAGAAGAATATGTAAACATCGTTACTAAATAATAATCTGATTGTCCTTCTTTTATATTATATGCTAACGTCAATGCTGTTATATGCACTTAGTAGAGAAAAGCAAAAAAACACATTAAACATATATTATACATAATATTTACACTTATAATGAGTATTAATTGTACGTAGATACGTGATTCTACAACATAAATATATTGTTCTATGCGTTTTGATGCACCTGTATTTAATCAACGACAAAGGTAAACCGTTGGTGCGTCAATCTGATGGCTTTGTATAATCCAACACTTTTAAACGAAGCATATCATATTGAAATAACACATTTACAAATTGATAAACATGTTTTTTTTTTTTTTTTTTTTATGGACATTACGGTCAGTAGCCTGACGCGAGTCGGCTTTTCTGACCACACCGGACATTCGGGCGAACGCTTTAGGCGCTCCAACCCTTTACATTTAAACGACCACGCTGAGGGCACCCCCTAAGTGGGGTACGAGCCTCGGCTCAGGGCAGTCGTTGGAAGATGATTGAGACATCAGCGATTAGGGGATTTTAGCGGTGTAATACACCAATCTATCCATTGTTTTCATCGGCACGCGGGCCGGAACTGCTAACTGGGTCGGGACATCTGGGGACGCGGCGAGGTCCTCGACGGCGAGGACGGTACAGTGGTCTTGAGGAGTGTGAGAGTTCGATAGACATGTAATATGTACCAGTGTAAGGTGTTTTTGCACAATAATTTTATACAGCAATCTCGAAAAGGCAATCTCAAATATCTGTTTCTTTTGAAATAAAAAAAATAGTAGATTTTATTGAATAGATTAAGAAAAAATACCTACTATATTTTAAGTGGTCCGTGGTATAATATTTCCTCAACAGCTAGTTAATATTACCTAATCCATTATAATTAACAACTGACCAAAATGCACCCCCATTACGCCTCTTAGTTTAATTTCTTGTAAAATCAGTGGAAGGATTTAAATTACACCTTATGTGCAGGGAATAGATGCATTCATTCATTAATTACTCAGGTGAGGGCATGATGCATGAATGGGTATCACGATATGCGCCTGTGGCCGGGTTAACAATGTTAATTATTGTATAAATTTACACCCATGTGTTTAATTAAGGAGTACTGGGTAATTTATTTGAAATATTGTAATGTACGATTAAAGTTTCCACATTACGTAACGCCTGTTTTTTTTATCGAGTTTTCATCATTCAAATTGAGACCGTATGCGGTTGGCGTAAGGGCGCGTTATTTACATGTGGGCTTACAATAACGAGTTATGAACATTACATCACCACCCGTGCCTTAATTACAAAGCAATTGTGTATCCACTATGCCCGTGATCTTGGGTCAAAATGGCCAAAATATCTGTTACATAATAAATACGTATAGATAAAGTTCCTCTCGATGCCAGATACACACGCTTGCCAAGTCTCAGTCCAGTTTGATTTGGCTTATGTGGGCTTGCAAGGGTTTGTATTTTGTGGACGATCTGGTCGGGTGTCGGTTTTTGAACAAAATCAATGGAAAAAGACATTTGCTTGCTCGATAACGCATACTACGCATACTCACGCCTTTTATCTCCGAAGGGGTAGGCAGAGGCGCAACTAGTGCACCTACTTTTCGCTGTGCATATTCCGTCCCATGACGTGATAGGGGGTGATCCTATCGCCATATCGGGCACAAATTCCAGACTCCGGGCTGATTCATCATCAGCCACATGACGTCCACTGCTGAACATAAGCCTCCCCCAAAGATTTCCAGACGGACCTGTCAAAAGCGGTCTGCATCCAGCGTGTACCTGCGACCTTTAACAAGTCAAAGTCAAAGACCGGGCTGATACTGAATAGAAAAAATCCAATATCATTTTGCCCGACCTGGGGATCGAACCCGAGACCTCAGCATTGCAGTCGTACCGTAATACAACTACGCCACCGAGGCAATTGTTCGATAAATCCATACGTTAGTTTGTTGAGAAGGTCGTTTGTAGTTTGTGGCAAGTGTCAAGCGTGTGGTGCTGGCATGATGGTAAGTATAAATCAAATATGACATCAATGAATGAGATATATGTGCCTCTTGACTATCGTTACAGTTATGGCGGTCATTGAAAATGGGATGGTCACAGTATGATAAATAGGTATGTTAGAGTATTGTTATTTGTGCGTCACAAAATTTTTTTTTATTCGTCACAGTCAGCCCTAGATTTGTTTGCAAATTCTTGTTGTTTGAAACCTTTGCCAGTTTTTTTAATTGGTCTTTTAGGTATTAAGGTAGCTTTTGTTCTCGGCTTCGCCTGCATGAAAGAGTTTTTCCGGGATAAAAGTCCTCCTAAATATTTTCCGGGATAAAAAAAGTAACCTTTCTCTTCGCAGGATCTCAAACTACTTCCATACCAAATGTCATCGAAATCCGTTCGGCAGTATTTAAGTTTATCGCGTTCAGACAGACAGACAAACGCCGAACGCGTTTATTAAAATCTTTAATTACATAATCCAGGCCATATTCAATTGATATTTATATTAAAATTGATATAAATCGTCAGCACACATACCATTTCCTTGAAACATAAACGCTAATAGCACAGTCGTGACATTGATTCGTATTAATATTGCACGGACGGACGGACGTCAGTACCTATCGTGTATTCGATTGGACAACCCTCACTGCACATGGGTGGTTCACAACACTATTTGCGCAATCGATAGTATAATCACGTTTTATTAAAGTAGTTTACCGCACTGTAACTTAAGATTAGTTTGCTGTTTGTTTTTTGTATGTAACTACCTACCTACCAGGCGCGGTCCGGAGGGGAGGGTCACAGGGGACATGACCCCCCCCCCAAATCATACACGTCAATTTGAAAAATCTACAAAAAATTACAAAAAAAAAACATTTTCTGCCCCTAGCCACGATTTTATTATTAGTGGCTGCGACCGCGCCTGTTACCTACTTTTGTTTTTAAATTAAATTGGGAAAACGTGTAAAGCCTTATTTAGACTATTGGCGAGTAATTCGTGTACGAATATATATATGAATGATGAGTAACGAATACACCCGAATAAGCTGTTTACATTATAAATACTCAAAGGTTTACACACATGGATTTGCGACTATTCGTCTGTAGGTACTCAACAAGTATCTAAGTCAGGGGTTAGACTCTCTACATATAATATCATGGGATTTATATAGTCTTGGCGTATCGTTCATCACACTTTTGCTTTTGCTTTTTTTTGCGCTTTTGCTTATCCAATCAGGGATTAATACGTTTATTTTTCTAAATATGAAGTTAGTATCAATATTCGAATATGTAAATGCTTTAGTACAGATGATCCGATGCCAATCCAGCAAAGTATCACAAAAATACTTTAGAATAATCGCAGAAATATTTACATTAGCGGTGCATTGTTAATGTTATAACAATCATTATTATAAGCCGGCCTTCGAAATTGGCTTATATGTGGGCTCTTTAAACATCGGCTATTAATCTGGCATCTTAATCAAGGTTTACCGACATGCTAAATTTAAGGCTGAGACTAATTTGGGTCTTTATTTTAAAGCCATTACTTAGCCCTAATAGTTTATCCAAAGACTTGAAGTCATAGTTTGATAGTCGTAAGACAATAATACCTGGTGAAGCCGATTCGTCCCTTATTTTGAAAATTCGATAAGATTCGTTGATGGAACTCCGAGAAACACATAACTCAGTTGAATCAAAGGTGATCATCATGTGATAGTACTTTATTCTCTTTTGTGATAATAGTCAGGAATTTCAGTTGGCTATATCGTGCAAATAAAACAACACAAGCAAAAGACATTGATAAATATGAATCTTTGTGATTAGGACTTGAAACAATTGAATTTCATCCGTATCACCCGCAAAACATAGTACAAATATATTTTTGTAATCTTTTTGAAATGAAATGAAAAAATTTATTCGAACCCATAAAATGTTATACATTATTTAGATTCCGTCAATATTAACTCTACCACCAGTTCGGAAAGCAGTTCTCACTAGAGAAGAACGGGCAAGAAACTCTAGTGTTGCTCTTTTCAAAATCAGTTCAAGGTATAAAATACAATAGATTATGTAGCGAAAAAAAAAATATACAATTCAGTATTTGTTTACTTATGTTTAGAACAGTTCATTTATATACTCGCAAAATAGGTAATAAAAATTTAAATTCCAACACGAGTGCATAACTATCTCAGGAATCATGTAATAATTTGATCTGAAATCTTCAAGATGTCGTTATTAATCTAAGTTTAAGATATACACCCAATACTTATATATACTAAGCGAAAAGGGCAGACCAGGTTCACGAGTATGACGCATTTGTACATCAAATGTAGTGTGGAAACCGAAGAATGTTAGTTTTACTAATATATGAGTATCGAGCGAGTTGTCATAGTAGCAGTTGGACTACAGAATAATTATTTTAATATTTCGTGTCCTTGCGCTCTGATACCGATAAATATGTGGCAATGACACTGTCCTGTATATTCATGGTGGAACATCGTGATCTTGTAAGCAATTTTACACGCTGCCATCACGTTTTGTAACTTTATATAAATTTCGAATAAAAACTAGTTGTAATTTAAAAAAGTGAAGCCGTTAACGAAATTAATTTAAATAAATTAGCTTGATATTCTACATTATTATTTAATTACACTAATAAATTGTATGTTTTATAACGATGAAAAAGTACACAAAAATAATCCTAGTAAAAAATAAATGTAAAAACATGATAATACAACTAATTAATTTAATAATTAAATTTATTTCTTTAAAGTTGGAAAAAAAAGTCGTAATAACATTAAAGTCGCCTCTAAAATAAAGAACCTATAATTTTAATATTGTAACTACGTCAGGAGTACGAAATAAAAAAACACTGACAAATGAAAATATGTTTTAATAATATTAACAGCATAAAATGAATGCATAAAATCTAGAAATATTCTTGCAAACCAATTGTTGCAAAATCCATTGTTGCAAAATTAAAATATTGGTTAGAATATTACCGCTTATTATGTGAAAACTTGACTGTCGAGTGTCATTAATGTTTCCGGTTACATTTGTGTTGGTTCGTGGAATCAACATCATATTTTCAGACTAATCTGATATACTAGAATGAATTGTATTGTTTGGGGCGTTTTTAGTGAATAAATCATTTTATTTTTTTACTAAATTCGACTTTGTAAAAGGGACTGAGAGTATTTATAGAAACCTAGGTTCTACATTTGATTCCCGGGTTGGACATTCGCAATTATTATCACACACTCACGCCTTTTATCACCGAAGGGTTAGGCAGAGGCGCAAGTAGTGCATTAACTTTTCGCCGTTATACCGTCCCAAGACGTGTTAGGGGGCGAACCTATCGCCATATCAGGCACAAATTCCTGACTCCGGGCTCATACTGAACATATAAACATAGAAAAACGTAACATCACTTTTCCCGACCCGGGGATCGAACCCGAGACATCAGCATTGCAGTCGTACCGTAATACAACTACGCCACCGAGGCAGTCGCATATAATTTGTAAAATAAAATCAAGATGCCTGTACCCGATATAATATTGGAAACGTGGGAGTGCTAGTTGCAAGATACAGCTCTGACATTACAATAACAATCAATTGAGAAAACATTGAACTTCGGTACATATAATTTTTGATATTAACTATATCAATTTCTCATTTTTTTTCTCAGTAGCGTTGATACTAAAATATGAAATGATTAAAAATATAAAGATAACTTATGGCTTTTTTTAATTGCATCTATATTGATTTAACATTAACCTAAGCATAACAATGCATGTTTATACGCGTAACAGTATCTGTGAACGCTATATTCCATTAATACTAAATGTAAACACGAAACAATATATTAAATATTTGGGTTTTTTATTAATCAATGTTTACAGCAAACAAATTTGTTTTATTTGTTTATATCTATGCCTAGTTTGGGTACCTCTGGAAATTCTAATTTTAAGGATCTCATAGTGTCTGTTCGTTTTAGGTAACATTGATTCTCTGTAAGTCTATTTTTTCACTAACGATTTTCATTTTTTTTTAACCAAACAAACCAGTAATATGGTGGAAAGTTAACAATTTGAAATTGATTGACGAATGAGGTTATGAAATAATTATGGTCGATAACAATATTTAACAGCAAATGTAATTAGTTTAGGGCCGATTTCACTGCCGGTTGATAAATGCTACTCGCCACATGAATGTATAAGCCGACCAAATACAAGTCACTCTCGTCTGCGCTTCCGTTTGCGATGCTTCCAAATAAATGGTAATAAAATGAGTACTATCTACATTAATTGTTTAATGCGATAATTGTCAAATGTAATTTAATTGAAACCTGTGAAACTGTCCCTTAGATAATTACTTGAATGTGGATTTAAAAGTAAGAAATATATGTTTTTGTATGTTGTAGATTTAATTTTAGAAATTAACTAAGTTTTTACAATATTGTAGGTTATCAGTTTATACAATATTATTATAGAAAATAAACTACCTACCTACTCTATTGGACGCAAAGATTCCCTCACGCCCCTCTTTTCAATTTATCCGTAGATAATAAGCGCCCTTTTGGCACCAACGCTAAATCACCCAACGCGAAATCCCTGAGTGAAATGAATATTGAATAGTTTCATTAAATATTATGTTAAATATTTTTTCTGACTGCCTCAGTGGCGTAGTTGTAATTACGGTACGACTGCAATGCTGAGGTCTTGGGTTTAATTACCGGGTCGGGCAAAGTAATATTGGATGTTTTCTAATCAGTATCAGCCCGGAGACTGGAATTTGTGCCCGATATGGCGATAGGCTCGCCCCCTATCACATCATGCGGCGGAATACGCACGGCAAAAAGTGGGTGCACTAGTTGCGCCTCTGCCTACCCCTCCGGGGATAAAAGGCGTGAGTATTCGTAAACATTTTTTCTCTCCAGAAATAAATTAGTTGAGTTTATAATAACAGCCGCCTGCCTGACATCAATGGCCCTTGGGTCATTTAATTTCTGAAAGATTATGTTAGAAAATCCATTGTTGTAAAGCATGAACCCAACATAACCCTTTCACTATTGGTGGTAGACATAACGCGTTTTTATTCACGGAAAAACGTGTTTAAAGGATAACACTCTCTTTTTAACCCCTGACAAAAAAAGGATATTATAGGTTTAAGGTGTTTATCGGTGTATACGTGTTTCTGTATATCTGCATGTCTGTCTGTGATATCGTAGCAACCAAACGATTAATGAGACCGATTTTGATGCTGTTATTAGCTATGCATCCCATATATTACTAGGGTCAGCTTTTATTGTTGTAAATTATAACATTTATTATTACAATTTGATGAGCTACTAATCTCTAAGGTTATTGTTAATAAGTGATGAGAAATCTTGTATTTTCTACATTGCCATTGTAACGAGTGAAAGCGAATTGAAAGTATACAATCGGGGTCTAAATGTGCACAGAAATGTAAACGAGAGGAATCCCTTGGCGGTGAATCGTGGAAAGTAAGTAAAAAGGGTCGAGATTTCCCTGCCGTTTCTGTCGCCGTGTTTTTGAATAAATGTTTTTAGATTTTTCGCTTATTTTTCTTGCGTAATGCAACTTTTTTAGCGATTGGGGTTATGTTTAATTCATCCACGGAAAATTCTTGGGGTTAAAATGATTTAGTAATTGCATATCATGTTTTGAAAGTAATTAATTTCTTTAATTGTTTATTTTCTATTGTTAGACCTATTACAAAATATTGGTATATTCTTATATTGTAACTGTTATGTTGATTATTTTAAAATTGTGTTAAAATATCCACAACAGTTCCAGGCATTTTTTGTCGACAGTTCCGTGCAAATATCGTCTGTTCGGCCCGGCGTCTAAAACCGTACAAAACGTGTTAATAGAAAAGCTAATAATCTGATAAACCCGAATCGTAATATATTGGTTACGTGAAGAGCCTTTCGATTAAACAATAACCGAGTTTTATATCATGTCGTTTTTTTAATAGAATATTCGATTTGTATATACAGAAAAATAAGTAATAATTCGACTGTTATTCGTTCGTAAGCATGTTAGCAAGAACTATTATTAATAGGTCAATTTCTGATTTATGTTTTGTGTATATTCTACATAGAGTTTGTTCGGGTACCTCGATTGTAGGTGATAGTAGTGGGTCGGCTTTTCCGAAAAAGTGCCACTGAATTGTGGGAAACAGAGGAGATGTAACAGTAATTGCATTTTGTTTAGAAAGTGGAACAATGTCCTTCCTAATCATCTCTTCTAAGGTCGACACTTCATCCACGATTCTTTTGGAATTTTGGATATCTATCTACGACGGAAACCTTTAAATATTAGTTGAACAATTTGTTCATTTTCCCGGCTATGTGATTAAACAACTACAAATCGTTTTAACATAGTAATGTATTTAGGGTATGTAGATGTACATGAACTTTCATGTAAATGCAAATTATGTAAAAAATAAAACAATGAGCATTCACTAAAAATGTAAACCATTGTTTCATAAAAGTCAAAAGACGTTTTTCTTGCTAGCTAAAAGAAACTATCAGCAAATGTAAAGGAAATGCGTTAAACAAAACAATTATTCAGAAAACTAAACTCAACACATATTTTATAGTATTTCAACACACATTTTTCTAAATTTCCTGTTTCAAAGCCACAAATTTGAAAGAAGAACATTCACAAATTGCGCGTAATTGATTTTAAGTAGACTAATAAATAATTTATTGTAACATAAATGTAATCTGGTATTGTTTTACATCCCATTTTTATAGATCATCAATTTTATTCTGCCTACAGTAAATACCGTCAACAATTTATACATTCAAATCCCTAAATCTTTCTAATGGATACATTTGCTTAATCTTTCCATGTAAACAGAGATTACAATACCTAATGGTTTAAAACCACTTAAATTTTAATGCTTCTAGCCATTTGCTCGACACAATAACAGATGTATGTTTATATGTATAGCGACATAAATGTATAGTATATTTATAGATGTCCAAATGCGAGACACGTCTCAGACGTTATGGTTTTATGGGCACATTGTGTTTCCCGTGCGTCAATGTAACATGTAGCGTGCAATTAGACGATCGTTGCAATTACTCTCGCTGTTCAACGCCTTCATAAGTTGGATGATTGTTACTTTAATTTTTAAAGGTCGGCCACTGATTTTCTAGCCTTACCATAGACAAATCTAGCCATACACATTGTGTTAAATATTTAAGTATTATCTATACTCTTATTTTTGTATTTATTGATTGAGAAGATTGGCTTTATATTACAGAGTAATACTACAATTATTGTAGGTTTTTATTATCGTTACTTGAATATTTACGTATACACCATTAACTCCATTGAATTTATAAAATTTGCTGAAAATGCCACCAGTTTATAACGAAGGTTCACTTTTTCCAGTAGCACTCAATAATACCCTAATTCGATTGAAGCAAAAAATACAACTTGTGCAAGAAAAAACTTAGAAAGACCTTGAAAAATAATTGTATAACGGCACGCAAACTATTCGAAAACTTAAGGATTGATTGCATAGTGCAAGTTGTACAGAATGGCTTGGACAGTTTCTGTCATCGTTAACTCGCATATCAGTAGCTCGACCCGCCACGGACACAAATGAGGAATAGCTTTCATGACGATAGACAGTTATGAATAGAAAGTATTTTAACAGTTACTGTCATTTGTAAAAATACAGTAGGAACAGAAAAACTAAATGAAAACTAGATGACCATTGCCTAAATAATATAATCGTTAAAAGACAGAAAGAAAGATTTAATGCTGGCACAATTTTAAACACAAAAAAATAAATTATAACTGGTGTTGATAGTGTAAAAAATAAATGGAGCGTTCTTCAATACCTTCACAAGTATTTAATCTTTAGAGCTTGTATTAAAATATAGACGGGTACGGAATTAACTACGACTTGCACGTAAGGGAGTTTGATATTTAATTAAAAATATTTGTGGGCGTTGAACAAAGACGCTCGTGATCATGTTTGCTGATAGAAAGGACGGATAGAATACTTGAAATCTTTAAATCTATGGATAGTTATCGCTATTTTCATTAGAAATACTTATAGCCAGGATCGTTGACCGGGTTTTAATTAGTAGAGGAACTTAGAATGTTACTCGCTGGCGGCTGGGGGATGAGTATGGTAATGAGTAAAAATGTATTTCAAATAAGCACTGAAACATTGCTATATTCTATGACTAAAATAGTCTAGTAGAAATATGATGAAATGGTTTGAGGCGTTAATGCATACTATGCTACTATAACGTCGTCTAGAAATGAGAACTAATTTTAAACACCAGGCTACATACAAAAAGCATATTTCACATCAAACACAAAAATCACGCGCGCTACTACGTAGTCCTGTCAAACACATTGTTATGACGCGATGTTCGAAATACTAAAATTATGCTTTTACAAATTGACTAAATTGGTTTTATGTGTTAATTAAATCGGGGTTGAGGATTATTTTGCGTTGATTTATGATTGGTTTGATGTGATTTATGAAGAGTGGAGGTTTTTTTTTCAAATGAGTATACAAACTTGGTTTATTATTTTTACGATTGCAAGATGTGGTTTTGCTTTAAGGGGGCGGGGGAGGGGGGGGGCAAAGTTCCGCTATTTGATACGTAGCTCACCCCCCTGTAGAGTGGAGGTCTGGTTTTGTATTTTAGATAGATGATGGTAATGATTAATGATGTATAATATTTAAAACTAAATGCATGTACAATGGTGGTCGGATAATTCTATCCGCCTCGATAGCGACCACCGTACACAAGGTGCAAAACTTGCTAAAATGACTCACGTACGTGTGCCGCGTTTCGAGATCACCCTTTGTATATCCGGTTTCAAACCAGCTTTCATAATATCCATGAAAAATGTATTGTGTCGATTCCACATCGATGTGGAAAAAGAAGACAACACTACGATTTTAGAATTTTCAAGTAATAAAACCACATGTGGACGATAGCCTAGTTGGGAATGGAACGGTCTGCCGAGACAATGTCCGGAGGTTTAAAACCCAAGGCACACACCTCTGACTTTTCGAAGTTATGTGTGTATTGTTTATCAATTATAGTTCGCTTTAACGGCGAAGGAAAACATCGTGAGGAAACCTACATACCTGAGAATTCTCGGTAAGAATTTCGAGGGTATGTGAAGTCTGCCAATCCGCACTAGGCCAGCGTGGTGGACTATGGCCTAAACCCTCTCAGTAGTAGAGGAGGCCCGTGCTCAGCAGTGGGCAGTATATAATATAGGGCTGGTATTATTATTTAAAACCACATGTTCCATTGTTAATAAATAATAAAATTAAATAGTCACATACCAAGCGTCAAATACAAAAGTCTAATTATATTTCTAAACAAAGATGTACAAAATTGTATTTAAAGTCATCGCCAGACTCAAATAATTGTTCCACAAAGTTTAACAGTAGAACAATCAAAGAACTGGCTAAAAGCGAGTTTGTTAGAAACACAACAATTATATTATTGGTTATTTAACGTGTTGAATGGACAATGATACTTGTTATGTTATGTATAGAATTCACTTTAGAAAATACGATATTACAAATAAATTGTCATAATAAGATCACACAAAGCAAAAGAAAAAAAAGAGAATTCTTAAATACCTTGAATCTTATGCTAATCTGAAACTTCTTAAGTTATTGAGTTATTTCCTCAAATATGGATTTAATGCCAAAAAAAATTTAAAAGTTGCGAATGAGACGAATATTTATCCTCGCGAATATTAATTAAAAATCATTACAGTAGTAATGCAAGACCTTTGTTCTTCATTAATTAATTTTGTTTGACGGAACAGTGTATGGAAACAATAAGGTTTCCGTGGAAGATGCCTTTGTATTAACCAGCATGGCGGTCAAACACGGATTACTTCCAGATAATGAAGTAGCATATTAGTGATTATATTATAAATATAAACGAAAGACATACAAACGAAATATCGAATTTCGGCTTATAACCGACATTCATTCCGGGAACGAGACATTTTAATTTATTATGATTTCGTGATCGACATCTGCTGCACATTACATTTGTGTATGATGGTAATTACGTACCATCAAGAGTTGATAATCTAGCTAAGTGTTGCTCGTACTTACCTGAAAAAAAACACAACTATAAATTTGGCATGAGTTAGTATTCTTTTTTTATAAATAACGGTTAAGAATGATAAGAAACACACAGGATTCTACTTAATACTAATTATTAGAACTTCAAAGGAAATTAATCACAAGCAAACCCTAATTTAGAAAAAAGCATCAAATATAAAATACACCGTTCTAAAAATATAGAAACTGAACCCGTGACCTCACGTTTCCTTCTCCATCGGTTTACGGAAGTCATTAATGTGTGTGCGTATAGCGACGCACTCCACGCCTCCCTCATCTCGCTAGAAGTGTGTACTTTTTAATTCCGTCGCCACTCAAGTGTAGGCGGGACTGAGCTGAGTATTGATTGACTGCCTTCTTGCCTTCTGTATTTTAGTGTTACTGTGTGTTATGTACATATAATATACAGGGTCATTTTGACATTGCGTTAATAAATATAACCACATACTTATCTCGTTGAAAATAACGCTTTCCATTGTGTTATTTTAAGCATAAATGTAAAATAAAAAAGTGTAGATTAAGAACAAATAAATATCAATAAAAAGTAACTAAATTTACTCGTCCTAATGTTAACCTCCTAACGTCCAACTACTACTCTAAAAATATTCGTCGCAGCAGCAACATTATATTTTCGGCCAGAAATACACTTACGCACACACCATATTCGCACTAAACTACAAAATGATAAAAAATCGGAAAACTACAATCGGGATTTTTGGCGAAAATATTCGGTATTCATGGATGATTTTCGGCAAGATTTTAGCCGAGGTGAAGACGAATATGTAGTTTCATTTATTAACGCAATGTAAAATGACCCCGTATAAATATTATTGAAAAATAGTGCACCTCTACAAAATACGGAGGCAGTTCATGACTGATTATACAATAATATTATGTTTAATCCCTCAACGCCCGCAGTGGACACCGGTGTCCATTTATATATATAAGGAAATTTGCTTATAGCTATATATAAGCGGTCGTTGACGGGTTAATTTATTGTTGAGTTTATGATTGTCGTTATGTTTTCATTGCCGTTTTTCACGTGTTTAGTTATTACTATTCGCATTTAATGGCACACAATCCATCCACTTCGTTAGTTTTTAACTTTTCTGTGTGAATATAATAGAGTTAAACCCGGAGTAGGTTAATCTTATTATAATATAGAACTATTTTAATTATTATATCTCTGCCTTTATCCCACAAGATGATCGTCAAAATGTCTTCTAACATTCCTGCTACCGGCCAATATATCATGATCCATCAAATTCTATGCATATTATCTTTCACATAATTCTCCATATCTTTGATATCCCTCGAGTTTCGTAATCTATATTTAGATAATTGTAATACTAATAAGAGATTAACCCGTCAACGCCATAATATATAAAGCTGAAGAGTTTGTTTGTTTGTTTGAACGTGCTAATCTCAGGAACTACTGGACCGATTTTGAAAATTCTTTCACTAATAGGAAGTTACATTACTCCTGAGTGCTATAGGCAACTTTTTATCCGCGCGCGCAATGCTAGTATAGATATATACGTGGTTGCCTTATATACCCGGACGCCGGCGTTCGCCGCGGGCGTTGATGAGTCAAAAAATCACGAAGCAAGCGATCATTTATCCAAAGGAGACAACATTTTCATTGGTATGATTCTTTCTATAATAAAAACAATGTACGTACATACTTTGTGCGGATAATTTCCTTTGAACTCGTTGCAGTGAACGTTACACGTCGTCGGAAGTCCGCCCGTCGGACTTAGCGGACAGTCCGCGGAGAAATATGTACGTTCCCAGAAAAGCGTTTGCACATAATTTTACAACAATTTGAAACTGGTTACGTAATTATTGTTGTAATTCATATAATATTAATGCGAAAGTAACTCTGCCTATTTTTATCTATATATTATACAAAAGCGAAAGGTCACTCACTTACTCACTCATCACGAAATCTCAGAAAGTACAATTGCTAGGAGTCTCAAATTTTGCATGGGGGTTCCTTTTATGACGTAGATGCTCACTAAGACGTAATTTTGCGAAATTCAAACCCTAAGGGTGTAAAAAGGGGTGGCAAAGTTTGTATGAAAATTCTATAGTTTTCATTCTTTCACTAATATGAAGCTAAATTACTACAGAGTGCTATAGCTTTTATCCCGGGAAAATATTAATCCTAGAATTTTTTTACACGCGTAGCAATACTAGTGTCTTTATAATTCGTTGGTGAATTTATTTTCATAGACACATTACTGCTAGTACTTAATATAAATGCGATAGTTTGGATGTTTGTTACTCAATCACGGCAGAACGGCTGAACGGATCTGGATAATACTCGGCACAGAGAAAGATTATAGTCTGGAAACGTATTACTTTTCATCCCGGGAAAATATATAGCGGGACTTCTATCCCTGAATATATTTTCTACGCGAACGGAGCCACGAGCAAAAGCTAGTAATATTTGAATTTTTGTTCGGAGCTAAAGACTAAGATGCTTTTTGATATTTGTCATATAATCTCAAGCGGACGAGGCCGCGAGATAAACTAATTTGAAATACTCGAAAGATCGTTAGATTCGCACTTATACAAAATTACGGAATCATTTTTAAAACTAATTAAATTTTGCTTAGCTTCGAAAATTGAATGTTTAAGTTGAAAAATAAAATGTAAAGATTAGTTTATATATGTGTTGGAAACTATACTTATTCTTAGTTACAGATCGAGCAAAGTTCTTTCAATAAATGTTTGCGACTTTGTTTGTTTAATTCACTGCGCTTGAAATTAACTTTAAATTAAATACAGGTTGAGTTTTCCTAACTTGGGCTTACATTATAGCTATAAGTTATAATATATTTTAATTTATTGTAATCGTAGTGTTAAGTCTGCTGGAAAACCTAATAAATAAATAAAATAAAATAAAACTAATTAGCACTAAGAATTTAGAGGTCTCACAAAATATATTTGCGAAATTGTCTCAAAATTGACATAAAAGTGCGAACATAAAAACTAACTCTTGAATGGAACGCTCATGGCTAATAGAAACACAATATCCGTGTTCACAAGACGTTAGTCAAATATTTGAGGTATTGAGATTCACGTGACGCATTTTAAGGTCAACCAAGGCCCACTGAATGTCAACGGAGTCAATAAACTTATTAAACGGACCTAATGTCACCAAGGCAACCGACGACCAACGATTTTCAAGTTTCTGCAATTCTTAATAAAAATAAGTTGTTGGTTGACCCTGACCGCTAGGTGTTAATAGAAGCAAAAGTTAACAATAATTATGTATATTTTATTTTCGTAGTTATTTATAAAGAAAAATAATAAAAAGAGTATAATAGTTAATAAACTGGCTTATTCACTATATGCCAACAACGCATACTCCCATATTTCGGTCACACAATGCGCAGAAGCGATGAAAATTTGGAAAATTTATTGTGGTGGGGAACACCGTAGGCATGAGATCGCGCGGTCGTTCATCAACAAGTTGGACTGACCAAGTGAAAGACTCATTGTCCTCTAAATTCTACACAGCCGTAAGAGACGCACTGGACAGAAACCGGTGGAGGCAGATCATCCGCTCCAGATGCAACCCCGATGCCGACCACGATCCTCAGACATGAGGGACCGACCAGAGAAAGAGAGACTCTATTCTTATTCTTGAATTTAAATTAAGATTTCCAGAAGTATCCTCATAATATTGTTTGCAATATGTTTTTTGCATATTACGTTAACAGCGAAAATTACTTGCAGAGAATCAAAGTCGATATTCATCATAACCATTTTTAAAATTACAACTACGCGTACCTGATCTGTTATATTTCTATCTTCCCATCAATCTGTATCGGAGAATACAAAAGTTGTTTACGTCTACTAGAAGCTTCACGGAAACTCTCTTCATTGTAAACAGCAAAATTTTATTGACCATCCATAGCAATGCTTTTCTATAACCTTGATAGTGTTCTAAGTTATAAGGATTTTGTATTGTCGCATTGTATATAAAACAACACCCATCACGTCTTTATCAGTGAAGGGGTAGACAGAGGTGCTATCAGGGCTCC
Organism: Sphinx pinastri; assembly: GCA_947568825.1. Classification (NCBI taxonomy): domain Eukaryota; kingdom Metazoa; phylum Arthropoda; class Insecta; order Lepidoptera; family Sphingidae; genus Sphinx; species Sphinx pinastri. The sequence continues at coordinate 13,352,832 of OX387624.1, read as the reverse complement.
CACATTTTGCCATGTGCGTTCCGTCCCATGATTGTGATACAGATAACCTATCGCCATATCCGCCAGAAATTTCAGACTCCAGGCTTATATTTTTACGAAAAGACCCAATATATTATATTTACATTTGGATTATATAGCAATAAGATTTTTCTTAATAGTCCTTTAGTCTACGCGCATACACACATTCACGCCTTTTATCCCCAAAGGGTTAGGCAGAGGCGCAACTAGTGCAGCCACGTTTCGCCGTGCGTATCCCGCTTAGAGCTAGACGTATTTTCAATGGTTTCTGCAAATTGTATCACAAATTTGTTAGACCAGATAAAATAGAGAAGATAAAACTATCTCTATACTAAATTTCATCGAAATCCGTTTGGTAGTTTATGAGTTTATCGCGTTTAGACACATAGAAAGACCCACGCGGCGCGAGACTTTAATTTATAACTAGCTTTTGCTTGCGGCTTCGTCCTCGTGTAAGAGTTTTTCCGGGATAAAATTTCCGCTATATATTTTTTCGAGATAAAAAGTAGCCCAAATCTTCCCAGGATCTTAAACTCTCTCAATACCAAATTTCATTGAAATCCGTTCACTTCAATCAATCCACTTCATTTTATATTATGTTAGGATATGTAAGGATTAGTCGTTTATATTAAGTTTTTTTGTGTCTATTTCGTTATTCATTAGCGATTTTTTTATGATTTCCTTGGAAATCCGAATTATCGTGTTAATGTGAAAAGGATGTTTGAATATTTGATAGCCAAAATCACACAAAAACCTTCAATGAATTGGATTTAATTCTATTTACAAATAGAAGTAGCAAATGGAATCTCACATAGAATGCTTTTAATCCCGGTAATGCGCTACCGTGAAAAAATCATTTTGAAATTTTCTACTCCTTTTTATAATCATGTACCAATTGGTTTCGTTTTTGTATTAAAAAAATTCTATCTAAGCAATATAAATAGTTTGGCAATAAACATCAACATTTTCCAATCCCATAGGCTTTAGTGAACCTGTATCACGAAAACAAATTTTGGAAACAATAAAACAAATCCGAAGCCGCCTTACGGGCATAAATAAAGTAGGGTTAGAATAAATGAAAACAAAGCTGAAATATTCACTATTAACGATGTCGCGTTAGAAGTGAGCTATGGTTGAACCGTTGTTAAAAAGAGAACAAATAAAAATGAGATGGGAGAAGACAAAAGTTTTAGATTTTTAGTATAATGTCAATTTAGACGTGTGAAATCATTTTGTAGATTTAAATGAGAGTAAGCCATTGATGTATTAAAAAACCGGGTAAGTGCTATTTTTGCGCAGGCAGTCTAACAAATTATAATAGTTCTTGTAATTAAAACTTACCATTATTAATTATTGAAATACTTTACTAAGTCAAATAAAAAAAAATCAATGACTTTTTGTCTTTTTTAATTTAAGGATCAGAAATATTGTAACTGTTCAAAGTTCATATACAATATTGGTTCTTGTGACAAAACTAAAATATATTTTATCAACGTGAAAACGAACATCCACTCTCAAACGTTTAATTTTCTCCATACATCTCTTCCAATATAACTATTGACAAGTATAAACTCATATTATATCGAATTCAATTGCATCAAATTTGGTACAAATGGACCAATATTCATTGCAGAAACTTCAACTAACGAACGCCCAGCATTTTGCATTGCCTACGTCTATGGACCTTTGGCCATCTATCTGTCTTTGAGGGTTTCTGACATTTCATATATACGTAGGTGGATTTTGTTGATTGCTTTACCTTTATTGTTAGTTGCGCTACAATTCTCCTTACATCCATCTTGTCAAATATGTATGACAAGGGAGCGAGTTACTAAATTTCGACTTGATATCTCTATGCGTTCCAGAGAGAAAGGGTCTTGACAGCAGACAGTCGGACAACAAAGTGATCCTATAAGGGTTCAATTTTTCCTTTTGAGGTTCGGAAACCTAAAAATACGTTTAAAACTATTAGAGGACTTGAGGCTACGATACATCTAGTAACATTACTTATTGATATGCTATAAGGAAATGTTTAAAAAAAACTAAAACGAATAACCCAGATTCCGTTTTTCAAAATATCATGTTTGAAAACATTGTACACCTGAAACATTAATAATTTGTTATACTAACAATATTCTCAGAGCAAAATTATATTCTAGACTCAAGAGACGTTAGCCAGATTTTTTTGTTCTAACATTTTACTCAGTTTCATTAAAGTTTAGAAGTGGGCTACAGTGTAACGCGACGTCTAACAACAAATTAGTTATGGAAACTTCTTCCGCTCCATCGTCTTGTATAAAAGATTAAGTTTTTGTTCCGACTTCTTCTGTTGTAATTCTCGGAGCCTGAGAATACGTAATATAAGCCATAAAGTTTTATGTTTGCGAAACTGCTCTCTGGAATTGAACTCAGAAAGAACGAAAAGTAAACAACTGCGAATTGTTTTCAGGGTCCTATTAATTATGGGCTATAAAGCTGTCGCTGCAGTAGTTTTATTTACATCATATTATACACTAAGTATTTTCAAGGCTTCGCCCGCGTTGAATGATTGTCCCGGACTAAAACGTATATATAAATCTAGGGCATGATCCATCTGTGTAAATAAATTCATTCAAAGCCTTTATTAACGCCCAAACATCTTTACAAACTTTCACATCTATACATATAATAAAGCAGTAGAACCGGTGTGTCTGTACATTTAAAGAAATGTCATAAAAAAGAAAGGGGGCAACTAAAGAAGAGTAATGGAAAACAAATCAGCGATTTCTATTGTTCTTTTCTGTCTGTCTGTTTTTCTGTTTGTTTGTTACTGCACAGCTCCGAAACTACTGAACGGATTTCGATGAAATTTGGCACACGGGTAGATCATATCCTGGATTAACACATAGGCTACGTTTTATCCCGGTAAAATATAAAGCGCGACTTTTATCCCGGAAAAACTCTTTCACACGAGCGGAGCGAACAAAAGCTACTGTATAATATTAGTAAGAACTCAGATAGTATTCGATTATCGTTCATAACTGAAAAATAGCTTCGTACGCTTACAGCTACAAGATATATGATGCCTTTGCGTAGCCTCATTAATGCATGGACTCCGGGGAAAGTATGTCTTCAGTGCCATCCAACCGAGTTTAACATTTCATATTATATTGATATTGGATTCCTAGCGATTAACTGAATTTTAATTTAATGCCTTAAACATTCAAAAGATTCTTTATAGTTGGTGTCAAGTCAAGCTATTCTGTCGTTTGTGTGGGTTTAGGAATGGAACTTAATGGAAAACACAAATCACTTTAACATCTTAGTTTTGTTTTCTACTAATGAAACTTGGAATTCTTTAGATGATGAATTAATTAACACTGAAACCATAACAATATAACCACACTGTACAATTTCCATAGCGACGCGGATAATGAAGCGGCTATTTGATTATGAATTTGAGAAAAATTTTCTGTAATTAACATCACATCTATGATTTAAGGGGTTGAAAACCGTTTGTTGTTCCGAATCCTGAAGCAGGTGGTTAGATATTTTTATTATTACCAGCCAATAACCAAGCAACAAGCAATGGATTTTTTATTCAGAAATGTCTAGAAACTAATAGTAATAATTTACCGAGAACCACTCACATTAGAGCATTTAGTAAAGACTAAAACATTGCAAAAAACAGCCATTACAAGTGCAGAGCAGGCGATCATCACATGACATTATGTAAAACACCCAAGAAATCTACACAATATACTGTATTTCATATGTTAAAATGGATCGTGATGGACTGGCATGAGAATAGTTGCACGTACAATGGGTAAGGTTGACGTGGCGTATTGAGTTATGGGCACTTCGTTGTATGTTCTTCATTGATCAGTCTTCCGCTACACTTGGAAATTGTCTTGCATAGATTTTTGGATGAAGATTTGAAATAATTAATAATTCTTAATATTGTTAATTTTGTTGTTGATTATGACATTTATATCGAATTTGGATATAGCTTTAGCTTAGAACCAATTACGGACATAAACATGATGGTAAATTTACCGATGTCCAACGCAAGATTTTGAAAAATATCTCGAACATTCCCTATCGTAGACACAACAACAAATCACTCTTTCGTTATAATTTCACAGTTTTCACAGAAACTGCCACGAACCATTAATAATGTCAACTAAGATGCGATCTCCTTGCTTGTTTAATTGTGCATTAACGTAAGAGGGGAAAGACGTCATTCGTCGCTATTATTTAAACTTCTCGTGAGACTGCTATTTTGCTGACTATATAATAACAGAGTAGTTAATGCGTTTAAAATTACATAGTGTTTTTATATTTCTTAAATTCCCGACCTTTTCTATATTCGTTATACTTATACCAAGTTTGTAGGTACATACCTACATAAAATAAAGCTTACTTAACTGTTACTATTGTAATTGGGCACTATAATAATAATCTTCCAGGCGTAATAGCTTTTGTAAGCCAAGGACATTCAGATGTTTGTGACCCGGTGTCTGATGCTAGAGAACGATTGACGTCCTCATTGTATACTGCCAGCGAATAGCAAATATCCTTAGGGCTGACGCAAGTTCGATGTCGTGGACATACGTTTATCATTCCGATTAATAAAACTAAACTGCCTTTATACTCATGATGGCGAGATCAAACGTTAAAGAAGAATAATGGTATCTTACACCATAAGCAAGAAAGGTTAAAAATAATCCATGTAGTTCTTTTGACGTCAGTAACGATGAATAAATTCCAGTTGCAGTATGAAGAGTGAATGATAGAAGTACGTAGAAAAGGTTTTCATTAGATCTTAAACGCAGTGAGTTATAATAATTATATTATCAACGTACTAAAGCTCGCTGAACAGGATAGCGAAAGTGTTTCACTCTGAATCCCTCAAAGGGAACTAGGGAATATAGTGCAGAATAAACGCCTAATCAAATCAAAATGTATGCCAAAACCCTTTTATTTTTAATCAACGTCGTTAGTAAATTTTTGAGTAAGTGAGTAATTAAAATGAATACAGAGTTAGGGTCTAAAGAAGCGACGATGAAATTACTAAAACATTTTTATAAAATATAAATTCGTTGGTAAGTCCTAGAGATATACTATTATGTCTGCAATTGAAAAATAATCTTATTAATATGAGGAATAGACTCCTTAAAATTAAATAATAGCAATTTAATTTGTCAAATATAGTATTTCAAGGTAAAATTGACCTACGAACATGACGTAACGTAAAGTGAAACAATAGTCGCGACCGCAGTTGATATTTACCAGATAATTCTGATAGCATTGATAACGCCTGTATTCTTTATTTTGCAAAACAACTTGCATTGGGGTATTTCATCAACATCGCTAGTCAGAGAGAATTTATTCAGTCATATAAATTCTTTGGTCTAGATTTTTACAATTGAATGACTTGACGAGCAATAATTTTGTCTGAGAATAGCAATGATATCCAGCCTGGAATTGCAGCTAACGTCTACTTAGGCCCTGTTGTTTCATGCCAGGTAAAGTCAATAGTCTTATTAAACTGTACGAGCACGCAGCGCCTTCGCCTCCCTGTGAATTTGCTTAAAATTCGTTAGTGTGACAAGACCCTTAATTTTACTGGAGATTATTGTTGACCATCTGTTTTACTAACTACAATGTCGAACAAATGGTAATGGTTGAACGAATTTATATATTAAGGGGTAATATCCTAGAGTGAAATTCTTGCCAGCCATATCTAGTGTACTCGAACAGATTATTAATATTTCCAACTCCTCCCTATCTTTCTATATTTTGATTAATTTCGTTGCGGGTTACAGACAGATTAGTGTTCCCTGAGTCTCGCCGAGCTTCACCGCTCGGAAGTATAGTAATGTAACTTTTCTTTTTTCACCATAGGAACCCAAAACTGTTCGGAAATAAAAATAACATTAAAAAAAGATGAATATACGATATGCCCGAAAGAGTATCGCAACTAGTACAGTCAGCAGCATAAGTATCTGTACAAAATCAAAATTTCAAATCGCCTATATACGCGTTAAGTTAAACTAAAATATTTTTTCTTCGTTTTAAGTAAAGTAAATACCTTTTATTTTATTTTTGTGAAGAGAAAAACCAGATTAGTAAGAACACAAAACTATGTAGGAAATTTGAAATTTTGAATTTGTTCATCTACTTATGCTGCTGACTGTACATCACGGATCATTGAACTTTTCCATGATGGATAGTGCTCGAGCCCGTGGCCATATTGGACATAAATTCCAATTACAGACAATTCACGTGATTTTTTAATAGATTGACATGCACAAAATTAAATCGAACCTAGAACCTCTTTATCATAATTATCTCTAATATTTCATCACCTAATTACGTTGCTACTAGACAAGATCACTCATATAAACGCTCACGTTGAATAACAATGTCTACCCATAATCTTTCATTTTATATTCCTCTTAATATCAATTGCGGTGTATTCAAGCCACCTCATTTAGCACAATACCCTTAGGCAACGTGTTAATCGATTTCAGTACATCTTTATAGAAACCGGAAACGTCAAACACCGCCTTGACCGTGCCATATTTACGTCGAAGGTTTATTGTTATTGTGTAGTAAAGATTATGGTTTTAGTGTTTTATTAGTGTTATGCATTGATGGTTTTTTTGTATATATCAATGGTGTCATATCATTTGTGGCCTATAGCTTTATTTACATAGATAATAACATACGAGGGGATCACTACAAGACTTATCAATACTTTTAAGTTATAAAGAGGCATAATATTGTGTATGTTTGTAGTTAATAAAATACTTATTAACTTATAATAGTAAGGTAAACTGTCTCGGAGTACCTATTATAGTTATGTTATATATGACTTACATTTTCTTATGGGTAATTTACTTGTATGATAGGTAACCAAGGTAGGTAGGCACTTAAGATATTATTATGGTATTAGACTACCACCATACCACCATATCAGCCCTGTATTATATACTGCCCACTGCTGAGCACGGGCCTCCTCTACTACTGAGAGGGTTAAGGCCTTAGTCCACCACGCTATTATACTAGTATAATAGCGGTATTATATTAATTATCTACATATTGGCTTAGGAACAATGCCGGATAGACGTAACATAGTTTATTTACACTTTCAAAACCGAAATTATATAATGTTTGACGTAAAATTAGTAAATCAGTTTCATAATATTTAACCGACGAAAAAAACGGAGGAGGTTCTTAAGTCGACGTGTATATTTTTTTTTATGTATGATCACGCATAACTTTACAGAGTAGGCCGATTTTAATAATTCTTTTTTTATTGGATAGGGTATATTTCGAAATCGGTCCCATGTAAATTTGGAAAAAAATCTACCCTAAGGGTGGGTAAAAAGGGGTGATTTATTGTTTACTCAAAGATTTTAACGCTAAGTTGTGTATGAAGCATGTAGTTTATAGCCACAAAAAATATAAAATAAAAACTTTTTAACAAAAAAATTAAACCGCCGAAAAAAATGTTAAAAAGGATTTGTAAATACAATTCATATAAGAATGATGTTAAAGAAAACATCATTATGTTTCAATCCCATACTTAATACTTATCTACATTCCCACGAGCGTTAACTGTTTTGCGTCAATTTCCTGATTAAGATTGCCGGCGTGGGTGGTACTTCAATGCTTATGTAACAGTATACACACGATGTTTCATATACAGGTGGATACCAGCTTTTGATATTTGATTTGTATTATTTTGACTTGGCAACACTGCATTGCGTGTTTTGTAAGTAGGGTCAGTGTTGCTGTGCACAACATATTGACGTATTAAAACATATCTGTCCAATCAATCTATATTTTCTAAAAATATATTTAAATGTAGAATTATTATCCTTTAAATTCCAGCTCTATTGGTTTTAAATATTTGATCGCTCGAATAAATATTGATCAAAAAGACCCCAGAACAGAAGAGAGAAGAGTATTTCGCAACTATTACTAAAATAATAGTTTGCATTATATTTTGATTGACTCAAACTTTAGTAAGACTTAAAAGGTACGCCAGGACAACCAACATAAAATTAAACAATATATGTATTTTAACTTTAATTTATCATGTTAAACTGGTGTTGCATACTTTTTATTTAGGCCCTGTTTCACAAGTTTCACGTAAAGGACACTCCAATAACGGGCCTAAAATTCTAACCAAGACAGTTTATATAATATATTTGTATAGAACTCCTAAAAACTAGCCTTTTACAATAAATCGTTTAACTTTAAAGACCTCCGATTTTGAGATTTATATAATTTTATTTTGCGTAATACTACACTTTTTAGTTGATCCAAGTTCCATATTTTGCCCCTTTAATAACCCTAAAGTTTGAGCCTGGTTAGATTTTGGGACCCAGCACCCATACAAAAAGCGGACATCCTCCTTTATTTGACAGTCATCGTATTAAACAGGTAATGTAGATAAGCGATTCCTAAAGGGGGTTCCACTTTATTTTTTATTTTTTGTGTTAGGATTGAATACTCCGAAGTAGCCAATAGAGCTATCTTATCTATCATAAAAGTTTTGATCTTAATTCTTATATTAATTACAGTGTCTTTGATTAATCAGTTGATATGGGGTTCCATGAAATAAAAGGTATTTAGTGGTTTTTCCGTTATCTTAAAAATTTCTTCTCCTTATTCTTCTTCTTCAGCCTTTAGAAGTCCACTGCTGAACATAGGCCTCCCCCAAAGATTTCCAGACTAACCTGTCAGAAGCGGCCTGCATCCAGCGGGTTCCTGCGACCTTTACAAGGTCATCTGTCCACCTTGTAGGAGGACGTCCCACATCGTTTCTCAATAAAATAACATAACAGTGGCCCCTTGCATGGTATTTCACGAATCGTTCCACTCTATTTACTTACTTTTTCGAATTCGCCAGCCGACCTGGATTCTATTGTTACAATGCTGCCCGCCTTTCAAGCTACCCATTTCTAAACAATGAGCTAAAGAATTCAAAACACGCAATGTGGCGTTGTTTGGGGCGAAGACAAATGTATTTTTTTATTCGGATCTTGTACAAGTTCAAGTTTATTACTCAAAATAGGAACGCAATTTAAACCTAATGTCTCGATTCAAAAGACCTCATTTAGGTAAAACAGAGATTGAATAAAAATAAGTGGTTTTACGAAGTACAAACGCTAAGGACTTTTGGTTTAATTATTTTCCTTTCATGTTCGTTGTTTGGAGGTATTAAGTACACCTTCATTATGAGAATAAAAAGTTTATTATAAACGAATCTTATACACAAGTTAGTTCGAAATAATCTTTAGACTTTAGTCAGTATGTTCAATGTCACTACGAAATTTAACGATGAGATCTTGACACTGAACTTAAGTCCTCTTAACGTGTTTGAATGTCGTTTACGTTTTGAGTGTCGACAACATGATACAATCAACGATAATACGATTTTATCTCTAGATTAGGCTGTGACTTGTTGAAATGGAATAGTTCTGAACGTTTATCAAAGAGGTGTTTCAATAAAAATATGTAGATACGGCACCTATACTGCACTCAGCTTTCAAAAACGCACACATAGTTAACTTATTATTATAATAACAAACAATAATATGACACGTGAAAGTATTATAGCATATCATCATTCTCATTATTGTTATATATAGAGCATTCTTTAGACGACAAACCAACAGATTCTGACACGAAACTAAGGCCGACTGTGCTAATTAGCTCAATTTAAGCATGCCACTTACAGACATCATTGAGTGTTAGGATGTATTTTGTATCCGCCTGGATAGCGACCACTGAACACTGTACACTAGTGGTAGGTCTCTCATATGTAAGAGTCCGTCTGGGTGGGTACCACCGCAATGTCTATTTCTACCGCCAAAAAGCAGTGCGCATGCACTGTTGTGTTTCGGTTTGAAGGCCATTGTAGCCAGTGTAACTACAGGACATAGTGAGACTTAAAAACTTATGTCTCAGGATGACGAGCGCAGTGGAATGCCACACAGTACTTTGTAACTCAAGGTGCTGGATGGTGTTGCTATTGTTTATGGGTGGTCGTATCGCTTACCATCAGGCGAACGGTATGCTCGTCTCGTCATTCAAAGCAATAAATAAATAAAAAATCATTAAACCCGCCATAGTAGCCCATGTCAATATGTCGCGTACCGGTATCGGCCTGTGTATGCAATGCAATGCAATGCAATCAGCCCTGTATTACATACACATTACATACTGCCCCTGTTGACCACGGGCCTCCTCTACAACTGAGAGGGGTTAGGCCTTAGTCCACCACGCTGGCCTAGTGCGGGTTGGTAGACTTCACATACCCTCGCGATTCTTATTGAGAATTCTTAGGTATGTAGGTTTCCTCACGATGTTTTCCTTCACCGTCATAGCGAACGATAATTATTTATAAATAATACACACGCAAATTCGAAAAGTTAGAGGTGTGTGCCTTGGATTTTGAACCTCCGGACATTGTCTCGGCAGACCGTTCCATACCCAACTAGGCTATCGCCTGTGTAGGTCAAAAAGGCAAGCATAACTGCGTTGATCCGCTGACTTGACTCCGCTTACGATCAGATGCAGTGGAGTCCCTTTGTCGTGCCCATGTACAAAATTAATAATTTGATAGCGCCACCTCCACTAGCATGTAGCGGCGTTGCTCTGTGTGTTATCAGTGATTAATATTATGTAACAACATCACCGCTATATTATCACAGAAATGACTACGAATGACTTTTCACTAACAGAATGTCACGACGCCATATCTTCACGTTTCCTGTGCGTGCTCCATACATGAACGGTATCCGTATCACGATTTATAAAGAATTGCGTTAATTATTCGTATCGAGTAAATTAACGTTTATTTCTCTATAGTCGCTAGACGATATATGCCAAAAAAGCGATAAATTCTGCCGATTCCCATAATTTTTGACACATACTGTTCTATTAATACACGTTTTACTATTCAGAGTTGACACGCGCAAAATATTCATGCCGTATTTAATTCCCAATACGCTCACCGGGCGCTATTCAAATCCTACAAAAAGATACAATCATATTAATCATAGATCGGTAGATAAGTTTCACTCCACAGTAGCACTAAAATAAGATATCATCAACAAATGTGTGATTCTCATCAATCAACATCAAAAAGTCATAGAGAGCTGTTTTATCATCGCCCGCCGACATTTACAAGGTTTTTATCTAAAACGATGAATGAACGTGCAAACTACGATAAACTAAAATGCGCAATGACGCACGTAAATTGAAGTATTTAGATTTGCTTTACTGCGTCATTCTGAAATGATTTGGTAATTTAACTACGGAAGAGATTATAATTTAGACATTTATGCGGTTTGACATCTCAATAGAGTACATAAAGGGTCCTAGCGTAACATAAGGAAGCCTTAACATAAAACCTCTTATGCAACGTGAGATATAGCTTACTTAATTGACACACTTTTCTTCCCTTTGACATTACTCTAGTGTTTACAAAGATCTGCCATATATATTAACTAATTTAGGTCTTAAACATTGGCAAAATTCAACCGTAGTTACGACATAATATATTAATTAATAACAACATGATTTTTACTATGAAAATACCCATGGGCGTATATAAGGGAGGGTTCAGGGGGTCCGGACCCCTCCCTTAACTTCAATAAACCACGCTACGCCACTGACAGCTGACATTTTGGTGATCCGGACCCCCCCCTTAGCTTCTAAAATGATCGGGCTACCAAACATACATGTCACACTCTAATTTTTTTATTTTTTTTATTTTTTATGGCATTGAATGACGAGACGAGCATGCCGTTCGCCTGATGGTAAGCGATAGGACCACCCATAAACAGTAGCAACACCATCCGGCAACTTGAATTACAAAGTACTGTGTGGCATTCCACTGCGCTCGTCATCCTGAGACATAAGATGTTAAGTCTCATTATGTCCAGTAGTTACACTGGCTACAATGTCCTTCAAACCGAAACACAACAGTGCATGCACACTGCTGCTTGGCGGTAGAAATAGACATTGCGGTGGTACCCACCCAGACGGACTCTTACATATGAGAGACCTACCACCATCTAATATGTTACGTGACAGGGCAGGAGGCGGGGGTGTATACGGTGTCATGAACTCACGCCACTAAAATGTTTATATCGTAGAAAATGTGTAGCTACGCACGTGAAAATACCCTTAGGGTGCATTTCAATTTGCTATAGCTAAACTCAGTTTGACACTACTTCCCCAAGGTTTATTGTTTCAAATCAAATCAAATCAATTTATTTTGCTATAAACATGGTATGTTACAAAGGTGTTAAACATAATATATATGTATTATTAATTATACATAATGTGCAACATGTTTTACCGTTTCAACGGCATGCAATATTTTTATAGGTAGGTCTCTACTGTCTGCTTACAATTAACATAAATTATTTTATATAATTATTATTTCTATAGAGAGATGGTCTAGGTAATGCGCACTTTACAATTATATATACAGTTATTTATCCTTACACGATAAAAATTCTTGGATTGTATAGAAACATTTATCTATGAGCCATATCTTTAATTTCTTAATAAATAGGGTAAAGGGCATTTCTCGAAAAGTTTTCGGTATTTTATTATATATTTGATTTGTCATACAACCTATGATTACAATACAATACAATTTCGTAGCCTATGCTGTTAGAGGTTTAATAGGGTGTAAGCATCTTACGACTCGGAATTATTGATTTAAGAGAACATTGGATTGTAAAAATAGAATATACAAAATTATACTCACAATTTGCAAAACCAATTTTACAAACAGTATGTTTTAGATGCAGTTGCAAATAATTATAGAACTTAGGCACAGGATACAGTAGTTTTTAAAGTATTGACACCAAAATGTTTCGTTTCTTTGTGATTTTATACTAGACATGTTAGAGATTCGTATATGGCTCGACCTTACGTTTAAAATAATTTATTAAGCTAATAATTGCGTCCCAAGCGGAACAGAGGCGATGCCGTACCCAAGCGAGGTAATCAAAAATATATAAATTCAAATTATGTCAAGGTTGAAACACCTAATATATACAATAATAAACATAAAATACCAGTCGATCTATACACGTGTGTTTGGCATTTTGTATTTTTACCCATTGATATATAAAAAATCTTTGTAGGTAAATATTTCTCAATCTTGATTTTTTCGATAATTAATACAATACGAGCTTAAACTAAGTTTGTCGGTTACTACCTCTTTATGCCTAACATCTAAATTCCAGGCAAATTGGATATTTGCGAGTTACAGGAAAAGAACAATAATATATTTTTCCTGTATAATTTAGTTGACTGTTACTGACATTCAACCCCAAGAAAAGTGTGTGTGTGTGCATTAATGTATGTACATTTAAAACAGAAACGTGATTCTAATTACGCAACAGTAGTGTATGAATTGAGTATCATCACGCTCCATTACGATTGATGAGATTTTAATTGATACACGCAATGCAGAAACTGATACACCGCAAATCTCTTTGTATTGTAATATTGCGATTGACGATCTCAGTGAATCCGATATCCCATTAATTTCAAACTATTTTTGATGTAGGCCTATTTGTGATAGGAATAATCTCAGTTGTTCTGAGGAAATAATCTCAGAACAGGAATAATAATATGTTTGTCGTAAAATGCTGTCAATTGTTAATTGTACAATCGCAAGCTGGCTATGTGCAAAGTGCATGGTGGGAGTATAGTAAAGTGATCGCAGCGTACGCCATGGCAGAAATTTACAAAACTGATGGTCTAGTATGTCAAAATTATTTTGAACTAGTTGTTGCTTGCGGCTTCGCCCGCGTGAAATGCCTTTCCCGCTACAAAAGACCCTAAAACACAATACTACGCCAACGGCATCTACTTAAAAAATCTGAATTAAAATATCCATTATTTCCCGTGGTAGCAAATTACCGGGATAAAAAGTAGCCTATGTGTTAATCCAGGACATGATCTAACCGAGTCCCAAATTTCATCCAAATCCATTTAGTTGCTTCTGCGTTTACTTCCAAAAAACGTACAAATATTGTATTGTTGCAATCGTAATCTATAAGAAAAGGTGAATCTGTTTATTTGTATGTAGTAATAGAAAACTACTATGTATGTGAGTAGATAAGTCTATATTTTATTGTGATTTATTTCATAAAAGCATGTAGAGATGCGAGCAAAACAAGTTGGTTTATAAAAAAGTTTTCATAGTAAGCTTAGCTCAGTCAACAAAGAACTGTAGGATTTCAAGACTTCATACCAAGTCTTGAAATTCCACAGTATGACATAACATAATTTACTGAGTTATTTGATTCTATTTGTTCACAATACATAATGCAAAAACTTCCGACATCTAAGATGTAAAATTAACTGCGTCCGCCGAAACGGCAAAGTAAAAATAAGCAAACGGGTGATCTGCAAATATTAGTTCGTGGTCGATATGGGTTCAAACGCTTGTGATTTCTCCTGTAATCCATGACCAACTGTTTACATAGGACATCCTAATGGTAGGTTGATGTTTGACTTGCATATGGTGGCTTTGAACCGATTAATATCGATCGCCATATTAGATTTAATAGCAGACGTCTACAGTGCAACAACCAAGCTGTAGAAATATTTGTCTATAGACTACTGCATCTGCCTAAAGCGACACCTTGCTGTTGTATTCGTATGCTGAGTCACAGCTTTTTGAGACACAAACATCACTCCCTCCTTTCATTTCAAACCGATAGCGCAACCATAATTCTTAACGAATTCTTTGTTCATGGCGAACATTAGGTGACTCATTTGCTTTTATACCCATTCTTTTAATTAAAAGATAAATTAGAAAAGCTAAGAAATTGAACGCATCGTGATTGCATCATTCCACTCAGATTCCCTTTTGTGTCGCGGCAGGTACACTAAAGTTATCTACGAAGACTCGAGGACAATCAATTGTCTTCTCACAAATGCTTGCTGCAACTGGGACCTGTCTCTTTAAATAGTTATCTGCTGCCTTGTTTACGTCATTAAGATGATATTGTAAAAATATATTCGTTTTAGGGGATTTTTCAGTGTTTACATTACATAGAACGATGCAATGTGCTGTTATTTTACTTATAGATATAATTTTAATAATAAAAAATTAAAATTATATTATTGACTGCCTCGGTGGCGTAGTTGTATTACGGTACGACTTCAAGGCTAAGGTCTCGGGTTCGATCCCCGGGTCGGGCAAAGTGATATTGGATTTTTCTATTCAGTATCAGCCCGGAGTCTGGAATTTGTGCCCGGTATGGCGATAGGCTCGCCCCCTATCACATCATGGGACGGAATACGCTTGGCGAAAAGTGGGTGCACTAGTTGCACCTCTGCCTACCCCTTCGGGGATAAAAGGCGTGAGCATGCGAGCGTTTTTTTTAATAAACAATTATTTCATAGAAACTAACGATTTAATGTTTACGAAATCATGATTTTCTGTAATATTTATCCAATTACTTCTTCATGTATTATTTTTATTTGCTTATTTTATTACTATATTTTATCCTATCTCGAATAACTTTTATTTACTGATTGAACATCCAAAGTCTTAAAAAAAGTTACAGTTGATTTTGAACCACAAGTGTTTGAACCACATTTATGTTTTACTTTCTACAATGAAAGTAGTTCACGAAGTGTCCGATCCCTGCGCTACATGATATCGAATATATTGAGGATTAGGTTCACTTTTAATATTGCAAGCAACGTGCAGCAAAATTGAATTTATGTGAGAATATTTGTATTAGCTCGCGAGTGCAAGATCGCTTGGAAAACCAATTTTGAAATTACTTCTGCAATATGTAACACGTTTAAGTGGGTCAGTCTCTGCCTCTATATAATTTGAATATAAGAGTAAATATTATAAATTTCTATATCCATTCCTACCTGGTACGCAATAAAATATTAGACCATTATTTCTATGTACTATTTTTACGGTTCAACGATCCCAGATCAGATCGGCCAATAACCGTTATTACATTCGTTCTAATATCTTACCGTATTTTCCATAGCCCATCATACAACTCCTCAAATACCTGTCATCAAACTAAAATTCTCAATCATGATTTCATTAATGGTCAATAAATACTATTGCATTCGTTCTAATATCTAACCGTATCTTATTCAGCGCATCATACAATTCCTCTACTGTTCACCGTGATTTCACCATTATTTATTAACCGACTTCCAAAAGGAGGAGGTTATCAATTCGTGTGTTTGTATTTTTTTTATGTATGTACACTGATTTCTCTGAAAATTGGGAGCGTATGTCCTTGATTTCTTCTTTATTTAGTAAATAAGGGTCGCGAAGTGGTCCCATTTCAATATATCTTGGTATAGGGTTCATAATTTTATGGAACAGACTGAATAGACCTGAATCATATGAGTAATTTCATGCGACGACATAAAAGTGCCCTTACGAAAGTCTATTAGCAACGCATAAATTTGAGCTATTTTTTATTGAACAAAAGCATAATAAAAGATAATACATATGCATGGTGACATACGAATAACAGGGACCCCCACTAGATGGTAAGGGATAAACCATAAATATATGAAACCATTAATTTATAAAAAAACGTAATAAATAGCAAAAAAACGTAGATTTGTCATATTGCTATCATAAAATGAGTAGGCACTTTTTGACAAATTCGATAAAATGTGGTTAATATCTCGCTATAATATCTAAATATAGGCTTCTAATGGACCTCAAAGTATGATACATATGAGCTGTTTAGTATTGAGAACGAATATATTAGGATGACGAGCAGGATGCTTTTAATAGGTAGGTATATTACCATAATATGTATGTGACGCAAAACGTCCATGCAAGTTTCTGATTCTACTAAAGGAAAGGATGTTTAATTCCTGATTTAATAAATCATTAATCATTGCCACATAAGTTCATCATTGTACATTAATATAATCACACGATGTATATAATATTGGTATTATTAAAATTTCCTTATAACCCATAAGCAAAGCACAAGGTCTTATTCAAAATGACTCTCCGGAACTCTAGAGTCCATTATTATATATATATAGGTATATAGCCCTTCTTCAGCCCACTATATTTAGTCTCTCACTATAATTACGGGTTGTCTGGAGGAGATCGCTTTTTAGCGATAAGACCGCCTATTGTCGCACGTATTTTCCTTTTTTTTTATCTAAACTATAATTGTATTCGTTTTGCTGTATGCGGTGTGTACAATAAAGTGTTTTCATTCATTCATTCATTCATAATTATTGCTATCATATAAGAACATTTTGTAATTTATTCCTTTTAAATCACCATAAATTCAACAATACTCAAATAGTAACAGATAGCTGCTCAGCGTTGATCAAAACGCGCATTTCAAACGCAGTTATGTCCTTTATGACCAATTTGGTTCGACTTGGAGGTACAATTGAGTCTTCCTCTATTGAGTCGACCGTGGCGATGATTGTTCCGCAGTGGACGCGTTAACATACGCTTCAGTTAAGAGTTTAACGTCGGAATCAATAAGATCAAATATTTTACTTTGGAAATCGATAGTGTTATTAACGTTGATTGATTGTATATTATTTTTAGTAGATGTGTTTTTGACTGCCTCGGTGGCGTAGTTGTATTACGGTACGACTGCAATGCTGAGGTCTCGGGTTCGATCGGGCAAAATTATACTGGATTTTCTTATTCAGTATCAGCCCAGAGTCTGGAACTTGTGCCCGATATGGCGATAGGCTCGCCTCCTATCACAACATGGGACGGAATAACGGCGAAAAGTGGGTTCACTAATTGCCCCTCTGCCTACCCCTTCGGGGATAAAAGGCATGAGTGTGTGTGTGTTTAAGAGGAAGCGTGAATCCTAACAATCCATATAGGTACCTAATAATTTATGGAGATGTTTGATTTTTGCATGTTTGGATGATTATGAAAAGTAAACACAGAAACTGCTGAACGAAATATGGCACACAGATAGATCATGTCCTAAAGAGCAAAATTCCAATACAGGATAACTCAAGCATGTTTTAGCATCGAAAAACACACGTGGCTTTTATATGAGTGGATTTATTTTGAGTGTGAAATAAATTGCTTTATTTCTACTCTATATGTTTTATTTACTTTATTGCTGAGCATACATCTTACAGCTCCTTATTCTGCGGCTCTGATTTTCGAAATATGTAGAATATAAGATAAAAAGAAATTATCATAACACAAACATTAACTCTACTCCTCGCATCTAAAAAAATAAGCCCTGAAAGCGAAACGCAGTCGTATTTTAAAATAAATCTACAAATTATGTATTACTAGCATTTGCGCGCGGCTCCGCCCGCGTATAAAAGTTTTTCCGGAATAAAAAGTAGCCTATAGCACTCAGGAGTAATGTAGCTTCCTATTAGTGAAAGAATTTTCAAAATCGGTCCAGTAGTTCCTGAGATTAGCGCGTTCAAACAAACACACAAACAAACAAGCTTTATATAATAGTATAGATAATGAATTATTTAAATAAAATATCAGTGGGCATTTTGTAGAATACATAACTAATATCAGCATATTTTTTGTTATGGATAGTGCAAAGGTTTAATAAAGAATTATTAAAATGTATTCCATATAATCGATTGATAAAGTAATTAAAGAAAAGTTAAAGTTCCAAGGTTAATTTGACAATGAGATAACATAAATAAATACACGTATAGATACGCAAAAAGCAGTTCATTATGATAACACAAAAAGGTCTTTCAAAATTTTCCTCAAAAGACGATAAGATCGTTACTATGTAGTGGTTCTAGATTTGTAAATATCACGTATAGCAAGATAGTATTTATTACTAAAAGGTGAATATTGAAGTTTGTATATCATTTCTTTTTAACAACATAAGACCTAAATAAATAAATAGTACATGAATGGCGAAAATTGTCTCTTGGCGTCAGAGGCAAGGACACACATTGATTCATTACGCTTTTGTAAGTATCTGAACTCTTCAATAATTATCATTGGGACAAGGGAAACAAGTAACAAGTAATGTTGATATCTAAATAAAAAAAAACTATACTAATATTACTGAAGAGTTTGTTTGTTTGAACGCGGTAATCTCAGGAACTACTGGACCGATTTTGAAAATTATTTCGCTAATAGGAAGCTACATTACTCCTGAGTGCTAAAGGCTACTTTTTATTCCGGAAAAACTTTTCCACGCGGGCGGAGCCGCGCGCAATGCTAGTGTATTATAAAATTCGATGTCAACCAACCAATGAATGGGCATCAAATATAAAATATTGGTAAGTCAAATCACTGAATCCCCTTATGTAAACAATTAACATTTAACAGTACTAGCTAAAAATAGCTACGTCTTACAGCTTAATGATGTAAGACGCTGCGATAAATTCTATATTTAATTATACCAACGGGTGATTCACTTATCAAGTTGTTTACACAAGAAAATAACAATCATTATCGAAATTACACGTATCCCCAAATGCAATACCTATTAATATATATAAATAAGTTACATACTTTTGGTGGATACATTTGAAAATCAAATTAGCATATAGTTTAGAAAATATTTAGTTATTAATATGAGTCAGGTCTTTTAAGTCTGTTAAATAAAAAGATAAACCCAATACCCTGCTATATTGAAATGGGACCATTTGGAGACCCTACTTTACTAAATAAAAACAGAATTACGGAAATAGGCTCACAGTTCTCAGAGAAATCGATGTAAATACATAAAAAAACATACAAACACGAATAGAGCGTTCCTCCTTTTTTGGATGTCGGTTAAAAACAGTTAATTTTATACACTAGTGTGAGACGTGAGTGTCTTAAATCTCTAGTTTGCAACACGTTTAGATGTTCCTCTTAGTTTTGGCTTTGTATTGATAAATTTATAAGACTAGAATGCTTTTCCAGTATCTAATTTTATAAGTTTAGATCTTCTAGTAAAAAACACTGTAATATAGATTACTGGTACTTATACACGGTACGGGCAAGCACGTACAGTAAATTGTATCATCAGCATTTTACGCCATTTGAATTGTCATAGTCGCATATGGTAAAATCAGTTCGCTTTCGGTCATCAATCAATCCGCATGTAATCTTTATCATTGTATCAAAACAATTCAATATATCAATTTCTCCATCAAAAAGGACTTTTTCTCATTCTCCAATCGTAATCAATATCATTCTATCATAAAGATACTGTACGCACCGTACATACACCTAAGATATTTTGTAGCCAATCACTTAGCGACTAGGTACTCGTAGCCGAATACACTTATATACAAACTCAAAGTTTTTACTATTGAAGTTATAGGTACTTCTTTTGGCGCGTTAGGGAAAAATTGTGAGAGTAAATTTTTACGATGCGCGCGCACACCGTCATGAAAAACCGACACCCTGAAGTTAGCTATAGTCAACATTTTAGTTTTGAATTTTGAACGCAGAATAAGGCGAAAGATATTGAAGTTATACTTCTTTTGGTGCGTTATTTAAAAAGATTTTTATCTTGTCACGCCAAAGAAGTATAACTTCTAACGCGTGTACATAAGTACACACACACCCTTATTTTACAACAGCATCAAACTCGTAGTAATCAATACGAATATTTTATCACGAATTCACGTGATTATTTTTCCGACCCAAATATCGACCAATAGAATTGCACCATTCGACGTCACGTGGTACAACCTACATGGTATTATACTGACAATTTTTTTTGAATATTTTCTCTGGTCGTTACTATACATTATGAAACAATTTTTTTTGAATATTTTCTCTGGTCGTTACTATACATTATGAAATTCTTATTTGTTGACTGTTCATTTCATCTCATGGTGCAATTCTATTGGCCGACATTTGGGACGGAAAAATAATCCCCCGAATACCACACGAGCTTCAAAATTATCTGGCATTTCCCTCAAGGTTCCCTGCAAACAAATAAAGTCGTCAAGTTTTTCAGGAAAAATCACTCGCGCTTCGCGCTCGTGATTTTTTAACCTGAAAACTCCTTCATTTGTTTGCAACGAACCTATCGGAAAATACCCGATAATTTTGAAGCTCTTGTGGTATTATAAGTGAATATTATTACATGAACCACAGTTCACATAAGTTGAATATAGAACAGCAGATAAAAATTGTTAAAGAATATAAGAGGTGACAAGGTCAGTGAACATAAAATCACACTAGTTTTATAAAACATAATATTATATTTCGGTCTACATAGTGTCTTGCAGATGTTCTATTTTTGGAACTACGTATTTGTCAAAAAAATTGTCATATGTAAATTGTTCAGTCATTCCTCTAAAAGATCTGCACTAGACTGTTTAAAAAAACAATAATAATGGAGTTCATATAACTGTACCGTATCATGCAATGAAACAAGCAACAGTAATATATGTACAGTCAGCAGCATAAGTAGATGAACAAATTCAAAATTTCAAATTGCCTGCATACTTTTGTGTTCTTACTAAACTTGTTTTTCTCCTCACAAAAATAAAATAAAAGGTATTTACTTTACTTCAAACGAAGAAAAAAATATTTCAGATTAACTTAACGCGTATATAGGTGATTTGAATTTTTGATTTTGTACAGATATTTAAGCTGCTGACTGTACATATAAGTAGGTATGTATATGAAATATTTATAGCTAAGCTTCATCTTACTCCTTAATTTAAGATGATTATTAGAAAATATAGACAATAAATGTAATGTATCTTCATTATTATGAGTCATTTGTTAAAGAAAATAATTTTGTAAAGAGTATTTAAGTTCTAGATTTATTGGTGTTATGTGTCATGATGAAGCCCTAGGTCCAATTGCTAGGTCGTGCAAACCATTACTCACGTTTTTTAATTAAAAAGACGTTCTTAATATCCCATTAGAATTGAGCTCTATTGTATATAACTACTCATCTATGATACAAAATGGAATATTGTGAAGATTCGTTCTTGTCTTTATTGAAGACTTGTAATTGGCTATCTATTTAACTACAACATTGTTACTTCTTAATTAGTCAAAGCTATAGGTCATATGAAAATAAATTAATATTATTGGCAAACAGTAGCTTCTTTTTTGAGAATATTGGCGACTCTAATCATTTCTTATTTATAACAAATAAACGTTATCGTTTACCGTATTACTGTGTTCACATAGCCTTGTTATGGCCAATTTCATACAAAAAGCGTATGCCCACATAATACGACACCGTTATTGATAGCATAAAACGGTATGTAGCAGTTATAACGGTTATTTACTTAACAATAACGTGCGATCATTATTTTGATGACATAATTGTCACCGTGTTGAAAATGCGTTTGTAAATGTTTACTTTGTTGAGTTAAATATAGAGTTATACAACGAAATAAATGTTTTTGGAATAGCGTTATTGCATGCTAAGTATATCAGAATCAGAATCAGAATATTTTATTTGCATTGAATGTAGGTACAGACATAGGATGGTAATATAACTCATAAGTTCCGATACATTCTGCCAGATGGCGTGCAAAAATTAAGCTTACTAAGACTTTACGAAAATCAATACTATTTATTATAATCTAAATTAAATAACTTATTACATAAATAAACTTTCGCAGATTATTAACTATTTTTTTATATAATCCCATTTAGTTTATAATATGTGGGAATATACTTAATAATAATGTTTATGTATTAAATATTCTTTAGATTTATAATATACATACATTTCCCTGTTTATTGTTTTTGCATAGGAAGTAATAAATTATCTATACTAATATTATAGATAAAGAGGAAAGATTTGATTGTTTGTTTGCATTGAATAGGCTCCGAAACTGCTGGACCGATTTGAAAAATTCTTTCACCAATATAAAGCTACATTATCAGCGAGTAGCATAGGCTACTTTTTAGCCCGGGTAATTATGAAGCGGCACTTTTATCCCGGAAAAACTAATTCATGCGGACGGAGCCGCGAGCAGAAGTCTAGTGCTTAATATACATGGTGGATTTTTGAGATGGGCCAGCAAGGCCAAGTACCTTAATAATTTTAACTACAAGAGAACTTTTTGGGGATTTTTCCATCTTTTTTAAGGATATTAAAATCTGAATTCTCAGATTTTGAAAAATAATGTATTCAGGAGGAAAATCGTTACTTGATCATTTTAAAAACTAAAATAAGAAAGATTTATGATTATGAAATAAAGTAATTCTATTGTTTTATCAGAAAAAATTATAACAATGTTTACCTATATGTAAATTGTAGTATAATTCCATGCTTTATTTTCTTTTATAAATTATAATTCACTACACTACACTAGTACACTACTAGTTGGGCCTTTTTTTTTTAACGCAATGAATGCCGAGACGAGCATGCCGTTCGCCTGATGGTAAGCGATACGATCACCATAAACAGTAGCAACACCATCCAGCACCTTGAGTTACAAAGTACTGTATGGCATTCCACTGCGCTTGACATCCTGAGACATAAGATGTTAAGTCTCACTATGTCCTGTAGTTACACTGGCTACGATGTCCTTCAAACCGAAACACAACAGTGCATGCACACTGTTGCTTGGCGGTAGAAATAGACATTGCGGTGGTACCCACCCAGACGGACTCTTACATATGAGAGACCTACTACCAGTAAAGGCATCTGCCTATCCCTTCGGGGATAAAAGGCGTGAAGTATGCGTCATAAATTATAATTCGTAATCTTATTGGCATACAAGTTTATAACTCTATTAGGTATGATTCATATGAACAAAATTGCGAAATTTGCCATTTTTGATATTCACAAAAGACATCGTTATGAGTGGTGCCAGCCAGTCAGCTACATTTTATCAAACAAAATAAGAGAAAATTATTTTCCCATGAATTATAACAAAATATTCATTCTGCAGAGTGCAGACACACGGACCTTGTATTTATACCTACATATGATGTACATCCATTATGTATGATCTACAGCGTTATATTAGAAAGATTGTGTTGATTTTTATGAAATTACTAGCTTGTGCCCGCGGCTCTGCCTGCGTGAATGAGTTTTCCCGGTACAAAAGCCCCGCTTTATATAAAAAGTAGCCTATGTGTTAATCCAGGACATAATCTATTATCTACCCGTGTGCCAAATTTCATCGAAATCCGTTCAGTAATTTTTGCATGAACGTACTACGTACACGAACGGTGAGTGTACTTACACGTCTGCCTACCTCCTCGGGGATAAAAGGTGTGTGTGTGTATTTTATAATACTTTAGTCGTTAAATATAGCTGGGAAATATCATTAATATTATTTATATGATTTGTTTGCACTTTTCTGGTATAAAAATATACTTTATTAATCCAAGTCTTGGGCCTGTTTCAGAATGTTCACAAACACAACACTAGCGCACCTACTTTTCGCCGTGCGTATTCCGTCCCATGATGTGATAGGGAGCACAATATTCAAACAAATGTAATCCGTCAGTTAGCGTATAAGATGGGTAAAGCTGATACACTCTTTTATTTATCACTTATTTGGAGCTTGACTTTTGTTTTTGGTCGCCTTATATTATATTCAATTCAATTTATTGCATTCAACAATTATCGTCGAACAGGTGTTACATTGTTGCCTTGTACGGCACAGCACTGTAAAAGAGAGGTAGAAACTTTTTCTATTAATATTGATTGGTTTTTGGATTTAAAGATTTATACTTATTTATGGGATGTATTAGTGTAAGGGCCAGTTTCACCGGTTCCTGATAAAGTTCTAGATAACTATCTGACATATAACGCTGTGTAACAAATAAATCTGACACATTACTAGTGACTTTTTCTGCCAGATATTTCAATTCGAGACCTGTGAAAACAAAAGTTGCAGTTTATATGGCGGATAAGTTCCGAATAGGGTATCAGGGACTTTATCAGTGAGTGGTGAAATCGGGCCTAAGGATTGTTATTCTTATATATTGATATTCAACGGTTAAAGTTTAGTCAGACATCATGAAACAGACTTTTAGTTTCTCTGAGCCCTAAACAACAAAATCTATTTACATTATGAAATCTACTATGTACTTGTAACATCCAACATCTTCCCAAACTTTCACATTTGTTATATGCAGGATAATCCGATATAGGCTTTGAGTGTTTTCAATAATTACATTTTCATAAAGTTTGATCAACTTTATTTATAGATTTGGATTACAGTGCTTATGGATAAAAATAATTTACTGAACCTTATAAGTAAAAGGCACGTATTTTTGACAAATATTAGTTAGTTCATGTTAAAAATAACATGGAAATGACGTGGTTACATACAAGTGGGCAATTTATTTAGGGTGTATAAGATCTAAAATTATATAAATAGGACAGACTTCACGCGATCCGGCTACAGGAAATTAATTACTTAACAGATTTGTCGATATTTATGCGTGTTAAAAACAGACAGATTATGTTTTTTTTATTAGAATGTCGAGACTAACAAGCCCCTCATGATGGTAAATAACACTTAATATATACATACACACACAAAAGCCAGCCACCCGCCCACACACACACACACACACCACGCCTTTTATCCCCCAAGAAGTGCAAGCAGGCTACCCAGTTTTAGCTTTATTTTATGTGATGTGGGCGTCCATCGCCTATACTTTTGAGACATTACATTTAAAGTCTTATTTTGCCCAGTAATTAAATTATCATGAAATAGAAAACAAACTAAAGTGTCGTATGAAGATGTCGCAATAATGGAAAATGTGTGTTTTTCCACTCGCCTTTTTATTTACATATCTTTGTGACGTGTTATGATAAAATCTTAGTGTATTTTTTGGTGACAATCTGTTACTTTATCGCTGCGGGAAAACAGAGTAAAAATATATCATTACATTGCATCACGTTTTTAGAGCGATAGGTAGAAGTGTAACACACCCACATTTCATCAGCTATGTCAATTGTCAGGGCCCATTTATGGGCGACGAGCCTATTGCAATTTACTGGGCAAGAATCCAGACTTTATGCTGATATTATATAATATATTATGCCACCGTAAATACTGGAACTGTGCCCGGAAAAACCGATATGGCTTCCCCTATCCAGGATTTGTACCCAAAATCTCAGTGTGGTAGAGTACCGCGCAATCAATAAATAAAATAACCTACGCTATGAAGGCAAGTCAACTATGAATTATTGCTTGGTAAATTCCATGTACTTAATTTAACTTTAGTTTTTGCTCATCATTATTATAATAGCTGGCCAATTTTATTCTATCTGCCGACTAAAGGCACTATAAAAACGATAATATGTAGAGCTACATCAACGTGTGAATTTGTTTATTTAACATTTAATAAAGTACCTTAGTGCCTTTTTTAAACGGACTTCATAAAAAGGAGGTTCTGTATTCGATCCGTATGTATGTAAATTTGTATGGCCGCGAGTTTCTCAAAAACCGCTGATCCGATTTGGATGGGGCTTTCGTTATTCAAATGTATATTTTTCAGGTAAGGTTTTAGTATATAATTTATTAGGAACTGATGAAGATTTTCGGTGATAGACAATGGAACTCTTCAATAACTAACAGCAGATGACCGGCGAATGCTGCAATCGTATATCGATGATGTATTGTTTACACCATTTCATAATTAACTGACAAAAAAGCAATAAATAAAAACTTTTTAACAAAAAATAAAACCGACTTCTAAACACTACAAACCAAAAAATAATTTAACTTTATATTTGCTAAGTATATACATATATTTGGAGTTGATGCCTAATTTAAATTGCCAGTTAAGCTAAGGAAATACACGAACAAATATACGAAAACAATGTTCAATTTAAATTAGGCACCGACTCCAAATGTACTAAGCGAATATAAAGTTAAATTATTTTTTGGTTTGTAGTGGTTTTGAAGTCGGTTTTATTTTTTGTTAAAAAGCTTTTTACATTCGTTTCGTGGGTTCTACAGCATTTTAAATTAAATAATTTTTTATTGTATAAATGTTACACCTATAAGGTATTGTTTATTATTAAAAAAAAATATACACTTTTAAATCTTTTACTATAATATGGTGAGTGTTCTTGAAGACAAAAATCATTTTTAAATTTTGTTTATAAAATGCCACAAGAAACTGTACTAATTGACTTAGTACGTAACAAGCAGATCAGATTTAATTAAATGTTACGAAAAATTGAACATTCTTAGAAAAAACTTGATCTTTTTTGTATAAAAACTAGTGAATGCAACAAAAAATATTAAGAATCACTGGAAATAATTGACCTTAAATAAATAACGAATTGTGAATAAACAGACTGAATGCGGTATAATTGGCAAAATCTTGCGAATTTCCATTTATTCTTATCCAAATGCTGATACTCACCGGTGGGTATTCAAATGTCGTAAGAGACAAACACCGAATTTAAAGGAGAGCCAAAAAACAAAAATTTACTTTTCACATATTTTTTCTTTTTCCTATTAACTTGCTATCTATACATATGCTTTTAAAATCCACGTATGTAAGGAAAATAAAGTTGTAAAATTTTAATGCGAAACTTGGCCTGGAAGACCCGATTCTTTTTAACTTTGTGATTTACTACAAAACCAATTTTACTCCGCAATTTCCAAATTTTAAGATATATAGAAGTTTTAAATGTACAGCTCGATGAAGAATAAAAATTCCAGTTCAATTGTATATAATGTATATAGTATATACTTACGCAATAAAAGAAGAATATGATATAATACGAAAGATAAATAAACTTATATGAAAGTCCATCATAATGGCTGGAATTATACACCAATAATAAAAAAAATAAGAATGACATCCCTGACTACTATTTCTATTATTGATAGCGCTAAGCACTAAGCTTTGGTTTCCTACGCTATATACCTGAGGGTTGGTACACTTCTCATAAATCGAAAAAACATAATTGCGTGACACAGGATCGAACCCTACAACTTAATCTAGACTGGTTTACGTGATGTAGCTACAGATTTTTTGTCTCAATTTATAAAAGCATATTATATATACATTTCCACAACTGATTATGGTCAGAAACGTGTAATTAGGAATTTTCAAAGAAAAACATGTTTAACAAAGAACTACCCTTTCCATTTATTTAAATTAAGTAACAATTATTTTCAAAATGCCTCGAATTCATTTTATTTCCAAGTAATATTTCGTATGGTTTCCTGGAAGCGGTGTTCAACAACATTATCATAAATATCTATTAATTTTATTTATTGTACTTTTTCTATTTGGGAAAGATGAATCATAATTATAGTGGTGTAAATATTTATGAAATATTAAAAAGCGTAGGTAATACAATTTGAAAAGATAGGAGTTCCTTCCTTAATATGTGATACTAGAGCTCCGTATAATACAATAATGTTATTCGATTTCTTTATGAAACAATGAACAAACATAACCACCAAGAATCTCTCTAGTATCGTCAAGAAAATAAACTTTTATTTATTTATTTATATACATAATTATTATAATGTTAGTATATAGACGGACTTAATGCCAGAAGCAATCTCGAACAGTCTACTTTCGGTTGATGTAGAGATGAGAATGTAACACACACATACACACACTCACGCCTATTATCCCCGAAGAGGTAGGCAGAGGTGCAACTAGTGCATCCACTTTTCGCCGTGCATATTCCGTCCCATGATGTGATAGGGAGCGAGCCTATCGCCATATCCCAGGGATCGAACCCGATATTGCAGTAGTACGGTAATACTACTACGCCACCGAGGCAGAGATGACAATGTATGTATATGAAATATATAATATACATGTACTAAAAAAATATAACGGCATGAATTATAACAACAGTCGAAAGTTATGTAGATCTAGTCCTTTTATATGTTCAATCACCAAATTCATTTTTCAATAGTTCTATGTTAGATAAATATAAATTATGTTATGAATAGTAACTAAAATTCAGTTACATAATTGAATGTACATGGTGACGAACTATTAGCGAATAAAAACTATTAGTTTTTTTTCTGAAACAAAACATGATCGCAGTAGAAAGTGCCTAAGTCTTGGATAAGGAAGAGCCAAGAAAACGCTTTACACACCTATGATAAAAGCCTTAGCTTTCAGGTGTTAATATAAATTCAGAAACATTAAAACACGAACGGCTTTCCTAAACCCACTTACAAACCGAAAAAATTAGGAAGAATTCTTCGAATTTACAATTAGAAAATACCAAAAGATGTTTTAGTGCGTAGCAACAAGCAAGAGAAGATATTGTTTATCATTGTACAGAGGACTGTGTACTGCGAAAATTATCACCTACTCTCATATTTATTTGTTTAAATGTAGATTATAAGCACTACGTAGTAAGTGAGGTCAGATAATGACTAAAAATTCAAGCAATAATATAATGTTAGACAAAAGTTGATGCACCGTTGGTCTCAATATAAAACACAAGTAAAAGAATTAATATATGTACGTAATATATTTGCACATTTCTCACGCGTTAAGCAAGACAAAGCTACGTCAAAGGGACTCGATTTACTTTTGTCGTTCGCGAAGATGCGCTAATGTGATTGTCGTTTACCGTTTAGTGGATTTCTAAGTAATAATGTTACTATACGGAAGAAAACAATAACATGACTATTTGTGTGATTTGCGTTTCCCATAGTAATAACCATTTTTTTGCATCGATTTGGCTGGATTATGTCGACCCGAATATGCCTTTTTTCATAAGTATCTAAACTACGCTTGGAAAATTAAAGCCCGTAATTACCGAATACAAAAAAATATTTTGTGGTAATAAAATAACTCTACAAGAGATCTTGATTGTCATGTTGTGTCTTTTTGAGTGAAGAACGGTTATTATTTAATTTCGAATAACTGGTACGACCCATCGCAGACCGCATTAAAATATGTCCTTGGCATTAGTTTTTAAATATTAAGAAGAAAATAATATATGTATTATTTCTTATTACGAGTCATGTATAGATTATGTAGAGATTATGACGTTTCGGTAGAAAGTAGAGAAAGGAAGCAATACAACGTACTGGGACAATTCAGGGCCAAAATATGGTAAATGCTTAAATAATAAAATTATATTACAATTTATGAGAAAATTTCTCGCTACACACACCACATTTGCACAAGTGTTCTTATTTGTATGTTCTTCGAGTTCAAGATGTTTGCTCTATGTGCAAATAGAGAATTAACACGGAAACATTCGTGTTCATAATATATTACTTGTATATAATGTGACAAGTATTGTTCATTTACTTTTGTTATGCTATTGAATACGAAATATAGTATTCTAACTGGAAAATTAATAGATATTTCTTCTTAAGCATTGTATATTTCTATTGCCGCATCATTATGTATTTTAGAGTATGCCTTTATATCAATAAGTAATATTAAAGTTTTCAGCTTATTAATAATTTAATTACTTAAATAAATTTTATGATTATAATACTTACATTTTTTCCACAAATAGTCGCAATTAAGTCCAGTATAGTTTGAATTATGTTCAATTATGCACTATATTATCGTATATGCACTAACACGAAACTATAATATAATGATACTTTATATATAAATCTTAAAATTGTTGATTCTTTATATTTTATTCGTATGCATCATCAAGAAGATAAGATTAAACATGGAAATAGATGCAAGTCACTTTAATTTTAGTTATTTCACGACACTTCACAAATAATTCGTCTAATATGTACATGAGCACTATTGGAATATTTTTCGTACGCCATACGAAGTCATATCGAGCGTCTGAACATTTTCGGTGTAACGCACGTCCTCGACCAGCCGAGTTCGCGGGCTAACTGCCAGCCAAAGTGCGGTTTCGGCAAGTTGGCGCACCTGTAGCGTTCGAAAATCAAAATTCAATAATATTCCTTATCGTTATAATAAATACTTTATCGATTTTGACAAATGTCATTTATAGAGATAAAACTATATTATTGTGAAGGAAATTTCAGTTTTTTGATTATAATGAATTATAGTGACTTTTTTTGTTTCAATTTACCAGGCTTTTCATTAACCGACTTCTTTATAGATATGGTATCTAAATTTATTTTTAATTATTGCCTATATTTCACCCAGGTATCGTAATGCTATATCAATTTCCTTCCGCGGAATTACAACTGGAAATGGTATGCATAGCATTTGAAATTAACAACAATTAACATTGGCTTCGGTTATTTTCTTTGCGATATTCGTATGTAGAGCACATTAATTAGGTTACATGTCGAAACTCAATGCTTATTAATATTATCTACTTTTGTTTTTTGATCAAATATTAAATGTTTAACATATTATGGCTTTGTAGTAACGTAATAATTTAAATAATGATGGTATTCTTATGTAGAGTATTATAAAATATGGCCTTTGTGGAATAAATTGATTAACAAATACCAATATTATTTTGACGTCAAAATGTTAATAAATATTATATTGCAACTTGAAGCAACGTCAATTTTTAGAGGAATTAATTAAAATAGAATCATTGGTCAAAATTATACAGTAAGCTCTGTTTTCTGACGGAATAAAGCGTATTTCCTGTCTGTATTTCCAAGGAACTGGTAATGATTCCTGCAATTGTACGTTTCATATAAATCCATAAATACGTCGTTTGGTAGGCATTCGTTCACAAAACACATGCAATATCGATATTAAGTAATGATTTAGTACCATTATCACTCCAAAACATCAAAGCAATAGAAACAGCATTATATAGATTAATACGAGGGTGTTGGAAAAATATGAAAAATGAAACCATTTAGGAATCTACTTCCAATTCGTAAAAAAGTAACACGCGATGTGACCAATTAAATTTTTTTTTTAGGTATGCGATCCTGCAGTCAACACCGGTGGAAACCTGCGAATGGGATACTGGAGTCCCCCGGCTTGACGACTGCGGGGGCCTGGGAAGGAAATGGAGAGGAAGATGGAGGGAAAAGTGGGGGAATGGAGAAAGGGTTTCAGGATAGGTGGAAAGGAAAAAGGGTGCCAGGAAATGTTCGCGGGCCCTTTTAGGCCTCAATGTGTTATACAACTAAGAGGTATGAACACACTAAACTGTGTGCCTCGGCCCGCGACCAATGTCCCCCCGTGCATGGGCGTGCATTGGGTGTGAAGACCCAGCGCGCAAGAATTGCCGCGCGGGACGACCAGTTCAATTGATTAAGTAATGAAGGATTTACTTGACCAGAAACTTAACGTATAAGTTCTTGAACTATGAGGTTGGCACGGCGATTGCCAGGTCAGATTTTTTATGCAATGCAATGCAATGCAATCAGCCCTGTATTATATACTGCCCACTGCTGAGCACGGGCCTCCTCTACTACTGAGAGGGATTAGGATTTAGATTTTTTATGTTGGTTCTATATTCAAATAATTTTGATTCGACTGAAATGAAATGAAATGAAATGAAATTTTATTTGCATGATTATGGTTGTATATACAGATAGCATAATATAATTACAGAATTCAATAATCAGTGTCTCACAATCTGTCATTTTTGACGTGCAAATATTTATGATAGTTTTTATAGTTATTATTATTTATTATGATAGTAATAATTTCAAGGAGAAAAAAAAAGGATAGTTATATCAATAGTGATTTTAGATTTATCTTAGTAGTATTTAAGTATCTATAGGTAATAATCCAAATGTTAGTCATTAGTATACATTATAATTAAAATTTACAATATTAGGTATGTCATTTCTATTATTTATTAATATTTATGTCATTTAAAAAGTCATTTATATTGTAATATAGTTTGTTTATAAGCAGTTGAGTTAATTTATTTTTAAATTCATTTAATGTACATTGTTTTAATTCCTCGGGCAAATTATTGTAAATTTTTATTGCCATACAGTACGCATTTTTTATAAAAACATTACGCCTTTGTAGAGGTACATATAGTCTGTTTTTTAGCCTTTCGCTTTTGCAACCCATATCCGCCATTGTGGGAAATAGGGATGGGTGCTTTTTTACAATAAGTGATGTTTCATATATGTATAGGCACGGAAGGGGTAATATTTTTAATTTTTTAAACATAGGTTTACAGCTTTCCATTGTATCATAGGTATTACAAAGGGCCCTTACACATTTTTTTTGTACTATAAATGCTTTTTGGATATCTACCGAGTTTCCCCACAGAGGAAGACCGTATCTCAGTGATGAAACGACATATCCATGATATGACAATAGAGCAGCTTCCATCGAGACAATGTTTCTTAATCTACGTAATGCAAACACAAATCTATTTAGTTTGCTGCATAACTGTTCAATATGTGATTTCCAATTGAGATGATTATCGATTTTTAATCCCAAAAATATTGCTTCATTTGTTTGTTCTATCTTCTTATTTTCAAATTGAATATTAATGTCAATTGTTTTGCTGTTATAATTTTTAAAATTTATAATTTTTGTTTTGTCAATATTTATGTTTAAGTTGTTACTTCTAAGCCATTTTATAATATTTTTAAGAGCTATATTTAATCTTTCTTCAATGTCATTTTTATCTTTACCTTTTATTATTACTGTAGTGTCATCGGCAAATAAAATGCAGTCATGTTCAGTTGCATTTGGGAGATCATTAATATAAAGTAAAAAGAGTAGAGGTCCCAATACGCTGCCCTGTGGAACTCCATATTGAATTTGTTCATACTGTGATCTATATTTTGTGATATGTTTATTTGTCAGCTTGGTTATTTCTACGCATTGTTCCCGGCCCTTTAAATAACTATAAAGCCAATCTAGTATTTTTCCTCTGAGTCCATAGTTATATAATTTACTTAGTAATATGTCATGTGAGACAAAATCAAATGCTTTGCTCATATCCAAGAAGAGTGAGACCACGAAATCACCTACATTTAAAGACTCTGTTACGGTTTTAATTAAATTGAAGCACGCTAGCGCCGTTGAACAATTTTTCCTAAATCCGTATTGTTCATTTTTTAATATTTTATTTAATGTAATGAAATTGTATATTTTATCATAAATTATGGAATATGTATTTTCCGAGTACCGTCATTTCTTCTGTGTCGGCTAAACAAAACATTAGGTACGGTTGTTTCCATCGGTTTTCTATAAAATGCAAAAATTACAACTTGATGAAAAGATCTAAAAATATATTCAAATCTGAAGGAAAAGTCCTTGAATGTCATAAAATTATGTACATTATAATATTGTGTATGTTATATTTTGTTTTCAGAATTTTTACTAGTCTCTTGCATGCGAGTCTACTTGGGTAAATACCATGGCTTCGTCTAATTCTGATACAAATAAGTAGTGTGCAATATTGTTGCAAATTGACGGACACAGTAGCTGTCGCCATTATAGGGTTTGATTAAACTTAATAGTGCAATACAATATGCCATGTAGTTCTTATCAAAGTACTGTTACTAAGTACTACTACAGACACTAGACGGGCATAAAATAAGCGCAATTTCATTAGTATTTTAGTGAGTTTCATTTGATATTCTCATAAATCATACACAAACATGTTTTGAACAAGATATCCGAGATTAATGTTTATTAAAATGATTATAAATATTATCCTAACCTATCATTGAGAGCTCGTTACAATATAAAGTGGTTCGAAGATAAATACTAACATGCAATGTAAAGATTGCACTCAGTTTTTTGACCGCCAAACCGATTGCTATTTGCAGCTATCTCTACATTCTGAATGATGTTACACAATTCAATTACCACACTATCTATTTTCACCATTGGGATCACGTGGATTTGTTCTGCAACCTAGTCTCCATAGATATGCAGTTTAGATTGAAAAGTGATGGGAGGATTGATTGAAAGTGCAAATGCTATTGAAATTTTTAGCATGTTTTGTTAGAATCTATTGTGCAGTTGTGAGAGTTATTGTACTGTAACGCTTTCACGATTGAACTGCTGAACCGATTTCGATGAAATTTGGTATGGATATAGGTTAAGACCCTAGTAAGGACATAGGCATATGCTCATTTTATCCCGGAAAAACTTATTCACGCGGCAGACCCGCGAGCAAAATTTAGTAGATTATATTGTTAAATTTTTATTATTATTTGTATCCACATCTTCTTCAGCCTTTAGAAGTCCACTGCTGAACATTGGCCTCCCCTAAAGATTTCCAGACCAACCTGTCAGAAGCGGCCTGCATCCAGCGGGTTCCTGCGACCTTTACAAGGTCGTCTGTCCACCTTGTAGGAGGACGTCCCACGTTGCGCTTCATTCTTGATTTATCCACATACAAACATGTAATTATTTACGCATGTAGGGATGTTTTGTTTCAGAGATGGGTGGTGTGGGGTTGAATGGTCCTCGCGGCTCTAAAACACAAGATATAAGTCTTACATCTCAGTCTTAAGTCTAGAATTAGTATGCCACGGCATTAAATACTACTATAAATAATTATTTCTTGATATTTGTAAAGTCAGTGTTACTATCTGTAAATTAATTTTCGTTTTGTGTAGATAAAATAATTATTTACAATTTTGTGACCTTCAACAGTACTATACCTTGTTCTTTCTTTTACTTAAAAATCTCTCCCCCCGGGTCTCTCTGTCTCTCTCTCTTGAGTTAAACGACACATAAAAGTTTCTAGTTTCTTACCTTTCTGAAAGGTAGTAGGGTCGACTTCAGTCGATTTACAGTTATTCTTCCGGCATAGTCGGTCCATTCGTTTACCTTTATTGGTAAAAATTTACAACCGAACATAAAAACGTAGTGCTGTTGGTTCCTTTTAGAAATCATGTCACGTTTTTGACATTGAGAAGTTTAGAGTAGGACTATAAATATGACACATTTTGATTTAACTCTGATTTTAAATATTGTGTCGATTTACGGATGTAGCACTTGACATAAGAATAATGCATTATACATTTTAACTAATTGGGTGTAAATAATAATAATATATATATATATGTGTAATATATAGGCAAGAAGTTCAATAAATCAACCAATATTTAATGCACTGCCCTGAACTTTAAATTAAATTAAATCGTACAATCTCATTTCAACAGAATATAATCACGAAAAGTATAGTAATATTATGACCCTTTAGTTTATATTTGTATTGTAACATAAAAATTTTCAAACCCCATACCCTAATTATTTTAGTAAAACATTAACTGATTGAAGGCTGTATGTTTTTTGTATCGTGGCCTACAAATCGTGTGTTAGACGAGTGCGCGCAGTGTTGCCAGTTTTCTAACCGCTCGTTTTGTTTTTATGCAATAATAAATCCTACACACGTACTAAAATTATGTTTGCGTGTGCAGTATTTGTAATAAAATTGATTCTACTTACTACATAAATAGGAGAATTGTGAGTGGTCGTATTCTAATTTCGGTTATATAATTTTTTGTTCATCTCTGGTTCGGATTGCAACCCTACCGGTGAACGACCTCCCCTCGACCTCTTGCGCGGGAGCACCAAGTGTGTGAGCACGTAATTTCGATGTCGGCTAATATGTGCCGATAAATTACGAAGGCTTGGTTAAGGACCCCGCGGAGTGTTCGCCGTGATCAGCTGGAGCCGCTTTGCCGTCCTATACGTGTCGATGACCCGATGACGGCAAGGAGCGTTTTGTTCTAGTACACGTGAGTAGTGGTTGTCATTTCAATTCGCCGGTTTGTGCCGTTAGAACACATTTTTATCCATTCACGTTTTTCGTTATAGGGCGAACATATCAGGAATCCTCCGCGGAAGTTGACAGGAGAACACTCGCCGGCCTGCCGACCATGCGGGTTGTCTATTCCTTCCCGGTATGTTTTTTTATTACTAGCTTAGCGCAACAACTATAACTGTTGTTAATATTAAAGTATCATGTACTAATCTGGAACACTGTCCTTGTTCCAGGGGGTTTTTCCTCAGGGGTTGTTTCTTTTTAGAACATACATTTTCGTTCATTTCGTCTATCGCGGGTAGACTTAAAACTGCCTGCATCATCAGAGAGGAGGCTAATTTCCCTAGTTGGATGAAGCCTCTGTGATTCCTGACCTGTATTGGAGGACCCAGGACACCCTCTCAATGGTATTTTTATGGAAATTAGACAAAAGTATGTAAATTTCTTATTTTGGGTCTGACACCCTATTTATGTCAGTGGCGCCCTTATCCTAATTTAATTATTGTTTTAAATACAACCCTAGTAACAAAGTGATAAAAGAACAGCTCTCCAGTAGGCTCACGTCCCGCTCTCCGACCATAATTTATTAGCCGGAACCCGGTACTTTGTGATTGGTATTAAGTATACTTAAATAGCAAGTAAGTGAACACAATATATGAATTTAAAGTCTGTGTACCGTTTTATTCCACCCACTTCTGCTACACCATACACACCATCGGGTCATACATGTAACAGTGGTCGCCCAACTGTGGCGCTTTTATACTGGAAGCATTTGTCATGTCGCTTAGCTGTGACAAATAATTTTATCACTTTGGTACAATTGTTACTTGTTATTTTCTTATTGGAAATTGTTGGAAGTTTATATTACTAGAATCTTAATAGAAGTAATACTTGTAACTTATAAAATTAAAATTTCATTGCATTTTGCAACTAGAGGTCAAAAATTGAATGTTTAATTTCAATTTAAATTCAAGGTAACTATATTGTTGTATTGTAGACAAAAGTGTTAATGAATTTATTTTATTGTGACCGGCCATAGTTATGAATAACTATTGACTTGTTGGTTCTTAGTGTTTTGGACTTTGCATTTTAACAAAGTTGAACTAGTTTCTTTAAAAAAAAAGTTGTGTTATACAAATTGAAATTAATGTTTTAAATTACTTTTGGAAGTTTATAGTGTAATAATTTTTTTGTTGAAGTACCCTCAATAAAAAAAAATATCTTATAATTTTCTCTTGCCGGCTACTTGTGATAAGAATTATAGCCAACTATTGTTAATTGTTTTGAATAAGTTTGGAATTTTACTTTCATATATTAATGGAAGAATGTGTAATATAACTAAAACTTTTGAATTAAAATTAAATACTATAATACTTATTATGAGGTATCAGTTTGGAATGTTATATCCGCTGATGTAATTTTTTGTTATACATTTTATTTTAGATTGTTATTATGGTACTTATATTTATAACATGTGACTGCTAATTTTGAGAGCTAGGTTCAGAAATAATTTAATATTACTTTTGTTTGTAAACTGGAAGAGCTGTCTCGGATCTTTATTTTTAACCATGCATTCATTGACTTTTAAAAAAAAAAACTTAATTTGAGACCTTGACTTACAATGATATCTATTCTTTCTCTTTTAATCTTTCTTTTCTTTCTGGTTGTCCTATATTAAGCCCGGGGTATTTAGAGTTGAATTTGCACAGGTTTTGCAATTTTATTAAACTAGGTAACATGTTTGCAACATTCCAGTCGAGTTCAGTCCAGCGCAGTAATCCTGAGACCAGTTCTTCAGTAGCAGTTGCTCCAGTTCCAGAGTATAGTCCGTCTGTTCGAATCCTGGTACAAAGCCATATTATGGTAAGCTCTTTGAATTTGAAATTAGATGGCAGGATTTTTGTTACTTTTCTTGTAGTATATTTGAAAATTTTGTGACATTCACACAATTAATGAGGTTTTTGTAGAATATTTTGGATTTTATTGACATAGTGATGTATGTTTTAAGTAGTTGCAAATTACTTTGATTTTGAAATTTAATAGGTATTATCTTTTTCACAATTCTAAATGACTTCCAACTTCTTGGCCGAATTATTTTTGGTAAATTTATAAAATTTTCTTAAAGTAAATTTCGTTGTTGTGTTTTTGTTTAGACAACATTTAGACTTGTTGAGATAGTGTCGTTGTATCGAACTATCGCAATTAGGTGTTTTTTTTAATAATTAAACCTTTATCATGGTATTATTTTTGGCTTGTTAATATATCAGGATGTAATGAATTCGTTAAGAAATGGTAGTGGTGTGTGCTGCGTTTAAGCATTCGCAGAAACCATCTTTGATTTTGATGGGTTATTTCAAAGTTGTGCTCGCCTATGCGACCCTTTGAACCCATTAGTAAATTATTTTTTGTTCCTTTGCCATGTTTTGTGCAGGAATTAATTTATTTTGTGCGTTGTTTCTTTTTGGCTTCTCCAAATAATTGTCTTGTTGCTCCCACTTCAATGGCTTGTTGGTAGGTGTATTGCTCAGCGTCTTTGGGGGATGAGTGTTTTCTCAGCATCGTGACATCCCACGCACAGTGATTGCGGTTATTTTTACGCAATTCACTGGTAGTGAGTGCTTACATTGTTTTGGGAGATACAACATTTTCTCAGGTTCGTTTGGCATCTCACACTAAGAGCGCCCTTAACTAGAATAGAGGTCGGATGACTACCGAACACCAGGTAGGAGACAATGTTTGAAAAGTTTTTATTTTTGAATGTAGCAGGTTTATTCTAAAAGTTTCTAGCGAGTTCGCGCATCGCTTAGAATAATGTAAAGTTATCATCTCCCGTCGGTTATGGAGTAGTGAGCGTTGTAACCCAAGTTGTATCTCAAGAAGTTACATCGCGTGATTTTTTTTTACCCTTCTTCTGGTCGTTGGACGCGCAGTCCGATTTTGTTGACTTCTCGCTGCGTCGCCAACGTCTCAGCGAAGTGAATCTTTGCTCCCGGCTGTAGTCTTGCACTTAATAGTCTTGTACTTGAGCAATTGACTGCATGCCGTGGACCATTATTTTCCTGTAGCCGTTGGACGCACAGCCCAATACTATTGTAGTTACGCTGTGTTGCCAATGTCTCAGTGACGATAAAGTCGTCTGTTGTGTTTTGTGGGTGTACAGTCTTTGCTGCTATTAAGCAATAGACTGACACGTGTGGTTTTCAGGAGCCATTGCTTCTGTTTATGGTTTTGAAATTATAAACCATTTATGCAGTTTGATGCTGTTGTCGCGTCGCTGTGTCTTTATGTCCCAGTGAGTGCAGTCTTTGCTATTTGTAGAAAGCATTTGACTGGCTTGTTGTGGATTTAGGAGCCTTCGCTTCTGTTTTGGTTTTGGAATAATAAACCATTTTTTCGTGGGCATTTGACGCGCAGTTTGATGCTCTTGTTGCGATGCTGCGTCGCCAATGTCTCTTCGACGTTAATGTTGTATGTTTGTGCAGTCCTTGCTGTTAAAAAATAAGTATGTGACTGACATTTAAATGTTGTGGGTTCGGTTTTTGGTGTTGTGTGTAAGTTTCTGTTCGAATGAGGGTGTCTTTTCACAGCCGTTCGTTAAAGGATTCTTGAGTCTTCGAGCTCAGTATTTTAGTTATCCTGTGCTCATTGGACGTGCAGCCCGACGTGGATATCCGTCTCGCTGCGCCGCCAACGTCCCAGTGAAGATAGTTTCATGTGCTTTATTGTACAATATTTATTCATTATTGAATTGTTGTTTTGGTTTAGATTGTGGAGAGCTGGGGACCAGCGTTAAATTTTGCTCGCAAAATTTCCTTGGGTTGGGGGGTACTGTAACATAAAAATTTTCAAACCCCATACCCTAATTATTTTAGTAAAACATTAACTGATTGAAGGCTGTATGTTTTTTGTATCGTGGCCTACAAATCGTGTGTTAGACGAGTGCGCGCAGTGTTGCCAGTTTTCTAACCGCTCGTTTTGTTTTTATGCAATAATAAATCCTACACACGTACTAAAATTATGTTTGCGTGTGCAGTATTTGTAATAAAATTGATTCTACTTACTACATAAATAGGAGAATTGTGAGTGGTCGTATTCTAATTTCGGTTATATAATTTTTTGTTCATCTCTGGTTCGGATTGCAACCCTACCGGTGAACGACCTCCCCTCGACCTCTTGCGCGGGAGCACCAAGTGTGTGAGCACGTAATTTCGATGTCGGCTAATATGTGCCGATAAATTACGAAGGCTTGGTTAAGGACCCCGCGGAGTGTTCGCCGTGATCAGCTGGAGCCGCTTTGCCGTCCTATACGTGTCGATGACCCGATGACGGCAAGGAGCGTTTTGTTCTAGTACACGTGAGTAGTGGTTGTCATTTCAATTCGCCGGTTTGTGCCGTTAGAACACATTTTTATCCATTCACGTTTTTCGTTATAGGGCGAACATATCAGGAATCCTCC
Organism: Sphinx pinastri; assembly: GCA_947568825.1. Lineage (NCBI taxonomy): Eukaryota > Metazoa > Arthropoda > Insecta > Lepidoptera > Sphingidae > Sphinx > Sphinx pinastri. The sequence goes on along the minus strand of OX387624.1, from coordinate 13,311,768 downwards.
GCGGAAGTTGACAGGAGAACACTCGCCGGCCTGCCGACCATGCGGGTTGTCTATTCCTTCCCGGTATGTTTTTTTATTACTAGCTTAGCGCAACAACTATAACTGTTGTTAATATTAAAGTATCATGTACTAATCTGGAACACTGTCCTTGTTCCAGGGGGTTTTTCCTCAGGGGTTGTTTCTTTTTAGAACATACATTTTCGTTCATTTCGTCTATCGCGGGTAGACTTAAAACTGCCTGCATCATCAGAGAGGAGGCTAATTTCCCTAGTTGGATGAAGCCTCTGTGATTCCTGACCTGTATTGGAGGACCCAGGACACCCTCTCAATGGTATTTTTATGGAAATTAGACAAAAGTATGTAAATTTCTTATTTTGGGTCTGACACCCTATTTATGTCAGTGGCGCCCTTATCCTAATTTAATTATTGTTTTAAATACAACCCTAGTAACAAAGTGATAAAAGAACAGCTCTCCAGTAGGCTCACGTCCCGCTCTCCGACCATAATTTATTAGCCGGAACCCGGTACTTTGTGATTGGTATTAAGTATACTTAAATAGCAAGTAAGTGAACACAATATATGAATTTAAAGTCTGTGTACCGTTTTATTCCACCCACTTCTGCTACACCATACACACCATCGGGTCATACATGTAACAGTATCTTTGGAACTCCTGCTCCGATTTTTGATTCTGTCCTAATAAACTACATTATTCTTGCGTGCTATAGGCTACTTTGTGCCCAAAACTGTTTTTCACTCGGGAAGAGCCGTGGGTGGATGCTAGTTATATTATAAAATCGCAGTTGTGCATTAATATATAAAGCCTAACAATAGCAGTTCAAACTTTTAGCAATTTCGTTACATGGAGTTATTATATCGTCAGACTCTTAAACAAATTATCGCCGCCAAACAACTCTAAGTCGCCTTACACTTGTTCTTGAGAATTATTTTCCCCCTCATTCATGAACACACTAACAACATTATTCCCAAAAGAGTAGGAAAAGTTATAGATAGATAACTCATATTTTATTGAGTTATAGTATGATTCTAAAACACATACACATACAGATCACGCCTTTATCTAACGTGCAACCAGGGCACGCAATTTTCACTAAGTGTTTGTTTATTTATTTATTTATTAAGCTATTGCATAGCTTCTATCGCGGGCCTTGAGCGTGGAGACCGAATCCAGAAATTCCGTAACGAAAATAACCTGTCATTTTTTTTATCTTACTAATATGAACCTTAAATACAATGCGTAGAAGCTATAATTCTTGAAACGAGTATATTTTTATTTATTTTATTTATTAAAGTCATTAAAACCATTTCTTACTAATCTAATAAGAACCTTAAATACATTGCGTAGAAGCTATTACCCCAGCGTTGGCACGGCACGAGTACAAAAGAATCGAACGTAACATTCTTTTTTCAAAGGACAATGGCGAAATCGTATTTATAAATAAATTATGCGTTTAGAAATTCCATACATGGTAATCTCAATATAATTATTTTGTATGATTTTTCAGCATACTAACTTTAGTTGTACAAGTGTGTATAAGTTGCATAAATTATTAAAAAAACTTAATTGACTTTTTAGCAATGTGTCACGGCCATTTTTTATGAATGACATAAGATTATTTAGGCTACCAAAACATCATTTTCATCAGGTCTCTAAAAATTGCAAAAAATATATCTGACTATAAAATGTTCATTAGGAATAACAACAAAGATTTCAGCTTTCTTACCAAATTTTTTTTTACTATGTATATTCTATTCTATACATTCTTACCAGCTGCCTGTTGGCTGTATAGTTACGGTCATTGCTTATATCATTTTAGAAAAAAAGCTATTGCCGACATTTCGTTTCTGGCATGTAGTATTTTTGTAAAATGTGTGATAATATGTTTTGATTGAAAATAATGTACCTGGTCGAGCAACCGTACTGTAGGTTGCTGCGCTCATACCATGACAGTTGTCTGGTATTTGGGTTGGGCCGCCAGACAAGGCAATGTATCTGCCCCGGGAGAATTTTTAGATGAGATATTTATCAGAGAGAATTATTATGAAGAAGATGAATAAACATTAAAAAAAAAAAATGTGTTTTTTTTTTTTTCAGAACTCGTTTTTATTTAATTGTTATTTCCCAAAGTCTAGGACTTAGGGTCTGAACGTATTTTTCCCAATAGTTTCAGAGTTTATTACAAAAAAAAAAACAAAGAAACCTTTACTATTTACTATAGTAGTATAAATAAAAAATGATTTGATATATAAGCTTGTATAGCTGAGGAAGGTGCATGCCGCGCGCTAGTATGCCGTGTGGCAGATCACCCTTCTCCATGTTTAGTGAAATGTTAGGTTCGAATGTGATGAGGGAGGGTCTCGCTTGACAATAGACAGATTACCAAACATTTTATGAGTTTCATTATTCATATTATTATGTAAGAATCAATTCATAAATGTCAACTAAATCATAACCTCAAAATCTTTAAAATGAAAAATCTTTAGATTTAGACTTTTTTCACTAATAATCTTGATACATAATTGTTTAGGAATTGCTGCTGAATTGTTAAATATTTTTTTTACTTCTAAACGCTACACATTTACATCAACTAAAATCATGTATGGAGACCTGCCATTGTCCTTTTGATTTATTCTACTTTGGTTGTGATGACCATTGCATTTCTGACATTTATCAATAACAAGACTAAACGTGCGTTGCTCGCGTTTAAAAATCTACTTTATGTGGTAAGCGTAAGATCGAATTTGTGTTTAGTTAATCAAAATTTGTGATATAAAATGCTATGCAATAGCTTTACCGCGGCAGTCTCCGAGTGCCACACGTATTTTTTATATATTTATTTATTATTAGGACATCCCGTAGTTGCTACATTATAACTTAAGTCTAAGAAAAATAAAAATAATAATATACATAAATGCACAACATTTTAAGGTGACACAGCATGCATTGAAAAACAAAGTAACACCTATTAGAAAAGTATTATAATAGAAAATTTAATACTGGCTATATTTTCTGTCTATTACGTTTGCCACCGGATGGCGTTTTATTATTTATGTTACTTCCTGTATGCAACGCCTTGTCAATGCACATGTGCAAATAATTAAAGTTTATATTTAATTAGAAAACAGTGCTTATTATTTAGTTAAATGCAATAACCAAACAGGTTATGGGCCCAGAACACTGCAAATGAAATTGCAGAAGAAAAGGCAAGGAAAAGTTGCAATAGTTGTCAAGAATAATTACAACGGAAAAAGTTTTCAAAATGGACTCCATACGGCCAATGCAAATAGAAAAATTTGATGGTAACAACTTCAGGCAGTGGAAATTTCAAGTAAAATGTGCTTTAAAGGCAAAAGGAATTGATATTTCGGTTCCCAAACCCGAAACAAAAAGTGCCGAATGGTTGAAAAGTGATGGCATGGCGATGTACATATTAACGTCATCGATGTGTTTAAACCAAATAACAATTGTAGAAAACTGTGAAACTGCCAAAGAAATAATGACAAAACTTGAATCAATATATGAACAAAAGAGTGAGCTATGTAAAATGATGATTCATGAGAAGTTCTATACTTATAAAATGTCAACAACTGATAATGTAGCACAACACATCTCTAAAGTAGAAACCTTAGCAAAACAGCTAAAAGAAAGTGGTGAGAGTGTCAGTGAAATTGCAGTCATCACCAAAATACTCGGAACATTGCCGCTTAAATATAGAACACTCCGTCAAGCATGGATGTCTTTAGACCCCGGACAACAAACTCTTAATAATCTAACTGCTCGCCTGCTAGATGAAGAAGCAAGTTTAGCATCTATGGAAGAACAAGAGACAGCTCTTCTTGTCTCTAATAAGGAGTGGAAGAACCAGGCAAAGCAACATGAGCAAAAGGGATCTGGAAGTGGTATAAATCCAAATAAAACCACTAAACACAGATTTGAATGTTACAATTGTGGAAAACGAGGACATTTTTCCAGAGAATGTCGCCTCCCTAAGAAATCCAGATTTAGAAAACCTCAGCAAGAAAGTACAGACATGTTGGCATTTAATGTAGAAGACATTTCATGTAATGCTGATGAAAACACTTGGATTATGGATAGCGGTGCCTCCGCACATATGACATATAGAAAGGATTTCTTCTGTGAACTATCGGAATGCAATATGAAATCATTGACATTAGGAAATAAACAATCTGTGGAGGTATGTGGCATTGGAAAAGTGTTAATCAAGAGATATGCCAATGGACAGTGGGAGTCTAGTGAACTGCATGGAGTATTGTATGTCCCAAATCTGCGGAGAAACTTATTTTCAGAAGGTGTCATAATGAGAAAATTTTACACTATTGTCAAGAAAGATACAAGTGCTTTAATTTATAAAGACAATAAAGTGGTAATGGTTGCAAAAATTACAGAAAACAATTTATATGTATTAAAGATAAAAACAGTAGTTCCAGAGACTTGTAACTTAGTTCAAAGTGACAAAAATGACATCAAAATGTGGCATGAACGTCTGGGACATATTAACCTAAAACAAATTAAAAACATGTGCGCTAATAATGTTGTAGAAGGCTTGAAAATTAATGACAATATTCAAAAAGACTTTATATGTGAGGCTTGTGCATATGGAAAGCAGTGCAGGTTTCCATTTCATAAATCTGTACGAGGAAATCTTCAGCCGGGCGATTTAGTATATAGCGATGTCTGCGGACCAATGAGTCACGCATCAGTTCAAGGTATGAGATACTTTGTATTGTTTAAGGATGCAGCTACAAGCTACAGGCATATATATATTATTAAAAACAAAAGTGATGTGATGGAAATGTTTCAGATGTATAATTGTATAGTAAAAAATAAATTCATGCACAGCGTCAGAATATTGCACACAGACAATGGGGGAGAATATGTAAACAATACTTTTAAGGAATATCTTAAAAAGGAGGGGATTGTTCATGAGCTTACTGCTCCATATACACCAGAACAAAATGGACGTGCAGAGAGAGAGAACAGAACAATAGTGGAGAGTGCTCGTTCTATGCTGTATGCAAGAGATGTGCCATTAGAACTCTGGGCAGAAGCTGTGAACTGTGCGGTTTACATATTAAATAGGACATCCTCTAGCCAGACTCCTGACAAGACACCATTTGAATTATGGAATGGTACTAAACCTCAGCTAGGCCATGTGAAAATATTTGGCAGTGTCGGGTATGTACATATACCTAATCAATTGAGAACAAAATTGGACAAAAAAAGTGATAAAATGATACTGGTTGGGTATGACAATAATAATTACCGGATGTATGATATTATTAAGAAGATAATTAAAATATCACGAAATGTAATTTTTGATGAATATCAAGTTCCAGAAGTAAGGAAAAATATAGCACAAGTATATATTAATGATTGTGTTGAAGCCGGAACCAATAATGAAAGTGAAACTCAAGTAGAAAGTACTGTAATTGAAACGACAATGACAGATTCTGACGATAGCTTGGCAAGCTGTAACAGTGATGACCCTCCATATGAGCCGTCTCAAGAAATTGAAGACTCAGCACCTCGGAATATAACTTTGAGGCCAAGAAATAATAGACGTCTGGAGGCAAACTTTGTTGAACTGTCATTGCCTCAAACATATGCCGAGGCGTTACATGGTCCACAGAAGAATCAATGGGCTGCAGCCATTGAGGAGGAATTGTCAGCGCATGAAGAGAATAACACCTGGACTGCAGTTGCAAAATCTGACCAGAGGGTGCTTAGTACAAAATGGGTTTTTGCTATTAAGAAAAGTGAAAATAATAAGGTATGTTACAAAGCACGTTTATGTGCACGGGGGTTTAGTCAAATTAGAGACATTGACTATCAGGAAATTTACTCACCTACTATAAGGTATGACTCTATAAGGGTTATTTTATCCATGGTGGCAAAGCATGATTTAAAAGTTCAGCAATTTGATGTAAAAACTGCTTTTTTGAATGGATATCTTGATGAAGATATTTTTATAGATATACCTGAGGGTGTGCAATTAAACAAAAATGTTATATTAAAATTAAATAAATCTCTTTATGGTTTAAAACAGTCTTCCCGTTGCTGGAACAAAAGATTTACCGAATTTTTAAAGAAATATGGTTTTGTACAATCTCAGGCTGACAATTGCATTTTTATAGGAACTTTTAATGAGATTAAAGTGTTTTTAATCATTTATGTGGATGATGCTCTTGTAATATCTTCAAGTAAACAGCTCATTCAAGAAATAATGGGATATTTAAAACAAGAATTTAAAATTAAAGAATTAAATTTTAAATATTTTGTAGGTATAGAAATAGATAAAATAAATAATTGTATCTGCATTCACCAAAAAGATTATATAAATAAAATTGTTAAGAATTTTTGTATGAATAATGCAAATCCTGCTAGTACCCCAGCAGATGTAAATGTTATAATTTCAAAAAATGTAGATGAAAGCATTGTTTATTTTCCATACAGAGAGGCTATAGGTTCCTTATTATTTTTGACCTCTGTGTCGAGGCCTGACATCTCATTTGCTGTAAATGTATTAAGTAGATATGTAAACAATCCAAGTCAAGAGCATGTCAATGCTGTAAAACGTATTATTAGATACTTAATGAATTCAAAAGATCTATGTATAAAATATGGAGAAAGCAATGATCTAATTGGTTATTCAGATTCCGATTTTGCAAGCGATGTGGATACGCGTAAGTCTACAACGGGGTATATTTTTACAATGAATGGTGGCCCAATTACCTGGTCCAGTCAAAAACAAAAGACCATTGCTTTATCCACAACTGAAGCGGAATTTGTAGCTTCTTGTGAAGCTGCAAAGGAGATTTTATGGTTGCAACAACTAATGTTTGATCTAGGAGAAATTTGTAATTCTGTTACACTACATGTTGATAATCAGAGTGCAATAAAATTGATTAACAATCCTGTTTATCATAAGAGAACGAAGCATATAGATGTTAAATATAATTTTATAAGGGAAAAGGTTGAGATGGGTTTAATTAAAATTAATTATGTTCCAAGTAAATGTCAAGTAGCAGATATTATGACTAAAGCACTGCCCACTCAAACTTTTACCTCTTTAAGAGACCAGATTTTGTTTAAGTTTAATGGAGTTTAAGTGTTAAATTTTAGTGGGAGTATTAGAAAAGTATTATAATAGAAAATTTAATACTGGCTATATTTTCTGTCTATTACGTTTGCCACCGGATGGCGTTTTATTATTTATGTTACTTCCTGTATGCAACGCCTTGTCAATGCACATGTGCAAATAATTAAAGTTTATATTTAATTAGAAAACAGTGCTTATTATTTAGTTAAATGCAATAACCAAACAACACCAGTATTAATATTAGCTATATTAACATATTTTTTGCTTTTTTGTGAAATTAAAGTAATAAAAGTGTTCCATTCTATGATCAAGTTACACCGGGCACAAATGCCAACCCCGGGAAGACTGAGCAGAAAAACCAATAACACTTTGCCTGAACCGGGATTTAAACTTCCAACTTCAGAGCGGCATCGAGACAGTCTTATGATAGTATGATTTTAATACATGCAAATAGGTACCTACAAAGCTTTTATTCAAATAAAATAAAAAAAGACTATTGCCAGGCTGAGGCACGTCAGTTGAAATGTTGTAAGTTAAGTTTGACTCCACTAAATACTCAATTATATAAAATCTGTTAATAAAATAAACTTTAGTTTAAATTTGAAGTTTGATTCATGAGGCTTACTGCACACTAAACAAAGCAGACAAAAAAGCAATATTTGTTTAAATTTAATCAAATATTTACAAAGATTTAAACAATCTAAAACTGATTCATTCATTCGTGCGTATTAACCATTCGGTAATTCTCGTCTGTCGATGGGTCTCTAAATCTCGTTCGTTCTACGTTCGAACCGATCCAAAACCAACAAATATGTGGAGAATCAATCACGGCGCGGATTTAAATATGGAACGTTTATTGTGTAATGTTGGATGGGCTGCTTTTGCGCGGGATTTTAATTACATGATTCGAAATTTAAAAGTTTGCCTTCTATATTTTGTGATAAAGCCGTTGTGTTTGGTTAATCATGATCCCTGGCACTGATTTACTACTGCTCAGGGAAATTGGCGGTGACTTTAAAATTATTATTTTGTAAATTCTAAATATTTCATAGTTACATCATAAAGTATCACGCTCGAATACAATGACAATTGTTAAAAAAATTAGGTCTTGGATCACGATTCCTTTGTTTCTTCTTATTATTTTAAAGTGCACCCAATAAAGCAATGTGATTCGTTTATTACCCGCATTATAACTTTTCTAAGAGACAAGTCAATGTCCAACGACAAAGGTAGAATGAAAATCTTATCGCAACGATAAAAGAAATCTTGTAACAATTTCCCAACGAAGTCGATGAACTTGATAAAAGGCTATTGAAATGGCGCTTATCTGTAGTATTAAAAGTATAATAAGTGATTCACAAATATATTCCATTTGCTATTCATAATGGCACGTAAAAAGTATGCAAAAGAAAAAATATTTATGTTAATCGGTGTCTGAAATACTACAATATATTTAACAGGTGTTTTTCGAGGCTTGGCCCCCGTGAAAATGCAATGCAATCAGCCCTGTACTACATACTGCCCATTGCTGAGCACGGGCCTCCTCTACTACTGAGCGGGGTTAGGGCTTAGTCCACAACGCTAGCCTAGTGCGGGTTGGCAGACTTCACATACCCTCGAAAGTCTTTCCCGCTACAAAAATCCCGCCTGTTGCAAATGTGCGATGTTATCGATGTTTCCTTCGGGAGCAAATTAACGGTTATAATTGCCAAATTCTTTTCAAAAAATACTTTAAGCAACCTCTATATATTCTCACAAACATTCTTATTTTTTAGTGAAAAGTAAGATTACTTTCCATAAATATTATCCCACAAAATAAAATCCTCCAACAAAAAGCATTTGGAAGTATATACTTTTTTAATTTATTCCGTCGAGGTAACTGTACTCAAATCCACTATTCCAAGATTTAACAGCTACTAACAATAAATAATTTAATAAACGACAATCATTATGTACATAACATAAGATATATGCAATATTCTTTATTATTTATTAGTATTATACGCCTTCAGTCGTCGTAAAACGAAAGATCTTTATTCAAAGTAGTATCTAAAATGAGTTTACCGTTTTAATGGAAATTGATGCTCATCTAGAAAGGCTACTATTATCTTTTGGGAATTTTATTAAAATATATTTTTAATCCCTAATGACAAGACTGGCTGCAAAAGCTTATTATATTTTTATATTCTTTATTCTATTATCATGCAATGCTTGCTTTAAATTTTATTTGGATACACTATAAATTTTCTTTTAAAAAACGTTGCATTTTTTTGTTTAATAATATATTCAAAGGCAAGCAATCAAAAAGGTAATTTGTTTTACTAATAATCCAAGTGACTACTTAAAGATTTTAGATTAGCTTACTAAGAGATTATATAGCGGATTCTGTGTTATAGATCCAATTATACATTTATCTATACGTCTCAATTTCAATCTATTAATGCAATTTGCATTAAAATCAAGGGGTTGGATCAACACGCATCGCTAGAGTTAGAAATAATTTCATATCTCTTTCATCGATCTTTTGTCATTTGTTGAATGGGCATCTACGATTGTACTTTTGTCTTAGCATGCTTTGTTTCTTAATTTTTTTTTTTTTTTTTTTTTTTAACGCGGACCTAACGGCCAGTAGCCTGACGAGAGTCGGCTTTTCTGGCCACACCGGACTTTAGGGTGAGCGCTTTTGGCACTCGCAACCCTTTAATTTAGGTGACCATGCTGAGGGCAACCCACTAACGGGTTACGGACCTCGGCTCAGGACGGTCACTGGGAGAGGATGAGACATCAGCGATTAATGGGGAAGATTGGTTTTTAACCTAATCCTATCCGTTGCTTTCGTCGGCACGCGGGCCGGAACTGTTAGGGGGGTCGGGGGGGCGACGGGGAACGCGGCGAGGTCCTCGACGGCGAGGACGGAACTGCGGTCTTGTGGAGTGTGTGAGTTTCAAGAACTCGTTCTTACGGCGGATGGCCAGAGTGATATCGTCCTCTGGATCGGTTAAAACTGAACGCGGCCGTCTCCATTTGGCGCGGTCGAATGGAGTGTAAACGGACGCTTTGCGGATTAACGAACTAGGGTGATTTACCGCCCGATCGAAATAGCGTCTGCTGGTCGTTTGCATAAAATGCCTGATGGTCGGCATGTTGGTGTCCACGTGGAGGTTGCGATTGCGAACGTACCACGGGGCACCAAGAGCGTGTCGGAGAAATTTATTTTGCAGTACCTGCATACGCTTGAGACGAGCAGGCGGTATATGGGCGAATACGGGCGACGCGTATGTCATAATCGGCCTAATACACGTGGTAAAGATCCTAATCTTGTTGCGGATGGACATTTTACTGTTCCTATTTATGAGCCAATGTAGTTGACTCATCGCGAATGCGGCTCGCGCGCGTACCGCATTTACGTGTGGGATGAAGGTCAAACTCTGATCAAGGGTCACTCCTAAATACTTGGCTTTGGCCGTCCAGGGGATAACCTGGTTGGACATGCGGACTGAATGGTGAGGCACATGGACTTTCCTTTTCAAAGTGAACAGGATAGCCTGGCTCTTTGTGGGGTTGACGGTGATTCGCCATTTGCGAAACCACTCACCGAGCTTGTCGGCGGCGGCCTGCAAATCGCGCACCACATCGTCGGGGTCTCTACGTGAGGCGTAGATTGCGGTGTCATCCGCGAAGAGCGCCAGATGGGCGTTTTTAGGTTGCGGGATATCGCTGGTGTACAGCGAGAAAAGAAAAGGGGAAAGAGCGGAGCCTTGCGGGACTCCGGCCGTAATGGTGTGTCGGGAAGAGAGAGTTCCCTCCACGCGATATTTGAAGCCGCGATTCGACAAAAAGTCTCGTATGATGTGCACGAGCTGAGTGGGCACGTTGAGCGTGTACAGCTTGAAAAGCAAGCCGTTGTGCCACACCCTGTCGAATGCTTTTTCAATATCGAAGAAAAGAGCACCGGTAGGCATGCCGCGTTGAAATTTGTCGTAAACGTGCTCCGTGATGCGGAGCACCTGGTTTACGCAACTGTGCCTAGAACGAAAACCAAACTGCTCCGGAGGGATCAGATGGTTGTTGTGGGCGACTATTTTGAGGCGGTCGAGGACGATCCGCTCGTAAAGTTTGCCTAGCGTACTAAGCAGGCTGATTGGCCTATAAGAGGACGGCTCTGATGCGGGTTTTCCCGGCTTGTGGATACCTATCACAACTGCCTCCTTCCAGACCTCTGGGAAGAGGCAGTTTTGAAACGCGGCGTTATATATAGATGTGAGAATTTGGACTAGATGCTCCGGAAGCATCTTGATCATACGGGTAGGGATCCCGTCGCCCCCGGGGGCTTTTCGTCTTTTGAGCGCCTTGATCAGAGCGATGACTTCTTCGATCGTCACCGGTGCAAGGGGATCGGGCGGCGGCGGGTCGACGTCCGGGTCGACATTGGCGTTTTGGTTTATCGGTCGCGAAATAGAGATCGGCGGTGGCCGTACCGCGTTCCTACTTTCGACGAGTGAATTAACCGCAACAAGATCGTCGTGGTCTACTGGTATTGATGTGAGGGAACATTGAGACTCCAGGCTGTCGGCCAGCAGTTCCGCTTTCTCGTCGTCATCAAACGCCGGGCGTTGATTCGGACGATTGAGCGGAGGCATGGAGGCCACATCGTTTCTCCTGAAGGAACGACACAGCTGCCAGAAGGCCTGGTGTGTCGGCTCGATTTCGGCTAGGCGAGTTTCCCATCTCGAATCGACGACCTCTTTAATGCGACGTCTAACCTCACGTTGGAGGAAGCGCGCAAGACGTCGTCGTTCCGGGGTGGGGCTCGTCGCGCAGGCTCTGAGCGTAGCGTTACGCCTCCTCACCACCCACCGCACGTCGTCGGGAATTTGCCATTGACTGTGAACAGTCTCCGGCACCTTCTCGGAGCTTTCGCTCAAGACGTTTTGAAGGTGGTTGGTGAAGGAGCGTATCGCGCCAGTCGTTTCCTCAGGAGTCACGATGTTGGTCGGAATCGCGGAAAGATCTGTGGATGAGGTGTCCGCGAGCTTGGTGCCTAGGAGGCGCCAATTCGTTTTCACCTTCATCGGGACGTTAGGACCTGTGTCTGATGGACCGTTTTGGGGGACTAGATCTAGGATCACAGGTCTGTGGTCAGAGTCTAACTCTTGTAGCACTTGCAAGGAACGTACGCGAAGGCTTACGTTCCTTACGAGCGCTATGTCGAGTATGTCGGGTCGGTGATTGACAGTGGAACTATAGTGGGTTGGTTCAGAAGGAACCAAGATGCTCATTTCTACTATGTCAAGACAACTCTCCAGAGCGGCACCTCTTCCATTGGTCGAGTTGCAGCCCCAGAGAGTATTCTTGGCATTGAGGTCTCCCGCCAGGATGACGGAATCCCCCATTTCAAGTAGCGTGGTTAGCTCATTGGAGTGAAGCTCCTTTGAGGGCGAGAGGTAGGCCGATATGATGGTGATCGGCGGATGTCCTGTCATAGCTAGCCTGCAAACTGATGCCTCAATGTTCCTCAAGGTTACAGGTGGGTCTAAGGGTATGCAATGCAGGGACCTTTTGAAATAGATGAGAGTGCCTCCTAAAGGGCCACTGGTACGATCGTTACGTACCAGATTGAAGTTGGGGATGTTGGGATTGCGGTGAGCTGGTTTGAGAAACGTTTCCTGGATGAGGAAAACGTCTAATTTATTTTCGCGGACAAAATCAGAGAGTTCGGCTCGTTGGCCGTTAATTCCGTTAATGTTGAAAAACCCCACTCTGAGGGAGCGAGGTTTGGTCCGCTTAGAGGGATTTGCTAGTGCTTGCGCCATTTATGATGACGGAAAAAGTGCACCTACGGTGATCTGATACATCCTCGTCTGGATGTGGACAATTTCCGAGACGAGATTACTATCGGGGCGCCCTAGGGCGGAAACTTGGGCCACGCGGTCAGCCATTTGGGCTTGGAGATCCATCAACTCCGGCGAGTTCAGAAGGAACTCGACTTTTGCGCCGTGCGCAGAAGATGATGTAGGGCGTGAGGTCGCCGCCACCTGGGGTGAGGGTTTCGGCTTGGCTGCCTTGGAAGAGGGAGCCGTGGTAACCGAAGGGATGGGGGCAGGAGTGGGTTGGGTTGTGGTAGTAGTGGGTGAGGCCGGGGTGACGGGAGTGACTCCGTCGCGGGCCTGGAGGCGTGGGTCGGCGCGTGCCGTGGTTGGGAACCACGGGTTACGCACTGGCGCAGGTGCCAGTTTGAAAGTGGCCTGAGGGGCCGGAGCCTTTGGAGCTTTAGGAGCTCGGAAGGTCTTCTTTGGGGCCCGAGGGCATCCGCGGTAATTCGCGGGATGGCCGGATTGGCGACAATTGGTGCACGAAGGCGGCTCCGTGCACTGGGACCTATCCTTAGGGCGCGGGCACGCAGATGTGCCGTGCTCGCCGAGGCACTTGACGCACCTGGCGGGAAGGCGGCAACCGCGAGAGCTATGGCCGTATTTCTGGCAGTTGTGACACTGCCCTATTTGGCCTTTTTTGTGAGGGGTTTCGACGGTGAAGCCGCCTAGCCCCGAGATGTCTCTAATTTCGTAGAGACGTTTGACATCCGCGGGGGTTTCGAGTATGGCTAGAACCATCTCATATTCAGCGCCTGGCTGAGAAGCGCGGGACTGGCGGTGCATACGGTGCACCTCTAAGGCTGAAATGCCTTTGGCCTGAAGGCCCTCTTTGACCTCTTGGGTCGACATTACGGTGGGGATACCGCGGATGACGTAGCGGAAGCGACGCTCATCCGGGAGGGCGAAAGTATAATAATAATAGTTCCTCGAATCGAGGAACTTGGTGAGGGCCCTATGGTCGGAGATCGATCCGGGCTGAAGAGATAGGAGCTGCTGGCTCCCGTTCCACGAGTTCGTGGGGATAGAAATGTGCTGGTTTTCCAGCTCTTTGAATAAGACCGGCATGGTCTTGCCGGGGGGGAGTTGCATATTTACCCGCGGTGGTTTTTTAGGCCCCTTGGGTTGCGACTGGGATTGGGATTGGGATGGTGGCGACGAACCCGCGGGATTCGCGGGACTCGAAACACTCGAGTCGGTGGGCGCTGAAGGCGCGGGGACAGGGACGACATTGTCCGGGACTTGGGATACGGCCTTTTTCTTCTTCCTCCCGCGCTTCACAGTCGTGAAGCCTACGTCATCGGGTTCCGATGCCGAGGCTTCCGCTTGCGAATCGTCGGAGGAAGGAGAAACAGGACGTTTGAGAGATCCTGCAGTGGTCGTCTCCATGTCGACGACGGACTCTCCGGACTCAACGGAGCCCTCCGAGGTTTCGGTCGCTTCAGAGGCGATCGTGGCCCCGGACGGCTCCGCGGAGTTCGACAATAATACCAGCTCCTTGGCCAAGGAGATCATGTACTTTCGGAACTCTTGGTCCGATTGTATCATGCCCCTTATCATCGCCATCATCTCTGGTGGCGAGACGCCGACCACACTGTAGTCGGGGTCAGCCATGTCAGAGTCTGACGCCAAGCCTACTGACTTCATATTTTTGGGGGGGCCGCGTGTGTGTTCACGACCCGACCGGGTGCGTTCCGCCTGGGAAAGAACACACAAGAAACCAGGCGGAGTAACGTGCGCACTTACGTTCGATCGCGGATCGCGGAACGCGGTGATAGAACGCGATTGACTAAGTCCCCGGGTGGGTGTGCCCGGGGGTGAGTTCAGTGCGTGGCCCTCCTCGCCGGGTATAGGCGAGGGGGGATGTACTTAAAATTAGGTGTGCCCTAAGCTTGTATACCCTTTGCCAATCTTAATGTGCAAAGGGTCCCTAACTGTCCGTGTACCGTAAGCGGTATTGGTCCGGGGACCGCACGCTCAACCGATACACGGGATGGATTTAGGGATGGGTAAGGTTGGGAAGGCGATATGCGGCGGAAACTGTGGTGTGTCTCCACAGCTTCCTATCCCGCACCCGTCCGGCTTTGCTTTAGCCCTGAAGGGGCGCAGCGCGTGGCCGGGTCACCGCTAGCTCGGCTTGTTAGCACCGTTAGGTTTACCACCGAGCTAGCCCTGAAGGGGCTAAATAAATCTTTGACGATGAGTTTGGGCGAAACCCTGTCCTAAAAAGGACGCGGTTAAGCCCGAGTAGGCTTTCAGGTAACAACAGGGCAGTAGCCCTATTGTTCCCTGTCGGCCTTGGCGTGCAGCGAGGTCGCTGCGAACCGTCCGAGCAGGTACTCGGAGGGAGCGTGTCGGAGCTTGCGCTACGACAACAACACGTCCGTCCGAGACGACTGCTCAGAGCGGAATGGGGAGTGTTTCTTAAATGACCAGTGATTCAAATATATTGTATTCTTCGAGCTGTATCTGTTCTCAAAGATTCTATAATGAAGAGTCCATCTACCAATTACAAGTCCTAATAAAGAAACTGCAATTTGTGAGGGATATTTAAAAGAGTTTCTTATATTCATTTTCAAATGGCGGCAGACGATACTCATGATACATTGAATTTCCAAGAGTCACACGCATAATCTTAATCTCACACTTATATATAGAGTTTGTATCATAATTATACTCATGATATCTAAATCAGAAACCAATATTTTCTCATAATATACAATAACATTCCGAGCCACAACCATTCGTTCCCATGGTGTATTTATCTTTGTTCTGTGGTCCATTCCGTATAGGTCGATCAGAAGCTGAGGCGTACAACACACTCACAAGCTGTGCGTGTGTAGATTCAAATGAACATAACACACCTTTAGAATGAAAACGACTCAATTCAATAAAATAGAAAATTTTGAGTTATCGTTATAAAACGAATTAAATGTGGTCCCTTTTTTTTAAAAATAAAAAAAAACAAGCTTTTATTTAAAAAGAAAAAAAATATTATAAATTGAATCAAACTTTGTTTAATACTATGTAGAGACAAAAACTAGTCGCGAGATTTACTTTTGTCAAGATCAAGTTACATAATTATTGTATCATCTACACAAGTAAATCTCGCGACCAGCTTTTATCTCTACATAATGATAAACAAAGTTTGATTCAATTTAAAGTTTTTTTTTCTTTTAGGAGCATTTAAATAAAGGCTTGTTTTTAATAAAATAAAAATACTTTTTAATTATTTTTTACTTTTTAGAGTTATGCTCAGCAAGCCCTTTCATTTGATACCCATATTATAGGAGTGCGTAAAAACTAACGTAACTAGTGCGCTATTTGGGGTCGTCCGACATATTGGATTTAGAGAGGTCATTTTATTTTTTGTATTTTTCTCAGCAAACGCATTTGATACCCATATTATGGACGTGCACAAAAAATAACTAGTTCATCATCTTGGGCCGTCCGCCATGTTGGATTCAGAATGACGTCACTTAGCTAACAATGCATTGTCACCCAAACTGAACGTGTGTGCAAAATTTCAACACAGTCGGTTGAGGGTAACTGTTTCAAAATTGACTTGCAAGATTCCACCCGAAAAAAACATGTATACATTGCAAGTTAAATAAAAGCTTGTAAAAAGGGACCCATATGACAGTTTTGTCCTGTTCCCGCTTGAATATGGCTGTGTTTGAACTATTGTTCTATTGAGAACTACATTTTAAGTAATTTTATGACGATAACTCAATTTTCGTTTTTATTTTTTTATTGTGTCGTTTTCGTTCTAAAGGTGCGATAAGTACAGCGCCGTGATGACTCATCAAATTTAAAAAAAAAATGTAGCTTGATGTTTTGTTGACAACAGTTCCATTGTAATAATATGAAACATTTTGTTAACATACTGTGTAAAATTTTATTATTTTGAGTATTGTGAACGTGCCAGCTTTGGATAATAGACCCATAGCCTGCATATCGCCTGCTGCGCCATAGCTGTCATATTAGTTGGCTGGCTACTGGCTATTATGTAATTCTAAGGCGCCCATTACACGCTCACACAACCGGTATTCAATTCCATTACTCATGATTGACGAGTGAATAATGGTGACTGATGAAAACAAATTGGCATTACACAATCACTCAAAATCACCTTCAGTCATACTCAAGATTTCACGGAGAACACACGTTTTCAGTCGTCTTAATATGAATAGTTATAAAATAAATTAGAATTTTGAGCAAACGTGTAATAAGAAAGCGTTGGGTAAAATATGCGCTGTAAAAAAGAAAGTTTTATAGTCATACTTTTGTATTACCCAGCTTTTTATAGCGGTTACGCCCGCGTGAAAAAAATTTCCGGGATAAAAGTTCCGCTATATATTTTCCCGGGATAAAGTAGCCTATGTGTTATTCTATACTATAATCTATCTCTGTGCCAAACATCCGATCTGGATGTTCAGCCATTCTGGTGTGATTGAGTAAAAAACAAGTTTTCGCATTTATAATATTAGCATATATTAATTTAGCCTGATATACGAGATACAAAAGAATATAAGGACTATGACAACTATTTTCTTTATTATCTTACTAACTATTAAAGATTCGTGGTATATACCACAACTCAGGGATTGTTTTAAAACTTAAAATAAAGTCTTTCTCCGACTGTAGCATAATGTTAGTTCGGAGAAGGTGATAGGCCGCACGGGTGCGCGGGCGCCTCTCCGATGCAATACAATATGTCCGACTCCACCGCTGTCCGCGCGCTGACTGACGTTTGCCGGACGAAATGCCATTAGACGATCGCGCAAAAGTCATGAGTGATGGTTGCGTGTCGCGCAGATCAAAAAATCCAGATACATATTCGTCAATCACCGCAATTCAACCATCAATCACCACATTAGACGATAGGTTATTCGTCACTCACAGACGTGACTGTGGTAAAACTGACAGCAAAACGTACTGTCTAATGGGCGCCTAATGTATAGTAGTCGTATCAAACAGGCCGGCGTTGTGTCGACAAGCGAGGTGTAATCTCTCGTCAGTCGACAGTCTAACTGGACCCTACTCCACTTATCATCACAGGCGCAATGGTGTCACTATGCTGTGGCCTGTTCCCGTATAAAAATGGTAGCTAAAAAGAAAGGAACAGTGACAAAGCTGATGATAGCAAATAGCAAGAATTTATTATTATGAAAATTTTTCGAGTTGCGAAAAATTATTTCTTTCCTTTATTCTAGCTCCGAGTTTAATGCATAATTACAACAAAAATAACTAGATATAAACATAATTTTGTTTATTCCTAAACCAACTATGTAGTTATATCATGGTTCATAAATAAACCTAAATTATTTTATTATTCAAAAACGGGTTTATTACCATTTTAAGAAGTCATAAATAATGTTAATTATGGATATAAATGGAATTCAACATTTTATCAAATAATCGTGGGAAATTATTTATACACAGATCTAAAAATGTTTAATTAAAACAGAACATACGGATGTTTTAACTCAGTAACTAACAGTAATCATGCAGTACCTACTTCGAATTTAAAGGCATTTGGCCTATTTTCTGCATGCCATGTTGGATGCAACTAGAGAACTCGCGAAAAGACACCTAAGGAGGTCGCCCAAGGTGACATTTTGCAGCTTTAGATGCAGAAGACTTACTTTGGATTGTAAGTATTAATGCACTGCGGTCGTCGTCCTACACATTATATTAAGTTTCACAGTGAAAAATAGCTTGCTACAATGATTTTCAAACTGAAACACAATGCATGAATTGGCTTACCAACGGACATAGAAGTGCTGCCACTTACAAGAAGGACTGTCGCATAAGAGAGATATCTATCACCCATATCGAGTGGAGACCGTAAGTCCACTTGCAAGGTGGACAGACGACTTGATAAAGATCGCAGGAACACGCTGGATGCAGGCCGCTTTTGAGAGGTCCATCTGGAAATATTTGGGAGAGGCCTATGTTCAGCAGTGGACATCATATGGCTGATGATGATCACCCACATCGTACTTCAGGTAAATCTTATAAAGTTTTTTGTTTTTTTTATGGCATTGAATGACGAGACGATCATGCCGTGTGATAGAGTGCGGAATACTATGGTGATGGATATATGTGGAGTGACAGAGGTTGTAGTGACCAAAATTGACAAGGGTATGCTAAGGTGGTTTGGGCATTTGGAAGGGATGGATGATAGGAGAATAAGAAAGAGGATATATAAGGCGAGTGTGGATGGAAGAGCCGGCAGGGGTCGACCGCACCGAACCTTCGAATGTCAGATATCTGAAATTTTTAGTAAAGGTCAGGTTAAAAGTACCCTGAACCGGCGGAGTTTCATGAAAAGATTGATGAAGGCAGAGGAAGCGAAAGTAGTGTGCCAAAATCGAGCAAAGTGGCAATCCATAGGTTCTGCCTACCCCTATGGGGCAGAGGCGTGATAGTATGCATGTAGGTATTATTTCAGACTATTATTTAATAAGTATCGCGCTATTAGTACCTGACCAATTTTCACAATATCTGCGCTGAGAGCCATTTAGTTCTTATCTTGAAATACAATTTCTACAGATAATAATATGTTTAAGTGTTACTTTTTTTACCTTACTGATTTGATAATGAATAATAAGCATGATAATATTCATAATTATAAACACCAATGATAAGCATGTTTGGGAGTGAGTGAAATAAGCAAACTAACCTTTATTAATAACAACATTAGATTTTTTATTAATACAATCGCTTTTCACATAATTATATCAATATTACATCACAGGGTTGCTACGTACAATTTTCACTATAGGATAATTGACTTTTTTTATTAAATTTATCAAAAAGCATCTCATCTAAAATCTAATGGAAAAAGAATTTTCAAAATTGGCGCAATAATAAGTAAGTTACGAAGCTTTGAAATTTGGCAGAAGGGGTAGTTATCAAATAACAGTAATATCAGACTGTGACGTCACCGAGAGTCACCGGCCATAACGCTGCGTACTTGCGAAAGAGATAGCGCGATATCCCCACCACGCCCCCACTTTTGCTCACAACAATATTTCAAATATGAATAACTGCTTTATTTTTCAACCAATTTTGATACTGATTTCACAGAACAATTTCTTTTTCGTATTATTTTCTTTTATATATAAAGTAATGTACAAAATAGAACATAGGAAACTATGCTATTTATAATATCAATAGTCCCAACTAGGATTTCCATTATTAACAACAAACTCATAAATAAAACACCCCAGGGTTAACCCTTTACCCTAGATGGCAAAAACAAAATCCACTAAACATACAATTCCGAACAATTCCTGCTTTATGACGTCGACACGACGAGTATCCAGTGATGATAGTATTCACATATTTTGTCCCCCAGGTACAGTCAATTTCCTTAAACACACACTACGGCTTGAACAATGTATCAACATAATTATGCACGATTTGTTGACTTTCGCTTGAAGGGAAACTAAAGGGTACGTTTCTACACTACCTTCGTACAATAGGAGGGGAATGGGACGGTATAGGGATAAGATTAAAGGGGATTTATTTTATAATCCAACAGTTATTAAAATATTGTTTTATTTTAATGTCAATTGAATTATACAATGTTATGTCGAGGAAATATGTATGTACAGTCAGCCACCTAATTAGTTGAACAAATTCAAACCTCAAATCAAAGATACACGTTATAATTAATTGAAATATTTTTTTTCTTTGTGTAAAGTAAACCTTTCAATTTATTTTTGTGAAGAAAATGAATATTTGTAAAAAAACAAAAGTGTATAGGCGATTTAAAGTTGTGATCACGTTCAGCTACGTATGTGGCTGACTGTACATGAAATTTAAATTTTTGATCCACATTCCTCGTTAAAAATATTATATAACTACTAATGTATGACACATTCGGCATATAATTTTGACCTATTTAAAACATGAGAACGATGACAGGTAATATGAGGTAGGTAGGTAATGCAACCCTTTCTTTGTAACGCAAGGACGAGGGAGCGAGGTGTGATATTGCACCAAGAGTCTAGACTGAGGTCTTCAGTCAAAAAGTATTCTAATATATTATTCCGTTACTCAGTCTGAGGAACGGAATTATATATTAGTTGCTTTCACTTACCACTGTTTTAGTCGGCTAAAAATCTTTTGGTAATATTAAATTTTATTCACAAATATGATAAGGTCTAGTTTCATAGTTTAAGCACCACATTAGAGAACTATGATGTTGCGTTAAAATAATAACTATACTTTGAAATAAAGAAACAGTGACTTGGGAGTTAATTACTGAGAAAAATAAATACAAATATTTAAAGAGTTTACACTGAAGCTGTTTTAATACTTTAAAGATTTTACACTGAAGCTGTTTTAATACTTTAAAGATTTTACACTGAAGCTGTTTTAATACTTTAAAGATTTTACACTGAAGCTGTTTTAATACTTTAAAGATTTTACACTGAAGCTGTTTTAATACTTTAAAGATTTTACACTGAAGCTGTTTTAATACTGTTACTGACTCCATCCCTGCAAGAGAAATGTGTACTCCAATGAGAGGATCCCAGGATATCGTACTAAGAGCTCTTTTATATTGGAATTCCTTGAATAGAAATCGATGATTTGTATACCGATTCAATTAAAGTGAGTATGCTTGCATATTATCTTGCACTGAGTGAACTAATTTTAAAATAAGTAGTGGATTCCGCCCACGAGCCAGTCTGGACTAAGGTACGAAGTACTGGTATCTACGTGTTAATGATAATGGAATTATTTTAAGTGAATAATTCTAGCGCTTGATAGAGAGAATTTCATTTAACTCATCTAAATAAATTACCTTTTTCGGAAACACATTTTAAAAATAAAATATTCTTTGTTTTCGGTTAGTTTTTACAATGGTCGCCCGTCCGATGCGCTATCAGCTCCTAAGCTATAGAGTAATTCAAAGTTAAAATATTAATAGTTATATAGAGTTCCCTTTATAAAATTATGGCCAAAGGAACCAAAAAGTATAATATACAAGGCACTGCAGCCTACAAATGAAAGCTTCTACTATTACCAAAATATATAGATATGTCAGTATATCGAACAAAACAATGGAATACCAACAAAGTGCGAAACAAGCCGCTGCTATTGAAACCCACAATATTTCTTACAAATAAAATAGCGCAACAAGTTGATACAGAATTGCTGTGTACAAAGGTTTCATTGCCCTGGGGTTTACAGCAAAACACTAAACTTGAGTGCATTTTTCTTTGTACCCTAGTGGGTTTGGCACCAAATTAAACTGGCATTCAAATAGATTGGACTTAAGCCTAACTGTCTCTTAGTAATAGAGGAGGCAGCTCAGCAGTGGGCACTATAGGGTTGGTATATTAAAATACAGGATGTGAAAAAATTGCAAGGTTTTTAGTACTTACCGCAGAAGAATTACGTAATGGCGTATAAAATGAAGTAGCAGTTGGAACGCTAATCAAAGTGGAAGAGTCGAGTTACTTGCTTTTAAAGAAACACAATACATAGTACTTACATCCAATGCAACTGATGTAAAACGTTCGGCAAAAGTACAGAGACACAGGATTACTATATAACTGCTGTGGAGTGTTGAAACTCTGTACAGAATCACAGAAACCCTGACCATTCGACACTGTTCGTAATATAATAAGTAATTTTCAATTGAACACTACTTCTAAGAATAATAATAGGTATTTTGTATACGAGAGTCCGTTTGGATAAGTTTTCCAAATTCTTATGTTTCTGTCTAGAAACAAAGGTTTAGCATTGTTATAAATTGCGCGATGTAGTTAGTATACTGACCGACTGCCTCGGTGGCTTAGTTCTATTAACTTTTACGGTACGACTGCAGTGCTAAGGGGTTGATCCCCAGGTAGAACAAAGTGATATTGGGTTTTTCTACTCAATATCAGTCTGGAGTCTAAATTTTGTGTCCGATATGGCGATAGGACCGCCCCCTATTGATGTGTCATGGGACGGAATGCGCACTGCGAAAAGTGAGTGCACTGGTTGTGCCTCTGCCTACCCCTTCTGGCTAAAAGGCGCGAGTAAGTGAGTGTGTGTGTGTATGTGTGTGTAGTTAGTATAATTACTAAGCGTTATGACAGTAGTAGTGCACACAATATACGTAATAGTGACGTTACCACTATTTACTGGTAGACACAGCTCTAGCAAATGAGCTGTTTGTCTCGTCCCTCAGTTGTGTACAGTCAGCAGCATAAATATCTGTACAAAATCAAAATTTCAAATCGCCTATATACGCGTTAAGTTAAACTGAAATCTTTTTTCTTTGTTTGAAGTAAAATAAATCTCTTTTATTTTATTTTGGTGAAGAGAAAAAAGATTAGTAAGAACACAAAAGTATGTAGGCGATTTGAAATTTTGAATTTGTTCAGCTACTTATGCTGGTGACTGTACAATTAAGCAGTGGTAGTTTTTACGCTTTAAAGAAGATGCTATCCAATAGTCAATATTAAAACTAAAGGCCAAGTGTTAAGCCTTGTTGGGTTTTACTTCCAATACATCTATTATTAAAGGGAATAAGGTTTTTTTTTTTTATTGCACTGAATGACGAGACGAGCATGCCGTTCGCCTGATAGTAAGCGATACGACCACCCATAAACAGTAGCAACACCATCCAGCATCTTGACTTACAAAGTGCTGTGTGGCATTCCACTGCGCTTGTCATCCTGAGACATAAGATGTTAAGTCTCAATATGTCTAGTAGTTATACTGGCTACAATGTCCTTCAAACAGAAACACAACAGTGCATGCACACTGTTGCTTGGCGGTAGAAATAGACATTGCGGTGGTACCCACCCAGACGGCCTCTTACATAATGAGAGACCTATCACCAGGTTGACAATCAATTATAATTCATTGTCGTAATAGATAACCAAACTGAATAAACTGTTGCCATTTGAAAAGCTTGGCCGGCTACTGCACATCTAGGGACTCTACATTTTAGCTGGAATCAAATGTCATGCTACGTACGTACTGATTCGTTATTTTCTCGTTTGAGCGTAACGATTGTACAGCTTTCGTGCTACCCAAACTTAACAGAGTATATTGTAAACATTTGAAAGTACTATAACATGTTATGTCTGCAAAATAAAAGCTAGTTTGGCATGGTAAATAATTCTGAATTTTACAAAACCGTGAAAAAGAATAAGATAAAAATCTGAACTTCGGTAAACCTTTTATCGCTCGCCCTTCCCTGTCATCGCGACCTCGTCCAAATACAATGTCAAGAATACACGCAAAATTAAATCAACTATTAATGGATGTTACGCAAGATTTTTTATACCCGAAATATCTTTTCGATATTTTAGCTAGCGGCGTGTCAAAACAAAAGCTCCGCACAGACTGACGGACGTGTAAACATTTCCTGAGGCAATTTTTAAAACGTAATAAATATTTGAATTTGGAATGCATTATCAAATTTTTTATTAGGAGTTTTGGCGGGAACTTGGAAGTGTCATGAGGTGCTCTTGTTTTAATTCATTATTTTGGTGATATTAAGTGTTATATTGCATAATTATGGTGGTATATTATCCAATATAGTTCTATTAAAGAGCTCAAATAAAGTGAATTAAAATAATTGTGCTAATCAAGTGTTTTTTTGTTGCCGCCAAAACTCCTCGATAAAGTCTTGGTAAGGTAGCCACTGCTTTACTTCAACATACTACAGATAATAAAATAGACAAACCAAACTTGACATTGGCAAAATGTGAACACAAATGCCATTTAAAAAAAAAAAAATAATTACACTATTAAAACTATCTTGACACATCACAACTCTTACCATCTTACTTACTAAAATTATGAATGCGAACGTTTGTGCAAATGTTTAAAAGTAAACTCAGAAACACTTGAATGGGTCTGGATGAAATTACCATAATTTTTATTCTGATAACTGTACTGTATTAGTCTACATTAGTTTACTATATTGTAATTATGAGGGTAGGGTGTTTCTTTTAATAAATCAGTTAGCAACCGACCGCTGTGTTTAACTCACGTACACCACATTGGCGACGAGTTGTGATTTATTCGGACTAACCACGAGTGTAACTTATAAAAGTGTAATATGCCTATAGGTAAAATTGAACCATTCGACTTGTTCTCGGGACAATGGACATCATATGTTCGCCGTGTAGAACAATATATATTGTTGAACGGGATTAAAGAAGAATTAAAAGTGGCCACGTTGGTTACGTTAGTGGGCGAACGTACTTATAACCTCATGTGCGATTTATGTTCACCGGCCGTTCCGGAAGACAAGAAATTTACCGAACTAGTGGAGGTGGTGAAGAAGCATGTCGAACCGCAACGGTCAGATATAGCGGAAAGACAAGTATTTCGCGAACGCAAACAGAAAACGACTGAAACACTGACGGAATTTCTTCAACAACTTAAGCATTTGGCTACTACGTGCAATTTTGGAGCCAACCTAGAAGAAAACCTCCGTGACCAATTCGTTATAGGAATAGCGAGCGTGGAGATTAAGTCGCGGGTTCTAGGGGAGCGTGGATTAACGTATAAAAGAGCGGTGGAGCTAGCTTTGGGACTCGAGGCGGCAGAAAAACACGTCGAACAAGTGAGCGGGCGCTGCAGTTGGGGCGGTGCAGAAGCGTCGGCGAAATTTGGCAGCGGGAGTAGCGTGAGCGGCACGGGCGGCGGAGGCGCGGGTGGCGGCGCGGGCGCAGGCGCGGCGGGCGAAGGCCTGCATGCCGTGCGCGGCGGAGCGCCGGCCACAGGGCTTCGCGACAGCAGGGGCAACGGGTGTTGGCGATGCGGGAAACCGCATCACCCAGATAAGTGTCGTTTTAGAAACTATACGTGTGATAAATGTCAAACTAAAGGACATCTCAAAATTATGTGTAAAGTGCCGGAAACTAAAAATAAGAACAAAAGACATAATTTTATTATAGATAATGAGTCGGACGAAGACATGTATAACATAAGAGCATTTTCGATAAGAGATAAGCCTTTCTTTCTGGAGGTTAAAATTGGCAGTAAAGTATTAAATTGTGAGTTAGATACGGGTAGTAAGATATCAGCGATTAGTGAGGATTGTTATAAAGCTATGTTTTCCGAATATAAAATTTACCTCGACGAAATAAAACTATGTTCGTATTCAGGCGCTCGGATCGAACCGATTGGCTATATTCTAGTAAATGCTACTATTGAGTACGTTACTCGAGATAATTTAAAAATTTATGTAATAAAAAACGGCGGTAGGCCGTTAATAGGTAGATGTTGGATTCGGAGTTTTAATATAAATCAATTATGTGTAAATAATATGGTACTGGATAGCAGCGAATATCGCCAGCGAATTATTAACGAGTTAAAAAAAGATTTTCCATCTGTGTTTCGGGATCAATTAGGCACTTGTAAGAAGGAGATTCGTTTGCAGCTCGCAGACACAGAACCGGTTTTCGTTCGGGCGCGCAGTGTTCCTTTGGCACTGCGAGCGGCGGTGGAGAAAGAAATTATTCGGTTGGAACGGGAAGGGTCTATTTATCCAGTAGAACATTCCGAGTATGGAACCCCTATAGTGCCAGTGGTCAAGCCATCAGGAGAGATTCGCATTTGTGGCGATTACAAGACCACTATTAATCCAAAATTAAAAATGGACCACTATCCGTTACCGCGTATAGACGAGTTATTTTCTGCCTTAAGTGGAGGGCAAGAATTCTCGAAAATTGATCTGACTACAGCTTACATGCAGGTACCTCTCCACCCAGACTCGCAGGCTTGTACTACAATTTCCACACATGTAGGCACGTTTGCATTTCGACGCACGCCTTACGGGTTAAGTTGTGTTCCAGAGAAATTTCAAAAAATAATGGAGGAAACACTGCGTGGCCTACCTAGTACCGTTGTTTTCTTAGATGACATTTGTGTAACCGGGAAGGACCGGGAAACACATATAGCAAATTTGCGAGCTGTAATCGGACGGCTATCGGAAATGGGGTTAACAGTAAAAATTAATAAATGTAAATTTCTACAAGAAAGTGTGTCCTATCTCGGCTTTATTATAGATAGAAATGGGTTGCACCCAGATATGACTAAAGTCGAGGCTATTGTGAAAGCGCCCCGGCCAAATAATATAACACAGCTGAAGGCTTTTTTAGGTTTAATAAATTATTACGGAAAATTTGTTCCAAATCTTAGTTCTGTGCTCCATCCCCTATATAAATTATTAAAAATGAATACTGAGTGGCATTGGACTATCGATTGTGAAAATGCGTTTCTTAAGATAAAAAACATATTAGCAAGCGACAAAGTATTGTATTATTATGATCCGTCATTGCCTTTGGTTTTATCCGTAGACAGTAGTGCGTACGGAATAGGAGCTGTATTAGCGCACCGATTTCCAGACGGGTCGGAGCGACCGGTCAGCTGTGCATCGAGGACATTGACCGTAACGGAAAAAAATTATAGCCAGCTAGATAAAGAGGCACTCGCAATTTTCTATGGTATACAAAAACATCATCAATTTCTTTTCGGTCGAAAATTTACATTAAAAAGTGATCACAAGCCGCTCGTATATATTTTTGGTCCAAGAGGGGGAATTCCACAAACTGCAGCAAGCAGACTTCAACGCTGGGCCGTGAAGCTGGCGGCGTACGACTTTGATATCGAGTATGTCTGCTCGAAAAACAATGGTAACGCGGATGCGTTATCAAGGTTGCCATTAACAGCAGACATTGAGGTAGGCAGGGAAAAGGGTCCAAAAATAAATTATTTGTGTTTTGTTGATGACACTTTGCCTATTAGTTACAAAGAAATAGGAGTTGAAACAAAACGAGATAGATTGCTGAGCCGAATTTATGGCTATATAATGTTTGGTTGGCCGGACAAGTGTGATATAGAAGAAGTAAGGCCTTTTTATTTTCGTCGCAACGAATTGTATATAGAACATGGCTGTATACTATATAAGTATAGGATAGTTATTCCACAAAAATTACAAAAACAAATATTATTAGAAGTACATCAAGGGCATTTGGGAATCGTAAAAATGAAGTCAATCGCGAGAAATTATATATATTGGCCCAGTATAGACAAAGATATTGAGCTATTAGGTCAAAACTGCAATGCATGTCGTAGTGTCCGCGACGCCCCTCCCCGGAGCTCGATACATTCGTGGGAGTTCCCAGCGGGCCCGTGGCAACGACTACATGCCGATTTCGGACAATTTGCGGGTAGATATTATATAATTGTAGTCGATGCGTATAGTAAATGGGTGGAAGCAGAAGAAATACGAAATACGTCAGCATATGAAACAATAAATTTTTTTAGAAGCGTTCAAAAAATTTTATTAGGCATACTACGTCATCCCCATATAGGCCACAAGGCAATGGTGCTGCAGAAAATTCAGTTAGGTTGATTAAAAACACGTTAAAAAAGGCTAGGCAAGAAGGTAAAGATTTAGTTACAAGTTTGAACCGGTTTTTGATGCAATATCGTAATACGGAACACATGACTACGGGAGTAGCTCCATCCGTAGCGTTACTAGGGCGACGACTACGTACGAAGCTAGATGCGCTACGCCCGAGTACGAGTGATAAGGTGTGGCATGCGCAAAGCAAACAATCGGGGGCAGCAAACGGGACTGAAAGGGATTTTAGCATAGGTGATAAAGTTCTGGCACGAGATTATTCCAATAGGAGGGAAAAGTGGGTCGAAGGTTGTATTGTGAAAAAAACTGGACCAGTCTCGTATAAAGTGAATTTAGAAAACGGTGGGAATTACAGAAGACATACTGATCAATTGTTACCGGTAAAGAAGGGGAGATTTTCTTTTTGGGAACCAGGGGGAAATGAGAATACCGGAGGCAATGACGTATCAAGTGACTTAAATCTTTCGCGAAAATTAAGTTCCAATGATATTGAACACCAAAACCAAGCGGAAATACAGGCAGAAGCGTTAAAGCCCTCTCCTTCGGCGGCGATGGGACAAACAGAGAACCCGGCGATTGTAGCCGTATCAAGCTCACAGTCGCAAGCGCCGATGACACTCAGCGAGCGCGCTAAGCGTGCCCTTAGAAGGGAATACCGAAAAAAAGAAATGGATTAGGGAACTTAAAAATTAAACATATATTAAGAAAAAAAAAATGTATTTAGTATTAGGTTTAGTTTAGTATTGTTATGGCTAGATTTATTGTCTTAGTAAACAGGATATATAGGTACCTATTTTCGCTAGAGAGAATGGCTTATTAGAGTGGTTAGCGAGGTATACCGTATAATAAATATTTACATAAAAAAAAAACCTGTCTAAATATTTTTTTTGTTTTTGGTGTAATTAAGTTGAGGGAGGGAAAATAGGTTAAGATTGATTACATTCATAATTATAAATATATATTATATATAGGAGGGAGATGTGTACTGTATTAGTCTACATTAGTTTACTATATTGTAATTATGAGGGTAGGGTGTTTCTTTTAATAAATCAGTTAGCAACCGACCGCTGTGTTTAACTCACGTACACCACAATAACTTGCTCCCGTAGGAAATTATGGACTTTTTTAGATCAAAATTTTTAAATAGATTGTGTTGGCGTCATAACGATTGCGGTGTAGATCAGTACTGTGATTTGTAATCTTGTAGTGGGAAAGGTTTTTAACGCGGGCGAAGACGCGAGCAAGACCTAGTGTGACACTAATCTTTTTTTCGTTTCAATAAAAATATTTACAGAGAAGAATGTATCTTTAGCTTCAATAACTCTCCAGAGGAATGAATGATAGTCGGACCTTATTCATTTCAAATTAATTAATTCTTTGAAGCTTTAAGAATATTTTTAGGGTTCCGAACCTTAAAAGGAAAAAAGGAACCCTTATAGGATTACTTTTTTACCGTCTATGGGGCTGTCTGTCTGTCAAAACCCTTTTTCCCAGAAACGCGTAGAGATATCAAGTTGAAATTTATATCAAACACTCGGGTCTAAGGTCTCTTTCAGCAGTGAAAAAATCAAACTTGTAAGTCAACGCAATCAAAAGATGTGACCGTTTATGTCGCATATTTTGCGATTTCGCAAAGGAATCAAAATCTATAGGGTACTTCCCGTTGACCTAAAATCAGGAAATTTGGCAAGAAACAAGATCTTACAGCACATGTAAATAACAAAAAAGCGAATTTTCTATTTCAAACTTTTTAAATTCGCCTAATTTATTAATTAATTTTGTGAAACTATTGAACTTAGATACATTACCTACAAGTTTGTACGGAACCGTCAGTACGCGAGTTCAACTCGCACTTGTCTGGTTTATATTTTTAATAAACTGACGTTTCAAAAATAAATTTCGCCTATCAACATTCATTAGGCCAATATGAAGCGCCACAGTCTAAATATAAAAATTCTTTTCCACAGCAGTCAGGTATGGATAGCTTATTGTACAGTCAGCAGCATAAGTAGATGAACAAATACAAAATTTAAAATTGCCTACATACTTTTGTGTTCTTACTAATCTTATTTTTCTCTTCACAAAAATAAAATAAAAGGTATTTACTTTACTTCAAACGAAGAAAAGATATTTCAGTTTTACTTAATGCGTATATAGGCGATTTGAAATTTTGATTTTGTACAGATATTTATGCTGCTGACTGTACATAATAATACCTACTGCTAAAAAAATGGTGTGTGCTCGCCTTATGATTAATTCGCAAATTGTACTTCATTTCAGATCATAATATTCGATTATTAAATGTTTCAAGCATGTATGTGGATTTTTTTTTTTTTAGTCTTTATTTAAAGAGCTTAGTCTAACTTAAGACTATGTCGCTCTATACGACCACAAAAGTTCTTAATTTCTACGACTTAGTGCTAATTTTACTAATTTATAGAGCCTCTTTGCCTCTGCTGACAATGGACAGGCCAGGACACTATTGCACCCACCGATACCTTCCACAATATCACGGCATTGGCACCGAAGATCTTCATTACGAAGACATTCCATGATAATGTGGTATACGTCTTCTAATTTATCGCATTCAAGGCAATGCGGGGATGGTTCCCACCATTAATTATTTAGTGTTATCAGTTATATTTGTATTTCAATTTGTATTGGTGGTGGTTCGTAATTGATTTATTATATTTAGGATTTTTTGTTTATTATTATACACAGCTATGAACCACCCAAATAAAATAAACATCAAATATTAAACACTATAGATTTTTTTAGTCGGTAAGAAAGCGAGTACCTATGCTATAAGTTTAACAATAAATAAATTATTTTACTCGTGAAAATGTCATCGCATAGAATCAAGTAGTGAATAAAAACTAATAGTTACAATTTTTTTTATCACGCGACAGTTTTTTGGCATTAATCTACTGAGAACAGTGTCATAAATATAAATCTTTATATATTTACAGAAGAGATAATTTATATTAATGATAGTGAAAATGAGATAGTCGTCGCCAAATACAGCCGCTAACAACACAAAATGACACTTATTTAGAATTAAATGTACTATAAATTATAAACCCATTTTAAATTACATGAGATTATGTTCGGAATTTTCTTCATTGTCGGGTACGTATATTCCTAAACTATTTAAATTGTTCTAATGTAAACAATTTAGCGCAATTTACCATAACATATTTACAAGTTATACTTCTTTTGGCGCGCTAAGGAAAAATGATGAGAGTAAATATTTATGATGCGCGCGCACACCGTCACGAAAAACCGACACCCTGAAGTTAGCTGTAGTCAACATTTTATTTTTGAATTTTGAACGTAGAATAAGGCGAAAGATATTGAAGTTATACTTCTTTTGGCGCGTTATTTAAAAATATTTTTATCTTGTTATGCCAAAGAAGTATAACTTCTAACGCGTGTACATAAGTACACACATACTTTTTTATATATGTATTATTATAATAATAATCTTACTATTCTCATCTTATCTTACTTCTTACCTTTTTTATAAAGGCTAATGTTTATGCAGTTTTTTTTAGATGTTTCATAGAAGTTCACTGGTGATAGGTCTCCCATATGTCAGAGTCCGTCTGGGTGGGTACCACCGCAATGTCTATTTCTACCGCCAAGCAGCAGTGGTGTGCATGCGCTGTTGTGTTTCGGTTTGAAGGACATTGTAGCCAGCGTAACTACTGGACATAATAAGACTTAACATCTTATGCCTCAGGATAACGAGCGTATGCTCGTCTCGTCATTCAAAGTAATAAAAAAAATATATATCATTTGAATCTTAGATAAAAAATACAAAAATATTTACCATTAAATTATAACTCGGGAAATTATTGAACGACTGGAATCTACACGCAGAGATACTTCTTAAGCAAAATATTTTCCAATAACTAACACCCGACCGTGGTATCGCACCTAACACCCAGTTAACAACCCAAGCATATAATCAAAAAATACCATCACCATCGCACAATGAATACGAATTGATAGACACCTCATTTTTCAAAATCGGTTCAATAGGAGCGACGCTAGTGGAATATAATAATAATGTTTATTTCCAAGATCAATATTGTTACAAAATTTGTAATGAGCACAAAAAAATCTTACAAAATAGAAAAAAATTATGACAAAAGGAAGTGGCTCAGCTTAACTGCTGTCTAAGGTATAAAACTGATCCAGCGCTGATTTTCGGGCAATTTCAAATAAAATGGATACATAAACAGGGTTTTAAAATCATTACCCTTCTTTGCTTCGCCGTAATCGGGTAAAAAGGATCTTCATAATAGTATTAATGTGTTTCCGTGTAGCAAAGCATCGCACTGAGATCATCCATCCTTGAAAACACTTATTGGTATCCAGACGGCAATTTAACGACACCATGGTATGCACCTCATAATGAGCTCATAATGAACGGTGTGTAGCTTGTACTTATTGCAACTATTTGCGTATTTGTTTGCTACCTATTAATTAAATGATAATGGGTTGATTATAAGTCGTAATAAAACCTTTTTCCTAACTAACAAGGATCGAATTTTTTTAAGACCTTAACGCACGTTTACGTTTTCCATCTAGTGCCCGAAATAACTGAGCCTATTGTGACAGGACTATATTTGCCAGAAAAAAAAATTAAGTGAGATCGTATGTCGAGGCAGTAGTTCCAGTGATAAGTGCGTACAACGCAACATTTAGCTTCATAATAGTGAAGCTACACCAGTTTAGGGTAATACTACAGATCAAAATAACGCATTTAGTATCTATGCTGTTATTTTGTGTCGCGTAAAAACCAAAATCTCTCGACCTATACAAATAAACACACAATCACGTATTTATCCCGGAATCGGTTGCAGAAATGCAACCAAGGGACCCACTTTTCATTGTGTGTTCCGTCCTATGTGATAGGGGCAAGCAAGCCTATCGCCATATCAAGCTCAAATGCCAGACTCTGTATCCCATGAAGGCGGTGAATGTCAGATAGACAACCGATCATAAAAACTCACGCAAATCCTTTCTCCAACATGCTTGTAAAACTATTTTGCGCTGAAACGGGTCAAATATATCACTTAGCAGTAGGCTAGGGAAAGAGTAAGACGTTTCTTAGAAAATGTGACGTGAAACTGAAATCGGTGTTTTTGTGATGGGTATTACAAATAGTAATTTATTTCTCGAATCTATTAATATTGACAGTTTTCTTTCTGTTCTGCCTCCAATTCATTCGTTTAGTACAGACATATGCGTAACATTTGTTTAATTAACAAAATTGAATTACAGCGAGATGCTAACAGTGAGGGTGTTTCGAGGTCGCAAGCTGAGCAAACACAACTTGAACTCTTAAAACAAATTAGCATTTTAGTTTGAGTCGCAAGAACATGCCAATTTGGACTACTGCGGAAATGTGCCAAGTTTTCGTTGTGGGTTTTAGTAAAAAACATAAACATACGGCTGTGGAGAGTGAGGTAGAGACGCAAATAGTGTAAGCACATATATTTGTCCTATACCCATCCTACAACATAATAGAGTGCCATCTCTCCATATCCAGAACAAATTCTAATAGGTCAATTCATTTGTCGAATCGAAAATCAAACAATTTTTTTTTGCTATTCAAGCATTTAGAAATCGAATACTCTCGGACCACAGGCAAAGTAAGCCGCTACTTTTGATTAAACTATTGAATCATCCTGAAACATTAACATTTATTGTAGTATCAACTGGAAGGGTGATGTGTTTGTAATACATGATAATGATGATCATCATAAAAGGTACGTTTGTCTTTTTATTGATGACCACTTTAAAAATGACATTTTCAATCAATAACATTTTGTTATTACAAGAGAATTAATAATATAAGTATGTTGAATTTAGAACTATAAGCACTTATACAAATATCATCCACCAATTAATACCAACAACATAATAACAGAATTAATATTAACAATAAAAAATGGCTGTAAATGCAAGTCTCATACCCAGCAATTACACTGATGTTTTAAACCGGAAAACAGATCTTTCACACTGTCACAAATAAGAATAAAGCTAAATAGTATTTTCCGAGGTAGATTTTTGTATAAACTTTTTTATTCGCGGAATACTAGCTCAAGTTAAATAAATAAGCTTGTAAAAACAGCCCACCTAAAAAGTCTTTAGAGTTTGTAGACTTGATTTGGCAAAGAATCAAACCATTGGGAAAACCGTCAAAGTAATCGAAGAAAATCGAGAAAATCGAGCGCCATCAGAGGCAATATCTCAAAGTCGTCAGTGCAATTCATTTTGCAGAGTGCAAGTGATTTTTCTGTGACAAGGGCGGATATAACGGCTGTCGCTAATGGGCGGTGCGGAAACGGATGGCACCTCAAACGTACGGTTTTCATTTGGAAAATATTACATTCAAGTTACGTAGTGATGTCTAAGGGTCTGTGTCACAAGTTTCAAGTTAAATTTATATGACAGTTATCGTATTAAACAGCTTATGGAAATAGTACTAATTTTATTACCATTTATTTAGGAGTATAGATTAGAGTGTGACTTTTGTATTTGGCCGGCTTATACATTTATAAAGCGGCGATAGCCTAGTTGGGAGTGGAACGGACTGCCGAGACGAATGTCCGCCGGTTCAAAACCCAAAGGCACGCACCAGTGAGTTTTAAGTTATGTGTGTATTCTATGGGAAATATCGCTCACTTTAACATTGAAGGAAACACATCGTGAGTAAACCTGCACCCCTGAGAAATTCTCTATAAGAATTTCGAAGGTATGTGAAGTCTGCCAACCCGCACTAGGCCTGGACTAAGGCCTAGCCCCTCTCTGTAGTAGAGGAGGCCCGTGCTCAGCAGTGGGCAGTATATAATACAGGGCTGGTATCGTGGTAGATATATTTATGTGACGAGTAGCATTTATCAGCAAGCTGTGAAATCGGCCTTAATGTTTATTATAAGTGAACGCATACCTAAAACGCAGATTGAAATGTCGCTTACAGATACCAAGTTCTAGATTAACATAATATTATTATTGAAACTATTATTTACCCTGGAAGAGTACTCACTAGGACATTTATTGGAGGAAACATTTTTTACTGCCAAAGCCGCGAACAAAATCACGTCCAATCTTTGATCCTTATTTCGAAAAATATGCATCATACTTGATTTGTGTTTGTTTTCGGACAG
Source organism: Sphinx pinastri (assembly GCA_947568825.1). Classification (NCBI taxonomy): domain Eukaryota; kingdom Metazoa; phylum Arthropoda; class Insecta; order Lepidoptera; family Sphingidae; genus Sphinx; species Sphinx pinastri. Next base: position 13,276,172 of record OX387624.1, on the reverse strand, counting down.
TGATTACTTATTATAAGGTGCCACACTGGACTATTTGTGATTATTTGTAATGAAAATTTACTAAAATCCTAACAACTTATTTAAGAAACTTTACCCAATATCTACATACATAATTATTATAACAGTGTTGGCTCAAAACTTTGATTAATTATATACCTAGATAGACACTGAACGTTTCAAACGCGTCAAAAAAAATAGAGGCGAACTACTCCCCACTAAATGAGTTCGAGTGAATTATTTTTTGTTGTTTTTCATGGATACAGTTTTCTCCTCGTTTTAATAGAAACCATGTAATAACTGGTATCATTATGCGCGCACACAAGGATAAGCAGAATGATGCAGCGATAGCGTATGATACAGCTGTCATGCATACTAGCTTAAGAAAAGTTGGCCTGTTTGTTTTAGTTTCTTTGCAGCGCGTCACTCTATCTAGGTATATAATTGATCAAAGGCTGAAACATTTGTTCCTATTCCACACACAACATTCATAACCTATATCAGACAGGTGCGCTGTCGTTCCGTTATAATTGGCACAGTAAATTTCCTGTATTAACCCCCATATAATACATTTGGCTTGTCGCCACGTCTGTTCGTAAATCTATCGTAAAATCTATTTATTATAGGTAGAGATACAAATGTATTGTAATTAATCACTGGACTTGTTTTAGAATTAATGGAGACATATTTGTATATGAAACTTCTATCTAATATAATAATTAATCAAAGGTTTCGACGCATTGATCCGAAACTCATAGTGGTAATTGTTTTTTACATACATACATAGCATTGCGCCTTTTCCCCTTTTCAGGGGTAGACAGAGGTGTATCAAACCCACATTATGCCAGCTATATTAGGTCCCATGTAATAGAGGGCGGGCCTGTACCAGCCACATTTTCAGACTCCGAGCTGATACTGAGTAGAAAACCCCAATATCACTTTACCTGACCCGGGAATCGAACCCGAGATCTTAGCACTGCAGTCGTACCATAATACAACTACGTCACCGAGGCAGTCGTTTTTATAGGGCGTCGTTTTTATATTTTTTATAATATTGACTCCAAACCGTTAAGTCACTTCACTTCTGCATTTTCAAACAATGTCACTTAACTATGGCCGAAATTGTAATGAACAATCTTGATCGATATCTCCGGATCAATCGTGGAAATGGTCCAATCAGTATGTTTGATTTCAAGTCACATAGGAACTGACATTTAATTTCGTTGGTTTATATTCGGGAATAATTTGGTATATCTATAGAGATTAATATAGGTACAGGGCAAACTAAATCGTATTCATATCGCTGATAGTCGATACGTTTTTGTATATTACGATGACGGTTTGGTTACTTAGGACCAAGAGTGTAATCATTTCATTTAGAAAATATTTATATACTCAACCAAAAAAAATTACAGATATAATAAAATCAACAGGGCAAAATTTATGCACGCGAATATTTTGCCTTCACACACTAATAGAAAATCACGTGATATCAATACAATGACATAACCGGTAAAACCAACAATTTATGTTGATTGACTAAAGTGTTACTTTATACATAAGGGTATTCTAAATCCGTGATTATTCAATAAGATTTAGCTGATTACAAACGTAGCCTCATCAGCGTAACGAGCCATGGAGATTTCATTATCCATTAATTCCCAACACGATTGAACTGTATATACATACTGGATACATAGATACGTTGACAATCAACTGTTGTGGGCAATGACATAATATAAATATCTATTATAGTGCGTAAGCGTAACAGGCGATAGACTAGTTGGGAGTGGAACGGACTGCCGAAACGAATGTCCGCAGGTTCAAAACCCAAGGGCACACACGTCTGACTTTTCTAAAAAACTATGTGTGTATTCTTTGGGAATGATCGCTCGCTTTAACGGTGAAGGAAAACATCGTGAGAAAACCTGCATTACCCGAGAAGTTCTCTCTCAGAATTTCGAAGGTATATGAAGTCTGCCAACCCGTAACAGGCTAGCGTGGTGGACTAAGGCCTAAAGCCCTCTCAGTTGTAGAGGAGGCCCGTGCTCAGCAGTGGGCAGTATAATAATACAGGGCTGGTATGGTATAGTGCGTACATGTGATATTATATTGATATTGGATTTTTCTATTCAGTATCAGCCCGGAGTCTGGAATTTGTGCCCGGTATGGCGATAGGCTCGCCCCCTATCACATCATGGGACGGAATACACTTGGCGAAAAGTGGGTGCACTAATTGCGCCTCTGCCTACCCCTTCGGGGATAAAAGGCGTGAGCATGCGTATGTGATATTATATTAATGTGATGATATATGACAGTTTGATTGGCAGATGATTTTTATAAGTGAGCAATCCTCCCAGAATCTGACCTGTAAGATTTACGATGTTTAACGACAGCTGTCGTCAGGAATAGTCGGTTTTTGATCGCACCTACCATTCTACACTTTTCCCTATCGTTTAATCCCAAATAAATTATTACGGATCATTAGGTAGTGACTTGGTATCGTAGTTTCATTGCGTGCGCGGTACGACAACGCTTTGAGGTCTCGGGCTCAAATCCCGGGTCGGACGAAGTGATAGTGGGTTCTTCTGCTCAGTATTAGTTCGGAGTCTGGAATTTGTCCCGACATGGCCATAGACTCGTTTCCTATCACATTGGACGCAACATAATTGGCGAAAAGTGGGTGCCCTGGTTGCGACACTGCCTACCCCTTCCGCGATAAAGACGTAATGTGTGTTTGTATATTTTTATTTAGTACGCCATATTGCATATAAAGGGTCATTTTGACATTGCGTTAATAAATGAAACCACATACTTGTCTTTTCCTATGCTAACATTTTGCCAAAAATCAACCATGAGAAACGAATATTTTCACCAAAAAACTCAATTTAACTTTCCTAATTTTTTTATCATTTTGTAGTTTAGTGCTAATATGGTGTGTGCTTGAGTGTTTTTCTGACTGAAAGTGTAATGTTGCCGCAGAGACGAATCCTCTTAGAGTAGTAGAAGTGGCATTGGGGCGCGGTCGTGGGCATTACCTTTTATTGGTATTTACTTTATTCAAAACGTACACTTTTTTATTTTACATACATGGTTAAAATAATATAATGAAAAGTGTTATTTTTAAGGAGATAAGTATGTGGTCTCACTTAGTAACGCAATGTCAAAATGACCCTGTATGTTATACTAGGTATATGGAATTACGCTGCTTTCGCCAGTCAACATCCACCATTGTTTTACCCTAGCACATCTTTGCACTACGTGGTAAAATACACTTGATGCTAAGAACAGTGTAATCCAATGAAAGTGTCGACCAATATCGCGTCTTTCGACCTTCTGCGAATTATATTGACCCACCGATATATTCCAGCTGATCCCAGAATGCTCCTTATCAGGAGTACCATTACCTCATCAACACACAAGTTTTTTATAGCTTTGAATGACGAGACGATCATGTTGTTCGCCTGATGGTAAGCGATACGACCACCCATAAACAGTAGCAACACTATTCAGCACCTTGAGTTACAAAGTACTGTGTGGCATTCCACTGCGCTCGTCATCCTGAGACATAAGATGTTACGTCTCATTATGTCCAGTAGTTACACTGGCTACAATGTCCTTCAAACCGAAACACAACAGTGCATGCACACTGCTGCTTGGCGGTAGAAATAGACATTGCGGTGGTACCCACCCAGACGGACTCTTACATATGAGAGACCTACCAGTAATCATATTTTTACGCTATAATCTGTTTTATCCTCCTTCACGTAGCGAAAAGTTTTTATTCAATATAGACATAAAGAACTCCTTTAAGTCTAGAGATTTTTATATTTCTCCCCTCATAACGGCTTTAGTATATTTATTCAGGACCAAGTCAGACGAGCCTCTCACGCACTTCGGCTTTGCCTAAAATATTTAACAATCAATCACTAAGGTCGGTGGGTATTGTTCTTGTATTTCCAATGTCTATAAAAAGAAATGGTTGAGAAACGCTCGATTTGGGAAGGTTGAGGAGGTCGATTCCGGCTGAAGTGTTAGTTATTACACCATTTTTATCTTTTCTTAAGTTTGTTGTTTTCGATGACTTAATCTTTCCCTCAGCCACATTAAAATAGCAATTTTATTGCCACGCACTTTCGATTCTTGAAAGGCGATAAAAACTTGCTCTAACTGAACAATGCAATGTTGGGGCAATTCTCGCCCGCGTTGCCAGGAATACTCATCACCTAAACAATAATCTAATACGGCTCTTTTGGCAGATATTAAAAAAAACTTGCCCTCGCCTGTATCATTATTGCTAGCAATAATTGGCTCGTATCTAAATCAGGCTTTTATCGCATGTTGATTTCACTTTGATGTTGTCTAATACAAGATTAAATGACTACGTTAATATTAAACACTTAAGCCCAGCAAACATCCTGTTGTCATGACTAAAGACCTCCATTCACACCCAAGTTTTAATTAAGTAACCAAAGAGAAACTGTGCGTCATAATTCCTTGACTATATCAACAAACTATAAAGATGGCAAGATATGAAAGAAGATGTCCGCTTTTTGTATGGGAGCTGGGCCCCAAAATCTAACCAGGCTCAAACTTTAGGTATATTAAAGGGGCAAAATATGGATTTTGGATCCATTAAAAACATGTTTTTAGACCCCACCATTTATAAGTAACTTTTTTAAAAACGTTCATATTAAGTTTCGTTTTTAAACAAAATAAAATTACATAAATCTCAAAATCACAGGTCTTTAAAATTAAACGTTTTATTGTAAAAGGCTAGTTTTTAGGAGTTCTTATTTGGATAGTTTCATATAGTGCCTAAAAACGTGCCAATTTTAGGCACGTTTTTGATACATGTCCTTTAAAAAAATAATGCATGCTAAATTATGGTAATATATCTATCTAAACATATAATAAAGCAGTAGAACCGGTGTGTTTGTATATTTAAAGAAATGGGATAAAAATCAAATTTAAATTTAAATAACCCCCGACACAGAAAACCTGTAAATAGTAAAATAATAAAAGTGTCTTTGTCGTTTAAGTACCTAGTAATATTTTCACCCAAGCGTCGTCGCGTCGGGGGAACACGAAAGAAGTATTTTCATCTCCCTGGTCCGGAGTTCGGTCACCCGACGCGACTTTTAATCCCGGGAAAACATAAAGCGGGACCTTTATCCTGGAAAAACTTTTTCATGCGGGTGGTGCCACGAGCAAAAGCTAGTTGTTGAATATAAATTGTTATCAAATCTTTGACAAGAGACAGTGAGGGGCAAATGAAGCAGAAGTTTTGTTATAAATTACTACATCGATAGAGTTAGGTAGCACTATTAGAACTCTTTGAAACTTCACTTCGGCAAATTGAGACTTCTGCTAAAATAGCGGTTTACTTTACATATCAATGCTTCTAGCACTAAATCATACAGAATTGTTTTCTTATTTTTAAATTACAATATAATAAATTTTCTTCGTTTGCAATACACCTAAATTTTTTAGAATAAGCATATTTATATTATATTATGTTCTTTATTTATTTTACTAAAGGTGATAAAATAAATGAGTTACCTATACTAGTAAACAAATATTTACCGTTTAACACGACACTGTATTGTCAATAGAGAAGTCTGGCAAATTGCGTCTCAAGTGCCTATTAGAGCGGTAATAATTAGATGGGTTAAGGCACATGCTAATTACAAGGCAGCGTCTGTAATTTCACTTTAATTTGACTTATAAACGTCTATAGTGTTGGTGTGCAGCTTCGTAAATACTAATGACGGGGTAAATATTTTATAATTAGTAATAAGTAGCTTACAATTGAATTTAGAACTATAAGTTATTTTGTATAACTGATAAAAAGACAAGGCGAGCGTGTAGCCAATGCCTGTCTTTGTTTTGTAACACTGTAATTTAGATATTCTCCGTGTATAGCCCGTACGATTCCTTTGTCTCTTACATTTTTCTATCCATATTCTCTTTACGACTGGATAGGAACGAGCAATCCATTCTCCATATCTATATTAGAAATATATACACACTCACGCCTTTTATCCCCGAAGGGGTAGATAGAGGCGCAAGTAGTGCGTATTCAGCATACTGGGCACAAATTTCAGACTCTGGGGTGATATTGAGTAAAAAAACTAAATATCACTTTGCTTGACCCGGGGATCCAACCCGAGACCTCAGCACTGCAGTCGTACCGTAATACAACTACGCCACCGAGGCAGTATTAGAAACCAGTAGTAAAATAAAGAAAAATGCTATAAATGCATATTTCATTTATGATCATAATATAATATCTGACATAAGAAGAGCAGACCTAAGTTGCACCGATATAGAAATATCTGGAAAATAGCTTGAAATCGCTTCCATTTTCACGAGGATTCAAAGGAAGCTAAGAGGAAATCTGGAACGGTGAAATGTAGCGCTTTTACACACTACGAAGTGTTACTTGTAAATAGATTTAAGTTTAATTTAATTGGCCGCTTTTGTACTTATGGTAGCTATACCATAAGTACCTACAAAAGAGGCCAATCAAAAGAAATTAGGGCTATAATATACATATGTAAACGTTACATACATATGTATACACGTTCTTACGTGTAATCGTGGTAATACTTTCTCAAACACTCTTTTGACCTCCTCAAATTCATATATGTAAGTACCTGTGCTGAAAATTATTAACGAAGGTCACGGGTTCGTATCCAGCCACCTCGAAATTGGACGTTTTGAGTATATTAGTTGCGAAGGAAAAACACTGTAACAACATACTTGATAAATTTCAACTTTCCATCAACTTTTATCATCCATGATAAATAATGATGATAAAAGAATATTTTCACCAAAAATCACATTTCTACTTTCCTGTTCTTTTTTTTATCATTTTGTAGTTTAGTGCGGCTATGGCGTGTGCGTGAGTGTTTTTCTGACTGAAAGTGTAACGTTGCCGATGCGACGAATCCTCTTAGAATGGTAGTAGTGACTAGTGGCATTAGAGCGTGTAAACTTAGTTACTTTTTATTGATATTTATTTTGTTCGAAACTTTCACTTTCTTATTTTACATCGATGGTTAAAATAACTCAATCGAAAATGTTGATAAATATGTGGTCTCATTTAGTAACGCAATATCATAATGACCCTGTTTAATAAGCAAAGATTAGTAACGCTTTTGCTCTTTATTGATAGTATGTAAGTTACTGAGTTAAGAATGAACTTCCTCCCACGGTGTTTCCTCAGCGCTATGACTTATCCTTCTTCCAACGAGGTTTAAAAAAAAATTACGGTAGGTAGCGGCTTACCTGTGCCATTGTCTGCCTGCCTGCCTGTGCCTTTATCCATTGTAGTATTATTCGCAGATGACACCTCGTTAATTTTTAAGATAAATAGAAGGGAACAAAATTTTGTGGAGCCCAATAAAGTACTTAGTTTGATTTCTAACTGGTTTTCAGCTAACAATTTGCTGTTAAATGCGGCAAAAACTAAATGTGTCCGATTCTCGCTACTGAGTAATAAAAATGAACCAAATATTGATTTGGATGGAAATAAACTAGCATTAGTTCCGTCAACGGTTTTCCTCGGGGTTTCAGTAGATAATAAATTGCAATGGGGACCCCACATTCAGAAAATTTCGAGTAAATTGAGTTCTGCCATCTTCGCTATTAGAAAGATCAGACATTTAACTGACGTGGCTACGGCAAGGTTAGTATATTTTGCTTACTTCCACAGCATTATGTCATATTGCATTCTTCTGTGGGGTTCTGCCGCAGATCTGCAGACCATTTTTGTCTTACAGAAACGAGCGATTCGTGCTATTTACAACCTTCGATCTCGTGATTCCCTTAGGGAACTGTTTAAGGAGGCTAATATACTGACTTTGCCGGCCGAATACATTTTCCGGAATATTATGTATGTCCGCAAAAACCTTAGTACTTTTATTAAAAACAGTGACTTGCACTGTCTGAACACTAGAAATAAGAATAAACTAGTTGTTCCAAATTTTAGGCTCTGTAAAACGAGTAAATCATACTTAGCGAATAGCATTAAATTTTACAATAAACTTCCCTCCGAAGTAGCCGATTTGCCCGGACACCAGTTCAAGTGTTATGTTAGGCGCGAGTTAATGTCTAGAGCGTATTATAATGTAGCGGATTACCTCGATGATAAGACGGTTTGGAGAAGTGGTCCTGCACACCATGGCCAACCCTGTTAACACTTACTAGTGATTGACTGCATAAAGTGTCTCATCTGTATCTATCTTTAATATTGACATTACAATAATTTTAACTTTTAAATCTACTGTGACTATTAGGTATATAACCTAATTACTACAATTATAAATATTCCCTCATTCATATAATTTAAATTTAGGGAAGACGACCGACCGATCATTTTGTTGCGCTTGCCTTTATAAGTTTCATTTTATTAAGAAAGTAGGAAGAGCAATACAACAAAAATAATTTTGTAAATGTAGGCGAATGCACATTGTACACCGTTATTTTATTATTTTTTTGTGTTATGTCCAGTTTTACGTATTTGTACATGCCTGTTCAGGTATTCCCTAAATCCCTTCATTTGGATTTTATCTTATTTCAACGGTGATGTGCGTGCATTAGCTTATATAACTAATCTGACTTTGTACACAGCACAAAAGAATTGAAAAAAAAAAGAGAAAGAAACAATGAACAATTGATGACAAAAAAAGTAAGCCCGGAGTTTCTTTCTGCCTTTCTTCTTCGGGTCGTCATCGCTTAGGTAGCTAGTGAAAGGCTGGTAGGTTAGCTAGGCTAGGGCCTGTAGTGTCCTCACCGGTGAGGATCGCGACGCGTTCCTCCCATTATTTTAATAAAATGATGTCCTTTTTATATCCCCTTTCCTGCCAGCCCGAGCTGTTTTTTTTTGTTTTTGTTTATTTCTTATCATAGATTTACTCCCAATAAAAATGTCGGTAGTTATATAAGTGACCATTGGTATTTATAATAATTATTAATATAATCAATTTAATGTATCTTGACTTATCATAAGTGCAACTATGTTCGCCTACGTGATGAATAAAGTATTTTATTTATTTTTTATTTTATTGGCATTGCTGACGTCCATAGGCGACGGTAACCACTTACCATCAGGTGGGCCGTTAGATCGTCTGCCTTCGAAAGCAATAAAAAAAAAACTTTTATAAATCTTTATCTATTTCAATCCATTACGATATACAAACCGTATTTTAATAAGAATTTGTGTAAACACACATTTTTTCTAAATAATTCAAAGGTACATTTATTTCAAGTATTGGACCAATTTTATGAAAAACGTTCCCATTCACCTTACAAGGTTATCGATGGGCTAAAGCATTAGCGTGACCTACTTATGGTGAGTTATTGACATTTACCCAAGAATTCATCATTTACAATAATATTCTGTTGAATTCAGTTATATTTGTGAATTTTTGACTCTTAGCCACTATAGATTAATATTAAGTGTAATATTTATTTTTAAAAACCCGTAGCATTTTTATGCATCTAATATGATATTTTGATTATGGGACAAAAACGTACTAATGATAATATAATATTAACTACTCCCATTTTCGTCTCGCAGTTAAAGTTTATACATGAATTGTCTTCTTCGCAGTAGATAATACGCGATACTGTAAGATACCGTAGCCAAGATGCCTTCCTACAATTGTTAACGTTAATAAAAAACGAAAATATATATTGAATAACATATCATACCCATACCATACCAGCCCTGTATTATATATACTACCCACTGATGAGGACGGGCCTCCTCTACAACTGAGAGGGTTAATAAGGCCTTAGTCCACCACGCTGGCCTAGTGCGGGTTGGCAAACTTCACATACCTTCGAAATTCCTATAGAGAACTTCTCAGATATGCAGGTTTCCTCACGATGTTCTCCTTCACAAACTAAACAAACAGACACACCTTAAACTTATAAAACCCCGTTTTTTCGTAGGAGGTTAACAATTAGACTTTACCATCTGATCCCTTCCTCTCCTTTCCTCAGCAGAACCACGCGTGCTGGCATGCGAAGCCACAGCTTGATGGTTAAAACCATCTCGGCCCGAACCAATAGGTTCGCTAAATCTTTTCTTTGCCGCACCAGCAGGCTTTGGAATAGTTTGCCGGCGCACGTGTTCCCTCCTTCCTATAATCCTGGGTCCTTCCGCCGTAGCGTGAAGAAGCAGCTTAGTAGGCCTGCATGATTGTGTCGATACTCTATCTGGACGGCATCGCGATCAGGCGAGGTGCATGCACTTTGTCGTGCCAGAATAAAAAAATAAAAAAAATAAAAATACCATCACAGCCTTAACCATGCTCGACTCTGTGCACAAAATATACAATTTGTAACTAGTTATTATTTTCATTTATATATGGTTGCTTAAATTAAATCCGCCGATAGAAGTCAAAAGAACGATGTGCTTTTAAATGAATCCAGTTTTAATAATTTTGTAAATTTCAAACAAATTTAAATTAAAAATTACTTTGATAAAGACTGCTTTTGTCTGAAAAGTTAGTTCATCATTAATTATTAAAAATATTAACTAGCCAATGCGACGGTTCCACCTGTGAAAGCCTTTCTTAGAATAAAAGTTCCAATACGGTAAAAAGTAGCCTATTCATCAAATTCAAAGAACCAAGGAAGTAAAATACCTGGGATTAATTCTGGATGAACGGCTGAACTTTGCATCACATATACAAACTCTTGCTTGTAGGATACGGAAGGTAATTGGTATCTTCAAAATTCTACGTAACTCTGCTAGCGTTCACATCCTTAAACTAGTGTATTTTGCTATCTGTCAATCCCTTCTTTCCTATTGTATTGGTGTTTGGGGCGGGGCAGGGAAAACTTTCATGCTACCCCTTGAAAGGGCTCAGCGGGCAGTATTGAAGGTCATGTTGCGTAAAGACTTTAGATTTTCTACGGATTGTTTATATAAAGAAGCAGGTGTTTTAAGAGTTCGACAATTATATATACACAAAGCTTGTGTTTCAACACATAAATCTATTATTAAGTCTGATGAATACAACGCACTGTTAACTAAAAGGGTCTTCAATCTTTCTCTACCATCAGTTAAATCTAATTTTGTAAAAAAGTTCCAATTCTATGCATATCGATCAATTTACAACAAGGTTGATAAGTTATGTAAAATTAATAATTGCTCAGTGTATGCGTGCACAAAAAAACTCACGAGTTGGTTGCAAAGTATTGACTACGATGCTACTGAAACTATAATAAGCACTCCAATCACAAAAATTGTCAATTTCTGAAATGTCTACTGTCGCTTTTATTTTATTTATATTTTTCTCGTCATTGTATTATGCTCTACATTTATTTAGTAATATTTATGAAGCTTTTTAACTATGTTACGTTACTCCAATTTGGTCTCCCAAGATACAGGCCTCGCCTAGTTTGGGGACCCCTGGTAATTTGCGATGCTTAGAATAATTTCCTGTAATTTTTTTTTGTTTTATTTTTCATGATTTTGTGTAATTTTAAGCTTTTATATAAGTCTGATTTTAATAAACAATTTTGAATTTTTGAATTTGAATTTATATCCAGGACTTTGTTAGTATATACTAACTGCCAAATGTCATATCAAATAGCCTTTTCTATTTTGTAACGAATGTTATACATCCGAATATCTTCACAGGCTTTCTCATTTGTAATATTGGTAGAGGTACTTTTGTGTTACTTTCATATAATTTATTAAGAAAATTAAATATGATCAGTTACAATATTTGATTTTTATCTTGACACGGAAATTTACTATACGACTTGATGACAGAGTGCAGTGTTATAATCATAGTATAATCGTGATATGTTGACATAATACGCTCTAAGACCATTTCCGTCTTCAAACCAAATTAAAATATTTCTCTGACATCATTTTTATATTCCAGAACGGTCTTCATTTTTACTCACCAAAAAGTACACGAAATTGGGAAAGGGCGCCCAAAATATAAGCTATAAACTACTAGCATTTGCCCGCGGCTTCGCCCACGTTAAAAAGTTTTTCCGCGATAAAAGTCCCGCTTTAGTTTTTCCAGGGATAAAAAGTAGCCTTTGTCCTTCCCAGGGTCCCAAGCTTTTTCCATACAAAATTTTATCGAAATCAGCGCAGAAGTTCAGCCGTGAAAGCGTCACTGACAGACAGGCAGACAGAAATAGACAGACAGACAGAGTTACTTTCGCATATGATACAAGTATGGATTTCATAACCTGCGCAGAAAATATACAAATACAAATGACTCAAAAATTAAAAGACTTTATTATTACTAATAACGTTAAATAAAAAAACCAACACATAACGAAACATGTTTAATGTACCATCCACTTTATTCGAAGATTGCATGCTTATTCGAATGCCTCCCTTCGATGTGCTCCAGCGATGCAGGGTCTGATAAGAGCCTAATGCAAATGGAAATAGGCAAATAGGCGCCTATTCAAGTAGTACGCTACGTTTTTATGTTTCCAGTGAATTATTTATGAAAATTATAAGGTGTAGCATGTTTTATGCACGCTATACGGGTTTTATTGCGTTTGCATGTGTGAAATAGTTCTGCTGTGTCGAAATGCATGGTGAAATGTATATTTTTTTATGACATAAATTTCATTTACTACATCATACGCCCAGAAAATCAATGAAATAAACATGTACTACTTGCTAAATTGACAAATAGTAACAAAGTCATCTTACTTCTATATAAATGCAAAAGTTTGTGAAAATTTTTGGATCTTTGTTAGAAGTAATGCCAAAACATCTAAACGGATTTGGATGATATTTGGCACACCTATAGAACATGTCTTGGATTAACACATAGACTACTTTTTATCCCGGTAATTTGCCCCTTTTGAAATAATGGATTTTTAAAACAGTTTTTGAAGTTATACTTCTTTTGGCGCGTTAGGCAAAAATGATGAGAGTAAATTTTTATGATGCCCGCGCACACCGTCACCAAAAACCGACACCCTGAAGTTAGTTATAGTCAAAATTTTAGTTTTGAATTTTGAACGTAGAATAAGGCGAAAGAGAAAATTTTTAAAAAGATTTTTATCTTGTTACGCCAAAGAAGTATAACTTCTAACGCGTGTACATAAGTACACACACACTTTTTTTTTAATAGGTGGTGCTTACACCCCACCGAGACCACATCTAATTATGGCTAAGAAAGCCGATGGTAGATGGAATAAAATAAGGACAAAAAAAATATATGGTGCTGGCGTTTAAGTAACCTTTGTAGCGGAAAGGCTTTTCACGCGGGCGAAGCCGCAAGCAACACCTAGTTATTTATAAAAAATAACACAAACATTATGTGGAGGTCGGTTAAAAAGAAGATACTTTGTTTTAAAAAATGTTGGTTACTCTGGATGTGGCCATATTTATTTTATCGTAATTTATGTCTTAAGTATAATCTATTGGCCTGAAATATACATTATGGCGCGAATTAATTTATTGAGTGAGGCCCTTTTTGTTTACCATACAACGCCAGAAATAAAGCATGTATTGAAAAACAAATTACTTTCTGTAAAATATGTACGAATATTTTGTATTGAGGAATGATGTAGATTACAAAGAAATACGTACTTGTGAAACTTAATTGAGAAACTTGCTTGGATTGTATTGAGTTTGAGGTTATAATAAACTAGACTTCTGCTCGCGGCTTCGCCCGCGTGAAAAAGTTTTTCCGGGCTAAAAATATTTTCCCGGGATATAAAGTAGCCTATCGTGTTAATCCAGGACATGATCTACCCGTGTGCTAAATTTCATCGAAATCCGTTCAGTAGTTTTTGAGTTTATTCGTTACAAACATACTTACATACAAAACTTTCCTCTTTATTAGTATTAGTATAGATAAAATTTATTACTATTTATTTGAGAGCATAGTTTTCAGTGTGACTTTTGTATTTGGTCGGCTTATACATTTATGTGTCGAGTAGCATTTACTCAGAAATTATGAAACAGGCCCAAAATATCATTTTTACCTTCAAGTTATTATTGTATTACGGTAGATAGATAGATCGATAGCCTAGTTGGGAGTGCAACGGACTGCCGAGACGAATGTCCGCAGGTTCAAAGCCCGAGGGCACACACCTCTGACTTTTCTAAAAAAATATGTGTGTATTCTTTGTGAACTATCGCTCGCTTTAACGGTGAAGGAAAACATCATTAGGAAACCTGCATACCTGAGAAGTTCTCTGAATTTCGAAGGTATGTGAAGTCTGCCAACCCGCACTAGGCCAGCGTGGTGGACTAAGGCCTTAACCCTATCAGTTGTAGAGGAGGCCCGTGCTCAGCAGTAGGCAGTATATAATACAAGGCTGGTATGGTATGGTAGATAAATAGATAGACAAAAAAAGTTTATTTTGGCTACAAATAATACATATATACATAGACAACAGACAAGTACACATACATTTGTGAAATACTGTAGACGTAATCAGGCCGCAGTTCAGCAATATCCAATGCTCCAAGGAGCAAAGCGCGGATAATTCTGCTGGTACCTGGTATACATTTCTAATTAAATATTTATCTACTCCAAGTGGCATTCTCAAACATGGAAGAGAAAGAAAATACAAATATATAAAATTCATATATTATACAATTGGCAACATTATAATTTTACATAGCGCCAAGATTGTTACAGACAAAAACAACTTATTAAACATACACAGACACAATTTATTTGACAGAGGAACCCAAACATGTAGGGCAGTCTTCTTTACAGGATTTACAGGTTAGATAAATTACTCTAAATAAAAAGATTTTAATTTTTCTTTAAAAGATTTAAGGGAGAAGATATTACGTAGAGGAGGGGGGACTATACCGTCTGGGTGGGTACCACCGCAATGTCTATTTCTACCGCCAAGCAGCAGTGTGCATGCACTGTTGTGTTTCGGTTTGAAGGACATTGTAGCCAGTGTAACTACAGGACATAATGAGACTTACCATCTTATGTCTCAGGATGACGAGCGCAGTGGAATGCCACACAGTACTTTGTAACTCAAGGTGCTGGATGGTGTTGCTACTGTTTATGGGTGCTCGTATCGCTTACCATCAGGCGAACGACATGTTCGTCTCGTCATTCAAAGCAATAAAAAATAAACTATATTCCAGCACTTAGTAGCGCGGTAACGAAAACTGCCCATGAATGCTGCAGTCTTATGTGTGTTAAAGAGTCTAATACCAAGACGGGAATTTATGTCAGATCTAGACCAGTTAAGCTTACAGAAAAGATACTCTGGTTGCTTATATCTAATTATGTTAAAAAGTAAACAAGCAAAATGTAGGTAGCTCATTTTCAATGACGACTGCATTGTTGAGGTCTCGGGTACGATCTCCGGGTCGCATAAAGTGATATTGTTTTTCTATTCAGTATCAGCCCGTAGTCTGGAATTTGTGCCCGATATCGCGATAGGCTCGCCTCCTATCACATCATGGGACGCAATACGCACGGCGAAAACTGGGTGCACTAGTTGCGCCTCTGGCTACACCTTCGGGCATAAAAGGCGTGAGTGTGTGTGTTATTATTTATTGTGTAACATAATATAATAGGGAGCAACTTTATAATGCACGATCTATCAATACACTTTAACACATCTTCCAAAAACAAGACCACATAAGTGAGCATTTTATTTTATAGCAAAAATTGTATATAGGCATAACAAGCCTTAAAGCTGATACCCTCTTTAAATAATACGCTTATTTCAAGATAGCAATAAATAGTGGAGTGCAGGGAAGCCAGCAAAATTGCAAATTTTAAACTGCCCCTAAATGAGTCATTCTAGGCTGGCAATTTAAGGGCCGGAATATTTGCCGCATACCTGAATATATTTTTTATTAAGTTTCATCATTTAAAATTCGGCTTAGTAATGACTGTACTCGCAATTCAATGGGTTAAACATTTTATGATTAATTAAAAAAATATTTTGTTCCAAGGAAATAATTTTAAATACAGCTTAAGGATTAAGCCTGCTTCCTTTTACGATTATAATTTGTGTTTGTTAAATTTATTGAGGTTCTCATGTCCATGGCCGATGTTCGTTAATAATAACAACGAACAGCTATTTTCCACTCGTAAAAATAACTTTTGAAATAAAATACAATAATACTAGAATAAAAAATAAATTATGTTACAAAAGTTGCCCACGATAAAATTTAACAGTTATTCATTTTATAAAAATGGACCTATTGGGCTTCTATAAATGGTTCTACATTGCTTATTATCATAAAATTACTTTCCAGCGAATTCATATTATCTTGCAACTTTGTAATGCAAATCTGCAGCTTAGAAGCAAATCCTATAAAAATATTACCGTCGGCTTTTGCGACTTCTATTAAATTTTTCAATATAAAATGAAATTTAATATTCATGCACTAAAAGATTATAAAGTTTAGATTGATATTAAAATAAAATAAAATAGCCTTTTGAGAAGATTTTTGTTTTTATTATTTATTTTATTATAATATTTTTATGCTAAACGCTAAATATGTTAATCACATAATATTATAATTACACACATATGTCGTCTTCTCTCATGGTTACAAATTAAAGCGCAGTCATTTTAAAATAAACTCTTTTCAGTTTACACCTAATGACTGATGTTATTTTTTTACCTTGCGTTACACTAAGGATCGATTTCATCACTTGCTAATAAATACTCGTCATATAAATGTATTATCGGATCAAATATAAAAGTCGCACTCTAATCTATGCTCCCAAATAAATGTCAATAAAATGCTATCTACATTAGCTGTTTAATACAATAACTGTCAATAAAATTTACTTCAAGCCTGCGAAACTGGCCCTAATTGTTTTAATCAAAATTTGTATCGTTTAAAACGGAAAGCAAAATACATTTTATCAGCATTGATGTAAAAAAAAACCCATTAGTGTTTATCAGGGTAAAAATTCTTAATTCAAAAAAATGTATTTTTCATCCATACTACAAAATAATCGTTTATATTCTTTGAAGTTAATGTCTGGTCCTTAAACCGGAACGTTGGTCGGGCGCTGCAGTCCACGTCGCTAGATCAAGCGAAATTGCTTTCATTTCCTGCGAGATTCCTGGACTTTCACGCCTTATTCAATCTTTACTCCATTTCACAACCGTTTTGTTTTACTTGAAGCATTTTTCTTAATCGCATTAAATGGAGTACGTGTTGAGTTTTTAGAACTTGTATAGAATATCAAATTAATAATTCTGTGTTAATTAACATACTAGAGCATAAATATGTTAAGATACCAGTCTCTAAGAGTGATGACAATCATTTTAATTATTTTTTTTCGTCTGACAGCCCGTTGGCTGTCTACTGTTTGTGTAGTACATGTTTCCTTAAAAAAAGTGCTTAATATCTTGGGATTATACGTTAAAAGCGGCGATAGCCTTTTTGGGGCGGAACGGGCTGCCGAGACGAATGTCCGCAGGATCAAAACCCAAGGGCACGCACCTCTGACTTTTCTAAAAACGTATGTGTGTATTCTTTGGGAAATATCGCTCGCTATAACGGTGAAGGAAAAACATCGTGAGGAAACCTGCATACCTAAGAATTTCGAAGGTATGTGAAGTCTGCCAACCCGCACTAGGCCAACGTGGTGGACTAAGGCCTAAACCCTCTCACTTGTATAGCACGCCCGTGCTCAGCAGTGGGCCAGTATATAATACAGGGCTGGTATGGTGGTATACGTTTAATTGCCGTTCTCATATTTTTTTCCCGGCTACGACAATGATTCCTCTATACTTGATGATAGTGGTACCTAGGGTCTAGATAGTGTCGACTGACGAGGGATAATCACTCCTCGCCAGTGGACACAATTATACCGGATACACAGGCTGATCCCGGAACGCGATACAATTCCCTGAGCCACTATAGCGAGCTTTGCTCCTTCTGTATACATAAACACAAAAACCCACGCCTTTTTCCAATTGGGGTAGGCAGAGACTATGGAGCGCCATGTGCTACGACCCAAGCATACCGCTTTTGCGTCTTCCACAGTCATCAGTCTCTTCATACATGCTCGTCGGTTACGGGAACTACTTATTTGACCCTTCCTTAAGAGGTCGCCCATTAGGTCCATGAAGGTACGTCTAGGACATCCCCGTCCGACACTACCACTCACTTTCGTGACATAAATTTCTTTCGTTACTCTCCTTTCATCCATCCTTCTAATGTGGCCACCTTCTGTACGATGGTCTCATAATTACCCGTCATCGTCATTATCATCTGCCACCTGCCACACCACAGTGATGTATACTGCGGAACGAGGGCCTCCTCTATGATTTCTAGACGGACCTGTCAAAAACATCCAGAGTGCTCCTACGACCTTTATCAAGTCGTCTGCCCACCTTGCAGGTCGATGTCAAGAGCTGCGCACTTACCAGTATAAGATTTAAAGTTTGTTGATCGTCTCTATTCTGTAAAGAAAACTTTTAAGCCTGAAGATAGGTCCTGTTGTTTTTTCATGAAAATTGTAAGTAATACGTCTCGGGGTTGACGATGCGTACGTCCCGGTACAAACAGAAGACATAAATATTTGAAGACGTTTGAATTCCCCCCATCTGAATATCGATTCGATTTGAACCAGGTTCCGGAATGAGCGGATTCAGTCAAACACCCAGCGGGCGTATTGAAATTGAATTTGCATATTTTAACCTTATGTCTTCGAGCGTCACGTTTTAGTATTTCCATTTATTTTATTTTTTTATTATTTTGTATTTATTAATATTATGAAAGATTGATGTTTTTTACGCAACCATTTCGGTCGTTGACGTTTAACCCTTAACTACCCAGTATGCGTTTGTAACGTAACTGACCAGTAGTGTCCGGCGGACACACTAAAGAGATAAAATAGAAAAACCGCGTTAAAAGTCCTTTTATGTGTATTGGTGTTAGTGTGTTATATTTTATTTTATTTTTATATAATTTCTTTATATTGTTTGTGTCATGGTGTTGTGTGAATAAATGTTTTTGTATTTGTATTTGTATTTGTATTTGTAAAAGCAGAGAACTAGTTTTATTTCGATGTCTTATATTCCCATAAACATAAGAAATCATTATTTACTTATTTTACCTTTTTTATTACTTTTTTGAACAGATATTACACAACATAGTATTTTTACCGAGTGTTCAGAGCATACATTTCATATCAGAATACTGTTAAAAGTTCTGTATATTTTCGATGGACAAATATTAAGAAAACACTTCTTGCTTTTTCCTTAGAGGATTGAGCAGCTTCTTGATCTGTGGTAGCGTCAGATGATCCCATAATGTCTTGGGTCATATGAGTACGATTCATCTTCGATACATACAATACCATATTATTTTCTATAAAAGATGAACATTTTAGATGCAACGACATGGCTTCAGTATGGTTGAAATTTTGAGGTATGGGAGCCTTATTTTGTCCTCATAGTGTTAACTATTATGAGACCATTTTATACCTAGGATTTCCTACTTCGAGGCATGTAAAATAATAACCAAAAATACGTTTATTTTACTTCGAAAGTATGGTTCACATGATTAGTTGACTATATTGTAGGCAATATTTTGTCCTTCTTTTCCCAGATATTCATATCAAATAAAGGATATAACTGTTTTTTTTTAGTCACAGATTCGCTAAATTTTCAAATCGTACCTGTCAGGACTTTCTGGGCAAATACTGTTTGAGTAATACCATACCTCCAAAAGGTAACTGCTCATCGATTGTCACATTATGCCCATGCAAATAAAACTATTTTAGGTATAGGCTCACATACTCTCACAACTTTATGGGTGCAAGTATATTCCTTAACTTTCTGAGAGATTTTGTATGAAGGGCACGTTGAATATCTTCCTATATCAGTGCTGATTTCTCAGAACAAAAACTAGCATGACTGGCTTATAACAAAAATATCTAAGCACTGTGACTGTAACCAAATAATCAAATAAAATTACAAAGACTGCTATTATAACACAAATAATGCACTGTGAGTTGATTTATTACCTACTTGATACGATATAGTTTTACAAAAACGCAAATAAACAATCTACTTTGGTACTTGAATCAAACAAAATATGATTGTGTCTGTTGGACACTTGTGGGTTGACGCGTTACAGTTTTGCTTTACATGTAATAAATATTAAACTATTCATGTTACAAATATTTTTATTGCACATTTAGATTTGGTAAACTTCGGAGGTAGATTAGACAAAGCGGTTTTTCGTAAAAATAAATACTTTAGGTTTTATGCGGAACTGAACGTAAAAATGTGTCCGAAAGACACTTGTGGGTTGTTTAGGGTTAAAAAAAATAGTGGCGATGTTTGGATGTTTAGGTGTTCAGCCATTCATAAGTCGTAGAATTATGTGGTGTACAGATACAAAAAACGCAGATAAGCCAAGTTCTCGATTAAAATATAACTAAGCGACTTTAAAATGCGCGGTTCCGATGTAATTTTATTCCACGAAAAGACCTTCACATAGGCGGGGCAGCAGGCAAAGACATCTTAAAATACTTATCATGGCAGATACAAATTGCTGTGATAGCATATTTCCCAGTAAATTATATATGAGTACTTAAGAAAGGTGTACAAGCATTCCCGGATGAAGATACTTTATTTTAACACTAAACCATTAAAAATAACAAAACACCATTTTTCACCGGCGTCAAAAACACTACTATTTCATAGTAAAACAGATTATAAATCAAGCACTCGCGTCAGACTCACGTGGCTCGCGCCTAAAATATAAAAAAAGAAAATCGAAATTATAATACTTGGCTTTAAGTCGAACGTTACATAAAATATTATTGTTTATCTATTCTGTTATTTTTATAGTGTTTTCTACCGCAGATGCTTATTTTATGTGTCACGTTGAGTAGAGTATGTTTAATTTTGTACATTATTTTATAACTACTTAAGTTAATAACACTAAAAAGAAATAAAAATGCGAAAACAGCTTCAAAATTGTTTGGAAAATGAGGTAGAAATTCCTGAAATTCATGTTTACAATATTGCAATAAACAAGAGTTGGCGCGTAGTAGGGATATACCTCTATCTCTTTCATATTATGCCTGCTACAATTTACGACCGGTGACGTCACGCTGATCTACGCATTTACTTTCTGTTTTTTGACAGTTATCACCTCCAACTATTTTGAAACACACGCACTCGCGCCTTTTAGCCCCGAAGGGGTAGGCAGAGGTGCAACTACTGCAGCCACTTTTCGCCGTGCATATTCCGTCCCATGATGTGATGGGGGGCGAGCCTTTCGCCATATCAGGTACGAATTCCAGATTCCAGGCTGATATTGAGTAGAAAAACCCAAAATCACTTTTTCCGACCCAGGGATCAAACCCGAGACCTCAGCACTGCAGTTGTACCGTAATACAAATACGGCACCGAGGCACTCTGACACCCTTGTAAATTATTTATTTTTAAGCGCATTTTGATAACGCTCTCTATGCTATGATTTGAATATTGTACATAAAAGAGAATAAAAAATGGTCATCTATTATGAGTATTTTGCAAACAAATAGTTTTATTATTTACAACAAAAAAAAGACAGTATTCTACAACCAAAATACTGGTCTATTTACTAAGCAACCTGCTCTTATACGAATATTTTAATTATTTTCATTGGCAACTGCAAAATATTCAGCTTAATGCAATAAATATCATAATATGCAGTTTTATCTGAAACTCTTCAAACAATATTAATTAAACTACAAATCTTCAACATAACGTCAATTGCTACTACAAACATAAGAATTAATTATCAAAGACTTTAATTGTTTTGAAGCGAAACATCAAATGAGCTATCCAAACAACTAATTCTGAACAGCTGCATCTCTGTCAATATTAATCCCAGCACTAAGACCTAACAATTGGATCATAGATAACGTTAGTCACCTAGGATACAATTACAAATGGCATTAAGGATAAGTATATTGTTGTATGAGCATTAACAATGTGTTAATTAAATGGCATTAATCATTAATACATTTATAATTATTTGTATTTAATTTCTAAAATTAATAAATATGTTTTTCAAATATAATAAAATAAATACGAATAAAAATCGACCCTTAACACATTTCTCCTGCAATTCGAAAGAATCAAAATAATGTTAACAGAAATTGAATGAGATTTTATATTTAAATGTTGTTTTACTCAAAATTTACAAGTCCAATTAAGTACGTAGTTTTTGCATGGGTTTATTTTGTTGTTCGGTTGTTTTATGGTTCTCTTTCTTAGAGCATTTAATACTCAAAGTTCTCTTTATTTACGCATTCCTTGTAGCAATGGTTTGATTGTGACATTAAAAAAAAATATTTTAAGAAATACTCTTTATTTAACCTAATGTGTTAACTATTCGCATGCATAGCCGGTTTTAAACACTCCTTTAATGTAATAATTATCTATAAGATATAAATAAATTAAAAATAAAAAATATTTTACAGGTTTCGTTCCAGAAAAGATTTGGGTATTTAGACAATGTGGACTTGGGACAGTTAAAAACTAAATTCGGGCAAACTGTAATTAACAAGAAAATTATATAATAGCTACGTCATTACGGAGTGTTAAAGGGAATTTCTATTCTGGGAAGCGATTTTTTTATAGGAAAAAACTATTATTTTATAATTTTTGCATAAAATATTTTTTTATGACTGCAACAAGTTTTTCCCCAGAACGCAATGAAAGCACTATTCTCGTGTCGCGTCATACGGTTCCAAGTCCCAGTATCCTTTTGCAGCTTGTCACTCCAATTAGACGACATTCCACTATATTATAATTCCAGAATTTGATTTGAAAATTCGTTTTCTCCAAGTATCGTTAAAATTATTGGGTAACCCATAGCCTCTTGTTTTCAAGGAAATGGGTATGTGTTGAAATTATTTTGTCATAAAATTTCAGATTCCTATAAGTCAATATGAATAGGGTAGTTGCCTATGTTTGATTTGGTACATTATTTTAGATGTAGCAGAAAATAATACGAAAAAGAAATTCTTCTGTGAAATCAGCATCAAAATCGATTGAAAATAAAGCAGTTATTCATTTTTGAAATATTGTGTGAGCAAAAGTGAGGGCGTGGCGGGGATATGGCGCTATCTCTTTCGCACGCACACAGCGTTATGGCCGGTGGCGCTTGGTGACGTCACAGACTGATATTGCTGTTATTTGATAGCTACCTCTTCCACCAAATTTCAAAGCTTTATAACTTACTATTGCGCCAATTTTAATAATTCTTTTTCCATTAGATTTTGGATAGCTTACATTTTTCATAATTGTATTTCAAAAAAGTAGTCAACTACCCTTTTTTTTTTTTTTTTTTTTTTTTTTTTTTCGCGGGGAAATCGATATTATCGATACCGTCCAGTCCCTGGGGAAAGGCAGACGGTTATGTTGGGCTCACCGGTCTTACGGCCCAACATTAGATCGTCCGGGAATATGACATCCGATCGATCATCACGCTGGACCGAGTCCCTAACACTATACACACCCTACACCGGCATACCAACTAAAACCCCGCGTTGGCCCTCTCTAGCGCATAAGGGGCGGCTGCGGGCACCTTAGGCGAAGGGCGCCCTCATAACGACCGCAACCGTCTCTGCGCAATGCCGTCTTGCGGCCCATCTCTATCAGTAGCAGGGGCTCCGACGCCCCCACACACCGAATGACGTCCTAAACGTCTACGGGAGTGCTATGCCATCATCACACTGAATGGAATAACACTGGCGCCCACCTTGAAGTTGCGCGATGTACGAAAGTACAAAGGACGCACTCGCAGTCCCCCACTGCGCGCCCGCAACCTCTGATGGCCCCTTTAAGTCGCCTCTTACGACAGGCAGAGGTTACCGTGATGGAATTCTTCAAACGCCCCCATTCACAGGGCGAGAGACGCCGGTCAGTCATCCACTCGGCGTCTCCTACGTCTTCTGTGGCGACGGGTGGGATCGTGGCGCTCCCGATCCCGCTCAGCTCGTTCCTTCTGTGAGATGACCTGCTCACAAAAGTCAGCCACCGCACGCCAGCACCCCCGGCCGTCAACCATGGCTTCAACCACAGCCGGTAACGAGAGGTCATTTCCAACAACTGCTACAAGAGCGCTGCGCTCATTGTCCCAGGCTGGGCACTCCTCTAAGGTATGCTGAGCCGTGTCTCGTGGACAGTTGTCACAGTGGTGACACACGGCCGTCTGTTCCTTGCCGGTTACACGACATAGGTATTCACCAAAACAACCATGGTCTGTGAGCACCTGTGTCAACCGGAATGTCGCCGCACCGTGGCGTCTGTCCAGCCATTGGTTAAAAACAGGACGCACTGCCCCGACGACACGTAAACCCGCATTGGGACTCTCCAGCCTGTAAGTCTGTAATTTGTGTTGATATTATTATGATGAGTGACGAATGAGTGGTATATACCACTTACTGTTAAATGTAACGTTCTAGGTTCCATTCACAGATTTTTTGCTTAGAATCCATATATCTATTTAAAACATACAAGTACCTATTACACAAGTTACTTAATTTCCTGGAGAAATGGATTTATGCCTGAAATCACCGTGAGAACTCTCCCATATTACATAACATATTAAAAATGAAATCAGTCAACTATTGGTATACTGATAGGGAACGGGCACGTCGTAAGCACTGCCATCTAGTGGCGCAAGCTGACTCATTTTCAGCCCATCAATACTTGGCATTGACGTACAATATTCATTAAAAGGATGAAAAATAACATTTAATTTGTTGATAATGTATCGCTGTGTATCTGGATGCTCCAAAAAATAAAAATAAACAAATTAAATGGTGTGAAATTATATAATGTTCCCAAGAATAGTACCTAAGTACTTACATTCCATGGTTATGTGAAAATCGACAAAAATAATAAAAGCTGTATAAAACATACATAATTATGAGGTCCAAAAGCATTTAGAAATGTTTCGTTACGTAATTTATAAAAATAAATATGTTTTGAAGGTAATATTCACATATAATACCACAAGAGCTTCAAAATTATCGGGTATTTTCCGATAGGTTCGTTGCAAACAAATGAAGGAGTTTTCAGGTTAAAAAATCACGAGCGCGAAGCGCGAGTGATTTTTCCTGAAAAACTTGACGACTTCATTTGTTTGCAGGGAACCTTGAGGGAAATGCCAGATAATTTTGAAGCTCGTGTGGTATTCGGGGGATTATTTTTCCGTCCCAAATGTCGGCCAATAGAATTGCACCATGAGATGAAATGAACAGTCAACAAATAAGAATTTCATAATATATAGTAACGACCAGAGAAAATATTCAAAAAAAATTGTTTCTTATTATATAGTAACGACCAGAGAAAATATTCAAAAAAAATTGTTTCTTATTATATAGTAACGACCAGAGAAAATATTCAAAAAAAATTGTCAGTATAATACCATGTAGGTTGTACCACGTGACGTCGAATGGTGCAATTCTATTGGTCGATATTTGGCTCGGAAAAATAATCAGTACAAATAAATCTGTAATTAAGGGAACATAACCTTCTAATTTTGCTTAAATAACTAGCTCCCTTTAAAAAAAAGCATTTTCTGGACACGCTAGGTGTACAAATAACATTCGACCGGAACACATATTTTATCATTTTTGTCATATAATAATATATCAACAAATTATTGTGCTAGTTCTAGTTTCTTTTTTTATTCAACTGTGACTCTTGTGTCGATTTTGTGCTGCCCCCTATAGTTCGTGCAGCTCCCTATTGCAACGCTACCATTTGTGAATAAATGAATGTTATAAAATCTGTGATTTAATTTTTTTATTCATGAGTGGATTCCGCGATTTGGCAGACATTGTGTCGGCAGTCGGAACATACATAGACATAGCCTAAGTATCTGGCAGTAGATGGATGAGTAAAGCCAGATCTCAAGGTCAGACGAGTGCTTTGTTATTTTATTCAACCTGATCAATCAAAATCTTTATTCTTATTTTAAAATATTCAGTATTACCACGAATTTCTCGATAAAATAGCTCAAATTTTCACAATCTTTTGACGATACTCAACGTCATAATGACGTAGAACGGTAGATTCTCAAGGGGCTATATAGTCGTTGTTCTCAAATCATACAGTTGAAACAAATAAAGTTAATAGCTTGGTCGTTCGATAA
Organism: Sphinx pinastri; assembly: GCA_947568825.1. Lineage (NCBI taxonomy): Eukaryota > Metazoa > Arthropoda > Insecta > Lepidoptera > Sphingidae > Sphinx > Sphinx pinastri. The sequence continues at coordinate 13,250,038 of OX387624.1, read as the reverse complement.
ATGATCTTATTTCCATAAATAACATTATATCACTCGCTTCTTGTGGATTTCAGTGGACCCTGCTGCGGGGATCATGCAGCTCTACCTAATATATACATTTTGGCAACGTCAATCGTCAAAGCCATTACTACGATTGAGGATTTCTACGCCTATTGTCGTTGTGTATACTTGGATTCATAAATCTTCATGTTGTGATATAAATTATTGTCTCTATGCATTATTTCAAGTTCTGTCTGGGAATTATGGGAGGAACATTTATCAATGAGAATTTATTAGGCTTTTGCCGATCACGTTTCCGTCATAACTGTGATTTGTTTTGACATATTAAGATAAATTGTGATATTTATATTATAACATATAGTCGGATATGATAGCCGATAGATGTTTCATATACAAATATGCATGAAGGTCTCTCTTATGTCGAAGAGACTATTTAGAAATATGTGTATATACCAATCAAAATATATTATTTACGTCCATGACGTTATAATACGTTAATGCAAAATGTAAATATTGCACAAAAAATGTTATTGTGACGTCACGAATAAGAATTGTGACCGTCAAGTTTACATTAATCGTATGATAGAGTTAAAAAACTGTGATAAACGGCCAATCACGTTGTTTTAAATGGCAATAATTCAGTGTTTATTTATAACGTAAATTTAACAATTTCCTGGTACTTATATATATGTCAGTTAAAATTTATTTTTTGTAATCTTGCTTTTAACTTTATTTCTAGTAAACAAATAAATCAGGTAAATTCTTAGGTTCCTCTATAATTCTTGTCCGTTTGAGTGATGAATATTTCTATTTGAGTTTCAGTAACAGAAACATTAATAGTGAAATATTAGCCAATTTATGTGTTTATTTTAGAATATTCCTTACCACCCTGATGAATAAACGATTATAAAATTGTTTTTTTTAGCGAAATATCCACAAATGTGTTTTTTTTTTTTTTTTTTTTTTTTTATTGCATTGAATGACGAGACGAGCGTGCCGTTCGCCTGATGGTAAGCGATACGACCACCCATAAACAGTAGCAACACCATCCAGCACCTTCACTTACAAAGTACTGTGTGGCATTCCACTGCGCTCGTCATCCTGAGACATAAGATGTTAAGTCTCATTATGTCTAGTAGTTATACTGGATACAATGTCCTTCAAACCGAAACACAACAGTGCATGCACAATGTTGCTTGGCGGTAGGAATAGACATTGCGGTGGTACCCACCCAGACGGCCTCTTACATAATGAGAGACCTACCACCAGTATTTTCACCAGATTTCTTTTTATAACCTTCGCAAGGACGTCAGAATGCGTTATGGATATTCATATTAAAATAAACTTATTTAACTGATTATTATAACACAGACAATATGATAAGGAATTTGTAAAATATAAGCAGCACCTGCTGACAAGAAAAACTTTTCTAAACGATCAGCACATTTATAACTCTATGGCTAACAGCAGTCGCCATTCGTCTTGTCCGATATGATTTTAGTAAGTGGATAAAATTCGACGACTAATCGCCTATGGCACGTTCACGAAAATAAACGTGGCGTAAAGTTGCCTCGGTTTGGCACTGTCCAATATTTGTGACTAATTTTAACAGTTTTTGCGCTGTACTGTTGCGTGCGGATTTGCTTGTATACATATTATTAATGTGTTTAAATAAAACCATACTCATTTATTTTTAATTACGAGTGTACAAAATGCACTTTCCATCTGAAATACCATTCGAATTAGCACCTATGAAGAATGCTATGTTTTCAGGTTATTTTACTAGTGGAAAAATCGTTAGCAAGTGTTTACCAATATGCGAATAGTAAAAACAAACATCATTGACTTCAAATAAAGCCATACTACGAGAGCAATCAAACTTGTTTCACCAAAGTACAATAATACGTCCAAATTATTAAAAAAAACTATAAAGATATTAAAAAATTGGATTGATCCAAGCACTTCTTGTTTCGCTGATTCCGAATACTTTCACGTTGCTTTTAATAAAGAAAGCAGCACAAGTCACTTGCCAAGCGATCCTTCCACAATTCGAATCATGCACAACCTATTTTTTTTATGGCATAGGATGACGAGACGAGCGTGCCGTTCGCCTAATGGTAAGTGATACGACCGCTCATAGACAGTAGCAACACCATCCAGCACCTTGAGTGACAAAGTACTGTGTGCCATTCCACTGCGCTCGTCATCCTGAGACATAAGATGTTAAGTCTCATTATGTCCAGTAGTTACACTGGCTACGATATCCTTCAAACACAACAGTGCATGCACACTGCTGGTTCACGGTTGAAATAGACATTGCGGTGGTACCCACCCAGACGGACTCTAACATATTAGAGGCCTACCACCAGTATCTAATTGGAACACAAAAAAATAATAGTCGCTGCACAAAATAGATTTTAAATACAACTTTTTTAGAAAATCAGAATTAAATGGAGAGCATAGCTTGAACACTTTAGGCGCGCTTCCAGTTGATTGATTAAGCAATAGCGTTTCATTGTTGTATGCCTTAATTGCGCCTTTTGTGCCACCTTACGGACTGGAGAAATGCCGACCTTTTTGGTGTATTTGGTACAATGGCTGCCGGGTATTGCCGGGAATGTGGTACGTTATTACCCGTTGTAAGAATAGCCGAATTTCAGAAACTGTGCATGAAGAACAGAACCTTATGATTAATTATATTTATATGTTTTTTTGTAAATACTACTGGTGGTAGGTCTCTCATATGTAAGAGACCGTCTGGGTGGGTACCACCGCAATGTCTATTTCTACCGCCAAGCAGCAGTGTGCATGCACTGTTGTGTTTCGGTTTGAAGGACATTGTAGCCAGTGTAACTACAGGACATAGTGATACTGCGCAGTGGAATGCCACACAGTACTTGGTAACTCAAGGTGCTGGATGGTGTTGCTAGTGTTTATGGGTGGTAGTATCGCTTACCATCAGGCGAACGGCATACTCGTCTCGTCATTCAATTACATAAAAAAAAAACACTTAGGTGCCGTAACTAATGACCGTATTAATAGATGCAACTCAATTTCGCTTTGAAGTGCGGTATCAGCTAAGACGCTGTCAAATTAAGGTCAGCACCTTAAGATAGTCTCTATTTAGTAAACCCATATTACCATCAGCTCAAATAACAGGTTATGTTACTATGTGACGGATTTTGACAGCTAAGTATTGTTAATTTAACAGTGCTTACTTAGCTGAGAACAAGCTCTTAAATTACAGGTTAAGCTTGGCTTATTAAATAGTTCAATATATCAAAACCAACCAATAAACCGTCAAAAATATTTACAATTAACTTGTTACCGTGACGCATACTTTCGAGATTTCATTTTATGCTCGAAGGAATATTTAATAATCAAATCCGATGTTATAGCAGGAAATTGTTTTTAGTAACATGGAAGATTCATAATTGAAACAAACGCCCCGGGACGTTAAGGGAAAACATTTTCCCATTTATCCTGCAACCTGCTTTGAAAAGCACAGTCGTGGTAATTTGTTGTTAGGTAATAAACGTGAAAGTATTATTAAGCTTTTGCATAGCTTCTATCGCGGGCCTTGAGCGTGGAGACCGAATCCAGAAATTCCGTAACGAAAATAACCTGACATCTTTTTTATCTTACTAATATGAACCTTAAATACAATGCGTAGAAGCTATAATTCTTGAAACGAGTATATTTTTATTTATTTTTTATTTATTAAAGTCATTAAAACCATTTCTTACTAATCTAATATGAACCTTAAATACATTGCGTAGAAGCTATTTCCCCAGCGTTGGCACGGCACGAGTACAAAAGAATCGAACGTAACATTATTTTTTCAAATTTTGATTTATTCTACTTTGGTTGTGATGACCATTGCATTTCTGACATTTATCAATAACAAGACTAAACGTGCGTTGCTCGCGTTTAAAAATCTACTTTATGTGGTAAGCGTAAGATCGAATTTGTGTTTAGTCAATCAAAATTTGTGATAAAAAATGCTATGCAATAGCTTTACCGCGGCAGTCTCCGAGTGCCACACGTATTTTTTTCTCAGTGTCTGTTCGAAATCTGGAATTCGTGCCCGATATGGTGAAAGGCTCCCTATCACATCATGCGACGGCATACTCACGGCGAAATTGGGTGAATTAGTTGCGCCCCTGCCTACCCCTTCGGGGATAAAAGTCGTAAGTGTGTATGTATGTGTAATATTATTTACCTGAAAATGGTTCTTTGATAATTATTAGTTGTCCAAAAGTTTTATATAGGTACTGCCAGAAACATTAATGTACGTTCTTGGTACGAGCCCTTCAAAGTACTTTTTATCATTAGAAATCGGCAATTTTGATAATTTTTGAACCTTATATTTTTTTATATTCTTGGTACTTATTTTGTACTCCAAGTTCTACCACCATATAGAAACAGAACTAAACGTTTACCTTGAGGGTGGAACCAATATACGTAGAATTTAAATAAACGCGGTGTGCATGAGAAACATAATCAAGCCTAGCATAGCTTTGAACACGAAACTCCATAGTGTTACACCTAACGGTCCAAAGTTATAGGAGAAAGCTACTTTTGCAGATCTAGATTGATAGTTTATAAATGAAACGGGTAAAAGATGTCAAATAAAATATTTTAATAGTTTATAAACTGTTTTTAGTACACACACACTCACGCCTTTTATCCCCGAAGGGGTAGGCAGAGGCGCAACTAATGCACCCACTTTATGCAGTGCGTATTCTGTCCCATGATGTGATAGGGGGCGAGCCTATCGCCATATCGGGCACAAATTCCAGATTTCGGGCTGGTACTGAATAGAAAAATCCAATATCACAATTGCCGACCCGGGGATCGAACCCGACACCTCAACATTGCAATCGTACCGTAATACAACTACGCCGCCGAGGCAGTCTGTTTTTAGTTTAGCTATTTATTATATCAGCTGTCAAAAACATGACTTAAACGATGTTGATCTGCCATAATCCTTGTTGACACGTGAGGCAGGTCTATCATCAACAAGTGGAACCATCGGGAGTTGTAGGCACGTGCCAGAAGACTGTGGCTGCATCTTTTGTTAATCGCGCGATCCTTGAGACCCTTGGAATGATCCTTAAAATAAAAATAAATAAAATTAGTTATATAAGCTAATGCACGCACATCACCGTTGAAATGAGATAAAATCCAAATGAAGGGATTTACTACCTGGACAGGCATGTACAAATATGTAAAACTGGACATAACACAAAAAAATAATAAAATAACGGTGTACAGCGTGCATTCGCCTACATTTACAAAAGAACCCTAGGCATGCAGGGACGGCCCATTGTTTGCTCGGATGATGTTATACTTCCATATGCCGACATTGGACCGTAAGACCGGCTAAGCGAACATAACCATTCCACTCACCTCGCAGTGGCGGTAGAGATAACGCATCCACCCCCGCGAAAAAAGGCATATCAAACATCGTATACTATATTTTTAATCGCTCTTTTTCCAATCTCACGCCACACTGTCAATAATGGTGGCGTAATTCAACTAGCACGATTAACTCCACCGGGGACAAGATGCAAACGAGGCTTCAATGTTTGAACTTAATTACTCGATTGGCGTGCCAGTTGCTTTCACGGAACACTTGATTAGAATAAACTTAATGCTCATTATGAAAACGAGAGAATGATAACTCTCATCACAGAACTAACATTTTCGAACTGTAGTGATTTTTTTGAATTTAGAATGCTATTTAGGGCTTCACGCAGACACGTTGAACTTGTTTCCACATACACCAGACACGACAAAAGTTCTGGATCAACAGACAAAGTAATTTATTTCAGTAAAGGGCACCGTCCAGTCCCGTGAGTAAGTACGCGAGTAAAAGCTAGTCAAATTATGATCCTATATTTCCCTAACAAACCAAGTAATTAATACGTCAAAACCTTATAAAGATAACGTACAGTACAAATGGCCAAATTCCAGTCAACTATCGTGTAATCAATACGCATTATTGGCCAACAATAGCCAAACCTATTGATCGATAATCCTGTACACAGCACTATTCTCCGAAGTAATCAAGCGTGCCAGTATAGATGTGGCCTAATTTGTAAACGTCAATTTTGGTGCACAGTGGTCCATTCTAGTACCAATTATACAGCCAAACAAACAGGTCCCACAATGTAGGTAGGAGTATGTAGTATGGCAAATCAAACTCGGGTTGGAGCAAATGTTTGTAGATCTTCGAGTGTTTGTCTTGAGATTGGAACCAACGTGTAAGGTATTCCCTAGCCGCCTTTAACACTTCAATTAGCCTGTCGCCGTCCACTGCTGAACGTAGGCCTCCTCAAGTGAGCGCCAACCATCCCGGTCTTGAGCAGCCCGCATCCATCCGCTACCCGCCGACTTTTCAAGTCGTCTATCCATCGTGCAGCAGGACGTCCTATACTTCGTTTACCAAATACTTAAGTTAATGAAATTAATGAACTAACTCAGGAATATTTATACTAAGTTTGACTCAAATGCTTCAGTAATGTCTATTTTAGAAAACAATATTTTGCCAAATAGCAGATCACATTTTTGTTATGACAATCTAGAAACGACAGTGTTCACCAGAGTTTACGATTTTTTTCTTGTAGCAATTAAGGGTTATTTTAACTTGCTATGCGCCAAAATAAAAAATTGCCATCGTAAGGTCTACGTCAGTTCAGAGTGATCAAATAAATAAAAACTTAAGAGGATGAAAACGTGACATTAAAATGTACGTAACGGGTTAAACTATAAAAAAAATTACAAAAACACAAAAAAGTGTGTGTGTACTACACGCGTTAGAAGTTATAGGTACTTCTTTGGCGTAACAAGATAAAAATCTTTTTAAAAAATTATCTTTCGCCTTATTCTACGTTCAAAATCCAAAAATGTTGACTATAGCTAACTTCAGTGTGTCGGTTACTCGTGATGGTGTGCGCGCGCATCGTAAAAATTTACTCTCATCATTTTTCCCTAACGCGCCAAAAGAAGTATAACTTCAAAAAGAACAACATGAATAAATGGGAATTAATATACGTAATTACAAGTGGTCATTCAGTAGTCGAAATTCGAGCGTAGACTTTGTAACGCATAATATTATTATTATTCATTAGACTTTGCCCGCGGCTTCGCCCGTGTGAATGAGTTTATCCGGGATAAAAGTCCGCTTTATATTTTCCCGGGACTAAAAGTAGCCTATGTTACTCGCTGATAATGTACCTTTGTATTGGTGAAAGAATTTTTTAAATAGGTCCATTAGCTTTTGAGTTTATTCGTTACATACACACAAAAATACTTATCTTTCCTCTTTACATATTAGTATATATAAATTTTATTTGTCTGCGCTCCTTTTCTATATGAACTATTATTACGCCAAATATTACACGCCGCCGTGCGTACAATGAGCTTAAAAAGGGGTACAAAGCTTTTTCTTCACATATACGCATGCTCGCATGCTCACGCCTTTTATCCCCGAAGGGGGAGGGAGAGACGCAGCTAATGCACCCACTTTTCGCCAAGCGTATTCCGTCCCATGATGTGATAGGGGGCGAGCCTATCGCCATACCGGGCACAAATTCCAGACTCCAGGCTGATACTGAATAGAAAAATCCAATATCACTTTGCCCGACCCGGGGATCGAACCCGAGACCTCAGCCTTGCAGTCGTACCGTAATACAACTACGCCACCGAGGCAGTCTTCACATATAGGTATATATATTTGCAAATATAAACATATCCGTAAATTTCCGAAGGGATAGGCAGAGGTGCCACTTTCACACTTCTCTTATTTGCCTATTCCTGAGTTAACTTGGGTAACTTAGCGAATAAGTGATCCGTGGTAGCTTAAAAAGATATTAAAATTTGAATTAATTAATAGTTACGATAGTATGTATCGATATGTACGATAATATATTCCGGTTCTAGATGAAAAAAAGCATCAAAAATTGCATCAATTCCAACAAAATCCTCAAGAATTGCCCCAGCATTTCGATATCCATTTTACATTATCAAAACCTCCTGTTTATTTTCCTACCTCTATAAAATACCAAAAGCTCTCAAATACTGCAGCAATTTTTATCCTCAACACTCGATGGCAAAGGATTATATCGTAAAAGCCAATCAGTAATCTCCTAATGGGATTGAATTCTTTTGTTGGGGCAGCACGGGTTGCTTCAAAGGATATCACCATTATAAATTATCTATGCTATAGAATTGCATGTCTGTTTTCTGTATATATTTTCAATATTATCCATTTGTTTAAATATATTGAAATAAAATCATTCTGCGTAGATCGCACCGTCAACGAATAATAATTTTAAAATCTTTTATAATTGTTAAATGTAGGTATGTATGTATGTCTAGTGGGGACGTATGCAGTCGCACAGACGGGTGATCAGTTCACCTTCTTGGGAACCATTTCACCCTTAGTCCCAGTTTGGGTGGAGCTGCCACTTTCGCTTTGGTTCGGTTCGCTTCGCAGGTATCATTCCCAGGGGCCGCATTCACCATAGGGAGTTTCGGCTGCGGCACAGCTAGACCTTGGAGGCATCGTGGCTCCCTTCCAGGTGTGCACCTTCCAGGTTGCCGATCTCTGCCCAGCACCGCCTTCCACTGAGGGTCCCGCCACTTTGACCTTGAACGATCATTGCAGCAGGAGCCAACAGGGGGGCAGCGCTCAGCCTATGCGGTAAGGGCCACACAGGCTGCCAGGTCCAGTCTGCCCACATACTCTCCCACCCCCCAGGCGGCGTCCCCCAGTCTGACATAGCGTCGCTCCCCTTTCCTTGGCTATTCGTGACAGTCTCCATCCTGAAGCACTGGTTTTACTGGTGCTCCTGCAGTATGCCCCCTTCTACTCTTACAAACCTTTTTGTTACCTTACTGAACCTGATTATGTCTCCTAGCTTTACCTCCTGTAGTTGTGCTATTTCCAGTCTGTCTGTTCCCAGTATCTCCCATCTTGGCAGAGAGTACATTGAGCACTCTGCCAGAAAGTGGATGCTGGTCTCCTCTTCTCCGCATTCTGGACACGAGGCGTCTTCGGTCTTACCTATTATTTTTAAGTGCCTGTTCAGCGTACCGTGTCCAGTCATGATTCCTATAATGGTTCTTATGTCCTCCTTCCTGTATTGGAGTAGGCTTCTTGTTTTCTTCTGGTCTAGCGTCTTGATGAAGATTTTAGATTGGCGACAGCCCTTCATGTCTCTCCATCTGACGTTTGTTTCTGTAGCTATCTTCCTGCTGATTACTCCCTTCGTGACTTTTGCCGGTATAGGTAAGTACGGCTCCGGTCCTATGAATGTTTCATCAGCTCCCTCTCTTGCTAGCTCATCGGCCTTCTCATTTCCTGTGGTTCCTTGATGGCCAGGTACCCAGGCGACGATGACCTCTTTGTCGGCTGCTAGTGTGTTCAGTTTGCTTTTGCATTCTTTCACTAGGGCCGACGTTGTCTCTGGTTTGTCAAGTGCCTTTAAGGCTGCTTGACTATCACTATAAATCAGTATTGTGCTGATTTCCTTATTGGTTATTTGCTTAGTGCGGTCAGCGCATTCCAGAATGGCCATTATTTCCGCCTGGAATACGCTCGCATATCTGCCTAGCTTTATTGTAGTTTCTTCTGTGTTGGGTGGCGTGGTTATAAATATTCCTGCCCCCGACAGTCCTGTTGATTCCTTCCTGGATCCATCTGTGAAGCATTCCACCGACTTATCATGGTTGTGTGGAAGCTCCCAGTTTTCTCTTTGTCCTATATGTATTCTATATTTTTTGTCGAAGATCTTTTGTTTCTGAATTAGATCATTGTTTCCCAAGATCATCGACATTTTTCCTTGAATTGTATTGATTACATCTTTGTGTCCTTTGTTTGTGGAAGTAGTTTTCCATAATCCATAGGACTTTAATCTGTAACATTGTTCTAATGCTCTCTTTTTAGCCTCCAGATCCAGCGGTGTAAATCCTAGAATGATGTCTAGTGCCGCAGTTGGAGTAGTTCTTAGTGCACCTGTTGTCATAAGCCCAGCGAGTCTCTGTACCTGGGCTAGTTTCTTATAATTTGCCTTTATGGTCGCCCTATGCCACCATACCAAGGCTCCGTACAGTAGTCTTGGGAGTATGATGGCCTTGTATATCCAGTAGGTTATATTCGGCTTCATACCCCAGGTCTTGCCTATCGCTCTATTGCATTGCATCATCGCTATTTTAGCTTTTGTGCATTGCTGGCTTATGTGCGAATTGAACAGTAGTTTGTCATCCAGCACTACTCCTAAATATTTGATTTCTTTAACTATTTCTAGATTTCTGCCATCTATTACAATTGGTAACAGATCTTTGTTCTTCCTCTTTTTGGTAAACAGAACCACCTTAGTTTTGTCTGGATTGAGGTTTAGTCCTCGCTCCCTACACCACTGTAAGGCTATCCTAATTGCCATATTTAATCTACTGCACAACATATTGAGGTCCTGTCCCACTACTAGGATAACCCCATCATCGGAATACGCCTGCATGTATATGTGCCTGCGATTTATTTCCTTGATGAGGTCATCCAGCAGCAGGCACCACATTAGGGGAGACAGGCAGCCCCCTTGCGGAAAGCCCCTGTTTGCCCTAACCGTGTATGTTATGTCACCTAGTTCAGCTGTTATTAGTCTTAGATTCAGCATGTTCATGATCCATTTTTTTATTAACGGATTGATGCCTTCTCTATTTAATGAGGATTCTATCGCGTTTGATGTCGCCTTATCAAAGGCGCCTTCTACGTCGAAGAAACACCCAATTGCTGATTCTTTCCTCTCCAGTGTGTTCTCGATTGTGGCCACCAGGTTGTGGAGAGCTGTCTCCGTAGACTTGTTCTCCATATATGCATGCTGATTTGCATGCAGTGGCTTGCTACCTTTTCCTATTTCTTCTCGTATGTTTCTATCTATTAGTTTCTCTAGTGCCTTTAGTAGGAACGACGAGAGACTAATGCATCTAAATGATTTAGGATCTTGATATGTCTTCTTACCTGGCTTGGGTAAAAAGACAGCTCTTACTTTCCTCCAGCTTTCTGGTATGTATCCGATTGCCAGACATCCCCTATAGATAGCTAGAAGGTCGTCCTTGATATACTTAAGTGCCTGTTGTAGCATCTTGGGAAAAATCCCATCTGGTCCAGCTGCCTTATATGGTGCGAACGACGAGATGCTCCATCTTAATAGCTCCTCACTAAGGACAGATTTTGTGGCTTCGCCGAGGACAATGCTGGTCCCCCCCGTCACCTCACCCTTTGTGGGTTCCGTGCTTTCAGGGAAGTGGGCGCTCATCATTGTTCTCAGCACCACATGGGGATCCGTTATTAGTCCGTTGTCTATTTTCAAACTCCCCAGTTTGCATGTCTTATCACTGGCTAAGGCTCTTACCAACCTTGCTGCTTCCGGGTATTCCGTAATAGCAGTGCAGTAAGAGTTCCAGCTTTGCTTGCTTTCCTTTCTGCACTTGTTGCGCATTTTGTTCCTTTGTGCCCTGTATAGGTCCCAGTTGGCGTCGTCGTTCTTTTTTAACGCCACTCTGAGGGCACGTCTTGTTTTCTTTCTATCCTTGCTTAGTGCTTTTGTCCACCACGCTTGTCCCTTGCCGTTTGTCACCTCTCGGAGGGGGCATGCTTTGTGGTACGCTTCCTGTAGTGCTGTTTCCAGCCTTACTGCTCTGTTTTCTATATCTCCTGTCCTAATTATACCCTCAAGCGGCATTTGCGTGTACTCTCCAATGTAATTGTCAAATAGCACCCAGTCCGTTTTCCGGGCATTACGTACCTTGTACTTTTCTATGTTACTTTCTATCTGAAAGGTGATTCTGCGATGATCCGAGAAGGAGTCATTTGTATCAACCTTCCAATTCCTTACGTATGTGCTTATCTCCTTTGAGGCCAGAGTGATGTCCAGGACCTGCTGTCTGGCTCTGGTCACGAAGGTCGGTGTATCGCCTATATTTAGGATTTCTAAATTATAACTTACTATATATTCTAGCAGGAGCTCCCCCTTCACATTACAGTCTGTGCTGCCCCACACCTCATGGTGAGAGTTTGCATCACAGCCTATTATGAAGGGGATGCCCCCACTTGTGTACTTACTTGTTGCTTCCTCAAGTTCTACGGTAGGCGGCTCGAAGTCTGATTCGCTTGGTATATAAGCTGACATCAGCACGATCCTTTTCTTTAAGTTATCCTTCATAGGTAGCACAAGTTGTACCACCACTAAGTCTCTGGAACATTCGCATGTTATAATGCCTAGAGATCTGATCCTTCTGCTGGCGAAGATACATGCTCTGGGGTTCTCCTCACCGTTATAGTATACTAGGTCTCCTCCCAGGCATCCTAGCCCCGCCACACGTTTGTTGTGCACGTATGGTTCTTGCAGAAGGGCCAGATCTATGTTCTTTGACACCACATATTCGCAAAGTTCAGCCGTAGCTTCTTTGCAGTGGTGCATATTTAGCTGCATTATCCTTAGTGTTTGTGTGTTTTTGTTTTGTGTATTTGTGTTTGTGTTGTGTGTGTTCATGTTGTTGTGTATGTTAGTGTGTTAGTGTTCTGTGCCTGCAGCCCCCTCACTGTCCCCGGCTCTTTCACCCCTAGAGATCCATGCAATTGCTTGCGTTGGATCCCGTCGGGGCGTCCGATTGGGGCCGTTCGGTTGCTGGTGTGGTTTCGGCTCGGGTGGCAGTCTGCACGCTCCCCGCAGCCGGCACCCTCTGGGCGGGTTTGCCTGGCGCGTTCTGGATGGCGCATTCCTCCACCGTACGCCTGGTGTCTTGTGTTCTCGTGTGAGTAGGTCGTATGAGTCTCACTTGGACCTGCGTAGCTTCAAAGTTGATCCACGCATGGTCCTTGTGCTCACTGAGGATGTCCTGCGGGACTCCCACCGTCAGTCTCTCTCCTGCGGGGAGAGAGTCCCTGGTGATGAGAGTCCAGCTGTCCACCCTCAGGTCCTCTCTATGGTCGTTTTGTGCTATAATGTATTCCATCGGGTTGTCGGGATGTTCCTCTCTTTTCCCGGGCAACCAAATGGAGGCTCTGGTCCTGTCTAGCTTTCTAATTCCGAGTGGGACGCCGTTGTGACACCCAAAATCGTGCTCCAGGAGCCAATCCCTCGCCTCGATCGTCATCGGTGTCACAAGGAAGAATCCTTCCGACACCAACCCCGACGTGGCGAAGGACATCTTCCTTCCACCGATCTTGTTTCTCACTCCGACGCCCACGAACTCGGATACCTTTTTTCTAACGACAGCGGCGCATGCCTCGTCCATCTGAGCGCCATCCATCCTGTGGATCATCAGGGCGAGGTCGCTTTGTTCCCTAGCGGAACTCCGCGGCCCCTCCGTCGATCCCAGGTAGGGGCGCTTTGAAGGGCGTTGCTGCGTTCGCTCCTCAGGGTCTGTATTCTGTCTCTTTGTCTTGGCCCGTCTATCCGTAGTCGTTTCCTTTTCAGGATTCGACTTTTCGGCTGACGCAGCCAAGACCTTTGTCCTTCTCTTCAGCCGTCTCTTTTGACCTTTGGAGAGGACCTTGCTGAAACCAGCTTCGCCACTTCCGTCAGGTTGTGGCGTTGCTAGTAACGGGCAGTTTCCTCCACTTCCTTTCGGTTGTGGCGTACTACTGCCCGTGTTATCACCTTCGATACCCATCGGTTTCGAAGGTGACTCCAGCAGTTCCTTCACTCCTTTGATTACTTCATCTAGGGTCGCTGGTTGCATAAGGTTGCTCCCCCCAGAATACGTGGAGCAGCCCGGTGTCGCCTGGTCCCTAGGGGATCCAGCGGCACCAGGGAGGGATTCTCCAACGCCCTGGGCGTTGGTACCCTCCTGGGGTAGTATATATCTCTTTTGCTTATGCATGGTTTTTAAAGGGGGGTTGGATTTTATATATATGAATATATATTTGTTTATAATATATATGTATATACGTATAGTATGTTATATTGTGGTTCGCAATGCAATTTCTTGAGAGGAATTGTATTGCGAGCCTGTTCCCTCCTCTTTTACCCGGGCTTGGGACCGGCATCCATGGCTCTCCAGTGTGGTGATGCTTTGGAGAGCGATGGCGGCAGAGTTAAATGTAGGTAGATATTGTAACTTTTACTTTTCGGACTACCAACACCTTGTCCGCCCCGTGACCTTGAAGGCTGCAAAGTCTTCGAAACGTCGAGAGAAACTTAAATTTAAAAAATAACACGGTAAAATCCGTAAAATAGTTTTATTTCGATGTCTGACATTCGCGTAAACATAAGAAATTATTATATAAATGTAGGGGTTGTTCGCGACTGCGCCAGCGTGTTACACCTAGCTCGGAATAAAAGTCCTAATAACATATTCTAATACCTGTGTGTCAAAATTCTTCTCAATTTCTTTAGCGTTGTCTAACGAACAGTCAAACATCTATACAAACATCGCATTTTTCATTATATAAGAAAATTAAGAAACAATAGTAAATTTATAGAATTACACTTGTTTGGTTGTTTTGGATAAGCTTTTGCTAGCGCGTAGGTATTTTCCTGATATAAAAATCTCAAAAACACTTAAAAAGTAGCCTATATTAAAATCCTAAAAATGTTATCATCAAGAATCCTTTTAATTTATGTCTGTTGAAACAAACATCATCACAAACCTTTATGTTCATAATATTACAATACAATTGAGTATGTGCGTGAACTCTTTATTGCATAACCAACAAAACATAAAATTCTACATAAAGGAAACAAAATACAAAATGATATTATATTATTGAGCTACATTATATCCATTAATGTTCCTAAGATTTATATAAACAGTAAATTTAATAATCTTCTAATACCCAGTCACATATAAACCGGATATTACGCCAACCTCGAGAATCTAATTATAAATCCAAAATTTCCGGTGAGTGCACATTGCATTAGCTTTTAGGCAATTTGTCAAAACATACAGCAATTTCCGATGACGTGAAGACACGTTTCAGCTTTGAGCAAATTCCGCTAAAATTTATCGGTAAGCGTTGTCTATTTTTAGCCTCACGACGAATGCTATAAAGCATCAGCTGATTTTATTTGGAAAACATTTTTAATAAATTGTAATATATCATATGATTTTAAGAAGGTGTTTTGCTTTCAAATAGTATTACACACTCACGCCTTTTATCCCCGAAGGGGTAGGTAGATGCGCAACTAGTGCACCCACTTTTCGCAGTTATTCCGTCCCATAATGTGATAGGGGGCGAGCTTATCGCCATATCGGGCACAAATTCTAGACTCCGGGCTGATACTGAATAGAAAAACTCAATATCAATTTGCCCGACCCGGGGATCGAACCCGAGACCTCAGCATTGCGGTCGCACCGTAATACAACTACGACACCGAGGCAGTCAAATAGTATTAAAGATATTTCTACTCAGAACCACTGAGCCAATTTTATAACAATGACGTTAGTTATGAAAACTACCTTATCTTACTTAGTGGTAGGTTTTTCATATACGGGAGTCCCTTTGGGTTTGTACCACCTCAATGTCATTTCCACCGCCAAGCAGCAGTGTACTTGCACTGTTCTGTTCCCGTTTGAAGGATATTGTAGCCAGCATAATTACTGGGCATTATGTGACTTAATATCTTATGTCTCAGGATGACGAGCGCAGTGGAGAGCTAGGCAGTAAATTATTCAAAGTTCCGTATGGTGTTGCTATTATTTATGGGCGGTCGTATCGCTTACCATCAGACGAGCGGCATCTCGTCTCGTCATTCAAATGCAATAGAAATTAAATCAGATTGTCGCTACTGCTTATTCGCAGTCGTGCACTATCAGACCAAAAGGTCGACCCGCCATTCACGGGGATAAAAAAATGAAGATTACATTATTTTCACGCTGCGAGTTCAATTCTGTATTTCCCGATATATAATGAAAATTTCCCAAATAACTGGGCACGTAGTTATTGAAGTGCAAACTCGTCAATTTTCATTCACCAAAATGACGCGTGGGCGTCGAAACCAGGCCATACATTGTAAGAAATGTTTTGTTAGATTCTGAAGCTCGTCGGAAGCCTTCTGCGTATACATTTTGTGTCGGATATCACAAAATCCTGAATAGAGTTTTATAAAGTTTAGTAAGGACTGCTAAATAAATCTGTATCGATTTTTATACAATAGAGCTATTGTATAAAAACCGAAACCGATGTATGTTACGTTAGTGTGATAATGCCAACGTTACATTTAAAACTATAGTTTGATGGCCAGAGAAAAACTAATTTGAATAAAATTAATTTACATAGTTTTACTTATAATTCAATTGCAGTAAAATAATCGCACCATTCCCACACGTTTTTGTTTCTATACGTACACAGGAAACGAGTCTAATTTACATACTAAACATTTCGGATCGTTCATGAATTATCACCAGATTAATAAATAACAAAACACAGGTGCACACTATTAATGATCAACATTTTATTTAATAATCAGCACAAAACGTAATTTAGTGCAAACTTTTAAACACATGAAAAAGATCCTCAATTTTTCGCATTTAAATACATTTAGAAAAATATTTCCGCTCACATTCTTGGCTCTGTAAAACATCGTTGCAGCGAGTGCAGTACTTAAGGCCGCCCGCAGAATAACCTGTTAAGGATCATCTCATCAACAGGATTAAGGTTACAAACACACTTGAAAATCTGTTCACTAAATGGGGAATGCTCGGTGGAACTGAGACCGCTGGTTTAAACACATACATCATAGTAACCATGTTCTGAATAACGTTATATATCGCTTTTTTTGTTTAAAAAGTAATAAAAATAGTCTCAAGGCTAAAAACTGAGCGATTACAGTAAATTTAATTTTAGTTTGCAGGGGAATTCGTCATTGTCGTTAAGTTAATATGATTAACTATTTGAAAGGCGGCTCGGAGCGCGCGCAAATCCAGTTATCGCCTCAAGTAATCCATTTTATTCGAACCACCCTACGCGGCCCTTCACTCATACATAGCTGACCTGCCAGCTAAAGGGATACAAGTCCATTGTTATTTCAATAAACTTATATAGACTTTTACTAAATGAATTGGTGGCTTAATTGTTTTGTGTGCACGCTTCGAACATCGCTCTAAGGTCCCGGGTTCAAATCCCAGATCGGGCAAAGTGATATTGAGTTTTTCTGCCATCAGCTCGGAAGCTGGAATTGATACCCGATAAACTCGCCCACTATCACATCTTGGGACGGAAGACAATGGCGAAAAGTGGGTGCCTTAGGTACACCTCTGCTTACCTTTTCGGGGATAAAGGCGTGATATTATGTTTGTGTGTCAAAACTTTTACAATCATAAGTAAGAAATATTAGACGTCGTCCTTCTCAAAAAAATATTGATTTCAGCTTAGCATAATGTATTCCATACAATTTTCCTTTCCATATAGAGCTGACACAAAAGAATTTCAAATGTGCGCCTGACCTTACACGTCACATAATCAAACGCTCAATGTAAGCAAACCAAAATACGTACATAATGATCAATAACAGACGTAGTTTCATCGAATGCGATATTGCGAATTTATAGAAACATGGAACTATTCCAAGTTGGCAAAGCTTGCTATTTAAGTACTGACGCCATAGTATTTCTATTTCCAAAATAATTTCCGATACGACACCTTTGATGTTAGTTGCCTTTACGTCTGTATAAAAAATGTTCAATTTAGTCAGTCTTACTTCGATTTATAAAAATAGCTGAGAATAGGGGTAGATTGTCCAATCTTATAAAAATGTCCAACTATTCCTATTTATAAGTATAGAAACCAAATTAAAGTCTGTATTTTGTATTATACGGCTCGAGCTTATAACGAAAAATTATATAGCAATAGATTTTTATCATATAAACGGATTACCGACCTAAAATCAAATCACTTTATTTGAAATTTATTCTATGAATTAAACCGTCTTTTATTCACTAACACTAATATAATAATACTACTATTGAATAATACTAGTCTGTCTATTTCTACCGCCAAGCAGCAGTGTGTATGCACTGTTGTGTTCCGGTTTGAAGTACATTGTAGCCAGTGTAATTACTGGGCATTATGAGACTTAACATCTAATGTCTCATTGCGACGAGCGCATTGAAGTGCCACGCAGTAATTTGTAATTTAAAGTTCTGGTATTGTGTTGCTATCGTTTATAGGCGGTCGTATTGTTTACTATTAGAGGAGCGGCATGCTTGTCGCGTCATGCACAAGCAAAAAATTA
Source organism: Sphinx pinastri (assembly GCA_947568825.1). NCBI lineage: Eukaryota > Metazoa > Arthropoda > Insecta > Lepidoptera > Sphingidae > Sphinx > Sphinx pinastri. Next base: position 13,231,793 of record OX387624.1, on the reverse strand, counting down.
AAAGAAAAAAAAATCTTTAAAAACAAGTTTTTAATGAAATGCTCTAAAAAGAAAAGAATAAAGCTTGTCGCGAGATTAACTTTTGTCAAGATCAACATTGTTACATAATTATTGTATTATCTATACAATAATTTACCACTGTGATACCCATATTATGGACGTGCACAAAAAATAACTATAGTCCATCATCTTGGGCCGTCCGCCATATTGGATTCAGTATGACGTCACTTAGCTAACAATGCATTGTCAACCCTAACTGAACGTGTATGCAAAATTTCAAAACAATCGATTGAGGGTAACTGCTTCAAAATTGACTTGCAAGATTCCACCCGAACAAATATACATACATTGCAAGTTAAATAAAAGCTATAAATACATTTTTGGAAAGGATAGATGATAGCAGAATGACAAAGAGGATATATAAGGCGAGTGTCGATGGAAGGGCCGGCAGGGGTCGACCGCACCGGGGCTTCTTAGCCCCCCTCATTTAGAGAGGGGCCGTAATACGGCATTGCGCCGGGACGGCTCCGTGCAGCTATCTTCGTGCAACAAGATACCCCGGGGCCGTCCCGTATGCGCCGAAGAAGGCCACCGCGGGTTTTGGTTGGTTTGCCGATGTAGGGTGTACATAGTGTTAGGGACACGGTCCAATGCTCGCTCGGATGATGTTATACTCCCGAGTGTCGACATTGTGCCGTAAGATCGGTGAAACCAACATAACCATACCACTCACCCCGCAGAGGTGGTAGCAATAACGCGTTTTTCCCCGCGATAAAAAAAAAAAAAAAAAAAGGGGCGACCGCACCGAACCTTCGAATGTCAGATAACTGACATTCTAAGTAAAGGCCAGGTCAAAAGTACCCTGCACTCCCGGTGCATGAATTATTGATGAAGGTAGAGGAAGTGAAAGCAGTGTGTCAGAATCGAGCAAAGTGGCAATCCATAGTCTCTGCCTACCCCTATGGGACAGAGACAAGATAATATGTATTTAAAAAAAATGCTTGTAAATAAATATGCTACAGTCCCAGAGATAAGTAGGTATATAGTGACACAAGTATACAATTTGAATTCATAGCCCCCACATTTTACCTCTACCGCCTAATAATAATATGCATACAATCTAAACGTATCACACAAACAGACATCCCAAAAAGCGATTCTTAACAAATATCCACGATCGTATACCATTCAACATCCCATTAATAAATTCTCAAATTGTGGAAACTTCAACTAATGAACTCTCAGGAGACAGTTCTAAGTTACAAGTTGTAACGATCCGATATTACAGCGATGTTAAAAAGTTGTCTCAGGCTACGTGACCTGGGTTTTTTTTCCGGTAGGCGATTCTGCAGTCAACACCGGGGGAAACCTGCGAATGGGATACTGGAGTCCCCCGGCTTGACGACTGCAGGGGCCTGGGGAAGGAAGTGGAAAAGGATGATGGAAGGAAAAGTGTGGGAATGGAGAAAGGTTCTCAGGATGGGTGGAAAGGAAAGGGGTGCCAGGAAATGTTCGCGGGCCCTTTTAGGCCTCAATGTGATTAACAACCAAGAGGTATACACACTGACTGTGTGCCTCGGCCCGCGACTAATGTCCCCCCGCGCATGGGCGTGCATTGGGTATGACCCAGCGCACAAGAATTGCCTCGGGGGGCACGTGACCTGGGTTAGGTTAGCTTTATTTCCTGAGATGCCTCATGCCGCTCTCAAAGTATTATAAATAATGGATACTGAGATTTATTGCAGTTGTTATGGAAGATCGATAAGATTTATGATGCAAGTTGCTAAAAATCGAAATATTAATACGTTAAGAAAAAACTAGGTATCGCTTTTTCAGCACAGTGTGCGCAGGAGTGTGAGATTTGGCACAATTAAAGTTGAAAGGAGAAACATAAAATGTATCTTACTCTTACTAATATTATAAATACGGAAAATTTTGAAAATGTTTGATGTTTGTTAGAAGTAAACGCAGAAACAACTTGACAAATTTGGATGAAATTTGGCACACGGGCAGATCATGTCCTTGATTAACACATAAGCTACTTCTTATCCCGGTAATTTGCTCCCATGGGAATTAATGGATATTTTAGTCTCATTCTTTATGTAGATGGCGCTGGCGTCGTACTGTGTTTTGGGACTTTTGTAACGGCAAAGGCTTTTCACGCGGGCAAAACCGCGACCAACACCTAGTGTATAATATGTTTTATACATATATTAAATTCAATGGTCGAATTTTGATTACTGTATGATCACTAGTTCTTATAATATGACTGTGTTGTATCACTCCGATATATCCACACACGAATGAATTCGTCGTGTAATAATTCGATAGAACAGTCCTTTTAACCGTTATATGATACAGATGCAGTCTTAGTTTCTGAAAAGACGTTTCCTGATCATGTTACTTAATTTCGTTTGAATGAATCTAAGAAGTTTTCCCAAAAATAAATATACCGAGATTGTAATATTATTGACTGCCTCGGTGGCGTAGTTGTATTACGGTACGACTGCAAGGCTGAGGTCTCGGGTTCGATCCCCGGGTCGGGCAAAGTAATATTGGATTTTTCTATTCAGTATCAGCCCGGAGTCTGGAATTTGTGCCCGGTATGGCGATAGGCTCGCCCCCTATCACATCATGGGACGGAATACGCTTGGCGAAAAGTGGGTGCACTAGTTGCGCCTCTGCCTACCCCTTCGGGGATAAAAGGCGTGAGTATGCGTTGCGTGTAATATTATTTTAATTTAAAAATAATTGTGAATCTACATTCACTTTATAAATTAGATATAACTAATTCATACAATAAATGCTTACTTTTCAAGACCTTAAGAAATCTTACAAAGGTTCTGAGTTTAAATAATTGAATAGATAATGTAATTCATACTTTAAATAAGTATGATATATAATTTTTTTTCTATAACTAGCGGGTGGTTTCGCTATTAAACTCACCCATTATTATAATGCTCGAAGGAATTTCCAACAAGCAACGCTCCCAGAAATGGCTCACTGGAACCCAAAAGATATTGCAAAGCAGGTATAAACTCCGTAAAACACTTAAAATATTGTTGTGTCTAGATAAAAAAAAAACTAGTAAAATAATTGTACCATGTACAATCTTAATAAAAATTTAATTAATATTTTGAATAACCCCCGACACAAAAAACCTCCAAAATGTAAAAAAATAACAGTCCTTGTCGTTTAAGTACCTAGTAATATTTTGACCCAACCGTCGTCGCGTCGGGGGACCGCTAGAGAAGTATTTTCATCTCCCTGGTCCTTAGTTCTTGAAAATCCATGTTTTAAAACTGTTTGACAAATAGTAGAGGCTCTGTGTGGAATTATTTTGTGCCGTTAGTGTGGGGGCACATTAATCAGTCTCCGTACAAGGCTAGATCTCTTTCTGCATTATTCATGGGTAGCGAAACGGCGGACTTGATTTGATTATTGATGGCACATATTATTTTGAACTAAAGACAATGTTGAGAAAAATTCAGTGGAAAAATGGGAAAGGTAAACGTCGCACGATATCTGAATACTAATTTATGTTTACTTAGGAATTTTACTTTAAACTTAAATAGTGAATGGCCTTATTTTATAAATATTTACAAATATATACTCTCTGAAAAATATTTTTTAAAGTTGGTTTATTTTCGGTGTATTTTTTTGTGTAATTCTATATATGTCGTCGGACGGATCATGGAATACACACGGCCAACTGCCTCGGTGGCGTAGTTGTATTGCGTACGCGTTACGAGTACGATTTGCGCGCTGAGGTCCTGGGTTCGAATCCTGGGTCGGGCCAAAAACATTGTGACTGGGTTTTTCCATCTTAAAAATTACTCAGTCGCAGCTCGGAGTCAGGAAGTTGGCGGTGTGATACCCCCGTGCCTCGGAAAGCACGTAAAGCCGTTGGTCCTGCGCCTGATCTCTCTCCGGTCATGTCGGATTGCCGTCTCACCGGACTATGAGAGTGAAGGAATAGTGAGTGCACTTGTGTATTGCGCACACACCTGTGCACTATAATATCTCCTGCGTACCTGGCTGATCTCCGTTGAGATTGGCCGCCGTAGCCGAAATCGGCTAGGAAGGAAGGGATTATTATTACAGACGGCCAAAAACGGATGCACTAGTAGCGCCACTGTCTACCCCTTCGGTAATAAAAATAAGCGTAAGTGTGTGCAATTTCGTCACCGCTTGTATATCATACATAGTTATAGTGTTTTAGTAAAGGCCTATGCATAGCGTTTCCAGGCTTTCGGGTAAAGCTGGAAATAGTTAGGCTTTTCGAATGCGTGTCTGACCAAATAAAACAATGTCCGACTTGTCCGGCGTCTATTAGGCTTTTTACATTTAACCGGTCCCGTGGTCGATCGTGCGAGTGGCCCGCTGCGTTGAATTAATACTACACAAATTCCGTAATAATTTAGGTTGTCCGGCCTTTTTACCCAAATGTTCTGCCAAACTGGCTGGTCTGTCTGGCTATTAGGTTCGACGACCTGGCAACCTTATGCACACAGCCTCTTGTAAATGCATCCCTTAACTGCGCATTTCTGCCAGGCGCGTTCTGTACTGTGTCCACCGATAAGTACACACTGAAAACGCCTAGAGACTATGCATTCTCAAGGAATGTACTCTTGCCTATACAACTCTTCACATAATCGCGCTTTAGTTATGGAGCGCGTTGTCTGCATAGGCTTCAAGAACAGTATTCATAGCTGTTGAAGAAGGAATTATATAAAAAGTGAGTAAATATTTGTTTACATTTCTAGAACAAACCCTGTGACATACGTCAAACAGTTGATTTTACACTATCCGCTAAATAAAAACTGTCAGTTCTGTCAGTTCATAAAGGTCTGTAAGACTATTGCTTCACGCAATCGAATATTAAATATACAAGGGTCTTGCTTTGATCGACAGGGGAACTGATAAATGTGGTTGGTCGAAGCAGGGGAATTCGATCGAGAGTTCTGTCAGAGCGTATTCCATTTATCGTAATACTCGGAATTCTGTAAATCGAAACATGAATGATATTTTTATAACTTTGTGTCGGATGTTTCGTAAAATTCTTATATTTGATCTGATACGTGCGCTGGATTCTAAACAGTTACTTTAGTATTCAAGTAAGAAAATGATTTTGAAGGTACTTATTATAGAATATAAAATACACTGGATGTTGAAGAGGTAAGCAAATGTACAGTCACCAGCATAAGTAGCTGAACAAATTCAAAATTTCAAATCGCCTACATACTTTTTTGTTCTTACCAATCTTTTTTTTCTCTTCACAAAAATAAAATAAAAGAGATTTACTTTACTTCAAACAAAGAAAAAAGGTTTAGGTTTAACTTAACGCGTATATAGGCGATTTGAAATGTTGATTTTGTACAGATGTTTATGCTTCTACACCCACATTTCACCGGCTATTTTAGGTCCCATGTTATAGTGGGCGGGCCTGTGGCCATTTACCGGCCATATCTCCAGGGTCCGGAATGATACCGGGTAGAAAAACCCAATATCAGTTTGCCCGACCCAGGATTCGAAGCCGAGAATTCAGCGCGATAGTCGTACCCTGCTCGCAAGACAACTACGCTACCGAAGCAGTCAAGAGGTCAAGAGGTAAGTAAATGTATCAGGGTCAATACCTGAAGTGAACAATTTAGGAAAATAAATATTTAATAATTTTTTTATTATATTATAAAAATATTTAAATTGAGGCCTAAAAGGGCCCGCGAACATTTCCTGGCATCCTCTCTTTCCGCCCATCCTGGGAACCTTCCTCCCTTCCCCCCACCTTCCAAAATTATCCAAATTATAGGTAGTACTATTTAACGGTGATGTCCACACTAGGCTGTAGCTGTATCGCAGACATCGTTTTTAATTTCACAAATGTATCAATATATCCTAAATAAAAATATTTTTATTCTAAAATATAGGGGTGTGTGTAATGTTATGTAATTACTCAGTTTAGTTTAAAACATCTTGCATTTAATGGTTTCCATTTCCCATTCCTCCCCCTTAAGGGTGTTACCACACCAATCGAGCGATCGTCGATGGTAGAATGGATAAGTCGACGTCGATCGAGCGCTTGAGCTCCCTATAGCCGATAGATGCCATCGATCGATGGTAAAATGGATAAGTCGACGTCAATCGAGCGCTTGAGCTCCCTATGTCACCCAGTGTGCGTGTGTGTGCCGTCGACCGATGCCATCGACCGGCAATCGATCGATTGGTTAGTCGACCGGTATCCGTCGATCAATTAAAGCTACCACACCAATCGATCAACGTCGACCGATGTCGATCGATGCCATCGATCGACTATCGATCGATTGGTGTGGTAACACCCTAAGAGTTAGCACCACATCCAAACTTGCAGACTTAAGACGAGCATGCCGTTCGCCTGATGGTAAGCGATACGATCACCCATAAACAGTAGCAACACCATCCAGCACCTTGAGTTACAAAGTACGATGTGGCAATCCACTGCGCTCATCATCCTGAGACATAAGATGTTAAGTCTCGCTATGTCCTGTAGTTACACTGACTACAATGTCCTTCAAACCGAAAAACAACAGTGCATGCACACTGCTGTTTGGCGGTAGAAATAGACATTGCGGTGGTACCCACCCAGACGGTCTCTTACATATGAGAGACCTACCACCAGTGACCAATTCCAATTTCGTCCGAAGAAGACACAACATTCGATAACTAAAATAGATTTATAAACTGTCTATGAATAAGGCAGTTAGTCGGTAGGATGGTTTAGATCGGTGAGTCAACCAGAAATCCGTAAATGGATTTCCATTTGTTAAAAATAAGGCGTTCTTACCATGAGGTGGTTCACCTGACACCAACACGCCTTATTTTTAACGCCTGAAACGGTTCCGTTTCTTAATGCCGACCTTTACCATCTTTGAAATAATGCGGCGTAAATGTGTCCACAGGCAAAGAATAATCATCTATAGACAATTGATACTATTTAGACTTCACTTCACTTCACTTACTACTTACTGAGTTACTCAGTTTGCCGTGCAGCTATAAACAAAGGTTCTTCATAAAAAAAAACATCCTCTTATTATTCTTCACATACATGTGTCTTATAACCCAAAATAATAGCTAATATCAATTTTATTTTCTCATACGTATTTCGTCCGCATCTCAGTCACGTAATTTTACATCACGTTTACGAACGAACGTGTTCATTGATAAACAAATGAAATGTCTGTCAGTTCAGAAATACTTTCATCACACGGATGCGCATACTTGAATATTCAAATCGAGTATGGAAATCCTTTTATGTAGGTAAAAATTCATTTTATTTTTCAAAATCAGATTGGAGCGCACATCGAAGATGATTCTTAAAAAATAGCACAATTAAAAACCGAAAAGGTACCTACTGTTTAATCCTACACATTACATACAAATGTATAACGACAATAGTAAATAATTTTAATATTAAATGGGTGGAAAAAAATATTTTCAAAAGTTGAAGATTAAAAAAATATTTGTGTTGCCGTTAAAGCATATAAAATAATTTATACAAACACCTGATTTACCGACACAATTAACTGATAAAATGAAATTATACCTACATTCATTACATTCGTGGTTCTGTCGCTGGTACCTACTGTGAGCTGAGTTCTATTTGCGCTCTCCACCCGAGGATTTAGAAGCGATACTAATACCAATTAGATAATTTAAACACTGTTGTAATATTTTTAGTTTCGATTAAGAATAATAATATCTGGGCAAACTTTTAGTATTATATAAATATTTTAGACCTATAACTGTAAGATATACGTGTCTTCGAATACATAAAACTATTTAAAATATTCACATGCGGTTACCAGAGATCGGTGCGTGTGCTATTGACACTCGGCTACGGGAGAAATCACGTGATTAACGTTAATCCAATTAATGTTACAAGGGGAGTATTCCCGAGTCCTCCAATAGTTTACACTCTAGGCTGTATTTCGAAACTGGTGAGATCTAAGCTTCGGGTTCGATAAAAAAATATCGCAACTTATCATAATGAAATACATGCATATATTGTTAGATAGATATATGATCACCCCTCAACACTACGTGGATTAGATATATTTTGCGGACTCAGTAAAGTGACTCCAGTATACCTGATGGTAAATGATGTAGCGTCCAGAGTAAGTTTGAGTCACTATGGTGGGTTTAACAGAGCGTACATGGTGGCCGCTATCTGGAAATAAATATCCTACCACAAACATACCTTTCACTTACAGTTTAACCTGGAGGTGCCTTCAAGCATAGGCGTGTGTGGGGGAGGCGGATGGACAGTGAAGTCCCTGAGCCTAAGTTCTTCATACTCAATTTTCAGATTCAAGAAGCATTCCAATATAGAATTACGTGGTATAGGTATTGAAAACATACAATACTGACCCTGGAAAATTGCAGGAACATTTTTTGTACGTGTCTAGGGTACATGTTACAAAATGTTCTAATACAAAGACGAGGGTGAAATACTAGTTATAGTTTACGAAGATATTCTCATAGTTTTTGTTATTTCGCATGTTTTTTGTTTATATTCAACTTCAGTGCCAAAGTAAAAAATCTACGACGACCTTTATTTTATTGAAAGGACACATCACTTCTGACTATGTACTACAATTCAGAATCCAAATAATACGTCGAAAAATATATCACAGAATCAGAATAACAGACCAGAATGCATGATCAAACCTGCACATACGAACGTGGAATACTTTGATGTGGTGCCAATTGCAGACATGGATTTACCGTGGGGAAAGTTTGACATGCAGAATGAGGTCTGGTGTCGATCACAAGTTTTAATATCAGCTTCAAAATACACAGAATATGATTCTGTTGTTGTCGGAAGCATCTGGCGAAGAGAACGTTATTTTTAGGTCTTTTATTTGACAGTTATTGTATTAAACAGCTAATATACAGTCAGTCACAAAAGTCGCTTAACAAAATATAACCACGGAAATGGTAAAACACTTTAAAAAATAAAATGTCTGATAATGATATGTTATGTTTAAGCGAATGTTAGACATTGGAATAAAACTATTTTGCAGATTTATCGCGGTTTCTTAAATTATATTTTCTCCCGACGTTTTACAGACTTTGCAGGGTCACGAGGCGGATTGAGATGTTAGTTATGTGAACAGTAAAAGTTACAATATCTACCTACATTTAACAAATAATAAATTATATTAAAATTATTAGTCGTTGACGGTGCGATCTACGCAGAATGAGCCCATAGTGTCTTGAAGTCTGGCAGCCGGTCTTTTGAGTTCCGATTTCATTAAATATATGACAGGATCCCAAGCAACGTAATATGACGAGCAGCGTTTTTCAGCAAGCGTTACGATAAACCCTAAGAAGCTTACGCTACACGGATTTCAAATTCAAGACACACACATTTATTTTGACACAATAAACTTATCGGCAAAAAATCCGTAAGCTAGTTTTATTTTCTACTCATTTTTCGTAACTAAATGTTGTGTATGAAAACCTCTAAAAAATCGAATGTCAACTTGTTTTAGTAAAACCTGGTTAGTTTTCAATTACAATGGAAGAGCACCTGAGCATTTGAAACCGCCCGCTCCGAGGGCTCTTATACAAAATCACCCTAAGAGCTCTTTCATAAAAATAAAGGCGGTACTTCATAAAAAATAAAGGGACACTTCTGGCCATATAACATTTTGTCGAGAACAATTATTGTTCTAAAATGAGAACACGAGTGCTTTCGCTTAAGCGTATATTTAGATGTATTTTGCATTTATTTTTAAGGTGGATATTAACGGTCATTTTAGGGAATAGCGGCGATAGCCCAGTTGGGAGTGGAAAGGACTGCCGAGACGAATGTCCGCAGGTTCAAAAGCCAGGGGCACACACATCTGACTTTTTTTAAAAATTATAGTGTATTCTTTGTAAATTATCGCTCGCTTTAACGGTGAACATTGTGAGGAAATCTGCATATCTGAGAAGTTGTCTATAAGAATTTCGAAGGTATGTGAACTCTGCCAACCCGCATTAGGCCATTGTGATGGACGACGGCCTAAAATCCTCTCAGTTGTAGAGGAGGCCCATGCTCAGCCGTGGGCAGTAAATAATACAGCGCTGGTATGGTATGGTGGTATGGTTATGCAATTACTTGATTGTGCCCCTGGCATTGCAGATGTCTATGGACGACGGTCACCACTTACCAGCAGGTCGGTCATCAGCTCGTCTGCCTCTGCGTCGCAAACTATAAAAAGGTTATTTAGATACCATTGTAATCGATAAGGTGGTATTTAATACATTATAAATTTAACCCGAGCGTACACCGAACTTCTAAAATTAAACAAAGGTCGTAATCAGTAATTGTTTTCATAATCATCGAAGAGATATTATAGTATTCGTTATGTGCAATGCTTGGGTTGATGTTGCTTTGACAGCAATTCGTAGTTAGAATTACCATTCTGTACCGAGTTTAACAGATCATAATATTGTATTCTAATTTAGTTATAAATGGATGATTTAACTTTTATCATAAATGAGAAATCAGGAGAATTTTCAATGACTTGGTGCCTTGCTTTTTACTTCATACCAAAATACCGTGACAGCCATATACTTATAAAGCAAATTGTACATAAAGACCAAACAATAACTTTAATAACAGAGCTACGCGCCTCCCATAACTTATAAAATAAATATTCATGAATTACCACGATAAAACTTTGGTTTACGCAAGACAAAGTTAAATAAAAGAACTTGGTCGATGCCGGCAGGATTATATCTCATTTGGTGAACTGCCAGCACAATCGTTGTTTTCAATGCTAAACTTATTTCCAAATATCAGTAACGAGAAACTGCTACTCTTCCACGCTAGCAATAGAAACTCGATTGCTGAGCAAATTTGAATTCAAAATATAATATAAATATAATTCCTTTATATAAATTTCGTGAGCGAGTTCGTATACCTGAGCTCAATGATCAGCGGTCAGGGAAGCTGCGAAAAGGAAATTTGGAGGCGTACGAAAATCGGAAAGTTGCTATGAGCAAGATGTCGAGGATCTGGCACGATAGAAATGTCTCCAATACAACTAAAGTGAGATTCGTGAGAGCGCTGGTATTCTCGATATTCCTATACGGTTCCGAATCATTTTCGATTCGCGCAGCAGACCGGAAAAAGATTGAGGCTTTTGAAATGTGGTGTTGGAGGAAAATGTTTCGCTTACTAATCACCGGCTTTAATTGCATGGGTGATATTATTTTAAAATTGTATTATCTCCATTCTCGGTTTATTTATTATGTTTTTAATTTAATCCCTTTGAAGTTTAGAGGTCGGATAATGCATATTCGCGCTGCTTTCTCAAACGATTTACTTTCTCCAAATTCACCAAAATGTATCTCACCAGACAAAGAGGATAAAAGCAAACAAAGAAACTGAAACATTTAACTATAGTGGAAGGCGTAAAAGCAAACCGCTGTACAGTTTCATCTGCAAATCTGCTAATTTATATCTCCCCAGCTGAACACACATCGATTCGTCTGTGTCGTGACGAGGGGCTCGCAGACACCTTTTGTGTCGGCTTACGAAAGTTTTCTATTTGTCCAGACGGGCCACATTCAATACTATGGGCGTTTCAATTTTAGTCTCAGACAATATGTAAAGGACGCGGCTTGTATCATCTTTCTTTTCTGCCGAAGTATAAGATCAAATGCTCATGCACTAATTCATAAAACCTGCTGTATTTAGCAGATTATTGTACACAAAACAGACAACTTGTGTTTAATATTTGTAGACTATATATGCATTCATAACTACACAAAACGGTATAAGTAAGTATGTGTGTTTACTGGTGGTAGGTCTCTCATATATAAGAGTCCATCTGGGTGTGTATCTCCGCAATGTCTATTTCTACCGCCAAACAGCAGTGTGCATTCACTGTTGTGTTTCGGTTTGAAGAACATTGTAGCCAGTGTCACTACTGGACATAATGAGACTTATCATCTTATGTCTCAGGATGCCGAGCGCAGTGGATACAGTACTTTGTAATTCAAGGTGCTGGATGGTGTAGCTACTGTTTATAGTTGGTTGTATCGCTTACCATCAAGCGAACGGCATGCTCGTCTCGTCATTCAATTTAACAAAACTTTTTATTTAGTAGCTAAAAGTAATAGATTTACTTGTTCGTGGTAATGTAAATAAGCACACGGCGCATCTTTTCTAGCTGGTCTAAAGCTTTAGTTAATGTTTTTTTTATTGTTTCTGAATAACAAGACGAGCATGCCGCTCGCCTGATGGTAAGCGGTATGAAGGCCCATAAACAGTAGCAACACCATACTGAACTTTTAAACACAAAGCATTGTGTGGCACTCCACTGCGCTCGTCATCCTGAGACATTAGATCTAAAGTCTCATAATGCTCAGTAATTACGCTAGCTACAATGTCCTTCAAACCGGTGCTTCATACATAACAGTGTATGCACACTACTGCTTGGCGGTAGAAATAAACATTGCGGTGGTAACTACCCAGACGGGCCCTCGCATACGAGAGACTTACCACTGGTTAAGTTAGCAGTTTTTAAACAATATCGCCATTCATGATAAATGTTAGCTGCTGTTGGGTGAACTTTCTTAATGGAACAATAAATTGAAATAAAACTATTTTGGGGATTTTTAATATAAATTTATTAACTTAATTTATTTATTACTTGCACAATTTTTATTCAGCTATAATTAATCAATGTTGCGTCTTATTTGCTCTTTTTTAACAAAACAAAAACATATTATTGATCACTGCTCTTATTAAAAATCTTTATAACTTTATTCGGTTATAAGTAATTATCATAATCATAAGTAATGTGTTCTAAAATGAGCGGGTGAAAGTACCATGTCGGGCCATTGAAGTCATGTCAGTAGCATATTGGATTTTTACTATTATAGTAAAGTTGGATCTAGGGCCGGGTTATTTCATCAGTGTTCAGGTAAAGTTAAGGCTCTTATCACACTGGCGAATTGAAAGCGAATTCACAGCGAGGCGAAGCGCGCCCGTCCAGTGTAGTAATACCGTTAACATTATAAACTTAAACTTGATTAAATTGGGATCGAACCCACGACATTGGTGACAATTATTCATCCCGTTCACACTAAGCTGCAGCTGCGATTAAAACATAAAAAGTTAGTTAAATTAGCTATATAGACGCCGCAATAACTGTGGCATTGCGAAAACATTTAGTTGTTGTTTGTATCGTAATGGGCTTAGCGAATATCTGGATACGTTATAATCTTATTTGATGTTCATATTAGTCTTGTATTATAATTTTATATAAAATATCTTTCAGCATTTAATAATAATAATAAAACATTTATTGCACACAAAACACCACATATACAATTAAAAAGTCAGAATAGATTAAAAAAAAATACACATGGGAACAAAAAAAAAACAAAAAATACAATCTACCGGCTAAATCGCCACAGTGCCGAGTGAGTCGGAGCACCGCACAACTATATATATTATAAACAAATATAAAAATTATTTATTTCTTGAAAACAAAACCTTACCGATTATAATATGAGCCTTAAAACATACAATGTAGTCAGTACCATTTATATAATCTATACTAATATAATAAAGAGAAAAGATTTGATTGTTTGTTTTTTACAAATGGATAAACTCAAAAACTACTGGACCGTTTTGAAAATTCTTTCACTAATAGGAAGCTACATTACACCTAAGTGCTATAGGCTACGTTTTATCCAGAGAAAATATTTTTATCCCGGAAAAACTTTTTCACGCGGGCAGAGCCGCGAGCAGAAGTCTAGTCATTCAATACACACGTAACTTCGAAAAATCAGAGGTACCTATTTGGGCTATGCTAATTTTTATATCGGAAAATCACACAGTGGGATATTAATATCAAGAAACACTCAGGTAGAGCTAAGAGCAATACCTAAAAAAAGTTATAAAGTAACATCACAAACCGCACAGCGCGTTGTTTGCCGAGTCTCTGTAATCGCTGCGGTATAATTACTTGTTGAGCAACCCGTTTTATATTCATAAGCCTCGGTGAGTCCATCAGAGTGCAGATTAGATACACTGAAACGCTTGCCTAGGTCGCGGTCACCACTATAAAGCCGTGTATAGACTAACAAGTTGTCGCAAGAATATATTGCGCAAGAACTTCAGCACGTGTTTATACTAGCGGTAATATTTTAATAAGTCTATACACACAGGACTTGCTGAAAGCCCTGCGAGCTACAGAATTTGCTGAACTCATCTTGCCGTAACTGTTTACACGGTATAATTTTTTTTGTTTGTTTTTTATTGCATCGAATGACGAGACGAGCCTGCCGTTCGCCTGATGGTAAGCGATACGACCACCCATAAACAGTAGCAACACCATCCAGCACCTTGACTTACAAAATACTGTGTGGCATTCCACTGCGATCGTTATCCTGAGATATAAGCTGTTAAGTCTCATTATGTCCATTAGTTATACTGGCTACAATGTCCTTCAAACCGGAACACAACAGTGCATGCACACTGCTGCTTGGCGGTAGAAATATACATTGCGGTGGTACCCACCCAGACGGACTCTTGTCTCTTACATATGAGAGACCTACCACCAGTAATAGTCGGCGAAAGATAGCTTTTGGAAGCTTTCTTGCTAACTAACCCCGTTTTAAAACCTTTAAAAGAGACCTAATACACACAAGGCTAAACGCATAGAGATTGACGGCGCGGTACACATTACTATGTACGATTGTGATACTCAATCACCAACTACGTAAAAACAAAACTTATCTGATATACCGAAGATTGTACTCTTCGAAGGTTGGAAAGTTGGAAAATATTAGGGATGTATAGGTATAGTGATATTATATTAAGTATGATCCGGCCACTCCATATACTGCTTATATGGGTTAGTTAATTGATTTAAAATATATAAGGAGACAAATTAAATGAGCTGCACCATCTACGCAGTGGCGTAGCGTGGTTGGGGAGGTCCGCCCCAGGCGGCATTTTTAGGAGGGCGGCAAAATGCGTAAATAAAACATTTGCTTTTTTTAATTTTGGCGGCGGGGGGGAGAGTGTATGCAGCATAACTCCCATTTGTTGAAATAAGCGTTTTTTGTTGCCTTGGAGCGGCAAATTTTAAGTCAGCCCCGGGCGGCACGAATCCACGCTATACCACTGCATCTACGTAATTAGAAAGATACTTCTCACTACAAAATTCAACTGTATAAACAAACTAAGACGAAAATAGTTCGAAACAAAACAAAGTCGCCGACTTCTAGCTCTCTGCTATTCAAATACAACCAAAATAACCGTCATAAAAATTATAAATATCAATACTATAATGATTTACGAGCTGAAAATATATTTTTATCGATTCATGTTCAAGAAATTGCTACAGAACTATGCCGACAGTTGCAAATTAGATATATCGTCATTGGTGACACTGATAAGTTATCGCGTGATCTTGTTGGGTGTAAATAAATTGAATTTACAAGCTTTACTCGAGTTTTGCGTACATTCTTCCGACGGATCATAAATATGTTCGAGTTATAAATTTACGAAAACAGTGACTATTTATGCTGCCGGAAAATATACTAGCAAATTATATTCTTTTGTAAGAAAGAATATTTAATACTAGCTTTTGCGCGCGGCTCTGCCCGCGTGGAAAAGTTTTTCCGGGATAAAAAGTAGCCTATAGCACTCAGGAGTAATGTAGCTTCCTATTAGTAAAAGAATTTTCAAAATCGGTCTAGTAGTTCCTGAGATTAGCGCGTTCAAACAAACAAACACACTTTTCAGCTTTATGTATTAGTATAGATAGATACATGAATTTATAAGAATTGTTAATGCACGTTTTATTACTTGTATTAAGAAATAAATTATTTACTTCAAAGTAAAATAAACAGGATTATAAAAACGATTTTTATGTTTGAATGTCCTAATTGGAAATCCTATGAGGAGAAATAGGGATCTCAAGAAAAGTATACCATGACAGTGACTAGAGCAAGTCAGGTTATTGTGCTGCAGCAACAGTTAAGGAGCACCATAAAATGTCGTACTCTGAACTAAATTCACGGTTGCGACATAAAAATAATGAATTATGTTATAACCACGTTTCAATTGGAGACATTTGAGTAAATTGTTATAATCTCAAACGATTTATAACTTCAAACCAAAACTTCAACCACCTCCATAATTTAAATAAAAATATTAATGGCCAATCTTAGTCACGTAGCATTAAAATTATGTTTCATTCAATAATGTGGTGTGAATTTTCGGTGAGATCTCATAAATTAAACAATAAGAAAAGTTCACAACAAGTCCCTTTATCGAATATCAACTTTTAGAAGTGTTAATATTTAAGTTTTATTGTTTTACAACTGACGACTTTAAAAATCATTTTATGAAAAAAAAATATCATAAAGGAGATGTCCGCTTTTTGTATGGGTGCTGGGCCTCAAAATCTAACCGGGCTCAAACTATATAGATATTAAAGGGGCAAAAAATGGATCTTGGATCCATTAAAAAATTTTTTTTAGACCCCTCCATTTATAACTAACTTTTTTTAAAACGTTCATACTAAATGTAGTTTTTTAGCAAAATAAAATGACATAAATCTCAAATCGGAGGTCTTTAAAATTAAACGATTTATTGTAAAAGTATAATTTTTAGGAGATCTATCCAAGTATATATAAAGTATAAACTGTCTTGGTTAGAATTTTAGGCTCGTTTTGGACACGTCCTTTTAAATATCATTTTTAAATACAATTTTTTTCTTTTCTTTTTATTACATAGAATGACGAGACGAGCATGCCGTTCGGCTGATGGTAAGCGATACGACCACCCATAAACAGTAGCAACACCATCCAGCACCTTGACTTACAAAGTACAGTGTGGCATTCCACTGCGCTCGTCATCCTGAGACATAAGATGTGAAGTCTAATTATGTCCAGTAGTTACACTGGCTACAATGTCCTTCAAACCGAAACACAACAGTGCATGCACACTGCTGCTTGGCGGTAGAAATAGACATTGCAGTGGTACCCACCCAGACGGACTCTTACATATGAGACACCTACCACCAGTTAAATACATAATTATAATCAATATTGGTGTAGTATGCATGTAAGAATCACATTATATTTGTGCATATAATAATTTTCACCCACAAAATGTAGTACAAACTGACGGTGCATAGAGATATTCAGTTACGTTTTCAACTAAAATAGTATAGCAAACTAAATACACAATTAACTCAACTCTAGTTCCATACAGGAGCAAAATCGTTAAGCTTGAAGTATAATTAATGAGTATAGTGCAAGCCGAACTCTTTATTTCAAATCGTTTAAAACAAGGTAATTATGATTATGAGGATATTTTAAGCATAATTTTTAAAGCAAATAATTTGCTGCAACAAGGTTCCATTTGTGTAAAGACGTCAACATTTTATCTCAATATAAACCAGCACAGATATTTTTGAAACATTTCTAAACTATCATATAGTTACTTGGCAATATTTTTATTTTTTAGTTAATGACTTTCGCCTTTTCCTCGTTGTAACACTTTTAGCTTACTTACTAAAAAAATATCTTGAGTCAAGCCAATTTTATATCGGAGACGTTACGTTGAATATAAAAGGCTTCAAGAGCGAAGTTAAAGATCAATTGTTAAGTGAGCGCTTAAAAGTTTCCATTTAAATGATTTATTTGCGTAGATTTATTGCCAGTTGTTGAAACCGCAACAAGTGCCATTGAACTGTGCTAATAGATAAAATACTGTTAAATGTTCAAGTTTGTAATTAATTTACACCGTAGGTACTTATTTGATGATTGAGGTTTCTATGTCTATACTCGCAAGCAAAGTATTCTAAGATTATATAGAGGGCACATTGGGAAAATATTCATCCAAAAATTTGGGCCTGTTGGCGCAAATTGGCATATTTCCTTCCAAAATATTGTTTTCTGTACAAAATTTGCGCATACCGAGACGTCTTGTCACATGGATGTGTCAGATAAGACAGCGACTTATTACCAATTGGTAATAACTTTTGGACGAAAAATTTGGGCCTGATGTCCGGTCTATAACTATACTGTTTAATGTATTTGCCCGCAAGTCTTATTAAACTTCTTTTAACTATACATACTTACGTAAATATAATATTATGTTGCTTACAACAATCAATAGGCACTTTAGCTTGCATTACGTTGACAACGCCTTGTTCTGCCAACTACGATTGAAAACACATAATTATATAATAATAATTTTGCATTTTTATTTGGAGCTAATTTTTTTTTATATTGCATTTAGTGACGAGACGAGCATGCCGTTCGCCTGATGGTAAGCAATACGACTACCCATAAACGGTAGCAACACCATCCAGCACTTTGAGTTACAAAGTACTGTGTGGCATTCCACTGCGCTCGTCGTCCTGAGACATCAGGTGTGACACTTGCAACATATAATCATTGCATTAAATGAAAACATGATTATAAAACTTACTAATGTGCTCTTTTATTTTTACAAATGTGATAGTGCGGTAACTACCACAAATACATTCGAAATTCAAACACATAGGTTACAAATAACATAATTTCCCGACACTACAGTACAGATAAACACACAAACGTAATGAGCCATAAGTCCAGCTAATTTCAACAAAACCGGCTCAAATAGTAGCGGTAAACAGCGGCCGCAAACATTTACTGACAACTCCAGCCTTATGATACGCCCTAACCTACCGATGTGCTGTACTTAACGCCCCTACTCAAATAGGGACACATACTTATAAATGTTTGCAATTTCGTATTACAATTTAGCCTTTTTTGCTACTGTACATAGATGTCAATTTAACATCCCTACTCAAATAGGAGTGGACGATAGCCTTGTTGGGAATGGAACGGTCTGCCGAGACAATGTCCGGAGGTTCAAAACCCAAGGCACACACCTCTGACTTTTCGAAGTTACGTGTGTATTGTTTATCAATTATCGTTCGCTTTAACGGTGAAGGAAAACATCGTGAGGAAACCTACAAACCTGAGAATATTCCATAAGAATTTCGAGGTTATGTGAAGTCTGCCAACCCGCACTAGGCCAGCGTGGTGGACTAAGGCCTAACCCCTCTCAGTAGTAGAGGAGGCCCGTGCTCAGCAGTGGGCAGTATATGATACAGGGCTGATTGCATTGCACTCATATAGGACCATACATGTTTGCAATTTTGTGTTAAAACTTAGTTTTTTTCATAGATGTTAAATTAACACTCGTACTCAAATTGTTATAAGTAGGTGTCTGTATTACAATATAACCATTTTTCGACGATACATTGGTGTTAATTTAACGCACTTACTTCTCTAGGACCACATGCTCATATGTTTGCAATTTGCTCTTACAATTAAAATGCAAAATTATACAAAGTTGTCTTTATTTTTTACTAGCTTATGCCCGCGACTCCGCCCGCGTTGGAAAGTTTTTCCGGAATAAAAGTCCCGCTTTATATTTTCCCGAGATAAAAGTAACCTATGTGTTAATCCAGGACATGATCTACCCACGTGCCAAATTTCATCGAAATCCGTTCAGTAGTTTTTGCGTGAAAGAGTAATAAACATACATCCATACATTCTTACAAACTTTCGCATTTATAATATTAGTAAGATTTAACACTCTCTACTCAAATAGGGACAAATACTTACATGTTTGTAATTTTGTATTAAAATTTAGTATTTTAATTCGACTGTACATACATGTCTAATTAACATATCTTCTGAAATTGTTCCACATACTTACATGTTTATAATTTTGTATTACAATTATGTTTGACATTACAGTGCTGTTCATAGGTGTCAATTTAAATGCAATTGGTTCCGGACCTGTGCAGAACGAATCCAAGTGCGATGAATGATATAAATGTCATGACCCATTTATTACCCGACTACGGCGAAGCCAGGAAGGGTAATGATATTAATACCATATGTATGTATGTATGTACGTATGTATCCATTTTATGTTCCACTCTAGCGTCGCTCCTATTCAAACGATTTTGACAAACGAGGTGTCTATTGATTCGTATTTATTGTGCGATAGTTATAGGCTATATATTTTTCATTTTTTTTTTATTCTTTGATGATGAGTGATGACGTACGAATATTTGGCAAATATTTTGAAAATAGTATTAGGTGGTACTAGTAGGATGTTTGTATCCGCCCGGATATCGACCACTGTACTCAATTTGTAAATCCATGGTGGCCCACGTAATTGTATCGCGTTCCGGGATCAGCCTGTGTATATCTGGTATCAAACAGGTCGCCATAATTGTGGCCACAGGCGAGGGATAATGATCTCTCGTAAAAAAAAAATTACCAAATCATTATAAGGAGTACAATTAATACCACATTGAAGCGAATTGTCACTGTTACAGAACTAGAGTGGGATATAAAATGGATATATGTACAATCACTCAATTTAGTGCTAGTACACTTTCTCAAGATCAAACGCCCATTTTTCATATGTTGCAAAGCAGGTGCGATCGTTTTGAAGATGTACAAAAGAAACAGCAGATAACTCTTATATATTTTTGTTTATGGTATAGGTGGCAAACGAGCAAACGGTTCACCTGATGGTAAGTGATCACCGCCGCCCATGGACATCTGCAATACCAGGGGGCATAGAGATGCGTTGCCGGCCTTTTAGGTGGCAATGCGCTCATTTATTCTTTTATTGTATACTTTAGTTGTAAGTTGCATGTTGCTGACAGACTTATTTAGAACTTCAAGGTGGTCGAGCATACACCTTTCTAACTGTATATATAGACTGTCAAAATTTCCCTTCCCTGCTTCGCTGTGATCGAGTAAAACAGTCCAGTCTTACATAAAAACTTGTTTTAGCGTTAAGAGGTGGTTAAGCATTGCTTAAATATGTCAAAATTTTTCATCGCCGCAACCTAGTTTAAATCTACTTCAAAGGCAAGATGGTGGGTTTTGCCTTACTGATCGTGTGTGTCAAAAGTTAAGCATCGCTTAAGAGCAGACTAATTATTTTATAAGTAATACTGGACGTCAATAAGTCGTTATATATAAACTTAAGAACAGTATGTCGGGTAAAGCAATTTTTTTTTATCGACCCCACTCCGCTTAACGTCAGGTGCAGAGAAGTCACATTGCCGTGCTCGTAAAAAATGTTTATTACGTCTTGTACCTTTCAAACAGCTCTAATGCTACAATATTATCAATACCACATCAAATCAAATCTTCACCGGAAACTCAACCGAGAAAGCATTAAATATTTAATTGTTCGAAACATCTCAATTACTTTGCGAAATTGTTTTCGCATTTATAATCGGTAAGTGAAAGTTCAGCACTCAGAAGCAACTTTCCGGGTCGGGCTGAGATGCAAGTAAATATTAAAGCCCCTTCGGCTCCCTTCATTTTCTTCCCACTAATTTCTTATCGCGTTTAGTCGGGTAACTCCTTAATTTAGGTGTAGCAGTTCCTAATAAAATATGTACGGAACGATTAGCTTTATTTGTCAATCTCAGAGCGATTTTAATTACCCAACTGCGAAAGAAGATTTATACTTAGTTTATTTGAAGTGGATGGTGTTATGAGTTTCTTTCGTATTTGTTCAATGTTGGTGCTTAATATTTTCCTGAACGAAAATATAAACTATATTATATAAGTACATAATTATATTACTGTTAATCTAATTTAATGTCATAATAACTATAATACTAAACACAGGTTGATGTCATTGAATTTATTACTTCTCAATAAATAGATATTCTCTTCTCTATAAATTCCTCAATAAATTCTCCCTTATCAGGTACCAAATTAACAAGCGAAAATCCAATCTGGCTTACAACGTTAATGTCAAATTGTCCATCGTATTCTGCGGGCATCGATAAATTAATTACGCTTCGGATTAATGGTAAGCAATTATTATACGATACGGAGTTTTAATTGGAACATTAAAACTGCATTTTTTGATATAATCAATACCAGTTTTTGCTCCCGGCTTCACCCACGTGAAAGAGTTTTTCCGGGATAAAAAAACTGAGAATTATATATTTTCCCAGGACAAAAGTATCCGAGGGTAGTTTTCGAATTTATCGAGTTCAGAGAAATAGACGCGGCGGGTGACTTTGTTTTATAATATCTAAGGATCTCGATTTTTTTAGGCGAGAAGAGCTAGTCGCTCGTCTGACGATACCGCAACTGCCCATAAAGTATCAACACCATCTACATTTCTAAAAGCTTAGCACACCACTGCGCTCAGTCTCAAACATTAAATATTAACTCAAATACTTACTACAAGCTAAACTTTACACTTAGTAATTAACTTATAGTTAACTATTCGCTAAGCGCCCCGTTACGCGCCGCATGAATTCTTTATGCGAACCTAATGAGGGAACAAATGCGGACAACTAGTGCGTCCGACCATTTTACGAACGCAGACGAGCCCTACTTTCGTTAAAAATACCGAGTGTGCATAGTTAAGGAGCTCTGAAAAATAAAAGGAATTGTTTACGCTGAAGTAAGGATCTATAGTCAAATGTTATGTAGAAGAATATTTCAATTCTTCACTAGGAAAGCTTAAAAATTTCATTAGCGAAAACTTGGAAAAATGACTTGATAAAATGCTATTTTAGATTCTGCGTAGAAAGGACCGTCAACAACTAATAATTAAAAAAAATCTTTTATAATTGTTAAATGTAGGTAGATATTGTAACTTTTACATTTCGGACTATCAACACCTCAGTCCGCCCCGTGACCATGAAGGCTGCAAAGCCTTCGAAACGTCGGGAGAAAATATAAATTAAAAAACCGCGATAAAATCCGTAAAAATAGTTTTATTTAAATGTCTAACATTCGCGTAAACATAAGAAAATAAACATTCTCAAAACATAAAAAATACACCGTTTTAAAATACTTATCCGTCTACACATACGACCATTACTGATGTAATCTTTTTTCACATTTCAAACGCGCGCTAAGGCTGTGAAATCCACACCTGATGTTGAGCCAAAAAGCTTACTTCCCACAAATTGTTCGCTCACTGCAGACTAAATTTGTATGAAAATGCACGTTCAAAATACGTGTGCGGATTCACCTTATTTAGCAGAGAACGGTAGTCACTGAAAGGCCTAGATTGTTGCATTTTTTACATGAGTACCAATTCATTTTTCAGTTCGATTACGTTTATTTATATCTTTACGACTATAGCCTCAAGGGGTAGGAAGATGTGCAACTTATGGACCCTAAGCTTTGTATCATTGGGTAAGTTGTTACATCGTCACCCATAATAAATGAGGACAAACAATTGTTGCTCAGATATTGCTTTCTCAGTCTCAGTCGTGACGTTTTGACGGGTGGACGTCACTCATATTATATCATGTCATCAAAGTTATTAAAATGTGCTAATTGCAATATAGTAATATGTGAGGTTTTGGCGTTTATACAGAACAAATTAGATGTAATGGATGAAGAAAGTCTCGTCCGGATATGTGAAAGTGCATTTAGTGCCGAAGAGATTGAAATGGCGAAGTTGTTAGTCTTCCAGTCTCTGCAAAAAAGTGCCACTGTCAGAAAAAGGCAAGGTAAAACACAGCGCAACTTGGATGATATTATCACGCTCCTAAAGGGGACTGATCCCGAAAAAATACCGATTTTTGTAGCAAAGGATCTGGAAAAACTACCTCCGGTTACTTTTGACCATATTGATGTGACATCACTATTAAAAAAGATAATTGTGATGCAATCTTCCATTGAGGATTTTCGTCAAAATTACGTTTCGAAAAAAGACCTTACTGTTTTTTTGTCGGATTATCATAAATCAGAAATCTGTGAAGTTAAAGAAAATATTCATTCAATGTGTGGCGGGTACTCGGGGAATGAATCTGCTACGATCCCTGTCGATGATAATCGTCCAGCACTCGACCCATTTCCCAATCCTTCCAATAAAAGTTTATATAATTCGCATGAAAGTAACTGCCGCCCTGCGCCGACGTTGCATACCGCGCGGCCGAGTAGAAATATTATGATGAGCGCGAGCGAGACAAGAAATTGTAGCGCCCGTGCGGTGGAACCGGCTTTAACTGACAGCGTTGCTAAAACAGTCACAACAACATCTGTGAGCAGTGATAATAAAATGTCGCCTCTAAGATCTGAGCCTTCTTTTGCTCAAACAGTTATAAATAATAATGATAAAGAATGGAAAGAGACGCGTGAAGTCGACCAGTGGACTGTAGTACAAAAAAGAAGATTAAGAAATAGATTTCTTACAATGAAGGGTAATGCGATGCCTGATTTGAATGAAAGTGAAAAATTTAAGGCTGCTGATACTAAGATACCGTTATTTATTTCTAATGTACATCCAGACGTGTGTGAGGATGATATTATTGACTACATACACAAGAAGACGGGGGAGACCGTTTCTTTAGTGAAGATATCTATGAAGCAGCAAAAGAATTATAATGCTTATAAAATCTATGTTATGAAGCACAAGTCTGACATATTTTTAGATGATAAACTATGGCCGTCCGGTATATGTTTCAGAAGGTTTATTAATTTTAAAGCCAGACGAATCGGCACAAGAGACACGGAAAATGAGGCTATTCTAATTAATGAGACTAATGGTTGACAATGGAAATAACTGTAGTAAACTTGTAAGTTATAACTGTAAATCTATTAAAAGATCATTGGATGGAGTTAAGGCGCTATGTCGGTCAGCTGATGTGGTGGCTCTGCAGGAGACGTGGCTGCTGCCCCACGAGATACCCCTGCTTACTACCATCGACGACAACTTCGGTGCAACTGGTACCTCCGCTGTGGATACGTCGGCCGGGCTGCTTAAGGGCCGCCCATATGGTGGAGTGGCTTTGTTATGGCGCAAAAGTGCTTTTAGTTCTGTGTCTGTGATAAATTGTGACAATGTGCGATTGACGGCAATTAAAGTAACAGTGAGTAGTGGAAATACTATAGTAATATTTAGTATCTATATGCCTACAAACAGTATTGATAACATTCCTCTATTTACAGACTGTCTAAGTGCAATACAATCTGTGATTGAAATTGAGCAAAATTGTGGGGTCGAGGCTTTCTATGTACTAGGAGATTTTAATTCCCATCCTAATGAATTGTTCTATAATGAGTTGATAAGTTTTTGTAAAGAACATTTGTTGTATTGTGCAGATGTGGATGTGCTAGGTCTGCAATCTGATACTTATACATTCCATAGTGAAGCTCATGGTTGTGTGAGGTGGTTAGATCACTGCATTACCAGTCAGTCTGCGCTGTTAACAATAAACAGTGTGTATGTGCAGGAGGATGTGTATTGGTCTGATCACTTCCCTCTTGTAATTGTTTGTAATTTGTCTAGAATAAATTGTAAGCTGCATTGTAATGTTTTTATGGATAATGTTAGAAAAAGAATAGTTTGGGGGGACAGGCAGCTGCCTCAAATTATGAAATATCATGATATATGTAATCTAAAGCTCAGTGAAATAGCTTTTCCTGTAGAATTAAGACAGTGTTCTAATGGGTTGTGTCGCAATCCTGATCACAACTTAATTATTGATAAATTATACCATGGTATTGTTAATGTATTGTCAGAGGCCGCAATGCTAACCTGTAGTAGAAAAACAAATTCAAAAAATAAAAAAGTTGTGACAGGATGGAATGTACATGTCGCCAGTGCTCACAGGGAAGCTCGTATTAAGTTCAAAGAGTGGGTTCTAGCTGGTAAACCCACTGACGGTCATATTTTTGGTGATATGTCTGTAACGCGTAAGATATTTAAAACTAAATTAAAATGGTGTCAGGATAGACAAGCACAATTAAAAATGGATATACTTGCTTCTAAACATATAAGTAAAAATTTTAAGTCTTTTTGGAAAAATGTAAATAAAATAAATGTATCACCGAGCATTCCTGTGAGCGTTGGAGGCATAAGTGATCACAAAGGCATAGCTAACATGTTTAGGGAACAGTTTGCTGTCCAGTCACCCAGAGGTCCGTCTCAGAGTATGCAATGTGATGCTGAGTCCGTAATGGCAGGTCGTGAGTTGTTTTTTGCAGCAACAAATATCGCAAAGACAATTAAAAACATGCATGGTGGGAAATCTCCCGGTCATGACGGCCTCAGTATTGAACATCTTAAATATGCTGGAGTACAAATGCCACATGTCCTTTCAATGTTTTATAATTTGTGTTTGTGTCACTCTTACTTACCTGAGTCATTAATGCGAACAATAGTGGTACCTATTTTAAAAAATCGTACCGGTGACTCGTCCGACTTAGCCAATTATCGGCCCATCTCACTTGCCACAGTACTGGCCAAAGTACTTGACAGTTTGCTTAATGACACTGTCGCGAACAGGGTGAGCTTGCATGATGCCCAATTTGGTTTTAGACCCGGATTGTCTACCGAGAGTGCTATTCTTAGCTTGAAGCACACTGTTAAGTACTATACAAAGAAAAGGACGTCGGTATATGCGTGCTTCCTTGACTTGTCAAAAGCGTTTGATCTGGTTTGTTATGACTTGCTTTGGGATAAGTTGGATAGCGCAGGTGTACCAGCCGAATGTACCTCACTATTCAAGTATTGGTATGGTAATCAAAAAAATCAGGTGCGTTGGGCTGGGGCTTTGTCGGACGAGTACAAGTTGGAATGCGGTGTTAGGCAAGGTGGGTTAACCTCGCCGCTTTTGTTTAACTTGTATATTAATGAGTTGATTGGGAGACTCAGTCGCATGCATGTAGGTTGTTACATTGATGGCACCTCTTTCAACAACATAAGCTATGCCGACGACATGGTGCTGCTGAGTCCTTCAGTCAATGGATTAAGGGTGCTTCTATCTATTTGTGAGACGTATGCAAAGGTACATGGTTTAAAATATAACTCTAAAAAGAGTGAGCTCTTAGTTTTCAAAGCAGGTAGTTACATGCCTACCTATGTGCCTCCGGTTCGGCTTGATGGGGTTGCTCTGAGACGGGTTGAAAGTTTCAGGTACCTCGGTCACATTGTGACCAGTGACCTTCAGGATGACGAGGATATTGAGAGGGAGCGTAGGGCTCTGGCAGTACGGAGTAATATGCTCGTCCGTAGGTTTGCTCGATGTACGAACGCAGTGAAGGTGACGCTTTTTAAAGCCTATTGCCAATCCTTCTACTCGAGTAGCCTATGGGTGAGTTATACAAAACGGGCTTACAGAGCTCTGCGCACTCAATACAACAATACGTTTAGGGTGTTGTTGCGTATGCCGTGGCGATGCAGTGCGTCTCATATGTTTGCGGAAGCGCGAACGGATGGCTTTCAAGCCATAATTCGCAAAAAATCGTCTTCCATGCTGCAGCGCCTAAGAAACAGTAGTAACGCCATGCTAAACGTGATTGCTGAGCGGTTTGACTGTCCTTTCCAAAATTATTGGATGAAAGTAGTTCTGGGAAATGTGACATAACAATTAATTAATGTAGTAGCTAATAAGTTGTTGATATCTTGTTAATTTGATTTTTAATGTATATGGATTATGTAATCTGAATTAAATATATAAAATAAAATAAAAAATAAATTGCTTTATGAACTCAGATCAATTCATTGTATCAGATTTACCTGGATGAACGATTTCTGTATTCATCATACAGAAATTATTATATTTATAGCTTTACAGAAAATAAAACAATTTTTAACCATCATCACAAAATTGTCACGAAAAATACAATACATTTTTTTCTGAAAGTTTTTGTTTTCTATTTAATCTTAATTTTTGAAATCCATTACAACCATTTTATGGAACGCACCCTTAACTCAAATGACTGCGCAATTTTTATTAAATGAAAATAAATGAAAACCGGCGACTCACGATCTCTATAACGAAAACAAATTAACTTTCTGAAGTTAAATTTGTTTCGTATTAATGTTCTCTTGACTCCTCGCATTTTTAAACGTTGAAGTGTTAAAGCGATTATTTTTTTCATTTACCTTTTGTTTATGACTATTTACATCATTTCTGGTCTTATTTGTCTTATAAAATTCAGTTAATATCTGTAGGAGACATTTTTAATAATTTTGTATATTTTATGTATTTCATTCTTACTTTATTTTGAATAAAGTGTTGAAGCTCAAAACAGGGTTTGAATATTATTGAATTTTGGCCGTCGCAGAGATTTCCTAGCGCAGTGAACTGAATATTGCAAAATAAAAGATATGTCGGAGACAGCGTCGGCCGATAGGTATACGTAGGCACACATAATAAAAGTCACAAACGAATTATCTGTTCAACTCACTATTTATTGTTCGTTGATCAATTGTTACGTTATCAAATGTTCACAGAGTACAATACCACGTCAGGATTCACTATTAACTTTACTTATTATAACACATTGATAATTGAGACGATTACTTAACCAAACTTCTCAACAATAATCGACTCACCTAGTAACAACCCGAATTAACATAGTAACTGCTTAACTTAGCACTGACCGATATGAAAACCACCATAGTTACTACTTAGTATCGAACTGCACTGAACTAGTTGCTTCATATGATTAGGCTCCCTTTTTATACACCCAACTGTCGCTCCCACTACCAGTTTGACATCTAGACTAGTTTTTTTCACGATTATTATTTTATCTTACCCGACGTTATATATTCAGACACCCTCAATGGGATTAA
Organism: Sphinx pinastri; assembly: GCA_947568825.1. Lineage (NCBI taxonomy): Eukaryota > Metazoa > Arthropoda > Insecta > Lepidoptera > Sphingidae > Sphinx > Sphinx pinastri. Next base: position 13,203,136 of record OX387624.1, on the reverse strand, counting down.
TAAAAAGGAATTACCCGACAGATATATTGTTTAGCTCGTAGAACGTCGGGTGCGTAGCTCATATGGTAGAGCGCTCGCTTAGCATGCGAGAGGTACCGGGATCGATACCAGGCGCCTCCAATAAATGTGTTTTTGTACTCAATACAAAATATGAAAATTTGGTGTGAGGTATTTAATAGAAGTTAACGTCAAACGCTGATCGATTTTGATGACATTTCACATTTGGCCAAATTCTGAGTTAAAATAAAACCTCAGTTTTATCCAATACAAGCATGGTTTCTATTCCAGAAAATGACTTCTGCAGCAAACAAACAATATCAGACACAATACAAACGTAATCTTAAGAAGAATATTTTATTTTCATTGTCTTGTATTTCTTTACTTCCGTAGTTCTGTGCTTTTTATCCACATTATTTTTGGCACACGTTCGCATTTGACCTAATATCCGCCTCCCGGGAATTCCTATTTTTAGTAGTGCGAATTACGCACATATGCTAAATTAAATAACTATTACTTTAATTTTCAATTAAAATTTATCAAATCAAATGCAATGAAATTAAATAAATAGTATAATAAATATTTTCTGTCCTAGTAGATACATTAAAAATTATAAATACTCTGTTTTGCTATTGGGAATAGCAAGCTTGATGGATTAAGTAAAATTTGACTAATATGTGATCCTCCAAATTGATTACACTACAGTGAAAAGCACTTTACGAAAATATTTTAATTGAATGTTTGACGCAGCCCTTCAGAGATCACAGACTCGCAGAGATCCATAATGTAGAATGAAATGATACCTTATACTTTCTAACGCGACGGTTAGCCTAATACTATTTTAGCAATATTAAAAATATTTTTTGAGGAAATCATAAGAAAATATTCTAGCAATACTTTAAAATGTTGTGGTAGGATTCTAAATTATAAAAAAGGCTGCAAACGTGTTCTCAGCTCTGTCGTCATAGAGATTTCATAGGAAAATAACCTATAGTTCGGACAAACTAAGCTGGCCGGTATGATAATTCAAATTTTTCCCGACGCGATAAATCTGTGAGAACGTCTACCCAAAAAAATTCAAAACCGTGTCATGTCATACCGGCCAGATTAGTTTGTCCCTACTATAGTGTATTCACAGTGAAATAAACTGTATCAACCAGTGAATAATGGTCTTCTTTCACGACGATGTGAATTCTCTGCACCTGGTGTTAGGTGAAGTCAAAGACATTCAACAGTGTAGTTAGTTGTAAACCGCACATCAAGCCCAAATTTTTCGTCCAAAAGTTATTGGTAATAAATCGTTGACTTATGTGACACATCCATGTGACAAAACGTCTCGGTATGCGCAAATTATGTAAAGAAAGCAATATTTTGGAAGGAAATATGCCAATTTGCGCATTACGATCATGTCAAAGTATGTTCTAATGCATTTTATATAGGTGTTTTGCTATTTCACTGTGGATTGAGTTACTGACGAAAAGGATCAAAATTTTTGTATGAAAATTTTCCCAATGTCCGCTCTATAATATAATCTTAGAACTCTTTGGGTGAAGTGAAGCTCACGGAAAAGTGAACCAGTAAGAAATTATGTAGTCACTGATGGTGGGCACAATTTATGCCAGTCTGATTTGATTTATTGTTTAACGCCCTAATTCCTGATTGAATAACAGCCAAAATTCCTATTCCTTTCTCTGAATTGTGACATGTTTGTTGTGACATATCTTATGACTTTTAGTTTAGCACTAATGGTTTCGTTCGATTCTATAAAAGTCGAGCGCTAAGCGGGACGACTCTGTGTCATCTATATCTATACTATATAATATTATACAGAGGAAAGATTTGTATGTAAGTACCTATGTTTGTAACGAATAAACTCAAAAACTGCTAGTCCTACTAATATTATAATATTCTATACGAGCTTTTGCTCGCGGCTTCGCCCGCGTGAAAAAGGTTTTCCGGGATAAAAATATTTTTCCGGGATAAAAAGTAGCCTATGACATGATCTACCCGTGTGCCAAATTTCATCGAAATCCGTTCAGTAGTTTTTGCGTGAAAGAGTAACAAACATCCATACATCAATACTTACAAACTTTCGCGTTTATAATATTATAATAGGATTAACTAGTACATTAAAACTATCCAGTTGGCTTAGAATGTCTCCAAAAAACGCAACTCGTGAGTCTATGTCGTTTAATTTTGATATTTGTGATTGATCAAGCGATCAATACGTCAGTACCGTCTTTGGCTCTCAACCAATCTCAATAAAATGAAACGGAGTCGTGTCAGGTTCTTTGGCCACACTCTAAGCCCACAGCGTCTCGTCCCGTCCGCTGTTTGTCGAAACCATTACTTTTACAGTTTAGAAGGGCACTGGGTGTAAGTGTTTGTAACTAGTTAGAATACCACAACACTGTTGGTTAAATACTCAAAGCTGTTGTGTGTCGAAAATAAAACATAAAAACCATGTACAAAATGGAGGCGCCGGGTATCGCTCCCGGTACCTCTCGCATGCTAAGCGAGCGCTCTACCATATGAGCTACGCCCCCGATGAAAATGGCTTACGAAATAACACTATCCGCAATAGTACAGTCGAAACTATTTAAAAAAATTAGTTTTAGCACTAGATTACCATACATTAGATTACATCGGATTTTTTCATTAACCCCCGACAAAAAGCGGGGTGTTATAAGTTCAGGGTGTGTATCTGTATGTCTGTCTGCGGCATCGTAGCTCTCAAACGAATGGACCAATCTTGACGCGGTTTTTTTGTTTGAAAGCTGATGTGATCGAGATGGTTCTTAGCTATAATTTATGAAGATCGCTTCAGGCGTTTGAAGATTATTAGTTCATTTCCAACTTAAAAAGTCCGATTGATTTTAAATTTGGTGTGCTGTGGACTTCAGCAATATTTTTAAACATGAGCTGATGCTGCAACATCAAGTAGTCTGCGGGATACCCAACTCCTTAGCAAATTATGACAGATAGCGTGTTTGGGCTCATAAGGATGGTCTCATCGAGTAGGTTCTAGATAGTTGATTATCAAGGCCCCATCATGGAGAATAAAGTAATTTAAAAAGTTTGAAATAAAAATTAAATTGAAATTACCCCCGACACAAAAATCTCTAAAAAGTACGTCGGGGGACCGAATTCCGGACCAGGGAGACGAAAATACTTCTTTAGCGGTGCCCCGACGCGACTACGCTTTGGTCAAAATATTACTAGGTACTTAATCGACGAAGAAATTTTTATTATTTTACTTTTTAGATAATTTTTGTGCCGGGGGTTATTTATTTTTTTTTATTTTAGAATTACAAAAGTATTATCTATACTGCTAAATTGCAACATTTTGCTCTAATTTAATTGATGCATATTTTTATTTATAATATGTTTTTACTAACCGACTTCAAAAAAGGAGGTTCTGTATTCGACCCGTATGTATGTATGTAAGTTTGTATGGCTGCGATTTTCTCCAAAACTACTGATTCGATTTGGATGGGGCTTTCGTTATTGTTTTTAGTCTATAATTTATTAGGAACTGATGAAGATCTTCGGAGATAGACAATGGAACTCTTCAATAACTAACAGCAGATGACCCGCGAATGCTGCAATCGTATATCTATGATGTACTGTTTACACCTTTCCATAATTTGGTTTTTAGTTGTTTTGAAGTCGGTTTTATTTTTAGTATCTAACTTAAAAGTTTCTATACCTATTGTTTTACAAACTGAAATAGAGCTTAGAATAGTTATTACACACTAATAGTAATTACTAATTAGCAACATCATACACGTTACAAATCAATTGTTTTGAATAGAACTACAAAGTTTAAATACCCACTCCTATTCCACAATCCTAACCTAGATAGGTAAGGCCGGCAAGGGTGGATGCGTGCATGACGTCACTTCCGCCTCTCTACATCCGGCCTCGCTCTTTGCACCACCTGGTCTCACAAAGCGGCCTTATTTCGCATTTCTTTGAAAATATAACGCTTAGCCCACGTTTGGTTTAGTTTGAATTTTTACTGCGCGAAGTAATTATGGTAATGTCTCTCTAGACGATACACATTATATAGCCTGAGCAAGAAAGTAATATGCCTATTCTTTTGTCGATATAAAAAATTAGGTTCCATATGTACCTTAACGTCGAGGTTTTTTATTTTCCTGGTCAGCCTAAAATCTTTGAAGTTTTACTAAGACCCTAATTGATAGATATTAATAACTTAATTAATTCATATATAATTAAAGGCTCATTGTTCAGTATAAAAATCCTGAGTAACCTCAGATTAATTATATTATTATCTATACTTGGATGAGGCAAATCATGAATTTATTGAAATAAACTACTCAAGAGTTTAACGCGATACAAAACAAACAGACAATAATTATTAAATAAAATTTGTTTTAGATTCCTTAACATATAAAAAAACATTTCTCTATTGGCTCTGTTACAATTGTTATTTCCATTTATAAAAAAATATATTTTATAAAGTCAAAAGATCCTGTAAAGGTAATTGACGCCAGTAAGTCGGTCAGTCATAACACTATGTCAAAATCCTTTCTGCAAAATGCTTGAAAGAGTATGTCCATCCCACTTCAAACTGGAGTGGGATAGAGACAGGTAGGAAAAGGGTTGTAAAGGCACACAAACAGCCGAGACAGTCAACCTTCAGAGACATACATAAATAAAATAAGACAAATGTATCAAATAAACTAGGACATTAAAATTACGAAGTTGACAAAATCATAAATAAGTAATTATTATATTATCAAATTCAAATCATTTATTAAGTAATTAGGCCCCTAAGGGCACTTTTACACGTAATTTTTACAATGTTTTTATCATCTAAAGATTCTACCAGTGCTTCGGAAAAGCCCACTGACCTGAGAAGAAGCACCAAGAAACTCAGCGTAGGTCTTTTATTATATATTTTTTATATATATTGTTTACAAATTGCGAGTAACAATATAATAGACACAATTTAATTATAGAACATGTGTGAATCTGAGCAATCTAATCCCAAGCATTTGTATCTTCAAGATAGTCTCTTATACTGTAATAACCTTTTTTGCAAAGACGTTCTTTGACAGTAGTTTTAAATTTTTTTATTGGTAGATTAACAATATGCATAGGAAGTTTATTGAAGAAGCGTACGCATGGACCAACAAAACTATTGCTTATTTTATCTATAATGATACGTAAAGAAACAACTTTGTATCCCTTTTGACCACATTGCCCGAACGGAGGAGTGTGAGAGTTGGCATAATTAAAGTTCAGGCAGAAGGAGTGAAGAAAAATAAAGAAATCTAAGTATAATATGTTCCAAATATCTTAAATTCAACTATCAAATTTTGACCACTGGACGACCACTATAATATAAAAATATATGTACTTAATATAGAGGTATTTTCATAACCACATTTTTTTTTGACAACAAATGTTTTGGTAACTAACGCTATTGTAGCGTATTACAGAACACATATTGAATTTAACTACAGTAAAGACGTATCCAAACTATACAGATAGATGGATGAGATGGATAGCTCAAATGGAACATGTAGGATTTGTATGGCGATATATAGTAGATCGGACATATTGTGCATCACACCCGTCCCAGTTCACACCGCTAGTTGTTGGGGTTAGTGTTCATTCAGTTTACAATGTATTTAGAGTGAGCAATAAATATATTTTATTAAGAAAGTTATTATTATTAACACTGATCGATTAACGGAGAACTCTGTAAGCTATATAAGAGTTCCTTTTACAACGCAGATGAGCACTAAGAAAGTAATTCTGAGAATTCATTCCCTAAGAGGGTCAAACTCTATTAAGTACGTGCGGCTATTTCATATATAAAAATCTAGACTTTTGCTCGCGTCTCCACCCGCGTTAATGAGCTTTTACGGAATAAAAGTCTCTCTTTATATTTATACCTGCATAAAAGTAGCCTATGTTACTCGCTGATAATGTAGCTTTATATTGGTGAAAGATTTTTTTTTAAATCGGTCCAGTATTTTTTGAGCTTATTCGTTACAAACATACAAAAATACAAATCTATTCACTTTATAATATTAACATAGATATAGAAGTATACATTATGCAATGTTTCAGAAAAGTCTCATTTACATATTCTTGGTCTTCACTATAGTTGTCTAAAATCTCATTGGTCTAAGGGCAATTTACATTCGTTACGAAGCTGCCGAGTCTGAGCATTCAAATTAGTATGACTTTTTCAATAAAGATACGTGTCTTGTCCGAGATTGGAAATTGAGTCTGATATAGAAATAAGTTCAATCTATTACTTTTCTTTCTATAGAAATACCATAGTTGCACATAATATGAACCTTTACCTGTTACTCCGAGACAATAAGCATGAGCATCGAGAGATCTAACAATCATTTAAAAAATAAAATAATTTTGAATTCGGTATTGCTTACTCTATTCAATTTCAGTTTATTGTCTATACAAATCGACGTATCAAATAGACGTACGTGATCTGAGATGTATAACCATAACATAACAGGTGTGAACAATTATGCTTTCAGTGCCTTTCAAACTGTTACAATGGAGACGGTGGGATGAGATCTTGAGATATATTGCGATGTGCGTGTTCAAATAATAACTAGTACTTGATAGGTCTTATTCCTGACGGTATCTATCCTTTATATTGTATTACTAGTATTGCTGGTGGCTTCGCCTGCTATAAGTTATAATACTCAGGAGTAATGTAGCTTCCTATTAGTGAAAGAATTTTCAAAATCGGTTCAGTAGTTCCTGAGATTAGCGCATTCAACCAAACAAACTCTTCATAATAATAGTATATTTGTATAAATGAATGATGAATATTTTCTACGTCGTAATGACTTAAAAGTTAAATTAAAATATGCAAACACAGTCTCCGTGAACTAAACTACAAGAGCTTTATCACGACCACGAAGTAAAACCAAGATTTCGTTTCTTTTTAGATTGAAGGAGATCAAAAATGCAGTCCGTGGCTCGAGATAGGTGCCACCAAGAGTACAATTTGCAGAATGTACCTGATGAAATATGCACGTTTTGCTGTGACATGCACATCTGTGGTGGAACCAAATTATTCAAGGCTTCATGGCAAGCGTTTCTTTAAATTGGAACTAAAACCTTTACAGCTCGGATGCGAACGTAGATCTGTTGTTTGGGGTAGTTTGAGAATAGTATTGAGGTATCTATTAAATACTAAATGTTGCTGGCGGATTCGGCTGCATGAAAAGCCTTTCCCACTACAAAAGTCCCTAAAACACTGTACGACGCCAGTGCCATTTATGTAAAAAATCGGGACTAAAATGCCATTATTTCCCATGGGGGATAAAACTAAGCCTATGTATTAATCCAGGACATGATCTACAGATCTACCTGTATGGCAAATTTCATACAAATCCGTTCAGTAGTTACTGCGTCTACTTCTAAGAAACATACAAACATCCAAATATTTTCACAAAATTTTCGCATAATATTAGTAAAAATATTTCCTTCTACTCGGCTGTATAAATATCAGTGTGCAAGACTGCATACCGATATTTTAAATCATAATATATTATAATATCACCCAGCCGCCGCGTTTTAAAACTATCGTGCGAACCTCTACATTTTAGACGCCTGCAGAGAGTTTGCTTTTTATAACATCAGCTATTTTGCTCGGATCGTTTGCGATTCGTTTGTGGAGATCTCTCGTATCTTTTTGGTGCTGGGACGAGGTTTTTGTTATTTGTGAGATGGTACCTTTTGTTTTGCATCTTCAGTCAAGCTGTCAACTTCAAGGGTGGAGTAATTTATCTTCCTGCTATAGGGATAGCTATTATGTAGCCTACATAATGTTATGTACATAATGTAGGTAACATTTAATTTCAAACAATTTACGAGTGAAAGTGAAAAATGCATGTTTTTCTACTAAGATGCTAAGGGCTCTTTGCATATCATCTATTTAAATTAGCTAGAGTTTTTAATACGCTAGACGTTCGTACTCTAAATAGAAAAGAAAAAGAAGACAAAGTATTTTAATTGACTTAATTAGCCGTAAATTAGTTTCTAATTAAAAGTCCTCGGTAAGGTGTAAATTGTAATTATGGAGTGACGCGTTACACAGCATTATCGCTCGAATTACGACTTCCGCGTGGCTCACGAGAACTTATTTCAACAAGAACGGAAGAAACATTCTTGAGTCAGATTATTTTATTATTTTTGCAAACACAGATTCACGCACGTCTTTTCTTCACAGCGGAAGGCAGAGATGGAACTAGTACCACTTTACATTTGTTCTACGACAACTATTCTAAAACCATAACGGGAAAAAATTCTAATCCCTGGGAATCGGAAATGTAAGCTGTAAAAATATAATTTTAGGTTAGCGATTTTGGCCTTAGTCCACCACGCTGGCCTAGTGCGGGTTGGCAGACTTCACATAACTTCGATAGTTTCTTTCATCGTTAAAGCGAATTATAATTGATAAACAACACACCCAGCCTTGGTGGCGTAGTTGTATTACGGTACGACTGCAACGCTGAGATCTCGGGTTCGATCCCCAGGTCGGGCACAGTAGTATTGGATTTTTCTATTCAGTATCAGCCCGGAGTCTGGAATTTGTGCCCGAAATGGCGATAGGCTCGCCCCCTATCACATCATGGGACGGAATACGCACGGCGAATAGTGGGTGCACTAGTTGCGCCTCTGCCTACCCCTTACGAGATAAAAGGCGTGAGTGTGTATGTATGTAAACAACACACTCGTAACTTCGAAAATTTTGAGGTGTATGTAAAACTTAGGTTTTGAACCTGCGGACCGTTCTCGGCAGTCCATTCCATTCCCAAATAAGCTATCGTGCAATAAAATGTTAAAAATTCACAAAATAATACATAAAACCTGTTTCTTGCCTACATGTAAATATACTTATTAGTGTACAATATTATAAATTATTAAGTAACGAATTATTATTTAATTACTGTGAAGACCTATGTCTATGGTTTTCATAAAGGGGATGAAATGAATCTACATTATTTAAACATGTTTAAAAAGGTGATGCTATTTTTGTTGACAATATAAATCACAAGCTTAATATCAAAGCCAGGCGAAGACAAAAAGTATTTAAAATGTCTCTGCCATTAATTATAATTGTTTGTAAAAGAAAAGTTAAAATAAAATTTTATTGTACATTTACATGTAGAGACAAAAGAAGATAGTCCAGTACCCTTAGCACGAATTTATTGTATACTTACTTAACGTAATGGTTTCGAGTAAGTAAATGTTTGTCTCGTTTGAACAGCGCCCCATTGAGCGTATTTGGAACTACAATACGGCAGCATGAAAATTTTTTTATTTTTTTTTATAACTGCATTTGTGTTCACATTTTGCCAATGTCAAGTTTGGTTTGTCTATTTTATTATCTGTAGTATGTCGAAGTAAAGCAGTGGCTACCTTACCAAGACTTTATCGAGGAGTTTTGGCGGCAACAAAAAAAAACACTTGATTAGCACAATTATTTCAATTCACTTCATTTGAGCTCTTTAATAGAACTATATTGGATAATATACCACCATAATTATGCAATATAACACTAAATATCACCAAAATAATGAATTAAAACAAGAGCACCTCATGACACTTCCAAGTTCCCGCCAAAACTCTCAGCATGAACATTGTGCGCGTGTAAACTTTGAATAGTAAACGTGTAACCATGGTAACGATAAACTTAATATGACGTATGGGAATTGACAGTACGAATATCTTTTTTGACGTATAGGTAACGTGCACGTCGTAAGCACTGCCATCTAGTGGCGCAATCTAACGCATTTTCAGCACATCGATACTTGGCGTTGACGTACAATATTCATTAAAAGGATAAAAAATAACATTTAATTTGTTGATAATGTAGCGCTGTGTATCTGGATGCTCCAAAACATAAAAATAAACAAATCAAATCGTGTGAAATTATATAATGTTCCCAAGAATAGTGCCTAAGTAAGTACTTACATTCCATGGTTATGTGAAAATCGACAAAAATTATAAAAGCTGTATAAAACATACATAATTATGAGTTCCAAAAGCATTTAGAAATGTTTCGTTACGTAATTTATAAAAATAAATATATTTTGAAGATAATATTCAGTGCAAAAAAATCTGTGATTAAGGGAACATAACCTCCTAATTTTGTGTAAATAACTAGCTCCCATCTAAAAAAAGCATATTCTGGACACGCTGGGTATAAATAACATTCTGCCGGAACACATATTTTATCATTTTTGTCATATTAAAGGAATATATAAACAAATTATTGTGCTAGTTCTAGTTTCTTTTTTTATCCACCTGTGGCTCTTGTGTCGATTTTGTGCTGCCCCCTATAGTTCGTGCACGCTCCCTATAGTATTGTCAAACAAATACGTAAACGTTAACTTACTCGAGACGAATGCGATAAGAATACTATACGAAACGCGTAAATTCCTGCTAGGGGTACAGATGAATGAAAAAATCTGTGGAATGAATAATGAAATTAGGCTGTGTATTTAATAAGCAAAATAATGTATGTAGCAAATGTACATGTCTAAAGAGGATGTTTGCATATACAATATGTATATTGTATACAGCTTTAATATACGCTGGTGGTTGAAGCCAATCAATTTAGTAATTATCTGCTACTGATGAGAATGCATTCAGAACCAGATATGTGTATAATGTATATGGCTTATTATTATTGCGTTTTTAATTGGAAAGTTTATACACTATAAAGATAATTACGGAAATTTAATTTGTTAATAATTATATTTTGCTTTTATTGTATACATATTTATAATTCACTATGATGTGCATGCAGAAATATTGTCGACGTTGGCAGACAGCAAAACATGGCAAATAGCAGGAAAACTTGAACATAAATTTATGTCACAATTATTGTATTTTTTACTACAATGAAGCTTTATATTATAGCCGAGATATCAAGTTACATACAAAATTATAGCTGTAGTTACTTTTTTCTCCAAAGCGAGGGGCGAAAATGTCAAAAAAACATTAAATTAAAATAAATAAATTTTAAATTTGTTATTATTTTTATGGTATTGAATGACGAGACGAGCATGCCGATCGCCTGATGGTAAGCGATACGACCGCCCATAAACAGTAGTAACACCATACAGCACCTTGAGTTACAAAGTACTCTGTGGTATTCCACTGCGCTCGTCATCCTGAGACATAAGATGTTAAGTCACATTATGTCCAGTAGTTACACTGGTTACAATGACCTTCAAACCGAAACCCAGCAGTGCATGCACACTGCTGCTTGGCGGTAGAAACGTAGGCTTTAATTTAAGAAAAATAGTAATTTTTCTTCGTTATTTAAGCATTTATAACCTAGAACCGCATCTGATAAACGTGACCTTTCTGCATAATATGACTTGTGAGAATTCTGATGTCAGGTCTTAAGTAAATAGTTTAGTATGCATCAGAGACAATGCTGGTTGCAATTTACTAAAGTTGTCAGTCCGAACATCTATAAAATCGTTGGGAATGTTCCCAAGAGCGCCGTAATAGTTCTTGAGTTACGTCGCCGCTCCCAAGCCATTACTCTCACCTGGTCGAGCGTGTTTTTCAAACAAATTGCTTTCGACCACAGTTACTCTACGTTCTTTTAAATTATTCATTCATTTTTTACTTGATTGTGAATTTTCGTGTCTAATTAATACAAAATGAAGGTTATTGTGGGTTAATAATGATATTTTTCGTTCTCTGATTTAGTATAATATTCACATAATTCTGAACTTTGTACTGACAGCTTAGATTTATCTAAATCGAAGACATTAAACAGTATAGTTTTTTTTTAATGGCACTCGTGTTCACATTTTGCCAATGTCAAGTTTGGGTACGTATGGTATCTCGGGTTCGATCCCCGGGTCGGGCAAATAGGTTTTGGGTCTTTCTACTCAATATCCGCCTGGAGTCTTGAATTTGTGCCCGATATGGAGATAGACTCTCCCCCTATCATATCCTGAGTCGGAATATGCATGGCGAAAGGTGGGTACACTAGTTGCGCCTCTGCCTACCCCTCCGAGAATAAAGGGCGTAAGTTTGTGTGTATGTGTGTTTGAGTGTGTGTGTATCAGCTTTTGGCATGGTGGTCTGAATGCAATAAAATTTTGTAACTGCAATTTCTTGAAATGCCTACTCAAAATGTTCGACTGCCACTCGTAATTCACTGATCACTCCAATGTATGGGCGAAGCAACACAATATGTTTCTTTGCATTATTTTACGCGTCAAAATAATTTGGTTTATTTTTTACAACTGGTCGTCCGTCTACCATAAACCTCCTTAGGCGGAAATGTGTTTGAAATAATCCGTCGAAATATTATCATAAAATCCTACAGAAATTCATCCAAAGGGTTGTGAACTCTGCTTAAGTATGACACTATACACACATCAGATTTTGTAAAGCCCTATGTAGACAGAGCAATTATTTGGAAGCAAGGATCGTACGCAATTATTTCTAGCAATCATTTTCAGTATTGAATCATATTGTAAAGACGCAGAACTAAAAAAATATGTGCGATTATTTCATACAAGAATCAGTTGAGCAACTTTCCGGCTCGCTGCGACTGTTTACACGATGACTATTTCTCGAACATGCGAGTATGGTACAAATTGTTTTGAGTATCATAAAAACTTATATACGATTATTGCTTAAGCGAGGCAACCTTTGCCTATGGATGCGAACGAGTATTTCCTCGTGTTTGCGCATGTTAAGACGAGGCAACAATTTTATATTCTTTCAATAAATGCACGTGCGAGGCAAGAATATTATTCCATTTGATTAATTATATACCTAGATAGACACTGAACGTTTCAAACGCGTCGAAAAAAATAGAGGCGAATTGTTCCCCACTAAATGAGTTCGAGTGAACTATTTATTGATTTTTTTTTCATGGATATAATTTTCTCCCCGTTTTAATAGAAACCATGTAATAACTGGTATCATTAAGCGCGCACATAAGTATACACAGAATGATGCAGCTATAGCATATGATACAGCTGTCACGCATACTAGCTTAAGAAAAGTTGGCCTGTTTGTTTTAGTTTCGTTGCAGCGAGTGACACTATCTAGGTATAAAATTTATACAACGATTACTCCATCTAAATAAGGTCCAATATTTATTTATTTTTTGATACCCCGCAAAAAATACTATTAAACGGAATAGAGAATGAAGGGGTGTATAGGAATAAAAAAACTAAAACTCTTTCCATATAAAACAACTTTACCGATACATAAAAATGTTACAAACACAAAACTCTGTTATTCACATAAGCATTTGAATCGCGGATAGTAAAAGTGTTACGCGGCACTCACTGCCAAATTGTTTTATTCCTTTGTTATGGCTGTAAGGTCCTTTTTATTAGTTCAAGTTATATCTCAAAGGATTGAGGGTACTGCATGACGTGACTGGTTGAAACGTCGGGTTACGAGCTCGTAAATATACCCGGACCACGAGACCGTGACCATGTGACGAGGTTTCGAATCTTCAATGAGATCATACTTAATCGTTACTAATATTATAAATGCGAAAGTAACTCTGTCTGTCGCGCTTTCACGCCAAAACTACTGAACCGATTTAAATGAAAAAGTTGGTACACAGATAGTCTAGTGCCTGAGAAAGGACATAGGCTACTTTTTATCCCGGGGAAATATAAAGCGGGACTTTTATCCCGGAAAAACTTTTTCACGTGGGCGGAGCCGCGAGCCAAAGCTAGTAGCTTATAAGTAGGTTTAGACTACGCCTCAATAAAAACACAAGGTGATGCGTGGGCACCGGAGTATTTCTTCATACTTTGTATTGCTATTATTACGATAAATCATGTGCGCCATAATCTTAACTTCTAGTTCATTAATTTGGACTGTCTCGATGGCGTAATTGTATTACGGTCGGACTGCAATGTTGAGGTCTCGGGTTCGATCCCCGGGTCGGGAAAAGTGATTTTGGGTTTCCTACTCAGTATCAGCCTGGAGTCTGGAATTTGTGCCCGATATGGCAATAGGCTCGTCTCCTATCACATTATCGGATACAATACGCACGGCGAAAAGTGGGTGCACTAGTTGCGCCTCTGTCTACCCCTCCGGGGATCCTGGGGAGGGAAAGGGACTGAGTGTGTATGTATAATATGTATTAATTTGATAAATCATTGTATCAATCATTGGTGGATAGTATCAGCATAAATGTAGCATATAGGTGAGTAGAGAGTATCAAGCTCTCCTTGGATCATGTTCACCTTAAAGTCTAATCAAACTCGTTAAATATTTAATTTAGTATTTTTAGTAGCGTCTATTTAGAATCATGAGTAAACCAATAAAACATACCATCTTAAGGCAAGAAAAGTAATCTTCAAGATTCTATCTATACAACAGTTCCATGAATTTTAAGACCATTTTCATACCATTGAGTAAGTAAGTACAAAAACCGCTAGAAAAAAACCCTACTATTTTTTAACATTAAGTGCGTAATAATGTGTGACCTATTCAGTAGACAACGGCTTCCTCAAAATTCATTCAGGAACACATCGTATGAAAAAAAGGTTTCAGCATCTCGCATCGTAAAGTAAAGATAGATAAAGCGTATAATTTACGAGGCTTTTAGTGCTAATGGCAAAAGGCTTTATTGCTCACTAGTGATGTACAAACAACTGATTGCGAACATTGGAATCGATTGATGCGAAATTATCGTATTAGTCTATCGAGTAGTTAATCGCTCAATGCATAAATAATGATGCTTAATATCAATGCTGTCTAGCAATAATTGATTTATAACAGCGTAATGCAGTTACATCCATAAATTATATACAATTTATTATCTATTAAATGTTATTAGACTCTTATTAGCAATTGATTCGAGCTTAATAATATAACAATAATACCAGCCCTGTATTGCATACTGCTCACTGCTGAGCACGTGCCTCCTCTACTACTGAGAGGATTTAGGCCTTAGTCCACCACGCTGGTCTAGTGCGGGTTGGCAGATTTCACATACCCTCGAAATTCTTATAGAGAATTCTCAGGTATTTAGGTTTCCTCACGATGTTTTCCTTCACTGTATTCAATTGAAATATGTTGATTTTTGATAATTTATAATTATTGTATTAATTTCATTGAATAAACAAAAATGACCATCACCCGTATAATATTTAATTATAAATGCATATAATGTTTTTGTTGTTATCGCCTCATTGTGTTAAGATTTCGTTGATAAAATTGCAAATGGCGCCTTTTGTTTTATCAGACTTTAAAACGAAATTAATTTGTTTGTTATGCTGATGAGAGCTTAGGTTATCGCAGTCCATTGACCAGTCTTTAGTGTTTATTCCTTAATAAAAAATACTTTTCAGCTCAAGATTTTTTAGGTTATATCGTGCTCAACCCGTAGTTTCTATAGTAGCAGTCTTTTTTGTTTTGAATTAGTATTCGCCACCAACCACGGGCGTAGCTATAGCTTTCACATAGGGAGGTTCGAAATAATATGTGTACAAGTTTTATGGCCCACATTATTTTTGTTGGAAGCTAAGGGGGGGGGGGGGGTCTGAAGGAAGGTAGAACTTCTATCACGGAAAGACATTTCACGCAGGCGGAGTCACGAGCAATACCTAGTCTTAATATCTTACCTTACTATATTATACATTTTCATAAATATATAAATGCGAATGTTTGTGAAAATGATTGGATGTTTGTATGAAGTACACGCAGAAGCAGCTGAATTGATTCGGATAAAATTTGGCATACGGGCAGACCATGTTTTTATCCCGGTAATTTGCTCATTAAGGATGTAATGGAAGATTTCTATTCGATGTTTTAAATAGATGGCGCTGGCCTACAATTTGCACTATGAAAGAGTAGTGTTTTAGAGCTCTCGAGACGTAGGAGGGGCCGGGTCGATGACTGACCGGCGTCTTCCGCCCTGTGGATTGGGAGCGTTTGGAGAATTCCACAACGGTATCCCCTACCTGTCGTAAAAGGCGACTAATATGGGCCACCGGGGGTTGCAGGGGGGCGGCAGGGGGCTGTCCGTCTTTAACTTTAATTTGTGTTTCGTTAGCACATTGTTGCGATCCCTGTGATGGACGGCAGCGTGGCAGGTAGGCCTCACGCTGCCGCTGACGCCGAGGGCGTCCTTCGGTGCGTGGGGGCTTCTGAGCCCCCCCACAACAGGAGACGGGCCGCACTAGGCGGCTCCGCGCAGTGGCGGCTGCGGACGACAACTTAGACAACCCCGTCAGAGGAAGCCCGCAGCCGTCCTTAATGCGCCGAAGATGACCACCGCGGAGTTTTGGTTGATATGCCGTACGTTGTACATAGGTTAGGAACTCGGCCTGGCGGTCGCCCGATGGTTCCATCTCTCCGGGCGGCTCAACGCCGCGGGTCGTAAGGCACGGTGAACCCAACATAACCGCTCAGTCACCCCCCTTGAAGGCTAGGCGGTAGTAATAAGGCACTTTCTCCGCGAAATCAAAAAAAAAGTGTTTTAGAGCCTTTCGTTACGGGAATGAATATTCACATAGGCGGATATACGAACATTACCTTTATATACCTACGTGTGTGCACCAAAATTGTCACCATTGCCCAGAACAGTCGCCAAAGTACCGATAGTTGTCAGCAATACAAAATGACGTCCTGAACGTGCTACTTTCTCATTACGCTCATTCTCGTCACGTGTGCGGTTAGACTGCAAACGTGAAAATTCAATCAAAACCAATTATTTAAGCCCATTGCTTGTATAATAAATTGGATGTGGGTAAAGTTAATTGTTGATTTCGAATTATCAAGTATATATTTTTTTTTATGGAGCTGTGAATTAAGCTCGCTGCCGAATTCGTGTTTATTTTAAAAAAATAAATACAGCATTTCCAGGTCTGAGCGCATGACATGAACGCGGTTTTAAATTAAATAAAAATTTATTGATATATTTATTTAGGTACCTTTTATGTTTAATTATCATATTATAACAATATATATATGTGTATGTGCATAAATAAAGTTGTTATAAGATAGAGTTATATTCGCCTTAACAATTATAATTAACGATTTTCCTTTAGAACTATTTTTCAAAATCGAATCAATTGTAATTTTAAACCACATGATGCTAAGACATGACGTGATATCAACATCGCCCCATCCCTATAGTGTGCCGTCGTAAAGTTAAACAGAAGGTGTAGCAGAAGTGGCGTATCTCAAACGTAAAGCCAAAATTGCCTCTCATTTATGACGACAGCGTCCGATCCAATTTCTATGGGCTCCATTTCTGTTAATGTTGGCAACATTTTATTTTAGATTTTTATGATTTAATGTCTTGTTTAATGCCTAAGATAAGAATGTTCAAGCTATCGAAAAGTAATAAAAATGTTGTATAATTTTACGTAAACGTACACAATGATTGCCGTAATAAAAATATTTCCAAAAAATCGCTGGTATAGACATTCCCTATCCTCCCTATTCTATTCTTGTCATTTGAGACTGACAGCATCCATAATTCTCCCGCCATTATAAATGGTTATAATGTGGAGATCACTTAATAATAAGTGACCCATTTACTGGTTAGCCCACATATGCCACAAACATATATTTTATCTAGTCCAATATTTTATAAACCAGAGGAAGATAGGAGTGTACACGCCAATTACCAACAAAATGTCTGCAGGTGAATATTTTTCCTCTCAAATATAGTTTAAACATGTTCCCATTTTTTTTATAAACTCAACAAATTGTAAATTCCACGCTAACGAACCCGGCTTTGTGTTGGAGAGAAACAGTGAAAGTACTCAATTTATTATATGAAATAACATCTCATAATTATGTTGATACTTGTAAGTGATTTCTAACGCTTACTCTACTGAAATATATTATGTATCTGTTGAGAGCAGTTGCAATTTTATTATGACTGTTAAACCAACATAAGAATTAACATGAGTAGCTCTGATCCACTAGTAATATGCGCCATTGCTTCGGAAAAAGTAAAATTTAGGCAAAGTAAGTGAAAGAAAGTAAAATGAGAGCAGATAGATTTGAATATAGAGGGCTTCACGAATCGTTTGTAGTTTTGAAATGGTAATTTCTTCCTTTATTGGAAACTAGCTTTTGCTCTCGGCTACGCCCACGGGAAACGTTTTATGAAAATCCCGCTATATATTTCCCGGAATTAAAAAAATAGGCTGTGTCTTTCCCAGAGTCTCAAACTACCTCCATGCCAAATTTCATCGGAATCAGTTCTATGGTTTGGCCGTGAAAGCGTTACAGACAGACAGACAGTTACTCTCGGATTTATAATATAAGGAATTATGGATTTGGTCATCAACCGAATTTGGAAATATTTTCACGCATTATAATGTTATACGATCTCACACCAGTCTTAAGGTGCCTTTCTACTAGAGATGTGCTATGCAGCTATAATGCGAGGATGTGAAAGCTATGCTACGAAACAATGTGACCGTTTCTATAGCTAAGCGGAGCGAGTTCTGCTAGAAAGATGCGCCACTGCTAGGTACATAGCTGTGCATACACCACTCTAGACCAATAATTATAGTACGCATCCACAGCACGCATCTATTCAGATAAAAACATAGCTTATTTGAACCCGTTTCCATCAGTGGTATGCTATGTGGAATAGTGGACCAATGAATATGATTGGTGGACTTCAAACGCATCCAATGCAACGTAGCATAGCATATCTCTGGTGGAAAGGCACCCTAGGGCGAGCATACTAGGTTAATCGCATAATAATATAATAGAAACTCCGACGAACTGAGTAACCGCCGTTATCAATAAACGATGCCAATCCGTTTTTGCGAACCATCACGAAAATGGACCAATCGGAAATATTTTTTTTTGACCTGCTTTTAAATAACTTATTTTGATTGGTGTATTCTTAGGATCGGATCGCAAATTGAGTTTATTGAAAACAGCCATAAATCTATCAAGTACTTATCCTTCTTAAATATCGATGCTTGAGGTCGTTCCATATAATTTAAATTTAAATTATATACAATTAAAATCACAGTCACTTGTGAAATGTCCTTTGTAGTAGCTTGTTAGAATTTTTCATTTATCTCTGGCAAGCGTAGCGACGTTTACGACAAAGCCGTGAAAAATAAAACGGCCAGAGATAAAATATACCTATCTCCGTCCCGTGCAACATTTTAATTTAAAATTTAACGCTGCTTATAAATTTTGTGTACTTTGTGGTGAAAGTAGTTACTTTGGACCTATCAAGCATTTATATTATTATTATTTTTTTGTTTTTTTTTTATTGCATTGAATGACGAGACGAGCATGCCGTTCGCCTGATGGTAAGCGATACGACTACCCATAAACAGTAGCAACACCATCCAGCACTTTGAGTTACAAAGTATTGTGTGGCATTCCACTGCACTCGTCATCCTGAGACATAAGATGTTAAGTCTTATGATGTCCAGTAGTTACACTGGCTACAATGTCCTTCAAACCGAAACACAACAGTGCATACACACTGCTGCTTGGCGGTAGAAATAGACATTGCGGTGGTACCCACCCAGAAGGACTGATACATATGAGAGACCTACCACCTAGAGAGAAAGAGACCATCCTTTCCAAATGCCCAAACCACCATAGCATACGTTGTTATTATTAAATTTAGTAATAACAACGAAATTATAATGTAGGTCGGCTTTAAACAAGAACAAAACACGGCACAAAAACGAATTAATTTCAGTGTCTCCGTTGCATTTTAATCCGAGCTCTTTGTGAACGCTTACTTAAATACTTCAAGTAACTACAGATTCTCGCAATTAGTGTTGGTTTAAAACTGTGCATTGTGCTAATGAAGATTCTTGTTTAACTAGAGGATATCTAAAGGGATAATAATACCGGCCCTATATACTGTCCACTTGCCGAGTACGGGCCGCCTCTACTCAGTGGATGTAGGCCGTAGGGGCCGTTGTTTCATTCCGTGGTCAAGTATAAAGATCTTATAAAACTGGCGAATTGCAAGCAATTTATAGCGAGGCGAAGATGCTGCACGCTCGTCCAGTTTAATAAGACTGTTAGCTTTACCTGACCACGGATGAAATAACCGCGGATTAGTCCACCACGTTGGCGTAGTGAGGGTTCATTGGACGATGCTATACTCCCGGGCGTCGACATTGGGCTGTAAAATTGGTGAAACCATCATAACCATTCCACTCAACCCACAGTGGTGGTAGCGACAAAGCGTTTTTCACCGCGATAAAAAAAGGGGGGTTGGCAGGGTTCACTTCAAAATTCTAATGATTAATAGTAAAGGGATGCAGTGAAGAAAATTAAATTATAGTAATACCAACAAAGCGTAATAAATATGATGCAATATGCTTGAATGTAGCGTCTCTATTCAAATATTTATAACTCCCTTCATTGTACGCCGCCGTCTATTTTTAACCGACTTCCAAAAAGGAGGAGGTGCTCAATTCGTGTGTTTGTATATATTTTTTTACACCTGTTTCTGCCCATCCAAAGGTTGTCTGGAAGAAATAGCTTTTAGCGACAAGACTTATCATTGTAGAACCATGTCTAAGATATATTTTTAAAATTTGAATTTATGTTTGTTGTATTTAAATATATTGCCTTACCAACCTATGTATATGGTCTATGGATATGTAGTAGTTTTACTTTTTGTTTGTGGTTTAGTTTGTATTGTTTATGGTTAATATATTTGTCTTATGTTTTCTGAGTAAAACGAGCGCAGTATTTTATTTTATTCAATTCCTATAAATTTAATTATTTACAGTGAAATACATTAAACTTATCAATGTTGGTTATACAATAAAAATTTATATTGTTATCTAGATAAGCGCAATATTGTCGATTTACTCCCTGGATATATTTGTTATATATCCACTAAAAAACTTTTGCCTAAACAAAGATGTCTCCAGAGACATTTGGACAAGGACCTAATGATTATATACTCGGGTCCCATTAGTATAAGTCGGATTTATTGAATTCCCCGGACCGGGCAATTTATCGGACTAGAAAAAATACAGGTCCATATTTTACAATATGTGAAAAAAGTACTGCATACGAGATTCGTTTTTACTTTGGAATATATTTTAAATCCTATTTGGATATAAATATGTTATGTAAATAGGTAGTATTTTATATGTACGATAAAAATATTATTAGCTAGTTATGTTGTAGAAAAGCATTAAACGGTTGAACTTCTTTTCTTATAATTATATTTGCTGGATAACTTTTACTGCATTATTAAAAAATCAATCCTTTATGCCCTAATTGTTCCGATACGCCCTTCGCTTGCCTTGGAACTAAGTGAGAAGTTTTAGTCGCTGGGGATCCAAGTTTGTGGTTAGGATAAGATGGCTGCAACGGCCTTGTTTCAGTGTGGTTTTGCGTGAGAGATAAGGATTAGGGAACAATTAAGTTTACATGTTTTGTTAATAAAAATAATATGAGCTGTGTTTTATACTATACGACCGCTGAGAATGGACCTATTTTAGTAATGAGAGGGCGTCGGAATCAGTGCACTATCACAGATTATAGGTTACGTGCACTTCGCTGGCCTAGAGCGCGACCTACGAAAATCCTACGTTCAAGTCTTAGGTAGGTATGAAGGTTACCTCACAATGTTTTCTTTAAGCGTTTTTCTGAGGGATAATTTTGACAAACAATACACATAATCATTGCTTCAATAACGTGATATCTTGAAAATTTAAATTTAAGAGGAGTTTTTTTCATCTTTAAATAAATAATTGTGTCTAAACGATATGTTTTTTAATTCAATATTACATGCATAAAAAATTTCCCCTGTTATGAATAAATAAAATTGTACTAGACTTGTATTTTTAATTGTATTATCGAGTTATTAAAGCAAAGAGGCGTCATGTTATTTCTAAACTCGTTCAAAACTACGATCCTTCGACTCAGCAGACCGTTCCATTCGTAACTTGACTCACCGTTCTATAAATAAAGTTATTAACTACAACTGATTCCCTTATTTTAAGACTATGGTTATTGGACAAAGCGGTAAAATTGCTAGCTAAAATAATACGTTATTTCCTAACCCTTCAACTGCATTTTACGATTGCTACGTATATCGAGATTAATATTCTTACGGTGTCTCTGCACAATAAGGGTAAATAATAAGAGGTGATTCCGTGGTACAATATAAAGATGAGACGTGGGTTGGCTTCCTATAAGCTTAAATGACGATAATACGTGAGCGTTTTCATGGTGTTTAAGATTAAACTGTTAACCATTTTTCGTATGAAAATGGAATGCATGATTCGAATTTTATTCGAGAAGAAAATTAGGCACCGACTTCAAAATTGGTAACCAGTATAGTTATCGTAGTTAGCTTAGCTAGCAATTGAAATTAGTCACGGAATATAGGTAAATGATAAATTACTTTTCGGTTTTTAGTGTTTTTGAAGGCGTTTAAATTTTTTGCTATGTTTGTTTCGACTTGAAATGTTTAAAAATATAATTAATTTTTATAATCTGTGTAATAAGTTGCAGCAATTATGAATATAGGTAATAAATACATTTTGATCTTCTTGTTTATAAAAAGTTACGCTGTTTTTTAATTATCGCAAGGAAGAAGCTACGTATCGTATTCCCCAGAGGTATCCAATATCAGAATCTTGCAACTATGTTATTATGAAACTGAACAAAAATATGAACGCCTTAAAGTATCGTTGTATTGTGACGAGAGAACCCTTAGGGAGACCCAAAGGGCCCGTTCCCTTGATAGGTATTGCACACAATATTATTTGAAATGTTATCTCCTGAAACACTCGTTTCCTATTTATATACAAGGTTTATTTAGGATGCTCCATTATTCTATCATATTTTTATTGTATATGACATAGCATTCTAAATTCTGTTGAAATTGTTTTAATGGGCAAATATTATTATGAAATTATTTTATTGCTGAAATGCCTCTGTACCGACCTAAATGCAGAAAATATAATTAACTAGAATTCGGCTGCGGCTTCGCTCGCGTGAAAAAATTTTCCGGGATAAAAATATTTTCCTGGGATAAAAAGTAGCCTATGTGTTAATCGAGGACATGTTCTACCCGTGTACCAAATTTCATCGAAATCCGTTCAGTAGTTTTTGAGTTTATTCGTTACAAACATACTTACATACAAATCTTTCCTCTTTATAATATTAGTATAGATTACCAAATATCTTTATATAAGGAATATTTTACATACATACATGTATGTATGTAGGAATATTTTACTGCTATCATAATAAATGTAATTATATAAATATTCTTTCACGTTAGTATTCCGTTAAGTAATACTACACAAAAGTAATTAATGAGATTCCAACATTATAATACAATATACTATATATATATATATATACAATAAACATTACAAACATGTAATTGGTGCATACTATTAATTCGCATACTTATTAACTGTTTCTCGAACAATACCGAATCGATATTTTTTTATAAACTCGATTTAAATTCGTATTATATTAAGTACGAGGTGTTGCTCGCGGCTCCGCCCGCGTGGACAGCCTTTCCCGCCACAAAAGTCCCAAAAACACAATACGACGCCAACGCCATCTACTTAAAGAATGAGATTGAAAATATCAATTTTTTCCCATGGGAGCAAATTACCGAGATAAAAAGTGGCTTAAGTGTTTGTTAATCCTGGACATGATCTCCCCGTGTGCCAAATTCCATCCAAATCCGTTTAGTTGTTTCTGCGTTTACTTCTAACAAACATCCAAACATTTTCACAAACTTTCGCATTTATAATATTAGTAAGAGTAAGATAAGATAATACCAAAAAAAAATCGTAATTTAGAAAGGAACTGCATAATTAGCTCGCGCTAACTTGACGGTAAAGTTATGGCAGAAACTAACATTCCTGCACAGGTTTACAACTTTGGCAATTCTAACAGTTGCAGACGCAGCACAAAAATTGCAGCGCATTTTTTAACCAATTATAAAATATTATTCTCGTTCGTATTAGTGCAATTTCAAATTTTTTACTTAAATATCTTATATGATTTATGGGGATATCGCTTACTCTGAACCAGATAGTCAATTTGTTTAAAATATATTGAATAGTATACAATATTTTAGTGAAGTTTAGTCATAATTCAATTACGAAAGTAATACCCCAAGTTGAAACCAAATTCTAAGATATTATTTTAAAAATATACGTTAGGGACGATTTCATGGGTTGCTGAAAAATGATACTCGTCACATACATAATATATAAACATACTCAAAGATATCATCATCATCATCAGCCACATTACGTCCACTGTTGAACATAGGCCTCCCCCAAAGATTTCCAGACGGACCTGTCAAAAGCGGCCTGCATCCAGCGTGTTCCTGCGACCTTTATCAAGTCGTCTGTCCACCTTGCAGGTGGACCGCCGATGCTGCGCTTGCCAGTACGTGGTCTCCACTCGAGAACATTTTTGCCCCATCTGCCGTCAGTTCTTCGAAATATGTGCCCTGCCCACTGTCACTTCAGGTTGCTAATCCGCTGGGCTATGTCAGTGACTTTCGTTCTTCTACGGATCTCCTCATTTCCGATTAAGATATAAACCGATAAAATACAGAAGTCACTTTCTAATCTCTGCTCCTAAATAAATGTTAATAAAATGAGTACTATCTACATTATCTAGGTTTAATACGATAACTGTCAAATAAAATGTACTGAAACATGCTTTATTTATTCTGAGTGAAACAGGCCCTAAGATTACCACAGATATTGGATATATTATGTTTCAAAACTTATTTTCTTATCTTCGTCTAGAATAAAACTAGAAGTAGATGTCTAATCTGTTTAGAGGGGACATTGATGTGGCGTGGTTTGATGCGCGGATTTAATTTTAGTGCTTCAGGCGGACGCTAGATATTAATCTAGATCTTGGTGCTCTAATCTGGGCTGCTAGATGACATCTTAAGGGGAAGTGTTTTAATATTAGCTCCTAATTTTATTTGAAAAAAATAATTTACATTATCACCTATATTTGTTTGTCTAAGAAATGGTAAACGTATGTGTCAAACTATATACAAATCAATTATAAAGTTTAGACGTTATCACGTAAAGTCAACTGCTGAACATAGCCCTTTTTTGCAAGGAAACTGCGTTGTCCCTACCACCATTGGGGGGTGAGTGGAACGGTTATGTTGGTAAAGATTTCAAGACGAACCTGTCAAAAGCGACCTTCATTCAGCGTATTCCTGCGACCTTTATCAAATCGTTAATCCACCAGCTATCAAATACCCAATCACTTCACAGTCATATTTATAATTGTTCGACTATTTCCTACCTCATTACAATCTTAAAGTATCAATGATTTTGAAATACACAGGACAAACTAACCTAATTGGTATCTTCGAAGATCGCAAGCTGTCCATTCACTAAGTTCCAGCTCAGTTTGCTGAACTTTCCAGACTAGATTTGAAATAAGTGAACCCACGAGCGGCTGTGTTTGTTTAATATCTTCACAATAAGATACTCGGCTTGTTTCAAATTAAAGTTTGTTGGGGATCGTTTGTTTATTGTTAATATTAAATATTAGTTAGGCTTCAGTTTACAGACTTATTTTGTTTAGTTACACAATTTGGTTTATCTTCTAGACTCTGAATTATAAACGACGCAGTTTTAAGGTTTACCCGATGGTTCTAAGAGTGTGAACTTTTGTATAAGCGGGCATTAGGGTTGTAAAATAATATATAGTATGCGGCATACATCTACTCATTATATTATATTATTGTATAGTTATTGTTTTAGTTTTAAAATATATTTTTATTAATTTCGTTGATGATCTATAGAAACACTGACTGCCTCGGTGGCGTAGTTGTATTACGGTACGACTGCAACGCTGAGGTTTCCGGTTCGATCCCCGGGTCGGGCAAAGTGATATTGAGTTTTTCTATTCAGTATCAGCCCGGAGTCTGGAATTTTGACCGATAACGGCGAAAAGTGGGTGCACTAGTTGCGCCTCTGCCTAAAAATCAAAGGCGTGAGTGTGTGTGTATGTGTATCTATAGAAACAATACGTACTAAAAATATACTAATTTATAATGTATCAAAAACATTAGTTATAATATGTATAAATCCACTTTAATATAATAAAATACAATACTTCAAAAAGAAAACAATTATAATAATGATCTATTCGGGATAAATAATATTAACATAGAATTGAAACGTAAAAAAAATAAACTTTCTTGATGCAAAAATACAAACATACCTGCCTAAAATGATGCCTTTAAAATTTCAGTTGAAACTGTTCATAATATTTAGTATTGTACAAAGTAATTTATACCGTTGAAGTTTGTTTCCAAGTGTTTATATACGCTTATTTTCTATACCGCAATTATAGATATCAAACAAAGATGTAAACCCTATTTTATTATATAATATTTCAATTAAATATTTATTGTTGAGCAAATTTTGCATTTTAATATTATTGAAACTAGAGAAGCTTTTTCGGCGTTGTTTTTTTTAGATTTTTCTCGTAACCAGTTATTTAATAATTTTTATACTAAAATCTGTAGTAATTATTACAATGAAACTTAGAGCATTCAATGAAATCACAATAATCTGTGAATCCCGAAAATAATTAATGATGACCGAACAATAAAATTTGATAATATATTTAAATTTAGAGCTGTTTAAAATAATCATTTGGTGTTATGTTTATTATAATTGTATTAATAAATCTTTAAAAATATATTCGTTTCATTTAATTTGAAGAAGACTCCCCTTTAAGATAATTTCTCGTCAGGGGATATCACTCGACACTACTCCGGATGAGTTAGTATTACTAAGTGCTTCATACTAATTTCATATGGCCAGTAGCTTGCTCAAGTTTAACTTTATATTTTACGGCCACTTAACTCGAGTTAAGCCCAGATGCAGAGAACGGATTGATAGGAGAATTTCGTAAACTGGTTATTAAGTCGCCCTTAATGCACAATGTAGTTAAATCTGGACTCATGCGGAGAACTTTCTACCGCCAAGCAACAGTGTGCATGCACTGTTGTGTTTCGGTTTGAAGGATATTGTAGCCAGTATAACTACTGGACATAATGAGACTTAACATCTTATGTCTCAGGATGACGAGCGCAGTAGAATGCCACTCAGTATTTTGTCAGTCAAGGTGCTGGATGGTGTTGCTACTGTTTATGGGTGGTCGTATCGCTTACCATCAGGCGAACGGCATGCTCGTCTCGTCATTCAAAGCAATAAAAAAAAAATGTGAATTTAATTTTAAGTGATGTAAGTTTTATATAGTCTAGCTGTATTTTTGTGAAATATTAACAGACTACAGCCTCGAAACTAAAATCTTACATTTTATTATGCAGCCATTGACATACTAACTGCCAAAGCTATACAGGGTCATTTTTACATTGCATTACTAAATGAAACCACATATTCGTCTTTACCTCTTCTAACATCTTGCCAAAAATCATCCATGGATAACGAATATTATTGCTAAAAATCCCGGTAGTAGTTTTCAATTTTTTTGAACATTTCGTAGTTTAGTGCGAATATGGTTTGTGCGAAAGTGTATTTCTGAATGAAAGTATAATGTTGCCGCTGCGACGAATTAACTTAGAGCAGTAGTAGTGGCATAAGGTCGTGTAAACTTAAAGTTACTTTTCATGAATATTTATTTTGTTCGAAACTTACACTTTTTTATTTTACATCTATGGTTAAAATAACTTAATGGAAAGCGTTAGTTTCGACGAGATAAGTATGTGATTTCATTTATTAACGCAATGTCAAAATGACCCTGTATTTAATGACAGGCACTATTATTTCCAAGTAAGTATTCCGAGCAAGTTATGTATCTGGTATGTACAGTCAGCCACATAAATGACTTAACAAATTCAAAATTTCAAATCGCCTCTACGTCTTAAGTTTAATTGAAACATTTTTTTTTTCTTTGTGTGAAGTAAAGTTGATCTTATTTATTTTATTTTTGTGAAGAGAAAACGAAAATTGGTAAGAACACAAAAGTGTAGAGCGACTTGAAGTTTTGAATTTGTTCAACTACTTATGTGGCTGACTGTACATACAGGCTGTATATTATCCAATCAGTTATCAAATGACTCACTTGCAACTTTACCAGCCTGTAAATGTCGGATTTCACATAAAAACTCTTTAAATATTGCAAAAACGTATCGCGTTAATTCAGTTAATCATACGAAGTCGAGTCACGCTTGGTAATAAGAGACAAAAACAGTTGAAAACGGCGACAATGTTTGAAATATTCATGCGAATGACAAAAGATAAGCGCGATACTTTATTTTATGCCTATAGGGGTTGTTGTCGCGAACATTTCACCATCCTTTATTGAAGGGCGGACAGAAATAGTTAGGTCACCTAGTTTTTACAGCGCATTTTAGGTCTGTTTTGACGGAGGCCGTGTCAGCGTCAGGTTTTACCTATCTTTCATCTCTGCTTCATTGATATTCTGTTGTATAATATTTTTCCTTTTTCGTTTTTTGGCCATTTTGTTGGGAAAATAATCCAGCTGGTATCTATTTCAACATTTTTATGTGCTTTTTATTTAAAGGTTTGCGAGTGACGTAGACTTGAATTCGGATATTTATGTATGTTGTATTTATTTATTTTACCCGCACTAGGCCAGCGTGGTGGACTAAGGCCTAAACCCTCTCAGTAGTAGACTAGGCCCGTGCTCAGCAGTGGGCAGTATATGATACAGGGCTGATTGCATTGCATTGCATGTATGTTGGAAATTAACAATGCTAAGGGGTTTCATAGCTTCAAGTAAATTTTATTTGTCAGTTATCGTATTAAACAACTAATTTAGATAGTACTCATTATATGCCAATTTATTTGGGACTAGCGGCCCCGACAGATGTTGTCCTGCCCTAAAAAGGAAATAAAATCCTAGAACCTGAGTACAGCGCCACCTACCGGATCCAATTGTTAATCTAAACCATTTTTTTTGAGTAATGTTACCATCGTATAAATACTGACAAATATTGACATTAATATTGATACGATACTAACGTCCCTCAATTATTTTGTCGTCTCGTAACCTCTCCACTAACACTTAAACTTTATGGTATAGTATTAAAGTTCAAATTGACTCTACATTTTAGTTAGAAAACGTTTGTATGGGAAAAAGAAAAGGGCTGTTTTTAGGGTTTTCCCGGCAATTATTCGAAAATTTCTCCGTAAAAACCATCCTTGGACTTCAACGAACATTTAAAAAAAGAATTGGCCAAATTGGTCCAGGCGTTGTTGAGTTATGCGCTTTCCAACACATTTTGCGATTCATTTTTATATTATAGATTATAGATTAGAGTATGGCCACAGAATACTGAATAGCACTACGTAGTATTGTAACGGAAGTCCGAAGGTTACGTCAAGTCACGGGATGGTAAAACACAGATGTGAGCGACAATCAACTTTATTGATGAGAAGAACAGTTTGTTATTAGTCGCGTCCCAAAAGCAGTCCCACGCAGTGGAAGCTGATCCGGAAGCACGATATTTTGGGTTATAACAAAAAACGGCAACTTCAAGGTAAAGTCCGGCGAGTGTCTCCGTTAGGAAAGCGCACGCTGAAGCTTTAAGGTGGAAGAGCCGTGAACTAAACTACTCCGAGTCTCCAGTCTAGTGTCTGTTATCTCACTGATGAAATGACATCGATGCCTTCTTATATTATCACAGTGGAGTAAACCATAGCGCGATGCAATTCTATTGTGGCGCCATCTATTGGTAGCTTGGGATAAACTTGGCTATAAAACCAATAAAGGTGGCGCTGCTTGTTGTGTTTGTTACAGTCTCCCCCTCAGTTTCTGAAGGCGTCCCGACGAGGAAACTGAATAAGAGTTGTTTTCTTTTATTTGTTCTTTCGGGGGCGTCATCTCTGTCGTAGAGGATAAGAGACGACTTGCATATTCCACCGGGTGTTCGTCTTCACCCTCCCCCTAGACTAGAACAGCTCCTAAGGCGTAGCCACTTGCGTCTGTCTTAATGATGGATGGCTTTGCTTCGTCGGCTTGCCGTCAACGCAAAGTCGTCGTTTAAGCTCAACTCATCACTAGGGTGAAGTTCTATGTCCACTGTATTGATGCCTATCTCCGTTGTTTCTGGAAATAGCGCTAAAGAACGTGGAGACAAGTCTACTTCCTGCCTTTGGATGTTCATCTGTGCATCCCGAAGCATATAATTAAATCTAGGTGAGTACCCATCAAAAAGCATCTTGCCACGTTTGGGGCTATCGAGATTTATGGCTTTCAGCTCATACTTCCTTTTTGTTGAAGCATTATCTTCTGGAAGGTTTGCTACCTCCCTAATTTCAGGGATAGACACACTGTCTGGGTCAGATTCAAAACTTGTATCTCTGTCCTTGGTCGTTTGGATGGATGCACAAGTTGCATGGGATACTGGAGCATGTCGTCGAATTTGCTGGGCTGCATTATCTCGAAATTTGACAAAATCTTCTGTATAGAGTTCATGTATTTCCTGTGGGTCATCCATGAAGTGCCATGTGAATTGTGGTAGGTTTATGACCATCATGGCCTTTGTGAGGAATCCTATTCCTAGAAGGGTTTTGTTTTTCCTTGATTCAGGTAGTACCATGAAGCTGGTCGGAAATATTCGTCCGTGGATCTCAACATCTGCTCGCACCGTGAAAACAGTACACCTCTTAGTTACACCGTCTGCTAAAGTGAGTTCTACTTGCTCTTTCTTGAAGCTATACCCTTGCTCGAGCAAGCGACAGTATAGCGTATATGACGCGATGTTGGTTTTTGCGCAGGTATCTACGAATGGGTATCCTTTTATGCCTCCAATTGTCGCTGGTATGACTGGACGTGGTTTTGCCTCGACGCGAATGTTCAGTGAACAAAATCCTACTTCCTCACCTTTTACAGGGTGCGCGGATTTTCGGGCGCAAGTAGGGCAGTTTGTTCGCACTACGTTTGGAGCGCCACAGCCGTAGCATGAAAATTTTGGTTGTGATGGTGATGGTGCTTGCGTCTGGGCTTGGCGGATTGTAGAAGTGAAGTCCTGCTTTTGGTTTATAGCCCGCTTCTTCTTACGACATTCTTCAATTGCATGCCCGATGTTCTTACAAAAAGAACACCTTAGCTTTCCTTCGCGTGGTATCGATGAGGTACGAGCGTGATGTGGATGGTTTTTCTTTTCAGAAATGATTTGCTCAATTCCTTTCCCAGATTCCAATAACTGATGGTATGACGTGAACGACGTTCTTGGCGTTTTGTCCCTGATGTCCAGGCGCAGCAAGTGGTAGATCATATCCAACTGCTGGGATTCTGGGTGTTTAGGTTCCGGTAATAGGGAAAACAACATCCTCTTATTTGTGACGAAGTCTTCCGTGCTTTCAGAGGGGCCTTGCCTGATGGTGTATAGTTCCTGGTATAGGAGATGGGGCACTTTCAATGGAGCAAATTTGTGTCGCAGGCGGGATTCAAAATCGGAAATAGTTGAAATTTCGTCCTTCACTCCTTGCCACCAAATTCCAGCATCATTGTGTAGCACCAGTGGTAAGCCATCGATGAAATCCTTTTCTGAGATTTCCTCTAATTTTCTAAAGAGACGAAGGGCGGACAGGAACGATTCGACTATTTCTGTCTTCTTCTCGCCTTTGAATACACTTTTGCATCTAGTCATATTTCCGCTTTTGTTTTTCGTCAACACGTCGATAAGACATTGCTGCTGCTTCTGGTTATGGTCCAGGAGTTTTTGAAATTGCTCTGCTGACATTGCCATCTTTGAAAGTCCTCGTGGAATTTTTACGTTGATTGACGACACACGTCCCGATCGTGTGACGTAATACCTTGGGCTTGGGGTTTTTGATTTGCCCGCGTTGGTCGCCAGTTTGTAACGGAAGTCCGAAGGTTACGTCAAGTCACGGGATGGTAAAACACAGATGTGAGCGACAATCAACTTTATTGATGAGAAGAACAGTTTGTTATTAGTCGCGTCCCAAAAGCAGTCCCACGCAGTGGAAGCTGATCCGGAAGCACGATATTTTGGGTTATAACAAAAAACGGCAACTTCAAGGTAAAGTCCGGCGAGTGTCTCCGTTAGGAAAGCGCACGCTGAAGCTTTAAGGTGGAAGAGCCGTGAACTAAACTACTCCGAGTCTCCAGTCTAGTGTCTGTTATCTCACTGATGAAATGACATCGATGCCTTCTTATATTATCACAGTGGAGTAAACCATAGCGCGATGCAATTCTATTGTGGCGCCATCTATTGGTAGCTTGGGATAAACTTGGCTATAAAACCAATAAAGGTGGCGCTGCTTGTTGTGTTTGTTACAGTATGACTTTTGTATTTGGTCGGCTTATACATTATGTGACGAGTAGCATTTATCAACAAGCGGTGAAATCGACCCTAAATAATACTATTTAATTTAACATTGATGTTATATTAATATTAAAATAGGCTCACATTCAATATTGAAATTTTGGGATATCATTATTATTTATGTTTATAAAAACCAGTGTAATATATAAAATATCTGCTACATCAAACATAATCAATTATATAAAATGTATGAAACACACACATATCCACCCGTATTCTCAAGAGAAATAAACCGAATACGCACAAAAATTTTACTAGCTGAACCCGACAAACAAGCGAAGTAAATACGAACCAATTGAGCAGCCCATAGTAAAATAAAGATCGTTTATTTTGTGGCCAAATTCTACACCTATAAAGTTGTCAGTTAACCGCTGTTTGTATTATGGGCCACTTTACGGCGTTGAGTTATTGCCAAATCCAATTGTACTGTGCCAAAGATAGGGTTTAATCAAATTCAGGGCTCAATGAAACCACTATTTATTTCATTAGATTTGCACGCAATTAAGGAAGTTATCTCTATGAAAATGCAATTTTAAGTTAGTCTACAACACGTACTAAGTATAAATCAAAATATTAATTCCAGATAACTGAAACGAGTTTGCTATTTCACATTAGTTTTATGGATTCATGTTTTTGTATAAAAGGTAGAGTTATATTTCCAGTATTGTCTATTACGGTGTGAATGGCGCGGCTCGACCGTGTTTGGTACCATTGTTTCACAGTCCACATGAAGTGTCACGGCTCATACACATAAACACGACACGACGTCGCGCCGTCCCACGACGCGACGCCGCTTCACGACGCGACGCCGTGTCGTGGAAATCCACGACGACAGTTAATCTCGAAAATGGACCGCAATAGACGTATATTGCGGTCCCTTAGTCTTGCTTTTCCGTATGCGAACATTGGATTTTTCGCATGCCCAAAAGCCTTCCCATGACCCTTTGTTTCTTTAAAATATTTTTTGCCATTAAATGTCGGTAACACATTTAACATTCTTATGGTATTGACCTTACTATACGGAAATTTTCCACATGTCAAGCAAACTAAATGATATTAATTTCTTTACAGAATAATATAATAGATAGTTCACTGATACTTTATGATACAATAAAGATTACTTTGTTGGGTTCCATACGAGTTGTATCAGAAAATATAGTTGAACTTCGCTTGGAAGTGAAGTTCCTCGTAGCTCTATTATAACTTTACAGCGGTTGGCTGATGAATTAAAGGATCTAGAACTAGATCGTAATTTTGTTAGAATAACCATACTAGATCATCATGTTCCTCTAGAACTTTTGCCTGGATGATATTTAGCCGTGCCCGTATAATTACACTAACTCCAGCACAAGACCACAGGGAGATAGTTTTTTTTAATAATGTGCATTTACGGTTTTCAGATTTTTTCTTTATATGTGCTGAAAACCTTGCTTCTTGCCAAATTTCATGATTCTAGGTCAACGGGAAGAAGCCTGTAGGTAGTGATTCCCATGCGAAATCGCAAAATATGCGAAATAAACGGTCATGTCTTTTGATCGCGTTGACTTACAAGTTTGATTTTTTTACAGCTGAAAGAGACCGTAGACCCGAGTTTTTCAGTATAAATTTCAACTTGATATCTTT
Organism: Sphinx pinastri; assembly: GCA_947568825.1. NCBI lineage: Eukaryota > Metazoa > Arthropoda > Insecta > Lepidoptera > Sphingidae > Sphinx > Sphinx pinastri. The sequence goes on along the minus strand of OX387624.1, from coordinate 13,169,142 downwards.
ACGCGTACTTGCGAAAAGGTGTCTTGACATACAGACGGACAACAAAGTGATCCCATAAAGTTCCTTCTTTTCTTTTGAGTTACGGATCCCTAAAACGCTCATCACTTAACATTGCACGCTTAAGTTCTGCAACTACAATAACTTCAATTTCCTTAACAGCAACACGACAGTTACATTTTATAGCCTGTATTTAATTTACTATTAGATACACTTCAGGCACATTGTAAAGTCTACATTGAGATCACATTGAACTTTTACGATAGAAAATGGTTTATAAAAATGACATTCTAAATAAAATACAAAATCGGAGATCGCTTTATGATTAAAATTGATCAACAAAGAAAGCATTCTAAATTAACAACATTGTAACCCGCAATAATAGGATAAGCTTGAAAAATGAAAGGTTTAATATGCAAATTTGCATTGATTTAAATGCCCATTCATTTGCATTGAGTAATTAATCCTCCCGACAGTGTTACTCTATCGGAATGGTATTAGATTTCTGTCAGCAATTAACTAACTACAGCCGAAACGGTCTGGTAACATGATATGCTTTTGGACGTAATCAGTGCTGTGGACATTGGGGGGTCAAAATGATTTAACAATCAAATTTTTTATTCTTGTTATGCTGACATGACAATTTTATTTTAGCCCGTCAATTTTTCCTTATTCCATGTAGGTACTTACTTAAATCTATTATCCAATTAATAACAAACTAGTATGCACATTCGCTTACGGTTAATTTATTGATACTGTAAAATGTATTCATTATAAGGGCTTATACCCTTAGCTACAGAATAGTTGTACCTTCTACGCCGTACACGTATAGAGGTAAACTCACAACGCATACGATACTCACGCCTTTTATCCCCGAAGGGGGAGGGAGAGGCTCAACTAATGCACCCACTTTTCGCCGTGCGTATTCCGTCCTATGATGTGATAGGGGGCGAGCCTATCGCCATATCGGGCACAAATTCCAGACTCCGGGCTGATACTGAATAGAAAAATCCAAAATCACTTTGCCCGACCCGGGGATTGAACCCGAGACCTCAGCATTGCAGTCGTACCGTAATACAACTACGCCACCGAAAGGATGGAACTACCGACCGAACTCCGGACCAGGGAGCTGAAAATACTTCTTTAGCGGTCCCCCGACGCGAGGACTCTTGGGTCAAAATATTACTAGGTACTTAAACGACAAAGACACTTTTATTATTTTAATTTTTAGAGGCTATTTGTGTCGGGGGTTATTTAAATTTTACTTTTATTTCAACCTTTTAAATTTCTATATTTTCCATCATGGGTCCTTGGTAATCAACTATCTAACACCTACTCGTTGAGACCATCCTTATGAGCCCACACACGCTATATCTGCTATAAGTTGATAAAGAGTTGGATATTCCGCAGACTACTGCAACATCAGCTCAATGTTAACATGTCTTAAAAATATTGCCGAAGTCACAGTACACCAAATTTAAAATCAATCTGACTTGTGAAAGTTGGAAATGAGCTGATAATCTTCAAACGCCTGATCAGATCTTCATAAATGATAGCTAAGAACCATCTCGATCACATCAGCTTTTAAACAAAAAAAAAACGCGGCAAAATGAGTGCATTCTTTTGAGAGCTACGATGCTACAGACAGACATACAGATACACAAATACACAGTCACACATATACACAGACACACAGATACACACCCTAAACTTATAACACCCCTCTTTTTTGTCGGGGGTTAAAAATGAAAAGCTCCGTTGGCATTTATTTATATTCTCTTTCAGTCTTACTTATAAAATAACTAGTCTGCTCACACGATCAGCTGTAAGGCAAAACCCGCCATCTTGCCTTTTAAGTAGGTCTAGGCTGCGGCGATGTTTAATTTTGACAGTTATTAACCACCTTTTAACGCTAAAACAAGTTTATATGTAAGACCGAAACAGTCTTACTTATAAAATTGTTTTAGCGTTAAAAGGTGGTTAAGCATTGCTTTTCTTTGTCGATTATTATTCAGCATTTTATTCATCGTTATTTTCACATAATATTGTTATATTTATTTATTGGTTAAGGATTACTTACGGAGGTTACAATAATTCTTTTAAAATCTACACATATTTATATATATATATATATATATATCTATTGTAATTGCAACTCTGGTTATAAGCAATCACAGCATGAACCACAATCTTTAAAATAATAGAAAAAGGCTAAGTACTTAGTCTATCAATTGTATACTAACAGATAACAATATTACTGTAATTAAAAAAAACCATTAGATGTAACAATATCTGATACGATAAGAAAAGTATGACTTATTATGACTTTGAATTATATGAAAAGTACATACAATTCAAAACCTTTTACATCAAAACCGGCGGTAATAATACTCTTCATTATTAAGAGGGACGCAATTTTTCCACAAAGAACAGTCGGTTTATTCACACTTTATTATCTCAGTATTAATAGCCTACATCGCTTTCTAAAATATATTTAGCTAACTATAGACTTAAACACCTTAGTGACTCTCAAAAATAAAATTACGTATGACAAAAAATATTTTATGATTATATCATTATGTGGCTAACTTTTCCAGAAATTTCTAATTTAAATCCACTTTCACCCTGCAATTATACACCAATGATATTGCAACCGTAGCCTCAGTCAATTCCTAATCCATTACAGTTGAGAAAATACTTAGCTCTTCATCGTAATGAATAAATCAGTTAAGTCTCTGGACAGGGTCAGTTAGAGATCAACTTAAGTCACAGCTCTTCACAAAGTTACAAAATTTTATAACAAAAACTCTACTTCTAATATAACAGTGTTGAATATTGCTTGTACCGTCTTTCCAAGAAATTTGTTTTTATTTCCAAAGACAACAGTGGAATTCAGAGGGCTCGTCTGATTGGATTGGAGGGCTGTCCTATCAGTTATTGTATAATTTGCAACACGGATTCTGGTGTCTCAATCTGTCTAATTTATTTGCTTTGAACATTTCGACCGTTTTGTTTCTAAATATATTTAGGTGGAATTGTTTTGCTTTTGTTCTTCATTGTTGTTAGTAATCTGAACGGATTTTCATGTAGTTTTCACAGACGACTTGGTGGCGTAGTTGTATATTGTATTACGGTACGACTGCAATGCTGAGGTCTCCGGTTCGATCTCCGGGTGGGGCAAAGTGATATTGGGTTTTTCTATTCAGTATCAGCCTGGAGTCTGGAATTTGTGCCCGATATGGCGATAGGCTCTCCCCCTATCACATCATGCGACGGAATACGCACGGCGAAATGTGAGTGCATTAATTGCGCCTCTGCCTACCCTTCGGAGATAAAAGGCGTGAGTGTATGTATGTATGTTTTCACAGATGGACGTAGAATATTTGGAAACAGTATATAAGCCATGTTTCATTAAAATCGGATAGTGGAAAAAAGTTCCTCTAAGCGAATGGATTCCTACGCCGGCGGAGCTGTGGGCTTGAAGCAAGTCCATAATAAAAGGACAATAATTACAATTAATTAAATAACTTGGCATAAAAGCAAAACAAAGTTGGCACCAAAATGCCAACTTTTTTAAGACAAATGAGGGATTTGCAAAATAATTATAAATGAATATCAATCGAACGTATTATCGCGTTCGTTCGCATTAATTAAACATTTAATTATAATGCCATTGGTAAGTTTGTTAGTCTCATCAATTATATAAATAAAGGTCAACGAACGATTCTAACTTTTCAAATATGTTGAAACCACAAAAGATCTTAGGAATCGATATTCCAGAATATTGCAGAACTTTACCAATCAGACATGATAACCTTTGTGTGGAAGTTTTCATATCTGGCTTACAATACATTCAGAAATCTCTAAAAACATAAAGATTTTCTATAGATGAGTTACGACTTAGATAACATTTACATTTGATTGTTTTATAATGTAAGAAATATTATGTGTAATCGTCTCAGCGGACCAGTAGTAGTGTTTAAGGTAGCAAACTCGCTAAGATCTGAGAACCACACAAAATTTGTTCGATCTTGAAACACACGTGTGATGCTCGGAATCCTGTTTCTGTTTTCATTATTTTACTATACCCAAAGCTCTAGACTCTAACTATTACATTGGATACCAAAAACGTTTAAAATGCCTATGTTACCTCGGCTACTGTCCGTAAGTTATATGGTGTAGTGGTTACTTGGCAAATAATTGACAACGTCTGCGCGACGCTTTATGAGATCTGACTCTCATATATGAGGCTACATCTGGGCCTGTAGCCACGATCCTTTTCTACAAGCGTCAACGCCAATAGAATAGAAACAAATGTATAGGAATGACGTATCCTTGTGCGAGACCTGTCGATATGATATGTCATTCGCATACATTATTTTCTATTCTATTGGCGTCAACGCTAGTAGAAAAACATCTTGGCTATAGACCCTGATGTAGGTACTAGGTACCAACGCATTTTTTCTTTTCCCGTCTAACAAAAGTTTGCCACCATATTGTGTTTCAAAATGACGAACGCACTGCAGTACCACGCAGCACTTCGTATTTTAATTGAAATTACTTTGTATTCAAATTCTGAATTGTTATGGTACTATTTTAGGCTGTCGTTTGCTCGTCTCGTCCTTCAAATACACAGAAAAAAAACAATCTACTATGAGAATTTATCAACACTATTTGAACTAGAAATTTTTCCGAGTGTATAACTATAATATAATTATTCCCAATAAAGCCAATACAAACACAGAACAAAATTACACTTACTAGTTCTTAAGGCTAATTAATTAGAAGATCAGCTGTCTCTCAAACTAAGCAAAAGCTTGTATCTCGAGAGACAGATAAAGGTGAAACTAATTCAGGTCACAGCCCGTGTGGAATAATCGCTTAAGATATAAATAAATAAATCTATTAGATAAAATTAACAATGTACTAGGATATAAAGTTAGAGCAATGCCCAGTAGGAGTGTTTGTGTGTTTGTGTGCGTGTGTGCGTGTGTATGGATGTGTGCGTGCGTGCGTGTATGGGTGTGTGTGTGTGTGTGTGTGTGTGTGCGTGGGAGCGTGCGTGTCTGTTTGTTTTTTGTTCAAAATCAACTTCATAGTAGATCACTAAATTAAGAGCTCCTCCGTAGTATTGTAATCAAGACCTAATAGCCATTTTTTTAATTTAATTTTGCAATCATGCTTGTTTGTCTTGTAAATGTTTAAAATTTTGTTAATTTTATTGTACAGTCTAGAACTAATAAAAGGGTATTGATTATGAGCAAACACGGTGTTATGCGGTTTTGTTGGGAACACTACATCAGTGCGGCGCTTATTCGACACTATTAAAGGAGTACGGTGTTTTCTTAACACTGTTTGAAAAATATATAGTTGCCTTACAGTTAGTATTTCATGATCTGAGTAAAGTTGTTTGGTTGGGTATCTAAAAGGCCTAAAATCCATTACCTTCAGAATAGCTCTTTGGGCTTTTTCCAGCTTAAGAAAAGTAGTTTTGTCTGCTCCACCCCAGCAAACCATACAATAGGAGAGAATTGATTGGCACAGGGTATAGTACACCATCTTTAAAGTTTCTCTATTTGCCGATTGCCTTAGGGTTTTGAAGATATAAATAAGTTTCCTCATTCTTATTATCAAATTGCCTATATGTGTGTGCCAGTTTAGATGCTTGTCAACATCAACGCCTAGGTATCTTATACTAGTGACGACAGTGAGAAATGGGCAGGAACACGATGGATCGGAAACACCACAAGTGTGAATTTTTATAACTATTGGAATTTTAGGTTGCGATTTATGGGAAATTGAAAAGGGAATAACTTTCGTTTTTCCTGCATTTAGTGTTAGTAAATTTTTTGATAGCCAATCTGATACTACGTTGATGCATGTTTCAGCATATTGAATTACTTTATTCCAATCGTTACCTTGTACCAGAAGGACTGTGTCGTCTGCATAGGTAAAGATCGAACAATTTTTGAGGTTAAGAAGGCATAACTCATTTATATAAATAAGAAACAGCGTTGGACCCAAAATACTACCTTGCGGGACACCATATTCTATTTTGGATTTTTTGCTTAACCGTTTGTTTATTTTGACGCATTGGTAACGATTATTTAGGTAATCTTTAAAAAGGTCCAGTGTAATGCCACGAATTCCCACAGAATATAGCTTTGTTAATAGAATAGGGACAGAAACCGTGTCAAAAGCTTTTGACAAGTCCAGAAACACGCCGAGACACCTTTTTTTGCAATTTAGATTTCCGATGACAGCATCCAAAAAGGCTGTGACAGCATCCTCAGTGGAGACTCCTGAACGGAAACCAAATTGGTTTCTTGCAATAATGCTATTTTTATTTAAATATTGAATGAGGCGAATGTTTATAATTTTCTCTAAAATCTTAGACATTATTGGCAGTACAGAGATGGGTCTATAACTTCATAGTCGTAACTCCCTTAACGACTTATTCGAATATATTATTATCTTAGATTTTCTTTTGTAGACTTTAAGTAAGTAATAGAATTAAGTGCATACATAGTAATGTAATTTGTCTATTAAAATAAATATACTTCATTGACTAGTTTTATTTTTAATCCCCAGCGCTAAAAGAGGGATGTTATTACACATTGATAACTGTCCAGTATCTTCTTTCTTTTAACGACCATTTAGTCGAACGTAACTAGTGTTTACCGATCTAGATAGCATTAATTACTATGTACCTACTTAAACTACAAACTGAAGCCCTATGGGTGCTAATACCGTTACGCAGTATGTTGCTATTCAGTACACCTTATAACTTCGTGGCATCAGCTGTTTCTCAAAAATATTTTTTGAAAATCACATTAAAATAACGTTGTACTATTTTTAACTCTGTGTTAAAATACCATAGATTGGTTACCGAAACTAAAGTTCGTCAAAAAAGTTACAGTGAGACATAAATAAAGTGTCATAAAATGAAGTTATAGTTTGTCAAGTTTGATATAAAATTCTGATTTGTTTTCTACGATTTGTAAGATGATTGTTACTCTTAATTGATTTATAAAAAATCTTTTATGATATTACTCCTGGACATTGAAATCTCTAATAAACGATGGAAATAAAAATATAAAAAGAAGATATAAAATTCTGTTTCTGAGTAGTAGAAAAAATTCGCAATGCGATCATCCTTAATTAAAATGAGATCCGTGAAGCTAAAATGTTTCATACTAACAGTAATTTTTCTCTCAGTGTATCTGTTTGTTTTTTACGTTTTACTCGACGTTTGGTTTTTCCAAAAGAAAAATGGTTTGATGAGTTCTGTAGTTTTGCCAAATGTGATCGTCCATATAGATTTTAAAGGATCACCTCCGAAGTTAAGTTACTTGGAGTCTCTACTTCCCATACTTAAAAGTCATGGGGTGAATGGACTACTGATGGAGTATGAAGACATGTTTCCGTACGAAGGCAAACTTATTAACATAAGCGCCAAAAATGCGTATGGAAGATCAGAGGTTAGAATATTTTTTTTATCGTCGTATCCCTGATTTTAACGATAATTTAACCTCTTATTTAGATACTTGCCGAGTACAAACGCTTTGATTAATTATATACCTGGATAGAGTGACGGGCTCCAATGAAACTAAAGCAAACAGGCCAACTTTTCTTAAGCTAGTATGCGTGACAGTTACTACATGGTTTCTATTAAAACGGGGAGAAAATTATATCCATGAAATACAATAAAAAATAATTCACTCGAACTCATTTAGTGGGGAACAGTTCGCCTCTTTCTACGCATTTGAAACGTTCAGTGTCTATCTAGGTATATAATTAATCAAAGTACAGACGAATAGTCACGAATACAAATGTGTAAACAGCTTATTCGGGTGTATTTGTCACTCGTAATTCATACTCGTATTCATTCGCCAAGTTATACGGCGAATTCTTCGCCAATAGTCGAAATGAGTATAAATCTATAAGTAATAAGTAAATACCTACTAAATTTTAATTCCTAATTTAAATATTTTTTGTACCGTCTAAGCAGCAAATATTTTTATTCTGAAACTATTTAAGCAGAAAAAAATTAATGAAAATCATACCTTATTACAGCTACAAAAGTTTGTCATCACAGCAACCAATATGGAATTTGAAATAATACCGTTGGTGCAAACGTTTGGCCATTTGGAGCATGTGTTGAAATTGCAAGAATTCCAGCACCTAAGAGAAATTCCGCTGTATCCCGACTCCATCTGTCCCACTAAGGTAGAAAGTAGGGCCTTACTTAAGGACATGTTGCGACAGGTAAGTTTGCCATTTTGGACCATTTTCTACAACTTTTATATTACTTATTTCAAGAAAAATAATTAATTAGAGAAACAATTTCTGATTGTAAATAATAATAAAAATCGTGTTGTGATGAATTATTGCTTGTATAACGAGAACCATAAAATATTATTTAATTTTTTTGTATATTATAATATACATACGCAAAGTACATATTTAAACATGCAACCAGCCCTGTATTATATACTGCCCACTGCTGAGCACGGGCCTCCTCTACTACAGAGAGGGGTTAGGCCTTAGTCCACCACGCTGGCCTAGTGCGGGTTGGTAGACTTCACACACCCTCGAAATTATTATGGAGAATTCTCAGGTATGTAGGTTTCCTCAGGATGTTTTCCTTCACCGTTAAAGCGAACGATAATTGATAAACAATATTTGAAATGTTTTATGAACTACATCCATCTCTTTCAGATAATATTTTTCCACAACAGTATATCTGAACTAAAATACATACATATCGGTTGCGACGAGGTTTATCACATAAATAATTGTAAACAATGTGCGAAAGAAAAACTTGGAAATCAGTAAGTTACAACATAATGCATATTATAATAAAAATATTTTTATTTGCCCTATAGTTGCTTTCAGTTAGGTACTTATTTTACTCTAAAGTCTAAAGTAATATTAAAAAATCTTATCCATTAAGTACTCAGTAGAGGGCCTCATCATACTGCAAAATGCCAATAGGAGAATATCCCAAGCCCTTTTTGTTATTCCCCTGGATTTAAAAAATACCTTTAGAATTTAGACCAAACGATTTTAATTTCTCCAATAACTATATATTTGTTTTTCAGTGATCTCTTCGTCAATCACGTCAATTCGGTTTCTGAAATTGTAAAACTCCTAAGCCCTGGTACTGTTGTCCTTATATGGGACGACATGCTACGAGAAATAAAACCAATGGAATGGGAAGACTTCGATTATTTCATTCAAACGGAACCGGTCTACTGGGACTACAAGCCGAACTTGGCCGTTTCACATCTCAACTTGTTAAAGTATCGAAAGAAATTTGATAACATTTGGATAGCTTCGGCATTCAAAGGCGCTGACGGGCTAATAGCTACATTTCCGAATTTAAAACACCGATTCATGAACCATTTCAGCTGGCTGAATCTGATTTTGGACTATAAGTTTGGTGGGGATGAGAAAGTGTATAATTTCAAAGGAATAATACTGACTGGATGGTCCAGGTACAACCACATGGATCCTCCCTGTGAACTACTTCCGTTGGCTTTACCAAGTCTTATTTTAAATTTGCTGCTCATTAAGAAATTCCAGTCGGGCATCGTTGTCAATGACGATGAAATAAATTTGGGTGTTGATGGATTTTTCGCTAAACACCTAGACACGGAATTCAATAAAAGTTTAAAATGCAAACATGTCGGGATTGAGAACACGGATTATTCATCGTGCACTCTTCGTAGTCTTGAACTGTATACTATATTGGAACGCTACAGACATATAAGTGAAAACATTGAAAGCCATTTCAATCATGATAAAATTGGCCTTAACTCCATAGAGTACTATTCAAAACTGGGCTATATTAACATGAACAATGTAAAGAGATACATAATATGGAGTAATGAAACATTGTATGAACTTATTGACATTGAGAAGTTACTATATGAAACTATGTTGAAATACTACGACAGAGAATTTACAAAAGAATACGTAAACTTCAAAACATATAGTAACAAAAAACGATTAAAAGAATTGTATAAAACTTTACGTACTTATACAAAACCTAGGCGTTGGAATCGAAGACCCGCAAAATCTGTGACTGTTGCTTTAAAGTAACATATTTTTATTTATTTAAATTACAACAGGACTCAATGGTTTCCACGACATTCATTATTATAATATTTTCTTTGTGATTAACTCTTTATAAGTTATGTACAGAAATTAGTATCTTGAGCAACAACGAAATCACAAAAACATTTAGATTTTTCTAAGAATCCCTTTGTATGGTTACACTTGAAAAATTGTAGTGTCATGAAATTGTTAAAATATTTTACATAAAGAGTTGATGTTAGAGAGTTTTCGAGTTCTTTTCTGTTACTCCAACCTCTTTATAACTTTATAAGTGAAGTTTTTGAAAAGAACAGCTGCGACATCTCTTACAAACATCTTTATAAGTAATTATATTGACACTGATATGGATCACATATTTTAGTAGCATATTAGAGTATACCTAGAGGTAGTAGATATTATATTTAATTTGTTTCATAGAAAGATAATCTATAAGTTCTTTAAAAGCTGAAGAGTTTGGTTGAACGCGCTAATCTCAGGAACTACGGAACAGATTTTGAAAATTCTTTCACTAATAGGAAGCTACATTACTCCTGAGTGCTATAGACTTATTATCCCGAGAGAAGTTTTTTATTTCGGAAAACTTATTCACGCGGGCGGATCTCGAGCAAAAGCTAGTCTTATATAATATTAGAGCGTAAAAATTGTGACAGAATTTATTTCAACAGAAAAACAATGGCAATTCCCTTTAATTATATACATACGAGGAAAAATTACGTTTGATATTTGCGATGACAGTAAGCTCTTATCCCATTAGGGGAAAGCAGTACAAAGGAATGAAGACAAAAACGCCGCTCAAACAAAGAACACGTTAAAATCTTAACATTTGCAAATTTAGTGCATTATTGGAATGAAGCTTGTTATGAAATTGCTTTACATTTTATTTGAAGTAATAAGGAAGAGCTGTCTCCCGACTAGGTGAAAATCAGGGCTTAATATGTTTCGTTGCATTAATACTTACTTATATTATATTTTCTGATGTAAAAACAAGTCGTAGGTAATTCAGTCGTATAACGTAATATGTTACTTATGCTATTATTTTTATTTTAATCTATACTAATATTATAAAGCTGAAGAGTTCAAGTTTGTTTGTTTGGCTGAACGCGCTAATCTCTGGAACTACTGAACCGATATTGAAAATTCTTTGCGCCGCAAGCAATACTAGTATCTTTATATTCACAAAACCATAATTCTAGTTAATTTATATTATGTAGCGTAAGTCTCTGCAGATTTCCTTGATAGTGCAAGCTCTCGACCTTAGTAAACAGAAATACAACTTACAACTAAAATATGATTACCTCAAAGCCACTAACGGCAGTCGCGTACCTGGTGCTTCTTGGTAGTTTGTTGGCGCCAATCATAGTAGTTAACATCACTCAAAAAGTTATTAGCGACTTCACCACTATTACCTACTAATATTCCATACCATACCACACCAGCCCTGTATTGCTCACGATGTTTGCCTTCAGCGTTAAAGCGAGCGATGATTCACAAAGAATACACACAACAAAAGTCAAAGGTGTGTGCCCTTGGGCTTTGAACCTGCGGACATTCGTCTCGGCAGTCCGTTCCACTCCCAACTAGGCTATCACCGCTTCTATTAATATTACATGCATTTTATAAAATATTGCGAAATAAAACGCCACTTTTTTGTTTTCTTTTTTACTTTTTTTATTACAGTTGAATGACGAGACGAGCATGCCATTCGCCTGATGGTAAGCGATACGACCACTCATAAACAGTAGCAACACCATAGATGACTTTGAATTACAAAGTAGGTACTGCGTGGCAGTCCACTGCGTTCACGTCACCCTGAGGCATTAGATGTTAATTATCATATATAATAATACCAGCCCTGTATTAAATACTGCCCACTGCTGAGCACGGGCCTCCTCTACTACTGAGAGGGGTTAGGCCTTAGTCCACCACGCTGGCCTAGTGCGGATTGGCAGACTTCACATACCCTCGAAATTCTTATCGAGAATTCTCAGGTATGTAGGTTTCCTCACGATGTTTTCCTTCACCGTTAAAGCGAACGATAATTGATAAACAATACACACGTAACTTCGAAAAATCAGAGGTGTGTGCCTTGGGTTTTGAACCGCCGGACATTGTCTCGGCAGACCGTTCCATTCCCAACTAGGCTATCGTCCACTTTTAATTATCATAATACCCATTAATTACGCTAACTACAATGTCCTTCAAACTGGAACACGACAGTGCATGTGCACTGCTGCTTGCCGCCAGAAATAAACATTGTTGTGGTACTACCTACCCAGACGGCCCTCGCATACTGAAGACCTAACAACATTCAACCTCCGATTCGAAAACTCAACTGTGTTCCAGTGAGATGGCAAAACTAGTGACAACTATCGTCGCTCGTACTTATCATCATCATCATCATCATCAGCCACTTAACGTCCACTGTTGAATATAGGCCACCCCCAAAGAATTCCAGACGGATCTGTCAAAAGCGGCCTGCATCCAGCGTGTTCTTGCGACTTTTATCACGTCGTCTGTGCACCTTGCAAGTACTTATAATCCTTAGCAAACATACCACCAATTTCAAAATATGATTAACAATAAATTATGTACTTAACAAACGTAAGCTGTGTTTAAAGTATGTAATAAATAATATGCATTTTACATTCGATAATTCTCGAATAAACGTAAGTTGTAAAAGTCTTTAAAATTTCATAACCGACTCGCTATCTGAATTCAACACTAAAAATATGTAAAGTGACGAACCGTGTTATTCAGGCTCATTGGGAAAGAGTGCTCTCAATATTCAATAGTGGCGTAATCAATCAAAGTATAATGCCTCACGCTGACAGCGAGGCACGGCGCGGCGGGGCTAAAAAACACAATTAGTAACGAAAACGATAATATTGTAAAGATAGGCCGAGACAGTACTGTCGATTTATGGGAATGAGCTGTGAATGACAATAGTACTAGGATGGCGATAGGCTTTAATAAAATGCCAAGTTTATTATCAAAGCAGTCTATTGAACCTTAGTACAAATAAATTTTGACGCACTCTATGAAATCTATCTATCTATACATACAATAAATCAGTAGAACCGGTGTGTACATTTAAAGAAATGTAAAAAAAGGGGGTGACTAAAGAAGAGTAATGAAACAAAAATCTGCGATTTCTGTCTGTCTGTTTTTCTGTTTGTTTGTTACTGCACGAAAATTACTGAACAGATTTCGATGAAATTTGGCACACGGGTAGATCATGTTCTGGATTAACATATAGGCTACTTTTTATCCCGGGAAAATAAAAAGTGGGACTTTTATCCCGGAAAACCTTTTTCACGCGGGCGGAGCTGATTGACGTCCTCAATCAGCTTGCATCCGATGCTTCACCCTTCGATACACACCCCGTGCTTTAAAAGCATTGTACTTTAACAATTTTTCAAAACCGCATTATGCATCTATAAAAGGACTTTCTAGAACCCAGTAAAAACAATATTAAAAATATCACGAGAAAAATATGAGCTTGTGGCTGATTTATTTTGCACAATAATTTAATATGCAGAGTATAGTGGTTTCACACTTGGTTACTTGGTTCACGGAAGCGAAGCGAACGTATTTAGTAGCTAAAATCTCGTGTTTATGCATCTCTCGGGAAGTATACCCACTGTCTAGCCTCTCTACCGTGTCGTTTAATTGGAGCGTTAAACTAAATCAGAAAGCTGTTTGTATTTAAATCACAAACAGACCACATCCAAATAACACAATGTGAGAAATTTTATCGTCTTACCTTTTATATTTTTTTATATTGCTGGTGTATGCACAGACAAGCATGCCGCTTGCCTGATGTTAAGCGATACGAACACCCATAAACAGTAGCAACGCCGAACAGAACTCTGAATTACAAAGTACTGTGAAGTACAAGTACTGTACTGAGACATAAAATGTTATATCTCATAATGCCCAGTAATTATGCTGGCTACGATGTCCTTCAAACATCGGTTTAAAGGACATCGTAGCCACTGCTTGCACACTGCTGCTTGGGGGTAAAAATAGACATTGCGCTGGTATCTACCCAGACGGCCCCTCGCATACGAGAGACCTACCTCCATTAAAAAATCTAAATGTAGTCAAAATGTCGCACAGGGGGATAAATAGATAAGTTTTAGGTACTCTATCCGTTGCTTCCGTTAATCTTTCGATTGTGTTAGACACTGTATTTCAGCTTTAAAATGCAATCAGCCCTGTATTATATACTGCCCACTGCTGAGCCCGGGCCTCCTCTACTACTGAGAGGGGTCAGATCTTAGTCCACCACGCCGGCCTAGTGCGGGTTCACAGACTTCGCATACCCTCGAAATTCTTATGGAGAATTCTCAGGTATGTAGGTTTCCTCCCGATGTTTTCCTTGACCGTTAAAGCGAACGATAATTGATAAACAACACGTAACTTCGAAACATCAGAGGTGTGTTCCTTGGGTTTTGAACCTCCGGACATTGTCTCGGCAGACCGTTCCATTCCCAATTAGGCTATCGTCCACTTCGCTTTATTAACATAAAACATAAAAAGTTTTCCTGCAGCATAAAATGGTGTAAATGAAGTGGAGTGGTTGGAGGGCTAACTGCGTGTACGGTGCAGTTCCTATTTTTTGTTACTTTAATACAGACCTTTTTTGTTTTAAATTAAAATGAAGTTAATTGTAACATGCTTTTAACATTATTTATAATAAAAAATAATTTATGATTCTCTAAAATAGGTAAAAATAATAGAGATATTGCTCATTTAAGTATATTAATAATTGAACAAAATGCATTGATTCTATAGATTGCAGACGATGTCTTTATTCTCAACGAAACTCAATTAGAACGAGACCGGTTTTGACAATAGTCCGCAGATATTCGTTGAGCTGCCTTAGAATTAAACACAGACATGATTAAATTCTTCCTAAGCCATCGAGACGACTGCTCACGGCTCGCTTCGATTAACATTGACAATGGTGAAAAATAAATACCAACAATTTCAATTTACGTGCGTTCTATTTTGCTTCTCATAAAATTCTCTCTTATAAGAATTGTGTTCAGGTGGTTTTAACCAGTAATTGAATTTTTTTGTAGTATTGTTGAATTTTACTGGGAATATTATTTATTCGGTGTAATAAAAAATAATAAGGCCTTTGTGGACGAGAAATATTAATATCAATACCCTCCTTTATCATTTAAAATGAAAAATAATAATTCTTTTATACGTCTAATGGTGGTATGATACATTAAAAATCTTCGAAAAGAAAATAACGAATAAGTAATAAAATTTTATTTACACACACACACAAACTCGTGTATAATAAATATAAAAATTAGTAACAATATCACTTATTACATGCTTACAGCAGTACGTTAAATCAGCACCACATTCTACGACTAGTCATTTTGCATTGCTTATAATACCTATATTACTATAAAGTATAGACTCCGTCATTGAAAATATTATATTCAACGATTACATTTACTCAATAATTTCCTTTATCATCCAACACTTTCACATTTTATCTATTCTTAGCATCATTTTGATTATCTTCTCTACTTTTGCTATCACCTGTATCGATCTTTGGTTTATGTACGGGAACAATTTCGGTCGGTGGAGGCGTGATTGGAACTAAACTACCATCTTCTTCAGCAACTTTCAAACCAATAGTTGCTCCTAACTTAGCACTCGCTTGTTTAAACGTATCAGACAATTTTACTTGTACGACGTTAATACACATAGATGTGAGTGCCAAACCGAACACTAAATACAGAATGGAAGCCATCATAAACATTGGGTGGTCTGGTACAAGATCACCAAGTCCTATAGTAGACATGGATATGAAGACAAAGTAGAATGATTCGAAGAAGCTCCACGTCTCCCACAAGTTATACGCGACCGCGCCAATAATTATGTAAACTACTAGAATGAAAATAGCAACTGATATTGGCAAGTTGAACTCATCGTCTATTTCGAACACTGATGGCGCTGGTGTGCCTGGCTCCGTATCATTTTCTGGATCTCTTGCCGAACCGGGTTTTGGTGGTAGAGGTGGAGGTTGATCACTTGGCCTCCTCAGTACAGGCGGCGGCTGATCTGGAATAACATCTTCCTCCGAAAAGATCTGCGATGGCCGACGGACCACGTCGTAAACAATATTCAGGCCCTTCATTACCTCCTGTAAACCAAGAAAATTACAGATTATTTTTTCAACTTTGATCACGACAACAATTGTTTTGGTCAGGCCAAAACAAAAGGCTCATAAGAATGTAAGACAACATCGCCTGAAGCGAAATCATTACTCATTTTTGTACAAAAATGAAAAAAATTGCTTTGTTTCTGTTTCTTAAAGTAAATTGTAAGCACATTACTTTTGGGAATAGCGATAAAAATACACGTCGTATACATTTGTTACGTAAAATACTTGAGAATAAATAGTATTTAAATTTTAATAAAAATAAATACATTTTGCTAATTTATACACTTTTTCAAATACTAATACCTGTGTATTTATAATTTTATTATAGGAACTTAATAAAAGATTTCTAAATGCATCCTTTCCAAATATTTCACCTCCTATATTATTCTAATATGGAGCTATGATGTCAAATCGAATTGGCTAACGTCCATCATAAACCGTGATTAAATGCAGATGAAATATTGTGCTTCTAAGAATCCATTTAATATTATCTTTATTGTCTTGAACAAAAAAAAATTCATTAAGAAAAACAAAAACGTTTTAACCTTGTTACTAAATTATTAATATGATTCAATTCAAATAGTACATTATATTTATATTAATTTAATATCCCGAGAAATTACTTCGAGGTAAATTCAATACGTTTGTACTTATTCAAAGTTAGATTCGATTAATCTGTTATTAATATTGTTGCCATAAACAATATCTGTATTAATTGGTATATGTAAAAGATAGTAGGTAATATTTTGTTACACCAGAAGAAGGATGAAAAATTCCACGTACATTTCCTATCTACGGAGCCGACCCTTCTCTCAAGTTTAATTCTAACTCCTAATAAATAAGGTATATTTTTGAATCGAAAAACATAAATTTTCGTTTGCGCGACCGGAGTATCATAGTCCAAGGTGACTGGAGAAAATTAAGAATTTATGTCGTCTAATTTTTCACACATTTTGACTGCATGAAATTGAACAAATTCCAATTTTTTACTGACAAAGTATAGTGAAATTTTTTGCTCAGTTTGATAATTCTATGAGTATTTGATTTCACCACACCATATACTATCTTATTAAAATGTAATATGAAAAGATATCAATACCATAAATTATTTGTGTTACCCAGCTTATAAATGATTGATATAAGACCATTGTTGTTCCGAATGTACTACTGGTATATCTTTGCACTTGAAATACTGCATTTATGGTAATTTCAAGAGTATAATATATTAGTCTGTTTCTTTTGTTCTTTGTTCATGATAACATACGAAGAAGACCATCGCAAGTTTTGTTTGGTATGCCGATATATAGGATGTGCGTAATATAGACTCGCCCCAATGTTCGCTAAGATGATGCTATAAACCCGAACCAATACTGCATGTATTGGTAAAATGAAAACTCACTTTATTTATGGGAAAAATGGCGACAACCTATGGTATTAGCAATCGTCCCACCATGAAAATGATGTGTACAAATGTTGTGTGTGATCGTTCGATACACGCCGCGGTAAACCGCATCATTACCAGCAAAACCGAACGTGTTTGGGGTATAAGCGTCACGCCATAATTCCGCCGGCAATTTCTCTATTTGTATTGTTTTTGAACTAGTACTGGTTTCAGGGAATAATATGGTGCCGTGGATTGACATGGGTGTCTTAAAGGGCGAAAATGTCTATTGATTATAATCGTTTACATTGCGCATATAATGTTATAAATAATACATCTCTAGGAATCATCTTGTGGTATATTAGTATTATAGGAGATTTCCACTATTTGTATGGTGCTGGGCCTCAAAATCTAACCAGGCTCAAACTTTAGGGATATTAAAGGGGCAAAATATAGATTTTGGAACCATTAAAATAATATTTTTAGACCCCTCCATTTATAAATAACTTACTTTTTTAAAACGTACATATTATGTGTAGTTTTTAAGCAAAATAAAATTACATAAATCACAAAAGCGAGGTCTTCAAAATTAAACGATTTATTGTAAAAGGGATTTATTGTAGTTTTCAGGAGTTCTATAGATATATATATATATAAACTGTCTTGGTTAGAATTTTAGGCCCGTTTTTGGACATGTCCTTTCCTAAGAGTCGATTAATTTGAATTTTCCTGATTTTTTCTTTTGACCAAAATTATTATTAGTTTGTATAAGGAAATAAATGTTACCCACCTGAACGTGCACGGTCCGCCTGACCTTCTTGCAGCTTCTTGTGTAGTAAAATCTTCGGATAAAAGCCCAGAAAAATTTTATAATCCTTGTGAAGAATTTTCCGAAATCAGCGAGCACGATCAAAAACAACGGGATCCCGATAATGGCGTAGACTATAGTCGCTACCCGCCCGTACGTCGTCTTTGGAGCGATGTGACCATAACCTGAAAATGAAGTTTGATATTTTAAATGAAATGAAGTGATAAAAAATAATGTACATTGTAATTAAAAATATATAAACCAAAACTTCAAAGGTATCTATGTCAAACTGATAAATAGGTGCTGAAAATTTTAAAGGGAATATTAGTGTAAAATAAAACAAACAACTGTACAAAAAATAATAAAACATAATTTGTGCAATTAAGTTCTTTTGTTGCATGTATTATAAAACGTTCTTACCAATAGTTGTTATTAGGGTCAAACAATAGACGAATGAGTTCATGAAATTCCAAGACCTTTGGCCGCTGTATGATGTAACGCCAGCCTCGTGCGCTGTGTGCAACTGGTTTTCAAACTCAAACAACTTTTTCCGAGCCATCGATTTCCAATCTTCCTCCCTTAAGTAATGACTACCCCGCCATAAACTTTCGATAAAATCTCTTTTCACGTTCCTAGTTCCGCATTTATAGGCGTTCTCGAACGATCCTTCTAAAGTTTTAAACATCATACCACCTAACCCACACATCATTATCAATAGCATTAAATCGCAAATACATCTGTTTCGTAGCAATATTGTTCGTTCATAATATTTATTGTGCTCCAATTTGAATTGTTGCCAATTAGCTATAAATTTCCAACGAGATTTTGTAACTTTCTTTATTTTCTCTTTACTTGTTTTTCGGTTTATTTTATTTTCCTCCACTGAGCCTTTACTGTCTTTTCTTGAACTGGTTTTAGCATCTACCACTGACCTTTTTCTAAGTACAGACTTCTGTTCTTGTTTTTCCATCTCATTATTATTGGATGCTAAAATTATATTGTCTATAGTTCCGCGTTTATCGACCTCTTGACTCAAAATATTTAATTTTCGGGTCAGTTCCGCTGTACGTTCAGATAAATCAAAATCATATTCATTTTCACTTGGCGATGATGAATAGCAGCTCGAGGTATATTCTGATTGACTGGCATCAATGTATCCTGAACTTTGTTGGCTGTGTTTGCCCTGTTCTATGTCTATTTTAGCTTCAGTTTTTAATCCAGATAATATTTCGCTGTCGCTAATAATTTGTATTGTTTTAGGGCATGATATTCCCCTGACATTTCTCGGAGTCGTGGAAGGAGTTTTGTTTGGAGTTTTCAGATTTCTGTGATAATCTTTATACTCAGGTGGAAGTCTCGTATCGTCTTTAGGTATAGATAAACTTCTAGCTCTAGCTTTTTGCATCAGTTCTATTATTTCGCGGCTCGTTTTACTCATGTCTCCTCCAGCTCTGTCAACTACTCTTAAATCTTCAGGTCTATGCACAGACTGAGATCTATTTGCTCTCGGTGAATGTTTCACAAACCGCCGTGGCGTTGGCGTCACTTTGCGTTTGGAAGCAGCAACCATATTACCTTGCATTGATTGATCCACCTCACTCAACTCACTTTCACTAGTCTTATTCTGTAAATTATTTACAAATTAGTTTGTCTCCCTATTTTATAAGATTAATGATAACTATTTACATAATGATTGTTAACTTTAATTTATGTCAGTTGGAAATATAGTGCTAATAGTAAAGCGGCAATTAGAATCAGAAATAATTTTACGTATAAACTGACCCCGAATCTTGATGCTGATTTGCTTCTTGCTGGTTTAACAGGCGGGACTCTGCTTTGTGGCTCATCTCTGCTTGGCCTGTGAGCTTGTTTAACAACAGTAGGTTTATTTTCAGCTGTTAATTTTCTGCTTGGTGTTCTAACGATCCGTTCTCTAACTTCCACCACAGGTTTTTTATCTGTTTGTAGTTTCCTACTTGGAGAACGTTCAATTTGTATAACTTTAGTAACAAGTTCACCAGATGGTGTTGTTATTTCGGATGATGATGAAGACTTGGCTACGGCCTTCACTTGTTTTGTGTCCTTCTCATCAAAAGTGAAAACATTTTCACTCTTAAGGGGCGTCCGCGGTTTCATCTGTACACTTTCTGGTTTCTTTTCATCAGGATAGACTATTTCGTCTAACTTTTTGGGCGTCGAGGGCAACGGAAATGGAAAGTCTTTATCTTTAGGTGAACCACTAATGAGAACTGGTGAAAGAGATTGCCTAGACTCTTTCGGCGTTTCAGAGACCAAAGAATTGCGTCGCAAAGGTTCATCATCTTTAGGACTTACTATGTAGTTAGTTGATAAAAGTTTGGTACCAGGATCTATAAAACTTCCCTTGCGTTCCAATTTAGTTTGATCATCTGGAATAGCAAAAGGCGAAATACTTCTTCGCCGTCTTTCGTTAGCTGCTACTGCTCTTTCTTCCATAACTTTATTAGTATCCAAATCGTAAACTGGATCTTTGACGGTAGCTTGTTCCTGCACAAGACGTTTCATTTCTTCATAAGTGTTATCCGCTTCAATTTCCCGTGAATTGCGCATTGGTCTCGTATCTTCATCATCGGATGTCGTCGTATCTTCATGAGGAGCTAAAGTTCTTCCAGGTTCTGGTGTTTTCTCTCGTTGTCGAGTCGACTGTCCTCTATTTTTGGTCAAATTCCTTCGCTTTCTAATAGACATGCCTGCATTATCTTGTGAAGACTCCATGTCTTTCATTTCTCGTTCTGGAGTTTTGGTCACTAATCTTCCCTCAGTTTGCACTTCGGATTCAGTTCTTATAATGGGAACATTAAGGGTAATTGTGTTCTCGGGCTCTTCTTCACTCATCCCCACAACCCCTCCTTATTTCTGCACTAACTGAAAAAAGATAAGACTGTATTATCAGCCTAGCCAACAGTGAACTGAGGCAATTGAACTCTTCAATTAAACAAAAGTAGCTATCGGTATACATTTGGCAATGCGTAATTCGTCTCTTGCCAATAATTATGACATATATAATTTAAAGCTAGCCAACAACGATCGGTGTCTATAAAATCATAACTTACCTTTCGTTAACGCACCCGATAACAAACGCCTTTATTGTATCGGGGTCAAAGAGATGTCTAATAAAAGAATCTATTTTGGCCGTCTCAGCTTCAGACGTAAACAAACTTCCAATAACAACGAGATGCGACCCATCTTTTACGTCTTGTTATCACAGATCACGAGACACTTTTGTATCGATTTTCGATCATTACGAAACTTTCATTGTCGTGTGGAGAGCGACGAAGAATTTTCGAAATATTCACGATTTGAGACGCGCAAGGACTGAGCGGAAAAGCGCCAAGCGCACCGGGCACCGTTCCAATTTTAAAACAACCACACCTACATTCACGACGATATGTATCTGTACTCTGTGCACCAAAATAATACTGACCAGTATCTTCATGCTTCATGTTATAGTAATAAAGAAGAGAATATTTGTTACTAGAGATCTTAATGAAATGGATATGTAATTTAACACAATTAGTATAGCTGATATCTAATCTTAAAAGTGTTGATTATGCTCATCGTTTATACCACGGACATCGATAAAAGATTAATGTAATGAAATGTTTGTATTTTCGCCTTTCAAATCTTATTTAAATATAGTAGTAGAAAATTATATGTTATATATATACCATTTAAAATTACAATAAAGCACTTTATAGGTACAATTTATTTTTTTACAACATAAAATATATTTAAAACGATACTCAGAGCTGTAGACAGATTTAATTTTAAATGAGCTAATTTTTTATGCTTTAGCGACTTTGCATATCTGCATGAACAAAGGGTGTATCGTTACGTCTATAGAGAGAAAAATAAATTGTTTCTTGAAGCCTTGCAAATAATACTGCAGACGAAATAAAATCTGGCATAATAATAATTTATTAATGTGTTGGATGCAGCGCCTGTTACCATTATTATAGCAAAATTCTGCAAGCTCAATTGCTCGTAGAAATTTAATAGGGATTTTTATTTTTCAACGTACCGCGACTTTGTTTTAAGAACTGAGAAACCAATCCAGTCATGACCAACGAGGTAGCACAATAGCACTGGAGGTAGGACTCTCATATGTAAGAGTCCGTCTGGGTGGGTACCACCGCAAGGTCTATTTCTACCGCCAAGCAGCATGTGCATGCGTGCGTGTTTCGGTTTGAAGGACATTGTAGCCAGTGTAACTACTAGACATAATGAGACATAATATCTTATGTCTCAGAATGTCGAGCGCAGTGGAATGCCAAAAATATTCCCTATACGAGCTTTTCACGATTCCACGGATTACTGAAACGATGTTCGCTTTTGAATCCACGCAGATTTCCAGACAAAACAGCTAAATATTATTAACCTACAGAATTTTAACGACCATATTAAAATTAATAGAATGGAAGCTCGTTATTCTATACCCATTAAGTGCAACGTTTAATATTTTAACAAGACATGGCTGCGAGATGGGCGAGAGGTTCGTGCACTAATTAATTGGATATAGGTATACTGTATACCCTAGAGCTGGTAGGACAAAATATGCTGGATTTATAAGTCTTCATTAAATAATCATTTAAGGATTTAAGGATTTTACAACTTAAATTAGAAATAATAATATAGAGCAAAATGAATGTCAGTAGGTTTTGTAAGTATGCGGAATTAGGTTTTGAGGACATTATTATTATATGCTATTATTACATATTTGTGTCTTAATTAAGATTAAGATATTAAACAATAATTATTGGTTCTGAAGTGTGATCAACTGGATTCAATTTTAGAGGACCTGTGTTACTCTTTTATATTACTGTAGGTACAATGAAACTCTACATACTCTAGCTGTTCGCATTCTATACCTATATCGCAAAAGATGCAGTACTATTGTTACGAATCACCTACGCTAATATCATTGAAAGGTATCTACGTTTGTGTTTTTAGACAGCGTTCTCTAGATCTACTGAAATATTCCAATTATTTAATTCGGTTTTATATTTTGTTAAAAAGTATTTATTTATTGCTTTTTGTAAGTTAATTATGGAATGGTGTAAACAATACATCATAGATCGATTACAGCATTCGCGGGTCATCTGCTGTTAGTTATTGAACAGTTCCATTGTCTATCTCCGAAGATCTTCATCAGACCCTAATAAAGTATATACTAAAACCTTACCTGATATACATTTGAATAACGAAAACCCCATTCAATTCAGATCAGCAGTTTTTGCGAAAATCGCGGTCATACAAACTTACACACAGAACCCCCTTTTCTGAAGTCAGTTCATAAAAATGACCCTCTCATAAGGAGTCTCGAGCTAAAGCTTGTATTCTTAATTTAGCAAACAGCCGCTCTCAAAGTTAAAGCTACAGATTTTGGCTGGCGTCACTTCCCACCCGATGTGTTTTATTCACGTATTTTGTGCATAACTGCTACCGCTTAAGTGGTTATAGTAATATATATGCGATGAGTAAACACTTACATTATACCTAATACGACAGTTAGAGCTTGTTTTACATGTTTCAAGTATTATTTTAGTTACATATCGTATTAAACAGCTATTGTAAATAGTAACTACTAATTTTATTAGCAATTATTGGGGAGCATAGACAAGGCTGGGACTTTCGTATTTGGTTGGTTTATACATTTATGTGACGAGTAACATTTATCAGCAAGCGGTGAAATTGGCCCTTCTTGCAATTTTAGTTAAACGTAATTTTAAATTTGGAATACAAGTATATGGTACGTACCAAAGTGTCTTGTGATAATTTTTTACTTTTTTTTATAAGGTTCTTATTATTAGGTTAACTATAATTGGATCAGATGGTTACGCGATCGTAAATCTTAAGCCAGTTTTTGCATGTAGGTATAAAGGCATGTTGCACCTGAAAATTTAATAGAATAAGCAGATAATTAAGATTATTTTTAATATTTAATTTGTCACATATAATTCACAGCCTACTGTAAACTCGAAATTAATATTTACAACGTGGATCGAACCGAATTTCCCTTGATACGGAAAGTGAGTTTTCTAATTTAGTATTCTGCGTAAATTATTATTCCCTATTCGATTAAGATTGTATTAACTATTTTATTAAAATAAAATCCCTGGCTCTGGATCAGCTTTTTGAGCTAGTGACACTATCCTTAGATTGTAAGGCATGCGGTTAGGCAAAAAAAGTGTTTCGACGTGGGGGATATACTATTTTTTTATAGTATAAGGTGAAGTGTAAGTGAACTAGTGGCCCATACTTATTAAATCTTAGAGCCATTTTTGTTAGTTCTGCTGATAAACATCCTTTATAGACTCCTCCTTATACGACATCTAGCTAACGTTGCTTGCTTTTAGGTATGATAGGCACATACCCTCTTCTTGTCATTAATATTTACTAATTTATTATGATATATATACACATTCCATCCATTGATGTATTAAAACCCTTAATACATCAATGATTCCATCATAAAAATGTATAATGTCAATATAATTATACTCTTACAAACCTATAGTTGTATAAATAGTTCCCGCATAGAACATGGAATTCCAGAAAGTCCAAGTCATCTTCTTGACGTCGTGGTTGTTGAGGTGCTTCATACACTCCGTGTAGTCGGTCTCGTATTGGACTAGATCTTCTTCTATTAAATTCAGGAAGTCTAACGAAGTAGCCTGTAATTGATAAGAAAAAAATTATGACTTTCCCATTTCGTTCTTAGGGATTATTATTTATGCCTTTTAGAGATTGAGTATTTCTATTCTTAAAACTACTGCATTAAAGGAAGTTGGGCCTGAATCTATGTCAAATTTAGTGGTCAATATTTGCATGTAGTGAGAGTGAAGATGTTGATTAGGTTCATGTTGAATGGCACCAAAGAAACCAAAAGAAGAAAATTGTGAATAAAACTGATTGTCATCCAAAATGAATTTTAGAAAACCATTCTTCTATATTGAGCATTGCATGACCATACCAAGTAACTAGGTAAGTATATTTATTTGTAATATCGACAATGTTGCCCTTGATAGACAAAACAAAAGTGATTTTACCTCCAAAATTGTCTTATTATTAAGAATAGTGTGCATCTTATCGGCTAATATCCTTCGGACTTCTGTCAAGTTTTTGTTGTACTTCGCTTCATGTGATCCTGTAAATAATATAAATATATTTAGAACAGATGTATCAAAACCTTTTAGAATATTTAAAAAAACAAAAATATGCGCCCGTTTTACTGTATTGATAGATTTTCTAGCGGATGATATGGCTCTACACAAACCGAATGACATCCAAACAAATAATTACAATTAGTATTTAATTAAACATGTAAAATTGGAACAACAATCCAAAACATAATAGTATTTCCGAATATGCTAATTATCCCAAATTATAAAAGCATTCACAAATATGGATGATCTATGTTAAACATAAACTTTGCACATGTTAGGCCATTTGAGTACCAATTTACATCGTCCCGTCCTGGATTTGACGAAGGAATGTTCCACAAACAAAAAATAACGTTCCACTGACCCAAATTAGCGGAAAACGAAATAAATATAAACGAAAACTGCTAAAATATTACAGCGGTTAGCTATGACATTAACGACTGTTTGACTCACGAAGTAAAAGGTATAAGCGTTTTGGTTTGTATTATATCCTTTCACAAATTAGATCACCATTTTTCGATTAAGTCGCGGACATGCATCTTACATAAGGGTCGAATATAGAACCTTTTTTGAAGTTGTTAAAAAACAGATACGTAGGGCAGTATATTGTGGTTTTCTTAGATAAATATTTTGTCCTAGAAATTGTTCGTTCTAGACGACTAAAAGAGAAGTAAGTATTAAGCCATTAAGCATAGAGAAGACTTGAACATGTCCGTTTGCACAGTATTTTACTTTGTACTTTCTGAGAGCCACAAATACACGTAAACTGCAGTCAAAAAATCAATAGATCAGTTAAAGATATAATAGGTAGGGAAGTACATTTTAGAAGATGGTTTTTTTTATTTTTTCTTCTCTTTTTGTTTTGGTCAGCTACTATACGAGTAGTCATGCACGCTTTAACGTCTGTGCTTGCGGCGGGGTCGTATGCCGGGTCGGTCACTTCCCTGCAACATGGTTTAGGACGCCGATGGCTGGCACATGCGTCATACTCGTGAACGCTTGTGTGGACTTTTTTTTTTTTTTTTTTTTTTTTTCGCGGAGAAAGTGACTTATTACTACCGCCCAGCCTTCAAGGGGGGCGACTGAGCGGTTATGTTGGGTTCACCGTGCCTTACGACCCGGCGTTGAGCCGCCCGGAGAGATGTAACCATCGGGCGACCGCCGGGCCGAGTCCCTAACCTATGTACAACGCACGGCATACCAACCAAAACTCCGCGGTGGCCATCTTCGGCGCATTAGGGACGGCTGTGGGCTTCCTCTGACGGAAGTGTCTAAGTTGTCGTCCGCAGCCGCCCCTGCGCGGTGCCGCCTAGTGCGGCCCGTCTCCTGTTTGGGGGGGGCTCAGAAGCCCCCGCACACCGAAGGACGCTCTCAGCGTCAACGGCAACGTGAGGCCTACCAGCCACGCTGCCGTCCATCACAGTGATCGCAACAATGTGCTACACAAAATTAAAGACGGACAGCCCCCTGCCGCCCGCCTGCGACCCCCGGTGGCCCCTATTAGTCGCCTTTTACGACAGGCAGGGGATACCGTGGTGGAATTCTCCAAACGCCCCCAATCCACAGGGCGGAAGACGCCGGTCAGTCGTCCACCCGGCGCCTCCTACGTCTTGTCTGGCGGCGGGAGGGATCTCCGCGCCTCCGATCCCTCTCGGCACTCTCCTTCCGCGAGAGGACCACCTCACAGAAGTGTGCCACCGCACGCCAGGACCTCCGGCTGTCGACCATGGAAGCGACCACGGCTGGCAGCGAGAGGTCTCCTCCGACGACTGCTCTGAGAGCGCTGCGCTCCTCATCCCAGGCTGGGCAAAACTCTAACGTATGCTGGGCCGTATCCAGCGGGCAGTTGTCACAGTGGTGACACACGGCCGACACCTCCTTCCGCACTACCCGCCACAAGAACTCACCGAAACAACCATGCCCGGTGAGCACCTGCGTCAGGCGAAACGATGCCGCACCGTGGCGCCTGTCCAGCCATTCGGCAAAGACAGGACGCACTGCCGCAACGACCCTGAGCCCCGCTGACGGGGCCTCCAGCCTGAGACGCCACTCCTCCACGGCGGCTCGCCGTAGGGAGGCCCTCATGGCCTCCACCTCCTTCAGGGCCGGATGTTGCCCGCGACTGGACGCCTCCTCCCGCCAATGAAAGACATCGAAGAGGGATTTGGCGTCCAGATCCCAGGGCAGAAATCCGGCCAACAAACTAGCCGCCTCGAAAGAGACCGTGCGGTATGCCCTGATCGCCCGCTGCGCCAAAGCTTGAAGGATTAATATCATCTTTGAATTTGAATTTATATTGTTACTTGCAATTTGGTATAAAAAAGATAATAATAAAAGACCTACGCTGAGTTTCTTGGCGCCTCTTCTCGGGTCAGTGGGCTTTTCCGAAGCACTGGTAGATATTTTCGATCAACTACAATAATATAAAAAATGACATGTAAAAGTGCCCTTAGGAGCCTAATTACTTAATGAATTATTTCAATTTATGTAAAAGAGGGCTTTATTTTTATACCATAACGTTTATATAATATTCTACGCCTATAAAGTGATCAGTGTGCTCTAATCCTTAATCTTATCGACCGTGCAGAAACTTTAGTTTTCAATAAAATAGTCCCCTAACTACACCGGATAGTTTCAATTTCGTAAGAACAACAACTTTAACACGCAAAAGCAAGAATATTATATTTTTATCTCGATAAGTTACATCATATTGTGCAACAGTGGCGTAGATTAATTTCTTTCTTTCAAGCTTGTCTTGTCTTGCTAAACATAGGATATCGCGCTATTCCCATTTAAACTGAGACATGAAGCGCAGGTAGGAATTCAGATTTTAAAATATCTACTTTAAATTAAATAATTTCTACGCAAAAATCAAAACTAATAAATAAAAGACAGGTATTGTTTTGTTTACGAGCAAACGCAGCTAATTCAAATATAACAACTAACAACACGATACAAGCTTTGAGCTGCGTTACGCATTGTTTTCAATCAAACTTAGTTATTGCTAAAATTTTGCTTCCAAATAAGAATGTAATTAATTAAAACTAGACATTATTGTCTCAATATTACTTGACATTACATTCTTTCGTAGTTTAATAAAGCTATGTCCCTCGGTATGAGCCTGGATATAAGATTCAAACGATAAAGAGTCCCACGTAACAATGGAGGCTTCTTGGTTCACTTAAAAATGTATTAACTGAACATAAAGAAATAAAACATTAACTTGATTTCGCCTCTGTGAGTTTTCTACAATAAAGTAGATAAATCTTCACAATGAGTTTAGTCGGAATAGAAAACACTCGTGAGATAAATGTTTAAAAACGTGTTTTTGTTTGCTTTACGTGTTCTAGAAACGAATCCTTCTTGTTAATCGGTAGATCATATATTCGATAATGGATAATAGAGGGAATAATTTAATTAAAGGTTCTTGATAACTTTTACGAAGTTAAATGTTAATCCTAATTGGTAATGATACCTCAGCATAATTTTAGCGATTATAAATAAACCAAATACGGCATAAAACCCAACATTGCCATAAGTAAAAACAAGCAATGGCGTACCGCGGTTCAGGCGGAGGACGTCCCGCCCATAGCGGAACTTTAAGGCCTCGTTTTAGGAGACGCGAGGCGCCACACGGCGCGTTTGGCGTGGATCCTTGCGGCGCGTCGGGTTATAGAGAGGCGGCGCATACAGCGGCCCGCATCATCGTACGCGAAAACTCAAACACATGGCCCATGTACGATCTTGTTTATAAAGATGTAGGGCCTGGAGAGTGGCGTTGCCCACTGCGACTCCCGCGGCGTGCAACGCTGCGGTGCACGCTGCGGTCACTGATTGGGGCCTAGTGGCGAGACGTGCGACGCCGCGTGGGACGCGTCGTTGCCATCCGCGGGCTATGCCGCAAATATCACACAAATGCGTGTAAAATTGCTTCTCCGTAAACACACTCATACAACGCAATATGTTTGCGTATGTAATTTAGTGCGTGCCGCCCTGCCCAACGCTGTGCGCGTCGCCCCGAATCTTCATAAATGAAGCCTTAGGGGGTGGCAAAAGCATGACTCTTATTTATTGAAATTAGCTTTTTTTGGTAGCTTCGGACGGCAAATTTTAGGCCCGCTCCGGGCGGCCCGAACCCACGCTAGACCACTGAAAACAAGAAATAGAATTTAAACATTAATATATAATATTATAAGTTATAACCATTAAACCACAGTCTCATCTATAGATGCTTACGTCGCGTCGGACCACTTTCTCACGTACATGTTATATTTTGTTCAAAAATCCCCGTAAACCCTTCTTACAGGGGATGGATTTAAGCGATAGCACATTTGAATGACGCAACGGCGAAACGTGTTGTTTGCGCACCCTAATATAAGGTATTATTTTCCGGAATATAATAAGATAATTTTAGCTTATATCGATTATAGTACAATACTCTAACTTACACGGTTTACAGTAATACCCTTTGACTTTAATTTATATGATAGATGTGGTTGACGTGGTTATACATTATTTTTTAAACAATCAATCAATAATTTTATTTAAAACTAGCTTTTGCCCGCGGCTCCACTCTCGTGAATGAGTTTTCGGGGGTAAAAGTCTCGCTTTGTATTTTCCCGGGATAATAATTAGCCTATGTGTTAATCCAGGATATGATGTATCCATGTGCCAAATTTCATCGAAATCCGTTCACTAGGTTTTGCGTGAAAGAGTAACAAACATAAATACATCCACACATATTACATTCTAACAAACTTTCGCGTTTATAATATTAGTAGGATTATAAAAACAATATAATCAAAACGAAATAGAATA
The DNA here is from genome assembly GCA_947568825.1 of Sphinx pinastri. Lineage (NCBI taxonomy): Eukaryota > Metazoa > Arthropoda > Insecta > Lepidoptera > Sphingidae > Sphinx > Sphinx pinastri. The sequence goes on along the minus strand of OX387624.1, from coordinate 13,138,621 downwards.
TATTAATTTACAAGATATAAAGTTTAAATAAACCTAACAGGACTTTGTTATAAAACATCTAAGTGACCTAACTTTGTACAACAGTGTCCCGTTCCAATAACGATAGACGAACTAAGCGAATTGCTAGAGTAATAGTGGCATGGCATAGCGTGCAACAGGTGTGTACTGACATTTAAGCTACATCACGTACTTGAGGTGGTTGCGTGATAATAAATGTAGCAATTGACAAACGTGGCGTGCATATGAGGCTAAGATGTGATTATATTGTTTACTAGACTTCTGCTCACGGCTCCACTCGCGTGAAAAAGTTTTTCCGGGATAAAAATATTTTTCCGGGATAAAAAGTAGCCTATAGCACTCAGGAGTAGGAGTAATTTAGCTTCCTGTTAGTGAAAACAATTTAAATACTATCCAGCAGTTTTTCAGATTATCTATTACAAACAAACAAACAAAAATATTCTGAGGATTCTACACATTCATAAATACATCATTTAACATATGGTACAAAATGAGAGTATGAATTTATTTATATATTATTCGGCTATTTATTTATTTATTTATTTGTTATGGTACCTACACCAACAGCATATATATTAAAAAATCATGAAAAGAACATTCTATCATTATATCACAGGCCGATATATATGCCCATTACAGGTATACGCATCTATTGTATAAGAATTACATGTTTCAGTGAAAAAATAAATTAAAATTCTAATACAAACTATAATAAATAAAAAAAAACTAATAAAAAAAATATATATAAAAACTTATAAAAAATATAAAAAAAAAACTATAAAAACTTTGATAATAATGAGCAACTTACAATCGGAATAGCTGTTTCAAGATCCCATCAATCGCTAAACGTCACTTACGTTGTTTTAATTTTAATATTAAAGTATTACAGTTATACTATTTATATTTTTTATTTATTTATATATTTAATTCAGATTAATAATCCATATATATTAAAAATCAAATTAACAAAATATCAATAACTTATTAACTACTACATTAATTGTTATGTCACATTTCCCAGAACTACTTTTATCCAATAGTTTTGGAAAGGACAGTCAAACCGCTCAGCAATCACGTTTAGCATGGCGTTACTACTGTTTCTTAGGCGCTGCAGCATGGAAGACGTTTTTTTGCGAATTATGGCTTGAAAGCCATCCGTCCGCGCTTCCGCAAACATACGAGACGCACTGCATCGCACTATGGTTATACCTACTACTATATGTATTTTATAACGCATAATTATGAATAGGTACTAGAATACTTTACTTGTTCAATATAACTCCTAGCTAAAGACGTGAGAACAGCTATTAACTAAAAGATACAGTAAATAATTAAGAAGAAACGTCTCAACTCTAATGTTGACGCAGCTGGTGTTTCAGCCAGCGAGAAATAATATTAAGAGAGACATCCTGTCACGTTGCATTATAAACCCGTGTTTACTGTTCCGTAACAGCAAGGTTTAATATGTTTAAATTGTCAACTGTTATATGTGTTGTTACAAAAAATATTAGATAACAAAATCAAAATGTTTTAAAAACTCTCTAGACATGTAAATTGTATTTGAGTTAATAGTGTATTGTGATGATGCAACTACACATTTTAATCGTTGGACATGTTTACTCGCTTTTGCAATATAACCCGTTGGATTATGTTCAAAGCGTTGAAAGCAATCCGTCTTCATTTCTTCATGAGATGTATAACGGAAGTCGAGTCTTCACTAAAATATATTTATGTTAACGCATTTTGTGTAAATTACTGTTAGAAAATGTTCGTGTTTTGTCTGTTTCCGTTAATAGACTGAATCAACATTGTATTAAAACTAGCAAACACTTTTTTGTACATCTAACCAGCAATTACCACCCACCCCGCACAGCTTTCTCCTATTTTTCAAATGATAACTAAGAATTGATTATTTTATTTCCTGAGATAGCTGGCTTGCATTGTTGTCAGAAGGAAGAAGGAGAATCACCTTTAAAAGAAAAATCACTGTTTTACAGTCAAATCAGCGTTGCAAATTTGACATCCATAATATTATGCTGTATTTTTACCTGTCCTGTGTTATATACTATCCCATTATTGGGAACGGGCATTCTTTATCACAGAGAGGATTTAGGAATCAGGCCTTAGTCTGCTACACTGGCCTTCTGCGAGTTCATATAGGTACCTTAAAAATTCTTACGTAGAATTCTTAAATATGTAGCAATCGCAATCGCAATCAGCCCTGTATTATATACTGCCCACTGCTGAGCACGGGCCTCCTCTACACTACTGAGAGGGTTCAGGCCGTAGTCCACCACGCTGGCCTAGTGCGGGTTGGCAGACTTCACATACCCTCGAGATTCTTATGGAGAATTCTCAGGTATGTAGGTTTCCTCACGATGTTTTCCTTCACCGTTAAATCGAACGATAATTGATAAACAATACACACGTAACTTCGAAAAGTCAGAGGTGTGTACCTTCGGTTTGAACCTCCGGACATTGTCTCGGCAGACCGTTCCATTCCCAACTAGGCTATCGTCCACTTAAATATGTAGGTTTCCACAAAATTCACATAGAAGATTTTAAATTTGCAACGATGATATGCAAATTCAAACTACATTTAAATATTTTCAGGGTGGAGACGGAACTCATCAGTACCACATCCTTCGCTCAGTCGGAGGAAATAAATCTTCAATCACGGCGTCGGCGTCGCCGCGCCGCGACGTTGCTACGTCAACACCGTTGGCGTGGCGTTGTTGATTATATACATTTACATAACTTACATTTTACTTACAATAGGAAATAAATATTTCCACATATTTTTTAGGAATCTTTGTGAAATGAAAATAATTTGGTCTTTGGGCAAATGGTTAAGGCCTTAGGAGTAAATTCTATGTTACGTCATGTACCTGGTCACTACCGTTTCCGGTTTTTTTATGAACTTTAAAGCTGCTTTACTAGTCAATAAAGGTTTGTGTTTCCTTATAAAATTTGGAGTGGCTCAACAATCCATACACATATGAAGATTTTAGGGTGAACATGGTTTTTCTGACGCACCCCGTTACACTCATGCCAATGATATTGTAACCCTGTAATAATATTAGTCTTGACAAGCCACAACAGCTACACACGAAGGCATATAAAACTATTTTAAATCTCAATTACAACATTTGTGTTGAAATTCAATACATCGACACAATTCTGACATCGACACCTGATGTTTGAACATCTAAAATTATTCGTACTCTGAAGCTTAACCCACTTTTTAACAGAATATTTTTAACTGTGGTGTCTTGTTTTCATAGCAGTCATAGAACCAAATGCTGTCTAGAGCATTAAATAGTGGAAGTGCCACCCCCCGAGGCCATTCTTGTGCGCTGGGTCTTCACACCCAATGCACGCCCATGCGCGGGGGGACATTAGTCGCGGGCCCAGGCACACAGTCAGTGTGTATACCTCTTGGTTGTTAATCACATTGAGGCCTAAAAGGGCCTGCGAACATTTCCTGACACCCTCTCTTTCCGCCCATCCTGGGAATCTTCCTCCCTTCCCCCACCTTCCCTTCCATATTCCTCTCCCACGTCCCCCCCAGGCCCCTGCAGTCGTTAAGCCGGGGGACTCCAGTATCCCATTCGCAGGTTTCCCCCGGTGTTGACTGCAGGATCGCCTTACCCAAAAAAAATAAAAAATTGCGGAAGTGCAAACCCACGTGGTCTCGTTGCCAATTGTATCGAAAAAATAATTTCACTTCAGCGTGTTGTCTTTCAAGCCTGTAAGTCCAATTCTATCCACCAGAGAAATTCTAAGGATAATTCACACTCACAATTTGCGTCAAGTCCACTGGTGAGGGTTCACATTTCGTTTTATTGTGGAGGTATATTAAAATAGTAATTTAGCAATAGCATTTTAATAAGCGGATTCGATGACTATAACACGTTACGTAGCTTATCAAATATCAATAATCCTTTTGTCAATAAATTCGCCACGATCAATTTACAACTGTAATTTAAAAGCAACAATCACGAGATGCACCATGTCCTGTTGGACGTGATTGATGTCGGAATCCTCGTGCAAAACGTATTTACTCGGTTTTCTAGTTTAATGTCAGTCGTCTGTCTTCGTTCTGATAAATGGGATTTGTTCGTTGGACGGGTCCAAATACTCAAGCTTACAGATCCGGATTACAAATTAACTTACAAACAGATCGTAGTCTCTTAATACCTATGAATTAGGCAGCAAATCATCCATCCCTTGTCCCTTTCCTGTGTTTCTTTTGTTTCGTTGTAAATTAATTTATATTGAATCTACTTATTTATTTTGTTGAGGAAAAAAATACTTCTAGGTAAGTACCTCATGATAACTCTGACTATACAAACTATCGTGTTGAACTATCGATTTCAGCTCTCAACAATTTATGGCGCAAACTTTCAAGAAATTCCAATAATTTATTAATACAAATCAACTACCATTCGTAAACAAAATTCTGGCTACCCTATTTTGTTACTACAAAACTTTAGTGTGTAAATTTAACCAGCTCGTTTTACACAGTTCTACCAACGATCTTTGGCAAAATAAACAGCACGCTTGATTGGGCCTCTCTGCTTCATTTGCATAACATACTAAATCAACTTGAGTTCAGAGGTAACCCACCTCAATGGAGCCGCTGTAATACAGGTAACACGTAACAAACTCTTGAAGCTGACAGCTCTAATGAACGTTTCATTATACAATAATATTATGCTGTTTCTGTTAAACTATATACGCTATTATTGAGATAGAGATGCTGTGTTTGTAGCCTCGGTGTCTGTATTAATGGCATTGTGAGACTTAACAAAATAGAATAACGAGCGCAGTTCAGTACCTACCATGTAGTTTTTAATCTACTTCAATAAAAGGAGGAGGTTCTCAATTCGACTTATATTTCTTTTTGTAATTCGAAGTTCTTAGCAAATAGCAATGTATCTATTATGTATATAATGGATACATGTATATGGGTCTAGCTTTCAAACGAGCGACTTGCACTTTTCGTTATTAGGTAAAAATACTTCATGTTTATTATCATACATCATGATATACTCAAAACTCAGATCATATACAGGGTAATTTTGACATTGCGTTACTAAATGAAACCACATACTTATCTCCTTGAAAATAACACTTTCCAATAAGTTATTTTAACCATACATGTAAAATAAAAAAGTGTAAGGGTCAAACAAAATAAATATCAATAAAAAGTAACTTTAAATTAAAACGCCCTAATGCCACTATTACTACTCTATGGGGATTCGTCGCTGCAGCAACATAAAACTTTCAGTCAGAAATTCACTGACGCACACGCCATATTCGCACTAAATTACAAAATTATGAAAAATTCAGGAAAGTAAAATTGAGTTTTTGGGTGAAAATATTCGTTTCTCATGGATGTTTTTTGGCATAATGTTAGCAGAGGCAAAGACGAGTATGTGGTTTCATTTATTAACGCAATGTCAAAATGACCCTGTATAACAAAAACGCATGCTCACGCCTTTTATCCCCGAAGGGGTAGGCAGAGGCGCAACTAGTGCACCCACTTTTCGCCAAGCGTATTCCGTCCCATGATGTGATAGGGGGCGAGCCTATCGCCATATCGGGCACAAATTCCAGACTCCGGGCTGATACTGAATAGAAAAATCCAATATCACTTTGCCCGACCCGGGAATCGAACCCGATAACTCAGCCTTGCAGTCGTACCGTAATACAACTACGCCACCGAGGCAGTCCTGTATAACAAATGTGAGGTTATTTACTAAATTCTCTTGCAAGTTGCACATTATTACGTCAGAGCTGTTCGCTGTCTTTGCACATAATCTGGTTAAACAATAAACAATCTATTCTCGGTTCAAGGTATCTATATTGACGCAAGAAAGTAATTTGTGAGTGCATACCAGATATTTTTCCAGACGTTCCTAGATAAAATTAGTTGAGATCGATTAAAATGTAAACGAAACATTTTTTGTAACATAAACCCAATTGTCGAACATTTCAGTACGAACAAATTTTATTGAAACTACGACTCTAGTTTTTTAGTGAAATGGATTTTAAGTGCTTTAAAAAGTACGCTGGGAATTTTTCAATTAACCATCTTCTGGGCTGTAGAATTAGGGATTTCAAACAGTTTAAAGAAACTCTGTTTTCTAAAGCGTTGGGAAATTTTTAAGTTCATTTAATAATGTTGAGGGCAAATATTTGAAGTACATATGTTATTCTTACTTTTGAAGCTATTATTTGTGCGAGACTGCCTTGGTGGCGTAGTTGTATTATGGTACGACTGCAATGCTGAGGTCTCGGGTTCGATCCCCGGATCGGGCAAAGTGATATTGGTTTTTCTAATCAGTATCAGCCCGTAGTCTGGAATTTGTGCCCGATATGGCGATAGGTTCGCCCCCTATCACATCATGGGACGGAATACGCACGGCGAAAAGTGAGTGAAGTAGTTGCGCCTCTGCCTACCCCTTCGGGGATATAAGGCATGAGTATGTGTGTGTATTTGTACGAGGGCGTAAAGACAGGCATTTTTTATTTTTTCCAAGAAATATCAGACATCCACATTAAATGTTAGCTCACATAATAATGCGCTACTACATTGTTATTTTTGTTATAAAATAATTCATAAATATAAACACAGGTAAAATTCAAAATAAAAACACATACAAATGACTTCGACGATATCTATTATTGTTCATGCATAATACAGCAATTCAATGAACGACTTTTAAACTTCATACAAATGTGCCATATTTATTTCTACCAGTATTCTTTCATTTATTTACATGCAAAAGGAATATTGAAGATATATCATATACCTACTACTGTAAGTAGGATTATTTCATTTACATATTTGGTATATCTTTCTCGACTTACTTAGTGCAGAAAAGCAAAAGATCTTGCATTTAAAAATACTTTTTCGTATGTTGGTTAGAGTCTCAATTGACACAAGTTGATAAATTATTTAGTAGCTAACCGTTTCCCAGACATGGTAAAGCATTTAAATATGTACAAACAAGACTTTAGACTTTTAGATTATTTCCTCTAAGCCGACTCAAAGCCGGCAAGAAAACATCTCGATAAATTAAAAACAGAAAACTTTTTTCAATATCCACGAGTCCTAAGTTGGACGCACAAATCAAAACTTGGGCATCGTCAAATTTTAAATTGAAAAAAGTAAACAATCGAAAAAAGTCCGCCTGCTGTTATATTTTAATACAAAACCAACGTGTTCTTTGAAATTACAGGTAAGTTCCAACTTGGAGAACTTAAGACAATACTCCTGGGATACTAAGTTATATTCTATTCATTAATATAATTATTGTAATTCAAATAAAAAAGTCTGCGTTGCTTGACTTAACTACATGTTTCGAAATCTCCATTGTAATGTCGAACGGTTACATTTTTGATCTGCTATTATAAGATGTGACATTTAAAATGTCTCGTGGCCCAGTATGCAATCGAAATGTCTGCGAGACGTCTAAATTTTAGAGAAGCTTAGAATACTTCGTCTATTTTTATCTCCTACAAACATTTATGATATGTGAAAATCACACAGTGGTAGCGTATCTCATTCTTTGGATTACAGCCTTTACTCTTTCGCTGCCAATTCTTTTGCTGATCACCACAGTGCTAAAAATTACCATAAATAATACCTATTCAGATTATGCCCATGTAGAACAATTTTTTCTTTTTTTTTTATTGCATTGAATGACGAGACGAGCATGCCGTTCGCCTGATGGTAAGCGATACGACCACCCATAAACAGTAGCAACACCATCCAGCACCTTGACTTACAAAGTACTAAGTGGCATTCCACTGCGCTCGTCATCCTGAGATATAAGATGTTAAGTCTCATTATGACCAGTAGTTATACTGGCTACAATGACCTTCAAACTGAAACACAACAGTGCATGCACACTGTTGCTTGGCGGTAGAAATAGACATTGCGGTGGTACTCACCCAGACGACCTCTTACATAATGAGAGACCTACCATCAGTGAAGTGTTCTGAGTTTTCAATAAAAAAGTATATATTAAAAAGACATTATAAGTACTAAATTCTCAAGTTTTCTCAATCTCGGCAGACCATTGACGGTTGCAAGTTGCGGACGTTAATACTTAGAGTTAAGTATTTTATAGCCCAATCTACATTTACGTCGTCTCGGAACGGTCGTAAACGCGGGCGAGTTATTAAAATTTCAAGGTGCGCCCAATTATTTGGCGAACTTACTTTATGCTCGAAGCTATCAAGTCTGAATTTCAACCACGCAAATTTGCATTTGTGATTCACTTCATTTCAATCCAATGTCTAAATGAATCTTGAGCTAAATCAGATTATGATCTGAGCGATAACCGATTCAGTGGTAAGTCATGCTAGCTGACCTAACTTTGTTTCGTATATTACCAGCTTAAATAATATATAGTATAGTAAGCTAGGGCATTTGATATTAACAGCCGATCACTTTTTTTTACTTTAATCTGGATAATGCATGGCAAATACCTTCCCTGCACTCTTTCCATAATATAAAGTCTGAATTTGAGACTTCTAAACTCCGAAAACTAAAGTCTATTAAAACTTACACACATACATACATACGGATCGAATACAGAATTGAAGTCTTAATCTTTTTTGAAGTCGGTTAAAAAGGTATTTTTTTATACACGATTGCTTACCTCAACGCCCGCTTATCTATAGCTATAAGCTAATTTCCTTATATAAATGGACACCGGTGTCCACAGCGGGCGTCTAAGGATTACACTCATAGTCAAAGCGTAATCTCAAATAACAACCTTATCTCATAAAACCCTTCTAAATCTGTTTACTATTAAAGTTAAATAAATTATACAAGTTTGTTCGAATTCAGGAGAGCAGTTCACGGCGTTATGATGTGTCTAAATAAATATTTATGTTATCTGTAAACCAGGCAATCGGGTACGGAGCGCAAACATAAATATACAAAAAATCGATGTTCTCTTCATAGGCTAGGAGTGAACAGCGCCGGTTGGAGAATATTACATACATACTATCACGCCTCTATCCCATAGGGGTAGACAGAGACTATGGATTGCCACTTTGCTTGATTCTAGAACACATCTTTCGCTTTCTCAACCTTCATCTTCAACCTTTCCATGCATTCCCGTCGATTCAGGGTACTTTTGATCTGGCCTTTACACAGCATGTCAGATATCTGACATTCGAAGGTTCGGTGGTATCGGTCCCTACTGAGTCTTCCATCCACACTCACCGTATATATCCTAATAGTCAGTCTCCTATCATCCATTCTCTCCAAATGCCGAAACCAGTATACCCCAGTTGGAGAATATTTACAATATAATACAGTTTGCTAAGTAAGCAATTAATATTTTCCTAATAAGTACTTCGGATATCAAAATAGACGGAGATATTCCAGTTATGCAGATTCCTTTGAACATTATTAAATATTTGTTAATATTCATAGCCTGGACTAGGTATCTCGCATGTATTTGAACAGCATGTTTGCTAAAACAATCAGTTGCTGTATATCTTACTGTTTATCTCAGGAAAGCGATACGGAAACCATTGTTTATGCATCACAAACTCGTAAATTCTAGTGATAGATGTGTGATTATTCAAAGTAAATGTGCATTAAATCAGGGATTCTTATCTTATGCACTTAAATACTTAATAAATAATAGCCTAAAATATGAACGATCATAAATTCATACTAATATAATAAATAACATTTTATGCAAACATTTCTATAATTTATAACGTTTCTTATAAAACAAAAATAAACTATATGAAATATATCGAAAGAATAAGAGGTCGTAAAAATAAAACATTGAAAATCATTTTACTAATTACTCAATGATGAAAAGAATTAAGTTGTTCAAATGAAATTAATCATGCTAATTGAACATTTCTTAGCGATGAAAGATTATAATGTCTACGCAATTAATTTAGCTTCTACAAACATTACTGTCTCTTACACACGAAGCAATTTATTTTAAGAAGAATTTCTCTATTGCAAAGTACAAATTCCGGCGCAAACATTTTTGAAATGTACACTGAACCATAATATGTATTTAAAGCGTGTTATATTGAGGAAAATAATATTTGTAGATGGTCACCGTTCCTGACATTTTTAACTAAATTTCTTCTTGTTTATCACTAGTTAAATGGATTGACTTCTGCTCAAATCAATTATGCTTCTTTCCAAATTATGGATACAAATGTCTCGGGTTCGAACCAAAACTAAAGCACACGACTCTGACTACTCAGAGTCACAGGGGTATTCATTTTTAATATTTGTGCAATAATAAGGCATTACGAGCTTTCATGATCACAAAATATTAGCTTACATACTTTATTTGCCAGCTTTCTTGTTTAATCACATAATATATGGGTGATACCTGAAAATTATTCTTTATGACTCATATTAATGAAATCCACATTAAAATTACAGTATGTGACGTTAATAAGCTATGACGAATCATATTATTATCTCAAACTAAATATTACATGAATAAGTTATTGACAATGATTTCTCGATAAACCTTTGCCTATAAAGCCATATATGTAGCGCAATAAAAGGGTTGCCATGATTTATTAACAGACGCCAATATTTACCAAGTTCAAGGCAAGAACATCAATCATGAACAAACAAATAAACGCATTTTGCAACTTCCTTTTGTGTGATCGATACCCTTCTGTCTTCCAATACTTTGGGAATACAGGCATATGCCGAGGTTGGTAAACAAGTGACGTCACACCAAAAAGCAGAACGATGTTATAGCCGCGTGATAGGTCGTTTATAGAAGGATATTGTTAATGGATGCTTTTGGAATTTAAGGACACTCTTTCCGAGGTTACTGGTTAAGGTTGTTGGATTTTAGTATCAGGGTATAATATACTAGCTTTCGCTCGTGGCTCCGCCGGCGTGACAAGGTTTTTTCTGTGCGGCAGATTTTCTGTTCACGTATGCAATACGCACGCGGTAAGCGTTTTCATTATTACGCGTTTAGGGACAGCCCGCATGCAGTGTAATGATCGAGATAACGAACAATGAAAGTGAGCCACAATACCTTCCTACTTGAATTTCGGCTACGGTGGCCAAACTCAACGGTAATCAGACAGGTACGCAGGAGATATTATAGTGCACAAGTGTGTGCGCAATACACAAGTGCACTCGCTATTCCTTCACTCTCGTGGTCTGGTGAGACAGCAATCCGACATCACCGGACAGAGATCAGGCGCAGGACCAACGGCTTTACGTGTTTTCCGAGGCACGAGGGTATCACACCGCCAATTTCCTGACTGCGAGCTACGACTGAGTAAATTTTAAGATAGAAAAACAGTCACGATGTTTTTACAAAAAAAATGCCATAACAGACAGGTAAACAGAGTTACTTTTGTATACAATATAAGCATGGATTATTATAACACATATATGATTATGATACAGAAGAAAACTTCCAACCCGTTCCAGCTTAACTGTGAAGGCACAAGCCCAGAGTCCCTTAATTGGTTGGGACCCCGAGATTTATTTATTTATGAATACTTATAAAGAAAACCATTACAGATCTACTGAAGCGGCTTTATACAAAGTTATTTGCTATTGACCTCAATACACCTGTAGGCCACTTCTGAATAGATATGTCTAAATATAGTCTCTATTATGTTATTCAATTAATTGATTTAGAAAACACGTAGCCAGTTAAGACTAGGTAGCAGTATTGACTTTACAGATTTTATCTTCACTTCCTATGTGTGCAAGGGATTTATAAGTCATAAAAACCCTATTTAGTATGAAAAGCATTCCTGTTCATTAGTAACATATTCTATCTACCATACCAGACCTGTATTATTTAGTACCTACTGCCCACTGCGGAACACGGGCCTCCTCTACAACTGAGAGGGTTTAGGCTTTAATCCACCACGCTTGCCTATTACGGGTTGGCAGACTTCACATACCTTCAAAATTCTTATAGAAAACTTCTCAGGTATGCAGGATTCCTTACGATGTATTCCTTCACCGTTAAAGCGAGCGATAATTCACAAATAATACACATCACTTTATGGAAAAGTCAGAGATGCGTGTCCTTTGGTTTTGAATCTGCGGACATTCGCCGCTTCGACGTTCTATCTAGGGGTACTGATTTTCGCCACTTATAATTTGTTTCAAAGTATTATAACGTGTTTAATAATAAATTTGGCCAACTATTCTAAATGTTAATGGTATTATAAATCAATCTGTCTTAAAGTAGGTTACGATGTCCGTCTGTTACTCTTGGAAAGGTTATACAGTTATACAGATCATCACATAATTATTTGTGGAGAATTTTTCGAGGGTTTACAAAATAGAATCAGTGATCTGTATAAAATTGTTTTTGTTTTAAACCATATTATACATATTTTAACCGTCAGTTAAAAATCAATAGGATGTTAATTATACTTCATAAATTATAATTGTTAGGTACTTACTACCACAGAATACTGAATAGTTGTTAATCTTTATCCTAATATTATAAAGAGGAAAGATTTGTAATTACGTATGTTTGTAACGCATAAGCTCAAAAACTACTGGACCGATTTTAATTCTTACACTAATATAAAGCTACATTATAAGCGCGTAACGTACTTTTTCTCCTGGGAAAAGATAAAGCGGGACTTTTATCCCGGAAAAACTCATTCTCGCGGGCGGAGCCGCTAGCGAGTCCAGTACTTATATATTACTACTAGCAGCCCCGACACACGTTGTCCTGCCCTAAAAAGGAAATAAAATCCTAGAATCCGAGTACAGCGCCACCTACTGGAACAATTGTTAACCTAAACCATTCTCGAATTCACTTGAAGACACACAAAAAAATCATTAAAATCGGTCCAGTCGTTTAGGAGATCTGTGACATACACACTCACAGAAGAATTATATATTATATTTAAATATTATGTCACAAAAAGGTTACTGCCAGCAGGGGTGGATATCGCTGTTTATATCATAAGCCCTAAAATTGTTCGATATTGCAAGTAAGTACATTCAAGGCAAATCGGGGATTAAAGGCGTGAGTGTTTGTGTGTATAGATGCGAAAGTAAATTCGTATGCCTCCACGGCTAAAGTACTCATCTGATTTTGATCACATTTGGTAAGAAGTAAGCTTGAACCATAAGAAAGGACATATTTGCCGCAAACCAATTCCACGCGGGTGAAGCCGCGAGCCAAAGCTAGTGTTAATAAAAAATAATATTTATTATGCCAGTGATAATTGAATAGATGCGGTCATAAAAAAATAGTTGATGGAATTTTTACGTTGACAAACTCGTGAAGAGAACCGGGGCACGTGCGTACGAGTTACTAATTTCGGACTAGACTGTTCTATGTTTGTGAACGCTCGGAATTCTGTAGACAATAATATTATGTAAACAACAGAAAGAATTCGAAGAACTACCCGGTTAAATTATTTATTTAAGTCTCTATAAAGTGTAACGTCACGCCAAAATATATTTTATATCACAGCCGTTGACATCTTTGGAATATCCTACTAATATTATAAACGCGAAAGTTTGTAAGAGTGTATGTAATTATGTATTTATAATTAACATATTATTAGAGTAACATGTATGTATGTTTGTTACTCTTTCACGCAAAAACTACTGAACGGATTTCGATGAAATTTGGCACACGGATAGGTCATGTCCTGGATTAACATATAAGTTACTTTTTATCCCAGGAAAATATAAAGCGGGACTTTTATCCCGGAAAAACTTCTATACGCGGGCGGAGCCGCGGGCAATAGCTTGTCGTAAATAAAGAAAACTATTAAGTCTGTGAATGTATTTTAATGCTGAATTACAATATTATTATATACTTTTACAAGATTACGATTACAAATCAATGAAAACCAACAGCTGAACGGAATTACTTAATAGAAAACTAGGCACAAGATATTGAAGTTTATTATCTTCCGTTCATCTCAACGGAAATAAAGCATGATCAAATTATCCTACTCTTGCGCATATGCGGAAGTAACAGGAATACTCCGATTCAAATGGTGACTCAACATTTGAGTCGGACTGAACGGATCCATAAACACATCAGTGCATGGCATCAGCAACTTGCTAATGCATATCTTTCAAGTGCAAAACACAACGCAGCAGAAACCTTGGCAAAGTAAATAGAAGATTCCTATAGCTCCGTACAAGATGATGGGAATGATCCGACACGCGCAGAGGATAATGTGAGTAAACGCGAACTGCAGAAGCTCCTTTATTGAGTAGGATTTCTCAGCTCGTCGGCCTAAACATGGGTCGAATTCCTTGAACTCTGTAAATAAATAGTATTTAAGGAAACCGATGAAGAATTCAATCAAATGTGGAGATGATGGTAACAATGAGGGTACGATAATTTTCTATATTATAACCAATATAGAAAATTATCGTACGTAAAGATTTCTAAAATTTAAGACCAAGGGTTTTTCGACACATTCTCCGCTTTTGAATGCTGATACTTTTAAAAATAACATAAAGTAAATCAACCGCTAGTGAGTCACTGATGGTCGCTGTCCTTTTTAATAATATGACCAATGATATGACGCAGGTGTTAGTCAGTATCGGTTTTGGGCCAGAAATAATATTAGGTTGGGAAAAAAGTTTCTTGGCATTTTATATGAAAACTCAGGACTTCTTTTTTCAAAGTTTATTTACATTTAATTACAGTATATAAGTGTCATTTTGTTTGCTGACTTTCTGCCATCGTGTTGGTGGTGCTATGATCCCGTTGCCGTAGAAATTTTGGGACATCTGATAAAAAAACAGCGACAAGTAGTTTTGACAGTTCTCTCTTGATGTTAACCTAACACAGGCTAAAGAATTCTGAAGAGACCGAAACAGGTGGAAATCTGAAGGTGCAAGGTGAGAGCTATATGGTATATGCATTAACACCTCCCAGCCATACTCTCTTAATTTTTGCTGACTGGCTAAAGATGTGTGTAGTGTAGCGTTATCGTGATGAAAGACCACACCCTTTCTATTGATCAATTCCGGCCGCTATCTCTCAATTTCTTGCTTTAATCTCATTAGTTGTTGGCAGTAAAGATCCGAATCGATGGTTCTGCCAGACGGTAAAAGCTCATAATAATCAATGCCCTTCCAATCCCACCTTACACACAGCATCACCTTATTGCGAGTTAACACAGGTTTTGCCACAATCTGTGAAGCCTGACCGACCTTTGGCGATCTTTTTCGCACGTTCTTGTCGTACGTGACCCACTTTTCATCACCAGTTATCAATCTCTTCAAAAACGATTCGGTTTCATTACGTCTCAATAAAGAATCGCAAATGAGTACACGGTTCATTACGTTTATTTCAGTGAGCTCGTGTGGCACCTAAAAATCGAGCTTTTTTGTGTATCCAGATTTGTTCAAATGGGTCAAAACTGTTTTGTGGTTTATTCTCAGTTCTTTAGCTGTGTTATAACTACTGATATGTCGATCTTGCTCCACTTTTTCAAAAATGGCGTCCGCTTTATCCGTAAAATGGCGACCAGAGCGAGGTGCATCTTTGACATCAAAATTTCCGGATTTAAAACGCTGGACCCGCTTTGTGTTACTGTTACTGACACTGCATTAGGTACATAAACGTCACAAAATTTTTTCGAGGGTTGCTGTGAATTTTTTCCTTATTTATACTAAAATGTATCGTTCAAAAGAAAAATAAATGAAAAATAGCTGAAACTTCATTTTACTAATTTCTTTCTTTTTTTAAACATAAATAGTACAGCCAAAGATATTTTATTACAAGTTTATACATACTATAATATGCGAGAAGACTTTTTCCCCGACCTATTATTTTGAAGATGCGTACAAAGTGTTTCATAATGATCATGGAAGACATTTTACACTTTATTACTTCCAGTTTCTGTAAGAAATATTTCAGAAACTTTCTGATTTTGAAAATAGTAGTCCACACGGTATTTTTATTTATGGTGAGTAGTGCTGTGTTACAACATACATATTTGTCACTCAATGTTTATCTGCCACATCTTTCGAAGGTGCAGATACAATTAATGTAAGCCTTATGAGTTAGATTACAAACAGATACATAAAGTAAAACGTTATAAACAATTGAAACCCTGACTCCACACCTACAGGGACATCTCCGACTTTACCTAAAGGACGGTGCTGGCTTATGGCCCAAACCCAGTTACCCTTATGATCATGTGGGTCTTATATAAATACTACTTGAGGACTAGTACTTAACAGGTTCAAAATCTCAAGATGAGGATGAGATGATTACTTACTCGGCATTATTCCTGTTTTTAATGTTGTCTATAATTCAATATGTTTCCTAAAAGGCTATGTTGTTAGATTGCTGTTGCGTTTTCATTGTATTTGCTTAGTTTACATATTTTATTACATTTTTGGTGTTTGAGGCTTGACGACACAAAATGGATATTTGATTAGATGACAGTTTGTTTCAAAGAGCAGTTTGTTTCTTCTTTCTTGTGACGTGTCCTTTTATTTATGATGTGTTGAGAAATAAAAAAGGAGTTCAAAATATATGATATTATCATAGATTTCTAACAACACTTTTATGAAATAGAAATATTTTATGTGAAAAAAAATAACGTACAATCTATCTATAAGATCTTCTAAGAAGAAAACTCTTGTCTTTTCAAAATCTTAAATAAAAATATAATTTATTCGAACTGTTTAATATGGTCAGAGCGATATCATCGACGAATCGACGATAAAAATGAATTACATTTTTGACTAGTATAGGAAAATACTACAAGTCGGCATTTATTTCTTTAAATAATGCTATGCATTAAGATTTCAAACATATCATTCCCGGCGCATTTCATTGGTTTGCTGGCGTGAACACGAAATAGATGTTTCAGCACTCTCCTTCAGTTTATTTGATTGAGAACTTCAAGTTCATTTAAATTCTACGGCTATTGCACACAATAAATGTAAAATAAATCTACATTAATGCTCCATTTATTTCAGCGATATAATATTTGATATGCACATTATATTTTGTTGCTGAGTATATTCTATTTGGTATTTTCTAAATGTTAGATATTTAAGAGGCTAATGTAGTTTAGTTATCTTAAAATGATTGTTGAATATATCAGTTTAATTTATAATAAAGTTATTGTAATAATAATGGGTTCGTACCGTACCTCATAATTTATTGAAACGAAGCATTATGTCGTCAGGATTATGAGAGCCTTTGAGCCTTCAGTAATTCGTAATTAATACATTATATATTCTAATCAATATATTATACGTAAATAATATTTATATTTACTGAAAATCGCACACGTATTTCATAAAGAAGTCTTTGTTGTCAGAACGTTAGTTGACATATTTTTTATTGCCTCGACAACAGACAGAATATAAAATTCCGTAGTCTCGAATATTAAAAATAAATAACTGACTAGGTTAAGGCGGAGTACCGTACAAAAATAAACACGCTCCCTAAGCTTCATACATGATTTTCGTAGAATATCTTTGTCTTGCAATAACAAATTGGTTAACGTAGAAAAAATAGACACTTATTAGTATTAATAATTTATGTCAGATATGTAGCTGTGAAGAGTAGATACAAAATTGCGTGAATGTTATTGTACTTAATTATTTACTTTATTAATCCGTACTGATTTTTAACCGACTTCCAAAAGGAGGAGGTTATCAATTCGTGTGTTTTGTTAACTCTACTTCACGAAATTAATTTGTAGAGTAGGCAAAAATGGCAAAGTCTACAAAGTTAGATTGTTTTAGCGAATAATTTAGGGTATAGGGCAATTTTGTATCACGTAGGACAGTCATTACTCATTAACAACTTCGGTTGCAGCCCCGCACAAGTTTCTAACTACGATTGGTCATGTTTGTTGTAACATTGTAAACAATAACATGCACGACTATGAGATTGCGATCGCTGCTGTCAGCCTGGGGGGAAAAAAACAACATCCTATTTGAGCAAGATGGCTTTTTAAATAATTGAAAAATGAACTTAAGTATACGTTGATATTTATATACAATTGTTTGCACAATAACTTTGCAAGAGGATCGATAACTTATAGAGTTAAATTTCACCAATATTAAGTAGGTACATTGCAGTATATTTTTCTTCTCTGCATGGTTTTTCTAATAAAATCGGTTATACTACCACAATGATAAGGAACATAAATCATATTTTCCATGTTACTACGGACATCCTGTTAGTTGTTACACAACGGTATGGAAAAGAAAACTTTATGCAAATCACATCGTTGTGGGTGCTGTATGCAAATAGTGTCAGTGTGATGAAGCCCAGTTTTATTCACTTTCCCTAAGATTTAGTGATCGTCAAATATTTTACGAGATCCGATACTGACCCGTAAAAATGAAATTCTTCGATAAATCCAAACAGAACTCTGTTACCTGAGCGAATAAGATTACAATCGCTTGCAACAGCTACGTGGAGGTAATAAAATAACACATTTTCTCATATTTTTGTGTATATTTTGATATAAATCAAATATAAGAGGCAGTTATTGAGTTTGTTAACACATTCGAATATCGATATTTAGGTTTCGATGTTTTTATAGCGGTATGTCGTGTTTATCTGAGTATTCCACTCATTTATAATGTTATATAAATTTTATGTGGAGACAATTCACAATACTTGAATAACCCTATGAATATTTCATATAGCTGATATTTGTCGTACTTAGGAATTTAAAAAAAAAATAGCTTAAAAAACTAGATCTTCTTATCTTACTAATATTATAAATGCGAAAGTTTGTGATAATGTTTGGATGTGAAGATGTTTGTATATTTGTTGGAAGTAAACACAGAAACTGCTAAACAGATTTGGATAAAATTTGGCACACGGGTAGACCATGTCCTGGATTAATTATAAGAGTTTTTATCCCCGTAAGTTGCTCCCATGGGAACTAATGGATGTTCTCAATCTGATTCATTAAGTAGATGGCGCTGGTGTCGTACGGTGTTTTAGGGACTTTAGTAGCGGGAAAGGCTTTTCACGCAGGCGAGGCCGCAAGCAACACCTAGTATACAAAAAATATAAGTGATACCCACAAACTTCTGTAGCGAAATTAAACTATTATAACGGATTTTATCGCGGTTTTTTATTTAATTTTTCTCCCGACGTTTCGAAGGCTTTGCAGCACTTCGTGGTCACGGGGTGGACTGAGGTGTTGGTGGTCCGAAAAGTTAGTGTTACAAATCTACCTTCAATCGCTACGCTCTACGAAGTCTGCAGTAGCTGAACACTCAGAAGAAGGCTCCAACCATTACTTTAGATTCGACAAGCCACAAATCCTTGCCAAAGAACACCGATACCTGCCTAGGATGATTCGCGAGGGTATTGAAATCAAAAAACATCCTAATTTCAATAGAGAAGATGGTTGGAAACTTGCACAAGCCTGGGACCCGGTAATAAATCTAATTAAATCGGGCCCCAAAAGACCTGCTGCCAGACCTCAAGACATTGTGAGCTCTTTCTGCGTAGACCGGACCGCAAACAATGACTAACATCTTAAAATTGTATAGTTGTAAATTGAAGGTAGATTTGTAACACTAACTTTTCAGACCACCAACACCTCAGTCCGCCCCGTGACCACGAAGTGCTGCAAAGCCTTCGAAACGTCGGGAGAAAATAAAATAAAAAAACCGCGATAAAATCCGTTATAATAGTTTAATTTCAATGTCTAACATTCGCGTAAACATAAGGAATCATTCTGTAGCGAAAGAAAATGTAATAAGACTGATTGTTTATTGTTTTCCCCGTGTAACTTTTACTTTGACTGAAGTATTCCCTAACGAGTTAAATGTTGTCTGGGCGAGTAAAGACTAACGAACCTACAAGGAAATGAAATCACCGATTCTCTTTCGGTTGCCAAAACAATTGCAGTTTATTTCGATGGCTCCCGCGCATTAAGATGTAAATTAAAATTATGATTTTACAGTACGAAAAGTGTTTTAAATATTTACTAAAATTTTCGCTTGTAATATCTTTTTATTTACGACCTAATGCGTGGCAGCCATCGATTTACTGTTTACTATGACACACGACTAAAGAATGCTAATAAAACAGTTCTACACTTTTATTTATTTCAGATCATAATATTGAACTGACCAAAAACTTTCAATGCATTTTCTACTATCCGTGGAACAATTTTTATTTCTGATTGCAGTTACTTAAATGACGAGACGAGCATGCTGTTCGCCTGTTGGTAAGCGATACGACCACCCATAAACAGTAGCAACACCGCACCAAACTTTGAAGTACAAAGGAATGCGTGGCACTCCTCTGTGTGTGAGACATAAGATGCTAAGTCTCATAATGCCCAGTAATTACGCTAGCTACAATGTCCAAACCGGAACACAACAGTACATGCACACTGCTGCTGGGCGGTGGAAATAGACATTGCGGTGGTACCTACCCAGGCGGCCCCTCGCATACGAGAGACCTACCACCAGTATATTCCATTCTCTCCTACATTTTTTTACATAAAACTGTTGAATTAGAAAAATAAATTGTTTATGACATGCAGTTGCCAAATAAAACAATTAAATCTGGATTACAAAATATTTTCTCTAATTCATACAGTTAACTCCGATCGTACACTTACCTACTTTTATTTAGTTCACAAACATGGCAATAAATCATCTTCAGTTTCACGGAATCTCAATGAAAACATAATAAAATATTTTTTTATTAGGCACATTTAAAAAAATAAGCGGCAACCATAACCTCCCACGATGTGATATAAACATATTAGAATTATCTATTCTGAAAATCGGAGTGTCGCGAAT
Source organism: Sphinx pinastri (assembly GCA_947568825.1). Classification (NCBI taxonomy): domain Eukaryota; kingdom Metazoa; phylum Arthropoda; class Insecta; order Lepidoptera; family Sphingidae; genus Sphinx; species Sphinx pinastri. The sequence continues at coordinate 13,117,794 of OX387624.1, read as the reverse complement.
TTATATTTAGCCGATTATAAATAATTTATTAATGAACCAATGACTCACATGGGTTCTATGAAAATTTGTTTCTCAAACTTTCTATTCTATTTCAGAAATTTATTTTGTGTACGTATAGCATACTCATACTCACGCCTTTTATCCCCGAAGGGGTAGGCACAGGCGCAACAAGTGCACCCACTTTTCGCCATGCGTATTCCGTTCCATGATATGATAGGCGAGCCTATCGCCATATTTGGCACAAATTCCAGACTCCGGGCTGATACTGATTAGAAAAACCGAATATCACTTTGCCCGACCTAGGGATCGAACCCGAGACCTCGGTATTGCAGTCGTACCGTAATACAACTACGCCACCGAGGCAGTCCGTTCGTACGGGTACGTATAGCTTCACGTAAAAATACATTTTATGTGCGGAGAACTAATTGAGCCGTTAAAAACCGAATTGTTTATCATAATAAATTCATAGACTTTCCGCAGAAATATACTTGAGGGTATGTATAGATATGTCATGCGGATTTTCTTGATGGTGGTCCTGCCACATCACATAATGCAATGAAACCTGCATAAATACAAGGTTGCATATTTGGAATTTGACTAAACCTATAATTTACGATGTTAATTGATTATCACAAAAATGGCTATCAATTTGATGATAATATTATGCTCTATATTTTTAAATAAAGCTAATTTATATCGTAGGGTCACTCGAACATTATGTTATAACATTATAGATAGTTTTATCTTTTAGATAAGCAAGCGTATCACAACCAACAGGCAATTAGTGTATGCTATCTTATCTTACCAATATTATAAGTGCGAAAGTTTGTGAATATGTTTGGATGTTTGAACATTTGTATGTTTGTTAGAAGTAACCGCAGAAACAGCTGAACGGATTTGGATGAAATTTGGCACACAGATAGGCCATATCCTGGATAAACACATATATACTTTTTATCCCGATTATTTGCTGCCATGGGAAATAATGTGATTTTTTAAATAGATGACGCTGGCGTCGTACATGTGATGCTGTACATCGCTACAGTGCTTTAGGGAATTTTGTAGCGGCAAAGACTTTTCACGCGGGCGAAGCCGAGAGCAACACCTAGTATCATATATTTCATTATCTTTGAAACCACATTTTGAAACAACTCCAAGCTTTCATGTTAATGATAAACTATTTACTCGAATGCTTATAACTTTATCACTAAGTTTTGTTAGCGGCTCAGAGCGCTAGAGATATTGGAATAAAAATCTTACTATTTCAGATCAAATGATAATGAACTAAGCAAATTCTATTTAAAAATCAACGTTATCCCTAACTTTTGTTAATAAACCCTGCACGAATATTGTTAATACGTTAACACATACTATCTAACGTTTGCCATTTCAGAGGGTTGGGACGAGGCAAGTTTTTCATATGAATACCAAATGGCGAATGACCCGGCTTAATTAAATTTCGGCTGGGTGACTCGACACGACACACACTGTAACTCGATGAGCGAACGTTCAAAAATTCTAAACTAAGTTCTATTTCAGTATTGGAGGTATTACTTACGGGTTCAACTGCATAAAAAACCTTTAATAAATAGCATACTGTGTTTTTTTATTGCCTTAGTAAGCAAACGAGCAAGTGGTCCGCCTGATGGTAAGCAGCGCCCGACACCCATAGACTTGACAAGGCAATGACAAGGCACAGTCAAGCCACTGCCTACCGAGAAGTGAACACTCTTTTTAAGCCTCGATTAAAGGACAGGCCATAGCGCCCAGGGAACTTTTGTACCTTTCCGTTATAAAATTATGTTAATTCATTACGTGATGTCTCTGTATGCAAAATTTCATTAAAATAAGTACAGCGGTTACTACACGTGTCTTTTATATCTATAAAATTGCTAGATAGCAATAAACATTGAAATAAATATGAAAATTAACTAAATAATTATTCATGGCAAAAACAAAACTTTAAAACGAAAAATGTACGCGCTGAGCTAATCCGTAAAGAACTATTTGTTGCTGATTCGTTTAGATCGAGTATGTTCCCACTCCTGGTAATTAAACAAACTATTTGTATTGGATATTGTTATTTGTTACAGTTTAATTATTTTCTGACTTTATGAACTACTGTTATGATGAAAATCATTAAACCTCAATCTCCAAAAGTTACTCTGTATTCAATATCTGATATCAGCTAGATCGCTTCTAGTATAAAGTCACATTCCACGTGGTCACTTCAGTGTTTCATTTAGTCGCCTTTGGAAAACCTGATTGAGTAACTAATACACTATGACTTTTGATATGTGGGAATAGTGATTGGAGATTCTCGGAAGGCCGATACGAAACGTTATTACAATGCGATACAATATAAAAGCCATCGCATAATGTTCGACACAACATGAAAGACACAATAGCCATAGTTCTAATAATGGAGTTATGTTGAAAAAAATATTTATCGCTTGAAGCGGATTCACTGAAATTCCTATAGAGAAAAAGCCGTCATAAAATCTCACTTAATGCAAGAAGGGACATAAAATACTTAGGTAGGTGCTTTCTTTACCTCTTTAGTTTTTTTTTTTGTTTTTTTTTTTATGGTATAGGGGGCAAACGAGCATACGGTTCACCTGATGGTAAGTGATCACCGCCGCCCATGAACATCTGCAATACCAGGGGGCACAGAGATGCGTTGCCGGCCTTTTAGGTGGGAATACGCTCTTTTTTTGAAGGTCGCCAGGTCGTATCTGTCCGGAAATGCTGCTGGCGGCAATTGGTTCCATAGTTTAGTAGTACCTACGTGGCAAAAAATGACGGCTAAAACGTACAGTGGTGGATTGCCAACCTCCGAGGTGATGTGGATGGAATTTGGAGTTCTGCCGCGATGTACGGTGATGGAACTCAGCAGCAGGGATAAGTCCGAACAATTCTTCAGAGCACTCCCCGTGGTAAATGCGATAGAGAATGCAGAGCGATGCTACATCTCTTCTCATTAGTGAAAGCATGCTCTTGTTCATATTCTAACGAATCTCATAATCTTAATACGAAGTATCTTATTCGGATCATAGATGGAACCCGAAACTTGGCTTATGAAGATAACTAAAAGAATCAACAACAATAACTGGCCGCAAAACCAGCAAAACTTTTATTTTTCAGTTATAGCTTCAGCGTGCTTCGAAAAACAATTTCGTAGCAATGTATGTTTTAATATATTATTGAGTCCTTAGAATATGATGGGTAAGATAATAAGTTTATTGTATTTTCTCGTTTATTATATTCTCCATATTGTTTAAAATAATAAAAATTGTTATTTTGAGAATTAATTATGTTATAAAATACATGACATTATATTACATTATGACTATAAATATCATATTTATCTTACTAATATTATAAATGCGAAAGTATGTGAATAAGTTTGTATGTTTGTTAGAAGTAAACGTAGAAACAGCTGAACGAATTTGAATGAAATTTGGCACACGGGTAGTCCATCTCCTGGATTAAAACATATACTTTTTATCCCGGTTAATTTGTGCCCAAAGATTTTTTAATATATGGCACTGTTTAAGCGACTTTTGTAGCGGGAAAGGCTTTTCACGCGGGCGAAGCCGCGAGCAATAGTAGTATATAAGATTTTAAAATATTATTAGATAGTCTATTTATATTTTGATCGATGGATAAATTTATCAAGCACAAAACAAAGTTTGTTTAAGTCATTAGAGAAAATATAGACGGTGCATGTTAACCATCCCGATTTTGCAGGTATTTTTGGGTGCATCATTTTGCCAGCAATTTACAAGACGAGTCAAAAGAGATACCTAAACGATATTTTCAGTCTCCGTGAAGTGCTATTGATTTATTGGTTTCTCATGTGATATCATAAAGTTTTAATTAATTTATATGGTAGAGCTGGTTCTTTACTCATGAGATGGAGCCATACCGTAGTCATTACATGTTGCATAAATGGAACGGTTAAAAAATAGTATTTTTTTAACACTATCACGTGTCGTGATAGTTTTTATTCCTACGACATGTACCTATATATGAAATTAGTAAATCTAAATACCTACAATGGGTTTTTAACCTATAATGATTTTCGTTCTTACTAAAATTATTATATTTTACTTTTTGCTGTCCGTAACCTAAAGTGGGTTTGGTAATGGTTTGGTGTAACACTTTTTCATGCACATTGCCGTAACGATTTTGACATATTTCTTGCCGCCTGCATAACAGTCAAAAGTCTATAGGGTCAAAAGGCTCGAATCTCGTTAAAATTCAGCTCAGAAAAAAAATATGAAAGAAAGACGAAAGAAAGATTGTTGTCCGACTTGGAAATCGAACTCAGAACATCAAGAACCAAGGAGGCGACACAAAAATTAGTACTAATATCAAATATGGATACCTACTAAAATTCGTATCCTTAACCGATGTTTAATTCAACTCAACAATCTAAAGCCAAATATTTGATGACTTGAGAAATTAAAGATAAAACGCAAACAAACCTGTAAATATTCAGTATTATTCAGTTGAAAAGTAATAAATTTACACTAGTTATTATTCACGGCAAGCCTTAAGCTCTTATCTACAAAAAGCTTAGCTCCGGGCTACGGATTGTATGTAAAATTACTTTCGACCTTTACGTTTAGTTTCATACGCGGCGTCAACAACAAATTTAATCAAATAGCAAAATGGCCTTGGTGACCTTTGGTTTTTATTAGACTATGCTCGGATTTATTCAGGCTAAATATGCTCGGGTTAAAAATTGATAAAGTTTTGGGTGGAGTTACAATATTAATGTATTTTAGAGGGCATAATGTAACAAAGGTATGAGATAGTTGCGCATATCTAAGAAATAAGGTTTGGGCTATATTAATATATCCGTTATATGATGTACAAACAGGCTGGTAAATTTAAATCGTTGCAATTAAAAAGTATTTGTACAATCCTAATTTTTTTTTAAATCTCAACTTTGTGAGACTGAATTTCCTCTGAAGTTTCCGCATACGCGCAACACAAGATATTTATATTAAAGAGGAGTCAGGACAAAATATCACTGTGATTGGTGATTTTTTTTTTTATGTGCACGGCAATATGACCTCATTTCACCTGATGTTAGCGAAATAGGGCTCAGAAATTGCTTAGTTTCTAAAAAAGATTTATTGAAATACTTCATTTAACTTGGTGGTTATAGTTAATGTGTAGCATTCTTTAAGGTGAATACGATGGTAGCTAAAAATAATGCAACATCACCTGTGGCGTAAACACTTTATTTGTATATATAAAAAATGAGTGTTCGTTTTTCACAACTTTGATGCACAGTATCTTGTAATTAATAATCTCTGGTATAAAAACTTATATGCGTCAAAACAATATATATTCAAAACAGATGCTTTAGATTACGGTTTCGAGGTCAAACCTAGGAGAAACTAAAACAGATGATTTTAAGAAATACGGGACAAGCATGCCGCTCACTTTATAGTAAGTAATCGCTGGGAAGGTAAGTAAATGCATCCTCGAAATTTGTAAATATTGTAATATGATTTCAGTTTTATTAATTCAAGGTATCAAATTTTTGGGGGAGGGCTATGTTCAGCAGTGGACTTCCAAAGGAAGGAGAAGAAGAATTTAAGGCTAAGATATCTTGAAACCAATTTTAGTGAATAGGGAGTGAATGTCTTCAAACACTAACTCGATTAACTAGTAAAATAAGTTGGGAAATCTTGGGGTTTATCAGTAAATATTCTGTCATTAATATAGGTAATCAGTGTTATTCCTTAGTATTCGTTATTGTTTTGAGTTTGACCCTTATTAATTTGACCTAAGGATGAAAGTGACAAATCATAGATTATTTTTAACTTTTGCTCACGGCTACACCCGCGTGAAAATTTTTCTCCGGGATAAAAATATTTTCCCGGGATAAAAAGTAGCCTATATCACTCAGGAGTAATGTAGCTTCCTATTAGTGAAAGAATTTTCAAAATCAGTTTATTAGTTTTTGACTTTATCCATTACAAACAAACAAACAATCAAATCTTTCCTCTTTATAATAATAGTATAGATATGGGGGTTAAGTTAATGTTTATTTAGATTTAAAACCACGAAATCAACAAAGCACGCTAAACTTCGATTGGCGATAATTCTTCACTCGTTACTGCATAGCTATAGTAGCCTCAGTAAAAAATTTGTTCTTTGACGAGTTCCTTTTTTTATTAAAGATCTTACGAATACATATACATGAGAACTATTTAGTGTTTAGTTTTCCTCATAATTACCAATAGTTACATATTTTATAGTGAATAGTACTTTTTGGAACAAACAAGGAAAACTGTTATGTAATGAAACATAAATGGTAAAACCTATGCGTATTTGGATTTCTCAAAATATAATATATTCTAAAACTGTTATTGTTTATAGGGAAATAACTATGTATAGAGTATTAAGCGATCGATAATGCTTCAAAAAATAAGTATCCGAAAATATAACATTAAATAATAGTATAAAAGATAATATGATAATAATAATATGTATAGTTTAAAAAAAATACTCATTCACAAAATAGCGCTATTGGATATAAGTTCAATATGTCTACATATTATACATAGAGGCTTTAAATTTTGCTGTAACCAATTATCTAAATCTCTAACTAGCTATTTATAATTTGTTATATTTTTCCGAACTACTGGCGTACTAGACCGAATGTGTTTGAACTACGATATAGTTAACTTGCCAAGCTCTATGACTAGTACAACCCTTCTTACTGCCAAAGTTCTACGTAATTAGCGTCTACATTTTTCTTGGGAAAAATCCGATGGGTGTAATAGATATTATTAAAATATATTCACTTTAAAATTACACTTACCTTCTAAAGTCATGAATATAGCAGCACCCATAATACTGTATAACACCAAACACAACGTCAAAAAGAAATGCGTAAACCATTTCCTCGACAACAGTCTTAATTTGTTATACAACCAAAAAGCTGTTTTTTCACCGGCACTGAGCCCACTCTTGGCTGTGTTCATCGTGAAGTCTTTAAAACCTTCGAACTGCTTGAATAAGAACTCCGATGCCTTGTTGTGATACATAGGCAAAAAAGGGTTCAAGTATGGATCTGATATGTGTGATGCTGGCGTGCCAGGCATTTTTCCATGGTATTTCAAAGGGCCTCTGTATGCAGAGCTGGTAGTTTGTAGCCTAGGAGTCACTGGCACTGCCATGTCAGGTATCTGAAGGGTGATTTTCGGCCTCGTCTTCTTCGGCGGAGGAGGCGGCGGGTAACATGGAGGTACGTCTAAAGTTTCCATTTTTATCACTTAAGAAAGTTTCCGAGCGAAACGTGAGCTACGAAAACAATGCACTTCGTAGCGCCGGCGCCCAAATACTCGCGTTTTCACACGTTATTCGCGGATGAGTGTCTATTATATCGCACACAGACGTGCGCAGACGCCCAACGTGGTTGGACACTGATTTTATAAATAAAATGGGATGTTACAGAGTTTCCGTTGTGTCATCAGCTTCTCTGCGGGTTAACTGACTCGGTCTTCATTTGAAAGCCGTCTTTTGCCGATTTGAGTTCCATGAATGTGTGCGTAACGCGTTTCTTTGGTGAGTTCCACGAAACAGGTGAATTTGGTGGCAAATTATTCACGCCAAAGTTGGACACTTGTTCTCATATAAATTAAGAGATAAAGGTTGGGAATCGCCAGCTAAAATATTTTTTTCATCCCTTTTGCTTCAATGGATTATTGAAATAACTCATCAAGTTAAATTCAAAATAGCAATCTTCGTTATTATCATTGAAATGTGTAACCTTTAGGTAGCGATGAACATTATTAATAAGCGTAAAACGCAAACTAAGCACTGTTAGTCACTTTCTTCGTTACATCAAATATTTAACAAACAAGGCACTGATCAAACTAATCACTAATTAAAAATATCTATTCATAAAATTCATCCCACCATCAAGCCCACCTGTATAGGCATTTCATAATTAAATTATGGAAAGTGTAATAAATAAAAACTTCAACGACATATTAATATTACAGCTTAATATTAATGACTTTGTACGTAATTTACACTTACACCTAATTAAACACAAGATCGAGTCAACAATTAAATAAATTCATGTTTACCAATATTCTTTCTTTCTCTCTGAATTTGTAACTAATAAATGATCGACTTATTCCAGTCAGTCTTGTAGGCCGATGTCCTTTTTATTAAGTGTGTCTGAAGTTCAAGAATAAATTGAATTGGGATATTTCGCAGAAATTCTTGTTTCCGAGAATTTCGTTCATATTGTATGTAAGATACATGGTCGATAGAGATGTCAGTAGTAATATGTTGGGTTGAAGCTTTATGCATCGATGCAGTTCAATAAAGTTTTTGAAGAGTGTTAAATATTTAACTTCGGTTGTGGAACGTTGGGGATGTGATAACGAGCCCTTGCATTTAAAAGAAGAACAAGGTATATAATATGTAAAAAAACGTGTTATGTGCTTAAAATATCTTGTGCCAAGTGAAATAAGTTAGTACTTATGTATAACATATTAATAACATAATATAACGTTAGTGGCGTATTTAAAATACCAACTTCTATATAACTCAAAATACTCTTTAAAGTATGGCAAATTGCTCACAATAAATTGTAACCCTTAATACTACTTACTACCTATCAAAAATTTCCTAAACTTGCATAAACATTTTACACGTATCATTTTCTTAGAGACCAATTACTTGCTTTATAATATAGCATACTTAAAAATATAATACCTACACATTGAATTGAAAACGTAGGTACCGACTTACTTCTACTTTTACGTACTTATGGTGAAAATTGGAAAAAACAGTAATGGCTGAATAAACGGACATTAATATTTTCACCTTACATTATAACATCCCCGAAACCTTGTCGCATGTGTTTTGGTATTATTGCAGTTTCTTTTTAGTTTAGGATAAACTCAGACGGTGTAACAACAGCAGTCATGGCAGTATCACCAGACTCGACTCCGGTTTTCAGTTTCTTCATTTATTCAGATATATTTACTAGTAAGTACCTAGATTCCTTTGCCTATTTTAACTATTGCCTGCGACTAAGTATTAACTCTAGAGTGCCTATGCATTTTTGTCAAGTTTTATAGACATCGGTTTAAGAATAGTTTGATCGTAATTGAGTGACTGCCTCGCTGGCGTAGTTGTATTACAGTACGACTGCAATGCTGAGGGGTCTGAGGTTCGATCCCCGGGTCGGGCAAAGTAATATTGGATTTTTCTATTCAGTATCAGCCCGGAGTCTGGAATTTGTGCCAGATATGGCGATAGGCTCGCCCCGTATCACATCATGGGACAGAATACGCACAGCGAAAAGTGGGTGCATTAGTTGCACTTCTGGCTACCCCTTCGTGGATAAAAGGCGTGCGTGTGTGTGTGTGTAATTGAGTGTCCTGTCAAGGTCTTTTGTTTCAGGTATGCCAGCCCTATTATCTCGTCAGTGTAGGTATTTATCTATTCGTCCTAATCAAAAGACTTAAAAGGGAAAATACTATCAAACTAATAATGTATCTAGATACACCTTAATGTAACATGTTGTCAGGATCATCGAACTTCGCGATGCTGAATGAACAAGAGGTACTTAACATTTTTTACAATGTCTGCAAAGTAAGCTGCTTTTTTAGAAAAAGCTAGTTCCATTAACCATAGCTTTTTAGAGATGTTTGAACAACACTTACAAGCTTTTTTTACAAATAACCATCATCTTAAAGAAAACTGTGTGGAATTATACCTAATTATAAACTTTTTTCTCTTTCTAATGTACCGATATGACCATCTGGATTTTTTAAGGGAGGCCTATGTTTAGCAGTACACGTCATGTGGCTGATGATGATGATGATATGACAGCATATACACATTTCTAAGAATTCCAGCTAGAGACCCTTAACAGATACGAAAACCAATTCTTTCGTTTTTGAAATGCTCGTATCTCATAGTAGAGAAGATGTGTATTTTATCACAAGAGATCAGAGGACGGGTCGCGTTTTACGACGGCCATCTGTAATTTAGTGCACGATCAATCTATACTTAACGACGGATTTATTGATCTATTAATAATTATTATAGTTTGTGTGCCTAACAAACTGCTAATTTCGCACTCAAATTGTTCCGAATTTTGCGATATTTTAGAAATAACTTATTTAAGTAACTTTGGATTACGGATTGCTTCATCTGCGTACATTTTAAAGAACTAGAATGTCTTCGTTCCTTAATTTGGATTTAGGAGGATATTAATAAAATAAGCAATCCGATTATCCGAGCTACGTTGTTCCTAAATTCTACTTTTTATCTTACCTAGGTACTACCTACCTTTTACTTTTTATCTCGGGAAATAACACGGGCGGTGCTGTGAAGAAGAGTTGGTGGCATGATATAATTTAGGGCGACTTGGATTGCCAACAGCAGACGCGTGGTGAAAAATGGACTAAAAATTAGTTCCGGAGAGACGAGTCTCGGAGTCAGCCGGTAACCGGTATACCTAAATCTATAAAGCAGACCAATATGTTCTAGAGATTGATGTCAGTAACGTTTTCAGTTGATTTTCCATTACGTATATATTTTAGACTGCACTTCTTTTAGAGTTAGACCCAGTAGGTAGAGTCAGGTACGTTACCCTACAAGCATAAAAAGAAGATTAGTCCTGTACTTATAGAATTAAATTATAATTAATTTACGAGTTCCACACAGACAATCTTGCAAGGTGGACGGATGACTAGATAAAGGTCGCAGGGACACGTTGAATGCAGGCTGCCTTCAACAGGTCCACCTGGAAATCTTTAAGGGCGGCCTATGCTCAGCAAAGGACTTCATGTGGCTGATGATGATGATGATACAGACAATAATAAACCTGTTATAGGTACCAGCATTTCTGGAATAATTATCATAACAAGAGATGATACCCTTCAGCGGCAAATGACAGATTTTTCATAATTTTATCTAAAGTACCTAATATTATAAAGAGGATTTTTTTGAGTTTGTAGGGGCTAATCTCTAGAACTACCGGACGATTTTGAAAATTATTTCCCTAATAGGAAGCTACAGTACTCCTGAAGGCTATAAGCTACTTTTTATGCCGGGAAAATATTTATCCCGGAAAAACTTTTTCACGCGGTCGGAGCCGGGAGCAAACGCTAGTTATTTATAAGGGCATATGCATAATTCTAAGGCGATAAAGTAGGTACAAAAAAAAAACTCGATAATATAAACTATAGTATGTAAACCATGAATGAGGTTTAGAGTTCGATTTCCAGGAGTGGGATTTTTCCCAGGCAGTGCCATAACTAGGGTGGTGCCAGCGGTGCTCAATCACAGGGCGCAGACCCTGGAGGGCCACAGAAATAACCAGACTAGGACCAAGTTTTAGGTCATGTATGTACACTATACAATACCTGTTATTTATCGTGTAATAGACGTGCCCTATTATCACCAGTAAAGGTTAACTTATACACTCATTTTTCAAAGGCGCAGTTATAGAAGCTCGCACCGGGCGCATATGAGGCTAGTTACGGCACTGCGCCTAGGCAATAATCAATAATTACTTTAGAATACATAATAAAATGTGACTATAGTCTCGCCCCTATCACATGAGGCGACTCATCGTATAATCTTGGTGTATGCAGAGACCCATCGGCGGCCTTAGGGCGTCAACTCATGCGAAGCCCTCTCGTGAGAGCGCGAGGCCCCAGGTGGTTGCCCGGTTCGCTCACCCTAAGAAGTAAGTAGGTTGCTCTGCCTGTAAGCTGCAGGTATCTATCGAATAAGCAGGGCGTGGCCCTGGACAAAAAAAATTAAAGGTTTTTATAAAATATTAACCTACATTTAAAAACTTATAAAACAGAGAAAATAAATGCAAAGTATGGTCGCACCCAGCTTTGGTCTAGGGGGTGGAGTGGGGAGGCAAATCACAACTTTTAATCTATGTAGGGACATATGGGGATATTCTTCAGTATAACTGGTAGCCCCTGTAATTCGATACGCAAAAATATGTAACTACCTGTATTTGAAGTCCAGTAGAAATATGACATTATATAATTTACTAGACTGATATATTAAAGAACTTTAAATAAATAAATATCAATAGATATTGGAAATTGTTTCGAGATCTCTTGTCACTTACTTTATATGATGATGATGTATGACACAAAGATCTCCAAAGTCATTTCTTCGCAGAACGACTGTTATGAACTACAGAGTGAATTACGTAAGTATATGCAATATTGTACTTCTAATCAATTATAATATTTCAATACTGATAAATGCCATTTAATTACCTTTACTAGGAAAAACAATCCTTTAATTTTTAACTACAGTCTTTGTGGACGGACCATCAGACGTGTTACTTTTGTGTGGGACTTAGGGGTACTATTGGATACTAAGCTGCACTTCAACCTTTTTTTTTTTTGGTTTCGCGGAGAAAGTGACTTATTACTACTAGCCTTCAAGGGGGGCGACTGAGCGGTTATGTTGGGTTCACCGTGCCTTACGACCCGGCGTTAAGCCGCCCGGAGAGATGTAACCATCGGGCGACCGCCGGACCGAGTCCCTACCCATGTACAACGCACGGCATACCAACCAATACTCCGCGGTGGCCATCTTCGGCGCATTAGGGACGGCTCACATAGGTCATTTTTCACGATTTAGCGATGAATAAATATTTTTATAGTATTTATTTTTTCTAAGTTCTATTTATGAGATCCTTATACTTTTTATACATGTACTTAAAGACTAGACAGTGTACTATCATTAATTAAAAATAATTAGAATAATTAGTTATCATTTATGCAAAAAATAATATATATTGGTCAAACTAAACGCAAATTGTATTAAAATATTGTATTCAAATACATTCAGTGTCCCGGTGCTTTGTTTCCACATTTTAGCTACTTTACGGTTAAAAAGTTAATACTTTTTTTTATTAAATAATATTTAGGGTCCTCTATACTTGCGTCCGTACTTAATATTGAAGTCACGTAACTAAACACTGCTAAATTTTTAGTTCCCAAATTATTTTCTTTACGCCAAACTTCAAATAAATCACGCCTTTGAATAAACTTCACCCCTAAAAAAAATTATAACTTAACACCTGGCAGATCTTGGCACGCAATACTTATGTAAATGAATAATTACATATAGAAGTATTTAAAAAAAAATCAACCATAACGAACACGGACGAATATAGGCTTTGCAAGACCTTTTAATAAAAGCCTAAGTAAAAATTTTATGGTAAGCCTTTGTTTGCTCCGTATGATCAGTAAATACAAATTATATACAACTTTATAATTGAGAACATTAGTACATACCTTCCATATCGTAAATCAAGTCGTAAAATTTCACTGCAATCTAATTAATGTATTACACAAAACAGTGCCGGATTAAGCAAGCGCGGGGCCCGTAGCAAATTCTTTCAAAAAGCCCTTGATCTGCTATGAGTTCTTAAGTATAGAGTGGTAAAAATACAATTCAATACTCAATACATTTATTTACTATCTATAGGTTACAATTTTGTGGGTAATGAATAGTGTAGTAAATTACTATAGGCGCTGTTAGGCTCGGACAATTACAAAAAGCGTGAGATGAGATTTCCTGGCAATTTAGAATAATTTCGATACCTATCATTAGTTTAAAAAAAACACGCGAGAGACTCTCGCGTCTAGAATTTAAACTTCTTTTGTTCTGGAAATAGTTTATTGAATGCATTGCTGTTTATGCATTTGGTAATGATCCTACTATATCAGGATTACGAAATGTTTATGAAAATATAAATTGGAGGAAATCTCTCTTGAAGTAATAAAAATTTTTTTTAGTCATAACTTCTATAACTTAATATACTTATATTCTAGAAAATAGATTTTTGGTATATGGTTACTAAATTATACTAAAAATAATGTAGACTGTTAACTTTACAAATCAATAGATAATTTTAACAATTTAAATCGAACCATTTCAATTCTGCTACACATCCACACTAAGTGTCGGGTAAGAGTGCTTGCATATGCGGCAGACTTTTTGTAGAGCCTGTTATCAGGCCGACTGAAATTCTTCACGTTTATACAAGCAACTTTTTGTAGAACTTGTGCGTTTACTGTATGATATTATTTAAATTATTTACGCCAAGGAAATAATCGGGTACCGAGTGTCTTGTTTTGTGACATCAAAAAAATTCAACGTACCACATCTTAACAAGTTTCACTCAAAAAATTACGCTCAGGCAGAGATGAGTGGGTTTAAACAAGCGGGGCCCCCTTTCGCGCGGGGCCCGTAGCAATTGCTACTCTTGCTACGTAGTTAATCCGGCACTGACACAAAACAATAAACCTATGTACGAAATTTTCGTTGCAAATGAGTAAGTAATTGACAATGACTTTGATAATGAACAAAAAGTAAACTAGACAACTGGCAGTACTTTTAATTATTATTTTTACTTGTCCGCATATTTAGTTTGTCAAAAACTAACTATCATCAATATCAGATAAATGCGATAAAAGTATTTATTAATTCCTAAAAAAAATAAAATGACCTATGTGCGGCTACGGGCTTCCTCTGACGGATTAGTCTAAGTTGTCGTCCGCAGCCGCCCTTGCACTTCAACCTGCACATAGATGGATGTTATAAGTAAAGCATATAAACAATTAAGTTTACAATTGATATCAATTTATTATTTATTTATTAATCCTACGTCTGGGAAAACCATTCAAATGTTAATAATTAAAAAAAAAAATACTCGTATGTACGCAGTATATTAGAGTTTGGAATTGTAGTTTGGAGCCCCCAATATTCCATTCATTTTGACAGAATTGAGAAGATTCAAAATAAGTTCTTGAAAATTTTGGATTATAGAACTGGTCATCTTTTTAGAGATTACAAGGATAGTGCTGTAAGATATAAGATCAATTCATTACAAAAAAGACGAAATTACCTAGATGCATTATTTCTTTTTAAGATAATACAAAACTACATTGCCTCTGAAACACTTCTTAAAAAGATAGATTTAAAATACCACACATTTCCTCTCGTTCATAAAACACATTCCATATACCTTTTTGCTATACAAAATATGCTAAAAATACCTTAATTTAGGGCTGCTATCACTTAAATTGCCGACGCCGGATAAACAAGGAAAAAATCCCGGACATGTTTGGGCGAAATATGGGTATTTCCCCGGACACCCCTGAAAAAATATTTTTAGCAACAAAAACATAAACATCGTTTTATTTTTTTTAATATTTCGCTGATCTATAAAAAAATGGATTTCCCCTGACAACAAAACACTTATTTAAAACCCCTGCCGAACGGCCCCCGGACGCCCTTCAAACTAGGACAAATCCGGGGAAATCCGGACGGGTGGCAGCCCTACCTTTATTAGACGTTCCTGTGAGTTTTATAATAAATTTCTAAATGATGCTGACATATTTTCCTTTCGACTTTCTACTTACAAGACTCAAATGTGTAATTTGCTAGATAAAATGTAATAATATCTATTAACTATGGTTAATAAAGGCTGTTTTCTTGTTGTTAGCTCATAACTAGTTTTTGCTACTATAAATGGGTACTTACTTACTGTGCCTGTACATGTCTGTTGTGTCCTAAATAAATATTAAAGAGAAGAAAAAAAAAGATAAAATAAGAACCCGATTTTAAACTGTAAGAGCCATCTATATCCATGGTCATCTTTTATGTCGGGATTCGAGAACTACAATTAATTCAGTTTTAAATTTCGTTAAAATAGTTCTAACTAATTCTATTAGAATGCGGAATAATAAAGTGGATTGAAATATCAGTGCTTATTACCCTTAAAGGAAGGAAACTATAGAGGAACACTTGCCGTGGCCACGTGAGACAGAGAATTTGACAACTGACTTGAGTAATACTACACTGCACGCTACACCACACCATTTTATAATGGATTTAGTAAAGTTTTAATAGTTTTAATAGGTCATGGAAAAAGTTTTTTCGCATATAGTACCTACCTATGTATAAACTTGTTATAAAATCACTTTGGCTGTACTATTTGTATCTGTCTGGTTTTGATGACATTAAAAGGGTTACATTTTAAAAAAATAAACGAATCAGTATAATGTTTTCAGCTGTTTTTCTTTTATTTTTCTTTCTGTCAAAATGAGTGAACCTAATGACGAAATTTGGTACTTTTTAAAATTTTATTAAAAAAAGGAAAAAATCCACAGCAAACCGCGGAAAAATTTGTGACGTTTATGAACCTAATACAGTGTCAGTAAAAGTAACACAAAGTGGGTTCAAGCATTTTAAATCCAGAAATTTTTATGTCATAGATGCATCTCGCTCTGGTCGCGCTATTACGTATAAAGTGGACACCATTTTTATAAAAAATGGAGCAAGAGCGACATGTCAGGAGTTACGGACATAGCTGAAGAACTGAGAATTGACCACCAAACGGTTTTGACCCATTTTAAAAAAGCTGGTACACTAAAAAGCTCGATATTTGGTTGCCACACGAGCTCACTAAAAGAAACCTAATGAACCGTGTACGCAATTGCGATTCTTTATTGAGACATAATGAAACCGAGCCATTTTTGAAGAGATTGATAACTGGTGATGAAAAGTAGATCACGTAGGTACGACAAGAACGTACGAAAAAGGTCGTGGTCAAAGGTCGGTCAGGCTTCACAGATTGTGGCAAAACCTGGGTGAACTCGCTATAAGGTGATGCTGTGTGTATGGTGGGATTAGAAGGGCATTGTTCATCATGACCTTTTACCGTCGGGCAGAACCATCGATTCGGATCTCTACTGCCAACAACGAATGAGATTAAAGCAAGAAGTTGAGAGAAAGCGGCCGGAATTGATCAATAGAAAGGGTGTGGGCTTTCATCACGATAACGCTACACCACACACATCTTTAGACACTCAGCAAAAATTAAGAGAGTTTGGCTGGGAGGTGTTAACGCATCCACCATAAAGCCCTGACCTTGCACATTCAGATTTCCACCTGTTTCGGTCACTTCAGAATTCTTTAAGCAGTGTCAAGTTAACATCAAGAGAGGACTGCCAAAACTACTTGTCACATTTTTTTATCAGTAGACTCATTTCTACAGCAACGGGATCATGGCACTACATACAATATGGTAGAAAGCCATCGAACAAAATGGCACATAATATATACTGTAATTAAATGTAAATAAACTTTGAAAAAAGAAGTTCTGAGTTTTTATATAAAATGCGAAGAAATTTTTCCCCCATCCTAATATAACCCTTTGAAAACACCCGATACTAAGCACAATCAGTTTACGATACAGACAGAGACAAATAAACAGAGGCTTATATCAAAAGTTGTTGAGGAATTTCAATTCCGACCTTGGAAAAACCGACACGCACTACGGGACGGCAATAAAACGATTCTATCCCTTTCTCCCATAAGCAATAGCCAATAGCTCTATAGTACCATTCCTTTATGTGGGACTGAATAGGAGCTAAACAGTAGTCTATATTTTACTCTGTCTACGTTATTTATTACCTGTGTCTAAGGGCCGATGTCACCACTTGCTGATAAACGCCATTTGTCACATAAAATATGTATAAACCAAGAAGCTTATACCCAAAGTATAAACTGACCAAACCAAGAACCAAACACAAAAGTCATGTCAAGAAAAGTGGTCAACGCTAAATAGTGAACTTAATAACAATTTCTAACTTGGCAGCATAGTTTTTAAACCTTAGCTGCTTCCATGTGAAACAACTAAAAAAATATAGCGACAGCTGACAACTGACAATTAATGACAGTTGACAATATTGACATTGGCATTTGGCAACATCACCGAAGAATCGGTGTATTGTCGAGCCAAATATTTTCACAAAAGAAACGTTTGTTTTCTGCAAAATACTATTATTGATATAATATAATAATTATTAAGTTGTAGATTATAAAAATATGAAACGTGCATACGTTTATAAGGACAGAAGCGAGGAAAATGGCAAAGTTATCGCCGTCGAGGACACTATGGAAGGTTTAAAATCTCAAGTGTTAAAACACTTTCAAATGAACGAGGAAAACGTAAGGTTGTACACTACGAACGGTTGTGAATTACTTGATGTGCGAGTCGTGAGGGATGAGGAAAAACTGTACATTAACATAGAAACTAAACATGCTGACGATAAAATCGATTTAGTGATGAAAAAATTGGACTTAGGAGACAAATCGAAGTCTGTATCCGACTGGATTACTTTAAATGTTGGTGGCCAGCACTTTACTACTTCACGATCAACTCTGCTTGCAAAAGAGCCACTTTCCATGCTGGCCAGGATGTTTGCAGACGATAATAATATGTATTTAATGAACCCTAGTGTAACAGATTCTACTGGTGCTTACCTAATAGACAGAAGTCCGGTGTATTTCGAGCCAATACTTAATTATTTAAGGCATGGCAATGTAATATTAGACAAGCATGTTAATCCTAAAGGTGTGATTGAGGAAGCTATTTTTTATGGTAAATTTTAATGCATATTTCACCTTTGCACATGACTCCCTAACATTTTTAAATTACATTGTTTGTTCCTCTACAGTTCTTGTACAATTTTAATCTTAATTTTATTTATGTATAAATGCTTAGGCCAACCAGAAATTTCATTTAAATAAAACATGTATAATAAGGCTAGTAAAATTGGATAATAGCTTTCTAGGATACCTAACAATGTTTACATTAAAACATATTAGGTCTCGTTCTAATATTTTCAGGGATAGAGTCAATGATTCCACATTTAAGTATACTGGTAGATGAGACCAACAGCAGTAGCTGCAGTGACCGACCATTGACTAGGATGGATGTCGTGAGATCCATTATCATGACTCCAACCAATTCCGAATTAAGATTCCAAGGAGTTAATCTATCAGGAGCAGATTTAAATAGGTTGGACTTGAAGCATATTAATTTTAAGGTACGAAAACTCTCATTTTTATACATTTGAATCTGGTGATCAGTTGATCAGGTGATCAGTTCCCCTTATGGTAACTATTTCACGTTTAATAGTGATATAAAGAAAAGACAAAACCAATGAATACTTGGTTTTATTCTATTAAAGATTATGCATGAATGACAATAGCAATGTCAGTACATATTACTTATAATGTAAATGTGGCATAGACTAAATACTACTATGCAGTATTTATATTACACCACATTCACCCCCCCGTCAGAATCAGTCACATTCGTAGTCCCACAGACGGATTGGAGGTTGTCTCTCTCTGGTAGATCGTCGAGGCGCAGACAATTCATTATGATCAATAGGAACATTATTGGCTGGTGAGGGTTCGCCATTCTCTTCCCCCCCAACAGCATCCTCAAAATGATCTAGTTCAGATTCAGATTCGTCATTCGGTGATAATGTAGGAAGAGGAGCTAGATGTCGGTTTGACACAGTACTTTCGCGTCCATCTGCTAGTTTCACATATGAATAGAATGGATTAGCTTCTAGAAGTTCTACTTCTTCCACCTCCGAGTCGTATTTTGAACGTTTATTTTGATTTCTCATCAATATTGGGCCTGGTTCCAGAAGCCATGTTGGTAAAGAATCACCATTTGCTGTTCGACGTGGATGATTAAAAAATCGCTCATGAGGTGTAGCGTTTGTAGAAGTACACAATAATGAGCGTATTGAATGTAGAGCGACTGTTAGAACTTGTTCCCAATTTGTTGTATCGAGTTCCCTTGATCGAAGACATAGCTTTATAGTTTTCCATAAGGTGTTATTTAGGCGTTCTACTTGTCCATTACCTTGTGGGTTATATGGGGTAGTTCGACTACATGCAACCCCATTTGAAACTAAGAAGTGTCGTAACTCTTTAGACATAAATGCTGTCCCCCGATCAGAGTGTATGTATTGTGGGGCACCATAAGTGGAGAATAAATCCTTAAAACATTTTATAACGGTGGCAGCAGATAGGTCTTTACATGGGTAAGCGAACGGGAATCTCGAATATTCATCTATAATTGTCAACATGTAGGGATTTCGTGTGTTAGGTAGTGGTCCTTTAAAATCCACATTAAGCCTCTCAAACGGCGCAATTGCTTTGATGAGTTTTCCGTAATTTTTTCCAAATCTGGGCTTGATTACAGCGCAGACGCGACACCGCGAGGTCATCAACTTAATATTGTCCGTTGTATATGGAAGATTTTTAGAACGTACCCAGTGTGCCATCCTCACTATACCAGGGTGTCCCATTATATCGTGTAGCTCATATAATCTATCGTCGCTGTTAATGTTAGAACATACGCGTGATAAAGTGTCAGCAGTAACATTTTCTTTACCTGGTCGGTAGATAATGTCATATTTATAGTTCGATAATTCTACACGCCACCTTTCTATTTTCTCGTTTTTAATCTTGCTTTTATGACCTTGGTCAAACATAAATGAGACGGAACGTTGATCAGTTATTAGTATAAAATGTCGTCCAATAAGGTAATGTCGCCATTTTCTTAAACACTCAACCACTGCACTCGCTTCTTTTTCAATTGAAGAGTGACGGCGTTCAGAGTCGTTCAAAGATCGAGAGAAGAAAGCTACTGGACGTCCATTCTGGGAAAGAGAAGCTGCAATAGAATGCTCGGAAGCGTCTGTCTCTACAGTGAATCTTTCATTTGGATCGATAATCGTTAGAGCTGATTTTTTTATGTCACATTTTATCTTTTGAAAACAGTCAATCGCATGTTGATCAAGTGGAAATTTAGATACTTTTGTAAGCGGGTTAATCTTTTCAGAGAATTTTTTGATCCATTTAGAATAGTGAGCAAACATACCTAGAGCTCTTTTGAGAGATTGCGAATCAGTTGGTATAGGTAGACTTATAAGAGGGCTCAGACGGTCTTCATCCGGTTGGATAGTGTTGTTTTTAATCCTGTAACCCAGCAGTTTAATAGAGGTTTGTCTATAGACACATTTTTCTTCATTTAATGTAAGATTATACTTAACAACAGCTTCCTTGAATTGATTTAGATTTTGGTCATGCTCCTCGTTTGTTCTGCCACAAACTGTAACATCATCAAGATACGCATAGGTACCAGATAGTTTCTCCTTAAATATGATATAATTTAGTGTTCTTTGAAAAGCTGCCACTCCATTGGTTACTCCAAATGGGATGCGAGTAAACTGATATAAATTTCCGCAAGCTTCAAAAGCAGTGTACATTTTTTCTCGTTTCGCTATAGGTACCTGATGATAGGCACTTCGCAAATCAATTTGGCTGAAAACGTTGTGTTCGGCTACCTTTGTCACAATTGATTCTATGTTAGGCAAAGGGTATGCGTCTAATTCAGTAAAACGATTTATAGTTAATGAGTAGTCAATGACAAGACGTTTCCGATGCGTCGTGCCTCCAGTGACCAGAACTTGAGCTCGCCATGGTGAATTACTGGGCTCAATGACCTTATCTTTGAGAAGTTTATTAATTTCCTCCTGGATGAACTGGGCATCTGCTTCAGAATATTTTCTCGATTTGATTGCAATAGGCTTTACATTGCCCGTTAGATTGGTGAATAATGAAACTTCCGGTACAAACGCCTCCATTACATTGCAAATCTTAAGAGGTTTTCTAAAGCCTCCAAAATTAAGCTCAAGAGAAGAATGGTCGTTAAGGATGTCATGTCCAATAATGATATCGGAGCAAAGTGAATCGAGTATGTAAAGAGGTTTTCTGCTATAATTATGCTCATTTATTTGTAAGGTAGCATAGCAAATTCCATTTACTGATGAAATACTATTCTTAGAGGCTAAAATTACATTTTCTTTCCAAGGATATCGCTTTAGGTTTAGCATACGGGCAAAATCTTTGTCAATAAAACTAGTAGAGCTCCCACTATCAATCAACGCATCAGCTTTGTAGTTGTTTACCGTAATAGGTACTGTGGCTTTTCGCAATGTAGAAGGAGATGCTGCTAAATAGGCTCCAAGCTGCTGTTGGTCTAATGTCGTTATAGTGTTAGCAGTCGGTTTGGTTTTTGAGCTTTCACTTCTACAAACTTTAGCAAAGTGTCCCCTTTTATTGCAGTTCTGGCATGTGGAATGAAAAGCAGGACATTTTATCCTTTGGTGGATACTTCCACCACAAAAAAAACAACGTCTGCGTGACAGATTAGCAGCAAGGTTCGAGGAGCTGCCTGTTTCACTATCTATATGATTAAATTCCATGACTGAAGGTCTATTGGTGAAATCTTTGGAATTGTTTCTCGCCATTTCGAGTGAGACTGCTTGATTTGTTGCCTGGTCGAGAGTTATTTCTGTATTTTCTAGTAGACGTTGTCGAATTTCTTGCGAGGAGAGCCCTGCTATAAAAGCGTCCCTTATATACTCTTTTCGATACGTGTCGGCGTCGACAGCATCAAAGTAACAATCTTGTGAGAGTTGATGTAACGTACGCAAATACTCAGCAACGGTCTCATCGGATTTTTGTTTAGTTGCCATCAAAATATAACGAGCGTGTATCGTATTTTTCGATTTCGTATAAAGTTTGTCCAACAGATTTATAGCATTCGAGTAGTCCTTCGAATTGCCAATGTATGAGTAAATGTTCGAAG
This sequence comes from Sphinx pinastri, assembly GCA_947568825.1. NCBI lineage: Eukaryota > Metazoa > Arthropoda > Insecta > Lepidoptera > Sphingidae > Sphinx > Sphinx pinastri. The sequence goes on along the minus strand of OX387624.1, from coordinate 13,095,221 downwards.
ACACGCTGTTTAACAATACCTTTAATTTCACATCGTCTGATATTTTTGACAGTTCTGTTTCTTCACTAAGATAATTGACGAACGTTTTTTTCCAATGTTGGTATTTTAGTTCGGCGGCCGGAGATCCCGGATCGGTATCGAATTTATCTGGTCGTAACATCCGCGCTATGGGATTCATTATTCTGCACGTTTTTATTAATAGAATAAATTGATATAAAGAAAAGACAAAACCAATGAATACTTGGTTTTATTCTATTAAAGATTATGCATGAATGACAATAGCAATGTCAGTACATATTACTTATAATGTAAATGTGGCATAGACTAAATACTACTATGCAGTATTTATATTACACCACAAATAGATTATGTTTGAGCGCATACCAAATTAGTTCTATTAACTATTGTTTGCAGTATGCTTGCCTATCGAGGTGCAATCTCAGTGGGGCAAACTTATCCCATTGTTGCTTGGAGAGAGCAGATTTATCACACGCTAATTTGGAGGGAACTCAACTACTTGGAGTTAAGGCTTTGTGTGCGAATATGGAAGGTAAGCTGAAATATTGCACTTTAGTAAGAACCGAAATAATTATGAGTTAAAAACATAAATCTATTTTTTGGGATAAAACTGTAATAATAAATGATTGTTTGTTGTTATTTTGGTATTTATGCAACATAATTTACATCTACAGTGATTGAAAGGATTAAAAAAATTATATACTGTTACAGGTGCAAATTTAAAAGGTTGTAACATGGAAGATCCTGCTGGATCAAGAGCAATATTGGAAGGAGTGAATTTAAAAGGTATTTGACAAATAATTATGATATATGAAACAAATAAAGTAGATATAGATGAATAAATGTTGATGGAATTTGTCCCCAAATCTAGAAGTATCGATTTTAAGCTACTTTTATCTTCAAAAAGTTCATAGTGGGACTCTTATTCTGATAAAATGACTTTCATGCAGGCAGGACTTTGAGCAAAGTAATAGATGCTTTGTGAAGTCTAATAACCCAGACTAGGCCAGCATGGTGGACTAAGGCCTAAATCCTCTCAGTAGTAGAGGAGACCTGTGTCCAGCACTGGGACAATTGGTCTATAATTATTATTTATACTGGATGCTGTTATTATTACTTATACTGACTGAAAGATAACCCATATACAATAGTGTTATGTATGTTCAGTAGTGTTATAACTAAATTTGTTTGTTTTATTTAATTATTCTTTTTAAAACATATATCTGAATAAATTTAAGGTGCTGATCTAGAAGGTAGCAATATGGCCGGCGTGAACTTAAGAGTGGCCACTCTAAAAAATGCCAACTTGCAAAACTGTGATCTCAGAACAGCAGTACTTGCTGGAGCCGATTTGGAGGTAATGAGGTCCACATTAATTTTAGAAAACAAAGAAAAATACCCTGTCATTACCACCCTGCTCCTATTAATATATTTATTGTTTTAGGGCAATCGGTGGTCATTACATAAAATTAACTATATGGTACAAATAACCTACAATATGTTAAATGCATTGTCATTAAATGTCATAGAATGCATTGTAAATACACGTTCTACATATTTTTACACACTTTTACTGACATTGCACTTCACTTAACCTAATATGAAAACAAAACTTTTAAAAATACCTACACACTACCCAGATATTAATATTATATTTTTATTATGTCCACTTTCCATAAGAATGAATAATACACCTCATTGATTGCAGAGATGTTCAAGATACTTCATAAAAGTATCTGAAATACAAGTTACAAGATACTTGTAAATATAGGATTTGAGATACCAGATACAAGATACTTTTGAAAATGGTATCTAAATACAAGATACAAAATACGTATCTTCTAAATACTTTTCTCAAATAAGATACCTTTTGAAATTATTTTTTTATAGCCTTGAATGACGAGCCGGGCGTGCCTTCCGCCTGATGGTATACGATACGACCACCCATAAACAGTAGCAACACCATCCAGCACCTTGAGTTACAAAGTACTGTGTGGCATTCCACTGCGCTCGTCATCCTGAGACATAAGATGTTAAGTCTCATTATGTCCAGTAGTTACACTGGCTACAATGTCCTTCAAACCGAAACACAACAGTGCATGCAAACTGCTGCTTGGCGGTAGAAATAGACATTGCGGTGGTGGTCTCTCATATGTAAGAGTCCGGTCTCGGTGGTCCGTCATACAAAGCCAGAAAAAAATTCAAATGTTGAACGTTTTAGATTTTAGAAGCTACTGTGTTTATTAAAAAATATGAGTAAAAAGTATTAAAATTAGGTTCTGCTGATTTAATAAAGTTCATTTAGATTTATCGGAATCAGGAGACACACTGAAAATCAAAATTATAAGACTCACTGCCCTCATGTTTTCAAAAGAAGACAGAAACCAGTTGAATACAATATTTGGTTAACCAATTATAGCATATAATATATATATATATATATATATAATAATTGTTTATTTGCGCAATAAAACACATGACATTATAGAAAGGTTATTACCCTAGCCCCTGAACTAGCGTTAGCTGTATCTCAGGAACCAGTGTCTTCCCCCAGCAATACACATATCATTGGTATTACAAATAAACGCGCCTTAGGCAATTTCAGCATTATAAATTACAAATACAGAAGATATTAATACTAGTACAAATATATATACGTATATACAACAAACACAATTTAATACACTTCCATCAGCTGGTACTTTTATTAGATAAATGTGTGTGTGTGTGTTTGAGTGAGTGTGTGTACATGTGTGTGTGTGTGTGTGTGTGTGTGTGAACGTACAGCATATTTATTCCTCTCTTACTGGTCACTTAAAGTAATATGTTTTCAATGTCATCATAGCTGTGTTGGTTAAGCCATTGTAATGGAATTTTTCTGAATTTATTATTAGTGTACTGTTTTACCTTAAATTTCTTATGTACCTAATATGTTGTAAATGTTAGGAGCTAGAGCATCAAAGTGTTTTTTTGCAAAGGAAGTATTGACCCTAGGGACTGGACATAGATCTATACGTTTAAACTCGACAGGTAAGGTAGGTACAATCTTTCTGTGGTATCTTCGCAACATTTCATATATAAAAGTCTTTCTAACTGACAGAACCCCTGTCTTGTTATAAACATCAGATGTAGGGTGTCTGAAAGGTAAATGCATCAACACCTTGAGCACCGTCCTTTGGTCTCGCTCTACAGCAACTAGATAGGTTTTGGCTGCTCCTCCCCAGGCACATACACAGTATCTCACCAGACATTCACCAAGTGAAAGGAACGGCATGTGCTTTTTACACAAACAAATCAAGAATGTTACGTGTTGATTATTTAAACCATGCAAGTCATATATTGCTTCAATTTAATTGTATGCAACAGGCAAGAAACTTGCAACGTGTATATGGGCCTTAAATGAGCCGTTAATGTAAAAAATGCATAGGTAATTAGTAAAAGTATCTTAGCCAATTAAGTATTTATAAAATACTAAGATACTAAAAAATTGTATCTAAATACAAGATACAAAATAAAAAAATTAAAAGTATCTTAGATACAAGATACTAAATACGTATTTTGTATCTTGTATCTGCATTTCAGATACTTGTATCTAGATAAATCACATCTCTGATTGATTGGGCTTATCACTGAAATGTTTATGTCCTTTATCCTTATGTAATGATGGTTGAAGGTTGTACCAGTGTCTTTAAATCTAGCGTCTATTTTGTTAAGAATTTTTATTTGTTTTATGAAAAAAAATATTAGCAAGTTTGCTAAAGGCCCTTAAATTTCCCTTTCCTGTTTTTTCCAATTCTCTTTTGTTCCCTAAAGTTCGGTAAAACTCTTATAACACATGATGTTGGTCCTAATAGTCGACATAGATTACTTACCGTAATTCCTACCGCTTGGTCTTAACAGCCTTCGGGTATGAAAATTATCATAAAACTGCAATATAAACGATAGTTTATTAGGTCAACGGTAAGAATATAAATTATTAAGAACAAAATTGTACGTCGCGATAAAAAACTAGAATTTAAAGCAAAAATTTACTGGCAGCGGTGGGATTCGAACCCACGCCTCCGAAGAGACTGGTGCCTTAAACCAGCGCCTTAGACCGCTCGGCCACGCTACCGATAAATGTTGTATCCGAATTTTCCCATACAATTGTAATATCTGGATAAAATTCGAGGGATTCAGTTTTATGTATAAATAAAACTGGGTTTTAAATGTGTTATTGCAACCGTAGGGTGTAGACGAGTTCACAAGGGGCTGCTATTTATAAACTTGATAATTTATCTATATGTGACTGAATATTACATGAGCATTATACATTTTTCTTGTCTAATATGAACGTTACATTGTGATATATATTACAACCGAATGACAATAATGGCAGTAACCTGAGCAAGAACTGCTACTGTCCATAAAAAATGCTGTAGGGTTTTTAAATTACAAAAGACTTAACATCTTATGTCTCAGGATGACGAGCGCAGTGGAATGCCACACAGTACTTTGTAAGTCAAGGTGCTGGATGGTGTTGCTACTGTTTATGGGTGGTCGTATCGCTTACCATCAGGCGAAGGGCATGCTCGTCTCGTCATTCAATACCATAAAAAAGTCCATTAGACTCAATCAGACCATTTATACTTCACATCGCAAAGTGCTCGTCACTGCGATATTAAGTATGAAAAGTCCGATTATAATTAGACTGACTGCTGTCCTTCCTGTTCTGCTAAACTAAGCAAAAGTACTTGCACTGCTGCAGGAAATATCCTCAGAATGTAATAAACTTTCGTAAATACTTACTAAAATTAACTTTATTTCCACAGTGTTGTGACTTATCTGGCAGTGACCTTCACGAAGCTAATCTGCGCGGTGCTAATCTCAAAGATGCTGCGTTTGAACTCATGCTGACACCGCTTCACATGTCCCAAACTATCAGATAATTTGGTACTACAACCATATTTATTATATTTAAAATCATTTAATGATATCAGTATTATGTAAGCTTGTGTCAAAACTATTGGAATATACTATGAAATTATTTATCTTATTTATAAAATTAATATGATTAATAAAATGTTTAATTTTATTGGTATGTTTATTTAAAATGTGTGCGATTCGACGATTAGACTTCAAAATTAAAATATATGATAGTATTTAGCAATTGAAATGTATTCTCCATTTTGTAAATAAGTTGTGTTGATAATGCTCTTGTTGGAAACCTTGAGCACAAAATTATAGGTATCTATCTGTATCTATCTATAAACATTTCTTTTTCGGTGAAAATACGCGTTTTCGCTATCACCACTGGGGATGAGCGGAACGATCCATTTATAGACCTGCAATTGACTAATATTATAATATAATAATATATAATATAATAATAATAAACTTTATTGAGCACCAGAAATTACAGTTACAATTTATATTGTGTACAATCTCCTGAACTAGGTTCCCATACCTGTATGTCAGGAGAGAGTTCCTTCCTTATATCTAAATATGTTAAACAATAATAACCGGTGAGCAATTAGTTAACTATATTTAACAAAATTATATTTGTGATGTACTTGCGTTTATGTGTGTGTGTATGTGTGTGTGTGTGTGTTTATGTGTTGTTTTAATTGATAATTATTTAAATGCTTAATATTCTTTTTTCTGCTATTATCTTGCATTTTAGCAATTATGTCTCTTAAAGTGTAAATTAAAACCAGCTCACTGGCATTGGTCTATGTTTGCTTGTAAACTATGGCTTATCTAAAGCACACACTTAGTAATTTGATTGCTGTCTATTATTATCGATTCGTTCCATGGTGTTCCATTGTAATAACAATTTAAAATTTACCTAACATTTACCTATTCATCTCATTTCGTAAGCTTTCTTAATCACGCAAGAATTACATTGTTGCGTCTAATATACGTCAATATTTTATACGTATAAAAACATGATAATAATTAATATTAAAAAACTAACAATTTGTCATGGATCCGGATTCGATTATTAAAATATCTACTGGTCTTCCTACCCCTATTCAAAAAGAATTAAATTGTTGCGGAATAAAAATAGATATTATAAACCAAAATTTACCTTGAGAATTGTAAAAACGATACGGCCAACCACAACAAATTGGAATTGGATTGGAAAATTTACCTTTAATTATAATAATATATCTTAGAATAATATATCTGCCAATTAAGAAGTGCATTATCAATAAACTTGGCTCAGACCACTGTGGTCAATTAGTCAGCTTTAGCAATATGGTTCAGAATATAGCCAATAAGAAAACTACAGTTGTCCCAGTAACAAAGGCCAGGTTAGAGAAATTAAGACAAAAATTAACAGAAAAATTTGATGTACCTCTACAGGGAACTGACCCAAACTTGTTATATAATACTGTTTTTAACACATTTTGTAAGGAATTTAGATCAGTCTTCACACCTAGATCGGCTTTAACAGGCAACAAAAGTACTTTCAATAGCTGGGCCACTATAGGTATCCACAGAAGTAGGCAGAAATTATATAATCTATATTATGAAAAAACCTATAATCACAATGAAAGTTTTGTCAAATATGTTAAAAGTTACTCAAAAATATTTAGACAAGTTTGTCACAAAGCTAAAGCCTTATACTTAAGTAATAAGATAAAAAACTCCAAAAATAAAATAAAAATGACTTGGAGTGTAATTAGCAAAGAAACTGGTAGGGCCAAACCTCGTGAAAGGGAGTTCAGCCTCAATATTAAAAACCAAATTATTAATTCCGACTTAGACATAGCTAGGGCTTTTGAAAATTTCTTTACTGATATACCAGTTTCTATAACCAAAAAATTAAACTCCTCTCCCACTATTTCCAACAAATTATTAAAAGAAAATGTATCTGGATGTGGAGATTCATTCTTGTTCCACTGTGTTAGTAGTTTAGATATAATAAAAACATTTAAATTAATTAACATTAAAAATACATGTGACTTATGGGGAATCTCTACAAAAATATTAAAACCGGTAATATCTGTTAAGAGTTACTTTTGGAACATCACTAGTAGTCTACACATCACTAGTGGACGCCAATATGGCGATACCGGTCTATTGTGTGTAATAATGTATAAATCAAAATAAAAACTAATAAAAGTAGTACAAGCCTAAGTATATTTTACTCTTTGTGCACAACTCAAACCGCAACAGGTTATGGGCCCAGGCACACCCAAAACCAGACAGATCCAGCCAGGACTCTTAAAACCAGACCGCACATGTACGAGTAATATACTACGCAGTACGTACGCACAATTGAAATAAGGAATAAATATACAAGTGGTCAAAACAAATATAATACAGAAAAATATAAAACCAGTAATAAAAGAAAAATAAAGGGAGACCAGCTATATTCCACGAAACGAAGGACGTGTATAATCAAGTACATAAAGATGGCCGACGATATTAAAATAGAAAAATTAACAAACAGTGAGAGTTTCCTGCTATGGAAATTCGAAATGAATATATATATCAAAGCATTAAAATTAGAAGAAGTGATGTCGCACACAAAAAGCGAGGATAAAATCACTGATCGCGACGCCAAAGACGCCAAGGTACAAAGATTAATTATTAGTTCCATCGACCGTAAATTAAAAGGACACATTCTAGGATGTAAAACAGCCTTGGAAATGTTTAGTAAATTATGTCAAATATTTGAAGGCTCCGAGGAGAGAAATAAAACTACATTACTACAAGATTTTTTCAACTTCAAAAATGCGAATAAACCATTATCTACTATTATAACAGAAATAGAAAATTTGAGGCTCCGTCTAAATAACTTAGGACAACATATAACTGATGAGGTGGTCATATCTAAAATATTAACATGCTTGCCGAATAATTTGAACCATTTTATAACAGCATGGGAATCAGCTCCAGACGACCAAAAAACACTTACAAATTTAACGAATAGACTCTTAAATGAAGAAAACCGTTTAACAGAAAATAAAGATAAGCAAGTTGCATTTAAAGCCGAAAAGAAAAACCATAATTATTTAAAGTGTTTCAAATGTAATAAACTAGGACATCTAAAAAAGGAATGTAAAATGTGTGGTATATGTAAGAAGTACAACCACACTGAAAATGAATGTAAATTTAAATTCAAGAAATGCAATATATGCAAGAAAAGTAACCATAAAGAAGAAAATTGTTTTTTTAAAGACAAAGAAAGAAAAAAGGATACAGCATTTTTATCAAAACAAGGATATATAACAGAAAATTTAAGTTTTATTGTAGACTCGGGTTGTACATCTCACATGACAAATAACATTGATATATTAAATAAGTTTGAAGAACGAAATTCAATTGTTTCTGTAGCAAATGATAATACAATGCAAGTAAAAGGTCAAGGAACAGTAAGTGGCACAGACTTTAAACTAAATAATACACTTTTTATACCTGAGCTCACTCAAAATTTATTATCAGTTAACGCAGTCACAGAAAATAGTGGTACAGTTGTGTTCACAAAAGGTAAAGTAAAAATCTATAAAAATTCAAATCTAATAATACAAAGGAAAATGGATTATTCATAGTAAATATGCAGAAAAATATAGAAGAAGGTAAATCACTATTAATAAAAGAAAATGGAACAGCTTTAGAATGGCACAGAAGACTCGGACATCCTGGAAAAAGAGCACTAGAAACAATTTCAAAGGCAACGGAAGGTATTAATGTACTAGGAACAAAAACTTTAGAAGAATGTGAAATATGTATACAGGCAAAACAACATAGACTACCCTTTAACACAATCAGAAACAGAGCGGGAAGACGCTTAGAAATTATACATACTGATGTCTGTGGACCCTTTGAAATACCTACACATGATGGATATAATTATCTACTCACAGTGATCGACGACTACAGCAATTTCATAAAACTATACCTATTGAGACAAAAGAGTGAAGTAAAGGAAAATATTATAAATTATATAGAAGAAACAGAAAGAGAAACTAAAGAAAAGGTATCATGCATACGATGTGACAACGGAGGAGAATATACCAGTAATGCTCTTAAAGAATGGTGCAAACAAAAAGGGATTAAGTTGGATTACACAGTGCCTTATACCCCTCAATTGAATGGCAAGGCAGAACGATTAAATCGGACACTTCAAGAAAAGACCAGAGCATTGTTATTTGATTCAAAGTTAGGAAAAGAGATGTGGGGTGAAGCCATGTATTGCGCTGCTTACATCACCAATAGATTACCAAGTGAATCACTAAACCAGAAAACACCATTTGAACTATGGTATCGCAAAATACCAAATATTGCAAATATACAAAGATTTGGATGTGTTGTTTATGCTAAACAGCTACAAGCGAATTTAAAGAAGCTAGATTCCAGAAGTAAAAGGCTATTAATGATTGGATACACTAATAATGGATACAGACTTTGGAACGAAAAGGAATGTAAAATAGAAATTGCAAGGGATATTGTTATTATAAATAATGAAGAAATTAATGAAAAGAAGGAAATGACTACACCTATAAGATTAGGAAGCACAAATAACTCACAAAATGATATACCGAGTACTATAGAAAATGATGCAGAAGATATTGAACAAACAGTAGAAGAAATTGAACAGGAACAAAATGAGACACAAATAATACAGCAAGAAAGTCACAGCTCTTTAGATATTAACACAGATACAGAAAATTTTGATACTACTAATAGTGAAACAAGCAATATTGAGCAACGAAGAACAAATAGACTAACTAGAAAACCTACTTATCTACGTGACTATGTACTATTAACATATAATGAAGCAATTAAGTCTGCGGAAAGCGAAAATTGGAAGAATGCTATAAATTCAGAGAAGGAGTCTTTAGATAACAATAATACATGGGAAATAGTAGATATAAAGGATACAAAAGGAAAGAAAATACTCTCCAATAAATGGGTATTTCGAATCAAAGATGAAGGTACTTACAAAGCAAGACTTGTTGTTAGAGGATTTGAGCAAGATGGAATTGATTATAATGACATATATAGTCCAGTAGTAAGTCAATCATCGCTAAAGCTACTTTTTGCCATTGCAGCTTCAAACAATTATGAATTGATGTCATTTGATGTCAAGACTGCATTCTTATATGGACAACTAAGTGATGATGATATATACATGCATATTCCAGAAGGATATGAAAAGCGACCTAACAAAGTTTGTCATTTAAAAAAGGCCTTATATGGCTTGAATCAAGCCCCAATTACTTGGAATAAACAATTTACTCAAAAAATGTTGAAACTGGGGTTAAAGACCACAAAAACAGATAAATGTGTGTTTATAAATGATGATAAAACTGTAATAATTGCTATATATGTAGATGATGGGTTAGCTATTGCAAAAGATAAAGAAAAGTTATTGAAAATACTAAATTGTCTAAAAAAGGAGTTTGAGATTAAAATTTGTGAGAATCCTAAAAGTTATGTTGGTTTTGAAATAAAGAAAAATGAAGAAGGTATAAAACTATATCAAGAAAATTACATTAAAAATCTTTTGGAGAAATTTGGCATGACTAATTCTAAATATGCAAGTACACCATGCAATTATGATAAAAAGACAGCATCTGAAGTTCAAAGCATACCAAACTTTCCCTACAGAGAACTCATAGGAGGACTACTCTACTTATCTACAAGATCTAGACCTGATATTAGCCAAGCAGTGAATGAAGCAAGTAGAAAGACTGAAAACCCTACTAAAGGAGATGTCATAGCTGTGAAGAAAATATTGAAGTATTTAAATGGAACTCGAGAGAAAGGAATACTGTACAAGAAAGGAGGCGATATTTCTATATTGGATGCATACTGCGATGCAGACTATGCCAACTGCACTACTTCAAGGCGCAGTAATACAGGTTTTGTAATTATGTTTTCAGGAGGACCTATTTCTTGGTGCTCAAAACGCCAACCTGTTGTAGCACTGTCATCGACAGAAGCTGAATACATTGCAGCTGCTGATTGCTGTAAAGAAAGCTTATATCTAAAATCATTAATGAGTGAATTAACAGAAGATAAAATTAAGATAGTATTACATGTAGACAATCAAAGTTCAATTCAATTAATTAAAACAGGTTCATTTAAAAGATCAAAACACATTGAAGTTAGATATTATTTTATTCATGAAAATTATATAAAAGGTAACATTAACGTTAAATATTGCCCAACAGACATACAAATTGCAGATATGTTTACTAAACCATTACTGAAAAATAAATTTGAATTTCATTGTATAAAAATAATTAAGTAAAATTGTATACTTTTATAAGATATGCTTAACATTAACTAATCTGATTAAAATTATGTAGGCAAAAGAAATGTAAACAGAAAAAAGAAATAAATAAAAGAAAATGATAAATGAATAAATAATAATAATAAAGAAAAAAAAAAAAAAGGTAAATAGCTCTAACAAAATGTTATTATGAAAGTTCAAAATATAATTGTAAAGACAACTAGTGCTGTTCGACTCGTAACATAAAATAAATATTAAAAATATTTTCAGTTTATGAGTAAAGGTAATTTTAAATTTTGTTTTATAAATTGTAAAATTAAGGGAAGGTGTTAAGAGTTACTTTTGGAACATCACTAGTAGTCTACACATCACTAGTGGACGCCAATATGGCGATACCGGTCTATTGTGTGTAATAATGTATAAATCAAAATAAAAACTAATAAAAGTAGTACAAGCCTAAGTATATTTTACTCTTTGTGCACAACTCAAACCGCAACAATATCTGTACTAGCTCCCCAGTTAGCTATAATTTTTAATACATGTATTATGAGTGGGATATTTCCTGATAAAATGAAATTAAGTAAAATTATACCTCTTTTTAAATCTGGTAGTACGGACGACCCCACTAATTATAGACCGATCTCTGTCCTACCTTCTATAAGTAAAATTTTTGAAAAACTTATACTTAAACAAATTCAATTTTTTTTTGCTAAACATAATCTACTTCATGGTAAACAATTTGGATTCACTAGGGGTCGCTCCACCACAGATGCTGGTGTTGAGCTTATACATAATATATTTGCTGCTTGGGAGGATTCACAGGATGCTTTAGGAGTGTTCTGTGATCTATCGAAAGCTTTTGATTGTGTTCACCATGATATTCTTATCAGGAAATTGAGCCACTATGGGGTTAATGGCATTGCCCTTGATTTATTTAAATCATACTTAAGCAATAGGGTACAAAGTGTTGATGTCAATGGAAAACGATCTCCTGGCTCTATTGTTACCTTGGGAGTACCACAAGGCTCAATTCTTGGACCTTTTCTTTTTCTAATTTATATAAATGACTTACCTTATTTCATAAGGGACAATTGTGAAGTAGTGTTGTTTGCAGATGATACTTCCTTATTATTTAAAATAAGTCGACATCAAGCAATTCTTGATGATGTAAGCAATACTCTCTCAAAAATAGTGCATTGGTTCAGCGTTAACAATTTATTATTAAATAGTGAAAAAACTAAATGTATAAAATTCGTCACACCTAACGTCAAAAAAGTTAACGCTAACATTTTCATAAATAGTGACGAGTTGAGCCTTGTGGATACAACCAAATTCTTGGGTATCACATTGGACTCTAAACTTCAGTGGGGTCCTCATATATCTGTACTAGCTAAAAAGCTGAGCGCCGCAGTTTTTGCAGTGAGCAGAATACGCCAATTAACTGACATTGAAACAGCAAAATTGGTCTATTTTGCTTACTTTCATAGTTTGATGAGTTATGGAATTTTGCTGTGGGGTGGTGCTGCTGACATTAATACTATATTTGTTCTTCAAAAACGAGCTATAAGATCTATCTACTCCCTAAGCTCTAGATGTTCTCTAAGAGAAAAATTCAAAGAAACAAATATAATGACAGTAGCATCACAATTTATATTCGCTAATTTAATGTACGTACATAAGAATATAGAAAACTTTCCAAAAGTTTGCGATATCCATGGCTTAAATACTAGAAGTAAAAATAATCTAGTTAATCATAAAACAAGGCTCCAAAAAATCAGCAAATCTTTTAAGGGTTACTGTATACATTTTTATAACAAAGTTCCCACTGAAATTAAGTGTTTAAACATTGGTAAATTCCAAACAACTATTAAGCGAAAGTTATGTAATAAAGCTTATTACAAGATTTCAGAATACATAGAGGATAAAAAAGCCTGGGATTAAATTTTTTTCATATGATTTTCTTTGGAATCATGTCTTTCGTTTCAATAAAGTTTCTTTGTTTCCATCTGTGAGCGGCTTGGGTATGACATACTCCTTAACTGTCTGTGCCTGCGGCGGCGTCGTGTGCCGGGTCGGCCACTTCCCTGTAATATGGTTGAGGAGGCCGATGGCTGGCACATGCGTCATACTCGTGAACGAGTGCTGCTTGTGTGGACTGGTCTGCCCTTTTCGCTTACTACATCTAAGTATTAGGGGTATATCTTGAACTAAGATTAATAGCGACATCTTGAACATTTCAGATCAAATTATTACATGATTCCTGAGATAGTTATGCACTAGTGTTGGAATTTAAAAATTTATTACCTATTTTGCGAGTATATAAATGAACTGCTCTAAACAAAACTTAACAAATACTGAATTGTATTTTTTTTTTTCTCTACATAATGCATTGTATTTTATACCTTGAACTGATTTTGAAAAGAGCAACACTAGAGTTTCTTGCCCGTTCTTCTCTAGTGAGAACTGCTTTCCGAACTGGTGGTAGAGTTAATATTGACGGAATCTAAATAATGTATAACATTTTATGGGTTCGAATAAATTATTTCATTTCATTTCATAGAAATTAGTAACGTAAATAAACTCGAATCATCACAATGCGTGGGATATAAAATAGCAAGGTCACTGAACCCGGTGGCCAGTCGATACGGAAAATCTTTTATCATCTAAAGTTTCGCGCCATTTTTCACAGTTCGGATACACAATCTAAAATTAGAAAACGTGTTGTTGTTTATTTTTGTAAATGAGAACAAGCTTATGTATTTTGTGATGTTGGTACATTTGCATAAGGGATTTGCAAAATAGTATAATAGTTAGTCGATTATTTTTAAGAAAACCGTAAGGTTCGTACATAATGCAATATTTACGTACAAAATAAAATATTAGTGAAGACAATATAGCATAACGAAACCTTAGCTTCTGCATATTTCTTATCCATCTATATTCTGCAGTATTTGACAGGAAAAAAAATTTAAAAAATATAAACCATGAACAAAACGAAGTAACCTTTTTATTAACACTTTCACAGCTCTATACAGTTTTTGTGCCGCTATGTTGGTTGCATTTGTTTTTTATTCGCGTTCTATTTTTGTGTGTGACGGTTCCGTCCGGCGAAAGAATCTATTTTCCAAGTAATTTTGATGATTTTCGTGTAGATCATCGAAATACGTTGAAGAAATCTCCCGATTGCGGTAAATAATCACAATGCAGAACGGAGACGGTACGCCGACGGCCGCGGATACCAGTAAGTTTCTTATTTGTTGTTCAAAATAATGGAATAACAATAGTTTATTTCACCCATTTATTTATTTCCCGGTGAAATTTTTATTGTTACGCACTAGAAAGCGTGGAAATCTGTAATTTTACATCGATGCACTCGTTACACATGTTTTTTAAAGTACCCGCTCATGATAAGTATAAAAAAATCCCATTTTCTATGTAAGTAATATGGAAGTAATGAATATAATTTAGAGCTCGTTGCGATATTAATTTCACTTGGTTACGATTGTTTCGTGCATCGATTGAAGCGATTTGGGTTGTTTCCTCGACTTGTAATTATTACTAGTGGGTAGATTAATTAGAGTGTGAAAAGTGACTCAGATATTCCAGCCTACCTCTGTTAAAAATGCATTTGATTTATTAGGCAGCTATATAGCACGGTATTTTAAACCTATCGTGATGAACGAACGATAAAATAGTGAGAAAGTGCCACTGCATGTTGCAATAAAACATACCTACCTACTGTGTATAGATACTGTGGACTAAAATGCTAATCATGAGGTCATATATGATTTTCTATTTGCGTTGAATCATCGCCGCGAAGGTCTCTGAGGAGTATGTTTGCTAACATGATATATTTAATATTATTATCATGGTAGAGGTACTTATATAGAACCTTGAAACATTTATAAGAGTTGGCAAAATTTAAAACTACCCTCACAAGCAAATTAAAAATGAGCAATCTGTTAAATACTCCTATATTAAATTTACTTACCTCTGCTAAATAAAAATACTAATTTAATTAACCCGTCAACGCCTGCTTATATATAGATATATACGTGGTTGCCTTATAGACCCGGATGCTGGTGACCACCGTGGACATGGACGGTTTAAATAATTTTCTTATCTATAACTTTGATTACTGTGATACTATAATAAAGTTAGAAGTAATTATTATTTTAAATTTATGTGAACTTGTGCATATCAGGGTAATTGAATAAGGAATAATTTTATTATCTAAAAAGTATTATTATCCAACATAGAGCACCCATCGCCATATTTATACCACACCTGTTGCATTTAAAAACAGAAACCAAGGATTTATAGACATAAGTATTAAATGATAATAACTAACAATAAGTTATTCCATAAACACAAATTGTATTGTTATTTCACTACAACACCGGCCTTTCTAATTAGTGGCATACACTTACAAAAAAAAAACCTATATTACTTGCAGAATTAATAATAAAAAAAAAATATACGTGTGGCACTCGTGAGACTGCCGCGGTAAAGCTATTGCATAGCATTTTTTATCACAAATTTTGATTGACTAAACACAAATTCGATCTTACGCTTACCACATGAAGTAGATTTTTAAACGCGAGCAACGCACATTTAGTCTTGTTATTGATAAATGTCAGAAATGCAATGGTCATCACAACCAAAGTAGAATAAATCAAAATTTGAAAAAAGAATGTTACGTTCGATTCTTTTGTACTCGTGCCGTGCCAACGCTGGGGAAATAGCTTCTACGCAATGTATTTAAGGTTCATATTAGATTAGTAAGAAATGGTTTTAATGACTTTAATTAATAAAATAAATAAAAATATACTCGTTTCAAGAATTATAGCTTCTACGCATTGTATTTAAGGTTCATATTAGTAAGATAAAAAAGATGTCAGATTATTTTCGTTACGGAATTTCTGGATTCGGTCTCCACGCTCAAGGCCCGCGATAGAAGCTATGCAATAGCTTAAAAATTTAGTAAATAATGTGTGAATTCCACTAGCCATTATAAGTGGGTGGAATAAAAGACATAGGTCATGGTTGATGTATTTGCATTTTGTCTGCTACCCACGCTATAATTCACACTTTTAAATCATTCAGTATTATTTGTGTTGGTAAGCCTTACTGGAAGACCTGAATTATGTGGGTTAATCTACAAATAGAATAAATAGCAATTCAATTTAAATCATAATTCCTGTATTTATGAAATAAAACATGTTTAATCCTAGAAGCAATAGTTAGACTTTAATGTAATATTAATTACAATAGCATTTAAATAAGAATAAAATGTACCTCATAAGGTATCTGCCTCAAAGATCTACCTCTGCTTTAATTGATTTACTATATTTATTTTCAGCAAAAAATGTTATTTTATATTAGGTACTTACTTAACTCTTTTTCAATTTTCAAGCACCCTGCCAGCATTGATTATATTTTCCCTCACAATAACTCCATTTAAATATAAAATTATAAAAAATCTTACTTCAATTTAGCTTTCACCATGAACTTAACAGGATTTTCCTAGATAGATTTAATGATAAATCATAAAAATAAAAAAAAAACCACAGTGATATAATTTACAAAAACTAAAAGTTTCAATCTGACAGAATGTTTATCATGTAATAAGATGAACTTATTTATTTCAAACACTTTAAATATGGTTATTAGTGTTCTTCCAGCTGCCCTTATCCAATGCGGGATTTATCACACTCCAATGTAGGATTTGCGCATTTTTGAACGCGCTCTTTCCCCCACATGTTGCAAAAACAATTTGGGTTGTTACTGCGGGCGGCCGTCTGTGACCTCACAACGTGACTCCCTGAGGGATAACGTAATTGACTGTATAACTCTTAATGACTTATGGCTATATGTAAAATAGCTAAAAGTGCAAACATCTACTAGTTAAATTATTAAAATATCGTGCAACATTAACTTGAAAGTGGAAACAAAATATGTACTCAAAAAGTAGCAAACTGAAGCCATATTTAGGCTTATTGCTAGCAATAACTGTACGCAATTATTGCTTAAAATGTTACTCCCTCTGAACATGGCAATGGCGAGGCAATTCTCACACGCGTTGACGCATACGAGTCTTGACAGAAAATATTCAAAAGATGATTATTGCTAACAATAATTGGGTACGATAATTGCTAGCTATAATTGCTTCGTCTAGTTGAGGATTTATTTGCTCAATTGATTTACTGGTGATAGCTATATTTAACGAACATATCTAAGTGTTTAAAAGAAAACTATGTAATTAAGGTCGCACCAAGATACTAATAACTATTAATTTTTATTAACCTTACCGATATCAGTGAAGTAAGATCGTTAAAAAAATATGGGCTCGTAACTAGAGATGGGTAATGGGTAAAAACCCAATCTTCCCACCTGGGAAAAAACCCGGGAAATTGGGTTTTTTCCCGGGTTTTTTCCCATAAACACCCATTTTGTGGGAAAAAATGTATTTTATGGATTATTTGATGGCAAAAAGTGATGTGAATTATAAGTTGTACAAATAAAAGCCTGAATTCAAAATCCAATATTTTTTTATATAATTTAGAATATATACATAGGTGTAAACTGCTTTCCTGTATAAAAATAAATATATTTGTCAGTCTTCTCTTGACCATCGTAGTTTTAAAACACATAAAAGTATTAACTTATTTCGCTACTTTCGTCTGAAATACGTTCGCAGTCTAAGAAATCAAAATTGCGTATGCCAGCGGTGGATAGTGAAGGTTTGGGACTGGTATTAAATATTGGCTTCACGTTACATTCGATGCGATAATTCTATTAAGTTCTATTATTAGTTCATTACTAATGAAGCAATATATTATGTCAATTTTGCTGCTCTTTCCGTCGTTAATCTATTTCTACTTTTACTGTGGACGTTACGGTGAGCACTCAAAGAACGCTCTACAGCTGCAGATGTGCATGGTGCGGTTCAATTCGAACAGCAACTTTGCTCAATGCTGTGGTAGCACATATTCCTTACCACTACGCGTATTTGAACATTATTTGTTAGGTCTGAAACATTAATATATTATTGTATCTGATTTGTTTTTTTTTTTTTATTATTATTCATAATATACACCTGCTTCCGTCTCTCTGCACCACCTTAAGGTCGACTGGGAGAAAATGCCCTCAGGCATTAAGTCCACGTGTACTTTACTTTTGTATAAAGTGTAAAATAAAAAAATAAAAATTAAAAATACATTTCAAACAAAGTAGGTAATTTACATCAAATCATAAGTGGCCATTCATTTATTACGTAAGACTATTTTCGCTAGTTTTTGACCCCCTCCCCCCTATTATAAGAAAAAATAAGAATAGGCCGGCTCCCGCCCCCTGTTTAATATTTATTAAGTAAGAATCTAAAGGAAAAACATATACCTACACGTTTGGTTTTTTTTAATGTTTTTTTCAAAGGAACAAATTTTAGAAATGTTTATTTGTACTTACAAAGGTTCTAATAACAGTTCACAAGCAGATCTTTCTCAGAAAATTCAAGCCAAGGCTGTTCAGATTATAACAGGATCAGATAGCAGTGTAAAAATTCCGGGTCGTAAATAAAAACACAAACTTTCACAGAACATACACTCTAACCATCGAGATGAACCAAAGTAAACTAAGGGATGCGTGAATAATTGCGGGTGCGCTGCGCATTCCATAATGTCCTGCCTTAGGACATGTGGCCACTACCTGCTGCATGTTTCAATTCCAGAAATCTTAAATAATTAGTTTTTTCCCAGCCAAAATTCCCAATGGGTGGGAAAAAATGGGTATAAACTGGGTTTTTTCCCAGCCCTGGGTTTTTTCCCGGGTGATTACCCATCTATACTCGTAACTACCTTAAAACATAGACTTGAAAGAAACATAAAATATATACTACATATTTTTATGCTTTCTTAACAGTTAATTATTATCTATTCGAATAACAATTCGTATCATAAAACTTAAAACCTTGTGACTAATTTCCTATATTTTAAATATTGATAGATACACATACGCTAAAAGGAATCATGAGCTCTTAATGAAAAAAATATTTTCAATATCGAGTTCTGTGCACAATCATTTGAATATGAGTAAATTACTTATAACATTGAATAGTGTGCTTTGAATGCGATCTTGCAGATCACTTGTGCAAATTCTTTCTAGTACCTATGACGCAATATTTTTTCCTGATTTTTACCAATTAATGTAAAGAGTAGTCATCATAAACTTTCTGCATGAATGGACCGCCGCTACTTTGTTGGTATCACTTACTTATAGTAGTTACACTTGCGTAGAGTAACAGCTTACCTATGTCGTCTTGTATATTTAACTAGCATTGCATTCAAACAAACTCTTCAGCTTTATAATCTATACTAATATATAAAGCGGAAGAGTTTGTTTGTTTGTTTGACGCGCTAATCTCAGGAACTACTGGACCGATTTTGAAAATTCTTTCACTAATAAGAAGCTACATTACTCCTGAGTGCTATAGGCTACTTTTGATCCCGGAAAAACTTTTCCACGCGGGCGGAGCCGCGTGCAATGCTATATTAGTATAGATTAAATTGCCGATGGCCCAATAAATGCAACGCACCCATAATTCCTCTGGCTGTATGGGTTGTCACGGGACTGGAGTTCACTTACCGTTAGAACCACCTACTATTTCTCTAGAATCCCTTGTCATTTACCATTTGTCACACGCTCCTACGATTTTATAGAGAATATGCGGCTGATTAATATAATATTTCAAGGCTGCCTGCTCATATTGCAGGATGTAATTAGACTCTTGTGCATAATAATAGTTGAAGACGTTACCTATTTTAAGTCGTAAGTTTCTCTATAGTTAACATGTACTTTAACCGATCCAGAGGACGATATCACTCTGGCCATTCGCAGTAAGAACGAGTTCCTAAAACTCCTACACTCCACACGACCGCAATTCCGTCCTCGCCGCCGAGGACCTCGCCGCGTTCCCCGTCGCCCCCCCGACCCTCCTAACAGTTCCGGCCCGCGTGCCGACGAAATAAATGGATAGGATTAGGTTAAACCCCAATCTTCCCCACTAAACGCTGATGTCTCATCCTCTCCCAGTGACCTTCCTGAGCCGAGGTCCGTAACCCGTTAGTGGGTTGCCCTCAGCATGGTCACTTAAATTAAAGGGTTGCGAGTGCCTAAAGCGCTCACCCTAAAGTCCGGTTTGTTTGTATAAGCCGACCCTCGTCAGGCTAACAAACGAGTCAGGTTAAAAAAAAAAAAAAAAAAAAAAAATGTAGGAAGTGTGGCATCCATAAATCATAACTATCTTACTTGAAATATTAAGATCTGGAATTTACAGTAACTAAAATCAAGTGTCGAGAAACAAGTTCTTTAAAATGAGCATTGTTGAAAATCTAATCCGTCTAGCATACAACATTGTATGAACATGAGTCATGAATTGTCACTTTTAAAAGTAAGACGTTTTTTTTCCAGCGCCGTTAGATTGGACAAAAACGCGTATCTTGCGCACGTAATACTCCTTGTCCATGAAAGGCAAATCGTGAAAGTGGTCTCATAAGTCTTAAAAATGGTAAAGCTGTAGGGTAGACATATTTTTGTACAGCATGAGCGGGTTCGCTCATCCGGGGTTGTACCATTGCATCATAGAAAACGCATGTGAAATCGGAAATCTTTTCCGGAGGCCGAAACACCCCTTTTCTAGCCTCCTTACCGACGTGTTAAGTCGACAGCGCATCCATATTTCTTCTCGCATTGTGGGTATCATATTGGCGGCAGAAATCATATCATGCACTTGCTTTCTGGCAACTTGTTGCCCTATGAATATAAAAAATAAGGTGCGGGTTTCAATGCATAATACATATAATTGTTCCTAGAAGGAATCTGTTGCTAACGTAATACTATACGGAATTTTAGCCTCTCGCTCGAGGGTTAGGAAAGTATTATCGTATTGTAGTGAATTCGCACACAGTAAAGGTGGCATGCGCATTGTGCTTGGTACACTGTAACCGTATACTTGTGTAGTGTGTACTTATATACGTTAGTTTATAGTTGACTTATTGCCACGTTGGTTGCCGATTTGAGTATTGCAGAGATAATGTCTTGAATAATCAGTTACTAGTTTGTCGATTATTGTTTACACTTCTCATTATCATTGCTAGTGTTATAAATAAAATTAATTGTTTTAACATAGTTTTCAAGATTTGTATCGTGGAAATCAGTTGTTTGGATCGTGGCATAGGTCTATCCGAATCAAAAGGACGTTGAGTCATAAATGTCGTCTGCAGCATATTTTAAAATAATTTTATTTAAGTATGAATGCTAGTTTCATAAAAGTATTTTAAAGAACTATATTTTCTTTAGCTGTGCCTGCGTATACGCATTGGTTAGGCGGAGAGCATTATGACATTAGTCAGGGCTGCTAGATTACTAAGCATTTAACAAGGATTTTCTAACATCGCGCTTTTTCTTATTTTTCGAAAAAAAATAAAGGACCCAGTCCATTCATCAACAATTATTTCGCCAACGGTTAAGTTTTTCTCTATTTTATTTATTTTACTACGACTTAATTAAAACTTTATTTCCTTACTGGAAAACAACCAAAACCGGAATCGAAAAAATAGTCATACTACCTGTTCGCGTCTGCGTGTATGTCTATAAAGGTAATTATGCAACGCCGATGAGTAAGCGCTTCTAATGTGTCTGAACTTAATGCAACGAGCTCAATTGGACGAAATTGGAAAATGTGATGTTCGGTTATGCATTTGGCTGAACTATTTTGGTTCCATTGACCTAAGGTTTGGTACAAGTAGGTAGCTTATATTTTAATCCAGGAAATGGCATGTGCGTCAAATTACATTTAAATCTTATAAACGGTTTATATCCAAACATCTTTCCTAACTTTTACATTTGTAATATTATGTAAATTAATACAATGTGCATAATATTAATATATTTTTTTTATAGCATAGAATGACGAGACGAGCATACCGTTCGCCTGATGGTAAGCGATACGACCACCCATAAACAGTAGCAACACCATCCAGCACCTTGACTTACAAAGTACTGTGTGGCATTCCACTGCGCTCGTCATCCTGAGATATAAGATGTTAAGTCTCATTATGTCCAGTAGTTATACTGGCTACAATGTCCTTCAAACCGAAACACAACAGTGCATGCACTGTTGCTTGGCGGTAGAAATAGACATTGCGGTGGTACCCACCCAGACGGCCTCTTACATAATGAGAGACCTACCACCAGTAAAAGTTAAGTTAAGTAGGCTAAAGTTTTATGAATAAAAATCTGTAATTCAACAATACCATCCGGCATCACCATTCCTCGAGTGTCATAGATGTTCTCAATTCTCATATCGTTAGCTGACCCACCTGTTCCGGACTGCTATATTAAGCTACATAATATTAAGTATGTAAATATAGTATCGTCTCAAGTAAATCCGAGCCACAACTACCAAATATATTTTATTCCATCTCAATCTGTGAATTACACATTCCTCTTTTTTTGATTGAGCTACCATTCGCAAAAATCAGCGATGTGTATCATTGCAATATTCAAGAATAATTACATTTCGACAGTCGTAAAATTCGATTTTTTGTCATATTTATTTAATACATTATAGAAATATTTCACATTATATCGCGTATCTATTGTTAACGTTAAGTAAATGATGGAAATAGAAAGTCGGAGCGTCTCGCTTAAATAAGTAGGTGTAAAAATATAGAAGTTTCGGATCGCTTGGACAGCCCAGTTTGTTAGTATATAGACTTGAGAGAGTGCACCCATCTTGAAATGCATTAGTTGTAGCATATTTTGTATGTTCGCCAGACTATTTGGCGCGCTATAGATCTAATAAATTAATATAAATGAGCTCGCAATAAGTGCTTTACGGTAAACGATGGGCATCTTTATCTATTCCATTATCCATAGTATCTTTTATTAAGATTTTATTAGGTTGTATTGGCAATAGTTCTCAGAATCGCCAGCCATTAAATCTGTAAACTGATTTTACGAAATTTATCCATACTACAAATTATTTCAAATGCCTTTACTATCTACCACTGTTCACTGTCATGTTTTAATCATTACTTCGTATAGGCGTGTTATAATGTATACTCATAAATGTTAAAATATGTGCTTATATTCTTTGTATGGTTTTATAGTATTTACATGTGTGATTTTCATGCATTATCCATTGATCACCTCTCTGTATAAAGGTGACACTCGAGTACAGTTATACTGTTGAGTGAATCGATTGAACATTCAATAAATAAATAAAATTACGCATGATTATGTTCATGTACTGCACGATATTAAATTTTCAATTTCTTCGTTCCATAAAATTAGCTTTTAAGTCCATACACAAATACCAAAACATTCAAAATTAATTCCAGCCAAAAAGCCACTGCCTGAAGAAGTGACGAAACAGTCCTATCGGCTGCAAGTATGGCGCCACTTGGAGACGAACGGGCTGGCGATGTTCCCGCGTCCCGTTTACAATCGCATCCCGAACTTTAAGGGCGCGGCGGAGGCGGCGGCGAAGTTGGCCGAACTCGACGTGTTCAAGAACGCCACCACAGTTAAAGTGAATCCCGACAAACCGCAGGAGCCTGTGCGGTCAGTATTACCTTCCTGATTCTTTTATCTATACTAATATATAAAGCTGAAGAGTTTGTTTGTTTGTTTGTTTGAACGCGCTAATCTCAGGAACTACTGGACCGATTTTGAAAATTCTTTCACTAATAGGAAGCTACATTACTCCTGAGTGCTATAGGCTACTTTTTATCCCGGAAAACCTTTTCCACGCGGGCGGAGCCGCGCGCAATGCTAGTAGTTGGATAAATATAGAGATATATTAAATCAGTTTTCATAAGCGTGTCAACTGTCATCATTGATCATAGACGTAGAAAATGGGTTTTGTCTTCCTAGGTAGCAGTCCAATAAATATGGGTTGTAAAGTATGAAAGATAAGCGATCGGTTGGTTCATGGACAAAAATAGAGACTTGCAGATTTTATTTCACTTCATTGAAATTGTTATAATATTGAGGAAATGAAACTAAGAAGTTATTGAACTTAATTTTGTACTGCACCGTGGCGAATGAATTATTTTTTCATTGTGTTATGTTTCTGCTACTACTTTTAATGTTAGTTTTTAGCGTGCTTATTATTACAATTTAACATGTTTATGAACGTTATCCTTGTTTTTTTTTCGTTAGCTATGTTTTTTGTTTTAGTAACGGTAGAGATCTACAATATTGTTTGTATTTATTTTTTTAATTAAGACGCAAAACCGAGTACAATGAAGTTTTTATAATTAAAATTCATATTATTCTCATCAATGTACAATCAATCAAAGTTGTGTATATACCTCGTATATTGTTACCTATGGGATAACCACTGCGTAACACGTGGTGAAAAATAGTTCATAATGGCTTACTCTAACGACCACCTCTCGTGTCTGCCAACCGTTTCAGTAAAACTGCAGTCATAATTCTGGAGATTGGACGATCTATTATTTGGATTACATTGTTACCATGCAGTGTGGTCACTGGTCACTGTTCGTAAATGAATTAAAAATATTTTATCGAAAGTCATAATTACAGAAAAAGCACAAACACATCACACCTTTATCTCCTAAGAGGTAGGCAAAGGTGTAGTGGCAGGTAGGTAGGTAGGGTAAGCAAGCAGTGCACCCACTTTTTGCAATGTGTGTTCCGTCCCATGATTTTTTTTTTGAGTAGGCGATCCTGCAGTCAACACCGGGGGAAACCTGCAAATGGGATACTGGAGTCCCCCGGCTTGACGACTGCAGGGACCTGGGAAGGAAGTGGAGAGGAGTATGGACGGGAAGGTGGGGGAAGGGAGGAAGGTTCCCAGGATGGGCGGAAAGAGAGGGTGCCAGGAAATGTTCGCGGGCCCTTTTAGGCCTCAATGTGATTAACAACCAAGAGGTATACACACTGAACTGTGTGCCTCGGCCCGCGACTAATGTCCCCCCGCGCATGGGCGTGCATTGGGTGTGAAGACCCAGCGCACAAGAATTGCCTCGGGGGGGGGGCCCGTCCCATGATTTGATGGTGGCGAGCTTATCGCCATATCGGACCCAATTCCAGAGAAATTAAAGAAAAAGACCTGGTTAATTGTGCTGATTGGCGGGGGATAATCTTTTGTCAATCGATACTCCACTTACCGTCAGGTGTAGTGGAGTAATTTTACTATGTATGTATGTGTACAATGATAATAATATAAGCTTTATTCAAATCAACTTACAAGTAAAAATAGAAATAATTTAAAAAGTTAATCTAATGAAGTATTTGCTTCTTGCTTATCTTGTGCAGTGTAGTGGACGATAGCCTAGTTGGGAATGGAACGGTCTGTCGAGGCAATGTCCGAAGGTTCAAAACCCAAGGCACACACCTCTGACTTTTCGAAGTTACGTGTGTATTGTTTATCAATTATCGTTCACTTTAACGGTGAAGAAAAACATCGTGAGGAAACCTACACACCTGAGAATTCTCTATAAGAATTTAGAGGGTGTGTGAAGTTTGCCAACTCGCACTAGGCCAGCGTGGTGGACTAGGGCCTAACCCCTCTCAGTAGTAGAGGAAGCCCGTGCTCAGCAGTGGGCAGTATATAATACAGGGCTGATTACATTACATTTACATTACATATCTTGTGCAGATCTGTTTGCCAGTCGGCAAAGGTCTCCTCCAACCTTTTCCATTCGTTTGTTTCTTGAGCCACTCTATTCCACATCACACATGCCACTTGTCTTATGTCGTCATCCCATCTTTTGTGTGGTCTACCTCTTTTCCTTTTACCTTCTCTTGGATAGCATTCCGTCACAATTTTACTCCATTTGTATGTATACAAGGTGGAATTTAATTCAATATTATCCCGAAACGTATGTACTCAGTCAATAACATACAGTAAGGGCCGATTTCACTGCTTGCTGATTAACGCTATTTGTCGCATAAATTTATAAGCCGACCAAATACAAATCACATTCTAATCTATGCCCCTAGATTAGAGTGTGACTTTTGTATTTGATTAGTAAGCGGTGAAAACGGCCTAGAATCTACAACGCAAAAAATATTAATAAATAATGGCGACATTAAGTGAATTTCACATCATAGAAAAGTCTGAGTTATTTAATTGTGGTATTAAATTATGCTTTCTAAATGCCTCAGCCTTTGATTAATTATATACCTAGATAGAGTGACGCGCTGCAATGAAACTAAAACAAACAGGCCAACTTTTCTTAAGCTAGTATGCGTGACAGCTGTCATACGCTATCGCTGCATCATTCTGCGTATACTTGTGTACGCGCATAATGATACCAGTTATTACATGGTTTCTATTAAAACGGGGAGATAATTATATCCATGAAAAACAACAAAAAATTATTCACTCGAACTCATTTAGCGGGGAACAGTTGGTCTCTATTTCTTTCGACGCGTTTGAAACGTTCGGTGTCCATCTAGGTATATAATTAATCAAAGGCCTCAGCATTGTTTTATACCATTTACTGACCAAGTATGTTTCGGGAAAGCAGTGAATTCAATTCCACCCTGTATAAAAAGTTGTCTGAAGTATAGTTTTGTCCCACAGAGCGACGATAACCGATGGGCCGCCCACCGGCGCGTACGTGACACTGTCCAGAGCGCGTAAACTACTTGTCAACTATTTTCGGACAGTCTTGTGCGCCGCTCAACACAGCTTTGATATTTTTTTAACTCTGGATTTATACCCAGCATGTAATTCCGTTTTTAGGGTATAGGTCATTGACCTTTGACAATGTTTATGAAAGCATGGAAAATTATTTAAAATTGGAAATATTATAAAAACAAGCAAATATAATTGTTAGTAATAACATCAATTATACAACAATTGTATCTAATTATAAAAATATCAGTGGGTTTACATTAACTTTGGATTATGTCAGATAGTAAAAATGAACAATTTAAAATTACTTTTTAAGAGAACTCTACATTACGATATAATTTAACTGAACAGGCATTGCGCGGGTTAAATATGAATGTAATGTTTTGGTGTCGTATACACGCAAAAACATTACTTTGAAGAATTCTAAATCGTGAAGAAAATCGCGAAAAAAACCATCATTTAGTTAGTACTAAGCCAAGATACGACGAGGCTCACGTTTTTGTTTTATAATTAGAGATTGTTAGGATCCATTCAATAATTACATCAACATGACAGGAGTTATTTTATAAAATGTCTGTTTATTTCCACCATTATCATACAGTTTAAGATTTTGCATAAGTATAATATTGTAGCTACTGGAATCTAATAATTTCAATAGATCTATCAAATCATGAATGATCTACTGCACACAATAACGTGTCAACAACATAGTTAGGGCTGCAATTTTGTATAATACCTTCATGTATCTTATTAGTATTATTTTATTGTAATCTGTTTTGTTTTCCAATTAAATAAATAAATTTAATCAAAATTATTCTAAAATTATAATTCACTCTACTATCAAGAATTATTGTACTTTTAATTTAGAAAAGGACATGCCCTGTCCAAAAACGAGCTTAAACTTTTAGCCAATATACTTTGTATGTACACATACTCACGCCTTTTATCCCCGAAGGGGGGTAGGCAGACTGCAGAGATGCAACTAGTGCACCCACTTTTCACGTATTCCGTCTCATGATGTGATAGACGGCGAGCCCATCGCCATATCGGGCACAAATTCCAGACTCCCGGCTGATACTGAATAGAAAAATCCAATATCACTTTGCCCGACCCGGGGATCGAACCCGAGACCCCAGCATTGCAGTCGCAACGCAATACAACTACGTCATCGAGGCAGGTACTTTGTATATATTTGGATAGTACTCCAAAAAACTAGGCCTTTGTAATGAATCGTATAATTTTAAAGTCGTCCAATTTCGAGATTTATGTAATTTTATTTTGCTTAAAAACTACACTTAATATAAACGTTTTAAAAAAAGTCACTTATAAATGGAGGGGTCTAAAAATATTTTTTGAATGGATCCAAGATCTATATTTTTGCCTCTGTAATATCCATAAATTTTGAGCCTGGTTAGATTTTGAGGCCCAGCACCCATACAAAAAATGGACATCTCCTTTACAATTACCACTCCAATACAGGTGAAGTGAAAAGTGCAGTTATTTCATATCATAACGTAGTATTGTACTAAAATTGGCGGCGTGTTGCAACTCGCTATGATTACAGCGATGTTATGCAAGCCATGACCGATATCTTGCAACGCATTCCATATTGAGTTGTTTTATAACTTCACGCCGTTTCTATTATTATATAAATTAATGATAAAAGGTGCATATGATAATGTGGCGGAAGCGTCTCGTCGCCCACGTTGGCTCGCTCGTTTTGACGATACCTATGTTTGTAATCCATGTTTTATATGTTCATAATGTTTCATAATCTGGATGATTTGTACCTATTCGGGTCATGATATTTGTAAACGGCCGAAATTTAAACGATCCCAATGCTACCTTCGGATCTAACCGAAAATGAATCAATCATATAAGCAAGTCAAACAAATTTTATTCTAATTGGTACATTTTCTTCTGTCAATCTGAAGGTTTATAATTCTAAACTTATCAAGGATTAGATGACGGGTATCATTATCAGTGAAACCAGTAAAATGCGCATGCGCAACCTCATTTTACAGCCTGTTTATCAGCTTTATTCATACTATATTTTAAGAATTCGGAATTACGTCTGTAAGTAGATTACTGCATATAAAGAAAATACAATCTCAGAAAAATATAAGTATCATTACCAGTGAAACCAGTAAAATGCGCATGCGCAACCTCATTTTACAGCCTGTTTATCGGCTTTATTCATACTATATTTTAAGAATTCGGATTTAAATCTATAAGCAGATTATTGTATATTATAAAGAAAGCACAATCTCAGAAAAAATATAAGTATCATTACCAGTGAAACCAGTAAAATGCGCATGCGCAACCTCATTTTACAGCCTTTTTATCGGCTTTATTCATACTATATTTTAAGAATTCGGATTCGGATTTAAATCTGTTTAAGTAGATTATTGCATATAAAGAAAGCACAATCTCAGAAAAAATATAAGTATAGTGATGATTACAATAAAATACTTTATGAAGTGCCGAAAATAACTTCACTTGTTCATGTAAATAATCTGAACCCGAAGTACGCCTCCTGTCTAAATTAAGCGTCGACCTATTTGTTCACCTGTTTACTGTTCGACCCTTGTAAATACCTGCATGCTTCAACGATTTTTTTACAATAACGCTCAATTACAAGGTTGTGTTTGAAGGAAAAGCGTACACGCAATGTATTAAGACCCGAATCTTTAAATAGTAACGAATATTATTGCTAAGTTTGTTTTATAACTGCCTCGGTGGCGTAGTTTTACGGTACGACTGCAATGTTGAGGTCTCGGGTTCGATCCCCGGGTCGGGCAAAGTAATATTGGGTTTTTCTACTCAGTATTAGCCCGAAGTCTGGAATTTGTGCCCGATATGGCGATAGGCTCGCCCCCTATCACATCATGGGACGGAATACGCATGGCGAAAAGTGGGTGCACTAGTTGCACGTCTGCCTACCCGTTCCGTGTTTTATAATTTAATGAGGATAATATTGTGATTATTTATCCACCCTTTGGTTCGATTAAAACATATGTAAAAAAATCTTCATATAATTAGGATATGAACCATTCTTCAATAAGGAATTACAAATATTGCGTATGTCCGTTCAATTATAACATGAAAATTAACAAAATAAATTGAGTTCCAATTTAACGTTCCGATGACATCAACAGGACGCGATTGTTTTATTTTTTTTAAATTCGGCAACCGATATCTGATTATTTAAAAATGCGCACAAACATACCGTGGAGACGGTATCGAAGTAATGCACTTTGTGTGCCATTTGACCCTGCTTATTAATCAGCGATAACACTTGGCTTGTCAACGTGTGTTATTATAAATTCAAATATTTGTATGTGATATAATTAAAATGACACGGGAAACAGAACTTTAGATAAACGTACACAATATACGTGGTTCTCGAACTAGTAATCCTGCTTAATATTATAAACGCGAAAGTTTGTAAGAATGTATGTATGTTTGTTACTCTTTCACGCCAAAACTACAGAACCGATTTAAATGAAATTTGGCACACAGATCGCTGCTTTGCATCAATAACCACACAATCCCAAGAAAGCAAATTTTAAGGACAGCCATTTGAAAATTTAAAAAAAATGTAACTTTGTACTTATTGAAGATATATAATCAAAGAATGTATTAACCAAAAGTGCATTCATCAATGTTTTGCTGAAATCCTGATTTATATGTGCTCGGCTTTTAATCGGTTTGTCGATTTATCTCCAAAAATCAACCGATGACATAAAGACATTTTGTCATACCACTGCGCCATTTTTGCCGATATGACTGAGTTTTATTTACCACTAGCATTACGCGCGGCTCCGCCCGCGTGGAAAAGTTTTTCCGGGATAAAAAGTAGCCTATAGCACTCAGGAGTAATGTAGCTTCCTATTAGTGAAAGAATTTTCAAAATCGGTCCAGTAGTTCCTGAGATTAGCGCGTTCAAACAAACAAACTCTTCAGCTTTATATATTAGTATAGATAAAATATGGACTATTATGGATTGTATGGTGTTATAAAACGAAAATTCAATTTTTTTGGATTGTGCGGTTATTCATGCAAAGCAGCGAGATAGTCTAGAGCCTGAGAAAGGACATGGGCTACTTTTTATCCACGGAAAATATAAAGCGTGACTTTTATCCCGGAAAAACTTTTTAACGCGGGCGGAGTCTCGGGCAAAAGTTATAATAAATAATTTCACTAAAACAAATATTTATTTGAGGTAAACCCGTAAACGCATATGATTGTCAATTTTCTGAAAATTACCTTTGAAATTTAATTATTTTCCAACAGCGTAATATGCCTAGAGCAACAGAAAACCCTGTACGTACCGGTGCCACGTCTGCAGAACGGGTTCCTGAACCGTCTGGAGCTGCCCGAGGGGGAGACAGGCCCCGCCGCCATCAGGAAGGCGGTCTCGCGCAACGGAATGGAGACTTATGGCAAACCCATTGGTGAGTTTCACTATTAGATTGGGAAATAGGTGACTATTATTTGATTGGCGGTATGTTGATTGCAAGAGAGTTATGCGTGGGGATTTACATTTACAACGATGATCATGTTGGACAATGTGGGCAAATAATTGGGTCACCAGATATCATCATCATGTGATTGGTATCACTGTCACTATTACTCAAAATAAACGAGGCTACAGATAAAAGGGTCTAAAATGTGTATTTCTCTTGCATGTCCCTAGTGGTAAAAATAATTGATATCCCAATTTTCATCAAATGTTTGGTATAAGGTGTAGCTTCCCTCTTTCCAGTTAAGTGTAAATAATTATCATTGATTTGTATTAGCTCGTCTTGTTTCATCCGTGGTCAAGTAAAGTTAGGGTCTCATTACACTGCACAAGCGCCTTCGTCTCGCTGTGAATTCGGTCGTAATTAGCCAGTGTGATAAGTGCCTAAATTTACTAACCACGGACGTAACAACCCGGCCTAAGCTGACTTGAAACTATTATTCATTTTCTACCGCCAAGCAGCGGGCTACGCCACTGACCGCTGACATTTTTTTACTGGTGGTAGGTCTCTCATTATGTAAGAGGCCGTCGGGGTGGGTACCACCGCAATGTCTAATTCTACCGCCAAGCAACAGTGTGCATGCACAGTTGTTTTTCGGTTTGAAGGACATTGTAGCCAGTGTAACTACTGGACATAATGAGACTTAACATCTTATGTCTCCGGATGAAGAGCGCAGTGGAATGCCACACAGTACTTTGTAACTCAAGGTAAGGTGCTGTATGGTGTTACTACTGTTTATGGGTGGTCGTATCGCTTACCATCAGGCGAACGGCATGCTCGTCTCGTCATTCAATGCCATAAATATAATTTTGGTCCAAAAACGCAATACCCACGATAATAATAATTTAACATTTTTTATTTTAGGCATAGAAGATTCCGTTTCACTTGATCTCGTCGTGATGGGGTCTGTGGCTGTCTCCAAGGAGGGATACCGCATCGGCAAAGGGCGAGGTATGATTGTCTTCATTATATCATGAATCGACTGCAGTGCCTAGCATGGGCGTATAAAGGGGGGATGTTCGGGGGCGGACCCCCCCCCCTACCTTAATGACGTGGATAAATGACAAGTATGTCACGTTTCTACGTGACATATTTGTAGAAAAGATGTTTTTTGTTTTGGTGTCGTGGGGCGGCAAGAACCCACACTTCGCTACTGACCTTGAACCTTGATGTGAAAGCTATAGCTATGCCCGTGGTACAACTACGCCACCGAGGCAGTAGAGGTTATGAATATGATTGTATTGTTTCAGGCTACGGCGACCTGGAGTTCGGTCTGATGATGCACATGAAGGCGATCAAGCCGGACACGATAGTCGCGACCACCGTGCACGACTGCCAAGTGTTCGACACGCTACCTGCCGAGCTGTTTGGACCTCATGACGTCCCCATAGATATTATCATCACACCGACACAGGTATTCATTTTTATGTACTACTCTCGGGAAATACAATTGCAAACTCATTTATTTGCATATATGTGATTTTGATGAGTCAGTCCAGTTGAAAGATCTGTTCGAAAGCTTATCTTACACCATAAAAAGTTTGTGTGTACTTATGTACACGCGTTAGAAGTTATACCTCTTTGGAGTAATAAGATAAAAATCTTTTTAAATAACGCGTCAAAAGAAGTATAGCTTCAATGTCTTTCGCCTTATTCTACGTTCAAAATTCAAAACTAAAATGTTGACTATAGCTAACTTCAGGGTGTCGGCTTTTCGTGACGGTGTGCGCGCGCATCGTAAAAATTTACTCATCATTTTTCCCTAACGCGCCAAAAGAAGTATAACTTCAAAAATCAACGCTTTGTGTTAAATTGGTTTCGTAAATAATAATGTTGTTGTCAGGTGATCGAGACACAGCGCATGAGCCAACGGCCTGTTGGTATCCTGTGGCACTTGCTGTCCAACCGACGAGTGCAACTGATGCCCGTACTAGGACAGCTACGTGAGATCGAAATGCTGTGAGTAAATACTCTTAAAACATTTAAATAAAAAATATATTATATTATGTATTGGCAGTAATATTATAAATCACGATCTTCTAAAACAGCTTTAGTTGAAATTACGCAGTAAATAAAATCGAAATGAGAAAGAGTGAGCGTGTAGTTACACGCGTCCCCGCTAATAGTGGTGACGTCCCGTCTTGGTCGTACCTTTATCTATTGTTTGACAGTGATTCTACCACAGCGTTTTTTTTTATTGCAAGGAAATAATAGTGTATCTATAGCTTAATAAATCGCACTCTTAATAAACCAATGACCTAATCCAGCTAATGGCTAGATGAGTTTTAGCGAAGGACCTTAAAGGGCAAAACAAGTTCGTCTTAAAAATAGGGTCAAAATTGTTTGAATATATGTTCGTTCCTCGCCCAACTTAAAAAAAATGTATACAGTTAGTTTTTGTGACGATTCCCACAAGTCAACGATTTTGGATTAGGTCATTGTTTTATTAAGAGTGCGAAATTAGTATTATCATAGGATATTACTAGCTTTTGCTCGCGGCTTGGCTCCGAGATAAAAGTCCCGCTATATATATATTTAACTGAGAAAAAGTAAAATCATCCCAGGGTATCGAACTGTCTCCATCTCAAATTTCATCGAAATCCGTTCGATAGTTTTAGAGTTTATCGCGTACAGATGCGGCAGGCGACTATGTAAGGATTATAATGGTGTTGGTTGTGTGTGTGCAGCGCGGGGCGCGCGTGCACGCTGCAGGAGCTGGACACGGACGTGGACGAGCGCGCCGCCACGCGCACGCGCCGCCTGCGCAGGCGCACGCGCTCGCACAAGAGCCACAGCGAGGGAGAGGTCAATATAACACTATACATTTTTGTACATGGCTCTGCAAACGATCGAGTGCATCACAAACTGTTGTTACGTGATCTATATTAGCCATATAACCTAGAATATCCAGTCATGTATACAGGGTCATTTTGACATTGCGTTAATAAATGAAACCACATACTCGCCTTTGCCTCCACTAGCATTGTGCCAAAAATCAGGCATGAGACGAATATTTTCACCAACAATCTCAATTTTACTTTCCTGATTTCTTTATATTTTTGTAGTTTTGTGCGAACATGGCGTGTGGGTGAGTGTTTTTCTGACTGAAAGTGTGATA
Organism: Sphinx pinastri; assembly: GCA_947568825.1. Lineage (NCBI taxonomy): Eukaryota > Metazoa > Arthropoda > Insecta > Lepidoptera > Sphingidae > Sphinx > Sphinx pinastri. Next base: position 13,060,653 of record OX387624.1, on the reverse strand, counting down.
TTGCTCCAGCGACGAATCCTTCTAGACTAGTAGTAGTGGCATTAGGGCGTGTTAACTTAAAGCTACTTTTTATTGATATTTATTTTTTACACTTTTTTATTTTACATCTACGGTTAAAATAACAAGTGTTATTTTCAAGGTGATAAGTATGTGGTTTCATTTAGTCAAAATGACCGTATATTGCTAGCCCTAAAGGTTAGTAAAGTAGTAAGGGTTAGTAAATGTAGTAAAGGGGGGTATTTGAGCCACGGGAAATCGCAACCACTATAAAAACACTACACCATGCTATCTTCACATATTTTTGTGAAATATTGGCGACTGCAACGGATGGACCTGGTAATTTATGCTGTGGACAATATATGGTCTACGATACGGCATTACCACTATAAAACACCTACGAAATTAAGGAATCATAATATAACTTGTATTTATTATATTCCCAGGGCAACACAACTGAAGGCGAGGAGGGCAAGACCCCGGGCAAGCCGCGGCGGTCGGCTCGCCGCCGTAACAGCAACAAGAGCGCCGGCAAGGAGGGCAAAGAGGGCAAGGAGGGAGACGCCAAGCCGCGCCGCCCTCGTAGGCAGCGGCCCGTCATCGACTTCTCTGTTAAGGTCGGTTTTATTAATATGCAGTCACCAATTTGGATTCGCGAGGTTTAAAATGTATACTAATATTATAAAGAGGAAAGATTTGTATGTAAGTATGTTTGTAACGAATAAACTCAAACACTACTGAACGGATTTCGATGAAATTTGGCACACGGGTAGATCATGTCCTGGATTAACACATAGGCTACTTTTTATCTCGGGAAAATATTTTTATCCCAGAAAAACTTTTTCACGCCGGCGAAGCCGCGAGCACAAGGCTATTATCTTATATTTTGTACAAGTGGAACTTGGTATTATATGAAATTTTATGTTATATTCTATTAGTAATTTTAAAGCACTGAAATCACCTTTACAATGTATTAATTGACAAACTAGTTGACATAATTACGGCACTAAAGTCTTGCTTATTTTCCAGATATCTAACATCAGTCCGAACACAAGAGTACGCGACCTGAAGCAAGCTTTGTCCGAGCGCGGCGTCAAACCACAGATCATGGTGTGGAAGGTATGCGCATACGCACATGATAAATAACTCATATAAAGAGTGAGATTTTGCTATAATATAATGCTAAGGTTTTTTTTGCTAAATTTTATTTTATTTACGTTTCAGGGATTCCGTGGTTTCTGTTATTTACATTTCTTCAAGTCTAGTCCGCAAAAGGTGAGTAATTACATACATCAACTAACCTAATGTAATAGGGCCAGTTGACTATTTTTTTTAAATACATTTATCAAAAATATATGCCATCCAAAAACTAACGGAAAAAGAAATTTCAAAATTGGCGCAATAATAAGTAAGTTAAAAAGCTTTGAAAATCAAACTATTTTTTAAATTAAACTATTGTAAAAGGCTAGTTTTGAGGAATTCTATCCAAATATATAAACTGTCTTGATTAGAATTTTAGGCCCGTTTTTGAAAATGTCCTTTGGCTCCACTAACAAATGACATCTTTACGGCAGGGTGAAGGCGACACGGGAGCCCCGGCGGCGGCCAGCATGGACAGCGTGCTGGCGGCCCTGGCGCAGATGTCGCTCGGGGGGTCGGGTGGCACGGGGGGCACGGGGGGCGCGGGAGGCACGGGGGGCAACGGCACCGGCACCGCGCCCGACGACGCCGCCGACGCGCCCGACAAGCCGCGCCTGCTCTGCGTCGAGCCCGCGCCGCCCAGGCAGCCGCAGCCAGCCGCTGAGGTACACACACTACATATTATACTCACTGACCAGAGTGGAAATAGAAATATTAATACATACATACATACATACACACACACATACACACACACACACACACACACACACACACACACACACACACACACACACACACACATACATACATACATACATACATAATAAATACACTCACGCCTTTTGGGTAGGCGCAACTAATGCACCCACTTTTCGCCGTGCGTATTCCGTCACATGATGTGATAGGGGGCGAGCCTATCGCTATATCGGGCACACATTCCATACTCCGGGCTGATACTGGATAGATCCAATATCACTTTGCCCGACCCGGGGATCGAACCCAAGACCTCAGCATTGCAGTCGTACCGTAATACAACTACGCCACCTAAGCAGGCAGAAATATTAATTATTCTACAGTAAGATCCTCAATTGCAGTTATGTTCCAGTGAATAGGTATTTTAATATAATGATACATATTAATATTTTTATCATAACTAGATGTGGTCGCCCACTGGTCGAAATTCGACCGCAATTCAGGAATTTTAATAAACTTTAATTGTGCCAAATCACACACACCTCCGTGGGCGCAATGTGCTTAAAAAGGGATACAATGAAATATTTCCCAAACAAATGATTTCATTTCATTTCAATGTTTTTGCTTCGCGAATTGGTATATTATATAGATTAGCATAAATCTTAACTACGTATTATCGCAAAATTTATATGTGTTGTTGATCGTTTTGATTTCAGGTCCATTGACTCGAACACGCCGAGACGGTCGAAGCTAACCAACATTAAAACATTTTCATAACGAATGCATTATTTTACGAATCACGCATAACGTTGCTCGCTTGGTTGCACACGGACGGACGGGTCTCCTGTCGCATTCCGACACTTATTATTTAGCGTTAAGGTTGATTTTTCTTTGTGCCGGCCCGTGTTGTACGCGCGTTGCTTCAACCGCGGCTTTTATTCCTATGGATTCTATGTTTCAAATGGATTCCCTTGCTTTTAGTTATCTATCTTGAATAAGTAGTAAAAATTCATATTTTACTAGCAATATTGACTGGACTGCCACTATTTTACTCATTTTAGATATAAAGTACACGTTAAATTCCACACAAACAAGCATGTAGATAGCATTTCTGAGAGTCCGTGTTAGACGCAACGCGCGGCCGACCCAGGCGTGAGCTGTTCATTTTAGTTGTGAAGCCGTTATTTTAGTTAAAGCGCGGGCCGGCGATGCGCGAGTGAGGTATACACGGAAACAGGAATATATTTATGAATGTTTAGTTGTTCTCTAGTCTAAAGGTAGCATGTAATAAAGTATCTGATGTAACGATTCCTTGTTTTAACGCACAGATACATTTATTAAGCATTCTTCCATATTATCGGTAACGAGAAAGAAGCTATATTTTTTAGTATATAGTTATAGATTGAGATACTAATATTTTAAAACATATTTTTAAGGTGCTTGCAAGAACAAAGTCCCAAAATTTGTTTAGAAATTAGTTCCATGGATTTGATTAGACGTTAAGCGTATTTATTTTATGAACGCGAATTTTGGGGCTTAGTTTTTATTCTTGTTGTATATTTGTGCCAACTTATGTGATTTCATAATTGGGATTGTCCTCGGTATAGTTTGATTTTTTTGATTTTGCGAGAGTGGTCGGTGTTTCATCGCCGACTTTACATATCGAATGATCGCAAGTTGGTATAAATGTTTTGGACTACGTATGATGTCAAAGGTTACTTTTTCAGTATTAGGTTATAAATAATTTAAGACTTGAAAAGTAATATGTAAATTGACATAATAAGAAATATTTAAATATGTCGTATTTTAGAGTGGTGTGTTCGCAGTCCGCATGGCACTCGTTTCTTTCTGCGTGGAATATAAAGATGTATTTTATATATAGAGAAATATTGTTATTGTTATATTTTTCTAAATTTTAGTTGTAACAGTCTATAAGGCTTGTCAGATGTAATATATCGGTTGTCGGTCGAGTTACTTGCACACGATACTGTTGTGCCCTGCAATATTGTTATTTCTCTTGCAATTTTATGCACTAAATAAGTATTTATGTATACAACTTGTTAACACACGCTATTTGCTAGTTATTTTGTAATCTTTAACGTTGGGATAGCAAGCATGGATGAGCGTTTTTTGTTTTTTGTATTTTTTTTTAATAAATTTATTAAACACTTATTTCCTTTTATTTTTGCACCGCTTATTTCTTCTATAATCCTATTATAATGTCCTAAGTGCAGTACAACTGAATTTAGTGGTTTTGAAATTTTCAAAAATGTGATTGTAACGTACTTTAACTTTTTGCCGTTTAGAGGTTCAAATTATATTCTATTTTTCTAGTGAAGAATGGCTGTTTCATTCTAAAAAGTAATATTCTTAATAAAATGCGTAGTATAAAGATAATATTTGTGTATTTATTTATATACCGTTTCAGAGCAAATAGAAAATTTAGGCATTCGGCGAAATATTTTATGTGCTCATATCAATAGCATATTAAAGTCTATGCTAGGCAGATAAAGTATATTACTTATTTTACTATAGATATAGCTGTCGCCAAACAACTACCCATCGCTTGTAGTTGTCCACGAGGAAGCGAGCGCGGGGTCAATGTGTATCGAACCAACGATTGGTTGATAAGACAACTTCGCCTCCCGCACTCCTCTGGGGCCCATACAAGTTGACATCGAAGACATCTACGTACTCAAGAATACGTTTACCTACAGCTCATAGCTGTTGCGACTTCATCATTATCAGCCACACGACGTCCACTGCTGAACGTATGCCTCCCCTAAAGATTTTCAAACGGACCTGTCAAAAACGGCCTACATCCACTTGACTTGGCGAGCTTTTATTCTTACCAGCTAATAATCTTTATACTTATAATGGTATGATTTTACATTGAAAATACAGAAACATTAATTTTCGTTAGTTAGTTTAAAGCACGATTTTGATTGAAAACTGCAACATGTTTGAGTCTCCGTACAACAAAATTTCTGAAACAGACGTTGGAACTTGGTGGATAGATTGAAATTAAAGAAAGATATGAAAAATGTGGTTAGTTTATTTTATTAGTGTTGAAATAGTCTTTCTGATGATGTACCTATTAGAAATGAATCAGATCAGTATTTTTTTTGAATAATCACGATGAAAAGATGACTGAAATAGTTGAAATTTTAGATACGGCCTCTTAAAGGATAAAATCTTATTCACCTCTCAAAAATAAAAATAAATAATGGTTTTAAAATAAACTAAAAAAAAACGTTTTATAGAAAATCCAACTAACATATATATAATAAATTTTGATAAATTTGAATTAAGAATAGTGTAAATAAGAAAAAAATGTATTTAATTACAAAAAAAGCGTGAGGTGCTTTTTTAACCGACTTCCAAAAGGAAGAGGTTATAAGACATCACAATGTTAATCCTTCTACTCATATTATCTGTCAACAAAATATTTATAATTATTGACACCATGCACCCCAAGCTTTTTTTTATAATTAAATATATTTTTTTCTTATTTGCACTATTCTTAATTTAAATTTATTAAAATTTATTTTTGACCGACTTCCAAAAGGAGAAGGTTATCAATTCGTGTGTTTGTATTTTTTTTCTATTTTTTAGTTGGATTTTCTATAAATCGTGTTTTTTAGTTTTTATAAACAATTATTTATTTTTTTAGTTCTGTTCTACTATTGTCCAACAGATGTCACTAAAAATAAACGAAAGCGTAATCTTGTGACAAGTAGCATTTTTATACACATAAGAGTAGCCAGTTTAGTTATAATTCTACTATGGTCCAACAGATGTCATTTTTTGGTTGGATTTTCTATAAAAGCGTGTTTTTAGTTTTTCAAATATTGAATTGTCATCGGTCCTTGATAAGTATGCCAAATTTCGATTTAATCCGACATTTTGAAGGGGGTCAAAATCATATACAAAGTTTCCGTTACATACATACATACATACATATGAAGCTATTAAGAGCGTGTTAAAAAAAATAGGGCATAAACGTTTTCTTTCTCTTCTTCTCCGGTAAAACCGAAATAATCGTTCAACACGTAATCTGCAATTTATGTAACTAACTGGGCAACTTAGACAGCTCGTACTATAACTACATTCGATACATTGGATTTCCTGACCAATGTTCATTTGAAGCTGTAAGTATGTTGAGACTCTCTAGGAACATATTTTTTTTATTTTGTGATAAGTATAGATTTCTACAGAAATTTTAAATAGTCAGCAAAGACTGATTAAGAATAAGTTATCTACTTCAAAAAATCTATAAAACAAAATGGGAAATCGAACGAAGATGACCACGTTCTATGATTGATAGTTTATAATAACTATTCTGAAAAAAATATCTAGAATCCTCTCAAGAGAATTTTTATATAATGTTATTGGTAGAATTATTATTGTTGGGCCATTTAATGCGCTTCTCATTATTGTCCATCAGTTTTCAGATGCACTTATCTTTTTGAACAGACAAATTTGTCGGTTTGCACCATACATTGTTATACTACGCTCTGTCTACGCATAAAAATTATCTGAAGACAATACAAGATTCGTTTGTATCTGCTGTGACTTTAATAGATAAACAATTCAGCAATCTGCGTTTCACGTAGTATTTCAACCTACCTGCAATTCTTATAATATCAACTTATATATTAATGATTATAATAATAAAATTATTATATTTTAGGGCGAGTACCCAATTTACAACTACATAGTGGATTCTGACGATTTTCCACTAAATAGCAACACTGCTGGACTTTATATGGCGACGATGAACATCTACAGTAATCCCAGCAATAGAAGAATATTTTTGGCTTCTATACAAATAGGGATAGATAGCATTAGAAATGGTGTAGACTTCAGACAACTAAGTACGGAACTGCGGACAACTGAGAGTCATCAGGAATAATTTTAAAGCATTTTAATGCTCCGTAGTAAATTACTTGCCCCTAAACGCAGTTCGCCGAATGTCTCGATGACTTATTAATCTACCCTAACATAACTGAAACTAAGTCATTTGAAATTTCTTGACGCGACTAATTAATTACTTACTCACGGACTTATTAAAGTACTATTACTGTAAAGTATTAATAAAAATCGTTTGAACATCAATTTCGCTTTATTAGAACCTATTCGTCGTCTGGTTCATTAACATTTTCATCTTTACTGGATTCGTAAAATACTTCTTTACTCTCCACTCTTGGGTTTGGAGAATCTTCCCCTTTGGATTTAGTTGTACCACTGTCCGCTGCTTCTTTTTTCGCCTTGTGCTTCTTGCTTGATTTGGATTTCTTCTTATGTTTTGGTTTCTCTTCGTTTTTCTTTTCTTCTTTCTTTTCTGGTTTTGTTTTTTCTTTCTTTTTCGGTTTAACCTCTTCGCTATCACTGGAGCTATCTGAATTGTCTTTGACTTCTTTCTTGGGCTCATCTTTTTCTTTCCTATAAAAATAAGTTTTTATACATACAGCTGAAGATTTAGAAAACGCAACATTTAAAAATATAATTGATAATAATTACTTCAGTTCCCTCAAGACACCTTTTTCGTCGCTAAAGAAGAAAAAATATTAATATTTTAGTTTACTCATATCACCCTCAATATAAAAATAAAATAGATTCATATTATTATACTTTTTAACTTTTTACTGGTAAGTACCTACCTATCATCAGAAGATTTATCCGCACTGCAACAAAGAAACAATATAGGTAGGTATAAATGTAATAATTATTATTTATATAAAAACTAAATACTAGTTTTAAACCAAAAGCCATAGTAGGCACTAACTTTAATTTGTGTAATAGCTATATTGAAAAAAAAAACAAATGCGTTTAAATAACAAAGCCAAATGCATAATCTTTTGTTTTTACCTGTTTGCTTTATCCCGTTCATTGCCATCCCTATTAAAAAAATAAGTTATTAATTTTATGAAATTAGGTGTCAGTATAACTAACTAAAAGTAATGAGCCCGGCAGAAGTTGGATTCCAATCACAGAATGTGTAAACAGCATTTCATATCATCTTTCATCTTTATAGATCTCGACGACAGCGCGGCATCACCTATAGGGTCAAAAACTATGCCATCTTTCAATCTTGCTCGGAAACCAAATAAACATCATATTCCAAATTTTCATTGAAATAGCCAAGGCAGTTTCAGAGATTAGCGAGTACAAACATAGTGACAGCTCGCCCGCGAGCTCCACTAAAAGTGTAAAGGCGTCTGGAAGTTCTTCCACAAATCGCAATATATTCCAGTGAAAACTTGCTAGTCTTAACACGGCTTTATAGAATGTTGATTTTGTCGATGTAGCTAAAGTCAGGCAGCGAAAGCGCGATATACATTACATCGATATCGTAATATCGACAAAATAACTGAAATAATGAAATCCAAGACTCACCGGGTTTTGGATTTCATTCCAAGACCAAAAACCAAAATTTTGTTTGAATTTTTATTTCGAAAGACTTCTAAGTTGCCTTGGTTTGGAATGTTTACCCGATATGACTAAAGACCTTACGTCTTGTCAAAAGACCGATATATTATATCTAAGCTTGCCGAAGTTTGGGTGTACCTATACACTAGTAGCCTCTCTACTTTGGTACTAATTAACCTTAAGTTTAAAGGTTTGAGATTACGTATCTTAAATGCAAACCATAATCAGCGCATTTACCTTTTTAGTTTTAGAAAGAGTAAGCTACTAGATAGCTACAAGTTTTACTATTATAGTATTTCGTATGCGAGAGGCCGTCTGGGTAGGTACCTACAACCGTAATATCTATTTCTACCGCCAAGCCGCAATATTCATGCACTATTGTTTTCCGGTTTCAAGGATATTGTAACGTAATTATTGGGCATTATTAGACTTAATATCTTATGTTTTAGGGTGCCAAGTGCGGTGGAGTACGCAGTACTTTGTTATTTAAAGTTCTGTATGGTGTTGCTACTGTTTATGGGCGGTCGTATCGCTTGCCTTAAGGAAGCAGCATGCACGTCTTGTCATTCTACTGCAAATAAAAACTATTTATTAGATGTTACCTGTCATCGCTGAAATATTTATAAGAAATATATAATAAAGTAATCAGGTGAATACAAATGAAAGTATACTGCATTAACAATAGTGATTACTTACTCTACATTATCCCAATTAACAGACCACTCTTCGTGCGTGATACCGGTACGGAATACTCTTCTGCAGTTTTCTCTACAAACATATTGAAAACATAAACATTGGATTATTTGGGAATATAAACAAGATTATGAAATTTACTAGACGTTCATGGCCGAATTGATGTATAATGGATTAAGCTCGTGGCTTCGCACGCGTGAAAGAGTTTTTCTGGAATAAAAGTCCCACTATATATTTTCCCGGGATAAAAAATGGCCTAAAACCTTCCCAAGGTCAAACTATCTCTATACGCAATCTCATCGAAATCGGTTCGGTAGTTTCGAGTTTATCGCGTACAGAGGCGGCGGGCGAGTTTATTTTATACTTACTACGCGACGTAAGAATAAGGATGAATACAATATTATTATCGTAGCTTTTAGCCTGTAGCGTCGCATTTATTTAGATAGTAGGTACTTTAATATTACATACCCCAATCGTGTAATATATTTGTCACCAATCACAATATGATTAATATAAATTGTATTAAGTGCTAAGTAAATATACGAAAACAATGTTAAAAATTATACACTCATAAATTAGTAACCCGTATCGATACAATATTGAAAATTATTTTGGTTTTTAAGCGGATGAATTATTTGTTAAAAAAGTTTTTAAACTAATATTAAATACTAGCATTGCGCGCGGCTCCGCCCGCGTGGAAAAGTTTTTCCGGGATAAAAAGTATAAAAAAGATAAAAAAGCCTATAGCACTCAGGAGTAATGTAGCTTCCTATTAGTGAAAGAATTTTCAAAATCGGTCCAGTAGTTCCTGAGATTAGCGCGTTCAAACAAACAAACTCTTCAGCTTTATAGTATAGATTAGACTTACTCCACATCCTTATGAATTGCACACGATATGAACTGCCTGTTTCTGAACACAGACGTGTAGAGGAAGGGTCCGTGACAGCTGTGGGATTTAGGATCGATCTTGCAAGCCGATATCACGCCGATCACTCGCTCTTTGCCTTGGTACTTCACTATTAGTGGGCCACCGTGATCATTCTACGAAGGGAAAAATTACATCATCATCATCATCAGCCACATGACGTCCACTGCTGAACATAGGCCTCCCCAAATGATTTCCACACGGACCAGTCAAAAGCGGCCAGCATCCAGCGTGTTCCTGCGACCTTTATCTTTATTTATCTTTAATTACATCACTTGATACTAATTTTCGTAAACGTCAGCTATTATAGAATATTATAGAAAACCCTAAGCAGATGCCTTGCATCAATAATCATCATCATCATCGGCCATATGCTGTGCACTGCAAAACATAGGCCTCCCCTAAAGAATTTCAGACGGACTTGTCAAAAGCGGCCAATAATACTGTATCCAATGATATTTTAATAAAAATGTGTAGATACGGCACCTATAATGTACTCGGCTCTCAAAAACGGCACATTATCCCACACATAGTTAATTTAATATTACAATAATAAACTATAATATGACACGTGAAAGTATTATGGCATATCATAATTCTCATTATTATCATATAGAAAATATTATCAAAGATTCTTTAGACGTCTAACTTCAACAGATTCTGTCACGATACTTGGGCCGTTTGTGCTAATTAGCTCAATTTTCGTGTGCCATTTGGAGACTGTTTATAACGCATCTACACCTTTTTCTTTAAACATCATTGACTATATCAATAATATGGATAGTCATCTTCATGTTAGTTTCATTCCTTTCAAGGATCGTTATTTCACTTTACCAATTCGGTCTTCTGAATATCAAGTGGTAGATATATATATACCCACCTCACAAAATCCTCCCTGCGTGGAAGATCTTCTTGCTGTATAATCGTCTGGATCTTTTAGATGTCTGCCTAAGTCCACGTTAAATATTTTCGAAGACTCTGAGGCATCGGGTAGCTGTCGTCTACTTTCCACGTCTGTGCAGTTTGCGTATCTTTTCTAGGGATTGAAAAGTTTGAGTTATTTAAAAAAAGAAGGCGAATAAGGTCACATTTAGCTTTCAAAATATATTATATTTAATTATACAAAATGTAGATATTTAAAAACCCTGATTGGTAACTTCTAGAGACACTTACATCACAAATTTCACTGAGTCTCTTCATCACATCTTTGGTGCAGATCATATACTGCGTGATAATATTCCTGAACCGTTGAGCCCATTTCTTAGCACATTGTTCATTGTCCATAACGCATACTTTGGCTTCTTGCAGACATTTTGCATTTTGTGGTATGTGCGGCTCTTCTTGGCGACGATATACTCCCTGCAATAGCAAATAGAAATCTTTATGGCGTATAAATTAATATTTTAATGTATAATTCTCCCGAACCTAAGACATTAACATAACATGGAAACAATTTTCTAGGATTCATTTATAAACGTACTATTACCGATAAGAAAACGCTTATATGAATATATTTTTTGACGTGTGGTTTGACAAAGTCTCACCTCTCTAAACGTGTTACCGCTTCCCCATCCAGCAATCCATCCTTTGGTTCCAGGTTTTTCCAACTCTCGACTGACGTTGTTGTAGCAGACTAGGTCAGCAGCAAACTGGCATCCTTTCTCTTGCACTCCAAGCTTGAACGCTTTGTCTACTTTGACGATGGCTATGTCGTTAGATGACCATTTGATACTGTCTTGGAAGTCGAATTTGTAGTCTGTCGAAAATGTCAACATATTGTATTTTATGTTTGTAGCGTTTACATAAAACCTATATATTTTATATAGCTATTTTTATATAATTACGAGCTTTTGCCCGCGGCTCCGCCCGCCCGATTGAGTTTTCCCGGGATAAAAGTCCCGCTTTATATTTTCCCGGGATAAAAAGTAGCCTATGTGTTAATCCAGGACATACTCTACCCGTGTGCCAAATTTCATCGAAATCCGTTCAGTAGTTTTTGCGCGAAAGAGTAACAAACATCCATACATCCAGACATCCATACATCCATACATCCATACTTACAAACTTTCGCGTTTATAATATTATTAGTAGGATGGTTATGATATTATGTAGATCTTAGGATCATGTGACTGTAATTAGTTTTGACTTCGATGATAATCATTTATGCATTATCTCAATCTATACTAATATTATAAAGAGGAAAGATTTGTATGTAATTATGTTTGTAACGAATAAACTCAAAAACTACTGAACGGATTTCGATAAATTTGGCACACGGGCAGATAATGTCTTGGATTAACACATAGGCAACTTTTTATCCCGGGAAAATATTTTTATCCCGGAAAAACTTTTACACGCGGGCGAAGCCGCGAGCAGAAGTCTATTAATTATAGATAAGGTGCCTACTTTCCCATATATAAACCCGAATCCTTGCCTCAATTAATTATAACTTTTAATTAGGATATAAGTCTGAGGTGATAAGTATCAGAAATTAAAAGAGTAATTTGGAGGACGGAAACCTCCTGAAAGTTATAACTTTGGACCGATTGTCGCTAAGTCACGAAAGCTGTTTTAATTAGCCCAATTACCAAACCCCAATCTAGTGGGTTTATATTATGAATGCATCATGCTTACTCTTAGGAATACACTTCCAAACAACTCGACGGCGGTGCTTGCAAACGCATTCATCGTCTTTATAATCAAAGCTGTCAACAAATTTAGTGGTTCCAGAAACGATGTAGAATTTGTCGGCATCTTCGACGCACGCTGCTGATGTGAGGACGTAGTAGGGGTCAACGATCACGCCTCCGCACAGCCAGCCACGGTACTTGTGGGCTTTAGCTGATTCTTTTGTCAGTTGCAGGTATACCTGCAGAAGTGAAATTATATTAAGCCCTTACATTTTATAAAACAAAGTCCCCCGCCGCATCTGTCTGTCTGAATGCGATAAACCCAAAACCTACTGAAAGGATTTCGATGTACAGAGGTAGTTTGTGACCCTTCGAAGGACATAGGCCATTTTTTATTCAGGGAAATACATAGCGGGACCCTCATCCCAGTAAAACTCTTCAAAAGCAAGTAGTTATTTAAAAAGAGAAGAATCTTAAACGTTTATTCCTGAAATACAACTTGAAAAAGTTTGCATTTTTTAAATTATTTTCTAAAAATTCTGAGAGCTAACTGTTTTTAGTTTATTTATAACTCAAAACTTACCATCCTTTAGTCGGAATGAAATAGAACAAGCTATGCAATTGGGCTCGTTATTAAATTTTACCTAATATCCCAGATTCTTTTTTGAGTTCGATTGTATTGTTATTGTTCTGATTTCAACCTCGATTCAGTTTTAATTTTTACTTACAAGACACGTAGGTATTATGAGAAAGTAAGATAATGTATAAAATCTTTAATGTTCTCTTACCATGTAAGGTCGTTTTCCTATACCAACACGTTTGCTGTATAAAATTCTTCTAGTATCCACTATGCTTGTGTTTTCAAATTCCCAACCTTCGTCTTCTATTTCGTCGAATTCGTGAGTTGTGTTGTGTTCGTGTGGGTCAGTATGATTGGGGTGAGAGTGTTTATGTTCCTTCGGTGTTTTGATTTTTGATGGAATTGATGTTGCTGTACCTGTATTTATAAAAGTAGTTTGTGAAAGAAAATGTTTTAATACATTTTGAGTTTTAAAAAATCTGATCAATCTTTTTTTGGTTACCAAATATTAGTAAGATAGATTCTCAATTATTCTTACCTAAAGTCAGGATAATGGCGAATAAAAAATGTCTGAATTTCGCCATTTTGGTTCGAGAGGAGATCCTAGAAGGATCCCAGAAATCTCGTTACGATATATTCAAAATAAATTATTGCTTTGACTTAATTTTACACTCAATTTATATTTTCACGCTTCAATGAATCTAATTATATCGATAAAAAACAGTAATTACTTTTTTATAAATAATTAATTTTAGAAATGTTATTTTTTGATTATTTTGTATTATTTTTAGACTGAACTATACTGAAGTTAATATATATCGGTCCCTGTCTTTAACAAAAAATATTTAAATTACTATACGTTACGTTAATTTACACTATTTCTACTGAAGTACTAACTTATTATTCTTGAAGAAAATATTATGTCCTCGGTGATAACTGAAAGAGTTCCAAGGGATTAAAATATTTCTTAAAGCCTAAATTGTTATACTTATTTATTAAATTTCAATTTTCCGCCAGGTTTTTGGATCGCTAAATTTCTTCAATTTAAATAGCTCATAGTCATTTGCACCTACTGCAATAGTTTGTAAAAACGGTTCGTACATGAGTGGCTATAAAAATGCTATAGCCTAGATACTTAGCGACTACGAAACCATCATTTATATCATATTCTTCTTACAAATTTGAAAAAAAAAATACACAATATGTACCATGAACCAGAGTATAAATCATAAATGAAACCAGCTCTATATTATATACTGCGCACTGCTGAGCACGGAGCTCTAACGGGCGAGTCAATAGCTTACTAACAGATACCAATCAGTTAAAATGCTTACTGTTGGCGATTATATTTGTTTCTAAAAACTAAGATAGATACGAATTAATATTGAAACAATAGTAACTTAGCGTAACTTTTACTGTCGAGTTAGATATCAAACTCCAGTATTAAGACCGGCCGTAAGACGCTTTCGGCCTTAGTCCACCATCCGACCCAATCCGGATAAAATAGTAATAGGTAATAATATTATAGAGTCTGTAAAGCTACTAAAGTTAGAACTGATTTTCAACATAGCAACACTATTTTCATGCCAGTTCTTCTCTGGTGAAAACTGCTTTCCGAAGTGGTGGTAGAGTTAATATTGACGGAATCAAAATAATGTATAACATTTTATGGATCCGAATATTTCATTTCATAACTTTCAATGTAATCAGACTTGGTAGGTCTACACAAAAAATAAAAACTAATTTAAGTTAAATAAAATTTATTTCCAGTTTAATCAATTCGTCTTATTTTGCTTGGCGGCTCTCAATATGAATCCACTTTCCGAAAACACTTTGTCTCCGGACACATCCACTGGGCTATCGTGGGCGCGTTGAACAATTTCTGGAGCAGCTTCTTCCTTCTTCTGAGGAGTGAGCTCATTTTTCGCTGGTCTGTCAGATTAAAAAAATAATTAATTAATCTCGACTTCCAAGCTTATATTAAACGTACAAAATCAAATCAGAAACCGACATTTTTTTAACGGTCCGACCTAGGGAACGAATCTACAAACTTCTGAGTGATACAATTAATTTAGAATATTTGTACTAAATTGGAACATAACATAAAGAATTAAAAACAATTATGATTATCTTTGCAGGTAAATTAGTAACAATATCTAGAAAACATCAACTGTGAGGCAATAAACTTAATAAATACATGATTACCCATCTGGATGGCTCTTCCAGGAAAGTACTTTTTCTACATGAGTTACGCCAGATCTGAATTGGCGTCTACATTTCGGTCTGCAAAAAAATTTGAACGATTAATTAGTCAAATACGTCAGAAGTATAATATTAAATAGGTGGTTCTTAAATAATATAAAAATAACACTAAAAATATATTGTCTATACCTATATTAAAACATGAAAAAAATAATAATATGTGTTACATGTACATATATCAAATTCAACAGTCGAATTTTGATCATTGGAAGACCATTAGTCATAATACAATCGCTAATAGAGAAAGTTTGAATTCCCTTATTAGAAGTATATTCAACTTACTCAACGTCTTTATAAATTGCACAAGATATGAACTGTCTATTCTTATACACGCTAGTGTAGAGGAACGGTCCGTAGCATTTGTTGGTCCTCTCTTTAACGAGACATGCTGAAATCACTCCGATGACGATTGAGTTTACTCCTGTCCCGTATACCAGCGGCCCTCCGTGGTCATTCTGAAATAAAATAAATTTTTCATAAGCAGTACTAATTAGAAGACAACAAATACTAACACCCGTATTCACAAACAATACTTAGAGGACGCATAGTGCTCCCGAACGCATAGTGTCGGTTGTTTTATCGTTTTCTTTGGCCTTGTTCAGCTTTGTTTATCTGACAGCCAACTGATGTAAAGTTGTATCTCAATATTAGCCAATCACAGCGCCCCTTGGCCTACGCAGTGCGTAGGCTGTCATGCCCAAACACTCAACCCGAGGACGCATAGTATTCTCGAACGCACAGGGTCCGTCAAACTTATTCTTAAACAATACTTAAGGGAAGAATGACAGTATGCATTTAGGAAAATGAACGCACAGCAAAAGGAGCTCGCGAGCTATTTTACGCAACGCATAGTGTTACATATCAACACAAACGTCAATCTAGCACCGGGTTTTACAGACGACGTAAGTTAGGTTTGTAAATTCGTGTGATTTTCTTGATTTGATCCGTTAACTTGCGATGGACTGCAGTAGCGAAAAATAATTTGATGATTATATCCTTGAAATAGACCTACAGAGAACGAATAACACTAGAAAAGTGATCGAGATTTTCAAATCTCACAGTATCACAACCAGGCAATATTTCCAAAGAAAATTACAATAAATCTAACATAAAAACTAGAAACACAGTAGAACGTACAATAGGTACGTACAAAGTCGAAGAGGATTTGATCCTTGTTTGACCAAAAAGTTGGCTACGAGTCTCATAACAACGTGCCATGTGATTGTAGCAACTTCGATTTTATACAATACTAGTATTGCTCGAGGCTTCACCCGCATGAATAAGTTGTTCCGGGATAAAAATATTTTCCCGGGATAAAAAATAGCCTATAGCACTCAGGAGTGATGTAGCTTCCTATTAGTGAAAGATAGTTTAGATTAGTACATCCAATGGCATCATTATCGAAGATATAAATGATAATAATATAAATTATTATATGACTGCCTCGGTGGCGTAGTTGTATTACGGTACGACTGCAAGGCTGAGGTCTCGGGTTCGATCCCCGGGTCGGGCAAAGTGATATTGGATTTTTCTATTTAGTATCAGCCCGGAGTCTGGAATTTGTGCCCGGTATGGCGATAAGCTCGCCCCCTATCACATCATGGGACGAAATACGCTTGGCGAAAAGTGGGTGCACTAGTTGCGCCTCTGCCTACCCCTTCGGGGATAAAAGGCGTGAGCATGCGTAATATAAATTATATAATACCTACATACCGAGGCGCTCCGATACAGGAGATTATTTATAACACAGCATTTTTAGTTAATTTGGTCGGATAAAATAAAACAAATATATTTAAATTTTCAAGATGTATTTTTTATCGTTCTATTCCCAATTTTTTTTAATTGTAAAGCATGGATCTGTTTTTATAATCTAATATTTTTTCCATACGCATCATACTCATTGACTCTTGAGAGAGGTCCTTATTTCTATAAGTTTTATATTTTCCCAACATCTTTTCAACTGTACATTGTCCCTGGGTGTAACATACGACTGTGCATTATAAGCTATTGTCAGTTTATCCCAAGCCTTCTTCTTTGGCTCTATATTTTGAGCATGCGTACGGTATCTTCAATAATAGGCCGTTCCCGCATCAAAGCCACGATTAATTCCCTCTCTGAAGAAGTAAAATATGGTAACTTCTTTGAACTAAAAGAAATCAACTTCTGTTATTCATCTTATCATTTTATATTATTGTAATATATATAACCAGGAAACAAACTGGAAAACATCATACTTACCACATTTTAGGAGATTTTTACTCAATAAAGGCGCGAAACTTGTGTCCATAATGCAAATGCGAACATAATATTATTTTAACTAAAATTTTTACAAGTTGTCTCCTTCTTTCGGTTTGTGGCTTCTACCAAGAATTTATCGATGATTTCGCATGTATGTAATGTATTTTTACTATTTGAAATCCGTGTCATTTTTAATACCTATTGATAATTTACGATAATTTCCATCAAAATTGAAATTTCAAAATCAATGTTTGATGTTTTCTGTCAATCTACTCGAGGAAGTTTCATTACAATATAAACCAATCACAATGCTATGGGAACGCACAGCAAAGAGTCCCTTGAGTATCGTTTATGAAATGAATGGCTTGCCAGTGTTACTTTTATACTTATGCAAGTAATGTTAACGAAAACAGACTTATTATCATAGCATTGAGCTGTCCTTAGCTAAGTATCGTTTGTGAATACGGGCCTTATACCCGTATTCAAAAACAATACTATGAGAACTCAAAATGCGACAGAACGCGTAGAGTCTGCAATTTCATAGTTTTCTTTGCCTTTGTTCAGCTATGTTTATTGACAGCCAACTGAAGTAAAATTGTATCTTAATATTAACCAATCACAGCGCTCCTAGGCCTGCGTACTGCGAAGGCTGTCATACCGTACGCAGTGAGAAACAGACTTATTATCATAGTATTGGTAAGTATCGTTTGTGAATACGGACCTAAGTGTTTTTTGTAACTTATATCACCTAGATTCTAGATATAATTAAATAAGTCTTTATTTTTTTTTAGTAATAAGTTAAATTATCTTGGTTACTTACGTTATTTTAAAGGAAATTACGGAACCCTAACAGTAGTAGAGGAGGCCCGTGCTCAGCAGTGGGCAGTATATAATACAGGGCTGATTGCATTGAATTGCATTACGGAAACATGCGGTTTGCTCTTATCATAAGCTCATTTGCAACAAATAAAATAATTACCTCACAGAATCCACCGTCAGTTTGCGACACATAGCGCCGAAACGCTTCTCGAATAGTGCTGTTGCCACCAGTCTCGTTGTGGTAGGCGGAATGCATCACCAGATTTGTGGGGATCTTCTCTGACCGCCTCATGTCTTCTTCGTCAGAATAGTTTATATCTTGGCAGTCTACATATTTTTCCTGAGCAAAAATAAACAAAATCAGTTGACCATCTTTGCTATATCTCTTGTTTGAATTGAATAAAGTTTAATCAACTCTGTGATGTTTTGTCTTGTGAGTCTAATGTTAGAAATGACATGTAAGAGTTTTTTTATAAGGATGGTCTGAAAACTTACCAGACGTAAAGACAACGGTCTAGTCACCATGTTTCTGACAGAAAATTATATTTACTAGTAAACAACTAAAAATGCATGGATGCAGGCCGCTTCTGACAGGTTGGTCTGGAAATCTTTGAGGGTGGACTATGTTCAGTAGTGGACTTCTAAAGGCTGAAGAAGAAGAAGAACTAAAAAGATACAAATTATTTCATACATTACAGATTTCCGACATAGTTTGTCCAATGTCCTTGGTGCAGATCATGTAGTTGTCAATGATGTTGTGGTACCGAGATCCCCAGCGCCGTTTGCATCGAGTCTTTGATATAATTTCTACTGACGCTTCTAGAAGATTCTGTTGATTCTCTTTCCTTCTATTTACCCACTGAAATTTTCAAACTTTTTTGTTACCATGTAAATATGTTAATACTTAGTTATACATAGCTGATTATTGTAATAGATTTTAAGTGGTAAGGTTACATCTCTCCGGGCGGCTCAACGCCGGGTCGTAAGGCACGGAGAACCCAACATAACCGCTCAGTCGCCCCCCTTGAAGGCTGGGCGGTAGTAATAAGTCACTTTCTCCGCAAAAAAAAAAGGTGGTTCAATGTTATGATATTCCATAATTAATTGTTCGTATTCTTACCTCATTATACCTTGAAGTACTTCCCCAACCAGCAATATTGCCGACTGTGCCAGGATTCTCCAGGGTTTGGCTTTGATTGTTGTAGCAAATAGGCTTTGGTATAAAGTCGCAACCTCTGATCCTTCTAGTGAAATCGAATCCTTCTTCGACCTTCACGACAGCTATGTCGTTGTTCATCCATCTGATGTTATCGTTTTCATGACCGTCGAACACGTAGTCTTAAATGTTGTAGAAATATGAGTTATTATATTGAAGTTTTTATATTTAACGGGGCTTAATATATTTGAATAGAAAAATCCAATATCACTTTGCCCGACCCGGGGATCGAACCCGAGACCTCAGCCTTGCAGTCGTACCGTAATACAACTACGCCACCGAGGCAGTCCGGTATCAGCCCGGAGTCTGGAATTTGTGCCCGATATGGCGATAGGCTCGCCCCCTATCACATCATGGGACGGAATACGCTTGGCGAAAAGTGGGTGCACTAGTTGCGCCTCTGCCTACCTCTTCGGGGATAAAAGGCGTGAAAATGCGTTAATATATTTAATGTTTAGGCCTTAGTCCACCACGCAAGCCTAGTACGTGTGAGCAAACTTCACATACTTTCAAAATTCTTATAGAGAACGCCTCAGGTATGCAGGTCTCCTCACGATGTTTTCACCGTTAAAGCAAGCTATAATTCACAAACACAATAAGCCTAAACCCTCTCAGTAGTAGAGGAGCCCGTGCCCAGCAGTGGGACAGTATATAATACATGACTTACATTATTATATTATATATATTTAACGTTTATGAAAAGTAAAGAATAGAGGATGTAATCTGTAATATGTACAGGCTGGGAACAAATAAATACCTTTGTAAGAAACATGCTTTACTGTAACGAAACTTTTGGAAATTATCTTTCAGCTAAAATATGTTGTACTGTAAAGATAGTAATAGTTGACTGTTGAAAAGCACGTAAAGCCGTTGGTCCTGCGCCTGATCTCTCTCCGGTCATGTCGGATTGCCGTCTCACCGGACTATGAGAGTGAAGGAATAGCGAGTGCACCTGTGTATTGCGCACACACTTGTGCACTATAATATCTCTTGCGTACCTGGCTGATCTCCGTTGAGATTGGCCGCCGTGGCCGAAACTGGCTTGGAGGATTACGTAATAGTTGACAAAGCTTAGAGTTCCTGTTATCTCTTTTGCAATATATAGTACTCACTTTTAGGCACGCATTTCCAAATAGCTTTCTTCGCACCATTTTTTATACAAGGATTGTTATACCTGTCGTCGTCATCAGCATATCTACAAAAATCATTACTTATTTGAAATATACCTTCAAAATAAGAATCATTCATAAGCAGAGATGTGATTTATCTAGATACAAGTATCTGAAATACAGATACAAGATACAAAATACGTATTTAGTATCTTGTATCTAAGATACTTTTTCAATTTTTATTTTGTATCTTGTATTTAGATACAATTTTTTAGTATCTTAGTATTTTATAAATACTTAATTTGCTAAGATACTTTTACTAATTATCTATGCATTTTTTACATTAACGGCTCATTTAAGGCCCATATACACGTTGCAAGTTTCTTGCCTGTTGCATACAATTAAATTGAAGCAATATATGACTTGCATGGTTTAAATAATCAACACGTAACATTCTTGATTTGTTTGTGTAAAAAGCACATGCTATAATTGGTTAACCAAACATTGTATTCAACTGGTTTCTGTCTTCTTTTGAAAACATGAGGGCATTGAGTCTTAAGCGGGGTTTACATTAGCAAGAAAACTTGCAGAAGCTATTTTTACCGTGTAAACAGTCACGGCAAGCTGACTTCTGCAACATTTTGAAGCTTGCAGGACTTCTGGCAAGTCGCATGTGTAAACACCATTCGTGCAACTTGCACGAGAACTTGCAGTTTATTCTGCGTGCAGATAAAAGTTTCAACTTGCTGAGCTAGTAGCTAACGTTTTTTTATATTTGTTCCATTCTGAAGCAGCTAAGGTCTCAAAGACTATACTGCCAAGTTATAAGTTTGTAGTTTGACCGATATGTCTATTTTTGCGGCCCAGTAGTAGTATACATGCACTATTGTCTTCCTGCTTGAAGTACATTGTAGCCAACGTAATTACTGGGCATCATAAGACTTAACATCTTATGCCTCAGGATGATAAGCACAGTGGAATGCCACGCAGTGCTTTATAATTCATAATTCTGTTTCATGTTGGTACTTTTAAGACGATTATTTTATTTACAATCATCATCCAACCAACATTATATTAGATTCATAAAATTTAGGCGAAAGGATTGCGTGCGTTGTCATTCAATTTTATGAAAAAAAAAACATGGCAAGCAATAAATATTCCTCGAGTAATGTAAACAGTTTTGCAAGAAGTTGCGCAAGTTAACTTGGTGGACCACTTGCAAAAGCGTGTTGCTAAAGAAATATTGCCGCTAGTGTAAACACATCTGAAAGTTATTGCGCAACATATTGCTGAGAGAACTTGCTAGTCTAAACTCAGCATTATAATTTTGATTTTCAGTGTGACTCCTGATTCCGATAAATCTCAATGAACTTTATTAAATCAGCAGAACCTAATTTTAATACTTTTTACTGATATTTTAAACACGGAGCTTCTAAAATCTAAAACGTTCAACATTTGAATTTTTTTATGGCATTGTATGACGGACCACCCAGACGGACTCTTACATATGAGAGACCACCACCGCAATGTCTATTTCTACCGCCAAGCAGCAGTTTGCATGCACTGTTGTGTTTGGGTTTGAAGGACATTGTAGCCAGTGTAACTACTGGACATAATGAGACTTAACATCTTATGTCTCAGGATGACGAGCGCAGTGGAATGCCACACAGTACTTTGTAACTCAAGGTGCTGGATGTTTTTGCTACTGTTTATGGGTGGTCGTATCGCTTACCATCAGGCGGACGGCACGCTCGTCTCGTCATTCAAGGCTATAAATAAATAATTTCAAAAGGTATCTTATTTGAAAAAAGTATTTAGAAGATACGTATTTTGTATCTAGTATTTAGATACCATTTTCAAAAGTATCTTGTATCTGGTATCTCAAATCCTTTATTTACAAGTATCTTGTAACTTGTATTTCAGATACTTTTATGAAGTATCTTGAACATCTCTGTTCATAAGGCATGACTTTTATGAGAAATTTGTACTCGATGCATGCATCAATGGATGCCGAGAAAGACTTATGAAATTAACTATTGCTTCAACAACTGTCAGATTCATTTTAGTGCATTGTTTCGACAACAAGTTGTGAAGAATAGTATCTCTATGTCGCCTTAATGCTACTAATTAAAATACATTTTATAGATAATAGGAAAGTGTTATGAAATGTTGGTAAGCAGTATAATGTACTTATAAGTTCCAGAAACGATGTAGAAATGTTCAGCGTCTTCAATACAAGCAGCTGACGTCAAGATGTACTCTTCGTGGATGATCACACCGCCACACAGCCACGTGCGGTAGTTCGGTTGTTTTTTGTTACTACGTGGCAATTTTAGATACACCTGAAACCAGAGCACACCTAGACTTAAATACTCTCATGAGGAATTTAGAATTAAAATCTAAGGATAAGTGATACACACACACTCACACACTCAAGCCTTTTATCCCCGAAGGGGTAGGCAGAGGCGCAACTAGTGCACTCACTTTTCGCCGTGCGTATTACGTCCCATGATGTGATAGGGGGTGAGCCTATCGCCATATTGGGCACAAATTCCAGACTCCAGGCTGATACTGATTAGGCCCAATATTACTACCCAACATTATTACCCAATATCATTTTAGCCGACCCGGGGGTCGAACCCGAGACCTCAGCATTGCAGTCGTACCGTAATACAACTATGCCACCGAGGCACATAATTGATATCAATATAATAAAATCATAACAATACAACAACGTGTGCAATGCAAGGTTTTTTTACTGGATCGGTAAGCGACCCCACCGCACCTGATAGTAAGCGGAGAGACGTCGAGATAGAGTGTCAATTGACGAGCGATGATTTATCACTCGTCAGTCGACACAATTATGGTGGCCTGTTTGAACCGAATGAAATCCTCCTAGCCAATTTCGGCCACGGCGGCCAATTTCAACGGAGATCAGCCAGGTACGCAGGAGATATTATAGTGCACAAGTGTGTGCGCAATACACAGGTGCACTCGTTATTCCTTCACTCTCATAGTCCGGTGAGACGACCGGAGAGAGGTCAGGCGCAGGCCCAACGGCTTTACGTGCTTTCCGAGGCACGGGGGTATCAAACTGCCAACTTCCTGACTCCGAGCTGCGACTGAGTAATTTTTGAACCGATTATACAAAGGCTGATCCCGGACCGCGGCACTATGTACAGTGGTCGCTATCCGGGCCGGCAAAATAATATAAAAATATCAAGTACTTACTTCAATCAATTAGCGTTAAACCATGTTTAGCTATTTGACTGTAATAAAATTGTACCTACCATGTAAGGCCTGCCATCAGTAACTTCATCACCATTTATGATTCTTCGGGTATTGTTAAGAATTTTTACAACTTCGGGTGGCATTTGAGTCGCCACCTCTATGGCTTTTACATCTGTAAGCAGAGTATTATTACTTAATCAGTCCTCCAATTCATTTATTAAAATTATAAAAGACTAATTCATACCATATAATGAAAAGATGAAAACAAAAATACAAAAACTAAACATCATTTTGAAAACTCAAATGCAAAGAAATCTTTTAATTTAAAAAAGGCCTTCAACATTAAATTAAATCAAATCTTTGTGCAATTTCACGCGTCAGTGAATATATTAATTTCACAATTTTATTTCATATCCGCTGTTAAATGAAAATTACATTATGACGACTTCATCCAAATATGAATTTATTGCTAGAAGAACAAAAAAATTAAAGCTAAACCAAATTTCGTTAATAATAGTTATGCAAGGTTATGCATGAATAACCTCTGTCTATATGGCGAATTTATTAGTTTTAAACAAAAATAATAAATTACAAACTTTCTTACATTTTATACCTACTTATATTATAGGTGGAACATTTATTTTCTCTAGGCCAGCGTGGTGGACTAAGGCCTAAACCCTCTCAGTAGTAGAGGAGGCCCGTGCTCAGCAGTGGGCAGTACATGATACAGGGCTGATTACATTGCATTGCATTTATTTTTTAAATATATAGCCACAGTGCATGTACTGTTGTGTTCCTGTTTGAAGGGCATTGTCACAGAATAGATACGTTATGGCGGCCATCGTAATTACTGGGCATTATGAGACATAACATCTTCTCTCTTCATCTGAGGGTTACGAGCGCAGTGGAGTACCACGCAGTTCTTTGTAATTCAATGTTATGTACGGCGTTGCCTCTGTGTATGCACTATGGGCGGTCGTATCGTTTACCATCAGGTGTACGGCATGCTCACTTCGTCATTTGCATAAATGCAATAAAATAAAAAAGAGATAGGCAAAGCAGATGCTTTTTATTATAAAATCGTAAATATTAGATAGATTAACCCTCTTAGTTGTAGAGGAGGCCCGTGCTCAGCAGTGGGCAGTATACAGGGCTGGTATGGCATAGATTTCATTGTTTGTTTATCATAAAGTTTGAGCTCTACGCAGCGAAGTCAGTAAAATAATTATTTTGGAAAAGCATCTTACTGCATCTTAATACTCAAATAAATTCTCTAAATTTCCTATTTTGTATATTTTTCCGTGGGTACCTAACATACGGAAAAAAATACACAAAATAGTAAGTAAAAGATGTTTAAAATGAAATAAAACTTAATGATTCTTTCAAATCGTTTATTTTTAATTAAGTCCCGTCGTAGATTTAATATCTTTTACTTTCGATGCTTTTGTTACATTAAATGCCCTGACAATTACTCCGCCGTGCTGTTCTGCTTTATCTTGAGCTAAAGTTGATTCCGTACTAGGGTTAGCATCAATGTGAGTTTTATTCAAAACTGCAGCTTCTTGGTTCCTCCTCATTACTTTTATTTCGTTTTTGGCAGGTCTGAAAATCATAAAAAATCATTGGAATTTATTGTATTATAATGAAATCTCCTTCTTTGCTTGTGTGATAAGAAATAATAACAATGATTGTCTATTTTTTCATTAAACTATTTACCCATCAGGGTGATCACTCCAGCTCATCACAGTTTCTGTGTGCGTCTCACTGGCACGGAATAATTTGTCGCATCCCGTCCTGGAAATGAAAAATAACTTTATTATTACATACATAAATATTATTATTGTAGCTACATCTATCTACATGGCAGATTCATATTATATTGACATTACATCAAATTATTATTGAATGTTAGTCATTGATGTATTAAAAAACCCTAATACATCAATGATGTTAGTGCATAAAATTCACTTATGGTGTGAAGCCATTTCTTTTTCTTTTTCATCCTTCGGAAGTCCACTGCTGAACATAGGCCTTCCCTAAAGATTTTCTAACCTGTGAAGTCATTTATTATTATAAAAAAAATAGTAGCTTGACTTACGCAGCGTCTTTATAAATGGCGCAACTAATTAGGACTCTATTTCTATACACACTGGTGTACAAAAATGGTCCATAGCATTTGTTAGTTCTCTCCTTAACAAGACAGGCTGAGATGACGCCGATGACGATGGAGTTCACGCCAGTACCGTAGACTAGAGGACCGCCGTGATCATTCTGTAAATATAAAATATTGTCATGTGTGATATAAATTGGAATGGAAAATTTATTTAGAATACGTAGATAAAAGACAAAGACAAAGACATTGTAATAGGTAAGGCAAAGCGAAGAAAATTAAATATAACGTTATTGGTTGTAGCTAAGAAAACACCTAGTGTTATCATAGGTAGGCTACCTCACAAAACCCTCCACTACCTAGACCAGCTTGTCTTCTTCCTGACTCGTTGTGATAGGCCGAATGAAGAATCAATCCGTCAGGGCTAAGCGCTCTTCTTCCGTCTTCCTCTGACTCTCCTGAATACATTATATCTGTGCAATCTACGTATTTTTCCTGAAAAATTAACATTTACTTCACATAGTTGTATAGGTACTTTTCTTTACATCTGGGATCGAAACTTGCTTTACGTACATAGTATATAATATGCATTATATTATGTACGAAAATTAAGTTCCGCAGATCTCTGGAGATAAAGCGTAGATAGAGGAACAAAAAATACTGCATTTATAATTACACTAATATTTACCTGACAAATCTCGCTAAGGTCTGGTACGACATCTTTAGAACAGATCATGTAGTTATCGATGATATTGTGGTATCGTTTGCCCCATCGCTTCTTGCATCGGTTCTTAGAAATTATTCGTACTTCAGTCTCCAATAGATCTTGGGTTACTGTGTCTTTCGTCAAATGCTGTAATTTGAGATAATCAACGATTTAATAATTAAATATTTAAAACATCAAGGTTTCATCAAACTACTTTCATGGGAGTAACGTTCGTAAATTAGTCCCAGAACATTTCTTCTTCTTCTTCTTCTTCAGCCTTTAGAAGTCCACTGCTGAACATAGGCCTCCCCCAAAGATTTCCAGACCAACCTGTCAGAAGCGACCTGCATCCAGCGGGTTCCTGCGACCGTCCACCTTGTAGGAGGACGTCCCACCTTGTGAAGAACATTTACCTCGTTATACTTCTCAGTACTTCCCCAACCAGCAATAGTGGCCATAGTCCCAGGCTCCTCGAGGCGACTGCTCTGGTTATTGTAGCAGATCGGACGAGGAACGAAGTCACATCCTCTGATACGTCTGGTGAAGTCAAATTCCTCTTCCACTTTCACGATAGCGATGTCATTGTTCATCCATCTAATGTTGTCGTTTTCGTGGCCGTCGAATACGTAATCTGTTATTTATTAATCCTTACTAATATTATAAATGCGAAAGTAACTCTGTCTGTCTGTCTGTCGCGCTTTCACGCCAAAACTACTGAACCGATTTAAATGAAATTTGGTACACAGATAGTCTAGAGCCTGAGAAAGGACATGGCTACTTTTTATCTCGGGAAAATATAAAGCGGGACTTTTATCCAGGAAAAACATTTTCACGCGGGCGAAGCCGCGAGCAAACGCTAGTATTAGTATATAATATATTATTATATTTCTTGAATATTAGATACAGCTAAGTAATTGTCATTTTTACGAAATGTTAAATAGGTACATTACATAAATTTGAATATTGTTGAATGTTTTAAAATAATCTGGGTATTCTGTATTACCTATAATAGTAGTAATGTGATACAACAGAACATAAATTTTAAGTACCTTATGATAAATTACATAATACTTTTATTTTTATTTGTAAATTTAAAATACCTGTTGCTAGAATCTGTATCATTCACTTTTACTTGTTTAATGTGTTGACACTTCAACAGAAACAAACATCATACAAGTTCGTTTATTGTGCAACCGACATTTGTAAAAACTTACTTCGTGGTATACATTTCCAAATAGCCTTCTTGGCGCCATTTTTAAAGCAAGCATTGTTAATACGGTCGTCGCGTTCGTCGTGTCTGGAATAAGGGTTATTTTTTACTGGTGGTAGGTCTCTCATACGTAAGAGTCCGTCTGGGTGGGTACCACCGCAATGTCTATTTCTACCGCCAAGCAGCAGTGTGCATGCACTGCTGTGTTTCGGTTTGAAGGACATTGTAGCCATTGTAACTACTGGACATAATGAAACTTAACATCTTCTGTCTCAGGATGATGAGCGCAGTGGAATGCCACACAGTACTTTGTAACTCAAGGTGCTGTATGGTGTTACTACTGTTTATGGGCGGTCGTATTGCTTACCATCAGGCGAAAGGCATGCTCGTCTCGTCATACAATACCAAAAAAAAAAACATGTCGTATCGAAACCAAACCAAGAGTGATCTACGGGATCCTGGATCCAAAAAGATTAGTTTTTGGATCAGGCGTTGTCCATCATTTCCAATATTTAAGATTTTTTACATTATAAACTGTCTAATATTACTTAGTCAATAGTTTAAGCATAACCGTTTATATATTTGAAAATACAATGAAAACTCTTATCACCTGTATGTGCCAGAGACGACATAAAAATGCTTAGCATCTTCAATACACGCTGCTGACGTGAGAATGTATTCCTCGTGGACTATGACTCCGCCGCACAGCCATCGACGATAGTCCTTGTACTTTGGATTGTTAGGTGGCAGTTTTAAATACACCTGAAGAGATTGCATTGTCATATTGATTTGCTATCAGGCTATGATCAGATTTGCTGGGTGGTAGGTCGAGTTATTTTTTGTAAAAGTCTCTTTGGGTAGATCTCCTCGCGCTGCTTTGTTTTTCTCTGCCTCCAATGTATTTACTAGATAGCTTGAGCCTTTACAACTATTTTCTCAGGATGACAATTGACAAGCATAATTCAGTGCTATACTACGCCTGATGTGTATGTACAGTGGTGGATCTGACCATCAGGAGAAAGGTTTGTATGTCTCTTTATTAAGTTGTGTCAAAAGTCTGTGTTTAAAGAAAAATAGGCTCAGATCTTCGATCTTATCTAGAAACATTAAAATATGAAGCAAATATATATTAATGTTATTTATAATTTACCATGTAGGGTCTACTATCCCTCGCCTCAGAACCCATTATGATTCTTCGTGTATTATTGAGAATATTTTTGACTTCACTAGCATTTGCATTTTTCAATATATCTCGTATATTTGTTGGTACAGTTGTCCCCACATTTATGCCGTCGGTTTCCACAGTTGCTTCTGTAAATATAAAAGAGGTGCTCATAAGTATTTGATGCAAGGTTATAATCTTTTGAACCGCACTAGATAACGTGTCCATATACAATAATGACTAGATTTCTCTATAGGTATTGGATCATTTCGAAGAGTCGCGTTCCAGATTATCTGGTGGACATCTATAAAAACAAGCTGGTATAGTTTTAGAGACAAGCCAGCAATGTAGCTCATTGGTCGACATTGTATTTGGACTACACTTTTCTTAGTACCACATAATATAATGTAGTAAATTTTCCGTAAGAGCATAAAAAAACCATGAAAATATTACTTACCTATTATACATAATGATAATAAAACATATAAAATGTGGTAACTAATACATATCATTATACTTGAAGTAAAAAAAGAATTCAAAAGTAAGGATAAAATGATAAGAAATTTTAAAACAATTTCACGGTGAACTGCGACGGTGATTGATGCCGGAAATGGTGAATGGAATGAAATTGGAAATGTGTACCTACCTACAATCTACACGTTCGTCTATGTGTATTAAGAACATTGAACTTGAAATAAGACTAACTCTGTGTGACGTAGTTATCCCACAGTACGGCCCTCCTTTACTATTGGAGGTTATGGCCTTAGTCCGCCACGCTGGCCTAGTGTGAGTTGGCAGACTTCACATTAGCAAGTCTCATATTATATAATTCTAGATGTGTAGGTTTGCTCACAATTTGATAAATACAACGTAATTATAGTTTCCATTGCTGTATCTAATATGATGTGTTTTTTATGTCTTAACTCTACTCCTTTAATTTTTGTTTGCCGTTTTCGTTCGACACATGGATTTCTTATAGATTTATATCTGCTAGGCTATATCTTATAATTATTATGTATGTTGATTTTATATAATATCTACCTATATACTTCGTAAATAAATAATAAGTTCGTTAATTGTTGAAGGGAAAGTATTTTTGGGGTATTTCAAAGCATAAAGCATTATTTAACTTTTATTGACTTATAATTTATTTAATATTCTCGTCTGTTTACAGTAGTGTAAGTAATATACAGCCTGACCAGAAAAATAAAAAAATCGTGCTTAGGGGCGCCATTTTTTGCTTTGTCTTCTTAAAGTTAACGTTGCCAGTATAAAAAATATTTCCATATTTTACCACAATATGGCAAGGCTTTTTATTTTGCTGGTCAGGCTGCACTTCAGTATGTTTTCAAATTGAATAATGTTAAAATTAATATTTACATTTACATATTATTTTATAAATAGGTCTCCCCCAAAGATTTCCAGACGGACTTGTCAAAACCGGCCTACATCCAGCGCGCTCCTGCGACCTTTATCAAGTCGTCTGTCCACCTTGCAGGTGGACGGCCGACGCTGCGCTTGCCAGTACGTGGTCTCCACTCTAGAACTTTTTTTCCCCTTCTGTCGTCAGTTCTTCGAACTATGTGCCCTGCCCTCTGCCACTTCAGCTTGCTAATCCGCTATGGCCTATGTTCAGCAGTGGACGTCGTGTGGCTGATGATGATGATGATCATATATAAGGCATATTAGGTAACGGAAATAATACTTAATTACTAATTGTATTTCTCTATAAGTTATGTCATTTATTTAACGTTGTAGTCTGATCAATATATCCCTTATTCTTGGCTCTCCTGAAATAAACAAAAATAATATGAATAACACGAACCTTCATGCAAATAAATAAATTATGTAAAATCATAAAACATGTAATTTTTTTACGTTACTAGGAGTAGATTTCTTTGCTCTAAAAAAAGGTCGTATTTTAGGCGCATCCGCTATTTTTTTATTGGTTGCTTGTTTCGAGACACTGGAAATAAATCACATCAATCCTTATATGATTTTAACGTTTTTTCTTCACGGAAAATAAATAAAACTCTTTTTGTATATTATAGGCGTTTAAAGTTATGAATTAGTTATTTTTGTAACCGACTGTACTTTACTAATAGGGCTTGAAGTATTTATATAAAAAACAAACAAACATATCACTGCATTATCCCCGAAGGGGTAGGCAGAGGTGCGACCGGGGCACCCACATTTCGTTAAGTGTATTCCGTCCCATGATGTGATAGGGGGCAAGCCTATGGTCATTCTGGGCACAAATTTTAGACTCCAGATTACTAAAAAAACCTATATCACTTTTCCCGACCCGGGATTCGAACCCGAGGTCTGATGATCTAAGGCCCCTATAGCGGTGCAGAACGCACTCAATAAACTATGCCACCGAGGCAGTCAAAATACATCATATTTGCGAAAATACTCGTGGTGGTAGTTCTCTCATATGTAAGAGCCCGTCTGGGTGGGTACCACCGCAATGTCTATTTCTACCGCCAAGCAGCAGTGTGCATGCACTGTTGTGTTTCGGTTTGAAGGACATTGTAGCCATTGAACTACTGGACATAATGAGACTTAACATCCTATGTCTCAGGATAACGAGCGCAGTGGAATGCTACACAGTACTTTGTAAGTCAAGGTGCTGGATGATGGTGCTACTGTTTATGGGTTGTCGTATCGCTTACCTGTAGGCGAATGGCATGCTCGTCTCGTCATTCAATGCAATAAAAATAAAATATATCTGACAAACCTGCCAGAACTGGACCAATTGAATACGGTCTCAAACATTTGTGTCCTTGAAGACCTCAAAAACTTCCTGCACGTTGCTCTGGAATATAGTGATATAACTATTTAACACTTTCGTTCAGTTTTATAAGAATAATGTAATTTTTTATAAAGATCAGTTCAAAAGGACCACTACGGATTTTAATTTCAGAATAAAAGCGATCATAAAGGTATGTGTGAGTTGTGAAGTTTATTCTCATTGTTGTTTTTATAAAACTTCTTTTTTCTTTGTTTGAAGTAAAGTAAATCTCTTTTATTTTATTTTTGTGAAGAGAAAAAAAGATTAGTAAGAACAACAAAGTATGTAGGCGATTTGAAATTTTGAATTTGTTCAGCTACTTATGCTGGTGACTGTACACAGGCTGATCCCGGAACGCGGCTGACTTACGTGGGCCAATATGGCGGATTTCAACACCATTTTATACGGTGGTCGCTATCCGCTTAAAAACGTATTTTTTAAGTATATTATAAATAAATACATACGCAAGATCCTTATTAATGGCGCAGTTAATGGTGTTGCGGTTTTTGTAGACACTGGTAAACAAAAATGGACCGTAACACTTGTTAGAAGGGTGCTTTGTCATACACGCAGATATAATACCGATCACTATGGCGCTTTTGCCTTGTCCACTGATCAATGGGCCTCCGTGGTCGTTCTGAAAATAGGTTAAAGAATAATTATAATTGTTCTGAATTCTGAATGAATTATTGCTCGCGACTTCGTCAGTGTTAAATTCCGTTTTGGGTTTAAACATTTACCTGGAACATTTCTCAAGGATAATGAGGTTTTCTAATAGTGAAAGAATTTTCAGCATCAGACCACTAGTTTAAGAGATTACTCTCTACCTTGAAAGTTGCAAACAAACTATTTTTGTAATACCACTCTAGATAGTATGGATTGATGTGATCACAAGACGTCTTCTCATTGAAAACATTGATTTAGCTTTGCTTCTGCTCATAATAAGACATTAATAAGATGAAATAAAGATTAATTTCAAGAATTAATGTTTACAACTATGAAGTAATTATTTCCGTAATAGACAACAATTATATGTAAAAGCAATTGGAATTCAAATCTATTAGAACTTATAAATACAAAACCTCACAGAATCCTCCAGACGTGCCTTTGGATCTTCTAGCATCAGCCGAATGAAGTGCCGTATGTAGTTGTAAGTCGTTGGGGTCGACCACAAGTCTGCGTCTTGCATTATCTTCGTCTTCATCAGAATACACCAAGTCTTTGCAATTCACTTCATGCTCCTAGATCAGTGACAAATGCAGAGGAGACGTTAAGTGGTGATATCTTTAAATAGACCACAATTGAATAAAAATGATATAAACTCCTCAACATAAATAGTAGATGCCAAAGTACAAAAACTATAATAGTGAAAAGTAATAAAAATACTGCCTCGGTGGCGTAGTTGTATTACGGTACGATTGCAATGCTGTGGTCTGGGATTCGATTCCGGGTCGGCCGAAGTGATATTGGATTTTACTATTCCGTATCAGCCCGGAGTCTTGAATTTGTGCCCGATATGGCGATAGCCTCGCCCCCTATCACATCAAGGGACGGAATACGCACGGCGAAAAGTGGGTGCATTAGTGTTAGTGCGCCTCTGCTTACCCCTTCGGGGATAAAAGGCATGGGTGTATGTAATAAAAAGTACAAGAAAAATGCTCATTGGTTACTCACAGAACAAATTCTACTAATAACATCTGTGTCCTGGCTGTCTTTAGTGCAGATCATGCTCGAGTCAATGATGTAGTGGTAGCGGGCGTCCCATCGCCTCTTGCAGTTCCTTTTGGATACCACCACCACATCGCTTTCCAGCAGGATGGGTGAGTTTACCGCTGCACGTAATACACTCTATAATTGTAAATGAGCCATGCTGTTGAAAATGCTATCTATCTATCTAGGTATTGGTGGAGATTGGTCGATTTTTCGCAGTTGCAGTGATCGTTGTATCTAATGTTAGTACCTATTGCAATATACAATTATGCTTATAATTTTGAAAAATTGCAACAGTGAATAGACACAAAAATATAAAATGTAGAGTCGAAAGATTACAGTATCAACCCGGAGTCTGGAAATATGCCCGGTAAATGGCAATAGGGTCGCCCCCTATTACATGGGACCTAACATAGCCGGCGAAATGTGGGTATGATACACCTCTGCCTACCCCTAAAAAGGGAAAAAGGCGTGATACTATGTGTGTATATGAGAAAGATTACATTCTTATTAAAAAAACATAGCTATTAATATATCAAATAAGACCTTACATCGCCAAAATTGTCTACCGAGCCCCACCCAGCAGTAGAAGCCGTGGTACCCGATTTTTCTAATTCTTCAGATTCGTTATTATACGCAATCTTTTTGGGTATAAAGTCACAGCCTCTAACGCGACGGTTGAAGTTGAAATCATCTTCTACCTTTACGACAGCGATGTCGTCCACCATCCAACGAATGTTGTCAAAGTCATTACCGTCGAAGAAGTAGCCTATGACATCAAGGAAAAATATAGTTTATTAAGTACATAAAGATATGCCAATTGTTCTTTATGTACTAGTTTATTGTTACTATTATCTTCTGATTATTGGTGTTTTCATTACTTAGTTATGATTTATTGTTCTTGAAGATTCAATTTTTTTAATTCAAAAGTGATTATAAATGTTTTATCAAGCATACAATATACATTTTAGAAAACAGCATTAAAAGAAACGACCATAAAAATATTTCACTTACTTTTAGGTACACATTTCCATACCGCTTTTTTAGCTCCATTGTTGATGCATTCGTTGTTTCTAACGTCCAATGGCACCCACCTACAGAAGATTATTGCAATATTCAATTAAATGGATAGATTGGTGTATTACACTGCTAAAATCCCCCAACCGCTGATGTCTCAATCATCTTCCAACGACCGCCCTGAGCCGAGGCTCGTACCCCACTTAGGGGGTGCCCTCAGCGTGGTCGTTTAAATGTAAAGGGTTGGAGCGCCTAAAGCGTTCACCCGATAGTCCGGTGTGGTCAGAAAAGCACACTCGCGTCAGGCTACTGACCGTAAAGTCATGGCAAAAAGTAATCTATTATATTTTTGCTATAGTTATAATTTGAAGTGTAGCCTAGTTATAGATTTTTCGAAGTGAGATGTCCTACTTCTTGTAGTGATGAGCGCAGTGCAGTGCTATTCCTCGTTTTCTTTGTCTTGCCTCCAATCCTCAGAAGAAACCTGCTCGTACCTATTGTCTCTTATCTTGTTTTTTAAATAAATATTTTTGAACATCTTACCTGTGCGTTCCAGATACTACATAGAACTGTTTAGCATCTTCTATGCAAGCAGCAGATGTCAGGATGTAACGTTCGTGAATGATAACTCCTCCACATAACCAGTTAGGGTCTAAATGTGGATCGGCGGATGATGCTGGTCTTAGATAAACCTGAAAGAAAGTTAAGCATAATATCTTCTTAGCACAGGATGATATATAGTGAAAAACAAAATTTTATAAAGCTTATTATATAATACAATAATATTTAGAATACCGAATGCTGTATTAGAACAAATCTAACACAATATGAAAATAGGAAAATTAAGTAGCACAGTTTTTTTAAGGAATGTCTTTGTAAATTTAATAAATCTTTATCTTATACATCTATCATATTGCTTATATTTATAACATCTTCTTTTTGAGGTAGTAAAAGTCGTGCGTCACGTCCCCTCATCGGTGACTTACCATGTAAGGTCTGGTGTCACCTACTTCATGACCAGCAAGTATCCTTCTCGTTTGTGCCAGAATTGTTTCATTGAGCAATTTGGAGTTACCAGTAGGTCCTTCAAAATTAGTTTTAATTTATTTCTTATTATAACTTTTTTGCAGTGTATTAAGAAAGTAACAGTTTTACAGTCCTATTTAAAACAATAATAATATTATCAATACCCTCAAGAGAAATATTATTGTTTTTGATACTCATAAAAAAATCTTACCAGCATTTACTATGATGAAATTATAGATAATAAAAATGATAAAAGGTATAAACATGGCTCACGAAAAATGAAAGCAAGGTCACATTTAGAAAAATCGTTGGAATTAATAAAATCTCACGAACCAACAAAAAACAATACTAAATCTAGTGAAATATTGTGTCGCACGTAATGTCACGCTTGGACGCTCAGCTATTTTACGTTTAATGTTTGGAATCAATTAATTTTGTGAGAGCAATATGCGGAATATTTGCTATGAGACGGCTGATTTTCCGTATTTGATATTTTTAGGAATCAATCAGACCGGGATGGTTGTCGCTCACATGGGGAGGCCTACGTTCAGCAGTCTACGGCGACAGACAGTTGGGAATTAGCCTACTTAAATTTATGTTACTTAATATACTTTATTAATTATTGTTTATTTAATCTTATTTAATAAGTAATAAACTGATAATTTAAATGTAAATAATTTCTATTACACACTAGATGTCACTATATACAATTTCACAAAGATCTCATATGCGATGTCCTGAGTTATAATGCAGTTTTGCTATTCGGCAATAGATGGCAGCAGTTGTATTTCTTTTATATTATGATACATGCTAGCCGGTAGAGTCATATTCGATATTATGTGTTACCATTCACTATTCGATAAGCTTATTTATCTACACTCCACATTATGAATGGACTGACTGGGATCCCAGAAAAAATCAATATGAAGCGACCGCTAGCTGTTGTATCTTGTATGGTGAGGGAGATTTACGAAGGAACAAAGCCCCACACACCTCCGTACCTTTCCTAGTCTTTCTCCTTCTTCTGTTAGGCTGATAAGGCCCTCATAGGGCGGTATTAATAGATCAATCTCAAGTTTGAGTTACATCTCAAGTAGACATAATGTATGATTAGTTCAATACATTATGTCTACTTGAGATGTAACTCAAACTTAAGATTCATTTATTAATACCGCCCATAATGCTATTGATATAATCCTACATGAAAAAGGCAACGGTGGGGTAGTTGAGAATAAAACAGATGGCCGAGACTACAGGCCGAGACGTTGATCGCCTGTGCGACCCTATTAGGATATACAGAAGAATATAATTGAAACAAATGTACACCATCTCATTGTGTCCACTCTGTGATTAGATTGAAAAGTGGAAAAAACAACGATGACACGACACATGGTGCATAAAAACTGGAAAGTGAAAAAATACTTTAGATCGAACCAAGAATAAGATGGACTTTCTTCGCAGAATATTATTATAGGCGATAGGGCTCATACGAATTTGTTGAAGAAAAATTTAGCACAATTTAATTCTCGGGTACAATTTTAAGTCTGTCTTGAATCTATCCAAAAACTCAACTATAGAAAATCTCATCCAGGATGACTTTTTTTTTTATGGCACTGAATGACAATATGAGCGTGCCGTTCGCCTGATGTTAAGCGATACGACCACATCGATCCACTGGTGATAGGTCTCTCATTATGACGAGCGCAGTGGAATGCCACACAGTACTTTGTAAGTCAAGGTGCTGGATGGTGTTGCTACTGTTTATGGGTGGTCGTATCGCTTACCATCAGGCGAACGGCATGCTCGTCTCGTCATTCAATGCAAAAAAAAAAACAGCACCTTGAGTTACATAGTACTGTGTGGCATTCCACTGCGCTCGGCATCCTGAGACATAAGATGTTAAGTCTCATTATGTTCAGTAGTTATACTGGCTACAATGTCCTTTAAACCGAAACCGCGATAGAAATAGACATTGCGGTGGTACCCACCCAGACGGACTCTTACATATGAGGCCTACCACCGGTAAAGAAACTTAATTTTTGAACGGGGATTTCGCAAGTTCAGAGGACTTTGATTATTCACTGTAGTATGCGTAAGCACTCATAGGTATTAGTGTGTAATTACAGAACTAAAACACAAGCGAAAGGTTGCCCACTTGGACCGTAAGCGATAAGGAAAATTAATAGGGTGCGTCATCGTGGATGGCATCCTACTAATACTATCTTATCTTACTAATATTATTGTACAATGTGCAT
Source organism: Sphinx pinastri (assembly GCA_947568825.1). Lineage (NCBI taxonomy): Eukaryota > Metazoa > Arthropoda > Insecta > Lepidoptera > Sphingidae > Sphinx > Sphinx pinastri. The sequence continues at coordinate 13,022,695 of OX387624.1, read as the reverse complement.
TTCTACCGCCAAGCAGCAGTGTGCATGCACTGTTGTGTTTTGGTTTGAAGGGCATTGTAGCCAATGTAACTACTGGACACAATGGGACTTAATATCGACTGCCTCGGTGGTGTAGTTGTATTACGGTACGACTGCAATGCTGAGGTCTCGGGTTCGATCCCCGGGTCGGGCAAAGTGATATAGGGTGTTTCTACTCAGTATCAGCCCGGAGTCTGGAATTTGTGCCCGATATGGCGATAGGCTCACCCCCTATCACATCATGGGATGGAATACTTACGGCGAAACGTGGGTGCACTAGTTGCGCCTCTGCCTACCCCTTCGGGGATAAAGGGCTTGAGTGTGTGTGTTATAATTAATGGTGTAAGGTAATGTTGGTTTTATTGCTACTAATACGATCAAAACTATCTATATCAATGTATTTTCCACAAAACCGGCAATAGCTGAACTTGTAATAGGGGTACAAAATGTACTGATTTAAAATCTATACTTATATTATAAAGCTGAAGAATGTGTTTGTTTGTTTGTTTGAACGCGCTAATCACAAGAACTACTGAACCGATTTTGAAATTCTTTCACTAATAGGAAGCTACATTACTCCTGAGTGCTACAGGCTACTTTTTATCCCGGGGAAATATTTTTTATCCCGGAAAAATTTGTACACGCGGGCGGAGCCGCGAGCATCACCTAGTAATAAAATACGTGTATTTACTATTATTATTGAAGGGTTTGTTTTAATTAGTTAATTATAATAGACTAGACTTTTGCTCGCGGCTCCGTCCGCGTGAATGAGTTTTTCCGGGATAAAAGTCCCGCTTTATGTTTACTCGGGGTTCAAAGTAGCCTATGTTACTCGCTGATAATGTAGCTTTATATTGGTGAAAGAATTTTTAAAATCGGTCCATTGGTTTTTTTGTTTATTCGTTACAAACAGACAAAACTCCAAATCTATATAAAATTAGTGTAGATATAAATTGTTATTATAAGGAATATTTTTCTATTTTTGGAATCCTACTAATATTATGAATGCGAAAGTTTGTAAGTATGTATGGATGTTTGTTACTCTTTCACACAAAAAATACACAACGGATTTCGATGAAATTGGGCATACAAGTAGATACTGTCCTGGATACTAGGCTACTTTTTATCCCTGAAAAATAAAAAGCGGGACTTTTACCCCGGAAAAACTCATTCACGCGGGCGGAGCCGCGGACAAAACCTTACACGTACCTAAAACGTTTCACAAAGTTTATGTAAATTTTATTTGACAGTTACCCTATTAAACAGCAAATGTAAATAGTACTCATTTCATTACAATTTATTTGGGAGCGCAAATAACAGTGGACTTTTGTATTTGGTCGGCTTATACATATTAATTGTGAGGAGGAGCATTTACTCAGAAGATGTGAAACAGGACCAATTATACGCAACGCATACGCAATTTTGCGATACCATACCAACCCTGTATTATATACTGCCCACTGCTGAGCACGGGCCTCCTCTACAACTGAGAGGGTATAGGCCTTAGTCCACCAAGCTGGCCTAGTGCGGGTTGGCAGACTTCACATACCTTCGAAATTCAGAGAACTTCTCGGGTATGCAGGTTTCCTTACGATGTTTTCCTTCACCATTTTGCGATAAAGTATAATATTCTACATTAGGGGCATTTACTATAATTATAATTTGATCTATATCTCTATATCAACATCATCATCAGCAACATGACGTCCACTGCTAAACATAGGCCTCCCCTAAAGCTTTCAAGATGGACCTGTCCATAGCAGCCTGCATGTATAAAACTTGTTTTATCTAGTTACTAGGTTTAAATACATTATAGTAGGGACAAACTAATCTGGCCGGTATGACATGACACGGTTTTGAATTTTTTGGGTCGACGTTCTTACAGAGTTATCGCGTCGGGAAAAAAAATTAATTGTCATACCGGCCAGCTTAGTTTGTCCGAACTATAGTACAAATTACGGGAATCGAACCATAGGGAAACAAAAGAGTATAATTCTTTAAGAAGAATTATACTCTTTTGTTTCTAAATACTAAGGTATTGAAAATTTTCCATGTATCTATTTAATTTTGTACACGTCAATTAATATTTCGTGTTAACGAATATTTATTAGTAAGCAATATTTGTTGCAATAAATCTGAACTATTATTACACTTTAGATGACCGAATCAAAAACTACTATTCTCTCGATTCAAAATCAAAATAATTTTTGCAGCAAAAGTCGATTTACGTTTCGCAGCGGATACCGCCTGATAAACCACAGGTCATGGGTTCGTCACTTCTATGCAAACCTAGTATCTTGGCTACCTTTAGGAATATTTACAAAATAAAAATGTTTAGAAGACGTAAATAATTATTTTCCCAGGATTTTTTTAGGACGCGTAATATGACATGTGTTACTATTGGATTAATTTAAATGAGTTATTATTATAATGTAATATACATTGAGGGGTTATTTAAACTAGAGCATAACATTTAGCTCTAATTTTCCATTTTAAAAGAACACGATTTCTTTACAAAAAGACATTTTAAGTACTATGAAGATAAATCGTATAACTGTAGAAAATTTTTTTTCAACCCGTCACCGAAATGACAAAAGCGTGCAACTCAAATATTTATTAATTACAAACCAATACAACACAATAGCTCCCGACCATTATAATAAAAGCAATCATTATCCATACATCTTTTATCGTGCAAGACCATAATCTAACACCCTTTACCACTCCGAATGTCAGAATCAATACCATAAAGTAACTATCTTCAGCGATACATTATCCCTACTTATCTGTGGCCATAACATGGAACCGGGGATCTATTTTATTATAAAGTGCATTGTCTACTCTGTTAGAGGCTGGTCGACCGCCGAACGTAAATAATTTAACTGTCTTAAAAGATTCAAAAATAGTTTCCTAACATTGCCCCCCTTAATATGTACACCATTTGTCAGGCCATAACTGGATTTAAATGACGCGTTACAAGACACAGGGCCACGCCTTCTGACAGACATGCATTCATCTCTTTCTGGCACGTCATAACTCCTTTTGTAAGCAGTTTGTCGGTCCCTGTTCAACAAACGATCTTTGGTGTGTTTACGTCGTTACAAGGTTGCTAAGAGCATGCTATGATTCTCAATTTGCTTTTCAAATTTCATGTCTATGTAGCTTGCCTTAAAGTAAAAATTACTTTGATGATCGTTTCGCGGGGGTTCGACTGAAACGAGATACCAAGAAAGGGATGGCATGTATCATTCCGTTTAACTTAGTGAGTCCAAACGAGTTTTTATGTTTGGAAATCGTATTAAGCTTTTGTTGGAAACTGTTCCACTCAACGGGCATAGTTGAGGCGTTTGTGCGGTCAAACTATCGCGTTCGTCCGTAAAGTGGGGATACTGGTGATTGGCTCGTTTTGGCCCATATTGTGTGTAACGATTCGGTAGCGCGCGGTCGAGCGTGGCACGCGAGCGGACCCATCAAATACGGACACACGTTCGATATTCATTTCTTATTAGAAGTTCATTATTTTAAAGTGTGAGAAAATGTTAAATGGTCATTTGCTTCGGTGAACATATTCTCCAGTGTTAGTGTCTTAACGATAGAAAAAATGTCATCAGTGCATTCTGATGATGATCAGGAGGAGATCAACGTGGACTCTGACAGCCGGCTGTCGGGCCAATATGACAGAAGCATCGCTTCTGAAGATCGGGACTCGGAACACAGCTACCACGCCAGATACCACGACTCCCCCAATGCGCACCTGACTGACACCCAGCAGAGAGTCAACCTACCCTTTAGTATATCTCGGCTATTAGGTAAACAGTTCGAAGATATAGACAAGCGTCGACATTCAGGCGAGAGTGATGATAGAAGTGACCAGGACACTGAATCAGAGAGTGCTAAAGATGATGCTAAAGACAGTTCTAGTTTGCCATTAAATTTCTCTCACACTTCTGGTCTTTACCCTAATTCTGGATTATTGTTGAGGCCTGGTTTGGGCTTGGGGGCTGGGTATGGGTTCACGAATAACCCCGGAGTGGTTAGAGTCCCGGCTCACAGAGCTTTAGGAGCGCTGGGCGCGTGGGGAGTGGCCCTGGACCCCATGAGACAAGCAGCAGCAGCCGCTTTTGCACATCAAGTTGTTAAGGATAGACTGAATGGTAAGATATTTTCTCAATATTTTAGTGGAAAGAAAGTCAATAATTAATAAAAAATTTACTGAGGTCCATGAATGAAAATTTACTGATGTATGATTTTGAAAAGTGATAATACGAAAACATTTAATAATGTCATATCAATTTAAAATACTTGCTAACGGCCCGTTTAAGTAGGCATTTAGCTTTAGCATATACAAATAATATGCAGAAAAACGACTTCAAATATATTTATAAATTCTAATAAACTAATGTTATAACGATTTAGCTATTTTGCAAAACTTGTCCGATAACTTATCATGTTAACAACTAATGTTATCTAAGTGTCTTTTGCTAATTAAAAGTATAATTTTTTGGAATGTTTATTTGCTTTTTATTTATTTTAAAACTTGTTCGAAACACCTATCTAGAGTATAATAAAAATTAATTTATTCATAGTTCATACATCGTTCTCCATTATAATTCTCTTAAAGTGGAATAAGGTTAAAAATCTGTGAATAGAAGCAACATTGTATTTGTAACATATTTTATGTTGATTTGTTCCTTTGTATTTACACCTAACTAGCTTTGATTAATGATTCCTTACGTTTACGCGAATGTTAGACATTGAAATTAAACTATTATAACGGATTTTATCGCGGTTTTTTATTTTATTTTCTCCCGACGTTTCGAAGGCTTTGCAGCACTTCGTGGTCACGGGGCGGACTGAGGTGTTGGTGGTCCGAAAAGTTAGTGTTAGTGTTAGTGTGTTAGTGTTAGTTAAAAGTTAGTGTCTACCTTCATCTACCGGATTTTAAGCCTTAGTCCACCACGTTGGCCTAGTGCGGGTTGGCGGACTGCACATAGCTTCGAAATTTAGATAACTTCTCAGGTATGCAGGTTTCCTCACGATGTTTTACTTCACCGTTAAAGCGAACGATATTTGATAAACAATACACACGTAACTACGAAAAGTAATAGGTGTGTGCCTTGGGTTTGAACCTCCGGAAATTGTCTCGGCAGACCGTTCCATTCCCAACTAGGCTATCGTCCACTTCATTTAAATTTCAAAGTCTAATAACTGAAAAATATGCAGCTATTTTTTTTGGTTAACATACATAGTTTATTTCATTAAAATTGATCCACGTACAAGTTTTTTTTCGTTTAATTAGAAATGTCATAGTACCACGCAACCGTATGGCGCGAGTCTATGTTACGGGAAGGTATATTGGAAGAATATAACAGGTTGAGATAGATCTAAGTTCAAGCAGACGAAGTTGTGTGCATTGCAACTGAGCTAATATTAAAATAAAATATGTAAACTAGATAAACGTTTCTTTATCACGCGGCTTGAGAAATGTCAATAGTTTGGCCAACACGGCAAAGGTGGACCATACTTGCTCAGTCTGAAACAATACCTAAATATTCACGAAGGAGTTGCTTTAGGGAATTGGGAGAAAACTGGCTACATATTGGGAACTTTACAATGCTAACCAAGTAACCAGCATTTTCAACAAATTCTATATGAGAAATCAAATAACTCAAGCCTAAGATCATTACCATACCCTTGAGCTCTATCAAAACCAATGTTTTGTTTGTAAAGACAAATAAATAAACATCGTATAGGCATTTTTTAGCTGTTGCCAAAAATATAGCATGTGAACGACTTTTTGTCGACAGTTAAATAAGTAGGTATTTATATGTTTTAAAGTTTTCGTTCTTGATTTAATACCTAAATTCCGTGCAAAGCAAGAGAATAATCGTTTTAGATTAAAATCCGGCATCGAGGAATTGAATGAAGTTGTCCTCTAATACAAATTATCGTTCAATTTTAGTTTACACAAAGTTATGCACATAATTTTTATCAATTATAGCACCGCTCGAAATGTTCTCGATCCCTGACTTTAAAGGTTCCCCATCCCTAACAATTAGGTGTTGCGTGCGATGACACACGAGAAACTATTTCGTTTTTTGACCTCACCCCACGAAGTGAGATTGCAGGCGCCTCGCCCGCTATAATTTGTCGCCGGCCGCTCAACAAGATCTTTTTTGTTTCTCGTTGTGACACAAAATTGGTTTTGTAAAAAAATACGGATTGTTTGGATTAACTTTTTCCAGCGAGTTACGATTGTCTTTATTGCACGCTACTTTAAAACGAAATGCTTTTTGTGTAATTAGCTTGAAGAAAAGATTGTGCAGTCTATTGACAATTATTAAACTTTGAACAAAAGTAGTTTTTGTGATTTGAAAATCTATATATCTACCTTATCTTATATTTCTATAGGTGTGGTCTTATATCTCTATAGTTATTTATTTTCCTCTTGAATTTGCACTACCGCATTAATCATAATCTATACTAATATTATGAAGCTGAAGAATTTGTTTGTTTGTTTGATTGAATGCGCTAATCTCAGGAACTGGTTAACAGATTTTGAAAATTCTTTCACTAATAGGAAGCTACATTACTCCCGAGTGCTATAGGCTATACTTTTTATCCCAGAAAAACGTTTTCACGCGGGCAGAGCCAATATTTAAAAATATATTGATACAATAAATCCACTATTTCAAAATATTAGACTTAAACCTAAGTACGAAATCATCAAACTAGTAAAAAAGTGATAATTTATATCTTCCGGAGCGGCGCGTGTAAACAGCAGGATATCTTAGTTTTTGCGACCACCAGTGTGGAATAGTGGATGTGCCTTTCTACTGTGTAATTGAGACAATAGCTGTGTATCTGTCGGAAGTCGGTATAAAAAATTATAGGCGCCACTAATTTGTATGCTCGAATATAACGTCACAAAAAAATCTTAAAACTGACTTGTAACTATTTGTACACCGGGTACTTACGCTACTGGCGTTATGCAATTGGAATAGTTATGTATTTGTTTTGTTTTATATCCCCTGTAAATAGGGTATCTATTATTACAAAGCCTCTTATATTTTAGTAAACCAATAGGTATATATAAGATCACATTCCTTTTATAGAAAAAAGTAATTACACACAAAAAAATTACGGTATGTATTATTTATTTGGAATATCCGCAAACATTATCTTTAGTATTGACTATATCCTTGTTTTTTTTCCGTCGTATCTAACATGCTTTTTGCGAAATCTATAAAGCATTAATTAAGAGCCCGAGACCCGCCGTGTGTGATCTTCTCCGTCGCCGGCCAAGGAAGCGGCCCGCTCTGTAATTGACAACCGACAGTATCCAACGGACGTGTACCGGAAATATTTGAGGACTGACAAAATACTTATTGAAGATTTGTAGTTTTTTAAATAGACAAAAAGATATTTCAGAGATACGTCTGTTTGGTTAATTGCCCGTTAATGGAATATTAAAATTGTGAAACGTGGTATAATAAGTAGGATAAGCTGGATCTTTATTTCAGAACCCTTAAAAAGTACGCTTAGTTGTATATATTACTTGGCAGATTATTGCTTATAAAAATGATCACAAATAAAAATATAAAACTTCTGGGTTGGGTGGGTATAGGCTCCAGATACCTTGCCAGGTTTGCAACAATTTTGGTTAAGCATACTTTAATTACTTACCTTTTTTGATTAATAATAGGTATAACACCAACCAAACACAAATTATTCCAAAGCCCGAGTTTAACTCACAATTTGCAGCCAATTTTAACTAGAATTACGGAGGTCATCAACCGAAAACAAAATAAAATGGCTGTACAAAAGTATTAACGAGCGACAGTTACCAATCGATACTCGGTACAGACCGCAAATGCTTCTAATGACCGTCGCAGTTTCCGCCTTCAGCTCATTATGGGACCGCAAATCCTAAACCCGGTCTTTTACCTCTATTACTATAAGTTTATTGGTCACTGATTTGGAAATTTTATTGTCTTCGTTGAATGAAGACTTCGAAAATAGTTTGGTTATTGTGGATAGTGTTTTTCTGAATAGAATGAAATATGAAATTACTTAAACCGCGATATCTAGTTATATATTACATGTATATTAATACGTGAAATATAATCTTTATACTCTTTTTAACACATTGCGCGCGCAGAGAAATTTGAGATTTTGAATAGTTAAAGTTCATAATTATAGAGACGGAGTGTGGAAAAATAAAACTTATTACCATACCAGCCCAGTATTATATACTGCCCACTGCTGAGCACGGGTCTCCTCTACAACTGAGAGGGTTTAGGCCTTAGTCCACCACGCTGGCCTAGTGCGGTTTGGCAGAATTCACATACCTTCGAAATTCCTATAGAGAACTTCTCAGATATACAGGGTTCCTCACGATGTTTTCCTTCATCGTTAAAGCGAACGATAATTCACAAAGCATACACACATAACTTTTTACAAAAAAACTTATTACAAATATATAAAATTCGACGGAAAAATTTCAATCAACCACTAGTAGATATTAACTGCAAATCTTTTTTAATAACCAAATTAGGGGCATTACCTAATTTCTCCTCAAGATTCCGTCTTTTTCCAATGTTAAAATACCATTTTGCTTTAGGCGGCTTATGAGCTGCTTTATTTTTGCAGGGTTTATTTGATGTCTTTTAAATTTTACTCATTTACACTGTCTCAACTCTCAAATACTCCAATCTACGAAGTGCGTTCGAAATAGCACAAAAAGTGTTCCTAAAGCATTCGCAGTGAATCATTCACAATCGGTTTAATAATGTAATTCAGTGTAATCACGTTGGCTGCCATGTTCTATTGTCTCAGCGGGTTGAATACTCGATGTTGATTCTTCCGCCTTTTGATTAATAGTGGTGTTTATCCAAAGCCTTGCTATCACTATCCGATTAGACCTTCCGATTTGTCGGTTGTATAAACTAATACTAACCGGCTTGCGATATTCCATGCATGCGATCTGCATGACGACCAATGTTTTCGATACCCAGTATACTATCCGATATGAATACGATCATTGTGTCACTTGTCAAATCGGATAGTTGATAACAGGCATTACATGGTTTGTGTAGTGGGCCGATAATGCGATGTATATTCATGTGAAAATTTTGTTTAACGTGTATTTAGTGCCTAATGTCAGTGTTTAATCTAATAAATTGAGGTAAAATCCTACTAATATTATAAAGGCGAAAGTTTGTAAGTATGGATGTCTGGATGTATGGATGTTTGTTACTCTTTCACGCAAAAATTACTAAACGGATTTCGATGGAATTTGGCACACGGGTAGATTATGTCCTGTATTAACACATAGGCAAATTTTTATCCCGGAGAAATATAAAGCGGGACTTTTATACCGGGAAAACTCATTCACGCGGGTGGAGCCGCGGGCAAAAACTTGTAATATATACCACCCATATACCATTTCACAAACCTTTTCTTTTGGCTGGTAACTCGAATAGCACAAATGTTATAACTCTTTTGATGACCTTTTTTCGCTTTTACTGTTTTTTTTAATCCAAGTGTCTGTATATTGTTTTCTTTCCTATAGACCTAAATCAACACATTGATATTTTATTGATATTTAATAAAATACCTATGTCTTGAGACAAAAAAACGTATTCAACATTAATATGATAACAGCTAATTTGGGAGCATAGATGAGACTGTGGCTTTTGTATTTGGTTGACTTTTTACATAAATGTATGTGACGTGTAGTATTTAGTTAAACTACTGAAACAGGGCTTAAAATGAAGAAATAATCTTATGTACCAACACATTGATAAATTTTACAACTATCATGCAAATAATATTATAAGGACTTAAATATTTATTTCATTGCCTAACAATTAAAATCAGACCCATCAAGGTAGTACAGCCGGGCAAGCCATGGAGGTTGTAATACTACATGTATTTAATTTTATTAAACAAACAATCTTCATTAACGTAATATCTTCATTACTCTTTCATCTCCGCCGGACTCTGATTAATAGCTGGTAATTGATATTTTACAATGCTATTTATAACGTTATTTTTGTCAATAAACGCATGACGGCATTTTAAACGTTTCCATACTAGTTTTGGGAGCGTAAAAAGTGTTTTATTACTTTTTTTCGTTGTAAAATGCTAATAACTATTAACTGCTAACTGGTTTTTTGGTAGCGGCTTTCTTACACGATTCTCGACGTGCAACGGTCGGACAGTTATTATATTTTATATTTTTTTAAATGACGGTGTGAATAAGGTTGTTTTAATTAAATATTTTGAATTCCATTTCGGCACGTATTGATCTTGTGGCGTCTTAAATAAATATTTGAAATGGCGGCATGTCGTTCTAAAACTATAAATCTGTTTATTATTAATTAATATATAATATTGCAGTTGCAATATTGATTACTTCAAAGTGCTTAAATATTCTATATTATAATTTTTACATCACAGTTTTGATCCGTGAATGATTTATTATTTTGACAGTTATTAAAGACTTAAGAATATAAAGAACATTGTGCAGTATTCAGTGTAATGTTGATTATTCGATGACTATTAAAATACCGCTTATTTGTTTTATATTTCTAATTGAATCTTTTTCCTAGTTACTTACATTTCACCTAATTATTTGTGTATACGAACAAGAAAGTTATTTAAATGTGAGAAATAATAAAAATATTGATAACACGTATAATGCGAAAGTATTCCGTGTTACGATCCGATTATTCCGTTAAAATATTTTACAACTCAACTAAAACACCTTTTACAAGGCGATACGATATAAAATAATCGAAATTCATGTCAAGTGACGTCGTCAACTTTATTCCTTCCCGCCGGCCTTAAATTTCCACAGCGATGCCGCGAAGTAGCACAAAATCATCGATACACTAAAACACACGTGTAATATCATCCCCTCGAAGCCTCTTCGCCCCATTTCCCCGGGGGAGGTTGGGGTATCGTTATGAAAATTTGACGTCTACCGATATGCGATGATATGAGACGGGGAGATGGGTACAAATAAAATACACAAAAATAGAGTTTTGAAAATGTTTAGGAATTTACAGTTTTAAAAGGGGAGTAACTAGATTTCATCCTTAAAATATATATAGCATAGTAGTATCCCGGAGTATGAAATTTATGCCCGATATGGCGATAGGCTCGCCCCCTATCACATCGTGGGACGGAATATGCACGTCGAAAAGTGGGTGCACTAGTTGCGCCTCCGCCTACCCTTTTGGGGATGAAAGGCGTGTATGTGTGTGTGTTTGTGTGTGTATGTGTAATATCTAATTGCTAAACTAAACAAATCATCAGTAGTACTTAACATTATTGAAATGAGAGTAAATAGATTTCTTTCTTAAATATAACTAATTTCTAATCGATTTTTTACTTATCATCGTCTAATTTGATCGCTTTGTGCTTTAGTTGTTGTTCTGTGCTTTTAATACAACACTAATTGACATTGAACTATAACGACTAATTTACAATATTTGCAATAAACCTTTGCAGTTTGAGCGCTAGAAAATTCTATTTCCTTTTCTACTAGTAAATTCACCACCTTTTTATAAGTCGCTAATCCACTAGTAGGTTCCTATTAGGTCCGTATTATTTTATGCGCTGCAAAAAACTTATAATGTTGTCAGTAAATAAAAATTAAACATAAAAAGCCTTTCATTACTTTTTTACACCTAACATATGTTATGTACGGGTATATCACAATATTTATTTCTAAGTTGACATTATAGAGCAAAACAATAGCTTCCTTCTTATTCCGGTAGTAAATAAGTCCTAGCTCTCGAACTAATAATGATGGCAAACTGAACATTGTACAATGTGCAAAATTCTATTCCATTATTTTTCCTATGCATTGGTAAAAGTTGTTACGACAAAATATTTGATTTTTTTAAGTTCGGTTTTATTATAGAAAGAATACAAAAAAATATTTAAAGTATGTGTAACATAAAATTTTGTTTGAATTCTTTATTTTGCCAAGATATACAAAAAGGCATTGGGCTTTAGACTAAATATGCTTACCGCAGATTACAGCATAAGCTCATTTAGTAGAGTTCAACTGGGGTCTACCAAAACTTTGTGTATTTCTGCCAGCAAGCAGCAGTAGGTATTTATATTCATGTTTGATGGATATTGCTAACAATATAATTAAGACATAGAAAGATCGTAAATTTAAAAAATATTATCTTCGACCTCAGGCCGTATATTATAATCCAACTACGGTGTTTACAAGTAATAAATAAAAATAGTTGAATTAAATGATTACGTTAAATGAGTCGTATTATAATTGTGCCCGTTTATGAGGCTTGATTACGTCCAAATTAAAATTATTGCTTGATTATTTTATGTTGACGGTGTTCGTTGGAAGCTTTTACCTGCGTAATGTATAATATTATGGATGTAAGGAACCGTTTAATGGTAATCTGTTTTAATTCAATTGCTTTGTGTCACGTTTTGTTATTATATTTTTTTAGGAAGCTAAGTTTAGAAAATATTTATGATAAACTATCTCATTTTACTTTCCTTTTATATCATTTTTTAAATTCTTAAAGCAATCTGTTGTGTCGGTGAAATGATAATTAGTTGAGTCATAAATAAAGAAATGATAAAATATTGTTTTCTTATTCGGCTAACTAGTTTGGTGTAGCCATTGAAATATTCCCTCCAAGTTGTCTACGCCGTCAAGATTCTTTTAGTGTCGTTCTCTCATTTGATAACAGATGAAGCACTTGCTCGTTTTGATTTCTACCAGAACAATACTCGATAGGTTTTTTTTTATTGCATTGAATGACGAGACGAGGATGCCGTTCGCCTGATGGTAAGCGATACGACCACCCATAAACAGTAGCAACACCATCCAGCACCTTGAGTAACAGAGTACTGTGTGGCATTCCACTGCGCTCGTGTCACCCTGAGACATAAGATGTTAAGTCTCATTATGTCCAGTAGTGAAAATTACAACGCTGTTTAGCATATTAGATAAATATTTTGAGTAAAGAACAATTAGTTATATCTCGATAATGCTTTTTTGCGTATCATAGATGTTTCCGCCACCAATATCAATATTGTATGGATGTTGAATCAAATTTCTTCGGAATATTATTTGCTCCTCAGCAGAGCATTCAAGTAAGTTTTAAATAAAAATGCCTTATAAATATGTCAGTGTTTCCAACAATATCAAGAGTTTTTCGAAATACCAATAAAAAGTCATTCCCCATCCGTATGGATTATTCCAAAACATCCATACAATTTTATATAAAATACACCAATATTCATAACTTAAGCATATGCAGTATATTTTATCGGCAATCCATAAAGTGAGAGGATATAAAAGCGGCCATATTTCAAATGTGAAAATATACAGCGCGCTGCTCTCGTGATGGGGACATGTTGCTAAAATATTATATTGCCATTTATATGTTTCTGTGAAAGATTACTTTTCATGTTTAGTGGTATATTGAGGGTTGAGTTCGATTCTTTATGGTGTTATTAGGGTACTATATTCAAGGGGAATAGGTTCACCATATTCTGTGGATCTAGAAAATGCGATTAATATGGAGGAAAATAAAATTGGTTTTTTCATCACATAGGCAATTAAATACATATGACAATGCAAAAAGAAAATAATGAAAATGAAATCAACTGATATCATCTTCAACATACTGGCAATTCTGAATCGTTTTAGTCATTTTTTTACGCAATCAGTAAATTACAAAACAATCTTCAGATATGCGTACAATATTTGAGGGTTATAAAAACAATGAACTAAGTACGTACATAAAGAAACATTATCTCATTATTGCAGCAAAAGGACTTGTCCAAAAACGGGCCAACAATTCTAACCGAGACCGTTTATATATATTTGGATAGAACTCCTAAGAATAAGCCTTTTACAATAAATCGTTTAAGTTTAAAGACCTCCGATTTTGAGATTTATGTAATTTTATTTTGCTTAAAAAGTACATTTGGTATGAAAGTTTTAAAAAAAGTTAGTTATTAATGGTGGGGTCTAAAAATATTTTTTTAATGGATCCAAGTTCGAAATTTTGCCCCTTTAATATCCCTAAAGTTTGAGCATGGTTAGATTTTGAGGCCCAGCACTCATGTACAAAAAGCGGACATCTCTTTTACGCGTTACAACTTACAACAAATGACATATTTTTCATTTTCCTATTTACGTCAAATTATTTAAGAATTAAGACTGTTAGGTTATTCAATGAATAAACTAATCAGTCTAAATGTAAATTTTATCCCTTACAAAGATCTTCAAATACCGCTGTAGGTATAATATTATTACAAGAACACACACGACCAGCAAAAATAACCCTCCGATAGCTTAAACATTCATAATTGAATCCCACAGTCCGACTTTAATTTAGCATAAAACAAGGGGCAAATATCGCGAGATTATCCACAATTAGGCCCACGTTGGCCGCAGTGGGCCGCCGATGACAGCGAACGGACAAAATTTTAATGAGTCAAATGAGCGAGCGTGCAGGTAATGAGCCACTGCATGTCATTTTGTATGGTCACACAAGAATTTTTACATTTAAATGTATGTTTATATTGTTTTTTGTTAACTGATTTACGTTTGGGCTAAGACGTTTGAAATTTAGAAACAATTAAGAAGGTGGTTAATAACTTGCTTTAATAATGGCTCTAAAAAGCGGCGATAGCCTAGTTGGGAGTGGAACGGACTGCCGAGACAAATGTCCACAGGTTCAAAACCCCAGGGCACGCACCTCTAACTTTTCTAAAAAGTTATGTGTGTATTATTTGTGTATTATCGCTCGCTTTAACGGTGGAGGAAAAAAAGTGAGGAAACCTGCATACCTTAGAAGTTTTCTATAAGAATTTCAAATGTATGAGAATTCTGCCAACACGTATTAGTCCAGCGTGGTGGACTAAGGCCTAAACCCTCTCGGTAGTAGAGGAGGCCCGTGCTTAGCAGTGGGCAGTATATAATCCAGGGCTGGTATGGTATGGTATGGAATAATGGCAAAGTATAGTCATAAATTATTTATAGATAATTTTGTTTTACGCACTGGTGTAATTTGTAAACAAGCACAAACACGTAGAGTGATAGAATACTGTAAAGGATAGAATATAATAAATATACCTAACTGTCACATTACGCATACTAAGGGCCAGTTTCACCAATTCCTGATAAAGTTCCAGATAACGGTCTGACATATAATGCTATGTAGCAAATAAATCTGACACATTACTAAGCGACTTTTTATGCCAGATATTTTCTTTCAAAATCTGTGAAACCAAAAATTGCAGTTTATATGGCAGATAAGTTCCGAATAGGCTACCAGAGACTTTATCAGCATGTAGTGAAATAGCGTTAAATCTCGAGAATTTAGGTTAAAAAAAATTTTTTTTTTATGGCCTTGAATGACGAGTCGAGCTTGCCGTTCGCCTGATGGTAAGCGATACGACCACCCATAAACAGTAGCAACACCATCCAGCACCTTGAGTTACAAAGTACTGTGTGGCATTCCACTGCGCTCGTCATCGTGAGACATAAGATGTTAAGTCTCATTATGTCCAGTAGTTACATTGGCTGCAATGTCCTTCAAACCGAAACAGAACAGTGTGTGCAACACTGCTGCTTGGCGGTAGAAATAGACATTGCGGTGGTACCTACCCAGACGGACTCTTACATATGAGAGACCTACCACAATATTTAAAATTACAAAAAATCGGTTGTGTAAAACATCAAGAACAAATTTAAAGATATTGTATTATAAAAATATCCAAACTTACATCAACATACCTTAGATAAATATTTAAAATAATATTTTATCGGTGTACAAAATATCATAACGCATCGTCATGTAGCTACTTCTGTATTTCTATTATGCTATTAAAATACTTGATTCACATGGCTCAGAATCCATGCTATTACGCTCTGTACTCGTTTTATTGTTTCTTTTTTATTCCATTACAAATTACTACTTATGTAACAATAAGTACCGCTCTACACAATAACCATGATAGCAATTTGGTAGTTGTGAAACTTTAAGTTGTTGATCTTTTATAACAATAGAAGAATATTAAATGCCTTACGAGAACAATTTAGGTACATTTAGCAATTTGTATTATTTGTGATGAAATGTAATTCAGGTTCGTGAGAAATTTGATCACATCTTAGTTGCTAAATATCAGATTACGATAGCAAATAGTAAAAAAATCGTTCAAATTCCTAATATTTTTTTGGTTATACTGTCAAATCAGACTGTGCCTACATTGCCCCAATCTTCACTATTTAACTGACAATCGACAGTGTCGTTATCTAACACAAAAACAATTTAAAGAAACCCAAGTAATTTCCCAGCAGAACTGTTACAATTTAACAACTACATAAACAGCAAAAGCAAACGCTAACCATGTACATGAGCCGCAACAAGCAAGCAATATAAAATCCTTTGTTCCACGGAACGAGTGCAATGTTGTTTCAAAATGCATCCTAAACCCGTAGCCCGATTGCATTCCGCTTTCAGCCGTTGAATATTCCATGAGTTCCGATTCCATGCCGTTTGGTATCTGGTAACTAGTGGGAATTGGTATCCGTTTGTTGCGTGCAATATGTATGAGATTTTGTCCGTTTATTTTTTCGTGCCGCCCCACTGTCCGGCGCGTAATTGAAAAATGTTTACTGCATAGCATTGATTATACAGTTCTGTTTTATGTTTGATAGGTATCGAATTTGTGATGGAAATTGCAGGTTTATAAATATTGGTAATACTTATACATATTTTTGTAGTGGATACTGGATGCATATGGGGAATATAATATTAATATTAGTAAAGCAAGCTACACAGTGACAGAAGGTTTGACTCGGAGTTTCCTAGAATATTTTTTTTTATTCGATTCGCAACTAATAAATATAAATTCATCAATTATGAAATAAACGTAATAACTCACAAATCTGTACATTGCGCTGGATATTACGTATATTTCTTACCCGCTACACATAGTTTCAACATAAACCATATTCTTAAAAACATGAAATAAGAGCGCGTTCTTAAATCATAGGGCGCACAGTGGGCTAAAACTCAACAGGCGTGAACAAATGCCTCTATCTGAGTGATGGAGCGCTCTGCCGTAATCCCAGGTGACGTCTCAGCCCAATTAGGCGTCAGACATCCGTCTTCCCATCCCTACTTTTTCACCTCCCTCTCCCTTGAATTGGGAATGAAAATATGAGTGTGAATTTGTCTCGTTTAGGCGCGTAACTGAACAATGGCTTTATGTTATTTAAACGTTTGACGTTCGATAAAGCTTTTACTCTATTGAAAACATGTTAAAATACGTCGCAGTAAATCCCATATAAATAAAATTATATTTGGTATAGTGTGTCCATTAATAAATCAATGTTTTTCCATAGTGCTTTTAGTAGAACAACGGCAAAACTATAGCCCTAGTAGGTACTACCAATTGGACCTTAATTTGCTCACTTAATGGGAAAATCAAATACACCCAATTGCCCGGGTTGCAATACTATTGAAGATATTCAACACATACTGTGTGAATGTGTCCGAAATGAAGCTAAACGTCGACAGATGATGTCAGGCCGTCAGGCCAAAACATTGGGATATGCAACAGTATCTTGGCATCTCCATTCTCAGATAGTGCCAGAATTTTATGTGCATTATATCATGAAGGAAATCGGACCAACAGCTGATTTTGTTTAAGTTATGTTTAATTGTAGCTTACTTTTAATTAGTTTAAGTACAATAATTGTAAACACTATTGGGCGTCATCGTCAAGATTGACGAAGTCCCTTTAAATAAAGATCAAAAAAAAAAAAAAAAAAATTGGACCTTCTAAACGGGAAATAGAAACGTAAATAGAATTTTCTAGATGTTTCATTTATTGACATAGCAAGGTTTGTGATATATCTACTGATTCAAATCTTGTAACAATGTCAAAATTGTACTTTAATAAAACCACTCAAATACACTTTTGTAATAAAATGATATAAATAAAGATTCACTTTGAGCGGGTAAAACCCCAAACTCACGGCGATAAGGGTTGCCCAGAGGCATAATATCATAAAGGGTTACCCCCGAGACTTAACCCTTCAATGTTAATTTGTTTGTTCATTTTTCTTAGCGTTTATCTTTCGCGTAATTAGTTTTCTCGTTTTAAAATTAAGTATATGATTTTTATGTTAATTAATTTACTTTAACTGAGTTTGAGGGATTTGGAATTTTATGACGGGAAACATTAACGATTATAATTTAATTTAGATTTACTTCTAGCTGATAGTCAAAATATTCAGTATTTTTATATTGGCCATCATATTATTCTGTTAATGATACGTTTTAATCATCAGATAAAAATTATTCATCAATAAGTTATAACCTGCTGAATAGAAAAGACAAACAATGATTACTAATGCATTTTTTTTATTAGTGTTGCTTTTTATCTTATGATTTATAATTTTTACTAGCTTTTGCCCGCGGCTCCGCCCGCGTGAATGAGTTTTCCCGGTATAAAAGTCCCGCTTAAAATGTAGCTTATATGACACGTTCGTAGATTTACCATAGCAGCGCCATCTATTGATTACTTACTCAACCCAGTCGAATGGTATCGACATCTGTTAGAATCATTCATAGCAGCGCCATCTATTGATTACTTACTCAACCCAGTCGAAAGGTATCGACAGCTGTTAGAATCATTTGGAGTTAAGATAATTGTGACTGTCAAATAATAACAGACAAATAATTAGCAATAAATTAAAATTGCGACTATAATTTGAGATTTAAACTATCCTATCTCTCAAGTTGGATCGAACTGCACATGGTGTGCGAATTTTATTATAATCGGTTAAGTGGTTTAGGAGTCCATTGAGGACAAACATTGTGACACGAGATTTATATATATTAAGATTTGACGATAAAAAAACAGACCTAAGAATGAATATCAAACTGTTCAGAAAAAGGTTCTAAATTCAAACAAAAAACATCCCTATTCTGCAAAAACGTTACACAAACCACATCGCCTGCGTAGAGCGCACTACGCGCCGGGCACATGAATCATACGGCTCTAACCAGATTATGGTCCGTGGAATCTCGTTACCGCACCCTTTTCCACCCTGATGCCGTGTGACGCGTGTGCGTGAAATATACCACGCTAATCGGTTTTATATGTGTAGCCGAGTTTTCGTGTCGTAAAATATTCAATACCATGTGAGCGTTGTAATTTTTTTATTACTATGTCAACTTGGTTATGATAATTTAACTTGTAAATATGGTCAGAATGTTTCAGGTTTTAGTGTTTTTCGATGTGTCGATATTGGCCGTATTATTTTTGAATACATATTTTGATATTTATATCATTTAGCTGTCATGTCATGTCATATCCTTTAGCTGTCATGTTGTCACTAACATTGTGAAACATTCAGCTAAATGACGGCAAATATATTTGTTATTTAAAAGTAATGCAGAATTTCCGAACATTTAAAGCCGTGAGGTGAATAAAAAAATACTAAGCCGCTTTATACTTAATTGAAACTCAGTAAATGTAACGCTAAGTAATATAATTAGTCAAAAAATATATTACTTATAATATGTAGCATAAAATATGCGCAAGACATCTTTCCATAATGTAAAAATATCTAAGTCTAAAATAAAGCCAAATTTAAATGATGTAATTAATACTTTTTTCAAATTTAATGTGAAAAAAATATTTTTACAGCGAAAAAGAATAGGTATTGACAATATTTGTGGGAACGATAAAGTTACTAACATTTTAAACCATGGTTAAGTTACGTGTACTGGCGCAATTGCTACATAATTTGCGGTCACGTGAAGCAGCCATTATGATTGTCGGCCGACCAATGGGAGCGCGCCATTTAATACGTTCTATATTTGAAGAAAGAAAAAATTAAATAAGAGATGGTAATTTAAATTTGGAATAGGGTAACAGGAACGACGTTACACCATTTTCTTATGTATCCCAAATGTATTAAATAATACTTGTGTATCTACAAAAGGGGATCAAGGACCAAAACTGATGGATCTGAGGTTCGCTTAGTTTATTTTGTCCAGGCAGGTTATAGTTTTCGGCGTTTCAGGCAATGTGCTTAGGAATTTACAACTATGTAGAGGAATTGTAAAGCACAAAGTAATTTAGGCATACGATTATCAATAAATATAGTAAATGATCATGAACAACTTCATCTGTGTTATTACGTTCATTATAAAATATCGATTTGACATTGAATACAATATAGTTACCTACATGATCTCATCTCACGGATCATTTAACGCAAATCGATCTATTACGGAAAACATCGGTCATTACCGAACGTTCCGCCAATCGCAGTGCTCCGTATAAACGAATGTAATTTATTGAGTTACGAATTTAAAAACGTGATTACAACCGCCATTTTGGATGTAATTTTGAAAATGTTTAATGCCGGCTTCCTTTTCGAGATATCTTGCGGTCAGAATCGGGCGGTCAGTTAAACTTTCCATGCAATTTCACATTATGGAAAAGTGATTATAGCTATATGAAGTAAATTGTAGTGAAGTGAGTTGTTTTTAATGAGATTTTTATTTATTCATGAGTTTTTTGTAATTTTCTATTGCTATGTATTCAATCGTGATTTCAATTACTGAGATAAGATGTAAATGTACGTTGCTGTCGGAATTGCTTGCTTGATAGTTTCAACGTGGATTATGAGGATATTGAAGCGGAGCTATTATGAAGATTGTATCAGCTATATTAGTTATTTAATGCGTTTTCAAAGCATTAATACACCTTCTGGAAAATTATATGAGTCGTTAAATTAACATGACTACAAATTTGAACACAATTGTGATTCACATGATGCTATCAACTCAATTATAGACAATAGGCACAAGCGTTCACTGATCGGTACATACAAACATACGAATGTATGTGTGTGTGTGGTGTGGCCGGGTAGCTCGTTGAATTTGATTTTACTGACTTCTATATAGCATGAACATTGGCAACAAAAATGTAAAGTCCATAGTAATGTTGTTATAATGTAATAGACAAGTGATGATAGACATACATACATACACTCACGCCTTTTATCCCCGAAGGGGTAGGCAGAGGCGCAACTAATGCACCCACTTTTCGCCGTGCGTATTCCGTCCCATGTTGTGATAGGGGGCGAGCCTATCGCCATATCGGGCACAAATTCCAAACTCCGGGTTGATAGTGAATAGAAAAATTCAATATCACTTTACCCAACCCGGGGATCGAACCCAAGACCTCAGCATAGCAGTACCGTAATACAACTACGCCATCGAGGCAGTCAGGCACGCTAGGCACAAGTGATGTAAGAATTATGAGAATGAGAATCGGAATGGTAGAGATATCTCTAGCTGTTCTGTACACTCGAACTAAATCTACTTGTGTCTATTTCGATTGTCCTGTTTACATACATCACATTTTACTCCATATTGCAGTTAAGACTATCCCACCCGCACACCTGCCTCTGCAACTCCTATAAGCCAGGATCAGCAGTGGCACGTATTTCATAACACCGAGCGGTGAAGCTTCGCGAGTCCCAGGAAACGCTAATTAGTTTAACCCGCAACGCATTTAATCAAATAGTTAGATAGAAGTTGAAAATATTAATTGTCATCTTCCATAGCAAAGCGTGAGACAAAAATAATGAAGGAATTTTAACCGAAAGTATAGGGACAGTAGACAGTAGGGTCCAAATGAAAGATAGTCATTACTTAAAAATATCTGTCTTTCAGCATCATTCCCCATCACAAGGCGGATCGGGCATCCATACCAGAACAGAACCCCGCCGAAGCGCAAGAAGCCGCGGACGTCGTTCACGAGGCTACAGATAGCTGAGTTGGAGAAGAGGTTTCATAAACAGAAGTATTTGGCGTCGGCGGAGCGGGCGTCGCTCGCCAAGACATTGAAGATGACTGACGCGCAGGTCAAGACTTGGTTCCAGAATAGAAGGACTAAGTGGAGGTATGGGTCTTTTACTTACACACATAACACTTTTTTTCCTTTTCAAATGCAGGCAGCAGAGATGTTACTACACACACATTTCGCCAGTTATGTTAGTTTCACAAAATAGGGTCGAGATACTGAGGATATTTACCTCACTTTTTGTTTTGTTGACGAGACGAGCAAGTCGCTCGTCTGGTGGTGACTTGGACATCAGACCGTTAAACCACTAAGTATAAAACATATTTCGAATTGAGAATTAAAGACTACTAAACTCATACTTTCAAGTAGTAGTAGTAAAAAGTATGAGTTTAGTAGTCTTTAAGAATATTAATAGTCCTGAGAATTCTCGATAAGAATTTCGAGGGTATGTGAAGTCTGCCAATCCGCACTAGGCCAGCGTGGTGGACTAAGGCCTAACCCCTCTCAGTAGTAGAGGAGGCCCGTGCTCAGCAGTGGGCAGTATTTAATACAGGGCTGGTATTATTATTATTATTATTAAACTCATACTTTCAAGTAAATAGTCTATTTATTCTTAATATACCGATCAACATAATATAATTTAGTTCCCTTTTGAACCGCTGTGCCCTTAGCATTGCTAAAGTCCATGGGCATCAGCCTCTTACCAGGTGGATCGCTGAAAAGAAAGAAGTATGAAATTAATCACTTTTTTTTTAAATTTCTCGGCACCATTATGTGGCAATTAAAGTATTAAGGCAAGGTATGTGTAGCTCTACATTTAGAGCTCACAAATATAAATCTATTCCGCCACGTGTCATTATACTCATAGATATATATACCTTATCTATGTTCTCTATCAAATATCAATCTTTACTAAATATTCATCATGACGGCCATTATATACCATATACCATTCCATCCTATAAAATATGAAACCCAACTTATTCGCATAAATGGAAAAGCAATGACCATCCTCGATTTTATAGTGTATTTAGAGTTTATCTGCCCTTAAAACACTTGTAACTATTTAAGCGAAGGCGTCAACGTTCCCCGTTAGCTTATATGTCGTCATTAAGATAACCCACAGTGTAACCGACCAGACTAACTTGAGCTCTGGTTTAATAGATTTACAAGAAACCTGTCAGTGAATAAATAATGGCTTTCGCCCGAAGGAGGTAAGTTTTCAGCTTATGTTGTCTTTAAACCAATGGTTAAAGATATTTGTATGTTAAGAGTAGATATTTATAATGATCTGGTTTGTTGTATTGTCTTCTAAATTCTATTGTTATTCATTATTCAGTCTATGAAATAAAATTGACAAATTAAATTTATCGTACATCAAGTCCTTTTTACATAATATATTATTACGGTAACATTTCAAACAATTCATGTAAGTTATCACGAACTCTTGGAAGAACTTAATTACGCTCACTTAGAATATCGAAGGCGCTGTAAAATATTTTACCTACAAGCAAAAAAAATATACTAGCAATTTAAAAGTAACTACTTACGTGTTTGCATTACCTCTTGAAAAAATTAAGTCCTATTAGCATGCAATCAATGCAATGCAATCAGCCTTGTATTATATACTGCCCACTGCTGAGCACGGCCTTCTGGATGGTGTTGCTACTGTTTATGGGTGGTCGTATCGCTTACCATCAGGCGAACGGCATGCTCGTCTCGTCATTCAAAGCAATAAAAAAAAATAAAGCACTAGTGAGTGGCATTGCATATTGCACAATACAGTTGTAACAGTCTAGCATTTTAAAATTCACGATGCACCACGAATACGCAATATATAACATTTACATTAGATCACAATTAAATTGTCTGTAGAATCTTCCGCATACTTAAAATTTTGACCTGGTTCTACATGAATGTGAGTAAAATCGAATCTTATTGATTCCAAAGAATAAAACGCTCTCCAAAATGATAAGTGCTTTTTCATTCCCTAGACTCAATCTATGGAATGAGTCAGATTAATGCATTATTTATTAACCACTGGGAATAATATTGACCATAGATATCTATGTATTGTAACGTGAATAAAAAAGGACATGTCCAAAAACGGGCTTAAAATTCTTACCAAGACAGTTTAAATATATTTGGATAGAACTCCTAAAAATTAGCCTTTTACAATAAATCGTTTAATTTTAAAGACTTCCGATTTTGAGATTTATTTAATTTTATTTTGCTTAAAAATGACACTTAATATGAACATTTTCAAAAAGCTAGTTATAAATGGAGGGGCAAAAAATATTTTTTAATGGATCCAAGATCCATATTTAGCCCCTTTAATATCCCTAAAGTTTGAGCCTGGTTAGGTTTTAAGGCCCAGTACCCATACAAAAAGCGGACATTTCCTTTGTAACCCTTTTTAAGCGTGTTGCGCGCACGGTGGAATGTGCGATTTGGCATGAAAAAATATTAAAGGTCACATAGAAGGTGTAGAAAAATTTAATTTATGTTTACTGGTGGTAGATCTCTCATATGTAAGAGTCTGGGTGGGTACCACCGCAATGTCTATTTCTACCGCCAAGCAGCAGTGTGCATGCACTGTTGTGTTTCGGTTTGAAGGACATTGTAGCCAGTGTAACTACAGGACATAGTGAGACTTAACATCTTATGTCTCAGGATGACGAGCGCAGTGGAATGCCACACAGTACTTTGTAACTCAAGGTGCTGGATGGTGTTGCTACTATCTATGGGTAGTCGTATCGCTTACCATCAGGCGAACGGCATGGTCGTCTCGTCATTCAATGCCATAAAAAAAATATGTTACAGCTTACAAATATTTCGAATTTAAAATGTCTGCTAACACGTGGAATAGATGACAAATCGGTGTCGTCCTCTAACAGGAAATTTATGAAGGAAGATGTATACATTTGTATGATTTCTCAAAATCCCACAGAGTACGAGATAAACCATCTACTAACTGCCAATACATACCAATTTCCTGTGAAGTCCTGCTACGCTAGTCCAGCCCACCCGTTCAGCTGCCGACAAAACTGTATATAGCGTCCTTGCCCGTGTTCATGGAACATACCAGAAATCCCCAATATTACATTTTATGTACAATAATATGTGTCCGAACGCGTTGGCCGTCGCTGCCCGCTAATAGTGTAGGAATATAAAATTTAAGTAGTTGAGGCACTAAAGATACGGACGGTGAAGAATTTGTTTTAATTACATGTCGTAAAACTGTTTGTAGAACTTAAACATACCTAAATACCTTTACAGGCGCTTAAGCGGGTGATATTCTGTTAACATGCATATTTGTTTTGGTTGTATCGGAAACGGTACAATGTTGACTGATGTAGATATTATAATTTATGTTATAATAGTACCTCCTTAAATATTCTATACCTATAGGTGCTATTTATTATTTTCTTTTTCTGTCTCTCTGATTCATATCAACATCTGTCATATTCTGTCTGGCAACATAATTTTTAAGCATGGTGCAAAAAGTATTTGACTTTATTTTTAAGAACGACTTTGGTGTCAACCTCTTGGTTGATCCTCGGGCAAATCATGTACAAAAACCTCCACAAAGTTTCCTTAATCTCGGAGTCGAACTCAGGACCTGGTCTACAGCCTATAAGTATATGCTAGGTCAATGGCAATAATGCTACCACCATACCATACCATACCAACCCTGTATTATATACTGGCTCACTGCTGAGCACGGACCTGCTCTACAATTGAGAGGGTGTAGGCCTTAGTCCACCACGCTGACTTTGTGCGGGTTGGCAAACTTCATATATCTTCGAAATTCTTACTGAGAACTTCTTAGGTATGCCGGTTTCCTCAAGATGTTTTTCCATCACCGTTATAGCGAGCGATAATTCCCAAAGAATATACACATAAGTTTTTAGAAGTCAGAGGTGCGTGCCCTTGGGTTTTAAACCTGCGGACATTCGTTCCGGCAGTCCGTTCCACCCCCAAATAGGCTATCGCCGCTTTTCAATAATGCTAGCTTGTCTATAATATAAGCTTATTAATAATTTATGTTAGCCGTAAACTAAAATCAAAGCCCACATAAACGTTGTTGGAATACGTATACGTACTAAGAAATCGCAGTGTTAAATACAAAATATAGTCTCAATGTTACCTAGTACCTTGATACTTTAAATATGAAATTGATTGTGATTGGAAGCATTTTTGCTTTGCCTCAACCCTCCATGTTGACAGACAGGTGTCAACTGTCACGCTGACGTTTACAGACATTTGTTTAGCGAGTTGACTGTCAAGCTTTATTTATAGCAAGAATTAAAAATACTGTATTATAAGTATTAAAAATACTTAGCTCGATCGACTATGTCACCGATATTTGTTTTCAATGATTTAGGTTCACAAGACTTAGGGTCAGTTTCACCGGTTTCTGATAAAGTTCCAGATAACTATCTGACATATAACGCTATCTAACAAATAAATCTGACACATTACTAGTGACTTTTTCTGCCACATATTTACACGTTTCTATTCGAGACCGGTGAAACTAATCGTTGTAGTTTATATGGCCGATAAGTTTCGAATAGACTTATCACCATGTGGTGAGATCAGCCTTAAAAGCAACATGTGTTTTTCTCCATTAAATCATATTTTCCATATCAACTGAAAACATCCTATTAATGCACCAAGTTATATATTTATTATATCACGAATTAATCAAAGCGTCTATGGTATCTACGGATTAGTGATTCTTAATGCCAAGACAAACTACGGTTCACTTTCAGTAAATTGTTTTAGAGCCGAGAGTAAATTTCATTTGACAGTTATCGTATCAAACAGCTAATGTTGGTAGTACTCATTATGGATATTTCGCATAAATTAGAGTTAGACCTTTGTATTTGGTCGGCTTATACATTTATGTGACGAGTAGCATTTATCAACAAGCGGTGAAATCGGCCCTTAAACACCTATCAACATAATAAATTAATTAAAATCGTTCAATCAACGAGTACCTACACGTGTTCAGTGAACGCTTTTCAACATTTAACCGACAATATACATTACATTTAATTTTTAATGTCGTTACTATTTAAATTGAAAAGTTTATCGTAGTTTAATGGTAAGCTATGGTTTATGGTTTTATCATAGACTTATTACATTAAAGTACAGAAGTAAAGAGTGTTATGACAAATGCAAATTAATAAAGTAACGCATTACTTGTTTTTTAAAAAGCATTTAAAGAGAGATCAAGAACACGATGAATATACAACTATTAATTGTTATGACCGAAACTGTTAACAAAAATCTTAAATTCAAACACCATGAAAAATAATAAAATCTAGACAAGATAGAGAAGATGTCCAGCTCTGCAAGATAGGCAATTACAGTTTGCCAAAGAATTGGTAAGATAGGAAATGTTGCAGCAAACGTCTAGATTCAAAATAGTTCTTTGCTCCGAAGGCAAGAAAACCGCAGAATCTCCGAGGACTATACATTTTACGTAGAACCGTTTTTTTCAATCCGCGGATTCCTATTTATCGAGTTAAATGCAATCAGGACTTAGCTATCCAAGTGTAAAAAAAATTAGAATCCCCTTTTCTCTCGATCTTTTAGTGACAATAATAGAGGTTTTGCTACGTTAAACCTTTGCCGAAGATTCTCCAGATAATCACCGATTATTGATGAAAACCGCAGAAAAATCTCCGGAGGTTAAAATTGTCTTCAGTGCAAAGCCTCTAAAGTCCGGTGTGGCCAGAAAAGCCGACTCGCGTCAGGCTGCTGGCAGTAGGGCCAATATAAAATAAAAAATAAACAAAAAAGGTGCAAAGCCTTATGATAAAAGCGTAAGCAAATTCCGAATTTAATACAAAAACTTCTTAATGTATTTATCAGTCATAGAAACTTTCATTTTTAAATACAAACTTTATTAAGACTTCAATTTCTGTTGAAACACAAGGAAAAGTCATAAAACATTATCACAACATAGCCGTATCATCTCTACCTTTATCCTACTATGGAGATTTGGTACATTTTTCCATATTGTAATAAACTTGTGCCTTATTGGTTTTACGAGCAGCCACTTGTCTGACTTCGTGATACGTTTACTCGTGAGTTAGATTATTATAATAAAAATCTCATATTAAGTGATCTATAACCATCTGTTATACGGTAAAGACCTAATGCCGCTTCAGGCCAAAACTATCCAACAATTTTGTTTTCGTTCTAACAAAAGAAACTTTTAAATATTACACACACCTCGGTCCAATATGCATGAAACAAAATTCCAAATTCAAAACTGCGAGACAATGCAAGGGTTCGTTCCAAAGTCGTGTGTTGGTGGCATCACAACCGATTACGTTCTAATGGACAAGCGGTGTTTGTGTTCGGAGCAGATAACGCGTGCTCGATACGCGCGGCGCCATGCCACTGATTTTATTGTAATAAAAAAAACTATTACCAGGCACTCACAGGCAGTGTTCGTGATCTACTGACTGATATTGAGTTTATATACTTTATATCTTTGTATGAACGCATAAAAGGTTACCTTTGTTGAGTTTCAAAACGACCTCAAGTTGCGCGCCGTATTCCAATTTTGAAATTTCATTTTTTTCGACGGCAATGATTCTCATTTCAATCGTTCAATATAAAAACAATAAAACTGTAGAAACTTTTAATTCTATTTTCAAATAAACATGGAGTTAATTTATCAAACGTCTCATTGTATTTAACCGGCCGTGTTAATGGGTTGCTTATCTAGAGCTTCTTGTTTTTGTTTTGTTGTGCATTATTAAAAGTCGGTTTATCGCTAACGAGGGGCTACGCTTGGCTCTATTGATAGGATTTGTGCGTGTTTACTTTGATTAATTATTCTGGTTAATGTTTTTGACGGAGATAACGAGGTAAATTATATTTTCTTTTTGAATTTAAACAAGACGTTCCTTAACACATGCAAGTTGCACAGATTTGTTTGTGTTTAGTGTAAAAATCAAATTAGACAACATTAACTGATTGTAGGGACCCATCCCTAGCAGTTTATAAAATAAGACGTAATTGAGTTTAGTGTAGACGGTAGATATGTCCAGGTTTATTAAACCTATATGCATGAAATCACCAAGAATCGGCCGAGAAGATTCTGCCGCATCGTCGGTGGGAAAGCGCAGTCTTGTTCCAATTAAAAGGACATTGTTATTAGTGCATTATGAGGCATAGAATCAGTTACATAGTATCGAGCTCCGTGCAATTTCGTGCAGTAATTTGTTATACAAAGGATTTGCCGTATGTCTTACCATAAGGCAAGCGAACCACTCGTCCCGTGATTCAGTTCCACATAAAATACATGTATAATACGTCTACATCCAAAACAAAGTTGTCCGGTTTCACTCATGTTCCCGATTTGTTCCAAAGTGATGTACAAACAAATTTACAAGCAAGTATTACCAATACACATTGTAAAAACATCCTAAATGCTATACAAGAAATCTTTTTAAAATTCCAACACATTACACAATGTTAATCAGACGAAGGAATTTTGGGTACGAACACTCTGCATTTCCGAACGAACGTTTCAAATAAAAGACGCCCATTTAATGACGAGATTACGATAAACCTTTGACGATTTATTGTGAGGTTTTCAAGATATTTTAATACTGAATTAGGTTTAACTCACGGACTGATAACGCTGTCTGTTTGCGAGAGAGCCTTTGCGTCGGATAAAAAATGTGGAACACCTATCTGGAATTAGAAAAAACTATTTATAGCAGACATTTTAACGTTACAAATACTTGTGTCATATATAATGTTTAGCCAATTTTACTTTCCAATCGGATATTTTACGGGTTTTATACCTTAATGTCCTAGAAATACGTATGTGTAGGTTGGGCTGGCTACCTGGCTGTATTTTTCAACATTTTTAAATGTTTGTCGTATATATTTTATCTTAATATTAAAACTATAATATAATTACGTACATTTTAATTCCTTAGTCATGAATTCTGTCGACTTGCTATCTTAGGTTGGTGTATTGTTAAACTTAGCCATGTCAGCACAATGTCGTAAATCTATGCTCTCAATCAAAATATTGGCTGTACAGTCTAATATAGATAAGAAAGGATAATGCAGTTTAGACATAAATTAAATGAAGCCCGTGTTATCTATGACAAATGAGGTAGGATTATCATCCGTCGAACGAGGTTCTTATGCCTTCGGTATATGGCTACCGATGTAAGTGTTTTATTATGATGAATTAGCCGAGTTAAATTATAGAGGTTTTTATCGCTTGTATTCGGGAATACATCCCGAATCCAAGCGAAGTCGTTTAAATAGATTATATTTTATATTTTGATGCGCAAATGATTTGAATTTTTCTGTTATTTCGTTTCTCGGGATAAAAAGTAGCATATATCATTCAGGAATAATGTAGCTTTATTAGTGAAATAATAAAAATTATATCAGTAGTTATTAGTAGATATTAATCCCTACAAAATACAGGCATAGGTACTATACTTCGGACAAACTAAGCTGGCCGGTATGACAATTCAAATTTTTCCCGATGCGATAACTCTGTGAGAAAGTCTACCCAAGAAATTCAAAACCGTGTCATGTCATACCGGCCAGATTAGTTTGTCCCTACTATAGGTACTGACATAGAAACTAGCAAATATTCCTATCCTACTAATATTATAAATGCGAAAGTTTGTAAGTATGGATGTCTGGATGTATGGATGTATGGATGTTTGTTACTCTTTCACGCAAAAACTACTGAACGGATTTCGATGAAATTTAGCACACGGGTAGATTATGTCCTGGATTAACACATAGGCTACTTTTAATCCCGGAAAAATATAAAGCGGGACTTTTATCCCGGGAAAACTCATTCACGCGGACGGAGCCGCGAGCAAAAGCTCGTTTATAACAGTTGAATGACAAAATAAATCAAACGTGAAACTACTACTACTACTAGTTGTACTATTGCTTATATTTTTAATGTGTGGTTTATTTTTTTTCATAGTCAGTTGTGACTAAACTATTTTTCTTTCTTTCTTCTTCTTTTTAAACTAGGTATGTATAATTTTATCCAAGTGATAATATTCTCATTTCGCAACAGAGGCATCGGTGCATACGTGATAGCGTTTTTCCGGGATAAAAGTCACGCTATATACTTTCTCGGGATAAAAAGTAGCCTATCCTTTTCAGGGTCTCAAACTATCTCCTTGCGAAATTTTATCAAAATCCGTTTGGTAGTTTTTAAATTTATCGCGTCCAGACAGACGCAGCGGGCACTTTGTTTTATCTATATCTATACTTATTATATAAAGCTGAAGAGTTTGTTTGTTTGAACGCGCTAATCTCAGGAACTACTGGACCGATTTTGAAAATTCTTTCACTAATAGGAAGCTACATTACTCCTGAGTGCTATAGGCTACTTTTTACCCCGGAAAAACTTTTCCACGCGGGCGGAGCCGCGCGCAAAAGCTTGTAATATATAAAGATATCCTAAGTTAGCCAACTGATTGAACAGCAAAAAACATACAGAAAGACAAATGATAGCAGGTACAACATTTACTACTTTTGTAGTCGAAGTTGGAAAATATACATAATCCATACCAATTCACTTATCTTTCTTTATCAATATGACCATAGTAAGTGGCTATTTATTTGCGTTGGATACTCTAATCAAAATTTTTTCTCAGTGACAGCCGATTTGTTATAGAAATAAATGGTTGTATTTATAAGATAATATTATGAACAAGTTTCTATATAATTTGAATTAAATGAACGAAATATATCCTAATAATATTATAAACGCGAAAGTTTGTAAGAATGTATGGATTTATGTTTGTTACTCTTTCACGCAAAAACTGCTGAACGGATTTCGATGAAATTTGTCACACGGGTAGATCGTGTCCTGGATTAATACATAGGCTACTTTTTTTTACTGGGAAAATATAAAGCAGGACTTTTATCCTGGAAAAACTTTATAACGCGGGTGGAGCCGCGGGCAACAGCTAGTACGTGAATATAAATTAACAGATGTTAATTAAAAACCAACGATTTTCATTCATATTATACACAAGTGTTGCTGTTTTTAAAAAGTTTTAATTGCAATAGTTTCAGTAATACCTATTTTATTTAGTTAAGTTAAAATAACACGCTTCAGGCGTTTAATGAATCGGGGTTTTAATGTAAAGAAAATCTATAACTGCTGTACAGTGCAACAGCAAATAAGATATCCTTCATGTTTCTTGAATATAAAGTCATAACTAAATATCTTGTATTACTTATCTCTAATTAAAAATCAATATCTTCCGTTACACGTGTATGTCTAATCGTAAATATCAATTTAAATTATAATGAAATTACTCACTAGAACAAGGTGTGGTGTATGTTAAATGAGTTTCGTCTAAAATAAACTGATAAATGAATAAAATTTATTTATATAACATATACATATGTATCTCTTATGTAAATATTAATGAAACGTAATATAGAAACATACAAAAAGCATATCAATTTCAATGTTTATAAAGTGTAAAATTTGCTAGTTAATTTGTTCATAATGTACTATGGTGATCAGTTAACGAATCCTTTTTGCGTATTTTTGATGGGCTAGAATTATTCAATACCTTAGGGTATAAAGTTTTAATTAAATATACTTATAGGAGCCCGACTGTACATTTTCGTAATTAGTATCTCAATGAAAGCCACTAAAATACATTCGAGTTAATGAAGCTACAAACATTTGCAAAAAATAACACGATATCTATCTATATATATAATAAAGCAGTAGAACCGGTGTGTTAAAGAAATTTGATAAAAAAAGAAAGGGTGTGACTAAAGAAGAGCAATGGAAAATAAATCGGCGATTATTATAATTCTTTTCTGTCTGTCCGTTTTCTGTTTGTTTGTTACTGCACATCTCCGAAACAACTAAACGGATTTCGAGAAAATATGTTATGGAGATAGTTAGACACCCTAGAAAGGACATAGGCTACTTTTTATCCCGGGAAAATATAAAGCGGGACTTTTATCCCGGAAAAACTTTTGCACACGGGCGTAGCCGCGAGCAAAAGCTAGTTATCAAGTATCGTAACAAACACTTGAATGATAGTTACATCTGCCTGTAATTTGAATAAGTAATCGTCGAATACAATAGGACAATATAAATTACACCTCCACATGTAATAGTTTAAATTCAATTCATTGTGAAACAATGGTATGCATTCCGATTCACGTTTTCACTCTCACTTAGAAGATAAGGATGTGACAAAATTATAAATCATCTATCAATTTATCGGTCTTAGTCGATTTTTATAATGCTTTATAGACGAAAGCGAATGCCAGTGAATGCTTAAAACATTTTAAATTTGGACATAGTGAGATTTATTGCCTTTCTTCTTCGGGTCGTCATCGCTTAGGTATCTAGTGAAAGGCTGGTAGGTTAGCTAGGCTAGGACCTTCTTATCCTCGCCGGCGAGGACGGTGGCGTTTCCTTTCCTCGTAATTTAAAGATACTCCTTCCCTTCCTTTTATATCAGCTCCACTTCTCCTTCCCTAGCCCTATTCCCGTCCCCAATGTCCGTGTCCTCTGTACCTATCAGCCCGTGCCGGTTGTTCATTATTTAATGTAGGTACTTTAAATTATTTCATTGGTATATGTACCTTTGTTATTGTCTCTACCTTGTCATGACTTGTCATAAGAGCTTTTTTATAAACCTACTTGATCAATAATTATTGGAACGAAGTTCCTTATTGCGCGTTGTGAAAGGGGGCTGGACGGAAAGTTGTCACGACACTTTTTTCTATTATCTTACTAATATGAACCTTAAATACAATGCGTAGAGGCTATAATTCTTGAAACGAGTATATTTGTATTTATTTTATTTATTAAAGTCATTAAAACCATTTCTTACTAATCTAAAATGAACCTTAAATACATTGCGTAGAAGCTATTTCCCCAGCGTTGGCACGGCACGAGTACAAAAGAATCGAACGTAATATTCTTTTTTCAAATTTTGTTTATTTATTCTACTTTGGTTACTGACATTTATCAATAACAACACTAAACGTGCTTTGCTCGCGTTTAAAAATCTACTTTATGTGGTAAGCGTAAGATCGAATTTGTGTTTAGTCAATCAAAATTTGTGATAAAAATGCTATGCAATAGCTTTACCGCGGTAGTCTCCGAGTGCCACACGTATTTATTTGTTTTGTTCTCTAGAAACTTATGTATTGGAACGGAAATAGGAAAATATTTATATATTTATATATATACACACTCTGTTATATAAATAAAATTTTATTACAATTCCTTCACTAATTAATCGAAAGGAACTTCGTTCCATCCGGGTGTCCCTTGACACCTCTCATTTTTTATTTTATTTGTTTATGGCAATTTGTATACGTCGAATTACATAGGTTGTGAGCATAGGTCTTCACAACTTTTGCCTCTATTAAAGAATAACACTATGGTTGTTTTCCAGAAAGCGGAACCGCGAGCAAAAGTTTAATGTACTATGGATTCCAAAATAGTTTTAAGGTTGACATAAATAATGCTAATTTAATTAATCGGTATAGTTATGAGAATAATATTAATGAACTTTTTATCAAAGGTCGTGTTTACAAATCGATCGACAAGATAAATTAGTTGTTAGGCGTTGTGCAAATACATGAATGTAATCATAATATGCTGTAATAAATAACATTTTTATGTATTTTAATGCATGTATAATACCGCTTCCGTAAACACAATTAGGCGTAACAAATACCATTTTCATGACTACACTCAATCAATGCCTTCCCCAAAAATAAGTCAAATACAAAGGCAGCGCGGGGCGGTTAAGTGGGCCCGGTATTTGTACATATTGTATGTATAAAACATCAAGCAGGCGGTAACATGGGGTAGCTGGGGAGATACATTTTGTATGAGCAACACAACTCGGCAGTTTGAGCCATCAATTATTAAGTGCGGTGGAAAGACATACATTCTACTTTTTACACGTATTGTTCCCCTTCGTTTGCTTTATTGCCTATTTTTCGTGACTTTTACTGTGGTTCCACGTTATTTTATGCGACCTTTGTGTTGAATATAAACTGCGTTTGTAAACATTAATACGTCTTACATTTTTATAGTGCTTTTCTTCATATACAGTGCCTATATATTACATCAGTGAATTTATATAAATAAGTCAAACAGCGGCATAAAGGTACACAGGATAATTTTAATCAAATGCCCTAGAGAAAACGTTTTGTATCAGATGGAACTTACTCTAGGTTTATTTCAATTTATCAAGGGCTAATAACATTCAACCTCTGACTTTTCGTAGTTACGTGGGTATTTTTTATCAATTATCGTTCGCTTTAAGGGTGAAGGAAAACATTGTGAGGAAACCTGCATACCTGAGAAGTTCTCTATAAGAATTTCAAAGATATGTGAAGTCTGCTAACCCGCAGTATATAATACAGGGCTGATTGCATTGCAATTACATTATAATATTTCTATTCGTCTATTGGCAGAGTTCAACCCGCACTAGGCCAGCGTGGTGGACTAAGGTCTAACCCCTCTCAGTAGTAGAGGAGGCCCGTGCTCAGCAGTGGGCAGTATATAATACAGGGCTGATTGCATTGCAATAACATTATAATATTTCTATTTGTCTATTGGCAGAGTTCAACCCTCACTAGGCCAGCGTGATGGACTAAGGTCTAACCCCTCTCAGTAGTAGAGGAGGCCCGTGCTCAGCAGTGGGCAGCATATAAAACAGGGTTGATTGCATTGCGTTGGCAAAGTAGACTTACTGGTTCTGCACTCTACATAAAATAATAAGTCATATATTTCTATTCTTATGAGGACGCAAACAAGCAAAATATTTATGTCAATCCAATGGGCTTGTCTGGCTTTGTATATCTATGAAATAAGAATGCATACTGCATAGACACATAAGAGGCAATCGCGACTCTATCACATTTAAAAATGTAAAGTTTTTGAGATATAATATCATACTATATGGCTCATGGTGAAGAACGTAGTGCAATGCCTTCTAGAGCTTTGCAACTCAAAGTTCTGGATGGTGCTGATATTTTAAAGGCAGTCGTGTCGCTTACTATCAGGCATGCGACTTGCAAGTGTTTTCATTCAATTATATAAAAAATACTTACAGCCGCCTTGGTATAGTTGTATACCGCCGTCAATACTGTACTTAGGTTCCGAATTCAAATCCTGGGTAGGCAAAGCGAGTCTGGAATTTGTGTCTTATATGGCGATAGGCGCGGCGCCTATCACATCATGGGACGATATGCACATGGCGCAAAAGTGGGCACGCTGGTTGCAACTCTGCCTACTCCTTCAAGGATATAAGCGTGATGTGCGTTTTGTAAACCTAAGAAGTAAGAACCTAAAATAATAATAATACCTCAAATAAAAGTAATCTTCAACTTTACATCTTTGATTAAGGCGCTCACTCTGTGCACAGGCTTCCTTTTAAGTCTCATTTAATCGTAACGACCTATTTCAAACGTGTTTCCAATTCCCATAAACCAATTGGCTGAAACTATTTACACGCTCTAAAGGTCGATACTAATTCTCACCGTATCGATGTTCCGACAATCGACAAATCCAATTGGAATCGTTGCACGTAACTCGTAATGTGTTTACAAAATGGCCGCTGTTGGGCGTCTCGTTTCCTTTATTTATTTACTCGCCCTGCTTCATTCTCCTCGTGTAATTCTTTTCCCTTGTATAAGTGAATATTAAAACTCCCCGAATTAGGGTGCCGATGGGCATTTAGTACAAAAACGGTACTTTCACCCGCCGCAGAGGGCGCTTTTTCCTAAGACGACTCGTGCGTTCTTTATTTCGGGAATGCTTGATGTTAATGGAACCGAATGAATACCTTAATGTTGTTGTATAGGATCGAAAATTGCTTGTTAGTTGGGTAAGATGTGCTACTTCAGTTGTCGTTGGGATAATTGTTTGCTTGTAGATTGTCTCCTCAGGAATTACGTAACAAATCCGTTTGCTGATTGATACGAGGGTAGTGAGGGATCCCGAATGAGCAAGGAATGCTCGAGTGTCATTAATTTTTATTGCACGTCGTTTTTCTTCTTCAAGATATTTTATAGGTACAAGTTAACTAAATTAAGTATAGAAAGTTATGTGACTCTATCATTATGAAATTAAAGCTAGTCATATACCGTTTTATGGGCAATTGCGACTATTATTACTGGAGTTGTAGTATTTCTATGGTTAATGTCACAGGATAAAGAGCATTGTTATTTAAAGTTTTGGATGATGGTTCTTCTGTATATGAACAGTCGTAGTGTCTTATTCAGATCAATATAAATTTCTCATTTATTAAATAACTTTTTTTTATTGCATAGAATGACGAGGCGAGCATGCCGTTCGCCTGATAGTAAGCAATACGACCACCCCCATAAACAGTATCAACACCATCCAGCAGCTTGACTTACAAAGTACTGTGACAAATAGATTTGTCTTTCTTCAAACGAGGTTTAAAAAAAGGTTTTCACGATAGGCAGTGGACTGGCTGTGCCCCTAGTATTGCGAGCGTCCATGGACGACGGTGACCACTTACCATCGGTGGGCAGTTAGCTCGTCTGCCTTCGAAGGGAATAAAAAAAAGTTTTGTGCTTTTGTTTTCTGTAGCATTATTGTGCCAATAACACAATTTAATGAGTTTTTTACATCGGTAGTCGTTTCTTTAATAGATAGATAATTGATTCAACCTTTATCTAGTTACAACATAGTGGCATTATTGCGACTTACAATATCACTTATAGATAAAACTTATTGGATATATTCATAAATATGTATAAAACTATATGCATTCATAAGATAATTATGACCACTATAGCGCGTGTAATGCGGAAAAATAGGTATCTTTTGTAGTGTAATGTAGCAACTTGGAAAATAATCATTCAGTATCAATTACTTAGCAATTTTTTTTTCTACATATTCATTCTCAATATCAACATTAATTGAACACAGCCATACAATATCATGTATCTTTCCTAATCTTATTGCAAAACATATCATTATTATTTACATAGTCATTATAAAGCGTGCCTTCGGGAAGATTAACTGAAATGCCGCGTTGCTTAAAAAAACATACGGAATTTTTGTAAAAAAAATCACATGAATATAATATTGTTACGACCTTATTCATAAAAAGTTCCTAAGCCTATTTAGTTAGGTATAGAATGTTTTGTCTTCTTCATTCAAACTCAATTCATAATTCATTCGAAGAAGACAAAACATTCGGTAACTAACATAGGTTCATAACTGTTTATGAATAATACCGTTAGTCTTTACTTATATCAATATGTCGACGAGGATTTCACAGGGGCCAATATAACGTAGCTAATACTTCGCAAGTCATAACCGACCTTTATTTCTTCAACTCATGATTTGTTTGTCACTCATCACATTGTCACGACTGGCATAGTAACCACTAAGTTACAATTGAGACTATTGATATCTAGTTGAACACTCAACGACGACTAAACTAAGACTGAGCTCTTCTTCTTCTTCTTCTTCTTTTAAAAATGGCTCCACCGTGTCATCGGTGGACTGAGCTCTTCAAATAGCGAGGGCCTTATCGCAGCTATCACCCCACTAACAATTTGATATCTCGACTTTTTTTTTATGAATGGCAATTTGTGCCGTTGTCGACAATTCTGCCAATGTCGAAAGTGCAGTTTTGCACAATTACTTCTTCAAAACTACCCGACGCTCCGACAAATAAATATTATGACATCTTAATAAACTGAACGATTACTAAACTTAGTTGAACTACTATTAGGCGAGATTTCTAGTAAATACGCGTTGCGTAGCGCTGGAAAATCTTTTGTAGACTTTTATGAATACCAAGAATTTTTAAAACCCCTGTTTTATCCGACAGAGTTGTAAACTTTAACATAATATTGCCGGATTTTGTGACTCAACACCCTATAACTACGTTTGATAGCTATGGCGACATCAACTTTAAATTCAGATACAGATTAACAAAACTTTTCAAATAAAACCAAAATATGCCTTAACTGATTAAACTTGAAAAATCACCAGATTATTAATAAATATGTCGGAGACAAATAGATGGCGCTTCACTAAAATAAAATAAGTTTGTAACAACTGACAACAGATGGCACCACATTCGAATGATTATTAACGGAAACGTCAAGCGAGAAGCTTGAGTGAGGTCGCCACTGGACTAGCCAAACTAGTTTGACAATTGAAATGTCACCTGAGGCCTATATAAGGTCTAGCTCTCAAGAAAAATAGTCAGTGATCGAGCGGGAGCGCAAGAGAGAACATTGGATTGGCCTGTCTCGTGACGAACTCGCTGCGTTATCCGTCCTACGTCATGGAAGAAATATTCATAGTACCAGCTTTCTTCGACATCAGAAGTGGGATAAACAATCAATGCCCACAGAAATGGATTGTGCTCACTACATATGTACGCTATGTGGAATACATCGTACGATGGAGATATTTGACTACCCGCAATTTACGTGAAGAAAGAAATTGCGCTAATATCTGAATAAGAACTAGCCTACAATGTGAATAAAAGTGGACGCTATGTGTAACATGGCCATCGTCTTCTTAGCTGTGAGGATATTTTCTACCTTAGACAGGGTTGTTGGCAATGGTGTCTACATGTACGGCAATTGGGAAACTAGTGATGAAACGTTCCTGAAGGCGTGCCGTTTATGGTGTGACAAGCACCGTAGTGTTGATAGTGACAGGACTGACAGGGACATCCGTGATTGCATCAGTAGAGGAAATCTGGTATCGTATTACCCATTACCCTTGTGTGAGGGTTCTGGTTTCTTTTTATTTCTTGGTTTGCAAATAGTGAGATCTTGTTTAACAGGGGGCATGTGCAGACATGGATTAACGAGTAATTCGTGGTTATTGTTGGTATAGAGCCGTCCTTAAACTTAAGGCTTTGGAGAAAGAAAATACCTGTTGTAGTAAACAATGACTGTACATGGCCTTGGTTGACGAAAGTGATCTAGGTGTAGGTATAGTGTTCGGTTTGAAGGAGTGCTGGCCTTCCTTGGTCAAGGCTTCGAATCGCAATACTACACTGTTCAAAATTTTTGATTAAGAGCGCTACGTGCGATAATTTTGAGGTTGTCATGTTAAGATGACTACTGAATTTCTGCTCAAAGATTGATGTGAGACTTGACTAAAGTCTAGGATAGGGTGAACGGTCTGACGCTGTTGTGATATTTTTGATTGCAGAACTGAAGATCCTTGCAGGTTAGAAAACTGCATAAACTGTGACTACTGAAGAGCCTCTGTGGGATCCGTTGGTGGATCTTAGCTGCGGTGATACAAGATGTTTGGTATCGTATCACCCGTAACCCTGGTTTGAGGGTTCTAGTTTCTATTATTTTCCTGTACCCGTTGCAAGTATTGGAATCTCATTTTACCATTTGGTAAATGACTGGTTCATGACTTGAGAATCGAGATGATGTCCAACTTACATCGCAGGTAGATTTCCCTGTTGTAGCAATGGGATGGCTGTTTAGAAAGTCTGACACGAGTCTTAATGTAAAGTCAGAATGGGCCGAGCCTTGTAATGCTGCTGTGTTTATTTTCTGATTGCAGATATTGGAAATCACTGCTGGCGGTGCCGCGTGTGACATGTCCGTTTCGGTAGGACGGTGTGCGGTGTAATGCAGCTGGTGAGCAGCTTCCGAGAGAAGATCTCCACAGATCGTCAATGACACTCACTTCACTTAAATAACTATTGAGTTGTATTCAGTTTGATCATTTACTGACGGCTGTGTTGCCGAAGAGTTAACCGTCATTTCTTCTCACCACGTGACACTGGGAGGTGATGGTGAGGGGGCATTTTGAGGGTGATGTGTTATCCTTGTAGCGTTGGTGCGCTAGCAAGATGAGCCGTTGGTGCGGCGATGTGTTATCCTTGTTGCGTTGGTGCGCTAGCAAGATGAGCCGTTGGTGCGGCGATGTGTTATCCTTGTTGCGTTGGTGCGCTAGCAAGATGAGCCGTTGGTGCGGCGATGTGTTATCCTTGTTGCGTTGGTGCGCTAGCAAGATGAGCCGTTGGTGCGGCGATGTGTTATCCTTGTTGCGTTGGTGCGCTAGCAAGACGAGCCGTTGGTGCGGCGATGTGTTATCCTTGTTGCGTTGGTGCGCTAGCAAGATGAGCCGTTGTTGCGGCGATGTGTTATCCCTGTCGCGTTAGTGCGCTAGCAAGATGAGCCGTTGGTGCGGCGATGTTTGCATTGGTGTGCAAGCAAAATGAACTGTCGGTGCGGAGATGTTTGCATTGGTGTGCAAGCAAGATGAACCGTTGGTGCGAAGATGTTTGCATTGGTGTGCAAGCAAGATGAACCGTTGGTGCGAAGATGTTTGCATTGGTGTGCAAGCAAGATGAACCGTTGGTGCGAAGATGTTTGCATTGGTGTGCAAGCAAGATGAACCGTTGGTGCGAAGATGTTTGCATTGGTGTGCAGGCAAGATGAGCCGTTGATGCGGCGGTGTTTGCATTTGTGTTCAAGCAAGATGAACCGCTGGTGCGGAGATGTTTGCATTGGTGTGCAAGCAAGATGAAGCGTTGGTGCGGAGATGTTCACATTTGTGTGCAGGCAAGATCAGCCGTTGGTGCGGAGATGTCTGCATTGGTGTGCAAGCAAGATGAACAGTTGGTGCGGAGATGTTTACATGTGGGTGCAAGCAAGATAAGCCGTTGGTGTGGCGGTGTATTATTCTCATTTGCGTAGATGCATAGATGACTTGGGCCGTTCACGCGGTGATGTGTTGTTTGCGTTGGTGCGCAAGGCGAGATGACCTGTTGGTACGATGAAGTGTGTTGAGGTATGGGCGTGACGAGCCGTTGGAGCGGCGCTTAGTGCAGTTATTGTTCTTTGAGTAAATGAGACTAATCGTTGGCAGTATAGTGATCCTTGTTTGTGGAAACAAGATAAGCCATTGGAAAGATTATAATAAGTGTGGTTGTACTCATGAAAACGTGCAACTAATAAAAAATTGGGATAGTAAATTAACTTACTATGGTAACCTGTGCACACGGTCACAGAGTTGACGCGTGGCGCATGTGTCGGTCACAGGGATGACTCTGTTGGCGAGTCAATTATGCTTACAGGAATGATTGTTTTAGTTTTGATTATGGTCACTAGGATGACTATAGAAATAATTTTATATCACGGTAGTAATAAGTGTTAATTGATGAGTTCGGTAATTGTGATGAGTGAATTTTGGTTCTGGTAGAAGCTCGGGTAAGGACTCTATCAGCTTTATTTCGCTCGACCGTGCTAATACTATTGTGTAGTCGTGGCCCAGTGGAAATTCGGTGTCTCTCGAGGCAACTCTAATAGTCCGTGGGTTGCGGCTTGCGTTTGGCACTGGTCGAGGCTGTGGTTTGTAGAGATCATACTATATAGTGCTCCACGAGATGGATATGCGTTTGTAAGATGCGATCCACGGGATGGACACGCAAGTGGGAGTCACGATCCACTAGAGGGTTATCAAGACAGCAATACGCTGGTTGGCTGCGAGAGTCGTGGCACGAAAATGGAAAACTCGTTGTTGCGTGTCCTAGTGGGGAACGCATGATGGAGGCATATCCCGGGAGACTTGTGCTTGGTGGCACAAGTGGGTAGTAGAACGCCCGATGAAGTCATGTCCTGAGAGGATTGTGCTTGATGAAGGAACAATGTCGGAGCGTTTAGTGACGTTTGAAATTGTCTGGTAAAGTTAGCAAGTGATGATATTGTTGACAGTAGAGTTTACTTAAGTTGAAGATGGACCTTCAGCAATTTTGACATTCTATCAACTGTATTGTAGTGTGTGCCTGGAGTATTCTTTTGAAGATGATTGTGCTTTGTGTCAATCAGAGTAACACACGGGGACGTGTGTGTCGCAGGATGGCCGTGTCGGAGACAAATAGATGGCGCTTCACTAAAATAAAATAAGTTTGTAACAACTGACAACAGATGGCACCACATTCGAATGTTTATTAACGGAAACGTCAAGCGAGAAGCTTGAGTGAGGTCGCCACTGGACTAGCCAAACTAGTTTGACAATTGAAATGTCACCTGAGGCCTATATAAGGTCTAGCTCTCAAGAAAAATAGTCAGTGATCGAGCGGGAGCGCAAGAGAGAACATTGGATTGGCCTGTCTCGTGACGAACTCGCTGCGTTATCCGTCCTACGTCATGGAAGAAATATTCATAGTACCAGCTTTCT
The DNA here is from genome assembly GCA_947568825.1 of Sphinx pinastri. NCBI lineage: Eukaryota > Metazoa > Arthropoda > Insecta > Lepidoptera > Sphingidae > Sphinx > Sphinx pinastri. The sequence continues at coordinate 12,979,527 of OX387624.1, read as the reverse complement.
TCGACAAATATATAACAAAACGTATATTCGAAGATGCCTGCCTCCTTATCGCTTGCAATAGAATTTTTTACGCAGATGTTCCAGAAACGAAAAATATACTAACTGAGTTAAGGTTAAATATAATTTCGGCAGCAAATCGCATAATCTTAGCCGCCGACGTAATTTTCAAATTCAATTATGACAGGGAAAAAATTCAAAAGGAAAACCTGGTGAGTCCAAAGTGATTAATAAAGCAGTTGTTAATTAGTACGACTTTGTCGGAATTAGCCACGGTACAATGGCTCTTGAGGCGATAATAGACACTGATGGGTTGCGACTTGCCTGCTTAGTCCAGGGGCGTCGCTAAGATGCCGTATAGAATGGTTAACGCAAACGTTATGTATTGGTAATAATATTATAGCGATAGATTTTTTTATTCTCTTTATTTTAAGTTTTTTTTTTGTAAATTTTTACATATACTTATTTAAAAAATAAAACAAATACATATGAAAATACAAAAAACAAAATCACTCTCCGATGGCGAGGCTCAAGACCCAAGCCACCGGTGGTTAGGGATTCAAAGTGAGGAATCTCTTCACAATACGTGCCGTGTCCAACAGTACTGCCTTCTGCATCTGGCTTGACCCAACGACCAATTTAGAGCCTCTTAAGATGTTGGTCAAGGCTTTGGTATCAACCCATGTGCAGAAACGACAATCAGAATAATAATTATGGAGTCCATGTCCCACATGCCAGTAACCTCGTGTGCCCAATCTAAATATTTAGACATTTTGTATTTGCGAATTGCGATAGACTTATCGTCAGTTTTTTGGCGGGATCTTGGAAGTGTCATGAGGTGCTCTTGTTTTAATTCGTTATTTTGGTGATACTTAGTGTTATATTGCCTAATCATGGTGGTATATTATCCAATATAAATCTATTAAAGGGCGCAAATGAAGTGAATTGAAATAACTGTGCTAATCAAGTGCTTTTTTTGTTGCCGCCAAAACTCCTCGATAAACTCTTGGTAAGGTAGCCACTGCTTTACTTCGACATACTACCGAGGATAAAAAAAGAAACAAGTATGCGTCTGGAGGACTTGTATCCATGGACAAGAATAAATAAATTAAAAAAAGACTTATCGTCAGGATATATGTCATTCGCATATATATATTCTATTAGCGTTGACGATTAAAGAAAAGCATTTTGGCTACGGCCCCTAATGGACTTATTATTACTAACGAGCGAATGATGTATGGTTATAACATTTCATTTTCTTTTTTATAGGATTTTCATTTGATAGGATTTCATTAAGTATTTTTTATTTATGATTATTCACTTTATTAAGCCTTTTGTATCGATTAAGGACCTGTTCCACAAGTTTCAAATAAAGGACATGTCCAAAAACGGGCCTGAAATTCTAACCAAGACAGTTTATATATATGTATTTGGATAGAACTCCTAAAAACTAGTCTTTTACAATAAATCGTTTAATTTTAAAGACATCCGATTTTGAGATTTATGTAATTTTATTTTGCTTAAAAACAACAATTAATATGAACGTTTTTAAAAAAGTGAGCTATGAATGGAGGGGTCTAAAAATATTTTTTTAATGGATCCAAGTTCCATATTTTGCCCCTTTAACATCCCTAAAGTTAGAGCCTGGTTAGATTTTGAGGCCCAGCACCCATACAAAAAGCTGTTAGCAGGCATCTCCTTTATTTGACAGTTATCGTATTGAACAGCTAATGTAAATAGTAGGTACTTATTTATTGCCATTTATTTGGGAGCATAGATTAGAGTTTGACTTTTGTATTTAGTCGGCTTATGCAAATTTATGTGATGGATAGCATTTATCAGCAAGCTGTGAAATCGGACCTTGATCTTCTTCTTAAAAGTGTTATTTTAGAATGCTTTTGTATGAGAAAATTATTTAGATAATGTATGATAATTAATTATTGACATACATGTATCAAAATTCCTTTCAGTTATCCTGAAAATGTCTCTGCAATTTAGCTATTAAATATACCACATATTCCTTACAATAATCGAATTATTTTTACCTGTACCAATCGTGTCTTATCCAGAAACCGGCGTACCTTCGCGACCAACTAATAAAATAATCAGCCAGGAATTTCTAATTGCCATTCCGCTACGTTTGGCTTATTTAAGGAAAGTTTAATCGTACCTCACTTTATCTAATTATAAAGACGCGAGCTTAACTCTAAACTCGCGGCGAGCTGCTAGTGCTGTACGCGGTATCGATAACTTTTATCGATATCTATACATATAATAAAGCAGTAGAACCGGTGTGTCTGTACATTTAACGAAATATGATAAAAAAGAAAGGGAGTGACTAAAGAAACGTAATGGCACAAAAATCAGCGATTTTTATTATTCTTTTCTGTCTGTCTATTCTTCTGTTTGTTAGTTACACCACATCTCCAAAATTTCTGAACGGATTTCGATGAAATTTGGCACACGGGTAGATCATGACCTGGATTAACACATAGGCTACTTTCTATCCCGGGTAATTATAGAGCGAGACTTTTATCCCAGAAAAATATATTCACGCGGGCGGAGCCGCGAGCAAAAGCTAGTAATTTTAAATTCAGAACTTTGTCTCCACTGATGGAAGGAAAATTATGATCGTATTAAATTCAATTTATAGTTGACAATACTTGATGAAACCCCTAAGAGTTTTTTTTTCTTAGTGAAAACCTATCAGTATTTTGTTATTTTATTCCAATTTAAAAAATAGAGAATTTATTTAATATATATTATATTTATCTTACTTATCAATCCAGTGGAATGTAAATACAAAATCGTAATTAATAATTAAAAACGCAAGAATAGCAGGATCGTTGCTTTTCAAAAACAGTAAAGCCTGAATAATAAAAACCAGGCAAATTAAACCATTCTAGAGATGTAGATGGACAATTAATATCGATACTTTAAATAATTTCCACCACACCCGTACATTAACGGGTCTAATAAAGTTCTTGCTATAATAGACTTAACGCTTTGTTCAATCATTTATTATCGTCGTATAACAACCAGCATATCCAGAGCTGCGTTAACTCATTAGAACACCCCTTTTTGATTAGGATCTTCATTAAGCCGGGAGAGGGCGGGGGTCTAAATGAATTTGTCAGATACAGCGGCCTGGGGAGGCCATACATCAGTCTAAAGTTTGAATTCGAATGAATTAACTTTATATTCATTTCAGTGTCAGTTTTAATGAAACGTGACTAATGAGATGAAACTTTCTTCGCTTGGCAATTTGATATAGTGTCTAATGTTTGGGTTTTGTTGTTTTATATAATGGAATAAAGCGCTACAATACTATGAATATTTATAAACACACACATACTCATGCCTTTTGCCCCGAAGTGGTCGGCAGAGGCGCAACTAATGCACCCACTTTTCGCCGTGTGTATTATGTCCCATGATGTGATAGGGGACGAGCCTATCGCCATAACGGGCACAAATTTCAGACTTCGGGCTGATACTGAGTAGAAAAACCCAATATCACTGCCCCACCCGGGGATCGAACCCAAGATTGCAGTCGTACCGTAATACAACTACGCCACCGAGGCAGTCTTTTCAATTATGTCAATATGTCAATTATGAGTACCTACTATAAAGAGTATATCTTAAAAACTAACTTACTGAAATTTTGTTATCAAAATGGACGACATCCGTCATAATTAATAGAGTGGCATTGAAGTTTAGGTACTCGATGCAAACGTATAAAAATACGTTTGCATCTGCAAGTACAAACTCCAGAATTCCAGATTCCGGGCTGATACTGAATAGAAAAATCCAATATCATTTTACCCGACCCGGGGATCGAACCCGAGACCTCAGCATTGTAGTCATACCGTAATACAACTACGCCACCGAGGCAGTTACGAATGTTTATCTTTTTTTTTAATGTCGCTTATTTTTGCATCATCATCATCATCAGCCACATGACGTCCACCGCTGAACATAGGCCTCCCCCAAAGATTCCCAGATATTTCCGCATAAGGTGTCGTTATTATGCTAAATTCTATTTGAATTATTAAATAATTCCAAACTGGCCGCAGTTTTATTTTGAATTTAGAATCAGAAAAAGGTACTATGTGTCTATGGTTCTGAATGGACATGCTGCATTACTCTACAAAAGATAAAGGTCCTTACACAACCAACTCTACACTTAACAATAAAGCCTCGTTTATCTAAGTCAATGCTTTATATCTTTTACTTTCGTTCTTAATTATAAAGCCTGTTGGCCGCTAATGAACATTTAAAACTTAAAACGTTATTAAAGCGAACGTGGCTGATATCGAGAAAACCGAAAATGTTCAATTACGATAAAAGGTTTACACATAATTGGAACTCTTTGACTCCACATTTGCGATACCGCCTCCACTTCGCTTAAAAGCAGTTTGTACAGGGTGTAGTTTCTAATGTTTTATTTTATTGTTAACATCCTTTTTTAATTTCAAATTGTTGTATCTATAAATTGTATCGTTTCGTATGTAGGTTAATGAACAATGCACACGCTGTGTAAGGAATTTTCTTTTACTTACATTATCAATTCATCCATATTATATTTTTTATCATATATATGTGACTAGACAATTTATAGTCATCATTAATATATATTTGAAACGGTAATATGATGTTAACATGCAATCAAAAAAAGGAACAGAATAAAGGAAGGCATTCGTAAAAGTATTTCTTTTTTTGCAATAAAATGCATTATAACGTCATTTAAATTAATCATCCGTTGGTCCAAAAAATATATACCTACCGCATAAACAGCCAAATATATGCATTTATTTTAAATATCCGCTATTAAGCAATATCTGGGTTTACAGATGACGGAAGAATATCCATAGACATCCAATGTTGCTTAAAAAAGTCAACAATTTTGCCCTACAAGCCTGAATTATTTTGCGCGACATTTTTGCCAATTTCACTAATCTATACTATATATTTTTTTAATATGATTAAGCTGAAGAGTTTGTTTATTTGGTTGAACGAGCTAATCTCAGGAACAACTAAATCGATTTTAAAAATTCTTTCACTTATGGAAAGCGACATTACTCCTTAGTGCCATAAGCTCCTTTTTATCCCGGAAAAACCTGTTCACGCGGGCGGAGCCGCGAGCAATACTAGTCTTAAGTATAATTTTGCGAAAACATACTTAAATATAGCCTATAATGTAATCATGGCCCAATTTACAAACTTGATAAAAAATGCCACGACCACCCAAACACTTACACAAATAGTTATTGTATAAAATGCCTTTTAAGAAATGTAACAGTAATTTTATAAGCATTTTTAAAAAAGACCTTTATGAAACTAAACTGTTCACTATAAATGATTATTTTAAACAAACTGCTGCGATTGTATTGATGCAAATTAAAGTTAAACACGCCACTTAAGGTTCCCGTGCTATCTTAATTATCAAGGTTATATAGCATGCCTTTTGCGAAAACATTCGCAAAAGGCATCGAACAGGCGATCGATGTTATCTAATTTATAAAGAGAAAAAGTCAGCTGTCTTTGACATTAGCAGCTACCGAATTCTGGTAGAAGAATGTTTTATAAAATCTAATATGTAACTTACGACTTTTATTGGATTTTTTTAAAATCTATATGAGTGGTAAAAGTATGCCTAGAAAGCTAAAATATTTTTGGAAAATACTTGCCATAAATCTTTTAGTGTTACATAAAAAAAGTGTGTATTTGTAGTGCCCGTACAAACTCAGGAGGAAAAATAAAGCCATTGTTTGTAGCATAGGTCGAAAAATTAAGTGCAATTACGTCATCATTTGTAAAAAATGTAATTGTACATCATAGATATAAGGAAACTGCATCATTCTTAATTTATTTCCCGTTTTAAAATAGTTACTATAAAGAGTATTTGTATTGTGTGGATCTAATAGTGGAAATGCATTATTTTTTGCCACTACTTGTTAAAATATAACGATAGAGTGATATTTTATTAATTCTTTCAAACTTCGTTGTAACACTCTGCTTTATAAGTAACTAGCTTTTGCTCGCGGCTCCACCAGCGTGAAAAAGTTTTTCCGGGATAAAAGCCCCGCTTTTTATTTTGCCGGGATAAAAAGTAGCCTATATTCCTTCTTAGGCTCTAGACTATCTGTGTACCGAATTTTATTTAAATCGGTTCAGTAGTTTTGACGTGAAAGCGCGACAAACAGACAGAGTTACCATTTATAATATTAGTTAAGATAATGGACACTGACTTCCATGTTTTTAACATTTACAATTTACAACCCAGAGGAGTTCAAGTAGTCTACTTTGGTATATTAATATTCAAAAAGGAAAGTGTCGTTTAGCCTAAAGTGTGTTCACCCCTTTTAAGTAGAGACCGCTAAGAGTTAAGTTGTTGGCACATTATGTATCTACTCCAGTAATATTTTATGTACAAAGATGTAGGGGCGAGAGATGTGGCAGAGAATTGATTGTTGAAATATCGTTAGTATTTTAATTATGTGAGACAAATAGGTCAAATAATTAGGATCACAAGGGATCTACTCTACAATTTGTTCGTTTTATAAAGCTTTAGCACTTGTCAGTAATAAAAGTTGTATTACCTTCACCAATATTCTAGTAAATAATAATATTTCTATACAAATCAGCTTAATGTAATTTATCCGATCTGATAGTATCCATTTTCTTAAGTATTCACGTTGCCAGAAGAATCAAATAATCAAACCTTAGCGGTCCAAAGTTTGTTAAATATTTCTAATAATTTATTTCTATAAATGTAATTTTATTCGTAAACGCAATATTAAACATTATTTGAGCGTAGTTAAACTCAAGACCAGTTAAAACAAATTCAATTCTATTATCTTGTTTTAATTGAGTAATCTACGTAATTAAGTAATGGATAAGTGAATGTCACTTATTAAATTAATATAACCAAGTGTTTTACGAGAGTACATATGTAATAAGTTCTTGGTGTAATATAATTAAAGTTATCAATATAAAATTAATGCGTAGTTTATGTACTTGCAGATGCAAACGTATTTTTATACGTTTGCATCGAGTACCTAAACTTCAATGCCACTCTATTAATGATGACAGATGTCGTCCATTTTGATAACAAAATTTCAGTAAGTTAGTTTTTAAGATATACTCTATATAGTAGGTACTCATAATTGACATATTGACATAATTGAAACTGCCTCGGTGGCGTAGTTGTATTACGGTACGACTGCAATCTTGGGTTCGGTCCCCGGGTGGGGCAGTGATATTGGGGTTTTCTACTGAGTATCAGCCCAAAGTATCTCCTTTACTTAAACGAATCCTAACTTAACTGTACGTGCGTAATTTCGTGATCGGGGTACAGGGATATACTCACGATAAAATAATCTATTGTATTCTTATTTTAAATCTGAAGCCATTCTATAATTAAGCGCATCCAGTGACTTCATGTCTTTGAAGGATGATCTCTTAAATTACACGTCGACCGCAATCAGTTGCCCAACTGATCCAAGTTTGGGTTGTGGTTTTGAGTTTGTGGTTGTTTGTGATTACGATATTATTCAAGGCGAAACGAAAGGCATCAGTTGACTCCCAATTGTGAGCTACTTTCAAATAATTTGAATATAAACATCTATAAGCTGAATAAGTTATGAATGAAATTGAAACTTACGTGGTATTTTACTTAGTGAAAATTATAGAGCGTAGAATATTATAATATTGCTTGATTTTCTGCATCAATAAAGGATGCTTTTGACGAGATCGCTCCATAATGTGTAAGTTAGTACGCATACCTACGTTAATAATGTAATTATATTATAATGGGCCTAGTATAAAATACCTACTTCGTAAAAAACGTCTGATGCCAAGAGCTGTTTTTACAGTTAATTTTTAAACAAATATAGAAAACTTGTCGTTTCAATCTACTAATTAATAAAATATTAAAAATAGCTATTGAATATTGAACACGTAAAGATAATATGCGAATATCGTACAAAACAAGTCTATTGAAATCGAACAAAGCTAATAAACTATTACAAATGAACTTGTTACGTTCGGTAATAGGGTCAATAAATCCAAAACTCAACTCAATCTCAAACTAGTCGTCGGATAGATCCGATGTAAATTATGCAAGCAGACTTGAGACGCTTGTTTTAAACGTTAGCTCAGTAGGGCTGTGAGTTTCTGATCCTGATCAAAATATATTCAATAACGAATTGAATAGTCAAGTTAATGTATTGTCATGCTACTTCAGAATGACCACATATACAAATTTTGCAAGAAACTGTATTTTTAAAAGCTTTTTCTATGTGCCATTCGCAAAAATATTACAATAATAGAGGTCCTGGTTATACGAATACATTTTGAAATTTATATAATTTATAACTGAACACCATAAAAATACTTATAATTAAATAAATCAATGCACGAATGCTAAAATTAACAATGGTGACAAAACAGCATCTTACTTTTAAATTCACAAAGGATATTATATCTGCTACTGTTTTTCACTCAATACAAAAGTAAACGATGTTATTTTCATTAAAGAACAAAACCTTTAATCCCTTTAACAAAATATAACAATGAACTCAACGGTAACTTAATTCAACAATAAATTCTGAGTACATCTCAAGTACGAGTTTACACCTTCAAACCACACTTGACTCCCGGATCAACTGTGTTACTAGACTTGAGTAAAGTCGTTCTACTATCTTGTAACACGATAATGGTGACATATAAAGTTGTATGAAAGAGCATGTGCCTCTTAATAGAATGCTGTTTACTTTAAATGGCAGGATTATTCATGTAAAATTGTTTATCTACTTGACTGTATAATATAGTGGTTATTTTTTAAGTGTTCGATAAGAATTTGGCTTTTAGATGTGCATATTTTATTATGTATATAATTTCCGTATTATTCTACGAGTTTAAGACGTGTAAAATTTTGGAATAATTATCGTTTTTTGCATTGTGATCTCAATCTATTTTACCAAGCGAAGTTATATTAGTTTCTCTTACATTTCACGCATTATCTATATTAGTTGGTACTCTATAACTTGTCACTCATATAAAACTCTCCCTAAAAATATGCATTTGAATAGCGAAAACCCCATCCAAATCAGATCAGTAGTTTTTGAGAAAATCGCGGCCATACATACGGTTCGAACACGTGACCTCCTTTTTTTGAAGTCGGTTAAAAAAGTGCTCTAACAGAGTTTTGTACGTATTTCTAATGTTAAAATTCTATTTCAGTATCGCGACACGCATTATCAGTTAGATACATTGTTTACAAAATCGTTAATATTAATTCATTTAAGTACATAGCATAATTTCTAATTATAATGTCTACACGTATTTATTGTAAATTCTATTCATTGTTGGCACGAGCGGCTAATTGACATAAATCAACTCAGACAGTCGCGTTTAGGCTCATGTAATATTAACCAACAATTCAATTGCTGAAAGCTTAGGTTTTAAACGATAGTTCGTAGTGCTTTATTTAAGTTTATTGAAGGAAGGCATTTCAATAAAAACAATTGTTTATATAACTAACTATACTGCTTAATGTCTTTGGTTGATGGCAACATACTTGCAATAATTTAGAATAATATTATATTTATTAGCATTGAGTCTAACTAAAAAGCCTTTTACCGTTTTCATATTAGTAAAATATATTCGCTTGTTTTTTAGATAAATTTGTATTTTTTATCTTATTCGTCAAAATTCATTTTATTAGGTCTACATAAAAGAAACGCTTCTTCTTTTTCTTCTTCCTCATGTGATGTAGTGTATAATCTTACAATATCTACTTATGACCATTGCTATATATAACTATTTTGCGCCCATAGAAGTAGATTACCTAAACAAACATTGCTTCAATGTTTAACAACTTTAAAAGCAATTGAAGTCGTTTATTATTTTAACAGTTTCGAAAACTAACCTAACCTAACCCTAAAACACGACTGTAAAATCAATAACAAACATGATTGTTCATGTCATGCACTACCATAGAGCATTTAGCATTTGCACAACACGTGTCAATTTAATTTGCCGATAATCGCGAACATTTCGATCATGAGCCTTATTATCGGCTCAATTATTCAGATGCGTCGCCACGTCGTCAACGTCCATTGTCACTAGCGGCGATGTCGAACACGGACTGTGACTTTAATTGATGTTTTCAACGTGCTTGTCTATGTTCCTTTTGAAATTGGATCGAAAATAGTCACATATATGTTTATGCAGTAATATCTGACCTAATATTGTGTTCTGAACTTATACGGAAACTGGCTTTTGCTCTGTGCTTCGCCCGCGTGAATCTCCATGATAAAAGTCCCTATATATGTTTGGGGGAAAAAAGTATCTTATGTCCTTTCCAGAGTCTCAAACTAACTCTATATTAAATTATATTTATTAAATTTCATCGAAATCCATTCGACTTTTTTGAGTTTATCGCGTTCAAACAAACAAACGCGTCTGACTGGACTGGACTTTGTTTTATAATAGGATGTAAAGATGTATGTAAGGATGGTAAAGTAAGCATGTAAGTTACAGAGGATTGTAAATTAAAAAGAATAATCTTTGCCATCGTACAATTACCTGTATTTGGTCTTCTGCCTCTTCTATTATAGAAGATTATTAGGTACATCCCCCATATTTAGACCATTAGGTCTACATTACAATTAGCCTACATAATCTATGTAACGTAGCTACATACATCGACTAGGTGGCGTAGTTGTATTACGGTACGATTGCAATGCTGAGGTCTCGGGTTCGATCCCCGGGTCGGGCAAAGTGATATTGGGTTTTAAATTCAGCATCAGCCCGGAGTCTGGTATTTGTGCCCAATATGGCGATGGGCTCGCCCCCTATCACATAATGGACGGAATACGCACGGCGAAAAGTAGGTGCACTAGTTGCGCCTCTGCCTACCCCTTCGAGGATAAAGGCGTGAGTGTGTGTGTGTATTCCAAAATTCCATGTCAGTTTGACAGCTGTCTTTTCAAATATCTTAGAATCCTACGGGTAGGCGCGTAAACACGATTTCCTCTTAATTGGCAAGTGACGTTTTTCCCCCGTGAACACGTTGCGAATAGAGATGGGTTAATGACCTTTTTCCATTGTTGCAGACGCCAAACAGCCGAAGAACGGGAAGCGGAGCGACAAGCGGCGAATCGCTTGATGCTCTCTCTCCAAGCTGAAGCCCTAAGCAAAGGATACATGCCCGAGCATCCACCGGGATCTGCATCGCTTTCAGCGCTTCATTACCAACCACCATCGAACACCGCTCAAGCGACGCCAGCGAACACGGCTTTAAGCGCTTTACAGAACCTCCAGCCATGGGCGGGGAATCAGAATGGGTTCCTAAATGCTCAAGCGGCCAATGCCCCCCCTCCTCACCCCCCACCCGTAGCGTCGCCTATATGTTAGAGTAGTTAATGTAATTTTCTCATATAAGCCATTTATAGCATTTGGTTTGTAAAAGATACAGAAATTGTGCCTGATTTGTATATTTTTATGTCATGTCCATATACCTACATAGGTGCTCCTTAAATAAGTATTTGCTATAACTCTCACAATAACACCTGTTATTATTGGATTTATAGTAATGAAGGAGTGCTGAATTTTAATAATATTTTTGGTCTTCATTAACAGTCGAATTATTGTTTACATTATCTTAGAGTCAATTTGCTGGACGATCGCTGACGCTTCTCTGAGCAGTAGTTATATTCTATGAGTATAATATTGTATCTATTTGTAAAGTGTATAGTCAATTCTAAATTTAAAAATCATATGCGTTACTTTCAATAATGGAAACGCGCTTCAATCAATTAAAATTAATAACCGTTTTATAAAGCTTTTTATTCCGCTCCTCACGCTTGGGACGAACAGCTATTGTCAATTCAATTCTAAATCATAGGTCTTTTCTTATAAGATTCATATTGCTGTTTTATTTGAGCAAATTCATAAAACGTACAGAATTTACTATCGAATTGTAAATATTTCTAATTCTAATATAAGTAGTACTTAATTCATTTTGTATTTTGTTTAATAATAGTACTTAAGAAGATAATAAACGAAATTCTGTACATAATTTTCAACAGTATTATAATGATAGACACATTTTCAATAATATATTAAGTGATAGGTAAATGAAGTAGAAAACTGTATAAAATAAATAATTATTTAGTTCTGATAGATAATATTGTAGTAAGTGACCTGGCAATTTAAGAATAGCATTTTAATACTCTCACGTTGTATCTTTGCCCTTTGAAAACAGCTTTCATATTTTATAATACCACAAAATGTAAAGAATAAATGAATTAATTTTGTGTAAATAAATTGTATATTTTGCTGATAAATTTCAAAGGGTTAAAATACTAATATAATCGACAATCTAGCGTAATAAATTTTGACTTATCACCATGTAGCTGTTTAGCTCATTTGGTTTTAAAATTAGGTTCAAATGCAATAGCTGTATTTATCATACACATTCTCTTTTACTTAGGCTACCAAAAACTATAAAAAAATGTAATATAACGCTTCAATGAGAGAAAACAAAATTGAGTCACAAAATGGTCGTATGACTCCATTTTTACCTTATTTATACACCCAATATAAATTCTTTAAATATAAGACAATATTTGCCAAACAATGATTGTAAAACATGGCAAAGTTGAAACACCCAGTGTAACTTGACCCTGTATGTAAATGTTAATATTGAATTAAGAACAATTTGAAACTTGAATTGTGTTAATCAAGGATCGATATTGTAAATTATTTTAATCATTTATTGGTCGAAATTTCATTTGTGCTGGCTACTCAAATGAACATTTTAATAAATACTAAAATATTGAATATTGTTTTTGATTTATTTCCTTCATCAATTTATAATCAGGAATAAGGCGGTATATCACTGTACCAAAGTTTTATGTATTTTTTAAGTACATTCAGCCATATAAGTCATCATCATCATCATCATCATCAGCCACATGACGTCCACTGCTGAACATAGGCCTCTCCCAAAGATTTCCAGACGGACCTGTCAAAAGCGGCCTGCATCCAGCGTGTTCCTGCTACCTTTATCAAGTCGTCTGTCCACCTTGCAGGTGGACGGCCGACGCTGCGCTTGCCAGTACGTGGTCTCCACTCGAGAACCTTTTTGCCCCATCTGCCGTCAGTTCTTCGAACTATGTGCCCTGCCCGCTGCCACTTCAGTTTGCTAATCCGCTGGGCTATGTCAGTGACTTTCGTTCTTCTGCGGATCTCCTCATTTCTGATTCGATCGCGTAGAGAAACACCTAGCATAGCCCTCTCCATAGCTTGCTGAATGACCGTGAGCCGTCTTAAGCGTCCCATAGTCAGAGGCCACGTCTCAGTGCCGTATGTCATCACTGGTAACACATTGATTGAAGACTTTTGTCTTCACATAAGTAGCTGAACAAATTCAAAATTTCAAATTGCTTTTAAACTTTTGCGTCTGAATCAACAATAGTGTTTTCTTCATTACAATAAACTTGACGGGGTTGAATTTATTTTAGATAAAGAAAGAAGATAATTTTGACTGGAGTTAACGTGTAGAAGCGTTTTTAAGTTTTTAATTTGTTCAGCTACTTTTGTGACTGACTGTACTAACTACATACATACGCCTGCGTAGGCGTGATGCATCACGCCTTTTTCCCTTAGAGCACTTAACACCTTTTCCCTTCTCAGGCGTAGTGTGTCACACCCACATTTCGCCAGCTTTGTTAGGTCTCATGTAGTAGGGGGCGAGCCTATTGCCATTTACCGGGTACATGTCAAGACTCCAGGCTGATACTGAGTAGAAAACCCAATATCACTTTGCCCGACCCGGGAATCGAACCCGAGACCTCAGCAGTGCAGTCGTACCATTATACCACTGCGCCACTGAGGCAGTCAATATACGAAAAATTATCTAGAAAATAACTTACTAAACCAAAAGGGATCGTATAACATTATTAAGTAATATTAGATTCCGACAATTTCCGTTAGTAAAATTACAAATGCGAAAATGGAAGATGTTTGAATATTTAGTTGCTAGAACAGAAACCACTAAACATGTGGACCATGTTCTGGATTGACGTAATATAGGCTAACTTTTTCCCGAAACAGTAGCTACACAGCGGGGCTTTTATTTTGTCCACCTAATAGCGTCTATGAATGTTTTGACCTGTTCAAAAATTAAAACACCACTAGTGTATAAAGTAGAACAGGTGAAAAAACATTAAGGTTGAACCGTGGTCTGTGAGCACGGGTACATACTATATAGTACATACATTATAATCAATACGCTATCTATACTTATCCGCTATCTATAGGAGACTTCCGATCATCGTGTTATAACGTCCAGGAAAAAACGCGTGTATTAACAACGTGCACGCCAACGCCCTTTTATATGCGTCAATTATAATTATGTACAATATTTAACGCGAAGATACACATGCGTGTAAAACGGAAGTGTAGCGTGCATGCTAGTTAATGGCATTTAAAAGTAACTGACACACTGTGGATACGTTTGGAAATATAACTTACATCCATTTTGCGTCTTTAAATACTTTTATATGCAAGATGACGGCGCGAATGGATGCAGAGACCTCACTCATATTACCATACCATACCCGCCCTGTATTGTACTGCCCACTGCTGCACACGGGCCTACTCTACGACTGAGTTGGGTTTAGGCCTTAGTCCACCACGCTGGCCTAGTGGGGGTTGGCAGACTTCACATACCATCGAAATTCTTATAGGGAACTTCTCAGGTATGCAGGTTTCCTCACGATGTTTTCCTTCACCGTTAAAAAAGCGATAATTCAAAAGAATACACACATAACTTTAGATAAGTCAAGGGTGCGTGCCATTGGGTTTTGAATCTGCGGACATTCGCCTCGGCAGTCCGTAACACTTCCAACTAGGATATTACTTATATTGCCTACCAATAAATCAAATGTTGTGCTATTTACTTGCTTGTCAGATATAAGCATAGCAGTTAGCGTATGCCACACGACAGTAGATGGCACGTGTAATGAGCTGTTATGCAAGTAGGCCAGCTAGTCATGTGTATTCCCGCCTTTAGTTATACTTGTGTGATGTTTAATGCGAAGAACAATTATTTTTGTATTGCTTCTGATTTCTGAATTACGAGACGACCATGCCGTTTGCCTGATGGTTAGCGATACGACCGCCCATAAACAGTAGCAACACCATTCAGAACTTTTAATTAAAAATTACTGCGTGGCTCTCAACTGCGCTTGTCACCCTGAGACATTAGATGTTAAGTCTCATAATGCCCAGTAATAAGTGATTTTACGCTTGCTACAATGTTCTTCAAACCGGAACACAACAGTGCATGCGCACTGCTGCTTAGCGATAGAAATAGACATTGCAGTGGTACCTTCCCAGACGGACCCTCGCATACGAGAGACCTACCACCAGTTAATATACCTTATACTTATTATTATAAAAACATGGTTAAATTCCTTGTATCACCGTACCATACCGGCCCTGTATTATATACTGCCCACTGCTGAGCACGGGCCTCCTCTACAACTGAGAGGGTTAAGGCCTTAGTCCACCACGCTGGCCTAGTGCGGGTTGGCAGACTTCAAATTAGCCCCCTCGTTTATAGAGGGGCCGCAATACGGCATCGCGCAGGGACGGTTCCGAGCAGCTATCTTAGTGCAACAAGATACCCCGGGTCCGTTCCGCATGCGCCGAAGAAGGCCACCTCGGGTTTTGTATGGTATGCCGGTGTAGGGTGTACATAGTGTTAGGGACTCGGTCCAATGCTCGCTCGGATGATACTATACTCCCGAGTAACGTTGGACCGTAAGACCGGTGAAACCAACATAACCGTTCCACTGACCCCCCGGTGGTGGTAGCGATAACGCGTTTTTCCCCGCGAAAAAAAAAAAAAAAACTTCACGTACCTTCGAAATTC
The DNA here is from genome assembly GCA_947568825.1 of Sphinx pinastri. Taxonomy (NCBI): domain Eukaryota; kingdom Metazoa; phylum Arthropoda; class Insecta; order Lepidoptera; family Sphingidae; genus Sphinx; species Sphinx pinastri. The sequence continues at coordinate 12,963,581 of OX387624.1, read as the reverse complement.
AGAGAACTTCTCAGGTATGCAGGTTTCCTCACGATGTTTGCCTTCACCGTTAAAGCAAGCGATATTTCACAAAGAATACACACATAACTTTTAGAAAAGTCAGAGGTGTGTGCCCTTGGGTTTAGAACCTGCGGACATTCGTCTCGACAGTCCGTTCCACTTCCAACTAGGCTATCGCCGCTATATAAAATTCCTTGTAATAATATATTTATAGTAGTATCACAGAATACTGAATAATATGGTAGTATATGATATAACAGCATTTGATCTATCATTTATTTACGAGCAATATTTTTGTCATAGAAAGGCAATATATTGTTAGGTATGACTAAGGCCTTTCTCTCACAGAGATGTTCACCAAATTCAGGACATAGGGCCGAGTTAATAGATGCAACTCAGTGTCGCTCTTAAGTGCGACATTAGCTGAGACGCTCTCAAATTAAGGCCCGCATCTTAAGATAGTCACTATTAAATAAACCCAGATTAACAGCAGCTCAAATGTAATCTTAAGTGGTAATATGTGACGGATATTGACAGCTGAGTTTTGTTTATGTAACAGCGCCCACTCAGCTGAGAACGAGCTCTTAAATGACAGCTTAAGCTTGGTTTATTAAATATTTCAATACATATACAGTCTTACTTGTAACCTCGTCTTATTTTTCAATCAATTGCTTTGCTACCGATTATCAAACATTTTACTTATTAACTTGCTTTAGCGGTAAGAGGTGGTTAAGCATTGCTTAAATAACTGTCAAAATTAAACATCGCCGCAGCGTAGAACTACTTAAAAGGCAAGATGGCGGGTTTTGACTTACAGCTGATCGAGTAAATTTGTGTGTCAAAAGTTAAGCATTGATTAAGAGTTGACTAGTTAAGACGTAACTAAGCACAGTTTTGCGATTTGTTTTATAAGTAAGACTGTAAATGTCTACTTGAGATTTTACTCAAATTTGAGATTTATTTATTAATACCGCCCTAAGCTGGGAACCCTGGGTCGCCTACTGATACGCTACTCTACCAATTCGATTTCCGTACACGACGGTATCCAAATTCGACTATATTCATTCATACTTTCTTGAGCCGTCGAATACGAAGTCGAGTGATTCTAGCGAATATGATCTGCTCAAGACATAGGAACTAAGTATGATCTTCTTAAACTAAGGGCCTATTTCACAACATCTGAGTAAATGCTAATCGTCACATAAACGTATAAGCGGGCCAAATACCAAAGTCACACTCGAATCTATGCTCCCAAGTAAAATGAGTACTATTTGTATCAGCTGTACAATACGGCATAACACATCTCTGAGGTCACGGGTTCTGCATGCAGTTTGGAATTAATGCCCGATATAGTGAAAGGCTCCACCCCTATCACATATTGAAACGGAACACACATGGCAAAAAGTGCGTGCCTTGGTTGCACCTCTGCCTACCCCTTCCGGAATCTTTATACCCGAAGGGGTAGATAGGTGGTAGGAGTAGCGTGATGTGTGTTTGTTTTTTACTCACCATACGGGATTTGAATCGTATTTTTGTAATAGTAGTACATCCGCAATTAGCGATAAAAAATTGCGATATAAAAGTTTTTTGTATTAAAATTCGGTGTAGCAACTGTTTGTGAACCTATTAAAATAAAATAAAATAAAATAAAATAAATATAGATTGCGTTAAGGAAAATGTGAATGCTTTAAATTTCCTTATTCCGTTCTAGAAAACTTCCTGATTATGTTTAGTAATTAACGATATTTTCTATTGCCATTTCCATTGACCTTATTAGTTGCGGCAACATATTAAACTTTATTTAAATCAATATTTAAACGTTGCTAACACAGGTGTCTTTTTAGTTTCGCAGGCCGGCATAACAAAGGCATTTTTCGGCTTGATACTCTTTAAACTTTATCTCTAGGCGCAGTGTTATCGATTCGAAAAAAACATGACCAATTTCGAATCAAAATTGTCGCCACCAATGCCATTTGGCATAGTTTTACGACTTACACCATGACAACAACCGATACGAACATCTTATTAGGATTTTATTACCGCTTCTCACGATATCTATTTATAATAAATGTCTCCATCTTTAACTTTACCACTTTACGGATTTTATCTGGTGTATTTTTTATTAGTTTTTAATCTGCCCGTTTGGGGATTGCGTCCTTTATTGACGCCGTTGGCTGAAAAGCCGTCGCCGTTTTATTTGTTATTTAAAGTCAATTAAGAAGAGTTTGATTAAACAAACGGTTTATCCGAATGGATACACTGTTGAATAAAGAAAGTTTTTAATTTATAGGAATACTATGTCTTACTTGGGCCTAGTTGTTTCATTTGTAGTCAAGTAAAGTTAACCAGTGCCGGCGTCAGGGTGGGGCGGTCCGGGAGGACGCCCTGAGCGATAGGTACAAGGGAGAGCATTATGGGCTCTAGGACGGCGCCACATTCATAAACGTAGGAACTAAAACAATATCGCCCGGGGCGCCTGAATAGCTAAGGCCGTCCCTGAAGTAAACGTTATTATTACACTGGACGAGCGCGCAGCGCCTTCACCTGGCTATGAACTCGCTTGCAATTCGCAGTGTAATAAGAGCCTTAACTAGTTAAAGACCTAACCATGGATGAAACAACTTGGCCTCAGTCATAATAGTAATCTGTTATCAAGTCTTTGTGTACTCTTGTGTAACTTCAGCTTTATCGGTAATAGATATTATATTATAATATATTTACTTTTCAGTACATACATACATAAGGCATTTTTCACTTTTCAAGGGTAGGCAGAGGTGTATAAAACCCACATTTCGCCAGCTAAGTTAATTAAGTTTTTTTTTTTTTTTTTTTTTTTATTGCTTTGAATGACGAGACGAGCATGCCGTTCGCCTGATGGTAAGCGATACGACCACCCATAAACAGTAGCAACACCATCCAGCACCTTGACTGACAAAATACTGAGTGGCATTCCACTGCGCTCGTCATCCTGAGACATAAGATGTTAAGTCTCATTATGTCCAGTAGTTATACTGTCCCAAGTAATAGGGGGCGGGCCTATTGCCATTTGAGGGAACACATATCCAGACCCCGGGTTGATACTGATTAGAATAAATCCAATATCACTTTGCCCGACCCGGGGAGGAGACCTCAGCATTGCAGTCGTACCGTAATACAACTGTGCCACCGAGGCAGTATTTTACATAATATTTCAAATAGATAGATCGATGGAAATAGTTATATAATAACAGGAGGGAAATATATATTACACGCTTTATATTAGCTTCACTTGTATGTATGTATGTTTGTATGATTGTAACTCCTTTGGGCGCGATTTATTTTTAGTGACATCTGCTGGACCATAGTAGAATTACAACTAAACTGGCTACTCTTATGCGTAAAAAAATCCTACTTGTCACAAGATGGTGCTTTCGTTTTTAGTGACATCTGTTGGACAATAGTAGAACAGAACTAAAAAATTAAAAATAAATAATAGTTTAAAACAACTAAAAAACACGCTTTATAGAAAATCCAACTAAAAAATAGAAAAAAAATTGAATTATGAATAGTGTAAATAAGAAAAAGTGTATTTTATTGTACAAAAAAGCGTGGGGTGCGTGGTGTCAATAGTTATAAATATTTTATTGACAGATAATATGAGTAGAAGTATTATATATCATTTTGATAATATCTTAAAAAGCACCCACGCTTTTTTTTACAATAAAATACACTTTTTCTTATTTACACTATTCTGAATTCATTTTTTTTTTTGTTGGATTTTCTATAAAGCGTGTTTTTAGTTGTTTTAATTTTATAATTATTATGGTACGACTGATCACTTTTAAATATATTTTGTGTTTTGAATTTGATACGTCGACAATTTGACAGAGGATATATTAGGTATTCATTGAATTTAATCCGATAGTTATAAACACTACTTATACTCGAACAGTAAACCAATCTATATAAGACAGCAGCAATAAATATGCAATCTGTAATTTTCTTAAAACAATTTAACAAAAAAAAATTCAACGTAACTACAATAAACGGAATCGATTATGTGAAAAAAGGTCACATTTCCGTCCCCAAAAGGACGATTTGACGGCGATCAAGCCCCTTCATTACAAAGTTTAATACAATTTTAATACCAGAATCGTTTTGTATAATAGTAGGTAGGTACGTGACTCCCGTGCTGTTATTACAGTTGGACGAACAAAAAACTAAATCGATTCCCAAACGATTGTAATTCTTTAATTCGAAGCTTAAAAATGTAAGAAATACAAATGTTTTAGAAGTAAAATTATTGACTTATTTATTTTCCAAACGCGGTGACGCTTAAAGCAGTGGGTAAGTACGTAAAGCAGAAGAACACCGAGAATAAACATAATACAAAGAAAAATCCACGACAGCATTAGGAAGTGGTGCATCTAGGATGATAAGGGTAAGGATATGTAATCCTCCTAGCCAGGTTCGGCCACGGCGGCCAATCTCGACGAAGATCAGCGAGGTACGCAGGAGATATTATAGTGCACAAGAGTGTGCGCAATACACAGGTGCACTCGCTATTCCTTCACTCTCATAGTCCAGTGAGACGGCTCTCCGAAATGACCGGAGAGAGATCAGGCGCAGGACCAACGGCTTTACGTGCTTTCCGAGGCACGGGGGTATCACACCGCCAACTTCGTGACTCCGAGATGCGACTGAGTATTTTTTTAAGATGGAAATACCCAGTCACAATATTTTTCGCTCGACCCGGGATTCAAACCTAGGACCTCAGCGCGCAAATCGTACCCGTAACGCATACTCAATACAACTACGCCATCGAGGCAGAATATATTATAATTATAACAAAACTCTTTGGAATAAATTTAAAATTAATGCATTATGTGGCCAGTAAATAGGAATAAAATAAAAAATTATTGCACAGAGCCACACACTTTCGGAAGAGTCGAGGACCATAGTAATACTACTATGCATTACTAAAAATAGCAAAAAAAATCCTTAACCTGTCATTATAGATTTTTTCAAAAATAAAAACAAAACGACGTTCTAAATTTGAAATTTGTTGTCGCATCGCGTGACGTTTGTTCCAAATTAGCTCACAAATAAGCAAGGACATGTCTGTCGGTTGCCGATCGGGGAACCGGAGACGGAGCCTTTAATCGATGTAGCGTGCTAACCTAACCACGGATACACGCGGTATTGTGTATTGGCTTGAAATAGTATTGTATTGTATTGCTTAACAGTTTTAGTTGTAAAGGAAAACATATATTAATTCTTTCCATTTCGAAGGTGTACTTTAAAAAACTAATTGAGGCAAATGGTCTTTTACACAACCTAGGTTGGTACCATAGAAACTAGAATATAATCTTAAATCTATACTAATATTATAAAGCTGAAGAGTTTGTTTGTTTGTTTGATTGAACTCGGTAATCTCAGGAACTACTGAACTGATTTTGACAATTCTGTCACTAACAGAAAGCTACATTACTCCTGAGTGCTATAGGCTCTATACCCGGAAAAACTTTTTCACGCGGGCGGAACTGCGAGAATTACCTAGTATTTTATTATTGACGAATTAGACCTAAAAGACGATTTACCTAATGACGCAGTTTTGATTTTTCAAAGCAGAAACAAATCTAACCATTTACCATCGGCAGATCGCGACGTATTTCCAATTCTTCCTTATTATAGTATGGCAGTTGGAAGATCTCATAAAGTGTAATCTCACCAATTTCTTCAGCACAAAATATCTTTTCCTCATTTCGCGCCAATTCAAATCATTCCACCCGTCCCCCAATCAACTTGACAGGCACGTTTTTATAAACAATTGATACCCCACGGCATATCATTTGTGCCACAATTTCGAGCGAATATCGCTGACAGATAGACAGCCCAATTACCTCTACAGTTACTATGAACGGAAACTTTTGGACTAAATGTGTCAAGGAAGGCGACCCTGAAATGTCTTATATCGAACGTCAATTAGACCTTTATTGATTGCTTGAACTTTAGTTGATACCCGATAGTTAATATTAAATTCGTTGAATAGAAATGAATAGTTTAACAATAGGTCTAATATCTAACAAAATGAATTTCCGTTCTGTATGAAAGGGGAGGCAGAGGTTTTAAAGTACATGCCTATACCGACGGCATTTCTTTAGAATGATGAGCATAAAGCAGGCTATCACTACCGCCTTGAAATGCCTGCAAACCACGTTTTTTCAAACGATAATTCTTACTGAACATAAACTCCAGGTCTAATTTTTTCTTTATTGCTTTAAATGACGAGACGAGCGCGCCGTTCGCCTGATGGTAAGCGATACGACCACCCATAAACAGTAACAACACCATATAGCACCTAGAGTTACAAAGTACTGTGTGGCATTCTACTGCGCTCGTCATCCTGAGACATAAGATGTTAAGTCTCATTATGTCCAGTAGTTACACTGGCTACAATGTCCTTTAAACCTAAACACAACAGTGCCAGCACACTGCTGCTTGGCGGTACAAGTAGACATTGCGGTGGTAACCACCCAGAGGGACTCTTACATATATAATGAGATACCTATCATCAGTAGATTCACTAAACCATCCTTCCACAATGAATCGGTTAAACTATTAAACTGTCTTAAACATAATTTAATAAACAATAAGGCTCATCTGTATAATTTGGTGTCTGCTTATCCTCCATTCAGTGTATCAGAGGGGTTGAGTGTGGAAAGCAATTAGCGTGTAAGACTGATTAGGGTCGCATCAAATATAATCCGGAGTTGGGAGCAATTTGAGCCGAGCCCGATTGTGGAGGTGTGAAATATTTCTATGGAGTTAGAGTAACCAAAAATATTTTGCATTCTTCAATTTCACCTGAATTATATTGGCCTGTTTTATTAGATACTAGGTGTTGCTTGCGGCTTCGACCTCGTGAAAAGCCTTTCCCGCTACAAAAATCCCTAAAACATAATACGACGCCAGCGCCATCTACTTTGGGAATTGAACGGTCTGCCGAGAAAATGTCCGGAGGTTCAAAACCCAAAGCACACACCTCTAACTTTTTGAAGTTACGTGTGTATTGTTTGTTTATTTATTTATTTGCACTTTATATACATAAGTATATCGGCGGACTTAATGCCAAAGGCATTCTCTCCCAGTCAACCTTAGGGTGGTGCAGAGATACATAAGGTAGGTGCATCAGGTACTTGACTTGATATTAGAGATACGAATAAACGTACATAAAAGTAAACAAAGCAATCAATAATAAATAAGTAAATTAAATACAAAACATAATATAAGTAACAATATAAATATAACAAATACATAAAATACAAATTATAATTACATAAATATATATGTAAATAATATAATATTATAAGTTAGTGTGGTGATTCTTCTTAGGTTCCCCTCCGCTCTTCTAGCAATCTTCTCCTCAAATCCTACGATAGGAATATCGTGGCTACTGCAGAGATATTGAAATTTAGAAGAAAAGTAAGTAGGAGGGGTAGGGGAGGTAAGCAAAGAGAATAAAGTGGTAAGTGCCCGCAAAGAACGGCGCTGACGTATGGGTAGCCATTTTAGTTGAAGACGATAAAAAGAAATATGATCATACTTGCGAAGATTATACACGAATCGAATGCAGTTATTTAGAAGTCGGTCAAGTTTGTTGAGCAGATCTGCATTCAGATCAAAATAGCACACATTACCATAGTCGATTAAAGGAAGGAAATTATCAATAATTATCGTTCGCTTCGACGGTGAAGGAAAACATCGCGAGGAAACTTACATACCTAAGAATTCTCCATAAAAAGCTCTAGGGTATGTGAAGTCTACCAACTCGCACTAAGCCAGCGTGGTGGACTAAGGCCTAAACCCTCTCAGTTGTAGAGGAGGCCCGTGCTCAGCAGTAGGCAGTATATAATACAGGGCTGATTGCATTGCATTGTATGGCATTGCTATCTACTTAAAGAATCAGATTTAAAATTGCTAGTTAATCTAGATAAATACGTGAACAAATATACGGAAATAATAATTAAGATTAATTGCGCGGTACGACTATCGCGCTGAGGTGTTACGAAAGTTCACAGGAAATCAAAATTCGTTATTTCGTATACTTGGACAACATACTTTTTCAAGTTATTTTGGTTTAGAAACCAAATTGCACGACTGATTTTGATAAAAAATCTATGGGACTAATCTAAAAGTATATTCTTTGTAATGTAAAAAGATTTTTCCAATTCGGTCAATAAATGACCGAGTTTTGAGGTAACGAACATAAAAAAAGCATACACGTCGAATTGAGAACCTCCTAATTTTATTAAAACTTACACGAGACATATCAAATTACTAGCTTACCAGTTAACTAGAAACTAGTCGGCGATTCTGATCAAGAATACGTGAGTAAACCCGTGTTTGCAAGCTAGTAATGAGAACCTCCTCCTTTTTTTGAAGTCGGTTAAAATTACTTTTTATAAATATTTATTATTTATTTTGTTCGAGTAAGTTTATTGTAAAGTGTTTATTTCAAGAAGAATATGTGGTTTCTAATAAAATCAAAGTCAACATTACTCTGTATAGAGAGATCGCCTACTCTAAGCAAGTAACAGTGTTTCGTAGGCAGTGGAATTTCATCCGGCCCATTAGTGAACCGCAATAGTACACTGCATAGGTAGTGAACTGCACTTAATTATTACCAAAGCTAGACACCGTTACCTCGACATATGCATCCAAAACTGGCCTACTGAGGTATCTACCATAATATTAATTTACCAGCACCAAAAGATCATTGTAGTAAACTCTAAATAAACAGTAATTTCCGCTATTGGATCATTTGTCAATGTAACTCCAAGTTTTAGATTTATAAGCTTCATGACTACAAAAGATGTTGATTTGAACTATTTTCAACAAAATCACTTTGAAAATGATTTTCTTTTTTATCAGTCCCAAATAAATTTGTTATAAGTTTTTAAATACTAGCAACAATGGTATTAACACGCCATTTAATTTTGCTTTGCGGTAGTTATAAAGTCAATATTAAAAGCCATATGTTGAATAGTTTATCGCGCATATAGCTAAGACCCGTGCCCACCAATTGGATAGTATAAAATACTGAGGGCCTATTTAACAACTTTTGAGTAAATCTACTCGTCACATAAATGTATAAGCCGACCAAATAAAAAAGTCGCACTCTAAATTATGCTCATAGTAAATGGTAATAAAATGAGTAGGGGAAAGTGTTGTACCTATGGACCGTTTTACCTGTGGACACCATTGATATCTTAAAAAATAAAAACCTGAGCGCAACTATTCAAACGCATCCATAAAGTATTTTTGATGTGTGGCAAAACTGGCGTGCTGCCGTTTTGTTTTTTTTTGGTTAGTGAGTTGTCACGGACAGTTAAAAGTTTTCGGCCACAAAAGTATATATTTATTTAATTTTTGTTCTATTTTTTGAATAGGTGCAGAATATAAATAATTATTACCTATTTGTAAAACCGTTATTTATGTTGTTTAACATCGATTTTCAGTGATATAGAACAGTATAAACCTTTATTGTCCAGGACATATCGATTTTTTGGTTATTCTGTCAGACTTGTACCTGTGGACATCAAAGTATTTGTACCTATGGACAGTCCATACATACAAACTTCAAATTTCTAACTGGTCCCACTAACTACCTATCAATATTTTTCCCCTTTTTTCAGTGCCTCGTATTAAGAATGTTATCTGAGGCAATTAAAAGTGATTGTTCTGTGCGAACAGTTGCAATAAAATATGAAATACCAAAATCTACGATATACATATAAATATTGACTTAAAGAGAGTGTTTGATGAGGAAGAAGAGAAACAGCTGGAAGAATATTTAGAAAAAGCAGCTTATCTACACATGGACTTAAATATTAAGCAAGTCAGAAGCATTCAGTTTTAGATGATGACATATCAGATAGGTCTAATGTTTGTACCTTAGAACAATAGGAATAGTATTGGCCTGCCAAAAGGAAACAAAAAATAATTGTTTAATGTTAAAGTTCTTATAGATATTCTATTTCATTTTTGTTGATTTTTATAGATTACATTACTATATGTATAGATTTTTGTAAGGGAAAGTGATCTGTTTATAGGTACATTTTCACTGTCCAAATGTACAATCACAAGTCGTACCTGTGGACAAACTTGGTATTTTTAAAAAGAGTGATTTATTTAAATAATTATAATACCTACAATAATAAAGACTAATCATTGTTAAGCGTTAACTATTCCTAAAACCATATTTATATGACTTTAAGGTTAATAAATAGAAATATTGTCACAAATCTTTATTTTAATACAAAAGCCGTCGAATGTCCACAAGGTAAAACACTTTGCTCTACTATCTACATCAGCTGTTTAATACGATAACTGTCAAAGGAGATGTCCGATTTTTGTATGGGTGCTGGGCCTCAAAATTTAACCAGGCTCAAACTTTAGGTATATTAAAGGGGAAAATATAGATCTTGGATCCATTAAAAACATATTTTTAGAGCCCTCCATTCATAACAAAGTTTTTTAAAACGTCCATATTAACATAGATTAATAAAATTACATAAATCTCAAAATCGGAGGTCTTTAGAATTAAACGATTTAAATTAATAAAACTACATAAATCTCAAAATCGGAGGTCTTTAAAATTAAACGATTTATTGTAAAAGGCTAGTTTTTAGGAGTTCTATCCAAATATATTATATAAACTGCCTTGGTTAAAATTTTAGACCTCTTTTTGGACATGTCCTTAACTTGAACATTGCGAAACAGGCCCTGATTGTAATATTTTTTTATTTTTTTTTACAAAACATTAAACAGTATATTTAGTTACTATACAGATGTAGACCGGACATCAGGACCATATTTTTCGTCCAAAAGTTATATTACCAATCGGTAATAAGTCGCTGTCTTATTTGACACGTCCGTATGACAAGACGTCTCGGTATGCTTAAATGTTGTAAAGAAAATAATATTTTAGAAGGAGCTATGCCAATTTATGCATTACGATCATGTCAAAGTATGTTCTAATGCATTTTACATAGGTGTTTTGATATTTCACGGTAGATTGAGTTACTGACAAAGAGGCTCAAAATTTTTGTTAGACAATTTTCTCAATGTCCGCTCTATATAATCTTAGAACTCTTTGTTTTTTTTTTTATATTTCCGAGATTGCCAATATCTATTTCAACCAAAAAACAAACATCAAATCGCAGCCAGACATTACAATCGAATCGAAAACACTTGAATATTTCACGAAGCAACTTTTCAATGTTAAAACTGGAGCCCCCATTATATCGGACCGACTCGACAACGCTTTTATGTTCCCCCCTTAGGAAAAAATGGAATAGGAGTAAATTTAAAGTTAAAATGGCGTTTGACGGATGACAGTCAATGACCCCCGGCCGTCTTGTGGTTAAAAATTCAGGATGCTTCAACAGCCCATTGAGTTAGGTTTAGTTACATCGGTAATGAAGATTTGGAGAATAAACAATGCGATGTGTTCGGCTTACCTACGAGAAATGGCAACACTAGTGACAGATAAATCCAAAATGATAAGTTCATTGGGATTTAGGGATTTTGAGGTCGATAGAAATAATGGATAAAGGTAACCATATTGATTCGTCTTATCTTTAAACTGCATTTTAGATTTTAACAGTTTGAAGAAATTATGGATTCATTAACGGATGTGATCTAATTATTTACTTATCCTGACATAGTATGTAACTATACCAGGTTCTTACGACAAGTCATTCCCTTACATTTTTTCTATTCTATTGGCGTCAACGCACGTAGAAAAACATCTAGGCTACAGGCCCTGCTGAACGTAATGGACGGTGGAGTCTAATATAATATCGATGTCCTTCTCTAATGTTCAGAACTGACGAACCTGACGGACTTATTAAAATGATGTTAAAAGATAGCGGATAAACCAGATTGCTTTTATGTCCGGCACTGTTGTGACCAACATGTACCATATATTGCCGGATAAAAGTTTGTATTTTTTAGTATACAGCGTGTAAAAGACAGCCTACCGAAAATTTTAAAGTAAAGTAGTATTTTATGCCTATATTAAAATAAAGATATCCGTGTGTACCGGATATGTGTGCATAACAATGTCATAATTCTTGAGACAGCAATGTATGCGATCCATTGCGTAGTTATCGAAATCTACCTACAGTAGCCGGCGCGGGGCACTGCGCGAATAGGTTCTTAGGTTAAAGCACCGCGGCGTGATACGAGGATTAACACAACTCAACTCGACAAAATACTGTCGACGGCACTGTCCACTTTACGATTAAATTCCATTGGGCTTACCTACATCAAGTCCTCTCGCTTCTAATGAGATAAGGTTCGAAGTGGCCGCCACCAACTCGTTCGCAGATATGAGCCCGTCGTAGCGTCTCGGCATGAAGCCGGAACATAAAGCTGGGGTCACGAACACATTCTGTATGCAGTTTCGCAAAAACTCCTAAAATACGTTCTCGCATTTCTTCTGCGGTATTGCACTCACTAGTAAATAAACTCTCTTTTACATAGCCCCAAAGAAAAAAATCTAAAGGTGTCAGGTCTGGGGAACGAGCTGGCCAAAAGTGAGGACCGAATCGGCCAATCCAGCGATCATGGAAAGTGTCGTTCAGTAACTGTCGCACGGGGAGTACCACGTGTGGGGGAGCGCCGTCGTGTTGATACCAAGTGTTGCGCAACTGGACCAACGGAATATCTTCAAGAATCTCTTCCAAATCCGTCCGTAGAAACTCATGATAAAGGCGGCCGGTCATTCGTTCAGGAAGGAATATGGGCCCAAGAATTTTGTCGTTGTAAATACCGGCCCACACATTTACACTCCACCTCGTTTGAAATCCTGTTTCTTGGATGGCAAAAGGATTTTCGTGTGCCCATATGTGGGAATTGCGTCTGTTCCACATCCCATTCCTCGTGAATGTGGACTCATCAGTCCATATCACGTTCGCAGCAAAGTTGGGAATTGCGCGATGCTGGTCTTGGAACCAACGGCAGTACGACACACGTCGACTTCTGTCAGCGAAGAGCAGTGCTTGTGCCTTGTGAATGTGATATGCTCGCTGCTGGTCTCTACGTAACACTTTATGCACTGTCGAATGCGACAATCTAGATGTGTAACGGTTACGTATCACACGAGCCGCCGTTCGTGTTCCCAACCGTGGGTTTGCGTGTATTACAGCCAGAATGTGGTTTTCCGTACGACTTCTTATGGGTCTTCCAGACCCTTCTTGTCTGGGTACAACCGGCTGGTTATCTAAAATACGTTGATACGCCCGAGTAATTACACGGCTATCTGTTGGGTGCCGAGCACTAGGATACTTTTCTACGTAAAGTCGAAGAGCTCGTTGCGCATTACCTCGAGCCTCACCGTAACACATTATCATTTGTCCATATTCATGTGCACTGAAATTGTTAAGGTATTCACTATTCCGCTCACGAGACATTTTAATAAAATCACTTATTTTTCCTGGAAATCCTGAAAAAAGAAAAAACACAAAAACCACAAATTCTCGTTCGTAGCGTTACGAAAACTTACGATCCGCACAAGACGAAAGGCGCGTCGGAACTAACAATTATTAACAAACAAACCGCCGCACTACCCGCCGGCCGCCAGGGGCCAAAAGTAGGTACTTGCGAGTCGCACGCGGCACGCGTCGCTCAAAGAAATTACTTAGACCTATAACATTTGGATCGGTCATTTTCATTAAATTTATTTGCGTCGTGAAGTACGAATAATTTGCTGGATTCATGTTTGGGCATTTACTAAATAGGATTCCCTGTTTCGTCACAAAGAAAAAAAAAATTGCTTAGTGCATCCAAGTTTTGTAAAGATGTGGTATGTGTGGTCACATTTACGAGTTTTGGAAAATTGTGATATTCCTTCACAGTTAATACTAGCTAACAAAATCTTTTTTTTTTTAAACACCTACAACTGATAAGCACAGTAAATACTTTTCTAATGTTAAATAAAAAAAATTAAAAGAACAGGAGGGCTTACTTTAGTCCTAATAAAAATCATTATTTCATTATTCTTTCATAAAAACACAACTTCGCGTTCATAATTAATGAATTGACGAGTGGAATTAAATAAGTCCAATCCACATTTTCTATAATCCGAAATTCGCAACGTTCGTCGCTCGTAGTCAAAGGACGCCGCGCGCGTCGGCGCGCCTTTGGGCCGGCGCGGCGGCCGGCCGCCCGGCGCGGCGCAGCGAGGCCATTGCACGCGGCGCGCGTGGCGCTGTATACCTATTTCAAAACAGCTGACTGGAAGCGCGTGCGTACATTTTATCTTTTCTACATACATTTCTGTTATTATGAAAATAATGTACTTCTTGTTATTTTAATGAAAGTGGGGTTGTGTTAGTGAATAGTATCGATATTATTGCGTTATCATTGAAAAAAAATTACAAAAATTCATGAAAAGACCGACGAAAAATTCAAACGCAGGGGGTATCAGAATCATGTACTGAACACCTGGTATCAGTTTTCGGTAGGCTGTCTTTTACACCCTTTATAGTATTTTAAGTAATGTCTTTAATATTATAAAATTTCTATTATGGGTCCTTTGTTACCTGATATAAACAAATAAATAAATAAAATAAAAATTATTGAATGAACTACATCGGTTGAATCCCGAAAGAGACTCATCATAATGATTCTCATCGCAAAATTATTTCTCAGTAATGTGTGAGAAACTAGTAAAATCTATGAAAGGAATTCAATGTTATTCTTTACCCCCTTTATTACTCTTTGAACTATATGACGCTATCGTGGGAGTGAATCAACTTCGTGTGACGATTTCCAAACATTATGATTTGTCTCCTGAGGATTCCATAATTTTAGGGTATTACACATGTCCAATTTATCTTGACCTGTCATTCCCCTTCCTTGTTTACAATGTTACTTTTGACGACACAAAGAAGGGATCTGATTAGTTTGGTTAATATTTTCGCACGCGTATCTAGTGATGCTATTATAGGATTAAACAAGTGAATGATAAAATTCGTTGATAATTTTTAGTGTCAAGAGGATATTTTGTGAATAACAAGGGGTCACAGTATTCATTGGCCCCTAGATTATATATTTTGATAACATGGTCACGATATAAATTCTATTCCGCTTTAAAACCCACCAAATAAGTTCTGTTTTAGCGAAACATCGTACTTTGTTAGCTATCTGTCTTTCTTTTAAACAAAATAATATTATGAATTATTATTTGCATATCACTCTCTTATCCTACTATAATATTATAAACGCGAAAGTTTGTAAATATGGATGTATGGATGTTTGTTACTCTTTCACGCAAAAACTACTGAACGGATTTCAATGAAATTTGGCGCACGGGTAGCTTATATCCTGGATTAACACATAGGCTTCTTTTTTATCCCGGGAAAATATAAAGCAGGACTTTTATCCCGGGAAAACTCATTCACGCGGGCGGAGCCGCGGGCAAAAGCTAGTTATGACAATAAGTAAAATAAGTGAACTTTAAATACATGAAACATATTAATAAATAGCTAAAATTTCATAAGAGACAAAATACAAACCATATACAAAACGTATTATAAAATAAACAAACATTAATCATGGGGCTATACAGCACAATTCACTGACACCGCATACATGCACCCAATTTCCACCCACTTTTTATTAACTCATAAAATCACCCTGTTCATACAAAACAATAACAAGTGCCCCTAACAAGTGCGCCTTCATAAACTTCCATCTGGACACACAAAGCTTTGGGCTCGTGCCCTGGGGATTGCTCTGTTAACCGATTTTTGATGTTGATTCTTTCTCCCAATGCAAAAGTAACTTTATTCCATTCCGATTGGGCTCAAAGTACAATTGTAGCGGAAGTGAAGTTACGATGATCATGCAACAGCTAATGTAATTGGTGCAACTAGTGCGCTGGTGTTGCGATATCAACCATAGTCGGATGCTTTAAGGTTTGTTTTTTATTGGATATGTTGAGGTGGTATGGATGTTTGGCTAGTGGGTAGGAAGGCGTGATTCTCATAAACTGTAATGTGTCGGTGTAGCAGAATTTTCCACTTGACTATTTAGATGCGTTGGAGATTGATTGGACAGCCGGTTTTTCCGATTAAAGTTCAATTAGACAGCTATAGTTTTTTTGAAGAAATGTGACAATAGTACTAGTTCGAGTGTCGGAATATACATATAGATTTGGTTAAAAATATATGTATCTACAGTAATGAATCAAGATCACTCATCCTTTATTATAAATTTTACTAAAAACAAATACATACTTACAACTTTCTGCAACATTATATAATTATGTACTGGTAGGTCCCGCATTATGTAAGAGGCCGTCTGGGTGGGTACCACCGCAATGTCTATTTCTACCGCCAAGCAACAGTGCATGCACTGTTGTGTTTCGGTTTGAAGGACATTGTAGCCAGTATAACTACTGGACATAATGAGACTTAACATCTTATGTCTCAGGATGACGAGCGCAGTGGAATGCCACACAGTACTTTGTAAGATAAGTTGCTGGATGGTGTTGCTACTGTTTATGGGTGGCCGTATCGCTTACCATCAGGCGAACGGCATGCTCGTCTCGTCATTCTACGCTATAAAAAAAAATAGATATTTTTTCAATATATTTAAGTACATTTTCAGTGTAGTTTCTTCCTATAGTTTAATTCATTAAATTTAACTAGAAATCCTAACTTTAAAAAAGGTTGGTCCCCCGTTTTTCCAAATACCCCAACCCCACATACTGTACGTATTTATAGTCCCAGTTGGTCCCAATAGTATCAAATCCCACCGCGCCAAAACTCATTGACATCTCTATTGCATTCGTTTCTCACGCTCGGTTGAACGGTCATTGTAGTCTGTTGTAATTTTTAATTATACGCATAGATATAGACGTTGAAAAGATGCTGGCAGTGGCTGGAAATATCTTGCCTTTTTTATATAAATTGTAATAATTAAAGAAAATCTTTATAAAAACTTAGGTAGTAAATAGAAACCATAAACTAGATCAATATAAAATTCTAGCAAAAAATGTTTAGGTCTAATTTAAGTAGTGTCTTAAAACTGCAATAAATATGAAATAAAATAGTTATATTTTATTTTATATTATATTGATGTTAATCAAGAATAAAAAAACAACGGGTTGCACTCCGGAAGTGCCGGCAGAAGTAAAAACTTGAAAATGAACGTTGTGCATTTTTGAATATTTTGTAATGGTTAGGGAATAATTTCGCATTCGAAATTGCTTTATTTATCAGTATAAAAGTACTAGCATTTATGTGGTTAAATACAATATTTATTTATTGCGCTATTGTACACAAAAATGTCAGTTTCACTATTTCTTTATAAATCAAAATTTGAAAAAAGAATGTTACGCTATTTTGTACTCGTGCCGTGCAAACGATGGGGAAATAAATAAAAATGTAGTCGTTTAAGAATTATAGCTTCTACGCATTGTATTTAAGGTTCATATTAGTAAGGGATGGTAAATCCTCCTACGCATTTTCGATCGGTCACGTGATGACGTCCTGACGCGAGCTTAATATGTTATACCCATCCCAAACGTGCTCAACGCCGCTAAGAAGTTTTCACTCCAAAAATGACATATAGCGACACTTTATCCTGTTTATTAAATGAAAATGCTATAATTATTTACATAATACTGTTATGTAAATAAATAACGAGTATAATTATATTGGTGCTATATTTATACTTAAATATCATTAAAGATGACCATGGAATCATTACTTAGTTGTATCCGTAGTAATACCACTTCAATGATTAAACCATATAAAACTGTATCGGAACAAACCCAATAAATTAGGCCCGCGTCACACTCAATCAATAAATATAAATAATACATTCACAAGGGGAGTTGAGATGACAATGATATCAGATGTGCGCGGGGCCTGTGCATATTACTACTGTATTATATTATGGGATAATTCGATAAAAACCCTCTGCCGTTTTTATTGTTCCGAGATGTGGTGTGTTCTCCCTAAAGGTGTAGGGTTGTCAAAGAAAACACAATATTTTATAGTGGTTTAAATATTTGTCTTTTACGTAGTAATCGATTTAATTGAGCTAATTCTGCTTATCTTATGGTTTTTTTTTCTTATTTTCTTGTGTAGGAAAGCTAAGGCTTTCATATATTTCATGTAATTTCAGTTTCCTTGTATTACTCTTTATTCATATTATCTACCCGGTCATAATTGAAAAATTATATTCCATTTAAGCTTTCTAATATAATCTGCCCATAATATAAACAAACTGATGTTATTTTCATGTATTACTTAGGTTTATTCAAGATTTTGAAGATAGATTAGTTCAACAAAGGGAATTAAAATACTACCACCATACCACCATACCAGGCCTGTATTATATACTGCCCACTGCTGAGCACGGGCCTCCTCTACAATTGAGAGGGTTTTAGGCCTTAGTCCAGCACGCTGGCCTAGTGCGGGTTGGCAGACATCACATACCTTCGAAATTCCTATAGAGAACTTCTCAGATATGCAGATTTCCTCACGATGTTTTCCTTCACCGTTAAAACGAGCGATAATTCACAAAGATTACACACATAACTTTTTTAGAAAAGTCAGAGGTGTGTGCCTTTGGGTTTTGAGCCTGCGGACATTCGTCTCGGCAGTCCGTTCCACTCCCAACTAGGCTATCGCCGCTTAATTAATATAAATAATTAAAATACAAATAAATTAAAATTGTAACCCGTTTTTGTTGATATATACAAGCTGATTGTGAAATAAGTAATACCATGATTATTTTGAATATTCTAGTTCAATAAAAATGGCTACATTAGACAACCCTACATTTTTTTGTAATCCGTTGTCTGTCCCAAAAGCGACACTCACTCATGTTATGTTTGTTTATACAACAGATTGCTTTATGCATGCTTTGTTCGGTATTGTCAGCCATTTGGTAAGTCGAAAGCTTGACCCCGATTCAAATTTAATTGGCCGAATGGAAATTGTAATTGTTAAAAAGAAAAAACAGGAACAATTATAGGGGCCATAGAATTTAGACGATTTGAACCGCCTAAGCCATAGCCACCCTCCTAGATTTGAATCTAGGAGGGTGGCTGTATCTATAAAAATGTGTATGTATAAAAATGTCTACTGATGTTGACATCAGTAGACATTTTTGTTGGCACTTATAGATGTTAAAATATTAGCATTACCTACATGAAATTTTCGCTTTGCATGGCTATGTAACTGAATGTTATAATACAAAAAAAAAATACATAATATATACAAAACCATTACAGATATACTAAAGCGGTGTTGTACAAAGTTATTTGCTAATTGCAATTGACCTCAATACACTTGTAGGTCAATTTTGTGAATTCCTGCAGATTGCAGAATTATGATAAGTACATAAAAATACCACTTCAGGCTTTGTTGTTCGCATTAGGAAAATATGTTGTCGATTTTAGCAGTAATCTTGAAACAACTCACAATTTCACTGGTGGTAGGTCTCTCATATGTAAGAGTCCGTCTGGGTGGGTACCAATATCTATTTCTACCGCCAAGCAGCAGTGTGCATGCATTGTTTTGTTTCGGTTACTGGACATAATGAGACTTAACATCTTAAGTCTCAGGATGACGAGCACAGTGGAATGCCACACAGTACTTTGTAACTCAAGGTGCTGAATGGTGTTGCTACTGTTTATGGGTGGTCGTATCGCTTACCATCAGGCGAACAGCATGCTCGTCTCGTCATTCCATGCAATAAAAAAGAAAAAAAGAAAATGAAAAAAAAAACAATGGGATTACCCCGTGTACCGGTATTACCCCAACGTACCTTACTAATTATTTTACGAAAATACCTACACCTATACTTAATTGTTGTTTATATTTGGTTCAAAATTTGTTTGCATTTACTTTTATATTTCAGTATCGGATTTGCACTATTAAAGATTGTTATCGCAACCAGATCGATTATAATGCAATCACAATCCAATAAATTTTCACCCCACGACAAATTTATGATGAGCTCTTGTGTTCTTAAGAACGAAAAGCGACATTGAATAATGACGGATCTTGGTACGTTGGACACATTACTTAACCCTCAAAAGCGCGTTAAAACTCAATAGAGCAGTAGCAATATCTGTTAACTTGTACTTAGAAGATTTAGACATGGCTATTTTGAAAATAGTATAAATAATTATAAAAAAATGATAGTATGCAGCACAGAGTTTTTTTTCATACACAAATATTAATGAGAGTGACGAGGTTTGCTTAATGTGTTTATTAATCGCTCTTTAAACATAGAAAAACTTTCTCTGAGAAAGATTACTCAGCAGAACTCTTTAATACTGTGAAGAATTAATTTTCTTACTCTTCTTTCAACGTTGAAAAACTATATGTTAAATTGATCTGCTCAGTGATTATAATATTATGTAACTCTATTATAAGAGAGAAAAAAAGTAAAATATGTTTTTGCATAGTTTTATATCATTAAAAAATGTGCAACTTAATCCCATAGTAAAGTTTAGAATAACGTTTTTATGAACTATTAGAAGCTCAATTACAAATTGCATATTTCAGTAATCGATAATTCCAATTACGCATGCTCACGCCTTTTATCCCCGAAAGGGTAGGCAGAGGCGCAACTGGTGCACCCACTTTTCGCCAAGCGTATTCCGTCCCATGATGTGATAGGGGGCGAGCCTATCGCCATATCGGGCACAAATTCCAGACTCCGGGCTGATACTGAATAGAAAAATCCAATATCACTTTGCCCGACCCGGGAATCGAACCCGAGAACCTCAGCCTTGCAGTCGTACCGTAATACAACTACGCCACCGAGACAGTCAATTCCAATTAGCAATTCAAAACTCCATATCATGCCCAATTCGTACACATTCTTAGCTCTACCCACAACCCCTCAAGTGTTGCAATAAGTTAATTGTTGGCGCAGAAGGGGCGAGGGTTATGTCCCGCCCGTTATAACTTTATTGAGATATCGTTAACTACGGCTTGTTTTACTGGCCCACTTATAATGGTTATTGTCGGCATTAGCCACAATATCGGCAAAAGCTTGCGGAAAATAGTATATAAACGGAAGTCGTATTTTTTTAGCTATGTAAAATATGTTGATTTTATCTTTTTAACATTAGTAATTTACGGCATTATTATAATTATTATTTTATTTGTAGTAATTGACGTATTATTGTCTTTATTTTTATTCCTATCTTCAGTATACTCGTAGAAAATAATAATTATTTTGTGCCTTGTGCTATTTCATATATTTCTCGTAATCTGTTAAATCTTTACGCTTTAAAACCTCTCTACTTTCACCGTAGCGTCATACAAACTTAAATATTACAATAACGGGTTGTTTGTTCTAAAACGAGTGTTGTGACTCATTCATCTGGCTCATTTTTTTACAATTATATTCAAAACCATAAACTGCATCAAATCAAATCAGTGCAATTGGTATATTTTATTATTTACCATGATCTTAACAAATTGATATTTTCATGTGGATATAATTGTACAAAAATAGAGCCAGATGAATTAGAATTTCCGAAGAAACACCCAAAAACGATTGATCGGACTAGTTATTCAAGTTCATTGCCAAGTTTTGCAATGACAAATGCTATTGTATTAAATTCCACATTGATTGTAGTAATTGATTAGCTCTACAGGGGAGGGTTATCGCAAGCGCATGTTTGACGAATTAAAAAGGGGACTGACATGAACTATCTGATCTCCGCTTATATTGCCACGTCACTAGTGGTCCAAGAACAATGTTTTGTATGTGGTTTAATTAATAAATAATAATATTATACAGGAGAAGGAAACTAAATGAAAACAAATTGTGCTTTCTCTTCGATACTTTTATTAGGACTTGGCAATTGAACAGTTGTTAGCATAGTAAAAATGTGCCACTACCGCCCAATGTATTTACAAAGATGAGGTATCTCAAGGTCCGCGCCTTGACGGTGTCAGAAATTTCCTATAAGCTTAAATACCACTTTTGCATTATTGAAACGTATTTTCAAGCAAATCTATATATAAAAGCGAAAGGTCATTCACTCACTCACTCACTTATCACAAAATCTGAGAAACTACAACCGGGGGTTCGTTTTAGGACGTAGAAGCTCACTAAGACGGGATTTTGCGAAATTCAACCCCTAAGGGGGTAAAAGGAGCGGCAAAGTTTGTATAGTATAAAATAAAGTCGCCAGCCACGTACCGAACGTATTTCGATGTAATTTGGTATGGACTATGGAGATAGTTCGAGACCCTGGGAAGGTTTTAGGCTACTTTTTTATCCCGGGAAAATGTATAGCGGGAGTATTATCCAGGAAAAACTCTTTCCTGCGGGCGAAGCCGCGGGAAAAAGCCAGTAGTCTATATTGTTCAGTTCGAGCAGAAGTGACTGTTAGAAAAAATAAACTTTGCGTATCTTCATCATCATCATCATCAGCCACATGATGTCTACTGCTGAACATAGCCGTCCAAGGCGTCCAAGGCCGCAGTTTTTGCATATCTTAGAAGTATTCAAAACAATCTTGTATTGTGAGACGAACATCTTATTGATAAAACTGTTACCAACATTAGTAGACAGGAATCGAATTTCCGACCTATCGTTATAAAGCTACACATTCGGCGCCTCAAAATCTATTAACGGAGATCTGTATTTATAGTCAATAGATCCAAAGTTGGTCTCAATAAAGTGAGGCTGCCCGCTAATCAGACTAACTTAACTAAGCAGACTAGATTTAGCTACAATACACTAATGGTTGTTATGTCTTGCATACCAGCCCTGTATTATATACTGCCCACTGCTGAGCACGGGCCTCCTCTACAACTGAGAGGGTTAAGGCCTTAGTCCACCACGCTGGCCTAGTGCGGGTTGGCAGACTGCATATACCTTCGAAATTCAAAGAACTTCTCAGGTATACAGGTTTCCTCACGATGTTTTCCTTCACCGTTAAAGCGAGCGATAATTCACAAAGAATACATACATAACTTTTCAGAAAAGTCAGAGGTGTGTGCCTTGGGTTTTGAACCTCCGGACATTGTCTCGGCAGACCGTTCCATTTCCAACTAGGCTATCGCCGCTTATTTGTTATGTCTGCGATTTTATAAATCTCTTGTGAATGCTCTCGTATTAAATTTGAGAAAATATTGTCACGATTAAGAATTTCGAAGCTATGTGAAGTCTGCCAACCCGCACTAGATCAGCGTGGTGGACTAAGGCCTAACCCCTCTCAGTAGTAGAGGCCTGCCCGTGCTCAGCAGTGGGCAGTTTATACAGGGCTGATTGCATTGCATTGTCATGATACAGGATCAGCGTGTGTTTAGCCGGTGGAACAGGCCGAAGATGCCGGCATAGTTGTGTCAACGAACGAAGGTATCTTTCACCAGTTAATACATTATCTTGGCGCCACTCCAGTTACGATTAGGTGCATCGCGCAGTGGAGTAACTTTGTCGGGCTGTTATTAAAAGTATCTAATACGGTTTTATATACAATTGAGTAAATCAATACTGGTGGCACTGGTGGTACTGGTGGTAGGTCTCTCATATGTAAGAGTCCGTCTGGGTGGGTACCACTGCAATGTCTATTTCTACCGCCAAGCAGCAGTGTGCATGCACTGTTGTTTCGGTTTGAAGAAAATTGTAACCAGTGTAACAACTGGACACAATGAGACTTAATATCTTCTCAGGATGACGAGCGCAGTGGAATGCCAAACAGTACTTTGTAAGTCAAGGTGCTGTATGGTGTTGGTACTGTTTATGGGTGGTCGTATCGCTTACCATCAGGCGAACGGCATGCTTGTCTTGTCATTCAATGCCATAAAATAAAGAAAAATTCAAAATACTTTAATTAGGTACTATTTTTAGGCTTTTTTGGTTACTTACAATTTACGAAAGAATTTTGAACGTTTAGTCGCTAGGACAAAATAGTTTTATGTGATTCCTAATCTAAACTGTTGTTTATCATTTCAAATCAATTTCTGTAAATTGCACTTTTTAATTACTTACATAAAGCACATAATTCATTACTGTCAGTGTCCTTTACAGAGTAACAATTGGTTTTAAACGGCACGTGGCAAAATTACTCAGTAATTTGATTTGGACCATCCACAGTCGTTAACTAGAACTACATTGTAACTCGACCACTTCAGACGCATCGCACCACGCTATCAGGTACAGTCAGCCACATAACTAGCTGTACTACGCTTAGAAAACCAAACCTTTTGTGTGTTCCATTTGCTAAATCTGTATATCGGCAGAACTCGTACCTAATAAGAGCGTGTAGATCATTTAATGATGTTTCCTCTGGTGTTGATATTGATCTCTTTAGCGTCAACTGTACTAAATTAAAGAAAACTTTGTGCGATGTATTTTTTTACGTATCGTAACGTGCATTTACTTAAACTACATAGGTCTCTAGGTTGGTTATCTGCCTATTTTTGTTTTAAATTTTTGTATCGTATCTGTGAAAGCTTTTAATTGACCTTTTTCTTTTTTATTATATTTACTACTTTTTGTTATGCTAGTTGTAAGTTTTCCTTAAATAAATAAATATAATGAACAAATTCAACATTCCAAATGGCCGTATACGTGTTAAGTTTAATTGAAAAAAAAATCTTTGCAAATCCCATTTATTTTATTATTTTGATGAGAAAACAAAAATTTGGTAAGAGCAGAAAAGGGTAAAGGCGATTTAAAGTTTTGAATTAGTTCAGCTATTTATGTGACTGACTGTACATGTATATGTATTCTTTTGTTATCACCTCCTACATGTGCATTTGGTTATGAATAGAATTAACCGTTTACGTAAATCATATTATTTTTTGTGAATCTTTGCTAGTCTCTACGATACAGGTATAATAACCATAAAAAATATGTTCTTGAGTTCTTTTGAAACACTTTTTATAAGAAAACTGTTTCCAAATTCAAGTAAGTAAATTGTTAATTGAGCATTTTTTTTCATTTTTATAATAATTTCGACTTTTGTCGTAATACTAAATACATAAATAGCGCATAGAAGTTATAAGAACATATTTACAAAGTACCTATTAAATATTTATATTTATTTATATGGTCGCCCCCCTGTCACATCACGGCACAGAACCCAAAGGCGAAAAGTGAGTGCCCTGGTTGCACTTCTGCCTACCCCTTCGCGGATAAAGGCGTGATGTGTGTATATTAAACAAACGGAAACTAAAGCGCATTAGAAGTAAGTGTAGATCTATAAAAAAAACTGATGCAGTTATTTTCTGTGTGATATATTTTAAAATATGTTGTATCTTGATCAATTTACACGTGT
Organism: Sphinx pinastri; assembly: GCA_947568825.1. Lineage (NCBI taxonomy): Eukaryota > Metazoa > Arthropoda > Insecta > Lepidoptera > Sphingidae > Sphinx > Sphinx pinastri. The sequence goes on along the minus strand of OX387624.1, from coordinate 12,938,257 downwards.
ATGATAAAAATATTCCCGACACTAAAATTTAATTAAAAAATTTACATAAAGCGTCTAAAGCATTGATGTGTTAAAAACCCATCTAAAGTCATAATTTATCACATAAATATTAAAATATCTTTTATATTGGCGTCATTGACACATGCTATATCTACATTAATAATTATTTTTATGCAAAAATTTCAAAATTATCTATCAATTATTTTATAAAAAAAAACACCTTGGATGTTGGATTGGCTTACATTGCAATAAAATTATTTAATTCTTAATTTTTTTTCTTATTATTATGTTTGATAAAGAAAAGCTGGAAAAGCGCGAGTTGGACTCGCGTACCTACGGTTCCCTACAAACTTGGAGGTAAGGTATCTAAGTTCAATAGTTCGCCAAAATTAATTAATAAATTAATAAAATTTAAAAAGTGTGGAAATTCGCTTTTTTTTATTAATGTACATATTAACTGTTTTCCTTTACATGTGGTGTAAAACCTTGCTTCTTGCCAAATTTCATGATTCTAGGTCAGCAGGTTTTGATTCCTTTGCGAAATCGCAAAATATGCGCCATAAACATTGATGTATTAAAAAACCCGCCATAAATGATTATATCTATTGATCGCGTTGACTTACAAGTTTGGTTTTTTACACCTGAAAGAACCGTAGACCTGTGTATTTAATATAAATTTCAACTTGATATCTCTATGTGTTCTTGAGAAAAAGGGTCTTGATAGACAGACAGATAGACGGACAATAAAATGATCCTTTAAGGGTTTCCTTTTCCTTTTGAGGTACGGTACCCTAAAAATATTGATTATTCATAATTTGGTGTTAAAAATTAACAGCACTTTATTTATCAAGAAATGCATAATAATTTCCTTAAGTATATTTTACTAGAGTTCTGCTCGCGGCTTCGCCCGAAAGTTTTTCTGTATTGTTGTTGTTTTGTGTTAAGTTTTTTTTATTGTTTACACCATTCCATAATTAACTAATAAAAAAGCAACAAACAAAACCTTTTTAACAAAAAACAAAACCGACTTCAAAACCAAAACATAATTTATATTTATATACCTACGTATATTTAGAGTCGGTGCCTAATTTATTATTATTTAGTAGACTGAATAAACACTTAACGTGTGTTCTTGACGTATGTTACCCACTAACCATTATTATTGTCAATATAAAACCAGGATAAGAATTATTACCACAACACTTCCAACCGTGACGTGGCAGCAGTTTTTTTTTATAGCGGGGTAAAAACGCGTTATCGCTACCACTACTGGGGCGTGAGTGGAACGGTTATGTTGGTTTCACATAGTCTTGCGGCCCAATATCGACTCGGGAGTATAGCGTATATACAGGGTCATTTTGAGATTGCGTTAATAAATGAAACCACATACTTATCTCCGCTTTCCATTAAGTTATTTTTACCATAGATGTAAAATAAGAAAGTGTAAGTTTCGAACAAAATAAATATCAATAAAAAGTAACTAAGTTTACACGCCCTCATGCCACTACTACTACTCTAAACTAATTCGTCGCAACGGCAACATTATACTTTCATTCAGATATACACTTTTGCACACACCATATTCGCACTAAACTACGAAACGATCAAAAAATTTCAAAACTACAACCGGGACTTTTGGCAATAATATTCGTTATTCATGGATGATTTTTGGCAAGATGTTAGAAGAGGTAAAGACGAATATGTGGTTTCATTTAGTAATGCAATGTAAAAATGACCCTGTATATACGTGGCAACCCTTAGTTTTCTAGTAGAAGCGCTCAACTCATCACAGTGGAGTTACAGTTCAAATTCAATGCAGCTATTAATAGTAACCACTATGGTTAATTATTCAACGCTGTTTGATGATCATTGCGCTGTTGCCATTAACTCCAGTGCATTTGCTTTATACTTAATGTAAACTTAATTACGAGTATGCGGTGACTTGCGGTTTGAACTAGGTTTGTCTCGGATATGAATTGGCCCTTATTTTTGTCCTGGTATTGAAGTCACTCGACAGATAGGTGGTCTTTATTATAATTATGTCCACTCTTGTGGTAGAGTTGTTGGCAATGGGACGGACTTTCGCAGGTCCATAGGATCATAAACCCGGCACCAATCCACAGACTTTTCGAAATTCGTTTATATTTTTGACAATTATCTAAGATACTTTATCTTTCGCTTCAATAGTGAAGGAAAACATCGTAAGGAAACGTAAACATTTCACATAGGTATACATTTATTTATTTATTATTTTTAAAAGGTAGGTAGGTATTTTTAAGGCCTCGGTGGCGTAGTTGTATTACGGTACAACTGCAATGCTGAGGTCTTGGGTTCGATCCCCGGGTCGGGCAAAGTGATATTGGATTTTTCTATTCAGTATCAGCCCGGAGTCTGGAATTTGTGCCCGATATGGCGATAGGCTCGCCCCCTATCACATAATGGGACGCAACACGCTCGGCGAAAAGTGGGTGCACTAGTTGCGCCTCTGCCTACCCCTTCGGGGATGAAAGGCGTGAGTATGCGCGTGTAAAAGGTATAAGTACGTATATTGTAATAATACTTAAGAATAATAAATCTGAATTATTCTAGACGCTCGTCAGCAAAAATAAATATTTTATAATAAATCCATAAACAAAATCACTTAACACCATTAAAATATTTTTGTTTCCAATCCTTTAATTCCACTATTTCTCCAATACCTTCAGGAATAACCGACATATAAACAAAATGATATTACACAAATCCATAGTCAGGAGCCGTCATATAAAATCAGCGTACCGCATAAACCGCAGTGAAACCCCACGGCCGCGTCACGTACGGAACCAATCCAAATCACTGCACCGCTCTCATCAATGTTTCATATGTACGTGGAATATCAATCGCCTTTTCGATGCTTATTGAGTTTGGTAAATGTAAATTGGGGTTAGGACTTAGGGCGTGTTTTCATGGAGTTAGAAAAAAATTAGAAGTCTGTATCTTTTTTTGTGGCAATTAATGACGAGACGAGCATGCCGTTCGCCTGATGGTAAGCGATACGACCGCTCATAAACAGTAGTAACACCACACAGCACCATGAGTTACAAAGTACTGTGTAGCATTCCACTGCGCTCGTCATCCTGAGACATAAGATGTTAAGTCTCATTATGTCCAGTAGTTACACTGGCTACAATGTCCTTCAAACCGAAACACAACAGTGCATGCACACACGCTTGGCGGTAGAAATAGACATTGCGGTGGTACCCACCCAGAAGGACTCTTACATATGAGAGACCTACCACCAGTATATTATTAGTATGTATTGTATAGTTGTTTATAGTCAAATCAGTTTTTGTATTAGGTTCAATGAATTTTTGGTAGATTTAATTCCTGTTATAATTTTTCCAGTGGTTCCTAAAATAACCAAAATCGCTCTCCTTTACGTAAGGATCGGCAAAGAAGGGTGTTCTCTATAACAGTTCACCAGTTTTATGCCATGATCTTATAGAAGGTATTCTAAAAAAATATAAGACTAAAACTTAGTATAATTTGTTAAACACTAACAGTCTTATATTAGCACTTAAGCAATGCTTAACTTTTGACACACACGATCAGCTGTAAGGCAAAACCCGCCATCTTGCTTTCAAGTAGGCTGCGGCGATGTTTAATTTTGACAGTTATTTAAGCAATGCGTAACCACCTCTTAACGCTAAAACAAGTTTATAAGTAAGACTGTAAATTGATTAATTTAACAGCTAAGTTGAAGCATCTGTCAACTAATTATCTGTTGATTATATGAGCAACGAACTGGGCTACTGCCCGGGGTCCTGCGCAGAACTTCGGTAAATACCATTTTTGGTTCACTAAGGTTCACTTGGTTGGTTGCTATGGAGGGAATTGGGAAATATATTTCCAAATCCTCCGCATCCTACTATTTAATTAATTTCGTTGCGGATTAAGACAAATTACTCTTCCCTGAGACTCGCCGAGCTTCACCGCTTGGTATCATGAAATGCGTGCCACTGCCGATCCTGGCTTACAGGAGTTCGAGTGGTGAGTATGAGGGCGGGATAGTCTCGTAACCTCTTATCCGAGCACCAAGCTCCTTACGAAACAGTTGTAAACAGAGTTTTTATTGCTCTCGCCCGGGGCGTAATACCTCTTCATAATTAAACCATCACCAAAGACAGCTTATCTTGTTTCCTCAGTCAAACCCACTCTCCAATTGTACATACACTGTTCCTAATGTTGTAAAATTCACGCAGTGCCGTAAGGAATGGTTACCGCAGAGTCGTAAACGTCTCCGACAAACGTTATAACAATGGCACGCCATTCGCCGCGAGGGCACGCGAACTGTGTTTGTAAGCCGGCCACGTATGCAGCTACTGCGATGTAGGGGAGATGATACTTGATGTTAAAGTAAGTGGTATTGTAACAGCGACTGCCTTGGTGGCGTTGGTGTATTACGGTACGACTGTAATTCTGAGGTCTCGGGTTCGATTCCCGGGTCGGGCATAGTGATATTGGGTTTTTCTACTCAGCATCAGCCCGGAGTCTGGAATTTGTGCCTGATATGACGATAGGCTCGCCCCTATCACATCGAAGGACGGAATACTCACGGCGAAAAGCGAGTGCACTAGTTGCGCCTGTGCCTACCCTTCGGGGATAAAGGGTGTGAGTGTGTATATGTCTATATGTATGTATTATAACAGTCATTTACATACATTGGGTAGTACCCTGAACCCTACAAAAAATCCTTGAATTAATGAGTTAAGTATTCTAGATATTCAGCAAATTGTTTTTTTCTGAGAAATTATATTTTCGATGACCTTGTATACGTCCAAATAAAATTTGTCCGGCTCTTATCCACACAATACGTTTATTCTGCTTGAGCCGTGGTTTTATTTAAGTTACATAATATTGAAGGCATAATGAATAAATATTTCTGAATTAACATCCGGCCTATTAAGAATCATTATTAAGTCTATTATGACTTATCTTATTAATTAGAGCTGTCTAGAATTAATTACCAGAAGTTAAAATACATAACCTACCAACATCCGGCCATATTATTAAGTGAATGCTTTTAAATGCTTGTAAAGGTATGATTTTTATGGTTCCGGAGCTCAAAAGGAAAAATTAACCCTTATAGGATCACTTTGTTTTCCGTCTGTCTATCTGTTTGTCCGTCTATCGAGGCCCTTTTACTCAGGAACGCGCATGGTAATAGCAATGGATATCAAGTTGAAATTTATGTCAAATACTCGGGTATAGGTACGGTCTCTTTCATCTGTGGAAAAATCAAATTTGTAAGTCAACGTGATTAAGAGATATGAGCGTTTATGTCGCATATTTCGCAATTTCGCAAGGGAATCAAAACCAATGGGGTACTTACCGTTGATCTAGAATCGTGAAATTTGCAAGAAGGAAGGTCTGTACATGTAAAGGAAAATATCTGAAAATTGTAAATATGTACTTTAATAACAAAAAAAGTGAACTATTGAACTTGTATACTTAGATACCTTACCTACAAGTTTGTACGGAACCCTCAGTACGCGAATCCAACTCGCACTTATCCGGTTTTTGGGATTTTGGAAATACCGCACGACTAATTTCAATTTGAACACAATAAAAATAAGAATTAAAATTTATTTACAAGTATCAAAACACCCGTATCCGTGTACAAACAGAATGGATCCTCATAAAAATTATATCAAAGGGTACAACTTCGTGTGATGTCATATTGATATTACATTGATCTCGATCACCGTTGCTTTTAAAACAATCACTTGGATTAATGATTAATTAAAGCCCCGTTTTTTCAACTTTGGTTATCTTTTTGTCCGGGTCTTATTAAGCTGTGCCCTTTAGTGATTACGTAATACTTGAACTGCCCCTTATACCCGGAACATCAGAGTAAAGACATTTGCTAATTCTATTACTATGATATGTCTCTCATATGTAAGAGTCCGTCTGGGTGGGTACCATCGCAATGTTTATTTCTACCGTCAAGCAGCAGTGTGCATGCACTGTTGTGTTTCGGTTTGAAGGACATTGTAGCCAGTGTAACTACTGGACATAATGAGAGTTAACATCTTATGTCTCAGGATGACGAGCGCAGTGGAATGCCACACAGTACTTTGTAACTCAAGGTGCTGGATGGTGTTGCTACTGTTTATGGGTGGTCGTATCGCTTATCATCAGGCGAACGGCATGCACGTCTCGTAATAATAATATATAATAATAATATATATTATTATTACGAGAATAATAATATATATTAATAATAATATAATAATAATATATATTATTATGACGTCTCGTAATGCCATGCAATAAAATAAAAAAAAAACAAATGTCAAACAGCCATAATTAATTAAACCTTTTAATAAAAACACTATCGTACAAGTTACAACCAGTGATACTCAACCCGTGTCGTAATCACATAAATCACTATAACTTAAACCTTTTATGCCTTATCATATTGAACAAAAACGTTATCGTGACCATTTAAATCAGCCCAAATATATGGAAAGTTTTATCTGTAGTTCTAATATGAACTCTATATTTGTTTTGTAATTGGCGAAATGTATGTAAGAAGATATCTCTAGCATCACTCCTTTTTTCCCATTTCAGGTATAGGTTGAGGTTATAGGTACCGATGCCTTACTGCTTCTTGAGTTAAATGGAACGTGATATAAGAGCAAACAAACCACTATGGCGGGATTTTACTATACAACCGACTCTATACACTTGAGTACTTGGCCGTATTAGTCAGGTCAAAAAAATAGTCACCTCAAAAAATAAAAAAAACTTGAGTACAAAATATCATTTACCCCTATATTTTTTACTAATTAATAACACTAATTAACTGTTAATTGTATTAATTCTACCACATAATCCGTACGAATAGTTATAAACAGACATCGCAAAACTAAATGACTTAACAAACCATAACACGCATTACCGGTTCGCAAACATTTCGAGTCCCAAAAAAGGTTTGAGATAATACGAGGTAAACACGTACATAGAGACTAAATATATATGTCTCCGAGACATTAAGATAGCGCGCGGAATGTTAAAAGCTATTTAATATTATGTTCTGTTCAAACTTTATTATGGATCCGGGTATGGCGTCGAGCAAGTATCCGGCTACGTTTATTAATTAAATGTTTGTGAATATGTTAACTTTTTGTGAATTGAAGTGGACGATAGCCTTACTGGTGGTAGGTCTCTCATATTATGTAAGAGTCCGTCTGGGTGGGCACCATCGCAATGTCTATTTCTACCGCCAAGCAGCAGTGTGCATGCACTGTTTGAAGGACATTGTAGCCACTGTAACTACTGGACATAATGAGACTTAACATCTTATATCTCAGGATGACGAGCGCAGTGGAATGCCACACAGTACTTTGTAACTCAAGGTATTGGATGGTGTTGCTACTGTTCATGGGTGGTCGTATCGCTTACCATCAGGCGAACGGCATGCTCGTCACGTCATTCGATGCAATAAAAAAAAAACAAAAAGTTGGGAATGGAACGGTCTGACGAGACTGATGTCCGCAGGCTCAAAACCCACTGCACACCTCTGATTTTTCGAAGTTATGCGTTTATTGTTTATCAATTATTGTTAGCTTTAACGGCGAAGGAAAACATGTAAAGTCTGCCAACCCGCGCTAGGCCAGCGTGGTGGACTGAGGCCTAAATCCTCTCAGCAGTAGAGGAGGCCTGTGCTCGGTAGTGGGCAGTATATAAAATACAGGGCTAGTTTGGTATGGTATGTTAATTTTAAGCTGCGGAATGGGTTTTCAATGAAAAAAACTTGAAATGGATAGAATAAAATAGTTAGTTGACGTGGGCTGGTCCTGATAGCAAACTAATGAGGCACTAAGTACCTCTCTTTATTCTTTGTAATGTTAATTTACTAATTTTATAATGTCATTTCCCAAAAACTATGTTATTACTGTTTTACCCAAGTTATAAAATTTTGGGTGTGTCAATAAATAAATTATATTATTTTTTGCAGTATTAAGAGCTAGAGACCGCATTATATGTAACTTAAAATACCCGAAATATGCATGAAAACTGTTTAAAATATGCAACATTAATTAATAGAAGCAACTAATTATTAAGTTTTTTTACTTAAAAGTAGCATACAATTAGCGGAAGCAAATAAACTCCTATTGCACCCAAATCGTACGTAGGTAACGTGGCTTTCTGTTTGTTAGAGTGGTGACCTAAAACAAAAAAACAGCTCATCGGGTAAAATAAACAAAATGTCCCGCATTCATTTGTATTTCACCTTTATATGCAAAAACCGACGAAATTGGACAATATATGCAAAGACATAATTATAATCCGGTCTTTATTAATAACATAAAAAAGTATCTTATTTTTGATGAAGTATTTTTAAGAACAAAATTTCCAAATATATTTTTAAACCGGGTTAAAAAATGTTTCTTAAACAATAAAAATAATACTTTCTCTTCGCCGTACCTGAGTCGTTACTTACAAGACGAAGGCATTTAAATGAAAGCGCGATAAACGGCCGAAGGATTAATGAATGTAATCCTACGGCTGCACCACACACTGGACGACTTAAACCGACTTAACATAACTAGTACTCGTCACCTTTACTTTGCTGTATGAAAACACTCGTAAAATATTATTTAAATGGTAGGTCGTATGTGAGAGACCATCTGGGTAGGTAGGCAATATCTATTTCTACAGCCAAGCAGCAGTATGCAATATGCATGCACTGTTGAGTTCCGATTTGAGGGACATTGGCCAGCGTAATTACTGGGAAATTTTAGAAATCATCATTTAAATGTATCAAATATCCCGCCTTCGTTTAACTAAATGCTAAGTAGTTATAAATGAGTTTAGCACACAGCTGCTTGCGTAAAATACCTTAGTTGAAAGTCTTACAATGTATTTTCCTGAGACAAAAATTGGCCTGGTTAATCTGTGTGTAGTGTACCTACGTTTGTGCAAAATTTTATCTAAATCCATTCAGCGCTTCCAAATTTATTTTAATATTTTTTTACAAATTACAAATTAAGCCCTTCATTACAGTGATCCCTACAATAGCTATGCTTGTATTGTGTCGTCGATTTTTTTTTTTTGTTATTGCATTGAATGACGATACGAGCATGCCGTTCGCCTGATGGTAAGCGATACGACCACCCATAAACAGTAGCAACACCATCCAGCACCTTGAGTTACAAAGTACTGTGTAGCATTCCACTGCGCTCGTCATCCTGAGACATAAAGTGTTAAGTCGCATTATGTCCAGTGGTTATACTGGTTACAATGTCCTTCAAACAGAAACACAACCGTGCATACACACTGTTGCTTGGCGGTAGAAATAGACAATGCGGTGGTACCCACCCAGACGGCCTCTTACATAATGAGAGACCTACCACCAGTAAATTGAAGATTTTTTTAATGAATTGGCATATTCGTTGTCTGGTATAAGAAAGTCCCTCTGGGTATGAACCATCGTATCCTCTTTATATAGTGACTGTGTTTTTATACATTACTAGCTTTTGCCCGCGGCTCCGCCCGCGTGGATAAGTTTTTCCGGGATAAAAAGTAGCCTATAGCACTTAGGAGTAATGTAGCTTCCTATTAGTGAAAGAATTTTCAAAATCGATCCTGTAGCTCCTGAGATTAGCGCGTTCAAACAAACAAACGAACAAACTCTTCAGCTTTATAATATTAGTATAGATTGTAATCCGTTGTGTAATTAAGGCCAGTAAATATTTTGTCATTTTAAGAATGAACACTGAGAAGTGTAATGAGTGCAGATTAATCGACCCTGAATACACATCTAAATTACAAAATTAACATTTCTTACAAAATTAATTGTGAAAGAAAAATCTTATTTTATTGCAAAAATGCAATTACTAAATTTAAAGTACTCAAACCTGTCATCGTCCATAGTATTTTAATCTGGATCGATCGGCATCAAAAAAGGTTTTGTATAAATAAAACATTATGTTGCTGATTGTACATTTATTTCAAAATCAGTAAACGTAGATCTCAATGTTACAAAAAAAAGTGGTTCCCTTACCTTTCAAAAATCTTCATTAAAAGTGGTTATTGAAAGAGGTTTAATTTTATCAAAAAGTTTTAAGCACATAAGTACGTAAATTCGCATTACATCTAAACATACTCCTACGAACATTAAAAAGATCGAGCTGAACTCACAAAGTGCGCGATGAAACCATCAAAGTATAAGTAAGGATAGTGCGTATCTCGCGATATGCTGCAATAAATCGACTGGTGGGCGCTGAATAAAGTCGTCACGATATCGGACGAGCGGCCCACGGGCGCACCACGGACTTATGTGACGCGAGCTTGCAATGTCGGTAAGGGCTGGGACACACTGGGCTAAATACTAACGGGCGTTTTCAGTAACCAATCCCAATCTTTGATCCGAACACGAGAATAAACCAACTAAAATAATTCATTCATAAACATGTAAAAAAAATGTTCTTGTTGTAAATATCAAAATAATTAATTTACGAGACTATACCGCCCTCACGCCGATCACTGCAACTCCTGTAAGCCAGAATCGGCAGTGGCACGCATTTTATGACACTGAGCGGTGAAGCTCGGCGAGTCTCTGGGAGCACTAATTAGTCTTAACCCGTAACGAAGTTAATCAAATAGAAGAATAGAGAGGAGCTAGAAATATATTTTTCCACTTCCAAATTAATTTGTAACACATGAATAGTTCGTAATTTAAAGTGTATTTTTTTATCTAACCACACTAAATAAATACTCTCTCTCATAATTTCCTATTGACCGAAGTAGACGTGTTTTATTTTAGTGCTGATTGGTCCTATTTCGCGATGGTTCGAAAAAAGCGATTGGGATCGTTTATTGAAATTGGTGGTTAGCCGTAAAGTTCACTCTGGGCCTCAATAAGAATGGATAGGTCGTAATGCAGACCAGCCGACATAATTTTGTCGACTGACGAGAGATATATTCATCTCGTGTCAGTTAACACTCCATCAGGACTCCACTTAATATCACGTGCAGTGGAGTCAATTTGACATGCCCGTATAAAATCGAAAGTTTTCAATGTTACAGCCACATAGCCATTACGACGAGAAAGCTTACTCTATAAGGGTATTTTTATTATTTGGGACACATTGAGCTTGATTTAGCTTTCTACTATCATATTATCATGACATGACTGAGCCGACTTCATTATCAGCTTGAATAAAAAAAAAACACTTAGCCTTGCCCATATCAAAAAAAAATATGGTAGAGTTATAATATAGCCATTATGTTTGAACTGACTCGACAGAGGTTTTAGCTAAAATATTTATTTAATTTATTAAAAATCAAACATCTTTCAGTACCTACATATTGCTACACGTTCTTATTACATCATTAATATACTTTTTTTTTATTTTATTTTTTATTATATTGAATGACGAGACGAGCATGCCGTTCGCCTGATGGTAAGCGATACGACCACCCATAAACAGTAGCAACACCATCCAGCACCTAGACTTACAAAGTACTGTGTGGCATTCCACTGCGCTCGTCATCCTGAGACACAAGATGTTAAGTCTCATTATGTCCAGTAGTTATACTGGCTACAATGTCCTTCAAACCGAAACACAACAGTGCATGCACACTGTTGCTTGGCGGTAGAAATAGACATTGCGGTGGTACCCACCCAGACGGCCTCTTGCATAATGAGAGACCTACCACCAGTAATACTTCTAAATCTTGAAACAAAATTAGTATAAGATACTTAATTCTCAGTGTAGCACCATCTTTATTTCACGGCGACCGCGTCAAGTTATCCACAGCCCTTAGTTAGGTGCAAGTTCAAACAACGCCCTATCTGTTTAAAATAAATTGAACATCACCAAACGCTATGGCGCACTGCCGATATCGCAGACAATGCTTTTTTGTTTTACATCAACAGGAAAACGTGAATATCTCCTAATAGCACAAGGTATATTCACGCCTGCGCCCGGAAGGTATAGACAGAAGTTAAAGTGTAATTTGCGCGATATTTTCTGCTCTAATTTACAGATTTAACTAGCCTGCCGTTATTTTTATTGAAATCTGATGGGAATAAGTCAAAGACTTAGGGAAAGATAAACGAACAGGCCACGAGCCACGGAAGTTACGAGCCAAGCTTCGAAATGAATTGAAAAGCGGAACCAATTCCAAATATGTACTTATAAATAAACAGACTTCTGCTCGCGGCTTCGCCTGCATGAATGAGTTTTTTCTGGGATAAAAGTCCCGCTTTATACTTCCCCAGAATAAAAAGTAGCCTATGTTACTCGCTGATAATGTAGCTTTATATTGGTGAAAGAATTTTTCAAATAGGTCCAGTCGTTTCGGAGCCTATTCAATGCAAACAAACAAACAAACAAAAACTCAAACCTTTCTTATTTATATTATTAGTATAGATTATAATTGTATGTTAATTGTAATAATTATGATTATTATTTTATGTTAATTGTAATAATTGTAATTATTATTTTATGTTAATTGTAATATGTTTATTGCATTTGCTCGTTATTTTACTCCTAATTAATAATTATAGAGTAGCCCTGAAATAATAAATGAGAATTTAATTAATTATAAAATATATTTTTTGGATCGACGGAAATCAAATATTTATCTACCCTCACAGAAATAGGTTCTATTAAACGAAACATTGTCTATTTTGACGCAATATTCTATAAGTTGTCATTGAGCTCTTCAGTTTTACTTCAGCTATAAATACAATATAAAATGATCACGTTACACAATATAAAATCTCTGAAAAGTAGAAAGATATGTTGCCCAGGTATGCTATTAAATAATTTATTATTAGAGTGCAATTTCAAATCGTGAAAACGTATAAAAGAATCATTTAAAAAATCTTTATTTGCGTCCGCGCAATTTACATTCGTTGCAAAACAATAAAAGTCAATTTGCGATCCATCGGCGCATTAAATCGCCCAAATTAGATATCCGCCATAAAAACTGGCAACACTCGTCTATAAATAAAACGTTGCGAAGGGAAATTCGAAAATACCGTGCAAAATCAAAAGTCATTAACGTCCAATAAGTTAAAAAGTTAACCGGCCTGAAGTAATAAATCATTTTTTATTTCATCTCTCCAACCAATTTTTCTGTGTCTTTTTTCATCAATTTAACGCGAACAAAAAGTGGCATTCAATTGTTAGGTTTACGCGGGTATATTTTTTTTATTATAGGCAACCCGTTTAATATTTGGACCAATGGGAGGCGCCCACAACGAATGGCGCGCCGGCCCCTCGTCCGCGATTGGTTCCTCGTTTGGTACAGATTGTGCGATGGCGGGAAACGGATTTAAGTCTATGGCATCTCATTCTTACAATCTACGCTGTGGTAGAAGTTACTTTATCGACATCGATAGAGCGCAATTGGATATTTTTTAAGTAAATTTTATCAGAAGTCTGACTTTTTATCAATTAAGTTACAAAAAACAATTCAAATCAATAATTAGATACAATACTTTTTTAACGACGAGCTAACCTTCTCGGACTATTACTTAGCAGGTCTTGTACTAAACAGGATATAAGCATTATTATAGGAGGATTATCAACGATACCAGAGTTTCTTCAAAGACAACTTTTAAGACGCCCAAAAAAAAGGAATAAAAAAACTCGTTATCTTACTAATATTATAAACGCGAAAGTTTGTTAAAATGTTTGGATGTTTGTTTTTTTAGAAGTAAACGCAGAAACAACAGAACAAATTTTGATGAAATTGGACACATTTGATGTAGACATGAGCGAAAGCGGCGATAGCCTAGTAAAAGCGGCCTAGTATAACCTAGTTGGAAGTGGAACGGACTGCTGAGACGAATGTCCGCAGGTTCAAAACCCAAGGGCACACACCTCTGACTTTTCTATAAAAAAAAAGTTATGTGTGTATTCTTTGTGAATTATCGCTCGCTTTAACGGTGAAGGAAAACATCGTGAGGAAACCTGCATACCTGAGAAGTTCTCTGAATTTCGAAGGTATGTGAAGTCTGCCAGCCCGCACTAGGCCAACTCTGTTTTAGGGACTTTTGTAGCGGGAAAGACCTTTCACGCGGATGAATGGGCGTATGATATTGCTTCGTATATTTTAATTTCCTAATCTTTATGTCTTGTGTTTTTAGTTTTTACCATATTTTGCGGCGGACATCACTCACCAAGAAACCACGTGCTATCTATTTTATTGACCCCTAAGGCCTACAAACATACCAAGTTTTTCAAACGAGCAAAGTACGCTTTCAAACTCGAAAAAGCGTAGCTCCCGACTACGTGGCGTTAGTTCTGCGTGTAATTCTATAAGACCTCATCGTGACATCAACTCTTCAAAAAAACGTGTGCAGTCTCTTACATGTCTCTTACAAGGCACATTACTGACCAACATCCCTTTCTCTTCTATCGACCTTTACATTATAAATATCGACTCTTTCCCCGCACTACGGTACCTAATTGAGACGAGGCTCGGATAAGTTGATAGTAAATGACATTGCGCCCCGCCGGCGGTTTGCAAGACGTCTTTAAATCGATCGACAATTTCATCAGCCTTGTCTATACGTTGTTATCTTAACCACTGCTTTTGTATTGTAATGAAGCAAGCGTTCTGTTCCTTTTAGGCGATTTACAGATTTACGTAATCGACTAAATAGGGGACTAGGGTTTGTTACTCAATTGATTTATGGGTAATGGACTGAAATGTTTTTAGGCTTGTTACCATTTGACTTGTATGCATTTTATAACCTGGAGAATTTAAAAATTTGCTCTTTTACAATATTGGAGATCATGAGTAATCTGTTCAAACCAAACTAAAGTATATATAGACTCTATTAGATTTTTATAGCATAGGACGGTAATATAGCAAGAGTCATGTGATATTAAGTGATCTTCTCTCCTTATAAACGCTCATAATACGAGAAGAACCCTGGATACCAACCTTAAACGAAAAAAAAATGCATAGGAAAGGGCGGCGTAGTTGTATTACGGTACGGGAATGCTGAGTTCTCGAGTTGGATCCCCGCGTCGGGCAAAGTTGTATTGGATTTTTCTATTCAGTATCAGCCCGGAGTCTCGAATTTGTGCCCGATATGGCGATAGGCTCGCCCCCTATCACATCATGGGACGGAATACGCTTGGCGAAAAGTGGGTGTACTAGTTGCGCCTCTGCCTACCCCTTCGGGGATAAAAGGCGTGAGTGTGTGCTTTACTCTCACCGGAACACCGCTGAGTGATACTTAGATATCTGATACATTTTGTTTTATACGGGCATGGCAAAGTGACCCCTGCAATTGATGGTAAGTGAAGTAGAACCCAGAGAGCTGATAGAGTGTCGACTGGTGAGAGATGATTACCCATCGCCAGTTGACACAATTATGCCGGCCTGTCTGACTGCAAATTCACAATGAATCGGTAGGCATAGGTACATCAGGGCTTTCACATCGCACACTCTTATCAGTTTTCTTTACAAAATATTCTCTATATTACGCTGAGGATGGCTATTTCTTATCACTGAAATAATCACTTTTAACTGATAAATATCGTTAATTCTTTTATAATTAACAGTTTATTATACCAATACACATCCAAAGTATAATAAACACTCTATCAGAGACGAATGAAGCCGCGGCCAAAAGCCAGTATTGAAATAAATGAGCTTTAATAGCCCCCAATGGCGTCCGTCAGTCTTCAAAGTTAATTTCAGTCCAAATGGTTTTATATTACAAGTTGGGCCTTAATAACATCGGTAATGACGCTTGTTGCCAAATGATATATGAACTATAAATTACTTTGGATAAACTAGGCAAATTTGAACCTTAAGATTTTGGAATAAAGCGCATGTGTTTAATGTGAGAATGTTCATGTGAAGTGTGGGTTAATGGGAGTGAAATCGCTTGGTAAACTGTTTTTATTCATGTGTTATTATGTGCCATGTTAAGTATGTAGAGTGGTTATGTAGGCATATGACTGATTTGCGTTAGGTTTTGGCTCGTCATGCCATTCATTTTAGGATCATAATGAATATAATGATACTGACTTTTAGATGCAGCTTACTCGTGCTTTGTTCATTCCCGGAATAAAGAGTGTCTGCCCTATGATACCTGGCAAGTATAATGAAGCTTAGTAAAAACCTATTTAGTACATAGTCTAAAAGTTAATTGAGTTCGATAAAAAACTTTTTTGCCTTTTATCAGGATAGGTGTAGAGATTAATTACTTATTTATAATTACTTAATAACTATCTATTTTTAATGTTAGTCACTACGCCCATCATTCAAGTAATTAATATAATATAATGTTTTTGAAAACCTTATCGTCGGGGATAGTGCAATACCGCGTAACTAGCATTGGTAAATACCGCGTAAAAGAAAGAAAAAAAGTATAGTATTATCAATCATAAGTATCAATTTCAATTAAACTTTTTTCGTCAATTACGCGGTATTCACCAGTGCTAGTTACGCGGTTTTGCACTATCCCCGGCGTTATATCTTTCTTTAATATTTCATTTTTCATTCAAATCTCGATTCTTGTTACTTTTTTGTGATTCTTATCATCCTGAATTATAAAATAAATATTATGGTGTACAAATATAATATCGTGACATCTAGCGTCTAATAGTGTAAGTAGGATAATATCAACATTTTCAAGTTCACTTATGGTTATGCTATTTGACGTTAGATGGCGTTACCGCAACACTTGCATTCCAATTCCTTTAACGTTCGCTAGATGACGCTTTTTAGTTATTATAATATGTTTCACAAGTTTCAAGTAAATTTTATTTGACAGTTATCATATTACCTCGGATTTTGATAATTGCCGGGTATAGA
Source organism: Sphinx pinastri (assembly GCA_947568825.1). Lineage (NCBI taxonomy): Eukaryota > Metazoa > Arthropoda > Insecta > Lepidoptera > Sphingidae > Sphinx > Sphinx pinastri. The sequence goes on along the minus strand of OX387624.1, from coordinate 12,921,415 downwards.
TGAATAGCAGTGACTATATTATTATGGTACTATATACCTCGGAAAGCACGTAAAGCCGGTGGTCCTGCGCCTGATCTCTCTCCGGTCATGTCGGATTGCCGTCTCACCGGACTATGAGAGTGAAGGAATAGCGAGTGCACCTGTGTATTGCGCACACACTTGTGCACTATAATATCTCCTGCGTACCTGGCTGATCTCAGTTGAGATTGGCCGCCGTGGCCGAAACTGGCTAGGAGGATTACTTTAGATTGCAATGCAAATTGCAATCAGCACTGTATGTAATATACTGCCCACTGCTGAGCACGGACCTCCTCTACTACTGAGAGGGGATAGGCCTTAGTCCACCACGATCGCCAAGACTGAGCATAGATTAGAGTGTGACTTTTGTATTTCGTCGGCTTATACATTAATGTGACGAGTAGCATTTGCTTAGGAGTTGTAAAACAGGCCCTAAATTTAACAAAATATTATATTTGTATGAAAAATAATACATTATTGCTCAAATCAATTATACATTGGCTTCATAATATAATTACAAAATATAAATGACTAGTACTAATTTAAGCGAAGTATAAATAAACATAAGAGGGTTATTACTTTTTCTAATAAATAAATAACGGACGGCAGCACTCAATGGGTTTTTATTTTTTATTATAACATTTTAATTACCTAAACATACATAGCTTTAAGTATTTCACTAATTTACATTTTTTATTATCGTGGAATAAATTGAAATATTGGAAAAGCATTATTCAGTAATGCATAAGTCCAGCCAAATACGCATTACTATTAAAAGCGCTTACATGATTCAACACTTATAATAATTAGATTATGGTCCTTTATTGTTTAAACATAATTATAATAATCTCATTATCTTTGGCACATAACTAGATAATTATAATATGCTTCACTGGAATGCGTCGAAGAGGGATTCTTGGTTGCGGTCGTTCCTAAATCTCTTGGGCTGGTCGAGCTCTTCCTCGATGTAGTCGCAGGGCACGAGGAGCTAAAAACAAAAACACAATTTGCAAAAATCTTTTTTTTCTAATGATACAATTGGTCTAATTGACACCATATTGTTTAATTGGTATATTAAGAGGAATTTACTTAGATGTTTCTCTACAATGTTATTAAACACACAATAGCTAGAATCAGCTCCAAATTAAACACCTATAAAACTATAAATTAATCAATACCTGTAATTCAATCTACCCCCTTTTCTGACATTGAACCAAACATTGAATGAATCAGTCAGTCACCTGTACATTACCTTGCTACTTTAATCTCAAGCACCAAATCTTTTTGAAGTGAAACTTCGTTATCGACGTATGGGCGAAATATAATAGCAATGTTAAAAAAATCGTCGCACTTTCCGACGCCATCTTGGCAAAAATTATCACATTTTCTGTCACTTTGGACCGTCACGTTCTGTCACCATGAACCGTCACGGCGCCATGCGTGTTTACTTAAATTGACGAGTGGCTTATAAAGAACTATTTTAATGATAACAAGTGATATAATAAATGGACTTATTGAAATTCATTTAAATAAATAGTGAAAGTGAGAGATTGTTTTTTTTTTGTTTTGAAAAATCATCACGTGATTGTGATATTATTTTTATGTTAACCTCACTTTTGATTGTAAGTATTAGTAATGTTTATTAATTTATTGAAATTAATCATCATTTAATAATATGACTGTCAATTTAGTAGACAATAATATTTAAATAAATAATAATAATTTGACTGTTAATACGGTGGAATACAATAATTATTATAAGAACAGTGAAAAAAATTAATTGATTGAAAAAGTTTCACTTCATACGTGTGTACATTAATACACACACACACACACACTTTTTTTTATTAGTCCCTACCGATTACCCTCGGTAAAGTGACCAAAACCTACCCTCTCATTCAGCGGCTTTCCTTCAAGCACGTATTTAAGCTTGCTCATCTGACACGGGCTGAGGATCCGTTCGAGATTGTGTTCGCGTTCGTCCGCGCGCTTGTGTCCGTCTCGCTTGCCGTTGGTCCACCCGCGGGAGTACTGGAACGTCTGCGCTGTTACCGAAGCCAGCGTCACGAGGACCAGGATTAAAGTCATGTTGGTCACCATTGTGGCTAAAAAAATAATGATGGTTAGCAAAGGTAAACAATTGATACACCAAAAAGTTTATCGTGGCTGGAAACAAATTGAGTTTAATATTAAGAAATAGGATATTTAAATTACTTAAATGGTAATTAAAAATATTATTTAAAATAGAATTAGGTTTGGGTGTATTATTTGAATGTATAATAATTCACATGATTTCGATAATCGAAGATTAAAATAATCGATCAGTAAATTCAGTAATATTGGTTATCAAAAATATAAATGCTCTACAATAGCTCGACATTTGGATGAACCCAACATGTGGGCTCAAATCGAGCAAAAAACTACATGCAAATATTTGGAAACATGTAATGTGTGTTTTACATTACGACATCAACTGTAGTGGGTGTTTTACCACCAAAAATGTAATATTCTCATATCATAACCGCAAATATACGTTTTGTTTATACAAAATATGAAACACAATATAAACGCAGTTCGTGGTAAGCTACACCTCATATCTACATCGCAAATTTAATATTATCCGTATTATGAAAATATCGCATACTTTTATGAGCTCGTGAAAGCTCTCACGTGTTTTCGTAGTGATTTAAAATTGTTACACCGCGACGTGAGGAGGCAGACGGAATCCCAAATTTAATATAACATAATTAATTTGAATAGTGTAAGAAAATATGTTGGTAGTCATATAAATTCATAAGTATGGACATTTTGTAAATAAATTTTTCATCTTCCCTATACTTTTCTCTACATTTAGGTCTCTTTTAAGCAGGTAAGTTACATAGGCTATACTTATACTTATTTTTCTTTTTAAACGACTCCAAAGGAAAGTTTATTGAGGAAGAATGATCTATTAGTCATGTTTTTCTTATTTTTTTGTTTGTTCAACGATAATTTTTTACCCCGTATTATTCTTTTTGCGTTCGATTTTGTGTAGTTTCGATCCCATTTTAATTACATTGGTATAGACTCTTGGACTTCAAAGATGCAGAGGGAACTCCTCAAAATCAAATAGGATTTTGATGATTCTTTTTGTGTTGGATTCATTATAGCATGGAACAAGGGGCGCAAGCCGTTTTCCCGCCAATAAAAGTGTCGCGAAAAAAGGAGCGCAATTATTTTGTTAGCATGCGGCCGCTTGATGATTTTCACGCCCCGGTCACAGAGTCCCGGCGCCTAATATGTTTCTGTGGTAAATATGACTATTTGTAAATAATTTGAAATCGATATGTGACAGTCTAGTGTGCATAAAGCGTACTTAATAAATATATGTGTGTCCGTTGGTTGCAAATCTCCCTTTCACATTGGACAGAGCCATTATGAAAACTCGTATTTTCATGAATCCATACCTGATGTTCGAAGATTATAGTGGAATGGCAAATTGGAAGGGTGTATGAAGAAATTAATAATAGACGAACTCGATATAATTAGTTATCATAAGAATATTGGAAAATACTTTTAATTGTAAAATTATACCAAATATAACCAGCCCTGTTTTATATACTGCCCAGTGCCCACTGCTGCTTTTACTGAGAGGGTGTTTAGGCTATAATCCACTACGCTGGCCTAGTGTGAGTAAGCAGACTTCACATATTCTCTAAATTCGTATGCGGAATTCTCAATTTCCTCACGATATTTTCCTTCACCGTTAAAGCGAACGATAATTGATAAACAATACACACATAACATCGAAAGGTAAAGGTAGGTCCGAGGTGTGCCTTGGGTTTTGAACTTGAGGACATTCGACTCGGCAGACCGTTCCAATTCCGACTAGGCTATCGTGCAGTACCTACTTTTAATTGACATCCAATATTTCTTATTAGGATAACAGTAAGTTACGGGTAGGATCATGCTCTAGAAGGGTGTCCGTCCATCAAAATTGAGTAAAGATAGGTAAATTATTAACTCTCTTACCCCTTACGAGAGGTAAATTAAGTAAAATAATATCAAAATTATGTTTAGATTTAAACATATTACATTACATGCAGGTGGTAGGTCTCTCATATGTAAGAGTCCGTCTGGGTGGGTACCACCGCAATGTCTATTTCTACCGCCAAGCAGCAGTGTGCATGCACTGTTGTGTTTCGGTTTGAAGGACATTGAAGTCAGTGTAACTACTGGACATAATGAGACTTAACATCCTATGCCTCAGGATGACGAGCGCCATGAAATGCCACACAGTCGCACTAAGCGCTTTGCTTCCACCTTTATTGTGCGGACAGCCAAATTGTGGAATTCACTACCATCTTGTCTATTTCCGCATAGATATAATTTGGGACTCTTCAAGTCGCGAGTGAATCGGTTTCTTCTGGGCAAGCGTGCTTCACCTTAGTCCGCATCATCGCTTTACATCAGGCGGATAGCGGACAAACGTGAGCCCATTAATAATAATTAAAAAAAAAAAAAAAAAAAAAAAACAGTCCTTCGTAACTCAAGTTGTTGGATAGTGTTGCTACTGTTTATTGGTGGTCGTATCGCTTACCATCATGTGAACGGCATGCTCGTCTCGTCATTCGATGTACTAAATAAAAGATAAACAAAACCAGACTCGGGGCTGATATTTAATAGAAGAACCCAATATCACTTTGCCCAACCCGGGTATCGAACCCGAGACCTCTGCAGTGCAGTCGTACCATTATACAACTACGCCACCGAGGCAGTCAATATACGAAAAATTATCTAGAAAGTAACTTACTAAACCAAGAGGGATCATGTAACATTGGTAAGTGATCTAAGATTTATCGTATTTTTGGCTACAAACCTTAGATTACCACGGTTTGTGTTTGCAGTCGTACCGTAATACAACTACGCCAGAGAGGCAGTCCAGTTTAGATTCAATTTACGCAATAGACGACAACAACTATTGAAAAATATTTAATTAGCCTATAAATACTTTATTATTCAAGATCATCGCCTAGAATTCCCTAGTGGCCTACAACAAATAAATAAATAACTCCCTCGCTAAATGTACAAAGTTGAAAAAACAGTCTTTCACAAAACTTAAGATAATAATTGGTATAAACGACTAATCCCTTGTCCATTTCGATTCGGTTATAATTCGCAAAGCTGCCTGGGACTTGGGGACCGATTGGACGAATTAGAAATTATTGGCACAAAAATATTTGCTGGGTGATAATAGGCTTTTAGGCTGTGTATTATCTATACTAATATTATAAAGCTGAAGAGTTTGTTTGAACGAGCTAATCTCAGGAACTACTGGACCGATTTTGAAAATTCTTTCACTAATAGGAAGCTATATTACTCCTGAGTGCTATAGACTTTTTATCCCGAGAAAATATTTTTATCCCGGAAAAACTTTTTCACGCAGTCGGAGCTACGAGCAATACTAGTAAATTATAAAGCTTAATCATCAATGGTCCTTGTGGTTTTCTTATTACGATAATATGCAATGCAGGAGGTATACTCCTGTTTCGATTCTACTGGATTTGGTGTTTAGACCCGGTTATGCATGTCCCATTGCGTAGTTCTGTGTGCCTTATAACAATTAAATCGATCATATAATGTTACATATACGAACATAATAGATGAGATGAAGCTATTGTTGTAACAAAAACAGGTTTCCTATCTCCAAAAAAATCGCAAACGCATACTCACGCCTTTTATCCCCGAAGGCGTAGGCAGAGGTACAACTAGTGCACCCACTTTTCGCCGTGCGTATTCCGTCCCATGATGTGATAGGGGGCGAGCCTATCGCCATATCGGGCACAAATTCCAGACTCCGAGCTGATACTGATTACCATACCATACCAGCCCTGTATTCTGCCCACTGCTGAGCACGGGCCTCTACAACTGAGAGGGTTTAGGCCTTAGTCCACCACGCTGGCCTAGTGCGGGTTGGCAGACTTCACATACCTTCGAAATTCCTATACAGAACTTCTCAGGTATGCAGGTTTCCTCACGATGTTTTCCTTCACCGTCAAAGCGAGCGATAATTCACAAAGAATACAAACATAATTTTATAAAAGTCAGAGGTGGTGCCCTTGGGTTTTGAACCTGCGAACATTCGTCTCGGCAGTCCGTTCCACTCCCAACTAGGCTATCGCCGCTTTTACTGATACTGATTAGAAAAATCAAATATCACTTTGCCCGACCCGGGGATCGAACCCGAGACCTCAGCATTGCAGTCGTACCGTAATACAACTACGCCACCGAGGCAGTTAAAAAAAAACGACATGAAATAAAGGTATATTTAAAGGTCCAGTGTTTTTGTATACGGCCACGACAAATTAAACCTAATGCACCTGATGGTAATGAAAGTAGAGTCCAAATACAGTGTTCAATGACGAGAATGAGTTATGAGAGTAGAGTCCAAATAGAGTGTTCAATGGCGAGAATGAGTTATGAGAGTAGAGTCCAAATAGAGTATTCAATGACGAGAGATGTTTACCTCGTCAGTCGACAGTTATGCCGGCCAGTTCGAAACCGGATATACACAGGCTGATCCCGGAACGCTACACGTGGGCCACTATGGTGGGTCTTATCCCTAGGCTACGGTATTATACCACCAACAAACAAAACACGCATGAGATAAGGATCTATAACACAACTCTAATCCGGACTAACTACGTATTATATTTATCACTAGCTTTTGTCCGCGGCTCCGCCCGCGTTAAAAAGTTTTCCCGGGATAAAAAGTAGCTTATGTGTTAATCCAGGACATGATCTACCCGTGTGCCAAATTTCATCGAAATCCGTTCAGTAGTTTTTGCGTGAAAGAGTAACAAACATACATCCATACATTATTACAAATTTTCGCGTTTATAATATTAGATGATACATATTTTGATCGTTCAAGACACGAGATTTTTTTTAAATTAAGCGTTTGTAAAATGCTATTTTACTATATTGACTAATTTTTAATATGAGTAATTAAAATTTTAAAAGTGGTATCGATACATCATAAACGTATACGCATTATATAGATTTTTTGAACAGTTTTTTTTTTTTTTTTTTTTTTTATTGCTTTGAATGACGAGACGAGCATGCCGTTCGCCTGATGGTAAGCGATACGACCACCCATAAACAGTAGCAACACCATCCAGCACCTTGACTGACAAAATACTGAGTGCCATTCTACTGCGCTCGTCATCCTGAGACATAAGATGTTAAGTCTCATTATGTCCAGTAGTTATACTGGCTACAATATCCTTCAAACCGAAACACAACAGTGCATGCACACTGTTGCTTGGCGGCAGAAATAGACATTGCGGTGGTACCCACCCAGACGGCCTCTTACATAATGAGAAGTTTTCCTGGTCTTTACCGAGTGGTTGAAATCTCAGTTTACTTGTAAGGGAAAATCACTTAATTTGGTAATTAGGGATAATTGTTTTGTTACCGTAAGACACGAAGTTAGAAGCAAAAATAAATATTTGTATTGTATGAAGCGAGATTTATTTTGATGAATTGGACTAAGTTTTCGAAGTAAGTATTATTTAATTATAATGTGTTAGGCATAGATGCTGTTAACTATTATAGGCTATGTTGAAATAATATTATCAAATATTAATTTTATTTTAAAGTTTAATAATAAACCGGTTTTAATTTTAATTATTTGTAACCATAAATTCATAAAATAATGTACAATACTGATTAATTATTTTAATTTATATCCTCATAAAACATTATGGAATACCCAGAAATGCACTTCCATGAATGTGCATCTTACGTTAGTATAGTGAAGTCATATTTTTCAAAAATGAATACAAATCGAACTTACCTTTTCAAATGAATCTGTCAAAAACGTGACTTCACAAAAGTACACTGGCGGGAAATTTTGTCAACGGAACGTATGGGAAGACCCGTTCAACTCCTTCGAAGGAATAATAGGTGACTACGGTTTTCTATGTACACTTGCCGGCTTTTATACGGTCCGGGCCGCTGTACATTGGTGCCATCGTGTCTGGAATATAATTGGGGGTTATTAATCTAGTATTCAAAGTAAGTACTTATATTTCGATTTATATTGGAGTAAAGTTTCTTATAGCTTCGACAAGTCAATATTTAAGTAATATTATAATTCTTGTTGATGGATACGTAGTAAAGAACAATGCTGCAGTAATAAGTTATTTCATAAATTAGGCAGGTCCTGGATTCGAGTCTCAGTTAGGTCAACCCTTATGGGTATTTCCAACACAATTTTTCCGGGACTGCACCTCACAAATGTGTTCAACATTAGACAGGCAACTGATCGTAAAAACTGAGCCAAAACGTCTCTGCAACATGCTTGAAAAAAGATGTTGCGCGGAGCAACGAGGTGGGATAAGACCAGGAGAAAATAGAAGCCTACCATTGTTATAAACCAGGGCTGCTCATCTTTTTAACGGTCGGGCCAAACAGACGATTCTGATTCAGACATTTCGGTGTGCCAGTGTCGGTTCCGATATTAATTGGTTCCTTTAAGACTTGTGCAAAAATAACAATATTAAGAAAAGGATATGATTTGGTGGCCGCGCGACTCTTTCTTTCCACGGCACGCCACACTTTGCAGGGATTTTTAACTCCCTTCCACGAACCATTTAAAATTGCGTTTGAGCAGCCTTGTTATAAAGTATAATATTTTGTTGATAATGATCATTGCAATATGATTTTAGCTGCTATTTCTGCACTGGTCAATAAAGTTATGGGAGATTAGTTACAGCGACCATTATTATGTGGTAACCTTTAATAAATGAAATATAATCCATTGTAGATTTAACGGCATACAATTCACATACAAGTCTTCTCTAGAATCAAAAAAATACTCGCAGCTTCACTCGTGTGAAAGACTTTTCCGCTTCAAAAGTCCCTAATTCGCTGTAGCTATTCATAATGCCATTTGTAGCCAGCGCAATCAATTTAAAAAATCCGATCAAAAATTACCATTATTTCCCAAGAGAGCAAATTAACGGTATATTGCTTCTTATCCCGGGATAAGAAGCCTATGTGTTAATCCAGGACATGATCTATTCGAATACCAAGCTTTATTGCATTTACTTCTAACAAACATCGAAGTTTATAATATTAGTAAGAAAATAGATGACAATGTACGACTACTGTAGAACGTCCCTCGGCGTGGTTTTCGCGCGGCGTTCAAACGTGAAATAATAAGGACCGTGGTTTAATTTAACGATGCAACAGGTTGTTTGCAGAGGACAATCTAAACACTCACCGCAAAAAACTGTTCATATTATTACATTGTCGCAATTTACGTTTTATTATTGTTGTGTTTATAATGCTTTGTGACTTGAAGTTTTCTGTGTTCAAAAAGTAAAGCTTCTAAATTAATCTGTAGGTGTAGGAATTGACGACGTTATTCGGATACCAAATTGTTTTTATTGTAGTTCGTGTGCTAAAATATGTCGAAAGTAACAACATTTTGTCTAATAGGAGCGGTCAAAATATTCAGCTACTTATATTCTTTGATATACCGGCATCACGTTAATTTTTTTACTCAACGGCAAGGCTGACTGGGTTAGAAGTGCATCATAAATTACCCAGAAATCTATTTGGATGCAATTCCTCTCGTAGGTATGCTGCTGCGCCTAAGAAACAGTAGTAACGCCATGCTAAACGTGATTGCTGAGCGGTTTGACTGTCCTTTCCAAAATTATTGGATGAAAGTAGTTCTGGGAAATGTGACATAACAATTAATTAATGTAGTAGCTAATAAGTTGTTGATATCTTGTTAATTTGATTTTTAATGTATATGGATTATGTAATCTGAATTAAATATATAAAATAAATAAATAAATAATTATATTAAGCTCACTCTTATATCCAAAGGCTTCGACAGAGGCACAACTAGTTAATTCACACTTTGTCAAAGTCATATTCATCCCACGTTATATTTTCAAGAAGTGAGTCTATGGTCATATCAGAAAGTTTATAGCAACTTACCGATATAGAAAGAATTACACAACTAAACTAAACACGAACTAAACTTCTGCTCGCGGCTCCGCCCGTGTGATAAAAGTTTTCCCGGGATTAAAATATTTTCCGGCAGTAAAATAATAAAACTGTCTTTGTCGTTTAAGTACCTAGTAATATTTTGACCCAAGCGTCGCGTCGTCGGGGGGCCGCTAAATAAGTATTTTCATCTCCCTGGTCCGGAGTTCGGTCCCCCGACGTGAGGACGCTTGGGTCAAAATATTATTAGGTACTTAAACGACCAAGACACTTCGATTATTTTACTTTTTAGAGATTTTTTGTATCGGGGGTTATTTTAATTTTTATTTCAAACTTTTTAATTTACTTTATTCTCCATCATGGGGCCTTGATAACCAACTATCTTATGTTTAACTAACTAACTAGCTTATGTTTAAAAATATTGCCGAAGTCACAGTACACGAAATTTAAATTCAATCGGACTTTTTAAATTGGAAATGAGCTAATAATCTTCAAACGCCTCAACAAATCTTCATAAATTATATCTAAGAACCATCGCGATCACATCAGCTTTCTAACAAATAAAACGGCTTCCTAATTGGTCCATTCGTTTGAGAGCTGCGATGCCACAGACAGACATACAGACAGATACACACCCTAAACTTATAACACCCCTCTTTTTTGTCGGGGGTTAACAAACAAACAAACAATCAAATCTTTCCTCTTTATAATATTAGTATAGATACCCGTCATGAAAATCGATTCCTAATTACCTGACTACGGCGTAGCAAGGAAGGGTAATGATTTTAGCAACCTATGTACGAATGTATGTATGTATATTTATTTTTAATTTTGATGCAGCATGCAACAATAAAACTAAATTAATGTTCACGTTTCACCTGCATGTACAGAAAGCCTTACAAACCCCGTCGCCAATTACCTGTGCTCATTAGCCATACTATTTTAATTAGATGAAACATCGAAATGTGCGCAACATTTACTTTAAATATATGTTAGTAGTAAGAGCTAGGAGCCTGTGAACATCTATTGATATTGTTTTCCATATTGGAGTAACATCTGTGACTATTTCCTAGAAATTCGAGACAATTGTATTTTTGAATAGGAATGTCGGGAATAAGGCGTCGCGTAGACGCTTGCAGTTGCTAAACTGACTGTAAGTTTTGTAGTATTGTTTTCTAGGCAACAAGCTGACAGTGTATGCGCCGCTTAATTACTATTTTTGAAGGTTTTGTAGTTCTCGAGTGGAGACCCCGTACTGGCAAGCGCAGCGTGGTACGTCCTCCTACAAGGTGGACAGACGACCTTGTAATGGTCGCAGGAACCCGTTGGATGCATGTCGCTTCTGACAGGTTGGTCTGATAATCTTTGGGGCGAGGTCTATGTTCAGCAGTGGTTTCTAAAGGCTGAAGAAAAAGAAGAAGAAGAAGGTTTGAAGTGATGTATTTAACGGCTTTTACATGATATCAACCGCCATTATATCTAAGTTCTAAATGACTTACGTTTTACATTGATATGCTATTTATCGAAAAGATTCATCTAAAAATATGTTTAAAATACAATGCTTTATCATCCGGAATATGATGGCTTCTCGTTATTTCCAATTACAATATCTAAATTTTGCATCAACAATTCATGCATCAACAATTATTGTGGCTTCACCAACACGTCCCACCTTAGTTTCCGGTTGAAAAAATCTATTAGTATCTCTCAGTCGTTTATAAATATTTACCGGTTATGGTATACCTACCAAATGCAAAGTAACTAAATATATGTTTTATTTATATAAACATAAGGTTTAATTTACCGTTATCAGTTAGTATAGGTGTGCTAAAATTATTACCTACCTTCAATAATTTTAGTTTGGAAAATTCAAAATATTACTTCTTACTAATGTTATAAATGCAAAAGTTTGTGGAAATGTTTGGATGTTGGTTAGAAATAAACTGGAATCTGAGAGTCTAGAATTTGTGCCCGATATGGCGATAGGCTCGCCCCCTATTACATCATGGGACGGAATACGCACGGTGAAAAGTGAGTGCACTTATTTGCGCCTCTGCCTGCCCCTTCAGGGATAAAAAGGCGTGAGTGTGTGTGTGTGTGTGTGTGTACTTTTATCCCGGTAAATTGCTCCTGTAGGAAATATTTGTATTTTATAACCAGATTTTTTAAAGGTATGTGTGTATTTTTTAAGTGGATGGCGTTGGCGTCATGCAGATGGCGCTATGGGTAGCATCAGTGGTTCAGGGATTTTAGAAGCGAGAAAGGCTTTATACGCGGGCAAAGCCGCGAGCAACACCTAGTTGATAACAATATCAGTATAATAGATATTCATTGCCGACGTCTTCGCCTCTTCATCCCCCCTAATTTTACTGCATTGAAGTCATGATATTATTACGAACAATTATATAACTATTGGCTTTCATTAATATCACAGGCTACACAGATGTAAAGCTTAGTTCTAGATTGGACAAGGAATTATTCACCCTTGGCTATAGTTTCTTTAAAGCATATAATATTTACGGGTGTATAGTTTCAGTGTCCTTTCACTTACGGTGTCATCTGTTCTGTTAACCAGATACAAACAGAGCTAATATATCAAAAAAGTTTGGCTATAGGTCACTAAGTTTATGCCTCCAGCTTAGAGTGCGCAGCTCCTATTTAAAACTAGCTTTCTGCCTGCGGCTCCGCCCGTTGCAGCCGTCCGTCCGCTTAGAAAAATTGTGACCAAAGATTTAAAGTAAATTTAAAAATAATATCTTAAAACAACGATAATCTTTTCCCGGTGATTTAAAAAAAAGCCTATATTCTGCTCCCAATTATACTCTGTACATGTGTCAAAACCAAATTAAAATCCGTTCAATAGTTTCGGAGATGTGCAGTAACATATACAGACAGAAAAGGATTCTAGAAATCGCAGATTTTTGTTCTACTACAATTTTTAGTCAACCCCTTTCTTATTGAGTAATTTTCTTTCAATGTATAGACGCACGGGGTTCTGCTGTTTTATTATAATATCATGTACAGAGATGTTCTCAGAATCTATATCGTTTCTATCAAACCGAAGTAAGATACACACATCCCAATTCAGTTCTTATAGTGTCACTAGCTGTAAGATTTGAACAATCGCGTCGGCGTGAAAAACCTTTACCGCTACAAAAGTTCCTAGAACACAGTACGATGCCAGCGCCATCTATTTAAAGAATCACATTAACAATATCCATAATTTCACACGGCAACAAATTTCCGGAATAAAGAGTGTACCCGTGTGTCAAATTTTATCCAAATCCGTTTAGTTGTTTCTGCGTTTACTTGTAACAAACATCCATACATTTTCACAAACTTTCGCATTTATAACATTAGTAAGAAGTAAGATAAGATATTAAGCTCATCCAGATGACCTATGTCTTTACAGATATAGCAACATTATCCGCGGGGACAACTTGTGATCTTGTAATTATGCTTTGAGTGTAATTTGCTACAGCTACTGATGATATTAATTAATAACCCCGATTGGATGGGAGCGTAATTGAGTAATTGTAAAATTATGTGTAATTAATTTTTGCCGGCGGCTATGGAAATCAAATGTGATTTGCTGTTATGATTCCGCTGATACGTAGGAAGTATTGTTCGGGCTGTAATGGTTTTTGTAAAAACTCTACATTTTAAAGCATCATGATAAAGATGTTGTTTTTTTTTTCAGATGACTTAAGGACCTATCTGATGGTCACAATATGACCCTAGTCCATGGATATTAGCTGTGCCTAATATAGGGGATTTTAACAGCATGTTGTCGGCTCCTACGTCAGAGGTGGCCAAGGTATTGGTAAACAAATTCACTGTATCAGGACAAATTTGTAGACATATATTAAAGTAGACGTATGGAGCGACATATGAAATGAAATGAAATATGAAATGAAATAATTTATTCGAACCCATAAAATGTTATACATTATTTAGATTCCGTCAATATTAACTCTACCACCAGTTCGGAAAGCAGTTCTCACTAGAGAAGAACGGGCAAGAAACTCTAGTGTTGCTCTTTTCAAAATCAGTTCAAGGTATAAAATACATTGCATTATGTAGAGAAAAAAATATATACAATTCAGTATTTGTTTACTTATGTTTAGAGCAGTTCATTTATATACTCGCAAAATAGGTAATAAAAATTTAAATTCCAACACGAGTGCATAACTATCTCAGGAATCATGTAATAATTTGATATATATATATATATATATATATAGTAAGCGAAAAGGGCAGACCAGTCCACACAAGCAGCACGCGTTCACGAGTATGACGCATGTGCCAGCCATCGGCCTCCTCAACCATATTACAGGGAAGTGGCCGACCCGGCACACGACGCCGCCGCAGGCACAGACAGTTAAGGAGTATGTCATACCCAAGCCGCTCACAGATGGAAACAAAGAAACTTTATTAAAACGAAAGACATGATTCCAAAGAAAATCACATGAAAAAATTTAATCCCAGGCTTTTTTATCCTCTATGTATTCTAAAATCTTGTAATAAGCTTTATTACATAACTTTCGCTTAATAGTTGTTTGGAATTTACCAATGTTTAAACACTTAATTTCAGTGGGAACTTTATTATAAAAGTGTATACAGTAACCCTTAAAAGATTTGCTGATTTTTTGGAGCCTTGTTTTGTGATTAACTAGATTATTTTTGCTTCTAGTATTTAAGCCATGGATATCGCAAACTTTTGGAAAGTTTTCTATATTCTTATGTACGTACATTAAATTAGCGAATATAAATTGTGATGCTACTGTCATTATATTTGTTTCTTTGAATTTTTCTCTTAGAGAACATCTAGAGCTTAGGGAGTAGATAGATCTTATAGCTCGCTTTTGAAGAACAAATATAGTATTAATGTCAGCAGCACCACCCCACAGCAAAATTCCATAACTCATCAAACTATGAAAGTAAGCAAAATAGACCAATTTCGCTGTTTCAATGTCAGTTAATTGGCGTATCCTGCTCACTGCAAAAACTGCGGCGCTCAGCTTTTTAGCTAGTACAGATATATGAGGACCCCACTGAAGTTTAGAGCCCAATGTGATACCCAAGAATTTGGTTGTATCCACAAGGATCAACTCGTCACTATTTATGAAAATGTTAGCGTCATAGTCGTGACATACGACAAAGCTCTTTAAAGTAAGACTTAAAAAAGAACGTCGCTCTCTACCTTGAAGTACCTCTACACTTAGGACCAGTCTCAATAACTTACTAACAGATAACAAATAGTTAAATTACCTACTTTTGGTGGTTATATGTGTTTCTATAAGCACGTAAAGCCGTTGGTCCTGCGCCTGATCTCTCTCCGGTAATGTCGGATTGCCGTCTCACCGGACTATGAGAGTGAAGGAATTGTGAGTGCACTTGTGTATTGCGCACACACTTGTGCACTATAATATCTCCTGCGCACCTGGCTGATCTCCGTTGAGATTGGCCGCCGTGGCCGAAATCGGCTAGGAAGGGATTCTATAAACTAAGATAGATAAGAATACCTTATCTTCACCTTATCCTATCTATCGGAGGGTTGAATATGATTACTGACATTGGTGCGTGTCGTTTTTGCCAAGATGCTTAATATGAGGACAAAGATGGCTGAGGGCGAATTACAATAATATTATGTCAATATTACAATACTACCTGGCCCAAATACAGACAAAAAGATTAAGCGGAATGTATCTGATGAACTTACCTATCAGGAAAAGTGTCCAGATCAAACTACAAATTTACTGGAGGTTGAAATTGAAGACTGAATAAACATTTTTTTTATGATAAATCGAG
Organism: Sphinx pinastri; assembly: GCA_947568825.1. Taxonomy (NCBI): domain Eukaryota; kingdom Metazoa; phylum Arthropoda; class Insecta; order Lepidoptera; family Sphingidae; genus Sphinx; species Sphinx pinastri. Next base: position 12,905,581 of record OX387624.1, on the reverse strand, counting down.
TAACTTCCTTCTCTTTTGAAGTCAGGTTATACCTATAATTCTGCTCCAAAACATAACATTTTGAATCCAAAGTAAAAAAAAGCCCACACAATTCTTCTCACCAGTCGAATTATTGTACTTACGATCAATTTACATTGAAATTCGTCTGACGCCAATGTTATTGTTGTTTTAATCCAAATGGACCGCTTTGTTCAGATGAAACGGTTGATCGCTTTTTATAATTTATTCCCTTAGGACTTTTATTTCACACTTTCTGTGTTATATAAAGATTTATTATAGCTTAACAACCTGTTTTACTGATAATAAGGTTTGAGTTTTTCTAAGAAATATGCTATGAAAAATAAGTTGCGATACACATTGCAAACGAGATAAATAATCTCCTATATGTAACGGATACGGTTGTGAGCGCAAACTAAGGTTTAATATTACCTTAGTTTCGGTTATATTAAGTTGTATACCATTATTTTGGGACTAAATTGTATGCTTACGACGAATAGGGTCATTCGGGGCAACAGCACGCAGTAGGTAAAAGTTCGCATGGTCAATATCTCGGAACCTATTGAGTGGGCTCAGACACTTTTTCGGCTAGATCAGGGGCGCGTCACGGACGATGTCAGAGCCACAAGCTATTTTGCCAAGCCTCACTTGTTTAGCGAAAAACGGTGATCAACGTGATTTTGTTGATTAGTTACCAACATTTTGTGCTGGGAAAAAAGTGTCTGGCTAGACGGTGCATCAGTTTACAAAAGTCCGTTAATTATGTTAAGTTTACATGATTATTATAGTATTTATTTTAGTTACTAATTCTGTCCTAGAAAATAAATGCGTCTCAACTAACGTGTGATTGTTTAAAATATTCCCTGTTTGGGCAAGAGTACGAGGTTAAAAGTACGCACCCTGTTATAACTTCATTACAATGATCACACGGTTTTTTCTTCTTTAAGCTGCAATTAAGGCGAATATTATTTGTAAAGATTTTTAGACCTTCTACAGAAAAAAAATATTTTCCATAAACACTCTGCGTAGTTTTACCCACATAACGGGTCAATAGTACGAATTTCCCCCGATGCACTTAAACATGTATTCCAAAAAAAACAATGAAGTAATGTACAAAAACTCATTAAATAATAAAAGTAGAATAAATTTACTTTACATAGAGTGTTAAAACGTTTTCCTAGACACTATATTTTTGACTGTGTAGACGATAGAAAAAAAAGTGCGTACTTTTAGGCTGAATGACCCTATGCCTTTACCAAGGGAGAATGAATGGGAGGGAAATGTGATATCAAATATAATTATTAAGATAAAAAATTAAGAGAAGTAGAATTATAGACACATAATATCAGAAAATAGGCTGTTGAGAAAGTGGACAAATATATCGAATTTTGAAAATGGTAGAGCCGTGGTACAGATAAATTATGATCTCCAAAGGGTATACAATTGGCCGTTTCAACCGAGGTAATACCATTGACTTACAGAAAAACAACACGTGTAACGCTTGTTGTGGCATTTTGTATGGTGAGCAAGGATGCTAAGAGATTTTCCGAGACCCACACCCGACTATTCCCTAATCTCTCTTTCTTTCCTTTAAAGCCGAAGACGCATCCATGGTTCTTTTGGTATTGTCAAAGAGTTCTAATTATACTATTTATATTAATGTCAAATAACAGCAATATCAGACTGTGACGTCAACGAGCGTCACCGGCCATAACGCTGTGTGCGTGCGAAAGAGATACCGCGTTATCCCTGCCACGCCCTCACTTTTGCTCACAACAATATTAAAAAAATGAATAACTGATTTATTTTTCCATTTATTTTGGTGCGTATTCACAAAAGAATTTCTTATTTGTACTATTTTCTATTACATCTAAAATAATGTATAGAATCAAACATAGGAAACTACCCTATTTTCAGGTTTTTATGGTTTCTTAACAATGTTTTCCTACACCGTTAATTAATTATTACCAATATTACACACGTTACTTCGAAAAGTCAGAGATGTGTGCCTTGTTTTGAACCTGCGGACATTCATCTCAGCTGACTCTTTTATTGGGCTATCGTGTTTTCTTCCCAATCCCAATCGATTGTCCCTAGTCCCTACACACAAAAAATACGCAATAACTTTTACAACATTTTGGTATGTTGACTTTGGAGCTCTGGGTGATTTTCACTAAGCAGGTGATTTTGTTTAGTCAGACATCATTTGAATTTGGCGGGTGTTATCAGTAAATTATTTACTCTTGCTGAACCGACTGCATCAAATATAATATTATCGTATTACATCAAAATAGCTTTTTCTCTCTTCCGTGTCGTATGAAATAATTTTATTTTTTTCTAAGTAGGTAGGTAAATAATTAATATTATTTATGCAGTGTTATCCACTTCTACCATTACTTCTACAACTTGCAACGTCTCAATCGCAAACGATATTCCTAATAATAATAAGTACGTAATATGTGCTAGATCAGTGTTCTCCGATCACCTGTCTCCAACATTCTCTATCTCATTTTCCAACTTCTGGAAGTTTAGGGTAAAGTAGGGTAATACCGGTCAGGTGACAATACCGGTCACCACACTATCTTCCTAATAATAGTGTTTACGCACACGTACACACACATAGAGGGTAGCGCGAGTGTTCCCGACGCCAACGCACCACCCCCCGCGAAGTTGCGATCATGCGTTGTTGAGAACCGCAAGTCAATTTATTTCGCGCCCATGTTTTGTTATTATTTGGCCGCGGAATATAAGTGGTAAGTGTCATTATTTTTGTGTTTCTTCTTTTGACAGTGACAGTTTTAGTTACTAAGTTATTTAGTTATCCATGTAATGATAAATTTCAACCACTTTGTAACGGGTTTTTAAAATAATTATTGTTAATTAAGAAAATGTACAGGCGGCTAATGCCGGTCACGCTGACCGGTATTACATGCAACGCAATCATTGTTTTTTTTTCAGTTTTATTACTTTTGGTCTATTTTATTTTTCTTTATAGGATGTCGGGATCTCGGAGAAGGAGCCAAGGATTGAAAGTAAAATGGAACCAAGATGATTTGAAACGGGCATTAAAACTTGTTGAAGATGGAACAGCAATAAGAGAGGCAGATCGAACTTGTGGCGTCCCATTTACAATTCTCCAACAAAGACTGAAACACAATGAAGCTTTGAAAGAAAAAGAAGTAAGAAGAGCAACTAGGGAAAAGAAAAAAGAAAAAAATTATCCTAAAACAACTGTAGGAAAAAAGACAGCAACGAAAAGATCAGCTAAATCTTTTAAGAAAGAAGAAAAAAGAAAGAAAGAAAGGCGAAAAAAGAGTTCGAAAGAAAGATAAGAATAACCAGCAATCTTCGTCATAATCTGATATTGATATGGTTGATATGTATGATGATGACAAAGATATTGATGTCAAAGACGAAGAAAACAAATGCATGTTGTGTGATGATTACCTACGGCCAGAATAACGAGCTTTGGTACAGGTGCATTCAGTGTGGGGGTTAGGCTCATGCTCAGTGCACAGGTTTTGAGTCCCCCAAAGACTACGTTTGTGATTTTTGCCGCTAAAACGCTAGACCGGTATTGCCAACCTGCCGACCGGAATTGTCCGCTATATCTGGCAATACCGGTCAAAACTATATTTTTTTAAAAAGTGAATTGTACAAATATTTTTATTAATATTGATCTCAATGGTTGTGATTACGTTAGAAGAATACTTTAAGTTTATATTTTATGTCAGATTCTTTAATAAAAGTTGATTATTTACTGATTAAAAGTTGATTTATCTTAAGTGACCGGCATTACCCTTCCTTACCCTAATATTAGACACTTGCCATAACCCGTTGCGGCTCGGCGGTCACATACATCTCTTGGTTTTATAAAGCAACTTATTTAATCGAGTAGGTATAGGGGTATATATTCTGTATTACAAAGTAAATTCATGCAAAATATCCTACAAAGCAAGCCATACACAAACTTTGTATTTTATACCTAAAGCGGGGTTTACATTAGCAAGAAAACTTGCAGAAGTTATGTTGCGCTAGTTATTTTTAGCGTGTAAACAGTCACGGCAAGCCGACTTCTGCAACATTTTGAAGCTTGCAGTACTTGTGGCAAGTCGCATGTGTAAACACCATTTGTACAACTTGCGCGAGAACTTGCAGTTTATTCTGCGTGCAGATAAAAGTTTTAACTTGCTGAGCTAGTTGATTACTTTTCTTTTTAATTTGTTTCATACGGAACAGGCTAAGGTCAAAGACCATGCTGCTAAGTTGTAAGTTTGTAGTTTGGCCGATATGTCTATTTTTGCCGCCCACCAGTAGTATACATGCACTATTGTCTTCCTGTTTGAAGGACATTGTAGTCAACGTAATTACTGGGCATCATAAGACTTAACATCTTATGATTCAGGATGATACGCGCAGTGGAATGCCACGGAGTGCTTTATAATTCATAATTCTGTTTCATGTTGGTACTTTTTATGCGATTATTTTTTATTGCAATCATCATCGAAAGAACATTTATTACATTTATTAGATGCAACATTATATTAGATTCATAAAATGTAGGCGAAAGGATTGCGTGCCTTGTCATTCAATTTTATGAAAAAAAAATGGCACGCAATAAATATTCCTCCAGTAATGTAAACAGTTTTGCGAGAAGTTGCGCAAGTTAACTTGGTGGATCACTTGCAAAAGTATGTTGCTAAAGAAATATTGCCGCTAGGGTAAACGCATTTGAAAGTTTTTGCGCAACATATTGCTGAGAGAACTTGCTTTTCTAAACTTAGCATAATACAAAGAAACAGTGCGGTCTGAGAAACACGATCTTCGCAATTCGCATCGTGTATGGGTAGCATCTATAGTAGTCTGTGGTGTGTGGCCAATCTTAAGCTAAGTTTAGACTAGCAAGTTCTCTAAGCAAATTATTGCGCAAGAACTTCCAGATGCGTTTACACTAGCGGCAATATTTCTTTAGCAACACTCATTTGCAATTGACTGTCAAGTTAACATGCGCAACTTCTTGCAGGACTGTTTACATTACTCGACGAATATTTATTACTTGCCATGTTTAATTTCATAAAACTGAATGACGAAGGCAAATTAAGTCTTATGATGCCCAGTAATTCGTTGGCTACAATGTCCTTCAAACAAGAAGACAATAGTCCATGTATGCATACTACTGCTGGGTGGCAAAAATAGACGTATCGGTCATACTACAAACTTATAACGTGGCAGCATGACCTTAAATGAAATAAATAGCAAAAAAAAGTAATCTACTAGCTCAGCAGGTTAAAACTTTTATCTGCAGGCAGAATAAATTGTAAGTTCTCGCGCAAGTTGTCAAATTTAATAGTGTTTACACATGCGACTTGCAAGCTTCTAAATATTGCAGTAGTCAGCTCTCCGTGACTGTTTACACGGTAAAAATATCTGCGCAAGATAACTTAAGCAAGTTTTCTTGCTAGTCTAAGCCCCGCTTTAACCCCGTTTTATATTTAATTTGTCAACAAAGACCGAATGGTATGAGCACGCAGCTAAAATATACTTTATAATCTGTGTCAGGAATTGCTTTCCATAGATAAAAATTTACCGCTGTAGGGATGTATCATGCAACGATACCAAGTATCGATATTGTTTGTATTGAAAATTAATTTACATCGTATAGTGAATAGTGATAAATAAATCTTCTATTTTGTTATATTATATTTTTGCGAAATGATATTTTATAACTGATTGCATAATATTTTCATATATTGTTATATCAACAACTCGAAAAACAAGTAAAAGTAAACATCAGGTATCTTTTTATGATTACTAAGCAACGGTTCATCAATATTATACACATTGCTTTTGTATTCATAAAGGAAAAGTCACTACAAACTCAAAATAAATAAGTAACCATTAACTATTCTCCTGAAATAACCGACACGCTACCCTTAGATTTGTCATTCTTGTGGTTTCTGCATTAGCGGCGTATATGAGGGGATGGTGAGGGCGGTCCGCCCCAGATACCAAGCAACAGGGGGTGACAACTTCAACTATCTTGTATGGCCAAAAAAAATTGAAAAAATGAGAGGTGTCAAGGGACACCCGGATGGAACGAAGTTCCTTTCGATTAATTAGTGAAGGAATTGTAATAAAATTTTATTTATATAACAGAGTGTGTATATAGAAATATATAAATATTTTCCTATTTCCGTTCCAATACATAAGTTTCTAGAGAAAAAAACAAATAAATACGTGTGGCACTCGGGGACTGCCGCGGTAAAGCTATTGCATAGCATTTTTATCACAAATTTTGATTGACTAAACACAAATTCGATCTTACGCTTACCACATAAAGTAGATTTTTAAACGCGAGCAAAGCACGTTTATTCTTGTTATTTATAAATGTCAGTAACCAAAGTAGAATAAATCAACTTTGAAAAAAGAATGTTACGTTCGATTCTTTTGTATTCGTGCCGTGCCAACGCTGGGGAAATAGCTACTACGCAATGTATTTAAGGTTCATATTAGATTAGTAAGAAATGGTTTTAATAACTTTAATAAATAAAATAAATGAAAATATACTCGTTTCAAGAATTATAGCTTCTACGCATTGTATTTAAGGTTCATATTAGTAAGATAATAGCAAAAAGTGTCGTGACAACTTTTCCGTCCAGCCCCCTTTCACAACGCGCAATAAGGAACTTCGTTCCAACAATACTATATGGAAAATACTATCTGCTGTTTACTGTATGATTTTCGAGTCAGGGCCGTCTTTACCCAAAGATGCCAGGGGTGCGTCGTACTTAAGCGCAGGGCCCAAAGGGGCGCAAGGTTATAGCCCACCAAAAAATCGTGGGAGGTGGAGGGGTGGGGGGCCGGTTACTAGATAGAAAACCACCCCGGGTTACACATGCTACGCTGCCATTGGGTTTCTGCTGACTTTTTTGAGAGGTTTTGAGTATGTTGGGTAGTACGTCCTTCTTATAAATGAAACTCGGAGATGTATTCAATGTAATGTTGTATCGGACCGAGCACAGATTATGCAAGTGTATATGAATTCAGTTTGCGAGAGAATAAAATAAAATGTTTAATGCTTATATATAAATACACAAGTTGATTGTCGACTATGGTGGGGCTGCCAGACGTTGCCTCCGACCAATTGTAAATGTCTTTGGCCACTTGTATTGTTGAATTCTGCATTATTCGCGAGCTCTTAAGTTTCTTATCAACCGGCGTCTAGTGTGTGGAAAGTAAACTGTTTGTATTTTATACTAATTATTGAATGCTCCACTGTTTCGTTTCGAAGTGGTGGTCACGCCAAAAATATGATAAATATCTTTTGAGTTAGATATTAATATTCATTATTTTTTTCATAGGAAATTGTACAATAGCATTTGCGTGTAATTTATTGCACTCAATAATAAACCCTCTCAGTTGTAGAGGTGGCCCGTGCTCAGCAGTGGCAGTATATAATACAGAGCTGGTATGGTAGGGTAATAATGCTGCTTTTTGTCTTAAAAATGACATATGAATACATACATACATAAATTCACGCCTTTCTCCCATTGGAGTAGGCAGAGACTATGGAGCGCCAAGTGCTACGATCCAAGCATACCTCTTTTGCTTCTTCCACATACATCAGTCTCTTCATACATGCTCGTCGGTTACGAGAACTCCTTATTTGGCCCTTCCTTAGGAGGTCGCTAATTTGGTCCATGAAGGTACGTCTAGGACGTCCCCGTCCGACACTACCACTCACTTACGCGACATAGATTTCTTTCGTTCCTCTTCTTTCATCCATCCTTTCAATGTGGCCAAACCACCGAAACATTCCTTTCTCAATCTTAGTCACTACATCTTCTTTCAATCCAAATTTTTCTCTTATCACGCTATTCCTCTATCACTTACTTTCAGCCCACACATACTTCTCAAAGCTCTCATCTCCACTGCATTTACCTTACTTACATGCTTGTTTTGCCACACCCACGACTCACTTCCACACATCAGTGTTAGCGCCAGGACTCCTTGGTGAATAGACATATGAATATTACATAATATAAGATATTATAATACTGTAAAGTACTTTATTGATATTAATTATTAACACTCGTCTTATTAAAGAAATAACAATCTCGTAAAGCTTACGAACGATTAATAACGCAATATGTGAAATTATTTACGCATAATATTTATTCGATATTTAATTCTAGGTGACGATATTTAGATATATCTATGTTTATAGGAACATCACTATGCATTTCCATTGCAGAATGCCAACTCGTTCGTTTCGTTCTGGTTCATTCATTCGGTAACGTGAACGGTACGCGGATAGTGAAAACATGTCCGCCGTTTGTGCTATTTGACGTAAATATTATGCGAAATAAATAAATTTTCGTTTGCTGTTACGTGGTGATTCTTTGTGTTTTATAAATTTTATGATGTGTGTGCTCTTGATGTGATTTGTTCATATGAGGCTGTTATATTATAAAACGGGTCCAATGGAGTCTCTCAGAAAATGGTTTTACAAACCCAAGGTACGTCAGAGGTGTTTTTCCTCTATTATTATGATCTGATAGTTGGTGAATCATATTTATTGAATTAAAGTAGGTCACTAAGACTGTTTATCTCATTTCTAATAGTTTATAATGCTGCTGTGTATCTAAATCGTTTTGTTAAAAATCCTTTGTGGTGTTGTTGCTTGTTGAATGACTCCATACGGTTTCCTGCCTACTATTGTTCTGATTGTCGAAGCAAATAAAACGGCTACCATTTTCTATTATTAGTAAAAATGGCGTGACCGTATCCTATGATTTAGTTTTTGATGCCTTTAAAAAAGTTAAACGCGGTTGAAAAATTTCGTATCATTATTGAGTAGTAAATCAAGCATAGCAACAATTATCAAGCAAAAACAGTTGGGGTAATTTTTTACCTTTTGCCTATTGACACCTCTTTATGAATTATTTTTATTGTTAAAGGGCAATGATTACCCGATAGACAAGATCATCTTATAATCTGTCACTAGTGTTTACGTTGTTTGTTTTGCTTTTGATAATAGTTTGTTTATAAATTAATACAATTGACAGCCACCTTAACAAACAATTTATGCAAACCTTAATAAATAAACATCAAAATTAATATGTACCAAAAACAAATGTTTCTCCATTCACCCAAACCACTGTATCATTGTAGAAATCAAATGCACAATAGGTACCATGTTAAGACAGTCAGTCACACTTTTCTACCCAGATGTTTCTTGTCCTCATTTTTTTATTATTATTTTATTTATAAAGGTTTATCAACATTTGTTTACACTTATACATCTAATAGCTATATAACATATACAAAAAGGAAATTATGAACTAAGATTGATGTTAACTAACTCATGATTGTTTATAGTAGATTTGGTAAATAAGCATAGCAACAAACTATGATTTCAAATGTAGTTATTATTACGAATATCATGTATTGGCAAGAACAAGTTGAATAAGTATATAATATCTACTACTAAACAAAACAACATTTTTGAATTGATTATGTGCTGTGTTTATGCTAATGAAGTATTTTGATATTCCGAGTTGTATGCATTTGTCAGCTTTCAGGTAATTTATTTATACTATTTTTGTACCGTTTTCCTCATTGACTACCTTAGTATTGGTATTCATTGGTAACTATATTGGCATAAAAATAATAAAAATCATAAAAAAATTAAAGTACTTATATATCACTGTAAGTTTTAAATCTTCTATTGTGCACATAGTACATACTATATTATATACTGCTTGATAGTGATATGATGTATGTCCATAAATAGTACCAACTCCGCTTTTTTTTTAAATTAAAATGTATGACACTGCAATGTAATTATGCTCGTCATCCTGAGACATAAGATGTTAAGTCTCATGCAATTAAGTTGACTAGCTGCAATGTGTTAAAACTAAATTAAAGTATTGCACACTGCAGCTTGACATCAGAAATAGTCAATGCTGTCGTATTTACTATTTGGGACTCCTCCATTATAAAAATTCAAAATTATGCATAAATTTCAGGAATTTACTTTTACGAAAATTTATTTAAGCCGAAATTCGTAACCTCCTTTGTAATGGTTTTAATTCCATACTCGAGAAAACAAGTAATAATTATAGTGCATGCTAATAAATGTAGTTTATGTATGTGACATTATAATAACATGTTTTAATGGTCTTATATAATATACCATACCAGTCCTGTTCTATATACTGCCCACTGCTAAGCTCGGGCCCCCTCTACAACTGAGAGGGTTTAGGCCTTAGTCCACCACGCTGGCCTAGTGCGGGTTGGCAGACTTCACATACCTTCGAAATTCCTATAGAGAACTTCTCAGATATGCAGGTTTCCTCACAATGTTATCCTTCACTGTTAAAGCAAGCGATAATTCACAAAGAATACACACAACTTTTTAGAGAGTCAGAGGTGCATGCCCTTGGGTTTTGAACCTGCAGACATTCGTCTCGGCATTCTGTTTCAGTCCCAACTAGGCTATCGCCGCTTTATATAAGATATATAATATAAGAGTATGTAAATTGCAATATTGATTCAGCTTGATAACATTATTTAAATTATGTAGGAATGAAAAGTTATTTAGGTTTTGTAACATATCAAGCGTGTATTACCACCAGTGTCTTTATAGAATTTTTATTTTTGTAATGAGATACTGTACATATATTAACGAATATTGGAAAAATCTGCTCCAGTACAAATGTGAAATATCACTGACAATGTTTTTCCTGAAAAGGCTTGATATTATAAAGATGTGATGTTACAAAACCACTTGAATTGTTATCGACTGAATCATAAATACTATGCACCTTTTGTCTATAATTATTATTACAGGTTTATCACTAATAAAAACATGGAAAATAGCATGATAACTTCAATATATTTTTTCAATTCACTCATAGCATATTAGTAAACAGCGCAATGTTGTTACTTTTAATCATACTTGGCAAGGGTATCTCCACATAATGGCTTGTATGATAGTAAAAAATAATATTTGTGATAATAGATAATTGTTTATTGGCACCAATCTGATTTAGGGAAACTGGTTCATTTAGAAACACAATGAAATGAAATTTCATTAAACTTTTGTTGTTGATTGGAGTTTTTATTGATCTTGAAGTAAAAGATATCAACTACATATATCAAAAGAAAGAGTATACTTTATTAATTATATATATTAATTTCCCTTACATATAAAAAAAACACATATAAAATATCTATAAAAATATTACTGATCTCATGTAGTTTTTGTTATACCGTAAAATGGTTGCATGAGGCTATTGGAATGTTGTCATAGCATACCATATTTGAAACACCCACATGAAAAAGTTTTATTTATATTTTGTTCATGTAAAAAAAACTGTTACTGACAAAAATATAAAATAGGCATGAGTTACCCTATATATACTGCACAAAACATGTTTATTAGGTTGCTCCTGTATTATAAATGCTACCCTTCTAGGAGTCTACTTTACTACTGTAAAGATTTATTGGCATTGTCCCACCATGCTGGCTTATTGCAGGCTAGCAGACTTCACATACCTTAAATATTGTTACATGTAAATTTTTTGAGTATGTAAGTTTCCTGACTTTTATTACCTTGACTGTTAAAGCAAGTTATTAAAAGTCAACCTGAGCAGTGAAAACACAAAGCACACACCTCTCTCAGCAGTCCGTTCCATTCCCATCTGGACTATGGCTCCTGTATTCCTTTTGCATATTTATTTAGAACTAGGTTTTACACATGGCTTTGCATGCATGAAAGGCCTTTCCCGCTGGCTGTCACAGTTCTGAAATTACCATGTCAATCCATAGTACCATCTGTAGGACAATCGCCATCTACTTACAAATATATGATTAAAAATTCAAATAGTGCCCTTCCAAATCCATTTGGCAGTTTTGGAATTTATTTCTAACAAGCATCCAAACATGTTCACAAACATTCGCATTTATATGATATATATTTTTATTTAGATGAGATTATACATAGATTTATATAGAAACTACTACAACATAGCAACAAGCTATTAATTATTTTCAGGTATATATTTCGGTTTCCTGGATAGATGGTACTTGCATGACCCCAACTTATATGCAATATGCATTATGGTATTTCCCCTTTAGTAATAAAACCCGTTTATACTGGTACTGGTTTGTGCAATGATTTTCCTTAATTGCTTTTATTTTGGCTGTGTTAATCTTTGGTAAATATTGTTTTTTATGCCTATTTGGGAAAATGTTGTCAACTGAGAGACCACCTGGGTATGTACCACTGTAGTAATGTCCATTTTTGCCACCAAGCAGCATTGTGTAAACGTTTTTTGTGTGATTTGAAGGTTATTGTAGCCAGTGTAATTACTTGGCATTAGGGCTGTTTCACAAGTTTATTGCCATTTATTTGGGAGCATAGATTAGAACTTAGTGTAACTTTTGTATTTGGTTGACTTATGCCTAGTTTCTGAATCTCCCAGTCAAACTTTTAATAACTATTGATCCAATAAAGTTAATCTTAAGATAAACGTTGGTTAATTTCTACTGTGTTTCTGAACACATTATGAAGCGTTCGATAACTATAAAACCGATAACCAGTTCCTTATTTTCTTCTAAATGGCTCTTTTTAGCAGGCTACTTTAAAATGGATTTTATTTCTCAAATCCGTAACTAATAATTATTTTATATTCAAAAATAACTTATTTTAACATAGATCAACGCCTAAACATTATTTTAATTTTATTTAGTGGTAACTTGTTATTTATCACTGGCTGATGAATGACATCATTGCCGAATTTAAAAAAAAATCAAACAGTTCAACAAAATATTTTATGTCATACTAGGACTAGTTTACGAATTTGTGACTTAATTCGTTTTATTTAGAATTTGAGAATTTATAATACTACTGAAACTGTTTTGATTGGCCGTATCAATGATGTTCCTCTATACTATATAAAGGTCGCAGGAACCCGCTGGATGCAGGCCGCTTCTGACAGGTTGGTCTGGAAATCTTTGGGGGAGGCTTATGTTCAGCAGTGGACTTCTAAAGGCTGAAGAAGAAGAAGATACTATGACTAATATCTAACAAGTTGATGTAGGTTTGTCATAAAATGACACGTCAAATAGTTAACAGATAAACGACAAAAATTGGCCAGTTAAGTTAAAGTAAGTAAGTCGACTTTATCTTGCAATGCGCGGTTCAGAAACGCAGTTTCATGAGTTATCGATGAGATAAAATGCTGATAACAGTACTTCAAAAACCGAGCATTAAACATTTATTTGATGAGTAACATTTACCCTGAAGTTTTGAAACAGGTCCTTAATATCCAATGTCTTAGACAGTACAATATTGCTGTTTTTGTTTATGAATATTCACTGACTTTAAGTTCTACTGTCATAAAAATACAGCACCACAATACTTTTCCATGATGAGAACTATAATGTTTTAAATGCATGTTTAACTAATAAACTTTTTGCTAACCATATTCATTGTTCTATTGTTGGACAAAGGTCCTAATTTCATAGCAACGCCCGTTATCTAGCACGACTTCCGCGAATTATTTAGGAGTAAGTCAGCTGTATTGAGTACTAATGAGTCATAAGTAAGGCCCAGTTGATTCATTGTCTATATAAGTATGTTAAAGTGGTCCTAGATGCAAGTATTAAATAAATCTACACATTTTTTTTTATATGTGACTGGCTTTTGTTTTCACTTTAAGGCTTATGAGATAAAAGCCTTTATGAATAAAGTGTAGCCTTTCGACCAATATGACCCGAATGTTCCTAAATATAAATCGAAGTAAAATTTAAAATAAATCGTACATTTAAATTAAGTTATATGTAATTTCTAATAACAATAACTATGAACTACGGTCTGAAATCAATAATTCGAATTTGAATAATTCATATTACTAGCTTTGTATTATTAATTACTTACTTTTCATAAAAAAAGACAATATTTTTTTCTCGAGGCAGACACGGGAAAAAGTTTATTCATACTTTTAAAAATAATATAAAACGATGCCATATTTAGTGCATTAATACTTTGAAGACAATGACAATAAAGTAGATCCCTGGTGGTTAAATGTTATCAGTGTATGTACCTACTTTCAAACGTGAGCCAGTTTATTTCCATTCATATGAGTAAGTATACAATTAGGTGAAATAAAGCATGACAAGTGATTTGTGTTTATTTACATGTGTCTGTTACACTGCTCTTTGGTTCTTTAAGTGATATAGGACAAAGATGTTTCAGAATTTGGCTAATAATACCTATTGAGAGCCCAATTTTTTTTATTTTTTTTGAATCGCGGCAAAATGGCTTCGCTGCACCTGATGTTGAGTGAAGTGAAGCTCAAAGAAAGTGTCGACCGTCAAGAGATAAAATAAAAAACCGGACAGTATTATATTTTAAATCGCGTATTTATCGGTGACGATGATTTGACTAAGCCATTTTGTAATGCCATAATCATTTTTATTATTTTCCGACTGAGGTACAAATTGTAATAAACATGTTCATGTACTGCATATCGTTATCTTGAATAGAAAATATGTATTTTTGCTAAGCATTTATTTATTTATTTTACTAGGTGCTTGCTCGTGGTTTCGCCCGCCTCGAAAATTCTTTCCCGCTGCAAAGATCCCTAAACCACTGTAGCGATGCATAGCGCCAAGTGTAAGTCACCAGCGCCACCTATTAAAAAAATAATTAAAATACTTCCCACGTGGGCGAGTTGCCGGGATAAAACCGGGACTATGTCCTCGAATACCTGATCGAGGACATAATCTATTTGAGTGCCAAATGGTAGCACGGTTTTTGTTGTTGTCTTCATGTCACAATATGTTCTATAATCGAGAAACGTGCCTAAAGCCCGTTGTCAAGACTTATAATTGTATACTTTTCAGTATGAGGTAGACGGTTGTACTTAGAGTAATGAGAATATCCAGTTCTTATCTTTCTCTCGTCTCATCCTCTCCCAGTGACCGTCCTGAGCTGAGGTTCGTAACCCGTTAGTGGGTTGCCCTCAGCATGGTCACTTAAATTAAAGGGTTACGAGCGACTAAAGCGCTCACCCTAAAGGCCGGTGTGGCCAGAAAAGCCGACCCTTGTCAGGCTACTGGCACACTAGCCCGCGATAAAAAAAAAACTGTTCTTAGTTTCAATAAAAAGATACTATAGTATATCAGGAACCTACATATTTTTAACTCTCATTGAGAAGTCTTTATAAGAGTAATTTAATTGTTTTACGGCGTGTACTTTGTTATCTACGCTTTTACGATATACTCAATGTCGACACGGAGACAGATGTACGCCAATTAGCATAATCCATCTCGGTATACTTAAATTGTGTTCTTGTTTACCACGATGCATATTGCATATCTCAATCTTAACATAGTATAAAACAAAGTAGCGTCCCGCTGTCTGTCCCTATGTTTCTACTATGTATGCTTAGATCTTTAAAATTACGCAACGGATTTTGATGCGGTTTTTTTAATAGATAGAGTGATTCAAGAGGAAGGTTTATATGTATTATACATGCATAATATAGTAGAGAAATAATTTATATATTCTATGTGACTGCGAGTGCCTTTCTGAAAAAGTCGGGGATCTACTTATACTGGACGGAAAGGCGTTTTGTACCAAAGTGTCGCTGACCGACCATATTGCAAGATCTCTCGACCTGTATCAGTGTATTGTCGCCTAGTATTTGCTATTATAACGGATCTACTGTTAAAAAATGTATAGTTTGTATATAAAGCAGTGGCGAAGCGTCCATATAACCCGATTCCTACCGGCTTCCCTTTTAAGTTTTGGGTACTTCACAATATATTAGTTAGTAAATTATAAATTTAGAAAATACTAAGCTAGGAACAATAATAATAGTTACAACTAACATTAATGATCACTTAATAATGACATCTATCGGCCATCTGCCTGTTGTTTGTTAACATAATCGATATCGATGTGTTATATTAATAAACCATGTTTAAGTAACGTTAGATGGCGCGCCTTGTATTTTTTTCCTAGAAATTCCGTTACCAATATGAAATTGTGGAGCCACGGGCGCGAGGTAACCCGCTGGCCACCGGGTTCATGTCGTAGTATGTTATTGGACATAGGTGGCAGCACTTTCTAAGACTTTCTATGACTTGCTATCTCTCTCTGTTCGTCGGAATCGCGCCAAAGATATGGGCAAAGGGAACCCGAGCCTGCTCGGCTTCACGTTAACCGACTATGTATTGTTGTCACTTTTTACGTCATAATTTATTATGATACCGATTTACGATGTCTGTGAATTGTCAAATTCAAATTATTTATTGACAGGTATGTGTTGTTTAGAAATTAGAAGTTGTTTTTTAATTAGTAAATACAAATTAATGTAGTGCATTGTTATGGAAATTACTGTTTGTGATTAGTGTAGCGTCTCTTTTCACGTAAGTATATTATTTGTTTGTAAATCTGATTAGTTTTTAATTTCAGACATGAAATGTTTGTTAGAAGTAAATAATTATGATATTTTATGAATTGAAAGGGCACGCCGATACCAAGTAAAACTTTACGAATAACGTTGATTATTTATATAGATAATATGAGGTATTTATGAACACATTAACTGCTGGTCTGTTTGACGAATAACATATATTTTGTTAGTAGAAATTCCATTTACTTAGAAAGTTATAACAAATTAATAAACAAATGTAGGTATTAGATATCGTGATTATATTTCTAATACTTATGTTGTTCTTGTAACAATTTAGATTGTTGAATTAGAATTAAGACTAATCCACTGTCGAAGTTTTAGTTTTCGTTAAATTGACCTATACCGTGAATACCGTGCGATATATTAACTGAGGCAAAAATAGGTTGCCTCGGGTTCCCTTTTGAAAAATTTCACCCTTCGCCACTGATATAAAGTGATTTGAATGCGGGCGAAGCCGCGGGAAAAACCTATATTTATTATAATATTGGTTGTAACTTGTAATCTGCGATATAATAATATAGTCGTGACTCGTGACATTCTCCGTCCTTGTCTATCCCGAAAGAGAACCGCGGTGCGTCCCGTTCGCACACTTTCACTTTTTTTCACTGCTTTCCCAATGGTCCGCGGAACTCGGTCGACTTTGCCAAATGTTTTGCGAACGCCCGATTTTATAATCATTAAGCTCGTAAATGACTAACAAAATAACGGGTTTCTTTGGCATTGTTTCCTTTTTATCGGCCGTGTATTATTCGTTATATTCTATTGTTTTACGTTTTTGCCTTTGGCCACCTAGATGGTTAATTAAGACTTCAATGGCTTAATTTTTCATCAAAAATAAACGTTCACAAGCATGATTCATATCAGTTTTTTCTTTTTCTGCAGTTGGCACACTCGACCATTGTACGGGTGAAACAGTTTTGCAATTTCACGGTACCCAAGAACTTTTTTAGGGTTATGGTTTCAATTTATTAATCTAAGTAACTGTATTTGATTTTTTATCCAGAACATTTGGATAGGTTTAAATTAATAGTAGGTATTCTTCAAATACAAATTTAAATTTTCAAATATAATTAACGCTGCTACTCCTCGCGGATTTTCTATATTCGGTCGAGCCACAATATTTTAGCTGCTGAAAATAAAACTTCAATATGTCATAATAAATTCCTAATCTATTTGTGTGCCTTTTGTATTGTTGCAAATTGTTGGAACAGTGACTATTTTGGAGCAAACCGTTAAGTCATATTTCAGATTGCTCGTCGTGTTATTGCTTAAAGTGTCCACAGACGATCGGATTCGGTACGGCCGTACCATTTTTTTAACCATTTTTTTATGCGGTACGGTCTTCACGCCACACGAGCGTACCATACCACGCATTGTCCAGTTTTTTTTGTGCTAGCAGCTAGGGATGGTGTGTATTTACACAACTAGGTATTTACTTGCAAGTACGCCGACCAGGTGCTGACCCGAAATACTTGCAAGACTTGAAAGTATTTTACTTAGGTACTCTCTCGTGACACGATGGAGTCACGTGACCTCGGCTCGGCCCGCCACGCGCGTCCGCGCTCAGGAGTCGTCGTCCGAAAATTTACTAATGGTTCTTATTTCAACAAACCCAGTGAACAATTTCCTATGCAAGTATTGAAGTGTTAAAAGTATTTTAGTTGTTAACGCGGATGTGCTCCTTATTCGTACCGAAACATGGGTCAATATCCTATGAAGTAAGAAAATACTTGAAAGTATTTCGATTTTCGACTATCCAAGTGCTATAAGTACTTTGTTTATAAACGCAATTGTGCTCTTTATGTATACTGAAACACGGATCAATTTCCTCTACAGAAAGAATATACTTAGTATTTATAGAATCAAAGTATTAGAAGTTTTTATTTGTGAGCGAGATTGTGATCCTTATTTGTATCGAAACACGGATTAATTTCCTATGCAAAAAGAAAATACTTGGAAGTATTTCGAAGCTTGGTTTTTTTAGGCGGACGTATTTGTAAGCCCTGGTTCACGATTTTGCAAGTACGGCCTATGCCTACTAGCAGCGCGTGAACACCTCTCACTGTATGCCTCTGTTCTCTCGAAAAAGGCTACATTATAGATACCTATTGAAGAAAAACTAATATGGAGCGCTTTCATTAGAGCATAGAGATAGATTATAGTCTCAACTCTGGAATAGCACATAGGTCACTTTTTATTCCGGAAAAATATATAGCGGGAAAAACTTTACCACGCGGTAAATATAAAAAGTAGCCTATAGCACACAGGAGTAATGTAGCTTCCTACTAGTGAAATAATTTCCTAAATCGGTTCATTAGTTCCTGAGATTAGCGCGTTCATAAATGCGCCCGTGGTACTTGATCATTATTTTGTTGTGGAGTTAATTTATAACTATGTTATCTCCTAACATATTCATTGAAATCAAATGACGTATTTAATTGGATAAGGATCAATATCATGTTCATAAAAATACCTTCGCAAATAATGCATTATTTAAGAACAAATTTGATTACCACAAAAAAGGTTATACTGAGTCAAACTTAAAAGATAGACATATGCTGTCGCGGACTTTTTTTAGAACTTTTAAAGGGAAATAATTCCTTCATACATAATTTTTACGTACGATCGTATTCGGTACGGCCATACCATTTTTTTATGTGGTACAGACTTCACGCTACACAATCGTTCACCACGCATTGTCCAGTATTTTTTGTGCTAGCAGCGCGTGAACACGTCCGCACTGCACAAAAAACTCGCAATAACGACAACAATACGTCATTAATAACTAATTACCTGGGTGACCGAGCCTAGCTCGGGTGATTTTTGAATACCTTCTATACATGTTATTTATTTCTTTAAAGTAGGTGCTAATAATATTCTCCATTTTAAGAAAATATTCACAACTAAAGTCAAAGGAGTTGATACCTACAGAAACACTAATTTCAAAAAAATCGGTGCATCAGCGGTTCAGATTTTATATTAAATATCAGGTTTCATATTTTTTTCATACGAGCACATGGTTCAGTTCTCATCTCTCGTTTCACTTATTTACGAATTGATAAAAGACGAATGTCCTATGTTTATTTATATCCGCAACAAATTTGGTCTTAAAAATATGTTTCCCAGTTTTGTTTCTCCCCTCTTTAGCTGCCCTAAGTTAGTAGTTAATGAATATGAATATCCCATATTTATACTCAAGGTACATCTATATCAAATTTCACCATAATCGTTTCAACGGTTTATTTTCTTTCCTCTTTTTTAACCTTCTTATTTAAGAGTTAATAAAAAACTGAATATATCATATTTATTTATAAGTTTCAAGAGATCCCCAAACCATATTTAAATAGAACTAGCTTTTGCCCTCAGCTCCGCCCGCGTGAATGAGTTTTCCCGGGATAAATGTCTCGCTTTACATTTTCCTGGGATGAAAAGTAGCCTATGTGTTAATCCAAGCTATAATCTACCCGCGTGCCAAATTTCATCAAAATCGGTTTAGTAGTTTTTTGCGTGAAAGAGTAACAAACCTCCATACATCCAGACATCCATACATCCATACTTACAAACTTTCGCGTTTATAATATTAGTAGGATTAGTTCAGTGGTTTAATTTCTTTCCTATTTTGCCCCTCTCAATTTGGGGTTAGTGAAAAATAATATATCATATTAATTTTCAAGGTTTAAGATATCCCCAATCCCCATACAGTGCAATACAATCGGAGCAACAGTATTTTTTGCCCTCTTTTAACCCCCTTATTTAAGGGTAAATAATATATGCCATAGTTATCTTTAAGGTTATAGATATCCCCATACCAAATTTCATTACAATTCGTTCAGGAGTTTAGTTTCTCTTCTCTTTTATCCCCTTTATTCAGGAGTAAAAGAAAAGAATTAACATTCCATATTTATTTTTCAATATATAGAGCTTAAGATATTCCCGTAGCAAATATAATTACAATCGGTTCAACGGCTTAATTTCTCCCCCATTTACCTCCTTAATTATGGGTTAATAATATAAATAATATACTATGTTTGTTTTTAAGGTTTGAGATATTCCCATACCAAAGGACATGTCCAAAAACGGGCCTCAAATTTTAAACAAGACCACTTATATATATTTGGATAGAACTCCTGAAAACTAACCTTTTGCAATAAATCGTTTAATTTTAAAGACCTCCGATTTTGAGATTTATGTAATTTTGTTTGGCTTGAAAACTACACTTAATATGAAAGTTTTCAAAAAAGTTGGTTATGAATGGAGGGGTCTAAAAATATTTTTTTAAAGGATCTAAGTTCCATATTTTGCCCTTTTAATATCCCTAAAGTTTGAGCCTTGTTAGATTATGAGGCCCAGCACTCATACAAAAAGCGGACATCTCCTTTCATTACAATCGGTTCAACGGTTTAGTATCTCCCCCCTTCGAACCCCAAAAGTTTGGGGTGGATAAAAAAAACTGAATACAACAATTTAATTTTTAGAGCTCATACTATCCAAATCCAAAATTTCATTCAAATCAGACTAGCCATCAGTAGACTATTCAGTATCAGCCCGGAGTCTGGAATTTGTGCCCGGTATGGCGATAGGCTCGCCCCCTATCACATCATGGGACGGAATACGCTTGGCGAAAAGTGGGTGCACTAGTTGCGCCTCTGCCTACCCCTTCGGGGATAAAAGGCGTGAGCATGCGTAGCATGCGTCAGACTAGCCATTTCCGAGAAATAAGTGATAAAAAGTAATTACTAAGTTGGCAAAATTTGTAAAACTGCGGCGTGTACTTTCTTTTGTTTATTATTTTGTTACTTTATTACCTAGCCCGTAATTGACTCTACTATTGTTATCGCACGCGCCGAAAATTCAAAGTAATTCGTTCTTTTGTTTTATTTTGGAATTACCTTACACGGGCAGACTGTTGTTAGGTAGTGATGGATTATAATCAATACGTTATCATATTATTAGTTTCTCAGACAACTATACGCAGTAAGCGTTATTTGGTTTAATATTAATGCTTGCTGTTTGTATATTTTATAGGAGATTCATAATAGTAAAATAATATTTTTTTATCTCCATTTAACGCCCCTCCGCTGTCGTTATACAGAGTTTACACTGTAATTTATAATTGTTTCATGTAAATTTATTAAAATATGACGATTATTGTCGAAGACGTCGGAAAAAATCAAGTCGACTGGGAGTTTTCATTGCTAACGCTGCCTATTCCTTTGAGATATAATAAAATAATGTATGGTAGAATTGTTCATCTTTTATAGGTCTACAAATAGTTCGCGATGGCATATATGTCAGCAAAATGGCGTGCTAACCGTATTGGAAGCTATCTATTCGAAATTTATAATACATACAGAAAAAAAATTAATCTCATATTTCTACAATTTGTTACTTTACTTTGGTAGTAATTTTTTTTTATAATTCATAACTACTACTAATTGCTGTACATCATTGTCAATAGCGGCGTGCAGTAAAATTTATGGAATGTAAAATTTTATGACACAACCGGCATTTGTTTATCTATAATATAAAAATGAATCGCTGAATGTGTTACTAAGCGCAAATCTCGAGAGCAGCTAAACCGATTTCGCTAAATGTTTTTTTTAGAATATTCCTTGAAGTACGAGGATGGTTCTTATGGAGAGAAAAATTTAAAGATTGCCTGAAAATGTCTAAAAACAACACTTTTCTATACTCCCATACAATCGATTCGTAATAATACTTGAAAGTCAATTTGAACTTTAATACCGTACCATAAAGTTTGTGTTAATAGAGAGGTTCCGGGAAAGCAACACAATTGAGTGATGTTAGTATCGTATACATATTAATGTTAATATTTGTCTATATTTATACGATGGTAACATTACTCAAAAAAAATGGTTTAGATTAACAATTAGATCCGGTAGGTGGCGCTGTACTCGGGTTCTGGGATTTTATTTCCTTTTTAGGGCAGGACAACATCTGTCGGGGCCGCTAGTTAAAATTAGAAATTTAGAACAATTAAATCTAATACTATCGTCACTTATAGGATCGCTGGGCGCTGGCTAATCTAAAATTTATTTGTTACATAAATTATTCGTAAATCTTTGCATATTCCCGCCCGTAAATCGTGCGTTGAAATGTATGGAATTAGGGCCATTTGCTCGGGGGGGTCTTAAATATAGCTTACTATACTGATTTTAATGATAAAAAAATTAAAAATATCACATAATATATAGAAAGCTATTTAGACGGATACAGTATTAATCCATATCCGATTAAATACGTTAGCTATCTAAAGCATTTCATGCACATTATAACTGCCTTTTATACCATATAATTTTAATTAATATCTTAGGACTTATCGCAAGTCTAAAAAGTAAATTTTCTTCCTAAGGTCGTTCACCGTAGCAAGTTGATAATGTTCTTTCCATTTATCTAAAAGAATTTGCATCGCTTGATTTCGTGCGTCTTTATTGCAATATAGGCTGAGGGATGAATTCCATAAGCAGGTCAAATCTGTATACAATTCTAACTACTCTATTATACTGTATTTTTCCGTAACAATATCGCGCTCGGAACCTATTACGACGACAGATAAGGTGCTACGTTTGCGAAGGTTGAATAGCGACTGGACCGCTGAACGGTACGATGCGTCGGCCAGACGACCAGATTTGGTACGGAGCATACCAAATCCGATGTGCAAGCGATCGAACCAACCATACCGTCAATAATAATAATAATGTACAGCATACCGTGCGCCACACGATCGGATATGGTACGGTGGCGTACCGTTTTCGTGGGACGGCCGTTCCGAATACAATCGTACGTAAAAATTATGTATGAAGGAATTATTTCCCTTTAAAAGTTCTAAAAAAGTCCGCGACAGCATATGTCTATCTTTTAATTTTGACTCAGTATAACCTTTTTTGTGGTAATCAAATTTGTTCTTAAATAATGCATTATTTGCGAAGGTATTTTTATGAACATGACATTGATCCTTATCCATTTAAATACGTCATTTGATTTCAATGAATATGTTAGGAGATAACATAGTTATAAATTAACTCCACAACAAAATAATGATCAAGTACCACGGGCGCATTTATGAACGCGCTAATCTCAGGAACTAATGAACCGATTTAGGAAATTATTTCACTAGTAGGAAGCTACATTACGCCTGTGCGCTATAGGCTACTTTTTATACTTACCGCGTGGTAAAGTTTTTCCCGCTATATATTTTTCCGGAATAAAAAGTGACCTATGTGCTATTCCAGAGTTGAGACTATAATCTATCTCTATGCTCTAATGAAAGCGCTCCATATTAGTTTTTCTTCAATAGGTATCTATAATGTAGCCTTTTTCGAGAGAACAGAGGCATACAGTGAGAGGTGTTCACGCGCTGCTAGTAGGCATAGGCCGTACTTGCATAATCGTGAACCAGGGCTTACAAATACGTCCGCCTAAAAAAACCAAGCTTCGAAATACTTCCAAGTATTTTCTTTTTGCATAGGAAATTAATCCGTGTTTCGATACAAATAAGGATCACAATCTCGCTCACAAATAAAAACTTCTAATACTTTGATTCTATAAATACTAACCTGGGGCGGAACTCACCATTTGCGAGACCCATCTCCATCTACAACACTTGGCATAAAACACTTGATTTGGACATTTTTCACGATAGCTCCATGTCACTCAAGAAAAAATTATTAAAATTGTAATTTATGTTGTTATTGTTATCTGTAATATTATGTAATCTTGCCATGATTGTTAATTATTCACTGACTCATATTAGATTTATTTTATTGCATTATAGTTCACAATTATTTCTATGTTTCCTTATTCTACTATTGGCACTTTATTTTTGTTATTTCAACCATTTTGACTATTTTGACTTTTTGTTGTATTTTATTTGTAATTTTGTTTAGCATTTTACTATTAATTTTAATTAGATTATGCTCCTTTTATTATAGACTAATATGAATGTTGTGCATGTCTGTTATAAATATAAACGCTAGATAGTAAGGTTTAAATTTTTAATTTGTAATGCAAGTGTTTATATTGTTGACGTGCCTTATTAATAAATAAATAAATAAATAAATAAATACTAAGTATATTCTTTCTGTAGAGGAAATTGATCCGTGTTTCAGTATACATAAAGAGCACAATTGCGTTTATAAACAAAGTACTTATAGCACTTGGATAGTCGAAAATCGAAATACTTTCAAGTATTTTCTTACTTCATAGGATATTGACCCATGTTTCGGTACGAATAAGGAGCACATCCGCGTTAACAACTAAAATACTTTTAACACTTCAATACTTGCATAGGAAATTGTTCACTGGGTTTGTTGAAATAAGAACCATTAGTAAATTTTCGGACGACGACTCCTGAGCGCGGACGCGCGTGGCGGGCCGAGCCGAGGTCACGTGACTCCATCGTGTCACGAGAGAGTACCTAAGTAAAATACTTTCAAGTCTTGCAAGTATTTCGGGTCAGCACCTGGTCGGCGTACTTGCAAGTAAATACCTAGTTGTGTAAATACACACCATCCCTAGCTGCTAGCACAAAAAAAACTGGACAATGCGTGGTATGGTACGCTCGTGTGGCGTGAAGACCGTACCGCATAAAAAAATGGTTAAAAAAATGGTACGGCCGTACCGAATCCGATCGTCTGTGGACACTTTTAATGTTGCGTTATACGTATGAAATCTCATATCTGATAGTGTTCGATATAATATTAAATTATATCTGTATTCGATAAATATTATCAGGTGGTAATGACCGTACTTTAAATCCTTTCAATGTCATTGTTTCAATACAAAAGCTTAATATATCGTTATTATACTTCGTTTTTTATGAGTTTGTCTTTATGGTACTGTTGTTTTTAATATACTACTACATGTACATACTGCCTCGGTGGCGTAGGTGTATTGCGTACGCGTACGATTACCAGTACGATATGCGCGCTGAGGTCCTGGGTTCGAATCCCGGGTCGAGCCAAAAATATGGTGACTGG
The DNA here is from genome assembly GCA_947568825.1 of Sphinx pinastri. Classification (NCBI taxonomy): domain Eukaryota; kingdom Metazoa; phylum Arthropoda; class Insecta; order Lepidoptera; family Sphingidae; genus Sphinx; species Sphinx pinastri. The sequence continues at coordinate 12,880,092 of OX387624.1, read as the reverse complement.
GTTTTTCCATCTTAAAAATTACTCTGTCCTGGAGTCAGGAAGTTGGCGGTGTGATACCGCCGTGCCTCGGAAAGCACGTAAAGCCGTTGGTCCTGCGCCTGATCTCTCTCCGGTCATGTCGGATTGCCGTCTCACCGGACTATGAGAGTGAAGCAATAGTGAGTGCACTTGTGTATTGCGCACACACTTGTGCACTATAATATCTCCTGCGTACCTGACTGATATCTGTTGAGACTGGCCGACGTGGCCGAAACTGGCTAGGAGGATTACGTTTTTTATATTTTTTTCTATGTAATCACAGTTTTATGGTCAGTTGTCTCGTGATTTAATTAATAAAGCACTTATGATACAGGTTTTGTTTGTGTCTGAGTGACACTATTTCGTAAGAAAAAGTCTTTGTAATGATTCTTGTAGATTTTTTCCTAGATCGCGCTAGTCAGCATTCATGATTTTAAATGTTGGTTAGTATTTGCTCGCGACTCTGCCCTCGTGAGAAAGGTTTCCGGGATAAAAAGTAGCCTATAGCACTTAGGAGCAATGTAGCTTCCCATTAGTGAAAGAATTTTCAAAATCGGTTCAGTAGTTCCAAAGATTAGCGCATTCAACAAAAAAAAAACAAACAAACTCTAGCTTATAATATTAGTACTTATAGACTTTTAATTGATAGCGATTTCTGTATTTTCGTAATAAATACTTAGGTTAATATTCTGACACTGTCAGATGTTTTGTGCTCGGGTTTTCCCGTGTGTTATTAGCATAAGTCGCATGTGTAACGCATGTGTTTTACCGCGACTACATTGGCTTTTGTAAACCACTTGTAAATTTGGCAGAAAATTGGAATTGTTTTTAAGCCAACTTTGTATAACTGGCACCATTTGGTAACAATGGGGGACGTGGTGAAGATGGTTCCAGAAGATATGACAACGTGGTATCTCCTATTACATTGATACATAAATCTATTTCACTAGAATACAATAATTATTGCGCCAGCATCTGCCTTTTACTACCTGAATTCTGATTAATTTAAGTACATGTTTTGTCCAAACAGTTGTGACATGAAAAATAGTCAACAAAAAATTCAAATTTATTTATAATCCTTGACTTTATCTTAGCTGAGGATTGAAGTGAACGGCGCGCCGTGTGATATCAAGGCAATAGACGTCATGTTCGGTTTTGTCACTTCACTTTCATCATTGCTAGTTTATGTAACAAATCATTTTTGACCTTATGCCTTCGTAATAAAGTTTACCTACCTACATTTATTATCTCTACAGTGACATGTTTACACGAATAGGTTACTAATAACACGATCTACCAAGAAATGCACAATTTTAATTAACCACGCGTATTTATTGGATACGTTAGTGATGCACAGTATTTATTTTAAGTTAGTAAAAATTGCGCGAGAATTGATACTTTGTTGCTTGCAAGTGAAGTGATTAAATTCAATCGATTATGTAGAATCGACTAACTGCATAATAGGGTTGTTTCCTATGTTTGATTTTGTACATTATTTTATATGTAACAGAAAATGATATGAAAAATAAATTCTTCTGTAAAATCAGAATCAAAATTGGTTGATAACTAAAGCAGTTATTCATATTTGAAATATTGTTGTGAACAAAAGTGGGGATATCGCGTCATCTCTTTCGCACGCACGCAGCGTTATGGCTGGGGACACCCGGTGACGTCACATTCTGCTGTTTCCGTTATCTGACAGATGCCCCTTCCACCAAACTTCAAAGCTTTATAACTCATTTATTATTGATTGTATTTTAAAGATTCTTTTTCCCCTAGATTTTAGAAGACATAAATTTTTGATAAATGTATTTAAAAAAAAGTAGTCAACTACCCTATTGAAACTTGTTCAGTGCTATGTATTAAATGATTATGTTTCTAATCAAGTTTAAATTTATTACTATTAAATTGTTTTATCAGTCGACATAGAATAATCATCGATAAATTTTAATAATTTTAACACATTGCGCATACGAAATAGGGATTTACCATTTATAGTAAGCATTATTTGTTATTTCCATGTAAAAAAAGATTTTTTTTTGATTAATAATAAATCTGAAATTCAGAAAAAAATCCGTAACTAATTTGCATTGGAAAACAAGTTCTGGTTATAATTTTTTAACTTTTTTAATTTTGTGAATTTGACATTTAGTTTTTGTAAATTAAGTCATAGTTGACCTCAATTTCATTAGTTTTATTGATTTATATTTTAGCCACTTATGTATGTGATTAGTATATGTTAATGCCCAGAATATTCTTTTGTCGTAGTCAAGATTGACCATTAAATATTATGATAAACTGTGTACCTATTGCACACACTTGTGCATCTCCTTTGAGATTAGTCGCCGTGGCCGAAATTCGGCCAAGGGGGATTAAATTTTTCAAATAAGGCTACATTCAGACTATAGCAACTAAGTAAACTGTAAATCTACGTACCCAAATATAGAAACCATGCGAATTATTTTATTAAACCCAAGTACACTTCGTGATGACCTTCACCGTGGCTGTCGCAGTCAATAGACGTTCACGTGGCCTAAACTACCCGATTGCATGTTCGGTGTTATGGTACTCTTTATTCATGATGTATTTGAGGATGTTTGGAGATGAATATTACTATCAGATTCAAGAAAGTTAAACTCATGTTAACAATTTTATTTGCTGCCATTGACAGGTCCGAGCAAAAGTACGATTTTGTAATGTAATACCTACTTAGTACTTACTATTTGTTTACATTTAATGTGTACCTGTAGGTACATATTAAAATAAAATTTTGAAGTTACTTATCCAAATCATCATCATCAGGCACATGACGTCCACTGCTGAACGTAGACCTCCCCTAAAGATTTCCAGACGGAGCTGTCAAAAGCAGCCTGCATCCTATGTATACCTGCGACGTTTATCAAGTTATCTTTAATTCGAATCAAATATTACTTTTTATTGTCTGGCCGACATTAGTGTGACGACCTGCATTTCTCTCTATGGCAATTTTATTGATGAATTTAGTTTTCGCTGTTGCATCTAAATAATGTCCGTTCTTGTCTTTGCATTTGAGTACAAGGTATAAAGTAAAATTCAAGAGACCCTTTTAACTTCAGCCGATTAATAAGACTCACTTTGCATAATGTCTGAGGTCTGTTAAAACGGTCAATAACCTTAGCACACGCTGCACTGCAATCTTTTTTAGGCTTAAATATCGATACAAATAAGCTCTCATTTAAGTTAAAATATAAAACGTTTAGAAACTCGTTTTGTACAGAATTATAATTAGAGGCACGAAACTGTTTACGTATTCAAAAGAACAATTGAGGACGTGTTTTTAAATTGCAAAAACAATACGATGACATTGCCTTGTTTAAGGCAGTGAACTGTCGGTCAGTTCGTAGATTATTTCGTTGTCTCGCTATGGAATTAATGTAATCGAGTGTTATAATGTAAATATTACCAGCTTCTGCAAACGAGTTCTACAGCGGGAATGCTGCAGGAATAAAACATATTGTGCGTTGTTTACAATGATGACACAATGATACAATGTGACTGCCTCGGTGGCGTAGTTGTATTACGGTACGACTGCAAGGCTGAGGTCTCGGGTTCGATCCCCGGGTCGGGCAAAGTGATATTGGATTTTTCTATTCAGTATCAGCCCGGAGTCTGGAATTTGTGCCCGGTATGGCGATAGGCTCGCCCCCTATCACATCATGGGACGGAATACGCTTGGCGAAAAGTGGGTGCACTAGTTGCGCCTCTGCCTACCCCTTCGGGGATAAAAGGCGTGAGCATGCGTGCGTTTACAATGAAAACTAGCTATATGAGAACTCATTGAGCACCTGGCCAGTACCATAAATGTTTGAAGAAGCTGAAGGAAATGGCAAAGTAGTATTTGACTGAGTAAATAAATATCGATGGTCTTGATCAGATCAAGGGGAGTTCAAACCTGGGAAAACACTTATTGTTGATGGCTTTTTCGTATGTTACCGTTATCGGAATTTACACAAATATTGTATCATCATCATGAAATACTTAACAATGAAATATTTTTTATGAAGACAAAGTAAATTTCAGTTATCTTTGGGTAATATTTATTCAGTTCATAAACAATTTTTTATTATTATGCTAGTTTTGAAACGAAATTGGTCTGGTTACTGGTATTGCTAATTTTCCAATTCATTACCAAGACGTTATGGTAATAAATAATCCGTATACCTAAATTAATACCCAATCATTATTTAAAAGAATTAAAAACGAAAATGTCTCCTTTGATGTGAATAATATACTTGTATGTACAGTCAGCCACATAAGTAGCTGAATAAATTCAAAACTTCAAATCGCGTATACGCTTTTGTGTTCTTAAACATTTTTGTTTTCTTTTCACAAAAATAAATTGAACGGCATTTACTTTACTTCGCATGAAGAAAAAAAGGCGTAAAGGTGATTTGAAGTTTTCCATATGTTCAGCTACTTAAATGGCTGACTATACATACATACTATCACGCCTCTGTCCCATAGAGGTAGGCAGAGACTATGGATTGCAACTTTGCTCGATTCTGGCACACTACTTACGCTTCCTTTACCTTAATGACCATACATATAACATAACACTTCAATACCGCAATATCTTAGAAAGTAAGAGTTGATTCTATTCATAAACAAGTATCCACTTGGGATTGTTAAAATGTAAATGTTACTATTTCCTTGTACACAGTGGATTTGTTGTTGATAAAACTCCCTCTGATAAGGATGGTTAAACAAAGTACGCTTGTGTGTGCTTCAGTTGCTGTTAGTTCGGGGACTTTACACGGAAGTTATTATGATAGTTTGTGTCGTATTTTCGATAGGAAAGCGGCGATAGCCCAGTTGGGAGTAGAACGGACTGCCGAGACGAATGTCCGCAGGTTCAAAACCGAAGGGCACACACCTCTGACTTTTCTAAAAAAAATATGTGTGTATTCGCTGTGAATTATCGCTCGCTTTAACGGTGAAGGAAAACATCGTGAGGAAACCTGCATACCTGAGAAGTTCTCTGAATTTCGAAGATATGTGATGTCTGCCAACCCGCACTAGGTCAGCGTAGTGGACTAAGACCTCAACCCTCTCAGTTGTAGAGGAGGCCTGTGCTCAGCAGTGGGCAGTATATAATACAGGGCTGGGTATGGTATGGTATGGTGTCGTATTTTATGTTTAACTGACACTTACCGGTGAATGCGTCCGCGTGGAAATCCCGGTCGCAAGGAAGAATTATTTTAAGTAGGATCTTCCTGTTTAAACTTTAAAGACGTTTATGATGGAAGGTTGAGACTTTCCTTGTGGGTGTTTTTAGTCATATAATTCCCCAAAAATCACTGTACTCCTTGATCTATTTATTTCAAAGTAGAGGTACAACAAAGAGAAAAAATATATACATAACACAATACATAGTTTAGTTGCATAAGATGGTTGTACAATGGCATTCTATACATGACACTCAGATTTATAAACTGTGTCCAGATCGTATTATAGAAATCGGGGGACCTCCGTTATATGTGAGAGCTAGCAAACTTTTGGGGATTGTATTAATGCCATGTGGGTATGATAATTATAGTATTTTGGAAAACAGAAATAAGTTACAATATAATATAAGTACTAATTACATTTTAATTTTAAAATGCTGCTTTAGTGTAACGTTGGTTGGTATGTGACACTCTTTGAAGTAAGTAAAGAAAATGTAGATAGAACATTTGCGCCGTTTTTATGGGTGATACTTTAAAGTAATTGAGTTTATAAAAGTTGAATAAAGCTTTTTATAACAAGGGAAGAGAAAATAAAGCCGGAAGGCCGCGGTCTCAATAGAAAAGTTTTACGGTTGAGAGCAATTTATGAATATTCTGACACAAATGTAGTTGAACGTATTCAAAACTTCTAAACTCTTTTAGACGTAGAATTTTCTTTATAAAGACTAATGTTATAAAGAGGAAAAATTTTTATTTTTGTATGTTTGTAACGAAAAAACACAAAAAGTACTGGACCGATTTTAAAAATTCTTTCACCAATATAAATAGACATTATCAGCGACTAACGTAGGCTACTTTTCGTCCCGGGTAAATATAAAGCGGGACTTTTATTCCGAAAACTTATTAACGCGGGCGGAGTCGCGAGCAAGTCTTCTAAAATAAAGTAAACCATTTCATTTATTTTAGTGAAGAAACAACGATTGTTGATAAGGGGACGAAAGTATAATGCGATTTGCAATTTTGAATTCGTTCAGCTATTTTTGTGGATGACTGTACAAGAACTTAAACATCATTGCACGGAAAAGTGTATGCTCGACCACCTTAAGTTTCTAAATAGGTCGCTATCTGTCAGCAACATGCAACTTACAACTAAAGTAGACAATAAGAGTTCTCTGCTGTCTCCTTTGTACATCTCCGAAACATTCGCATAGATGCTTGGTAAAATATGAAAAATGGGCGTTTTAGCTTGAGAAAGTATACTTGCACCAAATTGGGTGATTGTACATAGTATGAAGTTTCTTAAATTAAATAACATATAATATTAATGAATTAGATAGGGTGGGAAACGCGGTAAAGCCGTTTTATATCAAAGTAACTCTCCATTGCTAGCAGTCTTCCTAGTGCGTGTGTATTTATTAAAATTTCCATCAAATTTACAAGATTCATGGCGCCAGTCAAGGTAACTTTAGGTTCAATCGAGAAGTTTTTATAACTCTTTTATGTAAACTTGCATATAAAATTATACACAATAATATCTTTACATTATGTCGATTCATTTTAATTATATCTATGCAGTCCACTTTGTGTTAATACCTGTTATTTGCAATGTTCGTAACATGTATATTACTATAGTTAGTCAGTTGCTATAGTTGTCTGATATTTTTGTACGTTTGCGCATAATAAAGGTGTTAGGTAATAGGTTAGTCCAGGATGTTGTCTAGATCTCCGTGTGTACCAAACGTTATCCAAATCTGTTGAACGTTTTTATCGTTTTCATAAACTTTCGCATTTGTAACATTTGTACGATGGAAGACTACATATTTTTTGAAGTTTAATGAATTAAACCAAATGTAACTTTTAATTTTCAATTTGATGTTTACTCTTAGGGAAAATACAAAAGGCGGAGGAAACTAATTTCTTGACTCATTAAATCAATTTTATGGTTTTATTATAGTACGAATTGACACAAGTCCCACTTGTGTTGAACGGGTTTTTATCATGCAGTTTTTGTTTATTATTTTGTAAAGCTATCACATTAATCTTCCTGCTCTAGGAATCCTAAATTAAGATTTAGAATCAATAACTAACCCCAGTAATTTACAAATTATGGGTGACGTGTTTGCAAGTTTTTACAGAATCATTGCAGCGTCTTTGAAAGCCGTCTTGTCTCAATACCTTTTCAATGTTCCTATAACAAAAGACACCACTCTAGGTCAAGATTCATTAGACGTTGGACAAAAGCCAACAAAGCTAGCTATAGCAGGGAAAGTTTAGCCAATGGATAAGCATATGCACTTCCATTATTCTGATCAGATTTTGGCCAAATTGTATTAGTTCGTCCCATATTTTTTGGTGCTATTGGTGCCAAATGCTTTTATTTTTTATTCGCTTATGCCGTAAATAATTAATAATATATTATGCATTGCTAATATGTGTGCCATTTTTAGTAAAGTAATGGAGTTGTTTATGTAAATGTTTAATTTTTTGGTATTTTCAGGACAAAAATATCAAACGTGCCAGAAAGGTCTGTCTGGGCTGTATATAGAATTAGCATTTTATTTCTGAACATAAAAGTCTGGGTAGACATCCTAATTCGGAAGTTTTATTATGTTATAAATTTCGGTGTTTGATGCGTTTGGATATGCCTTCGCATACTCGCTGAATGTTGCGACTTAAATCTTAAATTCACCTACATATTACGAGTTTTTATATATTTTATCATTGCCATTTGTACTTATATTAATAGTCGAAACATAAATCCTTCTTGAAAATTTAAATTTGACTCCATGAAATCCTATTGTAGGTCAATATTTATCGGGAAAATCCTGAAATTGGATAATTATTGAATTGATCAAAATGAGTAACAAAATGTTACTGTGTTTAAAACGGATTGCAGTTCTACCTCGCAATATGCAGAACTCCGACTCGTAACTACGCCTATTGCGCTATCTGTCACGTGGACGACGGGTCACGTGAATCAGACTGTATCGGACGCCCGAAAACCTTTTAGAGAAATTGCTCTTTATTGTTGAACGTGATTTTGACACAATGCTTTGTCGATTTTGTCGACAGCTCTTAGCGAACTAGGTCTAGTGCCGAATAGGCTTTGCACTGGGAGTCCTAACCCAAAGATTTCGTCAGTTTTGCCCATGATCCATTTAAGATTGTATTTTTCATTTTACTATAACGTGCTTAAACGAACGTAGTCAGTTTTTTATGCCTAACAAAACGTTCGTAATCCTAGGGTAAAGGCTCGGGCTAACCGACATAGACTTGGTAATGATAAAAAGTACACTGGAAAAACCAAATTGACATATTAAAATAGACATCATAGTGGCCACCTTTACCGCAAGAAAATAAAATTTTGGTGTTCCCTCTAGCACAGAACCGCTTCGTGTCCGATCCATGCTAAATACCGTTAATAGTCCTCATTTCTGATTCAGTTTTCATCTAGTTGAACAGATGCTTGCGGACAATGGATTACACAATCCGGACCGAACCGCTGCCGCCCTGACGTTCAAAACCGCGGGCACATAATGTGAAGGTTAAACTCCGTCGCAACGGAGCGCCAATTACCTCATTGTCGGATGCATTGCCGCTGCACGTATAAATCGGTGTACAACAGTGTGCTGTGACGTCAGCGGTACGCAGTGTCTGCCGATTTAATCCTGCGTGAGGTTTAGCCTTGCCTCATAGTCCACGTGTGCGAGAAATATTCTTAGCACATTCACGTGTTTACGTGCTTGCGTATTTTTTTACCGACTTCAAAAAAGTAGGAGGTCATCGATTCGACGTTTTCTTTGTTTGTTACCTCAGAACTCCGTCATTTCTTAACTTATTTGAAAAAATCTTTTTTTACCCGACTACTGCAATGTCAGGAAGGGTAATGATTTTAACACCCTATGTATGTATGTATCTATTTTATGTTCCACTCTAGCGTCGCTCCTATTGAACCGATTTTGACAAATATGGTGTCTATTGCATTTATTGTGCGATGGTTATAGGCTATATAATTTTCCATTTTTTTTATTTGTTAGAATATACTTCCGCAGTCCTATAGAAATTGTTTCAAAATCGGTTCGGAACTTTGGTTTTTAAATTAAATTACTTAACTGAAATAAGTATGTCGTCGAAGTAAACGAAATTGCAAATTTTGCTTTCCTGCGACTGTTTCAGTGGTGTTTTTCGTTGGGTTTTGTTGGGTCTATTGCATATTGAATATATACATGACATACATAGCATCTCGCCTTTTCCCTTTTCAGGGGTAGGCAGAGGTACCTACTCGAAAATTGTTAGTCAGTATAGTTATAATTATTTTTCGGTTTTTAGTGGTTTAGAAATTAATTGTTTCTTAAAAAGTTATTTTTGTTGTAAAATTATTGTTCCTATACCAAGGAGTAAGGGGGACACTGTTGTCATTTCTGTCTACAGCATAAGGTTTCGATCGATTTGCCCACACAAAAACCCAGCCACAAAGTTTGTCAAATGTGTTTTCCCTTAAGACAAGCGATTTAACCAGTGGGCACGCCTTTGGTACCACACCATACGGAATCTTACTAATTTTATCAACGCGAAAGTTTGTAAGTATGGATGTATGGATGTCTGTTACTCCTTCACGCAAAAACTACTTAACGAAATTCGATGAAATTTGGCACACGGGTAGGTCATGTCCTGGATTAACACATAGGCTACTTTTATCCCGGGAAAACTTATTCACGCGGGCGGAGCCGCGGGCAAAAGCTAGTAATTTCATAATATTAGTAGTATTATTTGCTATTATTAATAGCTAATATATTAATATTACTACATATTATGTATAGTGTAGTAGTGTGTTATTCCTCAGCGACCGAACTGAAATTATTGGTTCATTGAAATTTGGCGAATGTATGGAAAAACAAAGTTGTTGTTAACTAGCAAATAATACCATCCTGCGCGGACCAAAGAGACTGTATCATAAATGTACACTAGCAAAAACAGCATGGGAATACCCGTTTAAATTCTTCTTAGAATAGGTATTTTAAAAAATACGTTTTGTATGCTTCACATAAAATTAGTTTTAATGAAGCATATTGTTATTTTGTTGAATTTTATCGTTCGTGTATATAGTTGTTCAGTTTAATGAGTAGTTAAAATATGGCATTAACAAAAAATATGTGTATATTTTGAGAACGCAACACGCATAAAATATAAAGCATTTAAACCAAACGAATCTTTGAAACGCAAATATATTTTTTTCTTGATGATAAGGACGCATTCTTTACAATTTTATTAATAACAATGTCGGACCAAGGTTACTAGCTTGAATCGTTTTAATTTCATAAAATATAGATATGCGACATTGTACCCATCAATACTTTATTTGTACTTTTTATACTAAAAGCGTCCTCAGTCTGCCCCAAACTAAGTTTTATAACTTTTTAAAGAATTATTATTTATTTTTTACTGTAGGCATTTAGCGATTTCAACTGCGTCAACACTATCAAATCCGTAACAGCCCACACGACTAACTATATCATAACATCAAATTATATAACAACCTTTGGAAACGCGACCTCGACATTGTACGTTGCCGGCTCGCCTGAACATGTAATTTGTACTATTATTTCTTTTTTAATTGCAACGCAAACTGGCCATGATTCATTCGTCTAAGATTGTAAACATTGAACGTAGCGAAGGTATTTTACCGTTCGTAATTCTAGTCACGTTTCTTAGATAATACTTATACGTCGATAAATGATTGATTTGTTTTGATTATTTAGTAGATTTGTCTTTATTGGAATTGTTTTTTATGAGTACACTCAGTGGCGTGCCTAGTGTTTTGGATGGGGGCAAGCCTAAGCAGACCTAAAAAAATTCGCACCTCCGATACATATTATAAAATGTGCAACTATAAGAAAGAAAAGCAATATCTAAAAATAAAAATGACTACCCGTACCGGGATTCGAACCAGGGCCTCAAAACAATGTTCAAACCGTGTACGCAATACAACAACGCCATCGAGTCGACTAGTTACCTTTTCGAAATTAGGTACCTTTATTTAAAAACGATTTTGACCCATCGCGACTTCGAAACGAAGTTCTTGTAAAGATAAACTATTTACATAGATTTTACCTGTATCAAGTAATTTAAAAAAAAGTAAACACTTTAATCATCATTATTACTGTCGACGCACAAGTTTTGTTTAGAAATTTTCAAATTTCGTCACAGCTACTGTACCTATTTAATTGGACGAGATAATCAGGTTACAATTCACTGTTTACCGAAATTATGAAATGAAATGAATGCATTTAACATATGTTTTTGTGAATTGGAATTACTTTTGATAACACTGATTAATTAAAGCATTTTACTAGCCAGATGTATGTACCTACCTATTCCAAACACTTGTTTTGTTCGAGAAAAATATGAAACACCAACAATACAAGTTAATACGTAGTCGTATAACGTATTAGAGCGTCCAATAAGACAATAAGTTTTGTTGTATACTGATCTAAATACCATTTATGATTCTTCAGGCACATTTCGCGCCATTCGCCAGCTCGTTAAAAGTTGTTTTATTCCATTATAACCTAACAAATTTAACTTATTCTTGCCGATAAAAACTTTCACTCACTTTAAACTATTACAAGAAATATATTCACTCATCTTTATTGTGCTTAAAAGTTTAAAATAACTCAAAAACCACTTAATAAACACAAATACTTCACAATGTAGATCGCCGGCTCAATCAAAACAAATAACTGATGTTGCCTAGTTGGAATCAAAATTACACCACAAAATTAATGCTAAAATTGTGAGAAAAACTTATTGATAACTAAAATTATAGTACAACACCTTAAATAATTATAATTAGATATGTAATTTTAATTATATTATCACTAAAATCTTAACATATTCATGATAAATAAAAAATACACATTAAAATAAGCAAAATAATGCAACCATATTAGAGGTAATTCTTTTAATTGGCAACCCTGTATTTTATACAGTATCTATCCATGCATTAAGCCTGGATTATTTTCTAGTACTGATTGCTATAGAAACTTACTATAGCTATACGTATGTGGTATCAGTTTATCCATTAGTGTGAATGAGAAAAATATGGCGGCGAAAAGCCAGGTAAAACCCAACGAGAGAGAGAGTGATGAGTATATTTTGTGCGCATCTAGCTGTTTTGTATTAATATGAAATGAGTGTACGGCGCGGATGTGGTTGTGTGTGTGTAGGTGTAGTGGTGTGTCTTTAGGTGCGCTCGAGGCGAACCGGTTCAGCAAACCGTAGCGCGGGAATTTTAAAATTTTAAAGAAAATTATTTCGAAGCGTTTTGTTACCGTAAAATGTTGGTGATTGTTTCATATTCGATTTTGAGTACTTAGGTAAATAATTTTAGGGCAAGCCAGGCTTTTCGGCTTCTATGAAAGGACCGCCACTGAGTACACTATGAAAGTACGGATTATAAGGTTTATAATTGAAGCTTTTATACCTACTGTGGCAGTAACATGCTTAATAATCAAATATTCGTTGAAACTAAATTTTTGAAAAGATGTGATACAAATACAAATTTAATTAACTAAAATGTTGACACTAGCGGGGTCGTCTGATAATATGGCTATAAAATAGTAGGTAGTGCGTGATAACGCGACATAATTATTATACCTCATACCATAATAATATATTATCAGTCAACAAGTTTATGCTATTATATTTGGAACCTAAATTACAAAGGAACGCTGCACGCTTAAAACCCTCCATGGCATGCCATTTAAAGCATTATAGAGTATGCCTATGCCTCAATATTTAAAGACTAGCTTTTGCGCACGACTCCGCCCCCGTGGAAAAGTTTTTCCGGGATAAAAAGTAGCCTATAGCACTCAGGAGTAATGTAGCTTCCTATTAGTGAAAGAATTTTCAAAATCGGTCCAGTAGTTCCTGAGATTAGCGCGTTCAAACAAAAAAACAAACAAACTCTTCAGCTTTATAATATTAGTAGAGATAACTAGTGTAGGTACCCAATACAGACTAGGAACTTTGCTAACTACAACTCTTGAACCATCTTGCTAAAAATACACACCTAAAAATATTTAAATAGATCGTTAAAACATGGAGAGATCCTACCTTGATTGTTTTTCACGTGACAACATGCCTGTTCTCCTGAGTTTGGGACTGGTCAAGTGTCAACCTCATAAAGTCGAAACTTGCATAATAATTATAAAATCAACTTATTTAAGCCAGACTTAGTTCATTCGTTTCAAAACACAGACTCATTAATTTCAACATGTAATTAATATGCCACTGACAATATTTTATCAGTAGCAGCTCTATAAATGTGCACATCGGAATAAAAATTCGATCTAAACATGCCCCAAACAGTTCGATTCCAGTTGTATGCACAGTATGCACAGTCAAATCACGTCAAGGTATTGGAAGATATTGTGTCTAGCAAAAATGTTCAGTTTCGTTTTCGTTTGATTTTTTTATAGTGTGGCATTGAACCAGTAAAAAAATCTGAGCTCGTAGAGATTTCTCGCAGCATTTGTGGCCTGCATAATGATGCAAATGAATTAATTTTACTTTCTTTAAATGAATGGCACGACGTTACCAAAAAGCCTAATCCGGCTTCGATGACGTCTTTTACGTTCCTTATTAGAGATTTATGTATTCTTTCATGTAGGTAACACTGCGTTGTTTTGCCTTAGGATTTGTTTTTGATTTCGAAATACCTACTCACTTTAACTTTCATGATGTATTTTCCTTTTTTCATTACAATATTTTTTTTTAATGTTTAATGTATTTGGAAGTTCATCCATAACATTGTTTTTTTCACGAATTCTTTTATGTATCTTTACACGTGACTTTTTGCTAATAAAGTCTGAATTTTATTGTCACGTGCATACAACCCAAAATTCATTCACGAATAGGTTTTAATCTTATATTGGCTTTCTATATAGAATTACGCCGTCATTCAAACTTTGCAATATTTGTTTTCGTCTTGTTACTCGTAAAGTTCGAAAGTCTTTATTGGGCTTCTTCTGGCTCTTTGGGGACATATGCTTAATAACATATGCTTGTACATTTTGTTACACATAACAAGTTTAAATCGCCTTGTCGCCGTCGTCACACGGGTGTTCTTATTGATCAATTACGTGCTTTTGCAATTGTACACGGTATGATTCATGATGACGTCTATATTACGAATCAAATTGTTAGTCATTTCGTAGTTTTATAGTATAGGTAAATAAATAACAAATCAGCTTTTGCCGTACAAACTGCCAATACCAGCTGTCTTTAAGTATTAAATTTATTGGCATTGCAATAATAAACCAACCAAATGAACCTATTCAATTCGTTATTTATTATCTCATTGAATGAGTTTTTTTTTCAATTTACAAGTATTTAAATTATGTAGAAGTTTACCAATGTTTTGGTATTCCCAGTTTCCTATTGGCATAAATATTTACGCCAGAAACTTTTCCAAGGTATTTAGCATTCGCAAGACAATAAAGGCGGTCTATATATTTAAAAATAGACATTTTCGAAGTGTGCTACTAGTTGCTAGTGGTCTGACTATCTCAATCGGAATGAAATGTTAATGGGAGCTTTTAAAGATACGTCTGGCACAGTTCAATGTTTCATTTCACTGGTTTATTATTGTGTTACCACAAGTCACTGGAAAAATGGATCTTATCGTAAACTTCGACTGTAGCCAAGATGCTTTTCTACAAGCGTTAACGCCAATAGAATAGAAACAAATGTATGGGAATGAGGTATCCTTGCGCGAGACGTGTCGATAAGATAATATGTTATTCCCATACATTATTTTCTATTCTATTGGCGTTTACGTTTGTAGAAAAGCATATTAGCTACTGCCCCTTGCGTCGTTACTCGTTAGTTATCATTGGATGGTATTCTTTCCATTCATTGTTTGAGCTTATCAC
Organism: Sphinx pinastri; assembly: GCA_947568825.1. NCBI lineage: Eukaryota > Metazoa > Arthropoda > Insecta > Lepidoptera > Sphingidae > Sphinx > Sphinx pinastri. The sequence goes on along the minus strand of OX387624.1, from coordinate 12,864,935 downwards.
CGACATTCTTTTCTTTTTCGGAAAATGTTAACGTAAAAATGTTCTATTTACGTATACTTTGCCAAATTCCTGTTTTTATTTCGAATTCTTAACAAAAGATAGTGTTTACGATGATTCAGTTGGCTTCAATAACAAACATATTTAGATGTCTACGTTCACATTCATACTATTAGAAGGATTAGTAATATATTCCTATGTAGGTAAGTCTTTAAGGGAAATAGATATTTATAAATTTACATATACCGCTATACATTTTCCCGGACAAAATTGTAAATCGAAACTATTCTCGAATCCACCTGAAGACACAAAAAAAATAATTAAAATCGGTCCAGCCGTTTAGGTGTTAAGTGACACATACGCACAGTATATAAAAATAAATATAATTTATTTGTTACAGAGAGACGACCGATCACTCCTCGCGCAGTTCTTCTTTGCGGACGATGCTCTCAACATGGTCGCCGCCGAGCTGGACTCCTTCGACGGTCGCAAAGACCCGGAGAGGTGTTCCACTCTCGTCAACCAGCTGCGGCATGCCCAGGTGTGTATCTTATTAAAGTACAACCAGTGTATTACTATCGCCACCATTTAAAGTTGCCTTGAAATTAGTTACTTGACTTTGCGTTCTGGTTCTAGATACTCTTAAATTCCGGATAGCAATAGCTGTCACGCCGCACGTGTTTAGCTACAAATGGGTAAAAAAGATAGAAGCTTTACTATAAATGGAAAGCGTTTAGGCTACCATAGCGAATTAAAAAAAATATAATTATAATATGTGGTAGCTTTCATGGCGTATTGGACCAGTCGCTGGTTGATAGAAGAGAGACTGCCGACTTTATTGGATGATTAGCGAATATCTATCGATTTGGGTGGGGTGTTGTGAGTCCTGAAGTGTATAGTAGTAGTTCAAGATGTATCTTATTGGTGGCTCGAGGTTAGGTTTGAACGCTATTGTACCGGCACGCTATGATGGCCATTTTGACAAAAAAAAAACATTTATTGATCAAATAGGCTTATTAAAAAGCACTTATGACAAGTCATGATAAGGTATAGACGAATAACAAAGGTACATATACCAATTAAATAATTTAAAGTACCTACATTAAATAATTGACAACCAGCACGGGCTGATAGGTACAGAGGACACGGACATTGGGGACGGGAATAGGGCTAGGTAAGGAGAAGTGGAGCTGATATAAAAGAAAGGGAAGGAATAACAATACAGATTACAATAGTGTGGTTAAATCTCAATTCATTATCGAAAAAATGTAATTACTAGCCAACGATCCTATAAGTGATGATGGTATTAGATTTCATTATTTAAAATTTAGAATTTCGAAAAACATATGCAGAGTTTTGTCCTAAAATTATACATTCCAATAAACTACATTGCACGTCACTTTTGACAATAATGTTCAGCAATTAGCTCTTTCAACGTAGTTATGAATTAATACGAAACTTGATGAGCGGAAAAACGTCAAAACGGCCATCATAGCGTGCCGGTACTATAATAACTTGTCTTTATTTAACTAAATCATTTTCGTAGGGAGATTATTACTTTTCTCTAAAATGATTTATAATATTGCTTACATTTATATGGTTCAGGATATTATTATTATTTTCGCCCAATATGAGTATATTCTACAAGCACAGTTTATCCAATTTGTTTAATCAACTTTTTTTGTATGGCATTGAATGACGAGACGAGCATGCCGTTCGCCTGATCGATACGACCACCCATAAACAGTAGCAACACCATTCAGCACCTTGAGTTACAAAGTACTGTGTGGCATTCCACTGCGCTCGTCATCCTGAGACATAAGATGTTAAGTCTCACTATGTCCTGTAGTTACACTGGCTACAATGTCCTTCAAACCGAAACACAACAGTGCATGCACACTGCTGCTTGGCGATAGAAATAAACATTGCGGTGGTATCCACCCAGACGGACTCTTACATATGAGAGACCTACCACCAGTAACCATGAAACCACGTGGGTGTGTGTATACGTTTGCTAAATAAATAAATATTAGCCAATACGTGGCGATCAGCTTTTGATTGTGAACTTTCTAAAAACTCACCGATTTCGCAATGTTGTTGTCGTGGTTCGCGAGACTGCGTGCGGAAGTCGATTTCGTAACAGCGTAAGAAAGTCGTGCTAAAACAATTGCTGGTTGGTTTTGCTATGCCAGGTCTAAATTGGTCTAATTGATCAGTGGAATCCACCGTTAATACTGAGATTTTTTTTCAGCAAATTACGTAATTTAAACAAATACTGTAATATGTAGAGCCTAGTGAAGTGACCGTTATAAACCGTTTTTGAAATAATATTTTTTTTTGTGACAATAAAGATTTATTATTAGATTTAGATTGATATCACAGTAGTTGTACACTTTTTATATTTAGATCTTTGTTTCTTTTATGGTAAAATTATATATGCTTTCCTCGCGTGACCCAAACTAATAATTCCATACCATTCACGAAAGGAAGATTACCAAAGTAGTTTGATTATATTGCACCGAGAGCCTTGTTTGTGTAGGATAGATAAAGAAAATAAAAGCAATGAGAGGTGTCAAGGGACACCCGGATGGAACGAAGTTCCTTTCGATTAATTAGTGAAGGAATTGTAATAAAATTTTATTTATATAACAGAGTGTGTATGTATATAAATATATAAAGATATAAATATTTTCCTATTTCCGTTCCAGTACATAAGTTTCTAGAGAAAAAAACAAATAAATACGTGTGTTACTCGGAGACTACCGCGGTAAAGCTATTGCATAGCATTTTTATCACAAATTTTGATTGACTAAACACAAATTCGATCTTACGCTTACCACATAAAGTAGATTTTTAAACGCGAGCAAAGCACGTTTAGTCTTGTTATTGATAAATGTCAGTAACCAAAGTAGAATAAATCAACAAAATTTGAAAAAAGAATGTTACGTTCGATTCTTTTGTACTCGTGCCGTGCCAACGCTGGGGAAATAGCTTCTACGCAATGTATTTAAGGTTCATATTAGATTAGTAAGAAATGGTTTTAATGACTTTAATAAATAAAAATATACTCGTTTCAAGAATTATAGCTTCTACGCATTGTATTTAAGGTTCATATTAGTAAGATAATAGCAAAAAGTGTCGTGACAACTTTTCATTTGTTTTTTCCGTCCAGCCCCCTTTCACAACGCGCGATAAGGAACTTCGTTCCAATAATAATTATATTTAGTTATTAACAGTTATAATTAGTTATTAGCTTATAATTAGTTATTAACAGTTATAATTAGTTGTTAACCGTTATAAAGTGGTACCATGAAATAATAAAGGTGAGGGAGCCAGGTATATAGACACTTAGGAGGTGTGGAAGAGGAATAATTTCGCACAATTTTATTAAACTTTTTCATTACTTAAAAGCAATAATAGAATAAGTAAGTAGGTTGTCTAGACGCGACGACCCTGAATGGTTTTTCTATGTTGTGTAATGATAATATTATGACATACATTTAAATACTAGTTTAAATGAATTTGTAGATATTATAAAATTATATCATCGTTAAACTCTGTGTCACCCTTGACTTAAGCTCTAATATACCTTGGATCTTCTGATACATTACTGACACGGCTTAGAACGCAGAACTCCTGAATGCCGCCCTTCGTCTCGACAATCCGTTCCATTGTCAACTAGGCTATCGTTCACTTCAAACTGCTGCTTGGCGTTGAAAAGACAAATAGTAGATACGCTTGAATAAATAGACGTAGAGATAACTATCTATATATCTACTACTACTATATCTACACAGCAAATGTTAGATTAAAGTTGCGTATCAATTTTAACATCTACTTTTACACTGGCTAGGTTCAATTGCATATCGTACAAATTAGGTGCATTGTCCCCTCGACGAGTCAGAGGGCTTCCACAGTGATGCATTTCGAGCCGTCTTGAGCTTCACGATTGATTTCACTCCAAGTCTTCACCGTACTTCGTTAAAATTATTGTTTGGTGGCGTTGATAGATAACTACTGACTAATTTATTATGTAGAACAAATTAAAGCGAAACATTACTCAGACTTTTTCTTTTGACTACACTGTTTTTGTATATCTGTTGGTGACTAATAGTGTACTAAGTCGAAAATTCAGTCTTTATTTACTACATTATTTATTTGACACCTGTTCTACGAAATCGTTTATCTAATCTTCATTAGAATTAAGAATAGCTATTAGGTTTATCGCGATATTATTATTTTCAAATGTAAGGCTAGATAACGAGAACTTTCTAATAATTTCTCCAAAAAAAGAATTTTTTTTTTCCAAATAACGCTTGATTTATTATGCTACCCAAAAAAGGATAAATGTATGTACTTACATCAAATCAAAATATTTATTACCCAGCAATATATTATTTTGTTGACTAGTCCGGTTGAGTAATATTCCGCTTATCTATTACATATAAAACATTTATGAATCTTTTGGCCGATAGTCGAATCAACCTTGCTGACGTCACCAGTCGTTTCGGTACATAGATAAGATGTAGCCAATGACCTTACAGGTAGATACTTTGGCCGATTTTAGGGTTGCCCGTACAAGTAATATGAGTCGGTATTTTGTGTCATGTGTTGCATAAATAATAAAATGGTTTAATAATGATACCATCCCTGTTTTATATACTGTCCTACTTTACTGCCGGGGCCCCTCTAATACAGAGAAGGATCAAAAGGATCACATTATATTATCTATTTCTAGTAACGTTTGCAAAATATAGTATAGAGATCTATTAGACGCTTACGCATATAAAGTTCCGAGACAAAGAAACCCAATGGGAATGGTAAATATATCCAGCCTATGTTTAGCTCTTAAGACTATTTATTTAATGTAATGTTGTATATAATTTGATCAATACGAAATGCAGTCTATTAAAAATATTGCATTAATTCTTTTTTTCATGGTTAATAACTGCTTAAAGAAAAAAATATTGTACTTATACATAACCAAAATTATGTTTATTGCTTGTCATGCCTTATATAATATATATTGTTCACATTGAGTATAAGTCAAGCTTGGTTGCAAATTCTAATAAAATGCATTAAAAATATACCATTTTAAATTTCACATACGTATAATGTTAAACGTTATATTTTACGACGTGATTCATAACATTATATAGTAATCAAACCGTCATCGACAGGAAAATTTATAAAATGTACTACATTTTCTGTAATATTCATATTATTGTGCGTAAGTGCGTCATTCCTGGAAATTTCGAAAATAAATGTTTCCTTCACTGTTTTTGTTAATTTATTATCAGTCGTAATTTATGTAAGCGTTGTTGACACTTGACAGAAGTAATTTAATTAACAAACACTTGCAAACACTAATGCATTGATAACATTATATCACATTGTCAACTTCGAGTCAAGAATAATATCGATGTAGGTTAATAATACAGCGATTTATTTTATACTCAGAAATTAGTCATGATAAAATAAAAAGTGGGCTGTACAATTTTGTTTAAATCTTCATAAATCAAATAGGTAAGCTAATGTCATTAATGTAGTCACTTACCCATCAGGCGAACGGCATGCTCGTCTCGTCATTCAATGCAATAAAAAAAGAGTTTTACAAGTTTTGTTAATTATTGCGAAAGAAATTGTAGGTTGATTCAACTGGATTTGAGATAATTCGAAAATGTGACCTAGGTAAAAAATTACGCTGTGTTAATTGGCTTGAAAGATTTTTTTGTTATGTAAAACTGACAGTAAACATTTAAAAATACACATGACAGAAGTGTGGTTTTTTAATATACGTTATGTACGCTTAATGATTATAATACGACGAATCTTATCAATGACTTATAATATTGTAACAATAATCATGAACTGCTGTATTCATGTCTGTGTGTCATCTATTCCTTAGGCTTCTACATCTTGCGGCATGGCACATACCGTGTAATATCATTTCCTTTTAAACAAAGTGTTTGAACCGTTTTCCTTGTAAAATAGCAATCGCCTTTGTAAGATAAAATATATATAATTTATTTATATTCTTGATACACACACACACACACACACACACACACACACACACACACACACACACACACACACACACACACACACACACACACACACACACACACACACACACACACACACACACACACACACACACACACACACACACACACACACACACACACACACACACACACACACACACACACACACACACACACACACACACACACACACACACACACACACACACACACACACACACACACACACACACACACACACACACACACACACACACACACACACACACACACACACACACACACACACACACACACACACACACACACACACACACACACACACACACACACACACACACACACACACACACACACACACACACACACACACACACACACACACACACACACACACACACACACACACACACACACACACACACACACACACACACACACACACACACACACACACACACACACACACACACACACTCACTCACTCACTCACTCACTCACTCACTCACGCCTTTTATCCCCGAAGGGGTAGGCAGAGGCGCAACTAGTGCACCCATTGTTCGCCGTGTGTATTTCGTCCCATGATGTGATAGGGGCCGAGCCTATCGCCATATCGGGCACATATTCCAGACTCCGGGCCGATACCGAATAGAAAAATCCAATACTACTTTGCCCGACCCGGGATCGAACCCGAGACCTCAGCATTGCAGTCGTACCGTAATACGACTACGCCACTGAGGCAGATATCTTGATAATTTATTATAAACATCAATCAATCAATCAAATCAGCCCATCTCCACCCACTGCTGGGTATAGGCCTCCTCTCCATCACGCCACTCTTTCCGGTTCTGTGCGCGCCTCATCCACTGCTTGCCGGCACACTTTACGACGTCATCTGACCATCGGGCTGGTGGTCTGCCTCTCTCTCTGTGGCCGTTCCTTGGGTACCACTCGGTGAGTGCCTTGGTCCACCTGTCGTCGTCCCGTCTAGCCAAGTGACCCGCCCATCTCCACTTCAGCTTGGCGATACGTGTGCCTACGTCTTCAACTTTTGTGCGTCGTCGAATTTCTACGTTTGGCACACGATCTACCAAGTGAATACCTAGCATGGCCCGTTCCATTGCTCGCTGAGCTACGCGGATCTTATACATATGTGTCATAGTGAGGGGCCATGTTTCGGCTCCGTAGGTGAGTATAGGCAGCACACACTGGTTGTAAACCTTGGTCTTCAGGCATTGTGGGATTTTTGACTTAAGGACGTCATCTAATCTTCCGAAGGCAGCCCACCCAAGCTGGATTCGCCTAGCGATCTCATTCAGCTGAGAACCCCGGTCGAAAGATAATCGATGACCAAGATAAATATAGTCATTAACTGTCTCTATGGGGCAGTTATTAACGACGACCTTTGGTGTTTGTGATTGGTTGGCCATAATCTTGGTCTTGGTCATGTTCATCCCCAAACCAACGCTTTCAGACGCTTCGTGGAGCTCATTCAGCATGAGTTGGAGATCTGCAGCGGTCTCGGCTATAAGTACGAGGTCATCGGCGAATCGCAGGTGCGACATGTGGCGGCCGTTTACACTGACTCCTCTTTCACTCCAGTTAAGGGTCTTTATTACGTCCTCCAAAAGGCAAGTGAATAGCTTTGGTGAAAGAGTGTCACCTTGCCGCACGCCTCTCCCAATCGGGATGAGATTGGATAACCTGTGCATGCGCACCTGCATTGTGGCGTTCGTATACAGCTCCCGGAGGATATCTACATAACGCTTGTCAATGCCGCAGCGATGGAGAGAATTGAACACCGCCCAGTGTTCAACACTGTCGAAAGCCTTTTCATAATCGACGAAGGCTAAAAACAGGGGCCGGTTATATTCCCTGCATTTCTCCATGAGCATTATAAACAATTATAATTAAATAATTACAAACATTTAGTTGCGATGTAAATTATAAAACATTATATGATTGCGTTGGCAATTGATAAAAATGCATTTATCTAATTAACTAGGTGATGCTCGCGGCTTCGCCCGCGTTAAAAGTGTGTTTCCCTCTACAAAAATCCCTAAATAACTAGCGATCAAATAGGTACTAAGTTCTTGTACATTGCAAAGCATTTATTAAGCTAGCTTTGAACATAAAAATACATGTTGCGACCACGCCAAATTACAAGAAGGGCAACATGATGATACGCCGCGCCGTCCCTTTTCATTTTAGTGAACTATACTGACTCCAATGCCATTTCTTGGTCACTTCCTCGAATTTTCTTTTGAAAGAACGAATTACCCGTCCAATGTAAGGTTGCAGAAATGTGTTGATAACCATTAAGGTGAGTTTATTTAAAGCGAAAATAAATGTGGTGTCATGTACCAGGCATGTTGCTGATGTCTTTATAGGGCTCCTTTCACACCGTAGCGTGTGTTCACTGTTAATTAAGGAGGAGGGTAGTGTACAATCGTTAATATACCTATTCGATTATCAATTGTTGTTCACCTAAAACTTTGAATCGATAGTACAAATTAATATACATTGGAAGTACCTACCTAATACCTACTGAAAAATTTCATTTGCGTGACCTGTCAGGATTGTCATCCTAGGTTTAGCAAGGTGCAATGTACAATGTTTATGCCTTTGGCGCCCGTGACATCACAAAACGGCCGAACGGAAGATCAGCGTTGGTTTTCTTACTAGCTTATGCTGAGTTGGGGTCGTTTTTGTAACGAGCAAATTTAATTTAAGTGTGTGACTATCCTGTAATCTCGCTTGTTACTCTCTCTTCAGTCGGCCCCTCATTGCTGAGGATCGTGATCCCGTCCAAAGTCATTTAGCAGTATTCTCCACGAGGCGCGATTTTCGGCTTGGTGCATCGCTACGCTCATTGGCATATTTAGGGAGTTGGCGACCTGGTCTGACCAGCGCGTCGGTCTACGCCCTCTTGGTCGCTTGCCTTCGAGCTTACCCGTGAGCACCAACTTCTCCAAGTTGTCTGGTTTCTTTCGCGCAATGTGTCCAAAATATTTTAGAACCCGACTCAGACAGACGGAGGATAGCCTCTGTTGACGTTCCAGCTTGAGCTCACTTAAGATGGATGCATTTGTGCGATGAGCTATCCATGAGATGCCGAGCATGCGACGCCAGCACCACATTTCGAACGCATCGACTCTCTTACGATCGGCAGCTTTTAAAGTCCAGGTCTCAGAAGCGTACAGAAAGACAGAAAAAGCTAAAGTCCGGACCATGTGAATTTTCGTACGGTTGCTGATGTTTCTGTCCCTCCAGACCTTGTCGAGCTTTGTCATCGCAGTTTTCGCCATCGCGATGCGTCTGCGAATCTCTTTTTCACAGCTACCGTTGTTGGTTATGAGTGATCCCAGATATTGGAATTCTTGAACCTCTTCGTAGTTATGAAGTAGAGTCGTGCGCTGAATAGTCGCAGATCGATCAACGGTCATCACCTTGGTCTTGCTTCGGTTTATAGTGAGTCCCAGCATAGAGCTAGCGTTTTCCAAACGTCGAAGCAATTCAGCCATCTCTTCCTCTGATGAGGCAAATAGAGTGGTATCATCGGCGTATCGAAGATTCGATATTTTGGATCCGCCAATGTTTACTCCTTCCTCCCATCCATCAAGGGCTTTGCGCATTATGTATTCGCCGTAGATGTTAAAAAGGATGGGAGATATTACACACCCTTGCCTCACTCCCCTCTCAAACCGGAATCTGTTCGACGACGCGTTACCCACGGTTACCGTCCCATGACTTGCATCGTACAGGGCGTCAATAAGTCGCACAAGATGTTCGGGAACACCCAGCTCTGAAAGGACCGTCCAGAGGTCCCGCCACCTAACGCAGTCAAAAGCCTTTTGGTAGTCGACGAAGCACATCACAACCGTGGTATTGAATTCGTAGCATTTCTCCACTATCAGCCTCAAGTTCAAGATCTGTTCTCTAGTTCCCTTCCCTTTTACAAAACCCACTTGTTCCTGGGGGATTTGCCAATCCAGGAAAGATCTGAGGCGAGAATTGATGACATGCAGTAGGACCTTGCTTGCATGTGATATTAATGCAAGAGTACGGTAGTTACCGCATTCTCTAACAGAACCTTTCTTGTGTAGTGGGATTATAGCTGAGTGTGTCCAATCGGTAGGCCATTTGCAGGTTATCCAAACCGCGTTGCAGACTCGGTGAAGAAGACTTACCCCCAGTTCTCCAAGAGCTTTGAGGACCTCCGCGCTTATCAGGTCAGCGCCAGAAGCTTTGTTGCGCTTGAGTTTCCTAATGGCATCTTCAACTTCTGAGCGAAGAATCTCAGGCTCAGCCTCAGCTACAGTGTGCATGTGTGTGCTAGTGCGATCATTAGTGCATGGATCTTTATACAGCTCACTGCAGTATTCGCGCCAACGCTCTGCGACCATGTTGACATCGAGGACCGGATTACCCTGTTTGTCGTTGATAACCCATGACTTGGGTTTAAATTCGCCCGTGACCTGGCGTATTTTCTTGAAGAGATCCGCTGTTTGGTACTTATCTGCGTGAGCTTCGATCTCCTTGCACATTTCTTCAAGCAAATGGTTCTTGTCTCGTCTGCACATGCGTTGTATGCAACGGTTCAGATCCGAGTACGCAGGCAATCTGCTCTCGGAAAGGTTCTTGCACTTCAGCTGTTTCCGTTCTTGAATAAGTTGCCAAGTGTCATCAGCTATCCATTCTTTCTTGGTGTAAGGCGTTTTCGGTAACGACGACAGCGTGTTACTAATAGTGGACTTAAACATACGCCACAGTTCTTCCGGATCGTCTTGAGTGATCGTGGAAAAGCTCCCCTCAGATAGTTTCCCCTCCACCTTCTTCTGGAAGAAGTCGACTTCGGGGTAGGAAAGACGAAAGGCTTTACTAGCGCCCTTGCGCCGTGCTCTGAATCGTGCACGCAGATCTGCAACCAAAAGCTGATGGTCACTGCCACAGTCCGCGCCAGGGAAAGTTCTAGCGTTGGAGACAGAAGACTTCCAGCGATTAGGGACTACTATGTAGTCAATCTGATTTCTGTAGCGATTCCCTGGTGACTGCCAAGTCCATAGCCTACGGATGTGATGTTTGAAACAGGTGTTCGTGACAGTCAGACTGTGAGATACACAGAAATCCAGGAACCTCTCACCGCGCTCGTTGCGAACACCAATCCCGTGTCTCCCCACCACATGGCGCAGGTGATCGTCACCCATAGTATCGCCAACCTTCGCGTTCCAGTCTCCCTGAATTACAAGGACTTCACGCCTGGAGATACTAGATATTGTGACCTCTAGCTTACCGTAGAAGTCATCTATGTCCTCTTCTGATGACTGGGCAGTGGGAGCATAAACCTGTATAATGTTAAGTGGCAATGGTTTGCAGTCGAGTCTCAAGGTGATGATTCTGTCGTTCACCGGATTATAGCCACTGACAAAGCTGTTAAGTCTAGCGGGAACAATGAACCCTACTCCATTTTTACTCTCGCTGACATGGCCTGAGAAATACACTGCATTTCCAGTAGCTGATCTGAAATGACCTGCGCCTCTTATATGCGTCTCACATAGGCCGAGGATAGAGACGTCGTAATTATCCATCTCTCTTTCCACTATCGTAAGTTTACCGGGCATTAATAGACCTCTCACGTTCCATGTGCCAATTCGATGTCTAGGTCTCAAGGATAGCTTCTCTGCCTTCATAACAATATGTTTTGTTTTATCTTCGGTAGCCAATTTCACACCTAATGACCCGGGTATCATTAGGCGCCGGGCGTCAGCCGGATCGTCCGACCTCACATCATTCCTTAAATTGACTTGCATGATTGGTCGGGATTCTCATGGGAGAATAAACGTAGTGGTTTCCCGTTGCCTTCTACGTCGGGATGTTCAGAGGGTATTTAAGCACCTCACGGTCCCCGGAACCGTCTCGAACGAGTCCGAGGGGACAGGTTATTTTCCGCCGCCTGTGACTCGGCGTTGCTACTCGTTTCGCACCACCCAGGGGTCACGTGTAGGGTCTCGAGGGTAAAGCCTACGGACGCAAGTAGCACCAACCCCCATCGCTTGTTACAAATAAATATTTTTCTTTCTTTCATTTTGCGTTAATATGGAATCATTAATGGGGTACATTTCCACTGAACTGTAACAGTATCACTTTCGCTATACTATTTAAGTAATAGTAGTAGCTAGCGAAAATTATCATTAATTTATCCCTTTTTTATACACAGATAATACAATACATTTAATGTTAAATATTGTACCACCAATGTGCAAAACAACATGTAACGTATATTTTTTAGTATGAACTAAATGAAGTTGTTCAAAACGTGCTTTGATTGATTTACATATCGATATCTGGTTGTCAATCTATAACGACAAAGATTATGTATGTGCGATGACAGATACACTACGGTGTGATACGCACAATCAAGCGCGTCGAGTCGTGGAGGTATTAAACAAGTGGACATAAGTTTTTATTTAGGTATATTACGAAACTTCGCTGTGTTTGAATATTTTTTTGTATTAAACACGTATGAGTAGAATAGTAAAATAGCCTTTGATTAATTATATACCTAGATAGAGTGACGCGCTACAATGAAACTAAAACAAACAGGCCAACTTTTCTTAAGCTAGTATGCGTGAGAGCTGTGTCATACGCTATCGCTGCATCATTCTGCGTATCCTTGTGTGCGCGCATAATGATACCAGTTATTACATGGTTTCTATTAAAGCGGGGAGATAATTATATCCATGAAAAACAACAAAAAATAATTCACTCGAACTCATGTAGCGGGCAACAGTTGGCCTCTATTTTTTTCGACGCGTTTGAAACGTTCAGTGTCTATCTAGGTATATAATTAATCAAAGAAAATAGCGTTAGCATTTGATTTCTTTAGAGATTGGTAATAATGTGAATATTCAAGAAGTGGTGTATTCTTGTTAATGCCCACCAGTTCTACAACATAAGCCCGGGATTACCGAAACCAACGCAAATCTAAATTGTGTTTGATCGTTTTAAAGTCTATCTGCCTCACACACCTTGAAGTTTTCGAGTTGGCATTTGCGTTGTATATTAAGTGAGTCATCTCGAGAGCGTTACATTGTACACGTCATTGCAATACCACATGGTGGCTGATTGTGATAGGTACGATAATATAAAGTTGATAGGCCACTGTGGTCTAGCGGTTGGATGATAGGTGATGACGGGAATTCCCTTATATAAAATAGGTCAGTTTCTACAACAAAATTTAATTAGTTCTTATTGAAGAGATTCGGGATGCTCATCAGGCGATTAGTTCACTTCTATCTGATGTCTTCGTGTCTTAAATAGAAAAGTTTGTTTGTTTGGTTGAACGCGCTAATCTCAGGACTACTGGACCGATTTTTAAAATTCTTTCACTAATAGGAAGCTACATTACTCCTGAGTGCTATAGGCTACTTTTTATCCCGGAAAAACTTTTTCACGCAGCCGGTGCCACGAGCAATACTAGTATGGGATAAATAGAAAAAGCGTGCGGTGTTTCTTTATTGTGTATGTTCCTACGCTTTGCAAATCCATTCGAACTGGTAACAATTTTCAAAATTAAAGCGTCAGTAAAGAAAGCGATAACATATTACGTATTTTTTTTCGTGTTTAGTTCATGATAATGATTGTTTAAATAATGATAATGTCATGATGTATGATTATATTGTAAATCAGGTTAACATGTCATTTCATTTCGGGGTTAAAACGTGTGATTTTACATGATAATGATTGTAGATTTAAATAAAATTACAATGCGCCTACTTTAGGCCATCTAGATATAATATCAGTAATTTACAAATATTTTAAAAACTAGCTTTTGCTCGCGGCTCCGGCCGCGTGAAAAGATTTTCCGAGATAAAAGGTAGCCTATGTGTTAACCCAGGACATGATCTACTCGTGTGCCAAATTTCACCGAAATCCGTTCAGTAACTTTAGAGATGTGCAAGTAACAAACAAAGAGAAAAACAGACAGAAAAGAATTACCAAAATCGCTGATTTGTGTTCCATTACTCTTCTTTAGTTACCCCGTCTTTTTTTCACATTTCTTTAAATGTACAGACACACCGGTTCTACTGCTTTATAATATGTATAGCGAAATGCTAGTCATAATTGTCAATGTCGTGTCATTTCGTTATCACATCTAAAATCAATATTATCACTTCGTACCTAATTATGAACGAAAACATGACAAAAATGTGTTCTTTATAAGGATTGCAAAAATGCACAACATAATTATTATTTGGATATACTTCAGGTGTAAGTGGACGATAGCCTAGCTAGGAATGGTACAGTCTGCCGAGACAATGTTCGGAGGTTCAAAACCTTAGGCACACCTCTGACTTTATAAAGTTACGTGTTATTGTTTATCAATTATCGTTCGCTTTAACAGTGAAGGAAAACATCGTGACGAAACCTACATACCTGAGAATTTCGAGGGTATGTGAAGTCTGCCAACCCACATTAGGCCAGCGTGGTGGACTAAAACCTAAACCCTCTCAGTAGTAGAGGTGTCCCGGGCTCAGCAGTGGGCTATATAGAATAGAGAGCTGATTGTACTTAGGTGTACTAATATGTATTATTAACAAACGTTACATGCATCCTTTGATTAATTGTATACCTAGATAGAGTGACGCGCTGCAATGAAACTAAAACAAACAGGCCAACTTTTCTTAAGCTAGTATGTATGACAGCTGTGTCATACGCTATCGCTGCATCATTCTGCGTATCCTTGTGTGCGCGCATAATGATACCAGTTATTACATGGTTTCTATTAAAAAAGGGTTAAAAATTATATCCATGTAATACAACAAAAATTAATTCACTCGAACTCATTTAGTTGGGAACAGTTCGCCTCTTTTTTTTTTTTCGACGCGTTTGAAACGTTCAGTGTCTATCTAGGTATATAATTAATCAAAGCATGCATTGAATCCGAAGTCAAAAGTTCGGATTCGATGCAGGAGACATTGCGTTCACGTGTGTTTTCTGTTTTTTAATGGGTGTTCCCAATCCCTATAGATGTTTGATGAAAAGCGATTAACTTTAATATTAGTCAAAAATTGTAAAAATAATGCCTATAAAAAGTAATTTAGACAGTGATGCACGTATCCGCATTTGCACTAGCCTTATCAAAGGGATATCGTGAAGCAGTATGTGAAAGTTATCAGTGAATGATCTACATATCCGCAATCAACATTCTTTGTCGATACCCTTCGAAGATTATGAGCAAACAATGTAATTTGGATTACAGAAATTTAAATGTCATTGATTGTCGATTTTGTTTTAAATCAGTATGAACTTTTATCTTTTTATTTTACAAACTTAAATTTTATGTTCATGTGGTATTGATATCATTCATAATCATATGTACTTTTTTTTTTTTTTTCGCGGGGTAAAAACGCGTTATCGCTACCACCACTGGGGGGTGAGTGAAACGGTTATGTTGGTTTCACACAGTCTTACGGCCCAATGTCGATACTCGGGAGTATAGCATCATCCGAGCGAGCATTGGACCGAGTCCCTAACACTATGTACACCCTACACCGGCATACCAACCAAAACCCGCGGTGGCCTTCTTCAGCGCATACGAGACGGCCCCGGGGTATCTTGTTGCACTAAGATAGCTGCACGGGACCGTCCCTGCGCGGTGCCATTGCGGCTCTTCTCTATACAAGGGGGCAAAGATGCCCCCGAACTCTAAAGGACGCCTTTGGCGTTTACGACAACGGGAGACCGACCACCCGCATTGTCGTCCACCTCGGAGTCGCTTAAATTGGACTGAGCAGCCCCCCGCTGCTCGCCCCGCGACTCTCTTGAAGCCCCATTTAGTCGCCTCTTACGACAGGCAGGGGATGCCGTGGCGGAACTCTCTAAATGCCCCCGGACCACAGGGCACGAGGCGCCGGTCAGTCGTCCACCCGGCGCCTCCTACGTCTCCTCTGGCTACGGGCGGGATCGTTCTGCTCACGATCCCGCCCGGCGCTCTCCTTCCGCGAGATGACGCACTCGCAGAAGGAGACCATCGCTCGCCAAGACCTCCAGCCGCCAACCATGGCAGACACCACGGCCGGCAGCGAGAGGTCTCCTCCGACGACTGCTCTAAGAGCGCTGCGTTGTAGATCCCAGGCTGGGCACTCCTCGAGAGTGTGTTGGACCGTGTCCTCGCGGCCGTTGCCACAGTGGTGGCACACGGCGGACTCTTCTTTTCCGATCCGAAATCATATGTACTTTACTATTCTGGTTATATGGTGGACTTAAATCATAAACTGTTCTATGGCTGTTGTACAAACTAAAATACTTACTATGCAATGCAATGCAATCAGCCCTGTATTATATACTGCCCACTGCTGAGCACGGGCCTCCTCTACTACTGAGAGGGGTTAGGCCTTAGGTGGACTAAGGTCCACCACGCTGGCATAGTGCGTGTTGGCGGACTTCACATACCTTCGAAATTCAGAGAACTTCTCAGGTCTGCAGGTTTCCTCACGATGTTTTCCTTCACCGTTAAAGCGAACGATAATTGATAACAATACACACGTAACTTCGAAAAGTCAGAGGTGTGTGCCTTGGATTTGAACCTCCGGATATTGTCTCGGCAGACCGTTCCATTCCCATCTAGGCTATCGTCGCTTTTTTAAATTAAATTAAATACTTAAATTAAATACTTACTATGCTTCTGAAGTTTTAAATTTTGTTGTGGAAGCCATTGGTGGAAGCCAAAATTAAAGTTTCAATTTGAATCGCTTCAGCAAAAATATTTCTATGTATAAATTATAATCATACTTAAGCAGCTGTATGTAGTCTTCAACTATATGCTGACTTTAATAAGGATTTCTTCGAACACAACCATTTTTTTCTCTCTTAAAAACAACTTGTACGAATTGGCAATCACGTGGCTATTTCTATATGTTTAATTTCAAGCAATGATAAATCTTGGCATTCTGTTATATGTATGGCATATATTATAATATTATTCTTAGAAATATTTAAATCTGATACAAAAAAATAGTTACAGAAATCACGAAATGTTAAAGTGACACGAACATACACGACATTCACGTAGCGATTTCTTCTATTCAAAGACAAAAATAAATTTTTAAATGAATTGGTCTACTTTGTATTGGCGTGTAATTTACCTGTAGTTTCCTAATTAGACATGCAAGATGATAAAAGGTGATTTTCAATGTCACGTCGGTTTACAATGTATTCGGTTTGTTTTTTAGTATCGTAGACTTTATTTTATGTTTATTTAATATTTTCGTGGACAATATGCGCAGTTGAACATTTTAGGAATGTATGGGTGGATTAATAGTCTGCTATGTCATCTGTATACATGTATATAGTCATCGTCGTTGTATTTTGAATGTTTCAAAACTACATTCAATGATTCTAGACTTTACACGTTTCGAGGGATTATACTATTGAAGGAATTGCTCCAGAAATACCAATTTGAATGTACATTATTATTTGCGTTAGAGTTTAGATGCAGTGTGTAAAATGTACAAAAAGTTTAGTTACACACTGTGTGCTTAGTGCGAGTTTTTCTAACGCCTCGATCGCGTTAAAGTTAACGTGATTTTGTATGGCATTTGATCAGCGCCGCCTAGTGTCAACCAAGAGAAACATAATTTGTGAGTGCGAGATTTGTTTATGTGACTCTGTCGATAGCGGCGACCGAATAAATACACGAGCGAGCAAGTTAACGCGCGTAAACCGTGCTTTTGCGAGTGCGAGTTGCCAATTTTCCACTTTTGACAGTTCGAACGGTTAACTTATTCACTTACGCGGTGGTAAAGTTATTCACCTAGGTTTTAACAGTGACAGTGGATTGTAAATCATTGTATTTTATTAGAAGTGTTGTGTTTGTGGATTTATGGAGTTACAAATAGTCACCACGCTTTTTTTCTGCTTGGAGGATGTTTGCAAATGCTGGGTCCCAAGATATAACACTTCTAATTTTCTTGCAAAGGCCCGCAGTAAGTATAATTAAAATTTAGTAAATCATCTCGCGAACACTGAATTTAGCAAAAGATATCGGCTTTCAAAGAAACTATTTAGATTTTTGTTTAAAGAGTTAGACGCTTAATAATTAAAAATATTCTCAGGGAGTTACCTTGGAAGTACCTAAAGGTATGGTTATAATATGTAATATCGCATTTAAAATTCATAGCCACTTGTATTGTCCATATCCTAGCATAAACTTTGTTATTGTAGGTCCTCACAGCACTATTTTTATTTTGCATCGGGATCTTACCAGCGGCCCAATGGATAATAATGATTCCCAAAAGATGCGCATTGTCTATATTGAAGAGGTAACCAAGGCTCTGGTACGAAAATATAATATAAATTATAATTAATAAATACATTCGATTTCTAAACACTGCGGTTGCTAGGCGACCAAAATTTACAATAACATAAACATTCAAACTATGTTTACTTGACATTTGATAAGTGAGACGACGTATAAGCCGGCCTCTTTGGAAGTACGAAACTATACGAATAACATAGGCAAACAACACACCTATTTAATTTTGTCGGTTTATCACATTCGCTCTCGGTACTGCCAATATAAGAACAAAAACTAACGCGCTCACGGTGAGTAAACGCAATACGATTCGAGAACTATGTTTGTCACTCACACTCACACGTAGTCACTTTACGCCGTGACTAACGTATGCTCGATTAACGCGATGGTAAAGTTACTCGATAGTTTTTAAGGAACTCGCACTAAGCACACTGATCACGTAGCGTCGGCTCCATAACTCGGTGCTATTCATTCCATGGTTCATGGTAGCGATTTCACACAGTGTGTGTGGCCTATGGACCAAGCTAGTCAACACACAGATGTATTGCGATTGTTATATTTGTTGTAATTGAATAACAACAATTGACGTTGACAAAAGGGTTTTGAGGCTTCGCGTGTTGTTCAAGTTACGAGCCACCTTTGATTAATTATATACCTAGATGGACACTGAACGTTTCAAACGTGTCGAAAAAAATAGAGGACAACAGTTGTCCACTAAATGAGTTCGATTGAATTATTTTTTGTTGTTTTTCATGGATATAATTTTCTCCCCATATTAATAGAAACCATGTAATAACTGGTATCATTATGCGCGCACACAAGGATACGCAGAATGATGCAGCGATAGCGTATGATAAAGCTGTCACGCATACTAGCTTAAGACAAGTTGGCCTGTTTGTTTTAGTTTCATTGCAGCGCGTCACTCTATCTAGGTTTATAATTTATCAAAGCGAGCCTCAATTCAAGACGTTTAGTTGACTGTTGAATGCGTTTTTAAAATTAGCTCTGTTTATTCATATTAAACATGTTCATTATTATTCTTCGGAAATGTCTGTGGTGCTTGTCTATCTAGTTTTATTATCAAATGTCTAGTATAAAAAATATTAATTAATATTCAATCTGTCTGAAACTACGATTGCGTGTGTTATAAATAATGTAGGCGCTAAATTCTGAGGAGGCGCGAATTAATTTGCACATTTCGAGGTTGACAATTAAGAAGGCCATTAGGTCGCGTAAGCGGAAAAGAAAAAACATACCATTAACAATGGAAATTTTATTTTGTCTTTGTATTTTAATGCTATTTTAGCGGTTCTTAACGGTAGAATATTATTTTTTGCGGTATAAATGCAGTTAGTGTGGTTAAGGGCGCATTTACAAATTTCCGTAGTTTTGAGGTACCATTTATTGAATCAGGAGTGAAGCTTATGAGGAGATCTTGGTATATAAATAAAGATTAAACATTCCTCTTTGCTTATAGCATATAGAAATTGTATGCTTCCATACAACATTATCACGTAAATACGTTTATTCTGGAGCAATAATCGCTGAAAATGACGAAAAATAGGGTCTGAATCGGAACCATTATACCTTAAACTAATGAATATTTTAATATAAAACCGAAACAATATGATGGCTTATATAGTCTTCTCGCTTTATGACTAATTATTTTCAAGTCAAATTAAATACTTTTCCAGTAAAGAGAAAAAATATAACCTGAATTGAATTTCTTCATACATTTTCCAATTTCGGGCTGTCATTCCGCGCTGAGACGCGGCCGAGGAAGCACGGGTGTACAACTTTTTTTCAAAAAATAAATACGTAATAAATTGATCGCGATGTCATTATACTACGAATAAAATAGTTGATACTATTTCAAATTATTATTTTTCAAAAAGCAAGTATGAAAATTTAATATTACAATAAGTCAATACAAATTTGATTTAATTAATGAAACATTCATTTATTTTAATGTAAATATTTAAATTTCATTATTAAAATGGCATAGTATTTTTATATTTACAAAATCGACAAGTTTTGCAGTATATGGTATTTACTATTTATCTATTTATAATTTTTAGTATCGGTGATTATTTATTTTTAAATTTTACTGGGTTTAGTTGGCGTTTTTGCCCGCGTTCAAAGCCTTTCCCGGTACAAAAATATCTAAACACTCAATACTACAGTACTACAGTTCAGCCACAACTACTCACTAGGCATGGCTGCTTCGGTGAGTAGCTGTGTCGTATCGTAGGTACCGAGGTGTCGGCTGTGTGTGCCATTGTGACAGTTGCCCGCTGGATACGGCTTAATATACGTTTGAGTTTTGCCCAGCCTGGAATGAGGAGCGCAGCGCTCTCAAAGCAGTCGTCAGAGGCGGCCTCTCGTTGCCGGCCGTGGTCGCTCCCATGGTCGGCAGTCCGGAGGTCTGGCGTGTGTTGGCTCACTTCTGCGAGATAGTCCTCTCGTAGAAGGAGAGTGCTGAGAGAGTTCTGGAACGCGAGGATTCCTCCCGCCGTCAGAGGAGACGTAGGAGGCGCCGGGTGGACGACTGACCGGCGTCTCCCACCCTGTGGATTGAAGGTGTTTGGAGAATTCCACCACGGTATCTCCTGCCTGTCGTAAAAGGCAACTAACAGTGGCCACCCGGGCGTCGCGGGCGGGTGCCGTCTCTAGCTTTGTCTTTTTAGCACATTGTTGCGACCCCCCTGATGGACAGCAGTGTGGCAGGTAGGCCTCACGCTGCCGTTGACGCCGAGAGCGCCGAGATGCACGGGGGCTCCTGAGCCTATATCTCACTTGCTTTACATGGATGATCTCAAGTTGTTTGCATCAAAACAAACAGAATTGATTGAGTCGTTAAAAATTACTGAAAGATGTAGCAAATAACTCAACATGGAGTTTTGTGTAGATAAATGTGCGGCTATCCATATGAAGCGAGGAGAGGTCGTGGTCTCTGGTGACATACAAGTCTTAGAGACTGTAAGACTTAGAGCCCTTTCTGAGACGGAAACTTACAAATATCTGGGTATGCCTGAGGCACTGGGGATTATGAGTGCCGACGTAAAACAATCGCTGAATGACCGTTTCTTCGGCCGCCTGGCAAAAGTATGTAACAGTTTTTTGTCAGGTGGTAACAAGATTTGTGCTTTCAACGGTTGGGTTATGCCTGTACTCATGTACTCTTTTGGTATACTCAGAAAGAAAGACTCAGACTGAATTGGACGCCCTGGATCGAAAGTTCCGGACCCTACTGACTGCATATCGTATGCATCACCCACGGTGGTCAGTGATGAGGTTGTACATCCCGCGAAGATGCGGGGCTGAGGCTTACTTAATGGACTTGCATAACCGCGAGGTATGCAATCTCAGGAATTATTTCCTCCACAGCGAAGTAGGCATGTATAAGATTTTAGTCATGGTGGATAAGGGATTTATCCCACTTTCCTTGGCGAATGAGAACTGGCGAAAACCTATGGCGATGGGCATTAGGGAACGCGATGTGATATGGAAGATCAAAGAACTATACGGTCGGTTCTATCGGGGCCTTGTCGTTTCTGCTCATGGGTTGATACCAGAGTCTCGACCAACACCTGCTGAAGCTCTCAATCGGTAGTTGGGTCAAGAGCCAGATGCAGAAAGTAGTACTTCTGGACACCGCAATGTCAATGTCTTTTTCTATCGCCAAGCAGTAGTGTGCATGCACTGTAGTATTTCGGTTTGAAGGACATTGTAACCAGTCTAACTACTGGACATAATGAGAGTTAACATCTTATGTATCAGGATGACGAGCGCAGTGAAATGCCACACAGTATTTTGTAACTCAACGTGCTGGATGGTGTTGCTACTGTTTATGGGTGGTCGTATGGCATACCACACGCATTGTGAGGAGATTCCTCACTTTGTATCCCTGACTATCGGTAGCTTGGGTCTTGAGCCTCGCCATCGGAGGGTGATACACTTTTTTTATATTTTTATATGTATAACCTAATTTTTTTTTTATATATTAAAATGGTGGTAGGTCTCTCATTATGTAAGAGGCCGTCAGGGTGGGTACCACCGCAATGTCTATTTCTACCGCCAAGCAACAGTGTGCATGCACTGTTGTGTTTCGGTTTGAAGGACATTGTAGCCAGTATAACTACTGGACATAATGAGACTTAACATCTTATGTCTTAGGATGACGAGCGCAGTGGAATTCAACACAGTACTTTGTAAGTCAAGGTGCTGGATGGTGTTGCTACTGTTTATGGGTGGTCGTATCGCTTACCATCAGGCGAACGGCATGCTCGTCTCGTCATTCAATGCAATAAAAAAAAATGTCTATTACATGATGAAATTATAATAATTATTATTATTAAACATAATTGTAAACATTCGACAATTCCAAAAAAATAAATATGGATGAGTAAAATAATAACTTCAAGTATTAAGATTAGCTCGTTCCAATGGAAAATCTAGTTTAAATCGGTTTCGATGTGTGCGCGTGTAGCAAAGCGCGTTCTTGTCATTCAAATATCTAAAATCGAAGATGTCAAAAATGTAATAGCGTCCTTAAGTTAACGTAAGTTTTGTTAGCACCGTGAATGCGGTCTCATTTGTGACGATTCTTTTTAATTACGCTCAAATTACGTAATTTTATAGTAATAGGTAGGAAACGTGCAAGTAATCGCCCGTTAACACCCACATCATCATCATCATCAGCCACATGACGCCCACTGCTGAACATAGGCCTCCCCCAAATATTTCCAGACGGACCTATCAAAAGCGGCCCGCATCCAGCGTGTTCCTGCGACCTTTATTAAGTCGTCTGTCCACCTTGCAGGTGAACACCCACATAGCCAGAGAAATTGCTCCAGCGCTGCCGTCATTTAAGCAAGAGAAAAGTAGAGTGGAAGTAAGGTTTAGGTAGATCTTTGGTTATAAATGGAAACAGGCGTGGGATGTTCGGACAGTGACTAAACCGTGCTCTTACCAAAACTAACACTGCTTAAATTTCTATACTGCCGTCCTAAGCGCAAAAGCGGATACGGCTTTTGTGCTAAGCACGGTGGTAAAACACGCTCACTTAAGTTCGTCAGTTGCGCCACAATGTTGTGTGTATGATTCTAATTACTACCAATAATCTATCATACAAATTAAATATTATCGATGGTTAAATATTGTCACTGATTTCTTATTAAGTCTTTGTTTATATCGACCCACTTCCAGCAATGCGTTTTGCCTTTAGACTTTTCTAAATACTTGTCGCACCGCTTTCGATTGTGGTCGTAATAAACAGCTGGATATTATTGTCTTTACTTTGTTGTTTGTTAGAAAGTTATATCTCGTTTACTTTCAAGTATCTTGACGGTTAGATCCATATTTTACCAGTACTTTGTAAAATGACAATCGTCAATTTTGGAGTGTAGTGTATTTACATACTGATGTAAACGTATAGGTACTAGTTATATCTTATACTAGCTTTTGCGCGCGGCTCCGCCCGCGTGGAAAAGTTTTCCGGGATAAAAAGTAGCCTATAGCACTCAGGAGTAATGTAGCTTCCTATTAGTGAAAGAATTTTCAAAATCGGTCCAGTAGTTCCTGAGATTAGCGCGTTCAAACAAACAAACTCTTCAGCTTTACAATATTAGTATAGATATAAAATTCTCGTGTTGCGGTGTTTATTGCCAAACTCCTCCGAAACGGCTCGACCGATTTTCATGAAATTTTGTGTGCATATCGGGTAGGTCTGAGAGATGGTGACCGCACCATCTATTTTTCATACCCCTAAATGTTAATGGTGGTCCACAACTTAATTTATTTTATATTTTAGCAAAAAAAAATGTTTTTATTTTTTTATGATACAGCATTCAAAAATATATACAACCCTAAATTTTTACCTTTCTACCGTCAACCCCTATTTTTTTTATAACTTTTAACCCCGTTTGGTAACTGATGGCAAAACAACGTTTGCGGGTCAGCTAGTAGTGTATATTATGCCGCCCTTAGCGCCATTGAAGCTTCTGTAGACTCCTGACAAAAGCACGCGTTTTATGACACCAAGCGATGAAGCTAGGTGGAGTTGGAAATTTACATATTAGCTACTGTTTTTTTTTTGTTTTAGTAATTTGACTTATTGTTGTGTATTTTACTATACTATATTATGATCAGGGTTCGCCCTGGATGATAAGGTTGAAATACTAGACCACTAATTAAATCAAAGTTACTGACACTACTCCTTTTCCAATGCAATATGCAAATTTCAATAATTGGGTTTACTTTAATCAAAGACTGGCATAATTATCGATTTATACATTATTCATAGATAAAGCAATAATATACCTAAACGTATCAATCAGGCCCCAGCCTACATACTAAACAATATTCACGCGCATCCACTTGACCAATTTATTGTTTATAAATTATATTTGAAAATAGGTCATGCGACATGCATCTTGTGTGATGATCGATATTCGATATAAGGGACTGTAATTCGGACCCAGGGACTAGGCAGTAGGCTCCCTCGTGATTGAGAGTTCAGGGCAGGTATCGAAACTCGCAACGAGAAAACGGTGGCTTTCCCTTTGCGAACCTTTTTTTCCCTTCCTTGTGGACCTTCCCTGGGAAGAATTCAATCCCTTCCTAGCCGATTTCGGCCACGGCGGCCAATCTGAACGGAGATCAGCCAGGTGCGCAGGAGATATTATAGTGCACAAGTGTGTGCGCAATACACAAGTGCAATCACTATTCCTTCACTCTCATAGTCCGGTGAGACGGCAATCCGACATGACCGAAGAGAGATCAGGCGCAGGACCAACGGCTTCACGTGCTTTCAGAGGCACGGGGGTATCACACCGCCAACTTCCTGACTCCGAGCTGCGGCTGAGTAATTTTTAAGATGAAAAAACTCAGTC
Organism: Sphinx pinastri; assembly: GCA_947568825.1. Classification (NCBI taxonomy): domain Eukaryota; kingdom Metazoa; phylum Arthropoda; class Insecta; order Lepidoptera; family Sphingidae; genus Sphinx; species Sphinx pinastri. The sequence continues at coordinate 12,839,679 of OX387624.1, read as the reverse complement.
ACAATGTTTTAACCACCTGGTACATTTATTTTATTTATTAGTCATAGATTGGAAAACATATATGAATTATTATCGTTACAATGTTTAGGAGTCCTTTTCTCGGGATGACGAGCTCAGTTTATTGTCATGCACTGCCTTATTAGTCCCTTTCAGGCAGTATTGCTACTGGTAGACAGTCAAGACATTTATCACTTGCTTGTTTCATCAGTTGAATTTGGTAGATGCCATGTGCTTAGCTGTTTGCCAAAGAAATTTGTTCTTTATTATTAATCACAGAAAAATTATTACATGAGGAATTTGCGTATGAACCACGAATTTGTTCATGGTCTACGGTTCCCTTAAGCTTGTATTTTTTCCCTGTTCGTTGTGCTTTTAACTTTCTACTTTCTATCGGCGATCCTTTTTTTATTTGAAGGATGCAAAGGTCTTTGTCGCGTATTTCTATTAACTCGTGTTTCTACGCAAAAGCCGTTTAAAATTACTTAATAGTTACCCTTTACGCATTACGAGCATTGTTTATGATAGATAAAGCAACATTTTCCCTGTTTCGTTGTGTTATTGACTTTCTACTTTCTATCGGCGACCCTTTTTTATTTGAAGGATGCAAAGGTCTTTGTCTCGTATTTCTATTAACTCGTGTTTCTACTTAAAAGCCGTTTAAAATTACTTAATAGTCGCCCTTTACGCATTACGGGCATTGTTTATTATAGATAAAGCAATCGTTACAATACACCATACCTTTCTCAAATTCTAGGTAAAACCCTTTGGGTCTTCTCATTGTCATAATAATTACGGTTCCCATTATTCACATTACCTGATATTACGTATTCAACGGAACATTTAAGGTGAAAGTCGAAACATGTTGGATCTTGTCTGCAAGGAAACAATACTCCCTCTCCATATAAAAGACCGACTCAAAATCACATGGTATCGTATTCCACTCTGTGCTCTGCTCGAAGTGTGATCTCCAGTTGTGTGTAACAGTGAAGTGATAGTAAAATTGTGAAATAGTTAAATAGTGAAAGTGTTATAAAAATGAATGTAAGTACCTTTATATACTTTGATCTAAAAGTGTTGTAACCAGATGTTTCATTAATTGTTTATGCCATGTGTTGTCCACCAGGTTAATACATTTTAGCTATCTTTGATGTCTTATTAATTTATCATTGTTACTAATGTGTACATGTATACTTCGCATACCTATAAGTATTTATCATACAGTAATTACTTAACCGATAATTAAAACAGTTTCATTTCATTTTGTTACAGTTTTCTGAAAATACTTTCAAAAACTACTATTATGCTGAAGAAATCGACGAACCTAGTGATGAAGAAGGTACACTCGCCTTTAAAGTAAAAAAAGCGATAATAGCAAATAAAAGACCGATCGAATGCAACAGCATTGATGAGTTTTTCGAAAAACCAAAAAAGAAGAAGACAACAACAAGAAAGTCATCCAGTGTTGGTCGATCGACGAGCGGTGGTGTTTCATACATCCGATCAAACAGCGATGACAACAGTTCTGCATCACATCTCATAAAAATTGAGGTGTATGAAGTGAATAAAATAAAAAACATCGCACCGACGGAACATTGGAAACACGCTGATGTGCGAGTTAAATATTACGCGGAAAACGACAGTGATAAGAACTTGCAAAGTGTCAAGGACACTATATATAATATAACTAAACAGTTGGCTAGTAAGGACGATTGTGTGAAATATTTTATAGACACAGACAAATGAACAAAAGTGCCAGTGCGTGTCAATGTTTTAATATCATAACTTTAATCATATGCTTTGTACTACTATTATTGAAATAAGAAACTATTATTGTATTAACTGTACTTAAGAATCTACCTGTTTAAATTTAACTTACATTGTATTGTATTTAAACTTTGTACTCTTTTAAGTTACATACTAATAGATTAATTTGTTTTTGATTCTAGAACTCTTTGTGAATTGTGTTATTGCTAAGTATTATTGTAAATAGTTATAAGTCTTTTTAGTGTTTTTTCATGCTCATGCTTACGATTGTAAAGTTATTGGGAACATTCATAAATTGTTTGGAAGAATTATAAGTATTGTATGGGGTTATTAATCTTCAATAAAGAAAAATCATTCATTCATTTTCATATTTCATTTATTCACCTCAAAACATGATTTAAATAAACCATTTAAAAACACATCATTGCATATTGTATTATCACTAAATAATACTTGAAAATCTTTGAGACTCTTACCATAGTATTTATAATACAGATACATTAAACAGTACTCTCCACAAACTATAGTAAAGTCATTTTGAATTCGACTTGTATTGTAATTCCACATTCTAGAATTTCTCGCTAAAAACATTCGGTGGTATCCTTGAGGTGGTCGACCGTATGAATCAAAGTACTGTCCAAAACCGTTCTTATCTATGTGTATGGCGACCCAGTGAGAACCTGGTTTGTTATCAGAGTCTAAGTTGCTAACTACGTATGTAGGAGTTACCACATATATTGGTAGACGATTGGCTGCATATACATTATATTCAATACTTGGATCAATTTTCTTTAAGTAATTCTGTATTTCTATTGTATTCATTTTTATTCACCGTATCGCTACAGAATCTTATCAGGTCGAATGATAAAGTGGTAATGTCTCATATAAGGTTAACAAGACACTATTATGGTACTTATCAGCCAAGTTGACTCTTGTTGTGGGGTTGCAAGGATTATAGTTAAACAAAGAACTTAATATTTTATGAATTCGTTTTATTGGTAACTTAAATCTAACAACAAATCTGAATTACATTATTCACGCTTAATCTAATCTTAAACAGTTAATTTTGTGTCCTTAACTACTATAATCTACTGAAATATTGCGGTTTTTATCTATTTCAATAACATTATCAAACTCCGCATAAACAATGCAATTAATAGTTTGTGATAAAGCTGTTTCAAAACGCACTTCTAATCTCACACTACCATGCTTTACAAGATTCCAATGACTTGCAGAGTTTGCTGATAAATCAGGTGTCAAATCAAACGCTAACATACAATACCCTTCAGCGTATTGTTCTCGGGATATCCCATTACCTTCATTGAGAAAGTGTATACCTGTTCCAGAAAACAATGTATGATATACTGAAGTAAAAATTTTGTTCTCAAATGAGGGTTGTAAAGCCTTTGATGGTATTTGTTGACCGTCTATATATAAACTAAAAGTATTGATGTCGTAATTTTGAAAGTTAAATGGGTTCTTAGTGAGGTTTCCATTGAAAGCAGCGTTATTTACAAATCCCACTATACACCTTTTAGGTAATTGTCCTAAGAAAATGTTATCTAGAGTTTTTCCTTGAACACCTGATGGTATTGTTAAAACTTTAACTTCAGCTCGAGTAATGGGGTATTTAGCTGTGGTAGAAGCTAAGACCTTTTGATGAGCAAGTAACACGCTGGGATTGATTCGTGCTCTACGAATAATCAAAGATGCATCCGTAATAGATACCTTTAATTTAAGGTCACCTGTAGAGGCCATGAGATTGAAATTTTCTCTAGAACGAATTAACTTAACACATATATCAACACCATTGATTAAAAATTTTTCTTGATTGAATAAATCACCATGTAAGTGACCAATCATTTCCATTTCTTTACTTTCACTAGATAATTCTTGCCTCTTAGTAAATCCTTTATTAGTATCATCGGTGGAATCCATTTTTCCAGCTGTATCTTCATACCATAAACCACAGGTGAGGTGAGATTTTTTTGCTGCAGGAGCATAGTTCAATAAGTTTTCTATATACGCACGATAAGCATATGTGTTATTGGGTGGTGATACAAGTTTTTGATTTAAGTAGACATCAAGTTGACTGAAGAGTGAGTGCAACCAATTATTCACCGGAGCAACGACTGTAGATGCGGTTAGTTTGGTGTTATCTTGATTTACTATTTTCGCTTTCAAGTGAAGTAACGTATGAGATAAATCTATGTAGTCATCTCCTGCTCCAGGAATTTGAAATTCTATAGGACCATCATCGGCAAGAGATGAAATTGGTTTATAATGGATCCAAATTCCACTTTCAATGCTAGTTTGAGTTGACGGCAATGCAAACAAATCCAATTCGGACTTTATACATTCACAGGAATGACTATGTAAAAAAGACATTTTGATTAATTGTTAGAAAATATGTCCTTGATTTGTTTTTGAGTAATTTTTGATTTTTTTAGAGCTTTCACTTTCGCGGTCAACGACGGACTGACTCCAGGTAGACGTTTTCGTTTTGTTATATATCCGGATCCAGACATATTGATTTTATCTATTTTTTCATCAGCCTTGCGTTTCAAGTTGGAACCAACTTCTTTAAGACGTGCTTTTATTGAATCTTCCATTGGTCGCGCACTAACCATATCTGTCAATAGACCAACACCAGCGCTCAATGCCTCTTTACCAACAGATCGAACACCGCTACATAATAATGGTAAAACTGACCTAAACAATCCCCCAAGAAAACTACCAATTCCATGTCCTTTTTGATAAGGCGCCCCTTTATATACCACCCCTATACCTGAACCAGCCTGATGAGAATAATAGCGTTGATAAGGACATATCATGTTGGAGCGTTCAAAATGCATTATAATTTTTTAAAATGTAGTTTAACACACACCGTTCCAAATTGAAATGGTATCTTTTGTCCGGTGCTTGACCTTATATCTATTTCAATGGTATCGAATTCTCTTCGCATTACCGATAAGTAATGAGGAGGTGAAAATACATGCATTTTATTGGCACCATAGATGTATTTTGAAGGATCTAATGGTATTACTCTCAGAAGAGGTGTCATTACATCACCTACAATTTGAGGTTCAACTATATCACAGTAAACGAATAGTTGAGATGGTAACCCTAAATGTAAATTAGCTGGACATTTAGCTAAATTCTTTTCAACAAGGTTTCTGTTTGGTTCAAATCCCAACTGTAAGCCTAGTTTAGGAGATAATGTTACAGATTTTATTGATTCGTCTAACACAGAAACAGAAACGAATTTAGATATATTATCGTAGCGGAATTTGATTTTTTCTCTTATATTATTTAATGCTGATAAAATATGGTTAATATTATCATAGTTTGTGGCAGGTATGTGGGTCTTATAATAAACTGTAGATAGTTTGTCTTCATTGGGCATTTTCATGATTTTTGTTATGTAAATAACATTCTCATGATCTTGAACAGTAAACATGGTGCATGGATATTGGAATTCAACGATTCCTACACACCATTCTCCTTCCAATATTATGGGTTTGGGTAATTTTGTTGAAAAAATTGATGTTTTGTTCTCAGGAAAATATTCCATTGAACTATTGCTAAGTAAAGTTAAATAAAAATCTTTAATCATATTTTTTTTAAACTGGAAGCTAAAATCCAACTATTAAATTTGTTTGGATAACCTTTCCACTTAACTAACACTTGTTGTCTGCTGCCAGAGTAACGAGAGCGAATTATTTTATCAATCTTGTGATCAATGGTGGGGTCATAAATGACCTTTTGTAATTCTCGTTCATAAAACGTTCCTACTATCTCCTCACCATCTAAATCTTTTATAGTATAAACGGGCCACGGAGTACGTTCTATTATAGAAGAAATCACAAATATTTCATCGCTCCAATTAGATTCATAACCTTTTTGGAATACATGTTTATATTTAGTTATTCTGACATGGTCACCGACATGAAACATAGGTAGTATAGTTTTTGATGATTTTTCAGATTTTTCATATAAATTACTCCAAACTGTCATTATATTATTAGAATTAACATCTGAAGGACACATTTTAATACTAGAATGGAAACTATGATTGTAAGAGTGTATCAAATTCTGCAAAATATCAATATATTTATGTGTATTCTTGTGTGTAAAATAGCGCCACATCTTCATTTTTAGCGTTCTTTGAAATCTTTCTACAATGCTTGCTTTGATGTCTGGATTATTTGTCGTATAGTAATTTATGTTTTTTGTTTTAAAGTATCTTTGAACATCTTTCGATACAAATTCAGTGCCTTTATCAGATTGAATGTGAGAGGGTGTAGTATTAGCTTCATTAAATATACTGTCGAAACACTTTTTTACGGTTTCTGAATTTTTCTTTTTCAAGGGTCTAGCATATGCATATTTGCTGAAAACATCAATAACACAAAGAATGTAGTTGAAACCTTTATTATCTTTAGAATAAGTCCGCATGTCGCTTAAGTCAGCTTGCCAAAGTTCATTGAGATTAGAGAGAACGTATTTGTTCCGAGGGAATTTTCTATGTACTGGTTTGTGGAGTGTATACGTAGATTGGGATTGCAACCAGTTTTTAACTTCTTCCTTTTTCATTTTACCTTTCATAGCTTTTGATAATTTGTCGATATTGCTATATCCAGCTGGGTGTGATACATCATAATAAATTTGATCTATTTCTAATAAGGGGTCCATTTTTCCCAATCAATCTTTTTCTTAATTTTATTTGCGTGTTTATCTTCGCTCGTTGGCGTCAAATATACCTCTGTGTTTTGTGGCGGTTGTTCTTCGATGGCGTTTTGAAGTCGAGCTATGTACTCACGTCTTTTTGGATTGCCAATATATGTTAAAGGTACTTTTAAATCCTTTAACGCTTTAGCAAATTTTTCCCAACCAGGTGGGTCGTTGTTTTTTAATGGTCGCAGTGTATCGCTTACTAAATCGATAATGTTACTGTTAGGAATCACTTCATTATCTACAATCACTGTGCCAGCATCATTCCAATAAATTTTGTTTTTATTTAGTGACACCGAATTCAATAACAACTCACCTTTTTTTACATATGTTTTTGGTATTAAATTTAAAATTTGTTTTGTTGAGTAGGAAGGTTTTTTTTCGAGTGTAAAACTTTCTTGTTGCTTCTCTTCATCACTCAGTGTCTGACTGACAACTACATCTTTATTCTTGATATCATTATTTATATTAAAAAATTTCCAGCTTTCAGATGTGGGTTTAATGTTATCGTCATTTGAAGTTATTATAGGGAGTTCAATGGGACGACGATCTTCTTCCATAAAGTGAAGATATCTTTGTAAAATTTGTAAGTATAATTTACACTTTTTTCGATCATCCATATTACTGTCGAGTATTTTTTCCATTTCACTATCTAAACGAGAGGTAGGATTTTCATTTCTTTTTTGATTTAACTTATCTATTAAGCTTGGATCAACTAACAGCATTTTTTTGGCGTGTTCCATTTTTAAACTAGTCCACTTATCAATCCACTCAAAATAGAACCCAATATAATCGGAAGAAATGCACCACCTTTTTGAACTATAATATTCTTTCTTATTTTATTTGTACTTTTACGTACCAATTTTCGTAGTAGATTTTTGTACTTTTTTAGTTTACTCTTTGAATTTTCTTCAAGTTTTATATTTCCTTGTAAAACGTTATGAATACATTCACATATAAAATTAATTTCGTTTTCGTTACAGACTTTTAAAAGAGCTTGTTGATGTTTTGGTTTAAGTTTATAAAGAGCATTTAATAAGTGTTCATGCGTCTTTAAGCGTCGATCCATCATTTGTAAATGACGGGTATTGGTTGGTTCTTGACATATTTAAACTCTTTTGTGGGAATGTACACTGTAGAATGACCATCAGATGGAAATATCTTTGATTTAATTCGACACATGTCAAAAGTGTCTTGTTTTAGATCTATCATCAAATAGCCATGTGCTTCTTTTGTAGCATCTCTGTAAGCATCTTCTATGAATTTGCTATTTTCTGGTGATACTTGCCGTGCTAAGTAACGTATTTGAGTTTTATCACGTGGGTTTTTAAAATAAATTATGTAGTTTGAATTCAAAGAAATGTCTCTTTGTCCTTTACCTTGATGAAATAAATTTTGAGTAATGTAAAATACACTCAAGTTCCTATGATGACTACCTTTGGTAAATATATCAACAATGCGACCATCAGATTCCCTCATGAGATCATCGATAATAATAAGGTTAGCTTCCTTTCCATCAAACATATTCAAATCTGGTATACCCTGATAATAGTTTACATTTGGTAAATTATATAAGGGCTGCATTTCATCAAAACACCAAGTAATTTGATGAAAATTGGTGTTGCACACCTCATTAATATGTTTAATAAAGTTTGTTACAAAATTAGACTTTCCACATCCACTTGGACCTGCAACTATGGCAGTAAAAGGATGATAAAAATGAAACATTTTTAAATACACGTGTGAACTCTAAAAGCGTTTCGGAATGAATAAAACCAGAAGTTACGATTGAATGTATTATATTTGATTTTGTTTTACATACAAAGATTACATATACAAATACTTTGAAAAATGATCACATACAGTTCATAGCTGTTTTGAAAAATATTACAGTAAGAAAATTATTATAAAATAAAGTTAAATCAGGTATAACAAATAAGTAACTACATACATTAAAATTTACATCTAATTTTTCATGATATTATACAAAACAGTTGTCATAGTAAAACAATAAAAAAAAAGATAGTACAAAATAAAGACAGAACTTTAAGTTATTAAAAACCACAATTAAAACACACACACATTAACATACATATTTTCGTTGTACAGAAATCGTTGATAAAATCAAATGTCCTTTATTTTATAATGACCCCATGCAAGAGTATCTGTTGAATTTTCTATTAAATAACGTTTTGTGTCGTTGGGTGATAAAGATATTTTATTAATTTTTTGTGTATATATAGCATGTTTAATTGATTTAAATCTTATCATTTCGCTGTATTGCGTTTTCTTTTCATATAAACATGATTTATAATCGGTAAGACAAAAATTTTTTGTTACACTTTTGTTAATCCCTTTTGCTTTACATATACATTTATTCTGCACATCCATTGCATACATTTTAGAGCGAAGACCTACAAACTCTTTAAGAATATTACCATTATTTTCGTCTTTAAAAAAACCTAACCGTTTTTTATTCAATAATGGTAAACCATATTGATTATTTGGTGGATAGTCGGACGTATCAAAGTAGTTGACTAAATCAAGTTTTATATCAGCATAATAATTTTGCGTAAATATTTGATATATTAAGCTATCGGTATCAGTATATAGTAACTTAATATTATCTTGATATTTTATTTTCATATAATCGTAATGGAAATCGTATAGTAATGTTTTAGATATATCTAAAATACAAAAACCGAGGTAAATTGGTTTATTATATAAAACGTTAGTTTTATTTAATTGTATTGCAACTAAGCTCTCTGAGAATATAGATAAACTATGGAATTCTGGTCTTGCTATCAAAGATTGAGCACCTTGAGTTTTGCCACGATTTAACCAATGATTAATTAATTTGACATTAACTCGTTTTCTTACATTTTCCATTGTTTTACCAAAAACAGAATTATTCATAAGTTTAAAAAAATCTTTCTCAAAATCTGAAGTGGCTAATGAACGCATATGAGTATTCAAGTCTATGTAACTTTTCAACCACGCGGATTGTTCAAATTTTAAAATTCTATGTACTTTAACCAATCGGAGACCATTTTTTAAACATTGCTTAAGGTTTCTATAATGAATGACGTAATTTTTTTTATTTTTTAAATTTGGGATCAGTTTCCTGTCTTTGCTGTTTCCTAAACATACGTTTTCTGGACAAAATGGAAAATCTGAATGAAAATCATGTAAATTTTTTGAATATTCTAAATCTACTTCCAATATTAAACCATGTTTGGCATCATCGGCTATATTAAAATCTGTATTTATATCGACCCATTCAAATTTGCCTGTTGGGAGACATTGGGACATAGCCCAACCATAAAGGTTATTTGCGTCTAAGTACATCAAAAATGAAGATGGTTTATCTGAATCGTATTCCGACATAAACATGTTATTTGCCACTGCATGTCTATTGCTGCATTGTGATATACCCCCCCGAATATTATTCGCTATAAACGTAACCTTGTCGATATCTGTTAAAAGTTCTAAATTTATTTTGGTAAAATTTAACATAGCATCCCAACTTAAACCAGGTGCTGTATAATAGTGGGCAGGATCTAAACCGTATGTTTTAAGACAGACATCCCTAAAGTTTTCAAATATATCTGCTAACAACAATACATCTGTTTTTAAATACAGGTCTGAATATTCACCCATGTTTTTACAATTAAAATGATTCCACACGTCTTGAGCATGATGGTATTCACTTTCTGTAATGTGACTATCATTTAAAGAACTATAAAATTGATCGCGAGTGGGAAGAGAAGTTATTTTTAAAGAATCAAATGTCGTCATGTATTCGTATGGATAAACACCTTTTCTTATTAAACGTTTAAAATCTTCTTCACATGGATATTTTAATTTGAGTTCACGAAATTGTTCAAGTAATAAGTTCTGAGCTAATTTGTTAAGGCTACTTGACATAAATTTAAAAGAATCAAGAAATCGTAATTTTATAACTCTGTTATTGATTTGTAAAACTTTAGAAAAAGAAATATATTTTTCCTTGTTCTCAGGAATAAGTTCAATGTCACCATTCTCGAAATCAAGACCATGCACTATGAAATGAGCGTCATAATTACTTAAATTATGTAAAAACACTGGCACAAAATTAGGAGCTTTGTATTTCTGAGAGCATACTCTATGAGCTACACCTTCATATGCACCAGTATGCCAATTATAAGATATTGTTCTATCCACGTTTAATTTAGTAGCACAAATGTAACAAGACTCACTTTGATTGATATTTATTTTATTTTCTTCAGTTAACGGTAATGGTGATTTGACAAAAGAATTCTTTTTACAAATATTTTCTAAATCTGCGTAAATGAATTGCATAAATTTTAGCGCACAATCTTGCCCTGTATAAGACCTATATACTGAAAGATTATCATCATAAGAACATTTAACATAATACCCAAAACTATACGTTTCATGTTTTTGAATATTAACAGTTGATGATTGATTTGGATTGTTAGAACAACTCTCTATTGGTTTTAAAAATGCTTCAAAGTCAGCATACACAACGAATGGAACTCTTAATTTACGTTCATAGTTGTTAAATGAAATGTGGTTTGATGGTATTAATTCATTAAACCAGTTTCTTTTTCTATCGTTTTCCGATGGTAAATTTGTGCACACATTGAAACAGTCATTTTCTTGGTGTCGTTTTAAATTATCTAATGACGTGAAATTTAATAAACACCCATCACAAATATGAACTGCATGTTCAGAAGTCGATAACTGTTTAGATAATAATCTCGAGAGGTTTTTAATATAACAGAAATGCCCTTTAGAACCTTGAGATATATACAATAAGTTTAAGTGAGTATTTTTACGGTGTTTCGTAAAGTGTAATGGACCCACAACTTTATTTGATTTGCTTATTGAATCATATTGTAATCCAAAAACATTAATACTTATACTATTTAATTTTTCAAATTTATGGATGTCATTAATTTTTATAGGAAACGATAGGTTATCAAATTTTAGTTTATTTTTGTGTATTATATAAGATGATACCCTATTGGAACTATGAGTAGCTGGAAATAATCCTGACAAAACTGCCCAACGAAAGCATTCATGATCGTTATTTTGAACATTGATTACAGCTTTCTTATGTTTTATATCTAACGGTAGGTCTATGTATGAAGATCCACGCAATGGGTTAAATTTGTTGACATTCATATCCAAGTGATTTATTTTAACTAAACTCCATCCACTACCTTTTTTTTGGAAATTGGTCATTTTGTTTGTTATTTCGGTAATTATAGATGAGAAAATAATATCTTTATCATCACCTTGACAAACAAGATAGTTTGAAATTTGAAAATCAAAAACATTGTGTAGATTTTTTGTTTCTTGTGTGAAATCCGCATTGAGAATAAAATTAACTTTTACAACAGAATATTCTAAGATAGATCGTTCTAGTAATGTATAAATTATTTTTTTAATATTTTGTAAAAATAATTCAGGTGATTCAAGCTGTGTATCAGAAACTAAACTAGATTTCACTCGATATGTAATAATTCTATTACCGAAAGCACTATCAATGAATTGAACATTAGGTAGATTATTATCTCTTCTAATTAAATTATTTTTATGTTTATTGCTCTTATAGTGACTGGTCATATATTTTTTTGATACATATATGTGACACTCAGGACATTCAATTTTATCATTATGCTGTTCTGTACTTACATTTAAAATGTTATCCAGCGACGATGTAGATGTCGAAGGAGCTTCAAGATGAATATTTTTTCTTCTCTTTAATGGATCCTCTTCAAACAATTCAGTTGGCGCTAATCTTTTCCTGCTGCCTTCTCCATTCTGCATAGATCTGATGGATAAGAAAACTGTTAAAAAAATGTTATCTCACGAAATAAATATGCTACTATGTTTCTATTATTTAAATAGATACTAACATTATTTGTTATTTACACTGCAAACAATATGCTTTCATTGATAACACACCATCAATATCATCCTCATCGGAATGAGTTTGTTTTGAGATTTTATGTCCACTACATGGTGTATAATAAGGAGAAATATCAGGATCTCCCAACATTGATTCTGGCAAAACATTTAATATATACCAAAACCGTATGAAACGATGATATTTATGTAAAATTATCTTTTTATCGAAACTTGCAATCTCACTCTGAGATAAACTAGAAATATCAAGTGAGTGGTACATTTTGGTTGCACTTCAATGTTAAAAATATAAACGGAAGAAACAAGTTGAATGATTGTGCAAGATGTTCGAACCATTATAAATACTTTAAGTGTATCCCCTCTTCATGGATTCCCAAAACATGTTGCAACTAGTCTTAAAATAATAAAAAATGTTTTACTCACGTTTCAACTTGTCTTTGTTCCATTTTATCACAGAGCTCGTACAGTTCTTTGTCGTATTGCGATGACATCAGATCCATTGATTCGATGTTTTCGAGAAGTGCGACGAGTTCCATGTTGTATAAATCACAGCTTGTATCCATGGTAAGGAATGTCTCAGTATTTTTAAAAGTTATTTCAACGCTTATATACTACCCAAAACAATGTAATTACATTCTAAGCTATCCACTTTTTTCCAAACAATTTATGAATGTTCCCAATAACTTTACAATCGTAAGCATGAGCATGAAAAAACACTAAAAAGACTTATAACTATTTACAATAATACTTAGCAATAACACAATTCACAAAGAGTTCTAGAATCAAAAACAAATTAATCTATTAAGTATGTAACTTAAAAGAGTACAAAGTTTAAATACAATACAATGTAAGTTAAATTTAAACAGGTAGATTCTTAAGTACAGTTAATACAATAATAGTTTCTTATTTCAATAATAGTAGTACAAAGCATATGATTAAAGTTATGATATTAAAACATTGACACGCACTGGCACTTTTGTTCATTTGTCTGTGTCTATAAAATATTTCACACAATCGTCCTTACTAGCCAACTGTTTAGTTATATTATATATAGTGTCCTTGACACTTTGCAAGTTCTTATCACTGTCGTTTTCCGCGTAATATTTAACTCGCACATCAGCGTGTTTCCAATGTTCCGTCGGTGCGATGTTTTTTATTTTATTCACTTCATACACCTCAATTTTTATGAGATGTGATGCAGAACTGTTGTCATCGCTGTTTGATCGGATGTATGAAACACCACCGCTCGTCGATCGACCAACACTGGATGACTTTCTTGTTGTTGTCTTCTTCTTTTTTGGTTTTTCGAAAAACTCATCAATGCTGTTGCATTCGATCGGTCTTTTATTTGCTATTATCGCTTTTTTTACTTTAAAGGCGAGTGTACCTTCTTCATCACTAGGTTCGTCGATTTCTTCAGCATAATAGTAGTTTTTGAAAGTATTTTCAGAAAACTGTAACAAAATGAAATGAAACTGTTTTAATTATCGGTTAAGTAATTACTGTATGATAAATACTTATAGGTATGCGAAGTATACATGTACACATTAGTAACAATGATAAATTAATAAGACATCAAAGATAGCTAAAATGTATTAACCTGGTGGACAACACATGGCATAAACAATTAATGAAACATCTGGTTACAACACTTTTAGATCAAAGTATATAAAGGTACTTACATTCATTTTTATAACACTTTCACTATTTAACTATTTCACAATTTTACTATCACTTCACTGTTACACACAACTGGAGATCACACTTCGAGCAGAGCACAGAGTGGAATACGATACCATGTGATTTTGAGTCGGTCTTTTATATGGAGAGGGAGTATTGTTTCCTTGCAGACAAGATCCAACATGTTTCGACTTTCACCTTAAATGTTCCGTTGAATACGTAATATCAGGTAATGTGAATAATGGGAACCGTAATTATTATGACAATGAGAAGACCCAAAGGGTTTTACCTAGAATTTGAGAAAGGTATGGTGTATTGTAACGATTGCTTTATCTATAATAAACAATGCCCGTAATGCGTAAAGGGCGACTATTAAGTAATTTTAAACGGCTTTTAAGTAGAAACACGAGTTAATAGAAATACGAGACAAAGACCTTTGCATCCTTCAAATAAAAAAGGGTCGCCGATAGAAAGTAGAAAGTCAATAACACAACGAAACAGGGAAAATGTTGCTTTATCTATCATAAACAATGCTCGTAATGCGTAAAGGGTAACTATTAAGTAATTTTAAACGGCTTTTGCGTAGAAACACGAGTTAATAGAAATACGCGACAAAGACCTTTGCATCCTTCAAATAAAAAAAGGATCGCCGATAGAAAGTAGAAAGTTAAAAGCACAACGAACAGGGAAAAAATACAAGCTTAAGGGAACCGTAGACCATGAACAAATTCGTGGTTCATACCTACCTCGCGGGTGATATGAATCGGATTCCGCGGACGATATAATTTTTATTCGCGGGTGTAATCAAGGTAATCCGCGGTCGATATCAAATTAATCCGCGGTAGGTATCAAGTTAATCCGCGGTAGGTATCAAATTAATCCGCGGTAGGTATCAAATTAATCCGCGGTAGGTATCAAATTAATCCGCGATAGGTATCAAATTAATTCGCGGTAGGTATTAAAGTAATCCGCGGATTTTTTCGCGGGTCCCGCGGGCCGAATCTGGAGCAATCGAAAACGTCGGCCATCAGCCGCCGGAGCGCCGCGGACCGGCCGTTGAACCTGCTCCAGTATCGGTGAATCCCTTACTACTCATGTTTATTTCATAAATTCACCGCGTCTAAATCAAATGTTTCGTTTGATTTACTGAACAGTGGGGTAACTCCTGAAACTGATTCGATTGTTCAATTGTTCCTGGATTCGAACTCGATTCGATCTCGATTCGAACTTGTAATGCGCACTCCCGACGTCGATCGACTAGCTGATCAAAAACGGCCGTTATCAACTCGTCGATCGAGTATTTGTTCACAGATTATAGCTGTATCCTGTAGATCACGTCATATTTATGTGGCTATGTTCTATAGAGAATTTCATTACAATAATTTATATTTAATTTATTTTACTTATAAAACGATGCTCCAGTTATTGTTACATACATATTTATATAAATATAAGAAATGATTACATTGTTTATTGAGTTTTTTGTAATAATTCAGCAACCAAAGATAAATTGAGTTGCCCAAATCTATTTAGTCTATGCTATGAACTATCAAAATATCTGACATTGTCAGCGTCACGTCACAACTATATAAGTCGTAGCGGGAAACTCAAAATACAGTTTTTGGTTAAGATTTAGCATCTTGTAACAGGAGTTTGAGGTCAAAACTGGCATTAATTGGATTATTTATTGTTTTCACTTATAATAAAACCATTTTCAAGCTTAGAAAATATTTTTTTTTCGGAAACTGATATCGAATTATTTTTATTTTTATATGGTTAAAATAAGTAAAGTAATAATTTACTGGTCTCTCATATATAAGAGTCCATCTGGGTGGGTACCACCGCAATGTCTATTTCTAGCGTCAAGCAGCAGTGCCCATGCACTGTTGTGTTTCGGTTTGAAGGACATTGTAGCCAGTGTAACTACTGGACATAATGAGACTTAACATCTTATGTCTCAGGATGACGAGTGCAGTGGAATGTCACACAGTACTTTGTTACTCAAAGTGCTGGATAGTCTTGATATTGTTTATAGCCTGGAGTCTGGAATTTGTGCCCGATATGACAATAGGCTCGCTCCCTGTCACATCATGTGACGGAATACGCACGATGAAAATTGGGTGCATTAGTAATAGCGCCTCTGCCTACCACTTCAGAGATAAAAGGCGTGAGTATATGTGTGTGTAAAGATAAAAATAAATTGATATCAGTTTCCAAAAAAAATGTTACAGGCAAGTTCTAGGCTCAAAAATGGTTTTATTATAAGTGAAAACAAAAGCAAAAAAAATGTATTCTTTTCAGTATCAGCATTTAAATAAAGTTTGAACATAATATGATTTGTAAATCAGAATGATTATAATGGTTATGATATGAATATAATAAGAACTAGACTTCACCCAGTGGTCAAGATTAGACTGCATTTCATAAAAAATATGTAACAGGGCTTAATGAGATAAAAGGAAAAAGTAGATTTTTGTCTTAACATGTATATTATTATTTTATAACAAACTAAGAAACAACTAAATTTAAAAAAATCAAACAATAAGTCAGCTTCGCCTATTGTATCTACTCCTCCACAGACTTTGAACAAGACGTTGCCGTGTATTTTGCCTACGTCGTAGCTCATCATTTCGAGATGATGATGAGGCATGTATGACATTGTCTGCAATGCCTGTCTCCATGTCTTCAGCAATAATAATAAGGGATGGGCAGTTATGCAAACTTCGAAACTCTACGCAATCCATATTAATTACCCGATTAGTAAAACGGCCCATCCTAAGCAAATTTCTTCCTCTTCGATTGTCAATACGGTTAGCTTCTTTAAGAACATTAAAAAATGATTGAAATCTAGCCATAACTGCACAGATATTTTTAAAAATTCTCACCAAAACACAAAACAACTTCACTTGAACCGTACACGGCACCTATTTAGCAATCGTAGAATTTGACAGATAAAGTCCAATTGACAACTCGATTCACGATCGTACGAACGAGTGGAGAGTACGCATTTCTCGATCCTAACGGATTTTTTTGATCCAAGTACGTTCCAATTTGAAGCACGGCTCGATCGTGCGCTAGTGTAGATTTCGGGAGTACCAAAACGCTTGAAACCGAATCAAACTCGATTTGATTTACGATTCGAACGTGTCAGGAGTAACCCCACAGCTTTTGCACGTCAACTATTGATAAATATAAATCAGTGAATTTCAAAACACATAAACGACGCGTCAGTAATTTTCTATGGCGGTCTTTGTTTTTAAAATGAGTGACTACACCCAGTCTTGCTCGTAGAAAGATCATCATATTCTTTTGTACTTAGTCATACAAATTATAGTGAGTCCACTGTACAGTCGAAAAAGTGTATGCTCGACAACTTAAAGGTTCTAAATAAGTCGCTTGCGCGGGATCTGTCAGCAACATGGAACCTACAACTAAAGTAGACAATAAAAGATATCTGCTGTTTCATTTTTACATCTGCGAAATGATCGCACCTGCTTGGTAAAATATGAAAAGTGGACATTTTTTGTTGAGATAGTGTACTAGCGCGAAATTGGGTGATTGTACGTATAATTCAATGTTCTGCGCTGTTCTTGTTACAACTTTAATCTAAAATTATCATATAAGTAAGTCTTTTGGTGTACTTTCACTATAAGCTTATATTGAATTTTAAATAAATAAAATTCTTCAGTTTTATGTGTGCTACCGGGATTTCTCAGCAGACGAAGTCACGAGCAACAATAGTACGTTAATTCATATGAGCGTGTATATAAATCAGATATTTCACGTTCGTTAAGCGGTTCGTGCCAGCGTCGGCGTCGCGTGCGATCTGGGTAAAAATATTGTGTGAATAAAATTTAAATTACTGTTGTTCAATCGTTTCTTGAACTATGGAAAGTTTCAGTTGAGTAGAGAAAGACGAAACATTTTCATCTCGGGCACTGACTGGCGACTCGGTAGGCCTAAAGATATCGTTTATTATTTAACTACACCTTCTTTACTTGTATATTCTCGTACTTATTCTGTTTCACCCTGTTTGCTAAGAACGTGGAAAAACGATTATTTCGATTTTCGGCCCATACGACTCTTACTACTTAGCTTGACTGTGTCTATTTTGACACACATGTGAAAAGCTGTTTAGTTTACGAATAATGGCCTTGACCTTGACATTCAAGCATATGAGATTATATCGAAACTAATTTTCTTTGAACCAATTATGTTAATTCATCGATTTGCGTGATTAATGATTAATTGTCTATTACATCGATTGCTATTGCCGATTTGTGAATCGATTAACGCTATTCTATTATCGATTTGTACCTTAGTTATATTATAAAAGAGTTTCAAGGGCACATAATTTAATATGATAACCGGAAGCTAGAGACGTTACGTAACATTAGTTGATTATAATCCACACTAATATTATAAAGAAGAAAAAATTGTATTTTTGTATGTAACGAATAAACTCAAAAACTGATGTACCGATAAAAAAAATTATTCACCAATATAAAGCTACATTATCAGCCAGTAACATATGCCACTTTTTATCCCGGGAAAATAAAAAGATCCCGGAAAAACTTTTTCACACGAACGGAGCCGCAAGCAAAAGCTAGCATATTATAAATATAATCTTATCGTTTATTTTAATTGCTATAATGGAATATGACATAATACACTGCCGCGGTGGCGTAGTTGTATTACGGTACGACTGCAGTGCGGTCTTGGGTCCGATCCCCGTGTTGGGCAGTAATATTGGGTTATTCTAGTCAGTATCAGCCTGGAGTCTGGAATTTGTGCCCAAAATGGCGATAGGCTCGCCCCCTATCACATCATGGGACGGAATACACACGGTGAAAAGTGGGTGCACTAGTTGCACCTCTGCCTACCCCTTCGGGGATAAAAAAGCGTAAGTGCATATTATGACATAATACAATGTGCCCGAATTTTTAGTTATTAATTTATATTCTTATTGCTACATAATAATACATATCTATTGTGGATAATATTAATTTTCTCTGCACTCGAGAACGTAGTGGACGTCATTGGTAATTGGCATAGAATTTTGTGGACGTTATAAAAGTTTATTGTTCTTTTGGTGGCAGTGAACTATGAAGATTTAATTTCTGATAAAATAGTGCTGTACAACGTTTCTGATACGTATCAAACTTTATTTACAGACTGAAAGGGTCAATAATCTTTGAGCAACAATTTAAGCATTTGCGTATTTATTTGGATATTAAAAATACCGTGCTTTGTGTTAATTTACCCAATGTGAAAACAAAACCCTATAGTACATTGATAAGGTAAACTAATTCCCTTCGTTACAATTATGCGCTCACTTGGAAAAATTGAGATTGAGACCAATGTATAAAACACACTTTCTCAATTAGAATTTATTGTTCCGATGCATAGTACATTAGTAATTTTAATTATAATTATTAATTACATAAACAGAACACGGCTACGCGTGCGTTTGTTTACTGTTGATATGTGCTATCTTTGCATAATTGCATGTATAATGTACTTTGGTACTTTATACAATGCGACGTATGCAAGACTGGCCTTCTACGACACCAGTGATTCATTGGTAGTAACTAGGAAGTGCCCATGCCAAATATAATGTACGACAACTATATTAGTGCCCTCTGTAATTTTCGTATTTCTGAATTATCGTGTTTGAAATTGGAACTCCAGTTTTGACTTCTTAACTCTATTGGTACTACAGTACATCAATTTTGTTTTTTTTTATGATATAGGGGGCAAACGAGCATACGGTTCACCTGACGGTAAGTGATCACCGCCGCCCATGAACATCTGCAATAGCAGGGGGCACAGAGATGCGTTGCCGGCCTTTTATGTGGGAATACGCTCTTTTTTTGAAGGTCGCCAGGTCGTATCTGTCCGGAAATGCTGCTGGCGGCAATTGGTTCCATAGTTAAGTAGTACGTACTTAGGTACTAGCTATTGTTTCAATAAGGATTAGCAGTAGGTTTGTTTGAATCTCTCCCTAGTTAGAAATAGAATAGTGCATATTATTCAATCACATAAAACATAAAGTACAAGACAATCAGTTCAGTTGAAATTGAATTACACCCACTTGGACCGCAGCGGACGTGTTGCACCAAGCTTGTACCAAGCGTTGACAATTGGCTACTGTATAGTTCTTGCAATAAAGTTTGAAA
Source organism: Sphinx pinastri (assembly GCA_947568825.1). NCBI lineage: Eukaryota > Metazoa > Arthropoda > Insecta > Lepidoptera > Sphingidae > Sphinx > Sphinx pinastri. The sequence goes on along the minus strand of OX387624.1, from coordinate 12,819,385 downwards.
GGTATTGTATATGGTATATTATAAACAGTATACAGTATTTTTTGCATTAATTTAAATTGCATATATTTTATTATTGAAAAATAAAATTGCGATTTTAGATCTGTTCATTACAAAAACCGAAACGAAACGGCCATTATTGAGCCACGTTTGACGTCACATTTTTCATTTCACGTCAAATATTGTTTAATTTTCTATCGAAATGGGTTTTTCGAAAAAAGGCTAATTGTAATAGATATAAGTGTAGCTATACTAACATACAAAAAAAGTGTGTGTGTACTTATGTACACGCGTTAGAAGTTATACTTCTTTGGTGTAACAAGATAAAAATCTTTTTAAAATTTTTATCTCTCGCCTTATTCTGCGTTCAAAATTCAAAAATGTTGACTATAGCTAACTTCAGGGTGTCGGTTTTTCGTGACGGTGCGCGCGCGCATCGTAAAAAAATACTCTCATAATTTTACCCTAACGCGCCAAAAGAAGTAGGAATAACTTCAAAAATCCGCACCGTGGAGGAGAAAGTGTGCTCAAGTTATTTGCCGGCTGTAATAAAATATAGTATTTGTTTTTCCATATAGTTGAGTTTAATAGTTATTCCGAGTTGGTCCTTCAAGGTTTTTATTGACGTGCACTTAATGCACCCGATATTGTACAAATAAGTCATTAAAATATTTTATACTTGGGTTCAATACCTGATGAATGAATTAATGTGTTCTAAGAATGGTATTATCAAGTATTGTCTACGTGAGAGCCTAAAGAGATGACTATTGTCTCGTCCTAATCTAGGTATTAATGTATTTATAGCATTAAACTTGATTACTTACAGAAATTTCGATTTTTTTTGTACAAATTGGAAGAATTGTTGATGCGTTTGTGAAGTGTGAGCATTAGCACATTCTGTTGTTTTCTGTGTTTATTACGCAATGGCTACACCACAGTTCGTCCATGAAATATTTAATTAAACAGCAAAATAATACATGGAACTTCTGACATAATAAAACTGAATGATGATGCATGTTCGGAGAATGATTGTGGCTATGACATATTCAGGGAAGGACAAACCTAAAATGTAAACACATAGTATGTTTTTAAAATGATTCCTTCTTTGCATCTGTCATGTACAGTCAGCAGCATAAATATCTGTACAAAATCAAAATATCAAATAACTCATATACGCATTTAGTTAAACTGAAACATTGTTTTTCTTCGTTTGAAGTAAAGTGAATCCCTTTTCTTTTATTTTTGTGAAGAGAAATAAAAGATTAGTAAGAACAAAAAAGTATGTAGGCAATTTGAAATTTTGAATTTGTTCAGCTACTTATGCTGCTGACTGTACAGTCAACCACAAAAGTAGCTGAACAATTTCAACCCTTCAACACGCTTTACGTAGGTACTTCCATCGAAATATTCTTTCTTCATCTTAAATAAACTATATAACTCTTAAGTTTATTTTACTCAAGAAAAATAATTTTTGATAAGGACATAACATTTTTAAAGGCGATTTAGAGTTTTGAATATTTTTAGCTATTTTTGTGGCTGACTGTACACCATATACAATGAAGATACTTACGAATTGGGAAGATAGATATTTCTGTACATTTTAGTATATTTTCTTGGACGAGACGTGAATATTATCGCTTCTGTATTGGTCATTGCTAGAGCACACACTCATTTCGTTTTCAATCGCATTCATCAAATCCGTTTTAGACTCCCACGCAGACAATACTTAATTTGATAATGTCAATAGTCAATGAACTCCGATCTGAACTGCCAACAATTTTAAACAACCCTATATATACGTCAGACTGCAGACTGCCTCAGTGGCGTAGTTGTATTACGGTACGACTGCAAGGCTGAGGTCTCGGGTTCAATCCCCGGGTCGGGCAAAGTGATATTGGATTTTTCTATTCAGTATCAGCCCGGAGTCTGGAATTTGTGCCCGATATGGCGATAGGCTCGCCCCCTATCACATCATGGGACGGAATACGCTTGGCGAAAAGTGGGTGCACTAGTTGCGCCTCTGCCTACCCCTTCGGGGATAAAAGGCGTGAGCATGCGTTATGCTATATTACGTCAAAGTTACAATTGCTTTAAATGTAATATATTTTTAGCTAAATCATAATTACTTATATTGTAGAAATATCAACGTGGAATTTAAATGCTTTTTCTGTTTACAACCAGACAATCAATAACTCTGAAATGGGGCTCATGACGAAAAATATTTTTATGGTATAACGTTCCTGTCCACTGAAATTAAACCAGGTTAAACTACTTCTACCTAATTAACGAATTACCTCCAATATAGTTATATCTTTAAAAGTGTATTCAGAAACAAAATAATGTATGTTCAAATCATTATTAACGATATTTGAACGTACTGCGAAAACATTTTATTGTATTGTCTTAAATTACATACGATGACACACTTGGTAACACACCACAATTACATTTCCTTGTTATAGTTTTCAGACACGCTTTTCATGCAAACATTGATGATTCTAAGAAACACTGAGAAGTTTGCCAACAAAATGCTATAGAACCATATATCTTTAAAACTAAGACATTTTCTATACATAATCTAGTCGATCGACCTTTGCTGGTGTTTTGTGGTATTCAAGTTTAAAATGAAATTATTTTATGGTCAGATATGTGGCCATAATTTTGAAGAGATACAAGAAATATATTAAATTCTACTTAGCTTTATAATAAACAATTAAAGTGAGAATGTAGGCCGCTTTTGACAGGTCCGTCTGGAAATCTTTAGAAGTACAGCAGTGGACTTCATGTATCTGATGATGATAATAATGTATCTGTCGTCTTTCGTTCAGCGATTTCTTTATAAGCTCACGCATTACTAGACGGCAACGTAATGGCGTTTGGAAATAATAGAATAATAAATGAATTTACATTCTTATGTTGTTTTTAGGACCGAGTGTTGAACATCACAAGTCAAATTATGGACCAAGTGCTGGGCGACGAGCGAGTGGCGCGCGGCTTCCGCGTCAAGTTTCCCGAAGACGTGCTTCAGGACAATTTGGCTGGACAGCTCTGGTTTGGTGCCGAGGTATGTAGTCCAGCTACCTTTGTATTAAACATATTTGACTAACATAGCTAGCGAAATGTGGGTGTGATACACCTCTGCCTAGCCCTGAAAAGGGAAAAAGGCGTGATGCTATGTATGTATGCATGTACGTAAACAAATTTTTAGTCCATCTATATTTGAATTCTTTGTATTCTTAATAGCACCTCTATCTCAAAGATTACATAAAATTGAAAAATGGCATCAGTTTTTTATTTATTTCAAACAAGTTCTATAATGTGTAGTGTTTTAATCTATAAGAATGTAGTATATTAGTCACATCATGTCATATTTAATTTGCAGTGCCTCGCCGCCGGATCATCGATAATGAACCGCGAGGAGGAGTCGGCGGCCATGCGCCCGCTGGCCAAGGCGCTCACCCGCAGCCTGGAGACGGTCCGGTCACTGCTGCGCGAGCAGTGCCTCAGGCCGCGCGGGCTGGCGCTCTCGCAACACGACGACATGCTGCACGAGAGCCTAAGGATATTCGACAGGTCAGTGCATATTTCGTATGGTTAGGTTAGGTTAGAATACAAGCGAAAGGGGTAATCGAGTCACGTGATGGCAAATTGTTAGTTATGTTTGTGTATACTCTATAATAACGGAAGTATCCGAAGATCGCTTGCTGTATGGAGAATAGGAAAGAATAAAGGGATTATTAAGTGGAGTGTCCATACCTTAGGCCCCTGGCAATCTCACTGCCATTGCAATAAGAATGGGCTATGGTTGTTACTTGACGTCCATTTTTAGTACCAAAGTAATATGCACTATGTTTGTGAAAGCCCTTAATTCAAACTAATGTACTTATTGTAAATTGTTCCAGACTGTTCGCCGAGTTCGAGCTGTGCTACGTGAGCGCGATGGTGAACGTGAAGACTCCGCACGAATTCGAAGCGCAGCAGCTCATCTGCGTGCTGTTCTCCGAGAGTCTCAGGAGAGCGCTCAAGCAGAATCTGCTCACGCAAGAACAAGTAGAACATTTTACTTACTGTTTTACGATTTACTGTGAGATTGTCGAAAGGCGTGTACGGAAAATGCGCCATAGACGCTTGTTCAGACGAGCCGCGTTCAATATTTACATGTAAATTGATAGTAATTTTGATTGTAATCTCTGTTGAGATCTTAGGGGGGCCCAGCCGGGTAATCGCCCAGAGCGGTAAAATTGAGGGCGTTGGGTATAACCCATGCGGAAATTATAAAAGTTACTATGCTTAAAACCCCGACAAAAAGTATTTCTTAGTTTCAATAAAAAGATACTATAGTATATCAGGAACCTACATTACTGGTGGTAGGTCTCTTATTATGTAAGAGCACGTCTGGGTGGGTACCACCGCAATGTCTATTTATACCGCCAAACAACAGTGTGCATGCACTTTTGTGTTTCGGTTTGAAGGACATTGTAGCCAGTGTAACTACTGGACATAATGAGACTTAACATCTTATGTCTCAGGATGACGAGCGCAGTGGAATGCCACACAGTACTTTGTTAGTCAAGGTGCTGGATGGTGTTGCTACTGTTTATGGGTGGCCGTATCGCTTACCATCAGGCGAACGGCATGCTCGTCTCGTCATTCAATGCAATAAAAAAAAAGGTATTTTCTTTGGAATAACAAGCTCACGACTTCGAATACTCAAGATTTGAATGTATTATTCCAGGTGGATTCATACGATCCAGCGTTGATGTTCGCTGTACCTCGACTGGCCATCGTCAGCGGTCTTCTCATATACTCGAACGGTCCGCTGAGTATAGACAAAGTGCCAGGTAATTATTATATACAAATAATAGTATAATATAGTTATAATAATACTAGTATTCGATTTTCCGGTAGACGTAAGTGCAGTATTCATTCTGTTGTGTGTTTTCCGGTTGCATTTAGACGACCTTCCGACGCACTTGTAGTGTTTCAGCTAGACTGAAGGTTAGACTGGTTTTATTTAATTTATTACTGGCCTAGTGCCTTTGTTTTACATAAAACAACGCACATATAGATGTAAACTTTGTCATTAACTAAAACTATTTGACAATACTGACTAGTTGTTTGCAATTCCGCCTGCAAAATATCTTTCCCAGTATAGAAGTCTAATTGTGTACTTTTTCGGAATAAAAAGTACTCTATAATGGACGTCTGGGTGGGTACCACCGCAATGTCTATTTCTACCGCCAAGCAACAGTGTGCATGCACCGTTGTGTTTCGGTTTGAAGGATATTGTAGCCAGTATAACTACTGGACATAATGAGACTTAACATCTTATGTCTCAGGATGACGAGCGCAGTGGAATGCCACTCAGTATTTTGTCAGTCAAGGTGCTGGATGGTGTTGCTACTGTTTATGTGTGGTCGTATCGCTTACCATCAGGCGAACGGCATGCTCGTCTCGTCATTCAAAGCAATAAAAAAAAAAAAAAAAAAAACGTGGTCATTTGTCAAATTTCATCTAAATTTGTTTAGCGATTTCTGCGTCGAGTTCTAATAAATATCTTCATTAATTTTCGCATTTATAATATAAATAATATTACATACAATTAAAATTGTTGTTGAATTTCAAAGTGGATAGTTAACGTGCCCCACTCTCGACCCAAGACATCTTTATATAACACAGAAAAATCTACAGAAATAATAAAATACAACCCCGATTTTTTTTGCAAAAATTATCTTAACTTACTATCATTCTAATATTATAAATGCGAAAGTCTGTGAAAATGTTTGGATGTTTGTTAGAAGTGAACGCAGAAACAACCAAACGGATTTGGATGAAATTTGGCGCACAGACAGGTCACGTTCTGGATTAACACACAGGGTACTGCTTATTCCGGTAATGTGCTCCCATGGGAAATAATGGACATTTTAAATCTGATTCTTTAAGTAGATAGTGTCGTCGTACAGTGTTTTAGGGACTTTTGTAGCGGGAAAGGCTTTTCATGCAGGCGAAGCCGCAAGCAACACCTGGTAATATGAAATGAATGTTGAAACGTGTTACCCTTTGATTAATTATATACCTAGATAGAGTGACGCGCTGCAATGAAACTAAAACAAACAGGCCAACTTTTCTTAAGCTAGTATGCGTGACAGGTGTGTTATACGCTATCGCTGGATCATTCTGCGTATCCTTGTGTGCGCGCATAATGATACCAGTTATTACATGGTTTCAATTAAGACGGGGAGAAAATTATATCAATGGAAAACAACAAAAATGAATTCACTCGAACTCATTTAGCGGGGAACAGTTCGCCTCTATTTTTTTCGACACGTTTGTAACGTTCACTGTCTATCTAGGTATATAATTAATCAAAGGTGTTACCATGAGAGCTATGTCGTTCCAGAGGAGATGTCGGACATGTTCCGTCCGTTCCGCATGCTGCTGCACAAGATCCGTTCGCTGCTGTGGACGCTGGACCGGCGCGAGCTGGCGGCGCTGGAGCGGCTCCTCTGCACCAACGAGGACGTCTCCGCGCGCGCCGCCCTCGACCTGCCCACAGGTCGCCCACACACCATATCATACTTCCACTGAGAGGAATAACATCTAATAATAATAATACTGCCCACTGCTGACCACGGGCCTCCTCTACTACTGAGAGGGTTGTTTAGGCCTTAGTCCACCACGCTGGCCTAGTACGGGTAGGCAGACTTCACATACCCTCGAAACTTATGGAGAATTCTCAGGTATGAAGGTTTCCTCGCGATGTTTTCCTTCACCGTTAAAGCGGACGATCATTGATAAACAATACACACGTAACCTCGAAAAGTCACATTGTCTCGGCAGACCGTTCCATTCCCAACTAGGCTATCGTCTATCTGAGCATAATGATTTCTTATGTTTACGCGAATGTTATAATAGCTATCTGAGTCTGTAAAGGTTTAAAGTGAATTGTAAATATATTAAAACAACTGCCTCGGTGGCGTAGTTATATTACGGTACGACTGCAATGCTGAGGTCTCGGGTTCTTTCCCCGGGTCGGGCAAAGTGGTATTGGATTTTTCTATTCAGTATCAGCCCGGAGTCTGGAGTTTGTGCCCGATATGGCGATAGGCTCGCCCCCTATCACATCATGGGACGGAATACGCACGGCGAACTGTGGCTGCACGAGTTGCGCCTCTACCTACCCATTTGGGGATAAAAGGCGTGAGTGTGTGTGTATATTATAATAAGGAACACTTTTCTGATTTCCGATTTAAATGAAACAAAGCTTATATTATGCTCTTAAATTATACTCTGACCAACTGTGAAAATTACATCAAAATCCGTTCCGTAATTATGAAGATGAGCGTCAACAAAAAAAAAAATATTTCGACCAAAGTTTCTTTTCCCATTGAAAACAAGCACTACCTTTAGCAACAGGTTTCTCGGCACAATCGTTTAATCCAGTGACTTTATTTAATGTTTTGTGTTTCACAGCATCGGAATTGGACGATTCTACGTGCCCCTACCCTGATATAGGAGAGTATGTTTCGAGATTTTATGCAGATCTAGCACCTGGCCCCGATCTATCCAAACAACGAAGGTGATTTTTTTTATATAAAAAATGATAATAAAAATCCGCAAATGGAATAACTGGCTACAAATATTTAAATTTAAAAATATAACACAATTTGTTTTTTGTCGACAGTACAAGCGAACCAACTATAACTGACGCCGACTATCTCCCCGACAATATCGAAGTGATGACTGTTATCATCGACGGCTTGAGGCAACTCACGGACACAGAGGACACGGAATCCGAACAGGAAGTGAAGCAGGAAAACACACGGCACTGTTCCATCGACACCGCCAGCACTGACACATTCCAAACCAACGATTATGTCGATAAATCTAGGAAGACCAGTAGAGCTGAGAGCAACGACCTGTCCTCGCTTAGAAATCTATCGACAAATGGCCTGATGATGTTCGATCCACTAGTAATCAACGCGGCAGCGTCCACATCCAATGATGCTAATCGATTGCTCCCCGATCACGATTTGGTCACATCACTAAACGAACAGGTGAACGAAATTGCCGATATGTTGTCATCGATAGCCACTAGTGATGTCGATATTGTCGATCAAATGCATTCGTACTCGACCAATGATGTGCCTACATTAATATCCAATGACGATGAAGCGTATGGTTTTAACGGTCCAAGAAACGAACAGTTAAGTTGTATGCCTTCAACAAGTCATGGTTATTTAATACCGAACGCAATTAGTTACGAACCGGCTGTGTTATCGTCGTTATCACATAATAACTCAACAGTTTTCGATTCGGAAGATGAAACAAACGACATGACCGGTGCAATAATGAACTCTGATCTCCCTTTAATAATTCCCGAAAATATTGACGCTGATCTTGTAAATACTAACATATCTATAGCTAACGCTAATTTAAGTTTACTACTAAACGACGAGTACAGGCAAGTCGAGGACGCGGAAGATAACACTAGTTTTCATTCGGCGAAGATGACGCTCGATAGAGACGACGATAGAGTTCAGTTTATGTTAGGATATGAGAGCGATCACGAATCGCCAGCCGACTCCGGCGTCAGTACAGAGAACACTAGTTTAGACAGGTCTCCAGATAGTGATCAGAAAGACATAAAAGAGAACCATTTTGTGCAACAGAACAGGGTACTTAATAATCCCGAAGTCCAAAGTTCCTTTTCAAACGCTGTAAATATTAATTACGTTGAATGTGAGACGCAGAAGAGTGAAGATAGTTCGTCGGTAGTTGATAATGTTAGGCTAGAGGATGATAATGACGTCAGCAGTGATGAGAGGCGAACGCTTCACGAGTGGGGAGCGGATACGTCAGTACCATCTCATATAGAATTAAAGGATGATAATGACGTCAGCAGTGATGAGAGGCGAACGCTTCACGAGTGGGGAGCGGATACGTCAGTACCACCTCATATAGAAGACGATGCGTTAAGAAATAGATTAATAGAGATGAACGCGACAGACAAAGATGACAATACTGATGTGGTTCCGTCTCAGAGCACTTCGCTTACAATGGACGAAGCGATAGCGTTACAAAGGCGCCAATTGGTCGACACGTTTGCGAAAGAGAAAGTAGAAGACAATAATTCAGAAGGACCATCACAAAGTACTAGTTCTAGACTTAAGAAGAGCAGAAAGTCGGGCAAGAGTAAGCGGAAGAAGAGTAAGATGTGGTCTCCCGGTGCTGTGATACTGGACAACCGATCCAACCAGAGCCAGAGTCCGTTGAGATTGAATCTGGACCATTTTGTTGACGAGAGGTTAGTACTCTTTACTGTAGTATGGAAAATCGTAATTATTATATATTTTTTTATTTTTTTTTGTTGCATTGAATGATGAGACGGGCATGCCGTTCGCCTGGCGATACGACCAACCATTAACAGTAGCAACACCATCCAGCACCTTGACTTACGTCCTGAGACATAAGATGTTAAGTCTCATAATGTCCAGTAGTTACACTGGCTACAATGTCCTTCAAACCGAAACACAACAGTGCATGCACACTGCTGCTTGACGGTAGAAATAGACATTGCGGTGGTACCCACCCAGACTAACTCTCACATCTGAGAGACCTACCACCAGTATTTTTGTAGTTTATTTTAAATCATAATTTAATATGATAGTTTTTCTAAATTCCTGTGTTATTTTATACCCATGGTATTTTCGCGATATTTGTAATTAAAATCTGGTCACTTATCAGTTACCACATTACTGATATAATCTACTAGTGTCGCTCGCGGCTCCGTCCGCGTTAAAAAGTTTTTCCGGGATAAAAAGTAGCCTATAGCACTCAGGAGTAATGTAGCTTCCTATTAGTGAAAGAATTTTCAAAATCGGTCCAGTAGTTCCTGAGATTAGCGCGTTCAAACAAACAAACAAACTCTTCAGCTTTATTATATTAGTATAGATACCACTTAACAATTATTGTGCTATCGGAAATAAATGGCTTTTATTTTATGATACCTGATTTATTTTCTAGCTTGGAATTTTAGTTTATTAGATACAATCACATTTATTATGTTTACATTATAATGCATTTTTATTTATATGTACAGCAGTACGTCGTGCGGCGCCTCGGAGTGCATGGACGACGAGCAAATAGCTCTCGCGCTTCAAGCTGAGGAGTTGGCAGCGCGGCAGCAGGCCAGGGGGAAATTCAAGTGAGTGTGTCATGTCACATTTTTTGCTAATATTTTCACAAAATGATTACGATTGAATGGTATTGTAAACTCAGAAGGGTCTTAAAATATGAAATTGATAAAATTGAAACGTTGATTGTCATGTTCTTTTACATTAAATTTACTCTTGATATAAGTGATTGAAGTACTTATTTGTCGGTGAAGAAATTGTTATACTAATTGCTTATTCTATTAAGGAATTTAAAAGTAAACTAAATTGTTTCAGATCAAGCGAGGATCTTATTCACCGTTTGTTCGTGTGCATCGCGGGCGTGGCAGACCAATTACAAACTAATTTCGCAGCAGACCTTCGAAACATATTGAAATCGGTGTTTCTTATGAACCAATCGCCTGAAGTGTCTGAGACGCCTGAGCCGCCGCTGGAAAAAGTGGCCGACAAATCACCCACTATAGAGTACGAAGTGACAGAGGACCAAGTTATACAGAACCGTAAGTACTTCGTATGACTATTATAAAAAGCATAAAAAAAATAGAACTTGTGTATTGCCAGTTGCGACATCTTAGTAATTTTTAATTACCTAGTATGTCTTATTTTGTACAAAGCAACATATTTTTTTATTACTAAACGAGCTTTATTTATCATAGAAAGTTTAAATTTACTCGTAGTAAAAAAATGATTAGTAATAATTGGATATTTTGGAATCGCAGACAGTTCGTTCGACAGCGTGTACTCAGCGGAGGAGGTGTACGCGGACTCGACGTCGGAGTCGAGCGCGTCGGAGGGCAGCGCGCGGCTGCAGCGGCGCAACACGGTCAGCGAGCGTGACGCGCACGCGCATGCGCACGAGCACGCGCCGCACGCGCACGCGCCCGCACCCGTCGCCGGCGCCAGGCGCAAGTCGCTCGACAACACGCACGCCCTGCAGGCCTCCGTCTCCACAGGCGACTTGAGGTAATATTCGGAATGCGGTTTGCAATGCAATGCAATCAGCCCTGTATTATAGTTAAAGTGATCGATAATTGATAAACAATACACACGTAACTTCGAAAAGTCAGAGGGGTGTGCCTTGGGTTTTGAACCTCCGGACATTGCCTCGGCAGACCGTTCCATTCCCAACTAGGCTATCGTTCACTTAGCGGTTGCGGTTTAAATCATCCTAATAATTATTATACACAACAATATTTTGTTACCGATGCAATATTTCTTTTATGTCACTCAATATGATAAATATTATGACTAATGATATACACACACACACTCGCGCCCTTTATTTTCGAAAGGGTAGGCAGAGGCGCAACTAGTGCACCCACTTTTCGCCGTGCATATTCCGTCCCATGATGTGATAAGGGGCGAGCCTATCGCCATATCAGGCATAAATTCCAAACTCCGAGCTCATACTGAATAGAAAAACCCAATATCACTTTACCCGATCCGGGGATCGAACCCGAGACCTCAGCTTTGCAATCCTACCGTAATACAAAGCCACTAAGGCACTATTGATAGCCTTGTATTTTACGTGAATAGTTATAAAGTATGGAAAAAAGATATACAATGTGTGTGTGTTTCAGATCGTCGCCGCCGGAGTGGGTGCCGGACATCGCGGCGGCGGCGTGCATGCGCTGCGCCGCGCACTTCACCGCATTCCGTCGCAGACACCACTGCCGCAACTGCGGTACGTATAACAAGGGGCTATTTTTTACCTTGCACAACCTTTATATTTATAACAATGTGTTTCATATAGTTTTTCTTTTGTCAAACCAACCAAACAGATCTGAGATTAATATCATTTGACCATCCTGAAGTTATTAGTCTCTTTATCCATCCTTGGAAATTGTCGTGCATCTGAAATCACCGGCTTAGGTCGTGAAGTGTCTATAAGTGTTAAGATTTTTGCAATGTATGTTTACAGGCAAGGTGTTCTGCGCGTCGTGCAGCTCTAACTCTATCCCGCTCCCGCGCTACGGGCAGATGAAGCCGGTGCGCGTGTGCGACGAGTGCCACCGCGCCGTCTCCACCGTCGCCACTCCGCGCCGCCCCTCGCAAGCGCTGCTGCGGTGAAACTGACCACACTGACGCCGCAGCAGCTGACGGCCGGGCTGACGTCCACGCTGACCTCGGCCATGGTGACGTCCACACTGACGTCCAGGCTGACGTCAGTAAAGTTGATGTCCATGCTGACTGGTCAAGTTGACGTCCACGCTAACCGTTGGGTAGACGGCAAGTGAGTGACCGTAGGGTTGCCAGGTCGGAATAATTGTTCACTCGTCTTATGTGATAACCAAAGTTCTTGATTCTTTCTTATGATTTGATAGACTTCGCTTGTATAGTACGAATTAATAGAAAACTATTTTCATAAAACTTTTACTTTGGAATAGTTTTGTTAAATGTATTTTCCGATTTGGCAACCCTGCGAGTCGCAAGTCCTCCGTACATTTGCTTCGGGTAAGGTTATGACGAGGACGCCTTTCATCCACTGGATGTACTTCCATAAGGTGACGCATTTTCGACCTTATTTACAACTCAAGTTTTCGTTTGATTTTCTACCGATTTAAGTGTAGAGTATCGTGCGTAAGACTCAATGCGTATTTTATGTGATATTGTATAGAAATAATTATACGCGCAATAGCTCGACATTGTTCTGATTACTTTATATTAAAACAGGTGATTAACTATAAATTCTCTGTTTTATAAATTAGCAGCATGCGGGCGATAGTTTTTGAATACTGTTGCGTTGAAACTTGAAGGTCGAAAATGCCTCACGCCCAAGTCACAATCCGCTCCACACCTTGCCGCGTCCATTACAATGTATCCTTGTAATTTTCAATAAAAAAAAATTACCTACGTGATATTCGATAACATTATTCCAAAACTTTATTATCGTAGCCTGTTAGATTTAATAGAAGTGTTGAAGCAAAAATATATATTTTCCATATTGACTGATACTATGTTTAATTAGTAAGAATGTTTCCACGTGTGTTTTCTTTAGGTAGCTCTCTAAAATGTTGAACTGTTGCTACTTGTATTTGTTGTGTGAAAATGTATGTATGACACAGATTTGTTGAGCTTTAATTGTGCTCGATTTTGTCTATGATACATCACGTAATGGGTCTGTTTCGCGGGAGGCATAGACAATACATCACAAATAGCCAATCTCGTGAACAGTGCCTCATTTAACTAAACATTTATAGTTGCGTTAGTGTGAAAAGCAGAGATTTGAAATAAAATTTAGAATTAAAACATTACTTAAAAAATAACTTGGTTTTAAAAATGGGTTGTCAACTAATAAATAATCTTGTTTATGCTCACAAATATGTAATTGTGTGAACTGTAAGTTTGAATGTGTCACTTGCTGGGGAATACCCTGGGGATTTTAATGTGATATTAATGTTGAGTTGAGTTAGACAAATAATGTTTGCTTAGTGTCAATTTTGTACATGGTAATTTCCCGTCTATAAAAGACAAGAAATGTATATTTTAAGTTCTTATCGGAATAAAAAATTTGGCAAGTTTCTCTGCTGTTCTAGTAGCTTTGTGTCTCTACAAATTCTCAGTATTTAAAAAAAATACGACAAAATATCGGGCATGTGTCATACTGCAAAAACAAAAGTAATAAAAATACATTTTTAACATCTACATTAATATATTAGGGACAAAGATCTATTTTTAAGATTACATTGATGTTTATATTTTTTTAACGTACGCAATACTTTTTGAAAACGGTTAAACAAGTTTTATGGCGCTTGTCACCACTTTTGTATCTTTGAATAACATATAATAATAATAATAAAAAAAAAACATATTTTCTTTATCTCTTAGGATATAGTGGTGAAGTGTCATAGAAGTATTTTCAAAAGATTCCATAATTTTGTATATCCAAATGGTGTTAGATTTATAGGATATTTTTTAAAAAGCATTAAGTGGAGTATGATGTGTATGTAAATTTTGTAAAGGTTATGTATTAGTGGTTATGTGTACTTTTTGGGTGAAGGTTAAGAGTTCGGTGCTCCATGCGGTAAAAAGAAGTTTGTTAATGCAAATAAAGGAAGTACCAACTTCCTGCCACTAGTTTCTACTTTACTAAAAATCACGTCATGTATTACCATAATTATGTAATTGTTATATTTTTTGAATAACTACGCAGGGCTTTTAGATAAAAAATCTGTGTAAAAAAATATGTATTATAATACACATTTTAATCTTTCAGTTTTCGTATTTCTGGCAACGCTGTATTTTTTTTAACTAGAACCTTATGCGTAGATAGTAAACATTATTTTCGCGTTTTGACAGGAGACGTCATGGCCCAATTGGGCCACGGCGATTGTTGAACGATGGATCTTATGTTAATTTTGTCGATATTGATGCTTAGATGTGCAACTTGTGCATCTCATAGATAAAGTTGTCAAAAATTTGTACATATTGAGTCTTGCGTTTCGCGCATTAGACGGTAAGCTGTATGGCAACTTTAAGAGATATTACAGTCTAGTTTTCTCTGACAGCATTCGGCGTTTACAGGTTAACTTTATATTGGTTATCTATCGGTTTTGGGGTGTGCTATATAAATCATATCTAAACATGTATACCTATGGTCATAGTCATTCATAAAAAGTAGATAAAGGCCGAAGAAAATATTACAATTAATTAAGTTTCAACTTTTCACTTTTATAAAACTAAATTACGGCCTAGAACGTTCGAGTACAAATGTAAAGAATTTGTAATATTGTTAAATAAGTGTATTATGGCCAAAGATGGCTGCTAAACATGTTTTTTTTACGGCGTGGACACGAGCCCTTTTAGCCAAACCCATTGTAAGTTTATATAGCAACTGTTTCATAGCTTTTTGTATATTATATGAGAGATGTTACAGTGGACACTACCGGATATTTTTATTGTGTATTATTACATAAGCCACAAATATCTGTTATTATTTTAATTATGTAAATAAATGTCATGTAAGCTAAAGTATTTTTATTGTGTAACCTTAACATTTTCCAATTATGGCTTTAAAAAAAGTAAAAGTATAAAATATAATGAGCAACCCCTATAGTTATATAATACTAGGTGTTACTCGCGGTTTCGCTCGCGTAAAAAGGTCTTTTCTGCTACAAAAGTCCCTAAAACACAGTGCGACGCCAGCGCCATCTACTTAAAGACTCTGATTACAAATATCCCTTATTTCCCATGGGAGCAAATTACCAGGATAAAAAGTAGCGCAGTATATGATCTACCCGTGTGCCAAATTTCATCCAGATCCGTTTAGTTGTTACTGCGTTTGATTCTAACAACCATCCAAACATTTTCATAAACTTGCGCATATCGTCGGGGATAGTGCAAAAGCACGTATCTAGCATTGGTAAATACATAAGTGACGAAAAAAGTTTAATTGAAATTGATACTTATAACACTAAACTTATCTATACTAATATTATAAAGCTGATGAAGAGTTTGTTTGTTTGAACGCGCTAATCTCAGGAACTACTGGACCGATTTTGAAAATTCTTTCACTAATAGGAAGCTACATTACTTCTGAGTGCTATGGGCTATCTATACTTTTTATCCCGGAAAAACTTTACCACGCGGAGCCGCGCGAACAAGCTAGTGATTGATAATACTATGCTTTTTTTCGCATTTATAATATTAATACTAAGATAAGTTTTTTTTTTATTCGCTTTGAAGACCAATTTATTGCAGGCGCGTACCCTGGTGGGAGATTATTCCAGTGTCCAAGGTGTGCAGGTACGTAGCAAAATTATTCCTGAGAACGCCCTGTACTGGAATGTATGTAGTTTAAGATTGGATTTAACACAATGTTCTATGGAAAGGAATGGTGTTATGATAAATGTGGTATCTCGAACAGTTCGACAGAAAACTCCCATGGAAGATAACAAGCGACTATATAACCCCTATGGTCGCTGAAGATAACAAATAGGTCTAACTTGTCAGTAAAGTTTGGGATACTCAATAACACCTGACGGCATTTCTAAGGACTCAAGAGGAAGTATCTACATATTACATTATTTACGTACTCCAGTCCAGGGGTAGTAGTATTCTACAAAAGGGCACGAATTCTATTTTTAAATAGAAGGAAGAAATGGTATATAAATTCGTAATGTTACCATTTAATACTACGTTATACAAAAAAAAAATAGGTACCTAGTAAACAAAAAAATACTCACAAAACACAATAGTACTCTATTGAGCTATATAGTTACAAAAAAAATTTTTTGGTATTTATTGTAAAATGCAGACATAAATGAAAATTACATATTTTATTTTGCTCAACTTAGTTGCTTCTAGACATTTTATACCTATAAAAACTGCTTAATAAACCCATCCAACAATTTCATGCCAGGAACATTTACCTTCTGATACCATTCTTCATTCTGCAACAGTCCCCACCAGTTATGAATTTTGATATACTTTTTACCTACCGGCACAATGCTATTCAATGATGATAAAGTAGCAACGCACGACACATCGGCGACGGTGACGTCATCCCCCGCAACATACGCAGTCTTGCTCAAATACTTTTCCAAGATATCATAACCTTCAATAATATCTGCTATTTGCTGATCACTAAGCTTCTGCCTCCTTTTCACGACTCCAATAATTACAGCTATAAGTCGCTGGAATAGAACAGTTGCGTCGAAGTACAACCTTTGGTCGACTATCGCTCTTGCCTTCAGCTCCTTAGGGTACAATTTCTCGTGCTCTTCACCTCCGTATTTTGAGACAAGATAGGTTATGATCGCATGGCTGTTAAATCGTCGACTTCCAACAACGGCACGGTGTGAAGTGGGTTCTTTTCAATGTATTCCGGCGCGAAATTCTCTCTTGCGGGTAGATTTACTTCTTTAGTCTCAACGTCGATCCCCAAAATATCAATAATCATTAAAGTAGCCCTTGCCGGGGGACTTACGTTTGTTTTGTAAAGGACGATCGGCATTTTCGCGGTTTTACGATACACTGAAGAGCCAAATATCCGATATTTATCCTATTGATAATGACATTGAGAGATAACAGAGCGTTAAGCGAGTATAATGTAGCCCGTATGACGTACCTATGTATTACATAATTTATTTTTTGTTGCGCATGCGCCGACAGAATTTATGATAATTTGCGAATGTTATTGGTAAAATTTGCATCATATTCATAACGGTGCAACTGAACAATGCGGGCTTATTTGGTATAAGGAGATGTCCGCTTTTTGTATGGATGCTGGGCCTCAAAATCAAACCAGGCTCAAACTTAAACTTCAATAAGGGGCAAAATATGGATCTAGGATCAATTTAAAACATATTTTTAGACCCCTCAATTTATAACTAACTTTTTTAAAACGTTCATAATAAGTGTAGTTATTCAGCAAAATAAAATTACATACATCTCAAAATAGGTCTGTACAATTAAACGATTTATTGTTAAAGGCTAGTTTTTAGGAGCTCTATCCAAATATATATAAACTGTCTTGGTCTGAATTTTAGGCTCGTTTTTGGACATGTCCTTTGCAACATAGGCAATGGCAACGGTGCAAATTTAATTAACGGGATTACACTGAATAAAATCGTGTTGAAAAAAAAACGAGTAATTAATATAATGTAAGGAGTTATGTCGTTTGAGACGTAAATGTTCACCGAGCCATAAAAATTAAAGTCAAACACAGCAAAATAAGTTCCAGCATCGACGCGAATGTAAAATGTAAGTGATTTGTAAACTTCATTTGCATTTTATGCAAACCGTAAAATGAGATTATAAGTGCTTGTGTTTATATTTTAGCAAAACTAACGAGCGAAATGTTTTCGATGTATAGTCCCGTGTTCTTCATATTGATGTTAAAATGTTGGTACGATTTAAAATATTATGTTTTTAGTTAATAATCTATAAAACGTGACGTCTAGACCTGTCGTTTCTCATCCTCTAGATTCCCAATAGCTCTTGTAACATTTTCGCAAAACAAATGCGATTTTAGTATCCTTACAATTTTCAGTTTCAAATTGTCAACGAAAAATAATAGACGGCAACGAAATTGGAGCAAACAAACCATACGTGGTAAGAAGTTTATATTAAAAAGCGGGGCACCGCTGGTCTACTAACCACGGTATCCTAAAACCGTACAGTTGCAGACAAAATTATTTCCTACTAGGTTTTGCCCGCGGCTCCGCCCGCGTGGATGAGTTTTTCCAGGATAAAAGTCCCGCTTTATATTTTCCCGGGATAAAAAGAATCCTATGTGTTAACCCAAGAGTAACAAATATAACATACATCCATACTTACAAACATTCGCGTTTATAATATTAGTAGGATAGTAGGATACGAAAGGAAGCAGCAAAGAATGGATCTCTTACGATCTCTTTAATTTATGGGTTTATAATACTTAATAAGTTCTCGTATGCAGGCAGTAGGTTGTGCAGTGTGCACAGTTTATACAATGTAAGTATTAAAAATAATTACTCCCTCGGTGGCGTAGTTGTAAATTACGGTACGACTGCGGCGCTGAGGTCTCGGAACCGATCCCCGGGTCGGGCAGTGATATTAGGATTTTCTACTCAGTATCAGCCCGGAGTCTGGAATTTGTGCCCGATATGGCGATAGGCTATCTCATCATGGGAACTCGTACCTACGGTGAAAACTGGGTGCACCAGTTGTGCTTCTGCCTACCCCTTCGGGTATAAAGGGCGTGAGTATGTGTGTGTATGTATTAAAAATAATATTTAATGCCTACCTACCAGCCCTGCTGGGCACGACCTTCTCTATTGAGAGCGGTTTTAGGCCTTAGTCTACCACGCTGGCCTAGTGCGGCTTGTCAGACTTCAACTTCGAAATGTATTCAAATCATTTCCAGGCGTATCTCGTAAAAGCGCCGGTTTCGCCGCAGAAGTATGACGCGTGGTTATGTGGAGGGGCTATCGCGTCCCCCATGTTCATAATCACCTCGGCAGCTTGCATAGAGGATGTCCAGCATTTGTATGCAGTGGTGGGCTACAAGAAATACGTTCATGCTGCAGAATTGAACGATGACCAATGCACGAAAAACACTAAAAAGAAAATAGTGTTCACTTGCGTGCCTAAATGTAAGTTAAAGCAGATCTTGTTCTGATTCCAGAGAACGTTTAAAGTTGCCAAAAATAATAGTATATTTGGAGTATTGATCATCGATGCCACACTTGCTGATTTGCACATATCCATAACGTTTACATAAGTTATGATAATATAATTAATCTCATCATTCAATTGATCAACAAATTATTCGAATTATTCACGAAATGAATCTGACATCAGAGCTCATTAATAAAGCTCGATTGAATATTAAGGCTGCACATTACAAGTTTTCTTTTTTAGCATATGAATTAGACTACTCAAAAGTATCAATATGGTCATACATAGACATAGCTGTCGTGAAGACTGAGTCTGCGATACAATTTGGTGATGACGTTTACACAAAATACTGTTCATACAAACCTGCACCAATACTAGTGAACTACGAGTCGAGGTATCAGGACCCTGGGACTGACGCTGTAGTATACGGATGGGGCCATAAGAAAATTTTTCGAAAGGTTATTACAATTTAGTATAATACCTACCTACTACACTTGCAATATGAATTACTCAATACCGGAGGACACAATAAATAAGTTTGCACAATAAGTATTGTTTAGTGGCAGAAATAGACATGCAAAAAACCGCATGCTATTTATTGCGGCATTTATGGATCAGACAAACATACGGTGCCTGCCTCGTGGCGAAGTTGTATTATGGTACGACTGCAATGCTAAGGTCTCTGGTTCGATCCCCGGGTCGGGCAGTGATATTGGATTTTTCTAATCAGCATCAGCTCGGGGCCTGGAATTTGAGCCCGATATGACGATGGGTTCGTCGCCTATCACATCATGGGACGGAATATGCACGGTGAAAAGTGGGTGCACTAGTTGCACCTCTGCCTACCCCTCCGGGGATAAAAGGCGTGAGTATGCGTACAAACATACGGTGAAAACATAGACATAAGGTTCCAAACGCTTTGGCACGTAGCTCTAATGAGTTTTTTGCAGCCCCACGATGCAGAAGACTACAATCAACAAAATTTGCAATATTCACCGCAACTGCTACAAGAGAAAAGTGTTTGCAAAAAAGTGTACAAAGGGTACAACATGGACCTTGTCATTGATAAATATATGTTATGCGCCATGGAAGGCGGTAATGTTGACGAGAAAGGTGATTTGATAGGGAAATCCAAGCCTGTGTTCGTGGACGGGTGTGTTACTAAAAGACAGAAACTTCTGGGCGCTGGCGGCATCTCGGTAAGTAAATATTGTCTTTTTTATATGAATGACGAGACGAGCAAGCTGCTAGTGTAATAGGAACGATTCCCTGTAAACAGTAGTATCTAATACTCGTAGTTTGAATTACAAAGCAATGCACTTGCACTACAACCTGAGACATAGGTGTTACGTCTCATAATTTCTGGTAGGTAATTTCGCAATAATTTAAGTGTGGTAATCCTTTTGATACATACATAAGTACTTATATACAAATATAGCTATTTTTGAAAAAAAAATGAACGTGCACGGCAAAGTGACCCCACTACACCTGATGGTAAGCGGGGAGCGGTCCAGATAGAGTGCGACACCATAGGGTAACAGACTACTATTTTTTAATACATTTATCAAAAATGTATGCCATCCAAAATCTAACGGAAAAATAATTTTCTAAATTGGGGCAATAATTAGTAAGTTATAAAGCTTTGAAATTTGTTGGACGAGGTAGTTATCAAATAACAGTAGTATTACACTGTGACGTCACAGAGAGTCGCTGGCCATAACGCTGCGTGCGTGCGAAAGAGATAGCGCGATATCCTCTCAACGTCCCCACTTTTGCTCACAATAATATTTCAAATATGAATATATGCTTTATTTTTAAACCAATTTTGATGCTGATTTCACAGAAGAATTTCTTTTTCGTATTATTTTCTGTAACACATAAAATAAGTTACAAAATCATACACAGGAAACTATTATGCCTGCCTGTATGAACCGGATATACCTTATACAGCCAGTGCTACTGATCAAATAATATGCAAGACAACCAAATAGAAAAGTCACACTGTAAAATGTATTCAAATAAATAGTAATCGAGAATTCTCTAATCTGTTAACTGACGGATAACGTTTACTTGCATACGGTGAAATAGGCCCTTACTCAAGTTATAATTTCTTTGATGATTAGAAACTCTTTACTAAATTAACAGAAACTCTTTACTAAATTAACAGTGTGAAGAAAATGAAGATATGCCGGAGTATAACCAAGATCCTATAATTTTTGATGCAACACGAAGGAATGGATCACAAATAAACGAAACCTACACTTCAACTAGAAGACGTGGGATATGTCAGGTTCAGTAAATATTATTTTGTTTTATGATTATAAATCCAGAAGCCCGATTTATTGCATTTAAATGACGAAACGAGCATGCCAATCACCTGATGGTAAGCGATCGACCTCCTTATCTTTTGTCATATTATTCGTTTAATGTACGCATTGCATTCACGATTCTTTTAGATTTATATTTATGGGTGAAAATATCGAAGTTCAAAAATGGGTAATTGACTACTTTTTTTTATAATACATTTACAAAAAAAATGTTTTTTGTTTAAGAAAAACAAAAAACCCGACAGCGTCAATATCTGCCATCTTTATTAAATTCGTTAAAGAACTGAAAAGATAGAAACAAGATTTTAATTTGAATATTTTATTTTGGTTTGGAATAATCTTAGTTGACAGTGTTCACAAACGCTGTCGGAGGCATAACACGCTCACTTCTCATAATTTGGTTGGTGCTATAGGTAGAGCAACAAAACCTCGGAGTGAGCAGATGCCTCCCACTGCGTTTGTGAACAAATTTAAAGGCCGATTTCACTGCATTCTGATATTAATGAATGCTGATATAATTAATAAAATGCTATTCGTGACATAAATGTATAAGCCGACCTATTACAAAAGTCACACTCTAACTGAGTCTTATTATGTTCCCAAATAAATGTAAAAAAACAGTACTATTGTCCATTAGCTGTTTAATACAATAACTATCAAATAAACGGACCCTAAAGGTATTATGTTTATTCTTTAGAATGACCACGGCGGTCCTCTGGTCAGGTGGGTAGGCAACCGCGAAGTTCTGATTGGAGTTGCTTCGGTGTTTCGAGTCAACAATAAGTCCCAGTGCGTTGGGCCTTTCCTCTTTACAAGCACGCAATGTAATGGCAAGTTCCTGAATTGCGTACTGAATGAAGAAAGTTTGTAAGTGCTAAATAATCAGGAATAACCTGAATGCAAAGATTATATTCCCTTTTCAATGATCTCATATTTAGTTGAGCCCGTGATATTATATAATATAATAATACCAGCCCTATATTATATACTGCTCACTGCTGAGCACGGGCCTCCTCTACTACTGAGAGGGTTTAGGCCTTAGTCCACCACGCTGGCCTAGTGCGGGTTGGCAGACTTCACATACCCTCAAATTCTTATCGAGAATTCTCAGGTATGTAGGTTTCCTCACGATGTTTTCCTTCACCGTTAAAGCGAACGATAATTGATAAACAATACCGTGATATTACTTAAATTTAATTATAGTACCTGGTTGACCGTGAAATTGCCGATTGTGAAAATAAAAAATGGTACTGAAACCGGCGGGAGTGCATGAAAAGATTGATGAAGGTAGAGGAAGCGAAAGTGGTGTGCCAGAATCGAGCAAAGTGGCAATCCATGGTCTCTGCCTTCCCCTAGGGATAGAGGCGTGATACTATGTATGTATGTATGTATGTATGTAAAAAATGGTAATAACGCAAAAGTAGGTATAAGAGATTTAAAGTTTTGAATTTGTTCAGCTACGTATGGGGCTGACTGTACGTATATTATAATAGTTCTTGTATCAAATAAATAACAATCTTTAAGTCAAATTCTAAGATTTAACAATTGCTCTTGTTTTAGGCGAAGAAATTTATACTGCGACGAACCACCTAACGTGAGGGGATTTGAGATGATCCGGCGAAGTATATCTTGGATGGATCATCCAGAAGGGCAAGTATACGTGTTTGCATAGTAAAAAAAAATCAGTAGCAATACAAAAAATGCAAAGAATCCATGGTAATATTATACAATTTGAAGAGATCCCTCGATTTCTCCATGATCCCAACATCAGATCCTGACTTGGTGCCAATGAGAACACCTGAAAAGTACACCCTTTTAAACAAAAAAAAAAAATCGATTCGGTCTAGGCGTCTTCGAGAAGTCGGGGAACAGACATAAAAAAATACGATGAATTGAGAACCTCCTCCTTTTTTGAAGTCGGTTAATGAATTGCAAAAGTTACTTTGTCTTCCCTTACGATTCCACGGCTCAACTAGTGGACCTATTTTGATTGATACGCTGAGAAAAATCGCATGAATCGTTAGCGAAGTTATTTATTTACTATACTTATTATTTATCCAGGCCAGCCGAGAACGAGATACTCACGAGGCCACAAATCCCCCTTCGGTACTATGGTCATTCTCCAAATCAAGATGGGAATGTAAGGCGTGTGGTACCTTATACATAGTACAAATAAATAAATAAAATCTTTCTAATTATTCATTTTGTAAGTATAATAATACCAGCCCTGTATTATATACTGTCCCACTGCTGGACACGGGTGACTCAACTACTGAGAGGATTTAGGCCTTAGTCCACCACGGTGGGCCAGTGCGGGTTGGCAGACTTCACATACCTTCGAAATTCTAATCAAAAACTTCTCAAATATGCATTTTTCTTCATTATATTTTCCTTCACCCTTAAAGCAAGCGATAATTTACAAAAATACACACATAACTTTAGAAAAGTTAGAGGTGCGTGCCCTTAGGTTTTGAACCTGCGGACATTCTTCTCGGCAGTCCGTTCCACTCCCAACTAGGCTATCGCTGCTTAATTTGTAAGGGTTATTTTAAACTCTTATAAACATTGGTTTGAAAACTTTTTAGTACGTTCCTTAGATAAGTTTTATTTTAGTGCCAAGCGCATTGTAATAGAATGCGATATCGAATCGTTAAATGCTGGTTCAATTTTCAATTTGAACTCTGACGAATTTAAAACATAAATAATTTTGCTCTAAAATAAGCTAATAGCCTTATTGGAAACCAATTTGTGACATCTGGCGAAGAAATAAGGGGTTTCTACTCCAGCTATTTTAAAGCTTTTGAAACGAAGGTTAGTAGATTTATGTAATGAAATTACAACCTTGCTCGCTTAATTGTTAATTTTGTAGAAAGTATTTTTCAATAACTATTGCTCTTGATATAATACTGTTTATTAAAGAATAATTATAATTATAACAACATAACAATAGTGGTAAAAATAAAATTACGAATTATAATTATTAAAAAAATTATCGTAATAATCCTGAATTCGCTTACGTTTACCGCTTAGGTTACTTGAACTGTGGCACTAGACCGCCTGCTAAATCTAGACTACTAGATTTTTTGGCCGTGGGGAGGCCCTTTGATCTCAAGTGGCTTCTGACATGTGAGGGAGACCGAGGGATTTTAACCGATCCGCCGAGGCTTAAGATACCTGGATGGCGATTGTAGTGTGTATACAATATGTAATAATATCGACGGTTAACGGCCAAAACGTCGTAAGCGACATTTTTTACGAAATAGAGTTATATATACCGTTAGAATCGGCTTTTTTTTCTCCGTCGTTTGGTCTAAGTTTCATGACGCTACAAGAATTTTTTTGTCGCTTAAGCGGGCACAAATTTAGGGCAATACCATTAAATTTGTCGTCGTAAACGACGGACTTATTTGTGTTTTTTTTTATTATGGTAGTTGGACGAAAACAGTTCTTCAAAATTGACAGTTATGCTATTTAGGCTTTATGTAAAATATTGTTTCTTGCACGTTAACCTGTTTGGGCTGGAAACATTTTTTACAAATAAATAGATTACTCCAATTTTGCTTACATATTCTTGGTCTAAATTTCTGCTTAGGATATTAGGTCTCATTCTTAGAAAAAAATAATTTTCATTTAATACGTTTAGACCGAATTTTCAAGACTTTATTTGGCGTTTAGTCCTTTTTTTTCGAGTCCCTATGTCAATTATCCATGACGCTTAATATAAATCGCTCAAACAAACCTCACCTAAAATATTGTCGCTTATCCTTTTTTTCCCCCCCGATAAATTTTAACAGAATGGTGGTTAGATAAAAAGGTAAAACGAAAATTAATAGTTAACCCAATTCGAATAAATCTAATCGTGAAGAATTTGGCGATTGGCTTGTCCAACAAAAATGAAACTCTTTCACTCGTTTGAATCAAATGGGGTTATAGTTGAACAGCGAACATCCAGTGCTCACACGACTACGGCATAAGCACCACATGTGCGCGTGAGTCATTTTGGCACGCCGTCTTGTGTCTACGTAAACTGTTAAAAAGGTAAGTTCATAGTTTATCTTATTGATAATAATTGTATGTAAGTATTGCCATTTATTTATTTAGATATAAATCACACATAATGTCAATATGAGTGGTTAAATGCGTATACGCTATATTAGTTTTTGAATGCTTTATTTGTTAGGTAGCTTTGCTATGCTTTGATTTGGTTGTGATCATCATTATTTTAGCTAGAAAACGAAATATAAGTGTATGTATACTGTATCTTTAGAACAGGTGGTAACAGGTAGCGCAACTTGATGAAGACTAGGATTACTCCATGTTCAGGGGATCACGACCCTCAGCACTGAGGAAAACGATGCAAGGAGGAGGAGGAGATACAATTTTCCTATGTTACTGTAACGATTTTATTGAGATAAAAAACATTCTGCTAGGAAGCTTATTCACTCATTTTGAACGCTTTAGTGTATTGGTGATGTAATGTCATTATTGTATTGCGGTACAACTCTCATGCTCAGGTCTCGGATTCGATTCCTGGGTCGAGTAAAATAATATTTTGATTTTATGCTCAGTATCAGCCTGGTAAATGGCAATTGACTCGCCCCCTATTACATGGGACCTAACATAGCTGGGTGAAAAATTGCTGTGAGAACACCTCTGCCTACCTTCGAATGTAATTAAGTATGTATACTATTGTATATGTGCCTATATACCTCGCTATTACATAGTATTAGTGACGTCTTGAAAAACACTTGATTAGTAATTGGTAGATTGTTAGGACACCTTATCTTCTAGTCCTGGAGAGCATCCTTGATGTTTCAGCACTTGTTAGATTGTGCTATTGTACCTATTATATAATACTATACAATATTATATAGACAAAATAACCCCCGACACAAAAATCTCTAAAAAGTAAAATAATAAAAGTGTCTTTGTCGTTAAGTACCTAGTAATATTTTGACCCAAGCATTGTCGCGTCGGGGGACTGCTAAAGAAGTATTTTCGTCTCCCTAGTCCTGAATTCGGTCCCCCGACGTGAAGACGCTTAGCTCAAACTATTACTAGGTACTTAAACGACAAAGACACTTTTATTATTTTACTTTTTAAAGATTTTTGTGTCGGGGGTTATTTTAATTTTTATTTCAAACTTTTTAAATTACTTTATTCTCCATCATGGGGCCTTGATAATCAACTATTTAACACTTACTCGATGAGACCATCCTTATGAGACCAAACACGCTATATCTGCTATAAGTTGCTAAGGAGTTGGGTATCCCGCAGAATACTTGATGCTGCAGCATCAGCTCATGTTTAAAAATATTGCCGAAGTCACAGTACACCAAATTTAAATTTAATCGGGCTTTTTAAATTGGAAACGAGCAGATAATCTTCAAACGCCTGAACAGATCTTCATAAATTATAGCTAAGAACCATCGTGATCATATCAGCTTTCAAACAAAAAAAAACCGCGTCAAGATTGGTCTATTCGTTTGAAAGCTACGATGCACCAGACAGACATACAGATACACATCCTAAACTTATAACAACCCGCTATTGTGTCGGGGGTTAAAAATTTAA
Source organism: Sphinx pinastri (assembly GCA_947568825.1). NCBI lineage: Eukaryota > Metazoa > Arthropoda > Insecta > Lepidoptera > Sphingidae > Sphinx > Sphinx pinastri. The sequence goes on along the minus strand of OX387624.1, from coordinate 12,792,210 downwards.
GTACTTAAATCATAATGTATCGCTTTGGATAGTTATCTGTAGTAGTATTAATATAGGTATATACCTAATTAGTTTAGTTACATACACCCATTTAGTACGTAAACCCATAGAGTATAGATGTTGCCCGACTTCATCCGCGTGAAAGACATTTCACGGTGTAAAAATCCTACTGTGTACTTTTCACTGTAGCTATCCATAGCGTTATCGGTATGACGCCATCAACATCACTGCCTCGGTGGCGTAGTTGTATTACGGTACGACTGCAATGCTGAGGTCTCGGGTTCGATCCCCGGGTCGGGCAAAGTGATATTGGACTTTTCTATTTAGTATCAGCCCGGAGTCTGGAATTTGTGCCCGATATGGCGATAGGCTCGCCCCCTATCACATCATGGTACGGAATACGCTCGGCGAAAAGTGGGTGCACTAGTTGCGCCTCTGCCTACCCCTTCCGGGATGAAAGGCGTGAGTATGCGTATGCCATTAACATCAATTACTATACTCAGATAAAAAAAAAAAACAAATATTGCCTACGAGTGCAATTAACCATGATTAAAAGTAGCATAACATACGCTAATCTGATATGGTCTATGTCTGTGCCATATATTATGCAAATCCATTCAGCAGTTTGTGTTTATTTCTCACAAACATCCAAATTCATACAAACTTTCGCATTAATATTAATAATTATTATTACATTATAGTAAGACAAGATTTTTCCGTTTCAGGCAGCCCATTTTGTCTCAAAAACATCGTGCATCGGACATCATCGGCAAAGCATTACATAAATCAAACATATGCCTCCATACTCGAAGAAAACTTTATTTTGATAATCTAGAGAAAATAAAGACTGATTTAAGAAAAACAATATTTTTTTTATATCCCAGGTCTCTGGGTGTAGATCCTATGGAATTATGGTTATTTTATAAGACAATCACACAAAGTGCTTTCTTGTTTTTTAAGGAGCTGAATGTAAGTTTTATAAACTGTTCATTTATTACAATTTCCCTGTCTGTTTGTCACTACCCAAGAGTCGGTTATATGATATTTCGTGCTACTTGATAAACAAAAAAACTCACAGTATGCTCTTTTTCCATCATTTAAACAAAATGAAAAAGGCAGTAACATCATTTAGGCTGGAAGAGGATCAGTGAGTTGTTTCATTTACGACGTTCTTCCTGTTAGTAAAATCAGGTACATTTGAGGGTAAGCGACAGTAAATAGTGTTAAAACGGTGATTTATATTAATTTAACAATGCAGTTTTGAAGAAAACCATTTAAAAGCTATATGGTTAAAATTTGAAACTTTTGGAATCAAAGGAAAAATTTATATGATTTTTTTTCGGTTATTTTCAACTTTAAACCACTCTCCTGTAAAATTTGTAAAGTGGCGGTTATCCCCTTTTGGCCGTTAACCGTCGATATACATCGGCATGGGGATTAAAGATTCAAATAAAACTAATTTGCGGGATTTTGTTTAATTTTTATTCCCGACGATTCGTAATTCTCCTAGCCAGTTTCGGCCACGGCGGCCAATCTCAACGGAGATCAGCCAGGTACGCAGGAGATATTATAGTGCACAAGTGTTTGCGCAATACACAGGTGCACTCGCTATTCCTTCACTCTCCTAGTCCGGTGAGACGGCAATCCGACATGACCGGAGAGAAATCAGGCGCAGGGCCAACGGCTTTACGTGCTTTCCGAGGCACGGGGGTATCACACCGCCAACTTCCTGACTCCGAGCTGCGACTGAGTAATTTTTAAGATGAAAAAACCCAGTCACAATGTTTTTTTTTGGCTCGAACTGGGATTCGGACCCAGGACCTCAGCGCGCAAATCGTACTCGTAACACGTACGCAATACAACTACGCCACCGAGGCAGTCAAACGTTCCGACGTTACAAAGGCTTATCAGCCTCGGTTACGGTTACTGAAAGAAGCTAAGGAGATAACCGTCTTTAAGTACAATTTGGAGATAAGCCCGTGCAAACATCTAGTTTTCTGAATTGGAGTGACGATTGCATCACAATAATCTATACCAATATTATAAAGCTGAAGAGTTTGTTTGTTTGAACGCGCTAATCTCAGTAACTACTGGACCGATTTTGAAAATTCTTTCACTAATAGGAAGCTACATTACTCCTGAGTGCTTTAGGCTTTTTATCACGGAAAAACTTTTCCACGCGGGCGGAGCCGCGTGCAAAAGCTAGTCTATACATAAATATGTATAAATATTAAAATGTAAATTTTTCATGAAAATTTAACATTTATTATTTTGTTGTGGCTACTAAATATATCTAGAAATTTCGACTGTTAAATCGCCATTTGGCCATTTATTTTGAATAAACCTGAAGTACAGACCATTTCATATACATTGAGCCGTTAATCCTAACAGTTCACAAGAAACTATAACCCGATTTTCGCTTAGAGCTAACCGAATAAATCGCTGAACCCAAAAAATGTTTTCCGTAGCCTACGTTTACTGGGTCGGAAAGGCGTTTTTATTTGGCTGCGTTATAGCTGGCTGACTGGCGATAAGATTCAAAGCGTTTTCAAAAGGAATTTGCAGAGAAACGTTTTCACTGGCATTTTTCAGTTTAATTCGACGGCAGAATTTCGTGTTCGTAAAGTTTGGAAAAGATGTGGAGTCCAAGCCAATGGTACGAAAAACATTTTTTGCCTCGACAAAGTGACTGCATTGAATTTTTTATTCTGCCTTCAATTTTATGCATATTTTTGACAAAACATATAGAACTTCGTCGCTTTCTGAAGCAAAAAAAAATATCAACTATTAAAACGTTCTATGAATCAGAATATTACAAAATAGTCTTTCGAGTCTCAAAGAGTGAAAATGGGGGAACACGCGATTTTATTTTATAGCAGTGCCGCACTCCTATGTGTCCTGTTGACCCCGTTTTATGGTACCTATAAGTTATCACGGTGCCAGCATATGAAACATTTTTCTGCCAGCTGACCGGTACGGTTTTACATCTCCGATGCCTTAATTAAAACATTAATCAAGTCTTTGTGTTTCTCTGTTATTACATTATATTTTGTAGCTGATTGTATACAGTAAATTATGATACAGTACTCGTGGTCAATACAATTCACATACGTACAGATAATGCGTAAGAAAGAAGGAAAGAAAGAAATATTTATTATTGGCACAATAACAGTATATCATGTTCTATAAAAACCAAATATAAACAAATATAACATAAATATATGTATCGCGCCAACAACGGGAACCCCCATTCAGCTTCTTGCTGCAGCATCAGCCTGACTGATACTGCAGCGCTGATTTTTAATGGGTGACCCAGGTGACGTACGTACACTAAGCCGGTATGAACACAATACCTAAACTAAAATAACTAGACCTAAACACATACATATAAATACAAAACATAGAGAAAATCAACACGCAACACATTTAATACGTATATCTATTAATAACTGTTACATAAAACGTAAAAAAATAATTAATAAGAAAACAAAAAAAAAAGGATTACTTAAGAGTATTTATACTATTATCATTATATTACAATTTGCCATTTATAACACACACACACACATTTATCTCCAAAGGGGTAGGCAGAGGCGTAATAAGGGTACCCACTTTATGCTATCTGTATTTAGTCCCATGATAATATGATAGGAGGCGAGCCTTTTACTATTTCTTGTTTGGTTTATGATTGCCTATAATATAATCTATACTTGATATTATAAAGATCATCATGAGAGTTAGTTTTTAGGTCTGTAGGGGCTAATCTCTGGAACTACTGAACAGATTTTGAAAATTCTTGCACTATTAGTACACACTTTCACTATTTTTTTATTCCAGAAAACCGTTTTCACGCTGGAAGAGCCGCAGGCAAAAGTTAGTTATTAATAAGAGTTAAGTAAAATGTTGTAAATAAAAGTTAACTACTGACTCAAAATCAACTGCGTCCATCTCTTGTCAAACCTAAATCACTGGCAGGTACAACGAGCTACAACGTGATTAACGTCCGCTGATAATAATTCCGCAACAATAACCGTCGGATTGGCCGGCATGTAACCGCCGGCTGCTCCGGCTTTCCGGTAAGCGATTTAGCCGGTAAATTCGAGAACCTTCGCTATCAAAATTGAGATGAAGGTCGATTGTTTTGATAATCAAGTGTTTTGTTATTTTGATTTATATTATAATTGGGCAGAGTTCTAAGATTATATAGAGGGAAAATTGGGAAAATTTTCGTACAAAATTTTTGAGCCTATTCGACAGTAACTCAATCTACCGTGAAATAGCAAAATACCTTTATAAAATGCATTAAAACATACTTTGACATGGTTGTAATATACAAATTAGCATATTTCCTTCCAAAATTATAGTTTTCTTTACAAAATTTAAGCATACCGAGACGTCTTGTCACACTGTCGTGTCGGATAAGACAGGGACTTATTACCAATTGGTAATAACTTATGGATAAAATTTGGTCCTGATGTTAAGTCTATAATGAACTATACCGTTTAATGTATTTGTAATTGGGCCTCTTTATTACTTGCGTAAACCCTGTGATTTGATACCATATTTAGAACGAAATAAAATTAACCGCAATTTCACTCGTTGTGGATGCTTACTACTATACTACTACTACGATACCAGCCCTGTATTATATACTGCCCACTGCTGAGCACGGGCCTCCTCTACAACTGAGAGGGTTTTAGGTCTTAGTCCACCACGCTGGCCTAGTGCGGGTTGGCTGACTTCACATACCTTCGAAATTCAGAGAACTTCTCAGGTATGCAGGTTTCCTCACGATGTTTTCCTTCACCGTTAAAGCGAGCGATAATTCACAAAGAATACACACATAACTTTTTTGAGAAAAGTCAGAGGTGTGTGCCCTTGGGTTTTGAACCTGCGGACATTCGTCTCGGCAGTCCGTTCCACTCCCACCTAGGCTATCGCCGCTTTCTTTTTGTGGATGCTTAATGTAATAAATAGTGTTTATATTTATAAGTATTATGTACTTATCCTAATGATATGAAATGATAATATCGCTATAAAAATTCAAAGGACTTGCAAATGTGACCTGGCTAGACAGTGCTTATTATTATGGAGATAAGGTTATGTTCAAATAATCGTAATTTGCTACTCGTGACATTTAATGTGTGTTCAGAACAATCTTTATTAACATAGATGTTTATGAATTTCGTTGAGCTTATAAAATATGTTTTTTATATTAAAATATTACAATATTTTGTTTATCATTTCTTTTAGTGTTTCTGTATATAAATACAGACTTCATTCAGAAAACATGACTATCTCTGAATTTGTGTTTCGTAATGCGGTCAGCATAACACGGATCGGAAATACCGCGGGGAACGTTCCACCCTATGCATGCACATTCGAAGAATCTCTCAGTGACGAGGGCAGTGCAGTGTCACGCAGTTCTTTGTAATTCAAAGTTGTAACTACTGTTAATGAGTAGTCGTGTTTTAACCATTAGGCGAGTGGCTTGCTGTCTCATCATTTTCGGGTGTATTGGGGTAAGACCGGATCACAGGGTAATCCCGTAACTAATATAATACAGGGATAAATCATTATGGTACATTAAAAAATAGCACTTTATCTCATGTTTTTCGTATTAGGCAATGTCAAGTTTAACAATCATCTTTCTCAACAGGATTACCCCGTAATACGGTATTACCCCGACTCACTCCAAAAAAAAAAATTTTACATATTTGATTTTACAACAAAAATGCATAAAACGAATCCAGCTGTTTATTTGCAGAATAAACTTAAATAAAACGTTGCCGAAAATAAATATAATGTTTCAGTTAAAGTGTACACTAATCGCGCAGATGGTTGCGATATAGCTGTAATATGTAAGTTTGTCGACGACAGTTCCGCTTGTTTAACGTTCGGTTTAACCGACGCTCAATGAAGACCTACGAACTGTCTAGAACTAGATAATACATAATTTGATACTAACTACAACTACAACTTATATTTAACTAGATCTTGAACAATAAAAAAAATCCCTTTCTAGCCGGTTTCGGCCACGGCGGCCAATTTCAACGGAGATCAGCCAGATACGCAGGGGATATTGCGACTAATGGGTTCCATCAGGGTCATTCTACATACACTCGGGGCTGTATGTACGTCAGAAATGTCCCTGAAATGGAATGGATTGGTGTACAGACCTCGCCGCTGTTGTGGACGCCAGTTGGATTCAATGTACCGATGGACTGTTTAGACAGTACTCCGCAGTGGCTGTTCCGGTAGCGATCTGAGGTAATACCTTATGGTACCCCGGAACCGCCTCTAATGCGTCGACGAAGGTTACCGCGGGGTTTTAGTCGGTACGCAGGCGTGCAAAGCATGCCGGTAACCCCGACATACCCGCCTCAGTTCCTCGGACTGACGCGGGATCTTAAAGTGATTTCCCCGCGACAAAAAAAAAAAAAAAAAAAAGATACGCAGGGGATATTATAGTGCACAAGTGTGTGCGCAATACACAGGTGCACTCGCTATTCCTTTACTCTCATAGTCCGGTGAGACGGCAATCCGACATGACCGGAGAGAGATCAGGCGCAGGACCAACGGCTTTACGTGCTTTCCGAGGCACGGGGGTATTCCGTCCCATGATCCCCCTATCACATCTTGGGACGGAATAGGCACGCCGAAAAGTGGGTGCACTAGTTGCTCCTCTGCCTACCCCTTCGGGGATAAAGGGCGTGAGTGAGTGTGTGTGTGTGTGTGTGTGTGTGTGTTCAACGGTATCTGATAAACGCTATTTGCCACATAAATATATGAGTCGACCAAACTCAAAAGTCACACTATAATAATCTAGGAGCACAGATTAGCAACTGCGCCACCGACGCGACGCTTTGATCAACTACATAAATAAAGCAGTTCAATAAAATATCATATAAATAATATTAATGTTGAAGAATATCTAGATATTAGTGTAATATATCTCTCGACACAGCGTAGTAATGTAAGCATTATGCGTGGTAATCGAGAGAGCAGTAAGTCAAAGGGGCCATTATCTGACTTACTGTTATATCGATTAATTACCAGGGCAGTATGGGCACCATCAGGTATGGTCCGGAGCGGTATATACGATTAGTTGTTTAATGTAACGCTTTTTCAAAATTGTATTTCTATTTTCCTAAAATTGTAACGATTTAAAGATTAACAGTAATTTTGAGTAAAAAAATAAATATGACCAGGTAAAATGGCGCGTATTGGAGGAGGCCTATGTCCAGCAGTGGACTAAAATAAAGGCTGATGATGATTTTATTTTCATTTACTTGGAAAAGTTACAGCTAACATAACAAAACGTAAAATAACATAGGATAGACTTATGAAGGCCAATTACAAGATTTCACAAGTAGGTTAATATTTAAATAGGTGATAGTTCGGTTAAAGCTTTATAAAATACAATACCACACGATATGGTATATGATGATGATATATATTCTGAAGATACAGTAATTTTCCGTATTCCTAACTCTGCATTCAATATGTTTGAGCGCAGAAGCAACGAAAAGAGAGCCTCGGTCTACAGCCGCTGCCATTGCAGAGGATTAAACTTTCGTCGCCGGTGTTCTACAGTTTTGGCAGAATATTCGCACCATTTATACTGCAATAAATTATCTCACTTTGCAATACGTCGTATTTTAGAGTACTGATGTAGAAATAATAATGAATGCGCTAGCTTTTGCTGGCGGCTCCGCCCGTGTGGAATAGTTTATGCGGGTTAAAAGTCCCGCTATATTTTTTCCCGGGATAAAAGTAAGTAGCGTATGTGCTATTCCAGATTATAACCTAATTCTTTGTCAAATTTCATCCAGAACCGTTCAGCCATTCTAGCGAGATTGAGCGATAAACATCCATACAAACATTAGCATTTATAATAGTAGTAGATAAGATTTAATCGAGTTGGCCATTGATGGTAGTGCCGTCATTATGATATAAGGGGCATTCCGCGGAGAGGAGAAAAATATCCATTTTTTATCAAGAGATTTTTCTTATACACACTGGAATTAAATATTCAGATGTATATGTAAGCGTCAGGGTGAATAAAATAATTATTTTCACATATTTCTGACTTGTCCCAACAGTTATAAAAAAAGTGTGTGTGTGTATGTGTAATAGTGTACACACGTATGAAGTGAAAATTTTTCAATCAATTCATTGTTTCACTGTTCTTGTAATAATTATTGTATTTCAATTATACAGTCAAAGTATTATTATTATTATTTATTTAAATATATTTAAATATTATTGTCTGCTAAATTGACGGTCATATTTTTAAATGATGGTTAATTTCAATAAATTAATATACATTTACTAATACTTACAATCAAAAGCGAGGTTAACATAAAAATAATACCAAAATCTCAATCATGTGATGATTTTTCAAAACAATAAAAAAAATTATCTCTCACTTTCGCTATTTTATTAAATGAATTTCAATAAGTGTAGCAAATCATAATATTTGAACTGTTTACGCTTGTCGACAATATATGGCTCTGTACAGTTTCACCTCATTACTACATCGCGATGTCAAGATTCTCTTCGAAATAACATGACCCTAGAAGACGGCGCCGTGACGGTCCAAAGTGACAGAAAATGTGACGATTTTTTTAACATAGATTTCTCCCGTACGTCGATAAAGAAGTTTCACTTCAAAAAGTGTCCCACCAGTCACAATTTTGAATAGGTAACTTTTTATTTTTATCTGCAATAGCTAGCTCAGTTATTTTTAATCACAGCAGAGAATTATAAACTACATTTTACGACAATAAAAAAGTTTACATTAAAATTGAAGTAGTTTAGCTAAAATTCTAGCAAAGGTAGAATAGTGGGATTTTCGTTCCCACCAGTCACATTCACTCAAATAACTTTTTGATACATTCATAGATTGTTTGAATGTTTGTTGGAAGGAATATAGTAAAATAGTCTCTTATCTGTTATTTTGAATGGTTTATCACAATGAACTCCTGTCAACTGTAACAAAGTCCTGTGGACATAGTTACAACTCAAAATTGGGCAAATTAGAATCTAGTCACTATGAAATGCCCCGTTATCCAAACCATCATTACTTTATATATATTAGAATTACTTTTAAGTATTAGTTTTGTATGTATTTGTCGCATAATAACCACACAAGTTCTACCAGCAAGAAAATTCTTCATCTTTTAACAAAAGGAGTTCACATTTTAAGGCAAATTTCAATTTCCTAATACATACCCTGTATGTTTTTTGCTAAACATTTTCATAATTAAAAATCTTTGAAAATTACTATTACTCCGAACTTTTAACACCGATAACTTTTACACAATCTAATAGTACCTACTTGAATTTCTCAGTTCTATTAAACCTTGTTAAGCAACTAAAATATGATTTTATCGTAAAATCGGAAAGACGAGCCGTGATTAAGGGAATTCTCAAATTATAATCGCCGATAACGGTCGAGCTTAGTCCAATTTTAAAATGGCGGGTAACATGAACAGTGAGTGAATTAAATTTGGAGTGAATTCTACATAAAAATTTCGTGGTATGTAATATTAGAAATGATGTGTAATTTTTTTTACAAAATGACAGAAAAACAAACGATAGGGGTCAAAAAATAAAGAAAAAGAATGTGAAACTTAAAAATAACTCTTTTTTCGGTTTCAGATATCTACGACATTTTTTATTAAAACAGTGCTTGAATTTATACAATCTAGATGCCATTATTAACAGAATAAATGCCATATCGTCGGGGATAGTGCAATACCGCGTAAGTGATTTAAAAAAAGTGTTATATTATCAATGCTAAGTTTAGTGTAGTAAGGATCAATCTCAATTGGACTTTTTTTATCACTTACGCGGTATTGCAGTACCGACGATATGAGCATTATTTTGTGCAAAGGTGAAAATAATTAAATTTGTTGAAATTCGTGCTAGCCACCACACTGGAAGCCCCTGTGGATAAATCGAAACTCAAATTATTCGTAATATCAGCATTATATAGAGAAACGTTCCGATTCGCGAGTGTAAATATTATAATATAATATATCGTGAATCAAAGAAAATTACTTTGGGTAATGCGTATTTATTTTATTTATGGAAACTTTACTGGTTAATGTATTAGTTTTACTATATTAATGTTATATGTACTTGTACTGTTTGTTTTCCTAATAAAAAAAAATAAAAATAAAAAAAAAACAAATAATAAAGTTAAGTTTTTAAGTATATTGGATTGGAGCTTTTGATCGCGGCTCCGCCTGTGTGAAATTTTTTTCCGGGATAAAAGTCTCGCTTTATATTTTCCCGGGATAAAAAGTACCCTATGTCCTTACCACGATTGCAAACTATCTTCATACCAAACATTTTAGATTTACATGTTCCAGAGACAACTTCCTACAAACAAACTTACCAACTTTACCTCTTTGTAGTATTAGTATAGATAATTATTAGTTGCCGAGACCGAGATTGCTCGAGCTTGTTTCAGAGTTCCGACCTCAGATACACACTTTTGACTTTTCGAACTAACACGAATTCATGGTAATGAGTTATCAGTTTTATATTAAAATTATTATTGTGAACAATAGTGAATTTTAATGTTATTATTATTATTTTTAATTTTAATATTATTCTATTTATATGAGTAACTTCAGATATATTATTTAAAATAGTTATATATATAATTTGCATGCAGTCTTCATCTATAATTACAATGGCACTTAGCTAGGCTGATTTATAATATTGTGATTTATGGCTATGTATTGGTGTACATTGTGTAGGTGAACAATATAAGAAAAATCAATACAGAAATTTGTATATTGATTGTTTCTGCATCAGAATTTCGTGGTATGTGTAACACCCGCACGAGGTGGCAGCACAGTAGCAGCCTTGGTAGGTATATCGGCTTTCGAACGGTACGGAAAATTGTGTCCACTGGCAAGGGATAATCATGTCTTGTTAATCGATAGCCTAAAGCTCTAACTTTTCGAAGTTATGTATGTATTCCTTATCAATTATCTTTCGCTTTAACGGTGAAGGAAAACATTGTGAGAAAACCTACATACCTGAGAATTTCCCAAAAATAATTTCGAAGGTATGTGAAGTCTGCTAACCCGCACTAGGCCAGCGTGGTGGACTAAGGCTTAAACCCTCTCAGTAATACAGGAGGCCCGTGCTCAGCAGTGGGCAGTGTATAATACAGAGCTTGTATGGTATGGTAATCTATAGCCTAGACGCCACATTACACTTATTTACAAGTGCAGTAGTATGACTGCCGTGCCCATAACGAAAAGTCTAAACTCTTTCATTTGCAAAGAAATCCGTTCGTTTATGATCAATAACTAAGAGCTGATATTATTTTCTTGGCATAATGTATTGTACAACATTTTGACGGTCAACTCGCCCAAAGTTCTAAAACACTGCAACGAAGTACTTCTATTATTCAACTATATACCAAAAAATAAATACAACATCCCGGTTAAAATTATGGATATATTTTGCCACGAATATAATATAAGTTAGTAATTGACGTAGAATTTCATTAGGTGCCGACGCGATGAAGGAAATCCTTTAGAATTTAGATTAACACGATGGTTGCAAAGATACCGAGTGGGCGTATTTAAATGTGATGTATTAGTTACTAAACGAATCTATCTGTATTCTATATTGTATTTTATCCCCGAAGGGGTAGGCAGACGCACTTTTCGCCGTGCGTTTTCCGTCCCATGATGTGATAGGAGGCGATCCTATCGCCATATCGGGCACAAATTCCAGACTCCGGGCTGATACTGAATAGAACAATCCAATATCACTTTGCCCGACCCGCGGATCGAACCAGAGTCCGCAGCATTGCAGCCGTACCGCAATACAACTACGTCACCGAGGCAGTCGCATCTGGAGGAGTGGCTCCTCCAGATGCTCACTTATTTGTTTGTATGTCACTGAACACCTCCTAAGCGGCTGGACCGATTTAATTGAAATTTTTTGTGTGTCTTCAGGTGGATTCGAGAGTGGTTTAGATTAACAATTGGATCCGGTAGGTGGCGCTGTACTCGGGTTCTTGGATTTTATTTCCTTTTTAGGGCAGGACGTCTGTCGGGGCCGCTAGTATTACATATTTTTCACAATATCTATAGTTACCTCAATACAACAAGAAGCTGGCGCTGATATCACCACATGCTGATAAAGTCCCTGATAGCCTATTCGGAACTTATCCGCAGAAATAAACTACAACTTATAGTTTCACAGGTCTCGAATAGAAATATCTGCCAGAAAAAGCCACTACTAATGTGTCAGATTTCTTTGTTAGAAAGCGTTATATGTCGGATAGCTACCTGGAACTTTATCAGGAATCGGTGAAACTGGTCCTTAGTATATCTGACAATTGTTATCCTCCCACAAATTATATTCAGAGCACATTGACCTTTATAAGTCACGGAGTTCTGCTTTGAGTGGGTACTGCGCTCTTCATAATCAATTGTATTGTAAACTATAAGTTTAATCAACCATAATAATTATGCTAACATCGAATTTCGTAGTTAGTGACCGCTCATGTCACCACAATTAGCTATTTGTGCACTAATTTGATATTGTATTCAAAGCCCTTTGACTTAGCTATTTGTTATGTATCCTATTATTATAAACGACTGCCTCGGTGGCGTAGTTGTATTACGGTATGACTGCAATGCTGAGGTCTCGGGTTCGATCCCCGGGTCGGGCAAAGTGATATTGGATTTTTCTATTCAGTATCAGCCCGGAGTCTGGAATTTGTGCCCGATATGACGATAGGCTCGCTCCCTATCACATCATGGGACGGAATACGCACGGCGCAAAGTGGGTGCACTAGTTGCGCCTCTGCCTACCCCTACGGAGATAAAAGGCGTGAGTATTATAAACGCGAAAGTTTGCAAGTATGGATGTATGAATGTTTGTTACTCTTTCACGCAAAAACTATTGAACGGATTCGGATGAAATTTGGCCCACAGGTAGATCTTTATCCCGGGAAAATATAAAGCTGGAATTTTATCCCGGAAAAAATCATTCACGCGGGCGGAGCCGCAGGCAAAAGCTAGTACGATATAAATATTTTAGTTATTAGTTTTGTATATTAAATTTAAGTGTTGCGTTTTGAATACACGCAAAATTGGCTATAAAAACTAAAATGAATAAAACTAATTAAATTGAAATGAAATGTGACAGTCCGGGCAGTTGCTATTAAATCATAATGTTATAAGATGTTTATAACAATAATTAAATCTAGGAAGCATATTAAATATATTTTATATCGCTCTATCGTTATGCGAAGCCAGTAATAATTCACTCATCTGTAAGTCTTCGGAATTTTCCTTAAACATTTGGACTTTACGGACTAATGCCCGAATGAATTTGTTGAAAAGTTTACGATGTCTAAAATCCCTGGGAGAGGTTTGTGAAATGAAATGAAATCATTTATTCGAATCCATAAAATGTTACACATTACTTAGATTCAGTCAATTTGTTCTGTACCACCAGTTCGGAAAGCAGTTTTCACCAGAGAAGAACGGGCAAGAAGCTCTAGGGTTGCTCTTTTCAAAATCAGTTCAAAGGTAGGTAAATTAGGTACAGAGTATAAAACAAAAAGAAATATATACAATTTTTTATTTTGTTTAGAGCCGTTCATATATTTACTTGCACAATAATAAATTCTCAATTCCCATCTGAGTGTACAACCCTCTTAGGAATCACGAAATAATTAGATAATCCATACTTGTCCAATACAGGTATTATTAATCATTAGTTCTTAGACATAGTAAGCGAAATGGGCAGACCAGTCTACACAAGCAGGACCCGTTCACGAGTATGACGCATGTGCCAGCCATCGACCTCCTCAACCATGTCGCAGGGAAGTGGCCGACCCGGCACATGACGCCGCCGCAGGCACAGACAGTTAGTGTATGTCATACCCAAGCCGTTTACAAGTGTGCTGATTAATCTTCCTATTATGGTTCTTACTACATAATATTATAGTAATCATTTATACTTTGATATATCACTAATAAAATACAACACCCTGGTTATCGAGAATTACTAGCAAATTAATAAGTATGACAAAAGAATGACTGCGTTGCTTTTATATTTTTTTGAAATTTGATTGCTTATTCTTATTACTAAGGTGAACAATATTTATATAAAATACAGTACAGAGGCTTTACCGTGCTCAAAACCGCCACTGCAACTCCTGTAATCCAGGATTGACAGTGGCACGCATTTATGACACCGAACGCTGAAGCTCGAACAGTCTATGGGAGCTCTGATGAGTCTAACTCATAATGATTCCTTACGTTTACGCGAATCCGCGGTCCTCCCCGTGATCACGAAGTGCTGCAAAGCCTTCCAAACGTCGGGAGAAAAATAAAATAAAAAACCAAGATAAAATCCGTTATTACCTACTAGTTAATTTCGAGTCTTCATACAAATTATAATGTAATAGTAATATATGGCGGAGTTAGATAAAAAAAACAAATTCTCTCCATAACAAAACGGGAGACATAGCAAAGTTAAGGAGGTATTTTTAAACATCAGCGCACGGAAATTTAAAACTGGAAAAGCCAGATGTAAAGCACCACGATAATAGGATACCATCAAGACATTAGAAATAATAATCTTAAAAATCCCACCCATATTTTTCATATTCATCCAAACAAGATAAAAGTAAATCTATTTTTAATCCGCCTGAACACGCCCTTAGTGGGTTTTTAATTTGAAACGTATTTTTTCAAGTCCTTAACTTTTAATTGAGTGGATCATCCGCGCAGACCGCCGCGAGGTTTAATCTAATTGAAGGAAATCCGGTCCCCAGCTCTTTTGCGTAGTTATGAGACATGTTTAAATTTAGCCTTTTTGTATTTTACATATGGTGTTATTTTGAATGTATTGAATTCTATGGAACATCTCTCTTTTACAAGGTATTTTCAAGGTAGACTCCACGCTTTTTGTTTTTTTTTTATGGAAATGAATGACGACACGAGCGTGCCGTTCGCCTGATGGTAAGCGATACGACCACCCATAAACAGTAGCAACACCATCCAGCACCTTGAGTTACAAAGTACTGTGTGGCATTCCACTGCGCTCGTCATCCTGAGACATAAGATGTTAAGTCTCACTATGTCCTGTAGTTACACTGGCTACAATGTCCTTCAAACCGAAACACAACAGTGCAATGCACACTGCTGCTTGGTGGTAGAAATAGACATCGCGGTGGTACCCACCCAGACGGACTCTTACATATGAGAGACCTTCCACCAGTAACCACAGCACTATATATTTCCACCTTGTCTTCGGTCTCCGTTTGAATCTTTTGGGGATGGATAATTGTAGTGCTAAGTTTTGTATGTAGTCAGGCGGCCATAGGCGTATATGAGAGTTGCCCACCCCAGGATTACGTGGTGTCCACTCCAAGGATTTTGAGGCAGGCTACTACTACTATAATTTTTAAACCAATCAAGATGTTCACATTGGCAAGTACATAGAAGTCATTTTATTTTTGAAGTCTAGGTCACTGGCCCCCCTCGAAAATCCTCTTCATGTGGTCATACCATCGCAGACTCCTATATAGTTGTTGCTATACCGATTATGTTGAGTATTTATATTCAAAAGTCCGTCTGGGTAGA
This sequence comes from Sphinx pinastri, assembly GCA_947568825.1. NCBI lineage: Eukaryota > Metazoa > Arthropoda > Insecta > Lepidoptera > Sphingidae > Sphinx > Sphinx pinastri. The sequence goes on along the minus strand of OX387624.1, from coordinate 12,776,566 downwards.
TAATAGCTAATGTCTATTTTGCCGCCAAGCTGGATATAGCAGTGCTTGCATACAGGTGCTTTAAAAAGTAAATCGAATGCTTGGAGAATCTTGTGGTATGGCGAAGTTTATACGAGGTAAATAATTGCATACTGCAGGTGGGAAGTTGGCTTTGCGTTTATAAATTTCTACCTTATTGCCAATACAATCATAATAGTTTTTGCTCGTGGCTTAACCGTTGCCGGGATAAAAATTGAATTTGACGTTTGTATATGATATTTTCTTCACGGTTAGTATAATATTAAAAATACCTACATATGTAACTTAGAGGCTTTGATTAATTATATACCTAGATAGACACTCAACGCTTCAAACACGTCGAAAAAAATAGAGGCCAACTGTTCTCCACTAAATGAGTTCGAGTGAATTCATTTTTGTTGTTTTTCATGGATATAATGTTCTCCCCGCTTTAATAGAAATCATGTTATAACTGTTATCATTATGCACGCACACGAGGATACGCAGAATGAGTCAGCGATAGCGTATGACACAGCTGTCACGCATACTAGCTTAAGAAAAGTTGGCCTGTTTGTTTTAGTTTAATTGTAGCGCGTCACTTTATCTAGGTATATAATTAATCAAAGCTTAGAGGCATATCTTAGGTGGGTTTTAACTTCATTTCTATTTTCCGCTCCTCAGTCCGCACTAAGCCTTCTCTACCTCTGTTACAACTTTAATTTTACTAATGACCCAATAATACCGCAAACTACCCCATAATCGGCTTTGCATTAAAAAGGTACCGACTAAGTTTGTAAAAATCTTTTCATGCTACCAAGTTCTAATGCCACTGGAAAGGAATGAAATGAGAATATGTGTAAGGGAGGAAATAATTAATTAGTATTCTTACGACGTCCTGCGACGGTATTTCATTCCAATATTACATCAATATTATTTATTATAACGTCTATATACGTATTGCAATCACGTCGGGTGTGAAATTCGATGTCATAATATTATGGATATTAAATCATTTTTGACCCTTAGGATAAAATTTATCGGTCGTAACAAAATTTTGTACCTTTTCGTAATGAGATTACGAAACGGTTTTGCGTACATAATATAATATGGTTTTATATGCAAAAGATTCTATAGATATTTGTTAGAAAGAAACAAAGCAAGCGCTAAATTGATAGAGCATACCCTGGATAACAGTATAGGTTTCTTTTACTCTGTCTTTCACGCGGATGAAGCCGCGAGCAAAATCTATACCTGTGTTAAAAAAATCGCAGGTCCAGGTGATAGATACGTGCGAACTTTTCTATGTGTAATTTACCGCCGCTTTTGTATTTCTAACATAAATCACCTCTGCAAAAGAAACATTGTAGTCCGTGGAATTGCTGAGATGACATTAAAAGTGACGTAAATAGTAGTGACATTCAATTATTTTAATTATTATTATTGCCTACGTAGGCATACGAGTAAACGGTCTGCCTGATCGTAAGCGGGACCCGCCACCCCTGGACTTTAAGCAATGTTAGAGGCACAACCAAGCTGCTGCCTACCGGAGTTAAGTATTCTTTTTAAGCCTCAATTAAAGAAGGACAAGACTTAACGCTCGGGGAATACCGATGCAGAGAGTTCATTCCATAGGTTGCACCTTGTAAGTACAAAATCCTGAGTATATTACTACTGCTTTCTGGCCGTAGTTCTTGCCATCTTGCTCGATTAGTCATTCAGTCCCTAAAAATTTATACATCAACTAAATTCTGGTCCAGTATACAATATTCTATTGAAGGGACCCGTGACCACAACACCGCAGCCCCACCATATATCCACAATATATCACAACATGACAATAGAACGTATTTAAAGGCCCCGTCACGACTCAATAGGTATCGATCAATGCACTTACAACACAAATCCTCGGTCGACAAACGAGCGATTGTCTTCGCCACTTGTCTACTGCTGTCTTCGTCACCTGAGTGGTGACCTATTTTGTGCATAGGTTGCGATTTTGAGATTAAGTTATTCTATTAGTATTTGATGGTGTATTGTTGTGGTAAAGAGTTTGTGATGTAGTTTATTGTTCTATTAGGATATACCGTTTATTTTGCGGTTATTTTTACTATTCGTTCTTGAGACCTTTGGTCGTAAGTATTTAAAACAAAGATCGGTCATCTTGGGTTTTAAAATGTCGTAATTTTAATCCGCTAAACGGAAGATTTCTAAGTCTGTTTAAAAGTCGAATGATCATTTGAAAGTATAAATCAAAGGCACACAAATTCAATTCGATATTTAAAAATTGTGAAACCTCTATAAAGCATTGGTAGTCGAAATGCTATTAAATCCGTCCAGTAGTGAGGCATTGCTTTAACAAACTGGCCGTTACAGAATTGGTGAAGAGGAAAAAAAAGTTATTTGAGAATTCACCGGATTGGGAAGTTCGGATTTTAGGTGCATCTGAAAATATTTGGGCCATGAAAATTTTCTTGTTTTTGTTTTATACGAGCTTCAGCGAACATTCAATTATAGCTTTGAACCTACCGTTTATTTCCGAAAACTTTTATTTTCCTGGAGAAACTCCCATGTATGTTGAATCTGTTGTATGTAACATCGCGAAACATAAAAATGCTTTAATTAACAACTACTTATTTCAAATAGAGCAACAGATGATGTAGATGTACACAAAAACTTAATCTAGTTTATGCTGCATCTCTTGTTAAATTAAATGTTAATTGTTTTGATAATAGTAATAAATAAAAATAAAAAAAAGATAGAATAGTTCACAATACGAAAGAGATGTAAGATATTTAGAATAGCAATTCACAACCCGTCATATATAAAATAAAATTGCAAAGCATCCAGGCAGTCGCTGTTTTTTATATATTTTTTAAAATCTAAACATATTAATTCCAAGCAGACTAAAAGTACAGGGGCCATGTATTAAATGCATTTCATTCAGAAACATACGTTCATTATGGCAATTGCTTGAATAGATTTTCCAAGAAATCTTGCAAGTGAATGCAATCTTTTCGCGTTACTAAATAAATCCATAAATCATATTACAAACTTACATAACCTAATTTAAGTTATCAACGGTAAAAGGAACTTGACTAAATAACTGTAACACTGAACTAAAATGCGTGAAAGTATAGGTAAAATAATATTTCACCTAGACAGCAAATGGTTTAGAACTCCAAAGATTCAACTGCAATACCAGTATTGTACAATGTCGACGTCTATAAAAATAATGGTGCATTACGTACATAGTCGGTTTACGATTTCATAAAATATTCTTCAAAGGCTTTCTACTTAGTATCGGATCGTTTATTACATACATTGTGTACCCTGTCGCAGGTAATGTTTCAATAGATTTGATCAAACCTACAAACTTACAAAGTACGTGATGGAAATTGTTCGGTAATGACACTTCACACTACTCTGTGGTTAGGTTTTTTTTTTTTTTTATGAATGGCAATTTGTGCCGTTGTCGACAATTCTGCCAATGTCGAAAGTGCGGTGAGTACTCGTGTGTTTCGGGTGGTTAGGTTTTCTGTTGAGATTGTATACTGCGTTTCCACTTTAAGTTCCCATGGCGTGATGTTGGCAGCAAGGTATAATTACTTCTTATATTTACGCGAATGTTAGACATTGAAATAAAACTATTTTACGGTAAAATTATCGCGGTTTTTAATTAATATTTTCTCCCGACGTTTCGAAGGCTTTGCAGCACTTCGTGGTCACGGGGCGGACTGAGGTGTTGATGGTCCGAAAAGTTAATGTTACAATATCTACCTTCATTTTTTAATTATACATTTATTTAAAAAGTAGTTGTTAATGACGGTCCGATTTAGGCAGAAAGAGCTCACAGTGTCTTGAGGTCTGGCAGTTGGTCTTTTGGGGTCCGATTTAATAAGATGTATAACTGGATCCCAGGCTTGTGCAAGCTTCCAACCATCTTCTCTATTGAAATTTGGATGTTTTTTAATTTCAATAGCCTCGCGAATTATCCTAGGTAGGAATCGGTGTTCTTTGGCAAGGATTTGTGGTTTGTCAAATCTAAGGTAATGCTTGGAGCCTTGTTCTGAATTTTCAGCAACTGCAGACTTCGTAGAGCGTCGGTGTTTCACGTCAGCTATATGTTCTTTTACGCGGGTCCCTACGTATCTTTAAGGCAAGGTATATGCAGTGTTGCTACATCACACAAAATGTGTTACCTTGAAATAAAGGAATATATTTTTTTTTGTAATGGGAACATGTTTTGTCTAGTAACAAAACACTAATATTTTCAAATCAAATTTTAAAATATATAGATAAGCGTAAACTATGTACCCACTTTTACCACAAATAGGTACATACAGGTAGGTATTATTAAATCTACATTTCGCCAGCTTTGTTAGGTCTGATGTAAAGCCAAAAGCAATAACCATCCAAATACTTCAATAACCCTTACAAACATGTTATAAAACAAAGTCCCTCTCTGCGTCTGTGTTAACGCGATTAACTCAAAAAATACCGAACGAATTTTCCTACGGTTTTCACCAATAGACGGATTGATTTAACAGGAAGGTTTGTGTAAATTAACGTTTTGTGTTAACTAATTGGTTGGCATATGCTCTGCTATGTATTAAAACATGACAGCCGTCTTTATAAAAGCAGACAACTAATTAGTCACGAAGCTGTGAAGCTCCCTCACAGCTCACAAATAAGGACGAGAAAACAAAGTTGAGGAAACAAAGAGCTCCATCCGACTAAGTACTTAAGTACTAACTTAAACACGTGGATTAAAAGGAGTTAACACCAAGCTTAGAAACTACCAAGTTTTAAATTCAACAAACGTTTCTTTACTGTTTAGTCTATTTTTGGGTTGACAATTTGACAATTATTGAGATACCGGATTGAATAGTAAGTAGAATGTATATATTATTAGAAACTGAAGCGATTTTGATTTAAATAAAAAAATATCTAGCACTCATTTTACAGAAATACTTTCACAAAGATATCACCAATGAACCGACCGGTATGACAGTCGATGATCAAATGCAACTGAGACTACGACTGAGCCAAGATAGAGAGCACCACATACGGCACCTTTTTAACGGACTTTAAAAAAAGGAGGTTCTGTATTCGACCAGTATGTATGTATGTACGTATGTAATTTTTGGTATTTTCGAGATTTTCTCAAAAACTACTGATCCGATAGGGATAGGGTTTTCGTTATTCAAATGTATATTTTTCAGGGAAGGTTTTAGTATGTTATTAATTAGTATTTGATGCAGCAGATGACCCGCGAATGCTGCAATCGTATCTCTATGAAGCATTGTCTACACCATTCCATAATTAACTAAGAAAAAAGCAATAAATAAAAACATTTAACAAAAATAGGTAATTACACACCCAATCGTCACTTCCACTACTAGTTTTTCATCTCGACTGGTTTTCATAACTGGCCAGTATGTCACAAATACCTTCACAAAAATATTAAAGTGCTAACAATATATATATTGACGAAAATGACCATGTCACACAAAAATCAGTTATAAAAACTTGTCTGAAAAGCGGGTGAGATGGAGCTAGCTAGTTGCTACTTTTATAAAGTAACGTATGATACTCTATACCTATTGGCAATAAGTACCTACTAATAAAAATTTTAGGGGTATATGTGTAAGGCTTGTTTGGAGACACTACATTCCACACGCAGAAGTGTAATTATTACTGTGGCTTGAATAGTTTTAAGTTTAGGGGTTGTCACTTAATCTATTTAAATGATAAGGATATTTGGAATCAGTCCTGCCGGCACAGCACCAAGGCACTGAGCATTCACATTGAACGCCTATGAAAAAAAAAATATATTATAATATGACATTTATATGGCTATGTCCATAATATTATATTTTTACTTTTTTTTTTTCTGACATTTAAGTTCAATTTTTTTAGACATTTTGACATTGTTTAATTATAGTGACGACCGATCTATAGGTATCTATTACTATTAATGATTTGTAAACGTGGGTTAATGCATCATGAACGCCAATATATTTTCATTTGGTTGCTTCCAAATAGTATTTTATTTATATCTTAGGGCTACATCCATGCATACATTAACCTGTGTAATAATAATACTGTCAAATATACATTTGAAAAACAATGAAAAAAATCATGACAATTGATGACGAAAAAATTAAGCCCGGAGTTTCTTTCTGCCTTTCTTCTTCGGGTCGTCATCGCTTAGGTAGCTAGTGAAAGGCTGGTAGGTTAGCTAGGCTAGGACCTTTTTATCCTCGCCGGCGAGGACCGTGGCGTTTCCTTTCCTCGTAATGTAAAGATACTCCTTCCCTTTCTTTTATATCAGCTCCACTTCTCCTTACCTAGCCCTATTCCCGTCCCCAATGTCCGTGTCCTCTGTACCTATCAGCCCGTGCTGGTTGTTCATTATTTAATCTAGGTACTTTAAATTATTTAATTGGTATATGTACCTTTGTTATTGTCTCTACCTTGTCATGACTTATCATAAGTGCTTTTTTATAAGCCTACTTGATCAATAAATGATTTTATTTTTTTTATTTTATTTTTTATTTTATTTTTAATCACGTGCTGCATTTTGCAACTTTTTAACGGGCCCCCTCTGGTGATATGTGGTGAGGTTTTAGACTACCCTCCTACCCAAAATGACATGTATTTTATTAGTACAACGTAGGTTTATTAAATAAAAATTGTGTATTATCTTCAAATACAGGTAAGTAAAATCAAAATCAATACCTACTATCACTACAACCCCCATTGTGATATTTCGTAATTTTTGCCGACCCCAACCATTTCGAGCCTCACGTTATTAATGGACGACCCCTTACGACATATCACGTTAAGAAATTGTTTTGATTGCAGATACCACGTTACTAATCAAATATCAATTCTTGCATATAAAATATAAAATCGAAATTTAAATGTAAAATAAACTTATTCAGAGTTTAATCATTGTCTGATATTCGATTGCTATTGTATTGATATTCAAGCGCCATTCCAACGAAATGTTGAAGATAAAACGAAATTTGAGAGCATTTTAAATAATAACTTTATGCGATATCTGAAGTTGCGGGCGGAGTGGCTATTTAGATAAAATATTGTGAATTTGTCAGTTCAAATTTGTCTTAGTACTTAAACGTTCAAGTTTTGAAGTAAGTATTTTTCTTAGATATTTTGTCTTGGTGTTGAGTATTTATTAAGACTTATAGTATTTTGTGTTAAGGTTTATCGCTATAAATTCAATTTCAATCGAATAGTATTCGATCATCAAATTAGTAATGAATGGTTAGAAAGTTCACGGTAAAATAATATTTACGAGTGAATACATAGAATGATAGAAAATAAATCATGTTTGGTAAATAAATCATAAAGAACAGCCTCTCATTTGTATCCCTTTGCTCTTTTCATTATTATAATCAAGATTTCCTTTTAACACCTGATTTCTATCATAAAAAGTTTTTCTAACAAAATATTTTTCTTAAAGTTTTTTGTCGACCTGTTCGGAGTCATTCGGTCAACGGCTTTTCAAGAGTTGTAAAAATAGATTTTATTCACAATGAAAAAAAAAAATCGCAATATTTAAATAGCATTTTTGAAAGCGTTCTATAGGCCTCCCAATGTGAGCGAAATTGAAAAATATTTCCAGTAAATTTCGAGCTTGGGGAACATAATTCAATAATATGTTCAACGAAATAATTATTAGAATTCTTGAAAGTAATAGGCCTACGTCTGTAGTAGGTATAATAAAAAGTTATAATGAAAGTCGAAAGGTCATAACTTTATCATACATCAGGTATTGCGTTTGAAAGAATATTATTTCTCATCAATTATCACAAAAATAATTACAACGCATCTTTATTCCATTTACCAAACAATTTCTGGAAAGTAGTTGGTTCATCTCGAATTATAAAAAATGTTTTACGAACCAAACAACTCACTTCAACTTCAAGTGACCCTAGGAAACCAACTGTTTTTTTCGATCTTTGTCTCGATTCTATTTTAAAAATCGAACATCAAAATATGAAATCGAAGGTAGAGTGCGTTTCAAATTATTTTACCGATGGCGTCATGTTGGCACCCCTGTCTGACAAGATGGTGGACATTATGAAGACAACTATGCATTTTTTTTCATTTTATTAAGTTCTGTATCGGAAACATTAAGAAACGGTGAAAGACGGACGGCGTTGAAAGTGGAGAACCTGTGTGAGTGTGAAAAACGTAAAGAAACCCCACTTATTCCTTTATAATGTGTTCAGGCTCCTATCGCCGCCATATCAGTTTAAAAAAGTAGGGTTACCAGAGGATTAATGTATTTCCTTGAATAACATTTAAAATATATCAAAAATAATAAACAATAATTGTATAATATCCATTAAAATAACAATAAATAAATAGCCAGTTTAATGATACAATATATTATATGCTAATTAATATGTTTTGTGTTTTTTGTGCTGATTTGTCATAATTGCTTTTTAATAATTACTTACCCCTTGACTCATTAAAAAACTAATGTCATTCCATTATGATAAAGAAATATTTGTTTTGTTTTATTTATTAATATATTATCCTAAATATATAAGTTAATAATCGTTTAGTAGATAAACATACTAAAGTTTATTTAACTGCGAAACATCTACCCACTCGTCAATTATGTTTATAATGTTTGATTTACTTCCTTAAGTTGCAGATTAATTTCATAGTGTAATTTCGTGACATAAATATTTGTAGTTTTGCACCATATCTTAGAAAAAATGAAGCATTTATTGGAAACTACATAGCTAGTTAATTATTAAGTACTTACGGCAGAATTCAAATATTTTAATAATACATTATTTGAAAAGTGGGTACATAATTCATGTTTATATATTTTAAAATTTGATTGGAAAATATTAGTGTTTTGTTACTAAACAAAACAATACATGTTCCCATTACAAAAAAATACAAATTTCCTTTATTTCAAGGTAACACATTTTGTGTGATGTAGTAGCACTGCATATACATTACTGCCAACGTCACGGCATCGGTAAAATAAAATGAAACGCACTATACGTCTTTTCGTTATTTAAATAAAGAACACAGCAATTCATGCATTTATAAAGGGTTAAATACTCAAAGGTACGTTAAAAATGGAGTTTTAAAAAAGGTTGCTCCATACGATAGAACACCGAATAACGGTTATCGTTTGCTTTATTGAATTTCTTTCCAATCCCCAGTTTCGTAAATTATGTATTTTTCGCGCGCGTCGTAAAGATTGAACTCTGGAAGTGAGGAAATCTCCAAGTATTTCCGCAAGAAAGATGAATTGATATTTTGATACGTTAATTTATCCCTTCGGATAACTTTCTTTTAAATTGGTGAAGTCGAAAGTATTTATTGCTGTCTGAAGTTAATATTTATTTATGTAATACGACGTTCCTACTTCCAAATTAGTCAGTTTGTTTGTACTTTTGAACGGAAAATTAAGTTGTTAGTACTTGATTACCGTGTTTGTGGTGTCATTTTAACTACATAACCTACGTTAAACACAGAACTAATGTAACTGTTTTCCAGTATCTGAATAAATCGTAGTCTTCAAATAAAATATAGGTACCAAACTAAATGTCGCATTGTCAAGTTTACTATATAACACGTTATTTTACTGTTATTTACATAATTGATGACGTAAATACTAAAATCGTCAACTTTTTGTTAACAACCTATAACAGAAAGAGACAATTGAACGAATGGTTTTTTGTCCAGTGTTTCACCCTCCCTGAACATTCTTTAAAAGTTTGGTTACAAGTCACAGCGGTCCAATTAAAACGTGCGACTCGTTTTGGATTATTTTTATACAATAGGATAAAAAACCATACGAAAAAATAGCGTTTTAAGGTTAGAATGTTGCCGCGGATTTTCATTTTAGTTACATTAAATTATGCCTTAAAATTATTGTTATTACCAAAGATTTGAAACCTAGATTTGCACATAATTTTTGAGTAATATATAAATGAATACTGGATTATATTTTTCATGCTAAGTAAAAGACGACTAAAATACAAAATTATATTTATTCAGTTGGAAACTGGATGCATCATGTTCATGGAAAATGATACCATATTATACTATAATTTTTGCTAAATGGTAGTCCGTTTATTTAATTATTATCAATTCAAGAAGTAGAAAGATAGCGGCGCGGTGGCTTTAAAATTATTATTCTGATATCATTTTAGTTTATTCGACTGCCTCGGTCGAATACGCCAACTACGCCAAGTTGCAGTACGGTACGACTGCAGTGCTGAGGACTCGGGATCAATTCCCGGGTCAGGCAAAGTGATATTGGATATTTCTATTCAGTATCCCGGCTGATATTTGTGTCTGGAATTTGTGCCTAATATGGCGATAGGCTCGCCCCCTATCACATCATGGGACGGAATACGCACGGCTTAAAGTGGGTGCATTAGTTGCGCCTCTGCCTACCCCTTCGGGCATAGAAGGCGTGTATGTATGTACCTTAGTTTATTATACCAGCTCAATAAAGGGACAACATACATGTATTGACAGTCAATATTGTAGTTTACTACACTACTAGAGCAGGTAGCTTATTTTCACTAAGGTCGGGTTGTTTCATCCGTGGTCAAGTAAAGTAAAGGCTCTTATCACACTGGCGAATTGCAAGTGAATTCAGTAACCTGCGAAGGCGCTGCGTGTTCGTCCAGTGTAATAAGACCGATAACGTAATTAAATCACGGAGCAAGCAATTTCACTCTGCTCTGTTCACACGACGGTAACCAGCGTTTACTGGGTTTCGAATTTCGATTGTTTACCGTTTACCTGGTTTGGTGCGAAATTGCATTGGTTCGTTTTTAATTACAGTACAGTACAGTAAGCTTGGATCTATAGGCCGGCATGCATGTATCCCCTGTTGATGCAATGGAATAAGTGCTTTAATCTAGTGTATTTATGGTTCTTTCTTCGTCAAGTAAATAAATGAACTGTTCAAAACAAGATAAAAATCTACATGTATATTGTTTGTATTATATACTGGAGCTAATCTATACCTTTGAACTGGTTTTGAAAAGAGTAACTCTAGAGTGTCTTATCCGTTCTTCTCTGGTAGAAACTGCTTTCCGAGCTGGTAGTAGAGTAAAAATTGTTGGAATCCAAGTAATGTTTAACATTTTACGGATTCGAATAAATTATTTCATTCCAATTTCCAGTACACTTTATTATGGTAAACTAAGTTGGCAACCCAAAAAAAAATCTAACAGGGTTTTCAACCCATATTCAGCCAGCGAAATTGAAAAAAAAAATGGTAGGGAAAGTATTTGTATTTGTAAGAGTTCTTATTTTAAAAGTATCTCACACCTCAATTTTATAGCAAAACTGGATCAAAACACCGATTTTGAGAATTAAATAGAAAGTGCATTTTAACTAGAAAGTTCATTCAAACTTTCACAGTTGCTAACTCGTAGTTTGTTTAAGCAATGTTGCGAATATTTGAGGTTAAGCGGTTTAGTTTTCGTATTAATCCGTTTTAATATGACTTAAGTTTGAACGCGTGATTTTACTGCGAATATATTTTAAGGGTGTGATTGGCTTAATAATTGCATCGCCTTAGGCATATTTAGGGATAAGCTGCTAACAGGTTGGTCTAGAAATGTTTGGGGGAGGCCTATGTTCAGCAGTGGACTTCCAAAGGCTGACGAAGAAGAAAAAGAAAAGGCATAGTATGTGAGGTCATTCTGCCAACAATAGGCCTGGCGTAAACGATAATGATATACTACGATAATACTGATCGTCTTATTGTTCCAATACCAAAATCTATACAATAAGAGCACTAATTGTAATCTGTATACGCCTGCCATAGCTATGCAATGTTTTGTCTCGCTTCCTCCGACGTTCAATGTCACTCAACATAGCAGGACAAAACATTGAATAAGTATTCCAGTCGTGTACAGCGGTTATTACGGCCGTTTTCAATAAAAGACCTAAATATTAATCTTTGATCCAATTCTAAGAATAAACCAATCGAAATAAATCATTTGTAAGCATGTTATAGAATCTTTGTTCTTATTGGTCGATTCGCAATGAAACAAAAAAAAAAACGATGGAGTTAATTATTTAAATCGGGCAGATAGGCGGTTAATATTAATTTCTAACTTGGTCCGCCTTTGTGGCTTTCTGTCCATTTCAGAAGATATTTCTAAAAGGTTTTAAATACTTACAAAAAATGTTTCTAACCGTGAAACGTAAATAAATCCTCCAATTTTGTTGACTGTTCTCGGATTAGACGCAAATCATTCAATATTTCCGAGTATAAACACAAATACAAACACCATGAGAGTACAATAGCTCGAACTCGGTGTGGGAATTGTGTAAACTTTGCAGACCATGTGTGAGGACCCTCCACTCAATACGGAAACCTTCCATTGTTGTCATAGTTGATTTTGTTTGTGTTGTTCTAATCGATATTTTAGACAGTTACAAAAAGTATCTATCAAAATCTGTTTGTAGTTTGTCATCTATCTATACAGTATACTTATCCATTTAAAATTGTAGCGATGTATATTGTATGTGTATTGTGAGTATACTTTTTGTTTGTAATTTCACTGCCTCGGTGGCGTAGTTGTATTACGGTACGACTGCAAGGCTGAGGTCTCGGGTTCGATCCCCGGGTCGGGCAAAGTGATATTGGATTTTTCTATTCAGTATCAGCCCGGAGTCTGGAATTTGTGCCCGATATGGCGATAGGCTCGCCCCCTATCACATCATGGGACGGAATACGCTTGGCGAAAAGTGGGTGCACTAGTTGCGCCTCTGCCTACCCCTTCGGGGATAAAAGGCGTGAGCATGCGCATGCGTTGTAATTTCACGATTAATCCTATATTGCAAACTGAAGAGCCTTTAACAGTGTATCAAAGTACACACGCACACACACACATTTTTCGCCGTGCGTATTCCGTCCCATGATGTGACACAAATTCCAGACTCCGGGCTGATACTGAGCAGAAAAACCCAATATCGCTTTGCCCGACCCGGGGACCGAACCTGAGACCTCAGCATTGCAGCATTTATCAAAGTACGCATTTTATATTGTTGCGATTTTATTAGATGGTACATCGACCGTTGGTTGTAGTGGGTCCCATAATTTTGTCTATTTTTGTAGTTGAGCAGCATTCTTCATTCTCTCTTAGATTCTTGTTTAAATGAAGCCAGTGTAATGAGAATTGATATCTAATATTTATACCTGCGAGCGCAGTGTACTGTCAAGCGGAACTTTGTCATTCAAAGTTCTCAGTGGTGTTGTCTATTGCAATAATTTATGAACAGTCGAGGCACTTACCATCGGGCGAGTACGTACGTCTCGTCATAATCATATAAATAAAAATGAATGCTTACAATATGTTTTTCCTGAATACGTTTCTAAGCCATTAATCCGTTTGCGAAGATACTTTGGTAAGATGTTTTTCGTTTAATTATTTTTGTGGTTCACGCGTAGTCACGGGCAATACCTAGTTCATAAGAAAAACGTATGACGTAAAATTCAATGCCTACAAATTATAGATAACTGTAACTGGTTACTTTTATGACCATATTGTAATTTATTGTACTACTTTCTTTGAAAGCTTACAATAACAGAAGTTTTTATGTAACAGACTTAGAAGTAGAACTGGGTAATGTAAGCGCCGACTTGTCCTTATTATTATAATATTAGTTTTCCGTAGTATCATAGTCATTGGTAGGTATTTATAATCTAAGCGTATAACATTTATAAAGTATCTTTGTACATTTAATTTCTTTTATATTAGTCCAGTGATAAACTAAATATTGACGTGGCAATGACACTGATGATTTTCAGTGATACTATAGTTCTCTTTGCTGATGATCCTTGTTATTTTATTTTATTTTTATTTTTTTTTTTTTGCACACACATGCACTCATTTACACGTACACACACACACACACTCGCAAAAGCAGGAGCGCACGCACGCTCTCTTATGTACTTGTTTTTGGTTGACGTTACTCTAGGGTCTAGATGAAAATCAGCGCCAACCATTGCTAGTTGGCATATGCTGATCTAGATCCTATTGACACTGTTGTGGTGGGACATATACCATCCACATTTAGTGAGTAAGTATCTGAGTACTCAGGTACACTAAAATGTACTACTATTTTATTCACCACTCACCACCCAACTAGTGGCCAATAAATGTTCTTTTCTTTCTTTCTTTCTTTTCTTAAGTATAAAGTACTTAGAAAAATACTGTATTTCGTTCGAACATTCGTTAAAACTTTTTGATTGTAGCGGACTTAAAGTGGAACGTTGAATAAAAAAGGTTTTTGCATAGTTATCTGAGGATTGGCTTCAAAGATAAATCGGTATTTTAACAGATGTGCCGGTGGGTGTAAAATAATTATTGATTTATACCTACTCCTTTTGATTTACAGACTTTTTCTTCAAGATAGTACTTTGATACCCATCATGTTTTGAATAAATTTAGGGTATATTTCATTCTATAGTGACTTAGTAAACATATTTCTCGGTTTTAATGTGGTACAAAGTGATAATAGAATTACAATTAAATTATTTCTCTCATTTTTTGACAGACGTCTTCTCACTGTCCTTTCGTGACAGTAACGCACACATGATTACTAGATCGTTGTGATAAATGGTCATCTTCGGTCGTAATTACTTACTATCTACATGACTTCATAGAAAACATCTACGAATCGCATTGAAATAGTTTATTTCAAGCTTTCTACTATTATAGAATATTTTTTTATTTGACTGCATCGGTGGCGTAGTTGTATTACGGTACGACTGCAATGCTGAGGTCTCGAAATCGATCCCCGGGTCGGGCAAAGTGATATTGGGTTTTTCTAATCAGGCTATTACATCATGGGACGGAATACGCACGGTGAAACGTTGGTGCACTTGTTGCGCCTCTGTCTACATCTTCGGGGATAAAGGGCGTGAGTGTGTACGTTATGAACGTTTTTATTTGAAGAAAATGTGTTGCTCTCAGATTCGCCTACGTGAAAAGCCTTGCCGGCTACCGTCTCTATATCATTGTAGCGATCTATAGCACCATCTGTATTTTTTTTTTTTTTTTTTTATAGCATTGAATGACGAGAGGAACATGCCGTTCGCCTGATGGTAAGCGATACGACCACCCATAAACAGTAGCAACACCATCCAGCACCTTGACTTACAAAGTACTGTGTGGCATTCCACTGCGCTCGTCATCCTGAGACATAAGATGTTAAGTCTCATTATGTCCAGTAGTTATACTGGCTACAATGTCCTTCAAACCGAAACACAACAATGCATGCACACTGTTGCTTGGCGGTAGAAATAAACATTGCGGTGGTACCCACCCAGACGGCCTCTTACATAATGAGAGACCTACCACCAGTATGACGCCAGCGACATCTATTTATAAAATCAATGTAAAAAATTTACTTGCAAGATTCCACCCGAACAAAAATAGTTTTTTTTTTTTTTGTGTAGGCGATCCTGCAGTCAACACCGGGGGAAACCTGCTAATGGGATACTGGAGTCCCCCAGCTTGACGACTGCAGGGGCCTGGGAAGGAAGTGGAGAGGAGTATGGATGGGAAGGTGGGGGAAGGGAGGAAGGCTCCCAGGATGGGTGGAAAGAGAGGGTGCCAGGAAATGTTTGCGGGCCCTTTTAGGCCTCAATGTGTTATCCAACCTAGAGGTATACACACTGAACTGTTTGCCTCGGCCCGCGACTAATGTCCCCCCGCGCATGGGCGTGCATTGGGTGTGAAGACCCAGCGCACAAGAATTGCCTCGGGGGGCGAACAAACATAGTTATGTATGTACATACATACATTGCAAGTTAAATAAAAGCATTTAAAAAAATCAAATATTTCCCACGTGAGCAAATGACGGGGACAAAAAGTAGCCTATTTGTTAATCCAGGACATGATCTACCTGTGTGACAAATTTTATTCAAATCTGTTCAGCGGTTTCTGCGGTTACTACTTACAAACATGCAAATATTTTCAGAAACATTCACATTAATAATAGTAAGATTCAAAACCATACCACCGGCAATGTTACTTCTTATACTAATTATTTAAATGCAATAGTTTGGGTAAAGGTCTCAATGTTTGTTGGAAATAAACCCAAAAACAGCTAAACAGAATTCTAATTTCATTCTGGTTTCCGTCATACCATAATCTCAAGTCAAAAGGTATGTTACCTGTACATTCTATTATGGGTGACAAATGCTTAGCGTCGTATCTACGATAGTTATTCACTGATTGCAGCGTGAAGTGTGCACGGGTTCAACACGCAGCGGGAAAGCGCTCAATGCAATTACACCACTATTTCCTTTACCGAATGACGCTGGCACTAACATTACGATTGCGTTCCACGTTTTATTTTGCACGTCACTTCAATCTCATGTGTGATTTGGCGTGACACGATGGAAGGAAAATAAACAGCCATCGTGACATCTGATTTTGACTAAAATAAGACGTGGTTGTAATGCATTGTTCTTATTATGAAAATCGACCATTAAATTTTGCCGTATATAATACGACCGCTGAGTCAAATTTTTAAACAAATTAAATCAAAAATCTCCTTATATTTAGCCATATAAACAACAAAAACAATTCAATAAACCCTTTTATTTATCCCATCCTTTTTCAAGGTTCTAGAGGTGATATTTTTACAATTATTGAACGAACGTTATGGCATGTTTGACGTCCGTGCAGTGACACGAGCGACGCGATACTAATTGACATAGAGGCACATTTTGTAAATTGTGCCTCTTTTTAACGCCGACGTTTTTGAGAAGCTGACTGTGCATCTTGGGTTTTTTAATACATCAATGAATAGGTGCCATACAAAATACACTGTTATGCATTAGACTTGTATTAGACTTTCTCACACACAGTCTATGGTTATCCCGTCGACTGTGTTTATGTCTGATAATTTGGGAAATAAAGTTGGATTGGTTTTAACAAATGAGGAGACTTCAAATATGTACAGAGACGGGACTGTTAAAATTTTATGTTCTATAAAGTACGGTTTACACGAGTCACTACATTGTAGACCAAACATAGTTCTGATGCACCGTTTTTGTTGCTTGAAAATTATGTTTTTGTTGGTCGCGTTCCGCCAAAAGATAATTCCATATCTAAGATCTGATGTGTAATAAATTAAATGAGAGCATGGATTAATACTATTTATTGGTGGTTTGCAAGCGATTGCCGCTACCAATTGTCTTGCACATTTATATACCACCCCTATATGTAGTGCTTATCCACCACCGGTACCGTAACTATCCCTTTATCTCGGTGCGAGCTTCTATAACTGCGCTCATGCATGATCCAAAACTTGGTCCTGGTCTGGTCGTTCTGTGCCTCTCCAGGGTTGGTGCCCTTTGCCTGTGCATCGCTGGCACCGCCCTAGTTACGGCACTGTCTACCACCATACGAAAGACATGAGTATCAACCATCAAGTGCCTTACTCTTTTTGTTACTTTGTTGTTTTGAACTCCACCTACCTATTATTAACTCATTCCAATGACTATCATTATAAGTTTTGCAAAAACGTAAACATTTTGGGATTTAATCTCTGTTAAATCGTATTAGAAACCCAGGACCAGCAGTCATTACCCAGGACGTCCCAATCTACAGCCCATTTACCTACGCTGCAACTAAATCAAATTGGAATCGAAAAATATACGACGGGTTGCTTTTCCTCTATCATATAATGGTGGTTATTAATATTCCTGCGGAGAAGCGCGTCATAACTAGAATTTAATTTCAAATTGTACATTTTTGTCCTTTTTTACCTATGCGCAGGTGGCACGCTCAACAAGGATTCCGTTTTAATTAAAACTAAGCCGAACAGATGTACGATACCTGCGTTGTTACGCTCTGCATTGCCACTGTGATTGCAGAAATTAATTTTAGGGAATATAGTTTACCAAAATGTTACTATCCTATGTTTATTTATTTATTGTACTTCATACAAAAACATGTAAAGGCGGACTTAATGACGAAGGCATTCTCTACCAGTCAACCTGGTATGTGTATGTTATATTATTTTATAAATGAAGTTTCAAAAATCTTATTATCCTACTATAATGTCATAAAATATGTTCGGTGTTGAAGATAATTATATTATGGATGTTAGTTAAAAAATTTGAATGAAATTTTGCACATAGATAAACAGTTATGAATTAACTTTTTAAAAAGTATTTCTTTTTCTTTTTTTTACGCTACATTCTACACTATTTTATTAATTATTTTTTACTAGGTGTTGCTCGCGGCGTCACCCGCTTAAAAAGCCTTTCCCGCTACAAAAGTCAGTAAAACGCTAGCGCAATAAATATCCACTATTTTCTATAGGTAAAAATTACCGGGATAAAAAGTAGCCTATGTGTTATTCCAAGACATGGTCTACCCGTGTTTCATCCAAATCCGTTCAGTTGTTTCTGCATTTATTTCTTACAAACATTTTCACAAACTTTCGCATTTATAATATTAGTAAGAAGTAAGATTAAAGTAAGAGGTAAGACTAGCCTTCGTACGCAGCACCACCGAGAAAGTATCCTTTTCCAGAATTCAGCTCTCTATATATTCTTATCCTAGTTCAGAAAAAGAAGCTTATATATCAGCTTATCACTTCTCTGTGTGCTAAATTACATCCAAATCAACAGCGGTTTTTGAGATTTTTGAATGAACTACTAACAAACAAATAACAAGCGAGCAAAAGCTGGTTTATAATAATAGTAAACCCAAATGGACACCTTTGATTAATTATATACCTAGATAGAGTGACGCGCTACAATGAAACTAAAACAAACAGGCCAACTTTTCTTAAGCTAGTATGCGTTGTAACGTAGTAACGTTACATTTCAATTTAATTTTAATAATCGTTTAATAAAATCATTTCCATAGAATTAATAAATTAAAAAGAATATTGATAATTACTAAGAAAAAAAAAGGAATAGAAAGAATAGCCTATAGTTTATGATCATACGCAATTGAACGCGGCAATACCGGTCTCTGCGTCGGCTATGGTTCGTTTCTAATGGCGGCACCACACTTCGTTATGCGTTATTCGATGAGCGGCTCCGCTATAATCGCCCAAATAATTGTTATGTGATGGCGGCACCACACTTCGCTATGTGTTATTTGTTATGCGCGTTATTCGCCCGCATACGACGAAGTGTGGAGGGCTCATTCGTCTATATTTGCCTTATTTGCACGCATAACGCATAAGCGCGAATAGCAAATAAGCTTATCCGTTCACTTGTCGGTTTTTGACACACTTCAAAGGACACGAATAAGCCGAATATGTGTGTCGACTGCCCACACTTCGTTCACTCATTCAGTCTTGTACGCTCGCTTACGGCGGTCGTGTCTCGACACTACTCAATACTCGGACCTGTGTACTGTGCATGAAGTTAATATGTTGTACAAGTAACTCCATGGTACTGTGTGTGCGAAAATGGAGTGAACGAACGAAAAAGTAATGCGATTTTTGGATTTGTATCAGATTCAATCAGTCAACACGTTCATTTTGTTTGTCCAAAAAGCATACACGCCACATACGAATATATTTGGCATGTTTGGCACGCCGGCACCAAGTGTGGATGGCATGTTTGTTGTTCACTCACATAACAATTATTTGGGCGATTATAGCGGAGCCGCTCATCGAATAACGCATAACGAAGTGTGGTGCCGCCATGAGTGAACAACAAACATGCCATCCACACTTGGTGCCGGCGTGCCAAACATGCCAAATATATTCGTATGTGGCGTGTATGCTTTTTGGACAAACAAAATGAACGTGTTGACTGATTGAATCTGATACAAATCCAAAAATCGCATTACTTTTTCGTTCGTTCACTCCATTTTCGCACACACAGTACCATGGAGTTACTTGTACAACATATTAACTTCATGCACAGTACACAGGTCCGAGTATTGAGTAGTGTCGAGACACGACCGCCGTAAGCGAGCGTACAAGACTGAATGAGTGAACGAAGTGTGGGCAGTCGACACACATATTCGGCTTATTCGTGTCCTTTGAAGTGTGTCAAAAACCGACAAGTGAACGGATAAGCTTATTTGCTATTCGCGCTTATGCGTTATGCGTGCAAATAAGGCAAATATAGACGAATGAGCCCTCCACACTTCGTCGTATGCGGGCGAATAACGCGCATAACAAATAACACATAGCGAAGTGTGGTGCCGCCATAACGGTTCCAATCCGAACTCGCCCGACGCAAAAGCCGAGCCGCCGTCTCTCGTTCCCCCGCCCCGGGCAGACCTACGGTAGTCATCGAAGCATACGCACGTCGCTCATCGATCTTGTTCTGCCGTTACGTGCGTTGCTACGTCATTCATCAGTGACCGTTAAACTATTGGGACACATCCCAATCATTATAAAATTAATTATATTATATTTGCCTACGCATAATAGAAACCCCCATTTGGGTAAGTGTTGAACGTAATATTTCTTTGAATTTAGTATAATAGTATGTAGATTAGTTATTAGTGTGGTTCCGTTAGACCGTTGGACTTTGAATTTGGGTGTTATACGTAGCAATGTTTTTTCGGAAGCCTAAATACTATTAAACACGTTGTATGCATTTACATCGTAATTTTCTACTTTGGCTTTCTTGCTGCAGCTGTATAAGTAATTTGCTTGTGTTGTTTTTTTTTCCTTTTTCTTACTTGTAAACTCCGTTCTGATTGTAAGACACACTCCGCCTTCGCTAGCGCAACTCTCGCTTTGCTTTCGGCTACTTGTGTTACAATCAGAGGACAATAGACGCTTTCGTCATCTTTCCTAAGACCAGTTGCAATAAAATTCCAGGGTGCAAGGTTCGGGTTCACCTCTTCTCTCTCCTGGTCCCGTATATCAGGCTTTCGAGGTTCCAGACATCAGCTTCCGAATCTCTGGACGTCAGCTGTCTTCCCTAAGGAGATTCACTGATGCCGAGCAGACACTACGGCCTACTGCCAGGAGAGTACTTGCGCACCCGCTAGGAAGTGGAAAGTGACGGGCATTTTAGGAACCACTTAAAACATAATTTCTTGATGATATTAAATTTTTTTTTATGCTGTCTAACCTGGCCGTGTTTTATTCATACACACACGCCCAGACGTCACAGCGTGACAGCTGAGTCATACGCTATCGCTGCATCATTCTGCGTATCCTTGTGTGCGCGCATAATGATACCAGTTATTACATGGTTTCTAATAAAACGGGGAGAACATTATATCCATGAAAAACAACAAAAAATAATTCACTCAAACTCATTTAGCGGGGAACAGTTGGCCTCTATTTTTTTCGACGCGTTTGAAACGTTCAGTGTCTATCTAGGTATATAATTAATCAAAGATGGACACTATATTTATACCTTTGACCACATTTTAAAACCTTGAAATAGAAAAGTGACATTCAAACTGAACTCCGTTAAATAAATGTATTAGAGACTTCCATCATAATTCTTTAATTAACATTGACCTTTCGATTGAAGACAGAAGTCAAAGGTATTTTAGTAACAACAGATATTTTGGGCACGTTTTGAGACTAGAAAGAATTTTAATGAAGTTCTTATAGAACGTGGCTTTATATTTTTTGTATGTTTATTAAATGGTGAAGCGTCATTCCAGAAAGTTTAGTTTGTAGTAAGATGATTCTAGTGTATTACTGTATAAAAAGCTGTTGGATGCCTCGGTGGCGTAGTTGTGCGTAGTGACGCAGTGCTGATACCTCGGGTTCGATCCTCGGGTCGGGCAAAGTGGTATTGGGTTTTTCTACTTAGTATCAGCCCGGACTCTGAAATTGTGCCCGATATGGCGATAGGCTCGCACCCTGTCACATCATGGGACGGAATACGCACGGCGAAATTGGGTGCACTAATTGCTCTCTGCCTACCCCTTCGGGAATACAAGGCGTGAAGAAAAATGACCATTTCCACAACGATATCAAAAGTTTTCCTCCTACGGTATTATGGTGAAGTGACTCATACTTCACCTGCAACACACGATCGCTAACGCAAACAAGAAGATTCAAGATTTATACACGAAATTGGATTTATACAAGATTTATACGCACTAGTTGCGTCTCTGCTTACCCCTTCGGGGATTAAAGGCGTGAGTGTGTGTGTGTGTTGAGAAGGGGCGAGTTTGCTAAAGTATTTCTAGTATTTAAGGTCAGTAAGATTCTTTGAGACACTATAAATCGTCTTCCTTTTCGTAAACTCCATTCTTTAACAGTAAGTGAATTTGTACCACAGTAGTGAACTGTTATAGGATGATGCGCTATTTTTTTTCTGCTACGATAGTACCTAATCTAATAACAGGGAGTCAATTCCTTAAACACACAGTAAAAAATCCCAAAATTCAAAATGAACTAAGTGAACAAAAATTTAATATTCCCAACATCTCCACCTGAATTTAATCGCGTAGAAGAAAGATTTTCGCATCAGTTTAATCCGACCCTAGAGTGACAAGGGTCTCGGTGGCCAATTGTATAACATTTTCTTTCGTATTTATCATGTTGTCTTTTCATTCGTGATTTATAAAAGATTTTTTCAATATTTCACGCTTGATTTTCAATGGGCCCGGATTGTAAAGTGATCTTTTAGTAGATAAAGGAATTTGAATTTCGTAAATTTATTTTAGAATATTTTTAGAGACCTTGTAAGGGCACCTTTTGAGCCATGTGACTACAGTGAATAACTTTTTTTTTCTTTATATATATTTTTGATCATAATTTGAAAAAAAAAAAACAAATCCAGATCTGAAGTAAACGTAAGTACTACAGTAAGTACTTTCATGTGTGTAACATTTCTTTTTCTTTATATACATTTTTGATCATAATTAAAAAAAAAAAAAAAAACAAATTTTAAGTAAACGTAAGTACCTACTTACATGTGCGTCAGTTCATCTAAAAAACCAACTCCAAAACGTATGAGGAATAGGTTAGTTGACTACTTTTTTTAAATACATTTATGAAAAATGTATGCCATCCAAAATTTTAAAGAAAAACAATTTTCGAAATTGGCGCAATAATTAGAAAGTTATAAAGGTTTGAAATTTGGTGGAAGGGTAAGTTGTCAAATAACAGTAATATCACACTGTGACGTCACCGAGTGTCGTAACCATAACGCTGAGCGCGTGCGAAAGAGATAGCGAGATATCCACGTCCCCCCACATTCACTCACAACAATATTCAAATATGAATAACTTCTTCTTTTTTCAAGAAATTTTGATGCTGATTTCACAGCACAATTTCTTTTACGTATTATTTTCTGTTACATATAAAACTATGTACAAAATCAAACATAGGAAACTACCCTTTTATAAGCTAGCAGTGTTATTAAAGGTGTTGAAAAGTAGTTTCTTTAAACTAATATCACCTAAATTCAAAACCATATAAGATAAAGATATGTCATCGAATCCAGTGTCTATGCGGCCACTTCGTCAGCGCTGGCCTTCAGTGAATGGCTTCATAATTGAAAGGCCCGGATTTGGCACGTCATCTATAAGGTCAGTCTCATTAACAGTCTTTTGATTATCTTAGAAGACTTTTGATTTACTGTTCGCATTGATCGTAGCGTCTGCTTCTTCAAAGATTCTGCTGAAATCAGCAAGAACAAATAGGTTTTATACCAATAGGAATTAAGGCGATAGTGTATTAGGGAAAAATAATAAATAGCTAAGAAATATACTATCTACGATAATATTTTGTGAAAGTTTATGAGTTTGTTTTAAAGGATAATTAATCTTAGAAAATTTCCGGACCCATCCCAAAATAGTTTCAATAGCAAGTTACTAAATAACTTATGCTATTAATTTTGCTTTGGGTAATTTTATTCTGATAAAATACACACTGGTAAAATCGTGAGCAAAACTAGTAACATTTAAACAAGAGTTAGAAAAGACAGACGTCGTACATTTTGTAAAACAGGTACAGATTAATCTCATTACTCGGGTTTTTTTTCTATATTAATGCATTACTCGCTGATCCTTGCTTCTGGATTTAACAGCTGACGTCTTGATACTTTTGTCTTAAATTCAGCGGAAAAATGTGTATTTAACAGATGGAAGTCAGTAGTCACTGTTTTATGCATTATTTACATTTAAAAATAGTCCATTTCTATTGGATAATAACTAAAATATATTATCGGAATGAGTAGAACTAGTAAAGTAAGGACCATGATTTTTTTCCCGATATGACATAAATATTTAACTTAACCTTTCGGTAAATACGATATAATGAAAATAAAATTTCGATTTACGAGATGTATTCTTGAAAGCTTGCAATAAATCAGTCTGTCTTACTGCGTCTACGATGGCTGAACCCGGATTGCGAAATATCAGTAAGGTAAGCTTTTTAAGCGTTGTGGAGTTCTAGACGAATATAAAATAGCACGTCGTATAAGACAGGACCCCAAATTTGAACATCTAAACAGAGACCATGGGCGTAGCTGGTGGGCGACTCATACTACTTCCGCTGTGTGAACGCATCACCATAGCCGTAAAAAATACAGTTGGAGCGGTTGGTACTGTGAGACAAGAGGCCTAAGGCGACCAACATTGAATTCTGCTACTGCACCGAGAACTACCAATAATGATGTAAAACTGAAATTATTTCAGTATTGATCTGCCATACTAACTAGTTATAACTGTTCCGAGCCGCAAACTAGCTTAATTCGACTGTTGGCAAAGTTTGTATTACTTAAACAGGGGAGAAGGGGGAAACGGGAACCGACTATAGAAATACATGCCAACTTCTGCCAGCTGATTGTTAATCCCATAACTGAAGTTGACAAAAGATACATATTAAATGAGCAGAGATCTTTTGTTCCGTTATTTTAGCTGTTGTAAATCAGTTCTTACCTTTTTAAATGAAGGGTAAATGTTTTTACTGATTTATAAGATAACTTACAATTCGAAATAAAAGAATGAAAAAGGTTTATTGTCACATCTGGTGCATGCAATACATACGAATGTGGGTTAAATTATATTTTAAAAAAGATAAACCTTTTTAATTAGGGCAGCGTTACACGCCTCACAATCACCATACCAGCCCTGTATTATATACCGCCCACTGCTGAGCACGGGCCTCCTCTACAGCTTACAGAGGGGAATTACACGCCTGCGATGTGACAATTAGGTGGCCAGCTTAGCATAAAGTTGTGTTACGACGTGAGCCACGACACAGCACTCGTGTCAGTAGCCACCTAAAGTGACGAAATGATATGTAACAACGCCTATTTACTTGATACTTAACTATACATATTATTTTTGTTTTTTATAGACAGGTTGCCTACTAGACAGATTAGGTCATGGATAAATTTTACATTTAGGTTTATGATCCTAACTTATACTCTGATTGTGATAGCACATTATGTCCTAATCAAGTTTTAAAATCAACGAAGAACATTGAAACATTGATAACTATAAAACAATTTATCGTTTTAAAATTCATACTAAACAATATTGGTATTTTTACCTATATTATAATATTATGCTATTCAAGGTCCAGCTCGTTCCAGTATCCTCAGTACGCTTTTCCAGACAATAGTTCCGCCAAGATACACCGAATAAGTACCTGGCACTTGAATAACAATTAAGTGGTAAACTTTGCCTCAAGTTGATTTATGTCGATTTTGAACGATTTCCCAGGAGCACATAGCGCATTCGACTCAATGGTTCATCTTTGTACGGTCGGAACAAAAGATCTCTCCAATAAATCAAGGCTGTTTCGAATGTGACGAAATAGCTAAAAGTTTAGTTACTGACTGAATAAGCAATTAGAAACTTTTGCTGACTCGCTCTGAGTTGATCGGAGCTCTATAAATCGTTTCCATAATAGAAATAATCGAGTCAAATTAAAATAAAATACACTTTTTATGGATACAAGATTTAATTTAATTTACCTCTATGGGCAAATTCATAAACGTACAAACTTACATAATTTAATTATATGCACATTGCAACCTATGTATGACAGATTAAACAATGACTCAAACCAGAGATTTTCACCTTAGCCCTAAGAGCGGTAGTGGTATAGCATGCAATATAACTAAGGCATCAAACAATCCTGAATATTATCTCCTCTTAAATAAAAACCAAATTTGTTGTAACAAACATCCCCGCTGGATCAAATTGATTTATATTTTTCTTCTTTGAACACTTTCTATTAGTTACTTATCGGTGGGCTAAACACTGACGTCATTCAAATCATCCCTCAGTAGTATTGAAGAAAGGTATTCCATTCACTTTGATGCTATGGATAAAGCCGCTAGAGTAATTTCGTGTTTAATCGAAGATATTGACAAAGTTCTTTGTAGATTGCCTCCTCAATCTATACCTCTTTGATATAATTTTATACATTCACTCTAACTTATTCAAATTAATTGTGAAGATTCGATTAATAGTAATTACTATAAAAATATCCTTGAAAAATTTACCACCATACCAGCCCTGTATTATATACTGCCCACTGCTGAGCACGGGCCTCCTCTACTACTGAGAGGGTTTTAGGCCTTAGTCCACCACGCTGGCCTAGTGCGGGTTGGCGGACTTCACATACCTTCGAAATTCAGAGAACTTCTCGGGTATGCAGGTTTCCTCACGATGTTTTCCTTCACCGTTAAAGCGAGCGATAATGCTTTTTTTACATAATGCCAGGTAAATGAGCGTGTGGATAAATTGTAGTATGTGATCGCCGTTTCAGATATTATGGGTACTAATTTTCAGTATAATCACTGTCGAGTTGACTTTTCCTGCTGTAGACTGAAAATAAAGATATAGCGCGTTTCTACTAATGCACCAAAGCGATTTGTGGAGAGGAATCATAATAATTTTTGACCGAAATTTAGTATTTTCATACATAATTATCCGACTTAAAAGAAGAAGGAGGTTTTCAATTCGTCGTGTATTTTTTTGTTGCTGTCAGTACATCGGTTTTCTAACCACGTCAATACCAAAATCGCTCGTTTACGCTACTACAGTGCTTCTACATTAGATACTTCGAACTCGAGCAAATAGTGGGTTATAAGCGAACTTTCTGGATTTGAAGCTGGTTTTCAAGACGCTTCAATCTATATTTGAACATATTTATAAAGATACTAGTTTTTGCCCGCGGTTTAGTCCGCGCGAAAGAGTTTTGAAAAAAGTCCCTCTATACATTTTCCCGGGATAAAAAGTCTAAAACCTTCCCAGGGTCTTGGCGGTAGAAATAGACATTACCAGCCCTGTATTATATATTGCTCACTGCTGAGCACGAGCCTTATACTACTGTGATGGTTAAGGCCTTAGGCCTTGCTGGCCCAGGGCGTGTTTGCATGACTTCATCAATAGTTAGTGTTAATCAATGTGTTGTATTCTATAGTTTGGAATACTCCGATTACTTAACAATGCGAAATAATTCAAGAACAACAAACAACAAACAACATGGTTTGGTATGGGTCTCGAACTATCTCCATACCAAAGTTAATTGAAATCCGTTGGGTAGTTTTTGAGTATATCTCGTACATACTTTGCCACCTCTTTTACCCCTTTAGGGGTTGAGTTTCACAAAATCCCGTCTTACTGAGCACCTACGTCCTAAAAGGAATCCCCAAGCAAAATTTGAGACTCCTAGCACTTTTCTGAGATTTTGTGATGAGTGAGTAAGTGACCCTTTTTTTTTTTTTTTTTTTTTTTTCGCGGGGAAAAAACGCGTTATCGCTACCACCACCGGGGGGTCAGTGGAACGGTTATGTTGGTTTCACCGGCCTTACGGTCCAATGTCGTTACTCGGGAGTATAGCATCATCCGAGCGAGCATTGGACCGAGTCCCTAACCCTATGTACACCCTACACCGGCATACCAACCAAAACCCGCGGTGGCCTTCTTCGGCGCATGCGGAACGGCCCCGGGGTATCTTGTTGCACTAAGATAGCTGCGCGATGCCGCATTGCGGCCCCTCTATAAACGAGGGGGCTAAGATGCCCCCGAACTCTAAAGAACGCCTTTGGCGTCTACGACAGCGGGAGACCGACCACCCGCATTGTCGTCCACCTCGGAGTCACTTAAATTGGAGTGAGCAGACCCCCACTGCTCGCCCCGCGACTTTTTTTTCCTAAGCCCCATTTAGTCGCCTCTTACGACAGGCAGGGGATGCCGTGGCGGAATTCTCTAGATGCCCCCGGACCACAGGGCATGAGGCACCGGTCAGTCTTCCACCCGGCGCCTCCGTCGTCTCCTCTGGCTGCGGGCGGGATCGTTCTGCTCACGATCCCGCTCGGCGCTCTCCTTCCGCGAGATGACGCTCTCGCAGAAGGAGGCTGTCGCTCGCCATGACCTCCAGCCGCCGACCATGGCGGACACCACGGCCGGCAGCGAGAGGTCTCCTCCGACGACTGCTCTAAGAGCGCTGCGTTGGAGATCCCAGGCTGGGCACTCCTCGAGAGTGTGTTGGACTGTGTCCTCGCGGCCGTTGCCACAATGGTGGCACACGGCAGATTCCTCTTTTCCGATCCGACACAGAAACGAGCCAAAACACCCGTGGCCCGTCAGCACCTGTGTCAGACGGAATGTCGGCGCACCGTGGCGCCTGTCAAGCCAGCTTGAGAAGACAGGTCGCACTGCCGCGACGGTCCTCAAGCCCGCACTCGGGCTCTCCAGCCTGGTATGCCACTCCTCCACGGCGGCGCTGCGGATAGAGGCCAATTGGGCTGTGACCTCCCTCGGAGCCAGTCTTCGCCCGAGACGGGAGAGTAAGTGACCCTGCGCTTTTATATAAAACTTTTTAGATGAGCTTTTAGATATAGCATAGGTGTTACGATTTTATGCAATTGGTAGTTGCACAAACCATCCCAAACAATTTATTATCATGTCTACCAAGATGACGTCCCAATTATGAGATACCTAAATTACCTACCTTAATCATATATATTATTTTTATTGCATTGAATGACGAGACGACCATGCCGTTCGCCTGATGGTAAGCGATACGACCACCCATAAACAGTAGCAACACCATCCAGCACCTTGACTTACAAAGTACTGTGTGGCATTCCACTGCGCTCGTCATCCTGAGACATAAGATGTTAAGTCTCATTATGTCCAGTAGTTATACTGGCTACAATGTCCTTCAAACCGAAACACAACAGTGCATGCACTGTTGCTTGGCGGTAGAAATAGACATTACCAGCCCTGTATTATATATTGCTCACTGCTGAGCACGAGCCTTATACTACTGTGATGGTTAAGGCCTTAGGCCTTGCTGGCCCAGGGCGTGTTTGCATGACTTCATCAATAGTTAGTGTTAATCAATGTGTTGTATTCTATAGTTTGGAATACTCCGATTACTTAACAATGCGAAATAATTCAAGATTTCTTCAAGTAAAAAAACAACATGGGACATGTCCAAAAACGGGCTTAAAATTCTAACCAAGATACTTTATATATCGCACCTTTAGAACGAAAACGACACAATTCAAAAAATCAAAAATTGAGTTTTCGTCATAAAATGATTTAAAACTGGCCCGATATAATAGTTTGGTCCTTTTCCCGCTTGAATATGGCTGTGTTTGAACTGTTGTTGTATTGAAAACTTCTTTTTAAGTCATTTTATGAAGATGATTCTATTTTCGATTTTTTTGAATTGTGTCGTTTTCGTTCTAAAGGTGCGATATATTTGGATAGTACCCCCAAACACTAGGCCTTTGCAATAAATCTTATAATTTTAATGTCCTCCGATTTTGATATTTCTGTAATTTTATTTTGCTTAAAAATTACAATTAAAATTGACGTTTTTAAAAATATTTGAAGTATATTCAAGATTCATATTTATGCCCCGTTAATATTATCCATAAAGTTTGAGCCTGGTTAGTATAGATTTTGACGCCCAGCACATACAAAAAGCACACATCGCACCTTTAGAACGAAAACGACAATTAAAAAAAATCCAAAATAGAGATATCTTCATAAAATGACTTAAAACGAAGTTCTCAATACAACAATAGTTCAAACACAGCCATATTCAAGTGGGAAAAGGATCAAACTGTTGTATCGGGTCTTTTTAATTATATTTTTTATAGAAATGGGACCAGTTATAAGTCATTTTATGACGATAACTCAATTTTCGATTCTTTTGAATTGTGTCGTTTTGGTTCTAAAGGTGCGACATCTCCTTTTAGAAAAAAAAAATCTCCTAAGTCCCCTAAAACAAGTCAATAAAACAATGTTTATACATTCTTCGGCCTTTTTAAATGCCATTAACAGTATTATTTTTACTCCAATGCTTTTACCACTTAATTCTCTAATCTTGGGCCGTCAAAGTTACCGTTAGGTACAATCGAAATATTTACTATAATAACATTTTAAAGATAAAAGCTGGCAATATACATTTTATGCTTTTTGTCAAATACACAAGAGTCGGGATAAATGAGAGGCCAAAATAAACAACGAACTTGATGAGTCTAGATTTAGGCACATTTAAAGTGGGATTGTGACCCTAATAAATCTACTATATTATTCAATTAGTGTCTTTGTTAGGCTATGATTTGATGTGTGGTTAATTTATATGATTATATAACTTCGATATAGACGAGCACCAACTCTAAAATATTGAATTACGTATAATTAAATCGGCAAGATAAGTAGGTACATTATTATTGCAGTGAAATGACGAGACGAGCATGCCGTTCGCCTGATGGTAAGCAATTCGACCACCCATAAACAGTAGTAAGGACACACAGAGCTCTAAATAACAAAGTACTGCGTGGCACTCCCCTGCGCTCGTCAACACGAGACATAAGATATTAACTCTGATACAGCTCACTACAATGTCCTTCAAACCGAAACACAACAGTGCTTGCACACTGCTGCTTGGCGGTAGAAATATACTTACATTGCGGTGGTATCGGTTTTACTGGTGGTAGGTCTCTCATATGTAAGAGTCCGTCTGGGTGGGTACTACCACAATGTCTATTTCTACCGCCAAGCAGCAGTGTGCATGCACTGTTCTGTTTCAGTTTGAAGGACATTGTAGCCAGTGTAACTACTGGACATAATGAGACTTAACATCTTATGTGTCAGGATGACGAGCGCAGTGGAATGCCACACAGTCCTTTGTAACTCAAGGTGCTGTATGGTGTTACTACTGTTTATGGGTGGTCGTATCGCTTACCATCAGGCGAACGGCATGCTCGTCTCGTCATTCAATGCCATAAAAAAAACCAACCCAAACGGCCCCTCGCATACGAGAGACCTACCACCAGTAAACTGTTCTGTCTGTAAACGTAAGTACCTACTTATAATGTTTGGAAAATGTATTTGCCGTTATTTTTACTAAGTATTTTACTGTTAGCTTCAAGTCTTTACATGAGAACGGGAGGTAACTGTAAGGTGTTTTGTCTACTACGCTAGTCTTTTACAAGTTAGAGTATTGAATTGGAAATGTCCTGTGCATTACTTCCATTGATATTGACGTTCCCAATTACTCTATAACGATGACATTCAACAGTATAGTTAGTAACTTAGAAGTCTTGGCTCAATAACATCATTTCAAAGTTGATATCATTATTATACTCAGCGTTACATTTCAAAATTGTTATTATATGTTATTGTTATTTTTAAACTATTACTAAAACAATGGCAACAATTGTGGTAAATAAAAAAATAGTACTTCATTTTATGTTGTCCTTATTATGAAATGTCGGGTTTAGCAGTAATCTTGAAACAACGGGATTACCCCGTAATCCGGTATTACCCTAACGCACCCTACCAATTTTTAGTACTGAGTGTTTTTAGTTTTTGCCAATTTGAGTACGGATTTGAGCTTGTTATGTATGCAGAGCTTACTTTACTTCAGACTGGCCTGGTCTATTTTATTTGAATTGTATTGTAAGAGGATTGTGGATCGACCACAAGTGGGACATCGCGTTCGTGTAAAATAGAACGTAATCTTGAATGAGTAAATATTTACAGAATAGGTGTTGCTCGCAGACAGGGGCGGTCCCGTGCAGCTATCTTAGTGGAACAAGATACCCCGGGGCCGTCTCGTATGCGCCGAAGAAGGCCACAGCGGGTTTTGGTTGGTATGCCGGTGCAGGGTGTACATAGGGTTAGTGACTCGATCCAATGCTCGCTTGGTTGATGCTATACTCCCGAGTGTCAACATTGGGCTGTAAGACCGATGAAACCAACATAACCGTTCCACTGACCCCTCAGTGGTGGTAGCACAACGCGGTTTTCTCCGCGAAAAAAAAAATGTTGTTGCTCACAGATCCGTCGACCTGAGTTAATCCAGGAAGTGGTATTATGTTAAGTTTCTGCGTTTACTTCTGAAACATATTCAAACACCAAACTTCTCCACAAACTTTCGTATAAATATCTATTAATATTAGTTACATCCTACTATCCTACTAATATTATAAACGCGAAAGTCCTACTAATATTATAAACGCGAAAGTTTGTAAGTATGGATGTCTGGATGTCTGGATGTATGGATGTATGGATGTATGGATGTACTAATGTTTGTTACTCTTTCACGCAAAAACTACTAAACGGATTTCGATGAAATTTGGCACACGGGTAGATTATGTCCTGGATTAACACATAGGCTACTTTTTATCCCGGAAAAATATACAACGGGACTTTTATCCCGGGAAAACTCATTCACGCGGGCGGAGCCGCGGGCAAAAACTAGTTATAAATAAGCATCAACAAAAGTTTAGTCGATTATGAATACTTAGAATTAATAATCGCACACTTAATTAATTCGATACTTTAGTTTCAATCGCTGGGTATAATATTCACACACACACCCTCTTACGCCTTTTATCCCAGAAGGGGTAGGCAGAGGCGCAACTAGTGCACCCACTTTTCGCCGTGCGTATTCCGTCCCATAATGTGATAGGGGCGAGCCTATCGCCATATCGGGCACAATTTCCAGACTCCGGACTGATATACTGAATAGAAAAACCCAATATCACTTTGCCCGACCTGGGGATCGAACCTTAGACCTCAGCTTTGCAGTCGTACCGTAATACAACTACGCCACCTAGGCAGTCAATCATATTCACATCTCTTTACTATGAGCTTGAGAGACCAACTTAAAATAGTTTATTGAGCAATTCACACAGTCCATGTGCGAAACTACCATACTTTTGTCTTTATGCTTCTCTTTATGATACCAGTTTGGTGCCTATAATATGACTATCTTGAATATTGAATGCTAATGGATGCAAATTATTATAATTTACCAAATCAAAGACTCGGAAACAACAAACAAAACAACAAAAACAACAGTAATAGTACTTCGCTATTTTTTGTGTTTATTTTCCCAGAAAACTTAAGAAAACTCCATAATATTAGAATAATTATTTTCGTTAGAATTTGACCGCGCATCATTAAGCCTTTTGCCCGAGCGAATGGCCTGGAGCATATCAAAGGAAAATGCAGATATACGAATAATTTACTTGATAAATGAATTTAGGTCTTTTCGAAGATTTAAAACTACCAAAATATTTCTCATTAAACATCTTGTCTAATAGCGTTGGTTGCAAATTAAAATGATGCGTACTTTAGGAGGAGATGCACGGAATCAATTAATTTTAGTTGCAATCTATATATATAAAAGAAAGTCGTGTTAGTTACACCACTTATAACTCAAGAACGGCTGAACCGATTTGGCTGAAAATTGGTGGGGAGGTACCTCAGAACCGGGAGAAGGACTTAGGATACTTTTTATCCCGGGAAAATATAAACCGGGAATTTTATCCCGAAAAATCCTTTTCTGTGAGTTGTTGTGTTTTATGATGTCCTGGTACTTAATATATTTAAAATCTTCGATTCTTATCTATCTATTTTATCCCGGGAAAATATAAACCGGGACTTTTCTCCCGAAAAATAGTTTTCTGTGATTTGTTACGTTTTATGATGTCCTGGTACTTATATTTAAAATCATCTATCTAATATATAAGAGATTTTAAAATATATTAAGTACCAGGACATCATAAAACACAATACTCACCTGTAGGTGGCGCTGTACTCGGATTCCAAGATTTTTTTTCCATTTTAGGGCAGGACAACATTTTTTGTGTGTCTTCAGGTGGATTCGAGAATGGTTTAGATTAACAATTGGATTCCGTAGGTGGCTCTGTACTCGGGTTCTAGGATTTTATTTCTTTTTTAGGGCAGGACAACGTCTGTTGGGTCCGCTAAATAAATAAATAAATTGGTGGGGAGGTAGCTTAGAACCAGGAGACGGACATAGGATACTTTTTATCGCGGGAAAATATAAACCGTGACTTTTGTGCGGATAAATCGTTTTCTGTGAGTATTGTGTTTTATGATGTCCTGGTACTTAATTATATTTAAAAAAAATAAAGAATCATTAAAATACTCATTTTTTTATTTGTATTTATTTCCTAATAAAAAATTTAACTTAATAAAATCCAAAATCTTCTTATTTATTGCCTCAAAGGCAGAACAGGGTTCGCCGGGTCAGCTAGTTTAAATATGAAATTAACCTTTGATAAATTATAAACCTAGATAGAGTGACGCGCTGCAATGAAACTAAAACAAACAGGCCAACTTTTCTTAAGCTAGTATGCGTGACAGCTTTGTCATACGCTATCGCTGCATCATTCTGCGTATCCTTATGTGCATAATGATACCAGTTATTACATGGTTTCTATTAAAACGGGAAGAAAATTATATCCATGAAAAACAATAAAAATAATTCACTCGAACTCATTTAGCGGGGAACAGTTGGCCTTTATTTTTTTCGACGCGTTTGAAACGTTCAGTGTCTATCTAGGTATATAATTAATCAAAGAAATTAACGAAACAATGTCCACATTATAAAAAATTTGAAACAGCCAAAGAAAACCAATTGCAGAAATATAAAGTTTTTTTTCTATATGTATTATAAGTTTCAAATAAATAGGTTCTAAAAATACGGTTAGCGCGGCCGCGCCTTTTTGCTGGAGGCAATGCCTAGAAATATTTTAAGTTTAGAAGAAATTATAAAAAATACTAAAAACCACGTCAACGGTAAATCACCAACACAGGTATCTCGCAGGTAATTGGTTGTGGATTAATGGCACAGCGGCGACTGGTGCGAGCGATAAACTACTATCCAGGCTAATGGACGCCCGGTTAGTATTAGTGATTATACGAGATAACGACTGCACGTGTAGCTATATTGCACATGTAGCTATACTGCGCGTGTAGCTATAGTATTAAATGCTTGAAATCGTCAGTTCATTTATTTGTTGCTCTATATACATGGTAAAGGCGGACGACAATCTCTACCAGTCTAGTGACAAAAACAAACTAGGTGCACGAAACTAATTTAAACCATAGTTTCGAAACAATTAAAATAGAAATATTTGGTAAACACACACACACACTCACGCCTTTTATCCCCGAAGGGGTAGGCGGAGGCGCAACTAATGTCCCACTTTTCGCCATGCGCATTCTCTCCCATGATGTGATAGAGGGCGAGCCTATTGCCATATCGGGCACAAATTCCAGACTCCGGGCTAATACTGAATAGAAAAATCCAATATCACTTTGCCCGACCCGGGGATCGAACCCGAGGCCTCAGCATTACAATCGTACCGTAATACAACCACGCCACCGAGGCAGTCTTTGGTAAACAATACGTCAATAAATACAATAATATATTTTAGGTAATACCGGTTTTTTACACCAATGGTAATACCCATAAAAGGTTCAAATATATACCATACATAGTATGCATAATACAATTCAAAATATCAACTATAAAAAATATATTATTGCATTAATACATAGATAATATTGAAGTCGTAAACTAGAAATTTACTATGATTCCGCCAATTCACCCGCAACTAGTTTTCAAACTTTAACTTCAAACACGTAAGGATTCGTAGACATCCTGATTTCTAGAAGGAGCACATTCCAGTGAAGTACAAAATGTTCTTCTAAAAAACCGGTAAAAATTAATTAGGAGTAGGGAGAAGTCCAATGGTGCACTGGCCGGTACGTGGTCTGCACTCGAGAACTTTTTTCATCTGCAAGGTGGACAGACGACTTGATAAGATAGCAAGAACATGCTGGATAGAAGACGCTTTTAACAGGTCCGCCTGGAAATTATTAGGGGAGGCCTTTGTTCAGCAGTGGACATCATTTGGCTGATGACGATGATAATACTGAGGGAGAAGTACCTATTGATTATTTCTCATGTAGGCAGAATTTATAGACTTAGATATTGCTATTTATTTTTGGGAGTGGTAAAAGGATCAAGGAAGTAAAATTCTTAAAGAATGCATACTATACAAAATAAATGCAAGTATTAATTTATTATAATCAATATCTACCCTCAACTCTAAACTAATTTAATCTTTAATCAGTAAACTAATAAACTATGTTCATGACTTGAGTCTAAAATGAAGTCGACGCCGCGCCGTAGGAAGCCAAACAAAACCTACTATTTAAGAGTTATGGCGCTATGGCACACTATATGGCATATATTATATGGCACATGGTCTAAGTGTGGATTGCTACTGGCTGTATTAAGCGTGTACAGTGCTTGCTATAATTCTCTATAAGCCATGTTCTCGTGCAGCTCCCGTCTCCTTCAACCTCCCCAATTAATAGTGCCAGGGAATCCATTATTGCTAGTCTCCGTTCCAATCACTACGACGAACACGCTCGTGGATAAAGGGTTGTTGGAAGTGGCATCGTTTTAAAATCCAATTATAGTTCGGACAAACTAAGCTGGCTGGTATGAAAATTCAATTTTTTTCCCGACGCGATAACTCTGTGACATCGTCTACCCAAAAAATTTAAAACCGTGTCATGTCATACCGGCCATATTAGTTTGTCCCTACTATAAGAATAATACATACATACTTTCTAATACATCATCGGAAACACTATTTCAACACTAATAAAATAAACGAGCCACATTTTTCATATCTTCCTTAATTTCAATCTATCCACCAAGTTCCAACGTCTGTTTCAGAAATTTTGTTGTACGGAGACTCAAAATTAAAAGATAAAAATTAATCAGATCAGTTTATTTTTTGAATAATCGCGATGAAAAGTTGACTGAAATAGTTGAAATTTGGTATACGGCCTCTTAATGTTAAAAATGTGAAAGTTTATGACGTTTGTCAATCATGAATATTGTACGAATAAATACTATCTATTTTTCTTTAATGCGTGAAATGTTGAATGGATTTGGATTCATTTATGTATACAGATAAGGTATATATTGTATTGGCATTGCATTCCGGGTAAAGGCTTTCATGCTGTATTATATTTTGTGAAATTAGTAACTGACTATTAGCTTATTAAACGACGCTTCCGAACATTCTAGACTTGAATTCAAAAGAGGATAGTACATTGCAACTGATGAGGCACTGGGATTTACATAGGGATTTATATATGTTTAGTAATATTTATCTCATAAAATCTAGTATATATCTATGTAAATATTACGTTTTAATAACACCTAAAACTTATTTTATAAGTACCATTATTAAAAAAAATGTCATATATTTGGATAGAACTACACAAAAACTAGGCCTTTGTAATAAATCTTATAATTTTAAAGTCCTCCGATTTTAAGATTCATGGAATTTTATTTTGCCTAAAAAATACACTTGACATGAACGTTTTTAAAAAAGTTAGTTATAAATTGAGGGGTCTAGAAATAATTTATAATGGATCCAAAATCCATATTTTTGGCCCTTTAATATCCATAAAGTTTGAGCCTGGTTAGATTTTGAAGCCCAGCACCCTTACAAAAAGCGGACATCTCCTTTAAATCTTTTAACTTGAAATTTCCTCATAAATCCTCTTACGCTCGTAGCCGTTTCCATAGCATTTATATTTGTGTAGTCGTCAGTTGTTATTACGTCAGTCTGAGACGTAGGGGCTGTTATTCTATCATTTTGTGCTAATTATACCGCCATTTGCCAATTCAAACATCTGTGCGAATTAAAGATTTGCTATGTTTAATTAACATAGACCTTGTTGGAGCAAAATTTAAGAATGACTTAGAAGAAAATTTTAACAGGCAAAATTTTATAAAAACAAAAAGTTCTAGAAGTAAACATTTTAGAATTATATTCAATACTAGTACTGCTCGCGGCTCCGGCCGCGTGCAAAAGTTTTTCCGGAATATTTTTTTTCAAAAATAGGCTATATTACTCAGGAGTAATGTGGCTTTCTATTTATGAAAGAATTTTCGAAATTTGTTTCAGTGGTTCCTGAGATTAATGTGTTCAACCAACCAAACAAGCTCTTCAGCTTTATAATATAAGTATAGATAAGTATATAAGTATAGATAATAATTGAAAACTCGGGAAGAGGAATATGGAAACAGTTTTTTTTATGGCATTGAATGACGAGACGAGCAAGCTGTTCGCCTGATGGTAAGCGATACGACCACCCGTAAACAGTAACAACACCATCCAGCACATTGAGTTACAAAGTACTGAGTGGCATTCCACTGCGCTCGTCATCCTGAGGCATAAGATTTTAAGTCTCATTATGTCCAGTAGTTACACTGGCTACAATGTCCTTCAAACTGAAACACAACAGTGCATGCACACTGCTGCTTGACGGTAGAAATAGATATTGCGGTGGTACCCACCCAGACGGACTCTTACATATGAGAGACCTACTACCAGTAATACAGTTATGGAAAAAAATAGCAGTGTGTATTAATATTCTTTTCAACCTCGTATTAAAGCATCGATCACAAATACTGAAACGTAGGAATCGAAACAATCCATATTGTTGTTTGAAGATTAAAAAACATTCAATTGAATCCGAGTTTCTATTAAAAGGGGATTCGTACATTGTTCGATGTCTTCCATTATAGTTGTATTTTTATCTAAAATTGAAATCCTAACAGGTCGCCTCTGCGGACCTGCTCTTGTGTACGTTTTAATTCAAACCTATGGAAATATTTGTACAAGTAACTTAGAGTTTGTGTTTTAATTTTGACTCAGCTTGGGATTAGAAAGTCGTTATTGTAACTAAGAAATAAAAATATTGTCGTGTTTCTGTGAGCAATATTCGGATAAAATAAATACAACTAACATTTTATAGGTTCCTGAGAAAGTAATAATAATAACAGCCCTGTATTACATACTGCACACTGCTGAGAACGGGCCTCCTCTAGTACTGAGACGGTATCGGGTTTAGTCCACCACGCTGTCTATCGCGGGTTAGCAGTCTTCACATACCTTAGAAATTCTTTGTGGTGTATTCTCAGGTATGTAGGTTTCCTTCACCATTAAAGCGAACATTAATTGATAAATAATACATACGTCATTTCAAAGAGTAGGTGTTTCTTGCTTTTGAGCCAGCGGAACTTCGGCTCGGCAGTCCGTTCCATTCCGAACTAAGCTATCGTGCTTATGCGTCGTAACTTTGCTCAGAAAAGTAAATAAAATCAAAATATGGCAATTTCCAAATTAGTTTTTATAAAATTGGAACAATATTAAACCGAATAAAGTCGAAAATCCAGGAATTTTACTCACGCAGACGGCGGACAAAGCTAAGCTATAATAATTTTGTATATTTAATTAAACCTGTACAAGCATTTATTTTTCACTTATGAAGCAATAAAGTTACCAAAAGGAATTCCGATAATTAACGAATGTCGATAGCAGCTGTGCCAGGAAAATATTCAAGATCAAAGACACCGCTAAGGACCGGAGATGATGTGATTAGTAGTATTGACTGCTACGATCTTACTAATATTATAAAGGTTTGTAATGATGTTTGGATGTTTGTAAGTAAACCGATAAGCAGATTTCGATTTTATTTAGCACATTGATAGATCAAGTCCAGAATTAACATATTGTATATTACTTAAATTACTATTATTAAAGCGGTGATAGTTGGGAGTGGAACAGATCGCCGCGACGAATGTCCGCAGGTTCCAAAACCAAGGGCACGCACCTCTGAGTTTTCTAAAAAGTGATGTGTGTATTCTTTGTGAATTATCTCTCGCTTTAATTGTGAAGGGAAAACATCGTAAGGAAACCTGCATATCTGAGAAGTTCTCTATAAGAATTTCGAAGATATGTGAAGTCTGCCAACCCGCACTAGGACAGGGCGGTGGACTAAAGCCTAAACCCTCTCAGTTGCAGAGGAGTCCCGTGCTCAGCAATGGGCAGTATATAATACAGGGCTGGTATGGTAGGGTGTGGTAAAAAAAAACATTATCTTCTTCGCTTCTCACAACTGGTAAGCGGATAAAAAATATATTATAGAAGTTGATATAGCTGTATATCCACCAGCATTGGCCATCTTTACCTCCATTATGTTGAACAATTACAGTCTTTATACTCAAAAGCTGATTGAGAATTGTTCCTATCACAATACAGTTGCAAAATGCGAATTACACATTCACGTATTGTACTTGCAGTTCTGAAATTACAGAGCTGGTAACTAGAGTTTAGCAAGTTAAATGGAACGCATTATTATTTGACTTGTACAACTGGCCGAGTAATGTTACTCATACAAGTCGACCAGTTTACCAAGGCCCCTGAGGTAACGTTGGGTATTTCGATTAATGCACGTTTGTATATTACGTAGAGATCTTAATTGCTTGGTTTGTTAATTTATTTAATGAGTGGCAATAAGGTGCAGAATCATTTTGATATTAAGGTACAGTCAGCCACATAACTAGCTGAACAAAGACACAATTTCAAATCGCCTATACGCGTTAAGTTTAATTAAAACATTATTTTTGTGTGAAATAAATACCTTACATTTTATTTTTATACACACACACACTCACGCCTTTTATACCCAAAGGGGTAGGCAGAGGCGCAACTAGTGCACCCACTTTTCGCCGTGCGTATTCCGTCCCATGATGTGATAGGGGGCGAGCCTATCGCCATTTCGGGCACAAATTCCAGATTCGGTGCTAATACTGAATAAAAAAATCCAATACCACTGTGCTCGACCCGGAGATTGAATCCGAGACCTCAGCATTGCACTCGTACCGTAATACAACTACGCCACGGAGGCAGTTGTTTCGTTTCGTTTTATTTTTGTGAAGAGAAAACGAAAATTGGTAGGAACACAAAAGTTTAGAGGCGATTTGAAGTTTTAAATTTGTTCAGCTACTGATGTATCTGACTGTACATTGGCATGTAGACTAAAAAATAACATGCAAGGATTTTAAAATAAATGTTGATGTTTATTTTTTTTTCGTGTCGTTTTTGCCTGACATCAATTACGCGACGTGACGCTCCTAGGGAATACAGTCCGCGATTTTACCATAGCGCCGCGCTGCACAGGTAATTAAATTAAAATATTTTTTTCAGTTGGGTAGTATTGTGGTTATTAATTGCAATACAGCTTCAATTAACGATGGCCAGTTTAAGATATAACATACGCTGTAATCAATACACTGTTGACATAATTATTAAATTTCTTTAAAGTACTTCAAACGTAAATCTAATAAAATAGATGTCATAGAAGTCAAACGTAAAACGAAGTGAACTTATTAATATTAGAATGTGCAATTTTTCTTCAAGATCCAATAAAGGTGGATTTTTAGACCGCCAGGTGGCTCAACATTAAGACGTGAATTATTTGTAAAATCTGCTGTTAAATGGATAGATATCTTTAATTAAACTCTCATTTATTCTACTTTATCTATCGTAAGCATAACTTTTGCAGAGGTCTTTTTATTTTGGTTTGGGTTTTACAATGACGTTTTTCGTCCGTCACTGATTTCAAACACCATTTATCCTCAAATTCAATTAACGTTGTTTGCCAATTACTTACACCAGCGGGTGTTCCTCTGTGAGTGAGTCTGCCGTCAAAACTCCGGTTTTTTACAATCGATGTCCGTTTCTTACTTTTGTAGCGCCGTCATTACGGCAGTCTGTGTTTGCCAATTTCAGAATCAGTTATGATAAACTTTTTTGTTGTAAATACAATATCTTTATCTTGTTACTAGGCATCATCATTTTAATAGAAATGAAAATATCAAAATCATAAATATAGGTTGAATTGATTGTGTATTAATTTGACATGAACGGGTGCTGCTTGCGTGGACTGGTCTGCTCTGTTTGATGGTTGACTCTATTTTTTACTTAAAATTAAACATGTAGCTGGTTATTTGACTTAGGTACTCTCCGTTAATTTTCGCATTTAATATCCATCTTTGAAATTGAATTTATATTGTTACATGCAATTTGTAAAATATATATAAATAAAAAAAAATATTACAATTAAAGACCTACGCTGAGTTTCTTGGTGCTTCTTCTCAGGTCAGTGGGCTTTTCCGAAGCACTGGTAGAATCTTTAGATGATAAAAAATTGTAAAAATGACGTGTAAAAGTGCCCTTAGGGGCCTAATTACTTAATAAATGATTTGAATTTGAATTTGACACTATGTCTAATTCGAGCCATGGGTCCGCATTCACAACCCTTAGTTAGCTAAGTATGGAGCAATTCTATGATAATAAGTATGTTTCTCAGTGCTTACGACATGACAGCCTTTTCAGTGCGTAGGCTTAGGGGTCCTGTGATTGCCTAAAATATTGAGATACAGCTTTACTTCAATTGGCTGTCAGATTAACAAAGCTGAATAAAGCCGAAGAAAACTCAACTCTACTGGTGGTAGGTATTTCGTATGCGAGGGGCGTCTGAGTAGGTAACACCGCAATGTCATTTGTACCGTCAAACAGCAGTGTGCAAGCACTGTTGTATTCCGGTTTGGAGGATATTGTAGCCAGCGTAATTACAGGGAATTATGAGACATAATATCTAATGACTCAGGAGGACGAGCGCAGTGGAGTGCCACGCAGTACTTTGTAATTCAAAGTTCTGTGCGGCATTGCTACTGTTTATGTGCTGTCGTATCGTTTACCATCAAATGAACGGCATGCTCGTCTGGTCATGTAACTTTAATAAAAAAAACCTATAAAATTACAGTGTGTGTGAAATCGACCAGACCTTCGGATGGTGTTAAATTGTGGACTGTATCTACCACTAACCTACAACTGCAGCACCGCTCGATTCCTTGCTCGACTCAGTGCTGGTGAATGGCCATAGCTTGCTGATTGCCGCCAAGTATTGCACTACACGTATCACAAAATTTTCTTGGAATAATGTTCATATTTTGAATATAAGACACAGCGCGCACAGAACTACGTTGCGTTCGAAGCGGTTGATTTTACGGAAGAGGAAATGCGTCTGTATTGCACGTTCGAGGTGGCAGCACTTGTCGCTGCTTAAGATGCGTTCTGATTTTGTGGCAGATACAGATCCATTCATTATATGAAATAAATAATTGTATGCCGTAGCATTGTGCTAGCATTACCTGAATTATAAAATTAATAAAAGTACGGAACAACAGACATTATCCGTTCGGGCGAACAATGCGACCTCATAGTATTGTTTGTGAATATACGTGTTAGTTTCGAAATATGAAGCAAGAAAACTTCTATTCACGAATTATGTACTTCCAGCTTTCAGTAACTTCCAAGAGATTAATCCAGACGTGCGAACTGCGAATGTTTCGCTTTCCCCGAGGAGCTTGTTAGTAATTGGAATCATGTGATATATTGGATAACGTTATGGCTTCATTTTTGCATTTATCGTGTGATGACTTTTTTTTTATGTGACACTTGTGTTCACATTTTGCCAATGTCAAGTTTGGGTTGTCTTTTTCATTATCTGTAGTATGTCGAAGTAAAGCAGTGGCTACCTTACCAAGACTTTATCGAGGAGTTTTGGCGGCAACAAAAACAAACACTTGATTAGCACGATTATTTCAATTCACTTCATTTGAGCTCTTTAATAGAACTATGTTGGATAATATACCACCATAATTATGCAATATAACACTAAGTATCACCAAAATAATGAATTAAAACAAGAGCACCTCATGACACTTCCAAGTTCCCGCCAAAACTTCTGTGCTGACTTGATTAGTCAAAAGGATTCAAAAGAAAATTAGAATCACTAGCTATATAGTACCGTTCCCCAATGAGCATCTATTA
Source organism: Sphinx pinastri (assembly GCA_947568825.1). Classification (NCBI taxonomy): domain Eukaryota; kingdom Metazoa; phylum Arthropoda; class Insecta; order Lepidoptera; family Sphingidae; genus Sphinx; species Sphinx pinastri. The sequence goes on along the minus strand of OX387624.1, from coordinate 12,732,537 downwards.
AGACAGGCCTGCATAATTTAATCATTGATAACGATAACATAATAAACGCATCAAACATCAGCGACAAAAGAGATGTACGCTTTTTGTATGGGTGCTGGGCCTCAAAATCTAACCAGGTTCAAACTTTAGGGATATTAAAGGAGCAATATATGGATCGTAGATCCATTAATAAAATATTTTTAGACCCCTCCATTTACAACTTACTTTCATATAAAAACGTTCATATTAAATGTAGTTTTTAAGCAGAATAAAATTACATAAATGTAATGGTATAGAGTTCCATACCGTAATACAGCTGTATGCAGCTTCAATCGATTCTTCACAACGCCAGACAATAATACGTTCCATAAAGTGCTATACAGTGGGATAACAATGTTTATTAAATTACACATAGATAAAACTCACATAACTATATAAAATACTAGCTTTTGCCCGCGGCTCCGCCCGCGTGAATGAGTTTTCCCGGTATAAAAGTCCCGCTTAAAATGTAGCTTATATGACACGTTCGTAGATTTACCATAGCAGCGCCATCTATTGATTACTTACTCAACCCAGTCGAAAGGTATCGACATCTGTTAGAATCATTCATAGCAGCGCCATCTATTGATTACTTACTCAACCCAGTCGAAAGGTATCGACATCTGTTAGAATCATTTGGAGTTAAGATAATTGTGACTGTCAAATAATAACAGACAAATGATTAGCAATAAATTAAAATTGCGACTATAATTTGAGATTTAAACTATCCTATCTCTCAAGTTGGATCGAACTGCACATGGTGTGCGAATTTTATTATAATCGGTTAAGTGGTTTAGGAGTCCATTGAGGACAAACATTGTGACACGAGATTTATATATATTAAGATTAAGTCAATTAATCTGTATAACATCGTCGGGGATAGTACCTACAATAGCGCGTCCTAGCATTGGTAAATACAGCGTAAATGACAAAAGCTAAGTTAAAACACAAAGTATCGATGCTTACTTTGCATTTTATGTATAAATTTCCGCTTGCCTTTTTACTTACGCGCTATTTTTCAGTGTAAGTTAAGATATATTGCACTATATCTAACCGAGTTTCATCCCTATTCACTCCATTTTGCCCTACAAATGTAAAGCGATTACGAAATCTCGTCCATAGGCTTAGAATGTGGCAAAAAAAGAGCAACTCGTAAGACGATATCATTTAATTTTGATGTTTGTGATTGATCGAGAGACCATTACGTCAGTCACGTGTTAGTCTCTCAATCAATCCCAATAAAACGAAACGGAGTCGTGTCGTGTTTTTTTTGTCACATTCTTAGCCCACAGAACACACTATAATACGTTCTCTAGAGCAACTAACCGGTGGTTAATGGAATAGATTTGTGTAATTACCGAAGCTCAAGGAAGCCGCCAACCGCACCTGACCACGGATATTTATCACTGTTAACTAATATAGCTAACAGTTATTCAAGAAAAGTGTATGGAACAGTTTAATAAATAACAGTGTTCCATTAATCACGAGTTCCTTTTTCAAGTGGAGTTTAAATCGGTGTGTTTTTCATTTTGATAAATGTTAGTCGAAGGTATTCTTGACTTTAATTCATCTTCAATGACCTTTATGTAACAATAAAATCACCTAATATCGGGGTCTAAAGGAAATGGCCAATCCAATTTCTGAATAGGCTATCATATTGGCTTTGATCCATCGATGACCCGTTTACGTCCAAGCCCTTAACAATAATCGTATATTGTCCCATACGATATACATTTGTGCAAATAAAATAAAATCTCTATTCGTGATCTGATGTCGATTGCCGTATGAGTAGTTCGTTGAATATTGGACGGGTAGGCAAGGGAAAATCGTTACCTGGCCGCATGGCGTAGTGTTGGAAATAATAAAATTTTATCGATATTTTTACTGGTGGGAGGTCTATTATATGTAAGAGTCCGTCTGGGTGGGTACCACCGCAATGTCTATTTCTACCGCCAAACAGCAGTGTCATGCACAACAGTGTTTCAGTTTGAAGGACATAGTAGCCAGTGTAACTACAGGGCATAACGAGACTTAACATCTTATGTCTCAGGATGACGAGCGCAGTGGAATGCCACACAGTACTTTGTAACTCAAGGTGCTGGATGGTGTTGCTACTGTTTATAGGCGGTCGTATCGCTTACCATCAGGCGAACGGCATGCTCGTCTCGTCATTCAATGCCATAAAAAGAACTTACCGTAGTAAAAGATAGCGATGTTGATAATGTTTGTTTGATAAATAAGTTTCCTAGTCACCAGTGTAGCAATTTGGATTATATTTCAATCTATTAGAAGACTCTATGACAAAAATAGGAGTCTAATCTTTGTATTTATTTGTAACAGCAGCAATATTATCGCGGCTTATCACAGAAACGTTTCAGTAGCCATGTTTATTTACTAAGAAACTACAACATGCACCTAAATAAACTAACCTATCTTACTTTTCCTATATCAATCATCGAGTGGCTGCGAATGTGGACTGTAGACAATGAGGTTTAGGGCTTAATTTACATGATAATAGAATACAATATTGTTTTTCTTTTTCGATGTGAAAAATTCTAGAGTTGCCCTCAATTGTATTAGCTCGATATATCAATAGGCTGTCGCGTATTTTCATGGATAAACCACTCAGGCACATCACTGCTCAAGGAGCAGACACTAACCCGGTTATGGAGCGATCTAGTCCGGTTGACTTTCCAATATCGTGTATAAATCTTGAATCTCCTTGTTTACGTTAACGATCGAGTGTTACAGCTGCAGTATGAGTCACTTCGGCGTAATAACATATTTTAATTTAGTTGTAAATGCAGACATTTTTATTTACATACTCACTCATGCCTTTTATTCCCGAAGGCGTAGGCAGTGGCGCAACTAGTGCACCCAATTTTTGGCGTGCGTATTCCGTCCCATGATGTGATAGGGGGCGAGCCTATCGCCATATCGGCCACAAATTCCAGACTCCAGGCTGATACTGAATGGGAAAACCCAAAATCACTTAGCCTGACCCGGGGATCGAATTCAAAACCTCAGCGTTTGAGTCTTAATTTTAATTTTTATACTTAAGAATTTGCTTTCATTTAGCTAAATGTGTTGGTGTTATACTGGTCTATCCTTATGCTTGAAAGGAAATTAAACTGATATTTTGTTAAAATCCATCTGCTGCCGATTTACATTAAAAGTATTGTAGCAAAAATCACTTTTGTTTGATTTAGATGTCAGAAAAGAGCGATATAGACTGCACTACATCCGTGTCATAATTTTGTGACGTAACATATGGCCTAAAATAGCATTAGCTAATAGATCAACAGGAATCCAGCTGCGAGAGATATTTCCTCGTCAAACCTACGTTTGCTCCATTATTTTATTTTTTCTATTGTGCACTGTACCCACTTCACAAAAGGTTTTCTTTTACCCTCGTCATTCAGCGTTGTAATTTTCGACACCTGCCAAACGTGCATCTATCTCTTTCTTTTTGCTAGAAAATATAGAGACGGAATTTACGAACCGCGTAACTTGGAAAGGCAAAATATTAGAAAAGTTAACTGTTTCTTTGTGTGTTTTTAATATTCCGTGTTCAGAGCAATAAGAGAACTGCTTTTTGTGGTTTGAATTCGATGTTAAGTAATGAAATTCCAAACTTTAATTTCTTTGTTATCTTGTAAATCCTTGACTAAACCCAGCTTTGCTTTAGTAGCTCGTTGTAAAAGAATTTTGTATTTAATTTAATTTGAATAAAATAGTAAGTGGATACTTAAGATAACATAAAAATATATTCATTTGTTCTTACGGTGCAAAAACTATCAAAACTGCTTGAAATTATTATAATACAGATAAGAAAAAAGTGTTTCCGCCCGGGATCGAACCGGGGGCCTTCTGCGTGTTAGACAGTTGTGGTAACCGCTACACCTCGAAAACTGTGACAGATCAAGCATAAACACATTACACGTGTAGAATCGATCATCATTAGTCACAGTATGTTTACTGCTGAACAAATCTCCTCAAAGATTTCCATACCATCCTGTTTAGGAACCTATACATAATGTTATTGGATAATAATACACTATCTTCTTCTTCAGTATTTGGAAGTCCATTGCTGAACATAGGCCTCCACTATAGATTTACAGATCAACCTGTTAGAAGCGGGCTGCATCCAGCAGGTTCCTGCGACATTTACAAGGTCGTCTGTCCACCTTGTAGGAGGACGTCCTTGATGATGTACTTGCCGGTACAATATACAGCTGTTTTCATAGATTTCTATACATAATTCGCACCTTTAGAACGAATTCAAAACAATCGAAAATTGATTTATCTTCATAAAGTGACTTAAAACGAAGTTCTCAATACAACAATAGTTCAAACACAGTCATATTCAAGTGGTAAAACGATCAAACTGTTATATCGGGCCTTTTTTATTATATCTTTATAAAAAAGGGACCAGTTTTAAGTAATTTTATGACGATAGCTCAATTTTCGATTGTTTTGAATTGTGTCGTTTTCGTTCTAAAGGTACGAATAGTATTTCTCAAATCTCAGATATATCTCAGTTAGACATAAAAATAAATATTTATACACGATGCCATCTTATTTTTCCGCAATCATATTCTGTTCATCAATCAAAGCTGTATCCAGCTTGCAATCACCATAACTTTATCAAGTCAAGAGCGTACGTTCCACTACAATTGGGTTTAAATAAAGTTGATTGAAGTGGGTATATACACACACAGCTATAAAAGAATGAAAGGTAAGTAAATGGTTACAGCAATCATTTATAGGATTTTGCTGATACGTTCTACGAAATAGATTTGTGAAGCACAGATTAAATATAGTGAAAATTTGCTTTTGCTTGCAGCACTGCATGTGGGAAAAAGTTTTTCCGAGATAAAAGTCCAGTTATATATTTTTCTAGTTGCGCCTCTGCCTACCCCTTCGGGGATAAAAAGGCGTGAGCATGCGCATGCGTATATATTTTCCCGGGATTAAAAGTCTATGTCCAGCCAGTTTAACTACTGGACATAATGAGACTTAACATCTCATGTCTCAGGATGACGAGCGCAGTAGAATGCGACACAGTACTTTGTAACTAAAGGTGCTGAATGGTGTTGCTTCTGTTTATGGGTGGTCGTATCGCTTACCATCAGACGAACGGCATGCTCGTTTCGTCATTCAAAGCAATAAAAAAATGTCCTTCTTAGGGTCTCAAACTATCTTCATACCAAATCTCATCTAAAACGGTCCAGTGGTTCAGCCGTGAAAGCATAACAGACAGACAGACAAATAGACAGAGTTACTTTCGCATTTATAATATTAGTATGGAATTCAATATAATTTTAAGAAACTAATTGAAAATATATATCGTAATACGTTCTGAGTACTTAATATTTTTATTGCTAATGTTCGCGATTCCGAAAGTTGTTTGTCTACCTGCATTAATTTACAGAAATTGAAGCTAGAAAATCAAAGCACTGAGTCAATGACTTTAGAATTTCCAAGAAGTCTCGTAAGACCGGGAATATATTGAGATTGGTTCTGCTGCTAGCTCCGGCACGTATTTCTTTCAAAGTGTATAAAATATGGACTTGCTCTCTTAAATTTTATGTTGCTATAAAATACGTAAGGTCAATCCCTAGCTGTAGATTGAAATATTTGTTACTCTGCTACTATAGTTTTGGAACGTATTAAAATTACAATTCCAATTAACAGTAACAACACGATAAACGCCTTCTGACCTCAAAACTCAAATCGGAGAAGTTTTACGATACGATACCAGCCCTGTATGCTGCCCACTGCTGAGCACGGGCCTCCTCTAGTACTGAGAGAATTTAGGCTTTAGTCTACCACGCTTGCCTAGTTCGGGATGGCAGACTTCACATACCTTCGATATTCTTTTTGGGGAATATACTCCGTCTTAATATATTATTCCTTACTTTGTTATTAAATTATAAATACCAGTTTGTGATGAGGAAGTAACCACAAAAACCGCTGCATAGATTTAGGTAAAACTTAACCCACGGGTAGACCATTCTTGAATAATATTTAGGTTACTTTTATCCCAGAATATTGCTACTTTATACCGGAAAACATCGCCGAAAAACCGGTAGTTATTATTAGTACGTATGTGGTGAGGCGAGTAGCATTCACTCAGAACTTGTGTAACAGGTTCAACTGTATATACTAAAAATACACATACAAGCTATACAAGCACGTAAAGCCGTTGGTCCTGCGCCTGATCTCTCTCCGGTCATGTCGGTTTGCCGTCTCACCGGACTATGAGAGTGAAGGAATAGCAAGTGCACCTGTGTATTGCGCACACACTTGTGCACTATAATATCTCCTGCGTAGCTGGCTGATCTCCGTTGAGAATTAAGATTAGCCAACGTGGCCGAAATCGGCTAGGAAGGGATTTTAATTTTACTACAAATACTACAGTCAAAATTGTTTGTCCCGAATAAAAAAAGCACAATACACGTAACAGGGACACCAATTTTACTTTTTTTACGGGTCATTGTCAACTTTACTAATAGAACTTTACCTTCTACGTCTTCTCAATACAAAATCAAATTCTTCAACCCTATATATTAGGTTTTGATTCGAAGTTCGTGTCAAGTGGATACGTATTGGAGCAAACATTTGCACATAAATTGAATCCATATTTCATGTATACCGACACCTGGCTAAATCAAAGGTTGGTAAGCAGTACCTTTGAAAAATATAAAGCATATAAATATCGTTCAATTTACAGACAAATAAAATGGTCTTGAATTCAAATTTACGTATGTTTGTGTTTGCAGTCACTAAGTTCATTTATAACCAAAATTAATTTAGCATAACCTTATGATTTTAATTATTCTATCTTTCCTGTAATCAAACACATTCACAAAATGTAATTTTTTTTGTTGTTTTCGCGAAGAAAGTGACTTATTACTACCGCCCAGCCTTCAAGGGCGGCTGAGCGGTTATGTCGGGTTTACCGTGTCTTACGACCCGGCGTTGCGCCGCCCGGAGCGATGGAACCATCGGGCGACCGCCAGGCCGAGTCCCTAACCTATGTACAACGCACGGCATACTGACTATTTTAAGAAACCAGCCAAATACGGCGCCAGGTTTTTTCTAGAGATATACCAAGATACATGCAATTATTTTTTATTAAATTTAATTTAGAAGATTCTAGATAGCTCCTACACTCAACGGATAAGTCAGAAAATTGTTTAATTGAAAGATGCTGCATCTCATAATAATAAATTGCTTCTTATTTGGCTCACGAGGTTACCGACATGTGGGAGGTAGACTCCACAATTATTGTTCCGATTGTCGTTTCTGCTCATGGGTTGATACCAAAGAGTCTCGACCAACACCTCCAGAGGCTCTCAATTGGTCGTTGGGCCAAGAGCCAGATGCAGAAAGCAGTACTTCTGGACACGGCACGCATTGTGAAGAGATTCCTCACTTTGAATCCCTGACCACCGGTGGCTTGGGTCTTGAGCCTCACCATCGGAGGGTGATTCACTTTTTTATATTTTTATAATATGTATTAACGTTTTTTTTTTAGTATGTATATAAAAATGTAAAAAAAGGAAAATTTAAAATAAAGAGAAATAATAATTGCTTCTTACTTACATTTACAAAACTTCAATACATTTATTATTAGTTTCCACACTTAATCGAAGAACTTTGAGAATTAATAAAAACAGGTTGCAATGTTTCCTTTAATTTTATTGAAGCTAGAGAACACTGCAGTTTGAAATAAATATAGTATAGTTGTTGAACGATTGTTTCCCAGGAGAGTTTGTTACTTCGAAGTCTAGTCTAGTTACTTGACTTACTGTTGCACAAAGTATCATTTCAACTAATTTAGATCTAGTTCGAAGAATATCAATTTTTATGTGGATTTAAGTTAAAAAATTATACTCATATTAATTTGTTTATTTGGAGTTCCACCCATATGAAGTTTATTAGAATAATAGTCATACCGTGCAGTGTGCAATTTTCCGAAGGCATTGAATCTTGATCTAACTGTGTGCACATTTCATCCAAATTCGTTCAACTGTTGCTGTATAAACATTGTAACACGTTCAGAATTTTTCTGTATTTAAAATATTAGTAGTAAAAAGTAAGACTTAACATGACGAAATGTGGGAGTATTAGCCATGGTCATATAAAAGGGGGGCATTTTGGGGTCCGGACCACCCCCCTGAGCTTACAACAAAAACAATCCGTGCCACAAATTAACGACAGCGACACATTTGGCGACGGGGGGGGGGGTTGTATACGTGACTTATATAGCTACGCCAGTGGTTTTTTTTTTTTTTTTAGGTAGGCGACCCTGCAGTCAACACCTGGGATACTGGAGTCCCCCGGCTTGACGACTGCAGGGGCCTGGGAAGGAAGTGGAGAAGAGTATGGACGGGAAGGTGGGGGAAGGGAGGAAGTTCCCAGGATGGGCGGAAAGAGAGCGTGCCAGGAAATGTTCGCGGGCCCTTTTAGGCCTCAATGTATTATCCAACCAAGAGGTATACACACTGAACTGTGTGCCTCGGCCCGCGACTAATGTCCCCCCGCGCATGGGCGTGCATTGGGTGTGAAGACCCAGCGCACAAGAATTGCCTCGGGGGGCCGCCAGTGGTATTAGCACCTCTGACTACCTCAGAAAAGAAAAAAATGGTAATCTTATCTAACTTTTTTATTTGCGAACATCTCGACATAGATCGGTATTAATAAATACCCCGTCCCGTAACTCACAGGAAAAAGGGCATTTATTCCCCCCTTACTATTTATGTGTATGTGTGTAGTTTCACAAGGTAGTTATTAATGTTGTTAAAATCGGATATATTATACAGAATAAATATACTAAATCTAGGTAAGCATGTTATCTCATATGTTGCTTTGCTTATGTTATGGAGACGTTAATAAGTATCTTCTTCCATTCTGTAATTAGTATTGGTTGTTCGTGTATTTAATGATTCTTGAGTGCCAGGTGGGTGTGGTAAGTTTCGTTCGTGTTGGTCTTGTGTGCTGTGTACAAATTATTATTTCTCTTTATTTTCAATTTTCCTTTTTTTACATTTTTATATACATACTAAAAAAAACATTAATATATAAAAAAAAAATTAAAATTAAAATATTAAATTATTATTATTATTATAGCCTCTTTAATTCCATAATGAATGCCTTATAAAACACGTATGTTATAAGATTAATTATTACATAATATGTGCATGCATAAAGTACTAATACAATAAATATCTACTGTAACAATTAAATTACAATCGCAAAAGAAATAATTTAATAAATTTCTAAGTAATAAATAAGTTCTAATTTTCGAATTATCACATTAATTTACCAAATTCGTTTTTATTATTTCAATATAGACCCTTCAACGGGTAAAGGCTGTGTACAAATACGGTCCTCTATTAACACATTGCTCCCATGGAAAATAATGGGATCTCTTAAACATATGACGCTGGTCCTTACAGGTGGCGCTATACATTGCCACAGTGTTTTAGGGCATTTCACGCAGGCGAAGCTGCGAGCATCACTTAGTGCTAAATATGTATATCCTACTAATATTATAAACGCGAAAGTTTGTAAGTATGGATGTATGGATGTTTGTTACTCTTTCACGCAAAAACTACTGAACGGATTTCGATGAAATTTGGCACACGGGTAGATTATGTCCTGGATTAACACATAGGCTAATTTTACCCCGGGAAAACTCATTCACGCGGGCGGAGCCGCGGGCAAAAACTAGTAAACAAATAAAATACATCACTACTTTATGCCCGATGGGGAAGGTAGTAGTGCAACCAGAGCATCCAGTTTTCGCCATGTGTTTCCGTCCCATGATGTGATAGCGGGCGAGTCCATTTATTATATTATGTATATTGGATGTGAAATTCTTTCTCGTAGAAACGGAGTAAGTCAGTTAGCGTCGCGTTTACTCTATCTACTATAAAGAAACCTCTCAGGCTTTATCTCAAAATCTTCTTATAAACTCGTTGAACCTTGTCGCTGCGTCAATTGGCTTTGTTATTTAAAATATGTGCTTGAAAATACAGCAGTAATTTTTTTAACCTGGAACCAATAAAATACGTCTTTTGAAACTATGTTTTTTTTAATTCATACTATGACATATTTGACATCCATCAAATAATAAGATAGCGAAATAATAGGCAAACTTATATTATCAATGGCATTTTATTATTTTACTAATACAATTACCTTTGATTAATTATATACCTAGATAGATATTGAACGTTTCAAACGTGTCGAAAAAAATAGAGGCGAACTGTTCCCCACTAAATGAGTTCGAGTGAATTATTTTTTGTTGTTTTTCATATATATAATTTACTTGTCGTTTTAATAGAAACCATATAATAACTGGTATCATTATGCGCGCACACAAAGATACGCAGCATGATGCAGCGATAGCGTATGACACAGCTGTCACTCATACTAGCTTAAGAAAAGTTGGCCTTGTTTGTTGGTTTGTTTTAGTTTCATTGCACCGCGTCACTCTATCTTGGTATATAATTAATCAAAGACAATGACAATGTATCTTTTTCAGCCTGTTATATAATAGCTAGAACATAATAGCCTGTTATATAATAGCTAGAACATTTAGACAACTTTGATATCCACCATGATTCCTTTGAGAACTTTAAACGTAAACTGATAAAGCACTACTGTTAGATTGAAAATAGTAAAAGTGCGATATTTGTTACTCAGAGCCCATCTAATACAATATTATTTGATTTGATTATGTAACATAAGAATAAGTGTTTTGTTTTTTTTTTATAATGTCATAAATTTTCATTTAATTTAATTTCATATGTTGAGTTGAACACAATACCATGTTCTAATTGTTCGTTAATATGTTTGTTTTTATTTATTCTTGTTTCTTGTTTTTTTATGTAGGAGATTGATGTTTGGTGTGTATGCATATTTTCAGCAAATACTGTACATACCTATAATAGGCATATGCATTAGATTTATTACCATTATGGATAATGTATTTTTAGAATGTAGTAATGTATGTGCTGTTGGTGTGTCATAATAAATAAATAATACTTATGATTTTTTCTTTTCTCAGATTCTTTTTTACGCACGCATACTCACGCCTTAAATCCTCAGAGTGGTAGGCAGAGGCGCAACTAGTACACCCACTTTTCGCCGTGCGTATTCCGTCCCATTATGTGATAGGGGGCGAACCTATCGCCATATGTTTAATTGACAGGACTATATGTGGAGTTTTATTATAAATATTCAAATGTACAAATATGCCCAGCGCTTTAATGTGTGTCTCAGACATACAGTCGTGGTTTAAGACTTCCAGGATGCTCCTGATTCCGTCCCCAGGGTGGAAGATGGTGCACCAAATCGTATATCTCGAGACGTACTCCACTTACAAGGTTCCGAGACGTTTTTGACAGCGTTAATAATTGAATAGTGTCGCGTTAGATTTTCAACTTAGCTTGTTACTTGTTGAGTTCACGTGCTTCTTGGTTTCTCCTTATTGTAATAACACATTGATTCACACTTCTTGGTTCCGTAATTTGTGACTAGCTTTTGCTGGCGGCTCCACTAAACCCTTTTCTCTATTTAATACTAGCTTTTGCTCGCGGCTCCGCCCGCGTGAAAAAGTTTTTCCGGTATCACTTTATATTTTCCCGGGATAAAAAGTAGCCCATGTCCTTTCTCAGGCTTTAGACTATCTGTGTACCAAATTTAATTTAAATCGGTTCAGTAGGGCGTGAAAGCGCGACAGACAGTCAGACAGAGTTGCTTTCGCATTTATAATATTAGTAAGGCATTGAAATAAAACTATTTTGCGGATTTTATCGCGGTTTTTTAATTATTATTTTCTCCCGACGTTTCAAAGGCTTTGCAGCACTTCGTGGTCACGGGGCAGACTGAGGTGTTGGTGGTCCGAAAAGTTAATGTTACAATATCTACCTTCATTTTTTAATTATACATTTTTAAAAATTAGTTGTTAGTGACGGTCCGATCTACGCAGAAAGAGCTCACAGTGTCTTGAGGTCTGGCAGTTGGTATTTTGGGGTCCGATTTAATAAGATGTATAACAGGATCCCAGGCTTGTGCAAGCTTCCAACCATCTTCTCTATTGAAATTTGGATGTTTTTTAATTTCAATAGCCTCGCGAATCATCCTAGGTAGGAATCGGTGTTCTTTGGCAAGGATTTGTGGTTTGTCAAATCTAAGGTAATGCTTGGAGCCTTGTTCTGAATGTTCAGCAACTGCAGACTTCGTAGAGCGTCGGTGTTTCACGTCAGCTATATGTTCTTTTACGCGGGTCCCCACGTTTCTTTTTGTTTGGCCGATATAAGAGAGGCCACAGTCACAATCAATCTTGTATACGCCTGGTTCTTGTAGAGGTATATGGCACTTGACAGGTGGTAAAAATTGACTAATCTTTTTAGGCGGCTTGAAATAAGTTTTGATTGAAGCACGCTTCAGGATGTAGCCAATCTTGTCGGTGACTCCTCTTACATATGGTAATACAACCGGGACACGTTCGACTGTGGCTGGTTTCACTCGGTTTCTGTGACGGCGGCGTGGAATTTGGAGCTTGTTGTCGCGCAGTACTTGCTTGACATGTTGCAGCTCAGCGCCCAGGTGTTTCTCGTCACAGATTCCTTGTGCTCTCTGAAACAAAGATTTACCCACGGTAGCTAACTGTTTTGGATGGTGATGAGATTCACCGTTCAGGTATTTATCTGTATGGGTCTTTTTTCGATACACAGTGTGGCTTAAAGACTGATCAGGATTACGGATGACTAAAACGTCTAAGAAGGCAAGAGATTTATTGTGTTCTAACTCCATAGTAAATTGGATTTTGTTGTTAATGGAGTTAAGGTGATTTAAAAATGCAGTTACTTTATCAGATGGTAAAATTGTGAAAGTATCATCTACGTACCGTTTGTAAAACCTTGGTGAGACCGGGGCTGTGTTCAGGGCTGTCTCCTCGAAGTCCTCCATGAAGATATCGGCGACTACTGGAGATACAGGTGAGCCCATCGCTACCCCCCTCAACTTGTACATAGAACTGATCATTCCACAACATATAGCCAGATGTGAGGCAATGTTGGAGTAGTTCTGCATATTCCACAGGGATGTTATTCTCTACTAACCTCTTAGAGACAATTTTGATGCAGTCTTGTAACGGTAAACTTGTAAAAAGTGACTGGACATCAAAACTAACCATTGTTTCATTGTCAGCTAATTGTAGGTGTTTAATATCACTGACAAATTGGTATGAATCCTTCACAGATGCTCTAGTGTTTCCTCTGAGTGGTGAAAGCACTTTAGCTACGTGCTGAGCCAGTCTATAGGTTGGCGTGTCAATCTGACTCACAATGGGACGTAGTGGAGCATTTGGCTTGTGTATTTTTGGTAACCCATACAATTTAGGTGGTTTTGCACACGATGGAACGAGTAAGTCTACGTCTAGATTTAACTTGTCGGAGTGATTCTTTATTAAAGAGCCAGTAGCCTTTAAAATTTTGTTGGTCGGGTCTGTTTTGACCATTTTGTACGTACTTACATCCGATAAAAGTTGTTCAATTTTATTGTTATAATCCGACGTATCCATTACTACTGTCGCATTCCCTTTATCTGCACGGAGAATTGTTAAGTCCTTCATTGATCGCAAGTTCTTTAAAGCGATATATTGATGTCTGGGGAGATTTGGTTTCGGCACTTTGTTTGAACGCGAACACCGAGTGTAGGAACGGAACGCGCGCTACCATAGATAATACACTCTCATGCGCAGACCATAAACGCGCGGTGGTAAATCTGTCAAAACAATTATTGGATGAAAACACAGTTCAGGTTTTATCGAAAGGTTTAAATTTTGCTGTAACACCACGAAGGATGCCGTATGAAGACATTATTTGCAACGTTGAGAATAGTCTTTTTAAAAACAACTTGACAAAGGAAGATTCGGAGGCTATACGCCAAGACATTTCGTCTATATTGCGTCAAAACAAAGTGCCGAAACCAAATCTCCCCAGACATCAATATATCGCTTTAAAGAACTTGCGATCAATGAAGGACTTAACAATTCTCCGTGCAGATAAAGGGAATGCGACAGTAGTAATGGATACGTCGGATTATAACAATAAAATTGAACAACTTTTATCGGATGTAAGTACGTACAAAATGGTCAAAACAGACCCGACCAACAAAATTTTAAAGGCTACTGGCTCTTTAATAAAGAATCACTCCGACAAGTTAAATCTAGACGTAGACTTACTCGTTCCATCGTGTGCAAAACCACCTAAATTGTATGGGTTACCAAAAATACACAAGCCAAATGCTCCACTACGTCCCATTGTGAGTCAGATTGACACGCCAACCTATAGACTGGCTCAGCACGTAGCTAAAGTGCTTTCACCACTCAGAGGAAACACTAGAGCATCTGTGAAGGATTCATACCAATTTGTCAGTGATATTAAACACCTACAATTAGCTGACAATGAAACAATGGTTAGTTTTGATGTCCAGTCACTTTTTACAAGTTTACCGTTACAAGACTGCATCAAAATTGTCTCTAAGAGGTTAGTAGAGAATAACATCCCTGTGGAATATGCAGAACTACTCCAACATTGCCTCACATCTGGCTATATGTTGTGGAATGATCAGTTCTATGTACAAGTTGAGGGGGGTAGCGATGGGCTCACCTGTATCTCCAGTAGTCGCCGATATCTTCATGGAGGACTTCGAGGAGACAGCCCTGAACACAGCCCCGGTCTCACCAAGGTTTTACAAACGGTACGTAGATGATACTTTCACAATTTTACCATCTGATAAAGTAACTGCATTTTTAAATCACCTTAACTCCATTAACAACAAAATCCAATTTACTATGGAGTTAGAACACAATAAATCTCTTGCCTTCTTAGACGTTTTAGTCATCCGTAATCCTGATCAGTCTTTAAGCCACACTGTGTATCGAAAAAAGACCCATACAGATAAATACCTGAACGGTGAATCTCATCACCATCCAAAACAGTTAGCTACCGTGGGTAAATCTTTGTTTCAGAGAGCACAAGGAATCTGTGACGAGAAACACCTGGGCGCTGAGCTGCAACATGTCAAGCAAGTACTGCGCGACAACAAGCTCCAAATTCCACGCCGCCGTCACAGAAACCGAGTGAAACCAGCCACAGTCGAACGTGTCCCGGTTGTATTACCATATGTAAGAGGAGTCACCGACAAGATTGGCTACATCCTGAAGCGTGCTTCAATCAAAACTTATTTCAAGCCGCCTAAAAAGATTAGTCAATTTTTACCACCTGTCAAGTGCCATATACCTCTACAAGAACCAGGCGTATACAAGATTGATTGTGACTGTGGCCTCTCTTATATCGGCCAAACAAAAAGAAACGTGGGGACCCGCGTAAAAGAACATATAGCTGACGTGAAACACCGACGCTCTACGAAGTCTGCAGTTGCTGAACATTCAGAACAAGGCTCCAAGCATTACCTTAGATTTGACAAACCACAAATCCTTGCCAAAGAACACCGATTCCTACCTAGGATGATTCGCGAGGCTATTGAAATTAAAAAACATCCAAATTTCAATAGAGAAGATGGTTGGAAGCTTGCACAAGCCTGGGATCCTGTTATACATCTTATTAAATCGGACCCCAAAATACCAACTGCCAGACCTCAAGACACTGTGAGCTCTTTCTGCGTAGATCGGACCGTCACTAACAACTAATTTTTAAAAATGTATAATTAAAAAATGAAGGTAGATATTGTAACATTAACTTTTCGGACCACCAACACCTCAGTCTGCCCCGTGACCACGAAGTGCTGCAAAGCCTTTGAAACGTCGGGAGAAAATAATAATTAAAAAACCGCGATAAAATCCGCAAAATAGTTTTATTTCAATGTCTAACATTCGCGTAAATATAAGAAGTCATTATATTAGTAAGGATTGTTTCTCCATACACATTTTGAAACCTATTTATTTTGTTCAAAACCGTTTAAACAACTGACATTTATTTATGAACAGAAACCTTAATACCATATCCCAGTATTCAAATTAAAAAAAATATTTCCTCCTCATAAAAACTTTCACCCCCAATTTATCCCTTTGGGCGGCGAATTCATATAAAAAATAATACACGCACTAACACCTTTTATCGCCGAAGGGTTAGGCAGAGGCTCAACTAGTGCACTCACTTTTCGCTGTGTATTCCGACTAATGATGTTATAGGGGCCGAGCCTATCGCCATATTAGGCACAAATTCCAGACTCCAGGCTAATACTGGGCTAATACAGAAAATCCAATATAACAATATCATTTTGCCTGAGCTGGGATTTGAACCCAAGACCCCAGAGCGGCACAATTGCGCCTCAGAGGCAGTAAAAACGTATTACGCCAAATTTGGTAAAGAGGTTGCAATGCTGAGGTCCCGGGTTCGATCCCCGGGTCGGGCAAAGTGATATTGGGTTTTTCTACTCAGTATCAGCCCGGAGTCTGGAATTTGTGCCCGTTATGGCGATAGACTCGCCCCCTATCACATCATGGGACGGAATACGCACGGCGAAAAGTGGGTGCACTAGTTGTACCTCTGCCTACCCCTTCGGGGATAACGAGCGTCAGTGTGTGTGTAAAGACCCAAGCATTCAAAGATTTTTATTGCATACCGTACACAGTACTAAAATAATGTTTTCGACATTGTCATAAATCCTTATAAGTAACATTGTAGTGCCATTCCTAAGCCCTTTCAAAGGTTTTAGCCTGGAGTCCTGAGTGTTCACAGTCGATAAGGGCCTAAAATAAGTTACTCTTTCTGGCACATAAAATAAATAAAAAATAAATCCTGTTTGTTTATGGCCTTGCTGCAAATTAATGTAAGACGCGTGTAAATTATAGGCTGTACGGTATTTGAGTAAAGCCTATTTTTTGGTTAAAAAAACAGCTAAGCACGTACATTTGCGCAATCCAGTTTCCATCTATGTACCGTATCCGTATATTTTCCCTGCCTTTATTAAATTTCAAAGCAAGGTCATCGTCTCTCTTTTTAGGGTTCCGTAGCTCAAAGAGAATTCCTTTTAGGATCGCTTTGGTGTCCGTCTGTTTGGCAAGTCCCCTTTTCTTAGAAACACTTAGGGGTATATAATTAAAATGTATATCAAATACTTCGGTTTACGGTTTCTTTCCGTTGTAAAAAAAAACAAACTTGTAAGTCAAGGCGATCAAAAGATATTACCATTTATGTCGCATATTTTGCGATTTCACTAGGGAATCAAAACCTATAGGGTACGTCCCGTTGACGAAATTTCGCAACAAGCAATATCTTTCAGCACATGTTAAAGAAAAAATCTGAAAACTGTAAATATGTAATTTAAAAACAAAAAAGGTAGTTTATATGGAACCCTCGGTGCGCGAGTCCAACTTGCACTTAACCGGTTTTTTTAATAATGTTCTTGAAAATTATTTGGTTTAGATTTTGACTAGGCATCCGGGACTGTGTCGTTAACCACTCTGACGAATTAATCCCCGGCATATAGTGTTGTGTCGCGATGTACGACATCAACTTGGACTTCCTACTTTACGGCCTATGTAAAATGTCAGAAGACCACCGAAACTACAATGATCTATATATAACTTATGAGGTACCTACTCTAAGATGACAACCTCTCCGCACCCGCATTAAGTTTTGAGCCTTTACTTTGCTGCTATGAAATTGCTGACGATTAAACCATCCCCGCTTACTTATTCAGACAGTCGAAACTGATTTCTTATGTTTACGCGAATTTGTGACATTGATATAAAACTATTTCACGGATTTTTTTTGCGATATTTATGTCACCTTCAGGGAGCATTAAGTCCACTCAGTGACCACGAAGACTGCAAAGTCTTCGAAACGTCGAGAGTAAAATTAAATAAAATTATCGCAAAAAAAAACATTGCGTAATCTTGTTAGGGCTATTTGTAATACTGTCAGCACTCTAAAGCTCGTTTTGGTGAAATATTTCAAATATTTAAAAGAGTAAATCGCATCAATATTCTCGCAGCTAACCGCCTGAACGGTGTGGTGTCGGGCTTGGTATTAAGCTGATTTCCATGAACGTTTTACCGGTGGTAGGTCTCACAAATGTAACAGTCCGTCTGGGTGGGTACCACCGCAATGTCTATTTCTACCGCCAAGCAGCAGTGTGCATGCACTATTGTGTTTCGGTGTGAAGGATATTGTAGCCAGTGTAACTACTGGACATAATGAGATTTAAGATCTTATGTCTCAGGATGACGAGCGCAGTGGAATGCCACACAGTACTTTGTAAGTCAAGGTGCTGGATGGTGTTGCTATTGTTTATGGGTGGTCGTATTGCTTACCATCAGGTGAACGGCATGCTCGTCTCGTCATTCAATACAATAAAAAAAAAAGTTCCTGAAACAAATAACTTGTGTATTCTGTGATTAGTATAGATCTCTGATTTGAATTGTGTATTATGCGGATTTATACATCAATAAACTATTGTAAATTAATTAGTCCGTATTATTATGAAACTGCTACATTTTCATAAATTGATTGATTCATATTAATTAGGTATCGTTTGACTTTTTTATCACTATACAATAATTTTATAGGCTACAATGTCGTTCAAAAACTCACACGACTTTTGTGGCGTAAATACACAATGCAATGCTTACCCAACAGTACTAAACATACGACAGACCTACCTACTTACGTGATTTGGTCCCATTATCCTAATTCTATTATAAATGTTAAAATGTACGGATCAACAACAAAACAGCCCACGAAGATTGAAACTGATTACATTGGAATATTTATTTTGCTCTATAAAAAAGGTTTCTTTTACCTTGGAAATTAAATTCAAAGCTTTACGAGTAAATACTTGTTAGAAACTGCCTAACGCCAAGCGGTAATAAACGAAACTCTAAACAATCAGAACCTAGAATCTATAGGCGTTGATTACTGGTACATTATTGTTTTATACTAACTTTCTGTCCACACTCTGCCTGCGTATAAGTTCGTCCGCACAGATGAATTCTACTCGGTGTTAAGGTAATTTGCAAATATCTTATAATGATTGCTTCCGATATCTGAATTTAATGAAACAAAGCTTATATTATACTCACAATTATAATTAAACTCTGTTCACCTCTGTATGCTGCAAAAATCCGTTCAGTAGTTGCGGAGTTGTATCCTAACAAACAAACAGAAAAAATGATGGAATTCTAAAATTCACTTATTTGTCATCATCATCAGCCACATGACGTCCACTGCTGAACATAGGCCTCCCCCAAAAATTTCCAGACGGACCTGTCAAAAGCAGCCTGCTCCAGCGCGTTCTTGCGACCTTTATCAAGTCGTCTGTCCACCTTGCAGGTAGTATTCACTTATTTGTATTCTACTGCAATTCTTTGGTTACACCCCCTCCGTTTTATTACTTTGTTTTCAATGTACAGACACTAATATTACATATTACGTCTACATTTGTTATATATAGCTTCATTTATCCTTTACTAGCAAGAGAGAAGAGAGAGAGAGAGTTTGAGAATTATAACACAACTCTCTGACGAAGTATAACAATACAATTGGAATAATAGTTGTGCAAAATAAGTAGAAGTAAAGGTAAAATAGTTTGAAGTAACAGCTCTATATAAAAAATGCCGTATTTGGTGGGAGCAGTTTTGAGCAATTTCTTTTTATTGTTACTGAATGACGAGACGAGCATGTCGGTCGCCTGATCGTGAGCGATACGACCGCCCATAAACAGTAGCAACACTATACGGGACTTTCAATTACATTGTATTGCACGGCACTTTGCTGCGCTCGTGACCCTGAGACATAAGGAATCTATGAGAAAGGCATTATGTTAGTCTTGAGTTAGTGTCGAGATCTTCTTTCCGCATATATTAAATCTCAGTTTGATTGAAACATAGAGTCCACGGGTTTTATTATAGTTTCTAGTGAATCCTGAAATTGGATTGTTCATAGTAAATTTATGTGTCTATGTACATACATACATATACTCACGCCTTTTATCCCCGAAGGGGTAGGCAGAGGTGCAACTAATGCACCCACTCTTCGCCGTGCGTATTCCGTCCCATGATGTGATAGGGGGCGAACCTATCGCCATATCGGACACAAATTCCAGACTCCGGGCTGATACTAAATAGAAAAATCCAATATCACTTTGCCCAACCCGGGGATCGAACCCAAGAAAGTCAGTTGCAGTAGTACAGAAATACAACCGCGCCACCGAGGCGTCTATGTATCAATAAGAATTCAATTTAATGTGAAAAGGTGATGGGCATTCGTTCCTTTTATTGGATCATATTACATTTCTATATACTTAATAATAAAGCTCAATATCCAAAAAAATCTTCGTTTACGCAGATTTTTGTTCAAGAATAAAAATATTGTACAATAGATCTTGCTAGGTCTGCTAATTATTCCTCCGTGATTTATTACCCACCCTTTTTTTACAATAACATAAGTGCATTTTATTCTTATTTACACTATTCTTAATTTATAATATTTATTATTTTTTTACATTATTCTTAATTCAAATTTATTAAAATATATTTTCTATTTTAAGTTAGATTTTCTATAAAAGCCTGTTTTTTAAACTATTATTTATTTTTTATGTTTTAGTTGAATTTTCTTGGTCTTGGCGCAAAGACACTACCAGTTTTAGGAGATACGATTATTGATAAACAATACACACGTAACTTCCTCATCTGGAATGATCATAATTTAAAATTTTATTGGCTTACTATATAATTTTGACCATTATGTGTATTTGAGTAACCGCGGGCTTAAATCATAAAATTTATTTCAATAACACTGTTATTTCAATATTTTTGTAACAAAACTCTTATCTATGTCTAGGTCGTTGAATTCAGGGACGGTTAACATTTTATCTACTTAATATTTCATAGTGTTTACGACGACGACCACACATTTCACATAAAAGCATTCAGTAAAGTTAAAATTTAAAAAGGAGACAGATATCTCAATAGTATTCCTAAATTAAAATGTATGACATAATAGTAACACTCGTAGGTGCTGTCTGTGGCTGTATTTCCTCCATAAGTACAGACAGTGAGAGTACAGTTAGAAAAGTGTGTGCTCGATCACGATAAGGTACTAAATAAGTGGTTTGCGCGTCGTCAGTCAGCAACATGCAACTTACAACTAAAGTAGAGAATAAGAATTATCTGCTGTTTCCTTTGCAGATTTACGAAACGATCGCACCTGCTTGGTAAAATATGAAAAATGGGTGTTTTATGTTGAGAAAGTGTACTAGCACCAAATTGGGTGATTGTACCTGCAAGGTGTACACACCCCAGCTAAAGTAATGTACCTTAAAGGGGTCTCTATCCACACGCAAGCCTTCCTAAAGGACCGGCCTTAGTACCATGATTTCCCGAAGGAAAAATAAAACATAATAATAAAGCCCGTTTATTTCCAATTTAATCTGATAAAGATGTCAGCAAACAACTTGACCCATCGCTTGTAGATGTCCGCGGGGAAGCGCACGCGGGGCGACGGCGCGGCGAACCGAACGGTTGGTACATGTGCTTAGAACGTGGTAAAAAACACGACACGATGTTTCGTTTTATTGGAATTGGTTGGGAAAGTAGCACGTGACTGACGTATTGATCTCTCGATCAATCCCAAACATCAAAATTAAAGGGCATGGACTTACGAGTTGCGTTTTTGGAGATATTCTAAAGACACAGCACTGCCTACTGGGTCAAGTTGTTTGACAGCATCTATAGATCACGTAGAATCATATCTTTGTCTATGGTATTTTTAATTCGAATCATAAGTATTTTAAAAAAAGCTAACAGATGGCGCCAAAAATGCAGTTTTGTTTTTGGCCAAAACGAAAAGAAGTGGAAAATAATAGTACATAAAAATAATATACTCTCAGAAAGCGAATGACCAGTACTTTACAGTAAATGAAATGTAAATATTAAGTTTAATGTCTGGTAACGAGAGATATTGCGTATCTCGATGGCTTATTCATCCTGACTTGTGAATGTAAAGAGTAGACTCAACTTGCAAAGGCATAAGATAAGTATCAGATGGGGCTGAGATTCCGGTACGTTCCATCAAATAATATGTTTTTAGTGTATATTATTTTCGTAGGAATACTCGTTGAGTCGTTTCAAAAAGGTGAATTTTGTTTGTGTACTAATAGACGAGCGAGATGCCGGGACTACCCGACCTACTTACTAGCTATGTCCATATAAAATTTGTCATCATGTACAATGCTAAAAAAAACTTAAGAGTCAGTAATTTAGGCGTTGTTCTTACGCGACATTAAACATTTTCTCAAGTGTAAACTACTAATGAATAAAACGTGTTTAGATTCTAAACGAGTTAATTCGTCTAGAAATTCTAATTGTGTAATTATTTACGCATTAGTATATGTGACTACAAAGTGGTTCACCACTCACAACATTGTTGTTTGTAGGCAGATATAAACAAAGTGATAAAACGGATTTTCGCATACAAGATTTAGTTTAAATATACGCACACACTCACGATGTATACGATACGAGAACAAAATTTTATCTTCTATTTTCTCACATTCAGAAAAAAGTAAACCTCATTATTTTTTTCATCCAGGTTGACGTTAAAAAAATTAATGATTTTTAAGCCGTGTTCGACACATAATACTTGTTCGAGGCTGGGAGTTCATGAATATTGATGGTCTCACGGTATTGTCGCTCAACGAGCCATCCTACGTTTAACATTTTAAATCATCGATCTTCGTATTATGTCGCATGTATGCTTCAATATAATTAATTGTTCATACCACTTCCTTGA
Source organism: Sphinx pinastri (assembly GCA_947568825.1). Lineage (NCBI taxonomy): Eukaryota > Metazoa > Arthropoda > Insecta > Lepidoptera > Sphingidae > Sphinx > Sphinx pinastri. The sequence continues at coordinate 12,709,678 of OX387624.1, read as the reverse complement.
TAATTGCAATATATATCATACCTAGCTACCTATAAAATGATATTGGGTTTTTTATACTCAGTATCGGCCCGGAGTCTGGAATTATTGCCCGATATGGCGATAGGCTCACCCCCTATCACATCATGGGACTGGGATGTCTGGGACATTATGGGATGGAGATAAAGGGCGTGAGTGTGTGTGTATGTGTGTGTATCATACCTTGCATATGATATTGGATCGTGGCCTGTGGGTCTTTGGTTCGATTGCTATGTCTGGGAACACATTGAGTTTTTTAATCGACTTCCAAAAGGAGGTTATTTAACACCAGTTTCCCTCGATCGAATTCTATAGGCCAGGACAAGCAGGCAGAGCGTAGATAAATAATACAGGCAACTGGCCCAATGCTCGCTCGGATGATGCTATACTCTCGAGTGTCGACATTAGGCCATAAGACCGGTGAAACCAACATAACCGTTCCACTCACCCCCAGTTGTTAGCGACAACGCATTTTTCCAAGCAAAACAAAACCGGTTGGTAGTATGCGAATTTTTTTCTTCAAAGTCAGTGAAAAAGGTCTACATTCAAGTACAATAAGAGCAGTATGGAGTATGTATATTTGTTCATTCGAATATGGTGGAACCCTATCTATCTAAGGGTCTGTTTAACAAGTTTCAAGTAAATATTATTTTAACCGTATTAAACGGCTAATGTAAATAGTACTCATTTTATTACGATTTATTTGGGAGTATAGATTAGTTTGACTTTTGCATTTGGTCGGCTTATACAATTACGTGACGAGTATCATTTACACAGAAGTTATGAGACAGGTTCTCAATGGAATAAGAGTTTAAGCCACGATGTTTCTGTCATGATAGATTAGCTTGGAAACAAATTTTCATAGAAGTCACTGGATAGAACTTACGCGGGATAAAGAAAATCTCGGCGTGGCAGTCTATATTCAGCGTTGAACAAAATTTAAATTCATCAGTCTGTCTTGTGCTAATCGAGTAACATTTTCTTTTACTTGACAATGAAATCATCACATACAATGAGCTGGGCTGATTATTTCTTTGCGATGTTCAAAGCTAACCAACCAATAAAACGTATCAACGTTTTACCTAAGAATGTTTAAAAAGAAACACGGAAAGAATTATTTAGATGGAACGTCGGGCGTCGCTTAAGCGTAATGGAATGTAAATTGAACAAATATTTGTTCAAGTGTTACGACAATCTTTTGCGTGTAATGCCAGCGGTTCTATCCCGCTTCAATGTTTTATTTACTGCATTTTGTTATTATTTGCCCGTAAATTTAAAATAAGCTTCAAGAAAGCTGATGTTAATAATGTTTTTCGAGTTTTGACCCAAATATGGCGTAGGAAGGTAGGATAATGATTAAATTTGTCCTTTGAAATTACATATTTTTATGTAATTAGAGTGTTAGATAAAATGTAGAAGATAAGATGGAGAGTGTAATTTTTGTTGTTTTTGTTCTGGTGGTTCTTATAGGAGTTTTATTCCGGGAAATCATTATGCGTATAGCAATAGGTATCAAGGTATATATTCTATTGGTAGCACTTATAATTTTTGTGAGGGTATTTGTGACATACTGGCCAGTTTTAAAACCAGTTGAAATGTAAAACTAATAGCGGAAGTGACAGTTGGGTGTAAAAAAAGGGTCCCCTATCGATATGCGCACTCAGTCGTAGTCTCAGTTGCATTTGGTCATCGACTCTCGTACCGGTCGGTTCATTGGTGATATCTTGGTGAAAGTAATTCTGTAAAATTAGTGGTAGATATTACATACATACATACATACACTCTCACGCCTAATATCCCCGAAGGGGTAGGCAGAGATGCAACTAGTGCATCCAATTTCGCCATGCGTATTCTGTCCCATGATGTGATAGGGGGCGAGCCTATCGCCATATCAGGCACAAATTTCAGACTCCGGGCCGATACTGAATGGAAAAACCCCATTATCCCTTTGCCCGACCCGGGGATTGAACCCGAGACCTCAGCTTTGCAGTCATACCGTAATACAACTATGCCACCGAGTCAGTAGATACTTTTTTTATTTAAATCAAATACGCTTCAGTTTCTAATACCCGCTTTTATTACTCCCACATATACAGGGTCATTTTGACATTGCGTTAATAAATGAAACGACGTACTTATCTCGTCGAAAATAACGCTTTCCATTAAGTTATTTTAACCATAGACGTAAAATAAAAAAGTGTAAGTTTCGAACAAAATAAATATCAATAAAAGTAACTTTAAGTTTACACGCCCTAATGCCACTACTACTGCTCTAAGATAATTCGTCGCAGCGGCAACATTATAAAAAAATTGCAATAAACTACACGAATGTACTAAATATGCTGTATATTCGGCTATAAAATGTAATAAAGTTGATGCGTACTTTAACTGGCACTATTATTATAATCGCGTGCTCAGCCTGACAACGGCTTACGCGGCGCAGTGTAAATCCATCTGTTTTGAGAGGATTATTATTTTGATACAAAGCGATTTATTGTTTCTTTTCAGTGTCTACGTGTTGAAGGTACAACCGACGTAAAAGGTTTGTGCTCGATTTGTATGTATTTATGTATGTTTGTATATATGTACTGACTTCGTAAAGGGAGGTTCTTTGGTCATAGATACAGTTGCATCTGTCAATTATTCAGTTTAAAGTGTCTATAAGAAATGTAGAGGAACATGTATATAGGTATATATGTATGTATGTATACGGTATAGTTATTTATTGACAACAGTTATAAAACGTTTCTATGTATTGTATTATGAATTGATTAAGATGGTCACGTAAGCGATCACCATAAGTGACTTACGAGAATCAATTTAATTTCAAATGTAAACCTTAAACTTAGGTCCTATCGAGGTGATTAAATCTTTGTCTAAGTTCTAGTGGGCAGGTATACACTAAGGCTTCCCACATCGCGCAAGTTTCTTCATTTAAACTATTCGTGAGTACAGGCCTAAGCTAACAATTGACTAACTGAAGCGTTACTTGAACGCGCAAATTGAGTATGTACTTACATCGGCTTTCAAGAATTTGTTTAATGGTTTGAGTGTTTCTGTTTTGTTGTATTGTTGGAGCCTAACAATAAATAGATTTATTCGGTAATTAACCTAATTTGTTTTGTTTGACAAACTTTGGACAAAAACTACTAGGTTTAATTAAAGATTTTTTCTTCTTTACATTTATTGCTAAGAAGCTTGAAGTCTGTACTGTTTGATGTAAATATTTTTACGTTTGATATTGTAATATTTTTTCCCTCTGGTTTTTATAACACGTTGCTCACATAATGGTACAGGATCCCTGGTCCATTTTTGCACTTGATTACTATCAAGTTAATTTTCCGTGAGTAGCTTCATTTTGATGAGACTCCCAACACCATCCTGTACCAAAACTCGATTGTGGTAGGTAATAGGGGTAGCAGGGATCAAATATGTTGATTTGACGATTCTCAAAAAACTATTACTAACTGGGGTTTTTCTGTTAAATCTGATGATAATTATCTAAATTATTTGAAATAATATTTGTCCTACAAAATGTATGGTTTGATAAAAGAGTCCCCTCCTTCCAACATGTATCGATAACGAGGTCATCAAAAATAATTACTAACCAGCTCATTTTTATTTTTTTTATTTAATTAATGTTTATATAATTTAACAGTCACATTGTCCTACAAAATGCGTGGTACGTCATCCCGGTCCTACGCTCAGAAATTGTTAATACCAAAATACCATTTTTCTCATTACTAACTGTAGGACAAAAATATTACATAATAGGTTAGTGTGTTCTCTGCCCAAATGAAACAATGTCCTACAAGAAAACAGGTATGTATCACTAGTCCGACAAGAATTGTCATTTTTTCGTTTTCCTATTTGTAACATAAGATACAGTGATTTTTAGTAAACTAGGTACAAAAATTTGTGTATTTAAATATAACAAAAAAATCTTCGTCAGATTATATAATAAATATATAATAATGAATAATCAATCAATAAATAACAATAGTATTATTAAGGGTACGTTGTATGTCAGAAGATAATTCTTCAAAAGATGGACTTTGGGGACCATCAAACCAGATGTCCATCCAAACTTTTCTGGCAATTTTTCCGAGGGGCACCGCATGTGTGCATTACACCATACATTGCAGATGAATGCAGTTCTTTTAATTTGGTGTAACAATTCTTGTTACAGAATAAAGATCCATGACACTTAACTGTTTTTATGGCACTTTTTATTTATAAGGTTTAGGATTCGCGCGCTTTTGCGCCATCTTTTTGCCCACTGCATAAGATCGAACTTCGCATGATAGAATTTGACACACCGGGGGTCGGGGGGCTTTGAAAGGTTGACTTCGATATCGATACATATTGGAATGAGGGGACTCTTTAATCAAACCATACATTTTGTAGGACAAATATTTTTTACACACAATTTTGTTAATTGTCTTGAGATTAAACAAAAAAAAGCCAGTTAGTAATACATTTTTGAGAATCATTAAATCGACATATTTTATCCTTGCTACCTCTGTTAGTTACCACAATCGAGAATTTTCGTACAGGAAATTGTTGGGCGTCTCATCGAAACGAAGCTATTCACGAAGATTCAGCTTGATAGTAATTATTTTTACTTCAAGGATCTGTACTACAACTTTTGAGCGTAGGACCGGGATAACGTACCACGCAATTTGTAGGACAATGTGACTGTTAAATTATATAAATATTTATTAAGTAATAAAAAAAAAACAGCTGGTTAGTAATTATTTTTGATGACCTCGTTATGGATACATTTTGGAAGGAGGGGACTCTTTGATCAAACCTTTTGTAGGACAAATTTTATTTCGAATAATTTAGTTAATTATCATCAGATTTAACAAAAAAAACTCCAGTTAGTAATAGTTTTTTTAGAATCATCAAATCAACATATTTGATCCCTGCTACCCCTATTACCTACCACAATCGAGTTTTGGTACAGGATGGTGTTGGGCGTCTCATCAAAATGAAGCTACTCACGGAAAATTAACTTGATAGTAATCAAGTGTAAAAATGGACCAGGGAACCTGGACTATAATGTGTTGTTGTTTTTTCCTTTAAACGTTTGAGTTCGTTTCCGATTAGTATTTTTTTATACATAAACGATTTGAGTAAATTGTATTGCCCTTATGAAGAAGGTATGTGAAGTCTGCCAACCCGCACTAGGCCAGCGTGGTGGACTGACCCAAACCCTCTCAGATGTAGAGGAGACCCGTGCTCAGCAGTGGGCAGTATATAATATCGACGCTTGAAAGGCAATAATATCTAAGCGACAAAAATACCTAAAATGAGTTATATACATATTTGGAATCGCCAGATTTTTCTGCGTCGATTGATCCGGGTTTCGTAGCTCTAGGACAACTTTTTTGGCGGTTAGATACTAGATGATTCCGGTAAATTTCACTTTTTTTTTCTCACTTACCGCCAAAATTTTTACCACTTTTTGGATTTACAGTAGTTGGTACGCTTAAGGAAATTGATTTTGAACTTAGTGTGTTTTACATGAAATCATGATATTACTGTTTTGCATTAATATATGTTTACTTGAAATAAAAAACTGCTCGCTCTTTAATTAGTTGTTTATTACCTACACAAAAAATTATAACTTTGGCATAGATATAATTTTACCTGGATCCATACTCTCCATATTTATGTGCTTAGATATTTTCAGCTTAATAAAATATTTTGTTAATAGTACATTTATACAATTTTACTTAAAATAAAATAAATAATTATTAGTCGGTTAGATAATTTTACCTGAATAATATAAGTACTATTTTTAATACTTAGATATTTTTACTTGACAACCTTTAACTTCAGTCATGTCGCATAGATAATTTTACCGGGTATGTTCAGGTGGTTATACTTATTGCTAAGAGATATTTACCTGTTCATAATAAAGTAAATACACCCGCTTGCGAACCACCTAGTGTTTTGAAAGTGTCATTTGTATATGCGCGCGATCGTGTACAGCGCGTATTGGTTGTCGCTAAGAGAGGACAGCCGTCCGACGTTTTTATGATTTTGCCTCAATTTTACGTAGATATAGTGAGTTTTTTTACAAATAAATAGACTTTTATAATTTTAATAACATTTATTATTGAAATAAATATATTTATGTTGCATTATTGTGTATTACAATATGTTAATAATAATTTAATTCCAATTTTACCTATTCTCTCCGTATACTTTTTTGCCGGTTGAGGCTAATCCTGACCTACCCTTTTTGGAGATAATTTATTTGATAAATGCACGCTCTCGTTGGGTGCCCTCTTCCAGCCGTACCATCCACATTAGCTCGAAAGCTTACGAAAGGTATTTAAACTTTCATGACCTGTCTTGAATCCATCCTCTCCACGTGCCCAGACTTCTTTCTATCACAACCACTTTTATCTTGCTCACATTAATTTTCATTCCCTTCTCTTTAAAGACATCATTCACATAATTTTTCGTGCCTTGCAGCTCTCCCGTCGATGTTCTCGTACAGAGACTTCAAAGTCCTCACCAGGTGACTCTCAATCCGATATATTAAAGACAATGTTAACAATCTCTGCACCACCCTAAGGTTGACTGGGAGAGAATGCCTACGGCATTAAGTCCACCTTTATACATTTGTATATGAAGTGCTTAAATAAATAAATAAATAACAATGTTAACAACAGTTCATTCCTCAGCATACGATCATAAGCCTTTTCCAAGTTTACGAAGGTATAAAAGACTTTTTTGGACTTAGCCAAATGTTCTTTCGCTATGCACCTTATGTAAAAGACTTGATGTGTGTAACCCATTCCTCTTTTAAAACCTGCTTGGACATTCCACACTTTTTTTTCAGTCTCATTAATCACTCTCTTAATGAGGACATTGGCATACAATTTACTGGCAGCACAGGGAAGGCTTATTTTGCGGTAGCTTTTATATTCTTGCTGTGAAAATTTCTTCTTGAAAATGTATATAATAATGGTTTTGCACCAGATATTAAAAAGTAGCCATAACAATTTTGCTACTACGCCTTTGCCGTATCTCAGTATTTTAACGGTTACACCCAGCAGCCTTGCCTAACCTCATACTTTTCATCGCATTCACTATTCCATTTTCCATAATCTCATTATTAGCCTCGTTTTGAGAGTAAGCCAGGTCAATAGCCTCTTAACCACCTGCTACATCCCCATCGCCTCATTTAAAAAGTCTTTTGAAGTAGGACTTCCAAGCAATACTTCCCTTTTATCTCTAAACACCCTTCCATCTTCATTTCTGATGACTCCTATCTTTGAAGTCCCTGACTCTCCCCTGATCAACCATATTTGTTTCCAGAATAGTGAAAGGTTCGCTTTGGATTCACGAGAAGGTTTGTGGTCTAGTTCCTTTTTTTTTCTTTTGCTCAACTATTTCCTGAACTCTCTATTTCATTTTGGTATACATTATACACACTTACTTGTCTTTGCGAAGTACTATGAAAAACCTTTGTGGAAGACGTATGTCAAGATCGTAGAATGTGGTGCTCAATAGTCTTTTTCTACCCCTATTGGTTAAGGGCGTGGGTGTGTACGTATGTATTTGCTTTCAGCAAAAATAAATTTAGAGAGAAAATTATGAGTTTCCAACACAATGAATAAATTATAATAGTATTGCTTTCGACTTATACTTACACAGAGGTATTTAAGCAAGCCGTTGTAAATGTTCAGATAAGGCAATTTTGTATGTCCTTCCGCTCATCGTATATTTGAGGCGAGAAACTCCCTCCAAAGAAATAAGTGTTGGCTATTAACAAATTCTATATCTTTATGCTATATTTTGGATGTAAGTATGTTTATCTAACAATAAAATGTTGATTATTATTAAAATTGACTGATTATTAAATAGTTCAATGTGTGTAGGAATAAAAAGATTTACAATATTATGCACATATTTATGTTTCTCCACGATCGTGTGACCCAATAATTTAGCTATAGATATTTTTACTCGATTTTATTAATATGTTTAGATATCCTTATATGATTTTTACCAACTGCGCATTTTCAAATATTTGTATTTCATTAAATTTACTTGTTACGGTATTCATAAGATGATCCATTTAGATGATTTTACCTGTTTGTAAATTTAGGTAATTTTTAACTAAGCGACGTTAACTTTTTAATTTATAATCTTCAGGGCTGTTAATTTAACTCAAAAAACGTCAAAAATTAAGAGGTTCCTAAAACAGTTACAATTATTTTTATGCAGCAAATGGTCAGTTAGTTATGATTTTTTTTGTCAAAATCAAAACTTTAAAACGCTCTACTGAAAAATTTGCTAAATGTCGCTTAGATATTATTGCCTTTCAAGCGTCGATATGGAGTTAGTCATGGAGGATGGAGTTAGTATTATTATGACAATTCATGTTTCTTTTAGTTTTTAACCATTTAAAAAGCGGCGATAGCCTAGTTGGCAGTGGAACGGACTGCCGAGACGAATGTCTGCAGGTTCAAAATCCAAGGGCACACACCTCTGTCTTTTCTAAAAAGTTATGTGTATTCTTTGTGAATTATCGTTCGCTTTAACGGTGAAGGAAAACATCGTCAGGAAACCTGCAATTCTGAGAAGTTCACTGAATTTCGAAGTAATGTGAAGTCTGCCAACCCGCACGAGGCCAGCGTGGTGGACTAAGGCCTTAACCCTCTCAGTTGTAGAGGAGGCCTGTGCTCAGCAGTGGGCAGTATATAATACAGGGCTGGTATGGTATGGTATGGTAAAAATCATCCCTTAGGGCCAGTTTCAAAGGCTTCATATATATTTTTATTTGACTGTTATCGTATTAAACTGATGAAGATAGTAGTCATTTTAGGTTTTGAGCATAGATTAGTGTGACTTTTGTATTTGGTCGGCTTATACATTTATGTGACGATTAGCATTTAACAGCAAGCAGTGGAATCGGCCCTTAGCTTGCCAAATATATTACTAAAACAAAGCCAAATCGTTTCCCTTGCCGGGAAAATCTCTGACAAAGCTATTTAAGCTCTTACATGCAATTAACATCGATGTCAAACCCGTCCCACGCGTCCCAAAGGCTACGGGGTTGTGTGGTAAACCCGCCGCTGTATAGTTTCCGGGCCACGTTGTTAGATTGTCGAAATGTGCCAAACTTAAGATAGGCTGCGTTCATAGTGCTACTAAACTAATAAATAATTTTATAAAATTATGGGCTACTAAATAAAATAAATTAATCCCCTCTAGCCGAATTTCAAGCTGAAATTGAGTATTATTTTCGGAAAAAATCCATAATGTTTTTGGCTTTGGGATTCGAACTCGGGACCTAAGCGCAGTAGTCGTACTCGAATACGAGTTACTAAACTGTTGTAGTAAATATGATTTTTTAATAAACTGTAGCCAATAAGCTAGACGCATTACTAATTGGTACGACTGCTATAAACAATCCTATCTAAAACTTTCTATAGAAAGTATTGAATGTGCTTGTCGCTGAAAAATTTATGTGATGGAGAGACATCTGTGTTTGCACACTGCTGTTCGGTTGCAGAATTATCTACAAGTGGCACTTATCCAGACTGATTCTCGTGAGTAGTAAGGGATTCACCGATACTGGAGCAGGTTCGACGGCCGGTCCGCGGCGCTCCGGCGGCTAATGGCCGACGTTTTCGATTGCTCCAGATTCGGCCCGCGAGACCCGCGAATAAATCCGCGGATTACTTTAATACCTACCGCGAATTAATTTGATACCTACCGCGGATTAATTTGATACCTACCGCGGATTAATTTGATACCTACCGCGGATTAATTTGATACCTACCGCGGATTAATTTGATACCTACCGCGGATTAACTTGATACTCACCGCGGATTAATTTGATATCGACCGCGGATTACTTTGATAACACCCGCGAATAAAAATTATATCGTCCGCGGAATCCGTTTCATATCACCCGCGAGGTAGGTATGAACCACGAATTTGTTCATGGTCTACGGTTCCCTTAAGCTTGTACTTTTTCCCTGTTCGTTGTGCTTTTAACTTTCTACTTTCTATCGGCGATCCTTTTTTTTATTTGAAGGATGCAAAGGTCTTTGTCGCGTATTTCTATTAACTCGTGTTTCTACGCAAAAGCCGTTTAAAATTACTTAATAGTTACCCTTTACGCATTACGAGCATTGTTTATTTTTTTTTTTTTTTTTTTTTTTTTTTTTTTTATGATGTACCGACTGTGAGCAATACATCATTTTGATAACAATCTAGCCTTATGACTAATAAGTTATTTTAATTTAACTTAAACTTCTAATGAGACTATGACTAAGAATATGTCCAATAACACTTTTCTTATTGTCTCTATTAAGGGGAAGACACATTGTTCGCGTGTTCTTTTTAACTAGCACTCACTGCACTATATTACACTAAATGTTCACTACACTAACTCGAAGGGTTTTGTCCTCTTCAGTCTTCTCACTAGGCCCGTGTTGTCGAGGAGCTGGATTGCCTCGACGTTCACATGATGATGAAGCCTATGTTCATGAGCTTCGGCGTATTTCTTTACAGTATTCGTAACGAAATCCACTTTAAGGTCCCGATGGAGATCTTCATTTCTTACGTACCAAGGGGCATTTGCAATGCCCCTGAGTACTTTGTTTTGGAATCGCTGTATTACTTGTACATTGCTTTGTTTGGTACAACCCCACAACTGTATACCATAAGTCCATACTGGCATCAGGACTTGTTTATACAAAAGTACTTTGTTGTGTATTGACAACGCAGAGTGTTTACCAAGAAGCCAATACATCTTTCTGTAGCGGATGTCCAATTCATCGCGTTTCTTTTTGACATGTGCCTTCCAGCGAAGCTTTGCGTCAAGAGTCATGCCTAAGTATTTGGCTGTATTTTCATATGGTATGATTTGACCATTTATGAACACTGGCTGATAAGACGGTCTTTTGTTGGAAAAGTCTATATGAATGGATTTTGATTCGTTTATTTTTAAACGCCATTTTTCAGTCCAGTTGGTGATGATGTTGATAGCTCTTTGTACTTTATCCACGGCTTCTTCGTGAGTTGAACCTGTAGCCATAATTGCTGTATCATCCGCAAAGGTTGCAATGATATTGTTTTCCATTTTAGGAATATCACAGGTGTATAATAAGTACAGGACCGGACCTAGTACACTTCCCTGTGGTACTCCAGCTTCTATATGTTTAATTTCTGAATAAGAGTCTTCGTGTTTTATTCGAAACATCCTTTCAGAAATATACGACTCTAAAATTTCTGAAAACTGCTTTGGCAGCATTTTTCTTAGTTTGTATATGAGGCCGTGGTGCCATACTTTGTCAAATGCTTGTGCCACGTCTAGGAAAACGGACGAACAAACTTGTTTCTCTTCTAAAGCTCTTTCTATTATATTAGTTATCCGGTGTACTTGATCTATCGTAGAGTGTTTCTCTCTAAAGCCGAATTGGTAGTCGGGGATTAAGTTCCGTTCTTCTATAATAGGTTTAAGCCTTATCAGCAGAAGTTTTTCAAATAGTTTTGACATTACTGGCAATAAAGAGATTGGCCTATATGATTTAACCTCATGAGGGGGTTTGCCAGGCTTAGGTATCATTATGACTTCAGCAAATTTCCGAGCATTGTTTATGATAGATAAAGCAACATTTTCCCTGTTTCGTTGTGTTATTGACTTTCTACTTTCTATCGGCGACCCTTTTTTATTTGAAGGATGCAAAGGTCTTTGTCTCGTATTTCTATTAACTCGTGTTTCTACTTAAAAGCCGTTTAAAATTACTTAATAGTCGCCCTTTACGCATTACGGGCATTGTTTATTATAGATAAAGCAATCGTTACAATACACCATACCTTTCTCAAATTCTAGGTAAAACCCTTTGGGTCTTCTCATTGTCATAATAATTACGGTTCCCATTATTCACATTACCTGATATTACGTATTCAACGGAACATTTAAGGTGAAAGTCGAAACATGTTGGATCTTGTCTGCAAGGAAACAATACTCCCTCTCCATATAAAAGACCGACGCAAAATCACATGGTATCGTATTCCACTCTGTGCTCTGCTCGAAGTGTGATCTCCAGTTGTTTGTAACAGTGAAGTGATAGTAAAATTGTGAAATAGTTAAATAGTGAAAGTGTTATAAAAATGAATGTAAGTACCTTTATATACTTTGATCTAAAAGTGTTATAACCAGATGTTTCATTAATTGTTTATGCCATGTGTTGTCCACCAGGTTAATACATTTTAGCTATCTTTGATGTCTTATTAATTTATCATTGTTACTAATGTGTACATGTATACTTCGCATACCTATAAGTATTTATCATACAGTACTTACTTAACCGATAATTAAAACAGTTTCATTTCATTTTGTTACAGTTTTCTGAAAATACTTTCAAAAACTACTATTATGCTGAAGAAATCGACGAACCTAGTGATGAAGACGGTACACTCGCTTTTAAAGTAAAAAAAGCGATAATAGCAAATAAAAGACCAATCGAATGCAACAGCATTGATGAGTTCTTCGAAAAACCAAAAAAGAAGAAGACAACAACAAGAAAGTCATCCAGTGTTGGTCGATCGACGAGCGGGGGTGTTTCATACATCCGATCAAACAGCGATGACAACAGTTCTGCATCACATCTCATAAAAATTGAGGTGTATGAAGTGAATAAAATAAAAAACATCGCACCGACGGAACATTGGAAACACGCTGATGTGCGAGTTAAATATTACGCGGAAAACGACAGTGATAAGAACTTGCAAAGTGTCAAGGACACTATATACAATATAACTAAACAGTTGGCTAGTAAGGACGATTGTGTGAAATATTTTATAGACACAGACAAATGAACAAAAGTGCCAGTGCGTGTCAATGTTTTAATATCATAACTTTAATCATATGCTTTGTACTACTATTATTGAAATAAGAAACTATTATTGTAATAACTGTACTTAAGAATCTACCTGTTTAAATTTAACTTACATTGTATTGTATTTAAACTTTGTACTCTTTTAAGTTACATACTTAATAGATTAATTTGTTTTTGATTCTAGAACTCTTTGTGAATTGTGTTATTGCTAAGTATTATTGTAAATAGTTATAAGTCTTTTTAGTGTTTTTTCATGCTCATGCTTACGATTGTAAAGTTATTGGGAACATTCATAAATTGTTTGGAAAAAAGTGGATAGCTTAGAATGTAATTACATTGTTTTGGGTAGTATATAAGCGTTGAAATAACTTTTAAAAATACTGAGACATTCCTTACCATGGATACAAGCTGTGATTTATACAACATGGAACTCGTCGCACTTCTCGAAAACATCGAATCAATGGATCTGATGTCATCGCAATACGACAAAGAACTGTACGAGCTCTGTGATAAAATGGAACAAAGACAAGTTGAAACGTGAGTAAAACATTTATTATTATTTTAAGACTAGTTGCAACATGTTTTGGGAATCCATGAAGAGGGGATACACTTAAAGTATTTATAATGGTTCGAACATCTTGCACAATCATTCAACTTGTTTCTTCCGTTTATATTTTTAACATTGAAGTGCAACCAAAATGTACCACTCACTTGATATTTCTAGTTTATCTCAGAGTGAGATTGCAAGTTTCGATAAAAAGATAATTTTACATAAATATCATCGTTTCATACGGTTTTGGTATATATTAAATGTTTTGCCAGAATCAATGTTGGGAGATCCTGATATTTCTCCTTATTATACACCATGTAGTGGACATAAAATCTCAAAACAAACTCATTCCGATGAGGATGATATTGATGGTGTATTATCAATGAAAGCATATTGTTTGCAGTGTAAATAACAAATAATGTTAGTATCTATTTAAATAATAGAAACATAGTAGCATATTTATTTCGTGAGATAACATTTTTTTAACAGTTTTCTTATCCATCAGATCTATGCAGAATGGAGAAGGCAGCAGGAAAAGATTAGCGCCAACTGAATTGTTTGAAGAGGATCCATTAAAGAGAAGAAAAAATATTCATCTTGAAGCTCCTTCGACATCTACATCGTCGCTGGATAACATTTTAAATGTAAGTACAGAACAGCATAATGATAAAATTGAATGTCCTGAGTGTCACATATATGTATCAAAAAAATATATGACCAGTCACTATAAGAGCAATAAACATAAAAATAATTTAATTAGAAGAGATAATAATCTACCTAATGTTCAATTCATTGATAGTGCTTTCGGTAATAGAATTATTACATATCGAGTGAAATCTAGTTTAGTTTCTGATACACAGCTTGAATCACCTGAATTATTTTTACAAAATATTAAAAAAATAATTTATACATTACTAGAACGATCTATCTTAGAATATTCTGTTGTAAAAGTTAATTTTATTCTCAATGCGGATTTCACACAAGAAACAAAAAATCTACACAATGTTTTTGATTTTCAAATTTCAAACTACCTTGTTTGTCAAGGTGATGACAAAGATATTATTTTCTCATCTATAATTACCGAAATAACAAACAAAATGACCAATTTCCAAAAAAAAGGTAGTGGATGGAGTTTAGTTAAAATAAATCACTTGGATATGAATGTCAACAAATTTAACCCATTGCGTGGATCTTCATACATAGACCTACCGTTAGATATAAAACATAAGAAAGCTGTAATCAATGTTCAAAATAACGATCACGAATGCTTTCGTTGGGCAGTTTTGTCAGGATTATTTCCAGCTACTCATAGTTCCAATAGGGTATCATCTTATGTAATACACAAAAACAAACTAAAATTTGATAACCTATCGTTTCCTATAAAAATTAATGACATCCATAAGTTTGAAAAATTAAATAGTATAAGTATTAATGTTTTTGGATTACAATATGATTCAATAAGCAAATCAAATAAAGTTGTGGGTCCATTACACTTTACGAAACACCGTAAAAATAATCACTTAAACTTATTGTATATATCTCAAGGTTCTAAAGGTCATTTCTGTTATATTAAAAACCTCTCGAGATTATTATCTAAACAGTTATCGACTTCTGAACATGCAGTTCATATTTGTGATGGGTGTTTATTAAATTTCACGTCATTAGATAATTTAAAACGACACCAAGAAAATGACTGTTTCAATGTGTGCACAAATTTACCATCGGAAAACGATAGAAAAAGAAACTGGTTTAATGAATTAATACCATCAAACCACATTTCATTTAACAACTATGAACGTAAATTAAGAGTTCCATTCGTTGTGTATGCTGACTTTGAAGCATTTTTAAAACCAATAGAGAGTTGTTCTAACAATCCAAATCAATCATCAACTGTTAATATTCAAAAACATGAACCGTATAGTTTTGGGTATTATGTTAAATGTTCTTATGATGATAATCTTTCAGTATATAGGTCTTATACAGGGCAAGATTGTGCGCTAAAATTTATGCAATTCATTTACGCAGATTTAGAAAATATTTGTAAAAAGAATTCTTTTGTCAAATCACCATTACCGTTAACTGAAGAAAATAAAATAAATATCAATCAAAGTGAGTCTTGTTACATTTGTGCTACTAAATTAAACGTGGATAGAACAATATCTTATAATTGGCATACTGGTGCATATGAAGGTGTAGCTCATAGAGTATGCTCTCAGAAATACAAAGCTCCTAATTTTGTGCCAGTGTTTTTACATAATTTAAGTAATTATGACGCTCATTTCATAGTGCATGGTCTTGATTTCGAGAAAGGTGACATTGAACTTATTCCTGAGAACAAGGAAAAATATATTTCTTTTTCTAAAGTTTTACAAATCAATAACAGAGTTATAAAATTACGATTTCTTGATTCTTTTAAATTTATGTCAAGTAGCCTTAACAAATTAGCTCAGAACTTATTACTTGAACAATTTCGTGAACTCAAATTAAAATATCCATGTGAAGAAGATTTTAAACGTTTAATAAGAAAAGGTGTTTATCCATACGAATACATGACGACATTTGATTCTTTAAAAATAACTTCTCTTCCCACTCGCGATCAATTTTATAGTTCTTTAAATGATAGTCACATTACAGAAAGTGAATACCATCATGCTCAAGACGTGTGGAATCATTTTAATTGTAAAAACATGGGTGAATATTCAGACCTGTATTTAAAAACAGATGTATTGTTGTTAGCAGATATATTTGAAAACTTTAGGGATGTCTGTCTTAAAACATACGGTTTAGATCCTGCCCACTATTATACAGCACCTGGTTTAAGTTGGGATGCTATGTTAAATTTTACCAAAATAAATTTGGAACTTTTAACAGATATCGACAAGGTTACGTTTATAGCGAATAATATTCGGGTGGGTATATCACAATGCAGCAATAGACATGCAGTGGCAAATAACATGTTTATGTCGGAATACGATTCAGATAAACCATCTTCATTTTTGATGTACTTAGACGCAAATAACCTTTATGGTTGGGCTATGTCCCAATGTCTCCCAACAGGCAAATTTGAATGGGTCGATATAAATACAGATTTTAATATAGCCGATGATGCCAAACATGGTTTAATTTTGGAAGTAGATTTAGAATATTCAAAAAATTTACATGATTTTCATTCAGATTTTCCATTTTGTCCAGAAAACGTATGTTTAGGAAACAGCAAAGACAGGAAACTGATCCCAAATTTAAAAAATAAAAAAAATTACGTCATTCATTATAGAAACCTTAAGCAATGTTTAAAAAATGGTCTCCGATTGGTTAAAGTACATAGAATTTTAAAATTTGAACAATCCGCGTGGTTGAAAAGTTACATAGACTTGAATACTCATATGCGTTCATTAGCCACTTCAGATTTTGAGAAAGATTTTTTTAAACTTATGAATAATTCTGTTTTTGGTAAAACAATGGAAAATGTAAGAAAACGAGTTAATGTCAAATTAATTAATCATTGGTTAAATCGTGGCAAAACTCAAGGTGCTCAATCTTTGATAGCAAGACCAGAATTCCATAGTTTATCTATATTCTCAGAGAGCTTAGTTGCAATACAATTAAATAAAACTAACGTTTTATATAATAAACCAATTTACCTCGGTTTTTGTATTTTAGATATATCTAAAACATTACTATACGATTTCCATTACGATTATATGAAAATGAAATATCAAGATAATATTAAGTTACTATATACTGATACCGATAGCTTAATATATCAAATATTTACGCAAAATTATTATGCTGATATAAAACTTGATTTAGTCAACTACTTTGATACGTCCGACTATCCACCAAATAATCAATATGGTTTACCATTATTGAATAAAAAACGGTTAGGTTTTTTTAAAGACGAAAATAACGGTAAAATTCTTAAAGAGTTTGTAGGTCTTCGCTCTAAAATGTATGCAATGGATGTGCAGAATAAATGTATATGTAAAGCAAAAGGGATTAACAAAAGTGTAACAAAAAAATTTTGTCTTACCGATTATAAATCATGTTTATATGAAAAGAAAACGCAATACAGTGAAATGATAAGATTTAAATCAATTAAACATGCTATATATACACAAAAAATTAATAAAATATCTTTATCACACAATGACACAAAACGCTATTTAATAGAAAATTCAACAGATACTCTTGCATGGGGTCATTATAAAATAAAGGACATTTGATTTTATCAACGATTTCTGTACAACGAAAATATGTATGTTAATGTGTGTGTGTGTGTGTGTTTTAATTGTGGTTTTTAATAACTTAAAGTTCTGTCTTTATTATGTACTATCTTTTTTCTTTATTTTTTTACTATGACAACTGTTTTGTATAATATCATGAAAAATTAGATGTAAATTTTAATGTATGTAGTTAGTTATTTGTTATACCTGATTTAACTTTATTTTATAATAATTTTCTTACTGTAATATTTTTCAAAACAGCTATGAACTGTATGTGATCATTTTTCAAAGTATTTGTGTATGTAATCTTTGTATATAAAACAAAATCAAATATAATACATTCAATCGTAACTTCTAGTTTTATTCATTCCGAAACGCTTTTCGAGTTCACACGTGCATTTAAAAATGTTTCATTTTTATCATCCTTTTACTGCCATAGTTGCAGGTCCAAGTGGATGTGGAAAGTCTAATTTTGTAACAAACTTTATTAAACATATTAATGAGGTGTGCAACACAAATTTTCATCAAATTACTTGGTGTTTTGATGAAATGCAGCCCTTATATAATTTACCAAATGTAAACTATTATCAGGGTATACCAGATTTGAATATGTTTGATGGAAAGGAAGCTAACCTTATTATTATCGATGATCTCATGAGGGAATCTGATGGTCGCATTGTTGACATATTTACCAAAGGTAGTCATCATAGGAACTTGAGTGTATTTTACATTACTCAAAATTTATTTCATCAAGGTAAAGGACAAAGAGACATTTCTTTGAATTCAAACTACATAATTTATTTTAAAAACCCACGTGATAAAACTCAAATACGTTACTTAGCACGACAAGTATCACCAGAAAATAGCAAATTCATAGAAGATGCTTACAGAGATGCTACAAAAGAAGCACATGGCTATTTGATGATAGATCTAAAACAAGACACTTTTGACATGTGTCGAATTAAATCAAAGATATTTCCATCTGATGGTCATTCTACAGTGTACATTCCCACAAAAGAGTTTAAATATGTCAAGAACCAACCAATACCCGTCATTTACAAATGATGGATCGACGCTTAAAGACGCATGAACACTTATTAAATGCTCTTTATAAACTTAAACCAAAACATCAACAAGCTCTTTTAAAAGTCTGTAACGAAAACGAAATTAATTTTATATGTGAATGTATTCATAACGTTTTACAAGGAAATATAAAACTTGAAGAAAAATCAAAGAGTAAACTAAAAAAGTATAAAAATCTACTACGAAAATTGGTACGTAAAAGTACAAATAAAATAAGAAAGAATATTATAGTTCAAAAAGGTGGTGCATTTCTTCCGATTATATTGGGTTCTATTTTGAGTGGATTGATAAGTGGACTAGTTTAAAAATGGAACACGCCAAAAAAATGCTGTTAGTTGATCCAAGCTTAATAGATAAGTTAAATCAAAAAAGAAATGAAAATCCTACCTCTCGTTTAGATAGTGAAATGGAAAAAATACTCGACAGTAATATGGATGATCGAAAAAAGTGTAAATTATACTTACAAATTTTACAAAGATATCTTCACTTTATGGAAGAAGATCGTCGTCCCATTGAACTCCCTATAATAACTTCAAATGACGATAACATTAAACCCACATCTGAAAGCTGGAAATTTTTTAATATAAATAATGATATCAAGAATAAAGATGTAGTTGTCAGTCAGACACTGAGTGATGAAGAGAAGCAACAAGAAAGTTTTACACTCGAAAAAAAAGAACCTTCCTACTCAACAAAACAAATTTTAAATTTAATACCAAAAACATATGTAAAAAAAGGTGAGTTGTTATTGAATTCGGTGTCACTAAATAAAAACAAAATTTATTGGAATGATGCTGGCACAGTGATTGTAGATAATGAAGTGATTCCTAACAGTAACATTATCGATTTAGTAAGCGATACACTGCGACCATTAAAAAACAACGACCCACCTGGTTGGGAAAAATTTGCTAAAGCGTTAAAGGATTTAAAAGTACCTTTAACATATATTGGCAATCCAAAAAGACGTGAGTACATAGCTCGACTTCAAAACGCCATCGAAGAACAACCGCCACAAAACACAGAGGTATATTTGACGCCAACGAGCGAAGATAAACACGCAAATAAAATTAAGAAAAAGATTGATTGGGAAAAATGGACCCCTTATTAGAATTAGATCAAATTTATTATGATGTATCACACCCAGCTGGATATAGCAATATCGACAAATTATCAAAAGCTATGAAAGGTAAAATGAAAAAGGAAGTAGTTAAAAACTGGTTGCAATCCCAATCTACGTATACACTCCACAAACCAGTACATAGAAAATTCCCTCGGAACAAATACGTTCTCTCTAATCTCAATGAACTTTGGCAAGCTGACTTAAGCGACATGCGGACTTATTCTAAAGATAATAAAGGTTTCAACTACATTCTTTGTGTTATTGATGTTTTTAGTAAATATGCATATGCTAGACCCTTGAAAAAGAAAAATTCAGAAACCGTAAAAAAGTGTTTCGACAGTATATTTAATGAAGCTAATACTACACCCACTCACATTCAATCTGATAAAGGCACTGAATTTGTATCGAAAGATGTTCAAAGATACTTTAAAACAAAAAACATAAATTACTATACGACAAATAATCCAGACATCAAAGCAAGCATTGTAGAAAGATTTCAAAGAACGCTAAAAATGAAGATGTGGCGCTATTTTACACACAAGAATACACATAAATATATTGATATTTTGCAGAATTTGATACACTCTTACAATCATAGTTTCCATTCTAGTATTAAAATGTGTCCTTCAGATGTTAATTCTAATAATATAATGACAGTTTGGAGTAATTTATATGAAAAATCTGAAAAATCATCAAAAACTATACTACCTATGTTTCATGTCGGTGACCATGTCAGAATAACTAAATATAAACATGTATTCCAAAAAGGTTATGAATCTAATTGGAGCGATGAAATATTTGTGATTTCTTCTATAATAGAACGTACTCCGTGGCCCGTTTATACTATAAAAGATTTAGATGGTGAGGAGATAGTAGGAACGTTTTATGAACGAGAATTACAAAAGGTCATTTATGACCCCACCATTGAACACAAGATTGATAAAATAATTCGCTCTCGTTACTCTGGCAGCAGACAACAAGTGTTAGTTAAGTGGAAAGGTTATCCAAACAAATTTAATAGTTGGATTTTAGCTTCCAGTTTAAAAAAAATATGATTAAAGATTTTTATTTAACTTTACTTAGCAATAGTTCAATGGAATATTTTCCTGAGAACAAAACATCAATTTTTTCAACAAAATTACCCAAACCCATAATATTGGAAGGAGAATGGTGTGTAGGAATCGTTGAATTCCAATATCCATGCACCATGTTTACTGTTCAAGATCATGAGAATGTTATTTACATAACAAAAATCATGAAAATGCCCAATGAAGACAAACTATCTACAGTTTATTATAAGACCCACATACCTGCAACAAACTATGATAATATTAACCATATTTTATCAGCATTCAATAATATAAGAGAAAAAATCAAATTCCGCTACGATAATATATCTAAATTCGTTTCTGTTTCTGTGTTAGACGAATCAATAAAATCTGTAACATTATCTCCTAAACTAGGCTTACAGTTGGGATTTGAACCAAACAGAAACCTTGTTGAAAAGAATTTAGCTAAATGTCCAGCTAATTTACATTTAGGGTTACCATCTCAACTATTCGTTTACTGTGATATAGTTGAACCTCAAATTGTAGGTGATGTAATGACACCTCTTCTGAGAGTAATACCATTAGATCCTTCAAAATACATCTATGGTGCCAATAAAATGCATGTATTTTCACCTCCTCATTACTTATCGGTAATGCGAAGAGAATTCGATACCATTGAAATAGATATAAGGTCAAGCACCGGACAAAAGATACCATTTCAATTTGGAACGGTGTGTGTTAAACTACATTTTAAAAAATTATAATGCATTTTGAACGCTCCAACATGATATGTCCTTATCAACGCTATTATTCTCATCAGGCTGGTTCAGGTATAGGGGTGGTATATAAAGGGGCGCCTTATCAAAAAGGACATGGAATTGGTAGTTTTCTTGGGGGATTGTTTAGGTCAGTTTTACCATTATTATCTAGCGGTGTTCGAGCTGTTGGTAAAGAGGCATTGAGCGCTGGTGTTGGTCTATTGACAGATATGGTTAGTGCGCGACCAATGGAAGATTCAATAAAAGCACGTCTTAAAGAAGTTGGTTCCAACTTGAAACGCAAGGCTGATGAAAAAATAGATAAAATCAATATGTCTGGATCCGGATATATAACAAAACGAAAACGTCTACCTGGAGTCAGTCCGTCGTTGACCGCGAAAGTGAAAGCTCTAAAAAAATCAAAAATTACTCAAAAACAAATCAAGGACATATTTTCTAACAATTAATCAAAATGTCTTTTTTACATAGTCATTCCTGTGAATGTATAAAGTCCGAATTGGATTTGTTTGCATTGCCGTCAACTCAAACTAGCATTGAAAGTGGAATTTGGATCCATTATAAACCAATTTCATCTCTTGCCGATGATGGTCCTATAGAATTTCAAATTCCTGGAGCAGGAGATGACTACATAGATTTATCTCATACGTTACTTCACTTGAAAGCGAAAATAGTAAATCAAGATAACACCAAACTAACCGCATCTACAGTCGTTGCTCCGGTGAATAATTGGTTGCACTCACTCTTCAGTCAACTTGATGTCTACTTAAATCAAAAACTTGTATCACCACCCAATAACACATATGCTTATCGTGCGTATATAGAAAACTTATTGAACTATGCTCCTGCAGCAAAAAAATCTCACCTCACCTGTGGTTTATGGTATGAAGATACAGCTGGAAAAATGGATTCCACCGATGATACTAATAAAGGATTTACTAAGAGGCAAGAATTAGCTAGTGAAAGTAAAGAAATGGAAATGATTGGTCACTTACATGGTGATTTATTCAATCAAGAAAAATTTTTAATCAATGGTGTTGATATATGTGTTAAGTTAATTCGTTCTAGAGAAAATTTCAATCTCATGGCCTCTACAGGTGACCTTAAATTAAAGGTATCTATTACGGATGCATCTTTGATTATTCGTAGAGCACGAATCAATCCCAGCGTGTTACTTGCTCATCAAAAGGTCTTAGCTTCTACCACAGCTAAATACCCCATTACTCGAGCTGAAGTTAAAGTTTTAACAATACCATCAGGTGTTCAAGGAAAAACTCTAGATAACATTTTCTTAGGACAATTACCTAAAAGGTGTATAGTGGGATTTGTAAATAACGCTGCTTTCAATGGAAACCTCACTAAGAACCCATTTAACTTTCAAAATTACGACATCAATACTTTTAGTTTATATATAGACGGTCAACAAATACCATCAAAGGCTTTACAACCCTCATTTGAGAACAAAATTTTTACTTCAGTATATCATACATTGTTTTCTGGAACAGGTATACACTTTCTCAATGAAGGTAATGGGATATCCCGAGAACAATACGCTGAAGGGTATTGTATGTTAGCGTTTGATTTGACACCTGATTTATCAGCAAACTCTGCAAGTCATTGGAATCTTGTAAAGCATGGTAGTGTGAGATTAGAAGTGCGTTTTGAAACAGCTTTATCACAAACTATTAATTGCATTGTTTATGCGGAGTTTGATAATGTTATTGAAATAGATAAAAACCGCAATATTTCAGTAGATTATAGTAGTTAAGAACACAAAATTAACTGTTTAAGATTAGATTAAGCGTGAATAATGTAATTCAGATTTGTTGTTAGATTTAAGTTACCAATAAAACGAATTCATAAAATATTAAGTTCTTTGTTTAACTATAATCCTTGCAACCCCACAACAAGAGTCAACTTGGCTGATAAGTACCATAATAGTGTCTTGTAAACCTTATATAAGACATTACCACTTTATCATTCGACCTGATAAGATTCTGCAGCGATACGGTGAATAAAAATGAATACAATAGAAATACAGAATTACTTAAAGAAAATTGATCCAAGTATTGAATATAATGTATATGCAGCCAATCGTCTACCAATATATGTGGTAACTCCTACATACGTAGTTAGCAACTTAGACTCTGATAACAAACCAGGTTCTCACTGGGTCGCCATACACATAGATAAGAATGGTTTTGGACAGTACTTTGATTCATACGGTCGACCACCTCAAGGATACCACCGAATGTTTTTAGCGAGAAATTCTAGAATGTGGAATTACAATACAAGTCGAATTCAAAATGACTTTACTATAGTTTGTGGAGAGTACTGTTTAATGTATCTGTATTATAAATACTATGGTAAGAGTCTCAAAGATTTTCAAGTATTATTTAGTGATAATACAATATGCAATGATGTGTTTTTAAATGGTTTATTTAAATCATGTTTTGAGGTGAATAAATGAAATATGAAAATGAATGAATGATGTTTCTTTATTGAAGATTAATAACCCCATACAATAGTTATAATTCTTCCAAACAATTTATGAATGTTCCCAATAACTTTACAATCGTAAGCATGAGCATGAAAAGACACTAAAAAGACTTATAACTATTTACATTAATACTTAGCAATAACACAAGAGTTCTAAAATCAAAAACAAATTAATCTATTAAGTATGTAACTTAAAAGAGTACAAAGTTTAAATACAATACAATGTAAATTAAAATAAAACAGATAGATACTTAAGTATAGTTATTAAAATAATAGTTTGACAGTTATAAAACATTGTAACGCACTGGCACTTTTATCACTTGTCGGTATCTATAAAATATTTCACACAATCGTCCTTACTAGCCAACTGTTTAGTGATATTGTATATAGTGTCCTTGATACTTTGCAAGTTCTTATCACTGTCGTTTTCCGCGTAATATTTAACTCGCACATCAGCGTGTTTCCAATGTTCCGTCGGTGCGATGTTTTTTATTTTATTCACTTCATACACCTCAATTTTTATGAGATGTGATGCAGAACTGTTGTCATCGCTGTTTGATCGGATGTATGAAACACCCCCGCTCGTCGATCGACCAACACTGGATGACTTTCTTGTTGTTGTCTTCTTCTTTTTTGGTTTTTCGAAGAACTCATCAATGCTGTTGCATTCGATTGGTCTTTTATTTGCTATTATCGCTTTTTTTACTTTAAAAGCGAGTGTACCTTCTTCATCACTAGGTTCGTCGATTTCTTCAGCATAATAGTAGTTTTTGAAAGTATTTTCAGAAAACTGTAACAAAATGAAATGAAACTGTTTTAATTATCGGTTAAGTAAGTACTGTATGATAAATACTTATAGGTATGCGAAGTATACATGTACACATTAGTAACAATGATAAATTAATAAGACATCAAAGATAGCTAAAATGTATTAACCTGGTGGACAACACATGGCATAAACAATTAATGAAACATCTGGTTATAACACTTTTAGATCAAAGTATATAAAGGTACTTACATTCATTTTTATAACACTTTCACTATTTAACTATTTCACAATTTTACTATCACTTCACTGTTACAAACAACTGGAGATCACACTTCGAGCAGAGCACAGAGTGGAATACGATACCATGTGATTTTGCGTCGGTCTTTTATATGGAGAGGGAGTATTGTTTCCTTGCAGACAAGATCCAACATGTTTCGACTTTCACCTTAAATGTTCCGTTGAATACGTAATATCAGGTAATGTGAATAATGGGAACCGTAATTATTATGACAATGAGAAGACCCAAAGGGTTTTACCTAGAATTTGAGAAAGGTATGGTGTATTGTAACGATTGCTTTATCTATAATAAACAATGCCCGTAATGCGTAAAGGGCGACTATTAAGTAATTTTAAACGGCTTTTAAGTAGAAACACGAGTTAATAGAAATACGAGACAAAGACCTTTGCATCCTTCAAATAAAAAAGGGTCGCCGATAGAAAGTAGAAAGTCAATAACACAACGAAACAGGGAAAATGTTGCTTTATCTATCATAAACAATGCTCGTAATGCGTAAAGGGTAACTATTAAGTAATTTTAAACGGCTTTTGCGTAGAAACACGAGTTAATAGAAATACGCGACAAAGACCTTTGCATCCTTCAAATAAAAAAAGGATCGCCGATAGAAAGTAGAAAGTTAAAAGCACAACGAACAGGGAAAAAGTACAAGCTTAAGGGAACCGTAGACCATGAACAAATTCGTGGTTCATACCTACCTCGCGGGTGATATGAAACGGATTCCGCGGACGATATAATTTTTATTCGCGGGTGTTATCAAAGTAATCCGCGGTCGATATCAAATTAATCCGCGGTGAGTATCAAGTTAATCCGCGGTAGGTATCAAATTAATCCGCGGTAGGTATCAAATTAATCCGCGGTAGGTATCAAATTAATCCGCGGTAGGTATCAAATTAATCCGCGGTAGGTATCAAATTAATTCGCGGTAGGTATTAAAGTAATCCGCGGATTTATTCGCGGGTCTCGCGGGCCGAATCTGGAGCAATCGAAAACGTCGGCCATTAGCCGCCGGAGCGCCGCGGACCGGCCGTCGAACCTGCTCCAGTATCGGTGAATCCCTTACTACTCTCGTGTACGAGAAATCTATCGTATATAGTTCGTGCTTACTTTTATATTATTTTTTCTGCATTTACCCTTCCCTAACTATACACCCGACGACGCGATAACGACATGACTTTGCTCCCGAAATTAATGAAACTAGTTACTATTGCTATCTCTTTCGCTCCTCTATCGTAACGCGGTAACAGTCAGTTAGATTTTTGATAATATTCCTCTCTACCAGGAATCACGATGCCTGATGCCACCGTTTTGCGACAAACATGAATGAATTAGCGATAAGAATTTCGAATTGTGATATCTGGGTGAGAGTCCGGCAATAAACCGGTTGTGCATTGTTATTTGGTTTGCATAGTATCTATTACTACTCTTTATTTTCAATTTAATTTTTTTTTTACATTTTCGTATATACTAAAAAAACATTAATACATATTATAAAAATATAAAAGAGTGAACCACCCTTCGATGGCGAGGCTCAAGACCCAAGCCACCGGTGGTCAGGGATTCAAAGTGACGAATCTCCTCACAATGCGTGCCGTGTCCAGAAGTACTGCTTTCTGCATCTGGCTCTTCGCCCAACGACCAATTGAGAGCCTCTGGTGGTGTTGGTCGAGACTCTTTGGTATCAACCCATGAGCAGAAACGACAATCGGAACAATAATTGTGGAGTCCACCTCCCACATGTCGGTAACCTCGTGACCCAAATCTAAATATTTAGACATTTTGTACTTTTCGGCCTTAACAAGGTTATCGTCATGCGGAATGGTGACGTCAACAAGTATTGCCCGGCGCGCCAATCGATCTACTATTACAATATTACTACTATTATTACTATTACTACGTTTATTGCAACTACCTTTTAAAAATATAAATTCTATATTATAATATATTAATATTTTAAAAGGTAAATGAGCTCACGTAGGTACTGATGCGGGAAGATACCGCTTCTATGGTTTTTATGTAACTCAGTACCTGGATTTTTTTATTTAGTAGAAACTTAATGCCATTTGAAAGGCTTGTGATACTGCTTAAGTACGTCAAAGAATGTAAAGCTTGCTTCTCAGTAAAAACTTTTCTCTTTGAAGTAGATGCTAACTTTCCTCTCTTTGTGTCTCTTGTTAATTTTAAAACCTTTCCTGCCTTGGTATCTTTAAAAAAGTATTATTTGACACGTTTCTCTCATTTATTCAAATAAAATTTTGTTCCCGTAGGATTATGATTATGATTTATTTTCAATTACATATTAAAGATATTTAAATTTCCAAGACTTTATAGAGAATATTCATACGATATTATTACTAAGTATCCGTTCCATAAAAAACTCAAAGTTTTGGGCACCAATTAAACCTCAGGAATAAATATTTTTCGCATCAAAATCTCACACTGTGAATTTATAATGATCAAAGAACTCCTCAACTTAATAACAATTTACTATACTATGTTCTCACATATTTCTTGATCATTCGTTAATAGAACAAAACAAACGCCCATGTGTACTTACCCTAATGCAAGTTTTTGTAACAGTTTGTTTGGATCATTGGGATGGTTCTTCTAATGCTTCTCGTTGACTATTTGGGTCAAGGATTGCTTCCTGTTTGGAGACCTCTAATTACACATGACACCGATATTTTAGTTTGGAATCCAGTTAAACCATTCAGGGTGACAATGTGGTTGATAAGGTTAGGTATCTTTTTAATGCATTCCTTGTAGATTGGATTGCTTTGTCTTTGTTGTAAATCACTTTTTAGATAGTTTTCAGTTTTTATAAAGTTATATAGTTATACTGCCTCGGTGGCGTAGTTGTGTGTGATTGTGTGTGTGTGTTTGTGTGATTGTGTGTGTGTGTTTGTGTGATTGTGTGTGTGTGTGTGTGTGTACACAGAATATAAAATACAACATATTATAATGCAGTACACCGTAGTTCGTACCGTAGTTGCCTGTTATAGGTACATAAACGACAAAAATAATCATAGAGCAAAATATTATTTCCAAAAGATATTTTCTCGTAGGAAATAATTGGAACGATGGTTGAATGATCCAGATTGCTTAATTAAATTAATTTTATCGCATCTTCCGATCGCAACTCTCGACCGAACGTCATAAGCGGAATTATTCAGAAAATCATAGGGAAACATAATGAATTTAAACAAGCTGATTGCGTATTTCCCCTATCACATCATGGGACGGAATACGCACGGCAAAAAGTGGAAACTAGTTGCGCCCCTGCCTACCCTTTTGGGGATAAAAGGCGTGAGTGTTTAATACATGTACGATTAATATCAAAGGGTCACCATATTAGCACATAGACGAGTTTGGTCTCCATATTAATCAAAAACAATGGTACTAGAGGACTGTATTTCAATTCGTTGCGGTTGAAGGAATAGATACAAGTACCAATGTTCACTATTGAATTCAGGGATCTTGTCAGAAGCGATTCTAACCCTAAGTAGGTAGGAAGTGTCCCTTAATAACCCCTAGTATCTACTAGTGTGTTGACTTAAGAATAGACTTAAGTCTTGTAACAATCCCCAGTAAAGTTTCTTTTTCAAGGTTACTGTGCCTGAAAGAATCTACTATTATGTACGAAATAATTAAACAAAAAAAATCTCACGCTATCACTTATAATATATTTGTTGGTTTTTAAATAAAATATGGCCATTGATGTGTTTAATATTCTTGTATTATTATCTTTCTTTAATCTTATATTACACACAATAAGAGAGACAGAGATAAAAAACATTAGGTTCGACCAAAGACGACGACGCATGCTCACGCCTTTTATCCCCGAAGGGGTAGGCAAAGGCGCAACTAGTGCACCCACTTTTCGCCAAGCGTATTCCGTCCCATGCAGTGATAGGGGGCGAGCCTATCGCCATATCGGGCACAAATTCAAGACTCCGGGCTGATACTGAATAGAAAAATCCAATATCCTTTGCCCGACCCAGGGATCGAACCCGAGACCTCAGCCTTGCAGTCGTACTGTAATACAACTACGCCACCGAGGCAGTCGTATTTTATGTGTTGGATATTATTTTTGAGTCCCATGCTCAGTCCCCGCATCTATATCCCGTCAACGGCAAACATAATGTGCGGATGACACATATTAATTTGCCCGGTATGGGATTAAGCCCGCGCCATTGCATCGGCTTAATTTCCCGCAAATCAATATGAACGAATGACGAAAATCCGATGAAACTTTCAGTGTATTCTATATAGATCTTTATTCAATTTCACCAAAAAAGACGTCCGCTTTTTGTATAGGTTCTGGGCCTCAAAATCTAACCAGGCTCAAACTTTATGGATATCAAAGGGGCAAAAATATGGATCTTGGATCCCTTAAAAATATTTTTAGACCACTCCATTTATAACTAACTTTTTTAATAACCTTCATTTTTTAAGAAAAATAACAATACAATAATCTCAATACCGGAGGACTTTAAAATTATACGATTTATTGCAAAGGCCTAGTTTTTGGGAGCACTATCCAAATATAATATATAAAGTATCTTGGATAGAATTTTAAGCTTGTTTTTGGACATGTCCTATTTCACATGATTTATAAGATATGAAAAAGTATGTTTTTAATCTATTTTAAATGCTAATGAGATTTTCACGGCGTCATCTTTTCAAGAATTCTCGCTCTCAAGCTCTTGTTTAAATAAAACGCAATTGGTGTAGTTTTATTAGCTATAAAACAATGGAATATAAATAGTTCCTATGACAGAGGCAGAGCTGTATCAAGTTTTATGTCCTGGAATATATTGCTTTCGGAACCCCAAAAAAGAAAATGTATTTGTGGCTGAGCTCTGCTTTTTTACTTGGGACTTGGTTGCTACTCAAAATTGTGTTGTATAGGACTATAGGTATTTAGAGCAAGCAGCTGAACGAGTTTTCGGTTCAAATAAAGTAGATAATATCAGACAAATTACAGACGTTGTACTTCTTTATATTTTTTTTTAGTTTAGTTTTGCTCTTCAAAGCTGCACTGTTCTTACACCGTTCTCACGTTACGTTTTGCATCTCAAATAATATATTATGCTATCAAAGCGTCCAAGGAATGGTTTTTTTTTTTATTGCATTGAATGACGAGACGAGCATGCCGTTCGCCTGATGGTAAGCGATACGACTACCCATAAACAGTAGCAACACCATCCAGCACCTTGAGTTACAAAGTACTGTGTGGCATTCCACTGCGCTCGTCATCCTGAGACATAAGATGTTAAGTCTCATTATGTCCAGTAGTTACACTGGCTACAATTTCCTTCAAACCGAAACACAACAGTGCATACACACTGCTGCTTGGCGGTAGAAATAGACATTGCGGTGATACCCACCCAGACGGACTCTTACATATGAGAGACCTACCACCAGTAATAATACAATAAATAAATAAAATGCTTGAGCTGTATATGATTCCTTAAAAACATATTATTTTGATTTATCTATCTATCTATCTACTTTGCTTGTATACTGCACAATAATAAGTATGTTAATGCAAAGGTCTATTATGTTTCCTTGCGATTATCAGTTGAACATATTGTTAATTTACTTTAAGATATGAATTGAAATGTGATGTTGTAAATACGGATCAAATTAAACGAGTATTAACTGGTAATTAATTAAAATGAATATGTATAATTAATTACGTTACCTTTATATGGGAAGCTTGGAAATGTGATACAGAACCGGGCAGATTTTAATAATGGAACTCATGGCGTTTAGTTACCTTAAACATTATTTAAGCGCGCTTTTCTTTAACAAAATACTTCGTCATACAATTCTTGGTTAATATTGTATCAGGAAAACAAAACGTATCAACGGAAATTGAAAAATTTTGGTGAATTGTATGTTCTCAATATTTCGTCTACTTTAAGTATCAATTATGTTCTAACGCCCCACGAAACTACTTTAAATATGTGTATCATGAGTCTTATGCCTTTTCTAAGTTAAAATTTACATCTAAGTAATATTATAAATATGAAATGTGTGTGTTTGTTTGTTACGCTTCCAGACGCAATCACTGAACAAATGTTGATAAAGTTTAGTATCGAGAACATTGGCTACTTTTTATCCCGGAAAAGTAATTAGTTGGGCTTTTGTCACAGAATTCGTTCATACGCGATCAAAGCCGCACGCAATACCTACTAAGTAATAAAAGGACTTCGAATTCTTGATACGTTCGCAAATTGTAGAAGAATGAAATGACCCGAGACTGAAGTCAAACTGTCTATGGTAGCTTTTGAATGTAGCTTCCACGCCCGCCTTAATGACCGTTTATTAAAATTATATTCAGAAATAACCGTATAAGGGATAGGCTTTAGCGATTAATTCATGGGATCTGAGTCAAGAGGTGTAGCTATATGGAAATTTAGAGGAGCTAATATTATGTTACTTTACGCTGTGTTTTTTTTTTTTTTTTTTTTATTGCATTGAATGACGAGACGAGCATGCCGTTCGCCTGATGGTAAGCGATACGACCACCCATAAACAGAAGCAACACCATCCAGCACCTTGACTTACAAAGTACTGTGTGGCATTCCACTGCGCTCGTCATCCTGAGACATAAGATGTTAAGTCTCATTATGTCCAGTAGTTATACTGGCTACAATGTCCTTCAAACCGAAACACAACAATGCATGCACACTGTTGCTTGGCGGTAGAAATAGACATTGCGGTGGTACCCACCCAGACCGCCTCTTACATAATGAGAGACCTACCACCAGTAAATGTGTGTTATGTTAGCTGTAAGTTTCCAAATAAATAAATATATGTAAGATCCGAATTAGTATGGTAGGAATTGTTATGTAGAACGATATTGTTTTTATCTTCCAATTGTAATAATATCCGTCCAGTAGTACCATGTTTAAGTTGGTTGCTATTTAGTATGTGGTACCGTCCTCCAAGTATTATTATTTAATCAGTGTATTTTATATGGCCTAGTTAGGGTATGCCTCAAAAATAATCTAGTACCCTGTTTTTTTTTTATAGAGTAAGCATGTCGGTGACAACAGTGCAAAGTTTATAAGCTTTATGTTATTTCAGTGTAAACGCAAACATTTGAATTTTATTTTTGCATTATCGCTCTCCTTTTATGCATTGTGGCGCAGTTGATAACCTGTTTTTGACGGGGGTATGACGGAGGCATTAGACGATGATCTGTGAAAACGCTCACGTTAGTGACGGTTGTGCGTCGTGTTTTATAAATAAGGTCCGTGGATGACTTGTCTATTGAAAAATGCTCAGAAAAAAATGGCTTCAAAGAGCATAATATGGATTTCTTATCAAATTCATTTAATGGAGCTTAATGTCAATAGGTTAACATTTGGCCAATGCATAATTAGTAAAAATTACAAAAATAAATTATGGATATTAACTTAATAAGTGAGCTCCAGCTTATTAGATTTTTCATGGCAAATCTGTCAGACCAGCAAATTCCTGACTTTGTTAAGTACCTACACAAAGGTAGCATGGAATTCATTTGAGTTTTCAATAGAAACTACACATGAAAGGTAATGATTTCTTATATTCACGCGAATGTTAAGACATTGAAATAAAACTATTTTACGGAATTTATCGCATCCATGAAGGCTGTAGAGTCTTCGAACCGTCGGGAGAAAATATAAATTAAAAAACCGCGATACAATCCGCAAAATAGTTTTATTTCAACACATGAGATGTGTTTGGAATTTGTACCCGATATCAAAGATTTATTTTATTTTTATTGCAATTGAATAACGAGACCGGCATGCCACTCGCCTGATGGTAAGCGATACGACTGCATAAACAGAAGCAACACTATACAGAACTTTGTATTTCAAAGCTACGTGGTACTCCACTGTGCTTGTCACCCTGAGCATTGGATGTTAAGTCTCATAATGCGCAGTAATTACGCTGGCTACAATTTCCTTCAAACCATAACACAACAGTGTATAGAAACTGTTGCTTGACGGTAGAAATAGACATTACGGTGGTACGTAGACAGATGGCCCCTCGCATACGAGAGAGCTGCCACCAGTAAATTTAATATATATTGTCATATTATTTCTTATATGTTCAATCTATATCGAATCATGGACCAAGCAGTCATGTATCCCCAGCTTAAAATCACGATAGAATTAAATTAAACCCAATTCATTGTGATAACATTGAAAGATCCCACATCATATATAGAGTTATTTATACCAACTCCCTTTCAAATTCCCTTTGAAAACTAAAGAAAGCGAACCTCTGTATAAATTGGAGGTTCAATAAAATATAGTCCAGCACCGTGTATATAAATTAAGCAGAAACCTTTTTCTAGTATTCTTTATCAAACGTATTGGTGCCGTTTTAACTAGAAACGTTCGAATTTGCCCTTAATTTATGTGCATATGTAATTTTTTTAGGGTTGTAATAGTAAGAAATAGGGTTACGGAATAGTTTTCGTTATATTTTTAATAATAGTTCATGTTTTTTCACTCAATTCGTCTTAAGACAGGAGGCTTATAATCGTGAGGTCGTGGATTCGATTCCTATTTAATATTTTTATAGAATTTAGGGTAAACAAGTACATGAAAAATAAATTGGAGGAGGCCTATATCCAGCAGAGGACTGCTAAAAGCCGATGATGATGAATTAGATGATCTCGAGTCATCAAAATCGTAAGATAAAACTTCGCATAACTACACACATCCGAAGAATCGTAAGTGCATTTGCATTTGCAACCTTGAGAGAAAATCACATGCCATTCAAAATATAATTTGACTGTCTAAAACACGATACCAAAGTTAATAGTTGTCTGTAAACCGAGCCTTCAGCTGTTGAAAAAACGTAGTGCTCTTTTTTTAAAGTCTAAAATATAAAGATGGAACCAAGTG
This sequence comes from Sphinx pinastri, assembly GCA_947568825.1. Taxonomy (NCBI): domain Eukaryota; kingdom Metazoa; phylum Arthropoda; class Insecta; order Lepidoptera; family Sphingidae; genus Sphinx; species Sphinx pinastri. The sequence continues at coordinate 12,675,509 of OX387624.1, read as the reverse complement.
ACAAAACGGATAGGGGAGGTGTGAAAAGGCTTCCAGAACTACGGTTCCACGGGCTACGAAGCTGCGGTTTGGGACAGAATGCGTTTAATTCGGACTCGGAAAATATTTGCGGCCATTAAATTTGTTTGGAATGTTATTTGCGGCATTTCGCGACCTTTAACACCAGCCCGGCGATTGTGGTTTTAAGATAATGTTCATACATTCATTTTAGCAAATGCGCTGGATTTTCTTCGGGAGTAAATTAAGTTACCCACAAAATGTTCTTTAAATAGTAGAATATGTACCTTATGTAATTTTTTTTTGAGACCCGTAATAATTTCCCTACGGCAAAATCACGTTCAAGACAACGTAGTTCTTTACGGGTTCACATATAATTTATAGTAAAAGGTGAAATATATTCAGTAGTACATGCCTTTTTCTAAAAACACGGCTAAGTGGCCTCGCTGCACCTGATGTTTAGTAAAGAAAATGGAAATTAAAATTAAATACTGATAAATACGTTTCTTTTAAAATTATTGGATAAAAAAAAATACCTGTATAGAAGACATTTAAATAAAATATGTTTCTACATAGTTCTCTTATTATGTAAGAGGCCGTCTGGGTAGGTACCACCGCAATGTCTATTTCTACCGCCAAGCAACAGTGTGCATGCACTGTTGTGTTTCGGTTTGAAGGACATTGTAGCCAGTATAACTACTGGACATAATGAGACTTAACATCTTATGTCTCAGGATGACGAGCGCAGTGGAATGCCACACAGTACTTTGTAAGTCAAGGTGCTAGATGGTGTTGCTACTGTTTATGGGTGGTCGTATCGCTTACCATCAGGCGAACGGCATGCTCGTCTCGTCATTCAATGCTACATAAAAAAAAAAAAACTCTAGTGTAGTTCGCATAGCATCAGTAATACTGTAAACTATAACCACAACTCGCGCGTTTCAGTTAGCAAATATCGTTCGCGGTGAGACAACTAATGCGGGATTTAGTCGCGGATCAAGGCTATACCGTCTACGTGTTTCTAGTTCAATTTGCTGTCTTGTAACTATGGTTATAGATACTAATATTCACATAATAATTTGTATAATTCCAGTAATGGCATTTATCAATCAGCCTATCGTTCTCTGCTGAACGTAGGCTTCTCCGAGTGAGCGCCAACCAGTCTTGAGCAGTTCACATCCATCTTCTACCCGTAGCCTTTTTGAGTAATCGTGTAATGTACTATAATAATAAGTAAGCTATGTACTCATCCATTCAATTTTGCAATGCAATCAGCCCTGTATTATATACTGCCCACTGCTAAGCATGGGCCTCCTCTACTACTGAGAGGGGTTAGGCCTTAGTCCACCACGCTGGCCTAGTGCGGGTTGGCAGGCTTCACATACCCTCGAGATTCTTATGGAGAATTCTCATTATTCAATGTTCTCCTTTACCTTTATGTACTCCTCACGATGTTTTCCTTTACCGTTAAAGCGAACGATAATTGATAAACAATACACACGTAACTTCGAAAAGTCAGAGGTGTGTGCTTTGGATCTGAATCTCCGGACATTGTCTCGGCAGACCGTTCTATTCCCAACTAGGCTATCGACCACAATAGCTACAATTGATTCGATAACATTCGATTTTAGTCAAAGTATATTCCAAAACCTCGAATAATTGAACCTACGTGAATTCAAAACGCCAGTCATGTCAATGACAAAGGAGCCCGCGATGGAAAGTTATTGTATGATTCTGACTAAAATTACGTTTAAAATTTTTTGAAAGTCACTATTTTTAATTGAACGTCAAATGCAAACGTACTTCATAAACTTCAAAGGCAAAGGCAATTTCTACCGTCTGGAACTTAAGTTTATAACAAAATTTCCAAATGGAATGGCCAAAGTTAAAAACATTGAGCAATGGAATTTATATACGAAATAAACTAATGCACTTTAGAAACAAATTGTAATTAAGCGGTAACAAAAGTTTATGTCAAACGTAACCGCGAAACTAACCTCACAAGAATTGCAGTTTGCCAACCCTAAGCGAAGTGTTAGCGTCGTGCCGCGTTCGCGCCCGCCCATCGTCAGTAGACTTTAGGGCGCCGAAGCGATCGCCCACCAGTTGAGTTCCAAGTTCAAGTTCGGAATTCAAAAACTCTGCCAATAAAACCGCCGTTTTGAGTGTTGAAAGTAATTCTATTTTCAAAAATATTAACCGTTATTTATTTGAGTTGTGCACGTAGTGTAAAAGTTTTAGTCTTGTGAACTTAACTTTTGTTTTGAAGTTTGAAGGGAATCGCAGTGAATTGCAGGTAAATCGTCTTTTTTTTATCTAATTAAGTACGTATATGATATGTTGATCATGATCAGAGCAAACAATTTTAACAAACAACAATTATATTAATTATATATAAACAATAATTAAAAACAAAAATTATATATGTATAATTTAACATCGTAATATTATTGAATATCAATATATTTTGTTAATTAAAAAAAAACACGTTCTTTGGAACATCACATAATTTTTTAACCGACTTCTCTTAGATATTAAATTAACATTATTTAAATTGCGCGTCAATAGATAGGCGCTTCGAATTTTTAAATCATGAAAAAGAAGTAAATAGAACTTCGATTAATGATATATTAAGTGTACAAAAATCAGTGCCTTTTTAATTTGTCATACATTTACAAAAGCTTACCAAAATTATTAAGTATTTTTTTCTTGTACTCTTACCAGTTTATGATCGTAGTAGCTTTATATAATTTTGGACTTTTAAAAACTTCGTAATACAGTTACAGTTATTTATTACAGTTATTATCACCAGTATGTTACTGAAGTGACATCACTCTAAAATTATATCTTTCCGTGCCTATACTAAAGTATGACGTTAATTTGAACTCGTCTATTATTACACCATAATTCTTTATCAGTTCCATTGTTAATTTGAATGGAATTCAGGCCCTTCCTTTATCAACCTTGTTTAACAAAGGCATATTTTATGTAAAGTAACGTCTATTGATAAGTTTAAATAGTTTTTCAGAACTTAACATGGCATTAAAAAGCTAATTTAATTTTAGCGCAGTGAAAAAGGGGTAAGTAATTATTATCTATTTTCTGGCAGATCAGTCACTTATATAGTAACATATTTATAAGACCATTAACACAGATACAGTTATATAATATTTATGATGCCCTATGCACCTACCTGAAGACGTGAAACCTAGTTTTTAGAAAAATATATTTTCTTAGGGTTCCGGACCACAAGAGGAAAAAAGGAACCCTCATGGGATAACTTTGTTGTCCATCTGTCTATCGGTCTGTCAAGACCCTTTTTCTCTCATGAGAGATTTCGCAGGGGAATCAAAACCTATAGGGTACTTCCCGTTGACATAGAATCATGAAATTTGGCAAGAAGCAAGGTCTTATAGCGCCTGTAAAATGAAAATCTGAAAACCGTAAATATGTACTTCAATAACAAAAAAAGCGAATTAACAAACTTTTTAAATCTGGTTAATTTTTTAATAAATTTTGGCGAACTTTTGAACTAATAAACTTACATACCTTATCTACACGTTTGCCGGAACCCTCGGTACGCGAGTCCAACTCGCACATGTCCGGTTTTTTTGAATAGCCTGTCTCGCCTCTTCTCCCACTGCTGGGTATATCTATCTTCTCTATCACGCCACTCTCTCCGATTCTGCGAGAACATCATCCACCGCTTCTCAGTATACCTCAAGATATTATCATCTGATCGTCTGCAAAAATTGGCTTACCCATATTTATAGTTTTTATAAACGGCCACCGGCCTGATATCTTTTTGTGGATCAATTTCCGAGAAAATGGTCTGTAAAAAGCGAACGTACAAAACGTTACGTGTCGCGTGACTTTGGAATGGGTTTCATGACCTTCCGGGTGCCTTAAATAAAAATGTACAAAGAACAGATAATTTTGAACCTTATTGACGTGGGGAAATCACAAATGCGTAATACTACAAGTAACTACAAGTAACTACTTGAAGATATTAATGATTGCAAAGGGATTTTTTCAAATGTGCGGTGTGCCTAATGGCCATGTGCCACCTTTTTTCTTATAGGGAACGTGCACGTCGTAAGCTCTGCGATCTGATGGCGCAATCTGAATCTTTCAGCCTGTCGATACTTGGCATTGACCTAACATATTCATATTAAAAGGATGAAAAATTACATTAAATTTGTTGTTATGTATTGCTGTGTATCTGAATGCTCAAAAACATAAAAATGAACAAATTAATGGTGTAAAATTTCCGCTTTTTGATACGTAATTCGCCCCTCTGCCCTTGGGTTTTGAACCGGCGGACATTCGTCTCGGCAGTCCGTTCCACTCCCAACTAGGCTATCCCTCGTCAGTCGATACCATTATGCCTGTTTGTAACGGGATATAGACAGTCTGATCCCGCAACAACATACTTTCCATATACTTGAATTATGTGCAAGCAAGCATTCCTTGGTTCTTTACTGTGCTCACCATTCTGATAGGAAGTCTAAACATTAAATGTTAATTTACCTTATAACTTCCGAATCAAAACAGTTCTTGAAAAATTGATGCTTGGTGGCAGTAATAGACAATATCGGTATTCAGGCGAAATTTGGAACACAAAAGAACTTCAAAAAGGATAAAGGGAAAGTTTTTATATTTAGTTATTAGAACCAGACAAGTATTTCTTTAATCTACTCTATATTAATCAATTAGTCACTATTTAAGCTCAATTTTGAAAGCACAAAAATAAAATTATAAGAAGTGCATTACTGGTGGTAGGTCTCTCATATGTAAGAGTCCGTCTGGGTGGGTACCACTGCAATGTCTATTTCCGGCGCCAAGCAGCAGTGTGCATGCACTGTTGTGTTTCGGTTTGAAGGACATTGTAGCCAGTGTAGCCACTGTACATAATGAGACTTAACATCTTATGTCTCAGGATGACGAGCGCAGTGAAATGGCAAACGGTACTTTGTAACTCAAGGTGCTGTTTATGGCTGGTCGTATCGCTTACCACCAGGAGAACGGCATGCTCGTCTCGTCACTCAAAATAATTATTAATCTCTTAATACGATTCAATAATGTAGATATTTAGGTATTCGTATTTGCTTAATGTTGTAATTAATTTGTAGTTAAAAAGGAAAAATATTTCAAACAAATAAAACAATGTTAGCATCCTTGTATATATCTTTTATTACGTTTTGTTTGACAAGGCCGTTGTCTCAAGAAACTGAAAAGTCAATACAATTCAAATTGCATTGGATGGATTTGAAAACAAGAAGCACTCTACTGTCACTTGTCAGAACAAAGTTTTATCACATCCATGGAAAAATCGATTCGAATGTTCGGGCTGCTCAACGGTTTTTAATGTGCAGACCGAATGGTAATTAAAAAAAATCACGGACCACTGGTGGTTAAGTCTTGTCCAATATTAAGAAAGGGAGTGACGATTTGGTGTTCAATCGGCTCGTTCTTTTCGCGGCACGCATACTTTCTCAACGTATCAGGATTTTTTTAAGTTGCTTGCACGGACCATATAAAATTCCTCCGTGGCCCAAATTATGGTCCGCGAGCCTTGGAATAGATATCATCACCAACGCATCCATTGGATGTGAACGTGGATCTGTTCCCATTGTAATAGACGACGCTTCACAGGTAAGCCCTTACCTTTAGAAACCGAAGTGTTTAGACCCTTTCAACAAGGTAAATTACTATCACCCTACTGGATGATATAACTATAGGTTATTAGTAAATAACCTATAGTTTCCCGTTATGGTTTGAATCTCGAGCATATGTTAATTATTCAGGAGGTTTTGAAAGGCTAGCCATCGCCCTTTTGGCCCAAAATTGCTTATTTCATACCTTTGTCTTGGTAATAACTCGAATCCGTGTGAATTTCTCCAGTTAGTTATTTTGATTACAAAACAGCTTTGAAACTTTTCGAAACTCGTGCGATATAGTAAGAAATACTGAATGAACTGATTTTGAAAAGAGCAACCCTAGAGTTTCTTGCCCGTTCTTCTCTGGTGGAAACTGCTTTCCAAACTGGTGGTAGAGTAAAAATTTACTGAATCTAAGTAATGTGTAACATTTTATGGATTCGAATAAATGATTTCATTTCATTTCATACTTCCTTCCTTATCCTTACATAGTATAAACAGAATCGCCCGCTGGCTTTGTACGCGATAAACTCAACTACCGAACGGATTTCGATGTATGGAAATAGTTTGAGATGCTGGAAAGATTTAAGGCTACTTATTTTCCCGGGAAAATATATAGCGGGACTTTTATCCCGGAAAAACTCATTTACGCGTGCGAAGCCACGAGCGAAGAGTTGGTTTTCTATAAATTCATAATACTTCGGCGTAAGTAAATATAAAAAAACGCAAAACTACTCCGCGCCCTTTCATCATCATCGTCAGCCACATGACGTCTACTGCTGATCATAGGCCTCCCTTAGGCGCCCTTTACTGCTGTAAAACTCCGTGTAAAATAAACGTTTACTCAGTAACGTAGCTTTCCATTAGTATATGAATGAGATCGGTTCAGTACTTACGGAGATTATCCCCAACACGTAACCAAAACTTTATAACAGTACAGGAGAATCCCGATTATCCGAAAACCGATTATCTGGACTCATACTTCTTAGCTCTAATTGGCGATTTATTTAATGCGCAGACATATTACGAGGTGTTAATTCCCAGCCAGCTCCGATCGTATGACAGCTTTTTTTATAAGTATCGTTCTGTCTAAACTCTAAACGACGCGACGTATTTAAAAGTACATAATAAAACTTAATTTATACATTTTAATATTATGTGATTTGACTTTATAACGATTATCCTGATTTTCGATTATACGGATTTGTCCGAGTTTTATTTAATCCGGGTAATCGGGATTCTAGTGTACCTATAGATTATAATTGAAATTTCCATGCAATATGCATAGAGTACGGCCTCGTAGCACTGTTGTAGGCAGCGGCTACGCGCTACGGCAGTGATCGTAGTACGAGATTACACTCGTCGGCTACACATAGTTATAGTGTTATGGGCCAATGCCCCTCGCATTGGCCCATAATATGCTGCGACTGTTGAAATTATTTTGTTCTTATTTAATAATTATTTATGTTTATGCGCATCTAAATATTATGTACCTAGAATATTAAAGTCAAATATGTGTAATTTTTTATTTTTAGGACACCTATAATTTTGGATTCAATGTGATTAAGCATTATTTCATTCATGACACACATTGACATGTTAAACTGACATAAACATTAACAAACATTTACGCCTTAGACCTAAGCTAGAGTAATAAAAGGCTACGATTAATAGCCTTTTAAAAGATAGTCGTAATAAAGTGATTTATAAGGTTAATGTCTGCTAGTACATTTACGTTTAATCCAGGGTTTGAGACTAGACTAATCCTGACAAATGAGTAATCTATACATTCTTTGTCACGCGATCTACAAATAAAAACGTTTGGATTTGTAGATTTTCGATCGTTTTATTCGGTTTTAATGTAATTTATTTGTAGCTGTAACGCCGGTTTATTTTGGTGTTATTTTTTTACTAAATTGTTTTGGTTTCTTGATGACTTGATAATATTGCTGTAGATAACAATGTGAATTTAATATTACAATATAAAACAGAATTTTGAATTGTATTTTTTTTTAATTATTTGTAATGAACGTAAAGTGATAGTTGTCGGTAGCAATCATTGTCAGTTCAATATTTCCTCTGTACATACCTATCAGCCCGTGCTAGTTTTTCGTTGTTAAAGTAGGTACTTTCAATAATTTAATTGGTCATGACTTGTCAATACGTGCTCTTTTATAAGCTTACTTGATTAATAAATGATTTTATTTATTTAATAGTGTTATTTCGGTTTCACCAGTTTTCAACAATCCGGTATAACATGAATTTAGTTACTTACCATCTTTGTCTATGGCAGCCAGGCCGGTAAGGCCAGTAATGCGGTCATCTAAAGTTGTGACATCCACAAGAAGAAGGTATAGGTGCTATGACAGGCTTAAAGGAATGGGATTGGAATTGGGGAAAGGATGGTGTTTGGAATTCCAGGAAGCTTATTCACAACTAACGACCCGATACGGCTTGGCACAAGTAGCCCAAAAATTGTAAAATATCAAAAAATAGCAAAAAAAATATTTTTGACCTGATCGCTTGCAAACTTCACATGATCACCCGTTTGGCTAATCTAAGAACTATCTAAAAGTTGCATTAAAATTGCTCCAGCCGTTTTTAATTCTACAGAGAACATACATAAATACATTTTTTTTAAATATACATAGGTACAAGTCGATCACCGAAAGCTGGCACGTTCACAGTATGTAAAAAAAATGTTTCAAATGAATAAAATGAGAGGGACAAATACATTGATGCAATAAATCATAATGCTATAATTTTTTTTTAATTCGTTGCTACGCTAACAATGCGTTAAAACAACTGACGTTGTTATATTTTGACTGGTGGTAGGTCTCTCATATGTAAGAGTCCGCCTGGGTAGGTACCACCGCAATGTCTATTTCTACTGCCAAGCAGCAGTGTGCATGCACTGCTGTGTTTCGGTTTGAAGAACATTGTAGCCAGTGTAACTACTGGACATAATGAGACTTAACATCTTATGTCTCACGATGACGAGCGCAGTGGAATGCCACACAGTACTTTGTAAGTCAAGGTGCTGGATGGTGTTGCTACCTTTATGGGTGGTCGTATCGCTTACCATCAGGCGAACGGCATGCTCATGTCGTCATTCGATGCTATAAAAAAATATATATATATTAACAGAGACTACACACTCGGTAACTTGTGAATGTGTTGTAAGCGCCAGGTTTCGGTAAGCTAATGCAAAGCGCAACATTAAGCTGTCATTTCACACACACACACACACACAACTAGTTGCACCCACTTTTCGCCGTGTCTATTCCGTCCCGTGATGTGATAGGGGGCGAGCCTATCATCAAATCGGGCACAAATTCCAGACTCGGGGTTGATACTGAATAGAAAAACCCAATATCACTTTGCCCGACCCGGGGATCGAACCCGAGATCTCAGCATTGCAGTCGTACCGTAATACAACTACGCCACTGAGGCAGTCATTTCACATTGATTAATTTACGTCATAAACCATTTGGTAAGTCTATATCTTAATGCCGACTTAACCTAAGTGATTTGAGAACTTTGTAAATGTTTACCTACTACGAAATTGTAAGTGACTTATAACTTAAAAAGTCTTAACTTAGAACTCAGAACTTTGTAAATTCGAAACGCGGTTACTTTACTTGTGGTGCTTAGACGCTTTTAGGTTACTTATCCTGCTTATGTTTTGCTACTTAGGTATTAAAACATTAAAGAGACTATACGGTTACCTATTTAAAATCCTTGGCATGTAAGTACCGCATGCTGATAAAACTTACCTAAATAACGTAAAAATATGTACAACGTTGTCTATTTCATAGTGGTTTAGTGTTTCTCGGCAATAAGATTATAGCGTCTGCCGGATGCCTCAAAAAATGTATAGTTATGTAATTGTAATAGTTATTGCGTTTTTGTTCCTATTTTGAATGACATTTTACGTGAAAGGAACGAGACAACTTTGCTTAGTTTTGTTATATTGTATTAGCAAAGATATTCAATGTACTAGTGGCAGTCCAATGGTCGAAATTCGAGCGACGAATTTACAATACAATACAATACAATACAAAACTCTTTATTGTATAACCAAGTTACATGAAAAGTAAATATAAGTTAACAACTACGGTACGGTTTTACAATGGGCGGTCTTATCGCTAAGAGCGATCTCTGCCAGACAACCTTAGGATGGACAGAAATGAAAGTAACGAAGTAAACGGTGGTGTACAATAAAGATATATACATATGATCGATGTATACATATATAAATTAGAAAAATATATATATTCAAAAGAATTTCGAGTCAAATACTAATACTTAAATAAATAATAAGAATATACTAATACATACCAATGCTTATGATAACATAAATACATTAAATTAAAAGATATAATACAGCAGTAGAGTCATAAATTTGAGAGGTAAAATGATTTTAACTTACTTTTAAAAGTTAAAAGCGATTTGGCGAGTCTGATATCGACTGGCAATGCATTCCAAAGTCTGACAGCTTGCACAGTGAAGGACAGATGATAGAATTGTGATGTATGAGAAGGAGTTTTAAGTAGGAGAGATTGTGAGGAGCGAAGGGATCGAGAGTGAGAATGGTGTAGGAATTCAAATCGATCTTTGAGATATAAAGGAGTAGCGGGATTAAAAAGAATATTGTGCAAGAGAGATAAAATGTGCACATTTAATACATTTGTAACATAAATTATTGATAAATTTTATTTTTCTGCTCTCCGTCACTATATGAACTTTAATCATGCCAAATTTCGCAATCCTCCGTGCGCGCTTATTAGTTAAAAGGGGTAAAAATTTCTTGCTTCACGTATAAATATATAATACTAGATTTGCGCGGCTCCGCGCGCGTGGAAAAGTTTTCCGGGATAAAAAGTAGCCTATAGCACTCAGGAGTAATGTAGCTTCCTATTATTGAAAGAATTTTCAAAATCGGTCCAGTAGCTTTATAATATTAAGTATAGATTTATCTTACTATAAATTGTGTATTAATGTATATTTTTAATAATACTGCTGAGAAAATAATATTATAAATGTATATCTTCACGGGTTAGTACTTAACGTTAACTATGTGTATGTACAGGTAGCTATTGTTATCCATATTCTCCCTAACTGTCCGTTGTCCACTGCGCAGTACGCATCGGTGCGTTTCATTGCCCACACTCGGCGAACACGCAACTCTTCCCAGTTTATTTTTTACTTTACCAGGGTAGGCTTTTCTATTTCTGCCTTCTGAAGTAAGCGTACATTGTGGTTTTGTTTGAAGGCCATTGTCTAGTGTAGTTGGCGTTATGAGAATTCGCAAGCGACAAGCCCAGGAACTATAGAAAACTGCAGTATAAGGACTGGTTTTTTTTTATGATATAGGGGGCAAAGGAGCATACGGTTCACCTGATGGTAAGTGATCACCGCCGCCCATGAACATGTTTGATGGCCATTGTGTTGCCATTATGAGAATTAACAAGTGACAAGCCCAGTAACTATAGAAAAATGCAGTATAAGGTCCTATTTTACAAGTATCAAGTTTTTTTTACAGTTGTATTAAGCAGCCAATGTTGATGCAAAGATTGGAGTGAGACATTTATATTTAGTCGGCTTATACATTTATACTGACGAGTAGCATTAACTCAGTAGTTGTGAGATAAGCCCTTATAATTAAATATTTTTATCATGTTCCTCTTTGTCCATCGTATACAAGAAAAATAATGTAATAGAAACCTTTACTAAAGTAAAGAGCAATCTTAAAATAATACAGTTTAGATCCGTATTTGCTCAACTCATCAAACTGCACAATGAAGTTTGCTCGAACTCACGACGTCCGAGTTAATTACCACGGTGACTAGCACAATTTACCGGATTCTCTATTGTTCTTTTGACTTGAGATAGATGCAAGTTGGTTTTATTACTATTGGGTTATTACAGTAAATGGAAAAGGCTGCGTGGTTAAATAGTTTATAAATAGGTCCAAGAGAAAAGGTATATCAAATACTTCAAAATACATCATTCAGTCACAAATATTGTAGTCCCATTCAATAATAGTTGGTCGTGGATTTCAGGTATTAAGAGCGACCCATGGTCATTACCGTGTCAGTATACACGTATTTACGGATCACGCATACATTTAAAAAAAAATTCTAAGAGGCTTTTATTTGTAAAACTTAAAGTAAAATTTTGTAACTGATTTAAAGGCAAATTTTCGGAACTTTCAAACCAACTCTAAAGATTAACTTAATAGAAAGTTAAGTTTCTAACATCAGAGTAACATATTTTATTATAAAGTGAAATTTATACCGATTCCAATAATTTTATTCGGATGAAAAAGACTTGTACCGGGGGGAAAGTATAATTGTGAATAAACTTTCTGACACAGATATAATTTTAATACAATTGTTTCGCTTTCAGACGATACTAATTAGCCCATATTAAATATATTTTACGTATTCATGGAGTCTCGTTATAACATACGAAAATTAACCCCTCTTGCCCATTTCATAGACATATTATATTAAATTGAATCTGACGAGTTGTGTTATAACGAGATTATAGAACTATGTCAGTTGAAAATGATATATTTTATATGTATGTGCTACTAGCTATTGCCCGCGGCTCCGCCTACGTTAAAAAGTTTTTCCGGGATAAAAGTCTGTTAGTTTTATGTGCTACTAGCTTTTGCCCGCGGCTCCGCCCGCATTTAAAAGTTTTTCCGGAATAAAATTCCCGCTTTATATTTTCCCGGGATAAAAAGTAGCCTATGTGTTAATCCAGGACATGATCTACCCGTGCGCCACACTTCATTGAAATCTGTTCAGTAGTTTTTGCGTGAAAGAGTAACAAACATACATCCATAAATTCTTACAAACCTTCGCGTTTAAAATATTAGTAGGATTTACTATAAGAAAAAATATTGTATCCATTTTTAAGCACTGCGCTCACGTAGTAATGTGATATTTGGAATAAGTATGCTTCATACTTCATTAGCAGAAATAAATGTGCAGAGAAATTAAATTTATGTATTATTATATGTGTTACAAATATTTATTTATTTATTTATTTGGGAAACAAACAGAACTATGTATAACTAAAAATAAATGAATAAAAAAAATTAAGGTTCATAATCCAAAACAGTTTCCACTTATAGGCAATACAAACATAGAAGAAAGTAGACGAAAGTTAATTAACAATATAAAAAAAATATATTAAAATCTAAAAAAACCAAACGAAACGAAACTAACGTAATAAAAGGTAAAAAAAATAATATTTAAAAGACGCGAACATCTAAATTATCTACACTATAAATTAATGCTTTCCTGTAACTTTGTAGTGTTTGATAAAATATATCGATATCGGAGAGTAGGACAAATTTATTATGCTTAACAGTAGCTCTACTAATAAATATGTTAGATCCATAATTAGTTTTAGACGCAGGAGGTTGAAACAAACATGCGTTACGTGCACTAATCCGGGGACATTTTAATGTAATTTCACCTAAAAGATAAGGGGTGTCAATAAAGTTATTAATAATTTTATATAAAAATAGTTGATCTTTAATCAATCTACGGTGCTCAAGAGACATAATTATCGGAACTTCCCGGATATTAAAACTACAATTAGAACTTAATGTACTACAGCGGTATTCTAAATATTTTATAAACTTTTTCTGTATTCTTTCAAGTTGGTCAATATAAGTGCGATATTGAGGATTCCAAACAACAGATCCATATTCTAAAATAGACCGTACAAAAGAATTATAAAGTATCTGAAAAGTAGATGTCCTTTTAAAATCCTTACAGGTTCTCAAGACAAAGCCTAGCATGCTGTAAGCCTTATCCACTATAGTTTTAATGTGGACGTCAAAGATTAACTTAGTATCCAGTAATAATCCCAAGTCCCGGACCACCGTGACTCTTTCCAATATTTGCTCATTTATATTATAATTATAGACAATATTGGACTTTTTGCGTGAAAATGTAATTACATTGCATTTATTAATATTTAAAGTAAGATAATTATTTTGACAGTATACTGATAAACGGTTAAGATCTTCCTGCATGCTCAAACAGTCCTGGTGCGATTTGATAATCTTGAAGATTTTCATGTCATCGGCATATAATACAAATTTGGAATTATTAAAAATTGAAGATACATCATTAATGAAAATATTAAATAACAGTGGACCTAAATGGGATCCTTGAGGAACGCCTGACGGTACAGGAATAAAGCTCGAACAAAATCCCTTAACAGTAACGGCTTGACTTCGATGACGGAGATAAGACTCCAACCAACGCAGCAAATCTCCATTAATACCAAAATTGGCGAGTTTTAAAACAAGAATATCATGGATAATTCTATCGAAAGCTTTAGAGAAATCAGTGTACACAACGTCCACCTGATAACCAGCCTCCATAGCTTTACTAATATAATGGATAAACTCACAGAGATTTGATTCGGTAGACCTTCTATTTACAAAACCGTGCTGCTCCTGTATGATAAAAGGCCTAATAAGTGGTAATATATAATCATAAACAATACGCTCAAACAACTTTGGAATTGTACTAATTTTAGATATAGGCCGGTAGTTGCCAATATTGTGCTTATCACCATTCTTAAAAACTGGCACTACAAATGATCTCTGCCACGCCAATGGCATAACTCCCAAGGCTAAAGAACTATTAAATAAAAGCTGCAAGGGATAACTAAGGCTAAGATAGCATTTTCGTAAAAAGAGTGGTGGTATACCGTCTGGCCCAGCTCCCTTGGAGATGTCAAGATTTTTTAGGTAATTTTTAACAGTATTGACTGATATGAAGAGAGACGACAAAACAGTAATTGGATGTGTTATATTCTTAGTGTTATGTAAATCTATAGGCATTGAATTATTATTTGTTTGGAAAGAAGACTTAAAATGATCATTAAATAAATTACATATAACTTCTCCATCACAGGAAGAAACATTGTTTAAAAAGAGGTTATTAGGTAAAACACACGTTCTTTTCTTAGATTTTATAAATCTCCAAAATTGTTTACTAGAATTTCGGATGCTGATTTCCGACATCTCGATAAAGAAAGAATAACACGAGGCTTCCAAAACTTTTTGTCTCTCTCGTAGCATAGAGAAGCTGATGTAGTCAGCATAGCGGCCGTAACATTACCATCTTCTATGAAATTTCAATTTCTCCTTTATCACTTTAATTAAAGCAGAAGAATACCACATAGGAAAATTGTTTTCATTACGTAAACGTCGTACAGGCACATGATTAGCGATAACATCATGTAAGACTTCGTAAAAAGCATCAACGGCAGCGTTTATACTTGAATGTTTTAAACATGCATCCCAATTTATCATAGACAATGCATGATCAATCGCGGAATAGTCTCCTTTTTGAAATAATTTAACAATATGAGAAGTAGTACGAAGATTCCTAGACCAAAAATCGCTTATTAGAATATCCAGCGACGGATGGTGGTCATCCTCCTCAACCAAAGGTAGTTTTGATCTAAAAGTTCTACAAATACAGTTGCTTAGAACTAAATCTAAATACCTATGGTTAGAGTTGGGGACTAAATTAAATTGTTTAAATCCATTGAATGACATAAAATTGGACAATGCAGAAACTAGCGAGTCGCAACACCTTACATCTAAATGTAAACATTGACTGGTATCTTCATAACACCAGGAAGCATTACTTATATTGAAGTCACCAACAATTATAAATTCGTGTTCAGGATGTAAAATTGACACTTCAGTAACTTCTTCAAAAAAATTTACCAAATCAGTAAAGTGACAGAAACAATGAGGAAAATAGCAACAATACAAGTGACATATTTTAGTCATATTATTGCTAATAAAAGAAATACTTATAGATAAAATATCTCCTGACCGTTCACCATTAGAAGGAGTCCTTGTAACGGTGGAAACGTTAAAGCCTTTACGCACAGCTACCAAGACCCCACCACCCATAGAGTCGTTTCTCGAAGCATAATCACGATCACACCTGTAAACAACGTAACGCTCATCAAAAAGCTCCGAATCAAAAATACCCGGCAATAACCATGTTTAACTTAAACAAATAATGTCATAATCGCAAGCCAAGGTATTTCTGAAAAATATATTGGTTTTACTTCGCAATCCCCGAACGTTTTGATAGAATAGTGTTATACTAGCCATTATAAAAAAATAATAAAGTAAAGAATAATTTTGAGAACTGATTAAATAAGCATGTAAAGTTCAACCAGCCGCGGCCCAATACAAAGCAATCATTGGCATAAAATATAAGAAAGAATTCTATAAAATTATATTATTATATATATATATATAAAGCAAAGTAGACGTTACCAACTCCGATATCGAGCATCAAAATTACAGCACTAAATACAAGTAGTTTTAACAATACGTGAAACAAACAAATGCAAGTACTAATACCACTAATAAATAAAATCAAAAACAAAAGACATTCACAAGAAGTGTTACGTAAATTTAAAAAGATACTTTGCATATAAATAGTTCTTATACAATTTTTTTTAAATCATCTTGGCAGCCAATATGAACAAACGGACTTGTATCTGTTTTTCGTAACATGATGTTGCAGTTGCGTACCCAAACATATTTATATAGCTTGTCTTTGGCAATTTTCTTAACATCATGCAAGAGTGATTTATTTTCCCTTGTGAGATGATCATTGAAATAGAGTCTTGTTGAATCCTGGGGATAGCCTATATCTGATGCTCTAAATTCTTTGATTCCTCGTAGCTTAGACAGAAAATCGTCCTTTTTATACCTCGAGATAAAACGAATGATAACTGGTTTGGCTTTCTTAATACTTTTATCTAAGGGGGCTACTCTGGTAATGAAATCAATGTCGTTATCAGGATTAATTTGAAAATCAGCATGTTTAGCGATTCGCGTAACTACATCAAGAAGATTTTCTCCTTTTTTTTCCGGCAAACCGACAATTTCTATATTAGATCTTCTCGACCATTGGTCTTTTAAATCGAGCTCTGATTATATTTTTTGAATTTTAGCATCAAAGCTACTAACTGCCTTTATGAGCTCAGGAACCACCCTAACTTGGGAACAAGTATCGTTAACCTTAATCTTGATGTCATCATATTGGTCACTGATATACTTAACACTCTCCTGTAGCGAGGTTAATTCACGTTTTAACTCTTTCAACGCTTCCTTGAAGTCCATAACAACTTCCTGGACTTCTGCCCGTACAATCCTTCTAACCTGGTCCAGTGGTACCACTTGCATTTTTAGTTCACGATCAATGTCTTGGGACCTAGAACCAGAAGCTGTAGCTGCGTAGTCCGACAAATCACTAGCATTGTGTGAATTCGTATCGTACCGTAGGGGGTTTATATTATCATTGTATAATGCAGATTGAATGCAAAGACGGCAAATCCATTTAGATCTATCCTCACCTTCAGGTAATTCTTTTTTATTGGGGAAAATACAACCAATGTGATAATACTGCCTGCATAGTGCATACATGACGTACAAATCAATTGCAGCTTTTTACTATCGCGGGCACCAACCGACCTGTGACAACAAGTATATTCCATTCTACAAGAACTCATTACCAGCTAGACGATTATTATGCTTAATGACGTCACCGTAATGGTAGCTCAAACGCTGCGGCACGGCGCGCGGACACTCCAACAGCGGCGCAGGCGACACCGAGATGAGAGACACGAAATATGCTCAAACGTTCGAATTACGATCACTGGACGACCACTAGTAATTGTAAAGCATTCGTAAAAATTACAGTGAATTTTGAGGAATTGTTTATTTAGGAGTTGTATTACCGAATTAATATTTTTATTAAAATGTATTTTACCACGAGTAAAATAATTTTGGAGAATTTTCATCAGTCAGATTAGACATTAGGGGGATATCAAATTATTCGTAGTATTAATATAACGTCTTATAACAATGTTCTAGCGTTAGGTACTAGTCTCCCCAATAATTGAAGAGTATTTTAGCATTCTGGAATTTGCGCTTTGTTGGTACTAAAATGATTAAAATTCCTTGTTTCAAGAAATCTCAGTTACTGAAATATCACAATATTTTCCTACTCGTTCAAAATAAACAATTAATAATTTTGAACCTTTATTATTTTAGAAAAACGCGAGAACGCTCAATTGGCTTCCATTAGGTCATAGAGTTCAGTATCACTATTTAAAAGTAGCCCAACTAATTTAGGATAACGATAGTCTAGTTTAAGTGGAGATTAGCATTTACTCTAAAGCTAAAATTTACTTTTAAAGCCAGGCCATATTGACTCTTATTTCATTCATGTAAATATAACATTTTAATCATCATTTTCAATATTGAATACAGGGAACGTTTTGTGCTTTATCCTTCAAAGGCAACGCATATTCAACAATACGTAATAAAACGTGCAATACCTTTGACGCTTTGTATTGGAAAAATAATTTATTCCTCCGTTCCTTATTAATTCCATCTTTTATGGGAACTTCCATATCATTCAGTGGAATGATAATTAAAACGTATTATGTACTAGTTATTACTTGCAGCTCCATCCGCATAAGTCCTTTAATCAAAGTCCTACATTGCACTTTTCTAAAGGAAAAGTAGGCTATTATATTTTATTGCGTGGCCTATCTATCTATGCGCCAAATAGGGTAGTTTACTACTTTTTTCAATACATTTATCAAAAATGTATGTCTTCTAAAATCTCAAGGAAAAAAAAATTAAAATACAAGCAATAATAAATGAGTTATAAAGCTTTGAAGTTTGGTGTAAGGGGAATCTGTCAAATAACGGAAACAGCAGAATGTGACGTAACCGAGTGTCGCCGGCCATATGGCTGCGTGCGTGCGAAAGAGATGACGCGATATCCCCACTACGCCCCCACTCTTGCTCACATGAATAACTGCTTTAGTTGTCAACCAATTTTGATTCTGATTTTACAAAAGAATTTATTTTTCGTATTATTTTCTGTAACATATAAAATAATTTACAAAATCAAACGTAGGAAACTACTCTATTACATCCAAATACGTTCAGCAGTTGCTGTGATTATTTCTAACAAATATCCAAACATAACTTTCGAATTTACACTATTAGTTATATTAGAAGTAATGTTTAAGACTTCGGAATGGAAATAGAAGGTGAGCGAAAGATTCCAAGTGATTTATTGAATGGATTAGCAAGCGACCTTGACGATAAGCTATCCATAAATAGTAGTATGTTATCAGTTTGTGTCAAATAATACATGGAACTGTATTAAGCTTGTAACCCGGAGACATGAAGTATTTAGTCGCATAGTGACCAGTGCTGTATTTGTCAATAGGCACTATAGGCCGCGGCCTAGGGGCGGCAGGGGCCTAGAGACCGGCATAAATTAGGCCACTTTCCTAACCTTACCTGAAGATCTTTTTAGGTCACCATCTTGTTAAACAAAAAAAGGGATGTTACCTACGAATTTGTTGCAATCGGGGACCTTTTTTGCTCCCACAAATTTAGTGACCTATAGGTACTAAACACACACACGCACTCACGCCTTTTATTCCCGAAGGGCTGATACTGAATAGAAAAATCTAATATTACGTTGGCCGACTCGGGGGTCGAACCCGAGACCTCAGCATTGCAGTCGTACCATAATACAACTACGCCACCGAGACAGTCCTATACCGAGACAGACGTATGCTAAAGGAATGTATGAATCCGGCATAAGTGATTATGATTCTTACAAAATTCTCGATATTATAAACGCTGGATGTAACGTACCGCCTGGTAGTTTTCAACCTAGTTTTTACGAAAAAAAACTCAACTCTGGAACTCATTTTAATCGACAGAGAAAATAAGATTTTAATAAATACGAACGCGGCATCCTATAGTTTTAAGCGTCGGCATAATGTGTATTCAACGAAACAAATTCTGTTTATTATTCTAAAAAAATACAAGCTCGCAAAGGCTAATTACCATTCTTTCAGCCTCACCTCGCGTCTTCGTAAAAATCCCCTGTAAACAAAATTAATGAATTTTAAACAGCGCTTCGTTAACTGCGTGTATTTAACAATTTAACGATTAAAATTAATTAATTGATTAACATAAAAGCGTTTGTGGGTACTTGGATGTTTGTTTTGTTAATTAGGATGTATTTGTTCGTGAAATAAAGGCGCTTTTGTGTAAAAATTACGTTAAGGATGTGTTGTCTGGTACTGCCTAAATCAAGAGCTCCCGTTTAAGAGTTTTTTTAGAAAACTTTCCTGATGTCAAAGTTTATTTTTTGATGACGTCTCTTTTTCCAGAATACTTCAAAGTTAATCAATAGTCATAACTCATAATAATTATAAATGGTTTATGGTTCCTTGTAAATTCAAGGAGACATTAACAAAGTTGACTACACGCTTTCAAATTGAGATTTTCATAATAATGGAGGGTACTTGAAGCGTTACAAAAGTTTTCTTGCGTTTCTTTCATAAATCTCTAAAGCCATTATCCAACCTATTACGATTATAAATCAACGGAAACAATTTACGTTCAGGTCCTATTATTCTGCGTAAAGGGAAAATATCCCAACAATTGAGATCTAATTACAAGATACTAAACAAACCCACGAGAATAAAGGCCAGTATGCTAAAACTATTTAGAATTATTAAGCTTCGATGGATGTTAATTTGTAAAAGATAATTAACAAGTTTTGTTAAATAAATATATAGAACTATTTTTGTTATTATTGAAGTATCGAATAAAACAGTTTGCGTGTAATGATTCGGAATAAATAATTATTAATAATGCAAATATCATTATTGAAAATTCCCCGATAAAATTGAAAGTAAATTAAAGGTTTTCTTTATTTACTCAGGTGCTAATTGGCATCATACTCAATTATATAAAAAACCCTATATTATATCTGTGATCATACTATAATACGTAGGATTTGTATATGACGTAGTTGGTAACATGATTATGAAAAGTTGCTCATTAAGTTTGTATAGATTACTCGTGTTAATCGGATTATTATTTTAAGACATAATGTAATGAAATTTTATATTCACCTTAAATTAATTATAAATTGAAATTAAATTACCCTATCAGTAACATGAGTAATGATGTCTTCACTAATGACTTGTATTAAGTTTTAATAATTAATACAGTTCTTGAATTAATTAATACTGACTTGTGTAACTTTTTAAAGTCTTTGATAGAACTTAATTAAAGCTGTCTTTATTAAAAACTAGTGGCCTTATTCATAAACAGTTTTTACACCAATTTTAGTTATCGAATGTTTTGTTTTCTTCGAACCAATTTTGAATTGAGTTTGAAGGAAGAAGACAAAGCATTCTATACCTAAAATAGGTTTATAAGGCTTTGCCTGAACGATAATTTTCGGAGAAAATCCTGAAAAGTGTACTTTTCCGAGATGAAAAGAATGTATTAATTCAGAGCATGGTCTATCTATTTATTCAAATCCATTAAGCAGTTTTTGTGTTCACTCCTAACTAATATTAACGCATATACAATACTAATGAGGTATTCCAAAAAATCCTCCCAAACCAATAGATTATTAATATTTCCAGGTTTCTCAGCACTCCCAGCTCAATTTGCGAACTTCTTCATACATATAATGTGAAGTGCCCTGAACCCATTGAAGTGACCCCAAGGTGTACTAAACGAAACAAGTTGCCCGACCCGACGAAAAATGTTGCCCCAACGATGTCATTAGGAGCAAATGTGACGTTTTCGATCCACTGGGAGCATTTCTTGTGTGCTTGCCGCGGGTTACTTGAGTTATTGGTGGCTGTAGTGTAGGATAAATAATACATACATTTTGACAATAGTTTAAGTAAAATGAACTATTTCACCAGAAATTAAGATACTTTCATGTAAATCGTTTATTTAGAACTCTTTAGATCGAACACTAGACGGAATTGACGATAGTGACAGAATTATCATAAATACAATACAAAATTGTTAATGAAGACAAAAATTTATATTGGTGGTACAATTTTTATTCTTAAAAAAAGTAGTACTTCTCGTCTTCTTTTTGTTGATTTCTTCTTCGTCTTCTAGAAACCCACTGCTGAACGTAGGTTTCCCCCAAAGGTTTCCAAACCAACCTTCTTAAATTATATTGTTGATTTATAAAGTATTCATGGAGTAGAGATGACATAATACCAGATGATCGACTTGCTCAGTTGCCGGTACATGCTATTCTAATCTGACAATCCAATCTTTGCATGTAATGTTATTTCTATTGATTTATTGAATAACGTACGCGTATTGCCGCAAATCTTGCTAGCATAATCCACGCTTTGATTTATTTAGCTTGCATGCATTGCCAGATAGAAACTGTAGAGCTCATAAGCACTTGATGCTAATGTTTGATATTAAATACGAATTCGTAGTCTCGAGATATTCGTAATGTGTGTTACATTCACTTCGGTGTTTCGCAATGTAAGTATCTATACTAATTCTATAAAGATGAAAAGTTTGTGTGTTGAATGCGCTAATCTCAGGAATTATGGAAACGGTTCTTAAAATTCTTTCAATAATTTTGTTACAATTTACACCTTTATGGACAGTCATAGAGATTCGCTATTACTTATTACGAAAAAATATATTAATACAATTCAACCTTTGAAGGCTAATTAATGTCTTCAATATAAAGAAGAGAATCACTTAACAGTTAATCTAGATATAAAAATTTTGTAGCTAATTAGCTTAATGAAGGGTTTATGCGATAAATTACCACGATTCGATCTACAGTGGAATAAATTGGCACATGAGAGCGCGTTAATACGAAAATCATTTGCAAAACATTGGCATTCGTACACGTTTTCAATTAACGATAATTAAGATAAATATGTTTGTCCAGAACATTTTGAAATGCGCGGAAAATAATTAATTGGAGGATATTTATATTCAGTTTCTCTATTGTTTAATTATTTAATATGTTGATATGTGGGGGAAATGTTAGCTTATGGTTTGTGAGACTGTCGCGCATTACACCTGCCACTGGTTCGAACTATGCCAGATGCGGCAGTGGCACGCATTTTATGACACCGAGCGGTGAAACTCGGTGAGTCTCTGGAAGCATTCATCTGCCCTTAAATCAATATAATTATAAAGCAAAGTTCCCCCGAGGTCTGTCTGACCGCGATAAACTCAAAAATTATCGAACAGATTTCGATAAAATTTGGTATCGAGATAGTTTGAGAACCTAGGAAGGACTTAAGCTATTTTGTCGCAGGAAAATATATAGTGGGATTTTTATCCTGGAAAAACTATTTCGCGCGGGTGAAACCACGAACAAAAGTTAGTGTTCAATAAAATGAATGTACTTAATATAAAAATTGGTAAGAGTTGTAAATATTATTTAAAATAATATTCTTTAGATATTAATTTATGTGCTTTACTATAAATATATAATTACACACTAAATAATTGATAGTTAAAGCAATATTTAAACGTTTTATACGTTAAAAATAAACATTTCTAATCAAAAATAGTTATTGGTGTTAACTCTAAATAATATAAAATATAATATTCATATTTTTTGTTATTTCTTATAATATATAATTATATCTACGTATTTTTATATACACCTGCTTCTTCTCATCTCTACATCACCCAAAGGTGGACTGGTAGATAATGCCTAAGGCATTAAGTCCGCCTATGTACATGATTGTATATAAAGTAAAATAAATAAATAAATAAATAAATAGAAAATACAATACCGCAAAACGAAACATTTCAATATGGCGGACAAAAAACAACTGTGGGCTTAGAATGTGACACGAAGACGCAACTCGCAAAACGATGTCGTTTAATTTTGATGTTTGTGATTGATCGAGAGACCAATACGTCAGTCACTTGTTAGTCTCTCAACCAATCCCAATAAGACGAAACGGAGACGTGACGTGTTTTTTTGTTACATTCTAACCCCACTGACATATCTTTGCAAGCATTGTGCTCGTTGTAATTGTGTTTGTGAGGGATTGTGACGAGAGGAATTTGATAGAAGAACATTTGTCACAGAAGGACTACATGATAATTAAAACTAGAAGGATAATAAATAAATGGTTAATTTACTGTGATTTATAGTGAGGATGTATGTGGTTTACACAACTCAATATTATTAATCGATTGTTAGGACAGTGCTCTTGGTTTTTGTTTTGTAAAAGTCTGATGTATCATATTTTTATAAGACACTTAGGGCCGATTTCATCGCTTCCTGATAAATGCTACTCGTCACATAAATGTATAAGCCGACCAAATACAAAAGCCACACTCTCATCTATACTTCTAAATAAATGTCAATAAAATGAGTACTATCAACATTAGCTGTACGATAACTGTCAAATAAAATTGAGTTGATACCATAGATCATAGAAATATATTGACACCTGTGAAACTTGGCCTTATTAATGATACCATAATTAATCGAGTGGCAAGGCCGTTTAGTTGGACTTATGTACATAGTGCCATCCACGATGAAACGCGCTGCCAATTTTTGAGCGAGAATTTCGCAGGTTAAGTGGACTTTGATTATTCATTGTAGTATGTGGGTAAAATAATCGTAAAAATATAATAAGACCACTCAAGACAAGAATTGATAACAAATAATAACAAAATATATTTATTCTTAGAATCTAAATTCACATAAAATATTTTGCTTACTTACTACGCAATATTAATATTAAATAAATACTATATCTTAAAGATATCTAAGGTCCAAAAGGTCTTTGGCATTACACGCGTTGACCCATCCATGTGATCCCGTCAATCGATGCGTGGTTAAACTAGAAGGTCTTTTAATTATAGCTGATTGAGGTTCATGGTAGGTTAAATTGATTGTTTGAATACCTTTCGTATTAATTGATTATTTACTGAATCAGAAGAGAAAGTTAATATTACAGATCAATGTCAGCAAGGTTCCTAGGCGTCTAGCTATTGGTCGACTTTAGAGGTAAGAGTCCCGCTATTCACCAGCTAGAAATCTTGTGTAATTATTATGTGAAATTGAAGCACGTATCAGTCTGTAGCCTAATTGAGTAGTTACATAATGTGTAGAGTCGATTTCACAACATACTGTTGAAGTGTTAAAGTGCATCCTTGATACCCAATTCTTTTTTTTTATTACACTGAATGACGAGAAGAGCATGCCGTTCACGTGATGGTAAGCGATACGACCACCCATAAACAATAGCAACACCATCCAGCACCTTGAGTTACAAAATACTGTGTAGCATTCCACTGCGCTCGTCATCCTGAGACATAAGATGTTAAGTTTCATTATGTCCAGTAGTAGGTATTTGGAGTTTTTGCCATATAAACTACAACTTTTGCTTTTGGTCTCGAATAGAAATATCTGGCAGAAAAACTCATTAGTAATGTGTCAGCTTAATTTGTTCGACATTTTATTGATTCAATTTTTAAAATTGAGTTGTTTTCAAACCGGTCCCAGACCAGTAAATTTTGTTACGCCCTTGAGGAAATTTTAATTTTTAATTCCCAAATATCTGATAACAGCCAAAACAAAACGCAGTTTATCACGCGACAAAGCTATAATCAGAAAAGTATAGAAACACAAATCGGCAAGCCATTTACCGCAACGGTGAAAGAAAGTTGGTGCCTTTTAATACCTGTACAGTGCACAGTGTCAACAACATCGAACCGTTTCGCATTCAATAACGTTATTGACAAAGTTTGTTCAGGATGGGCCCATATATTGTTAAAGCTGCCTGCAAACGCGCGAGTGAGAAAAATGTGCTATGTCAATAAAAATATCCGGAGACTTTTTATTGGTATTTTTACATACATATACTACATATACTCACGCCTTTTATGGCCGAAGGGGTAGGCAGAGGCACAACTAGTGCGCCCACTTTTCTCCATACATATTCCGTCCCATGATGTGATAGGGGGCGAGCCTATTGGTATCTTTATGACACTTTAGGTCGAGTATTTAATTTTTTTATTTCGTATAATGACCTCAAGGGATTGCTAGCTTTGCCCGCGTGAAATACCTTTTTCCCTACACGAGTCCCTAAAATGTTGCGATTCTTAGCGCCATCTGTACGACGAAAAAAATCTATTATTTTCGTATGGAAGCAAATTACCGAGATAAAGGTGTTAATTCAGGATATGGTCGACCCGTCCCAAATTTTATCCGAATACGTTCAGCTGTTTTTGAGTTTATATGTAACAAAAAACATTTTTTTACAAACTACGCATTTGTAATATTAGTAAGATAAGATTTACAGACAATTTATTCCAGACTACTTAAGGTGATCCAAAATATGAAGAAGATTGATTAGGAATATGCAGCGTCGCGCCGATGTTTTCTGGCATCAGACGTCAATGAGAATAGGAACAAGCCTGATGATTTAAGTTGTATAACTTATATTTTTTTAAATAATGTATATTCACCTGCCTCGGTGGCGTAGTTCTATTGCATGCGTGGTACAAGTATCGCGCCGAGGTCTCGGGTTTGATCCCGGGTCGGGCAAAGTGATATTGTTTTTTTTCTACTCAGTATCAGCCTGGAGTCTAGAAATGTGCCCGGTAAATGGCAATAGGCCTGCCCCCTATTACATGGGATCTTGTTGGCAAAATGTTAATGTGATACACCTCTGCCTATCTCAGAAAAGGGAAAAAGGCGTGATGCTATGTATGAATATTCGCAGGCGCAGTGTCGGAATCCTACCTGGAAAGGTACTCCGACTAACTATGCTGAGAAATATACAGTGAGATTACGCCTTGTCAAACTAGAGAACGCCAGGTGCAAAGTAAAATAAACTGAATTATTTCGCAACAAAAACTATATTTGGATTACGTACGTATTCAATCGTCTATGTCTTCGTATCTGCGGGAAAAAAACACGACATATGTCGTCGAAATGTCACGGGACAACAAATCCATTTTCACGCCGTAATGACGGATTAGAATGTAATTTGGAATCTGAGTGATAGAACGCTGGGTTTTTTGATGGATTGGATTCGTACCTTTGTTTTTGCAAGGCTTAAGGCAGAGAGACATATTGTTTTTTATAATTAGGTTTTGTTAATTTTTTGTTAGTATTTTTGTTGGTTCATTTAGTTACAGTTTAGGCTCAAATCAGGTCCAAATTCGTTTAATTCAAATTGAAATAAGTTTCGAATCAATTATAGTTACTCTTTGTACTTTGGAGACAATTACGTGGAGCGTTTTGAGGTCCGTTTAAAACTTTGATACTTTACAAAGCCAGTTCAAATTGTTAACCGTACGGACAAGGAGTATACAATATAGACAAAGTTGCTAAAGGCCCTAACACGTGGCGTGTGTGCACAGCCTAACAATCGGACATAATAGCACAACAGATGGCTGCGGTTTTGTTGCGGCGACATGTGGCCGTGTTGCTAACATATTACGTTTGTGGAGCGACCGCAATGTTCGCGTGTCGCGTCTTGCACTGGCCGGTTGATTTTTAGCCGTTATTTGCCGGTGACATTTTAATTAAAGGTTAATTATTGAAATTTTATAGTGGTACTGGCTTTGCTCGCGGCTTCGTCTGCGTGAAAGAGTTTTTCCGGGATAAAAGTAAAGAAAACTATCTCCTTACCAGACATCGAAATCTGTTCGGTAGTTTTGAGTTTCAGTTCCAGACAGACAGACGCGGTGAGGGTTTTTTTTCATAATATTTGAGGATAAGGATTAGATATTGTGTAGATTATTTGCCATTCTGTCAACTTGTACAAGATTATAGCCAGTGTAACTACTGGACATAATGAGACTTAACATCTTATGTCTCAGGATGACGAGCGCAATGGAATGCGACACAGTACTTTGTAACTCAAGGTGCTGTATGGTTTTGCTACTGTTTATGGGTCGTATCGCTTACCATCAGGAGAACGGCACGCTCGTCTCGTCACTCAAAGCCATAAAAAAAAAAACTTCCTGTTGCAAGAAATATAATATACCAAATAATTTATTTTACTTTCGATTGAGCGAACATGATTCTTCTATTCTCATACTACATTTGAACCCTGTGAGAAACCCGCATGATTATTGATGTCAGCGGTTAGAGGTAACGTGGATAAGTAACGTAAATGGCTGAATAGTTACTGTCCATTCCTCACCCTTGTCCGATATAAATGGGCGCGATTTGTC
The DNA here is from genome assembly GCA_947568825.1 of Sphinx pinastri. Classification (NCBI taxonomy): domain Eukaryota; kingdom Metazoa; phylum Arthropoda; class Insecta; order Lepidoptera; family Sphingidae; genus Sphinx; species Sphinx pinastri. The sequence continues at coordinate 12,647,720 of OX387624.1, read as the reverse complement.
TCTCTTATTGAGGGTATATTTAATCCTTACTGACCGTGTTTATAAATTCTTTTTGTATAGGGTTGGTTGTTTTAAAGGTTCATACTTTATTTTGTAGAGTATGGATGTCTTCAGTGTTTACACTAATATTGTAATATCAGGCCTGTATTATATACTGTCCCACTGCTGGGCACGGGTCTCCTCTACTACAGAGAGGGTTTAGGCCTGAGTCCACCACGCTGGCCTATTTCTGTTGGCAGGCTGCACATACCTTCGATTTTTTTATGTAGAACTTCTCAGGTATGCAGGTTTCCTCACGTTTTTTTCTTTCACCGTTAAAGCAAGCGATAAATAACAAAGAATACACACATAACTTTAGAAAATTCATAGATGCATGCCCTTGGGTTTTGAACCTGCGGATTGCGGACATTAGTCCCAGCAGTATGTTCCACTCCCAAATAGGCTATCGTCGCCTTCGTAATATTATAAAGAGATCAGGTAATACGACACAACAGAATAAGACGAGTTTCTCAATCAGAGACTCATTTGCTTGCGATATATAATGTCAAAACGGATTATATCATAAGTTTAATATTATGGTCAAGGAAGCAAATTTGATTTGAGATTTTTTTAAATAAAATGCGTGTTGTTTTTAGAACTTACGCGCTTAATCTAGTGGTGGGCTTGTCTCCGATCATACCAGAGGGCGGATATAAAATCTGTAATCAGTATACTGCCTTTCCTATGTACACGCAGTCTCTTGTTTACTGAGCCTCCATTAAGGATATAAATCCTACTTATATCCTACTAATATTATAAACGCGAAAGTTTAAAGTATGGATTTATGGATGTCTGGATGTATGGATGTTTGTTACTCTTTCACGCAAAAACTACTGGACGGATTTCGATGAAATTTGGCACACGGGTAAATTATGTCCTGGATTAACACATAGACATTTTTATCCCGGGAAAATATAAAGCAGGACTTTTATCCCGGGAAAACACATTCAAGCGGGCGGAGCCGCGGGCAAAAGCTCGTGTAAAATAACTAATAACAAATCTTTGTTAATTGCATTCAACGTTACATAAAACAGAGGTTAACCGCAGTATCAAAGCGTTTATCTAACAAACGCATGACCTGTGCAAATTGCTCCACAGAGTACATTTTGGCAAATTAACTGTTATGAACATTTTTATGATTTTTTTACAATAGAAATAAGTGTGATGAGATAATGCATAATAGGTATTACGAGGATTAAAATTATGTATTCGTTTTATTTGTTTCAAAGAAACTTATTCGTGGAATTTGTTGTAGTAAATATAAAGGTTTATTCACAAAATACATTAACAATTCGTTCTGTTCTTTTATTGACGTTCACATAATAAAAACTGAACATAAATCACCGCAGGGGTAGGCAGAGGTACAAACCAGAATGCATAATTTTCACCACTTGAGTTCCGTCCCATATCGGGAAAAAACTGTAGACTCCAAGCTGACACTGACCAGAAAAACCCAATATCCCTTTTTAAACCAGGATTCGAACCCGGGATCTCAGACCTCTGTCGTACCGCGCAAGCAATTCAACTAAGCCAAAGCAGCTGACACAACATTATTAAAATTAACTGCATAAAAGTATCTTCGAATAATTAGGAAGTATCTTAAAAGATAGGGAATTTTGCGATATATTTTTAGCTCTCGGCCACGTAGGCGTGAATACCAATACAAACATCTTCACAAACATTGAAATTTATATTAGTAGTACTTTAACACCAGACTTAAATCAACTTGAAGATTGATTATTATAATTCATTTTTGTCCGTATAGTTGTTAAAGGAATTACATAGACACTCAATTGTACAATACGCAGACAAGAACCTTACATTAATATTTATACTTAATTAAAAGCTCGCAATAAGATTGATGAAATATTTAAGCCTAAACATATTTTAAAAGTTACAAATATTGCAACAAACTTTACTATAAATCCTTTATTATTCCAATATATCGAACCAATACACCAATATTGGAACAAATGTCTTATCACGTCGCCAACACCTGTGGCTGCCAGCCCTGCTTCACTCACTGTTTGTTCTATATTGCACTTTATTCCCTACTATTAGTCGTGGGAATTGGCTAGGAACGTGAGTTAGAAGTTAAGTGTGAGTAATACTTTTAGTAGTGGACGCGTTGGTGGATATATTGGAATAGCACAGCTTAGTAGCAGCTATTGCTTAGAAGTTATGTGCTGGCCAGACATTCGATATATTTACTGTGGAGGTAAAGCACAGTGGCCAGTTTTAAATAGTCGTATAGGAAAATAATTATTTTCAACTCTTGCTTATTCTTCTATTTGATCAACTTGACTAATTACTGCTCCCAGAGACTCGCCGAGGTTCACCGCTCGGTGTCATAAAATGCGTGCCACGGCCGATCCTGGCTTACAGGAGCTGCAGTGGTGGGTGTGAGGGCGGGATAGTCTTCCCTATCTAATTAATTTTGTCACGAGTAAAAAGACAGGATATGGTTCGAGAGATTCGTTGAGCTTAGCTACTTGGTGTCATAAAATGCGTGCCACTGTCGATCTGCTTGAGGGTGGTATAATCTAGCAATCGCACATCCACATGTTAGGTGGACAAACGACTTGCTAAAACGTAGCAGGGACATGCTGGATCCAGGCCGCTTTTGACAGGCCCGTCTGGAAATCTAGAGGAGGCCTATGTTTAGCAGTGGACATCATACGGCTGATAAGAACAAATAAAAATATATCAACTTTGATGTAATCACTAAGTACATTGCCATGCCAGGATAAATAAAACTTTTTGATTTTTTACGTAACAGACAGGTAAAAGAGCAAGGACATTTTGATAGTAAATGTTCACCAAAGCACATGAAAAGCCACAATGCAATGTGGAGTAGTCATTTTTAAAAGCCACTCCATTCACTAAAGCTTTTCGATCACGTGTTTTGAACAAGGCCCTTAAGGATTAACGAACTTCGCCATTCGCAACCACAACAAACTCTTTTTCACTCTCAGTCTATAAACTTTTGAGTTCTGGCCATCCAATTATTTACAGAGGTCACGTTTGTTGCTTCTGTAAGACCAATATGATTTTCCCAATTGCATTTCAGTTGATTGGATTTCTGATAAAGTATGGTGTTGTCAAATATTTCCATTATCATTTTGATTGCAATTTCATTATCAACCTAAATGAATACTGTACCGCAATATCTGAACAGAATGATTACAAAATGGAATTTTTGAAAATAGGTCTTTTCGACTGTATCATGTTGATTTCAAGCTAGTGAATGTTGCTCATAATATTTTTCTTAAATAATATCCTAATTTTAGAATGTACCAGTGTAATATCCATTTGGTGTTTCAAGCTACGTTGTTTAGTTAGAGATAGTAAATGTCTTAGGGCATTTCAGTAAACAGAAGTTTATTTTGGGAGTCAAATTGGTATAAGGAAAATTTTAATAACTCTGAACTTGATGACTCTGAACTAAATGATGAGAGATCTGTTTGGAAATCTTTAGGGGAGGCCTATGTTCAGCAGTGGACGTCATGTGGCTGATGATTATCATAAATAGGATAATTATAAAGCACAGATCATGATGGCTTGAAATAGTCCCTAATGCTAAATACGCCTTTGAATCCGTGTCTCATAACGGCGATTCTTAGAGCGTCTTCAAATAAGCCACTGCAGCCGCGCTTCTTCTGCGAGGCACTCAGACGCAAATTTGAAAGCGCCCTTAGATCTTTTACTTTACCGTTGGTTATGTTGTGGCAATTCTTATAGAATTCCAGAGAAGCGCGGCTGCAGCGCTGCATCGGTGCGGTATCTACTTATCAAATTTGAAAGCGTCATGTTAGTCCTTTATTGGAGCAGATACGATACGGTTGGAGTTTCATTCTGATTATTTGTAAAACACCTTAGGCCAAGTATTGCGATACTTGAAGATCAATATCTTTCAACGTAGGAGCTACAAAGTCGAAGGTATCTTTTCAAGTTAGGCGGCATTTTATCCCTTGATACTTGAAAAAAATAAACATAAAGTAGTAGGATTTCTTTTTCATGTTGCTTGGCGTCACGTGACAGTACTTTATAATATTTCATCTATTTGGTTACCAAACTACAACCTTACTGTATCAGTTAATAATATTTCGAACATAACCTGAATACAAACTAATATGAGCCATGTATCTGTTTAATATAAGATCTAATATCCCGGTCAGCCGACAACGGTGGCAGCCCTAACAAAAGTTTATCTAGTACGACTCGTCCTGATTTCCATGACACAGCCGCTTATATTGAGGTTGGAACAATTTAATTTCTCTATCATTTGTATTTGCTGTTCTCTTGTTCTCGATGTAATTGATATAAAAACTCTTTCACTTTTAATTCTTTTACTCTTGAGCTAGTATTTTTAGGCTTGTATCTATTGTTTGATCTTCAAAATATTGAATCAAGACAGCTTTGGGAATTCCGGCTATTATAATAAATTACAAAATTTTAATATATAATAGCAATAATTATAATATGTGACTCTTTATTGCATCACCTATTTACTAAAAAGTGAAAAATAAAAACTTTTTAACAAAAAATAGCACCGACTTCAAAAACCACTATAAGGAAAACATAACTTGTGCTTTCCTTATGGGTTATAAGGAAATTTTAATAATACCAATATTATATACACTGCCATTCGTGTGATTATATTAATGTACAATTAATAAGTATTTGGAGACGGTGCCGGTCATAAAAAAACATCGTACCAGTGTAAACCAACGCGTCATACAAGAGCTGCCTACGCAAATATATATATATATATATATATATATATATATAAATATCCTTATAATACACACATGAAATTGTAATATGAACTAGTTACTTAACAAAAGTATGAAATAAAAAATACTAGTCGAGTGCCAAATTAGTACAAAAAATCAGACACCGACTCCAAAGATTTATTCATAGTACATTAATATAATCACACGAATGGCAGTGTATATAATATTGGTATTATTCATATTTCCTTATAGCCCATAAGTAAAGCACGGATTTTGAAATTGGTGCTATTTTTTGTTAAGAATATTTTTAACGAAGTCTAAATAAGCAAAATTCGACGCTGTCATTTAGTTGGAATATTAAAGTAGAGCTAGACTAAAATAGAAATGACGTAGAGCCTCCGTAAGCTTCGAGACATGACAGCCTAATAGCACGATGATAGGGAATAATCGGTTTTAGATTTTGACTACAATCACGTTTTAACATATCGTGCTTAAAGATTTTTAATTACACCAAAGCCAAAAAAAATATGTATGTTTATACTAATGTAGGATTCAATGGTTAAATCATTTAATAAAGTCAAAATTTTCTATAAAACTGCACTTAGAACTTTGCATTACATAGTAGTTACTGATTGCTCGTCCCTACACATAATAAACACGCATACAAGAAAAAAATCACAAAACTGGTTAGCTTCTAAGGCCGGGTTGTTTCATCCATAGTCAGGAAAGGTTAAGGCTTTATTACATTGGCAAATTGCAAGCGAATTCACAGCGAGACGAAGGCGCTGCGCACTCGTCCAGTGTTATAAGACCGGTAACTTAACTTGACCAAAGATGAACCAACATGGGCTAAGTGATTGTACAGTCAGCCACATAAGTAGCTGAAAAAATTCAAAATTTCAAATCGCCTATACGCGTTCAGTTTAATCTATACTAATATATAAAGCTGAAGAGTTGGTTTGTTTGAACGCGCTAATCTCAGGAACTACTGGACCGATTTTGAAAATTCTTTCACTAATAGGAAGCTACATTAACTCCTGAGTGCTATATGCTACTTTTTATCCCAGAAAAACTTTTACACGCGGGCGGAGCCGCGCGCAAAAGCTAGTGGGAAGTAAAGTTAATCCCATTTATTTTATTTTTATGAAGGGAAAACGAAAATTAGTAAGAACATAAAAGTGTAGAAGCGATTTGAAATTTTGAATTTGTTCAGCTACTTGTGTGGCTTACTGTACACTAATACTAATTTGGTACATTCATACACGCCCACGACTTTTGTCCCCGAAGGGGTAGGCAGAGGCGCAACTAATGCACCCACTTTTCGCCGTGCGTATTCCGTCCCATGATGTGATAGGGGGCGAGCCTATCGCCATATCGGGCACTAATCCAGACTCCGGGCTGATACTAAGTAGGAAAACCTAATATCATTGTGCCCGACTCAGGGATCGAACCCGCGACCTCAGCACTGCAGTCGTACCGTATACAATTACGCCACTTATAAAACCATCGTATCCGAGAGTAATGAATATTTCCATTCCAACGAGTCGCGAACGTTTCATGACGTAATAACCCAACGCAGGTGTTGAGCCTATGATATATTTAAACCTGGGAATGAATGCGCGTGATAAATCAGGCTGAACAATCTTTGCGCCATATATTTTTGTTCTGACCAAGTTATTGTTAAACGAAACTCAATTATCGTAAGAGTAATTGAAACAATTTGCTTTTACTAACGAATGATAATAAAACGTGTCTGTTTACTTTGGTTTCAGATTCTTAATCCTTAGTATTTCTCGTAGGTATGCCTCGTTTTAAAACCTCGGAGAATCCACAAAGTTTGTCAAATAGAATTACCGCGCTGTATCGATTTCGTACCGTGATATTTGAAACTCAACCTTGACGTAAAAATAGTGAATTATTTGTCATTCTTAGGAGCCTGAAGGAGTTCAGAGTGTAATCTTTAGCTGTCTTGTTACATTTTCTAAGATAATGTAAGGAGAGGTAAACGATATTTTTATCTGTCTACCTGTCAAGAATAAATAGTGTTTAACGACTTGGAAAAAACATTGTGTTTATTTTATAGCGTGCTCTTGGAAACTTATTGGTGTAGGGAATTTTATTCTTGGCAACTTTGACAAGGCTTAATGACTACGCCCATTCTACTATAAATGACATCGACAGCTGATCGTGCCATTCGAACAATTGCTATGGCATGCAATGCCGTATTCGATTTAATAACTGCTGATCCCATTTGTGACCATTTTTCTCAAATATTTGAACGCAAAAGAATAAATTTGATAAATTCAATCGATAATCGAATATACATTTCAATTATCCAGTACTATGTTTAACTGGCTGTAAAGATTTACCAGCTGGAACTATGAATTACTCTCTACATAGCACTGGGTTACATTAGTCACCCTGGGACATCTTAAGTCTAAATATTCCCTTAATAAAAAAAGTGTGAGTGTACTTATGTACACGCGTTAGAAGTTATACTTCTTTGGCGTAACAAGATAAAAATCTTTTCAAATAACGCGCCAAAAGAAGTATAACTTCAATATCTTTCGCCTTATTCTACGTTCAAAATTCAAAACTAAAATGTTGACTATAGCTAACTTCAGGGTGTCGGATTTTCGTGACGGTGTAAAAATTTACTCTCATCATTTTTCCCTAACGCGCCAAATAAGTATAGCTTCAAAAACAAGTTCCAGTTGTCAATAGAAAATGCATGTAGTCCACAATAATTTCTAGAATGTGAGCCTAGTATTTTTCTAGTAGACAATAAAACACAAACACGATATCTCTTGATGTATGGATATCGAATGGCGTTGACATGGAAAGTTATGTAAATTCGAACTACGCGTAAAGCAGCCATTTGCGTGCGAAATAATGGGATTCTGTTTCGAAAATATCATTTCTTATAACCTATTTTTCGTGTTCTTAACAAGCAATCAATATTTAATGCTGATCTAGTTTTTATGTTTTTTTTTGCTGGTTATGCTAACAAATATTTTTTTAAAAAGGTAAAGCAAAATCTAATTTCATCAACACCATTACTAGGTCGACAGTATTTTTAAAACCATCCAAAATTTCGACTATCTTTTTACAAGTTGTCAGCGTATTCTTTAGTCTTTAATAGGCGTTAGTGATAATTATACCTACCCAGATTCAACTGCTAGTGTGCTTCCCTAGTAAACATATATAAGACACGAACTATTACAAACGCATTCGCGTTAAGAGATAATTTTATGCTTATTACTATTCTAATTCTCGCCGCATAATCGTTTCGCGCGGCACAATTCGCATGTCCCATCAAAACGTCTTAATAGGTTTTATACGGTATCTTGAACGAATTTATGTATGGAAATAAATATATATGCAGTCAAGAGTTATGAGAATTTTAGCATTAATATTAATGACGTTATTATGGTATTTTGAAATATGTATGACTGCAATTATTTATACGTAGCTCTCAAGCAATTCGTATAACTACTTGAGTCATGAATGTTTTATTATGACACCAGGAATAGTAGCTACTTAATATATTATTATTATAATAATAATAATAAAATGTTTGGATGTTTGTCAGTAGTAACCGCTGAACGGATTTGGATGAAATTTGGCACTCGGGTAGACCATATCCTGGATTGACATAAAGGCTACTTTTTGACTGCCTCGGTGTCGTAGTTGTATTGCGTACACGTTAAGAGTACGATTTGCGAGGTCCTGGGTTCGAATCCGGGGTCGGGTCAAAAAAAATATTGTGACTGGCTTTTTCCGTCTCAAAAAAATTACTCAGTCACAGCGCGGAGTCAGGAAGTCGGTGGTGTGATACCCCTGTGCCTCAGTAAGCACTTAAAGCCGTTGGCCCTGCGCCTGATCTCTCTATGGTCATGTCGGATTGCCGTCTCACCGGATTATGAGAGCGAAGGAATAGCGAGTGCACCTGTGTATTGCGCACACACTTGTGCACTATAAAATCTCCTGAGTAACTGGCTAATCTCTGTTAAGATTGGCTGCCGTGGCCAAAATCGACTAGGAAGGGATTATTATTTTTTGACCCCTTTATAATTTTCTTCCGTGAGATATATACCCGTCCAGATGACGTTTTAGATCACTACAGAGATTTAGGGATTGTTGTAGCAGCAAAAGTTTTACATGCGGGCAAAGCCGGGGCAATACCTAGTGTCTAATATTTCGCTTTCACAGAGCATTTTGATCCCTTCGTACTAAGACCTATACAGGGTTATTTTGACATTGCATTACTAAATTAAAACACATATTCGTCTTTGGCTCTGCTAACATTATGCCAAAAATCATCCATGAAAAAGTAATATTTTCACAAAAAATCTGAATTTATTGCCCTGATTTTTTTATCATTTTGTAATTTGCTGCTAATATGGCGTGTGCGTGAGTGTTTTTCTGACTGAAAGTGTAATGTTGGCGCTGCGACGAATCCTCTTACACCCGTATTCACAAACAATACTTAGAGGACGCATAGTGCTCCCGAACGCATAGTGTCGGTTGTTTTATCGTTTTCTTTGCCTTATTCAGCTTTGTTTTTCTGACAGCCAACTGATGTAAAGTTGTATCTCAATATTAGCCAATCACAGCGCCCCTTGGCCTACGCAGTGCGTAGGCTGTCATGCCCAAACACTCAACCCGAGGACGCATAGTATTCTCGAACGCACAGGGCCCGTCAAACTTATTCTTAAACAACACTTAAGAGACGAATGACAGTATGCATTTAGGAAAATGAACGCACAGCAAAAGGAGCTCGCGAGCTATTTTACGCAACGCATAGCAAATCAACACAAACGTCAATCTAGCACCGGGTTTAGAGACCACGTAAGTTAGGTTTGTAAATTCGTGTGATTTTCTTGATTTGATCCGTTAACTTGCGATGGACTGCAGTAGCGAAAAATAATTTGATGATTATATCCTTGAAAGAGACCTACAGAGAACGAATAACACTAGAAAAGTGATCGAGATTTTCAAATCTCACAGTATCACAACCAGGCAATATTTCCAAAGAAAATTAAATAAATAAATAATAACGTTGGCTACGAGTCTCATGACAACGTGCCATGTGATTGTAGCAACTTCGATTTTATACAATACTAGTATTGCTCGAGGCTTCACCCGCATGAATAAGTTGTTCCGGGATAAAAATATTTTCCCGGGATAAAAATTAGCCTATAGCACCCAGGAGTAATGTAGCTTCCTATTAGTGAAAGATAGTTTAGATTAGTACATCCAATGGCATCATTATCGAGGATATTAATGATAATAATATAAATTATATAATACCTACATACCGAGGCGCTCCGATACAGGAGATTCTTTATAACACAGCATTTTTAGTTAATTTGGTCGGATAAAATAAAACAAATATATTTAAATTTTCAAGATGTATTTTTTATAGTTCTATTTCTAATTTTTTTTTTATTGTAAAGCATGGATCTGTTTTTATAATCTAATATTTTTTCTATACGCATCATACTCATGACTCTTGAGAGAGCTCCTTCTTTCTATAAGTTTTATATTTTCCCAACATCTTTTCAACTGTACATTGTCCCTGGGTGTAACATACGACTGTGCATTATAAGCTATTGTCAGTTTATCCCAAGCCTTCTTCTTTGGCTCTATATTTCGAGCATGCGTACGGTGTCTTCAATAATAGGCCGTTCCCGCATCAAAGCCACGATTAATTCCCTCTCTGAAGAAGTAAAATATGGTAACTTCTTTGAACTAAAAGAAATCAACTTCAGTTATTCGTCTTATCATTTTATATTATTGTAATATATATAACCAGGAAACAAACTGGAAAACATCATACTTACCACATTTTAGGAGATTTTTACTCAATAAAGGCGCGAAACTTGTGTCCATAATGCAAATGCGAACATAATATTATTTTAACTAAAAATTTTACAAGTTGTCTCCTTCTTTCGTATTGTGGCTTCTACCAAGAATTTATCGGTGATGTCGCATGTATGTAATGTATTTTTACTATTTGAAATCCGTGTCATTTTTAATACCTATTGATAATTTCCATCAAAATTGAAATTTCAAAGTCAATGTTTGATGTTTTCTGTCAATCTACTCGAGGAAGTTTCATTACAATATAAACCAATCACAATGCTATGGGAACGCACAGCAAAGAGTCCCTTGAGTATCGTTTATGAAATGAATGGCTTGCCAGTGTTACTTCTATACTTATGCAAGTAATGTTAACGAAAACAGACTTATTATCATAGCATTGAGCTGTCCTTAGCTAAGTATCGTTTGTGAATACGGGCCTTAGAGTAGTAGTGACATTAGGGCGTGTAAACTTAAAGTTACTTTCTATTGATATTTATTATTGTTCGAAAATTACACTTTTTTATTTTACATCTAAGGTGAAAATAACTTAATGGAAAATGTTATTTTCAAGCAGATAAGTATGTGGTTTCATTTATTAACGCAATGTCAAAATGACCCTGTATACAAAAATAAAGTACGTATTTAGGTACCTACCTAATAACTAATTTGCACTATAGGTACCTACCTATAGTGCAAAATAATTATTATCTTATCGACTTCCTTATAGGAGTGACGCTGTTTGAAGAAAATTGGCAATCCACGTCATTTACAAGTCTGTTGAATAACCTTCAAAACCCTATCAACTGTTTCGCGATGAACATATTCTCGTTGAACACGACTTGAGCATAAAGGGTGAAACTCTATTTATAAAAGGCAAACAGATCGATGCATTTGGTTACACTGAATGGATAGCTTCATCACGACATACACTGCTTTTGTGCCTAAATTATTTGAATTTGGTTATTTTTATGTCCAAGATATTTTTGAACTTTTGAAGCCATGACGTGAGCGATGACACTTGAAAAAGTCGAAAAAAGGGCTAGATAGATAGGGTTGTATCTTAGTGTAATCGGAAAATATTATCTCTAATTTAAGATATTGAAACCGAAGTTCGTTGTACTCCAGAGAATTACAGAGAACTTAGTAGTTTGTGTGATCTGCAAATATTTGGTTTAGTACAGAGTGTTGTCTGAAACTCTATTGTTCTTACATACTGCATCCGACTCATTCCTACCTTATTACTGGTAGTAGGTCTCTCGTATGCGAGGGTCGATTTGTGTAGGTACCACCGCAACGTCTATTTCTACCGTCAAGTAGCAGTGTGCATGTACTGTTTTGTTCTGATTTGAAGGGCGTTTATTTGCGTATATTGCGTAATACCTGGCATTATGAGATTTAGGGCCGTATTAATTGATGCAACTCAGTGTCGCTCTGAAGTTAATATCAGCTGAGATGCTGTCAAATTAAGGTCAGCATCTTAAGATAGTTGCTATTTAATGAACCCATATTAACATCAGCTCAAATAACAGCTTTAGTTACATGTGTCGGAATTTGACAGCTAAGTTTTGTTTATGGAACAGAGCTTACTCAGCTGAGAACATGGTCTTAAATGACAGCTTAAGCTTGGTTTATTAAATAGTTCCAATACATTAAATGTCTACTTGAGATTTTACTCAAACGTGAGATTAAGTTATTAATACCACCCTTAATATCTTATGGTTAAGCTTGACGAAGTGGAGTGCCACACGAGTTGCTACTGCTTGTGAGCGGTCGGATCGCTTACTATTACGCTAGCGGTATGCTCGTCTCAACTCTCATAATTCAACTGAAATAAAAAAAACTTACGACCTTATTTATAAATATTTTATAAACCTTTTTTAGTTATAGAGTGTTTTGTCTTCTTCGAACGAATTTTGAATTGAGTTTGAATAAGTTTTGAATTTTGGATTGAAAAATTAGACTGACGACTTGATAAAGGTCGCAGGAACACGCTGGATGCAGGCCGCTTTTGACAGGTCCGTCTGGAAATCTTTAGGTGAGGCCTATGTTCAGCAGTGGACGTCGTGTGACTGATGATGATGATGATGATGAAGTTTTGAATAAGGCCGTTAATCTTTTTACCCGACTACGGCGAAGCCAGGAAGGTTAATGACTTAAACGCTCTGTGTATGTATGTATGTTTTTTTTTTTTTTTTTATTGCATTGAATTACGAGACGAGCATGCCGTTCGCCTGATGGTAAGCGATACGACCACTCATAAACAGTAGTAACACCATCCAGCACCTTGACGTACAAAGTACTGTGTGGCATCCCACTGCGCTAGTCATCCTGAGACATAAGATGTTAAGTCTCATTATGTCCAGTGGTTACACTGGCTACAAGGTCCTTCAAACCGCAACACAACAGTGCATGCACACTACTACTTGGCGGTAGAAATAAACATTGCAGTGGTACCCACCCAGACGGACTCTTACATATGAGAGACCTACCACCAGTAAAATACCTACCTAGCTGTTTGTTATTTTTATTTATGTTGAAGCGTCACATACCAACATTGTATGGAATTGATGCAATTACTGTAATCAGAATACAATAAAGCTAATGGGAGGTCCAATTCCTATACATTGATTGACCTTAATACACCATTCATAGTATTGAATGAATGGGCCGGGGCTTACAACGAATGCATGAAAATACAGCATTTTGATACTAAAAACTCATTGAGAGGAATCTTCAATGCGTTGTGTTTTTGAGATTTTTGTCTGCCGTAATGATCAGTCCTAAACTAAGAACAAAATAAAGCGATCAAATATCTAAGTGGGCTTTTATCTGGATTCTAGGTCATAGTTCCGAAACCTAAAAGTGATTTCTTAGAACTTTACAACCAAAACCACTTTAGTTTGCAATCTCTTAAAGTAACATATTTCTTTAGAAAATGCAGCCACATTGCTCTGAAAAATACGTCATGTACGCTAGAGATCTCCTCAAAGCAATAAAATAACAAATTTTACGGTTCATGTGCGCGTGTTTGCGAGAAGTTTATGAGATTCAACAAGTGAGATTTTAAAATAACATAACATAATATTATGAGTTTGGTTAACGCTTTTCTAAATAGAGCTTTTATACTTTCCGGTAGAGTAATAAAAAAGAGTAAAAGAATTTTGAAGGTATGTGAAGCCTGCCAACCCGCACTAGGCCAGCGTGGACGACTAAAGCCGAGCCCCTCTCAGTTGTAGAGGAGGCCCGTGCTCAGTAGTGGGCTGTATATAATACAGGGCTGGTATGGTGGTGATGGTTATCTTCGAAAGCAATTAGCCGAGTATAAACAATATCGATACGAAAACACATTTGTATGACGCTTACAATGTTCGTTCACCTTCTATAATCCACTTTGTATGAGAGAACAGATTATTTACCGTTCCATCAGCTAATACTAAGGTACAAGTAACTAAATAATAACTTTACAGCACCGAAGAGCTGAGAAACGCAGTCTAATAACTCGATTGTCCCGTTTATTCGATTGCAATAACAATCGTGGTGAATCGATTGTTCGATGATTGGCGAAGCGAAACAATTTGGTGGTCGTGCGGTATTGAACTTTTCAATTGAGTAGTGACTTTTCAAATGTTTATTAAAATTTAAATATTTCGAAAACATTGGACTTCAATTGAGTTAGCTGCGGAATTACGGCATTTTGTATGAAACTAACATACAAAACGATGACACACACACACACACACTCACGCCTTTTATCCCCGAAGGGGTAGGCAGAGGCGCAACTAGTGCACCCACTTTTCGCCGTGCGTATTCCGTCCCATGACGTGATAGGGGGCGAGCCCATCGCCATATCGGGCTCAAATTCCAGACTCCGCGCTGATACTGAATTGAAAAAAAAACCAATATCACTTTGCCCGACCCGGGAATCGAACCCAAAACCTCAGCATTGCAGTCATACCGTAATGCAACTACGCCACCGAGGCAGTCAAAATAATCAAAACGATGAGTTTCAATGTATAAAACTTGCATTGTAAATACAATAGCAAAGCTTTGATTTTTATTATTTCTTGTTTCTTAAGTTGTTTAAACAAGTGATGTTCGTAAATACGTTAATCGCAGGCAACTAGATCATTTTTCTGAAGCAGTTAGGTAAATTTTAAATAGGCCTATTTTCAATTTATTCATGCATTTTTTAAAATTAAATAAACCAAAAATGTGTTCTTCGTTACTTGGTTTAATTACACATTTGCAATCTCAATAATTAATGAACTAAAATATGCCCGTATATTTTGATAAGATTCCGAATTATACGACTTATTAAATCTCTTGTTTAGGGTATGGCCTTTATAATAAAAATAATTAATAGTGATCAAATTAACAGTCTGGAATGTTATACCTATTTCATTTGATTCTAAATCTTCTACTTAAGATTACATTACACTTAAAGAAAGCTCCATCTAAAACGGATCAAAGTCTTTGAGAAAATCGCGCACATACAAACTTACATACATACAAAAATACATAAGGTTGAATACAGAACCTCCTTTTTTGAAGTCGGTTAAAAATACAACAATGAAATACCTACACACGAACTAATACATCTTCATGCTTCGAGTTCTAAGAAATATACAAGATCTAAACGGAAACTAAAGCAGGAAGGCGTCTAAAATACACACAAACTAACACATATTCATGCTTCAATTAAGTTCTAAGAAATATACTAGATATAAACAGAAACTAAAGTAGGAAGGCGTATAAAATACACACAAACTAATACTCTGCTTCTAGTTCTAAGATCTAAACATAAACCAAACATTTCACCATACAAATAGCCCGTGGAAACTCGCGAACATCCCAATTGCTAAGTTTTGAGATAACAAACTTTTGATGCGAAAGGGTTCTTCGAACTTGTTTTATCTTCGACTTTGGTAACTGATAAAGTGATAAATAAGGATGTTTTCTAAAAATACCAGTTTATTTCTCTGATGCTGTAACTGCTGTTAAAACCTGACCTTATTTGTGGGACTTACCCAGAGATCATTTCACCTCGAGATCATTTACTACGCTATTTCTAAAATAGTTGGAATTGTTTAAAACTGAAGACGTTTTAGTGGATGTTGAGATAGTAACATTTTTTATGTCACTATGTTATGTAATAGTGGTCAAAGATCTTTTTAATCAGGAAGTGAACATTACTCCCGTTTAATCCGTTTATTAAAATCCTTCATAAATCATTCTACAACACACGAAATCATTTAACACGTTTTATTCCCCCAACACATTTTCTCCATCAAATTTAATATTTACACCGAAATTCCAACAAAACATTCAATTTCATTAGACTTAAGAATCAAAACGCAACGTGTACGTTTTCAATAGTGACTATCCTCGGAGTATAACCAGTTTTAATTAACTGAAGGCGGTCGCGAGTCACGTAACTGAGGTTCCCCGACACCTCACATTGTTCGAGGTTTTGTTTACAGAAATTATTTTGTTTATCATTTATTTGCAGGTAAGCCTGGTGCGGGATTTTGGGCTTCAATGTTCGGCAAGGAATTTATAATTAATTTATTATTTTTCGAGTGGTAGAATACTTTTGGAAAGCAGTATTAGCCTATTGAGGTCTGAGATCGGTGTTGTTGTATAATTTGTATTTGATTAACGAATGATTGTACCCAATAAAAACTATGAAAGTTCTAAAATTGTGCCACAATTCTACGACTTCCGAGAGTTAAAAGATGCATTCAAGAATACTGCTAAAAACATTCTCTAAACAGAACAGGCAAGATTAGAAAGATATCTTGTGTAATGTGCATAATAATGAGATTTTATATAATAAGCAGATACGGATAATATTTTAATTAGAATTAACGTGTTTAAAATAACAGTGTTATGATGATTAATTAGCTTGATCCCTACAACTATTGGGACAGGTATGTCATTCAATTATGTTAATAACTAGACTTCTGGTCACGGCTCCGCCCGCGTGAAAGTTTTTTTCGGGATAAAAATATTTTCCCGGGATAAAAAGTAGCCAATAGCACTCAGGAGCAATGTAGCTTCCTATGAGTGAAAGAATTTTCAAAATCGGTTCAGTGATTCCTGAGATTAGCGCGTTCAAACAAACAAACTCTTCAGCTTTATAATATTAGCATAGATTAATTTCAGAGAATTTATATAAATGTGTTGAAAACTGAAAGCTTGTATTATAACTCAAAATCATAAGTAATTAATTATCATTCCGGATATGTTTCAACATAATTTCCATATGTAATTCAATACATTTAAAATTAAACTGCGATGCATTTCGTTTCAATGCGAAATTGAGATGTAAATGAAATGAGCTTGTTTCTCACAAAATGCTTTTAGTCCGTACAATTTGCTACATACACCTAAAAATAACTACCTTTGGAATTTCATTATTTTTCTTGAAAAACAAACTTGAGATTTATTTCTATCTATAATTCATTAGCTTGGTAATCTATGATCGTGATACAGTAATTACAATTATAAAATATTGAAACCAGTAGCCACATTACCCTAAATCGTCGATCAAGGAAGATATTTTGGAATTTTCTATAAAACCAGTGGTCACATTACCCTAAAACGTCGATCAAGGAAGAGATTTTGGAATTTTCTAACACGAGAGCTTTGATAGGTAGGGCTCCAATTTTTTTTATTCGTGCCATCATAGTTAGGTCTTCCTCCTGATGCCGTTTTATCGTCACCTTCTGGGACACCCTGTTTATAGATTGTACGATCAAGTCGTGTAAATGCAAAGTCATTAAACAGTTATAATCTTAAAACTCTTTGTGTTAATGTCATATTAATTTGAGATTTAACTTTTATAATAAAAGGTTGTAATTTCTATTTATATTATTATGTAAAGGCACGCCATGCGTGATAAAATTAATAGTACAATATCGATAGCTTACAAGTACTGTAATGCCATGGCTATTTGGTGTACTTTTAAACTTAATTTATTTATTTATTTATTTTACACACAAAACAGGTTACAATCATAATACTTACTTAATGCAACAAATGAGGTTTTTTAATATAAATATAACCCAAAACTTGTGTTTCACAATAAACTTGACATAATTAACTTAATTATTGGATCAGGTTGATTTTTTTTTTGGATAATTGCAAATTAGTATTATCACGATACGGGATAACGCGGAGGACGTTCTCTGATCAAATAAATTATTTTCTTCGAAAAGGGCATGTCAGGAGTATCCTTAACCGGCTAAAATGTATGAGAAGAACTATGAATGTGGAAGAGGCGAAAGAGGTATGTCAAGATCGTAGCATGTGGCGCTCAATAGTCTCTGCCTACCCCTGTGGGATAAGGGCGTGAGTGTGTGTATGCACGATACGGGGCCGCATGCTACGTGTAGTGATAAATACTTACATTATAATATCATAATTATTATTAAAAGAAAGAAGTTAAAGCGTGTATACTATTAGCATTTCACCTGTTTAAACTTTTACTATGCAAAGTAACATATAGCAGAGATTGGGCCTGTTACCTAATATTTAAACGTTATGCGTCAATTAACATATTAGACAGCTAATGTAGACGGCATTAATTTAATTACAATTTACTTTGTAGCCTATTTAGCAGCGTAATTTCTATCGTCTTACATTTGTCTATATTCAGTAACTTTTCCTCAAAAGTCGCAAATCAAACGCTTAGTCTAGACTTAAAGAGCAATTTATATCTCGTACCACACAATAGAATAGTCTTACGTACTAGTATAAACCTAAATGCACCATGTCTTATTTGGTAGGGTAATCTTGGTGCTTTGTATGCAATACAAATTGCTATTTAGAGTAAGTGTAACATGTGCAGAGTTTAGTAAAATAGAGCGGATTGACTGCGCACGTACTCAACAACTTTAAAAAAAATCATAGCGCTTCTTTCTTTAGTAAAGGTAGACAGGGAACTTATTATTACATTTCGTTAGTTATGTTATTATAGGTAGCATAATCCTACTAATAATATTATAAACGCGAAAGTTTGTAAGTATGGATGTATGGATGTCTGGACGTTTGTTACTCTTTCACGCGAAAATTGCGGAACTAATTTCGATGAAATTTGGCACACGCGTATACACATAGGCTACTTTTTATCCCCAGAAAATATAAAGCGGGACTTTTATCCCGGAAAATCTTTTTAACGCGCGGAGCCGCGGGCAAAACCTAGTATTGTAATATAGGGCGAAAGTATTACAATTGAACCAGTACAATAATTAAGCTTTAATATTGAGCATTGAAATAAAATTAATTAAAGAGTTTTTTGGAAAATCAGGGTGGACCACTGACAACCATGAAGGGTGTTAAGTCTTCGAAACGTTGAGAGTAAAAATGAAACAAATTTACCGCCAAAAAATCCCTTAAGTAGTTTTATTTCAATGTCGACATAAATATATAGAAAAACCCTGTATACCTGTCCCGGGCTAGAATTCAAGACTTCGCCACTGCAATCATACCATCATACAACTCCGCCATTGAGGAAAATAACCTTAAAAAAACATTAAAGTACTATCGTTTTTTTCTTCCAGAATTATTCGGGTCAACGTAAAAGAAACAAACAAATTCATTCGATTACTGGGCACAGCTCGTTAAGGAATCAGAATATTAAATATTTGATCCCGAGACGTCTTGTTACGAATTTCATCACAGATTAAATTTTCCACAGCTTTTTAGTTTTTCTAAGAGTTAGGTACAGTCTAAGTTTGTAATTTGATTTATAAAATGCTGTAGGTATTATATATTTTTTTTAATTTAATTTGTAAACAAGTAAGTAAAACAGAAAAAAAATGTTGTTTAAGTTGATTCCGTGAATTTTAAGTCTACATGAGAATATTAAGTCATGATAGAGAAAAGTTGACCAGGCGAGTTTGGGCCAATTGTCCACTTGGATACAAAGCCCTACACAATACAATTTTACTAGCTATACGCCCCGGATTCACGCGAGTAGCACTTATATAGCCAGATGCCGATAACCCAAAATTGCTCCTGCTCTATGGGAACGTATACACACATTAATTTGCAAGTATACAAATGGATTTCTTCGCGGCTCCGTGTATTTTTTTTCCCGGGATCAAAGTCCCGCTTTATATTTTCCCGGGATAAAAAGTAGCCTATGTCGTTCTTAGGATCTCAAACTGTCTCCACATCAAATTTCATCAAAATCGGTTCGGTAGTTCCAGAGATTACTGCCAACAAAAAAACTAAAAAACTTTGCCTCGTTATAATATTAGTATAGGTTTCCAGAACATCCGATTTCTCAGTCTCACTTACCTACGAATAGTCAATCAAGTTCTTCAAACACTACAAACTTCTGCTAGTAACTTTTCAAGTTATTTTCTGAGTAACTACTTATTTTCACGAAAACTTTTCTCATTTGCAAGGTATGACACAAACGAGTAAAGAGTTTATCATGTGCTATCTTTTTATAAGTCTAGACGGCGTTGAATACCTTTAAGTAGTTTGCGTTGAATATCTTCGTAAGGTGTAATATAATGCAAGTATTTATATAAATAACCAAGGCACACACCTCTGACTTTTCCAAGTTACGCTATTGTTTTCAACTATCCTTCACTTTCATGTTGACGGGAAACATTGAAAATTCAATTCTCGATAAGAACGAAGAAGGTATTCGTAGTATGCCGACCCGCATAGAGCCAACGTGGGCTAAGGCCTAAAACTTCTCAGTAGACGAGGCTCGTGCTCAGCAGTGGGTACTATATAAGTAATATAGGACTGGTATTATTTTATTATTTTTCTATTACGTGTAACGTAGAAATGGCGCAGGTTTCGCTACTGTCTATAAATGATAATGAGTAAACGATGCCAATGTTCCACCCGGACGGAGAACTGCTGGTACACCTAGCCATAAAGCCAATTGTTTAGCATCATTCCTACCCCGTTATAACTTACGACGCCTCGATTTTATTATGCATGCATTATTATTTCGCAACATTCAACTCTATGCTAATTGATTTACGTGCGTGTTTATTGTTACACCTTCGCTTAAACGCAAGGCAGCAAGCCGCTAGTGCGGAAAGGCACTACGACTTGACCGGCTCCATTTACCCGCAGGCGAGTATGTTGTATTCACTCCTTACATAGCGCATATTGTAGGGCCATCTTTAGACTACAACACTATACACCATACATACAATGTTTACACCGAGTGGCTATGTGTAAATGAGGGTGTCAAATATGAAATTTGTTGTGCACAATAATGAATCTCGTACCAAATTCTGTGCTAACAACTCCTAAAGAGTTTACAGCAAATTTATGTCTAAAATTTGTACAGCAATTTATCGTAGTGTAAACAGCATTAGATAAACGCACGAGTGTACACTTGCCAAACCACAAAAAATCTAAATGAATTTCGTTAAATATTGAATCCTACTCACCCCATCAATAGATTTCATCATTAAAACCCTCAAGATGAATTCAAGCAGAAAATATCCAATGCATTTTTTCCCACGCGACGAGGCTGGCGATTTATTAAATAGATAAAAAGTTTATACGTCCGCTCAGTGGACTGTGCCGACCTCGTAAAACGAACATTAAAAGGAAGCCACTACACCATGAATGAACCATAAATCGATGTTGGCTACAATGGCTTACCGAACACGTAATGCCATAAGAACAGAATTTACTAAGAGTAATTGCAGTCTATTTAGATTTCGAGCCGATTTCATCATTCACCATACCAGTCCTGTACTATATACTGCTGAGCTGGGCCTCCTCTATTACTGAGAGGGGTTAGTCCATCACGCTGGCCTAGCGCGTGGTTGGTAGACTTCACATACCTTGGAAATTCTCATAGAGAACTTCTCAGGTATGCAGGTTTCCTCACGATGTTTTTCCTTCACCGTTAAAGCGAGTGATAATTCACAAATAATACACACATAACTTTTTAGAAAAGTCAGATGTGCGTGCCCTTGGGTTTAGAACCTGCGGATATGGTCTCGGCCGATTTCACCGCTTGCTGATAAATGCTACTCGTCACATAAATATATAAGCCGACCAAAGACAAAAGACCAAATATACGCTCTAATCTAGGAGCATAGATTATAGTGTGACTTTTTGTATTTGTTCGGCTTATACATTTATGTAATAAATAGCGTTTATCAGCAAGCGGTGAAATTTGGTGAATAACGGAGATCACTAACAGGTTACTGATCAAAGTACTAGTTTACGCCGTTTTTTTGAAGGTTGAATATTGTTAGTAATTAATATTAGTGTGTGATAAAATCCACTGCATGTAAATCCTGTATCGCAAATAATACAACTGCATGTTGGTAATTTACTACACATATGCCAAGTGGTATTGGGTAAAGTGATATTGCGTCTTCTTCTCAGTATCAGCCCAGAGTTTGGAAATTTGCCCAGTAAAAGGAAATAGGCCTGCCCTCTATTACATGAGACCTCTCAGATACCTAGAAATGTGTTTGTTAAACCTTTTCCTACCCTTGAAAAGGAAAAAGGCACGAAACTATGTATGTATGTGTTAGTGGTAAAATAACAAAACCAAATAATAATATTAGTTATTATCACAGCGACTGATAAATCTAAGTTACCATTAATTAATTACCGTCTAAAATATATAGTAACTCTGTTAATTACCTAACAGATACAGCAAGAACCCGGGTAACTTAAATGATTTGATTACCATAAGCCTTTAGTAACTTAAGGATTCTAATTTTATTTCTTCATCCGAGCTTACAAAAGTAAACCCAGAAGGATATTTTGCTCGCTTTTGAAATCTTGTTACGAGCAGCCTGTTGAATATTTTTATGTCTTTTATAACGTTGTGAAGATTTTATATCCGTTTATGGTCACACGTGCAATGATATTTCTACTTTATAATAAACTAGATGTTCCCCGCGGCTTCGCCCGCTACAGAAGTCCCTAAAACGCCAACACCGTCTATTTAAAAATTTAGATGAAAAATGATAATTATTTTCCATGGGAGCAAATTACCGGGATAAAAAGTAGCATATATGTTAATCCGGGGCATGGTCTACCCATGTGTCAATTTTCATCCAAATCCGTTCAGCTGTTTTTGCATTTATTTCTAACAAACATACAAACATCCAAACATTTTCACAAACTTTCGCATTTATAATATTAGTAAGATTATTGTCTGGAAGTATTATAGAGATGTTTAATTTTAGGCCAAAATTTGGATGCTCTCAACATATTAAAAAACAATAGTCATTTTGAGGAAAGTTATTTTACGATTATTAATATTTTTTTAACAAATAACTGATATATTGAGATATGAACTTCTCGGTGCTCGGTATTTTTGTTGTAGTGTGAGACAACTTTGCATATAATTACTTTGATTGCGGTGCCTTAAATCAATAGCGCTAGTCGAATGCTAATTGGAATGGATGTTACGTGTAGACTGAATATCACTATGGAGTCACAAATTGGAATTTGCATTCATTCATTCAGGGAGCGCTTACTCCTCATATTATATTATAAGAAAATTGATAGGATTTCATGTGAATCTATGAACTGGAAACTCTATACTCTTCAGTTCGTAAATATTAAAAAGACCAAAGTAATTTATTTTTGCTTTTTAATAATAATAATAATAACTTTATTACTCTCACATTTTTGATACAGAGTTGCAATACACTAAACCTTAAGTAGGTACTTATAATTAAAATAGTAAGATAGTATAGTATTTAAGATAGTATTATAAAATATGTACACGCGAAATATTCAAGCATAAACATACACATTTATAATGAACAATTTTTATACCAATTCTATATTTTTAATATTGGGCGTCGAAAGAGCAAATAAAACCGCCACAGTAAAAGATTACCGGTTCTTGAGATACAATGCAAGAGACAATGATTTTTAATCCCTTGTAAATAACATTCTAGGACCAAAAACTTTTTGACGGGTGTGTATACAATTTTATAACTCGTAAACAAAACGCAAACTCAAAACTCCCATTAAGATAGAGAAACGAAATGAACAACTCGTAATGGTTATTTTTTGCACTTCGCTATTTATGTTCGCTGCTTCGAAAACTGGCGGTGAAATATATTTTTGTCCCTTGTTATGATGTATTTTGAATTAGACAAAAATAATTTTAAATCTGAATTTTTTTCCATAAAAATTTCGGGGATATAAAATGTCTACCAAACCGCACTAAGCCAGAGTGGTGGACTAAGGTCTAAACCTTTTTAGTAGTGGAGGCCCCTGCTCAGCAGTGGGCAGTGTGTAATACAGGGCTCGTATTTTATTTTTATCACATATTTGTATAAATCTTCTTTAGTGGCTTAATAACACCCGTGAAGGCCCGTAGCATATCCGTTTTTTTTAGGATTTTGGGCGGTCTTCTTCCTCTCAGGTCGAAGGCCCCTTAAGCCAAGTGCCCCCTACAGCCCGTGGAATTTTGCCGTCATGCCATCCTAGTTAAGCCACTGACCTTATTAATAAGATTCCAATCAAATGTATAGAGCGTGTTCAAAGCAATAGACTTGATCGTGTCTACAGCCATAACAATTTTTATCGCTAACACCACGCGTCGGTTTATGCTTCATCGTGTACCTTCTAATAGGATACTTTTACTGACATAAATACTAGTTTTATCGGAGATCTAGTGCAATAGAACAATACAAGTTTCTGAACCAATAACCTCAGGGGATCGCTCAAGTGTTCGGTTTTAGTTGTTTCGAGATGCCAGATGGCTTTGAAGTTTATTGTTTTCGAATTATTCTACGATTAGTTAAGTGTAATATACCACCATACCAGCTCTGTATTATATACTGCCCACTACTGAGCACGGGCCTCCTCTACAACTGAGAGGGTTTAGGCCTTAGTCTTACCGGACGACCACCAAGTTGTTTCGCTTCACAAATCATCGAACAATCGATTCACCACGATTGTTATTGCAATCGAATAAACGAGTTAATAGACTGCGATCCTCAGCTCTTCAGTACTATAAAGTTATTATTTAGTTAATTGTACCTTAGTATTAGCTGAAGGAATGGTAAAAAATCTGTTCTCTCATACAAAGTAGATTATAGAAGGTGAACGAACATTGTGAGCGTCATACAAATGTGTTTTCGTATCGATATTGTTTATACTCGGCTAATTGCTTTCGAAGGTAACCATAACCACTATACCAGCCCTGTATTATATACTGCCCACCAATGAGCACGGGCTTCCTCTACAACTGAGAGAGTGGCTTTAATTTCGGGTTCGACTTGACATACCTTCGAAATTCTTATAGAGAACTTCTTAGATATGCAGGTTTCCTCACGATGTTTTCCTTCACCGTAAAAGCGAGCGATAATTCACAAAGAATACACACATAACTTTTTAGAGAAGTCAGAGGGCACTTGGGTTTTGAACCTACGGACATTCGTCTCAGCAGTCCGTTACACTCCCAAAAAGGCTATCGCCGCATTTTAGTGTAACTACTGGACTATCTATAGCCCGCGGCGCCGCCCGCATTAAAAAGTTTTTCCGGGATAAAAGTCCTGCTTTATATTTTCACGGGATAAAGGGTAAAACTTTTACTAACTTTGAATGTCCTATTTATTTATATCAAATCAACGTCTAAAAATAAGTTTCCAGCTTCTAGCTCTAAAAATGACGATACTTCCATACAACTGTTCATCCCCCCCTATCCACCCCTTAAAACCCTTTTTTCGCGTTAAAAAGTAGCCTATGTCCTTTCTCAGGCTCTAGACTATCTGTGTACCAAATTTTCTTTAAACTCGGTTCAGTCATTTTGGCGTGAAAGCGCGACAGACAGACAGAGTTACTTTCGCATTTATAATATTAGTAAGGATAGTAGTACAACGCAGTAATTTTTTATTATCATAACTTTAAATACTTAACACCCATAAATTTAGACAAGGAAATATCAAACCCAGAAGGCATAACATAGCTTAATGGTACAGAGGCACTAAACATCTAACTGGCGTAGCAAATTAACAACTTAGATAAACAAGACATTAATATTAACAGCCGAGTGCGGACGGAGATTGAATTAATAATAGTGCCTGCAGTTTCTTCATTAGATGCCCGGGTAATAACTTTGTAAAACGTCACCTCCGAGGGCCTACATCTATCGCACTGTCATGTCGCCCCGTGGTCTAATTAAAATACTAATTAGATATGTTAACCGTACTGGAAAATTACAAATTTCATCTTAAAAATTAAGGCCGTTGTACTGGAGTTTAATCTTGGTGATTTTTAGCTAATCGCATACAGCAGTTTGATTAGGTTAATTAATGACGTTGCAAAATGAGACACTGGGTTTATTTAAATTAGAAACGATGTTAATGAAAGTGTACGAAAGACGATTCATGATGATTTTATGAACATTACAGCTTGAACGTCTGAAGGGTAATTGGCGAATAAATAAGATAGCTTATTGAAGACGTGATAAATTATAATATACTAGACTTTTGCTCGCGGCTCCGAATGTTTTTCCGAGATAAGTCCCGCTTTACATTTTTCCAGGATCTCAAACTTAAAATCGGTCCAGTAGTTTTTGAGTTTATTCGTACAAACATACAAATCTTTCCTCTTTATAATATTAAAATAGATTTTAATTTTTTGCATAAAACGTACATATCACAATCCACAACCTCAAAACAATTAGGGCCAGTTTCATAGGTTTCAAGTACATTTTATTTGCTATCGTATTAAACAGCTAATAAAGATAGAACTCATTTTATTACCATTTATTTGGGCGCATGGATTAGTGTGACTTTTTTTGGTCGGCTTATACATCTAAGTAACGGGTAGCATTTATCCACAAGCCGTGAAATCTGTGCTAGTCCGTAGATATGGTAAGATAAGTAAACGCGTGGTGGCTAAATTGCTATAAGCGTGCTCAGCTGTTGCTACCAATACCTATATCACACGAAGATCTAATTTAGCATTAAGCGTTCAACGCTTGCTTTGAACTCGACACAATTTGAGCTAGCTGGTGAACTTTTACTGGTGGTAGGTCTCTCATATGTAAGAGTCCGTCTGGATGGGTACCACCGCAATGTCTATTTCTACCGCCAAGCAGCAGTGTGCATGCACCGTTGTGTTTCGGTTTGAAATATATTGTAGCCAGTGTACCTACTGGACATAATGAGACTTAACATCTTATGTGTCAGGATGACGAGCACAGTGGAACGCCACACAGTACTTTGTAACTCAAGGTGCTGGGTGGTGTTGCTACTGTTTATCGCTTACCATCAGGCAAACGGCATGCTCGTCTCGTCATTCAATGCCATAAAAAATAGCTAATAACTAATCGCATTTCATCTATGATTCCAATTCCGATAGAAAAAGCAAGAGCTTCACCGACTAACCTACATCCCACAGAGAAATAGAATTGTAATTGCTTGATCTAAATATAAAACACATTCAAATACTACAGGAAAGCGCAAATATTAAAATTCTATTGTACGTTTTGTTTGGCTTACAGTTCTTCGGCGCTTTGTGTATTTCTGTTTGTACTTGTACCTGTAATACATTAGTTCATGTATTTCTGTTCGCAATATAAAAGCATTGTGGATGTTGACTGGAATGTACTGTGAATTTAGTTATTGTTGAGCAATTAATATATTTTTGTACGTATTCTCGATTATTAATTGCACGTTATTAAATTCATCTGTTTACTACTTTTCATTTTGACCATCAGGTGGACCATCAGGATCATCATCGTCGTTTTCTATCTTTTTTCATGGCTTTTGAATGACGAGACGAGCATGCCGCTCAACTGACGGTAAGCGACACGACTGCCCATAGACAGTAGCAACAACATACAGAACTTTTAATTATAAAGTACTACGTGGCACTTCGCTACACTCGTCAACCTGAGACATTAGTTGTCAAGTCTATAATGCCCAGTAATTACACTGGCTACAATGTCCTTCAAACCGGAACACAACAGTGCATACACACTGCTGCTTGGCGGTTGAATAGACATTGCGGTGGTACATACCCAAACGGTCCCTCTCATACGAGAGACCTACCACCAGTATCTTTTTTATATTTAAATAATGTGCAACAAAGTTTTCTGGCTATAATATATTTTTGTTGTTTTTGATTATAGTTAGCATTATATATATATTTTCGGTGGGTGTGCTTATGATAAAATTATTAGGAAGTTATAAATCAAATTAAAAAAATAGATAAATTCTACACCTCTTAAGCGAAGTCCTCATTTTTTACTGATCAAGCAGCATGGTTGAAATGTTAGTAAAACGAATTCTGTTTCTGCAGACGGACATTATTACAAAGACAATCTCCTACAATAATATAACATTTTTCAAAATTGAAACTTCATTTCAAACCAACTAAAAAGTTAAATTCAGCTATTATATTCCAATTCACTTTAATACAGTTTCTGTACTGTGTGGGTAGATTTGATTAATTTTAATGGAGGTCGGGTTTACGTGTGTTCTTAATAAAATTTCGGTCAAGATTCCCCTGGCTGGGGACGAGCTCGAGTCCTTTATAATTTAATAATCTTTTCATACTTGGTCATCCGTTTGCGTGCAACCCTAATTCAAATTATCTTTATCAATATTATCTACGTCATATTCAAAACGCCCATTCGATTAAGTACTTTAATTGAAATCATATTTCACTTGATTATTGTTGAAGCAAAATTGATTTTAATTTCATTTATAGAAATGATTTTCAGAGGAACATAGCTACTATGGCTAATTTTTTAAGGTCGTATCCAGGTGAAATTTATAATACTGTGATTTTAAAATCCACTTGGGATCCATTGACACTGATTAGTTTGGCGGATGCTGAGCATACTAGGTGAACGGACGACTTAATAAAGGTAGAAACTCCCTGGATGCAGGCCAATTCTAACAGGTTGGTATGGACATCGGTCCACTGCTGAACATTGTCGTCCCCCAAAGATTTCCAGAACAACCTGTTAGAAGCGGCCTGCATCCAGTGGGTTCTTGTGACCTTTACGAGTTCGTCTGTCCACTTTGTAGGAGAAGGTCCAACGCTGTGCTTGCCAGTATGTGGTCTCCACTCAAGAACTATTAATCAAAGTCGGTCAGTTGCAATATAAAGGAAAGTTACCCGTGAGCTGCAATATCCAACCAAAATATTCACCAATACAGATTCTGTCAATGAATGTCGAATACGCGTCATGCCCCAATGGAGGTCCTAGCACAGAAAAACAAATTCCCAGAGTGGAAAATAAGTTCAAAGCGTATCCCATGGAGCTGCACGAGAAAGTCCACTGGAATGGAAAGTGTTTCCACAAGAATGGCCAGAGGAGGTACCACGGGATCTCATTCACGCGCTAATTTTATACGTTTGTGTAGCGAATGTGAAATCATTTGACGGATTTTGAGGTTTCTTTTGTTTGTTTTATTACTGGATTTATAGTTGGTAGTAGTTGAACCGATTTTAGGATGAGAAGGCTACGGTGGAGAAACTTCACCATATATTCCACAATTTTCATGCGTGTTAGGAGTTTTAATATTATAACTCTTGTTTAGAAAACATTTTTTTTGTAAACAGTGAACAGTCATGTTTTAGATTTGTCTCTTAAATTATTTGACGCAAAAAAGCGAATCTACAGTGATCATCTATACTAATATATAAAGCTGAAGAGTTTGTTAGTTTGTTTGTTTGAACGCGCTAATCTCAGGAACTACTGGACCGATTTTGAAAATTCTTTCACTAATAAGAAGCTACATTACTCCTGAGTGCTATAGGCTACTTTTTATCTCGGAAAAACTATTCCACGCGGGCGGAGCCGCGCGCAAAAGCTAGTTTAAAATAATATTGAATAGGAAATAACATTTATTATAACGTTGAAACGTGGTATTGAAGGACTTTGAAACAATATTACTTATGAAGATCAATCCTCAATATTTGAATAATCCCTTGAGGTCTCTAATCCTATTATATATATTGCACAACGGTATACGCAAAAACATAGCATAATGATAACACGTTTAAGTTTGATACAATATTAATTGACCCATTAATTATTTACAGAACAAATTGAATACCATTTAACGCTAAAAGATTTCATTTAATATATTTTAAACATTATACGTTACTAGCTTTTACCCTCGTTAAAAAGTTTTTCCGGGATAAAAGGCCCACTTTGTATTTTCCCGGGATAGTCTATGTGTTAATCCAGGACATGATCTACCCGTGTGCCAAATTTAATCGAAATCCGTTCAGTAGTTTTTGCGTGAAAGAGTAACAAACATACATCCATACATTCTTACAAACTTTCGCGTTTATAATATTAGTATGGATATGGAAGTATGGATATATAATTTATGTTACTGCTACAATTTGTTTTTTAGTTTCGTCTTAAAGGCGCATAGCTGCGAAGTAGCCAGCTCGGGATGATTGCAGGTTCGGTCCAGCATTGATACAATTTTTAATGTAATCATAAATTATGACTTAAATACTATTGGAATTAGCAAGAGAATTCTCAGGGATGTAGGTTAGCTCACGATGTTTTCCTTCACCGTTGAAGTGAACGATAATTATTAATAAATAATACACACGTAACTTCAAAGAGTCAGAGGTGTGTGCCTTGAGTTTTAAACCTCCGGACATTGTCTCGGCAGATCGTTCCATTCCCAACTAGGCTATCGTCCACTCGCAGGTGCATGAAAACATAAAAAATCCCAAGGTGTTGATACAAAACAATTTAATTACAACAATGGACGATTCCCAAATCACGTCTTTGTGATAGATAAATATCCTCTTGTAGGCAGGCAAATAAGCATTTAAAAGCCGATTTCCATGATCCAAATTGCTCGTCTCCTCTAGCAATACATTACTTCATTTTGGTAATTACGTCTTATAAAACAATGCTGTTATACATTTAATTTTCCGGCGTAATGTTAGATTACAGGTAAGATTAAATTGTAATACATTCTATCTGAGTTTTCGAAGTTACGTGTGTATTGTTTATCAATTATCGTTCGCTTTAACGGTGAAGGAAAACATCGTGAGGCAACCTGCATACCTGAGAAGTTCTCTGAAATTCGAAGGTATGTGAAGTCCGCCAACCCGCACTAGGCCAGCGTGGTGAACTAAGGCCTGACCCCTCTCTGTAGTAGAGGAGGCCCGTGCTCAGCAGTGGGCAGTATATAATACAGGGCTGATTGCATTGCATTGCACATTCTATCACACAAGATTGTAAATGTTAATGTTTTACTGTTTATGTTCAGATGGAAATAATTTTAGATTTAACAAATAATACTGAGGTTTTCGATGTTTGTCACACGTCTACTGTAACATAAAAAATTTCAAACCCCATACCCTAATTATTTTACGAAAACATAAATGGATTGAAGGCTGTATATTTTTGTACCGTGGCCTACAAATCGTGTGTTAGACGAATGCGCGTAGTGTTGTCAGTTTTCTAACCGCTCGTTTTGTTTTTATGCAATAATAAATGCTACACCCGTAATAAAATTATGTTTGCGTGTGCAGTATTTGTAACAAAATTATTTGGATTTAATACGTAAATTTGAGAAATGTGAGTGGTCGTGTTCTAATTTCGGTTATGTAAATTTTTGTTCATCTCTGACTCGGATTGCAACCCTACCAGTGAACGACCTCTCCTCGATCTCTTGCGCGGGAGCACCAAGTGTGTGAGTACGTAATTTCGATGTCGGCTCGTATTTACCCATAAATTACGAAGGCTTGGTCAAGGACCCCGCGGAGTGTTCGCCGTGATCAGCTGGGGCCGCTTTGCCGTCCTATACGTGTCGGTGACCCGATGACGGCGAGGAGCGTTTTATTCTAGTGCACGTGAGTAGTGGTTGTCATTTCAATTCGCCGGTTTGTGCCGTTAGAACACGTTTTTATCCATTCACGTTCTTCGTTATAGGGTGAATATATCAGGAATCCTCCGCGGAAGTTGACAGGAGAACACTCGCCGGCCTGCCGACCTTGCGGGTTCTCTATTCCTTCCCGGTATGTTTTTTTATTATTAGCCTAACGCAACAACTATAACTGTTGTTAATATTAAAGTATTGTGTACTAATATGGAACACTGTCCTTGTTCCAGGGGGTTTTACCTCAGGGGGTTTTTCTAAAACATACATTTTCATTCTTCATTTCGTCTATCGCGGGTACACTCAAAACTGCCTACATCACCAGAGAGGAGGCTAACTTCCCTAGTTGTTTGATTCCTCAGTGATTCCTGAACCTGTATTGGAGGACCGAGGACACACTCTCATTGGTATTTTTGGAAATTAGATAACAAAAGTATGTAAATGTATTATTTTGGGTCTGACACTTTATTTATGTCAGTGGCGCCCTTATCCTAATATAATTGTTGTTTTTAATATGATACAAGTAACAAAGTGATAAAAGAACAGCTCTCCAGTAGGCTCAAGTCCCGCTCTCCGACCTTACTTTATTAGCCGGAACCCGGTTCTTTGTGTTTTGCTTTAAGTGTAGCAAGTAAGTAAATACAATATATAAATTTAAAGACTGTGTACCGTTTTATTTAACCCACTACTGCGACACCATACACACCATCGGGATATACATGTAACACTACTTACAAGTTTTACTGGTGGTAGGTATCTCATATGTAAGAGTCCGTCTGGGTGGGTACCACCGCAATGTCTATTTCTACCGCCAAGCAGCAGTGCGCATGCATTGTTGTGTTTCGGTTTGAAGGACATTGTAGCCAGTGTCACTACAGGACATAATGGGACTTAACATTTAATGTCTCAGGATGACGAGCGCAGTGGAATGCCACACAGTACTTTGTAACTAAAGGTGCTGTACGGTGTTGCTACTGTTTATGGACGGTCGTATCGCTTACCATCAGGCGAGCAGTTTGCTCATCTCGTCATTCAGTAGCAATTAAAAAAAACTTGTAAGTAATTAAATTGATGTATAATTAAATTATGTGGTTATGCCCCGCTGTTTTAATATTTTATATGAAGCTTTAATTGTAATGTTTATTATTTCCATCAAAATCAGGGAAACCGGCGGGTATTTATTTACTTGTTAGAAACCCAATTTAAGATCGAAAACAGTGGCCTACCTGAAATATAGCAGAGGATTTCCTCCGTGTGACGCAATCGATCACGTAACAGGATACGCCTTCAAATGAATTTCTGGACCCTTTGATGTCTCAATATTTAGGTTTCCAGGTATCTGGAGAATCTCTGTTTCACTCTGCTCTTTGTTTGAGTAGACGTGTTTGATCGATAAAATTTGTGAATTTGAAGTTTTAATATTCTTTTCTATGTGTTATGTTTCGTATACTAGCTAGTTCTAATAGATTCCTAGTAAGTTATATTGTAAGCACTTAACGATATGATAAATATCAATATTAAAATATAGAGTAAAATCCTTCATGGCTTCATATTTGGCAGCTATAACAAACAATGATATGTAAATATACAGATTGTTATTTATGATAATATTTATTCTCAGTTAGCCATCAAGAACTAAAATGGAGAGTACTTATAATAACAATAAAAAATTACAAAGCAGCGATGAAAAACTCTTAAAAAATATTGGTGAAGTCATAATGAATCAGAGGCTATATAATGGCTCGATGCCATAATACATTTTTATTTAATTTGCTATTTCATCCACCAACAACCCAGCTCGTTGTGCTTGCCTACAGTTAGAACCTAAGGGTCGTCGTAAGGTTAAAAAGACAAAAATACCATTAATTTAAATCAATGAAATATAAATTACTTTTAATAAATAGATTTATTGTTACCATTTATTCATCACAAACCTATATTTCAATCTTAATGGAAACTTACATTCCTTTGATAAGTGACTAAACGTCCACTACTTAGCCAAGGTAACCGCTAATTGTGTTCATACAAATGACTGGAAACCGCTAATAAATTTGAATGGCATTGAAAACCTTTAGTAAGCCACTAATGGTGGAGGTGCCATGTAATGGGCCTCCTAAAAAAGGGGATTTTTAATGTAAAATAAAGCAGGGAATTTATTAGGACAGACGAAAATGTCCCGGCCGAGTTCTAAGACTCGATGCGTTGGCCCAAGCAATGACCCTGGCGTTCGTGGATTGTATTTAAGGTCCCCTTCGAAAGGGCTGGTTCGCGGCGGGCGGTTGGGTTGGCAGCCGTATGAGGAATTTCGGGGATCAAGGATTGCACGCCTTACCTTGACGCATCAGGCGGCGCGGTCCCGGCGATGGCGTCGCTGGAGATACACGACGCACACGCAACTAGGGCTGGATTCACACTCGAAATCACGTCACCAACACCAACTACGCGCGTTCAGCAATTCAATTTAGCGTTACATATGCGTTTATGAGGGTTATGCACAAAGTCAAAGCGGATTAGCGAGTTTTTCGACAGCCATTGCTATGGCTGTGGCGGTGGCGTGGATGGAAGTGAGTATGGCACGCGCGCAGCAAATTCGGCGCGGTGCGCGAGAGACACAGGGTAGGCGTGCAAGAGTGTGGAAGAAAGGTGCGGAAAAAGGAGCTAAGGACGAGGATTAGACTGCCACCAATAATTTCGTTTTATTATTAAATTTGGAATCATTATTATTATCTTCTTCTTCTATTATGGAATTACCAAATGGGTTATAGCTATCAAACTGGGCAATCGCTAAATCGAATCTTCCATCAGAGTGAAGTCAGATTATTTTCAAAATTACTTAGTAACTGATTTTAATTATAAAATGGCGAAGGAAAACATCGAGAGGAAACCTGCATACCTGTGAAGTTCTCTGAATTTCGAAGGTATGTGAAGTCTGCCAACCCGCACTAGGCCCGCGTGATGGACTAAGGCCTTAACCCTCTCAGTTGTAGAGGAGGCCCGTGCTCAGCTGTGGGCAGTATATAATAATACAGGGCTGGTATGGTATGGTGCGTGAGTCATTGTCCTGAATCTTATTAATAGTAAGAAAGTTTGTGAAAATGTTTGGATGTTTGTATATTAGTTAAAAGTAAACGCAGAAACAACTAAACGGATTTGGATGATATTTGGCACACGAGTAGACCATGTCCCAGATTCACATATAGGCTTTTTTATTGTGGTAATTTGCTTCCATGGGAAATAATAGATATTTTTATCTGATTTTTAAATAGATGGCTCCGTTCTCTCTTTTAGAGACTTTCGTAGTGGGGAAGGCTTTTCATGCTACGAAAAGCTATAAGAATATAGTTATTACAATATAATCAGGGACAGTGTGGTTCTTTAATTATTGAGTAACATTGGAGAATGCTTTATCGTGGACAAATGTGCCTTCTGCTCAACATAGTTATTCACACACGTTGCAAGCAATTCAGCTTTGCTATTGAAGATCAGTCACCTGCTTGAGATTAAACTTCTTTAGGAACCAATCTCGGGCAAATTATGTTGGAAAATACACATAATTTTTTTTCTGACCTAGGAATCAAAGTCGGACCCTCCCTCTCACATCTTATAGGGTTCTACCATAACTACGGCTTCGGCTTCGGCCACAGGCCAACCCACCTCCGGTGTAACCTTTGGCATTCACCATTAGGGACCGAAGGGCCAAACGTTCCTAGCAAGCGCTGCAATCGAAATCAATAAATGTTATAATTTACATTCTTTCGAAGTGTTATTATTGTTTTTGACAAATTGCAAGGTAAGTTTAATCATTTCTAGATCCCCTTCAGTCAATATAAACCATCAATTTTAGTTTAAGAAACTCTTATAATTATTTAAATTTAGCTTAAGCCAATCTTGATCTAAATTTCTTTGAGCTTTTCGACATCGGTTTCGGCTGATGGTTTTGAAGATAGCCGACTAATCTGCTTCGGCTTCGGCCAAAAGCCAACGTTTGCTTGGACAATAGTTATCCGTATAGTGCCACTTGCCTGAAAAAATGATAACCCCAAATCTTGACCAATAAAATGTGATACGCCCATAACAAAAGGAAAGAATGGAAAAATCCAACTGACGTGCTATATTTTAAGAAGTTTCTTCGGAATCTCCTCGCTAACCCCTATATCAAGTATTCTCGGCAACTCCCCTGGGCATTATTATATTCGCATTTACTTATCCGTCTTTTCGCGAAAGTTATTTTATTTGAACGTAAAACTTAGTTTGATGTGGTTTTGAACATCGATATTCGGATAGTGATCTTCGTGAATGTATTTGGGTAGATATATTATCTTTATAACTTATTGGGTTGTGGTATGAGCGGAGATGGAGCAAAATTTGTAGAAAAGGAGATTTAATATTTCCCATTTTTTGTAACTTAATTTATAATTTGACAGTTTATTTTTTATTTTTTTTATACATTTATACAAAACCATTACAGATCTACTAAAGCGGTGTTGTACAAAGTTATTGGGTATTGACCTCAATACACCTGTAGGCAACTTCTGTGAATTCCTGCAGTTTGCAGATAAATATATCTTCAATTGATCTGAGAGGTCAGACTTAACAATTTTCATATCGACGATCTTATAAATTACGATGAAATAATGCATTTCGTATTGTACTGGCAAGCGCAACGTGGGACGTCCTCCTACAAGGCGGACAGACGACCTTGTAAAGGTCGCAGGAACCCGCTGGATGCAGGCCGCTTCTGACAGGTTGGTCTGGAAATCTTTGGGGGAGGCCTATGTTCAGCAGTAGACTTCTAAAGGCTGAAGAAGAAGAAGTATGCATTTCGAAGGTTCTCGTTTTCGATTTACCTACAAAGATGTCGCAGTTGTTTCACAGATAACGAAACATTCGAATAGCTATTGCTGATCAGAAAATTATATTATTGGAAAAGGACTTATATTCATATCAACATACCTGGCTTGCATATAAAATAATTATATCGAAGAATACTCAAATCCGTTTTGAAACCAGACACGTTTTGCGATTATCGTTTGCAGCGTCTGGAACGCTGTCGTGTGTATTCGTACCAAATTTGTAATCAGGTTACGAACTTGCAAAGACTTCACGCTTTGGTAAACAAATATTAATCCGAGGGTATAATTAGTCGCTTCGATATCTCTAGAGTATTTTGTTCTCTTCGTTGCGGTATACCGTCGGGGATAAGGCAATACCGCGCTACTAGATCTGGCAAGAAATTTATTCATTAGACGATACACCATACAAATTTCAGGATTATCTAAAAGGCGTGGCTCCCATTTAAATCTCAATTCTTTTATCGCAGGAGTCGATAACCGCGTATATTCTTAATATTGGCATTGGCTTCGTATTTCATATTTAAGTTTTTGATGGAATTATTATTACAGAAGTAAGTAGGATTTTAATTAGTGGTTATACTAGTTGTAGTAATGTCATAGAATACAGGATACCGTTCAATAAAAAATATTCAGTAATTGACGAAAATTAATTAAAATAAACTATATAATACACAGACTGCCTCGGTGGCGTAGTTGTATTATGGTACGACTGCAAGGCTGAGGTCTCGGGTTCGATCCCCGGGTCGGGCAAAGTGCTATTGGATTTTTCTATTCAGTATCAGCCCGGAGTCTGGAATTTGTGCCCGATATGGCGATAGGCTCGCCCCCTATCACATCATGGGACGGAATACGCTTGGCGAAAAGGGGTTGCACTAGTTGTGCCTCTGCGTACCCCTTCGGGGCTAAAAGGCGTGAACATGCGTAATACAGAACTCCTGACAAAATATGAGGGTCTCGTTTTTTCGAGCAACCAACCACTAAAAACTGAACTCATTCTGACGGCTTACATTATCCCCGATCATTTTATACGCATTTGGAATATTGAGGTCTTACTCTTCAAATACTGGTGGCCAATAAAATCGAGATAAGAATCACGGTGCGTTGAGCTTAACGTTTACAATGCGCCAACCTTTTATTAGTAGTTTCTGACTGATCAAGATATTTTATATATACTTTATAAACGCATGCTCACGCCTTTTATCCCCGAAGGGGTAGGCAGAGGCGCAACTAGTGCACCCACTTTTCGCCAAGCGTATTCCGTCCCATGATGTGATAGGGGGCGAGCCTATCGCCATACCGGGCACAAATTCCAGACTCCGGGCTGATACTGAATAGAAAAATCCAATATCACTTTGCCCGACCCGGGGATCGAACCCGAGACCTCAGCCTTGCAGTCGTACCGTAATACAACTACGCCACCGAGGCAGTATATACTTTATACATATTTAAAATACGTTTCTGACCTGATCAAGATATGTAGAATAACACTGAATATATACTGTAAAATTAGAATTATGTTTGTAAGTGCTAACATAGTTTGCAGGCTATTTGTAATAGTATGATAAATTTATAATCAAGAAACAGATGCTAATGACCTTTTACTATAAGGCGTAGACATCTTCAAAATAATAAACCCTCTAGACCACTCCGAAAATACAGTATCTTATAATTTTGCTCTAAATAATATCTTACTCAGGTAATACGTAATAGAACCAGGCTGGCTAGTCTTCAGTCTTCAGTTTGAAGAGCGGTCAGCTTTAATAAGGCTGAATAATACAGCATACTTTATATAACTTCAAGAAAAAATAATTCTGGAAAAATGTAAGTTTCCAAATTTTCCAATATCGGTTATTTCCTTCTCCAAGAGGCAATTAGACGAAAGGTTCGACGTAAAAAGGGTATATAATAGAAAACGAGAAAAGTTTTTGTATCAAATAAACAATTGAAGTTTTTTTGTTCGCAAGGCGTTGTAGTCCCCATTAGCCCGCACACAGCTGCAACATTCTGTGTAACTGTTTTGTAACTTTGATAAGGTTTTTAATTATGGCTACAGAAGTTTTTTTTTGGTGTTTGGGTAATGTTGCAGTGCCTAACAAATATAATTAGATTTTTTTGGGAAGGGGCGTATCATCTAGTAAGGATTACGCTCCAGTAATTTTTGTCTTAAAATGTACAGAACTTGTCATTAATTTGTATTATCGAGTTGTAGACTGTCTCGGTGGCGTAGTTGTATTACGGTATGGCTACAATGCTAAGGTCTCGAGATCGATCCCCGGGTCGGGCAAAGTTATATTGGATTTTTCCTTTCAGTATAAGCTCGGAGTCTAGAATTGGTGGCCATTATGTCGACAGCCTCACCCCCTATCACATCATGGGATGGAATTCGCTACGCGAAAAGTGGGTGCATTAGTTGCGCCTTTGCCTACTTCTTTGGGGATAAAAGGTGTGAGTGCGTCTGTGTGAATTGTAGTTTATATGATTTATAGCAACTTCGGCATGAAACCAGGTAAACAAGCAAATATTTTTAAAGTTACCATACCACACACACTTATTTAAAAGTAATAACTCAAACCCAGAACATCATTAAAAGTAACCACACCCACTCAACCGCGTCTCATGCGCTAAACACACTCAAACCTTAGATATAAAAAGCCCACATTTACTTGGGAACTTGTTCAATTCTTTGCATTTCCCTTCACTTGAAGAACCGAAGCAATTTGCTCGAGCACGAGCAAACACTCCGGGTTAATACGGAATTTGACGCGTTATTGCGTGTTCCCATCGATGAGTGGATTCATATTTTTATTGGGTATTTTTGTGGACATAACTGATTATAATAATGCTTATTGGATCAATTGAGGTAATAAGAGTGGACGTAGGTGAATACGTAGTGGAACAATTGAGGTAATGAGGCTCGTAGTCATGTTACTTATGGACACGTAGCGCTTGCTACGGATTCGTAGCTCTCGTAGACATCGTAGATCCACTACCGATGACTAACATAGACCACGATACATAGGGCCCGTCTTTATCTTAGACAATCTAGAAAGGACGCGCCATGTGTTTATTATTGCAAACAAAAAATTCTGTCAGTTCCAATTTAACTACTACATCGGTAGTGCAACACTGTGTATTGTTATGAACTTACAAATATATAAATCTTAAACATTTAGCTGTTTTACGCACGCTAATCTGCCAAATACAACTGTTTTTATAAATGTGTGCCTGAGCATTTGATCGTGTACTTTGGCATAAAGAAAAGATCGTACAAGCACCGTCCTTCATGTTTGTCTAAGGCCCTTCTATAAAAATACCTTCGTAAACACAGTCGAAGTATATTCTTCGCAATACCTTCATAAACACAGTATAAGTATAGTCTTCGTAATTACATAGTCTAAGATACCAATAATAAACAACCACAAACAAAAGCTTTGTTTTGTACCAATAATAATATTCGTTAAATCGTCTATTAGATTCAACACCAGATGGCGCTATCACTTTATCTCACGAGAATACAAGCCGTGATTAATAAAACAATTCATTTGGAGCGCTTTAATGCGTTTCAAGGAATTTAAACGGTGCGATTAGAATTTTATTGGCCGCAACAAAGTTTATCGGCGATAAAGTTTAACATTTTGGAAAATACGCCATGAGTAAAGGGAATAAGCAAACAAGTCAAATCTAAGGTTTATTGATTCCAAATAAATAAATAAATCAGTGAACAAATACTTAGATACGTATGACTGTCGTTACAGTTTTCAAGGGTGGCAAATGAGTAGGTTGTCTACTGGTGAGTGATCGCTAAATACAAATGTAAACGCTTGAATACCGAATGATTAGTAGATGCGTAGTGGAAAAAGGAGGCAAGTTTGGGTTACATTCAGGTTTTTTGTAAGACAGTGAAACTAACCTAGCTGAGAATTGCATGGCTCTGCCAAGAAGACTAATATTTGCCAAAAAACTTTCCAAAAACACACTTCACACCTTTATTCCCGAAGGGGTAGTTTCTTGCGCCGCTTCTTCTTCACAGCGATAACACGTTCTTAATCGGTGTTAAATATAAAAAAAAAAAAAAAACTGCTCGTTTGAACAGTTACTAATACAAATTATTTTGTTAAGTGAGTGCACGGCGACCACTGTATTTTGAATTATCACTTATTTTTGTTGTCTTGTTCTCATGTAAGTTTTTCGTCTTTTTGAGAATAAAAATTTCTTTAACCTATAAATTCATGACGATTCAAAAGAGCCTGTGAAAGAATATTTCATTATCATCATTATCAGCCACGTCCACTACTGAACATAGGCCTCGCCCAAAGATTTGACAGACGGACCTGTCAATAGCGGCCCGCATCCAGCGTGTTCCTGCGACCTTTATCAAGTCGTCTGTCCACCTAAAGAAATAATATTTGACTAAAGAAAATTATTAGTTTGAGTTTTGAGTTTAGAGAAGGCTGAGGTGCATCTACTTTCCTCCGCATGGTTTTCGTCCCACGATGTGATAGAGGGTGAGCCTATCGCCATATCGGGCATAAATAACAGATTTTGGGTCAATACGGTCAGCGCTGATGGTCGGTGTGACACTGAAACCAGCCCAATACTGTAGTTTAATACTTATAGAACTGGCGCTATACTGTTACTTTTATTCTTTTTTATCGATATTTGTAAACTCCAATGTGGAGGCTTGTTATTAGCAATCTGATTATACACTTATGTGTAAGCCTTACTAAAAAAAAAAAAAATATGAATAAAATAAATACTCAGCAGCAATATTACTTTTCCCGACCCGGCCCCTCAAAGCGATGTCGTACAGCTCACAGAATCCAAACACAGCACCAAATCATAACGAGTTAAAAACTTCACCAGATATCGAATCGGCAAATCTGCGCATCCCTTAGAAAGCCATTGTTATTTCTTATCGCCCATAATATAAACCCATGTCCAACATAAAGCATGCTATAGCCTGAAATACCGATAGTAAACACTACATAGAAAACTATGAAACTATTTTATAGTACTATAATTCTATAATGCTTGTTTGTTGGTCAGTGAAACCGTAACGACTTATTGATTGAATGTAATGCTTGCTTTATTTTTATAGACAAATCTTGACAAAACTAGTCGCGTCTTTACATTAAACATTGAAACAATTAATTGAATGTAAATTGGTTGATATATAAAAGTAAGAAGTTATAATAATCAAAAAGTTTTTATTTAAATTTTCTCGCAATATTTTTTTTAATTTTCATGAAACTTCGTTTCGGTGCGTTCATTTATCATCGCAGTCAACTCTGAAATTAACTCCTAAAATATACGCGAAGTTCAAGTTAATCAGAACAATATTTAATGGACATAATTAATTTACACTAAAAATATTTTTCAGAATGGACTGCTCTCGGGGTCCGTGAATTCCAGGGATGAAAAGTAGCCTACATCACTTTCCGTTTCATCAAACTATTTCTGTGAGAAAAGATGGAGATCCGTGTCTCTCTTGATGATTGTATGTTTAGATTTAGATGTATGGAGTGATCGGAAATTAATTAGGATATAGAACAAATTCTACATTACACACATACACACATACGCACACACATTTAATTATATTCTATGTTATAGGTTACATTTTTACTGGTGGTAGGTCTCTCATATATAGGAGTCCGTCTGGGTGGGTACCACCGCAACGTCTATTTCTACCGTGAAGCAGCAGTGTGCATGCACTGTTGTGTTTCGGTTTGAAGGACATTGTAGCCAGTGTAACTACTGGACATAATGAGACTTAACATCTTATGTCTCAGGATGACGAGCGCAGTGGAATGCCACACAGTACTTTGTAACTCAAGGTGCTGGATGGTGTTGCTACTGTTTATGGACGGTCGTATGGCTTACCATCAGGTGAACGGCATGCTCGTCTCGTCATTCACTGCCATAAAAAAAAAACTTTGTTTAGAAAAAATAATTTATGTAGTAGTGTTTCTATTTTAAACGCTTTCACGTGGACTAGGTCGTGATCAAAGCCCACAGGTCTTCTACTAAAAAAATCATAAGCTCAAAATGATAATTTTCTCTCGAACATAATTACATTCTATACCTTAGTCCCGACACAGGTGTGGATATTGAAAATGATAAGCTTAAGTAGGATAGAGCAGTTTAATTTAATATTTAAACGGGGATAATCATCTCTGATATAAGATGGGATACGAAAGGTAAAGGTAATGCGACATCTCTAGGGACCAGTGAAAGTGGTGACGCTTGGACTTAACATGATCAGAATATATTGCCGTACCGTTGTCACTCTTCGAAAGTGGTTTAGTACTTTGACCGCTATTTTCACTATTACGATCCTAAAAATATACACGATTTTAAAATATTTAATTATAGTATTTTATATAGTTTTACGTGAGTACAAAATTTTTAATTTCTGGACGGAAATCGAACCTTTGTCCACAGCCGGCTTTCAAGCCGTGCACTATAAACATATTCAATTAAAATTGAACGTTCTGAATCGTGAGGAAATTACATACCTGAGATTTTTTTATAAGTATTTGGAAGTGAAGTCTGCCAACACGCGCTAGGTCAGCGTAGTGGAAAAAGGGGCTAAACCTTCTCAGTACTAGAGGAGTCCGGTGCCCATCAGTGGGACAATAAAATACAGGGCTGGTATTATTATTTATACAAAACTTTCTATTGAATTTCAGTTTAAAAAATAATTTATTTCAAGTCAAAAGTCTAGCTTAATTTACGCGCCCTTTTTAAGACCCGTACTTAGACGAAATTAACTGATTAAAAAATTATGCATAAGAAACTCTTTAATGCTCCATTAAGAAAAGCGAAGTTTTAAGGAGTTGCCAACTCATTTAATAATATAAGTTCGAGACGTCACTTCATATTATCAGACTTGTCAACATTATTAGTCAAGTTCAAAAAGTCTTTTCCAAATTGTTTTTTCATTTCATATTTTCTCAGTAATAAGTTGCGTCTGATTCACAATTATTCAATAAGTTAGGATGAAGATTTATTTTCATAAAATGATTTTTTTTTTTTGAAAAGAGAGAAATGTGCATTTATTTAATTTATACTAGTTTATTTTAAATTCTTAAATCGTAATTCTAATTGCTCTTTTA
This sequence comes from Sphinx pinastri, assembly GCA_947568825.1. Classification (NCBI taxonomy): domain Eukaryota; kingdom Metazoa; phylum Arthropoda; class Insecta; order Lepidoptera; family Sphingidae; genus Sphinx; species Sphinx pinastri. The sequence continues at coordinate 12,604,254 of OX387624.1, read as the reverse complement.
AATTATTTTTAAAACTTGATACCATAATATTTTTAGAGGTGTATATATTATTCAGAGCGATGTACTCCAATTCTGAATTCGAATGGAGTTCTCGACCCAACGGTTTTATTATGGAAAATGTATGGGGTTTTTTGTATAACTGAACCCGTGTCAAATAGATGACGGTCTTCCCTCATTTTAAATAATTATTTGCAAGCCAATTGGCTTGCACAGTGGAAATTCTGTTTTGGTTTAAAACCTTCATAATTCCAGAGTCAGATAGTAAGTCTAGGCCTCAGTACAATAACAAGCAAGTCTAGGTAGTTTGGTTTGATTCGCGGCTTATTATACACTCGGTGTTGCTCACGGCTTTGGTCGCGCGCCAGATTGTCCCGTAATTATAATTTTATGATAAAAAAATTAGTTTGTCATATTATGAGACTATATTGATTTGGTAATTTTGACATTGCGTTACTAAATGAAACTACACACTTATCTCCTTCAAAATACTACTTTCCAATTAAGTTTTTAATTCCATAGATGTAAAGACTGCCTCGGTGGCGTAGTTGTATTACGGTATGACTGCAATGCTGAGCTCTTGGGTTCGATTCCCGAGTCGGGCAAAGTGATATTGGGTTTTTCTAATCGATATCAGCCCGGAGTCTGAAATTTGTGCCCGATGTGGCGATAGGCTCGCCCCCTATCGCATCATGGGACGGAATACGCACGGCGAAAAGTGGGTGCACTAGTTGCGCCTCTGCCTACCCCTTCGCGTATAAAAGGCGTGAATGTGTGTGTATGTAAAATAAAAAAGTTTAAGTTTCTAACAAAGTAAATATCAATAAAAAGTAACTTTAAGTTTACACGCCCTAATGCCAATACTACTGCTCTAAAAGGATTCACCGCAGCAGCAACATTACACTTTCAGTTAGAAAAAGTTTAACGCACACGCCATATTCGCACTAAACTAAAAATTATAAAAAAATCAGGAAAGCTAAATTGAGATTTTTGGTGAAAACAATCGTTTTTCATGGATGATTTATGGCATAATGTTATCTTGCCGATGCAAAGACAAGTACGTATGAGGTTTTATATATTAACGCAATGACAAAATAACCATATATAAGTGATGCAATGCCGGCCTTTGATGCCAATTATAAACAGTGTTTCTCTTGTCTGCATCAAAACATTAAATACCTAAACAGTGTTTTAACTAATCCCAGTTTTGCAACATTCTACGCGGAATAATCTGAAAATCAGAAACACGGGTTAGGTTAACCATTGATTAAAAATATTTATTGATTAGGCCCTTGGGCGTTGGGCTGCTTAAGAATGCCGGCCGCTCCCGTTTCTCGTCCCGAAGGGATTTGAGAAGCAATCCAGAATTCCAAACAGCTATACATCTCCCGAGGTTGTGCACGTTTATGTATTAAAACGTTGTGTTGAATTGTAGGAACAATAGATGCAACATATTTATTACGGCTTCGCCCGCGTGAGAACCTTTTTCCGAGATAAAAGTCCCGCTTTATATTTTGTCGGGGTAAAAAGGAGCCCATGTCCTTTCTAGGGTCTCAAACTATCTCCATACCAAATTCGAAATCTGTTTTGTAGTTTCGGAGATGTGCTGTAATAGACAAATAGAAAAACAGACAGAAAAGAATTATAAAAATCGCTGATTTGTTTTCCATTACTCTTCTTTAGTCACCCTCTTTCTTTTTTATGTCATTTCTTTAAATGTACGGACACACCGGTTCTACTGCTTTATTATACAGTATAGATCTTTGTAGATAGATTCATGTATTATATTTTTTAATTCAAAATTGCAATGCTTTCCGCATCTCCTTACGATACTTTATTCGGTTTATTATAGAAAAATGCTATTTATTTAAAAATATATCTATACTAATATTATAAAGTTTGTTTGAAATCTCAGGAACTACTGGACCGATTTTGAAAATTCTTTCACTAATAGGAAGCTACATTACTCTTGAGTGCTATAGGCTACTTTTTATCCCGGAAAAACATTTCCACGCGGGCGGAGCCGCGCGCAATGCTAGTAATATACATTTACAGGAATGAGGTAAAGTAAACTTGTACGTGTATTTTTTTAACAGGTTCTTAGTACATTCACACTCGAGCAAAAGTAAGTAAACTTGTTTTTTTTCTTGTTCCAGATATGTAACACAGTGACAATGGCATCTGCACACATGGACTGGCGGATTCGCGGCCAGGTCGACAGCTTCCTGCTGAAGGTCGACACCAAGACCTGAGTGATGCACCGGCGGAGACAAAAGGAATAAAATGGAGTACACCTCTGTTTTTCCTTCTGATGTGAGTAATACCACTAACATTGAACGCGAAAGTTTAGATACACACACTCACGCTTTTATCCCAGACGGGGTAGGCAGAAGCGCAACTAGTGCACACACTTTTCGGCATGTATATTTCATCCCATGATGAGATAGGGGCGAGCCTATCGCCATGTTATGCACACATTCCAGACTTCGGGCTGATTCTGAGTAGAAAAGCCTAATATCACTGCTCGACCTGGGGATCGAACCTGAGATCTCAGCACCGGAATCGTACCTTAATACAACTACACCTCCGAGGCAGTCAAAGTTTGGATTTGGATAAAATTAGGCGCGCAGAAAATTCAATTATAAGTTACTTTTTACTTAGCATAATTATGTCAACTGGCGAGAGGAGACGTCATGTCAGACGTCTCTATCCTGACCCTACTCCACTTACTATCACTTACAGTGGGGTCACCCCGCCGTGCCCGTAAAAAAATACTTTCAGGCAGGCGGAGCTTGGAGCAAATACTAGTCTATACTAATATTATAAAGAGGAAAGATTTGTTTGTTTGTAATGGATAAACTCAAAAACTACTGGACCGATTTTGAAAATTATTTCGCTAATAGGACGCTACATTACTCTTGAGAGCTATAGGCTACGTTTTATCCCGGAAAAACTTTTTCACGCGGGCGGAGCCACTAGCAGAAGTCTAGTAACTAATAATTTACACTTAGTAAATAATAATACATAGTAATAAGGTCAGGGAAATACTAAAGCGTTTTGTGGTCATTAAAAACTAAACGCACTTCCAGAAGTCAGAACAAAATTTTATATTTATTTTTATCATCGAAGGTAAAGACCTTATTATGGCGTCTACAAGCATCTTGACTAGGTCCTCAAAACAGGCCTGTCTCGTGGATTGTAACAAAAATATATATTTTATCTCGTTTCACTGCTAAATGCCAACTTAATGCCTCCCACGCAACGGAAGCTGTCAAGACTTATCAACTCCTAGTCTTAACAAAAATAGATCAGAAAAAAAAGAAAAAAGTTTTTTGAAAACAGAAAATATATTATTATATTTAGACTGAAACGTGTTGATATCATTTGATTGCGTAGTTTTATTACGGTACAACTGCCGTGCCGAGGTTTCAGGTTCGAGTCCCAGGTCGGGTAAAGAGATACTGGGTGTTATGCTCAGTATCAACCCGGACTATTGAATTCGTGCCTTCCATGGCGTTAGTCTTACCTACTATGGAACGGAATTCAATGGCGAAAACTAGTGCACCCATAGTTAGGTATCTGCCTACCCCTTCGGGGATAAAATGCGTGTTTGATATCATTCGAATCGAACAATGTTTGTCTATTTAATTCTATTCCCGTCTCGCGTTTAAAATTCACATCTGGTGTTGATACAAAGCTCATGGGATTGAAACAGTTTAACGAAGTTTGCGATCAACTAACGTGTTATTTTCACAATTTTTTTTATTGCATTGAATGACGAGAGGAGCATGCCGGTCGCCTGATGGTAAGCGATACGGCCACCCGTAAACAGTAGCAACACCATCCAGCACCTTGACTAACAAAGTACTACGTGGCATTCCACTGCGCTCGTTCATCCTGAGACATAAGCTGTTAAGTTTCATTATGTCCAGTAGTTACACTGGCTACAATGTCCTTCAAACCGAAACACAGCAGTGCATGCACACTGCTGCTTGGCGGTAAAAATAGACATTGCGGTGGTACTCACTCAGACTGACTCTTACATATGAGAGACCTACCACGAGTGTTTGTGCAACAATTTGACAGTGTCTGTTAAATTAATTGATAAACTTTGATTTGATACTTTGAATTGTATAGATATTTGTAAATTAATGTATTGTAATGTTCATATTAAAACTTTACGAATCAGGTATGTCGGTGTCATTATAAAACTTCACACCTAATTAAACTTCCCTCTTGATATTAATTCAAGGCCCTGGTAATGAAGGGTAATTTTTTTTTGTCGTATAAACACTTATAGCAACGATTTTTTCATTGTCAGTAACAAATACTTTTATTTCAGTCTAAATAACGTTCGCATTGAGACAATTCGTGTGCCTTTTACATTAGCTGTGACTTCCACAGTTCGTAAAAACTGTCTGTTAATAATACTTACTAAATAAAACAGGTTAGTAATAAAAATATTACAAAGACGCAGTCGTAACTTTTGATTAAGTCGCGCGAATGCTTTTACATCGCACTTGTTGCTTTGCTGTATAATTAATACATGATGCAGATAAGTCGAAATTCAAGTGATTTTAATTAATGCAGCTCTTACAACAATAAATTAAATACAGAGCAAGCTATAAAATACCGGCAGCAAAAGTGAATTTTATGAAGAAAAAAATCATTAGTAATTTCTCATACAATATTTAAGAAAAGAGTAAGGACTAAGGGACACAAAATTGATACCCGCATTAGTGTGAGAAATGCTAAATTATAAAAAAGAAGAAAAATTAGATACCTATGACATGTAATCATTATCATGGTCTTACTTGAACGTAATTTGGGGTCAGCGCAGTTTTATATTTCCATCAATCCCATTGAGAATTCAGCAAAATTTTATTAATTTTCTAGTGAAAGAATATGCCGTACATTTTCTTCTCTCCACTTACATTTAAATATTTTATTACCATTTAAATGTGCGAAGTGTAATTAACTTCATAGAATCGCATGATCAATTATTTTCATATGTAAACGTTGTTGGTGCCCAGGAACGTTCACATTTATTCATTCATATAAATAAATTTCCATTTTTATAATGTGTAATGAAAAGCTCTATTACGCAATAACATTTTTTAGTTAATGAGACAGCCATTTTGATAGTCTCAGTTAATCCTTTTGAATGTTTTGGCATAATCTAAAACTATTTTAATGATCATGGAAACTAATCCTTTGGACGGAGCAATTACTGTTAGCAACTATCGTATGCAATTATAGGTAGAAATAATCATTGCTGAATATTTGTCGAAAGACTAGTATATGCTAACGCAGGCGAGAATTGCCTCACCATTGCACATGTTCATACGGGGTAACGTTTTACGCAATAGTTGCTTATGTTTTTTGCTAGCAATTATTCATTCGTCTAAATGAAGCTTTAGTCATAATCGTTATGCTACTGTACAAGAGCTGGAATAGTTAATGACAGGAAACTCGCAAGAGCAAAATCGAAACAGAAAAGAGTCACGAGTGTGAAAATCTAAAACCCATTTATAGTGCCAAGGCGGTTAAACCATTTCTTGTTTATTAAGTGGTCATAATTATGAATGCATTAGGCCTCAAATGAAAAGAATAGGGCTAGGAAGTGAAAAGAGTAGTTTGGTCATATGGAAATTTGAAATGACAAACGAAACAAAATAGCAGCATGTTACGAGTCACGACTCACGTCTAGCGCAATGTTATAAAACTACTAATAAATGTTATTATACACACTCACGCCTTTTATGCCCGAAAGGGTAGGCAGGCCGAGGCGCAACTAGTGCATCCACTTGTCGCCGCGTGTATTCCATCCCATAATCCGATAGGGGGCGAGCTTCTCACCATATCGGGCACAAATTACATATACCGACTCCAGGCTGATACTGAATAGAAAATCCCAGAATTAATGTTGTTATAATTGATAGATATTGAACTATTGCTTTGTCCGACAGGTGGCGTTACTTCTAAACGACACAACAGCGGAGTACGATGACGATGATCCTGATGCGGTGACACTGCTCTCCGTACTGCTTGTTGGTAAGACGACTTTTATTATACTCAGTGTTTCAAACATTGATACATTTATTCAGGTGCACATAAAAACTTTTTATAAATAATATAGTATCTACGTTTTCAAAATCATATTATGACATGAGCATATGTCCCTATTATAGAGACATGATTGCATAAAGTGCAATTATAGCCGAGATTTAGCCAAAACGCCAATTACATATGTAAGTTCCAATATTTTTCATTTTCGTTTTGTTTTTGATATAGTAACTTAATTTATTCCAATAAACATAAAAAATAAGGCAGTACCTAATATACAGCCTAAATATATTTAGAAAACAATATCTTCCTTTACTGTATTGACACTATAGAAGCACTTGTTATTTCACCAAAAATACGGGTACTACACGAAAGAATCCTGTGTTTATATCCTTTGGGGATATCGTCACATATATTTTATTTTATTTTTACTTTATTTGGAAAACTACAGAAAAAAAACATAACACTTATAAATTAAAAACAATTAAACAACACATTATCCACAACAGTTTCCACAGATTACAATATCATGTAAACAAAAAAAAAACACAAAGGTGGCGCGGCGCGCTATAAGTACGCACCTACACCCAGAACCCATTAACTAAAATTCTTAAAATTGCTCATAATAATATACAATTACATTTACTTATAATATTTTTTTTGTACTGGGATAGAGAAAGGTGAAAGATGTCGATGCAGTCAGTATCCACAGATGTGATATTATTGTACAATCGACAAGCTCTTTTAATAAATATGTTCATGCCATAGTTTGTCTTCGCTGTACCGATATGAAACAAAAACTTCTTACGTGCACTTAGACGGGGACAACCGAAACATATCTTGCCAAGTAGGTAAGGGGAGTCAACTTGATTCCTAATGATTTTATATAAGAACATAAGGTCGCGCTCTGAGCGCCTGGACTTTAAACTTAATAACCCATGTTCCAACTGAGCGTCATGACGATTACGCCATTGGAGATGCTTGATAAATTTTTCTTGGATACGCTCCACTTTCCTTATATATGTGTCATATCGAGGATTCCAAACCACTGATGCATATTCAAGTAACGGCCGCACAAGAGACTTATACAATAGCGTTAAAGTTGTTATTTTTTTGAATTCTCTACCAATTCTTAGTACAAATCCTAACATACGATAAGCTTTCCGAGTCATATGATTAATGTGAGAATCAAAAATGAGTTTACTATCAAGGAGAACCCCCAGGTCTCGCACCTCGGAAACTCTTACAATCTCTTCACCGTTTAGATTATATTTATATTCAATAGCTTTTCTTTTTCTAGTGATAGTAATGATATTACATTTTTTTACATTTAGAAATAAAAGGTTTCCCTTGCAATAATCACAAAATCTATCAAGGTCAAATTGTAAATCGCGACAGTCATCAAAATTTTTAATTATTTTATAAATCTTTTTATCATCAGCATAAAGAATAACATTAGAAGAATTAAAACTTTTAAGAACATCATTTATAAATATATTAAATAGGAGTGGTCCAAGATGCGATCCCTGAGGAACCCCAGATGTTACCGGCATAAAGGAGGAGCAGAACCCTTTAACGGTAACAGCCTGACTTCGCTCCCTCAAATATGACTCAATCCATCGAAGCAAATCGCCATGTATACCAATTTTCTCAAGCTTGCGTAATAAAATGCTGTGAGAAATTTTGTCAAACGCTTTTGAGTAATCAGTATACACGACATCTACCTGAAAGCCATTGTCCATCGCCGTTGAAACAAAATCCACAAATTCGCACAAGTTCGACTCGGTTGATTTCTTACTAACAAATCCATGCTGCTGAGGCACGATTATCGGCTTAATGATAGGGGAAATTATATCACAAATAATTTTTTCAAAGAGTTTAGGGATAATACTAAGTTTGGATATGGGACGATACATTTTAACGTCATGCTTATTGCCATTCTTAAAAACAGGTACAATATATGAACGCTTCCACGTAACTGGCATAACTCCCAATTGTAAAGATAAATTAAATAATTTATGTAGAGGCACCGACAAACTTTTATAGCATTTTTTAAGGAACAAGGGTGGGATCCCATCTGGGCCAGCACCCTTCTTAATATCTAACGATTTTAAATATTTAGCTACAGTATCTTCTGGAATGTGCACAGTACCAAGGTTTAACGCATTACTATAGTCTGCAGTTTTAGTAACATTATGTGAAGGCACAGTATTATTCTCCTCAAATGCTGATTTAAAATAATGATTAAAAAGGTCGCTTATTACTCTTCCATCAGAAGAGGTAACATCATCTAAAAACATGCAATCAGGAAGAGTATTAGAGGCCCTTTTCGCATGGACGTAAGTCCAAAAACTCTTACTATTTTTTAATATTTGCTTTTCGGTGTTTTCTACATAGCGATCATAACATTCCCTTTCAACTCTTTTTTGTCTCTCTCTTAATAAAGCAAAACTAGAATAATCATTATGACGACCATACAACTTCCATTTTTTATGAAATTTTAGCTTTTCCTTGATAATTTTTTTTAAAGCTTGAGTATACCAAATCGGATATTTGCGATCCCCAGAAATCCTTCTCAGCGGTACATGATCACTTATGACTTTATCCAAAATGTCACCGAACTTATTTACACTATGATCGACGTTGTGACCTATGATACATGTATTCCAATCAATATGGCCAAGGACTTCATTAATCAAGTCATAGTCGGCTCTTGCGAAATTCAGGGATATTCTAGTCGGGGGGCGAAGATAATTTGGGCTAAGATTCGAGGCAAATATATTTAGTGCAGGATGATGGTCATCCTCCTGTATGTAAAGTTGTTGAGTGCTTTGCTAGAATATATACATACTAGATGATATATTACCATATCTACACTAATATCGTAAAGAGGAAAGATTTGTATTTTTGTATATGTGTAACGAATAAACTCAAATTTACTGGTCCGATTACAAAAATTCTTTCCCTAATATTTATCCCGGGACAACATAAAGTGGGATTTTTATCCCGAAAAATACCATTCATGCGGGCGGAGCCGCTAGCAAGTCTAGAAATATAAAATGCATGGAAATGGTATATAATAATGATTTGTATAAATATATACACTATGCAGATAGACCAAGTCCTAGTAATATTAGGTACTGGTCGGGCAAAGTGATATTGGATTTTTCTAACCAGTATCGGCTCGGAGTCTGGAATTTGTGCGCGATATGGCGATAGGCTCGCCCCCTATCACATCATGGGACGGAATACGCACGGCGAAAAGTGGGTGCACTAGTTGCGCCTCCGCCTACCCCTTCGGGAATAAAATGCGTAATACCTGCGTGCTATCCCGGGAAAGTGCACAATGGAAGATAAAGCGAGAATGAAAATTAGTACAGCAATCCTACTAATATTATAAACGCGAAAGTTTGTCAGTGTGGATGTATGGATGTTTGTTACTCTTTCACGCAAAAACTACTTAATGGATTTCAATGAAATTTGGCACACGGGTAGATCATGTCCTGGATTAACACATAGGCTTTTTATCCCGGAAAAACCCATTCACGCGGGCGGAGCCGCGGGCAAAAGCTAGTGATAAATATATCTCTGTCGATAAGACCACGTTGCTGGTGGAAGGATATTTGTGTCCGCCTGGATAGCAATCACCACTTAGGTGTTAAAACCCGCCATATTGGCTCAATAAAGTGTGTCGCGTACCAGGATCAGCCTGTGTTTGTACGATTCAAACAGGCCGGGCATAATTGTGTCGACTGACTAGAGACAATTATAATATAAAAAAAAATATACAAAACAACTATCTAAACTAACACAATGGTTATTGTTTGACGTTAATTTATATTTGTTAGATTAATGTTATTCTCTTTTAACTTTATTGTCAACCATATTATAGTATAAGCTATTACAATATGTCAGTTGTGGTTGCCTACTTGAGGAGCACGGCATTTAGAAAATGTTGCATGTTTTATTTCTTGTATGTTTCGTAACGTACATCTTCTATTGGTAATCCTAAAATAAAATAAATAAATAAATAATCATCTCTCGTCCGTCGACTCTTTATGTGGACCCTACTCCGCTTACCCGATGCAGTGGGGTCACTGTGAAGTGACAGCATAAAAAAAAATATACAAAGTTCTAACGTAAAATATTATTTTAATGTGACTTGATATCTGTTAATCTTACACTCCAGCTAAAAGTTATAACGCTAATTAAACTTGTACGTTAAATACAATATTCAAATGGAGAAGTTTCTTGCATATGTTAATAAAGCTGAACATTAGCAAATTATTTTCCTAGTTAATTATATTTGGAATCCAGTTCGCGGAATGAAATACTGTTATCTTGAATTCTAGGGACACAGTTCTAGTTATAGTTAGTGCAAGTTTAATCAGAATAAAAGACATTAGTTTTGTGGAACATATCGAAGGGTGAAAGGCTATTTCGCAAAAGTTATATATTATGGATAATATATTATTAGCATACTATTTTTTATATGAAAGAAAGAAAGAAGAAAGAAAAGATGATTTATTGTTGGAACAACTTACACAATTAATAGTGAAAATATAAAAAAGTTACAAAATTTAAATATTGAAGCCAACAACGGGAACCCTCATTCAGCTTATTGCTGCAGTACAGTCTAAGCAATACCGCTGCGCTGATTTTCAATGGGGGACCCAAGGTGACATAACGGAGATTAAGTCAGTGTGCCGAATAAATAAAATATACATGCTATGTGATAACAATCAACCAAAAGGAAAATGCGCGTATTAAAAAATCTCATAAATAAGAATATTGCGAGCGAGATACATATTCAGTACATCTCGCTCGCACCTCCGCTTTGCACAACAACAAGCAACAAAACTATATAGCACTTGTTTGCTCAGATAATGTTTAATTATGGAACGATGTACCTAAATGACAGACTAGGAGAATGTCTTTGAATTGTGACATTCGTTATTGTATTCTGGTGTCGAAAGCATTGTAGTAATTCTGATATTCCTTTGGTACTTATAAATTGTTGTAAAGTATGCCGACGGTCGAAGCGACTCGTGAGGACGTGTGATTTGTTAACGTATGGTGACTTATTTTATTGCATTGTTATTAAATCATTGTATGGCAGTATATTATATCTGTGTCTTCTTTAATCATTCACTTTTGAATTTTAATTCGAACTATATAGTTACTACAAAATTATATGCATACTTCGGGGTCAGTGATCTATGCATGGTACGTTTCCAAGCGATCGAATAGACTATTACACAAAAGTAAGCAACAACGGTTAATGAAGTGTCAGGTTAAACATTTTGTATGTTCCCGCTAGAGTTAGACCAATCGTGTGGCGCCAGGGTGTAGCCGTTTCGAGATTACATTAGGAGCGATTTATAAATTTCTCATTCAATAAAAAGCTTGTTATCTTACAAAATTAATGTTATTTCATCATCATCATCAGCCTGTTGCAGGCCACTGCTGAACATAAGCCTCTCCCAAGATACAAGAATGTTATTTATATATTGTGATAAAATACAAGTCACGTATCAAATTTTATCACGTGTGCGAAGTTATCAAATAGAACGCTAAGATGCGATCGAATAATAATGATAGGGAAAACTTATCAGCAATAAAATTAAATAGAACATTCTTCGAAAATAATTGTTATGCGCACATATAAGGCGTTATTTTGCTATAATAAGTAAAATCATAAAACAAAAAATACGCATGCTCACGCTTTTTATCCCCGAAGGGGTAGGCAGAGGCGCAACTAGTGCACCCACTTTTCGCCAAGCGTATTCCGTCCCATGATGTGATAGGGGGCGAGCCTATCGCCATACCGGGCACAAATTCCAGACTCCGGGCTGATACTGAATAGAAAAATCCAATATCACTTTGCCCGACCCGGGGATCGAACCCGAGACCTCAGCCTTGCAGTCGTACCGTAATACAACTACGCCACCGAGGCAGTCAAAAAATACATTTCAAGAAAATTGATTTTCTCTCTTTTTTAATTTACCTGAATTCTCAAAATACCGTAGAACCGCTTCACTGTAGTGATAGCGTACTTACTATGAAATCTGTATGGAATCCCGGAGGGACTCTGCAAGTGGATTGCCAGCTTCCTGGATGGTCGGAGCATTTAGTTCGTCGTCGACGGCTGGAGCTCTATGACCAAATCAATTAATGCTAGTGTTCCACATGGTTCGGTGCTATCGCCCACGCTTTCCCGAGCGTTAGTTTTTTTCTTTGCGTATTTTAGCGTAATCTGAGTAGTTGCAAGATTGCTATATTTATCCGAGAACCTTATAAATACGACACCCACGACTGGAAGGGAACATTCGCTCGGTGGTCATCAGTCTGTCAAGAACTCCGTAGTGTTAACTATATTTGTATGTCCTTATTTGTACAATAATTTACTAGCTTTTAGTTTCGACTTTAGAAACATATACACCGAGACATACATACATACATGTCTATATACTATGTTCAACAATGAACTCTCATTTTCAGTTAAGAGCTAGTAGGAAACTAACGTGAAATAACTTTGCTATTGCCTTTCGCAAAGCATTTCCGGTTATTCCCAATTTATCTTTAACGATCGCTCGATTGGTCCCCAAACTGAAGAAATAAGTGAACAAATAAATCTATCTCCAAACATTAAAGTATTTTTAAAACATCATCAGCTTAACTGCCGGTCGGTCGGTCGCATAGTTGTATTAAGATACGTCTGCAGTGCTTTGAAGTCTCTCGGTCCCCGGTTCAGGCAAAGTGATATTGGGTTTTCCTACTCAGTATCAGCCCGGAGTCTGGAATTTTTTCGTCTTTAGGATTAGGCTCGCCCCCTATCACATCATGGGATGGAATACGCACGGCGATAAGTAGGTGCACTGGTTACACCTCTGCTTATCCTATCGGGGATAAAAGGCGTGAGTATGTGCGAATTGTCAGCTTAACATAATCTGTCAAGAATAGTTGTTGATATAAAATTAATACCATGAAATAAATATGCCATGTAATTATCCGTCCCGCATATTTACCAAGTCCCAAGGGTCAAACTTTGAAGTCCCTTCGTGCCTTTGAAACTTTAAGCCAACGTCCGTCTTGTCAGAAAGAAGTAATCGTTAGGAAAAATTCTAAAGTTTGTTGGAAGCGTAAAATTCCTTATATAAGTTCGTAGACTTTAACCAATGTTATTTATTAATTTTAATCGAATTAAAATGTTGGCAACATTAAGCTTATTTAAAAAAAATTTATGTTTTTATTTATAAAATAATTATAAAATAACATAAGTAAAATTACACCACGCATTTATGCCGCAAAGGGTACCTGCGAAGATGCAACTGAGACTCCCATCTGAAGGGGTAGGCAAAGGTGCAACTGGGATTCCCACTTTTTGCCGTGTACGCAATACAAGTCAGACTTACGCTACCGAGACAGTCATTATGATCATAATTAGAAATTGTCATTAGTCATACTCATGATAAACAAACCCACCAATTTGTTCCCAGGAATATTCCTGTCACTGCTGATATTCCTGAGCGTTGCTGGTAACATCCTGGTCTGCATCGCTATCTACACAGACCGGGGCCTGAGAAGGATCGGGAACCTGTTCCTGGCTTCGCTAGCAATCGCTGACATGCTTGTCGCAGCCGCTGTCATGACATTTGCAGGAGTCAATGACTTGCTCGGGTAAGTCGGATTTAGTGTAGTGTGCAGCAAACAGCTGTTTGATGAGATATGTAATGGTATAATATAATATAATGTGAGATGTATTCGCTTGTTAATCACATAGGGCCTTACTAATACTCACTGTATACCGCTGCCATAGTTATACAACGTTTTGTCTCGTTTCCCCTGACGGTAAATATCATTCAACAAAGCAAGACAAAACACTGAATAACTATTACAGACGTATACACGTTTATTAAGTGGACGAGATAGCCTTGTTGGGAATGGAACGGACTACCGAGACAATGTCCGGAGGTTCAAAACCAAAGGCACACACCTCTGACTTTTCGAAGTTACATGTGTATTGTTTATCAATTATCGTTCGCTTTTACGGTGAAGGAAAACGCCGGGAGGAAACCTACATAGATACCTGAGAATTCTCCATAAGAATTTCGAGGGTATATGAAGTCTGCCAACCCGCACTAGGCCAGCGTGGTGGACTAAGGCCTATGCCCTCTGAGTAGAAGAGGCCCGTGCTCAACAGTGGGCAGTATATAATACAGGGTATATAATACAGTATATAATATATGATTGCATTGCATTGCAAACGTTCATTAGTAAGGCAGTTAATTAATAAGTCGTTACACAATATAATTTACACCACCACAGATACATCATAATATAAAGGTGATATTATTTATTAGGTAATTGTGCCAGAGACTTCATCCGTGTCAGACTTTATGTTTCGGGTTACTTAGTTAAATATCACTTATCAATTATAAATAAAACATGTAAGTAAATTCATTATTAATATCTGGAAATTATTCATTACTAAATAAACCTTTTATTGCGTTAGTCATGATAAATATATTTATAACTATCATCATTTATCATCAACAAGTTGTTGCTCAACGATAAAAATACTTTAATATCTTTTGTTTGTGTCACAAAAAGAGATCATTAAGGCATGATTAAATATTCTTTTAGAAACGTTATATTTTCTGTTTTGCGGTCGTATCATTAAGAGTTTCTGACGAAGCACGAAGCCTCGATAAGAAAGAAGGCTATAAATCAAAAGGATATCAACTTAACAGGAGTGTACATTACCTCTTAAAAATATATTTAACCCTTTCTTTATATTTCTAATCGGGGTTAAAATTAAATAGTGCTAAGTCCCTTATTTTATTCATAAATGAATAATTCAAGAATGAAAAAATTAAAAACTGTAAATCCTCTGCTGAAGAGTATTAATTTACTTCAATTTATGGCTTAAATTTTTTTTTATGTAGGCATTTTATTTAAAATACCTCGCAGCGAAATTTTTGTTCTACTTTCAGCATGGAAATAAATTAAATTATAAAATAAATGATACCTACCTTTCAATAAAAATCCATTAAGCTTACTACCGGTGCATCAGTTCTTCAATTGCATTACTTATTGCAATGCAATGCAATCAGCCCTGTATTATATTCTGCCCACTGCTGAGTACGGGCCTCCTCTACTACTGAGAGGGGATAGGCCTTAGTCCACCACGCTGGCCTAGTGCGGGTTGACAGACTTCACATACCCTCGACATTCTTATGGAGAATTCTCAGGTATGTACGTTTCCTCACAATGTTTTCCGTCAACGTTAAAGCGAACGATAATCGATAAACAATACACACGTAATTGCGAAAAGTCAGAGGTGTGTGACTTGGGTTTTGAACCTCCAGACATTGTCTCGGCAGACTGCTCCATTCCCAACTAGGCTATCGTCCACTGATTTATTAAACTTATCAACTGTTAACAGCTCTATTCTTCTAAATACTTATTCTTTGATAGATATTTATATTTATTTTGATTTGTACAAAAAGGATATAATCCATAATGTTTGAAAACGCGAAATATCCAATAGAAACTATTATATTATACAGGAATAATCATGGAGGAGAGGGAATAATTATACTGATTAAAATGCAAAAAATAAACTAGGTAATCAACAAAACTGAAACACATCCAAAAATCTCATATTTGTATTTTGATACTGCCTTCAGAAAACTTTCCAACCAAATCTGTGAACTTGGGCAAGTCGGAAGACATATACACGCATGCTCAAACTATGTTAGAAGTTTGAGTATATATTACATTAATATCCGTTTTGTCGCAGATATTGGGTGTTCGGCGAGCAGTTCTGCGACACTTGGGTCGCGTGTGACGTCATGTGCTCCACAGCATCGATACTCAACCTGTGCGCCATCTCACTAGACAGATATATACACATTAAGGATCCTTTGAGGTAAGCAGTATTCATTTGGATTACTACATCGACCATTTTTTGAAGTTATACTTCTTTTGGTGCGTTAGGGAAAAATGATGAGAGTAAATTTTTACAATACGCGCGCACACCGTCACGAAAATCCGACACCCTGAAGTTAGCTATAGTCAACATTTTAGTTTTGAATTTTGAACGTAGAATAAGGCAAACTGACTGCCTCGGTGGCGTAGTTGTATTACGGTACGACTGCAATGCTGAGGTCTTGGGTTCGATCCCCGGGTGGGGCAAAGTGATATTGGATTTTTCTATTCAGTATCAGCCCGGAGTCTGGAATTTGTGCCCGATATGGTGATAGGCTCGCCCCCTATCACATCATGGGACGGAATACGCTCGGCGAAAAGTGGGTGCACTAGTTGCGCCTCTGCCTACCCCTTCGGGGATAAAGGGCCTGAGAGTGTGTGTGTGTGCTTAATAGTATATTCTTATCTAGTATACCTAAGATTTTTGTCCTCGAGGCACTACTTCTTCAATAGTGGTTTAACCGACACCATAAACTGAAGCAACATTTTTTAATCCCTTCACCGTGACCAAACCACACAAAGCAATATAATTATATGATACTAGATATTGCCCGCGGCTCCGCTCGCGTTAAAAAGATTTTCCGGGATAAAAGTCCCGCTTTATAGTTTCTCGGGATAAAAAGTAGCCTATGTGCTAATCCCGAATATGATCTACCCCTGTGCCAAATTTCATCGAAATCCGTTCAGTAGTTTTTGCGTGAAAGAGTAACAAACATACATACATCCATTCTTACAAACTTTCGCGTTTATAATATTATTAAGTAGGTACATCCAGTACATCCACTTTTTGCCGTGTGTATTCCGTCTCATGATGTGATAGGGGGCGAGCCTATCGCCATATCGGGCACAAATTCTAGACTTCGAGCTGATACTGAATAGAAAAACCCAATATCACTTTGCCCGACCCGGGGATCGAACCCGAGACCTTGACATTGCAGCCGTACCGTAATAAAACTACGCTACCAAGGCGCCACTAATGTTCAGTTAAGGAAATATACAAATTCGTGAAACCTACCCATACAGACCCTCACAAAAGAGATCCACCACCTCGATTACATCCATGTAATTTAAGTTTCGTTATGTTTTGATGTACTACGTTATCGCAGTCCAGGACTTTGCTTATTACTGCAAATTAAAGGTATAAGAACTAACTTTCGTAACAAGGTGTACGTTGAAATTAAGTCTGCTTGTTAAGAGTAAATTTACAGTCGCTATTACCTGGGTACACTGATATTTAGTAGGCATACAAATTTGTTATATTTTTATAAAAAATATAGTAGATTTGGAATATTATAAGTCTAGTTTTTGTTACTGATATCCTTTGCAATTAACATCAGTTATACCTACATACAATTATACATTCATAAAAAATTATCAATCTTTCTTTATTTCTTTCTAAAAATCACATTCTTTATAACATGAAAAAGTTATGTTATGTAGTCATAAAACAACCTAATTCGGTATTACATATTTGTACAAGTCGTAAGATTTGGAAGATGGTTAATGGAATAATTGTTGCCGCAAAGATAAGACGTAACATTATACAACCTTAGTTAACTTGCGTTAAGTATCATTCACATAAGACTAAGGGCCAGTTTCACCAGCTCCTGATAAATTTCCAGATAACCATCTGACATATAACGCTATCTAATAAATTTTTACATATTACTAGTGAATTTTGCTGCCAGATATTTCTATTCGAGATCTGTGAAACCGAAATTCTAGTTTATATGGCAGATAAGTGGTGAAAATCTGCCCTAAATCTATTCAGACGTGTACGTATCTACGTATCCACACAGTACTTTGTAAGTCAAGGTGCTGGATGGTGTTGCTACTGTTTATGGGTGGTCGTATCGCTTACCATCAGGCGAACGGCATGCTCGTCTCGTCATTAAATGCAATAAAAAAAAAATTACCGACGGTAGTAACGACAGGGGAGCAGGAAATTGCAGTCATTGTCTCCTATTTGTACCCGAGTCTGCATTTAATTGCTCCCAGTTATTTTAAACCTCTAGCTGCTGTATAACTTACAAGCTTTTGCGCGCAGCACCGCCCGCTTGGAAAAGTTTTTCCGCGATAAAAAGTAGCCTATAGCACTCAGGAGTAATGTAGCTTCCTATTAGTGAAACAATTTTCAAAATCGGTCCAGTAGTTCCTGAGATTAGCGCGTTCAAACAACAGGGCGGAGCCGCGCGCAAACCTAGTCTGTTTATATCCGCTTCAAATAGGCCGGCGGAGTGTCGACTGACGAGAGATGTTTATTCCTCGCTAGTGGATACTATCTGGACCCCGCCATGCTTGCCATCGGGTGCAGTGGGGTCACTTTGCTGTCCCCAAATAAAAAAAAGTGCCTCGGAAAGCACGTAAAGCCGTTGGTCCTGCGCCTGATCTCTCTCCGGTCTTTTTTTTTTTTTTTATTGCATTGAATGACGAGACGATCATGCATGTTGAGATTGGCCGCCGTGGCCGAAACTGGCTAGGAGGATTACGTTATAAAATAAAATAGTATTCCACGTTAAAATTTGGTATAGATTAAAATAAAACTTGGTTATTTCTTTTTCTGTAAAACAAATATAACAACGAATTGTTTTGCCGCTGGACAATCGGAGTCAAGCCCTTTATATTCGTCGAGGTGCGAATTGTCGGAATTTTTTATGCTTTGTCATCCATTCTGAGTAACGAGGCTCTTGGGATCGCTTTATAAATATTTTATGTGCAGTTTGCGGTGTGCGCAGACACTAGAGATTAAAATGCATGATACGGTTCAAATTAAAGGCAGAATTGAGTCGTTTAAAACAAAATAATAATAATATAGGACACACATACACACACACGTCTTTTATCCCCGTAGGGGTAGGCAGAGGCGCAACCATGATGCGATAGGGGGCGAGTCTATCGCCATATCGGGCACAAATTCCAGACTCCAGGCTAATACTGAGTAGAAAAACCCAATATCAGTTTGCCCGACCCGGGGATCCAACCCGAGACCTCAGCAATGCAGTCGTACCGTAATACAACTACGCCACCGAGGCAGTCTAATACAGGGAGTTACTAAATAACCATTTTTCATCAATTAGATCAGTGATTACCTTATTAAGTCTGAAATTGAAGTAAAGATACAAAACAGTGATTATTCCGAATATCGAATAATTAAGATTATGGGTAAATGATTAAATTACTAAATAGTCTTTCTCGATATTATCTAAAGCAAATGCATTGACTGGATTATTAAGTTTAAATTCAAGCCGTCTAGACAGTTGGGTTCTCGGTCAAATGCACTAAAAGCGCTACATTGATATAACTGTATTTAAACCGAAGTGGACGATAGCCTAGTTGGGAATGGAACAGTCTGCTGAGACAATGTCCGGAGGTTCAAACCCAAGGCACAAATCTCAGACTTTTCCATGTTATGTGTGTGTTTTAACAGTGAAGGAAAATATCGTGAGGAAACCTACATACCTGAGAATTCTCTATAAGAATTTCGAGGGTATGTGAAGTCTGTCAACCCGCACTAGACCAGCGTGGTGGACTATGGCCTACCCCTCTCACTAGTAGAGGAGACCCGTGCTCAGCAGTGAGCAGTATATAATACAGGGCTGATTGCAATGCATTGCAAACCGAATGTCAATATTTCTTTATACATCTCTGTGCCCCCTCATGGGCGGCGGTGATCACTTACCATCAGGTGAACTGTATGCTCGTTTGCACCCTATATCATATTAAAAAAAAAAAAAATAAGTACCTATTCGTCGTATAAGTCTGGCGAAATGTACATTCACTTATAGCATCTTTTAACTTTCCAAACATAAATTTGTGAGCTTATAAATGTTATAAAGTTTTTACACATCCAAATCAATTACATGGTGTAAAATCCGGCCTATTAATTTAACGTCCTTACAGCATGTGACCAGAGGTCAAAAGGTAGTCGTAAAATAGTCGCTGATACAGCGACGCGCTAGTAAAATTATACGGCTGAGGCCGAATGTCGCCAATTTATTGCCTACTTTCACCGCAGTTATATTTAGGAAAGTTGGCTATAATATTTATAAAGAAAATCTGGGAGATGTTTGAATTCCACTTTATGATTTTGTTTAGTTGATGACTGAGCAGAATTATACAATTGATCGTTATCTTAGAGACCGAAACAAATATAATAAAATGTGTAATATTACTAATATAGTAGTTATACTCTGAATAAACGATATTGGCGGTACGGTTGAATGTTTTTATCAATTAAATGATAGTTATTCAAGCAAGATACTCGTTTGATAAACTTAAAATCCTTACTAACATCGGCAACACAATCACTACTTTAATATCTAGATGTACTGGTGGTAGGTCTCTCATATGTAAGAGTCCGTCTGGGTGGGTACCACCGCAATGTCTATTTCTACCGCCAAGCAGCACTGTGCATGCACTGTTGTGTTTCGGTTTGAAAGACATTGTAGCCAGTGTAACTACTGGACATAATGAGACTTAACATCTTACGTCTCAGGATGACGAGCGCAGTGGAATGCCACACAGTACTTTGTAAGTCAAGGTGCTGGATGGTGTTGCTACTGTTTACGGGTGGTCGTATCGCTTACCATCAGGCGAACGGCATGATCGTCTCGTCATTCATTGCAATAAAAAACAAAAGACATTCTATTACATTTACTTCGGGGAAATTTTTCAGAAGATGTAAAAAATAATAATAAGAATAATTGCTTGTTATATTGAGAAAAAGAAACAGTTACAAAGGAACGAATATATATGTCAGAATATAATGCAGCACAAAAAAGAAAAAGAAATTAACTATCATTTCTGGTTGTTATCAAATTAATGTTATTCATTTTTCATTTTTAAAATATCTATACTGAATACAAACACTGAATTTCTTTGGGAATTATCGCTCGCTTTAACGGTGAAGGAAAACATCGTGAGGATACCTGCATACATGAGAAGTTGTCTGAATTTAGAAGGTATTTGAAGTCTACCAACCCGCACTAGGCCAGCGTGGTGGACTTAGGCCTTAACCCTCTCAGTAGTAGAGGAGGCCCGTGCTCAGCAGTGGGCAGTATGTAATACAGGGCTGGTATGGTATGGATAATGGAATAGAAAGACAATATATATTGCTTGGAGTTTTAATGCCATTTCCGTAGACGGATAAGGCTACAAATTCAATATAACTCTATATTATGCTAATCGCTACTCAAGATATTTCGCTAAAACGATTAGACGTAAAAAGATCCCCGACTTTATCTTGGCTATAAAAAGAAGCTTAAGGTAAAATACATTTCTACTAGGCTAATAAAAATATTACGTACCTGTATTCAATGTCGGCGTCAAATGAACCTCTTAAAGTATTTCGGAAACCTCGCATCGGGACCCACTGTCACGATAAAAACATAAAAGTATTGTATTTTCCTCTGTTATTTCTCGTTTTGTCAGGCGTGTTAGCGTAACATCGGTACGGGGACGTAATTGGGTGATGGAATTAGGGTTTGGACCAGTCAAGTAAATAATTTCCTTTAATGCTTTATATTTAAGGGACTATTTAGCTTTATATTTCACAAGTTTTAAGTAAATTTTATTTGTCAAGTATTGTATTAAACAGCTAATGTAGATAATACTCAATTTATTAAATATTTTTGTATATTTTTTTTTTGTTGTCCCATCAATAAAACATTTTTTCTTTCTTTCTATTTATAACTATATATACGAGCTTTTGCCCGCGTTAAAAAGTTTTCCCAGGATAAAAGTACCGCTTTATATTTAATCGGGATACAAAGTAGCCTATGTGTTAATCCAGGACATAATCTACCCGTGTGCCGAATTTCATCGAAATCCGTTCAGCAGTTTTTGCGTGAAAGAGCAACAAACATTCATACATCCATACTTACAAACTTTCGCGTTTATAATATTAGTAGGATTTAGGTGGATAAGATAAGAATGTGACTTTTGTATGGTCGGCTTACACATTAATGTTTTTTTTTTTTTTTTTTTTTATTGCATTGAATGACGAGACGAGCATGCCGTTCGCCTGATGGTAAGCGATACGACCACCCATAAACAGTAGCAACACCATCCAGCACCTTGACTTACAAAGTACTGAGTGGCATTCCACTGCGCTCGTCATCCTGAGACATAAGATGTTAAGTCTCATTATGTCCCGTAGTTATACTGGCTACAATGTCCTTCAAACCGAAACACAACAGTGCATGCACACTGTTGCTTGGCGGTAGAAATAGACATTGCGGTGGTACCCACCCAGACGGCCTCTTACATAATGAGAGACCTACCACCAGTCTACATACAGTGTGACGAGTAGCATGCATCAGCAAGCGGTGAAATCAGCCCTTTTATCTAATAAAATACTTGACCCTACCTGACAAGCTATCACGAGGGTTTAGCACAATGTATGTTATATACGCTTCTTCGCCAAATATTATTTTTAATTTAATCCGCCGCGCATTAATTTTTTTTCTAGGTACTAAATGTCTAAGAAACAGATACATGAGAAATAAAATGGCCAACACAAAGTAAACAACTACAACTGGCTACTAATAGCCGACGGGCTTTTAGTGTTAGCCCCTGTTGACTAACAGTACTCTACAATCAGCAACATCTAGAGAAAAACCTCAAGAGTAACAACACAAACGTTATAATTTAGACAAAAAACCATTTTTTACTGTCTTGACAGTATTGTCTACCCACTAATATTTTAAGTTAACTTACGAAATAAGTTTTAACGTAATATTTAATTCGTATAGTAAATAATGAATGACACGCACTTTTATTGATAAATAAGTCGTTCCCACTTAGCGAAACTAGAAAACTTGTGTATTGCTAAGATTGGATGTGACCTTTACATTACAACTTACTACTCAATTAGTAGTATAAGCCGAAGTAGCTTTCAACTTACGGTACGAACTAACAATTTATTTCATTATTTTCATATGGGTCAGATTGATACAATTTTATACACCGAATGGATGCGGGAAATAAAATATACGGTCTTTTTTGTTAGCTGTTTTAATGTTAATAGGAGAGGTACCATTTAAGTCAGTATTTATAGAAAGTAAATAAGATCAAAAACCCGAACTAGATGCTCATTGACAAATGTTTGTCAAAAATTGTATTTTAGCAACTTATTTAATTAATAAGGGACCCAGTTAACTTGACTACAAGTCCTGCCCTGTCATCACAATTACAACACATCCGGAAAAGTATTAAAAACGAAATCGTAACGTAACAGAAATAAAGTCCAAAATAGCAGACGAAAGCGACTGAGACGAGTCAAACCGCAATCCAAATGTAGAAATGCTTTTTATTTTTAACTGATATTTGAACAACGAGGCTACATGTCGACATCAAATATTCTTTTCGCTTGAAAAAATACAAGTAAAACAGATTCCGAAAATGGAAACACGTCTTGTTCAAACAATCATTTAAAGAATAAGCATGACTCAGCTGAAGATTTATCAGTATAAAATGTTTTGAGTTATCATTATATACAGGCACCGTTTAATGCAATTTAGAATGTCGATTTTCTCGATCTAAGTTGTAGATTTTGAGAATCGAAAACTTTGGAAAACAGTTATTTTTAGTTTACAAAATCACAATCATTTAGGGCGTGGACTTTATTTTTTACATCAAGAAAAGAAGTAGCTGATAATTATTATTTTCTTATCAAATGTAATGGAACTATGATATGTAATGAATATCCTTTGGTCGATTCTTCAGCTTATACAGAACTTATATTCTTTATTGCAAATAGGTACGGCCGATGGGTGACTCGAAGAGTGGCGATCATCACAATCGCCATGATCTGGTTACTGGCCGCGCTGGTCAGCTTCCTGCCTATATCCCTCGGCCTGCACCGACCTGACGAGGAGGCGCTGGCCACACAGAAACCGCCCAAGTACCCGACATGCGCTCTGGTGCTGACCCCAACGTATGCTGTCGTATCCAGCTGCATATCCTTCATACTGCCCTGCATAGTCATGATCAGCATATATTGCAGGTAAGGTTAAACTTTGTTTCTTGGCAGTTTTCTAAAATCAGGGTTTATTTTTTAGGACGTACTTTCTATTTTTCCTGTCTATTCAAAATGTGTACCTCATATTTAGATCATCTATTTATCTTATTATTATTATTATTATTATTATAGCTTTATTTGTCTACACATTTAAAATAACTGTTACAAAAGAAAAATATATATATTATGACGTGTAATTCATTGGTTGTTGTTGTGTAGCCCCTCTTGGGTAAAAGCCTCCTCCAACTTGAACCAATCTTCGCGGTTTGTGGCAACTTTCATCCACTCATCTCCTGCTATATTCTTGATATCATCCACCCATATTTATCTTATATCGTGCGATAAAAGTCTGCCTAACACACAGATAAAAATATATACTAGAACAAAATATATATATTTTCCAAGCCAATAAAAGAAAAAGTATTTTACACACACTTACTCACACCTTTCAAAGCCAAAGGTCATTTTTTTTTAATAACATTCTATCAATAATTGTGGAAGTTTACTTAATATATAGATATACTTCAAAAACCACACAAATGCAATGTCGAAACGAAGCGCAACTAATATTTTTCATTCCATTTATCGTCGCGGTTAGAACACGAGAGGAATGTTTTTCATACTGTGACGTCGCAATCCACTCTCGATATTGTTTTGTGTTTAGATAGTAGTTTAAGTTAAACGTTTAAAATGTCGATTTTTTCTAGCGGTATGACATACGTACTGGTAAAAGAACAGACATTTAGGTACTGATAAAAGTTCAACTGACTGGATTTATTATCCTTAAAAAACCGATGAGAAGTAGCTTTGCTATTTCGGTCTGTAGAACTCCGTAGACCCATAAATACAACAGATTGTATTTTTTTTCATTTACTTGTCGGAAGGCTTACAGACCAATGACATATGTAGTATAATTTTAAATTATATAATTACTTAAATTGCTAATTACAAGCCTCCACCAAAAGTACGAACATGTTACAAACACCAAATAGTATTCGGTCATCATACTTTGAGCCCGGAACGGTTCCATAAATACTAGGCAAAAAAGACTTGTGCCAACATTCCTTAGCCTTATTTACAGTAATAAGCTAGTCGCGAGATTTACTTGTGTACATAATACAGTAATAACGTAACTTGATCTTGACAAAGGTAAATCTCGCGACAAGCTTTTATCTCGACATAGTATTAAACAAAGTTTGATTCAATTTAGAGTAATTTTTTGAAGTTATACTTCTTTTGGCGCGTTAGGGAAAAATTATGAGAGTAAATTTTTACGATGCGCGCGCGCACTGTCACGAAAAACCGACACCCTGAAGTTAGCTATAGTCAATATTTTAGTTTTGAATTTTGAACGTAGAATAAGGCGAAAGAAAACTGACACCTGAAGTTAGCTATAGTCAACATTTTAGTTTTGAATTTAGAACGTAGAATAAGGCGAAAGATAAAATGTTTAAAAAGATTTTATCTTGTTACGCCAAATAAGTATATTATCTTCTAACGCGTGTACATAAGTACACACACACTTTTCTTTTTGGAGCATTTAAATAAAAGCTTGTTATTGAATATTTTTTGTTACTTTTAATTTATTTTTATTCCTAGTTAACTTAGTCCTTCCAAGGGTTGTCGGGAAGAAATCGACGATTATAATAAGACCGCAATTTGTACTTCTTGTTGGAATGTAGTCTCTATTGTATAATAATAGTTCTTTTATGCCTTGATGTACAATAAAGAGTTCAAAATAAATAAAGTAATTGAGTAGCAAGTAAGGCAGAAAACATTTCATTTTACTTAGCTCTAAATAACTTCACAAAACACTTAAGATATTTTCAAGCATGAAAACGGGTCAAGTGATTTATTATTATTTATTTTACCTGTAACATTTTTCATGACCGACGTCGCGGGAAGCGGCCATGAAAAGCTCTACCAATGATTACGAATAAATCTACATCCAATATCGAATTGAAGGTAAATGACCGTGCCTAAGTGAAATGGATACAGTCTAGGCGGAGGGGGCGTCAAGACCTGTCAGTCAAAACTGTCAAGACCCAAGTCAAGATCGGTTGAGAAGGCTTGAGCCGCGATTAAATCAAAAGAATGAGATTCTATTCTTGACAGACGCAGATATGGATTCTATTTTTATTCTTATGCTTTATTATAGATAGTCTGACATGTTAATACTATAACTAAATAAATTTGACGTGATGAAAAATGAATCATTCAACTATCTGTATGGGGCCAAAGAAAATCTTATTGCTTTATATATAAGAGGGCTTATACATTGTGGATTAGCATGTGATCTTTCATCATGATTAAGTAAAGTTAACGGCCTTATTACACTGGACGAATGCGTAACGCATCTCCCTCGCTGTGAATTCACCAGTGTGATAAGAGCCTTAACTTTACCTGACCACGCATGAACAACCCGGCCTATTTTACGCGTTATTAATGAGACACATAGTAGTAAATACACTTTATTCAAATGCTCAGCAGGCGCTACTTCGACCGCGCGGTCAATCATCAAAATCCGCTTACGGCAACTCGTTCATTTACACTTCATTGAATCGCGCGAAATGGAGACCTCCCCGTTAAGTCCTGACTGACTCAGATGATGCCATCACTCTGACCATCTAAAGGAAGCACGAGCTATTAAAACTCAGACACTCCACAAGACCGCTGTACCGTCCTCGCCTTCGAGGACCTTGCCGCGTCTCCGGCTGTCCCGACTCTGTTAGCAGTTCCGGCCCACGTGCCGATAAAAGCAATGGATAGATTGGTGTAACATACCGCTAAAGCCTCTAACCGCTGATGTCTCAGTCATCGCTTAACGACCGCCCTAAGCGGAGGTTCGTACCCTACTTAGGGGTGCCCTCAGCGTTGTCGTTTAAATGTAAAGGGTTGGAGCGCCTAAAGCGTTCACCTGAAAGTCCGTTGTGGTCAGAAAAGCTGATTCGCATCAGGCTACTGACCGTAAACGTTAAGATAGAAAAAAAACAGTAGTAAATTGATCTCTCCATACTCAGTTATACCAAATCTCTTAAAATTACCATAATGTACCAATAACCTTTCTAGGTTGGTTCCATGTCAAAAAGTATACAAATCAACGACCCTTAATTTTGTCAGGCCATCGCTCAGTTAAAGCATTTGTATATTGGGGCAGTCGTTTGACCAATAATGCAATAAAATCCGATTTACGGGCCTAATTCCTAAAAGACATGCCAAAAAACGGGTCTAAAATTCTAACCAAGATACTTTATAAATATTTGGATGATACTCCCAAAACCTAGCTCTTTGCAATAAGCCGTATAATTTTAAAGTCCTCCGACATTGAGATTTATGTAATTTTATTTTGCTTACAAACTACCTTTAAAATGAACGATTTTAATAAAGGTCGTTAGAAATGGTGGGGTCTAATATTGTTTTTTGGATCCATGATCCATATTTTTGCTCCTTCAATATCTATAAAGTTTGAGCCAGGTTAGATTTTAAGGCCCAGCACTCATACAAACAGCGCACATCTACTTTGATTGGAGTATGCTCCTATTGCTCGTATGACGCGTCCCATAATTATTTCCTAAGTACTACGATTATGACTTTCTACACAAAATTATAGTATGAAAGTTCATTATTATTTACATTTAAAGCAACATTATTTTTGTCTCGTCTAAACGAATGCATTTTATTATTCTACCTTAATTTCGTAACAATTAAATACAATAGCTGCAATGGCTATCTCTAGTAATTATTTATTTTAATTAAAGCGTGTTCTACTATTTCGGCAGTAGATTAATCCACGGTCTTAAAAACTCCTTTACTTAAATATAGTTTACCAACAAATCCTGGTCGTAATATTTTAGTAGCGCCTTGTAATCATTTATTTTGCGATTCAGCTCTATAAATGTTATTTTACCTAGTCTACACGTACTAGGCAAAAAACACAAACATAATCCGGTGGAAAAACAGACAAAGCAGTTGGTACTTGTCCGATCGAACTGTCTCCTTGCGGAACAAGCAATCTTATAAGAGACAGTCGTATCCTTTTAGTTTTTTGGTCTCTTAGTTTGCTTTTTTTTATGACATGGAATGGCGAGCCCAGCATGCCGTTCGCCTGATGGTAAGCGATACGACAGCCCATAAACAGTAGCAAAACCATACAGCACCTTGATCTACAAAGTACTGTGTGGCATTTCGCTGCGCTCGTCATCCTGAGACATAAGATGTTAAGTCTCATTATGTCCAGTAGTTACACTGGCTTCAATTTCCTTCAAACCGAAACACAACAGTGCATGCACACTGCTGTTTGGCGGTAGAAATAGACATTGCGGTGGTACCCACCCAGACGGACTCTTACATATGAGAGACCTACCACCAGTAGGCTACTGCTTATAATCCAATTACTAAACGAAGGATTTATACGTTTCCTTCCTCAACAAATTCATCAAAACTTTCCGCAGCCAGATCTTAAAGTGCAGTTAAAGTGTTAAACATGTAATGTGTTACACCGTAATGTAATGTGTACACGTCTCTCTATCCCATCAATTTAACTTTGTAATTTCGGTTCGAACTTTTAACTGATCCGTTGAACTTGTTTGAACAAGTTAACGTCAATTTATGAGGTTACATGATGTAAGAATAATTCGCGTATACGCTCATTCATCATAAGATAAAAAGTATTTTCGTGAAAAAATATGAACTGTTTAGACGTTTGTTTTGTTAAAAGTAAAAGTAAAAATAAAAATCCCTGAAAGAATTTAGATGAAATTTTACACACAAATACAACATGTCCTGGTGTAGCACAAAGACTAGTTTTATCCCACTAATTTACTCTCGTATATCTGATTTTATAAACAGATGTACTGGCCTCATAAATATTGCTCCATGGATTGCTACAGTGATTTAGTTGGGCTAGCATATTATATCGATTTTAAAATCAATTGGTCCTAAAACAAAGAAATTCAAAATGGCGGCCACATTTTTCAAGCATATTATAATCAAAGCCACCTTTATCAACAGTTCTAGTATTAGTTCTTTAATCATTGATCGATAATATCAAAAGAAAAACAAAAATAATTTGAAGATGGTAAAAATTTTATGATCTCTACATCCAAATTAGATTTTATCAATATTTGATGGTATAGAAGCCTCATTTATGCAAGAAGATAATATTTGTTTATTTGAAAGACCACGCCCGAAAGCAAACGTACCGCCTCATTGGACTCGTGGCAGCGTATTTAGGCTGAAAATCCTGAGGTTTTGCGATTCAAATCTCATACTATCGCATTTTGTGATTTCAATTCGAAAATCATACAAAGTTGCCGTAGGTTAGAATTTGTACACGAGGTGGCGAGAGGATCGACATTTATCATTTAAAGCCACAGACATCAGCTCTACGAGATAAGGGTTTACTAATTCTACCGCTGCCTACACCTTTGCGGACACATACGTGTGCGGTGTAATGATATTTTTACTCTACATACTATTATGTATGTAAAGTAAAAATAGCTACGAAATATTAATAATATCAGCATAAGCGATAACTTATTTTCAATGCTGATGCAAATAGCTACATTTGATTACCTCAGTTGATCAGTGAACTGTGAAGATACATTTGTTTAGAAGTATTTGACAAACGTGTGTTTAGATGATTTTGACACATAGGATGCCAACAATTTTTTTAATACTTTTGTTGTGTAAAAGTTTTTGGTTTTCTTAGGAGTGTAGAATTATTTGGGATAGTAGATTTCTATGAGAAAGAATTTTCAGAACCGCAGGTGTAGTTTCAGAGAAAAGCAAGACGAGTTAAAAAAAATGTGCACAATATTTTCAGCCTCCTAGTAATATATTAGTATAGACTATAGACTTAAGCAGTATCGATTTAAAACATTGTATTTAAATTCGCACCTGTTCTATTCTAATCATTTCGAAATTTGCAACTTTTGGATTATTGAAATACCTCGCACTAACCCGTAAATTTGTAAATAAAGCTGTGTAAAATCTAAAATGTGATCTATCAAAGTCAGATTATACCCAACGGGTGCAAACACAGCGGATAAGCAGCGAAAGTCAGCCTCGGACCATCTATCATTTCGGGCTTCAAGTCATTTTTTGTTTCTATTGAAAACTTGTTGCAGTTTTATAGGAAATTGGACATTAAATGAATTTGCCCTGTAAGATTTAATACCTTTAGGGGTGAATTTTCATAAACCACATTTTTAATATTTTGTCCTATGCTCAATGTATGGTGTAGTTACATTTAATCCAAAATTCCTTGATTCTAGAGCCGATTAGATCGTGTTTTGTCTGATTTGGAATTTTATTGCCGTGAAGATGGTACAGGTTTTTAAAATGTTATTTAATTTTTATTATTAATGCACAATGCACATGTGAAAATTCTACCAAAGTTCTTGATATTTATCTCTAAAATGTTTTCGAATTAACTATTTAAAGCACCTTTGCTAAATGCTGTTTAATTTATTCAGATTCTGAGTAATTCCACGTTAAAAACCGCTGCTTAATTTAGATCTGCGTTTTGTGGAAAATGTGTACTGTTTTACATTTAGTGGAACTTTTTAAATAGGAGTGGGATAAAATATTTTTAGATGTCCTAATTTTGCACATCATTTTATAATTTTAGTAATTAAAAACGACGGCTCGATATTTAAAAAAATACTACATATTATTATATAACCATCGCACAATAAACACGAATCGATGGACACCTCATTTGTCAAAATCGGTTTAATAGGGGAGAAAGATACATACATACATACATACACAGGGTGCTAAAATCATTACCCTTCCTGGCTTTGCCGTAGTCGGGTAAAAATGAACTAAATGTTCTTCTCTGCATCTGGTGTCAGATTCTATAGAAATAAAGCTATCAATTATTTCTTTATGAATGGACCTGTGACCCTTAGTGGCACTTAAATGCTATTATGGTCACTTTAGTTGCCATTCTTAGACGCTGATTAATTTGAACGTTATTGAATTCAAACGTGCTAAGATTAACCCGAAAGTTATCTACATAAGTTCAATTAGCGAACGAAGTTGATTCATAAATTTCACGATATGAATTGGAAAATAAAATTATGGGCTCACTTATTAATTGAGCTATTTAAAGCAATTAGAGTTGTGATAGTGTGATTTAATAACTTGCTGGAGCCTTTGGGAGTGATAATAATTTAAAACTTGAGGACATTAATAAAATTAAATACTCTTTTTTTTTAAGAATCGTTATAAATTATTGCTTATTTTATGCATTTGACATGCTTTCTTGATTTATGGCATAATTACGTATTGCAATTGACAATAGACTCTTACAAAATGTTTAAAGAACAAAGGCGTTGAATAGATATTGGAATATTGTGGATAGATCTCCAGCGACTTCGTTTGAAGGGAATTCCCGACGCGCGCCTGTGACCGCGTTAATATCAAATAGAGGATGGAATCGGACGCAATTTTACTGTTCAATTTTTTATTTCATATCAGTTACAGACTATCCCTAGAGATTTTAAGTTGAGTAGTATTGATATTTTGGGTTGGAAAAAATGTTTAGATGTTGTTTAAATTAATTGTGTGGGTATCAAATTGGTAATAATGGTTAATATTTGTGCACTTTTTATAATGGAAACTATAATAGGCTATTGGGGACGGAACGGGATAACTCCGGAAGCGAGTTCCCTCCCAGGTTTATTTTTTTGATCTTCTTGTTTAGGTTACTGGTCTCTCATATGTATGAGTCCGCCTGGGTGGGTACCACCGAAATGTCTATTTCTACCGCCAAGCAGCAGTGTGCATGCACTGTTGTGTTTTGGTTTGAATGATATTTTAGCCAGTGTAACTACTGGACATAATGAGACTTAATATCTTATGTCTCAGGATGACGAGCGCAGTGGAATGCCACACAGTACTTTGTAAGTCAAGGTGCTGGATGGTGTTGCTACTGTTTATGGGTGGTCGTATCGCTTACCATCAGGCGAACGGCATGCACGTCTCGTCATTCAATGCAATAAAAAAACAGTAATCATGGTTAATGTTTGTACACTTTTTATAATAGTGTTACGTGCTAGGGTTCGGTATAAACAATTAAAACGCCGGTATTGCGATAAAAGCACCAATTAGGATTTTATTAGCACAACTCCACAAGTAAACTAACGAAAACACTACACTAGATACTACAATATTCTTATACACTTATTATAGTCACTCACTATACGTTCACACAAATCACAATTCGCTTCGAAGTCGCTCGGAGTTATCGCTCGTAGTCCGCTTGTCGCTCTGCTCGCTAAGCAAGACTGAATGCTCGGCGGCGGCCGCGCGCCGCCTTTTATACTCGGTCAATGGCCTTGGTCACAAGGCCGCGGCCGCCGGCCGCAAGTACTATCGTAGTCTGTGGAACATTCTCGAAAGATCCGGAATAGTCGGGAACTCTCTCGCAAATATAGGTCAGTTCTCGCGTTTCCACGACATTCTGGAGACGTCGAGATCTTTCGAGAATGTTCCTTCGCCGAACTTTCCACATTCGGATAGTACCACTTTTAGCCAATAGATGGCGCTACTATCCGCGAGTATTAGCGCGCGTAACAATAGAAACTATAATAGGCTATTGGGGACGGAACGGGATAACTCCGGAAGCGAGTTCCCTCCCAGGTTTTTTAATTTGATCTTCTTATTTAGGTATATTTGTTAATTATAGTTCTTTCTAAGGAAGGGAAAGTTACGAATTAAGTGTACTTGTGAGTCCTGAACTCAAATTTCCTAGTCGGGATTAATGAAGCCCTCTCAGTTGTAGAGAAGAGTTTTGTCCTTCACAGGAGAATTTTAATATAATAGGGTATTTTACTATGTTAAATTTAGACAATTATTTCATACATATAAAAAATAATACGAAAGAAGCCCTTTCGTGAAATCAACAATAAAATTGGTTAAGGAACGGGGCAGCAATTCATATTTCAAATATTGCAATTTGCGCGTACTGGGTAGGTATAGCGCGCTCTTTCTTTCGCGCGCGTCTTAATGCCTGATGACGTCAACTATATATCATCTTGTTTCTCTTTTTCCTTTTTTGAGTTAGCCCTTCCATCATATTTATATCTTGTTGCATTTTTACCGGATTTTAATCGGGTCTTTTCTATTCGATTTCAAATGAAGTAAATTTTTGATAAATATAATACAAAAATATGAGTAAAATAGTTACTATACCTATACTTGCCATTATTTTAATGAGTATTTTTTTTATTCCATTGAATGACAAGACGAGCATGCCATTTGCCTGATGGTAAGCGATTCGACCACCCATAAACAGTAGCAACACCATCCAGTACCTTGAGTTACAAAGTACTGTTTGGCATTCCACAGCGCTCGTCATCCTGAGACATAAGATGTTAAGCCTCATTATGTCCAGTAGTTACACTGGCTACAATGTCCTTCAAACCGAAACACAATAGTGCATGCACACAGCTGCTTGACGGTAGAAATTGACATTGCGGTGGTACTCACCCAGACGGACTCTTACACATGAGAGACCTACCAAAATTATTTGAGTATATTTCTGCAGACTCTACTGCTACGCACAGAAGCACGTGAAATCAATCCGCGCGGTGACCCGGACGGTTCAAATGCCGGACAACCGGACCAAGTCGGTGCGCACACGAGTGCACACTCACGTGCACTCGTCCCCGTATCACGTGTCCGACCACAAGGCCGCCATCACGGTGGGCATCATCATGGGCGTCTTCCTCCTCTGCTGGGTGCCGTTCTTCTGCGTGAACATTGTTGCGGCGTTTTGCAAGACTTGTATACCTGGTAAGAATTGATTTGTGAATGTTGATAGTTTTAGTTAAGTTGGTCAGGTGTCTTGATTATTTAGAGAATATCGTTTGTCTTATGTGGAGAATAACTAAATTAATTTCAATATTTTCAGTTTGTGTTGCATATTTACGTTCACTTATATATAAAATGCGAAAATCACTCTTTTGTCTGTCAAGTCATTACGGCTAAACTACTGAATAAATATTGATGAAATTTTGTATTGCAGCTTTGAACCATAAGAAAGGAAATTGGCTATTTTTTATTCCAATTTGTAACAAAACTGAATTCCACGCAAACAAAGCCGCGAACAAAAGCTAGTTAATTTATATGATCGTAATTAAATTTAGTAGACGCTAAGTACTTATTCTTTACCATATTTTTCTCTGAATTTGCTTTTGCCACTCATTATTATAGATCTCCAATTAAGTTAATTTAAAAAATTCTCTCATCTCTTCTCATTACAGGTAAAATATTTTTTTACCCTTTAGTCGGTTCAATAAATGGTGAAAAAAGGTTATTTAGATAACATATAAGTAACTTTTTATTATATTTATTTATGTTGAAGCATAGGAATGTAGACCAATTTTATCTTTGACTTTGAATAAATTATCCTAACGATATCCTACTATAATACTATAAACGTGAAAGTTTGTAAGTATGGATGTATGGATGTCTGGATGTATGGATGTTTGTTACTCTTTCATGCAAAAACTACTGAACGGATTTCGATGAAATTTTGCACACGGGTAGATTATGTCCTGGATTAACACATAGGCTGCTTTTTATCTCGAGAAAATATAAAGCGGGGCTTTTATCCCGGGAAAACTCATTCACGCGGGCGGAGCCGCGGGCTAAAGCTCGTTTTAATATATTTTGTGGTTTAGAAGTTAGAAAATTGGGTACACAATTTTCGATGTCTGAATTATCGGTAAAACCTGCTTTAGTAAAATCAATAAGGCTTAACTTTCCCTTTGGAGTATTCAGTTTTTTGCAAAGTACTTCAACTCACCAGACTTTGATCCCTAAACAAATTAAAATTGTACTTTGAATTTCGGCGCGACATTTCAACCAGAGACAGAGTTTCAATTAAAATGAAATTTAGCAATAACTTTCTGATTAATGATTTATGATTAGTTTGTAGTTTTTGAGGAACTAATTGATGTTTAATTAGATTTATTGCATTTTATTGATTTAGTAATTAAGTTAGACTATAGAATAGTTAAGCGATAAATAATGTAAGTGAGTTTTTCTTTCGCCTTACGTGATCTAAGTTATTGACAAAGTAAACTTTCACGACAAAGTTACCAACTACAGTTAGTGATAGTTTTATTGGATTTATTGATGGCCCTGTTTCGGTATTGGCTCAAATGACTTTCAATTATTTATATTCAAGGTAAATATGTTGGAAGATGTTCAATGTTATCATTCTATTTTAATAGTGATTTCTCAGTTTTTTTTTTATTGCATTGAATAACGAGACGAGCATGCCGTTCGCCTCATGGTAAGCGATACGGCCACCCATAAACAGCAGCAACACCACCCAGCACCTTGAATTACAAAGTACTGTGTGGCATTCCACTGCGCTCGTTAACCTGAGACATAAGATGTCAAGTCTCATTATATCCAGTTACACTGGCTACAATGACTTTCAAACCGAAACACAACAGTGCATGCACACTGCTACTTTACGGTAGAGATAGACATTGCTGTCAGTGGCAATGTTTACATTTTCCAAGGCATGGAAGAAATATATAAATGTTTTTGTTACCTTCATAAATCGAATACCTAATAATTTATCATAATAACAAACTTAGCCAAATAATAACACAAAAAAGAATCAACACCAACACAAGTTAAAATATAATTATTTTTTCAAAATAATAACAAAGACTCTTGTTTCAGATCTAGCCTTCAAAATCCTGACGTGGCTAGGTTACTCCAACTCTGCGTTTAACCCGATCATCTATTCAATCTTCAACACGGAGTTCAGGGAAGCATTCAAGAAGATCCTGACATCAAGGTACCCTCTATGCTGCGGGTACCAAAGCGTCAGAGCCAACACTCCAACGAGAAACGATAACTTTGTGACTGATTATGGAACGAAGACTTTAGTGGTGAGTCATATTTATAATCAAGTGCTATCGTTCCTTTTTTAAATTAACCTAATTATTAATAAAGGATTAAACTTTTTTTACTAACAATGTTGATTTTTATTAGAGCTCATCACTTAATTACGTCAGATTTATTCATTGTTAACAGTTTTCAATTTATGGACAAAAATACATTTTTTGAATAATATCTTATAATTTGTTTCTTAAGTAAATATTTATTTGGTAAAAGAAATAAAACGTGTTGAAGAAGTTACAATTAAACTTATAAAACGAACTAGAACGACTATTTGTCGAAACGAATTAAACAAATTTATACATCTAAAATTCTCCCGGCATTTTCAATTGAAAACTAGACATGCCCTTAACCCTTAAATTGTTTCTGTCCGTTTTATGTGACGCGTTATAAAAACGCACACAAGTGTGATTTGAGGTGACGCTTACGCCTGTCACGTGGTACATCGCGTCTAATAGGCTATCCTTTTCGTACTCGCGCATTTGAATCGCTATCTCGATCGATAGATGCGTTGTATCGATCATTTGAAATATTGCAACGGCGGACTAAGTTTGCACTCGCTAACAATATTGTTATTAGGTAAGTATTTCTTTGTTTTGCATCCTTTTTATGTTTATTTTAGTTAGAATAATGATAAATCGATAGTGTTCAATTGTTTTTATTATAGTAGTATTTGTATTTTTTTTTCGATATCTAAATAAATCTTTATGTCACTTGA
Organism: Sphinx pinastri; assembly: GCA_947568825.1. Lineage (NCBI taxonomy): Eukaryota > Metazoa > Arthropoda > Insecta > Lepidoptera > Sphingidae > Sphinx > Sphinx pinastri. The sequence goes on along the minus strand of OX387624.1, from coordinate 12,567,526 downwards.
AACTGACATCGCCAATTAGGTCTCACAAGAAGTGACTTTTATGTTTGTCACTTATAACGGACTTTGCCTAAAAGTCCTACGAAGTATGGTTGCTTATATTTGTCATTTGTAACGGACATTGCCAGTTAGTTACTAGTACAATTTAAGTTATCTATTTACATTATATCATATATAATATAGATATATATCACATTTTTAAAGTATAAGTTTCAGAATTGACGATATTCATTTCAGTAATATGGCGAGGAAAGGTTGGAGGTCTAAGTAAATTCTTGCGCTATTACCTCCTTCCGATTCTGAAGATTCGGAGATTGAATCTGAAGATGATGAGGAGACAAGAATATTAGCGCGTGAGTACTTCATAAATAAGTACACTGGCTCTCACACTTCATCACCGGTGAGAAGTATTTCGCCTGCTATTTATGACCTAATTCAGGATCTCAGTGACTTCGAAGAACCAGCAGAAGCAGATTTAGGGGGATTGACTTCAGAGAACCACGTAAACCAAAATGAAACACCGCCTATGAGATCAGCATCATCTTCATTAGTAGCTATACCTCAAGTTCTACCAGCTTGCGTTGTACCGGAAACACCATGTACATCTTTCATAAGATCTCCACTGACACCAAGCACAGTCACAACACGTCGCCGTACTAGACAAGTCGCCAATATTGAGTCGTCCGCCATGCCACTTCGTAAAAACGCTTACTTAGTTTACGCTTTCCAGAAAAGCGTAAACTAAAACAATTAGGATTTACATTTAAGAAAACCAAATATACAGGAGCCATGGAAGTGGATACAAGGGTTAGTTTTGCAGAAAAGTATGAATTACAGTCTCCGCAGCAATATTTCAAAGTATATGTCAAAGTTTTGTTTTTATTTTATTTTGCTAATTGTAAGTAACTATTATATATTCAATAGTTCCTAAACTGTAACTTGATCTCAAAATAAGTTCTAAGCCGAATGTTTTTTTAATAATTTTATATTACTTTCTATTATTTTTTTAACTAGTCCAACTGGCAATGTACTTTTTATGTGACATATTATGCTGAACTCAATTCTGTAGACTACTTGGCAACGTCACTTATAAGTGACATTAAAAAAACCTGTCAAGATATAATATATTTGTTTAATTTTCATATAGGTTGTCTTTATTTATCCCTAACAACATACATAATTTAAAAAAAGTCTGAAAAAATCATCGGGATAAGGTAATGCCAATTTAAGGGTTAAAAGCCAAATAAAAAGCAATAAAATAGAGTCAATTACTTTATTTCGTTATACGTTTTTGTAGCGAACTTGGCGTTTTTGGGCTGATTGAAATGAAATAGAAAGCACATAGGCTTATTGAATTTGTAGTTTCCCTTTCTAAAATTTCTTATGATAATATAAGATGGTTTATAATAAGAAGTTTCTTATACAAAATATGAATTATAATCGCTTGATTCCACAAGTTACAGCGGCTTATTGTTGCCAAGCCAGACTAATTGTAGTGAACGTCGAACAACGTGAAGTCTATAGTTAGCCAATACTGTACTTAAATGCACTGCAATTACGAACATAATGCAATGGATGCGACGACTCAATCATGCTCTACAAAAAACTACCCACAACGACAAAAATGCTGACATTGATTTTCTTTTCAGGTACGTAGAAGCGGTTCCTTAGGTCTATCCGGGGTTGACCCTACTCCGCGGTCTTCAGCAGAATCGGTAAGACCGCTCCGAGAATACCATATCTGACAAGAAGACGGCGCCACCAACAACGGGCTACTTGACAAAAGTGATGTCGTTTAGTGCCCAAAGACTATCCGTCGTTGTAGATAATATTTATGGATCAACGAAAATTGGATGAAATATAAATAAGAGTTAGTTAAAAGGTGAAAGCAAAATATTCGTATACGATATTTTGTGAGTTGAGATATTCTGTAATATTTTAAATTTGGAACAGGGTTTTGGGGTGTATGTGTGCAAAACTTTGTTTACATTTCGTCCAAAGTTCATCGGCTTAGCCCGTGTTGTTTCATCTGCGGTTAAGTTAAGGGTCTTATTAAACTGGACGAGCGCGTAATGCATTCGCATTTCTGTGAATTCGCTTGCAATTCGCCAATATGGTAAGAGCCTTAACATAACCCAGCCTTAGAATAAAATACAAATCCTCTATAGGCCTTAGTAATAAGAATCTCATTTCTTTTGTGACGAAAGATGCAACTCGAACGAGCGATGACTGACTTATAAAATCTCACTCGCTTATATGAATCTACTGCCTTTGTGGCTTGAATGCTTTGTGTTATTTGAACTGGTTTGAGCTTTATTATCGATATATTACGTTTTAAATTGAATGTTTCGCGTGATCTATTTTTTATATAGCACCACTTATATTGGGCTTATAGGGGATATACTGCTGTAAGTAATCTCATATGAAATTTAGTCTCATTAAAAACAGTAAAATCGTTAGTATTGTAAGCAAGGTTGTATAGTAGATGAATGAAGGGTACTTTAAACAGATATATAATAGTCCGCAAACAACTTGAACCAATGCCGTAGTGGGGGCGTTTTTGGACGTAAACTTAACGATACTTACGTAGTACGTACATAAAATCTCCCACCACACAGGATCACCCGCTAGGCTAATCTGAAAAATATCTAAAAATTCATTAAAATCGATCCGGCCGTTTTAGAATGCATATAAAACATACATACACACAATTATTATTTTTATATAGATACCAAATAATACATTAAACTTTACTGTGTCCTGTTTTTTTATATTTTAACCTGCTTAAACCTATAAACCTAATGAAATATTATTGAATCTTTTTTATAATCAAAATTAATACAGTTACATATAAAATTTCGTAGTGCTAACGTTAAATCGAACTTAATAAAATATCGTATTTGTCTTAAGTAACTTAATCAACGGAAACACAATATTTGATATCGACATAGCGTTTGGTTAATGCTTTCGAGAGAAGCAAAAGGTCGGAGTCTCGGTAAGAGGTATTGACAATGTAAATAAAATTTATGATAAATTAATGAATATAGTAAAACTGTTACCGAGACATTCTGAGTAAAGTCATTAAGAAAATAAATGGATTTAAATGCAACTTTGCCCATTGTTATTTAGACTAAACTCAATAATAGAACGCAATGATTTTTTGATTCAACTTTGCCTTACAGACCACATATTTAAATAATTTGGATCACCGGTTGTTACGGTTTTACCTCGTTTTTACCGTTCCGTACCTCGGAAAAGGAACTCTTATAGGATCAATTTGTTGTTCATCTGTCTGTCAAGATCCTTTTTCTCAGCAAAGCGTAGAGGTATCAAGTTAAAATGTATATCAAATACCCGGAGCTTTGGTCTTTTTCAGCTGTGAAAACTTGGAAATCAACGCGCTCAAAAGATATGACCGTTTATGTCGCATATTTTGCGATTTTACAAGGGAATCAAAATCTATTTACCTAGAATCATGAAATTTCAAAAGAAGCAATGTCTTACAGCACTTTGTAATGATAAAATGTGAAAACCGTAAATATGTACTTTAATAACACGAAAAACCAGTTTGTACGGTACCCTCGGCGTGCAAGTCCAACTTGCACTTGCTCGGTTTTATTTCTAATTGATACTATCAATGTTAGTTTGGCTGTGGTGTTTAATGTATTTTTTTTAAAATGCTTGATAACTAAAATAGTTTTAGGTATATCAATTAAGTTTGTTTAGCCTTTAAATATTTTATGGCAATAAATATCTCGTCACTGTTAAATAGTGTAAAATGGATCTTAAATGTCTAATATCTGATCATCTGTGAATTTGTTGAATTCGTTAGCATCTCTCCGATTTAATCTCACATAAAACTCCTGTGATACTTTTGTAAATATAGTCTATTTGAAAATTATGTAAATAAAAGTAATATAAAAAATATTTACTTAAGAGATGATTTAGTGTACTTTAAAATATAATTTGTTTTATGCCAAAGAATTTAAAATGCTAATGTTTAAGTATTGTAGAATGCAATTGCGAATATCAATGTTAATCCCGAAGAGCAATTTGTTTACATGTCTAGTCAAATACCGTTCCAACAGTATTTACCTTTCATTTTAGAGCACACATGATCGGCATAGAAATTATTTTTGCTTTAAATATAAACTCATCGCTATTAGGTTTAAAAGTAACTATGAATTAGTGATACCTACTATATAAACAATAGAATATAAAATAACAGCCATATTTTCCATAATTCCTTTCTCCTTTCCTCGTTAGTATGCAAATTTTAAAAAATCTTGTGATGAAATGTCTGGGATTCCATGAATAACTTATGTAGTTGTGTTAGGTCATCATAAGAATATCGTCTTTAGTGCAGTACTTGGTAACCGGGTCGAGCAATTTGGCTTGATAAATATGAAAGGGAATGTCCAAAAACGGGCTTAAAATTCTAACCAAGATAGTAGATACTTTATATGAAATTGAATAGTACTCCCAAAAACTAGGCCTTTACAATAAATCGTACAATTTTAAAATTCTCCGATTTTGAGATTTATGTAATTATAATTTGCTTAATTTTAAGTGAAGTTTTTAATATAATTTTATACATAGTTTTTAATATAAATCCGTTTATAATGGAGGGGTCTAAAAATATTTTTAATGTATCTATGATCCATATTTTTGTCCCTTTTATATTCATAAAGTTTGGGCCCGGTTAGATTTTCAGGCCCAGCACCCGCACAAAAAGCGGACATCTCCTTTGTCAGTCGTTGAATGTTTATTTAAAAAAATATAATTGACGTGTTCTATATTACAAAAAATAAATCCTCTTTATTTTTATCTCTTTTGTATTTTTGCGAAAGTTAGTTGGCTCAGAGTATCTAATAGGTATCGGTTGCCTTTGCCCAGAACAATTTTGAGTCTTGCAGATATTACGTTGCTTCGAACAAGTCAGCCATAGTGACTTTTAAAAGTGTACTTTCATTCATGTGAGCAGATATTGACTTTCTCTCGTTTAATTCAACAAGAATTTTAACAAGAATGGAATATGCAAGTATAAAGTTCTGTGCAACGCAACGGAATTTAAATAGAGAATTATTTATTTCATTTAAAACTTTTACAATGTTAATACAATGTGATCGCTGTCGAAATCGGATTTTAAAAATCGAATAGGTATTACGCGAAAAAAAGGCGGTTTATCTGTAATCATATTCATAGATTTATTTAATTAATCTCGTGTAGATTTCCCATAGTTTACTAACATTATTCAAATCAGGCTTAATTTTACTTTATATTGTATTAGTAACACTAAAGCACTCTTTAACAGCAATATTACTGCACTTATAAATATCATTGTTCGTTGTCCAGTATTCAATATCATTCCATTATGCTTAGTGTGTTAGTACTTTCCCTTTCATAAATTAGGTAAATTAAGCTAAATAATTTTAATGGGGAAAAGCGCTAATGAACTTTATTAGAATAAATCTTGTAAATTAATAGATATAAATTAGCACATATCACTGCGTCATTACAAATGAATTTAAATTACGTGTAAATATTTCATCATCTACTTATTCTTGTATAAAATTCAATAAAAGGTTAGTACATTGTATGTTAGCAAATATTTATATCCTAACTCTTATTTAAAATAAGGTTGGTACATCCTACTAATATTATAAACGTGAAAGTTTGTAAGTATGGATGTATGGATGTATAGATGTTTGTTACTCTTTCGCGCAAAAACTGCTGAACGGATTTCGATGAAATTTGGCACACGGATAGATTATGTCCTGGATTAGCACATAGGCTACTTTTTATTCCGGGAAAATATAAAGCAGGACTTTTATCCCAGGAAAACTCATTCACGCGGGTGGAGCCGCGGGCAAAGGCTCGTCATGAATAATTTGCAGATTTCAATTGGCTAAATTACTGTTGCTGTTGTCAAAGTTGTAACATTTGTGTTGTGGACTTAAAGGAATAAAAACCACTGTCTATAGTTGTGGAACTCTCAGGGCGCTTGCAGATTAGCTGGGCGGGTGCAGTGCGGTTACTGACTTATCTGGAGGCGCCCTTATGGTTTTTAACAAGTATTGACAATTCTAACTGCTTTTAGCTGTTAGTTTTAATTATGAAGAAATTGGCATTTAGAAGTGAATTACTAAAAGGCAGATTTTAAAACTAAGGCTCGATTAATTTAATTGAATATTGCGGTATCTACCTATTTTAAGCGCCCTTTCGTCGCTCTATCGTCTATTCTATGTAATCAAGTTATTATCTTATTCAATAATATAATATTATGGATCTACACGCTCATATTTGAAAATTTAAACGTATTTAATGTAAAAAAATGTAATGGTCATTGAGTTTATGTATATATCACTCTAAAACAATGGAAAATTTATACAGATTACTACTTATTTAGATTTAAGAATTTATAATATAATATGTACAGGAGTGAAACATTGGTAATTTGAAATCAAATTATTGTTAAAACAAGTAGTAAAATGTATTAGAAAGTACTTTAATGTATATAAATTAGCATAACATATCTAGATTAACCTCTTTTGTCATATTATGTCAACTTATCCGTAAGGGTGTGTTTGGGTCACGATGCCTCCAGAAATTATATCTTTTGTCTGATGGATAAAAATATCAAATATGTCCTATATGCCAGTATTAGATCATAATGTTTAAATACTATCCGCATTATATATATTTTTTGAATAATCCTTTTGCAAATTCATCAAAGTGATTGGATAAATATTAAGAATTCGTTTGGTAAAAAGTATGTAAAAAAAGGAGGAGGTTCTCAATTCGACATGTATATTTTTTTATCAAACAATTTATATTTTCCGTCAACATTTATTTTAGGAATAAATTTAACCGCAACGTGTACGAATAGTATTATTAAAATGTGTAATTAATTCGCTCACTAGTCTAGTCACATATTTATCTAGTCATATTTATTTGTTAATTCAACGTTAAGAAAGCAATGATTGGTTTATTGTACTGTAAATAATATTTTCTATGATCTAAATATTTCTTATGGCCGCTTCGTTAGTCCTTCAAGGGAGGCCAAAACTGGTGTTTGATTAAGAATTTCTAGTGGAAAATAAAGTGTATTATTAATTTCTGTGTATTATTTAGAATCATTCCTAATTTAAACTTCACAGAACCTAAACTTAAATGTTGGTACTTGGAATTATTAACATTTGATGTTAGGTTCTCTTAACTGTTCCTAAACTGCTGTTAAAAACTATTAGGAGGGAAATAATTAAAGGAACAGTCGTATATGAATGACTTCGATAATTATTGATAAACATAAAAAATCTCGCATAATTATCAAATACCAACAATTAGACAAATTATTTGAATAAAACACAATGTAGAGATTATCAAAAACCCTTCCATTGACATAAAATTGTCCTTTAAATGTATATTTTTAATGAATTTGTGTGCAAGGGTTAAAACTTTATTCAAATTAAATTTCAACTTGTTTTATTTACCGTTCCATTCATTTAAGTTTTATTTAATTTTGAAAGCGTCTCCTAATTGGATCAATTATATTCAGAAGCAATTAAATTTGTTTCGTTTATATCGTTGGACTGAATGAAATGCGAAAAGCGAGGTCGGAGACTACGTGCATACACTGGTTAGAGCGCTCTCGATCTACTATAGCTGTTTCGAAGTACTATGAACGAGGCTTAATCCGTAATAGGATCTAGGAAATAGGAAGATGACTGCAATTCCTGCATTTAGGGTCGATAAATAGAGATCTCTGTATTTTAGATATTCCGGTATAAATACGCAAGTTGTTATTTATTGAAATTAAACTGGTTTTACGAATTATATTGTGGTATTTTATTTTAAAATACCGCAATAAAACTAGTAGATGGTTAAAGGTGGTAGGTCTCTCATATGTAAGAGTCCGTCTGGGTGGGTACCACCGCAATGTCTATTTCTACTGCCAAGCAGCAGTGTGCATGCACTGTTGTGTTTCGGTTTGAAGGACATTGTAGCCAGTGTAACTACTGGACATAATGAGACTTAACATTTTATGTCTCAGGATGACGAGCGCAGTGGAATGTCATACAGTACTTTGTAAATCAAGGTGCTGAATGGTGTTGCTACTGTTGTCATTCAAAGCCATAAAAACGAAAGTATCTAACATTCGCGTAAACTTAAAAAAATATGTTACACCTAATGAATGATTACTATTTCAATATCTCTAATTGGAGAGTAATTATCGGGAAATATCTAAAACCTAAAAACGTCATCTCTGTCTTAAGCCAATGTAAATACATAGTTAATACACATACTCACGCTTTTTATCTCTGAAAGGGTAGGCAGAGACGCAACTAGGCCACCCACTTATCACCGTACATATTTTGTCTCATTATGTGATAGGGGGCGAGCCTATCGCAATATCGGGCACAAATTCCAGGCTCCGGGCTGATACTGAGTAGAAAAACCCAATATCACTTTGTCCGACCCGGGGATCGAACCCGAGACCTCAGCATTGCAGACGTACCGTAATATAAATACGTCACCGAGGTAGTGCTAGGAGCTATCATTAAACATTATGAAATAAAGTCCCCCGCCGCTACTGTATGTCTGAACCTTTGATTAATTATATACCTAGATAGAGTGACGCGCTGCAATGAAACTAAAACAAACAGGCCAACTTTTCTTAAGCTAGTATGCGTGACAGCTGTGTCATACGCTATCGCTGCATCATTCTGCGTATCCTTGTGTGCGCGCATAATACCAGTTATTATATGGTTTCTATTAAAACGGGGAGAAAATTATATCCATGAAAAACAACAAAAATTAGTTCACTCGAACTCATTTAGTGGGTAACAATTGGCCTCTATTTTTTTCGACGAGTTTGAAACGTTCAATGTCTATCTAGGTATATAATTAATCAAAGGTCTGAATGTGAAAACTCGAAAAATATCAAACGGATGTCGATGAAATTTGGGACAGAGATAGTTTGAGACCCTGTAAAGGATATACTTTTCATCCCAGGAAAATATATAACGGGACTTTTATCCTTAAACCATATCAAACCAGGCAAAACCGTGTGCAAAAGTTACTAAAAAGATAATTACTTGTTCTGTAATACGTATATGATTCCAATGAATCACACTTTCAATACTTAGCTTAAATGCAAATACCATTCTTCTTTTACGTGCAATTGGAAAATAAATAAAAGTATTAGAAAAAAACATTGCCTATAACCATCGCACAATAAATACGCATCGATAGACACCTTTTTTTTTTTTTTTTTTTCGCGGAGAAAGTGACTTATTACTACCGCCCAGCCTTCAAGGGGGGCGACTGAGCGGTTATGTTGGGTTCACCGTGCCTTACGACCCGGCGTTGAGCCGCCCGGAGATATGTAACCATCGGGCGACCGCCAGGCAGGGGATACCGTGGTGGAATTCTCCAAACGCCCCCAATCCACAGGGAGGGGAACCATTGACAGACACCTCACTTGTCAAAATTGGTTCAATGGGAGCAACGCTAGAGCGGAACATAAAATGGATACATACATACATAGAGTGCTAAAATCATTACCCTTCCTGGCTTCACCGTAGTCGGGTAAAAATAAATGTAAGTGAAGTCGTAAACAGCACCTAGTTACCCATCGCACGCACTTCATTTAATCTGAATTATTCTTTTTGCGAATGTTCGCAAAAAATATTACGTATGAAATATGAAACCTTTACAAGGCGTGTAGAGCTTCGTAGCTTTTATTGCCTTTGTAAATCCAAAAGTTGGGTTACGCATTCATATTTAAGGAAACCTGAACTCGTGTAAACAGAATGAAATTTCATTATAAAATTGAAGGATAAAATCAACAGCTATGAAAGGGAATAATTAATATTAAATTCGACCTAAAATACAGCAGTCTGTATTTTCGGGGCAGTCCACGATAACGTAGTTGTATTACGTAGTAGGACTATTGCGTGTAAGTCTCAGGTTCGATCTCTGGTTCGGACCAATTGTATCAAATTGACGATTTCTGCTCAATGTGTGGTTGGAGTTTGGAATTTCAGATGTTGCAATTAAGGACAAAGGGAACTTTTGACAACTGACAAATAGAAATAAAGTTGTTAATGGCAACGAAACAAGTTGCAGTGCTGATACCACACTTAGCATATTTTTGCGAATATTTGCGTTACTTGACCAATGAAATATCAACTTTGTAAATAAAACACAGAGTCGTTATTACTTTTCCCAAATATTTATCAAATAAGTCAGTGTAATGCCATTATATAAAAATGTATAAAAAAAAGCGTCGAATGGAGAATATTTTTTTAAAACTCGTTTAAAGTTAAAATAATGTTCATTATTTGTTACTGAGGTGGGAAACTAATTTTTATAATTCACCATTAGAAAAACACTTTGTTCAGAAATAACATAGGACAATATATTTTGTCCCGGAAAAGAAACCTTCTATCGTAGAAAAGCTTTTTCACGAAGGCGAAGGCGAAGTCGCGAGCAGTACCTAGTGTTTGAGTATATTCTTTCTCTTAAAACCGTAAGCTACCTTTGTTATCTTAATGTACGTACGTTTAACTGACAGCTTTTCATCAATTAGAATACTTAAAGAGCGGTCGAAATATAAATTCAAGATAGTATTTTAAGTAAGTACAGCTATATATCTTATAGCTTTTGCGCGCGGCACCGCCCGCGTGGAAAAGTTTTTCCGATATGAAAAGTAGCCTTTAGCACTCAGGAGTAATGTAGCTTCCTATTAGTGAAAGAATTTTTAAAATCGGTCCAGTAGTTCCTGAGATTAGCGCGTTCAAACAAACAAACAAACTCTTCAGCTTTATAATATTAGTATAGATAGTATAGATAACCGTAATACGCATATTTCAAACGAAATTCACTCGACTATATTAAAAGTAATAAAATTCTTGAACATACAATTCAGAAAAGATTTACTTTTTCGAGCTACAGATTTGCGCTAGTATTTTCAGCAGGTATTCGGTCACGTATTTCGTATTTGGTATGAAAAATATTTTTTATTCTAATGTAGAAATAAATATAGAAATTATTATTGATATAATATATTGTAATCATGTGGTGGTTTGGGCATTTGAAGAGGATGGATGATAGGAGATTGACAAAGCGGATATATAAGGCGAATATGGATGGGAAAGCCAGTAGGGGTCCACCGCACCGAACCTTCGAATGTCAGTTATCTGACATTCTTGGAAAAGGCCAGGTCAAAAGTACCCTGAACCGGCGGGAGTGTATTAAAGAATGATGAAGGTGGAGGGAACGAGAAAAGTATGCCAGAATCGAGCAAAGTGACAATCAATTAGTATTTGCCTATCCCTGTGGGATAATTGTTATTAATATAATATGATCATCATGAACATACCAAAATAATATACAATATTATCTTGTTATAACAAAAGAGATATTTTTACTGCCGTACACTTTTGGTATGAGATTTGCCATTAAAATGCGTCACACGTACAACAACGCACATTAGGCCTTTATCATATTTTTTGGCGTACCGAAATCTAGATCTTAGTGCTTTTTAATATTGCTGTTTTTCCTTAATGTTGGTACGTGATTTTGTGTGTAAGTAGGGATCATCTTAATGCGGGTTGCAAACCGAATACTAAGCCTCGTAAAGCTTTTATTTATTGCATTTAAATGACGAGACGAGCATGCCGATCGCCTGATGGTATGCGATACGACCGCCCATAACCAGTAGCAACACCATACAGAACTTAGAATTACAAAATACTACGTGGCACTCCATTGCGCTAGTCACCCTGAGCATTAGATATTAAGTCTCATAATGCCCAGTAATTCGCTGGCTTTATGTCCTTCAAACCGTAACACAACAGAGCATACACACTGCAGCTTGGCAGTAGAAATAGACATTGCGGTGACACCTACCCAGAGGGCCTCTCGCATACGAGAGACCTATCACCAGCTATGTTTTCCTACTTGTGTGCAGACCGCAAACTATGGAAACTAAGTTTGTATGTGTAATTTTCTCAGCTATACTGCCTAAACTATACTAGAACGTAGCATCGCCCTTGGTCTGCGATCGGCATTATTTTTAAATATAAACACACACACACACAAACTGTAGTGTGTGTGTGCTTGTATATAAATAGATGTAGGTTGTAATCAAGTAATATATCAGTTTGAGTGCAGTATAATAAAGAGTCTAAAACCATCAACACGTGTATACCTCAATCCTTACACTACAATACACTCACGCCTTATATTCCCGAAGAGGTAGGCAGAGGTGCTACTACTGTATTCACTTTTCACCCTGTATTCCGTTCAATGTTAAAGGGTTCTATCGCCATAGCGCAAATGACAATATCCGAGCTGACATTGAGAAGAAAACCGCAAAATCACTTTACCCAACCAGGGATTTGAATCCGAGGCCTCAGAATGGAATATGGTCCGCGTACGCTATACAACTGTACCACTGAGGTAGTAGATACAAATTTACAACTGTAAAAATAAATCAGAAAAGAACTTTACTTGAGGTTTAGTGCTCGAGGCAAAGCGGGAGAGAGAGTAAACAAAGCATCGTATAATTTTGATCAATTACCTACTTAAGTTTTCTCTAAACTTCAGTATTGAATTGAATTATAGTAAAAGGAATTCTAATATTAATGAATTAAATCTGATTTTTATACAATATGTTAAATATTAGCCGAAATATGAAGGTAGTTTTAAAATTCTGTAAAAAATAGATTTACATAATAATGACATACAATTAAAATTACATCGAAGTACAATGAAGAATTAACCATGCATCCACTATAGGGCAGTCTCCTATGTTTGATTTAGTAAACTATTTTATATGTAACAGAAAATAATACGAAAAAGAAATTCTTCTGTGAAATCAGCATCAAAATTGGTTGACAAATAAAGCAGTTATTGATATTTGAAATATTGTTGTGAGCAAAAGTGGGGACGTGGAGGGGATACCGCGCTGTCTCTTTCGCACGCACGCAGCGTTATGGCCGGCGAGTCTCGGTGACGTCACAGTGTAATATTACTGTTATTTGACGGCTACCCCTTCCACCAAATTTCAAAGGTTTATAACTTAATAATTATTACCCCATTTTTGAAAATTATTTTTCGGTTAGATTTTGGATGGCATACATTTTTGATAAATGTATTAAAAAAAAAGTAGTCAACTACTTTACTCTTAAATCTAGTTTAGTTTACTCTTAAATCTAAACATATTTCTGTGACATCTCGTATTCCAAGTATCTACGGCAATATAAACACGGCTTTAGTCGAATTTGTCGTATAATGCTGTACCCATTCAGTTATTGGATATCGGATGTCTGCCGAATACCGATAATATTCGGATTCCATTCTGGAAACGGTTGGAGGTTTTGGAGTTATTTTGTTGAATATTCATATTTTTGTATTTACTACTAAATGTATGTCGAGACATTAATGTCACCTCTTAGGTTTAGTGGCAGTTGGGCACCAAGGGGTCACGGGTTCAAATCTTATAAAAATCTTAGTTAAATTGAAAACATTTTAAGTGGTTTTCCAACATCATTTGTCCAAGAATGGGATCGGCCAGAGGAAGTGGACGGCAAGCAAGCAACCAGTTAAAACTGAACCAAATACTCTCTACAATATACTTTCAATACCTTACCATGCAATCAGACCTGTATTATATACTGCCCACTGCTGAGCACCGGCCTCCTCTACTACTGAAAGGGGTTAGGCCTTAGTCCACCACGCTGGCCTAGTGCGGGTTGGCGGACTTCACATACCTTCGAAATTCAGAGAACTTCTCAGGTATACCTTACCATGCCGTTATCAAATTTTAATTATTAACACACACACACACACACTCACGCCTTTTATCACCGAAGGGGTAGGAAGAGGCGCAACTAGTGCACCAACTTTTCGCCGTGCGTATTCCGTCCCATGATATGATAGGAGGCGAGCCTATCGCTATATCGGGCACAAATTCCAGACTCCAGGCTGATAGTGAGTATAAAAACTCAAAATCACTTTCCCCAACCCGGGGATCGAACCCGAGACCCCAGTATAGCAGTCGTACCTAATTACAACTACGCGACCGAGGCAATCAGTATTTTAAGAGCTTTTATTTAACTAGTAATGTATGTATATTTGTTCGGGTGGAATCTTGCAAGACAATTTTGAAGTAGTTACCCGCAACCGATTGTGTTAAAATTTTGCATACACGTGCAGTATGGGTGACAACGCATTATTAGCTAAGTGACGTCATTCTGAAGCCAATATGGCGGACGTCCTAAGATGATGGACTAGTTATTTTTTGTGCACGTCCATAATATGGGTATCAAATGAAAGAGTTTGCTGAGAATAACTCGAAACATAACTAAAAATTAAAAAAAAAAATTAAAAACAAGCTTTTATTTAAATGATCTAAAAATAAAAAAAACGAAGTTCCTTTCGATTAATTAGTGAAGGAATTGTAATAAATTTTTTTTTTTAACAGAGTGTGTATATATATAAATATATAAATATTATCCTATTTCCGTTCCAATACATAAGTTTCTAGAGAAAAAAACAAATAAATACGTTTGGCACTCGGAGACTGCCGCGGTAAAGCTATTGCATAGCATTTTTATCACAAATTTTGATTGACTAAACACAAATTCGATCTTACGCTTACCACGTAAAGTAGATTTTTAAACGCGAGCAACGCACGTTTAGTCTTGTTATTGATAAATGTCAGAAATGCAATGGTCATCACAACCAAAGTAGAATAAATCAAAATTTGAAAAACGAATGTTACATTCGATTCTTTTGTACTCGTGCCGTGCCAACGCTGGAGAAATAGCTACTACGCAATGTATTTAAGGTTCATATTAGATTAGTAAGAAATGGTTTTAATGACTTTAATAAATAAAATAAATAAAAATATACTCGTTTCAAGAATTATAGCTTCTACGCATTGTATTTAAGGTTCATATTAGTAAGATAATAGCAAAAAGTGTCGTGACAACTTTTCGTAATAATTTTTTCCGTCTAGCCCCCTTTCACAACGCGCGATAAGGAACTTCGTTCCAATAAAATCTTTAAATTGAATCAAACTTTGTTTAATACTGGGTAGAGATAATAGCTTGTCGTGAAATTTACTTGTGTAGATAATACAATAAATATGTAACTTGATCTTGACTTGAGCGTCGGACAGTCTGAAGTAGTAATCGTACCAAAACAGGTCGAGATATGAAATTGTTAGTGAAAGTGACAGTTGCGAGTATAAATAAGGAGCTTCGCCATACGGAAAAGCTTAGTTTGGTTGTCGTTCAATGTTCAACTAGATATCAGAGAGTCGTTATGGTAACTTAGTGGTTGCTTTGCTAGTCCTGTCAAAGTGATGACAAGCGAATCAAGAGTTGAAGAAATAAAGGTCAATTATGACTATTGTGAAGTATTCGCTACGTTTTACGGGCCCCTGTGAAATCCTCGTCGACATATAATTATATATTTTTATGTGCATTAAACTCATAATTTCTAATACTTCAAAATTATTTTCAATTTTACAAAACGTTATTTATAACAGTTATAACAGGGCTAAAAATATACCAATAATAATTTAAATAATTTTCGGGTTGGATCATTTATACACCACAGTTCAACTACAATTTCAAAGAGTAATACAAGACTTAACCCTCTCACTTCAAGAGGGTCAACTGTACCGTTCTCGTACTGAGCTACGCCGACATGGGCTGTATAAACCCAGGATTACTCCTGGGAATAAATTTTACGTTAGTACTTGGGCCGATATCTTTTGTACCTACAGCTATTATTAAGATTAAAATTTTAAGATGTTTAGGGTTACAGTCATTTAATACAATGCACTTTGAAAGTATGGTTTCCTATAATTGAGTTTTTTTTGTCTTAATTCTTTTTATTTTAAATTTTTTATACTACCTACTTATAAACTTTATCGGAACATCAGTGGACCAAGACAATACATAAATATATACATATACTGCCTCGGTGGCGTAGTTGTATTGCGTACGCGTTACGAGTACAATTTGCGCGCTGAGGTCCTGGGTTCGAATCCTGGGTCGGGCCAAAAAAACATTGTGACTGGGTTTTTCCATCTTAAAAATTACTCAGTCGCAGCTCGGAGTCAGGAAGTTGGCGGTGTGATACCCCCGTGCCTCGGAAAGCACGTAAAGCCGTTGGTCCTGCGCCTGATCTCTCTCCGGTCATGTCGGATTGCCGTCTCACCGGACTATGAGAGTAAAGGAATAGCGAGTGCACCTGTGTATTGCGCACACACTTGTGCACTATAATATCTCCTGCGTATCTGGCTGATCTCCGTTGAGATTGGCCGCCGTGGCCGAAACCGGCTAGAAAGGATATATATATATACATATATGGATAGATGCGTCATTAATTCAGATCTTTCGATTGAGGTGTCATTATTACATCAACTAACACGTATGACAAATCTAACCCGCGTACTAGAATTTGCTGGGGAGAATCACTTTCCTACTATGAAATAACGGTTTCTGAACATTCTGAAATTGCTCAAGTAACTAAATTAAATTGATACACAGTATTGTAGTGCTTTACAGCAACAAATCGTTACCGTTTTTCCGGTACCTGTTAGTCGTAACTAACTTAAAACACACACACACACACTTGTGCACTATAATATCTCCTGCGTACCTGACTGACGTCCGTAGAGATTGGCCGCCGAGGCTGAAATTCGGCTAGGTTTTTTTATTTTATTTTTAATAATCGTAAATTATTTATTCTCATGAAATATTTACCTTCAATTTAAAACCTTATTCAAAGAAAGCAAAGCGGCGATAGCCTAGTTGGGAGTGGAACGGACTGCTGAGACGAATGTCCGCAGGTTCAAAACCCAAGGGCACACACTTTTCTAAAAAGTTATGTGTGTATTCTTTGTGAATTATCGCTCGCTTTAACGGTGAAGGAAAACACCGAAGGTATGTGAAGTCTGCCAACCCGTACTAGGCCAGCGTGGTGGACTAAGGCCTAAACCCTCTCAGCAGTGGGCAATATATAATATAGGGCTGGTTTGGTATGGTATGGTATGGAAGCAAAACCTTAAATATTTTATACGTAACCACCTAAATGATCGCTTCATTTTTCCTTGCATTATGCATTTTGTACTTTTTTTAATTTTTCGTATCCGCAGCACTTTGCTCTTATCGAGAAGTGTCATGCTTAATATTTGTACGGAAAAGCTTTTAAATACTTACGGGAAGGTTGTCTGGCGGAGATCGATGGAGCCATCTATTATAATTGTAGAGTTTTTATTTCACAATTCTCAAGCGTTTTCCTCAAGTTAATAGTTTGTTTTTCTTATAAAATATTAAATATACAAGATATATCTCATTTATGGAGTATACAGGAGTAGTGAATCTTATCGTATAATATAGTATGCTATGAATAACTTGAATATTATATTATGGTTACCATGCTCTACCACAACTTCGAGTACACAAAACCTTGCATCTTCGAAATAAAATACATACATACAATATACACTCACGCCTTTTATCTCCGAAGGTGTAGGCAGAGGCGCAACTAATGCACCCACTTTTCGCCGTGCGAATTCCGTCCCATGCCGATTTGGCGAGCCCATCGCCAAATCGGGCAAAAATTTCAGACTCCGGGCTGATACTGAATAGAAAAATTTAATATAACTTTTCCCGACCCAGGGATCGAACCGAAGACCTCAGCACTGCAGTCGTACCGTAATACAACTACGCCACCGAGGCAGTCACAATATAATCAAAATTGTCAAAATAAAATATGAATTGTTTTACCTAAAATCTATAATTACTCGAACACAAAATATAAACTTCTGAATAAACCATAAAGGAACAAGTTATTGTTTATACTTCGCGGTACTCTCCAGTAGCGGGTCTGTACTTCCTCAACTATAAATTCAGCGTACATTATTCAAAGGAAAAATTAGGTTGGAAAATTTAAATTAAGGTTCTGGATTTTACTTGCCAGTTTTATAATTTCCTTATTAGTTTAGATTTTAGCGGTTTTATTATTTAATCCAACACCTTCAAATCGGTAGTGTTTATTCAACGTTTTAAAAACGATTTTTCCGATGTAACATAGTTTCATAGTTGGATAATCTTTGTGACTCAGTTAAAAAATATGATAAATAAAGCAAGTCATTACCTGACTGATGTTATCTGACCTTAATAGGTCCGTGGACTATTTTTATTTTGTCTTGTTAAAGGAAGTCATTGCCTATCTCTTTAAGGATATTATAAACATAAGGAAATCAATAACTAAAAAATCCTTTTCTTCGGATAATTGATTTATAAAACAATAAGTTTACAATACTCAATTACATTCATAAAATTCAATCTACTTGCAAATAAATCATTTGAATTTTGCGTTATTTCATTGAAATTAAAATGCTTATAATAAATAACTTTCATTTGACGCGACGAGTAAAGTACACTACTAGGACGGCCTACGTTTATCTCGCTTAGATTTATATTCCAAATGTTCTGTCAGAAACAAGACAAGTTGTGAAAGAAATAAATCACCTTAATATATCTCGCAGTTTCGCCGGTAAAGTTGTTAGCATAAGTTCCCAGTTTTTGTGCTATATATTGTTCAAATGGCCGTGTTTCTAGATATATCTACGATACACATAAAACTTAAAATGTTATTCTTTCGAATAAAAACGAGTTAATTTTCTTTTCAATCATCACATAAATTTCGGCTGAAGTTTTGAATTTTTTTTTTTTATTGCATTTAATGACGAGACGAGCATGCCGTTCGCCTGATGGTAAGCGATACGACCACCCATAAACAGTAGCAACACCATCCACTATCCAGCACCTTGACTTACAAAGTACTGAGTGGCATTCCACTGCGCTCGTCATCCTGAGACATAAGATGTTAAGTCTCATTATGTCCAGTAGTTATACTGGCTATAATGTCCTTCAAACCGAAACACAACAGTGCATGCACACTGTTGCTTGGCGGTAGAAATAGACATTGTGGTGGTACCCACCCAGACGGCCTCTTACATAATGACCTACCACCAGTATTTATATTTGATACTAGACTTCTGCTCGCGGCTCCGCCTGCGTGAATGAGTTTTTCCGCGATAAAAGTCCCGCTTTATATTTCCCCGGGATAAAAAGTAGCCTATGTTACTCGCTGATAATGTAGCTTTATATTGGCGAAGAATTTTTCAAATCGGTCCAGTAGTTTCGGAGCCTATTCAATGCAAACAAACAATCAAATCTTACCTCTGTATAATATTAGAATAGATCAATCGCTGTTATATCTTAAAGTTGTTATACACCATAATTACTTCTATAAGAGACTACTACAGCTGCACTTCTCATTGTTGGATATCCCTTTTAACAGTTAAAGTATTTAATTAATTAGGTATAAAAAGTTTGTAATCCCAGCCTCGTTTTATAAACTATTAGATAGACACACACACATACACGCCTTTTATCCCCGAAAGGGTTGGCAGAGATGCACACTAGTGCACCCACTTTTCGCCATGCGTATTTCGTCCTATGATGTGATAGGGGGCGGGCCTATCGCCATATCAGAAAAATACAAATTTCAGACTCCGAGCTGATATTGATTTAAAACCCAATATCACTTTGGCAGCCCGGGAAACGAACCCAAGACCTCAGCATTGCAGTCATACCGTAATACAACTACGCCACCGAGGTAGTCGTACACTAGGCAGTATACTATAAAACTGATAGAAACAAGCTACCTGCAGAGAAGGAAACGTGACTACAAAATCATCAATGATTTTATCACTACAAAACTTACATTCCATTTCCTTATTCGTTAGCACCACAAAAGTGGTAAGAAATACGCACAAGGTAAATTACAAGGCACTTCTTGTAGCGAGTAAGCGGAGGGTAAATCCCGCTTTTACGGGTGTTTTATTCTCGTCGTAAACAGTGCTCGGTCCGCTCATTCACTACGTCCTGTTGCGGGAATGATAAATGTTAGATTTTTTGGAAATTATTTGATGTTTATCGAAATTTATTCGGTAATTTATTACCTACATTCTTATAGCGCAAATCTTCGCAAGATGTATATTCACGAGACCCTCAATCGACACGTACAGTCTATTTATTCTATAGTAAAATATTAAAAATTATAGGTATTAAAAATAATTTTCCCATTTTATGTTACTCATATTTCAACAACAAATCAATATAATGACTTTTAACAGAATTCATCAAGTATTACATTATTAATATTAATAATTATCTAAAACAGTATGCGCTTCGTGCTCATTCCTGATCACGTACATTGTATTTCATATTGAACGTAACTTTTTGAAAATGACGAATCTCGATTGTCTAGTATTAATCGCCTCGATGACTTTATTGAGCACATTGAACTATATTTGAACTCTATAACCTCTTTATGAGTTGAGGGCTTTGTGTATTTTTATGATTTTATGCTAGATTATATACCATTTAAACATAAAATTCATATTAATCATGGTTAATGTTGCGCAAAGACATTCAACAGTATAGTTACTACTTAGTTAATGTTGCTCGATTTAATCTGAGTAAACAGTCGCTACCGCGAACACACACACACTCACGCCCTTTATCGCCGAAGGGGTAGGCAGAGGCGCAACTAGTGCATCCACTTTTCACCGTTATTCCGTCCCATGATCCCGCGAGCCTATCGCCATATTGGTCACAAATTTCAAAGTCCAGGCTGATACTGAGTAGAAAAACCTCAAAATCACTTTGCCCGACCCGGGGATCGAATCCGAGACCTCAGCTTTGCAGTCGTACCGTAATACAACTACGCCACCGAGGCAGACAGATCACTAGAATTCGAATACTAATAAGATATTATAATTAACCATTAAATACCAGTTAATATTATTTAAGTAACTTTAAAAACGTAAAACCACAAGGAGGAACATATTATCGAAGTATGTCGTATTAAAATTTCAAGGTTCCGACTTAAAATCTTTCTTATTGCTTCATAAGAGAAATGGCTAGAGAGAATTACAAGAAAATGCTCTAAAGAAACCCTGTTAAGGGTGTTGATTATAAGTGTTCACAGCGCCGTGAGGGTCCATGAAGAGGAAATCAATTAATTTATAGCTACGAACGGGATAGTGTGTCGGATATAACGGAAATTGCTACCAATTATTCGATTCAGTGAACATAATAACATAGAGGTTGACTTAAAGTCACAGGTGATTTTATGGGATACGTAGTAATTAAACTAAATAGTATTAGTAGTGCTCATCTATACTAATACATAAAGCTGAAGAGTTTGTTTGTTTGTGTGTTTGAACGCGCTAATCTCAGGAACTACTGGACCGATTTTGAAAATTCTTTCACTAATAGGAAGCTACATTACTCCTGAGTGCTATAGGCTACTTTTTATCCCGGAAAAACTTTTAAACGCGGGCGGATCCGCGCGCAAAAGTTAGTTGATATACAAAATGCCTTTAGATATCAATGGTAGTAGTATATATTTGACTGCCTCGGTGGCGTAGTTATATTACGGTACGACTACAATGCTGAGGTCTCGGGTTTGATCTCCTTTTTCCCCGTCCCCGGGGGTTTTCTATTCAATATCAGTCTGGAGGCTGGAATTTGTGCCCGATATGGCGATAGGCTCGCCCCCTATCACATCATGGGACAGAATACGCACGGCGAAAAGTGGGTGCACGAGTTGCATCTCTACCTTCGGGGATAAAAGGCGTGAGTGTAATTTTTAACAACAATTTGTTAGCATATTGATTTATTATGCCTCTCAGTAAAGGTACTTTTAGTAACATTTTACTATGTAGTTATCTTTCATGTTTACTAAAAAAAAATTGCATGAAATGGTCAGAAAATGAATAACGGCTGAAATGGGTCTAGTTTTGATGTGCTTTAAACTGAATATTATAATGTAATGTACGAAAACCGTAAATTTTTGGATTAAACTTAGAGTCCTAAGTTTGACTGAGATAATAATATAATTTGTTCTTTAATAATACATTTATTATCTAACATTGCAGACTTTATGAAGAATTTCCGATTTCGTACATTGTCTCTGAGCCATTTTCAATGTCGCAAGAGAGTACGACGGATGAATTTATATTAGGCCCATTTATTAATTTCACGACGTTGTATGTTATGTCACAAAAATGTACAAACCTCCTTCGTTTTTATCGAATAAACACCTTCTTGAGGCATGAGTAGTAACCAAGATAATTGAAATCTTATTTATCACCATAAAAAAGATTTTGTTTTGAAATCGAACAATGTATAACACATAGACACTCGTGCCTTTTGTAACCGATCATTTATTTAACTTTTGACATGAGTTTTTGGCGGGAACTTGGAAGTGTCATGAGGTGCTCTTGTTTTAATTCATTATTTTGGTGATATTTAGTGTTATATTGCATAATTATGGTGGTATATTATCCAATATAGTTCTATTAAAGAGCTCAAATGAAGTGAATTGAAATAATTGTGCTAATCAAGTGTTTTTTTTGTTGCCGCCAAAACTCCTCGATAAAGTCTTGGTAAGGTAGCCACTGCTTTACTTCGACATACTACAGATAATAAAATATACAAACCAAACTTGACATTGGCAAAATGTGAACACAAATGCCATTATAAAAAAAAAAAAAAAAACTTTTGACATATACTCGCCTATGAATTTTTATAATTATTGACAAGGAATCGATATCGATGTAATGGGTTTTTTAATACATCAATGGGAATCGAAAACAATATAATTGACTACTTTATGGACGCCATTTTTTCTTTTCCATAGTGAAGCGACTTGCTCTTCAGCTCCGATATTAATTATCGAATGAAATTCGTTAAGCCCACTGATTGTCTCACAAATATAATTCAAAACTTTTTCATTGAAAAATAAAATGTGGCAGTGTAAATTAAATATTTTCTTTTTATACATGCGTAGTAAGTGTATAAGTTAAATATTGTCAAAACTTATATTGGATATAGAATATACCTACAGAATAAATTTATATACAGAAAATATACACATTTAAGCGTTTAGGCATGTTACAAAACGATAAAAAAATTTGAGCTAAAATAACATTTCAATGTGTTTAATCGATCAAAACTTCTTCATAAATTAAATCGATTGTTTCGAGAAATCGAATCGGTAACGCATTAATACATCCCCAATTCATTAGAAACAGAACCGTCCAAAGTTAAATAAATGGTTGGACGGACAATAAGGTGTAGGCAGAGGAGCAATTAGTGCATACCATCATAGTGTTTACCGTACCATGACGTGATGGGGGCGAGCCTATCGCCATATTGGGCACAGATTACAGGCTGATATTTTTTTATTTTTTTTATTGCATTGAATGACGAGACGAGCGTGCCGTTCGCCTGATGGTAAGCGATACAACCACCCATAAACAGTAGCAACACCATCCAGCACCTTGACTGCAAAGTACTGAGTGGCATTCCACTGCGCTCGTCATCCTGAGACATAAGATGTTAAGTCTCATTATGTCCAGTAGTTATACTGGCTACAATGTCCTTCAAACCGAAACACAACAGTGCATGCACACTGTTGCTTGGCGGTAGAAATAGACATTGCGGTGGTACCCACCCAGACGGCCTCTTACATAATGAGAGACCTACCACCAGTAACATTGCGGTGGTACCCACCCAAAAATGATATGAAGCAGAAAACTCCAAAATAACTTTGCCTGACCTGGGTTTCGAACCTATGACCTTAGAGCGGTAGTTGTAAAGCGCTTGCAAAGAAAGATGGAATCCTAAACCAGCAAAACTAGATTTCGACCGTGGCGGTGTCCGCGTAAAGTATTTTACTAGATTGAAACTAACACTAGATTACTCTGTAAAGTCCTATATCATATAGCTTCTATTGAACAGGTTACTTGAAACTTAGTACTAGGACATAATAAGCCGTAAGATGCATATTTTTCAGTAATTGCATACTCGTATCAAACTTCTAGAATATTTGGTACTTAAGCGGAACTTAACTTACTTAATATTTGGGGGAGGCCTATGTTCGCAGTGGACTTCTAAAGGCTGAAGAAGACTTCTAAGAAGAAGAAGAAGAAGCGGAACGCGAAGAAGCAATTAGGCAGGCCGGCATAGTAGCAGTTATCGATATTTGAAATATTATTGTGAGTATAAATGGGCGCGTTGTGGGGATATTGCGCTATCTCTTTCTCACGTCACAGTGTGATATTACTGTTATTTTCCAGCTACCTCTTCCACCAAATTTCAATGCTTTCTAACTTATTTATTATTGCGTGGATTTTGAATTACATTTTTATAATATTTTTAAATATTTTATATATTTGATAAATTTATTTTAAAAAGATTAGTCTTCTACCCTATTATGCAAATCAAGCAATAAAAACTCTTGCTTGTTGAGTTTCCTTGGGCTTTACTTCACTGATTGTTGAAATAAAGTCACTTTTCCTTAATTATAATCATGACACGGAAGCATATCCGTGGCTTGTAGGAGCAAATTGCTGCAATAAAAAACCTATATGCTAATATAGGATATGGTTTATCAGTGTGCCAAAGGACAATTGCAGGTCTCCATACATGATTTTAGTTGATGTAAATGTGTAGCGTTTAGAAGTAAAAAAAATATTTAACAATTCAGCAGCAATTCCTAAACAATTATGTATCAAGATTATTAGTGAAAAAAGTCTAAATCTAAAGATTTTTCATTTTAAAGATTTTGAGGTTATGATTTAGTTGACATTTATGAATTGATTCTTACATAATAATATGAATAATGAAACTCATAAAATGTTTGGTAATCTGTCTATTGTCACGCGAGACCCTCCCTCATCACATTCGAACCTAACATTTCACTAAACATGGAGAAGGGTGATCTGCCACACGGCATACTAGCGCGCGGCATGCACCTTCCTCAGCTATACAAGCTTATATATCAAATCATTTTTTATTTATAGATACTACTATAGTACATAGTAAAGGTTTCTTTGTTTTTTTTTTGTAATAAACTCTGAAACTATTGGGAAAAATACGTTCAGACCCTAAGTCCTAGGCTTTGGGAAATAACAATTAAATAAAAACGAGTTCTGAAAAAAAATAAAACACATTTGTTTTTTTTTTTATGTTTATTCATCTTCTTCATAATAATTTTCTCTGATAAATATCTCATCTAAAAATTCTCCCGGGGCAGATACATTGCCTTGTCTGGCGGCCCAACCCAAATACCAGACAACTGTCATGGTATGAGCGCAGCAACCTACAGTACGGTTGCTCGACCAGGTACATTATTTTCAATCAAAACATATTATCACACATTTTACAAAAATACTACATGCCAGAAACGAAATGTCGGAAATAGCTTTTTTTTCTAAAATGATATAAGCAATGACCGTAACTATACAGCCAACAGGCAGCTGGTAAGAATGTATAGAATAGAATATACATAGTAAAAAAAATGTGGTAAGAAAGCTGAAATCTTTGTTGTTATTCCTAATGAACATTTTATAGTCAGATATATTTTTTGCAATTTTTAGAGACCTGATGAAAATGATGTTTTGGTAGCCTAAATAATCTTATGTCATTCATAAAAAATGGCCGTGACACATTGCTAAAAAGTCAATTAAGTTTTTTTAATAATTTATGCAACTTATACACACTTGTACAACTAAAGTTAGTATGCTGAAAAATCATACAAAATAATTATATTGAGATTACCATGTATGGAATTTCTAAACGCATAATTTATTTATAAATACGATTTCGCCATTGTCCTTTCATCCAAATCCGTTTAGTGGTTTTTGCGTTTACTTCTAACAAACATCCAAACATTTTTACAAACTTTTGCATTTATAATAGTAATGAGAAGTAAGATAAGGTACTAGTTTTCGCTTGCGATGTCGCCCGTGACAAAGTGTATTTGTGAGATATAAAGTAGCCTATACCCTTCCTAGGGTCTCAAAGTAGTTGCGGAGATATGCGATAATAAACAAACAGAAAAACAGACAGACAGAAAGAAAAGAATTCTTAAAATCGTTGATTAGTGTTCTATTACTCTTCTTTAGTCGTCCTCTTACTTTTTTTTTTCAATGTATAGACACAATGGGTTTTACTGCCTTATAGATAGACTAGTAAAAATTAAGATTTTTTTAACAAAATAAATTCAACATTCCTTTAACGAGCAATCGTTATTTGTTTAATTTTAGAACAAAGAAATCTCCACTTCCGAAATAAACGTAAAGTACTTAAAATGTTGTAGTACAAGGAATCCGACCGCCAGAAGTCAAATAAAAAATTCATTTTTGCAAAAGTCCCGGCCTTAATTTATTATAAGTCAGCCTTCCTTATGCCCAGTAATCGTCTCAATTATTTCCACTCTAAATATCATAAAGGCACCTTCGCAATTCGTCAAATGTCCTTTCACTTTACTAAATTACCTTTGTGGAGGGTAAGTCGTATAAAATTTGGTATATAGATCGATAGGCAGGATTTTATTGCCTTATGTATGTACCAAAGTTCGGTCTGATATTATAAATTCGATTTTTTGTGAAAATGTTTTTGGTGTTTGATAGAAGTAATATCAGAAATAACTGAAAGCTAATTTGGATGAAAATTGACACACGAATAGACCTTGTTACTATATAGGCTACTTTTATCCCGGTATTTTTTTTACGGGAAATATTTGATATTTTGGAAGTTTTTTAATAGATGGCGCTGTTAGTGCTTTAGGAATTTTTATAGCAGGCAAGGGCTTTGATGCGGGCGTAGTCACAACGACACTTAGTATGTAATAAATAGCTAAAGATAGATGATATGCCATCTGTGGGCTTAGAATGTGACAAAAAAACACGGCACGACTCCGTTTCGTCTTATTGGGATTGGTTGAGAGCACAGAAATATAACAAGCCATAGAAACCGGGCTAAAATAACAGTTGCGAAACATCAATCTTATTCATCTCTGATAATACAGCTTTGTATTATCAGAGTGAACCAGTGAATACTCCATGGTTTTTATTTATTTCTAAAAAGTCAGAAAAGAAATGTCAATTTGGATACATTGGTTAAAATTATGCGTCTAAATAAAAAATATGCGTTCTTTATATTATGTCATTTTTCGAAATGTCATGTCACATACATTTAGTTGAATTGCTAATGTGTCTGATGCATTGTGGACGGTAAACGTAAAATTGATTTAAATATTTATTTACATTAATAATTTAACAAAAATATTATATAATTTATGTACCGATACTATGTCGAAATTAGTTTTAAGCATGGCGTGTGTGGTAGTTGGTTGTAAATCACATACAGGGCGAAAAGAAAATACGAAGGAGCTGGTGACTTTTCGTAGGTGAGTTTTCTTGCAGAATTTGTATTGTTCCTTAATTATAAAATAAGTAGATGTTCAGAATATGCTTTTAAATTGTATCAACTACAGTTTCCGCGTAAAATTCGGTTTCTTTTATTGTATTTTTATTAAATATTTACAAACAAATATAATTATCATAGAGATGTGACAAATGGGAGTTATCGATAATGTTAAGAACATTATACGTTTTATTTTAGATTCCCGAAAGATGAAGTTACAAAAAATATATGGACACACCGCATCGCAAGGTGCAATTGGACACCAAAAACGTACAGTCTTATCTGCTCTTAGCATTTCACCAAAGACTCATTTGTTCTCCATGATACCATAAAATACGGACGATTGAAATTAAACGCTACTCCTACATTAAATACCACTGAAGTAACAGTACACCAAACTTTCAAAATAATCGGCCCTGTGAAAGTAGGAAATGAGCTGATTATCCTTAAACGCCTGAATAGATCTTTCCAAATTATAGTTAAGAACTAGTGGTATATTACGAATATCCGCATTCGCATCTTTTTTAATATATAATAATAATAATAATAAAGCCATGTATTCCATATCTTCAGTTTCATTTTACATTTCTGTATTTGTTAGTAGGTTATAGCTTAAAATTACAAAGAAAAGAAAATACTTATAATTAATGTTAGTATTGTTTATGAGATATGGACCCCTATTTGGGTATAGGCCTCCTCCATCCTTTTTAATAATAAATCTTTTTTAATATTCGCATTCGCAATTAATTATGCGAATATTTTTGTCTATGACATGTGCCAATAGTTTATAAAATAACATTACTACAGATTGTGTTTACAATGTATAAATAATAATTTTGTTAGCAAATAAAAATCCCATAGTCGCATTCGCATTCACGAATATTGGAAATTGGACATTCGTTACATCACTATTAAGAACTATCTCGATCACATCAAATTTCAAACAAAAAAACCGCATTGAAATCGGTCCATACGTTTCGGAGCTACGATGCCACAGATATATTTCTTTTTTTATGGCATAGAATGACGAGACGAGCATGCCGTTCGCCTGATGGTAAGCGATACGACCGCCCATAAACAGTAGTAGCACCATACAGCACCTTGAGTTACAAAGTACTGTGTGGCATTCCACTGCGCTCGTCATCCTGAGACATAAGATGTTAAGTCTCATTATGTCCAGTAGTTACACTGGCTACAATGTCCTTCAAACCGAAACACAACAGTGCATGCACACTGCTGCTTGGCGGTAGAAAAAGACATTGCGGTGGTACCCACCCAGACGGTCTCTTACATATGAGAGACCTACCACCAGTAAATAGTTATACAGATACACAGATACACCTTAAACTTTATACACACCTTTTTTTCCATGGAGGGTTAAAAATGAATGACAAGCCCAGCAAGTTGTTCGCCTATCCATAAACAGTAACAACAATATTGCACTCCACTTGGTCACCCTGTGATATTAGATGTTAAGGGTCGCATGGTGATAAATGCTATTCGTCTCGTAAATATATAAGCCAACCAAACACAAATGTCACATTCTAGTCTAGGAGCATAGATTATTTATATTTATGTGATAAATAGCGTTTATCAGGAACCGGTGAAACTGGCCCTTAATGTCATAAAGTCCAGTTAAATTATTCAACTGGCTACGATGTTCCAAGCCAAACACAACAATGATTGCACAATACTGCTTGGCGGCAAAAATAGACATAGCGGTGTTACCTACCCAGCTGAAGTTAATTGTTGTTGTTTAATTCTTAATTATTGTTGTAAATCGTCATTTAATAAACTATGAGTTGTTTCTGAACATCATCGTCATTTTTCGATATTACTTAAATCGACTCTATCTTATCTCTAGCATAAAAAAAGTTACGAGAAAACTAGTGACAACCTTGCAAATTTCGAATGCATGAATGAGTATGCATCTCTTTCTGTCACTTTATCCAAGCCATAAGATAAAATAGTATCAATATATATAATAAGTAGCTATTTTAGCCCTACGTCTATTGCTTTAGTTATTGGTCCGAGGGTTGAGAGACTAACACTTGACTGACGTATTGGTCTCTCGATCAATCACAAACATCAAAATTAAACGAATTCGTTTTACGAGTTGCGTCTTTGTGTCACATTCTAAGCCCACTGGTGACTGTTAATGCGGAGGTGAATTAAACAACTTTGTCGACTGAATATTATTATGACTGCCTCGGTGGCGTAGTTGTATTGCGTACGCGTTACGAGTACGATTTGCGCGCTGAGGTCCTGGGTTCGAATCTTGGGTCGGGCCAAAAACATTGTGACTGGGTTTTTCCATCTTAAAAAATTTACTCAGTCGCAGCTCGGAGTCAGGAAGTTGGCGGTGTGATACCCCCGTGCCTCGGAAAGCACGTAAAGCCGTTGGTCCTGCGCCTGATCTCTCTCCGGTCATGTCGGATTGCCGTCTCACCGGACTATGAGAGTTAAAGGAATAGCGAGTGCACCTGTGTATTGCGCACACACTTGTGCACTATAATATCTCCTGCGCACCTGGCTGATCTCCGTTGAGATTGGCCGCCGTGGCCGAAATCGGCTAGGAAAGGGATTATTATAATGGCAAAGGAGAAAACTTAATGTAGGCTTAAACTACAAGATGGACGACGTCTGGGTTCCGATGGTCAAGGTAGCTTACGTCGTCGCTCTCGTTCCCGTAGGCAAAGTGGTGGCGCGGAAGCGCTCGCGCAAGATGGCCGCGGACGCCAGAGCCGGCGCGCTGGTATTGCCAGCGCAGAACAGGGTATAGACAGCGCGACCGCGCGGGGCATAGACAGTGACTGTGATCTTGTATGCCACCTCACCGTTTTAAAAATAATTGTTTCATAAAAAGAAACCCTAGAGAACGTTGTTACACAAATTTATAGGTAGTAGGAGCATTTAATTATGTTATTATGCAACATAAACTTTCATTATGAACTAATAAAACATGCTTTCGTTTATCACATTTAGCTTCACGTGTAAAATAATCGTAACTTCAGTGTATAAAAATATATAGGTAACGATTAGTATCGTGACTTCTTGACTGCCTTGGTGCCGTAGTTTTATTAAGGTACGACTGCAGTGCTAGGGTCTCAGTTTCGATCCCGAAATCGGGCAAAGTGATATTGGTTTTTTCTACTCAGTATTAACCTTGAGTCTCGAATTTGTGCCCGATATGGCAATAGGTAGACTAGCTCTATCACATCATGGGGCCGAATACGCACAGTGAAAAGTGGCTGCACTCGTTGCGCCACTGCCTACCCCTTCGGGGATAAAAGGTGCTCGTAGATTTGTTTGCCGCGTTCCTATTTGCGTTAACATCTGCAAATTACGTCTACTCGGTAAAGTGGTTCACTTGCGCATGCTTACGAAATATATTTGAATTCTTCGTATAGAATAGTGGTATGTGCTACGTACGTGGTTGAAGTACGCAGAGCTCTGTGTAATCAAAATTGAAATAAGCTAATTGTATTTTACTAAATTCTAGATTTGTAGACGGAATTCTATTTGAGTATGTACATACAGCTTTGTCTATTACCTACTGCCGCCAAAAAAAAGGCGGGTTCTGTTCCAGTAAGAACATTGTAGCCAGATCCACTAGGCATAATGAGACAAACTTCTAACGTGACAATGTCTTCAACTTCAAACGTCTAGACGGCAATGACAATGCAATATCATAAGGTACTCTCTAATTCAATGTACCACACAATGGTTACTAATTGGGTAGGAATCACGCTCGCTATCAAACAGCGTCCTACTTATCACCTTTTTGTACACGGTTACTGCAAAGTGACCCCACTGTACCTGATAGTAAACGAAGTTTTACAGGTGGTAGGTCTCTCATATGTAAGAGTCCGTCTGGGTGGGTACCACCGTAATGATTATTTCTAAGTAGTAGTGTGCATGCACTGTTGTGTTTCGGTTTAAAGGACATTGTAGTCAGTGTAACTACTGGACATAATGACACTTAACATCTTATGTCTCAGGATGACGACCGCTGTGAAACGCCTCACAATACTTTGTAACTCAAGGTGCTGGATGGTGTTGCTACTGTTTATGGGTTGTATTGCTTACCATCAGGCGAACGGCATGCTCGTCTCGTCATTCAATGCAATAAATCAAAAGTGGGTGCAGATAGTGTTGATAGGGGTGGTTATCCCTCAGCAGTTGACGCAATTATGTTGGCCTGTTTGAAATTCAGTCTGATCCCGGAGCGCGGCTCTTACGTGGGCTGTTATGATGGGTTTTACACGGAATTTTGATGGATAAAAATATCCCACCACCACCACCATTATCACCATCATCGGCTACTGGAATTCCACCGCTGAACATAGGCCTCGCCTAGAGATTTCCAGACTGACCTGTCAAAAGCTACCTACCACCAGCGTTATCCAAATATCTTACCTCATTCAATTATATAAAAAATTGTGATTAATGAACACTATTTTTCCCGTTGATCATAAATAATTTAGGTACCTACCCTAGTTGTTAGCTTAACTAATGTCACAGTACACATATCTATAGACTAGAATCTATACTAATATTATAAAGCTGAAGAGTTTGTTTGTTTGTTTGAACGCGCTAATCTCAGGAACTACCGGACCGATTTTGAAAATTCTTTCACTAATAGGAAGCTACATTCCTCCTGAGTGCTATAGGCTACTTTTTATCCCGAAAATCTTTTTATCCACGCGGGCGGAGCCGCGCGCAATGTTAGTATCTTTATACAAACGGTCGGAATGCGAGTGATACCTACGCACCTCGAGTTTGGTACACAAACACTCACGAGTGCGCCACAGTGACGCACGAACGATGTGATGTTTTTGTAAGAGGTAAGCGTGCATTTTGTGAATATTTTAATTAAATAAGTACAATTATTTACTTAATATGGCAAATAGCAATTATAGACTACTTATATTGTGCTGGTTTTGGTTGCTTGAATTCTCGAATTCTTGTCCATGTTTCCCAAAAGTACCGTCAGGGCCGAGTCAGAATACTTGTAGATAGCTTTACCTTGCTAATGTCCTACAGTGATGGAGCTGATAACGTTTAGAAATGACGAATATTATGATTGATGGGCTCACCTCGTAAAGTTATGGAAACAAAAAGAAAAGACTTGTAAATGTATGGTTATAGAAAGCTTTGTAACATGATGTATGTAGCAATGATTAATGACTCTCTATGCCTCGTAGATAAGTTTGGAAGTAGAACATTTATTAAAAAAATTGTTTCCATAATTTCAACCTTATCGTCAATACATCGGACGTTTAGGACCTCATTACAGCCCCACCCAACGACAATAAATTAAATTAAGCTATGGATTTGAAAAGTCTTAGTAACTACACCTTATTCTTTATTGATAAATAATAACATTTAGTAGCATGAATACTATATTGCTGCCAACAGTGTTACTAATAGAGACTAGCTGCATATAAAAAGAAATATCATTACCATATACCATTATCATATACCTGTACCTACCCCTTTCGTGGGACCTACAGCGATAAAATAAACTCGTGAATATTAGCGCTATCATGGTATGCTTTTAGTGAAAATGAGCGTTAGCTAAACAATATTAAATTAGATTTTCCACTATAATTTACGCTAAATTCCATTACCGCGTTGATACATCGATATGAACGTACTTAACTTTGGTTTGTTGCCTAATTTAATAATTTTATTAGCATTGAACAATACATTTCAGCAGTGGACGACGGCAGGCTTATTCATTGAAACACTACACTGCGGGCTTAAACTAAAGAATAAGCTTTGATTAATTATATACCTAGATAGATCGACATGCTGCAATGGAACCAAAACAAACAGGCCAACTTTTTTTAAGCTAGTATGCGTGACAGCTGCGTCATATGCTATCGCTGCATCATTCTGCGTATACTTGTGTGCGCGCATAATGATACCAGTTATTACATGGTTTCTATTAAAACGGGGAGAAAATTATATCCATGAAAAACAACAAAAACTAATTCACTCGAACTCATTTAGTGAGGAACAGTTCGCCTATGTTCTTCCCAGGGCCTCAAACTTTCTCCATACTAAATTTCATAGAAATCCGTTCGATAGTTTTTGAGCTTATCACATTCAGACATACAGACAGACGCGGCGGCGGATTTTGTTTTATAATATGTAAGGATGTAAGGAAGAAAACATCACAGAATCATATTTTTTTATACTCTAACACCCCAGCCAACAAGCTATGCAATAATCAATTGGCTTGATTCATATGAAAATTAGAAGTTTACTTATATCCGAGTGAATATGGTAATTAGAATTTATACACTCAATGCCGTTCATGGCGGATAATTAAATTTTCGCTCTCACTGGAAACGCATTCGTACTTCTTGCGTCATGTTGGGTAACAATATATTTTATGAATACATTTGAATTGTAACCAAAGAAATCTAAGATTATATAGAGCGGACATTGGGAAAATTGTCATACAAAAATTTGAGCCTGTTTGTCAGTAACTCAATCTACTGTGAAATAACAAAATATCCATGTGAAATTCATTAGAACATACTTTGACATGGTCGTAATACATGTATTGGCATATTTTCTTCCAAATTATTATTCTCTTTAAAAAATTTAAGCATACCGAGACTTGTTACACGGACATGTCAGATAAGACAGAGACTTATTACCAATTTGTAATAACTTTTGGACGAAGAATTTGGTTCTAATGTCCGGTCTATAACTATACTGTTTAATGTCTTTGATTGTAACAATTTAAAAAATTATTGTTAAATAGGTGACACATTTCGGGATTATTGTATCAAGTCCTGAAATCATAGTTTCAAGTAATTCTTACTACTACCACTTGTGAGGTCTGAATATATGTCTTAGGATTTTGGTGAATTCCACCCCTTCCCCCTTTTTCATAACTCAAAATATACATCGTATTTAGGCTGGATGCAATTTTCATATCTCGTCCTGTTTGAGAAATACAGCCATTTTGAAAAAAATAATATGCTGTGAACTTATACAATATGAAGTATAAAGAATTACATCTACATCCAGGTATTAATGAGATTTTTTTCCCGAGCTCCGAGTCACGACGCGACGACTAAAGGCGTCAAATCAATATTAATGGAATTTCCCTTAAAATGCTTCGAGATAAATGAGTTTGCGACATAATGCGTATCAGCGAATTTATAGGCTTTTTAATAATTATATATGACGGTAATGAAAATGTTCATGTGATTTCTTTCAAAGAGGCATTTTAGGTTTCTTTATTTTGCTCACCTCCTTGCATGATGAAACACTCGTTATATTTTTTTTTAACACAATACATGACGAGACGAGCACGGCGCTCGCCTGATGGTAAGTGACAAGACTACCATAAAAAGTAGCAACACTATCCGAACTTTGAATTACAAAACACTGCGTGGTACTAACACTGCGCTCGTCACTCCGAGACATTTATTACGTAAAGTATAATGCCCATTAAACCACAGCCTACAATGTTCACAATATACTGGGTTATTGTGACATTGTGCTAATAAATGAAAGTTTTACTGGTGGTAGGTCTCTCATATGTAAGAGTCCGTCTGGGTGGGTACCACCGCAATGTCTATTTCTACCGGTAAGCAGCATTGTGCATGCACCGTTGTGTTTCGGTTTGAAGGACATTGTAGACAGTGTAACTACTGGACATAATGAGACTTAACACCCTTATATCTCAGGATGACGAGCGCAGTGGAATGCCACACAGTATTTTGTAAGTCAAGGTGCTGGATGGTGTTGCTACCGTTTATGGGTGGTCGTATCGCTTACTATCAGACGAACGGCATGCTCGTTTCGTCATTCAAAGCAATTAAAAAAAATACTCGTCACTTTTATTGATATTTATTTTTGTTCGAAACTTACATCTTTTATTTTACATCTATAGTTAAAAATAACTTAATGGAAAGTGTTTTCAAGGAGATATATAGGTGTGTGGTTTCATTTAGTAACGCAATGTCTAAATGACCCTGTATCAATATAAATCCAATAATCCAAATATCTTACTCGTCAAAATTATTAAAAAAAATGTCTGCCAATTGGCTTATAGATTATATAAATTATATTGTAAAAAGAACTTTCTGATATGAAATGGTTTATTGATTAAGTATACACTAAATATAAGTTCTTGCCTATTCCATTGAATAAGAAAGAGAAAATTAATATTTTGGAATAGATTCAACTAGCATTACATAACAGGCTCTAGGCTTGTAGCCAAATTACATCTACAACAAAGTCTTTATGCCAGGAATATTGACAGCCCTCTAGATAAAGCAATAATTCTAGAGTTATAATTAAGCTAGAATTATGATGTCAGCTTTAGCAGTAAGGGCGGGTCTCTATAAAAATAATATTTTATTTTACGAGATGAAACTCTTTGCATCAATTTAATGTAGCGGTAGTCATGGACAGGCTTCATAATTTGATTTCTTATTTGAAACAGAAAATAGGCAAATCACATTGAATCATTTCATAGTGAATGATATATTAATCTAATGAATTAACTAAAGGTGGAGGAATGTGAATTGGAAAGGAGTAAATTTTTTGGTCCCTGTTCAATTTTCAGAAGGTCCTAATACAACATAACGTAGATAAATATTGACATTCCTAGGCTGAATCTAAGAAATTCATTATGACTTCACGTGCGGTGCTTTTTTTCTACATAATTTTAAAATGTATTTTAAGCGGATTAAACTACTTTTAAAAGAAGCAAAATTTAAATTTATTTATCCTACACAATGCGCTGGCATAAAACTCGGATCCTTCAATGCATGAATTCTTTTGTATGACTCGGTACATATATTTCATGCATTAAATCTGCACTTTGTGTGGATTTAGAAGAGGCTTAAAGCATTTTCCGCCACGCTGCGTATCCCGGAGCCTTATATAAACTTTGGGAAGCACGTCTTGTACGCTCCAACCGTGTTTGTCAAAATTGAAACGTTGCACGTTGGATATTGATGTAGAATTTTCTAGTCGAAATTAAGTAGTATTTTTAGCTGTCTATGCGATAGTCTGTTTGAGCGGGTTCCACGGGTTTAACTATTTCTTTGTCATACAGCAGTGAGAACTGTCGTATTTTGATTTATACGTAACTAGTTTTTGCTTCCCGAAAATTTCTTTCTTACGGCTTCGTCCGCATGTAAGGGATTTCCGCGATAAAAATACCGCTATATATTCTCCTAGAATAAAAAGTAGCCTATGTCCTTCTCAGTGTCTCAAATTATTTGCATACCAAATTTCATCTAAATCCGTCTGATACTTTTTGAGTTTATCGCGTTCAGATGGACGCGAAAAGGGGACTTTGTTTTATAATAAATACACACACACATACACACACACACACACGCTCTTAATGCCCCAAGTAGTAGGCAGAGGAGCAGGAGCAGCCAGTGCACCCACCCTTCGCCGTTACTCCGTCCCATGATGTGATAGGGGGCGAGCCCATCGCCACATCGGGCACATATTCCAAACTCCGGGCTGACACTGAATAGAAAAATCCAACATCACTCCGCCCGACCGGGATCGAACCCGAGACCTCAGCATTACAGTCGCACCGCAAGACAACTACGCCACCGAGGCAGTGTGTTTTATAATATGTAGTGATATAAGGAAATTATGGTGAATGTAGGCATCAAGGAACTTAAATTTTAATGTCTCAGAATGGCGAGCGTACTAGTTATTACTTATTTACAGTAAAAATCCTTCTTACACAATAAGAATGAACTGATTTAACTATATATACCTTTATTTCTAAACTAGGTGTTGCTCGCGGCGTCGCCAGTGTGAAAAACCTTTCCCACTACAAAAGTACCTAAAACACTGTACGACGCCAGCGCCATCTACTTAAAGGAACAGATTAAAAATATCGATTATTTCCAATGGGAAAAATTACCGGGATAAAAAGTATATGTGTTAATCCAGGACATGATCTACTCGTGTGCCAAATTTCATTCAAAACCGTTTAGTTGTTTCTGCGTTTACGTCTAACAAACATACAAACATTTAACTCAAGACTGCCTCGGTGGCGTAGTTGTATTACGGTACGACTGCAATGCTGAGGTCTCTGGTTCAGTCCCCAGGTACGGTAAAGTGATATTAGGTGTTTTGTATTCAATATCAGCCCGGAGTCTGAAATTAGAGCCCGATATGGCGATAGGCTCGTCCCCCATCACATCATGGGACGAAATACGCACGGCGAAAAGTGGGTGCACTAGTTGCGCCTCTGTCTACCCCTTCGGGGATAAAAGGCGTGAGTGTGTGTAGAAAAATCTAAACATTTTCACAAACTTTCGCATTTATAATATTAGTAAGATAAGATGTAAGTAGGTACTATCAATAATTTTATCATCTTTAAGGACCTTAGTACAATTTTCTCTAACACTAAGCCTACCTTCGTATAAAGCCTAAACGTAACAAGATAACATCTCTAGCCAGCGATGCACAAAGCTACAGTCCCGAAGGAACAAGATGAGGGAAACCAGACAAGTAGCTCTTCTAGATAATCTTGTGAGTTTAAAAAGACTCCACTACACATGATATAAGTACGTTGTAGGTATCATATTTTAAAACATAGAAGTTATTGTTTTGAGACGTGTGTTGAAAAGTTACAATAATTATTAGTGAATTACAAGGTGAAAGTAAAGTTAATTAGAATTACCGCATCTCAATATTAAGTGGGACGCCCTCTGGCCAGATGGCGGGCTCTGTGGCGTATCTTGGGAGAGGCCTATGTCCAGCAGTGGACTGCAACGGGCTGATGATGATGATGATGAACATACATATATATACATATACACTCACGCCTTTTATCCCCGAAGGGGTAGGCAGAGGCGCAACTAGTGCACCCACTTTTCGCCGTTATTCCGTCCCATGATGTG
Organism: Sphinx pinastri; assembly: GCA_947568825.1. NCBI lineage: Eukaryota > Metazoa > Arthropoda > Insecta > Lepidoptera > Sphingidae > Sphinx > Sphinx pinastri. The sequence goes on along the minus strand of OX387624.1, from coordinate 12,529,233 downwards.
ATAGGGGGCGAGCCTATCGCCATATCGGGCACAAATTCCAGACTCCGGGCTGACACTGAATTTAAAAAACCCAATATCACTGCCCGACCCGGGAATCGAACCCAAGACCTCAGCATGATGATGATGAATATTAAGTTTAATCTCCAATCAATATTTAGTTACATTTATGAAACACAATTTGTGTAATTATAGACGCTGGACTATATTACTAACATTGTAAATAACATATGTTCTATGATTTCTCTACTTAAGTGGTTTCGATATATGTTTGTATTATAAAAGCAAAAGAAACTTATATAGCCTATAACCATCGCACAATAAATATGAATCGATAGACACCTCGTTTGTCAAAATCGGTTGAATAGGAGCGACGCTAGAGTGGAACATAAAATGGATACATACGTACATACATACATACATAGGGTGTTAAAATCATTACCCTTCCTGGCTTCGCCGTAGTCGGTTAAAAAGTCATAGCACCCAAGACATTCAACAGTGTATCTTTGCATAGAACAAAAGATGTTTATATTGTTAGTAATAATCCTGCGACGCTATTAATGTTTTACAAAGAACCTTGTATAGGTATTTATATATATTGAAGATTATAAGAATCTCGAATAAAATTTAAGTTAAAGATAATCTCTACGTTTTTTATGTTTATATGAAATTAATTCGTATGCCGAAAGCACAGGTTATTAAACTCACAATAAAGTGGCAAACAAATATTTACAAAAAATATTTTAAACAAAAGTTTGTTAATTTTTCAGATCGTTGGTCGACACAGTGTCCTCCCGAGACCTGCTTTATCTCAATTTGTTTCGTTTACTTGTGAAACAAAAATAGTACGGTGAAAAAAATTTAGGTTACGTCTAACTTATTTTTCTTATAGACATCTATATTTCGATGCCATGCAATTTTTAGATACATAATTTATTGTTCTTGTGATCTAGAAATGTTTAATATTATTTGTGTTAGTGATAGAGAATTAAAATTTTATATATATGCAGAATGTATGAAGGGTTCCGATCTAGAAAATTCCACTGTCTCCAAAACCAGTGTCAAGGGCAATTATTCTGTTTGCCTTTTTTGCTTGGTAAAATTCATTTTCTCTCTTCAATCCTCATTCCAATGAGTTTTTTTTTTTTTTAAGTTATTTGGCTCAGGATCAGGACACTCTCTAATCTACCTTCCTAAAAATATATTTCCAACTCCTCCCTATCCTTATTTGATTACTTTCGTTGCGGGTTAAGACTAATTATATTGCTCCCAAAGACTGAGAGCTTCACCGCTGAGTGTCAATGTGTGCCACAGCCGATCCTGGCTTACAGGAATCGCAATAGTCGGTGTAAGGGCGGGACAGCCTCGTAATCGACCTTCCTACCTGATGCTGGTGGTAGGTCTCTCATATGTAAGAGTCCCTCTGGGTGGGTACCACCGCAATGTCTATTTGTACCGCCAAGCAGCAGGGTGCATGCACTGTTGTATTTCGGTTTGAAGGACATTGTAGCCTAACTACTGGACATAATGAGGCTTAACATCTTATGTCTCAGGATGAACGAGCGCAGTGGAATGCCAGACAGTACTTTGTAAGTCAAGGTGCTGGATGATGTTGCTACTGTTTATGGGTCGTATCGCTTACCATCAGGCGAACGGCATGCTCGTCTCGTCATTCAATCTAATAAAAAAATGCTATAAAACTACAAAAATGGTGTTCAAAAAATCCCTGTAATCAGAATATTCATATTATGTTTCAAACTTAAACTTGTACAAGTCAAAGTTGACTATAGCTTGACGTTCGCGCCCTGCTGGGTAACTATGCGGAAAATCGCAACGTTACCACAAAGTTCGAGCACGAACAGAGAATATAGTATACATGGAATGGTCATCACTAAAATACTTAATATAAATACTATTGTTTAAAAAAAAACTGCCTTGGCGTAGTTGTGTTACGGTACGGCTGCAATGTCAGGGTCTCGGGTTGGATCCCCGGGTCGGGCAAAGTGATATTGGGTTTTTCTACTCTGTATCAGCCCGGAGTCTGGAATTTGTGCCCGATATGGCGATGGGCTCGCCCCCTATCACATCAGGGGACGGAATATGCATGGCGAAAAGTGGGTGCACTGGTTGTACCTCTGCCTAGCCCTTCGAGGATAAAAGGCGTGAGTGTATATGTATATGTATGTATATATAAAAAAAAGCAAATTAATACCAAAAATTTAACATTCAATGTTAAGTATATATATACATAATTTATGATCACATTATAAGTCCTCAAATTCTACTTATCTTAATTTATTGGTGATTCGTAATAAGCATCTATCTATATTTTGTGTTTTACTACCACTGATCTTGTTTGTATGTAGGTAAATCTGCCTAAAATATTTAAATATAATCAAATTACTGAGTTGAAGCCGCTGGTAAGAATTCCTGACGGCTTCGTCTTAGTTTTTATTGGCAGTAACTACTTAAATGTCATAAATATGATTTTTTAAAAGGTCTTTGTTACAATTATTGTACTGTGCTCGTGTCGAAATTTCGGTGCATCTTATTTTCAACACACGAGGCATTCTAAACTCGAATCTTGTAGTTAAAAAAAAAAGTAATCACTTCACCTATACGTCTAGAATAATATACTTTACTAGTTTTTGTCCGCGGCTCCGCCCGCGTTAAAAAGTTTTGCCGGGATAAAAGTCCCGCTTTATATTTTCCCGGGATAAAAAGTAGCCTATGTGTTAATCCAGAACATGATCTACTCGTGTGCCAAATTTCATCGAAAGCCGTTTAGTAGTTTTTGCGTGAAAGAGTAACAAACATACATACATCCATACATTCTTACAAATTTTTGCGTTTATAATATTAAGTAGGATTTGTAATATTTATTACGCCTGATACAAATGTTATTTTCTTTATTCTACTCCAAGGCTAAATACTTTATAACTCTTGATTCTACATGGATTAAATAACTTAATTCTAGTTTCATATCATTAGCTATTAACCGACTTGGCAAAAACATATTTCATCTACTACATTATCTCAAAACCTCTCTTTTAGCTTTATTGCTACGTGACTTAAATCATAACATTAAAAGCATTAATATCTCATTTATATTGTAGACACATTGTTAAATTTTCTCGTCAGAAGCTTTACGCACGTCGTTTAAAACATGCCCGCTTGAAATTAACGGCCAGAAACGTTAATCGATGTACATACGTGGTTATACTGTTCGCGATATTAAAAATAAGTATTAATAACAAGATAAAAACACATATTTTAAGACCCAAAAGACTGAGGATAAAAGTCTAAATGAGTTTGCTTGAGTGCAAGTTGTCAGCGTAGTAGGTAGATATTATTTGCGTTGTTTTTCTAATTAGCAATACGCTATTAGATTCATATTTTGAAGAATTTCATGTTCACGCACACACACACTCACACTCACGCCTTTTTATTCCCGAAAGGATAGGCAGAGGCGCAACTAAGTGCACCCACTTTTCCCCGTGCGTATTCCGTCCCATGATGTGATAGGGGGCGAGCCTATCGCCATATCGGGCATAAATTCCAGACTCCGGGCGGATACTGAATTCTAGAAAAATCCAAAATCACTATGCCCGACCCGCGGATCGAACCCAAGACCTCAAGATTGCAGTCGTACCGTAATACAACTACGCCACCGAGGCAGTCAAGTTCACGTAAAAATTTATCTATTTCCAATTACTAGAATAACTTAGAAAATTATTCTGAAAATGAACATAAATTCCTCATACAATTTTATTATAACTAAAGTTCGGACTATATTAATATTATAACGAGACTTTTGAGAACGTTCGTAAATAACTTCACTCATAATATTTTTAATTCCGCTATTCGCTGACATTCGAGACGATTCCGCTTCCTTACTCGGGGAGTTTTTGTTATTAATGAAGCTAGTAATGGCTTCAAATGTGGCCAAAGTATTATTATGTTCTTAAGCTAAGAAACGTTAACATTCAGGCTTCCTCGCGTGTTCGATAATATAGTTCAATAACTCGCTTGGCTATACATTCCACCTATCACGAAACCGTTAAGGAATAGTTAATTATTTGCCAGCTCTAAGTTGCAGGGGCGAGCCTATTGCCATTTATGGGTCACAATTATAGACTCCGTTACTGAGCAGAACAACTATATTTTTGCCCTACCCGGGGATCGAAGCCGGAGCTTTAGCTTCGCAATCGCCACTGAGGCAATCTAGATACAATCAATGTTAGTGTAGGAAATTTTTAAGGGCTAAATGCGTCTATGCAAATTTTTTTTTATTGCATTGAATGACGAGACGAGCATGCCGGTCGCCTGATGGTAAGCGATACGACCACCCATAAACAGTAGCAACACCATCCAGCACCTTGACTTACAAAGTACCTACTCGTCATCCTGAGACATAAGATATTAAGTCTCGTTATGTCCAGTAATTACACTGGCTACAATGTCGTTCAAACCGAAACAACAGTGCATGCACACTGCTGCTTGGCAGTAGAAATAGACATTGCGGTGGTACCCACCCAGACGGACACTTACATATGAGAGACCTACCACCAGTAAATGATGATGGTTCCCTCAAATGCAAGAGTTTAGATACCACTGCTTTGTTTATTTCTATTATGAAACGGTAATGTGCACACATTGTTACATCAGACTTTGTAATGAACGTAATTACTCACCATTACGAGATGTCTGACGTTAACGAGCGCAGTAGAGTGCAATGCATAGCTTTATTTTGTTTTGGGTGGTGTAATATCTATTTACATTTATTTTACACTAACATTGCGCGCGGCTCCGCCCGCGTGGAAAAGTTTTTCCGGGATAAAAAGCACTAGCCTATAGCACTCAGGAGTAATGTAGCTTCCTATTAGTGAAAGAATTTTCAAAATTAGTCCAGTAGTTCCTGAGATTAGCGCGTTCAAACAAACAAAATCTTCAGCTTTATAATATTAGTATAGATTTCTATTTTATAACATTAGTAAGATAAAGTAAGATTAAAACTTTGTTACTTAGTTACTTTCATAGAAAAATTAACTGACGATGTAAACCGCGTGCAACACCAAGTTGACCATAATATTCACTTCTATATTCCTATTATAATTAAAAAACCGTCATGATGGGGAAACTTTATAGAAGCAAACACCTGTTCTAAGTACAATAGTTGTTCTGACAATCAACACAATTAAATTAACTTATTTTTTGAAATAAAACACAATAGAACATTTGAGTGTTAAAATAATTTTTATTGTGCTAAACAAATATAAAACTTATTTTAAAAATAAATTTATGTTCTAATATTTTTATGTTCATAACATCGAATATTTACGATTTCAAAATTCTAGCAAAAAAGTTCAGGACTATTTTACAAAGGATTTCAATTTCACATAACACGTTTTTAATTTAACCATTGAAATAACTTGTATTGTTAACAGTTGCGTGTAAAGCACATTTTCAGTTATATTTTTAGATTAAGAATGAATGAAAGAAAAAGCTTTTATACGAATTATAAACAGATTAAAAATAAATTGGTTTCTTTGCATACTACTTAGTTTTATTTAAATGCACTTTAATCGGTCAATGAATTACATTCAATGTATTTTGTTGATGAGTCTTTATTCAGATTTTTAAGATTTCTTGACAATATTTTATAGCCATAACAATTTAATGTGATCAGACGAGTTTTTTAATACATCAATGGAGCAAACTAATAAAAAATACGCATACGCATACTCACGCCTTTTATCCCCGAAGGGGTAGGCAGAGGTGCAACTAGTGCACCCACTTCTCGCCGTGCGTATTCCGTCCCATGATGTGATAGGGGGCGAACCTATCGCCATATCGGGCACAAATTCCAAATTTCGGGCTGAATACTGAGTAGAAAAACCCAATACCATATTGCCCGACCCGGGGATCGAACCCGAGACCTCAGCATTGCAGTCGTGCCGTAATACAACTAGGTACGCCACCGAGGCAGAAATAAAAGATAACCTAATATATTACTTGATTATAGACAAGGTCACTAATCAAACTTTCTATAAAACACATTAAATATTCCTAATATTATTGCTATCCACGTGACCTACATTAAGGCATTATCTAGGGAACCAGATTTCGGATTGTTATTCCTTTTCGTTATATTTGAACGATGCGAAGAATTTTAATTACAATAACAGAATTCGTTTTCTTAACAATAACTCGGCGGGCTATAATCAACGCCTACGAGCGATCGATATTTTAATTTAATTTAAAATATGTTTGAAATACTTGTCCGAGCTTCGCTTAATTTAAGCTACGACGCCTACACGAATGCGTGCTACGAATGTCTACGAAAAGGCGATCCATGAATTCTGATTCCTGGCTTATTAATACCCAATTGATATCAAACCTAGATTGTGTAGTAGTTAGTAAAGTACTGAAAAATCTGATATTAATTAATATAATGTATATTTATTTCATCATCATCGGCCACCACTGCTAAACATAGGCCTCTCCTAAAGATTTCCAGACGGACCTGTTGAAAGCGGCCTACATCCAGCGTGTCTCTGCGATCTTTATCAAGTCGTCCATCCACGTTCATTTATTTAATTTTATTGCATCCAATGACGAGACGAGCATGCCGTTCGCCTGATGGTAAGCGATACGACCACCCATAAACAGTAGCAACACCATCCAGAACCTCAACTTACAAAGTACTGTGTGGCATTCCATTGCGCTCGTCATCCTGAGACATAAGCTGTTAAGTCTCATTATGTCCAGTAGTTAACTGGCTACAATGTCCTTCAAACCAGAACACAACAGTGCATGCACACTGCTGCTTGGCGGTAGAAATAGACATTGCGGTGGTACCCACCCAAACGGACTCTTACATATGAGAGACCTACCACCAGTAAATTATTATGATATATTACTATACGTTAAGTAGACGTAGTCGCTAGGCTTTGTGCTTTGTTAATTCAACTTCCACTTTTCACGTATAAGATTCAAAGCTATTCTTATACAAGACTAGGTCTTGCTCGAAAAGCCTGCCTGAAAAGACTTTTACGATACAAAAGTCCATAAGAAATTGTCAGCGACTTAAAATTTTGAAAACTCAGATTAGAAAAAATATGATTCACCATGGGAGAAAATTACCTACATAAAAATAGTCTGTATGTTGATCCAGGACATTGTCTGCCCTTGTGTCAAATTTCAACCAAATCCGTGCAGCTTATTTTGCGTTTACTTCTAAGAAACATCCAAACAACTTTACTGGTGGTAGGTCTCTCATATGTAAGAGTCCGTCTGGGTGGGTACCACCGCAATGTCTATTTCTACCGCCAAGCAGCAGTGTGCATGCACTGTTGTGTTTCGGTTTGAAGAACATTGTAGCCAGTGTAACTACTGGACATAATGAGACTTAACATCTTATGTCTAAAGATGACGAGCGCAGTGGAATGCCACACAGTGCTTTGTAACTAAAGATGCTGGATGGTGTTGCTACTGTTTATGGGTGGTCGTGTCGCTTATCATTAGGCAAACGGCATTATCGTCTCGTCATTCAATGCAAATAATTTTTTTTTTTAACAAACTTTCCCATTTAAAGAAATCCCAAGTAAAATAAGATAAGATCTAAGCATTCTCTTATAATAGAGAATACAATACGACCTCAAAGTACTACTCATCCAAACTCAATTACCGACACTGCTGTACCTATCTGAAATTTCCGTCGTCCCCTTCTTTTGTTATTTGAAACGTGAAATTACACATTCGCGAGTAATTCCGAAACGTGCCTCTTCTATTGTAATCTAACTTTGATTAATGGCACGCGCTTAGCAGATTACAGGGACGTAGCCGATTTTGAAGTATGTGGGAAGATACAATGATTATTAAAAAGTATATATTCGTTATACTTATATAAATTAAACGAAAAAAGTGTTCCGCACGCACATTCTTGATATTACGTATGTGAAAGATTTGATGTATTTAAACTATACTCCGTCCAACCATTTATTTAACTTTTGACATATGCACGCCTATATTATTGACAAGGAATCGACATTGATGTATTAAAAAAAGCCTAATATATCAATGGGAATCGAAAACAAAATAATTGACTACTTTTTCTTTTTTTTTTTCGCATAACAGTGATCCTGACTCTGTCACTGCACACACATTCGTCTCGTTAGCGATCACCAATACGAACTTTTCAAGGATCGTAAAGTTTGTGAGGATGTGAGCGAACTCTGGTTTCATTCGCTCTGTTTCGATATTTTTTATTGATTTTGTACGTATGAGTATTTGAAGACATGATTCGTATCGAAAGGCACAATGAAACTAAAAGTTAACTCTAATGAACAATATTAATAATTAGCATGTATTTCTACCATAACATGAGTTTAGAGATGTTATTTTTTTTATTATTTATATGCTTTGGAAGTATCTACCTAATACATATTGGAAAAAATAAAAATACGTGTGGCACTCGGAGACTGCCGCGGTAAAGCTATTGCATAGCATTTTTTATCACAAATTTTGATTGACTAAACACAAATTCGATCTTACGCTTACCACATAAAGTAGATTTTTAAACACGAGCAACGCACGTTTAGTCTTGTTATTGATAAATGTCAGAAATGTAATGTAATGTCATCACAACCAAAGTAGAATAAATCAAAATTTGAAAAAAGAATGTTACGTTCGATGCTTTTGTACTCGTGCCGTGCCAACGCTGGGGAAATAGCTTCTACGCAATGTATTTAAGGTTCATATTAGATTAGTAAGAAATGGTTTTAATGACTTTAATAAATAAAATAAATACAAATATACTCGTTTCAAGAATTATAGCTTCTACGCATTGTATTTAAGGTTCATATTAGTAAGATAAAAAAGATGTCAGGTTATTTTCGTTAGGGAATTTCTGGATTCGGTCTCCACGCTCAAGGCCCGCGATAGAAGCTATGCAATAGCTGAAAAAATTATGAGCGTGACCTGTCAGGATTGTCATCCTAGGTGTAACAAGGTACATTGTTTGTGCATTTGGCGCCCGTGACTTCACAAAACGGCCCAACGCAAGACCAGCGCTGGTTTTTTATCAGCTTATGCTGAGTTGGGGTCGTTTTTGTAACGAACAAATTTAATTTTAAGTGTGTAATTATTATCTTGTAATCTTGCTTGTTACAAATAAATATATTTCTTTCTTTATTTCTTTCTAGATACGAACGCCCAAAAAGAAACAAAAATATCGTATATTTAATAAAAGTTTGGACATCTCGTGTCAAGGGATTTAAAAACCACAATTTATTACCCTGCTTTGAAACTAAAGAGTCAACATAAATTATATAGCTAAGTATATGAACAAAGTTTCCACAAACTATTCACACATTGATAAAACTGTACATCAACGGAGTCTATTAGCATGTTAACTTTTTCAATCTATCGTGTCTAGTCAATTTGAGAACAAATTAAAAAGAGCAAAAAAAATTCGCCAAACTCAAATAAAATTGATACTCACGAAAACCTTTTTGTTTCAGCAGATTTCTGAACTAATCAGCCGTCTCTCTTAATTTTTACTTTTCAAACTCCACGAATTTACTCATACTAATTAAAACCGACAGCTCAAGTAAGTTTCGGAATGTAATCGTCAGTTTTTTATTTGGGATTATGTTGAGTAATTCAGGTTCAAATTGCTAGCATAAAATTACAGTTTGCTCTGTTATAATCACGACACGTTTTGTATAGTCTAATTTAAAGTTTTAGGGCTTTGTATTAGGCTGACATTGCGTGGACTGAAAGATAATTCGAAGTTTGGAACATTGCTTATTTAATAGAGATTTTTGGCTCATTACGAATTTCAGTCCGCTTATTCTCTATTAGTATTGCTCGCGGCTCCGCCAGCGTGAAAAAGTTTTCCGGGATAAAAAGTAGCCTATAGCACACAGGAGTAATGTAGCTTCCTATCAGTGAAAGAATTTTCAAAATCAGTTCAGTAGTTTCTGAGATTAGCGCGTCCAACCAAATAAACCAACTCTTCAGCTTTATAATATTAATAATATATAGTATAGATGACACACGTTATTTCACCGCTCGTAACAAGTCCGTGACGTAACTCATCGCGTTTATTTCTATGGAAATTGGCATACAGAATACCGTTTAACGCTAATTATACGAAGATAAATTTGTGGTTTTGATTAACATGATTATAATATAAAAATTTACTAGATGATATTATATTTATTATATTATTTTTAGCGCCCAGATAGGTGCCGTAGCATACGCTCAAAATTCTAATTCCAAACTGATGGAACAATGGTTTCCTTTTCCTGACAATCTATTCAAAAAATTGTTAAATTTAATTAGTTTAATACTCTTTCGATTCAAATATGGTAGACTAGCTATTGCCCGCGGCTCCGCCTGCGTTAAAATGTTTTTCCGGGATAAAAGTCCCGCTTTATATTTACCCGGGATAAAAAGTAGCCTATGTGTTAATCCAAGAAATGATCTACCCGTGTGCCAAATTTTATGGAAATCCGTTCAGTAGTTTTTGCGTGAAAGAGTAACAAACGTCCATACATCCATACTTACAAAGTTTCGCATTTATAATATTAGTAGGATAGGATGCTATTTTTACTCGAACACAATGCTAAACTTTGATTGCATTATAGGCGAGGGTACCACAAAGAAGGCAAATTGGCCGACGCGGTCTAAAGTTAAACCCCAAAGACCGGCTTTCAAATCACATCAACTTTCCAATTTAACTTTCAGCGGACTAAGTTACTTTTATTTTGGTAAATTTCAAGCAAATTGCTAAAATCAGAACTTTAATTTGTAAACAAAATACAAGAGAAATCTTACAATATTAGAAAGTTGGACTTTGTGGTCTAATCGAATGTAGACGTGTTCGATAAGCCGAATTCACAATTAGTAAAATATAGCCTCGATAGAAAGTTTTTACTAAACACAATACTAAGAATATTTTCCATTTGTAGATACTAGAAGAAAAGTGAGTGCACTAGTTGCGCCTCTGTCTACCCCTTCAGGGATACAGGGTGTGTGTACGTGTGTAGATACTACTTTCTGCTTATATGTTACAAAGCCATTTAATTCATATCTTTTTACGCATAAGAATTACGCTGTTTATTGCCCTATCACCATTGATGTATTAAAAAACGATTTTTTAATACATCAATGCTTATCACATTTTTTTGAATACTTGTTTCTTTTCACGGATATTCCCGCATCAGTGTCCTTAGGAAAAAAATAGCCTAATTAGACTGGAACCAGCTTTTACTTGCGGTTTCGCGCGAAATTCAGTCTGAAAAAACACATAAACCTTCGTCTTACTAAAAAAAACAGGCACGTCGAATTGAGAACCTTCTCCTTTTTTGAAGTCGCTTAAAAAACTCTGTCCATTGGTGAAATCGTATGAAAAGCCATTCGGTAGATATAGACTTTATCGCAAAACAAACAGACATGGCAGGGGGACTTTGTTTTATCAGATGTAACAGCTAGCTTTTGCTCGCGGCTCCGCCTGCGTTATAAAGGTTTTCCGGGATAAAAGTCCCGCTTTGTATTTTTTCGGGACATGTGTTAATCCAGGACATGATCTACCTGTGTAACAAATTTCATCGAGATCCGTTGAGTAATTTTTGAAATGTGCAATAACAAATATATAGAAAAACAGACAGATAGAAAAAAATTACAAAAATCGCTGATTTGTGTTCCATTACTCTTCTTTAGTCACCCCCTTTCTTTTTTATCATATTTCTTTAAATGTACAGACACACAGATTCTACCGCTTTATATAGATAACGTAACTTCCTATTTGTGAAATAGTTTTTCGAGGTTTATGGCGTTCAAACAAAAAAAATGTATTTATTTATAAACATACGTTATTTTAGAAATGAAATGAAATGAAATGAAATGAAATGAAATGAAATGAAATGAAATGAAATGAAATGAAATGAAATGAAATGAAATGAAATGAAATGAAATGAAATTTTATTTGCATGATTATGGTTGTATATACAGATAGCATAATATAATTACAGAATTCAATAATCAGTGTCTCACAATCTGTCATTTTTGACGTGCAAATATTTATGATAGTTTTTATAGTTATTATTATTTATTATGATAGTAATAATTTCAAGGAGAGAAAAGAAAAGGATGGTTATATCAATAGTGATTTTAGATTTATCTTAGTAGTATTTAAGTATCTATAGGTAATAATCCAAATGTTAGTCATTAGTATACATTATAATTAAAATTTACAATATTAGGTATGTCATTTCTATTATTTATTAATATTTATGTCATTTAAAAAGTCATTTATATTGTAATATAGTTTGTTTATAAGCAGTTGAGTTAATTTATTTTTAAATTCATTTAATGTACATTGTTTTAATTCCTCGGGCAAATTATTGTAAATTTTTATTGCCATACAGTACGCATTTTTTATAAAAACATTACGCCTTTGTAGAGGTACATATAGTCTGTTTTTTAGCCTTTCGCTTTTGCAACCCATATCCGCCATTGTGGGAAATAGGGATGGGTGCTTTTTTACAATAAGTGATGTTTCATATATGTATAGGCACGGAAGGGGTAATATTTTTAATTTTTTAAACATAGGTTTACAGCTTTCCATTGTATCATAGGTATTACAAAGGGCCCTTACACATTTTTTTTGTACTATAAATGCTTTTTGGATATCTACCGAGTTTCCCCAAAGAGGAAGACCGTATCTCAGTGATGAAACGACATATCCATGATATGACAATAGAGCAGCTTCCATCGAGACAATGTTTCTTAATCTACGTAATGCAAACACAAATCTATTTAGTTTGCTGCATAACTGTTCAATATGTGATTTCCAATTGAGATGATTATCGATTTTTAATCCCAAAAATATTGCTTCATTTGTTTGTTCTATCTTCTTATTTTCAAATTGAATATTAATGTCAATTGTTTTGCTGTTATAATTTTTAAAATTTATAATTTTTGTTTTGTCAATATTTATGTTTAAGTTGTTACTTCTAAGCCATGTTATAATATTTTTAAGAGCTATATTTAATCTTTCTTCAATGTCATTTTTATCTTTACCTTTTATTATTACTGTAGTGTCATCGGCAAATAAAATGCAGTCATGTTCAGTTGCATTTGGGAGATCATTAATATAAAGTAAAAAGAGTAGAGGTCCCAATACGCTGCCCTGTGGAACTCCATATTGAATTTGTTCATACTGTGATCTATATTTTGTGATATGTTTATTTGTCAGCTTGGTTATTTCTACGCATTGTTCCCGGCCCTTTAAATAACTATAAAGCCAATCTAGTATTTTTCCTCTGAGTCCATAGTTATATAATTTACTTAGTAATATGTCATGTGAGACAAAATCAAATGCTTTGCTCATATCCAAGAAGAGTGAGACCACGAAATCACCTACATTTAAAGACTCTGTTACGGTTTTAATTAAATTGAAGCACGCTAGCGCCGTTGAACAATTTTTCCTAAATCCGTATTGTTCATTTTTTAATATTTTATTTAATGTAATGAAATTGTATATTTTATCATAAATTATTTTTTCATATATTTTGGAGAGTACTGGAATCAATGCAACAGGTCTGTAATTGTTTATTTTGTCATTTTCGCCCTTTTTGAAAATTGGCTTAACAACTGAAAATTTTAACTTGCTTGGAAAAATACCTTGTTCAATACTCAAATTGATTAAATGAGTTAAGGGTTTCACTATATATTCTGCACATTTTTTCAATACGTTAGTCGTGATTGAATCATATCCTGTTGATTTTTTATTTTTTAATGCATTTATAGTTTTAAGTACTTGAGATTCGTCAGTTGGTGTTAGAAACATTGTCTTTTCATATTGAGGTATTTTTGTTTTATTAATGTTAATTCCTAAATTGTTATTGTTGTTGTTATTGGCTATATGAATATAGTGATTGTTGAAAATATTAGTAATTATTTGTGGGTCAGTATATATAATATTATTACTAGTTATTTGATTAATTTCCCCTGATTGAGTTTTGTTAGCAGTGGTTTCTTTTATTATGTTCCATGTTGCTCTGCATTTATTTTCGCTTTTTAATATATATTTTGTGTTATCTAGTTGTTGGGCTTTAAATATACATCGTTTGAGTATTTTACTATATTTATCGTATCTGTGCTTATTCTGTGTTTTGTTCGCTTTACAAAGGTGATACTTTATATATAGTATTCGTTTTTTAACACAACATAATTTAAGATTTTTTGTGAGCCATTTACTTCGAGCTGGTTTTCGTACTATTTTTACATTAATTTCGGGAAAGCAAAGATCATAAAATAATATTAAATCTTCGTGAAATAATTTGAAAGCTGTATCGGCATTTGGTTCAGACAAAACATTAGAGTATGATAAAGCCGAAATGCAATTCCTAAATTTTCGCATGTTGTCTCTATTAAAATCGCGTTTTCTTTCATACCATGTCTTAGGCAGTTTTGTGTTTGTGTTCAATGCATATTCTAAAGTCAACGATACACTTTGACAAGTTTCGTGATCCGAGAGCGCCACATAATGTATGCCTGATTGTATATCTGTTAGATTGCTTACTATTAAATCAATACAAGATAACTTTCTTGTTGGCAGTACAATGTGATTACTAAGATTATAATTTTTTAAAATCGATTCTAGTTCTTGTGAATATTTATTATGTTTTAGTATATCAATATTCCAGTCACCGCATATTATAATGTTTCTTTTTACGTTACGTGTTAATAGTTCTTATAGGATAAATTTTTAAACAATACATACGGCAAACATGTCTTCATTTATAGCAAACTATTAAAATAATATAGTATCTTAAGCTTTGCTAGCATAGATTTGTTACGGCTTCATGGCCAATAAAGAATTTTAATTTAAAAAAAAAATCAGTAAAAAGCTCTCCTATATTCGATTCACTGCTCGTTAATTCGGCCCATTAATAGGTCGATGCTCTATCTGGTAGGGACATGGCTAAGTGAATTATCCAGTGAATATCATTATCATAAGTTTGTTTCAACTCCTTGGTCTGGTGGTTGTTGATTGGATTAGGAGTATTCTGTTTAGTTGTTTCTGCGTTTATTTCTAAAAAACATACACCCATACATTTACACCAACATTCGCATTTATAATACTAATATTATAGTAAGATAACATTAGATTTAGACTGTGAAGGAAGGACTACAAAATCTTAGGATTTTTTTAAATATTGACCTTGTTCATATCGAACCTTTGAGTATGTTGTAAATACCCAAAGTATCGAACTTATAATAAAGCAGTAGAACCAGTGTGTCTGTACATTTAAAGGAATGTGATAAAATAGAAAGGGGGTGCCTAAAGAAAAGTTATGGAAAACAAATCAGCGAATCTTGTAATTTTTTTCTGTCTATTTTTCTGTTTGTTTGTTACGGCACATTTCCAAAACTACTGAACGGATTTCGGATGAAATTTGGCATACGGGTAGATCATGTCCTGGATTAACACATATATTTATCTCGGTTATTAGTTCTCATGGGAAATAATGGATATTATTAATCTCATTCTATAAGCAGATGGCGCTGGCGTCGTACTGTGTTTTAGAGACTTTTGTAGCGGGAAAGGCTTCTCATGCAGGCAAAGCCCCGAGCAACACCTAGTAGTACATATTTGCTTAAAATTTAGGTGCGTTATTCATCACATAGGTAATTTCCACACCAACCACCACTTTTTATCTCGGGGAAATATAAAGCGGGACTTATATCCCGGAAAAACTTTTTCACGCGGGCGGAGCCGCGGGCAAAAGATAGTTTAGCATAAACGTTTTTACTTTTTAAAAGCTTTACAATTCAATCTTTCTTAAATCAATCTTTGATTAATCTTTTGACTGCCTCGGTGGCGTAGTTGTATTACGGTACGACTGCAATGCTGAGGTCTCGGGTTCGATCCCTGGGTCGGGCAAAGTGATATTAGATTTTTCTATTCAGTATCAGCCCGGAGTCTGGAATTTGTGCCCGATGTGGCGATAGGCTCGCACCCTATCACATTATGGGACGGAATACGCACGGCGAAAAGTGGGTGCACTAATTGCGCCTCTGCCTACCCCTTTGGGGATAAAAGGCGTGAGTATGCGCGTAATAATTTAAAATTTTATAGCATCAGAGCCTAACAGGCTAAAAAGTGTCTGACTTTATTTCACATATAAAATAATAATATATCAGTCAACATAAACACGTAGAATCTAATATCGACGATGATTCCTGCGACAATGGATAAAGCGAACAATGGTTATTGTACGTCTATCAGCCGCGTCCAGCCACCGGCAGCGTGTTTACTACATTTATAACTAGATTTTTGGCTAATGAAACATCTCAAACAATATCTCATCTTAAACAATATCTTTATTGTTAGAAATGTATAAGAAATTCTATATTATTTATAACTGTACGTCAGAATTCGAAGTGTTGCGTAATTTGAACATAGAAAAATTATGCTCTTAGTATTATGTATGTACTACTTGTTCGCAGCTCCTCCTGCATGTAAAGCCTTTCCTGTTACAAAAGTCAAGAGATCCATAGCGCCATCTATTTAAATAATCTGACAAAAAATACAAACATGTCTCACGGGAGCAAATCACCGCGATAAAAAGTAGCCTACAATATTAAGTATGTTAATCTAGGATATGATCTTTTCGTATGCCAAACTTCATCCAATTCCGTTGAGTAGATTTCGCGTTTACTTCTAACAAATACCAAAATCTTTTCACGAATATTCGAATTCGTAATAGTAAAAAGTTTTGTTAAATTCTATTCCTCGTTTCAAGATATTTAAGAAGTATTATTTTTCAACCCTTTGTCCATTAAAAACCGCTTCCTGTTTTTCAAACAACTGCTCAATTTAATTCGCTGTTTCGCAACTACACTGTTACAAAATCAGGACTGTTTGATCAGCCTTTATTTATTTTAACAACTAATTTGTTTTCCGACGCTATTCGATGCGTAAATTTTAAAAGGAAATTCGTAAATCGTGCGACCGGAACTCAACCCTAATCCACTAAATTTAAAATCGAAATTAGTGTTGTGTATTTGGCAAAAATCGTTGGAATATCAGAATGTTCTCGATACAATTTTGTAGTGACCGCTACGAGCAAATGATTTGCGACTCTGTGTGATGGATATAGAGTTTTAAATTGTTTTTTTTTTAGCTACGAATCGTTTGACACAGCATGCCCCGGTTGATTGAATTCTGTCCGCTAGTCGTTTCGTCATCAAGAGAAACGTTTCGTTTATTGGTATCGGGTATGGTTTACAGAGAATTTTAAAAATTGTTAATTTTGTTCGAAGCCGAGCATTGGCATTTTAACGAACGATCGCAGAAGCCAATTTATTGCTTTTAATTCGTTTGGAAGATAAAATATCTGCTGTAAATAATTACTTAAGGAAAAATTTTATACCACTTTAGTATCAGAATAATATGCCATTTGTATTTGGGAAGCAATGAAAGAAACTGCGTTAATAATCAAAACAATATTAAGCTTTTGACTGCCTCGGTGGCGTAGTTGTATTACGGTACGAAAGCAATGCTGAGGTCTCGGGTCGATCCCCGGTTCGGGCAAAGTGATATTGAATTTTTCTATACAGTATCAGCTCGGAGTGTGGAATTTGTGCCCGATATGGCGATAGGCTCGCCACCTATCACATCATGGGACGGAATATACACGGCGAAAAGTGGGTGCACTAGTTACGCCTCTGCCTACTCCTTCGGGGATAAAAGGCGTGAGTAAGCGTATTAAGAGTGTACGATAGCCTAGTTGGGAATGGAACGGTCTGCCGCGACAATGTCCGGAGGTTCAAAACCCAAGGCACACACCTCTGACTTTTCGAAGTTACGTGTGTATTGTTTATCAATTGTCGTTCGCTTTAACGGTGAAGGAAAACATCGTGAGGAAACCTACATACCTGAGAATTCTCCATAAGAATCTTGAGGGTATGTGAAGTCTGCCAACCCGCACTAGGTCAGTGTGGTGGAGTAAGGCCTAGCCCCTCTCAGTAGTAGAG
This sequence comes from Sphinx pinastri, assembly GCA_947568825.1. Lineage (NCBI taxonomy): Eukaryota > Metazoa > Arthropoda > Insecta > Lepidoptera > Sphingidae > Sphinx > Sphinx pinastri. The sequence continues at coordinate 12,511,179 of OX387624.1, read as the reverse complement.
GAGGCCCGTGCTCAGCAGTCGGCAGTATATAATACAGGGCTGATTGCATTGCATTGCATACGTATTTAGTTTTTGCTTACCAGATTTACCGACCATTATCCCACTTATTTTAAACTCGGTACCTAAGATAAAACGCCCTTATCAGTAAGGTATTCCATAATTGCACTTCAGAAACTTTAGCTGATCGTAAGCCTGAGAAATTTATTATCTTTTTAGTAAACCCTAACTGAAACTACGCCAGCGTTGCCAAATTTACTCAAAGTAATAAAAAAATATAAGATAGTGTGACCAAAGATAACCCGGTTCTTAAAATAGCCCACCATCGATGTTTTTGATATATATATATATATATATATATATATATATATATATATATATATATATATATATATATATATATGTATATATTGATTGTAAAGCAGCAGCAATTCCGGACAGATACGACCTGGCGACCTTCAAAAAAAGATTGTATTCCCACATAAAAGGCCGGCAACGCATCTCTGTGCCCCCTGGTACTTTAGATGTTCATGGGCGGCGGTGATCACTTACCATCAGGTGAACCGTATGCTCGTTTGCCCCCTATATCATAAAAAGAAATCTCAAAAAAAAGCAAAAGCATACTATGATTTCCTGTTAGTTCTTTCATTTAAAAAAATTGACTGCCTCGGTGGCGTAGTTGTATTGCGTACGCGTTACGAGTACGATTTGCGCTCCGAGGTCCTGGGTTCGAATCCTGGGTCGGGCCAAAAACATTGTGACTGGGTTTTTCCATCTTAAAAATTACTCAGTCGCAGCTCGGAGTCAGGAAGTTGGCGGTGTGATACCCCCGTGCCTCGGAAAGCACGTAAAACCGTTGGTCCTGCGCCTGATCTTTCTCCGGTCATGTCGGATTGCCGTCTCACCGGACTATGAGAGTGAAGGAATAGTGAGTGCACTTATGTATTGCGCACACGCTTGTGCACTATAATATCTCCTGCGCACCTGGCTGATCTCCGTTGAGATTGGCCGCCGTGGCCGAAATCGGCTAGGAAGGGATTATTATTTTATTATTATTATAAAAAAAATTATAACATGTGATACGTTGAAATTAATTTAAAGGTTTTTTCATGAAATGATTTTATGAAGATTTTAAAATTCAGCGAGCCTTTAAAAGTTCCACTATTTTACTAGTTATTGTGCTAGGAAGTGTCCGCGAAATGAAATTAAATTAAATGAAATGAAATAATTTATTCGAACCCATAAAATGTTATACATTATTTAGATTCCGTCAATATTAACTCTACCACCAGTTCGGAAAGCAGTTCTCACTAGAGAAGAACGGGCAAGAAACTCTAGTGTTGCTCTTTTCAAAATCAGTTCAAGGTATAAAATACAATGCATTATGTAGAGAAAAAAAAATACAATTCAGTATTTGTTTACTTTTGTTTAGAGCAGTTCATTTATATACTCGCAAAATAGGTAATAAATTTTAAATTCCAACACTAGTGCATAACTATCTCAGGAATCATGTAATAATTTGATCTGAAATCTTCAAGATGTCGTTATTAATCTAAGTTCAAGATATACCCCTAATACTTAGATATAGTAAGCGAAAGGGGTAGACCAGTCCAAAGAGCTATTAATATCTAGTACACTTCGTCTTTTTTTTATTGCATTGAATGACGAGACGAGCATGTTCGCCTGATTTTAAGCAATACGATCTGTAGTTACTCTGACCTACAAGCAGACTTACTTTATAAACATGACATTTTTAAAAATTAAATAGATTATGAAATCCTCTTACCATACCTTACCAGCCCTGTATTATATACTGCCCACTGCTGAGCACGGGCCTCCTCTACTACTGAGAGGGGTTAGGCCTTAGTCCACCACGCTGGCCTAGTGCGGGTTGGCAGACTTCACATACCTTCGAAATTCAAAGAACTTAGCAGGTATGCCGGTTTCCTCATGATGTTTTCCTTCACCGTTAAAGCGAGCGCTAATTCACAAAGAATACACACATAACTTTTTAGAAGTCAGAGGTGTGTGCCCTTGGGTTTTGAACCTGCGGACATTCGTCTCGGCAGTCCGTTCCACTCCCAACTAGGCTATCGCCGCGAAAAATCCTGAAATCCTCTATCGACTTTAAATAAGTGGAACGGGGTAAACACCACCATTCATATACAAGAATGTTTCATATGACGATCATATCAAAATAATGTTATACTACATTAACTAAGAGCATATTTATTTTAATGGTGGCGTACAAATTAGTTCATCGAGACTGCTGTTATTTTAACCATCAATGGAATGAAAAGCAAACACATATTCTATCAAAACGTAGTCTATGGTTTAATATGAATATAGACTAGATTTGTAACATTAACACATATTTATAGTTGTGAAATACTGTTATTGAGAAATTGAAATGTGCCATAATTTTTAACCTCCGACAGAAAAAGAGGGGTGTTATAAGTTTAGGGTGTGTATCTGTGTATCTGTATGTGATGTGATCGAGATGGTTCTTAGCTATAATTTGAAGATTATCAGCTCATTTCCAACTTTCACAAGTCTGATTGTTTTAAAATTTGGTGTACTGTGACTTCAGCAATATTTTTAAGACATGTTAAGCTTGAGCTGATGCTGCAGCATCAAGTAGTTAGCATCAAGTGCGGGATACCCAACTCTTTAGCAACTTATAGCAGATATAGCGTGTGTGGGCTCATAAAAATGATCTCAACGAGTAAGTGTTAGATAGTTGACTATCAAGGCCCCATGATGGAGAATAAAGTAATTTAAAAAGTTTGAAATTAAATTTAAATTTAAATAACCCCCGACACATAAAATGTTTAAAAAATAAAATAGTAAAAGTGTCTTTGTCGTTTAAGTACCTAGTAATATTTTGACCCAAGCGTCTTCACGTCGAGGGACTGAACTCCGGACCAGGGAGATGAAAATAATTCTTTAGCGGTCCCCCGACTCACCAAGAACCATAATTATACTGAGTCATCTATACCTACTGCGAAGGTAATTTACATTGAAAGGTTAGGTTAGTTCTTGACAGACTGCCTCGATGGCGTAGTTGTATTGCGTTAGCGTTACGAGTACGATTTCCGCGCTGAGGTCCTGGGTTTGAGTCCCGGGTCGAGCCAAAAATATTTTGACTGGACTTTTTCATCTTAAAAATTACTCAGTCACAGTCAGGAAGTTGGCGGTGTGATATCCCCGTGTCTCGGAAAGCATGTAAAGCCGTTGGTCCTGCGCCTGTTCTGTCTCCGGTCTTGCCGGATTGCCGTCTCACCGGACTATGAGAGTGAAGGAATAGCCAGTGCATCTGTGTATTGCGCACACACTTGTGCACTATAATATCTCCTGGGTACCTGGATGATATCCGTTGAGATTGGTCACCGCAGCCAAAATTCGGCTAGGAAGGGATATTGTATTATGGTACGACTGCAATGCTGAGGTCTCTGGTTCGGTCCCCAGGTCGGGCAAAGTGATATTGGGCGTTTTGTATTCAATATCAGCTCGAAGTCTGGAATTAGAGCCCGATATGATGATAAGCTCACTCCCTATTAGGGCGGGGCCTGGGGCAAGTTTATCGCCATTTCGGGCACAAATTCCAGACTCCGGGCTGATACTAAATAGAAAAATCCAACACCACTGTGCCCGACACGGGGATCGAACCCGAGACCTTAGCATTGCAGTCGTACCGTAATACAACTACGCCACCGTGGCAGTCGACAATCTTGGTATCGAACACAGTCTCGAATCAGTAAATCGCACACCATTCTGAAATCCAAAAATTGAAAATATCCAGCTTCAAATATTGGGAATTGAGATCGAATATCATTCTCCATCGAAACTGCTTAAAGTACTATGCTAATAGACCGGGGTGATAACAAGGCTTCTGTAAATAGAACAATATCTACAAAACCAAATTTTAGCTTAACAAAATTGGTTAGCTTTGTTCACAATGAAAGTAAATCATAACAAAATAAGGCTTACATACAAATCGGCCTACTTTAAGAATAATTTCCTATGCGTCAGGTGCTCACACTTTTATCATTTCCGTTCAAAGTTTCAACAGGCCTTTACGTTTAAGAAATGCGCCTATCTGATAAATTGTCGACAGAACCTCCTGCCTAAGAGAATCAATTTCCTGTTTGATATATCAGTTTTGATTTTAATGAAATCTTTTGAGTATATTGATGAAAATTTAAGTTCCGTGAATTTCTGTGGAAATTTTAGACAATGCTAATGACAGCTGATGAATTTGTAATAAGATATTCTCTGGAAAGCAAGCAACGTTTTGTTATTAATGCCAATATAGAAGTAAGTTGTTTTTGAAATTGGTAAAAATTAAAGGCATAGTGACAAAAGAACCATTGAATATAGGAAAGAATAGGAATATGAAAAAGATCTCAAACAAAGAGTGACAAACAACACAATTACGGTATGACAACTGCCTACTGTGACTAGTAGGATAGATAAGCTAAAATCTAATGACGTCTTCATCATACTGGCGAAGCTATTTCATAGCGCAGCGAGCTTGGCGCGAATACGCCACCGACGCGACGTCATTCCGTACATTCTTGTGCAAAATAGTACCTTAACTTACACTAATTTCAAGCTTTTCATCAGGTGCAACTGATAAGCTTAAGTGAATGTCTTAACGTCTTAAGTAATTTTGTATCAGATGTACCTAACTCTTAAAATTGTGGCCATGACATGCGCAAGTATCAGCACCAGTTGGAACGAAGTTCCTTATCGCGCGTTGTGAAAGGGGGCTGGACGGAAAAGTTGTCACGACACTTTTTGCTATTATCTTACTAATATGAACCTTAAATACAATGCGTAGAAGCTATAATTCTTGAAACGAGTATATTTTTATTTATTTTATTTATTAAAGTCATTAAAACCATTTCTTACTAATCTAATATGAACCTTAAATACATTGCGTAGAAGCTATTTCCCCAGCGTTGGCACGGCACGAGTACAAAAGAATCGAACGTAACATTCTTTTTTCAAATTTTGTTGATTTATTCTACTTTGGTTACTGACATTTATCAATAACAAGACTAAACGTGCTTTGCTCGCGTTTAAAAATCTACTTTATGTGGTAAGCGTAAGATCGAATTTGTGTTTAGTCAATCAAAATTTGTGATAAAAATGCTATGCAATAGCTTTACCGCGGCAGTCCCCGAGTGCCACACGTATTTATTTGTTTTTTTCTCTAGAAACTTATGTATTGGAACGGAAATAGGAAAATATTTATATATATACACACTCTGTTATATAAATAAAATTTTATTACAATTCCTTCACTAATTAATCGAAAGTAACTTCATTCCATCCGGGTGTCCCTTGACACCTCTCATTGCTTTTTTTATTCGTTTGGAGTATAGTATGTACATGGTACTGGTAGTCGCTCTGTTACTGACTGTGCAAAAAGCATCGCGCGTCCGCAGCGTGTTCGCTGCGCCTTCGCCTCGCTGTGTATTCGCTCACAATTCGCCAATGTGATGAGCCTGACTGTCAATGATAAACATTGCGACACTTAACAGACAAAATTTTACAATGAATTTTTTGAAAGATTTTACTGGTTGTAACGTTGCTAGGAACGTTAACTCTCTTCGTAAACGGACTGCCGTTTACGTCATTATGACTACCAATCGAAACCGTTAATGTTTCGTATTGGCTAATGGATTGTCACTAGTTTTGACGTACGTCTGAACGGCGCCCGTATAAATAAGCGTGCAATATCACGCGCGCCCTCTCTTTGCAATCGTCTTCGCCGTAACAATACTACATACTAACTGCGTGTTGCCACGCACATCGTGGTTCCCGCTGGGGTGAGTGTGCCAACTACTACTAACCGCTTCCAGGTATTCTGTGCATCTGGGCTCGTAAGCTATCACGAGTCGTTGGCGCGGAGTGTAAGCCTAGCTTGCATTCCGACCCACTGGGATTCTGATTCCAGGTTTTTTCCACGGTACGGCGTCCTGACCGCCGTGCTCCACGCACGGAGTGCTGACTCCGCCTCGTGCACAGTGCACACCACCACCATCGTCGCGGGTGCTGACCCCAGCCACGTGTGCACTATCGTCGCGGGTGCTGACCCCGGCCACGCGCTCACCACCACCATCATCGTCGGATGCTAACCCCGACCACCTCACCACCGCTGCGCAGACCACGTGGCGCTACCATCTGCCCGGCGAGCTGCCGCCGGAGCTAGCCACGTGCATCAGCGCCGTGCCGTTCGCCTGAATCGGAGTCCCCGCAGGCCAGTGACTCGTTTGCATACCATCAGCAAACCGTACCGAGTGTAACGCGGAGGTGCAAAAATAAAGCTCGTTCCACGAACCTAAACCCTGAGTCTTTCTTTCTCTCTCTTCTCTCTCTACCACTATCTACCTGCGGCTCACGCCGCAGTGGCGCCCCACGTTTTTTTTTTTTTTTTTTTTTTTTTTTTTTTTTTTTTTTTTTATTGCATTTAATGACGAGACGAGCATGCCGTTCGCCTGATGGTAAGCGATACGACCACCCATAAACAGTAGCAACACCATCCAGCACCTTGACTAACAAAGTACTGTGTGGCATTCCACTGCGCTCGTCACCCTGAGACATAAGATGTTAAGTCTCATTATGTCCAGTAGTTATACTGGCTACAATGTCCTTCAAACCGAAACACAACAGTGCATGCACACTGTTGCTTGGCGGTAGAAATAGACATTGCGGTGGTACCCACCCAGACGGCCTCTTACATAATGAGAGACCTACCACCAGTAAACGTTGGGCGCTACGTTGGGTATATTTATTGTACTCATATGTAAGAGGCCGTCTGTGTGGGTACCACCGCAATGTCTATTTCTACCACCAAGCAGCAGTGTGCATGCACTGTTGTGTTTCGGTTTGAAGGACATTGTAGCCAGTGTAACTACTGGACATAATGAGACTTAACATCTTATGTCTCAGGATGACGAGCGCAGAGGAATGCCACACAGCACTTTATAAGTCAAGGTGCTGGATGGTGTTGCTACTGTTTATGGGTGGTCGTATCGCTTACCATCAGGTGAACGGCATGCTCGTCTCATCATTCAATGCCATAAAAAAAAACTTGAAAGTCACTAAACTTTGACAAGTAATAAAACAACTGGTTCAGGAAAGTAAGTTATCGGAATAATTCATTATTGCGTGTTCTCACAAAATTTTAGTATAATTATAGATTCATTCAAATTGTCTGGTAACTTTTAATCGAGTACATAATATAATACTTATGAAGAACAGGCCCATCAGTGAAACTTCAATATATAATATTCTTGTTTGTAATCTGTGAGTCCGTTTTAATTAATAAACATTAATTAGTTAACTGAGTTGGGAGCAGCTAATCTGCTTGAATGTACATTGATCATAAAACCCATCTAATCAGTCGCTGATCTTCACTCAGGATTATTACTCTTAGGAATTCGATTTATCTGTGAAATCACCTTCGTCTGAGTTCAACAGCCGTATTTAGACATACCGCGGTTCTGTGATTAGTGAGAACAAAACTAATCAAGAATCTAATTCAATTATTTCTTCGGATAAACAACTGAACCCGAGATTATCTTGTGGAAGTCGAACGAATCAGTCTAATTACAGGCTATGCAGTGGAGCGACCAGTGCTGCAGTTTCCGTTTTAATTTCTTGATTTTATTTTATTCTGATGAGACAAGGCGTGGTTATTATTTTTATCTCTTCCTATATTTGCTTTGACCTTTGAAATTAAGTATTTTATTATATCATCCACCTGGCATGGAATTTATCGTTAATTTATCTTGCACAAATCATTATATTATACAGGATTAAGGAAATCCTCTTCTCGGAATAAAAAAAAAATGGGTTATTTCGGAAAGCAAGTGTCACTGAAGTAAAGTGGTGAGCAAAATTCATTCACTTAATATTTCCTTAAACACGAAAAGATAAAGGTCGATATCAATCAATCAAACAATTAGCCTATCGCCGTCCACTGCTGAACGATGGCCGCCCCAAGCGAGCGACAACCAATCAGTACCATAAGTCAAGGCTGATATGAAGGTCCTATTAAATCATGTATCAAGAAATGCATAACGCTTATTGTACTATATTGAACATATGCCCTGAATCAAAGAGTTCTAAGATTATTTAGAGCAGACATTGGCAAAATTGACATACTAAAATTTTGAACCCGCTCATCAGTAACTCAATCTACCGTGAAATAGCAAAAAAATGCATTAAAACACACTTCAAAATGATCGTATTGTGCAAATTGGGTATTTTTTCTTCCAAAATATTGTTTTCTTTACAAAATATAAGCATGCCGAGACATCTTGTGACATGGACGTGTCAGATAAGACAGCGACTTATTTCCAATGGGTAATAACGTTTGGACGAAAAATTTGGGCCTGATGTCCGGTCTATAACTATACTGTTTAATGTCTTTGCCCTGAATATTATCACTGCATTCGCATCAACTAGATCCTTAACGAGTGGCCTCTCGAATTAATTGTTTGTAAAGAACCCTATTTGTTTCCTCTAAACGGGGTACGCAAACACTACAGTTAAGGATTTGATTTATTCTTCGAGATTTCGTAGAAAGATAATACAAAGCAGCTCTTGATAAGGCAATGTTTTTAATTATTAAACAAAAGAAGTTTGTTAAAACAAAATCTTCTACTTGTTTTGACGAAAAGTTTGATTAATGGTTTCTTAGGTTTTATGCGAATGTTAGACATAAATAAATAATTTTAAATCTTTTATAATTGTTAAATGTAGGTTGATATTGTAACTTTTACTGTAACTTTGAGGCTGCAAAGTCTTCGAAACGTCGGGAGAACTTTTAAATTAAATACCGCAATAAAATCCGTAAAATAGTTTTATTTAAATTAATACTTTGATTGTTTTGTCGTTGCAATAAATTAAAATGTTACGTTTCAGTGGTAAAATAGTATGTTGCTGCCGAAATTGAACAAATTATCGCGTTGGTACTCGACTATTAGCTACGGATATTGGTAAATGAGACGGTTGATTAGTCTAAATTAATTGATATCTATTTCATTTTGTATCACAATTATGACGTTATACGATACTTTACTGGTGGTAGGTCTCTCATTATGTAAGAGGCCGTCTGGGTGGGTACCACCGCAATGTCTATTTCTACCGCCAAGCAACAGTGTGCATGCACTGTTGTGTTTCGGTTTGTAGGACATTGTAGCCAGTATAACTACTGGACATAATGAGACTTAACATCTTATGTCTCGGGATGACGAGCGCAGTGGAATGCCACACAGTAGTTTGTAAGTCAAGGTGCTGGATGGTGTTGCTACTGTGTATGGGCTGTTTATGGGTCGTATCGCTTACCATCAGGCGAACGGCATGCTCGTCTCGACATTCAATGCAATAAAAAAAAAATAAAGAAAAAATACTATTCAAATAAGAAAAAATACTATTCCTACTCAAAAGCCATCTGGAAAACTTAAATACTGTGTTAGTGAATAAAATAACTTAATCCATACATTTTAACAACTATAACATATTTACAAACATATTTTGAATACAATATTTAGAATACAGTTTGAATAATTTATCATAAAGTTAACAAGACAATCATGCTCAATGTGTCATGCTAGGAATATATTGAAATTACTAACTCTGGAATATATTAGATAAAACTTAGATGTAACACTCTCTGCCACACCTTATAGCTACACGATACACCGTAACTTTCACAAACTAACCTTTATCAGGTCATCAGTTCATTGGGGGGAGCGTCCCGCATCGAAAATATTGTCTTGGATAATAATCAATTTATATCGCGAAATTGTATACAAAAATTTGCAAACAAAATTATGCAGAGCCTAATATTGAAATAAGGTATGTACCAGACCTTTATGTCAAAGTAATACTTTGAGATAACGAACAGAAATGTAATAATCTTTGCCAAATTTAAGTAATTTGGTTTTAAATGTAAATTTTAAATATGTATATTGGAGCCTTGTGACTCCATTCGTGTGGAATATTAAGCTTATAAGTATGACAATGTAACAAGTTTTTAAAGAACTTTATGAAAATAACAGTATTGGATATTTGAAAGAAAATTATAAAACTTCTAAGTATTGAAACTTTAATTCCATTTAATTTATCAATATTGAAGGATTTACTTCTGAAACTAGAGTCTAGGGACAAATGCAAACTCAGTTCTCAGGGAATAATTCTCTCGTAGTCGGTAATAAAATATGAATGATTACGGTATTTCTATAAGTTACTGAGCGTAGAGCAGCCGTGAGCCTATTATTGGAATCAAAATTGACAGCTCAAATGATATAACCCTTTAATTTAATTTTTGTCCGTGGTGCTTTACAACTGGCTTTTCTAGTTGTAAACGTCCCAATACTTGAGGTTAAAATGCCTCCTTAGTTCATTATTTTGTCTCCCGCTTTGCTATTACAATTATTATATCCATCTCCTCCCTATCTTTCTATTTGATTAACTTCGTTGCGGGATAAAGACAGACTAGTGTTCCCTGAGACTCGCCGAGCTTCACCGCTTGGTGTCATAAAATGCGAGCCATTACTGATCCTGGCTTACAGGAGTTGTAGTGGTGGGTGTGAGGGCGGGATAGTCTCTGAGCGTAGAGCAACGTCACATACAGTAATAACAGGTAAAAGTCATGGCTTTATTCTGGCGTTTCTTATCACAAATTAGAGCCGGGCCGAAGGTCCCAACAAAACTCCTGTACTTTTGCCATTCCCATTACTTCCTCACAGCCCGAAAACATACACTCTCCTGGCAATTTATTCATGTGTATCATTAGATATACCACTTATTAGTTGACATATTTTTCGTTTAAGAAACTTTCCACATTAAAGAATTGAAAAATTCTTTTATCAGCCGTCACACACACTCACGCCATTTATCCCCGAAGGGGTAGGCAGGGGCGCAACTAGTGCACCCACTTTTCGCCGTGCGTATTCCGTCCCATAATATGATAGGGGACGAGCCTATCGCCATATCGGACACAAACTCCAGACTTCGGGCTGATACTGGGTAGAAAAATCCAATATCACTTTGCCCGATCCGGGGATCTAACCGAAGACGTCAGCATTGCAGTCGTACCGTAATACAACTATGCCACCGAGGCAGTCTTCTATCAGCTGTTCTTAATAAACGATTTCAATCTTTATCTTACGTCCGATAATATAATTTTTAAGAATTTCAAAAAAAGAACTGTTTTCTGATTGGTCCATTTTGGCGTTGGATCGAATAAACCGATCGTTTATAGAAACAGTCGTTAGTCGATTTCTAGTGGATCTAAAATCTTGTCCTAAACCACAGATTATATTTTCTAGATCCAAGAGGCTATAGCGAAACTATCGGGTAACGAACCCCAGCGACCTGAATGCTCAGTGGACTGACCATGCTATGTTTAGCACGCAGTCTGCCCCGACCTCAATGGTGACTAATTATAACGTTGATCGATCCTACATTTTGTCTTTACTGACTTTTATGAAGCCATTACTATATCGAATTAGTTATTCTTGATATTTAGGTAGACTATCATATATTGGAACTTTGTCGTCTTTTTTATTCTAATACTAGAGCTGAAAAGTTTGAGCGTGCATATAACTACTGCTCCAATTTTGATTTTTTTTTCATAAGTTACTATATTCTTCTACAATTGTATATATAGAAGGACTATGTAAGTTTTATGATAAGCGGGTATAGCCTAATTGAGAGTGGAACGGACTTTTTTTTATGGTATTGAATGACGAGACGAGCATGCCATTCGCCTGATGGTAAGCGATACTACCACCCATAAACAGTAACAACACCATCCAGCACCTTGAGTTACAAAGAACTGTGTGGTATTCCACTGCGCTCGTCATCCTGAAACATAAGATGTTAAGTCTCACTATGACCTGTAGTTACACTGGCTACAATGTCCTTCAAACCGAAACACAACAGTGCATGCACACTGCTGCTTGGCGGTAGAAATAGACATTGCGGTGGTACCCACCAGACGGACTCTTACATATGAGAGACGTACCACCAGTATTGCCGAGCCGAAGTTCCGTAGGTTCAAAACCAAAGTCACGCATGTCTGACTATTCTAAAGTTATGTCTATATTCTTTGTGAATTATCGGTTACTTTAACGGTTAAGAAAACACCTTGAGGAAACCTCCATACCTGAGAAGTTCTCCATAAGAATTTCAAAGGTATATAATGTAAAGCCTGCGAACCCGCATCAGATCAGCATGGTGGTTCTCTCAGTAGTAGAGGCCCGTGCTCAGCAGTAGCGCAGTATAATATAGGTTTGTAGTTATTTTTATTTTATGTTAAATAAGACAGAGCAAACGAGAGCAAATGGATTACGTGATAGTAGGTAATCAGACACGCCCGTATACATCTAGAAACGTGTAGGTTTTAATGGAAGCGCGTGGGTTTTAATGGTACTATGCAATTTTACTGCCAATGATAAGAAAGTGCAGCCGATACCAGTTACCACTGAATTATATTGAAATACTTGTATTAATATGCACTTAGTTTTAAATCTACGGCCCCAAACGATGTATTAATACGGATGTGGACCAGTGGCATAGCGCGAGTTATTGCCGCCCGGGCGGATCCAAAATTTGCCGCCCCAGGGCACGGAAAGATGTAATTTCAATAAATAAAACTTAGGCGGTCACTCCCTTCATCAAAACATTTAATTTGTTAAAGGTTTTATTTTCCACATTTTGCCGCCCCCTTAAAGTGCCGCTCGGGGCGGATCGCCCCCCCGCCCCATAGACGCTAGGTCACTGATGTGGACACGGACAGACCTTCCTAGTTTCAGACAACAATTATAACGAATATTCCAATTTTGCATAACACTAAATATTGTGCCTAATTTTCCATGTTTAGAATTAGGTTAATATCTCTAAGTTAGTGATTAAAGCAATTACTGCAAAATAAATTATAATCAATGTGAAAATATTTAACGTTTTGCTACAAAATAACGAAGACATCTCAATGATAAGTTTTCATAAATAACATTATTAATTACTTCTTAATTATATGTCATGGCCATTTTTATATTTGCCGTCTTATTTTTTTACACACAGTAAAATTCGCTTTTTCGCTGGACATATTTAAGTTTAAAGTTCATTATATAGACTTCTTAGACGTTTATTAGTTCCAAAGCAAAACTATTATTGCAAGTTACTAAAAATGTAGTATTCAATATTAGTACGGAATTTGTATAGTTAATAACATGTAACCAATTCATATTTTTTTTGCGTAATCAGACAGACAGTTGGCTTACATGGTGAGTGACCTCCATTAAAAATAGGAATATTATCATTATATTTCATTATAATGGAATCAAACATCGCGTCTTTATGCGCAAAGAGTTAGGCAGAGGTGCAACCAGGGCGCATCTACTTTTCGCCTGTGTTCCCGTCGCATGATGAAATAAAGAGCGAGCCTATCGCCATATCGGGCACCGGACTGATACTGAGAAGAAAAAACCTATATTACTTTTGTGTGGTATTCCACTGCGCTCGTCATCCTGAGACATAAGATGTTAAGTCTCATTATGTCCAGTAGTTATACTGGCTACAATGCCCTTCAAACCGAAACACAACAATGCATGCACACTGTTGCTTGGCGGTAGAAATAGACATTGCGGTGGTACCCACCCAGACGGCCTCTTACATAATGAGAGACCTACCACCAGTAAAAAGTGTTTCTCGACCCGTGATTCGAACCCGGGACCAAAACAAAATGATATTATAGTATTATCACAGGTATTATTATCTTACAACGACACTTGGTTTACGTACACTCTTAATAATATCATAAAAGCGGCTGTATGTTTGTTGGTTTGTCCTTAGTCGTAACAACTGAGTTTATTAAAAGTAGTTTATGTGCTATTTAAACTTTTTATCCCTGAAAAATGTACAGATCTCTTACGTTTATATATAAAGTGAGGTCAGAGTAAAATAATCTAATAGCGACATAATATTACAGACACACTTTCGCCTTTTATCTCTCAAGTGCTAGGCACCCACTTCACCGTGTCTTTTCCGTTCCATGATGTGATAAATGACGAACCTATTGCCATATCGTTCACAAATTCCAGACTCCGGGCTGATTCTGAATATGACGTACGCGACTGACGTATGCAGTCGCACAGACGGGTGATCAGTTCACCTTGTTGAACTATTTTACCCTTAATAATAATGTTAGTGTAATATTTAAGAAGAATTTGCATACTACGCCAATGAAGATTAATAAATAGTTTAATATGATAAGAAAATAATGTTCAGCGTCGGAGCAAATAATTTAAGTTGCAGATTATAGTAATTTGTTATCAGCTTATCCGCCTCGTCACTTTGAACGATGAACCTTGAGCCTTAAAGTATTTATTTGTAAAATACTTTTACTACGAAATGCAATGCAGTCAGACCTGTATTATATAATGCTCACTACTGAGCACGGGCGTCCTCTACAAGTGAGAGGGTTTAGGCCTTAGTCCACCACGCTGGCCTAGTGCGGGTTGGCAGACTTCAGATACTCTCGAAATTCTTATGGAGAATTCTCAAGTATGTAGGTTTCCTCACGATGTTTTCCTTCACCGTTAAAGCGAACGATAATTGATAAACAATACACACGTAACTTCGAAAGTCAGAGGTGTGTGCCTTGGGTTTTGAACCTACGGAAATTGTCTCGGCAGACCGTTCCATTCCCAACTAGGCTATCGTCCACTTTTGAACCTCCGGACATTGTCTCAGCAGTTATAATAATGTTGCTGTATATTTCTAAATGCCTTTCACTATTTTGTTACCGTAACTTCTGTAACATTGAACAGTTATTTGAATGTAAAAGATTTAAAACAAATCACTTATTGATAATATTAACATAAAACTAAATTGTTATATATACAATGGATTTGAGATATAACTACAAATCACGCCTATAGTTGAATTGCCTTTGTAAAACTAACCAAGGACAGCGCGACACACATTTTCTCTTACAAATACATAAAATTACATGGAATAAGCTCACTACTTTGTTCCCCTTTGTCGTTTATCTTGTTCAAGGGGCACAACTAGTTTATAATGTTTACTTTACTAAATCCGTCCTATGATGTGATACCGAGAAAATCTATCGCTATGTCGAGGACAAAGTCCATTCCTGACTCAGGTGTCTATTTCCGAAATGAGAACTATAAGAAAATAGTAAATAGTATAGACTGTCTCGGTGGCGTATTGTATTGCGGTACGACTGCAATGCTGAGTTCTCGGGTTCGATCCCCGGGTCAGGCAAAGTGATACTTTGTTTTTCTACTCAGCATCAGCCCGGAGTCTGGAATTTGTGCCCGATATGGCGATAGGCTCGCCCCCTATCACATCATGGGACGGAATACGCACGGCGAAAAGTGGGTGCACTAGTTGCACCTCTGCCTACCCCTTCGGGGATAATGGGTGTGAGTGCGTGTGTGTGTGTGTCTAAGTAAATAGTATTTCAAGTTATACATCCAGAATAGCAGTGCGATTAAAAAGAATCAGTAAGGGCCCAGTTCGTCACATACTGATAAAGTCCCTGATAGCCTATTCGAAACTAATCCGCCATATAAACTACAACTCTTTGTTTCACAGGTCTCGAATAGAAATATGCGGCAGAAAAAATCTTTAGTATGTCAGCTAATCCTCTGGAACTTTATCAGGAACCGCTGAAACTGGCTCATAGATTTATTTTATTAAACGCCTGTTTCACAAGTGCAAAGGAAATTTTATTTGGTAGTTATCGTATTCAGCTAATGCAGGTAGTACTTATTTTATTATCATTTATTTGGGAGTATATATTAAAGTGTGACTTGTATTTGATCGGCTTATACATTTATGTGACGAGTACCATTTACTCAGAAGTTGTGAAACGGGCTCTAATAGATCAACCCAAACTTCGTAAAGTAAACTTCGAAATCGACAATCATCTCCGAAGGAATAGGCAGACGCGCAACTAGTGCAACCACTTTTTGCCATTATTCAGTCCCAAGATGTATTATGGAGAGCCTATCGCCATATCAGGCACAAATTCAAGACTCCGGGCTGATACTATATGGAAAAACTTAATACCCTTTGCTCGACTCGGGGATTGAACCCGTGTTCTCAGCGTTGCAGTCGTACCATAATACAACTACACCACCGCCAGTCCAATTATACTTTGCCTTCAAACTAGTAAAATTAGAAGACCTAACTTCCACCACACCATAATTGTGTCGAATGGCGAAGGATTACCATCTTTCGTCAGTAGACCCTATTCCAGATGCATTAGGGTCACTCTCCTGTGCCCGAATAAAAAATCTTTTGTAAAATGCGTACTTTCTCACTACCAATACAAAACCTCACCGCGCACATCCTAGCTTAAAATTCAGGATACACTCCTCGACCCTCACGTAATCCTAGTTGTATAATTAGCTTAGGATACCGAATAGTTTATTCAAAAAACTTTGTTCACTCGAAATACAGTTTACATATAACTCCTATTTTTGAACGTGAGTAGCATCACTAACTTAGGCTATGTCCATATATCTTGTTACCGTAGACAAACGTAATGATACCAGAATTATAAGCCTTAGGCAAAATGATCCGGCAATACTCGGAATGCATCCGTGTTGAGATTCTCAGAGAAATGGATCCTTATCAATTTCCCCGGGCGAAACGTCTAACGAATTTGATACTTATCTGTACTAATATTATAAAGCTGAAGAGTTTGTTTGTTTGTTTGAACGCGCTAATCTCAGGAACTACTAGACCTATTTTGAAATTCTTTCACTAATAGGAAGCTACATTACTCCTGAGTGCTATAGGCTACTTTTTATCCCGGAAAAACTTTTCAACTCGGGCGAAGCCGCGCGCAATGCTAGTCTATACATCTATACATATAAATAAAATTGGAGTGTCTGTTTGTAATATTGAAATAACCGTTTTTTACTATATGTATATGAATATATCGATACCTCCCACGTAAGTTGTTGTATGCCACAAAAATGCCGTTTAGCGTTTTTACTGAAAACTATCCTAATTTGCAATATTTAATGCATTCAAAGTGAAAAAATTTCGAAAACACGATTTTTTCAAGGATTTTCCAGACGTATTTTGTTGTAACTTTCGAACGAGAACGGACTACAATAGTGTATAGACCTTTGCAATGGTTTACGTGGGGTGTGGGACGGGGAGAATCACGCGCTCGCGTCTCGTATTGGTCACATACAACAGAAAACGCCGGACTTTCAACCGGTCGCACGCGGAAGAAAGGAAGCGGTTAAGTTCTCTCAAAATTAACTCACGTAATTTAATTACTTAAAATATATTATAACAATGAAACGTATAAGTATAACAAGAGGGCGTAGAGTATGTGATTTGGTCAATAATACGAGTACACAAAATAGCAACTCCGAGACACCCATTCAAAATAATAATCTGTTTAAAAATAATAAAATGTTTCTTTAGATGAAATGGAACTAAATAGTTGTCGTGATTCAAGCCTCCGAAATATCACAGATATGTTTTTATTTGTAATAATTTATTGACATTTATTAGGTTAATGTTACTTTTTGATGGTGATACCAATCTAAAATGTTGTATAGATTAGTTACAATATTATACGTCGTTGAGCATTCATTAAAAATATTATACGTAATACATACAACATTTTACGTTTACATTCAAATTAAAATATTGTTGTATGTTATAAATAAAACATTTTACTTCGGGAATGGTTATTCTAAACTTTGTTGTATAGTAAAATGCTATATTATAAGTTGCCATTACTTTTTTTTTTTACTCAAATTCAATGTTGTATGTTGAAAATTTATTCTAAAATTGGGTCTTAAAAGTGATATATAAAATGATTTGTTCTGCCTGACTGACTTAGTGAGTGATCTATGAACGCAGGGCCTAAACCGCTGGTCATTGAGACGTGAAATTTAGTGGATTTGTCCTTATACTCTCTAAGCTTTCGATAAAAAAGCTTTCCCGAAATTAAATTATTTAAAATTACTGTTTCAGAGTGTCCATTACCAATAAGTTTCAATGAATCGAAAACGAATAGTTAGCAAATATAATAGATGGTCTTTGACAATAACTTCGAACTAGCAATATATTCTGATACAGCAAATTTTTTGTTGATAATTGTGCTGGTCAGAACCACAATCGCATAGTGTTTTCGTTTTATGTGTATATTCGTTACATAGGACAAAATAAAAGAAGTGTGGGTATGTGCAAAAGATCCTTTTAAAATTTAATATCGGTACGATTTGGCATAATAATAATCCCTTCCTAGCCAGCCGGCTTCGGCCTCGGCGGCCAATCTCAACAGAGATCAGCCAATCTCTAGCCAATCTAGAGTACTATTATGGTGCACAAGTGAGTGCGCAATACACATGTGCACTCGCTATTCCTTCACTCTCATAGTCCGGTGAGACGGCAATCCGACATGACCGGAGAGAGATCAGGCGCAGGACCCACGGGTTTACGTGCTTTCCGAGGCACGGGGGTATCACACCGCTAACTTCCTGACTCTGAGCTGTGACTGAGTAATTTTTAAGACGGAAAATCCCAGGCACAATGTTTTTGACCCGACCTGGAATTCGAAACCAAGACCTCAGCGCGCAAATCGTACTCTTAACGCGTACGCAATACAACTACGCCACCGAGGCAGTCCGATTTGGCGTACACTAATGCTATGACGATTGCCATTAATATCAATACCCGAAGACGCCAAATAAATAGTATGGCTGAGCTATGCCCTCTCTATTCCAACCATCTCACAAACAAAGGTAAAATATGATGAGTTAATGAGTCTTTGTCACAGTGGAATCATTCCAGCCACATATCACGACTTTTTCAAGAGTCTATCTTTTGTTGCTGGCTCATATGATGTTGTTTTTTTTAAGAATAGTACATAAATTAGTCTTTTCTTTTTTAAAATAATTAAATATCTTGTAATTATGTATCTTTGATTTTATTATAGATTCTCATAAAAATAATATTAGTTTTTTTTATTGATTTAAGTTGTTTGCTCAAGACCGGGATGGTTGGCGCTCACTTGGGGAGGCCTACGTTTAGCAGTGGACGGCGATAAGCTAATTGATTGATTGATTTAAGGCTCAAATTAAACCAAAAATTAGATTTATTTGATTAAAAGTAACTCAACTGTTATTATGAATATGATAATTATGAATTTGAAAATTCTCGACTGCTCTGCTGTATTCGACTGCCTCGGTGGCGTAGTTTTATTAAAGTACGGCCGCAATGCTGAGATTTCGGGTTCAATCCCCGGGTGGGGCAGTAATATTGGGTTTTTCTAATCAGTATCAGCCCGGAGTCTGGTATATGTGCCCGATATGGCGATAGGCTCGCCCATAGGGGTGCATCATGCGTACATCGCACTTCATGGGACGGAATACGCACAGCGAAAAGTGGGTGCATTAGTTGCGCATCTGCGTAGCCGTTTGGGGGTAAAAGGCGTGAGTATGTGTGAGTGTGTAAATTGATGTTTTTAACTTCGAATAAAATCAAATATAGTTAAAATGACAATAATAATTTTAAAAGATTACCTAATTTCTTGTTATCCTGATTTTAAGTTGATCTCTTAAAAATAAGCAGGGTGTTGTTTTTATTTTCAATTCTATAATGTTTTTTAGTTTTCTATTTTATGTAGATTTTAATAAGAATTTGTAATGTTTTAAAATATCGTGGAGAGTGAGTTATGTTTTGATTTTGTCTTTTTTATTATGTTTCTAAGTAACCTTACTTTACTTAGTAATGGAAATCATTATCTGTTACCTAAATGTTCATTATTGAATTTTTTCAATGATGTTTAATTTCTGGTATGTGTTATTTCTATTAAAAAATTAAAGAAATTTATCTTTTATATTATTTCTTTCTTATTTCTTAACCTACATTTGTTCACATATAATAATACACACATAATTTTTAACCAATGTATATCATTATTACCACATACAGTGGAATAAGGCTTATATTTTTCAGCGTGTATTGTTGTAAATATTATATACAACAATTGACGACACCTAAACTCCGCAGAATAGTGTTGTAATTATGAGATACAACATCTAGCGTAGCCTGTACTCCGCAGTAAAATGTTGTATGAACGATATCTCAGAAAATATACATATTTTTTAAAATTATCTTTCAACATAGTCACGAATACTATAAGTTACATACATATACCAAATTTCACAAAGATACAAAGATAAATGAAGTTTTTAGTCCAATTTGAATCTTTAAAATGCTCTACTGTAAAATTGTGATTTTGGGGATACAACAACTTACGTGGGAGGTATCGATATATACGGTACATACTTTACTGGCAGACTTTTATTGGCAGGTAGCTGATGTAATAAGGAGTAACTTAGGCTACTTTTTATCCCGGGAAAATATAAAGCGGGACTTTTATCCCGGGAAAACTCATTCATCTATTATACAGGGTTATTTTGACATTGCGTTAATAAATGAAACGACATACTTATCTCGTCGAAAATAACGCTTTCCATTAAGTTATTTTAACCATAGATGTAAAATAAAAACGTGTAAGTTTCGAACATAATAAATATTAATAAAAAAGTAACTTTAAGTTTACCCGCCCTAATGCCAGTACTACTGCTCTAAGATAATTTGTCGCAGAGGCAACATTATACTTTCATTCAGAAATAAACTTTCGCACACACCATATTCGTACTAAGCTACGAAATGATCAAAAAATTTGAAAACTACAACCGGGATTTTTGGCAATAATATTGGTTATTCATGGATGATTTTTGGCAAGATGTCAGAAGAGGTCAAGACGAATATGTGGTTTCATTTAGTAGTGCAATGTAAAAATGACCCTGTATAATACGTGAAGAAAAAAAATTGTAAGTACCACTTTTTAAGCACATTGCGCACACGGAGAAGTGAGTGAGATTCGGGATAATTAAAGATTATGTAGAAAAATACAGAAACATAAAATTTATGAATTGCGGTCGAATTTCGACCAGTGTACGACCCCTAGTATACAGGGTAATTTTGACATTGCGTTGCTAAATGAAACCACATAACTTATCTCTTTTTAATAACACCTTCTATTAAGTTATTTTAACCATAGATGTAAAATAAAAAAGTTTAAGTTTCGAACAAATTAAATACCAATAAAAAGTAACTTTAAGTTTACACGCCCTAACGCCCCTACTACTATGCTAAGAGGTTTTGTCTCTGCGGTAACATCACACTTTCAGTCAGAAATACACTCACGCATACGCCATATTCGCACTAAACTACAAAATAGTAAAAATTCAGGAAAATAAAATTTTGACTTTTGGAGAAAATATTAATTTCTCATGGATAATTTTTAGCATAATTTTAGCAGAGGCAACGAGTATGTAGTTTCATTTATTAACGCAATGTCACAATGGCACTGTAGATTGTCAACTTTTATAGCCTCTTACAGCTTACTAATGTAATTAGGTTATGTTACATTAGGTTCGGTTTCAATTACCAGATCAGGTGATATTTTGTTGACCTATACGTGATATTTTGTTCATCGGGAGTCAAGTTGAGCCCGAAATGCAGACAGACTCTCACGTGAAGGAAAGGACATGTCCAAAAATGGGCCTAAAATTTTAACCAAGAGAGTTTATATACATTTGGATAGAACTCCTCAAAAGTCTTTTTAGCCCCCGACAAAAAAGAGGGGTGTTTAGGGCGTGTAGTTATAGATGGAGGCGTCTAAAAATATTTTTTTGATCGATCCAAATTCCATATTTTTCCCCTTTAATACCCCTAAAGTTTGAGCCTGGTTAGATTTTAAGGTCCAGCACCCATACAAAAAGCGGACATCTCTTTTAAGCTCGATGAAGAGTGAATGCATTCATTGCGTTTCTGTCCAATTAGCATATTGTCGTAAGGACAATACAATATCCATTACAGTAAGACGTCATCGGATCTGTGACGTCTGTAATATCTTCCATGCGGTCAATATCAGTTAATGTATTTGCAATTTGCATTGATATATTGAAACGTTACGTTCTGAAAGCAGCGTCTTGGCTTGAGGGACACGAGCTTATTACGGTGCGCACGTAACCATTCTAGTAATGAGCAAATCCAGTTCAGTATACCAAAGCAAAATCATCATTGGCTCAATTCCAACCTTTTTCCCAACTTCGCCAGCAACCGCATACATACTAATTCATCTTAAGTGCAACGTCTTGACACAAACATTGCAGAATACAACCATATTCTAAACCAGCAAAATCCAGTTCCAAATGCATCACAGCCAAATCTCACCAGTCTTAGATATTATCTCGAATCATCACAGACCCTACCAACCACCTCCCAAAGGATATCGTACTTCCAAATATTTGCATATGTATAACCTGGTCCCAATCAGTCCGCTTTGTGGGAAGATACTAACGAAGCCTGTAACAAAGACGGGAAAACAAACAATCTACGAGGTGCACTCTAGCGTGCATGATCAAACGGTCTTGGAAACTGCCATTTGAGACGGTACGCACTGTCGATACGTGTGGTTTATGTTCAAGCAAATCACTTACTGTATTATGTATACAGGTTCTGATTACAGATATTTTTTGAGTGATACCTAAAATATTAGGTACTTTTAGGGTTACCTCAAAAGGATAAAAGTAACCTTTATGGCGTATAGGATTACTTTGTTGTCTGTCTGTCGCTCTGTCTGTCAAGACCCCTTTTCTTAGGAACGCGTAGAGATATCAAGTTGAAATTTATATCAAATACTCAGGTCTACGGTCTCTTTCAGCTGTGAAAAATCTTGTAAGTCAACGCGATCAAAAGATATGACCGTTTATGTCGCATATTTTGCTGTTTCGCAAGGGAATCAAAACCTTCAGTGTACTTTCCGTTGACCTAGAATCATGAAATTAGGCAAGAAGCGAAGTCTTAAAGCACATGTAAAGAAAATCTGAAAACCTTAAATATGTACTTAAATAACAAAAAAGCTAATTTACAAACTTTAAAAAGTATACTTAATTTTGGCGAACTTTTGAACTTGTATACTAAGATACCTTACCTACAAGTTTGTACGGAACCCTCGGCACGTGAGTCCAACTCGCAATTGTCCGGTTTTTGGAACGAAGTTCCTTATTGCGCGTTGTGAAAGGGGGCTGGACGGAAAAGTTGTCACGACACTTTTTGCTATTATCTTACTAATATGAACCTTAAATACAATGCGTAGAAGCTATAATTCTTGAAACGAGTATATTTTTATTTATTTTATTTATTAAAGTCATTAAAACCATTTCTTACTAATCTAATATGAACCTTAAATACATTGCGTAGAAGCTATTTCCCCAGCGTTGGTACGGCACGAGTACAAAAGAATCGAACGTAACATTCTTTTTTCAAATTTTGTTGATTTTTTCTACTTTGGTTACTGACATTTATCAATAACAAGACTAAACGTGCTTTGCTCGCGTTTAAAAATCTACTTTATGTGGTAAGCGTAAGATCGAATTTGTGTTTAGTCAATCAAAATTTGTGATAAAAATGCTATGCAATAGCTTTACCGCGGCTGTCTCCGAGTGCCACACGTATTTATTTGTTTTTTTTTCTCTAGAAACTTATGTATTGGAACGGAAATAGGAAAATATGTATATATTTATATATATACACACTCTGTTATATAAATAAAATTTTATTACAATTCCTTCACTAATTAATCGAAAGGAACTTCGTTCCATCCGGGTGTCCCTTGACACCTCTCATTGCTTTTTTATATTCATACTTCCATCGATCATTACTTTCCATTCGAAAATCACTCTGTCTGTCTGTAACGCTTTCACGCCTGAACTAAGGAACCGATTTTGATAAAATTTGGTATGAAGATATATTCAGACCCTGGGAAGGATTTAGGCCATTTTTTACGTTGGAAAAATATATAGGGGGACTTTTATCCCGGAAAACGTTTTTCCCTCGCTCATTTATAATATTATTTACAGCGATAGTGGAAAATCGACAATTAATGTTTCCTACGTTTCCCTTTCTATTAATTAATTAATTTCATAGAGGTCTATAGACAGATTAGGGTTCCCAGGATTTGTCGAGCTCCCCTGTTCAGCGCCTAAATGCGTGTATGCTTAATATATCTGCTAACGAGATGATAACTAATATTGTGGACAAACTACGTACCAAATAGCGGACCCCCCCCCCCTGACATCTGTCTATAAAAACACAACAATAATTATAACCAATTGATAGTTCTAACTTCTTACTATCTTACTCTAATGGATGTTATAAATGCCAAAGATTGTGAAAGTTTTCGGATGTTTCTTAGAAGTACCTAAACTTGGCATTTGGAAATTTGGCGCACTTTAGATTATGTCCTGAATTAGCACATAGGCTACTTTTTATCCTGGTAATATGCTCCCATGGGAAATAATGGATATTTTTATTAATCTGATTTTTGAAGTAAATGGCGCTGGCATCGTACCTACTGTGTTTTAAAGACTTTTGTAGCGGTTTCTAGAAATACCGGAAAAACTTATAGTTAGTTCTTGGATTTAAAAATTAACACAAAATGTTTATATTTCACTACCTACAGCTAAAGAAAGCCGATTTACAAGTAAACAAAAACGAATTAAAAGTTATTGAAAGTCTTAGCATCTCAATGGAAGTGTTTTGCTATTAAATGTTTGGCTATAAAAGGTTTTATTAAATGTAATGATTTATATTTTGTAAGCTAATGTAAAACAAGTTTTAATTAATTATAATACGCAATATTTTGAAACGTACCTACCATTACGCCCAATGTGTCTGAACAGTGGAACTGGTATTTTACTGTTTATAGCAGCAGCACTGGAAAACAGTTGCCGAACGATCGAACGAATAACATATTAATAGTATCCTTATAATATATCCCAATAATCTTATTACAAAAATCGTGACAGTGTAAAAAAATAATATTAAATATCATTGCATGCCTTGTCGATTTCATTTATTTCAAAACATTAATTAGTTTTAAGTATGAGAGAAGTGAAAAATCAAAAATATAACAGTAAATGTTAGCTTGCTTTTTCGTTTTGTCTTCTTTCTTCAAACTCAATTCAAAATTCGTTCAAAGAAGACAAAACATTCGATGACTAAAATAGGTTCATAAACTGTTTTGAATAAGGCCGTAAGTATACATACAAACTACATATTGTGAGTGTGGTGAGTGGTGAGTCCGCACGACTTCGCAACATGTCGCGCCTCCGACGTGTTAGAAGTTCTTAACAAAAGTTATCCGTTGGCTCAGCAGCTGACACGCGGCGCAGCCATGTTTTATTTATCATTACAGGTAAATGAATAAAGAGGCGTTAAGAAGTGCGTATAACGTTATGCAATGCAATGCAATCAGCCCTGTATTATATATACTGCCCACTGCTGAGCACGGGCCTACTCTATTACTGATAGGGGTTAGGCCTTAATCCACCACGCTGGCCTAGTCACTAGTGCGAATTGGCAGACTTCACATACCCTCGAAATTCATATGGAGAATTCTGTATGTAAGGTTTCCTCGCGATGTTTTCCTTCACCGTTATAGCGAACGATAATTGATTAACAATACACAAGTAACTTCGAAAAGTCAGAGGTGTGTGCCTTGGGTTTTGAACCTCCGGACATTGTCTCGACCAGACCGTTCCATTCCCAGCTAGGCTATCGTCCTAGTTATAAAATTTGTACGATTTTGGTTGCAAGTAAATAATTACGTCAAAATCGAACAATCATTTTAAAACTTCAATTTTAGTCAACTATTAACATGATTGAAATTCTTCAACAATGTTTCCTGCATTAACAATTTATGTTCCCATACAACAAAAAATCATACATGTTTTATAATCTACACAAAGAGACCTATTCAGTCAGTCAACACGAGATAAAGACAAGCGCAAGATCTGTGCGAGACAATTGTCATCCATTGTGCTGATGCAAGCTAAACGTTGATAATGGGGCGGCCCATTGTTCGGATACAATTGGACTGCATTCGCTTTCAAGCTGGTTTTTCAACTAGTTCGATTTACACATTGGGTGAAATGGAGTGCCAAATATTTCCCACTGGTTTGGTCGATTACTTCAATATAATACTTTAGGAATTGAGTTTAAAAACAACTTAATAGTGTTAATTATTTCTAATATATATAATAATAAGGGCTTCATCGCTTCTCGTCATGTAAATGTATAGCCGACCAAATACAAAAGCCACATTCTAATCTATGCTCAAAAATTAAAATGAGTAGTATCTACATTAGCTGAGTAATACGATAACTGTCAAATACAATTTCTTGACTGCCTCGGTGGCGTAGTTGTATTACGGTACGACTGCAATGCTGAGGTCTTGGGTTCGATCCCCATGTCGGGCAAAGTGATATTGGGTTTTTCTATTCAGTATCAGTCCGGAGTCTGGAATTTGTGCCCGATATGGCGACTCGCCTCTTATCACATCATGGGACGGAATACGCACGGCGAAAAGTGGGTGCACTAGTTGCGCCTCTGCCTACCCCTTCGGGGATAAAAGTCGTGAGTATGCGTATGCGTACAATTTCTTAAAACTTGTGAAACTGGCCCTAATTATTTGAATTAAATTCAACATTCTGTGTAAAAGCGATTAATATTACAATTACATTACTAACTCAATAGTTAAATGTCAATAATTGCGATCAACTAACGAAAGTGCCAGTTGTATAGAAATTTCTGGTCATCATAATATACCACCATACCATACCAGCCCTGTATTATATACTGCCCACTGCTGAGCATGGGCCTCCTCTACAACTGAGAGGGTTTTAGGTCTTAGTCCACCACGCTGGCCTAGTGCGGGTTGGCAGACTTCACATACCTTCGATATTCTTATAGAGAACTTCTCAGATATGCAGGTTTCCTTACGATGTTTTCCTTCACCGTTAAAGCGAGCGATAATTCACCAATAATACACACATAACTTTTTAGAAAGTCAGAGGTGCGTGCCCTTGAGTTTTGAACCCGAGGACATTCGTCTCGGCAGCCCGTTCCACTCCCAAGTCCCAACTAGACTATCGTTTTTTTTTTTATCATAATATCTTTCCATCATAATATGAATACTATTATATCCACCAAACAGTGTTTAACAAAATTCTGAATAACTGTAAGTATAACAAATCAACTCTGCAACAAACTAATATCTGAGAGTCTCGTAATATATATCATGAAGTATGATTAGTTACCAGCGAGCAATACAAAATAAAAGCAATATTTCTATCCATTCCCAATATCGAAATGTTATGGTCCGTGGCATTTTAATCAAAACGCTTACACGAAATTCCATTGACTTAAACATTCAAGGTAAAATCCCTTCTTTGTCAGTGATCTCTTTGTAAATTAAAATTTGAACAGATGAAATACGAACTACGTCAAGTAGTCAAGTACTGTATTTGAAAGCGAATTTGTCGAGTAAACAAGTTTTAAATTGATTAATTACGGAATTTTGTTACATTGATATACAAATATTTTCTAGTTCAGACATTGATATCACGTAACAAAATAGTTTCGGTTTTAATCATAAATATTTTATACTTATCAGTATAAGTTATATAAACTCACAGCTTTCCTAAGAAAGTTAGGCAAAGGTTTTTCTATTGCAACTATATTTTGCCGACCTGAATATCCGTACCATGATGTGATATGACATTAGCGTATTGTCATATGGGTCATAAAATCTAATCTGGAATATTTGTTTAAAAATTAAATTATCCGGGAGTCTAACCTAAAACCACACAGTACAGGGCCTACATACGCCTCCACGTCTTAGAAAAGCCTAAGTTATACCTACCAGACACCAATAGTGTCGAACATATTGGTTTAAAAATATTTTTCCTATTTTCGAAAATAAAACACTATTATGAATACATTTTGCATAACCTACAGGCTCGTTTAACGTATGCTAATGTAAATCATGGCGGCATGCATTGTTTTCCCGTCTACATGAATCTATTCGGCCATTTTTACTCGGCAACTTACGTTAGCACTTTGTTACCATAAAACAGCGGGGTATTAATAAATCCGAATTGAATATTCATGAACCGACAGGCCGGCATTATATTGAAGACTACTGGCAGAGTATAGATACCTCGGATGGTCCATTTATCAAATTGTGATTGATATAGCAGCTTGAATGAGCAGTTGTGCCTTTATTTAATAGTACCGGGATTAAATCGAGGATCAATGCTTGTAGTTTGGTAATTGAAATTGATTGTATTTTTATTGATTTATACTTTTAATCGAACGAACCCTCAAGTTCTTCGGATATACCTATAAGCCGAAAGGACTCCATGGAACAATTAGTGGTTCAAGGAAAAGTAGAGGGCAAAAGAGCTCGTGGACGTGCTCCTAATCGTTGGACAGACCTAATTAAAACCATGACGTACTCCTCTATAAACAAATGCTTCCACTCCGCCAAACATCGAGACATATTATGGCGACGCATCTTGAAAACGGCAGTTCATCAATCAGCCTAAACACAACCACGACCACTCTGTCAAGAGTGCACGACTAAGATGAAGACTTTTAATCTTAAATGAATGAATGAATGAATGAATGAATGAATGAATGAATGAATGAATGAATGAATGAATGAATGAATGAAAACACTTTATTGCACACCACATTATACAAAAATTAAATAAATAACAAATAGATTTAGAACTGAATCGTGCGACAATAGGCGGTCTTATCGCTAAAAAGCGATCTCTTCCAGACAACCTACACTGATTGTGAGAGATATATGAAGTGAAGAAGGGGGTGTATACATTACAATTTAAAATTAATAGAATTATCTAATATCTTATTATACTTAAATACAATATATAAACTATAACATTTAAAGTAATACAATAAATAATTTTATATTATTAATAAATATTATATATATATATACGATATCACTTAATAGTTACTTAAAGAAAGATAGTGACTTTTCACTCGTTGTCTAAAAACGTATAGTGATGGAGCTTTCCTGATAGGTAAGGGCAATGAATTCCATAAGCGAACAGCCTGCACAGTAAAGGAACTGTCATAGAATGTGCTGTCATGCAGAGGAGTCTTGAGTTTTAGGTTTTCTGACGACCTCAAAGAATGGGAATGACCGTTATGAAGAAAGTTAAAACGTTCTTTGAGATAATGGGGAGAGGATGGATTAAACAAAATATTAAATAGAAGAGAAAGAATGTGAGTATTCCGACGGAAACAAATAGGGAGCCACTTGAGTTTAGAACGAAATTCAGAAATGTGATCATATTTGCGCAAGCCAAATATAAATCGTATACAAAAATTCTGGAGACGCTCAAGTTTATCAAGTTGAACTTGTGATAGGTATAAGTAGCAGACGTCCGCGTAGTCAAACACAGAAAGCAGTAAAGATTGTGCTAGCGCAATCTTGGTAGCAGTTGGAAGAAAATTTCGAAGCCTGTTCAAAGATGCAGCTGAAGCAAAGAGCTTACGACTCACCGCTGCGAGCTGTGGGTCCCATGATAATCTGCGATCAAATATTACCCTCAAGTTTATTAAAATATCAATTTAATAACGTCACAAATAAAACAATAAAAAAGAACTCTCAGAGTGTATCTATTATAATAATAGAACTATAAACAATTGTAATTATTTTAGTGATCATTTTATTAATGTTGAAATAAATGTAATAATGTTGGTTCCTTACATCTCAACGCTTGTCTATGTGCAAAGAAGGCACAAAATCGGATGAAACAGAAGATGGTAAATAAATGTGATTCCCGACAGGCGAAGCGGCGGGTTCAAATGAAATTTGTCTCTTTCGACGAGTGAGTGGCGAACTTAAAAATTTCCTTTGAACATTGAACGGGTCAGAAAATTTTACTTTTCCATTTTACTGATAAAAATTAGATTTGCTTCGAAAATAATTTCTATACGTAGGTGCATCTGAAAATTGTTTTCGAAAATTCTTGTTTGCTAAAATGTTCATACCTTTTGATCCATTAGTTCCCTTTTCGATTTACCAATTCTCGTACTAGTTTTTCACTGATATTTCAGATTATCTTCCGGGTTTAAAATGCTTTTTTCGGCTCGGACAAGTCAAAGAAAATTACCATCAGTCCTTTAAGCATGCATTTATTTAGTACGTAAAAATATCTAAGTAAGTTAAAAGTAATAGTGTCTAAAGAAATTTGTTTTTTCTATTAAACTCGTACGTATTTGGGACATAAATCAAAATTCAGTTAACCGGGGCGATGCAAACAAATATTTTTCCGCCATATTAGGAAGGCTAGAGAAATATTTGTTCCTTTGATGAATTTTTGTTCAATGCCTAATATTTAACTATAAAAATAAAATGTTTTTATTATACCTATTATTATACCTATTTCTTAATTATTATTTCCCGAATACTTACAACGCATGTGCCTATATCTAACTCAAAATAAAATGGTTACAAAAAACTAAGCTTTTGATTCCATTCATGACTCAAAAAAGACATTTAACCAAGTGCAAATCCCATCACTATTTAAACAGGAACTGGGTTCAAATTTACATACATTTGTTGCACAAACAAATCCCACATACAAGCATTAGGAGTGTTTTATTTTATCGTGTTCGGTGTACGATAAATAAGGGTTAGAAATGCGGGTCCTATTAGATACGTTTAAACAATTTAAACATTTCGACGGGTGAAAACATATCTATACTAATATATAAAGCTGAAGAGTTTGTTTGTTTGTTTGTTTGTTTGAACGCGCTAATCTCAGGAACTACTGGACCGATTTTGAAAATTCTTTCACTAATAGGAAGCTACTTTACTCCTGAGTGCGAAAGGCTACTTTTTATTCTGGAAAAACTTTTTCACGCAGGCGGAGCCGCGCGCAATGCTAGTGAATTATAAAACGATTTTATAGAGGTTTGGGTACATTTATTTTTCTGTAATACATTAATATATTTTTATATATTGCGGATCTTGTACCTCGGCGTAATAAGATACCAGTACTAATTAACGATATTCTCAAAAAGTGAAAATTCATGGTTATGCTAAAGTGGTCCAATAAAATTAATTGTCTTATTACACTAGACGAGCGCCCAGCGTCTTCACCTTGCTTGCAATTCGCTATGAATGAAACAACCCGGCCTAATATACTAAATATTATCTACTATAAACGATGTTTAGTGATAAGAAAACGTATTGTATGTTATTACTTTCCCTTGCCACGATAGATGTGATGATTATATTATGGCAAGTACAGAGAAAAAAAAATATATTTTAAATAAAATGGTCAGTTCAGAAAATTCTATTTTAAAAACGAAATAAAAATTCTGTATCTTTCTATGTTATTTAATTTTTGATTCAGACAACTTTTGAACTCCACTACTGTTCGGAAAGCAAATTCCCTAGAGATGGACGTGTGAAAATAAATACGACAGAACGAAAGCTTTTCCATAATTCAACACACCAATTTTCAAGATCTTTAATAAATAAGACTTGTCTGTAGTGTGATTTCGTATCACACAACTAAAACTTACGCCATTATTTAGCAAATGCTGTAATATAGTTTTCTAGATCAGTACAACTTAAATACTACTAATGAGGACTAGTGAAGTCTCGGCCTAATGTAACATACGCACTCCACAGAAACCTTATATTCTGTGTTATTGTTCGCTTACGACGAATATTGTCATATAAGGTTGTCTTACATTGTTTAGCACTATTAGCAAATATCTATATTATATAAAAAATACATTTATATATAGCTAAATTATAATTATATAACTCATCAACCTAACACTACACTCCTATCGCATTAGTTTTAAATATTATAAACTAATATTATGAAGAGAAGATATTATTTTTGTATGACTTATAACTTACATACAAAAATAATAATAGTAATAGATAAACTCCAAAAGTACCTGTATTTGAAAATCATTTCACTAATAGAAAGCTACGTCATCCCTGAGTGTAATTATTTTTTATCCAAGGAATGGATGCCGCGAGTAGAGCCGCGCGCAAAAGCTAATGTAAGATAATACAAACCTGTGAAATATGATATAGCGTGTGTAATGTGTTATTTATGAATTACATACAAGTCTTGAAATAGAAATTAATGCTGTATCCACCTATAATGATGGTACTCATAGTAGTTTTATAATATCATATTTTGTATTTGATTATAATATTTTTGGGAACTATCGCTCCAGTGGATCTAAACGAAGAAATATATATAGATAAATAAATTAAACTACTATTATGGATTTATTGCAGTTTTTTATTTTATTTTTCTGTCGACGTTGCGAAAGCTTTCCATCATTTCGTAGTCACGGTTTGTTAATTGTAATGTCTAACATTTGCGTTAAATTACATAATCACTATCGTCTATAAATATAAGTCTTTTAAGTTATCACACAATAAGATAATTCATAATGACAGTTCATATATTTACTTGCATAATAATAAACTCTATTACCATTCGAGTGTACAACCCTCTCAGGAATCACGAAATAATTTGATGATCTATAGTTGTCCAATACTGGTATTATTAACTATTAGTTCTGAGAAATAGTAAGCGAAATGGGCAGACCAGTCCATACAAGCAGCACCCGTTCACGAGTATGACGCATGTGCCAGCCATCGTCCTCCTAAACCATGTTGCAGGGAAGTGGCCGACCCGGCACATGACGCCGCCGCAGGCACAGACAGTTAGTGTATGTCCTACGCAAGCCGCCCAATTGCCCCATTGCCTTCAATAATATTTCAAATGTTCATTTTAAAATTTCTAACTTGCTCTCGAGACGTCTGAATAAATCCTAAATCTTCAGAATGGCAATTTAATAGTTTCCTAGTAAATCCTTCTGCAGAAGAAGCAAAACTTTGCATTATAACCGAATGTGACGTACTTAAGTAAGTAACTTTGACAAGAAAATCCAATAAAAGAAAACTTTTCGACAAGTCGCATTTTCCCCGACATTTTGCTATTAACTCGAATATGAGAAAAGATATTACAAATTGTCTTGACAGTAATATGGGAGTTTTTAACATCATTTTCTTGGTGATTCTTTGGTTTTGAATGTTTGTGAACCTTTTGCATTTTTTACCCGACTACGGTGAAGCAAGGAAGGGTTAAGTTATACCCTAGACATCACATACTTATTTAAGACTATGATTTTAAATAGGAATATTTTCTTGTTTACTATTTTACCCTAGTCGGGTTTTAGTGCTTTGTATTTATTTTTTGAAGTGAAAACTTCTTTAGCGGCGTTGAGAACTTTTCTTGGGATGGGTATAAAATGTTAAACTCACGTCAGGTCACGTGACCTGATCGAAAATGCGTAGGACGATTTAACCGACTTCAATAAAAGAGGATCTTAATATCCTAGCTTCATTCTATCAGGAACTTTATTTTATCAGGAACTTTATCTTAGAAGATAGGGTAGGGTCTCTAGTGTGGCGGGTCGGCTGTTCTGTACAACTGCCACCCCACACCCCCTTGCCCCCCCTGACCTCCCAAACCCAATTTGACCCCCCTTTACCCCCTAACCCATTTTGCTGAGAGAGTTAAGGCCTTAATCCACCACACATGTCCAGTGCGGCTTGAAAGACTTCACATACCCTCGAAATTCTTATGGAGAATTCTTAGGTATGTAGATTTCTTCACAATGTTTTTTTTGCCCTTAATGCTTAATCCCTTTGCTCATACTAAAAATTAAAAAATAATGTACTTACTCTTAATTCCAGTATACACTTTTAAACAACTGAAAACACGAGAAAGTCGTTCTTATAGCTGCCCGTAGCTAAATGTATTTAAATATAAAAATATAAACTACTCCACTTTGAAATCCCTATAGATTTTAAAGAGCGATATCCTTAATTTCCTCTGAGATTCATTTGTAGATCTAAAGAAGACTTTTTTCACTTCCGACGTGATTTTTTTTAATAGTTGGCCAGTACTTTTGGTTTAATACAGCGTTAACTTTTTTTTTTTTTTTTTTATAGTTTTGGCGGGAACTTGGAAGTGTCATGAGGTGCTCTTGTTTTAATTCATTATTTTGGTGATACTTAGTGTTATATTGCATAATTATGGTGGTATATTATCCAATATAGTTCTATTAAAGAGCTCAAATGAAGTGAATTGAAATAATTGTGCTAATCAAGTGTTTTTTTGTTGCCGCCAAAACTCCTAGATAAAGTCTTGGTAAGGTAGCCACTGCTTTACTTTGATATACTACAGATAATAAAATAGACAACCAAACTTGACATTGGCAAAATGTGAACACAAATGCTATTATATATAAAAAATAAAAATAAAACTTTTTTTTATGACGGCTGTATCTGTAGGAGTAAATATTTTGTTATTTAATATAACATTCAAATGCTTACTAACAAATTCCGTACCAAGTAGCTAAGTGAAGCATTAAATGGTTCTTAAAAAATCTTGCTTGTTAATTAAGCGTCTTAATTATTTTTTTAAAAATAAAAAAGTAGGTAATTTTGTTTCACAATAGATTTCTCTAAACAGGAAAGTTGTCTGAAAAATTTGTTTGTTTTCAAGTAAACCCGAGATTATTTTCTCTTTTTTCCTTAAGCCTCGATTTTCACTCGCATTTCTGACATGAAAATTGTTTTAATGAATACAAATATTAAGTTTGGTTTGAATTCAAATATATGCGGTCTAATTATCCGACTATTTCAATGCGGTTTCTTACGATGTATAATTATTAAAATATTCAAAATTCAATGTAACTACAATTTATATGATTTATACCTGGAAATCCTATTACTTATCAGGTGTTGTTTGTGGTTTCGCCCGC
Organism: Sphinx pinastri; assembly: GCA_947568825.1. Classification (NCBI taxonomy): domain Eukaryota; kingdom Metazoa; phylum Arthropoda; class Insecta; order Lepidoptera; family Sphingidae; genus Sphinx; species Sphinx pinastri. Next base: position 12,476,325 of record OX387624.1, on the reverse strand, counting down.
ATGAAAAGTCTTTCCCGATACAAAAGTCCAAAATACACAGTACGACGCCAGCGCCATTTACTTAAAGAATCTGATTAAAAATATCCATTATTTCCCATGAGAGCAAATAACCGAGATAAAAAGATTATGTGTTAATCTAGGACATGATCTACCCGAGTTCCAAATTTCATCCAAAGCCGTTTAGTTGTTTTTTCTGTTTATTTTTGACAATCATACAAACACCCAAACATTTTCACAAACTTTCGCATTTATAATATTAGTAAGAATGAGATTACTTTCGGATATACACACGTCCCGAGGCCATGAAGGCTGCAGTCTTTGAAACGTCGCGTCGGGAGAAAAATAAAACATCGTTAAATAGGTACTAGTTTTATTCCAATACTATTTTTTATTTTATTATACTTGGTTTGTACTATATAGGACCTTGACTAAAAACAACACGGTCTTATTATACAAGCATGGTACATTAAATTTACTACAGATAGAAAAAGGTACCCAAAAACAAACACTGCAAAGTTTGCTTTGACACTGAATTCGTAACACCAGCAAAAGTAGGGGCACCCTCAGTCTTCGTGTGAACAGTTTTAAACAAACTCAACAGCAAACGAGCCAACAATGACATTTATATTATGTTTTTTTTTATAAATTAAAATAACCGATAGCCTAGTTGGGAGTGGAACGGACTGCCGAGACGAATGTCCGCAGGTTCAAAACCCAAGGGCACGCACCTCTGCCTTATCTATAAAGTTATGTGTATATTCTTTGTGAATTATCGCTCGCTTTAACGGTGAAGGAAAACATTGTGAGGAAACCTGCATACCTGAGAAGTTCAATGAATTTAGCAGGTATGTGAAGTCCGCCAACCCGCACTCGTCCAGCGTGGTGGACTAAGGCCTTAACCCTCTCAGTAGTAGAGGAGGCCCGTGCTCAGCAGTGGCAGTATATAATATTGGAGTGGTATGGTATGGTGGTGGATCTGAATTCTTAAATTTGTTCAGCTACTTATGTGGCTGACTGTACATAAGCATAATAAATAAACCTTGTCAGTTAAGGATACAAAGCAAAGATTTATAATCATTTGATATGACAGGTGAGAGGACAAAGCATTCATAATGAGATGAGATGTCAAATATTATTGAAGTATTAAATGTAACTGCTGTCCAACCCTTCTTGGCAATTACAACAAGTTAGGCCTTCAAAATCATTATATTGTGCACGATATTTATTACTTTTGATATGTCTATCTTTTGGAAGGTTGTCGACAAAACATCTGATTATATTCTAATAGAACCAGTAAAACGACAGTGCGAAATAAAAAATAAGCATGTAATCTACAATACGGATGACCCGTACAATTTCGAATTCTTTATTCCTCTCAAAGGAACAAAGTGCAAAGAAATATCCAATTACAGAGTTCGACATTAAGAAAATTATAACTTTGCCACTTTATTTACCTTACTACCATGGAATAGGAACCGACCTTTCCGTCCAATAAAGTTTTTATAATGGATTTTTAACGTTGACTCCTTCCCGGAGATCGATGTATAAGGAAAACAAAAGCGAATTTTCTAAACAATTTCGCTATAGTGTAGCGAAAATGTAGCGAGTGTAGCTTTTGAGGAAATGGTGCTTTTTATTCTAATTCACTACTTAATTCTAATGTTTCTGTGAAATGTCACAGGTATTTTTGTAACTATTTTACTTGGACTTGACTTATTTGGATTTGACTGTCTCGGTGGCGTAGTTATATTACGGTACGACTGCAATGCTGAGGTCTCGGGTTCGATCCCGGGTCGGGCAAAGTTATATTGGGTTTTTCTATTCAGTATCAGCCCGGAGTCTGGAATTTGTGCCCAATATGGCGCGTCATGGGACGGATACGCATGGCAAAGAGTGGGTGCACTAGTTGCGCCTCTGCCTACCCCTTCGGGGGCAAAAGGAGTGAGTGTGTCTGTGTGTATTTTATTTGGGTGTTTTATTATTATACCGGGACTACCATTTTATGGAGCAGACTTTTAACTACAAGCGCAAAAATATAATTTCTTCGCTCGCAAAGATGTCACTTTAATGCAAAACTATTGTACTTTTTTTAGTTCATTATTTTGTCTCCCGCTTTGCTATGGAGGGAAGTGGAAAATATATTTCTAACTCCTCCCTATTCTTCTATTTGATTAACTTCGTTGCGGGTTAAGACTAATTAGCGTTCCCAGAGACTCGCCGAGCTTCACCGCTCGGTGTCATAAAATGCGTGCCACTGCTGATCCTGGCTTACAGGAGTTGCAGTGGCGGGTGTGAGGGCGGGATAGTCTCGTATTGTACTTTTTTGCTTAATATTGCTTAAAATTTATTGCAACTAGATTTCCTAGTTTCTCATTCAGTGCTTGCGAGCTATAAACAAAACTTTTAAAGCTTTTTTTATGTTTATTGGAGTTATTGCAGCTTTTGGAATTATAAATTTCATTTTCTATATTTATCACTAGGTGGGGCAACCCTCTGTTTTCAGTTTATTGCCTTCGGTTTAGCCTAAAATACATTAATATCTATGTATACTATTGATTTTTCCCTTACACGATAGAAGTGTTTGAAATCACACGAAAGGAACATAATAATAGTAATCATTTTATTCATTCCATTTGTGATTGAATATTTTTTTAAAAATGATTCTTTCCACCTCAACAAACTGAGTACTTATGACTTAACTACTAAGTCATGAAGAATTAAGTCTACATTTTTTTTACTATGTATCATAATGCACTGTTAGGTTATAACATAATGTATGTAATATAAAGCCAACCGATTATGACAGATGTACAACCAATATTCTATTTGAACAATTTCTCGCTCCAAAAAGTTTGTAAATTGGACGAACATATTCGTCCGTTTATAATTTCGCTAATCCCATACGAGCTCGCTGCAAACATTGTCGAAGCATACTCACATATTTGCTTTTTTAAGAATTTATAGCAAAAGTAGAAAGCTTTACGATATCGAATAATTTTATGATTTTTGTGCATTTTTACTTTTGGAGATTTAAGGCATTCCAAACTATTTTACTGCCGTGTTTCTTGAATACGGTAGTGGACTGCTTTTTTGTATGTCTTCTAAAATCTAGAGAAAAAAGATTTGTTAAAATACATGCAACAATAAAGCTTTGAAGTTTGGTGGGAGGGGCATCTGTCAGATAACGGAAACAGCAGAATGTGACGTAACCGAGTGTCGCCAGCCATAACGCTGCATGCGTGCGAAAGAGATGACGCGATATCCTCACTACGCCCCCACTTTTGCTCACAACAATATTTTAAATATGAATAACTGCTTTAGTTGTCAACCAATTTTGTTTATGATTTTACAGAAGAATTTATTTTTCGCATCATTTTCTATTACATATTAAATATGTAATGTACAAAATCAAACATTTCTTATACCTACTACCCTATAATTTTTTTACCTTAAAATAGCTATCGGGTGAAGACACTTTTAGATTAACTAAGTACATAATATAATATAGTGGACGATAGCCTAGTTGGGAATGGAACGGTCTGCCGAGACAATGTCCGGCGGTTCAAAACCCAAGGCACACACCTCTGATTTTTCGAAGTTATGTGTGTATTGTTTATCAATTATCGTTCGCTTTAACGGTGAAGGAAAACATCGTGAGGAAACCTACATACCTGAGAATTCTCGATAAGAATTTCGAGGGTATGTGAAGTCTGCCAATCCGCACTAGGCCAGCGTGGTGGACTAAGGCCTAACCCCTCTCAGTAGTAGAGGAGGCCCGTGCTCAGCAGTGGGCAGTATTTAATACAGGGCTGGTATTATTATTATTATTATAAGTACATAATATATCTAATGCCACAGATAGAAAAGTATATGATATACGTATTAATCTAGAGGTATTTTTTTATAAAATCTTTGCTGATGAGAAAACGTTGTCACCCGGCTAGCTTATGATTCCTATAAAATCAACCTCTGATCTCGAGATTACAAAGATTAAGGTGGAAGGAAAGGCTCCATAAAAATGAATTGATCTAAGATCGTTCGGGTAAATTGATTTCTTTAAGAAAATTTATAGTGTCAGCTCGTGCGTGTAGACGGGAAGTTGAAAGCGTATCAAATATCTAAAGTGATCTAGCTGAGGTTATCAGCATATGAGAATAGACTCTTACCTGGTGCTTCATAAATGACCATTTCAAATTGACCTTTTTAGTGTTTTTTATTCAAATACGGCAAAGTTACCCCACTGGAGCTGATGGTAAGCTGAGTGGGGTCTAGAGTGTCAAACTCAAACTTAAAATTTTCGTTACTCAAATAGTCTTTCACAAGCTCTTTTGAATCGTCATGAATCTACCACGTCGATTAACGAGAGGTGATTATCCATCACCAGTCGACACAGTTATGCCGGTCTATTTGTAGCGGATATATATAGGCTGATCCCAGAACGCGACACACGTTTTCGGCAGCGCGTAGTTCAATTGTATTGTTTTTGGAATCGTCATAAGCCAATTATTCAAGAATGTTCCAGAAGCGTTTAATCCGTCAACGCCCGCTTATTTATAGCTATAAGCTAATTTCCTTATAAAAATGGACACCGGTGTCCATCGGGAGCGTTGACGGGTTAAGCATACTTCAACCTCTTAATTTTGGGGTCTTATCATTCGTATCCCCGATACCTAATATGCATACCTACTGAACTAATTTATATAATTTAATATGTATCGAGTTTATCTAAGTTTAACCAAATAGTAATAGCAAATTTACCATCGTTATTACCCGTTTTGGAGTGAATGTTGTTATGATTCGCATTTCGCAGTCAAACACAATAAAATTGCATTTGTTAATAACAGAGGGAACCAAATAAAATGGATGTGCTAATTCCCAACTTTAATGTGGATTTAAAACATGCTGAAGTTCACAACTCCATTCTTTTATAAACTTAACGTCGGTCGGACGTCGGAAACAAATTTTTGTTCGCATAAACAGCGGCTTGGCAAAGTTAAATAAAGTTTCGCTTTAAACTTGGTCAACTTAAAACATTTTATGTAATAAGGTTAAATAGCGTTGATTGTGCGTTATTGATTTTGGATAAATTATGTACCTATTTAAATTTTAATCCAAGTTTCGTTTGAGCTTTGAGTTCCGTAACTTTGCCTACACAATATTTTACCCACTGCTATAAAACAAGACGATCAAAGCAGAGCCAAAGTAATATTGCGACGAACTGTTATTTCGCATACTCCACGACAATATCCTCTATTTATTATCCGTTGGCTGAATTGTACGAAATTCCATGTTATTTTCAGAAATACGCTACTATCTTTTCTTGCTATTTTAAGAAATATAGAATATATTTCCAATATGAGTATTTTACTTCACGTATTTCTGAGATTAATAAACTCAGATATCTGATATTTCTATCGTAGTAGAACTTCGAGGTCTTTCAAGTTCCACATCAGTTTACGCAAGAAAATTCTAACCACAATTTTGCGTATTTTTTTTCTGTTCACACAATACTTACTTCTATTTATTAACCTTTGTTATGTTATTAGGTGAATTATCGTTCGCTTTAACGGTGAAGGAAAACATCGTGAGGAGACCTGCATACCTGAGAAGTTCTCTGAATTTCGAAGGTATGTGAAGTCTGCCAACCTGCACTAGGCCAGCTTGGTGGACTAAGGCCTTAACCCTCTCAGTTGTAGAGGGGGCCGTGCTCAGCAGTGGGCAGTATATAATACAGAGCTGGTATGATGTTATGTTATGTTATTTGTATTATGATCTTCAGTTTTCAAAGCATCATTTAAATTCATGATCAAAGCTGTAGGGTCCGCCGAAAAAATAGCCTTTTCCTTTTAGTAACACGTCCCCTCAGAAATTTTGGTCAGCCTACACCCACGGCGCTTACATGCATAGTATTTGAGAGAAGGAATATGTGTTACTTAAAATAGTATCTACTATTGAGTCAGGTATGAGCTCGAAAACTGGTCATGGTTACACATCAGCTAGGTTTTGCGTTGCAGGCTACTTACCTAGATCGTAATAATTTGTAGATTTAGTCAAATAAGATGTAAGGATGATAGATTCTGGGCTTAGATATGCGAGCAAACAAGATAATACTACGATTTAACAAGCATTACGATAGGTAGGTAGTAACAGTATAAATAAATACATTTATTTTGTTGGTTCTAAAAATTTAATTAAAATTTAAATAACCCCGACACAAAAAATCTTTAAAAAAAAAGCAATGAGATGTGTCAAGGGACACCCGGATGGAACGAAGTTCCTTTCGATTAATTAGTGAAAGAATTGTAATAAAATTTTATTTATATAACAGAGTGTGTATATATATAAATTTATAAATATTTTCCTATTTCCGTTCCAATACATAAGTTTCTAGAGAAAAAAACAAATAAATACGTGTGGCACTCGGAGATTGCCGCGGTAAAGCTATTGCATAGCATTTTTATCACAAATTTTGATTGACTAAACACAAATTCGATCTTACGCTTACCACATAAAGTAGATTTTTAACGCGCGCAAAGCACGTTTAGTCTTGTTATTGATAAATGTCAGTAACCAAAGTAGAATAAATCAACAAAATTTGTGATAAAAATGCTATGCAATAGCTTTACCGCGGCAATCTCCGAGTGCCACACGTATTTATTTGTTTTTTTCTCTAGAAACTTATGTATTGGAACGGAAATAGGAAAATATTTATAAATTTATATATATACACACTCTGTTATATAAATAAAATTTTATTACAATTCTTTCACTAATTAATCGAAAGGAACTTCGTTCCATCCGGGTGGCCCTTGACACCTCTCATTGCTTTTTTTGTGTAGGGGGTTATTTAAATTTTTATTTAATTGTTATTTCAAACTTCTTAATTACTTTATTCTCCATCACGGGGTCTTGATAATCAACTACCAAACACCTACTCGTTGAGACCATCATTATGAGCCCAAACACGTTATATCTGCTATAAGTTGCTATGGAGTTGGGTATCCCGCAGACTACTTGATGCTGCAGCATCAGCTCATGTTTAAAAATATTGGCGAAGTCACAGTACACCAAATTTAAAATCAATCGGACTTTTTAAGTTGTAAATGAACTGATAATCTTCAAACGCCTGAATAGATCTTCATAAATTATAGCTAAGAACCATCTCGATCATATCAGCTTTCAAACAAAAAAAACCGCGTCAAAATTGGTCAATTCGTTTGAGAGCTACGATGCCACAGACAGACATACAGATACACAGATACACACCCTAAACTTATAACACCCCTCTTTTTCTGTCGGGGGTTAAAATATTGAAACTCTCTCAGTGGTAGAAGGGCGAAGTCCTGTGTCCCGTAATGGGCAGTATACCCATATGTATAATATATTATACTACATATTATATTGCTTATATTATATTGATTAATAGAGATTTCTATATCACTTTATAGCCATCAATCCCTATAGATTAATAAATAGTCATATATCGGATGAAATAAAAATTGCGATACGTACGTAACATTGCCCATACAGTGTTTTTTTTTTTTTTTTTTTTTATTGCTTTGAATGACGAGACGAGCATGCCGTTCGCCTGATGGTAAGCGATACGACCACCCATAAACAGTAGCAACACCATCCAGCACCTTGACTGACAAAATACTGATTACTGAGTGGCGTTCTACTGCGCTCGTCATCCTGAGACATAAGATGTTTAGTCTCATTATGTCCAGTAGTTATACTGGCTACAATATCCTTCAAACCGAAACACAACAGTGCATGCACACTGTTGCTTGGCGGTAGAAATAGACATTGCGGTGGTACCCACCCAGATGGCCTCTTACATAATGAGAGACCTACCACCAGTAAAATATATACCACACCAATGGAAATAGTCATATGTGCTTAATTGTGTTCATAACTTAGAATTAACATCAGTTATTTAGCACGCTATTCGGCACACAAATTTAGATAATTTCCACACCAACCAATTTCACAGTCTACCTACAACTCAGTCACTCCATGAGTGAAATGTTTCAAAAGCACACGTGTTCAGAATAAGCAATGACGCCACGGCTCACTGCCCACCCCCGAAATTATGCCGTGAACAAGTACCCATAATTTATAGCCCAACCAACAAACTCGACTGTTTCAACTCATATTTGTCAAGTGAATTCATCGCTTGTGGTTGGGGACATTAGATCGATTCTTATTTTTGTCCAGTCAAAAATTAATCTAATATATAAAATTCTCGTGTGGCGGTGTTTGTTGCCAAACTCTTCCGAAACGGCTCTACCGATTTTCATGAAATTTTGTGTGCATATCGGGTAAGTCTGAGAATCGGTCAACATATATTTTTCATACCCCTAAATGTTAAGGGTGGTCCACCCCTTAATTTTATTTTTTAGACATAATTTTTTGTTTTTATTCTTTTATGATACAGCATTCAAGAATACATACATCCCTAAATTTTTACTTTTATACGATCAACCCCTATTTTTTTAATAACTTTTAACCCCGGTCGGTAACTGATCAATTATCTCTAATCAGTTATTCTCGCTAGGCGTCTGCCGGTGTCACTTCTCATTCAGTAAACAGCTTGGAGTAGGGATGAGACCGAAGCGCCGGTCACCTGTCTCTCTTACACAATAAGCCCTCTCTCACTCCCTTTACTGTTTTCGGTCATTGTTATTGTTTGTGCATCGATCTTAGTAGTGACGTTTGCAATAATCATTTTACTACTTCAGTGTACTTTTCAAGTATTTTTTTTTATAGCATAGAATGACGAGACGAGCACGCCGTTCACCTGATGGTAAGCGATACGACCACCCATAAACAGTAGCAACACCATCCAGCAACTTGCCTTACAAAGTACTGTATGGCATTCCACTGCGCTCGTCATCCTGAGACATAAGATGTTAAGTCTCATTATGTCCAGTAGTGACACTGGCTACAATGTCCTTCAAACCGAAACACAACAGTGCATGCACTGTTGCTTGGCGGTAGAAATAGACATTGCGGTGGTACCCACCCAGACGGCCTCTTACATAATGAGAGACCTACCACCAGTAAAATATATACCACACCAGTATATTTGTTATCAATTTGTAGGGCTGTAATTATGTCTTCGCATTTTATTAATAATTATTAAATTACAGCGCTCCATACTTCTTCCACTCATAGACTACTTAAATCCTCACGTACTTACAATAATTTATTAATTTTTTTCTACTAAAATAATTTCTAAAAAGAATTTATATGGCAAAGCAACGTTTGCCGGGTCAGCTAGTAACTCTATAAATAATAACATATACATAGCATCACAGCTTTTTAGTTTAAAAAAACGGTGTAAGGATGCACTAGCACCACAATTTATAAGATTTCCGAACCAGTAAATAAAATGTAAAAACAATAAAAACTAAACTTAACTTTTTAACATAAAAATACAAATGACAATAAAAGTCAACCAAGGGCTAAAAATCTTTAAAATATTTTCAAAAGAAATTAAACTTGCTCACTCAAGCGTGGTATTGAAATATTTCCGATACAGAATTTATTCGACGACATTTTGTGATTCATTTCAATTCTGCGTCGGTAAAGTGATTTCTCTTATAATATTATTGCAATTGCCATTTTTCATTGCATTCTATTTTTGTAATTTTATAATATTACCTTTCCTTCGGCATTATAATATTGTAATATTGTATTATTATATTATTAAATTAAGTTCACAAAGATATCCCACCGTCTTTCATATAAAATTTTAAATGGCTAGGTACAGTCATAAAAATGTATGCTCGACCACCTTGAGGTTCTAAATAGGTCGCTTGCGTGTCGTTTGTCAGCAGCATGCAGCTTACAACTAAAGTAGAAAATAAAAGTTATCTGCTGGTTCCTTTATAATCTCTGAAACGATCGCAACTGCTTGGTAAAATACGAAAAAAGGGCGTTTTATCTTGAGAGAGTGTACTAGCACAAAATTTGGTGATTTTACCATCGTTTTGGCTATTTCTGTCAACAACCAGTTGTGTGCAAGCATTATCACTGACATCAATAAACGTACAGAGTCTTTTAATACTTGATATTACGTCAAGCTAACACAGTACATTGAATTAAATTTACACGGGCTCGTCAATGTAACCCCACTGCTCCTGATTGTAAGCAGAGAAGATAAAGTGTCGACTGACGAACGATGATTACCTCTCGTCAGTCGGCACAATTATGCCGGCTTGTTTATTACATGCAGTACGTCGTAGGAGGGTAGTCTTCCTTATTTTACAATAACTTATTACAATAAAAAAAAACTTTTTTCAATGTTATGTTTCGGATAACGTTGCATACATTTTTGATAAATGTAGGTATTTAAAAAATATAGCCAATTGCCTTATTCAGGATTATTATGTGACTACTTGTTGTAAAAGTGGCAAATCATCAACATAGCCCGTGTTGATTCATCCGTCAGGAAAAGTCAACGGTAATACTAAACTGAACGAGCGCGCGGCGCCTTTGCCTCGCTGTGAATACGCTTTCAATTCGCCAGCGTGATACGAGCCTTAGCTTTACCTGACTAGTGCTGAAACAACAACTGATTGGCTTGATTTCTCAATTAGTTATATAAAATTTCACAGTAGTTAATCTGCTCTTTGACTAGTGATAATATCTCAAGTACTTCCAATATACAGATATTATAATCCTATAAAAACATTTATTTAAATTGGAACCGATTTCAAAATCATTAAAAAAAATGTAAGAAATACAGGATTATTTCTAATGTTTAATAATAACCTTATGCTAAAACTAACTTTTCCTTAGGTAAAATGATAAACCATAAATAATTTATAATTAGGACGTTGCTTTGTTTACTCAGTATCAAAAAAAGAAATCTTAAATATTATATTTTTGTAATAAATTTCTATGATTTCACAAACACAAAACCTTGATTTTCTACAATACTTCCTTTCAATAAAGAAGAGATTTTTTCATAAATCACAGAAACAATATTTTTTTGCAAATGCTCTTCTTAATTTTATGGGATAGAAACAAGGCATATTGCGAAGCCTAATAAAATAGCACAATTCAAGTAAATGGTACGTGGGCTTCCTGTTAAGTGACCAAAACGAGTGGCAATGCCAGAAATGTGTGTTACCGACCCTAAAACAAGGTACTGTACAAGATTATACAGCAACAACACTGACCGTCCGATTATTGTGAAAACGGTTCCTAATACAGCGTTGAAACAAGTCAATTCACAGTGTAGGTACAGTCAGCCACATAAGTAGCTGAACAAATTCAAAACTTCAAAACGCCTATACACTTTTGTTTTCTTACCAATTTTTATTTTCTCTTCACAAAAATAAAATAAAAGCGATTTACTTTCTCTTCACAAAAATAAAATAAAAGCGATTTACTTTACTTCACACAAAAACCAAATAAATGTTTCAGTCAAACTTAACGCGTAATTGCGAATTGAAAATTGGAACTTGTTCAGCTACTTATGTGGCTGACTGTACAATTAGACACAGTACGGATCTATGGACAGGTTGAGATGTAATATAATATCATTACATCAATAATAATGTTATAAAACACATATTTATCAAAAACATCATAGCTTATAGCAGCTTTATTGTTTATAGTTAATTTTCTAGGATAGTTAACTGCTGTTAATTATATTTTGTACCAAGATTGTCACTGACCAAATTACGCCTACATCACCTGTGCCACATAATTTCCAATTATGCTGAAATACAAGACATTTCTTGAATTAATATCATTTAAACCTTCATTGACTGTGTTTCCCACGATAATTTTTGCTCGTAGTAACTATTGGGTCCACAATAATCTGACCTTCTTGCCCTGAAATTTGAAAGAAACCGAAAATGTAAGAATGCTATCTATCTTAATAATAACTGGCTTAGTACAAATTCTTAATTTTCAATATAAGTATGGTTAAGTACAAAATTCTTACAAATTGCAAAATGAACCACATAATCTTAAGTATTTTTTGAAGTGAAAAATTCTTTAGCGGCGTTGAGCACTTTTCTTGGGATGGGTATAAAATGTTAAACTCGCGAACTCGCGTCAGGATCACGTGACCGAATCTGACGAAAATGCATGCGGAGGTTTTACTAATATGAACCTTAAATACAATGCGTAGAAGCTATAATTCTTGAAACAAGTGCATTTTTATTTATTAACGACAATAAAACCATCCCTTACTAATATGAACCTTAAACAAAATGCGTAGAAACTATAATTCTTGAAACGAGTGCATTTTTATTTATAACGTCATTAAAACCATTCCTTACTAATCTAATATGAACCTTAAATACATTGCGTAGAAGCTATTTCCCCAGCGTTGGCACTGCACGAGTACAAAAGAATCGAACGTTACATTCATTTTTAAAATATTGATTTATTCTACTTTGGTTGTGATGACCATTGCATTTCTGACATTTACCAAAAACCAGACTAAACCTGCGTTGCTCGCGTTTAAAAGTCTACTTTATGTGGTAGGCGTAAGATCGAATTTGTGTTTAGTCAATCAAAATTTGTAATTGTTTGTTTCTTTTTAACCGACTTCCAAAAGGAGGAGGTTATTTTAGTTTGACTTATCGACGACACTTATTGATGTGTTATTTGCAAAAACTGTGCATCTTGGGTTTTTTAATACCTACATCAATGACGATAGCGCAATAAATAAATATTGTATTTAACCACATAAATGCTAGTACTTGTATACTGATAAATAAAGCAATTCGTGCGAAATTATTCCCTAACCATTCCAAAATATTCAAAAATGCACAACGTTAATGTTCAAGTTTTTACTTCTGCCGGCACTACCGGAGTGCAACCCGTTCTTGTTTTAGGTTATATACTTATTATATACCTAATTTATTACAGTAGATTTTAGTAAATAGTTGTACGTCTACAATCAACATAATTTTCAGTGCTCTAAAATTCGTTTAGGTGCCTTGTTTCAAGTATCTCGAAATATAATATAAAGTGTTGTAGAAAAAAATGTTTACGTTGTGCAACATAAAGAATAGAAATTAATCTGTCGCATGTTTTCAAATTGTTTAGCAGTCCAGAGGTACTCAAAAGATTGTAAAATAAAATCTTCTAAATAAACCAGGAGTGCCACTCCGCCAGCTGAGCAAGTTAAATGAAAAGATTCAAAACACTCACCACCAAGTTCTGAAAGGAAACGCTCAATGAATTTCTTTTAATGCAATAGAACATTTTATGAATAAAAATTAAAGGGCAAAATAAAATATGATTTACATCTAGAGGTTGAACCAAACATTATTTTGTAAAGGTTCCGTGGGAACGCCTATGCCATCGGACAGGCAGAGCTACTAGCACTACTGAAAATACTCTTTACGGTAAAACATACAACTATAAATCATTCTGTAACGCCATCCAGTAGTTTCTGCGTTTAGCTCAAACACCCATCTTCACAAACATTATAAGTGAGATAGTAAAATATTAGTAAGTAGACCAAACTTACTTTTGAGCCTTCATGCTGCAATGAATAATTCTGCTGTGGCAATAAGTACCGCTGAAAGTGTAGGGTCCTCTGCATCTCATGAACTCGTCCACGAGGAAGCCAGTGGCCACACCAATGACGTAAGGTTGTTTACCGATCCACGTGATCAAAGGACCGCCATGATCATTCTGGAAAGTGTAGTTTTTTTTTTATACTGGCACGGGAAAGTGGCTACTACACTTGGTGTACTGGGAGTGGTATCCAGGTAGAATATTGATTGGCGAGAGATGAAATTATCCTTCGCCTGTTGACAGAATTATACCAACGCCATAGACTAAATCTGGCAAAAAAAGAAACAGAGAAATCTACTAATTTCTCATGTATTCTTTTGGGGATCTGTTAATGCGATCTTAACTAAGGCTGACTGACGTTACTGTCTTCTTTATCTAGAAGAATGTAAATTTGATTGAATAGGTACCAGCATATTAATAAGACTAATCCATAGATAATTAATTCATATTCTACAACTGATAATTAAATAACCTAAAAATGTAATTATTACATACCTGACAAATACCAGCCCTTCTTGAAGGCAAGATGTACAATGTTTCATTATTAATTGTTTTATTATAACCATTAAAACGACGAAAGCCCCGTACGTCTACACACTGAAATTATTATAAACAAAAAGAATCTGCAAGTATAACATAAACTACTAAATAGTATTAGATGAACATCTTCGTATTAGGGCAATTGCCAAAGTTACCAATGACTATTTTTAAAGCCTAATTTTATTATTTACCAACTAGTTGGCCTAACATTTGAAATAATGTCCCATAATAACAACATTCCATCGTGGTTTGGGAAGGTTTCGTTAACAATATTTTTTATAAAACAAAATCATACCTCTTCTGGTATCATAGCATTTCGTAATTTCTGTTTTTCGTTACAACTCTCAACGGGATGGGAGAACGTTCTCACTATGTTTCCTTCGACGTCTAAACGTCCACGCAACTGCATTATGCATATCCAATGCTGTTTAACATGCCATTTGAATTTATCCTTCTTAGATTCATTGTAATACGTGTGGCACTCCTCTTTACTTATTATGACGGATGAGCCGTATAATAGGTATTTTTGATTGTAATCTTTCACATCCCCCTCCTGAAATTTTATTGAACCAACGTCGTATACTGTTTACTGCATAATCGCAACGTGGTAATTTCTTTGGCGTTATCGGTTTTTAGTTTTTAAAAAATCTGCTGTTTCATGACCATAACACACATCAATATAGCCCAAAATAATATGTTTGAGATAAAGTCTTGGCCGATTTCACCGCTTGCTGATAAATTTTACTCGTCAAATAAATGTATAAGCTGACCAAATACAAAGATCACACTCTAACCTATGCTCTCTGCTAAATGAGCACTATATACTTTAGCTGATTAATAAATGTTAAATAAAATTTACGTGAAACCTGTGAAGCAGGTCCGATTTATTAAACGTTTACTTACAGGCCTATAATATTGTGAACTCCCCCAGCCCAAAGTCACAACATCTCTTCCAGGACGTTGAAAATCTTGATTGTAGTTCACATTTATATAAGTCGGAAACAACAACTGATTGGCTTGATTTCTCAATTAGTTATATAAAATTTCACAGTAGTTAATCTGCTCTTTGACTAGTGATAATATCTCAAGTACTTCCAATATACAGATATTATAATCCTATAAAAACATTTATTTAAATTGGAACCGATTTCAAAATCATTAAAAAAAATGTAAGAAATACAGGATTATTTCTAATGTTTAATAATAACCTTATGCTAAAACTAACTTTTCCTTAGGTAAAATGATAAACCATAAATAATTTATAATTAGGACGTTGCTTTGTTTACTCAGTATCAAAAAAAGAAATCTTAAATATTATATTTTTGTAATAAATTTCTATGATTTCACAAACACAAAACCTTGATTTTCTACAATACTTCCTTTCAATAAAGAAGAGATTTTTTCATAAATCACAGAAACAATATTTTTTTGCAAATGCTCTTCTTAATTTTATGGGATAGAAACAAGGCATATTGCGAAGCCTAATAAAATAGCACAATTCAAGTAAATGGTACGTGGGCTTCCTGTTAAGTGACCAAAACGAGTGGCAATGCCAGAAATGTGTGTTACCGACCCTAAAACAAGGTACTGTACAAGATTATACAGCAACAACACTGACCGTCCGATTATTGTGAAAACGGTTCCTAATACAGCGTTGAAACAAGTCAATTCACAGTGTAGGTACAGTCAGCCACATAAGTAGCTGAACAAATTCAAAACTTCAAAACGCCTATACACTTTTGTTTTCTTACCAATTTTTATTTTCTCTTCACAAAAATAAAATAAAAGCGATTTACTTTCTCTTCACAAAAATAAAATAAAAGCGATTTACTTTACTTCACACAAAAACCAAATAAATGTTTCAGTCAAACTTAACGCGTAATTGCGAATTGAAAATTGGAACTTGTTCAGCTACTTATGTGGCTGACTGTACAATTAGACACAGTACGGATCTATGGACAGGTTGAGATGTAATATAATATCATTACATCAATAATAATGTTATAAAACACATATTTATCAAAAACATCATAGCTTATAGCAGCTTTATTGTTTATAGTTAATTTTCTAGGATAGTTAACTGCTGTTAATTATATTTTGTACCAAGATTGTCACTGACCAAATTACGCCTACATCACCTGTGCCACATAATTTCCAATTATGCTGAAATACAAGACATTTCTTGAATTAATATCATTTAAACCTTCATTGACTGTGTTTCCCACGATAATTTTTGCTCGTAGTAACTATTGGGTCCACAATAATCTGACCTTCTTGCCCTGAAATTTGAAAGAAACCGAAAATGTAAGAATGCTATCTATCTTAATAATAACTGGCTTAGTACAAATTCTTAATTTTCAATATAAGTATGGTTAAGTACAAAATTCTTACAAATTGCAAAATGAACCACATAATCTTAAGTATTTTTTGAAGTGAAAAATTCTTTAGCGGCGTTGAGCACTTTTCTTGGGATGGGTATAAAATGTTAAACTCGCGAACTCGCGTCAGGATCACGTGACCGAATCTGACGAAAATGCATGCGGAGGTTTTACTAATATGAACCTTAAATACAATGCGTAGAAGCTATAATTCTTGAAACAAGTGCATTTTTATTTATTAACGACAATAAAACCATCCCTTACTAATATGAACCTTAAACAAAATGCGTAGAAACTATAATTCTTGAAACGAGTGCATTTTTATTTATAACGTCATTAAAACCATTCCTTACTAATCTAATATGAACCTTAAATACATTGCGTAGAAGCTATTTCCCCAGCGTTGGCACTGCACGAGTACAAAAGAATCGAACGTTACATTCATTTTTAAAATATTGATTTATTCTACTTTGGTTGTGATGACCATTGCATTTCTGACATTTACCAAAAACCAGACTAAACCTGCGTTGCTCGCGTTTAAAAGTCTACTTTATGTGGTAGGCGTAAGATCGAATTTGTGTTTAGTCAATCAAAATTTGTAATTGTTTGTTTCTTTTTAACCGACTTCCAAAAGGAGGAGGTTATTTTAGTTTGACTTATCGACGACACTTATTGATGTGTTATTTGCAAAAACTGTGCATCTTGGGTTTTTTAATACCTACATCAATGACGATAGCGCAATAAATAAATATTGTATTTAACCACATAAATGCTAGTACTTGTATACTGATAAATAAAGCAATTCGTGCGAAATTATTCCCTAACCATTCCAAAATATTCAAAAATGCACAACGTTAATGTTCAAGTTTTTACTTCTGCCGGCACTACCGGAGTGCAACCCGTTCTTGTTTTAGGTTATATACTTATTATATACCTAATTTATTACAGTAGATTTTAGTAAATAGTTGTACGTCTACAATCAACATAATTTTCAGTGCTCTAAAATTCGTTTAGGTGCCTTGTTTCAAGTATCTCGAAATATAATATAAAGTGTTGTAGAAAAAAATGTTTACGTTGTGCAACATAAAGAATAGAAATTAATCTGTCGCATGTTTTCAAATTGTTTAGCAGTCCAGAGGTACTCAAAAGATTGTAAAATAAAATCTTCTAAATAAACCAGGAGTGCCACTCCGCCAGCTGAGCAAGTTAAATGAAAAGATTCAAAACACTCACCACCAAGTTCTGAAAGGAAACGCTCAATGAATTTCTTTTAATGCAATAGAACATTTTATGAATAAAAATTAAAGGGCAAAATAAAATATGATTTACATCTAGAGGTTGAACCAAACATTATTTTGTAAAGGTTCCGTGGGAACGCCTATGCCATCGGACAGGCAGAGCTACTAGCACTACTGAAAATACTCTTTACGGTAAAACATACAACTATAAATCATTCTGTAACGCCATCCAGTAGTTTCTGCGTTTAGCTCAAACACCCATCTTCACAAACATTATAAGTGAGATAGTAAAATATTAGTAAGTAGACCAAACTTACTTTTGAGCCTTCATGCTGCAATGAATAATTCTGCTGTGGCAATAAGTACCGCTGAAAGTGTAGGGTCCTCTGCATCTCATGAACTCGTCCACGAGGAAGCCAGTGGCCACACCAATGACGTAAGGTTGTTTACCGATCCACGTGATCAAAGGACCGCCATGATCATTCTGGAAAGTGTAGTTTTTTTTTTATACTGGCACGGGAAAGTGGCTACTACACTTGGTGTACTGGGAGTGGTATCCAGGTAGAATATTGATTGGCGAGAGATGAAATTATCCTTCGCCTGTTGACAGAATTATACCAACGCCATAGACTAAATCTGGCAAAAAAAGAAACAGAGAAATCTACTAATTTCTCATGTATTCTTTTGGGGATCTGTTAATGCGATCTTAACTAAGGCTGACTGACGTTACTGTCTTCTTTATCTAGAAGAATGTAAATTTGATTGAATAGGTACCAGCATATTAATAAGACTAATCCATAGATAATTAATTCATATTCTACAACTGATAATTAAATAACCTAAAAATGTAATTATTACATACCTGACAAATACCAGCCCTTCTTGAAGGCAAGATGTACAATGTTTCATTATTAATTGTTTTATTATAACCATTAAAACGACGAAAGCCCCGTACGTCTACACACTGAAATTATTATAAACAAAAAGAATCTGCAAGTATAACATAAACTACTAAATAGTATTAGATGAACATCTTCGTATTAGGGCAATTGCCAAAGTTACCAATGACTATTTTTAAAGCCTAATTTTATTATTTACCAACTAGTTGGCCTAACATTTGAAATAATGTCCCATAATAACAACATTCCATCGTGGTTTGGGAAGGTTTCGTTAACAATATTTTTTATAAAACAAAATCATACCTCTTCTGGTATCATAGCATTTCGTAATTTCTGTTTTTCGTTACAACTCTCAACGGGATGGGAGAACGTTCTCACTATGTTTCCTTCGACGTCTAAACGTCCACGCAACTGCATTATGCATATCCAATGCTGTTTAACATGCCATTTGAATTTATCCTTCTTAGATTCATTGTAATACGTGTGGCACTCCTCTTTACTTATTATGACGGATGAGCCGTATAATAGGTATTTTTGATTGTAATCTTTCACATCCCCCTCCTGAAATTTTATTGAACCAACGTCGTATACTGTTTACTGCATAATCGCAACGTGGTAATTTCTTTGGCGTTATCGGTTTTTAGTTTTTAAAAAATCTGCTGTTTCATGACCATAACACACATCAATATAGCCCAAAATAATATGTTTGAGATAAAGTCTTGGCCGATTTCACCGCTTGCTGATAAATTTTACTCGTCAAATAAATGTATAAGCTGACCAAATACAAAGATCACACTCTAACCTATGCTCTCTGCTAAATGAGCACTATATACTTTAGCTGATTAATAAATGTTAAATAAAATTTACGTGAAACCTGTGAAGCAGGTCCGATTTATTAAACGTTTACTTACAGGCCTATAATATTGTGAACTCCCCCAGCCCAAAGTCACAACATCTCTTCCAGGACGTTGAAAATCTTGATTGTAGTTCACATTTATATAAGTCGGTATATAGGAACAATGCAATAGATATGATCTGTCCTGAAAATCGTATGGGCTCTCGACCCTTGCAAGGCCTATATTTTTCCAGTTCCAAAAATCGTCGTACTGGAGCTTCATATCATATACTAAACAAAATGTATAACTATTATAAATACGAAAATACGTGAAGATTTTAGTTATTAAAACCATCAATTTATAGAAATATTATTTAATTCAGAATTCGTATGTAGGATTTCGCTAAATAAGAACTGCATTGTAAGGTTTAGCAGAGTTTAGGAATTGTCGGAGGAGACCTCTCGCTGCCGGCCGTGGTCGCTTCCATGGTCGACAGACGGAGGTCCTGGCGTGCGGTGGCACAATTCTGTGAGGTGGTCCTCTCGCGGAAGGAGAGTGCTGAGAGGGATCGAAGGCGCGGAGATCCCTCCTGCCGCCAGACGAGACGTAGGAGGCGCCGGGTGGACGACTGACCGGCGTCTTCCGCCCTGGGGATTGGGGGCGTTTGTAGAATTCCACCACGGTATCCCCTGCCTGAAGTAAAAGGCGACTAATAGGGGCCACCGGGGGTCGCAGCGTGGCTGGTAGGCCTCACGCTGCCGTTGACGCCGAGGGCGTCCTTCGGTGCGCGGGGGCTTCTGAACCCCCCCCCCCCCCCCCCCCCCAACAACAAGAGACAGGCCGCACTAGGCGGCACCGCGCAGGGGCGGCTGCGGACGACAACTTAGACTAATCTGTCAGAGGAAGCCCGCAGCCGTCCCTAATGCGCCGCAGATGGCCACCGCGGAGTATTGGTTGGTATGCCGTGCGTTGTATATAGGTAGGGACTCGGCCTGGCGGTCGCCCGATGGTTACATCTCTCCGGGCGGCTCAACGCCGGGTCGTAAGGCACGGTGAACCCAACATAACCGCTCAGTAGTAAATACTGAGCGGTTATGTCGGCCCAGCCTTCAAGGGAGGCGGTAGTAATAAGTCACTTTCTCCGCGAAAACAAAAAAAAAAGAGTTTAGGAATTGATGTTAGGTTATAGGTATTTTTTACACCGCCATGCGCGCGGCACGACAAATTGACTTCATTGCCCTTGATAGTAAAGGAAGTAGCGACCAGATACACACAATTATACTGGCCAGTTATTGGGAATAAATTTCTGAGATTTCTAAAGAGATGAAGTAACCGAGCCTGGAGACTAGAAAGTTCCAACGTGTATTTTTACACATCGTCATAAACAAATCTAGCTTACCTTTATCGCGACACCACGACACGACTTTTTTCTTCAATCTTTTTGTACATGGATCATCTTCGATTTTCTCTGCGCTAACATATTTCTTATAGCCAGCTATAGCATATACGAAGTGGACGTCATCAAGACAAGTGGTTGATGTCAGAATAAAAACCGGATGTATGATACAGCCGCCGCATAACCACGCTGCGTAGTGCTTCGGGGAATATGGACTTCTTACAAAATATGCCTGGAGATTTGACATGACCAACAATAGATTAGATGACTATAATTGATTTTATACATTATTTTATACGTAATACTCAATAACACTGAAAAGAAACCATTCTTTGAAATTCATATTTCAATATAATAACTTTAAAAAAGGGGAATTATAAATACAATCATAATATAGTAGTTAGATATTATATTAGGTCCTTACTTATGAAATTGGCGTTTTGTCGTACTAGCCACTTTGATCTGAAATATCTCCCCTTTGGTTAAGAATTCCAAATTAAAATGTATAACGTAAGTGCTCTAGTCTTCGACACTGGTCTGTATTTTGTTCAAAAAATTAATTACCTTTTATGTTTAGAATAAAATTGATCTGCTAAAATATAAAAATATACTCTTATCTTGCAATAATATATTAAAAAGATTAATAATATTAAGGTTCCAGTACAAAATTCGAATAATCATAATTACTTAAAATTTTGTATCGGTTTCTATTACCGACACTAGTGACACCAGTTGTCGACACCCCAGTCTTCGACAGTGAGTTGTAATAGCCGGTTATCGGCAATTAATTTATAAAATATACAGCCCATTTTTACGACCATATTTTAACGACCCCACTGCCCCCTTAACCTAATCTAACCCCTAAACTTAATAAAAAAATAAATATATCTTTATTTCTAAGGTTCCTGATAAATTAATAGTCTAATTTAAATTAGTCAAAAGAGATGTAGGCTTTATGTATGGGTGCTGGGCCCCAAAATCTAACCAGGCTCAAACTTTATGGATATTAAAGGGGCAAAAATATGGATCTTGGATCCATTCAAAAAATATTTTTAGATGCCTCCATTTATAACTAACTTTTAAAAAACTTTCATATGAAGTGTAGTTTTTATTTAGCAAAATAAAATTTAAAAAATGTCAAAATCGGAGGACTTTAAAATTATACGATTTATTGTAAAAGGCTAGTTTTTCGGAGTTCTATCGAAATATATATAAACTGTCTTGGGTAGAATTTTAAGCCCGTTTTTGGACATGTCCTTTAAATATGACTTTGTCCCCTATTTACTTACCCCGAAGGAGTAACAAATAATTTACCAGCCATAATATTTATTGATACAATTGAATGAATTGACTAGACATGCCTTAAGTCACAGAAGGCAAATCTGTTAGAATGGGAAAAAGTGGCCGCCATTTTGAATTTCTTTGTTTTAAGGCCAATTGACTTCAAAATCGATGATAATGATATCCTACCCTAAAGGTTTGAATAAAAAAAAAGCTATTTATTTTCACGATTCAAGTAAAGGCTAATTATATTAATCAAAATTTAATATGGCTCAGTTTGTCCCCAACTTCCCCTAGAAGGGTTGACTAAAATTCATCAGTAATATTCAATTTTAAGGGTTCAAAAAGTATACTATGCAAATTACAAAATTGCTTCGGTAGTTGTGTTTCACCCTATTTTTACCACCCCACCATGCCCCATCCTACCCTTAAAGTGTTGAGTAAAAAACAGCCTTCTATTTTCATGTTTTAATTGTTGCAAATTGATCAAAATTGAATATGGATCAGTTGGTCCCCTACTTTCCCTTGAAGAGCAAGTTTTAAAAATTCACCAGTAATATTATGCATTGTTCGGTTCAAATAGTATCCTTACGAAATAACATCAAAATCGCTTTAGTATTTATTATTTATATATTTTATTATTTAATCAACCATCCATTCCCCATCTCACCCCTAATACTTTGTGTAAAAAAATAAATATTATGCGTTACTCATTTTCAAAGTCCGAATTATCCCGTTACTGCATTTCGCCAAAATCAGCCGTGGTTTAGTTTTTCCTATATATCCCCTTGAGCGATTTAACTCTAACCACAACGTAAATCTTGTTAGCTTTATAATAATGCTATGGTTAAATCCACTTAAAATATCCAATGGATGAAGAATGTAGAAAAGAACCTATCAGGATACTTCGAAAAATATGTAATTATGACCATCATTCGTCGAAACTGGTACAAAAAAAGTAAATAGATAACAATGGTGCATACTTTAATTAATTAATTATATTTTACAAATAAAAATCGACTTTGTATTCCTCCCATACCAAACGTCAATTTCATATGTAAGGACCTAAGTCTTACGACCCAACATCAATACTCACGACTCGGGCATCATCCAAGCAAGCATTGGGCCGAGTCCCTAACCTTGTGTACACCCTATATCGGCATACCAACTAAAACCCCTAAAATACTCGCTGTTCAAGTATTCATACCCCCCCCCCCCCCCCTCTTTTGCTTACGTAAGTATTCGTATAATATTTACAAAATCTGTTCAAATCGCTTTATAGTAGTATAAATATCATAGTTTTTAGATTTTATATGTACACTAAAAAAAAATAAGGTGTATCTTCTTATAAATCAATTTAATGATTACCTTCAGGGCTTTGCACCCATTTAGATCTGCTTTTTTTGTGGCAGAGTCGATAAACACGCATATTCTTAATATTGGCATTGGCTCCCATTTTTCACATTTATGTTTTTGATATAATGTATTAAAAACACTGCCAATTGATTGGGCATCACCGCTTTGTTTGTCTCCGCTGTGTCGTAACCAAACTTTGCGCAGGCATAGTCCAGTTTAAAGGATATTGTAGCTGTTACTTACCATATACCTAGCGTTGTCAGCTGGCAGTCCATTTATAATTCTCCGTTGACAGAATATCGCTATAAACATAATGGACAATACAATAATATCATCAATGTTTCAATATCACCATTCTGACAACACTGTAACTACAGTCAGGTATCTAATAACTAGGTATGTATGACGATTATAATTATTTACTTTTAAATAAAACAAAGCTTTGAATAGTCACGTCGACCAATCTCAACGAATATCAGCCAGGTAACCAGGAGATATTATAGTGCACAAGTGTGTGCGCAATACACAGGTGCACTCGCTATTCCTTCATTCTCATAGTTCGGTGAGACGGCAATCCGACATGACCGGAGTGAGATCAGGCGCAGGACCAACGGCTGTACGTGCTTTCCGAGACACGGGGGTATCACACCGCCAGCGTCCTGACTCCGAGCTGCGACTGAGTAATTATTAAGACGGAAAAACCCAGTCATAAAACAAATTAAATTTTATGAATTTGGTCTATGGTAGCCGTTATACGTAACAATTAAATACACTTACGATGAAAATTATACACAGTCAAGGCATATATAAATAAGTAAAACATGTTGGACATGCACTGGGCTGATTACAAAATAAAGGCAACAAGTCTTATTAAAATTTGCAGTTTACCGTGAAATAAGAAACGTGGAATTGTGATTTAAAACAATAGTCACTTTCCATGACCAACGAATAATGTAAAATGTATATCTCCTACAGATTTTGTTTTCTAAGCCGTCCTGGAAAACAAAATCTATTCGTATTTTAGAGCATTTTACAACTACTCAAAGATTCGTAGGTATAGACATGGAAATATTATCTATGCAGTATAATGACTCCAGCCCTGTCTTTGAAATAATTACCTACAGCCGCGCGGTACGTAAACACGCGATAGGGCTGCCCGCTACAGTATTTTAGTTTCATCTACTTACTTCAGTTTCTTTTTAGTTTTGTAATTTCAAATATTATATTTTTAATAAAAAAAAAATGAAATTTTTTGTTTGTTTTTAGAGCATTTTAATAAAAACTTGTTTTTAAAAAAGTTGTTTACTTTTTATTTATTTTTCAATTTTTAGTAATTTTTCGAGTTATTCTCGGCAAGCCCTTTTATTTGATACACATATTATAGGAGTGCGTAAAAAATAACTAATCCGCTATCTTGGGTCGTCCGCCATATTGGATTTAGAGACAAGTAATTTTATTTTTTGTATTCTTCCCAGCAAACCCTTTCATTTGATACCCATATTATGGACATGCACAAAAAATAACTAGTCCATCATCTTGGACCGTCCGCCATATTGGATTTTAATTAATTTTAATTTGAATATTTTATTTTGGTTTTGAATAATCTTAGTTGACAGTGTTCACAAATGCTGTCGGAGGCATAACACGCTAACTTCTCATAATTTGGTTGGTGATATAGGTAGAGCAACAAAATCTCGGAGTGAGCAGATGCCTCCGACTGCGTAATGGAAATCCACGACGACGGTTAATCTCGAAAATAGACCGTAATAGACGTATATTGCGGTCCATTTTCGAGATTAACCGCGTCGTCGTGCATTTCCACGACACGGCGTCGCGTCGTGGGACGGCGCGATGCCGTGTCGTGTTTATGTGTATGAGCCGTAAGACAAATCTATTGACACCACTCACATAAAAACACGACAAGCCGTTTAGGCTGTAGGGCGTGCCAAAGAAATATACAAACATACAAACATACATACATACATACATACACTCGAAAAACTCCTTCTTTCGCAGTCGGGTAAAAACATAACCCTCTTTCTTTCGCTGTCGGGTAAAAAGATATGCATGTCCTATGAAACGTAACGTGCCGGGAAATAATGGAGGTTCATTTATCGAAACATCTCGTCTCCTCATAAATATTAAAAAAAACAGCATATTACACATAAAAATAGCACTAACAACATGTTTTTAATGTACGTGGTGTAATAAAAGTAACTTTTAGTAAACTATAATACTACTTGCCTATAAGGCAGTCTTATTTAAGTAGGTAATGTAACATAACCTTTGATATTTAACCCTTGGCTCTAAGAACTAAATTACATGCGTATTGTAAATACGAAAGAAATACAAATTAAATGTAATTTTATAATGTTTTCCTTTACTAGTGCGTAGTGCATACTACATAATATATCGATGATTGTCACCGTTCGCTGTTCCTTATTTCGGCTACTTTTTTCCCCGCGGTATCGACTGCATGAAAATCCTTTTCTGAAATAAACAGAGATGTGACTTATCTAAATACAAGTATTTGAAATACAGATACAAGATACAAAACACGTATTTTTAACCCCCGATAAAAAACGGGGTGTTATAAGTTTAGCGTGTGTATCTGTCTAACTGTGTGTCTGTGTATCTGTATGTCTGTCTGTGGCATCGTAGCTCTCAAACGAATGGACCTATTTTGACGTGTTTTTTTTGTTTGAAAGCTGATGTGATCGAGATGGTTCTTAGCTATAATTTATGAAGATCCGTGCAGGCGTTTTTAGATTATCAGCTCATTTCCAACTTTCACAACTCCGATTGATTTAAAATTTGGTGTACTGTGACTTCGGCAATATTTTTAAGACATGGTAACCTTGAGCTGCAAGTAGTCTGCGGGATATCCAACTTTTTAGCAACTTATAGTAGATACCAGTGTGTGTGGACTCATAAGAATGGTGTCAATGAGTAGGTGTTAGATAGTTGATTATCAAGACACCATGATGGAGAATATAGTTATTTAAAACGTTTGTAATAAAAATTAAATTAAAATATAAATAACCCCCGACACAAAAAGCCTCTAAAAAGTAAAAAAAATAATGTGTCTTTGTTTGTCATTTAAGTATCTAGCAATATTTAGACCCAAGCGTCGTCGCGTCGGGGGACCGCTAAAGAAGTACCTACTTTCATCTCCCTGGTCCGGAATTCGTTTTTTTTTTAATACTTTTTAGAGGCTTTTTGTGTAGGGGGTTATTTATATTTTAATTTAATGTTTATTTCAATATCTGTCAAAAGTCTCGTATGTACAGTCAGCAGCATAAGTAGCTGAACAAATTCAAAATTTCAAATTGCCTACATACTTTCGTGTTCTTACTAATCTTTTTTCTCTTCACAAAAATAAAATAAAAGAGATTTACTTTACATCAAACGAAGAAAAAAAATTCAGTTTAACTTAACGCGTATAGTACGCCAACGCGGGCGAAATTACCTAACCATTGTCAGACGGGGTGACTTTTTAAGCAATAATTGCGTACGATTATTACATGCAATAATTGATACGTCTAAATGAGGCTTAAGGCATCTCTTCATACCTATAGAGAAATCTGCACGTACCCTCAAGGTATTTTAATTCATCAAGGTCTATGTTCAAAAGACTAATATACGTAAGGTGAAAACGTCATTCATACGATGGGGCTGATCGCTAATAAGCTCGGGGTGGGTCTGGTGGCGGAGCGCGATATAGTTTTCGCTCAACGTATAGGTGCTCGCAACATACCAGCAGGCGCTGACGGTGGGACGACGGGAGAACGGGGACGACGCATCGTGGTGCGGTTGGCGCGGCGAGATCTTCGCGATGAGCTGCTGCGTAATGCACGTGTGCGTCGTGGCGCCACGTCTGCTGACCTGGGATTCACCGCGCCGCCTCGGCGCTTCTACATCAATGAGCGGCTTACAAGGAACAATCGTCAGCTGCTCTATTCTGCCCGAGAGGCCGCAAAGCGTCTTGGATGGAGATACGCATGGACGAAAAGAGGCAGAATCTTTGTTAGACAAGCCGACGAAAAACCCGTACATAGTATCCGCACGCAAGAAGATTTGACGCGTGTTTTTGATACTCATGCAGTTGGAGCGGGTGGTGTTCAGTAATGACTCGACATTAGCCCTAAACAATCCGATCTGGTTCATAATTAGCTTCTCTGTTCTGCACAGTTATAGGACTCTATTTTGTTTATTGGGCAGTTGTGTGAGTTCGATAGTCCGTCACTCAGATTTAAGCCCAGTCATGATGGAGCAACTACAATTGTTTTCGACACTATATTTATTATTCAGACAACTAGCTTACATTTTATATTTTTTATTCATGTCCCAAAACAAGAATTATATAAAGGTTATTCTATATAAGATTTATACATTATTTAATTTCTTATTATATTTCTTTACTTTATATACTAATAATAATTACATAATATAACAATGACTAAGAATACTAATCTTAAAGTTGGTCTTCTTAATGCCGGTTCACTTGGTACTCGGCATGATGAATTTATTGTTGCAATGGAGAACGTTAGCGTAGATCTTATGGCAATAAATGAGACCTGGTTACGAGATGGGGAGGAGGCCCGTGCACCTAAGGTTCCCAATTTTCGGCTGCGACATGTTCCTCGCCCTAGCAATGTAAAAGATGGGCGCGGCGGAGGACTTGCCTTCTATGTGCGCCGTGGACTCCGTGTATGTACCATTTCGCACCCCGCTACGACAACAGTAGAGCAGATGTGGCTACGGTTAAACATCGACAAAAGCATACTAATTGTAGGTACGGCATATAGACCACCCTGGCAGGACGTGAATCTTTTCCTTGATGCTATCACGGAGACACTCATCTCGTTTTCTTATGCTGACAAAGTAATTCTACTAGGTGATTTTAATATCAACGTTCTGAATAAGACAGATATAAAAAATAAGCAATTGGAATGCTTTTTGCATTACTCAAATCTCAAACAGGTCGTTGCTGAACCAACTCACTTCACAGATATCAGTGAGACGCTGATTGATATTGTTTGTACAGATGCCCATGTGAGTGATGTTACGGTATCCCACATTCCTGATTTAGGTCATCATGCCATTATATCTGTGGAAATAAAACTAAAAAAAGATAAACCCACTCCACAGTGGGTTATCTTTAGGCCTATGAAAGATATACTACCGGATCTCTTTGATATTGATCTTAAGTCGATAAACTGGGAACATATTAGAGATTTAGATAATGTGAATGATATGGTGTATACATTTAATTTATATATAACTACACTTTTCGATTTACACGCCCCCGTAAAGAAAAAACTTCTAAAAGAGAAATGTTATCCATGGATTACTGATACGATTAAAGATATGATGCGGTTACGTGACAATTATTACAACCAATTCAAGCTTACAAAATCGGATTCGCATGGGAACATGTACAGGGATATGAAAAATATTGTGATAGCTGCACTTAAAAGCGAAAAGGCTGCTTATTTTGAAGCGGCAATAAATAAAAATATTCAAAATCCAAAAAAACTGTGGAATAACCTTAAGTCAACTATCACTATAAAATCTAAGCGTAAATCTGAACCCCTTCAGTCCTGTGGTGACCCTAATGCCCTAAATGAGCATTTTATGGATATTCCTGGTAATGGGGAAGTAAGTGCTAATGATGTGTTGTACTTCGAACACAACAGATTTCATACTGGATGCTTCAGTCTCAGAACGGTGGATACTGATACAGTTATGAGGGTGATACAAAGCATGAAATCGAATGCACGGGGGTCGGATGGCATCTCACTAGACATGCTACTGATGACTCTGCCACGGTCTCTTGAGGCTATAACTTCTATCATCAATAGGTCAATCACTACTTCATCTTTCCCTAATGAATGGAAAGTGGCTATAGTGTCACCTATTCCTAAAATTACCCATCCTGTCACCGCTAAAGATTTAAGACCTATAAGTTTACTGCCATGTTTATCCAAGATTTTGGAGAAGCTGGTGTCCAATCAATTTAGAAAGTATTTGGAGCAGTCTGGTATACTCCCAGTAGCGCAGTCGGGATTCCGTAAAGGTCATAGTACCTCCACGGCACTCCTTGACGTGGTTGACAATATCTTAAAAGCTCGAGATCAGGGTATGGGATCGGTGCTCGTCCTGCTTGATTTCTCCCGTGCATTTGATTCCATAAATATCGGCCTCCTACTTTCTAAACTTTCGTATTATGGTTGTGACTCGCCGACCGTCAGGTGGTTTCGCAGCTATCTCAGTGAAAGATTACAGTATGTTCAGGTAACTAATAGAGATGGCCATGTTGCGTCTTCTGCTCTCTCCCCAGTGGTCAGAGGTGTCCCCCAAGGGTCCATCCTTGGGCCGCTTCTCTTCATTCTGTATAGTTCTGATATATGTAAAAACATTATAAACTCTAAATATCATCTCTATGCCGACGACCTTCAGATATATACTTCTTTCTATTCACAGGATTGTGACGATGCGATACTTAAATTGAATTCTGATCTAGACAGAGTGGCTGATTGGGCTGGTCGTAACTCTTTGCTATTAAATCCTGCAAAATCCAAATATATGATTTTGGGTTCAAAGAAAACCATTGCTGATATCCAAAATATTAGACCAGACATAAAAATCGAGGGTTGTCCGATTGAATGTGTTCATGAGGCTCGCAACCTGGGTGTGATGTTTGATGGTCAATTGCTTTTTGAATCCCATATCCTTGAAGCTGTCCGTAATTGTTTTTACAGACTGAAGCTTCTCTATCGTGTTCGCCCTTATTTAAGTGTGGATATGCGAGTGACCTTATGTGAGTCCCTTGTACTCTCAAAGCTCAATTACGCGGACACTGTGTATGGCTCATGTCTGCTTAAGCGAACTGAGAGGCTCATTCAAAGAGTTCAAAATGCATGCACTCGATTTTGCTATGCTATTCCGCCTCGTACCCATGTCACCTCATACCTGAATAAGGGTAACCTGATGAAAATGGCAGCACGTAGAAAGCTTCACTTAGCTACTTTATTATTTGGGGTAGTACTCAACAAATCACCGGTGTATCTTTATAACAAGCTGACGTGGTCATGTCATTACAATAAATATAATACAAGAGCATCGAAATATCTCATGGTAACGGGTAGACATAGGACTGCAGCATTTCGAGGTAGTTTCAAATTCGCTGCAACCCGTTGTTGGAATGACCTCCCTCCACCGCTTCGAGAAATTAACACAGTAGGCACATTTAACAAAAAATATAAACAACATCTACTTACTTTGCAAAAGTCAGTATTATAACCTCAACATGTCTGCGTACATTGCATTGCAACCCGTGCAGGATTTGAGCCCAGGACTGGGTTAGGTGTGACTTTCTCCGGATACCTAATTTAAAATAATCTCACATCATTAACCACTCAATATTACTGCTCCGTTTATGTTTTGTGACTTCCACCATTCATTCATTTTGATCGAATTTTATAGATTTCACTTTTTAGTTTTCTCTTTTTTATTTATTTAATGTATTTAACCTGAATATTTTTTTCGGATATCATATTGTGCTGTATTCACGTGTACCATGAATGTATTGTAGCTATATCTATATCTATATCATCTTAATTATATGGATTTTATTAAGAAGTTGTGCTGATCATGACATCACTTAGGGTAACCATCTGAAAACCAGCGCTGCAACACTTTCATGTTGCAGCATCTTAAGCTGAGATGGGACCCTTTGCGGACTCACACAGCTGTTCAATAGGTACGGTACACTTTGCCTGTTATTCGTGTTAGGCTATGATTGTCCTATTGTTGTTATTTTTATTATTAATATTACTTGTCTCAATTTTAAATTTCAATTTTAGATATAATTTTTATTTAGGTATAAGTTTTGTTTAGTGTGAGTTATCGCAATAAACGTATTTCTTTCTTTCTTTCTAATATTTTTAAAGTGTATCAATACCAGTAGGCTCAAGCACGAATTTACGCGCTATCGTACAGTTAACGTAATAGTTTCGTTTAAGTAACTTACACACATACTCACGCCTTTTATCCCAAAAAAGGGTAGAGTAGGGTAGGAAAAATGAAAAGGTGTCGTTAAAATTAATAAAAATATGATTCCTTACAAAATGTATCTTATTTTGAAAAAGTATTTAGAAAATACGTATTTTGTATCTAGTATTTGAATACCATTACCAAAAGTATCTTTTATCTGATATCTCAAATCCTTTACTTACAAGTAGGTATCTTGTAACTTGTATTTCAGATACTTTTATGAGGTATCTTGAACATCTCTGGAAATAAAATTCCCACTGTGCACTTTTCCAAGTTGAGAAGTAGTAGTAGTAGATATATTTTATTATAAACGCAATCTGGAGTTTTGCGATTCGTTCTAACTATTAGATTTTAAAGTTATCATCATAATATTCATTGAGTATTCTTATAAATATCAATGTTATTATTATTATGACATAATCTTCCATAAAACATAATTTAACACACATTAAACAGATTTTAATAGTTTTTTGTTATATAACTTTGAAAAGGGAAATAATAATTATAAGACACCTGATATAACGAACTTCCGCATTTAAAACATTAATGGGATTTTATTTTAAGCCATTTAGATAGAACATACCATTAGGACTATTTTTCACCAGTTAACCAGACGTGTAAAGTGATGCAAAGATATAAGATAGATGAGAAGTCTTTATTAATCTACGATGAGAAAATAGCAAGGTCAAGACATTTTTGCTAAAAAGACGATAGATAGACGATTGACAAGCATTAGCCACGGATACTTTAGTCTTTGAGGAATATATAGTAAACATTAAGAGCGTATACGTGTATCCGTGCGCTGTATGGCTTAAAAACAGTACTTTTCGAATCAGTTAATATCCATCGAAACATTATTTTAAAAACATATTATTTAGTAATCATTTTAGAAAATGTTGTCATAATATGACTATCAGTTATTATAATTATACCTTAGAGCATTTAGCATTTAACAATTATACCCTAGATACATATCTATAGTTGTATACCTACTAATATTATAAAGAGGAAATATTAGTATTTTTGTATGTTTGTAACGAATAAACTCAAAAACTACTGGATCAGTTTTAAAAATTCGCTCACCAATATAAAGCTGCATTATCAGCGAGTAACATATGCTACTTTTATCCCGGGAAAATAATATAAAGCAGGACTTTTATTCCGGAAAATCTAAATGACGCGGGCGGAGCCGCGATTAAAAGTCTAGTATATTATATATGCACACCAAGGATACTCAGGTCATTCCGCAATGAGAGTGGAACACTCTGAAGATTAGGGAGAGGAAAAAACGGGGATTTTAAGCACGTGAACGCATACACCTGCATTTTCTTGGCATTAAACTCAACGAGGCTCTTGGCACCCCTATATAGACATGAGGTCCAGAGTCCGGTTGAGCTCAATGACATAATCCTCGCGCCTCCTTACAGTCTCAACCCGCGAACCAGGGGGCTCATAGCAATATCGCCCGTGAACCGTGCCGTCATCTACATAACAATAATGTCGCCAAACGATAACATATCGTTGATATGCAGAAGAAACAAGGTGGGCGACATCACCGATCGGAAGCGTGCCCATTAACGACGACACGCCCATGCAGAAAGCCAGAAATCCACGGACATAAGTTGTCAGGCATACCGTATCCTGGAAACTTGGTAAGAAGACCAAGGTGCCAGAGTCCAACCCCTATAAAAAGCCTTGGCTATGTCTAGGCTTACAGCTAGAGCCTTGCCACGCCTGCCAATCGCATCTCCACAGCGATGCAGGACATACGCTAAATGGTCACCTGTTGATCGGTTCTGCCGAAATCCCTATTGTCTGTCACCAATCAACAAGTGATCCTCCAGGTAGCGGGACAGTTGAGCGTTTATTGCTCGCTCCTTTCCTCTGCGGCTTGTGGGCCAGCGAACCATCTGAATACCTCAGCGGCGGCAGTAACGGACGGCTGAAGTTAGACTGGAAAGCCTTTGCCAAACTCCAATTAGCATGGCTGCTCGCCAGTTGGTTGACAAATGCACGCATAATCCCACATATTCGCTGCGCATCCGCTCTAATGTAGGCCTTCTTGCAAGCCAAGGGATTTTGAAATATTCTCACATACCATCCCAATCCGTCGACGAGTTATGCCAGATCTTTCGCTTGACCTGCACGGGGAGGTGAAGCGAACGGTACAGGCGTCTAAAGCAGTGATTGGAAGTGCTCAAAGGGGCACTAACGGTCACTCGATACCCGGTCAGGTGACTCGTCAGCAGATTCAGCAGTGAAGGCGCATGACTCGCCACATCCGGGATCCTAATAGATATAAAAAAAGAAAACATATTTATTACATTTGATGCGAGGCTAAGGTACCTCAACAGCCTCATCGTCCCCGTCGTGTGACCTGTAAAGGCACACGTAAACGCGACTCAAGGAGGCAAGATCCACATGCACCCACAGAGCGGAGAAGTAAGGATCCTCCATGCAGCACAGACGGTGACAGCAGACGTCCAACCGAACATACAAACATGCCTCGGCCTTAGGCCTAAAGCTTTCTTTATTTTGACGTTGAACAATAAAATATTATTCCTTTTTTCAATAAATCTATTATTGTAATCGATTTGGAGTCTATCTTGACTAGACCTGGACTATATCTGGATCTCCAGCTTTCTGCATGTGCGTAGAATGCGTGTTCTCGTCGACGGACATGTTTCGCAGCTCATGTCAGTTAATGCTGGGGTCCCATAAGGCTCGGTGCTTTCGCCCACCCTGTTTACTCTGCATATCAATGATATGCTAACCCTTGGTAACATTAATTGCTATACAGACGACAACATGGTGCATGGGCGATATTGCTCTGGGCTACCCAGTTGCCGGGGAGTCACCGATAGGCAGCGTGAGTTTCTGGTCGTCGAGCTCAATCGGACTTTCGATCTCGTATTCGAAACCATCCAATCTGGTTGAGTTCAACGCCAAGAAAACTCAGGTGTGCGCGTTCACGGGTAAAAAATCCCCGTTTTCGCCCCTCCCTAATCTTCAGGGTACTCCACTTGCAATGCGGAATGGCCTAAATATCCTGGGTATGGATATGCGCTGCGATCTGAATCCAAGGAACCACATCGAGAGCGTAATATCGGCAACATCCCGTAGGGTCGGAATTCTAAACAGTAAGCGCAAGTGCGGCCGGGTATGGAACACTGTTCGCATCTCTGGGACGGTTCCGCCAAATACCTGCTCGATGCCTTGGACGGACTGCAGCGACGGGCTATCCGCATTGTCAATGATGCAGACGTACCTAACCAAAAGTTTGGAACCACTGCAACTGCGCCGCGACATCGCCTCACTCAGTGTGTTCTACCGTCTGTATCATGGTGAGTGCTCTGAAGAATTCTTTAACCTTATCCCTTCCTATCCTTTTCTAAACAGAACCACGCGTGCCGGCTTGCGAATCCACAGCTTAGTGGTCTCTTCCACCCCGGCTCGAACCAAAAGGTTCGGTAATTCATATTTCTGCCGCACCATTAAGCTGTGGAACAGTTTTCCCGTTTTAGCGTAAGTGTTCCCTCTTTCTTGCAACTTAGGGTCCTTCAAGCGGAGCGTGAAGAAGCAATTATGCAGGCCGGCATAACTGTGCCGACCGACCAGGGATCCAGTTTATCTCATGCCGGTCGACATTATTTTGGGCTTCACTTCATTTACAGGTGCAGTGAAGCCACTTTGTCGAGCCATCGATAAAAAAAAATAAAGATGACCCCCCTCGATTTGAAAGCTGGATCCACCCGTGGTCCGAGAGTACCAAAATGAACAAAGAATAAACTAATGTTGGCCGGAGCTTCATACAGAAGAAGGTAGTATTCCAAATGTTAATCTTAGCCAATAGATGAAATTATGGAATGTACGCAAGTAAAACTATCTAGTTTTACTTGATGTGAATCTTCACATCCTTGTGTCGCGTAGTGACGTTCGCGTTACATACATTATTACTTTATTTCCAGTTGTCGAAACATTTCATTAAAAGTCAAGGGTAAATTAACAATCTGCATCTACACTAATATTTGTATTATTCAAAATAAATTTACATTAATGTAAATACATTAATGTAAATTCATACATACATTAATATAACATTTATCATTTTAAAAATATAAGTATATAAATAAATTTATAGTTCTGAAAAGATTCTTTTTTTATCCACATGTGGCTCTTGTGTCGGTTTTGCGCAGCCACCTATAATTCGTGCACGTTCCCTGTGCAGAAAAAGGCTCGTTAAAACATTACAATTCTTAGACAAACATACAAGAAAATCATTTTTTTTATGATATAGGTGGCAAACGAGCATACGGTTCACCTGATGGTAAGTGATCACCGCCGCCCATGTAACACCAAGGGGCATAGAGATGCGTTTGAATGAATTTAATTGAACTACCTATTTCCTATTTTCCAGACTAATGCGAAGTGATTTTGCTGCCTTCAATACAATTTCCATTTTGAATGTTGGATTTTCGTTGTGTGAAGTTATTTTGTACCTCCTTAGAATATGTGCAAGCGTCGTCTTCATAGACATCACCGCGTAATTTACTTTAAGTGAACTTTGGAGCATAAGTTGACGGTATATATTATAATATTAATATAAAAAAGTACCAATGCAAGACCGTTTGCCCATTCCAAAGAAAGGTAAAGTATTATTGTTAACAGGCAAAGATGCAGCGTCGAGCCATCGCTCAGGCTTGAACTGATCCGCATCAGCGCCCCACATTGGGTGACGACACATACCCACACGAAGATGTGACAGCCAGCTGGTATCACATACTTGTCTAAAATTGTGTTTTGTAGTATTAATTACATACATCAGTTACATAAAGCTTAGTTAGCTTCTATTGATAGAACGAGATAAAATCAAGAAGCTGAAGTACCTTCTCGGTACATAGAACTACATAGATAAAAATGGCTTAAATAAATAATTTTACAGACCATTCGTTTGAAATAAAAGAATCAATTATTAAATTTGGAATGGAATTTATTCCGACGAATATAATTCTAGTACTATGGTGAGATCAAGGTGACTAAATAACCATCCTCCACTGGTCCTTGTGGATAAGATAGATAGATGTTATTTTGACCTAACTCACATATTTAAATTTTTGCAGATATATATCAAATTAGTGGTATGTAATGTTCTTGTTAGATCATAAAAATGATTGTACAGACCATATTGTCGTGATGATGATGATGATAGGTATTAACAAAAACTTACTAAGTTCTAGATCGGTGGTGCTACGTTTACCATACATGGGTATGACTGGATAGAGTCGTAAAGATTCCTTTATTACAGGTTCAGTGTATACCATTTTGGGCAAGTCGTGTTTATCTACGTCTTTGTCATTTTCGAAGATGCTTTGCAATCTGCAATGAAAGTTAATAATAAGATTAAAAGTGATAACCTAAAGGCTTATCTTTTCTGTGAGCACACTATATTTTTATAGCACCAACGTAAGAAATAGCTAAGGTATTTTGCTAACTAGATAATTAAAAAAAACCAACGGCTTGCACTCCGGGAGTGCCGGCAGAAGTGAAAACTTGAACATTAGCGTGCATTTTTGAATATTTTGGAATGGTTAGGGAATAATTTCGCACGAATTGCTTTATTTATCAGTATAAAAGTACTAGCATTTATGTGGTTAAATACAATATTTATTTATTGCGCTATCGTACACAAAAATGTCAATTTCACTATTTCTTTAAAAATCTAAATTTGAAAAAAGAATATTACACTCTTTTGTACTCGTGCCGTACCAACGCAGGGGAAATAAATAAAAATGTACTCGTTTATGAATTATAGCTTCTACGCATTGTATTTAAGGTTCATATTAGTAAGGGATGGTTTAAATGAAGTAAATAAATAAAAATGTACTCGTTTAAGAATTATAGCTTCTACCCATTACGATATGCGTCTCTACGCATGCTTAAAATATAGAGCCAAAGAAGAAGGCTTGGGATAAACTGACAATAGCCTATAATGCACAGTCGTATGTTACACCCAGGGACAATGTACAGTTGAAAAGATGTTGGGAAAATATAAAACTCAAAGAAAGAACGAGCTCTCTCAAGAGTCAATGAGAAAAAATATTAGATTATAAAAACAGCTCCATGCTCACAATTATAAAAAAAATTGAAATAGAACGATAAAAAATACATCTTGAAAATTTAAATATATTTGTTTTATTTTATCCGACCAAATTAACTAAAAATGCTGTGTTATAAATAATCTCCTGTATCGGAGCGCCTCGGTATGTAGGTATTTTATAATTTATATTATTATCATTAATATCATTGGATGTACAAATCTATACGATCTTTCACTAATAGGAAGCTACATTACTCCTGAGTGCTATAGGCTACTTTTATCCCGGGAAAATATTTTTATCCCGGAAAAACTTATTCACGCGGATGAAGCCGCGAGCAATACTAGTATTGTATAAACTCGAAGTGGCTACAATCACATAGCACGTTGTTATGAGACTCGTAGCCAACTTTTTGGTCAAACAAGGACCAAATCCTCTTCGACTCCCCTATCTCCAGCGCATGTATCTCATTTAAACAAAAAAATAATTATTGCCACGAATGTTCAGTGCCATTTAACAATTCATTAGAATCAAGATAAAAT
Source organism: Sphinx pinastri (assembly GCA_947568825.1). Lineage (NCBI taxonomy): Eukaryota > Metazoa > Arthropoda > Insecta > Lepidoptera > Sphingidae > Sphinx > Sphinx pinastri. Next base: position 12,438,152 of record OX387624.1, on the reverse strand, counting down.
AAAATGATAAGTATAAATAATAAAACGACACCCTTTTGGTCTCAAAATTAAAATACTAAACAAATCTTTCTTTAAACTCTACGCATGCTCACGCCTTTTATCCCCGAAGGGGTAGGCAGAGGCGCAACTAGTGCACCCACTTTTCGCCAAGCGTATTCCGTCCCATGATGTGATAGGGGGCGAGCCTATCGCCATATCGGGCACAAATTCCAGACTCCGGGCAGATACTGAATAGAAAAATTCAATATCACTTTGCCCGACCCGGGGATCGAACCCGAGACCTCAGCCTTGCAGTCGTACCGTAATACAACTACGCCACCGAGGCAGTCTAAACTCTAAGTTGTTTAAACTCTAAGTTTAAACAATAAAATAACTAACAATAATTATTGTCACAAATGTATGTTAACTAAGTTTAAACACCAACGATTATTATAAATCACAAAATAATAAGAATAACATTTGCGAATAACACCAAAATTAACACAAGACAATAAATGCAAATCTGATAGTAATGGTGGTAAATTGGCATGGCGGTTGGCGGTTACAGTTTATACACACAATGACACAAGCAAGCGGCTGCCAATTAACAGTTTTTTTTATTGAATAGTCACATTTTTTCTGTGGTATTGTTTAGTAGGTGCAACACAGGTAAACATTTGTATATGTGTACAAGGGAAAAAGACCATGGAACAAAACCATAGATCCTGAAAGAAAGAATCTGTTAAAAAAAGCAATGAGAGGTGTCAAGGGACACCCGGATGGAACGAAGTTCCTTTCGATTAATTAGTGAAGGAATTGTAATAAATTTTTATTTATATAACAGAGTGTGTATATATATAAATATTTTCCTATTTTCGTTCCAATACATAAGTTTCTAGAGAAAAAAACAAATAAATACGTGTGGCACTCGGAGACTGCCGCGGTAAAGCTATTGCATAGCATTTTTATCACAAATTTTGATTGACTAAACACAAATTCGATCTTACGCTTACCACATAAAGTAGATTTTTAAACGCGAGCAAAGCACGTTTAGTCTTGTTATTGATAAATGTCAGTAAGCAAAGTAGAATAAATCAACAAAATTTGAAAAAAGAATGTTACGTTCGATTCTTTTGTACTCGTGCCGTGCCAACGCTGGGGAAATAGCTTCTACGCAATGTATTTAAGGTTCATTTTAGATTAGTAAGAAATGGTTTTAATGACTTTAATAAATAAAATAAACACAAATATACTCGTTTCAAGAATTATAGCTTCCACGCATTGTATTTAAGGTTCATATTAGTAAGATAATAGAAAAAAGTGTCGTGACAACTTTCCGTCCAGCCCCCTTTCACAACGCGCAATAAGGAACTTCGTTCCAAAAATACGCAACTGTTTTACATAAATACATCAGATTGCCGTCTTGTTCATGTTACGGCCGATTTTACTAACATTTAACCGGAGTTTGATATCTAACTCGACTGTAAAAGTTACACTAACTGTTACTGCTGTTTCAATGTCATAAACTTTGACGTGATATTAGTAAATGTACCCGCCGAAGCGTTTTATTTTTGCACTAAGTAGTAATGTAATGTTTTGAAATATAAATATTGAGTACTTTTTATGCTTTTAACTATAATTATTTCCAATATTTTACATTATATTTTATGTAAAGCAATTTAGATAACAAACTGCATAGATTATTATAACAATGATTAATAGCGCTTCGGTGGCGTAGTTGTATTGCGGTACGACTGCAATGCTGAGGTCTCGGGTTCGATCCCCGGGTCGGGCTAAGTGGTATTGGGTTTTTCTATTCAGTATCAGCCCGGAGTCTGGAATTTGTGCCCGATATGGCGATAGGCTCGCCCCCTATCACATCATGGGACGGAATACGCTTGGCGAAAAGTGGGTGCATTAGTTGCGCCTCTGCCTACCCCTTCGGGGATAACAGGCGTGAGTATGCGTATGCGTATGCGTAATAGCGCTATGTTCATCTTGGCAAAAACTAAAAGCACCAATGACATGTAATCATATTCGACCCTCCGGATAAGGCAAGAGTAAGATATTTTTAACTATTTTAGTTTATAGAAACCCACATAACTACCAAAAGTAAGCATTTTAACTAATTGTTATCTTGTTAGAAAGTTATTGAGACCGGCTGTTAACTTGAACTTACTTCGGCATTTTTTCCTTAGTTGCACAAATGGAGCTGTTTGCAAAAATCGATTAAAACGTGTAATTTATATAATCGATTTATTAAAAATCGATTGTTTTGATTTAAAAAAATCGATTCTGAAAAATCGATTATAAAAATAATATAAGCCCACAGAACAATAACTAAAGCGCTATAAGCCATTATTGTGAAAATCGATTATTTTTTGACTCCCTAAAGTGAACGGATAAGCTTATTTGCTGTTCGCGCTTATGCGTTATGGCCTGGCCACAGCCACGCGCGATGCGTATTGCGACGCGAATGGCGACGCGACGGGCGAAGCGATGAGCGATGGTATGCCACAGCTCAATTAGCTGCGACCGCGGTGGCGTAAGCGGCGGCCGTATTCAGAATTTAAAAATAGGCTACTATCAAAAAGGGCAAAGTGTTGCCTTGAAACCAGTGCTCTTTGTTGAAGATGTAATCAAGATTAGGTGTATATCTAGTCAACCAAAAAACGAGATACTACTACTACCAGGAAATACTTGTTTCATTTCGTCCCATATATTTTTTATAACGTTCCTGAATTTAATATGGGTATGTTTAGCAGGTCTAGTAAGTATTTCACTTATAAAATGTTTAATATCCATTATGAATTCACCGCGGTCACGCGACTAAAACAAAATATTTTGTTTCGGTCGCGCAATGCCGAGTGCGTCCACCGACGCCGCCGCGCGCGCCGCTCTAAGCTGTGGCACAGGCTGTGGCCACCCCGGTACTCGCTAGTACATTTGTTTCATTCGCTCGCCGCGCCGCCCGTTGCAGGCGCGATTTGCTCGAGTCTCGCCGCGTCGCAAGTCGCGCCGCAATTCGCGTCGCCGGTAGCTGTGGCCTAGTTCTTATGCGTGCGAATAAAACAAATATAAACGAATGAGCCCTCCACACTTTGTCGTATCACGTATGCGGGTGAAGTAACGCGCATAACAAATAACACATAGCGAAGTGTGATGCCGCCATAAAATAGTGCGACATCATTTAAATATCAAACAATAAAACTGTCCAACGAGACGTTAATATATTTTCTATTACTAAATTATTGCTCAACTCAATAACCATGTTATTTATATGTGTTATGTGTAGTATTTTCCTGTATTTTATATGGCGACGAATGGCAGCCTTTACAACGACGGCAAATGAACCTCCCGCATTACCTGGTGCATTACCTTTGATAGGGCATATTTTTCACCTGGCGTATGGAGATACTGCACGTGAGTTAATATTATACTAGTGATCGTCCAGTGCTCGAAATTCGAACGTCGAATTTTGTTTGTAACAAATATTATTATAAATATAATTATACATACATTTTATTTTTCTGCATTCCTCAACTTATAAATATGACTTTTAATTATGTCAAATCTCAAACTTCTCCGTGCACGCAATGTGCTTGAAAAGGGGTACAAAGATTTTTTGAATTGCCGTGAAGTTAATAAGCATTATGAGATTTATGACACTTAACACAAACTTAGTTCATCTAATGTCTCAGCGAGACGAGCAAAGTTCGGGTGGTGTTACAATGGCTTATTATCAGGCGGGTGGCTTGCTCATCTCGTCATTCAGTTATACAAAAAATTTAAAAAAAAACAATTCAGTTTCTGGATCATTGTAGTGGGCGCTCTCTATATTCTTGAGCAAGTTATACAACTCTGATGACCATTAAAATATGTTCGTATTATACAAAATATTCGAAACTTCAGATTTATTTAAATAGGACAGTATCAATAATACTAGTCTTGTATTACATACTGCCGACTGCTGGACACGGGCCTCCGCTACTACTGAGAGGTAAAATGAGACAGTAGCTAAGGTAAAGGTCCCCTATTTCGGCATCTTAATGCATTTAAGACGTTACGACGTTACGTTTTATCACTTTTAAGATGTTACAAAACGTGATATCAGTTTGAAAGCATTTGTGTGACGAATATTGGTATTTTGTTATTCATTTAATGCATGAAATATGCAGTTTTAGTTCGATATTTTTTTATATTAATTTATTTGTGGACCTCTTGTTTGAACGCTATTTCGTGATAGAATTTGGCTCTGCTTGTAAGTTCGTGAACTTTCGGCCCTTGTTTCGGGATAAAGTTTTTTACAGTGAGTAATAATAATTTATTAATAAAAAAACAGATAAATAAAATAAAACATAGAAAAGTAAATATTTAAAGGATTTAATAATTATTATAAACAGGCCAAAGATATTTTCAAAATAAAAAGGTGGGATAGTGAGATTCAATTTAATGACTATAAATAAAGTTTTTTTTACTTATACGCGCATGCTCACGCCTTTTATCCCCGAAGGTGTAGGCAGAGGCGCAACTAGTGCACCCACTTTTCGCCGTGCGTATTCCGTCCCATGATGTGATAGGGGGCGAGCCTATCGCCATATCGGGCACAAATCCAGACTCCGGGCTGATACTGAATAGAAAAATCTAATATCACTTTGCCCGACCCGGGAATCGAACCCGACACCTCAGCCATGCAGTCGTACCATAATACAACTACGCCACCGAGGCAGTTTTTTTACTTATATATATAATAATATAATAATAATAATACCAGCCCTATATTATATACTGCCCACTGCTGAGCACGGGCCTCATCTACTACTGAGAGGGTTTTTTACTTACAAATAAAAATTGGAACTAAAATCGACCCTGAAAATAAAGTTTTGTTAAGTTTAAATACTAATTGGAGTCACATCTCCGACAAAATGTATGGAGAAAGATTTTTGTAATTTTGACCTTAAAAGTACTAAAACCTATAGAGGTTTTCAATCATTAGAAGCAACCAGATCGATTTGCATCAAAAAGTTTTTGCGTAAATTGCCCATTTTCTTGCCGCCTGTACATTTTTTTCAAAATCTGTGAATGCAGATCTTATGTCTTCAAAAGTGATGGACAGTCTCCTTAGAAAGTTTTCTTATAGCTACAGCGGTTAAAGTAACTGCCCTTGCTGGCCTATCTCAAAAATGAATCCTGTTTAATTAAAAATGTACAAAAAGAAATAAAATAAATCGAATAACAAACAAAATTTTGTTGGTAGTAACCATACGAATTTACTTAAAAAAGTAAAATTAGATCACCTTCAAACTTGTATTATAGCAATTCCAGTGAACAAAACATATACCCAATTTAGCTCATACAAAACTTAATGTATCTACATTGTTTGTTCTTTTAATTTACATTTAATAAACTTAATTATTATGTAATTACACAAGCAACAAAAATGTACCTTCAATATCCCTAATTCGGTAATGACACGAACTAGGGGACACACGAAAAATAAAATGACCACTATTTCGTGCGTCGATTTATTGCTATTTTAAAAAAAATCTATGCTTGCATTCACTGATGGTAGGTCTCTCATATGTAAAAGTCCGTCTGGGTACCACCGCAATGACTATTTCTACCGCCAAGCAGCAGTGTGCATGCACTGTTATGTTTCGGTTTGAAGGACATTGTAGACAGTGTAACTACTGGACATAATGAGACTTAACATCTTATGTCTCAGGATGACGAGCGCAGTGGAATGCCACACAGTACTTTGTAAGTCATGGTGCTGGATGGTGTTGCGACTGTTTATGGGGGGTCGTATCGCTTACCATCAGGTGAACGGCATGCTCGTCTCGTCATTCAATGCCATAAAATTTTTTTTTTTTAAATCACATCAATTGCAAAGGAACGCATAAATACACTATTAAAGGTTTTACTCAAATGGACCTTTACCTTTCTTAGCTTAAGAAGTACGAGGGCTAACCGTACGGTTTCAAGGAACATATTATGCACGTCGCAGCGATGTTCGTGGTTTCGAGCATCGCATTGCTCTCAGTTTAGTCGCCAAGATGTTGGTACTTGATTTTTTTGATAGTTTAAGGAATTAAAACTTTGTACCAATGTATAATTTAAATAAATATTATTTAAATTTCTTATTTTTTGCGCCTAAACCAAAACTAACGCAATAACGTACTAGCACGAACTGGTATCCCTTTACCATACCATACCATACCAGCCCTGTATTATATACTGCCCACTGCTGAGCACGGGCCTCCCCTACTATTGAGAGGGGTTAGGCCTTAGTCCACCACGCTGGCCTAGTCCGGGTTGGCAGACTTGACATGCCCTCGCGATTCTTATGGGGAATTCTCAGGTATGTAGGTTTCCTCACGATGTTTTCCTTCACCGTTAAAGCGAAAGATAAACAATAAACACGTAACTTCGAAAAGTCAGAGGTGTGTGCCTTGGGTTTTGAACCGTCGGACATTGCCTCGGCAAACCGCCAACTATACTCCATCGGTTTAAGTATTTAACTAAATGTAAAAAAATCGTAAATAAGGTATTTTACCTGTCCATTTCTCTTTACAAAATATGCCATTCCAAAATAATCTTCTTCATAACCTACACAGCACTTAGCACTGTTATTCCCGTTTATTAAAGTTGTTGGGTTATTATAAAGTTATAGTTATTCATTTATAAGCGCGAACACAATAAATTATCATATATTACAATACTTTTGTAAAGGATCTCGATCTGTCAACTGTAAAAGAGCTAATACGACAGACACGCTAAACATTTTTCCAATGGATCGTAATGGATAACCCCACAAAATTTAAGAGTACGACTGTCACGTAGCACGCCATTGAAACTGACCGCCATTCAATTTAATCGGTTAACTAGATACCAATTATTTACACATTTCCGCATTGTAGAAATTTATTTATTTAGCATGGTTTTCGCTTTGTTTTTGACAATTAGTTGTTGTTAGTTATTTGTTTTATTTCTAAAGTGAATTTAATTATTTTAAGTGTTTGTTGTACGCCGTAGTTTCATTGACACAACAGTCTTCGTAAATACTTTCGTAACAAAATTTTGACTACCCGGGAATCATATGTCATTTTTTGTTTACATTTAGTTAAATACCTAAACCGATGGAGTATAGGCTTTAGTCCGCTATTGTACTGTGCCGCTATTATGGTTTCTCACTTAGTTATTGTGATAATTCAGTTACAAATTTAGGTATATTTGGAATCTGAAGGCTCACAAACTACCGAACGGATTTCGATGAAATTTGGTATGGAGATAGAGCAGAATAAGACAGATTGAGACCCTGGGGAGGACATACGCTACTTTTTAACCCGATTTTTACCAGAAAAACCATTTTACGCGGGGTAAGCTACAAGCAAAAGTTAGTATATAATAAAACAATAGAACCCGATATAGCTGTCCATTGAAAGAGAAGTGATAAAAAAGAAAGAAGTGACTAAAGATGAGTAAGAGAACACAAATCAGCGATTTCAGATTTCTTTTCTCTGTCTATGTGTTTTCGTTAGCGCACATCTCCGAAACTACTGAACGGATTTTCATGTAGTTTTCACAGGCAGAAAGATTATAATTCAGGTCGGAATATAGGCTTTGCTTAATTAAAATCAGATATCGGAAAAGTAATATTATAATACGGGAAGAGATTCATCTAAATCCACGTACCTATACGAAGTTAAGGGTACAGCTCGTTTATATTATCTTGGTTGACTTTGCTGAGAAACAAAAGAATACTTATAATCACACGTTTAGTGCATGATTTTTGTACAACTCATGTTCATATAGCGTAACGCATACCCAATTTAATGATGAACAAAAAGTGTTAGAAAATATATACATCACATTACGATTCACACTATGATGGTAGAATGATTAGGTAATTTATTTATTTATTAATTAGTAATCCTTAGTTAATAGTTTGTGAGGGTATTACCGGTATTCTTTTCCTCAACAATGCTATAACAGCCGGCAAATAACTTGAACCACAGCCGGTTGGAGTCTGTACGTAAATGTAGCGACACGTAAATTTGAAATTTGATATGGCGATTGTTTGAGACCCTGGGAAGGACCTGGACAAAGCTGCGATGAAATGAATTGAGAACCACCTTCTTTTTTGGAAGTTAATAAGTATGAAATTAAAGTTATCAGATTATGCGGTCTTACCTACTCCTTTGATGCTAAAATATTGTTCCACCATACCATACCAGCCCTGTATTATATACTGCCCACTGCTGAGCACGGGCCTCCTCTACAACTGAGAGGGTTAAGGCCTTAGTCCACCACGCTGGCCTAGTGCGGGTTGGCAGACTTCATATACCTTTCGAAATTCAGAGAACTTCTCAGGTATGCAGGTTTGAGGCGGCCTGCCTTCTGGCCGGATTTCCCCCCTGGGATTTAGAGGCAAAGACCCTTGCGTCATTTTATCAGTGGCGCGAGAGGGCGCTAACACGGAGCATTCGACCAGCGCCCCAAGAAGCTGCTGATGAAAAAACCCGGCTCCAACAATACCTAGAGGCAGGAATGGATTCGGAGGCGGCATGGCACCCTGACCTTTAGAATGACACAGGTACTTTCGGGTCACGGCTGCTTCGGGAAGTATCTGTGTCGGATTCGTCGACAGCTGACACCAGGGTGTCATCATTGTGAGTGCACCGAAGACTCGGCAATGCACACTTTGGCCGTTTGTCCTGCATGGAACTCACCGCGCCAAAATTTACTTACGACTGTGGGCAACAACTTGTCGCTTGCAACAGTTGCAATTCATATTTAACAACTTAATAATGCATATCTTGTACAATTTTATGTAATTTCAGATCTATGGCGAACGTTTAATGAAATGGCCGACGCCAGTTACACGATGGGAGGGGTGGGTTCAATGTTTATAGGACCTAGAACAGTGTATGGTAATTGAGATTATAATATAATAGAACTAGCAATATCACATTCCATTCCCATTCACAGCGCAAACCTGTTAAAGATGGTTAAAGTTCTTCTGTGTATAAAAACACTCGGTTAGAACATAGAATTATAAAAGATTTAGCTATTCAAGGTTATTTTTGAAACTTTTGAGCCGAAAACAGATAGAGCTGCCATATCGTAGATATCAACGGTGAATTTAAGGCCGGGTATTTTCAACTGTAGTTATCTTTTTGTCAGGGTCTTATTCAGCTGGACGCGCCCGCAGAGCTTCGAGTGCCAAGCGCTGTCATCTAATATAATGTTGACAGTTGCTAGGGAAGCCGTAGTTCAGTACCTTAGACTTTCAGTATAATAATAGACAATAATACTAACCTTGTATTATAAACTGTGGCACTGCAGGACACGGGGCTCCTCTACTACTGAAAGAGTTTAGGTCTTAATCCTTAGTTTTACATTCAGTGATGGTTTAGATGCAAGGTACAGAAATTAAAACAGGGATGAGGTGGTGAATGTTTCGGCAATAGCCATATTGCTAAAACTGTTACACAGTTCTGTTTTCCTGATCAAGCTAGTCTACTTATGCTGTGTGTACTTACCTCTATAGAGTTGTTCTATTGCTTATGATATCCTACTAATATTATGAACGCGAAAGTTTGTATATATGGATGTAAGTTTGTTACTATATCACGCAAAACTACTGAACGGATTTCGATGAAATTTGGCACACGGGTAGACCATGTCCTGGATTAACACATAGGCTACTTTTTATCCTGGGAAAATATAAAGCGGGACTTTTATCCCAGAAAAACTTTTTAACGTGGGCGGAGCCGCGGGAAAAAGCTAGTTATTTTATATGTTTCAGTGGTGACAGATCCAGATGAATGTTTCACAGTAGCAAACGCATGCCTAGAGAAAGCTACCTTCTATAAATTTGCAAAACCATGGCTTGGTGAGGGACTCGTTACTGGGAAATGTAAGTAAGCATTAGAATCACACCCAAATAAGTGAATGAAATTTCCAAGGTATATATTTTTTTATTATAATGTATCGATCAAGACGGGATCTAAATTAAAATTTAATAATAATATTATTTCAAATATTAATCCAAATAAATTTCGAGCTCATTTTCTTTCTAGTGTCAATATGGCGGAATCATCGAAAACTATTAAATCCAGCATTTAGTCAAATTGTATTGGACGGGTTTATTGACGTGATGAACAGGCAGTCCAGGCGGCTGGTCAATGATTTGGAGGTGGAAGTAGGGCAGGGACCGTTTGAACACTGTAAATATACGAAACACAATGCTTTGGAGACTATCTGTTGTGAGTACACATTCTAGAAAGTTAGAATAAGGTACAAAAAAATGCATACGCTTGTGTATTTCGCAGGGAAGCGACTGACGTCGTTCGTTGAGACGAAGTTATTGTCTGACGCACTGTCTTTTGTTTAAAGTCTGAACATCGGATTGTAAATGTATAGCGTCATCTTCACCTTCCCATACCGATTTCGATTTCACAGATTGACATCGCCTGTGATGCGTGGGGTTGCATTTCATACGATTAACATGATTCCTATCCTTATTTTTGGGTCTTGATGTCATTATTCTACACACTGTGTACGTAAGATCAGTTTGTGCTTACTTCAAATTCATTTACAGTAACAGCTCTAGGCGTAGACTTTAGTGACCATACAATTCTGAACAGCGAATATGTGGAGGCAGCGGAGGGAATCTTCAAAGCGTTAGTGGAAAGGATTCAGAAATTCTGGTTACATATCCCTTTAATATTTCAATACAGCAATCTCAAGAAGAAGCAGGATGGATGGCTCAAGACTGTGCATAACATGTCAGATACAGTATGCGTTTTTTTTTCATTTATGTAATTTTTGGATCAATCTGTGAATATGCAGGTTCTTGCAGACGATGTTCAAATACTCTGTCTTAATTATTTCATAATAAAATGCTCTTTCTTGTAGGTACTCAAAAGGAGAAAATCAGAAATGAATAGAAATAATGTGAAAGAAGATAAAATCCCGGGTTAGTAATTTATATCAGTAGTAAATTTTCTATGGTAATTGTAAGGAAATATTTTAACCAATTTTAAAAAAAGGAGGATATTCTCAATTGAAGTGTTCGTATTTTTTAAATAGTAGTTTTTCCATATATTAACCATAAAGTTTTAATTGCAGATAAAAAAATGAAGTCGTTTATGGACTTGCTTTTAGAGCTATCTATAGAGAAAGGTGTTCTCAACGACAAAGAGATTAGAAATCACATAGATACAATTATTGTTAGCGGACACGATACATCAGCTAACGTCATTATGTACGCCATGATACTTTTGGGCTCGCATCCTGACGTCCAGGAAAAAGCATATGCTGAGTAAGCAAAGTTTTTTATCCTCACACTAGAAAGTAACAACTTCTTGGGAGACTATAAGTTACCTCCCAATTTAACTATAATAAGGTCGATAAACACCTTAAAAGTAGAAAAAATATTTGGTTTTATATTAGTATGCACATTTCGCAGTAGTTTTTGTAGATTTGATTTGAAGGTGTAGATCTATTGTATTAATGTGTGAGTGCTTAGGGAGTGCAAAATCAAAGAAACTTATGATCTATAGAAAATAATGTTATGCTTATTATTATATTTCATGGGCATATATTTTTCAGAGTTATAGATGTAATAGGAGATTCAGATAGAGACATCGAGAAACAAGATTTATCTCAATTAGTATATTTGGAAGCTGTTTTGAAGGAAAGTATGAGAGTTTATACATTAGTTCCGATTATAGCAAGAAAATTGGACAAAAATGTAAAATTAAGTAAGTTGACTTCGGTTACAATGCAGTGATGATTCTACTAATTGCATTTGTGTGATAATTTTACTTCTTACATTTGGGTGGGTTAAAATGGTTTGCAAACATCATCTGGCATGCACTTTAAAATATATTTTTACGTTGTTTCAATGGCTTTAAATTTGCCTTGTTTAATGAAAATGTTTGCCATTTTCTAATATTTCCATAGATGCTAAAGTTACTTTACGCTCATAAATTTAATGGTTTTCCAGAGCGATGCACGCTAAAAGCTGGTAGAACCTGCATGATGTTTCTGTTTGGTATACATCGTCATCCAGTGTGGGGTCCTGATGCGGATCAGTTCAAGCCAGAACGATGGCTGGACCCCTCCACGCTGCCTGATACACCAAACGCGTTCACAGGATTCGGCGTGGGTCGTCGTATGTGTATTGGTAAGAAAATTTCTAACTTTTATGAGGGAGAAATTTTAGATACTGAAACATGTACTAGTATCGAATCTGTGCTATATTATGTAGGTACAGTATGTAGTCGCGTTTGGCGTAGCGATAGCGTTCATGAGGTATCAGAATCAATTTCGAAGTCAGGCAACGCTTATGTATTTTAACACACGTTTACCAAAACTAGATCCATTACGGTACAACTACAATCTCGGGGTCTCGGCTTCGATCCCCGAGTCGGGCAAAGTGGTTTTGGGTTTTTCTATTTGGTATTAGCCCGGAGTCTGGAATTTGTGCCCGATATGGCGATAGGCTCACCTCCTATCACATCAAGGGACGGAATACGCACGGCGAAAAGTAGGTGCACTAGTTGCACCTCTGCCTACCCTTTCTGGGATTTAAGGCGTGAGTGTATGTATGTATGTAGATCCACTAGGGATTGACGTGAGGCAGGGGAAGGTCGTAAAAATTAAGCCCAATCCTTTTGCAATCTACTTATTTGAAAAATGTGTGTTGCGATCACACACTGCAGAGACACAAAATTCGGTTTAAGAAAATATATACATATATTTATTTATTCACTCTCTATTGAACACGAATGTAACAATAAAAAAAAATGAGAAAAAAAAACAACAAATACAAACGGCAGTCTTATAGCTCGAGGAAAATAATTTATACATCCATGGGATGGATATAAAAAGTAGAGGGGACGGTCTAGTGAATAGAATATTAGTTTAAGTTCATAAAAAAATATTCTATTGTTTCAGGCAAGGCGTACGCATTAATGTCGATGAAGATAACTCTAGCGCATCTTCTACGCACCTATCGCTTCAAAGCTGATCACACCAAACTAATACTAAAATTGGACATCATGTTAAAACCAGTCTCTGGACATCATATCACCGTGGAGAGGAGATAGATACCAGGATTTTAGGATTCCGTACCCACAATCCTATGAGTATAGGATTATGGGTACATGTACTAATAGGGTTCCTTTGGTATCCACCAAAGGAATCCTATTAGTACATATACAGCTGGAGCGACCTTTTAACGGATAAATAACTTGCTGAGGATTTCACACAATATGTGGTGTACTAACAAATCCTAATAATAAAATATATATTAGGGTACGGACAGGGATGTGATTTATCTAGATACAAAGTATCTGAAATACAAGATACAAAATACGTATTTAGTATCTTGTATCTAAAATACTTTTTAATTTTTTATTTTGTATCTTGTATTTAGTTACAATTTTTTATGTCTTAGATTTAAATAAATTACAAATAAAATGTATGAGAAAATGAATTTTCGACATAATTTCCTTGATCGTGGACTTTTTCCATCCTAAAAATGAAAATATTACATACCCGACAAATAGCAGCCCTTCTTGTAGGCAAGATGTACAATGTTCCATTATTAATTGTTTTGTTATAACCATTAAAACGACGAAAGCCCGTAAGTCTACACACTGAAATTTGAAAAAAATAAATCTGCAAGTATAACATAAACAACTAAATAATATTAGTTGTACTATCTTTCCGCCCTGTGGATTGGGGGCGTTTGGAAAATTCCACCACGGTAACCCCTGCCTGTTGTAAAAGGCGAGTAATAGGGGCCAGAGGTGGTCGCAGGCGGGACAGGGGGCTGTACGTCATTAGCTTTGTGTTTTTAGCACATTGTTGCGATCCTTGTCATGGACGGCAGCGTGGCAGGTAGGCCTCCCGCTGCCGTTAACGTCGAGGGCGTCCTTCGGTGCGCGGGGGCTTCTGAGCCCCGCGGTCGCCCGATGGTTCCATCACTCCAGGCGGCTCAACGTTGGGTTGTAAGGCACGGTGAACCCAACATAAGCGCTCAGTCACCCCCCCCCCCCCCTAGGCTGGGCGGTAGTAATAAGTCACTTTCTCCGAGAAAAAAAAAGATGTACTATCTTCGTATTAGGACAATTGCCAAAGATGTTATTGACTATTTTAAAGCCTAATTTTATTATTTACCAACTAGTTGGCCTAACATTTGAAATAATGTCCTAAAATGACAATATTCCATCGTGGATTGGGAGGAGGTTTTGTTAACAATATTTTTTATAAAACAAAATCATACCTCTTCTGGTATCATAGCATTTCGTAACTTCTGTTTTTCGTTACAACTCTCAACGGGATGGGAGAACGTTCTCACTATGTTTCCTTCGACGTCTAAACGTCCATGCAACTGCATTATGCATATCCATTGCTCTTTAACATGCCATTTGAATTTATCCTTCTTAGATTCATTGTAATACGTGTGGCACTCCTCTTTACTTATTATGACGGATGAGCCGTATAATAGGTATTTTTGATTGTAATCTTTCACATCCCCCTCCTGAAATGTTATTGAACCAACGTCGTATACTGTTTACTGCATACTCGCAACGTGGTACTTACTTTGGCGTTATCGTTTTTAGTTTAAAAAAAATAATCAGCTGTTTGATGACTATGTAACACACATCAATATAGCCCAAAATAATATGTTTTAGATAACGTCTTGGCCGATTTCACCGCTTGCTGATAAATTTTACTCGTCAAATAAATGTATAAGCTGACCAAATACAAAAGTCACACTTTAATCTATGCTCTATGCTAAATGACTACTATATACATTAGTTGTTAAATAAAATTTACTTAAAACCTGTGAAGCAGGCCCGATTTATTAAACGTTTACTTACAGGCCTATAATATTGTGTACTTCCCCAGCCCAAAGTCACAAAATCTCTTCCAGGACGTTGAAAATCTTGATTGTAGTTCACATTTATATAAGTCGGTATATAGGAACAATGCAATAGATATGATCTGTCCTGAAAATCGTATGGGCTCTCGACCCTTGCAAGGCCTATATTTTTCCAGTTCCAAAAATCGTCGTACTGGAGCTTCATATCATATACTAAACAAAATGTATAACTATTATAAATACGAAAATACGTAAAGATTTTTGTTATTAAAACCATCAATTTGTAGAAATATTATTTAATTCAGATGATAGCTGTTATTCACCATAAACCTAGCGTTGTCAGCTGGCAGACCATTTATAATTCTCCGTTGATAGAATATCGCTATAAATATAATGGGCAATACAATAATATTATCAATGTTTCAATATCACCATTCTGACAACACTGCAACCACAGTCAGGTATCTAATAACTAGGTATGTATGACGATTACAATTATTTACTTTTAAATAAAACAAAGCTTTGAATAGTCACGTCGACCAATCTCAACGAATATCAGCCAAACCAGGAGATATTATAGTGCACAAGTGTGTGCGCAATACACAGGTGCACTCGCTATTCCTTCATTCTCATAGTTCGGTGAGACGGTAATCCGACATGACCGGAGAGAGATCAGGCGCAGGGCCAACGGCTTTACGTGCTTTCCGAGGCACGGGGTATCACACCGCCAGCGTCCTGACTCCGAGCTGCGACTGAGTAATTTTTAAGACGGAATAACCCAGTCATGAAACTAATTAAATTTTATGAATTTGGTCTATGGTAGCCGTTACACATAACAATTAAATATACTTACGATGAAAATTATACACAGTCAAAGCTCTATCAAGATAGCAGTAGCACCTACTACTACTACCTAGTGCTACTGCTATCTTGATAGAGCTCACAGTCAAGGCACATATAAATAAGTAAAACATGTTGGACATGCACTGGCTGATTACAAAATAAAGCCAACAAGACTTATTAAAATTTGTAGTTTACCGTGAAATAAGAAACGTGGAATAGTGATTTAAAACAATAGTCACTTTCCATGACTAACGAATAATGTAAAAAACATTTTAACAAAAAATAGCACCGACTTCAAAAACCACTATAATGTAAAAAATAACTTAAACTTTGCTCATTATAAGGAAAATTAAATACTACCATTATTATATTATACACTGCCATTCGTGTGATTATATTTATGTGCAATGAATAAACCTTTGGAGTCGGTGCCTGATATTTTTTTTATTAATTTGGCATGCAACTAGAATTTGTTATTTCATTCTTTTGTAAAGTACATAGTTCATATAACAATATAATGTGTGTAATTTAAGAATATTTTTGTTGTATACATATTTGTGTAGGCAGTTCGATTTTTTTTATGACTGGCACCGACTCCAAAGGAGGAAGGCAATTTATTCATTGCACATAAATATAATCACACGAATGGCAGTGTATATATTATTGGTAGTATTTAAATTTCCTTATAACCCATGAGCAAAGTATAAGTTATTTTTTACATTATAGTGGTTTTTGATGTCGGTGCTATTTTTTGTTAAAATGTTTTTATTTTTAACTTTATAGTAAATAGGTAATGCAATATCGAGTTACATATTATAATTATTGCTTTTATATATTCAAATCTTGTAATTTATTATAATATATGGAATTCCCAAAGCTGTCTTGATTCGATATTTTGATGATCAAACAATAGATACAAGCCTAGAAATACTTTTGAAAATGATACAGTTTTTATAAAATTTATATCGACATATAAAACTCTTTAAGTAAAACTGAAAACGGAAATTTTTTAAAACTAACAATGCTGTCAAATTTCTTCTGTCAGTAGTAATATTATTTTTTCGGATTAATTACAGCCTAAATTAATTTCAGCACGCAATTACACATATCATAAAATTGATTTGAAATTAAATCTAGATTCTAGTGTGTTCATGGATTAAAGGAGGTATAAAACAGGTCCGTATGGAAATCTTTAGGAGAAGCTTATATTCAGCAGTGGACATTATTCATACAGCTTTATCTCTTCTGTGTAGCTGATAATGATCATGATGACTTTGAGTATTTAGCCAATGGAGATGAAATGGCAATAATGTGCAAATATTTTTTTTTGTCAATCCTGAAGGGGGTCGAGGTAAACACGGATAGCACACATTTAACAACAAAAATCCACACCTATAAGGCTGAATATAGTGCATACACTGACCCAGGGCATGTCAGTCAAAGTGATCTGTCAGATGCTTGTCATATTTAAATATAGTTTCTTAAAATTACCTGAAGATAGCACTAAACTTACATTTCAAAATGTGACCGTGACCACGAAGTGCTGCAAAGCCTTCGAAACGTCGGGAGAAAATATTAATTAAAAAACCGCGATAAAATCCGCAAAATAGTTTTATTTCAATTTCAAAATAGTTCAAAACAGTAAAATCTCTTTTGTTGCAACCTTGTTTAGTTTTCCGGTTTTGACATTTTTAAAATTCTTTTCTTTTGTTTGTGTGCGCCAAATTGACACCGTCAATCAATTAATTTATTTTACATATTTTGTTGTAATAAAAAATAATAATATTATTTGAAATGGAAATTACAAACATATTTTGCGTGTAATAATTATTACGGTAAGTAAATTATTTTTTGCTTAAATGTAATAGGTATAATATTATGTCAGTTAAAATAAACTCCTATTTTCTTTTCATGCATTTGATTTTCACGCTATCGCTAAATATAATTGTGTTATTATTCTAAGTAAATATGTCGAAACGTATACGATTACATTTTATTTGCAATACCTTAAATATTATTGATATATTTCTTTACATGTAAGTTTTATTGTTTTAAATTGCATTTATTTTAAAATTTGTTTCATTTTATTACAGGCGCAGATGCCCATCCATTCTCTTAACCCTAAAATAAAATAGAATTTTGGCGCAAATATGTGGATAATAATGCAGAAAAAGTGTTTGATACAGTAAAAAACCACCACGAGTACACCAGAATATATGGTTATGAGTTTATCCTGCACTCAGTTTGAATCTGGGCGCATGGCAGTGCCCCCACCAAGTCAAGCAAAAAAGCGGCACGGCCGTACCATCCTTTTCTCGAAGCAGTTCAGGGCATTTTCGGCCCCCTGTAACTTCGTTGTGGATAAAACTAGAATAAATCTTTAGACTGTGTGGGAATCCGATTTTTTGTGCCAAATAAAGCATATCAAACATTGAATAACATATTGACGAACATTCTTCCAACCAAAGGATTAAAAAGATATAATATTATGTCTTATGATTGTAAGTCATTGATGTATAATAAAAACAACCCTTTTAAGTATATATATTAGGTAATATATCGGCGCCAGGCGGAGGTGCTAGATAAACATATTAAAATTAAGCTAAAATTTAATTTATTTTTGAATTATCGTTTAGTAATTTTATAAGTTATGTTTTTATATTATAAAACTCATAATAAAGATTTTTAGTTGTAAGAAGTAACTTAAATCAATGCCAATTTATGCCATTCATTTATTTCGTTCATCGGAATTTTATACCTAATAGGTTTCTTTTTTGACAACATATGGCAATCTACGCATAAGCCGATAATAATATTAAAATACAGTTTAGTTAGTTTACAAGTTTGTGGTTAACACGTTTGTATTCATCGTATAAATAAATAAAACATATGATTATCATGCTGATATTGCTTCTTTGAGTTACATTTTGTTCATAATTTATTATTACTTTATAAAAACACGCAATCGCGTAAAAACATTTTGATAGTAATCAAGCTTTGTTTGACTAACCACCGTATTACTCTCAAAAGTGTATGTATGGTTAGTGATAGTGATATACTGTAAATAAGGTATCTAAGAGATTTCATTACGATGGCGCGGCAGATACAGATTGCTTAAATTAATGTTAACTGGAAATATAATTTTCTTTGGCTTGCTGTCATGTAATCTACTTTTAGAACCCTTATTTTGCAGTGTATTTAACAATAACTGTAAACAAAAATATTAAGCAAGAGATTGTGGTGCCACCTGCAGGATTTTAGCAGCAATAAAACATCATCAGTGGCCTCTGTTGGTAATTTTTGAAGACATGCCATAATTTGACAGTTGTTGATTGGCAGAAAAAGGGTACAAGTAGGTTCTCTATTTCAGTAGTATTATAATTCTCTTTGCACTGACCTCTATTATACTAGTACGCTGGACAGGATTTACCATACAAAATGACAGCTAAATTTTGTGCCGATTTGAAACGCCCCTCTCGAGCGTCTACGGAACTAAATTTGACATATAATGCATATGGCCGTCGTATTGTTTTGAATGTCTCTGTTTTGTCAGTGCATTTTAACGAAATATTACAGTGAAACGTGTTTTTAAAGTGTTATTTGTGTGTGCTTTTTAGTAATCCACCATGAGAGTTTGTGTCTATTGTAAAACCCGTTACCAAACAGGTAGTGGAGTAAAATTTCACAAGTAAGTACATTTACATCATCTTTTAGCTATTTATATTAAATTTAGTTACTGTAAAGATCAAATTATCATTTAAAAGTAAATAATAACTCAAATTAAACGTATTTATACGATTATTTGTTCTCAAATAGCTAATTTATAAAGCACGTATATCTTGATAGGATTGTTTCATATCGACAATGCATATCGATAATTTTTTAGAGTTGACTTTGGCTCTATTAGCATTTATACTTTTATACTGTGCCTTTATAAAATCATTAATTAGGATTGATAATAAATTAAGGTTAGGAATGTATTGTTCCATAAAGAATGTAGTCTGTCTACTCCAGGAGAGGCAAGATCAATTTAAAATAAAAAAAATGTCATTATAAATGTTGTACTTATTGTTACAGATTTCCAACTGACTCAACTACACAAAAACTATGGCTTAGAAACATGAAATTTGGAAATTGATTTCCGAATATCAATAGTCATCTATGTTTTAAACATTTTACGGAAGATTGTTTTATAAGACATGTTTCATGAACCCAGTAAAAAAAGGACAGTGTGCCCACAATATTTTCTGGTGGGTATAATAATTTATATTATTGTATTGCGCATTTTGTACATATAGTATATTGTAACATGTTTTGCAAAGGTGATGTTTTTATTGCAGATTTAGGTATTATGCCATATGGAAAATAGAGAGGGAGAAGCTGATTTAATGAATTATGGATGCGTAGAAAACCGAGTTGACGGCATGAATTTAGAAACAATGTAAGGTAAAGTGACAAATATATTTGTGAAAAAAGGCAGTTGAAATTATAAATAAATAAGACTTATAGGTTTTCAGATTATTTTAAAGGTAGTTTAAGGTGTTTCATTTATACATAAAGTAAATGCACCTATTTACAAAAATAAAATACCGTTTTTTACATTTTTCACTCTATTCTATTTATAAGGTTCATTATTATTTTGTAACTGACATGTTATTAATTAATCTGGTTTATAATTGTTCCACATTATATTTTATTTACACCTTTAGCAAGTAAAGTTTATTTGGTAACCGTTTTGAGGCATCAACATCTTCAATTTATTTATTTTTCATGTAATTTCTTTTATGTTTTTTTTTTATTATTACTGTCTTAACTAGATTTTTTTTCTTCTGTCTTACAGTTGACTGTTGCTTCATTTAATGTGAAACTGTGGACCTACATTTTGTTTCTTATCGAAATCAAATTGAATATTTTCTTATATTCTTCACAGAACCCAACACAAGTTACAACAAGAAACTAAATGAAACCCTGAAAAGGAAGAGGTCTTACACCGAAATCTGTGAAAATATCAATCATGATCACCGATACGCCCCACTCCTAGGTCATCTAAAATGGTTATGCAAAGAATACAAAAAGCTTTAAGAAGTTCTCAGACTCGTGTCAAAACTTTAACTCAACATGTGAAAAGATTGAAGATTAGTGTTTCATAATGATTCCTTACGTTTACGCGAATGTTAGACATTGGAATTAAACTATTATAACGATTTTTATCGCGGTTTTTAATTTTATTTTCTCCATACATCAATAGTCACCTGCATATATAATTAAAACAAATTATTACGAAATATATAGACATTCGTCTATATGCAGCAACAAAAAATAACTCCCTTAATATTACAGGTGTGATATACGAAATTATTTGTCGCGGAATATAATTTGGGCACGTCAGTGACGTAATAAAATGTAACTTGGTCAACCGTCAGTGTCTTTTTTTTCTTATCCCTTCCATTAATACAATGTGTTCGTACGTATATTTGTTTTTACCGCTTCCCGTTCTAATTGCTGAACGAATTTGAATTTGGTGTGGTGGTAACTTACAAACTGAAATAAGACACTCCTTTTTTCATATTATAGCTTATAACTTTGAATAAGACATGACTACTTTTATTCCGTGGTAACGTGGGTTCTCTCTCTCTCTGGTCGGTCCCTCATGTCTGAGGATCGTGGTCGGCATCAGGGTTATATCTGGAGCGGATGATCTGCCTCCACCGGTTTCTGTCCAGCGCGTCTCTTACGGCTGTGTAGAATTTAGAGGACGATGAGTCTTTTACTTGGTCAGTCCATCTTGTTGATGAACGACCGCGCGATCTCTTGCCTTCGGTGTTCCCCACCACAATCAGTTTTTCCAAATTTTCATCGTTTCTGCGCATTGTGTGGCCGAAATATGAGAGTATGCGTTGTTGGCATATAGTGGACAAGCGAGTTTTTATTTGAAGCTGGGTCAAGATCGATGCATTAGTGCGTTTCGCAGTCCAGGAGATTCTAAGCATGCGTCTCCAGCACCACATTTCGAATGCATCAATTCTACGTCTTTCGCGGGTCAGGATTGTCCACGTTTCAACTCCATACAGGAAGATAGGAAATACCAAGGCTCGTACCAATCTGATCTTGGTTTTGAGACTAATTCCTCTTTTTTTCCAGATGTTGTTTAGGCGAGTCATAGCATCTCTCGCGATCCCGATTCGCCTTTTTATCTCGGGTACACAGCTGCCGTCATTGCAGATTTGGGAGCCCAGGTACGTGTAGGAGTCGACAATATTAATGCCAGGAATTTTGCATGTGGCATTTGTTAGCTTTTTGGCCCGGTCTACTATCATCACTTTAGTTTTCGCTCTGTTTACTGCGAGACCAATATTGGCACTTTCTGCCTCAAGTTTTTGGAACAGCTCACTCATATCATCCATGGATGTTGCTAGAAGTACGGTATCGTCGGCATATCGGAGATTTGTTAATCTCTTTCCACCTATAGGGAAACCCTTATTCCAATTTTCGATGGTCTTCCTGATAATATACTCTCCATATATATTAAAAAGTGTAGGGGACAAGATGCAACCTTGTCTCACTCCTTTTTTAGTTTGAAACATATTTGAACATTCATTGCCTATCCTGATGAAAGAGCGGGTTAAACCGCTATTATTCCTACAATAAATAAGTAACGACAGATTTGTCTGTCGTACATCCAATTGCCGTTATAATCATTGTTCCGATAAAATGCTTGAATTGTATTTTCAATTATTAATATTAACGAATTTCTAGTTATTTTTTAAAATTTGTAAACCATCGACTGTTTCGTATCATTATCGATATATCAGCTGTTCCATGTCCCAACTCTATTGTTAGTTCCATGGACGCTCGCTACTGCTATCACCGCCAATATGGCGAAAATCAAATAGGCACACTTTGACGATTCAAATGTCCAGTCCAGCGTACTAGTATAATAGAGGTCAGTGAGTGCATACGAAAGCACACTATGACATTTCCCGCAACACCAAATCATAACTCGCATACATCGATTAAATTTAGCGTAACTACACATTCTTTAGACGTACACTAACACAAAAATTCTAGTGATGACCATTTGTGACGAATTCTCCTAACTAGTTATTTGAACTATAGTTCGTACGAATGATTCATATCTGTAAAATCAGTCTGTAATATTTGCACCCATCGATAGGTTATTTAGATTTATTTCTGCACAATATCGCTTGACTGCAGAAATAGCCCTTGCGCGAGTACTTACTAAGCCAGATTCTAGCCGACGAAATACCTAGTAATATACATAGGATGCTTTCCAAATTATTTGTTATTAGCATTTTGTTATGAGATATCAAGATGTAATTAGATGTAGGTGTAGATTTGTAAATTTCGATTGAGCAAATCAAATAACCACAAGGAATTTGACCTCGGCACATAAGTGACTAGACTTTTGCTCGCGTCTCAGCCCGCGTGAATGAGTTTTTCCGGAATAAAAGTCCCGCTTTATATTTTCCCGAGATAAATAGTAGCCTATGTTACTCGTTGATAGTGTAGCTTTATATTGGTGAAAGATTTTTCTTAATTCTTTTTTCTTAAAAACAAAAATACAAATCTTGCCTCGTTATAATATTAGTATAGATAAATTCACTAGCAGTAATGTGGGGGTTCTGCTGGCGTGATAAACCGCTATAATAGTGCCACTGTGTATTTTTTTTTATATAGCGAGCCTATATTAACTACGTTAATTCAGGACATGATATAGTCCGTTGGTTTATTCAATTAGAACAAAAATAACTTATTATGACGTCAATTAGACTAAACCCCGGTAGTCTAATAAAAAACTATAAGGGTGTTAGATCATCATGATAAATTAGGTCAGATTGAGGGATTTCAAAGACAAGAAATAACTAGGCTCTGAAGATATTTCTTGTCAGGAATCACGTTTTCTAATGGCAATATTCTTATTTTGAATCTAAAACGCAAATTATAAAATGGTTTTTAATATATAATCGATCATATTAACATATCTTTGATATAGTTCGAAGTGGACGATAGCCAAGTTAAGAATGGAACGGTCTGGCGAGAAAATGTCCGGAGTTTCAAAACCCAAGCCACACCTCTGACTTTTCAAAGTAACGTGTGTATTGTTTATCAATTATCGTTCACTTTAACGGTGAAGGAATACATCATGAGGAAACCGACATACCTACCTGAGAATTCTCCATAAGAATCTCGAGAGTATGTGAAGTCTGCCAACCCGCACTAGACCAGCGTGTATAATACAGGGATGATTGGATTGCATTTCATAGTTCAAAAATACAAACATTCTTCGCTTTTGGAGGAGTTTGAAAATTTCCTGATGTGAAATGCTTTGAAGAAATAACGTAACATTTTATTAGAGCATTCAAAACACATTTTTTTCTCATAATGTTTTTTATTTTTTATTGCATTGAATAACGAGACGAGCATGCCGTTCGCTTGATGGTACGCGATACGATTTCTCGGAAACCTGTTAAAATTTGTAAAATACCTTGAAATATTTGTCTAGAATAATATTTAAACATTTAACTAAACATTATTTATTTATAAAAAATACTTTCACATAATTCATGTTTTATCAGAAAGTTCGTTCGACTAGTTCTCCATGTACGTGTCCCTGCCCTACAAGTCCGTTGCTATGATACGAATATCCATTTGGCGGAACAAAATGATTGCTTTTGACACCTGTCTGTCAAAATCGGTCGGTCATTAATATTATGATTATATAAAGTTACGATCATAATTCACAAAAATAATGCTTACACATGATAGAAAAAAATCATGTTCTTATAAGTTTAAAGCTTCACTGGTCACCTTTTACACAATAACACAGCAAAAATCACAATTTCTGTGGAGCAACGCTTAATGTCATTATCGTATAATGTAATGACAGCGATCGCAAGTCACATAGGTTTTAATAAAAGTTTATGACCGACTGCGCATGCAGGACCAACGAAGGGTTCGCCCGGTCATCCCATCTCCTGTGTTAAATGCTCTAAGTCATCACGATGATTCAGACTTAAAAAACTTTAATTTCAGGATGCTCTCACCAAAAAAATTGACCCGACCACTTTGCAAAATAATAATAGTTTTCATTTTTATTTCAGAAAAATATATCTATGCTTAAAAGCAATATAATCCAGGAAGGAAAATTTAATTATTATGTAACACGGAATTTTACAGAATAAGTGCTAGAAAAACTCATGGTTTGTATCTGTATAATCCAAGTCCAAAGAGTATAGGTAATATATACTACGGAAATCCAAGTAATTCTAGGTATACTATTTGAATTTGTATTGAAAAATTAAATATTTTTTGTTAGAAGTGTTTTGTTTATTCTTGACTGCCTCGGTGGCGTAGTTGTATTGCGTACGCGTTACGAGTACAATTTGCGCGCTGAGGTCCTGAGTTCGAATCCTGGGTCGGGCCAAAAATATTGTGACTGGGTTTTTCCATCTTAAAAATTACTCAGTCGCAGCTCGGAGTCAGGAAGTTGGCGGTGTGATACCCCCGTACCTCGGAAAGCACGTAAACCCGTTGGTCCTGCGCCTGATCTCTCTCCGGTCAATTCGGATTGCCGTCTCACCGGACTATGAGAGTGAAGGAATAGTGAGTGCGCTTGTGTATTGCGCACACACTTGTGCACTATAATATCTCCTGCGCACCTGGCTGATCTCCGTTAAGATTGGCCGCCG
This sequence comes from Sphinx pinastri, assembly GCA_947568825.1. Lineage (NCBI taxonomy): Eukaryota > Metazoa > Arthropoda > Insecta > Lepidoptera > Sphingidae > Sphinx > Sphinx pinastri. The sequence goes on along the minus strand of OX387624.1, from coordinate 12,412,715 downwards.
TGGCCAAAATCGGCTAGGAAGGGATTATTATTATTTATTCTTACCGCATACCGCAAGAACGAGCGGAGCGGTCATATTAGGCTGAGAATGGTCTTATGACTCTGAACGTAAACTTATAGGATCGTCGGGGTAGTGTCACGCTACGGCAACAACTCAGGTCTGTATTATAATATAAAAGACTCCATCATTTGGGTAGAACAGCCTGATGCTCACTGTAGAGTGGTAAATCTAACCTCTAGAACATCATTCGCAGTTAGATTAGACTTTGCAAACCAAAGTCAAAAGGTATACATTCCCCGAGTTTTTGCGTCACACACATTTTACACTAATATACGTACCTATTAAAAGCGTCCTGCAAGTTATCATAATATATTCGTTCTCAAGACTAAACAGCTCATATTTATCATATTTTGAGGTCCATTAGAAGTCTATAGGTAGATAATAACCACATTCTATCGAATCTGTCGCAAAGCGCCTACTCATTTTATGATAGCAATATGACAAATCTACGTTTCCGGTATTTACGACTTTTTTTTATTAATAAATGGGTTTATATACCTACTAACTGACCCGGCCAACTCTGTTCCGCCTTAGAGGCAATAAATAAGCAGATTTTGGAGTTTATTAAGTTCATTTTTTTATTAGGAAATACAAACTTAACATCATAAAACACAATACTCACAGAAAACGATTTTTCGGGATAAAAGTCCCGGTTTATATTTTCCCGGGATAAACAGTATCCTATGTCCGTTTCCTGGTTCTAAGCTACCTCCCCACCAATTTTCAGCCAAATCGGTTCAACCGTTCTTGAATTATAAAATATTTTTAGACATGTTACCTTATGTTAACCTTGAGCTGATGCTGCAGCATCGAGTAGTCTGCGGGATACCCAACTCTTTAGCAACTTATAGCAGATATAGCGCGTGTGGGCTCATAAGAATGATCTCAACGAGTAAGTGTTAGATAGTTGATTATCAAGGACCCATGATGGAAAATGTAGTAATTTAAAAAGTTTGAAAAAAAAATAATTAAAATTTACATAACCCCCGACACTAAAAACTCCTAAATAGTAAAATTATAAAAGTGTCTTTATCGTTTAAGTACATAGTAATATTTTGATCCAAGCGTCCTCGCTTCGGGGGACCGAACTCCGGACCAGGGAGATGAAAATACTTCCTTTGCGGTCCCTTTCAATAAAGAAGAGATTTTTTCGTAAATCACAGAAAAAATAGTCTTTTGAAAATGCTTTTCTTAATTTTATGGGATAGAAACAAGACATATTGCGAAGCCTAATAAAATAGCACAATTATTATTATTATTATTTATTTAAGAAACACCAACAGCGTACACATTTACATACATTTATTAATAACTAGAATTTGCGCGCGGCTCCGCCCGCGTGGATAAGTTTTCCGGGATAAAAAGCCTATAGCACTCAGGAGTAATGTAGCTTCCTATTAGTGAAAGAATTTTCAAAATCGGTCCAGGAGTTCCTGAGATTAGCTCGTTCAAACAAACAAACAAACTCTTCAGGTTTATGTATTAGTATAGATTATCATACTGTTTATTATGACAGGGTTATCAGGGATAACAGGCGTTTACAACATTCGCCATAACAGCGGTGAAAGCATAATTTATTTTATTTACATTCATGAAAGGTTATACTATACAATCTACAGAAAAAAAGGAAGTGGTTGAGTAGCATTGTGAGCCCCTACTTAGGTGTGAACAAACATTAGTGTTATCAACAAATTAAGAGAGCAAACATAAGGAATATTAACGGGTGCCTAAATCCATTAATTTATACACAGAAGATTTCAGAACATCAATATGCTTTTAGGTACTTCGCTAGTTTTTGCTTAAACACATTCAGTGTATCATGATAGATATCAAGATCACCGATTTGATAATTAAAATCGTTAAATGTCCGACAAAGTCTTAGAAGAGGAGAGTTATACCCTAAGTTGGTTTTGGTAGTTCGTACGTAAAGAATTTTTGAGATTCTCTGACGCGGATAATGGTAAGGAACGTTTAGGTAAACATCTTTTAGAATTTATGGGCTGTCTGTTGAACTATGGACGAGTTTATAGAGAAATGTCATATCACGTATCTTCCTTCGGTCACGTAGCTTATACATTTAAAAAAATGATAAACGATTTTCATATGGACTTCTATGTGAAATACCTGAGCATGAGAAGGCTAGTGATCTTGTGAAGGCTCGTTGTATGCTTTCTATACGTTGTGAGTGTACGGTATAAAAGGGGTTCCAAGCCACACTCGAGAATTCGAGGCAGCTACGTACCATACAATTGTATGATAAAATTTTAGTGTAAAGTATTTAAAATTTTTAGTATTTAGTAATAAAACCAAACTGCTGTGGCGCCTTCCTAACCACTGAATCGAAGTGAGGTTTAAAAGTTAGTTAGCTATCAATTAAGAGTCCTAAGTCGCGTATTTCACTCACCTCAGTCAGAGCAACGCCGTTTAAGGTATATATAGAATTTATAGTGTTTTTTTCGCGTGTATTTAATACAGTAACATTTCTGCACATTTAGATGCATTTGATTTACGTCACCCCACACTTTTATATTATTTATATCGCTCTGTACAAGACTTGCATCTGCATTTCTATTAATTATTTTGTACATTTTAAGATCGTCCGCGAATATTTTAAATTTGGAATGTTTTATATGCGTAGTGCTATCATTAATAAATATTCAAAAAAGAATAGGGCTTAAGTGTGATCCTTGCGGAACACCGGACTCAGCACGATATGCTTCTGATTCAAAACCGTTAACAAACACAACGTATTGTCTATTATTGAGAAAGGATCGAGACCAATTTAAGAGGGAACCGTGAAAACCGTTTTGTTCTAACTTTACTATCAACAATGAATGGCTAACTTTATAGAATGCACTACTGAAATCGGTATACACTGCGTCTACTTGATGTCCCTTATCTACCTCCTGGGTTATTTCAGATATAAGACCTACTAGATTAGTTTCAACGGAGCCACCTTTCATAAAGCCATGCTGCTGCTCCGACAGGTGATGACTAGTATGACGAGAGATAATTGGACATATAAGAGCTTCAAACAATTTTGAAAAACATGATAGAATAGAAATTGGTCTGTAATTATTTACGTCATTGGGAGCGTGCACGAACTATAGGGGGCAGCACAAAATCGACACAAGAGCCACAGGTGGATAAAAAAAGAAACTAGAACAAGCACAATAATTTGTTGATATATTCTTAAAATATGTGTTCCGGCCGAATATTATTTACACCCAGCGTGTCCAGAATATGCTTTTTTTAGATAGGAGCTAGTTATTTAAGCAATAATTTTGAGGTTATGTTCCCTTAATTACAGATTTTTTTGTATTGAATATTGCCTTCAAAATATATTTATTTTTATAAATTATGTAAAGAAACATTTCTAAATGCTTTTGGAACTCATAATTATGTATGTTTTATACAGCTTTTATTATTTTTGTCGATTTTCACATAACCAAGGAATGTAAGTACTTAGGTACTATTCTTGGGAACATTACAATACAATACAATACAAAACTCTTTATTGTATAACCAAGTTACATGAAAAGTAAATATAAGTTAACAACTACGGTACGGTTTTACAATGGGCGGTCTTATCGCTAAGAGCGATCTCTGCCAGACAACCTTAGGATGGACAGAAATGAAAGTAAAGAAGTAAACGGTGGTGTACAATAAAGATATATACATATGATCGATGTATACATATATAAATTAGAAAAATATATATATTCAAAAGAATTTCGAGTCAAATACTAATACTTAAATAAATAATAAGAATATACTAATACATACCAATGCTTATGATAACATAAATACATTAAATTAAAAGATATAATACAGCAGTAGAGTCACAAATTTGAGAGGTAAAATGATTTTAACTTACTTTTAAAAGTTAAAAGCGATTTGGCGAGTCTGATATCGACTGGCAATGCATTCCAAAGTCTGACAGCTTGCACAGTGAAGGACAGATGATAGAATTGTGATGTATGAGAAGGAGTTTTAAGTAGGAGAGATTGTGAGGAGCGAAGGGATCGAGAGTGAGAATGGTGTAGGAATTCAAATCGATCTTTGAGATATAAAGGAGTAGCGGGATTAAAAAGAATATTGTGCAAGAGAGATAAAATGTGCACATTCCGGCGAAATCGGATTGGTAACCATTTCAGCTTCTTTCGGTATTCAGTAACGTGATCATATTTACGAAGACCAAAAATGAATCTTATACAGAAATTTTGGAGACGTTCAAGTTTATTAAGCTGTTCTTCGGTTAAATCTGTATATGAGGCGTCAGCATAATCTAAAATTGGCAGTAAGAGGGACTGTGCGAGCGCAATTTTGGTAGTTGTTGGCAGAAAATTCCGTAATCTTCTCAAGCAAGAAGCAGAAGCATACAGCTTCCTGCTCATCTCGGTTACTTGCGGAACCCAAGACATCTTCCTGTCAAAAATGATACCGAGATTTTTGACGGTATCGTTGATTGGAATGTGGGTTCCCTCGAATATAATTTGTGGTAGGTGAAACCAGTCAATTTTGGAAATCATTCTTGAACTTCCTATAATGATGCATTGGGTTTTCAGCGGGTTAAGTGTTAGACCATACGATTTGCTCCAATCACCAATTTTACATAAATTATCATTAGTTGTTTTGATAGCTTTCGGTAAATCTTCAACTGATGACTGCGTGTAAATTTGCAAATCATCAGCGTAAAGGTGGTAGGTAGAAGTAAGTTGTCGGGATATAGAATTAATAAAAATTGAAAAAAGAAGAGGAGATAAAACGCCGCCCTGAGGAACACCGGCAGTCGTATGGCACCACGATGAATAATTATCATCAATGCGAACACGCTGTCGGCGACCATACAGGTAACTATGAAACCAATCAATTACCGTTGGAGATATGTTAAAAGACCGTAGAAGCGCTATTAAGACATCAAAGTCTACGTTATTAAAGGCATTGCTAAAGTCTAGCAGTGACAGCACAGTGACCTTACCTCCATCCATACCACATCGAATGTCGTCAGTAATTTTTACTAATGCGGTAACAGTACTGTGACCAGGACGAAAGCCAGATTGAAGAGGATTTAACAGATTATTACGGACAAGGAAAGCAGAGAGTTGGTGATGGACAAGACGTTCAAGGAGTTTTGAAAGAAATGGAAGAATAGAGATAGGACGGAAATCAGACGCTGAAGAAGGATTAGTTTTTTTAGGAAGAGGAATAATTTGTGCTTCCTTCCAGGTAGAAGGAAACAAGCCACAAGTAATAGAATTGTTGAGGATGTGTTGGAGAACAGGCATGATTTCGTCAATGACAAGAATAATCATTTTCCGAGTAATGCAGTCACTGCCTACTGCATTTGATGAGATGGCTTCTACGTTCTTCTTAACATCACAATCGGTGAATTGATTAAAGACAAAAGATGGATGGTCAGGCTTGGGAATCATTGAAAGGTAGCGTAAAGTAGCTGCTTTAGAAGGACCATCAAAATTGGTAGAAGATGAGAAATGCTGATTAAGCTGATTAATATTAAGATCATTAGGGATATTATCTTGGCGTGATTTCCCAATTCCTAACGACCTAAGAAACTTCCAAACTTTGGAAGGATCTTCATTTTCTAAAGAAGTATGAATATGTCGGCGCTGTGCATCCCTACACACCTTATTACAATGATTACGTAGCATCATGTATTTGCATTATATTACATTATATAATTTCACACCATTTGATTTTTTTATTTTTATGTTTTGGAGTATCGAGATACACAGCGATACATTATCAACAAATTAAATGTTATTTTTCATCCTTTTAATGAATATTGTACGTCAATGCCAAGTATCGATGGGCTGAAAATGAGTCGTCAAGTGCCAGTGCCCAGTACCGATTGCGCCACTAGATGACAGTGCTTACGACGTGCACGTTCCCTATTGAAGTTACCTTTTTTATGAATATGTGTAATTTTAGTTTTTTTCCACTCGTCTGGAAATATGCCCGAGGATAAGGAGCGATTAATAATAAGTGACAATAGTAGCACCAGTGCTGATCCACAACGTTTTATTAATAAAGGTGGGCTGCCATCAGGACCAGGTCCTTTTAGAACATCTAATTGTTTTATTATTTTCAAGACTTCGCGCTCAGAGAATCTCACTTTGCCAATGCAATTGTGCTGATAAATTGTATGAGGTGTATTTATAAAAGGTCCGTTTGGCGTAGTACCCGTGTTAGGAGTAAAGGTTTTTGAAAAAAAATCGGCAAACAAGTAAGCTATTTCTTTCCCAGTTTTGGCCAATTTATCGTCCATGTGCATTTGCGCCGGAATTGAGGACCGCGTTTTACGTTTATCTTTCACATAACGCCAGAAATCTTTAGGATTTATTGCGATACTTTCTTCCGTTTTATTGAGGTACTCCGAATAAAGATTCTCGAATAACTTATGACTACGCTCTCTTAAAATGTTCTATTCAATTAGATCGCGTGGGTTTTTGTAAATATTATATTTTGTTCTTAACTTATCCTTCATGACAAGAATCTTCACTAAGGATCTGTTAAACCAAGGAGGGAACAACTTTCTATTAAAATTATGATTAGTAACAAATTCCTGAATTGATTTTCTTAAAATTGAGTATAAAGACGATATCATTTCGTTGACTGAAGCGCAATGATCAAAAATTGAGTTTCAATCTATGTTTTTTAGTTGAGAATTAATACCATCAAAGTCCGCATTGTGACAGTTAAGTTCACAGCACAATTTAAGTAAATGGTATGTGGGCTTCCTTTTAAGTGACCAAAACGAGTGGCAATGCCAGAAATGTGTGTTACCGACCTTAAAAATGGGGACTGGGCAAGGTTATACAGCAACAACACTGACCGTCCAATTATTGTGAAAATGGTATCTAATACAGCGTTGAAACAAGTCAATTCACAGTGTAGGTACAATTAGACACAGTACGGATCTATGGATAGGTTGAAATGTAATATAATGTCATTACACACACACACTCACGCCTATTATCCCCGAAGGGGTAGGCAGAGGCGCAACTAGTGCACCCACTTTTCGCCGTTATTCCGTCCCATGACGTGATAGGGGGCGAGCCTATCGCCATATTGGGCACAAATTCCAGACTCCGGGCTAATACTGAATAGAAAAACTCAATATTACTTTGCCCGACCCGGGGATCGAACCCGAGACCCCAGCATTGCAGTCGTACCGTAATACAACTACGCCACCGAGGCAGTTAATATCATTACATCAATAATAATGTTATAAAACACATAATTATCAAAAACATCATAGCTTATAGCAACTTTATTGTTGATAGTTAATTTTCTAGCATAGTTAACTGCTGTTAATTATATTTTGTATCAATATTATCACTGACCAAATTACGCCTACATCACCTGTGCCACATAAGTTTTAGTAATGCTGAAATACAAAATATTTCTTGAATTATTATCATTTAAACCTTCATTGACTGTGTTTCCCATGATATTTTTTGCTCGTAGTAACTATTGGGTCCACAATAGTCCGACCTTCTTGCCCTGAAATTTGAAAGGAACCGAAAATGTAAGAATGCAATCTATCTCAATAATAACTGGCTTAGTAAAAAAATTAGATTTCTAATATAAGTATGGTTAAGTACAAAATTCTTACAAATTGAAAATTGAAAACACTCACCACCAAGTTCTGAAAGGAAACGCTAAATGAATTTCTTATAATGCAATAAAAAAAAATATGAATAAAAATTAAAGGGAAAAATAAAATATGATTTACATTTAGAGGTTAAACCAAACATTCTTTTGTAAGGGTTCCGTGGGAACATCTATGTCATCCGACAGGCAGAGGTATTTAAAACTAGGTTTTTCTCGTTACCCCACTACTGAAAAAACTCTTTACGGTAAAACATACAACTATAAATCACTCTGTAAAGCCGTCCAGCAGTTTCTGCGTTTAGCTCAAACAGACATCTTCACAAACTTTATAAGTGCGATAGTAAAATATTAGTAAGTGGACCAAACTTACATTTGAGCCTTCATGCTGCAATGAATTATTCTGCTGTGGCAATAAGTACTGCTGAAAGTGTAGGGTCCTCTGCACCTCATGAACTCGTCCACGAGGAAGGCAGTAGCCACACCAATGACGTAAGGCTGTTTACCGATCCACGTGATCAAAGGACCGCCATGATCATTCTGGAAAGTGTAGTTTTTTTATACTGGCACGGGAAAGTGGCTATTACTACACTTGGGGTAAATGGGAGTGGTATCCAAGTAGACCATTGATTGGCGAGAGATGAAATTATCCCTCACCTGTTGACAGAATTATACCAACGCCATAGACTAAAACTAGTTAAAAAAAAAAACAGAGAAATCTACTAATCTTTTATGTATTTTTTTGGGGATCTGTTAATTCGATTTTAACTAAGGCTGACGTTACTGTTTTCTTTATCTAGGAGAATGTTCATTTGATTGAATAGGTAGGTACCAGCAAATTAATGAGACTAATCCTTAGATAATTCATATTCTACAAATGTTAATTCAATATCCTAAAAATAAAAATATTATCTACATACCTGACAAATACCAGCCCTTCTTGAAGGCAAGATGTACAATGTTTCATTATTAATTGTTTTATTATAACCATTAAAACGACGAAAGCCCCGTACGTCTACACACTGAAATTATTATAAACAAAAAAATCTGCAAGTATAGCATAAACTACTAAATAATATTTGATATACTATCTTCATATTAGGACAATTGCCAAAGATGCTTTTGACTATTTTTTAATCCTAATTTTATTATTTACCAACTAGTTGGCCCAATATTTGAAATAATGTCCTAAAATGACAATATTCCATCGTGGATTGGGAAGGTTTTGTTAACAATATTTTTTATAAAACAAAATCATACCTCTTCTGGTATCATAGCATTTCGTAACTTCTGTTTTTCGTTACAACTCTCAACGGGATGGGAGAACGTTCTCACTATGTTTCCTTCGACGTCTAAACGTCCATGCAACTGCATTATGCATATCCATTGCTCTTTAATATGCCATTTGAATTTATCCTTCTTAGTTTCATTGTAATACGTGTGGCACTCCTCTTTACTTATTATGACGGATGAGCCGTATAAAAGGTATTTTTGATTGTAATCTTTCACATCCCCCTCCTGAAATGTTATTGAACCAACGTCGTATACTGTTTACTGCATACTCGCAACGTGGTACTTACTTTGGCGTTATCGTTTTTAGTTTAAAAAAATAATCAGCTGTTTCATGACTATGTAACACACATCAATATAGCCCAAAATAATATGTTTTAGATAAAGTCTTGGCCGATTTCACCGCATGCTGATAAATTTTACTCGTCACATAAATGTATAAGCTGACCAAATACAAAGGTCTCACTCTAACCTATGCTCTCTGCTAAATGATCACTATATACATTAGCTGTTTAATAAGATAACTGTTAAATAAAATTTACTTGAAACCTGTGAAGCAGGCCGTTTACTTACAGGCCTATAATATTGTGTACTTCCCCAGCCCAAAGTCACAACATCTCTTCCAGGCCGTTGGAATTCTTTATGGTAGTTCACATTTATATAAGTCGGAATATAGGAACAATGCAATAGATATGATCTGTCCTGGAAATCGTACGGGCTCTCGACCCTTGCAAGCCCAATATTTTTCCAGTTCCAAAAATCGTCGTACTGGAGCTTTATATCATAATCTAAACAAAATGTAAAACTATTGTTAGGATAAAACGTTTTGTGAGGGTATTTGTGATATCTAACTAGTAGTGGAAGTAACAGTTGGGTGTATACAAAGGGTGCCGTGTCGATGTGCAGTCTCATTCGCGCTGGACTTCGGTCTTAGTCTTGGCTCAGTCGTACCTATATCATTCTGAAAGTATTGCTGTAAAATCAGTGGTAGATATTTTTATTTAAATCATAATCGCTTCAGTTTCTAACACTATTATAAATACGAAAATACGTGAAGTTTTTTGTTATTAAAAGCATCAATTTATAGAAATATTATTTAATTCAGAATTTGTATGTAGGATTTCGCTAAATAAGATATGCATTGTAAGGTTTAGCAGAGTTTAGGAATTGATGTTAGGTTATAGGTATTTTTATACCGCCATGTGTGCGGCACGACAAATTGACTTCATTGCACTTGATAGTAAGGGAAGTAGCGACCTGATACCTACACACAATTATACTGGCCAGCTATTGGGAATAAATTTCCGAGATTGCTAAAGAGATGAAGTAACCGAGCCTGGAGACTAGGAAGTTCCAACGTGTATTTTTACACATCGTCATAAACAAATCCAGCTTACTTTTATGGCGACACCACGACACGACTTTCTTCTTCAATCTTTTCGTACATGGATCATCTTCGATCTTCTCTGTGCTAACATATTTCTTATAGCCAGCTATAGCATATACGAAGTGGACGTCATCAAGACAGCTGGTTGATGTCAGAATAAAAACCGGATGTATGATACAGCCGCCGCATAACCACGCTGCGTACTGCTTCGGGGAGTATGGACTTCTTACAAAATATGCCTGGAGATTTGACATGATCATTAACAACGACAATAGATTAGATGGATATAATTGATTTTATACATTATTTTAAATGTAATACTCAATAACACTAAAAAGAAAACATTCTTTGAAATTCATATCTCAATATAATAACTTTAAATAGATATTATATTAGGTCCTTACTTATGAAATTGGCGTTTTGTCGTACTAGCCACTTTGATCTGAAATATCTCCCCTTCGGTTAAGAATTCCAAATTAAAATGTATAATTGCATTTAACTGGTACAATTTTGAGTTTCGAAAACAGTCATTTATTTGTTTTTTGCACAATGGAAAACATGAAATATCGCTATATTTACGAGAACGTTCCAACGTTTTCGTTCTGAAAATTTCGACCTTCAGAACAAGCCCCGTGGACGGCCGGAGACCAAGGTGGATAATGAGGAATTAAAAGCTATTGTGGAAGCGGATCCATCGCAAACCACTTCAGAGTTAGCTGCAGGCTTCGGAGTGAGTGATAAAACTGTTTTAATCCACTTGAAGCAAAATCGGGAACGTAAAAAAGCTTGAAACAACACACAAACTGCGCAACAACCTGCCGCTAAACTAGAGGAGCTGCAATTTGAATGTCTGCGACATCCACCGTCTTCCCTGGACCTTGGTCCAGTAGGTTACCATTTTTTCCGTAATGTGAATAACTGTTTACAAGGATAAAATTCAACTCCGATGTAGCAGTCCAAACCGCCTTCAAAGAGTTTGTTGATTCCTACATGTTTTTTTTAGTAAAGGGATCAATGAACTCCCTATAAGACGGCAAAAGTGAATAAATAACAATGGTGCATTGCATACTTTAATTAATTAATTATATTTTACACAAAAAATCGACTTTGTATTCCTCTCATATAAAACGTCAATTTCATATGAAAGGACCTAAGTCTTACGACCCAACATCGATACTCAGGACTCGGTAGTATAGCATCATCAGAGCAGGCATTGGGCCGAGTCCCTTACCTTATGTACACCCTATATCGGCATACCAACTAAAACCCGCGATTGCCTTTTGTGGCGCATACATGACGGCCCGGGGTATCTCGTTGCACTAAAATAGGCGCTGTAAAAGTATTCATACTCCCCCCCTCTTTTGCTTACGTAAGCATTGGTATAATATTTACAAAATCTGTTCAAATAGCATTAAAGTAGTATAAAGATCATAGTTTTTAGATTTTATATTCACACTAAAAAAAAATAAGGTGTATCTTCTTATAAATCAATTTCAGTAAAATCTTGTTTTTATCTTTTCAGTTCTTCAATGAATTTAATAAAGATGGCAGATTGACACGGAGTTTTGGCGGGAACTTGGAAGTGTCATGAGGTGCTCTTGTTTTAATTCATTATTTTGGTGATATTTAGTGTTATATTGCATAATTATGGTGGTATATTATCCAATATAGTTCTATTAAAGAGCTCAAATGAAGTGAACTGAAATAATTGTGCTAATCAAGTGTTTTTTTTTTGTTGCCGCCAAAACTCCTCGATAAAGTCTTGGTAAGGTAGCCACTGCTTTACTTCGACATACTACAGTCTACAGATAATAAAATAGACAAACCAAACTTGACATTGGCAAAATGTGTTGCTTGTTATACTTCTGTGATGTGAACACAAATGCCATTATAAAAAAAAAAAAAGATATTGACACAGTCGGGTTTATTGTTTTTCTTAATTGAAGTGAAAACTTCTTTATCGGCGTTGAGCACTTTTGGTATTTGGCACTTTGGTGTAAAGGATATTGTAGCTGTTACTAACCATAAACCTAGCGTTGTCAGCTGGCAATCCATTTATAATTCTCCGTTGACAGAATATCGCTATAAATATAATGGACAATACATTAATATCATCAATATTTCAATATCACCATTCAGACAACACTGTAACCACAGTCAATTATTTACTTTTAAATAAAACAAAACTTTGAATCGTCACGTCAACCAATCTCAACGAATATCAGCCAACCCAGGAGATATTATAGTGCACAAGTGTATGCGCAATACACAGATGCACTCGCTATTCCTTCATTCTCATAGTTCGGTGAGACGGCAATCCGACATGACCGGAGAGAGATCAGGCGCAGGACCAACGGCTTTACGTGCTTTTTGAGGCACGGGGGTATCACACCGCCAGCGTCCTGACTCCAAGCTGCGACTGAGTCATTTTTAAGACGGAAAATCCCAGTCATGAAACAAATTAAATTTTATGAATTAAATATACTTACGATGAATATTATACACAGTCAAGGCACATATAAATAAGTAAAACATGTTGGACATGCACTGGGCTGATTACAAAATAAAGCCAACAAGACTTATTAAAATTTGCAGTTTACCGTGAAATAAGAAACGTGGAATTGTGATTTAAAACAATAGTCACTTTCCATGACCAACGAATAATGTAAAATGTATATCTTCTACAGATTTTGTTTTCTAAGCCGTCCTGGAAAACAAAATCTATTCGTATTTTAGAGCATTTAAGAACTACTCAAAGATTCGTAGGTATAGATGACCCCAAATCAATATGAATGTAGGCTAACAATAAAATTAAAATGACTACAAATTTTAAAAATATCGTGTATAAATGCATCGGAGTATTAAACAAAGTTTGATTCAATTTAAAGTATTTTTTTCTTCTTAGAGCATTTAAAAGCTTATTTTTAATATTTTTTTATAATATCGCTATATATAACAAAATATTTAATTATTTCTCAAAACTCCTACTCCAACAACAATTTATAGTAATAGGAACATTTTCACTGAGCCTGTATAATAACCTCTTATTTATACTGTGTACTCTTACTATAATATATTACTTTATACTATCCTATTCCTGTTACGAAAACAAAATTACAAACTTTTGATTTTACAAACCTTTGACTTGGATGTAGAGCATAATGTCCAATACGAGAGATTTAAAAAAATCCTTTATTACTAGGAACCTTCATTAATCCTGAACGCTATAAGTTAGTTTTAAGCCATCGGACTAGCGGGCACATCTAGTACCTAAACGTGTTGAAAATTCACAACATAGCGCCTGATTTTCAATTACAAAATTGAATTCACCTGTACCTACACAATTTGCACTTATGCCAATAAATATTTTAAATATATTTTCTACTAGAATTATTAAGTTATTTAAGTTGTATCCCTTAGACTCGTGTTCATAATTGCAACCAGGAAGAAACCGATAAAACAAAAGCGCTCTTAAAGATGTCCCATTACCTGTATAATATGTAACTTGACTTTTTTCAACTTTCCATCGTAAATGATACGAAGCAAGTCTTTTGTTGTATTCAAAGAATCGTCGATAGTTCGCGCTAATAGCCCTTACACCCGCTACGTAAACGCTTTGACAAAGTATCCTATCAATTAGGCACTTCGAAGCAGTACATTTATTTTTCCTTTTCTTTTTCAGGTAGCGATAATTCAATTGTGCCAGTCTTATTATTATAATTGGGGTCTGAATTTTGAATTGAGAACGAAATTATCAAATGAGAATGGATTTCTAGAAGTTTAAGTCAGACGATTACAAAAGAAGACTTGAGTGATAAAGAAATTTTACGTATGTAAAATGCTTCCAATTCATTGTTTCCATAAGTTTTTATTTGGAGCTCATATGTTTTTTTTTTTTAAATACTTTACTTCAACCATGTTTTATGAGATTATATTAATTTATTGGGCTATATTATCTTGTTCAATTTATGATATTCCTATAATAAATACAATGATTCTTGTTTGATTACTAAATACTGCTGTACTTGATATTATAATATTATATTTGCTTGGTGTTGAGTGAATGTTGCACTTTACTTTTTTTGTTTATTTATTAAAATGGGAAAAAACAAGCAAAATTAAGCACAATAAAATTACATAGATCTCATGGGCATATCTTTGATTGGAATATATTTTGGCCATTTTCGGTTAAAAAAACAAAATCTCGCGACACTGCAGTTACTTAATACTAAGCTCATTGTTTGATAAATTGACATTGTTAAGCACTCGTTAATTTATTTAAGAGGCACCATTGCAATGTTTATATTTTGTGAGATAATAAAGATTTTTTAAAATGCCTGTTCAGGATAATGACAAGGTGTTTAGGCTAATGACAATATGAACAGAAGAAAATATTAATTGTTATGAATAAATAAATTTAGTATTTATATCAAAGCATAACGCAATGAAATAAAAAGACTTTAAAACTATACGATTTAATTAAAGACAAATATAATTATAAAGTATCTTGGTTTGAATTTTAAGCTCGTTTTAGGACATGATGTACTTTACTCGAAACCTGTGAAACAGGCCCTTATTAAAGATTCCTTCCTACAGCTTTTTGTTACGTAAAATATCATTTTTTTACATCTTCATCATTTTCGCGGGCAAGACCATTCTATTTATTTTACTCATTTTTCTGAATTTACGCCGAGGGTGCTAATAATAGCATCTAGTGCAGCCATCTTTCTAAATAGCTGAAGGCAGTAAATTTTCTCATACAAATACTCAACTACCGCTGTAAAATTATAGTCTTGTCTAAATATAAAACTTGATCCGAGTTCATCACAAATTCTGAATGTAATAGAAAGTTCCCAACTACAGCCGTTACATTGCGGGTCCAAGACAGCATATAGACAATTTCTTTAAGTTGTGGTTCCAACTTAAGCTGGTAGGTATTATGTATTTCTTTATCTAATTTACCTTGAGTACAATTTATTTAGTGGTGATCCACTATGTACACGTCCTAATACAGATTGTTACTGTGAACACAGACTGCTTATCAGTTGTTAATATTATATTTTTTTATGGTATAGGGGGCAAACGAGCATACGGTTCACCTGATGGTAAGTGATAATATATAAGTATATATATAAGTGGTAATATCAATAATATGTATTACTAGCTTTTGCCCCCGGCTCCGCCCGTGTGAATGAGTTTTCCCGGGATAAAAGTCCCGCTTTATATTTTAGCCTATGTGTTAATCCAGGACATAATCTACCCGTGTGTCAAATTTCATCGAAATCCGTTCAGTAGTTTTTGCGTGAAAGAATAACAAACATCCATACATTCATACTTACAAACTTTCGCGTTTATAATAATAATAGTTAACTATGCCTCATTTAGATTATTGGTAAATAACACACACACACACACTCACGCCTTTTATCTCCGAAGGGGTAGGCAGAGGCGTCTGTACTAGGTAAGCCTAGTGCGTCCAATTTTCGCCGTGCGTATTGCGACCCATGATGTGATAGGTGGCGAGCCTATCGCCATATCGCCACAAATTCCAGACTCCGGGCTGATACTGAGTACAAAAATAACCAATATCACTTTGCCCGACCCGGGGATCGAACCCGAGACCTCAGCATTACAGTCGTACCGTAATACAACTACGCCACCGAGGCAGTCAATCAGAGTCAAATTAGAGCAATCTTTTATACTTACTGTAATAAACTTTTTTGCAAAGACGTTTTTGACAGTAGTTTTAATTTTTTTATTGGAAAATTAACAATATGTGCATGGACCTATAAAAAAAGGCGGACGGAATTTCGCTACACAAAAAACTGAAGCACCCAAAGTATGTCAGCTTGCCTGTACGCACGAGTATCGCGCACACATTCACACCAAAGTATGTCGATCGGCCGCCATTACGCAACAAACCTCAATTGAATGAAGTCGTTGTAAGAATAAAAATAAATAATTAAAATATGCCGTCTTATGTGGTTAAATGCTGTCAAAATCACAGTGGTTCCAAGAAAAAATGTCACGGGATCACATTTCATAGGTAAATTAGTAATGTATCACTTATTTGATCAACATTCATTGATATTTAAAATTATTTATTTTTGTAACACAAAACCTCAGCCTACAATTCCAGTGTTGTCAACTATTTGACGGGTAAATGACCCCGAAGTATAGGAGACGTGATTTTTTATTTGTTTCAAATACGATTTTGTTTTTTAAACTAAATAGGTATAGGTTGTTATTAGGTATATGTTTTTTTTAGGTTTCCTACAGGAAATGAAGTATGGAGGAGTGATTTAATTAATATAATAGGAGAGTGTAGATCATAAAATAAATCTTATTAAATATATTGCAGAAAAACATTTAACAATTAGATTTCATCACATATCGAAAGAAGAGGGCATCTCAAAGACCTACACAAGTAAGAGGTAGTTATACATAAAGTTAACGCAAGATAGAAAAATTAAAAAAAAAAGAAATGCAAATTACAGAAAGTTTAATTATTTACGTTGTTTGATTTAGCCTTTTGACTGCCTCGATGGCGTAGTTGTATTACGGTATGACTGCGATGCTGAGGTCTTGGGTTCGATTTCCGGGTCGGCCAAAGTGATATTGGGTTTTAAATTCAGTACCAGCCCGGAGTATGGAATTCGTGTCCGATATGGCGATAGGCTCGCCCCCTATCATATCACAGGACGGAATACGCCCGGCGAAAACTGGGGGCACTAGTTGCGCCTCTGCCTACCCCTTCAGCAATAAAAGGCGTGAGTGAGTGTGTGCGTATGATTTAGCATTAGTTAGGAAACATAATTTTATTGTTTCGGTAAGACTCATTCATTTCTACACACCTACTAATCACATAAGTTTGGCTATTACTTATCACGGTCATTTCAAATAAAGCTATATAATATATAAATTAATTAATTATAATTACATCTTGCAAACAATAAAATTATTGAAACGACTTTCAATAAAACTAACCTAAAATTGGAAAAATAGTGTAGTGTAAACTAGTGTTAAAAATTGGGGAAATTTTGTTTTTGATGGCAATCATTCATTGACGCACACATAGTTACGCCGCCGCCATTGCTGTGCTTCAGTTTTTGTTTAGCGAGAGTCCGTCCGCCTATTTTATACGTCCATGAATATGTGTAGGAAGTTCATTGAAGAAAAATTGGTGAATATTCGTCCGTGCTCGACAAGTATCTAAATCAAGAGTTATAATATTTTGATGTTCTTCTATCGGTTGAAGTATAATAATAATAATTCCAATCCCATTCCCAACTAGGCTATCGTCCACTCCGTCGTCGGTTGACGTGCCGTGTATTAAAAAGTTGGAACCAAAAATGCAGACAAACCAAAAGATTAATACATTACTTCTACACTACGTGATCCGTATGTTGATAAGGCTGAAACATACATCTTACTATTATCGGTTTTTAAAAATGTTTTCCGTGACATGAATATGGACGGAATATTTCTGGTAACTTAAAGTATAAGTCCTTAATAATAAATCATATTTATCTCGCTGTTAAAGACACCACACCCAACTGCACGTAGTGACTGCAAAAGGAAGATCTCCTGAGAATTATTAATGTACCTCAAGCGATGCGGAGTCTAGAGACATTGTCTAAGGTCGGTAAATACCCTTACTTTATGGTTCATTTGGGCACAGGTAAAGCCTGTGCGACCCAAAAACCACATATCAACCTTTGCATTGGACTGGAAATCATTTTGCATTCCGAAGCGATTTGAATAATATGGCGTTGAGCATGCCGTTCGCCTGATGGTAAGCGATACGACCACCCATAAGCAGTAGCAACACCATCCAGCACCTTGAGTTACAAAGTACTGTGTGGCATTTCACTGCGTTCGACATCCTGAGACATAAGTTGTTAAGTCTCACTATGTCCTTTAGTTACACTGGCTATAATGTCCTTCAAACCGAAACACAACAGTGCATGCACACTGTTGCTTGGCGGTAGAAATAGACATTGCGGTGGTACCCACCCAGACGGACTCTTACATATGAGAGACGTACCACCAGTGCAAATACGTTGGTTTAGGTATTAGTATAGTTGGATATGTTTGTAGGCACAGATACATGCAGCCAAATATTGGAATAGCATCCATGGAATTACTTGTCTTTATTTTCAGAAGCTGACGTGACTTCATGCTTTTATGTGAGTTTTCAATATGCTGTCTATGATTATAGGAGATGCATAATATTATGAACTGACGGCTTTAATTGTAATGCAATAAAATAAGTACTTAATTATTTTCTAGCAACAATAAAATTGTAAGTAGCGACTGCACGCACATGTATACGATGGCGGTCTATATATGAAATGACTCTGGTTTTGGTTTAAATTATTTTAATTAGATTAGATTTTAATTAGATTTTAATTTAAATTTCTATGATCTCTCCTTGACAACGGTACATAAAGTTCACTTCTTCAATGTCAATTAAAGAAGTCGCTGAGTACAGAATTATATTTTACATTTTTCAGTACAGATAAAAAAAGGAATTAAAAACTTGAAGTGTACATCAAAAATGGACATTCCTTATTTTCGCATAGTAGTTTTCAGTGACTTTATTAAAAACGTTCTTATTTTCTTGAGGCCAAGGTCCACGCGGATACGAAACATCAGGAAGTTGCAAAGGTACATATAGTTGCGATATTAATTCAGGTTGTATTGCAAATAGTTGCGATTGTATATAAGGTTGTTGCTGTGCCGAAGTATAATATAGATGATTTTGTTTAGGTTCTAGATTCCTTAGTATAGGCGGTGCTTTGGTATATTTGACATTTAAATGTGGTATATGTTTAGATTTATAAGATTGTGGGCGAGCCGAAATATGGGATTTCGTATTTGGTTGAAACTTCTGTGGTTGTGATTGTCCGGGACGTAAGGATGCGTGTGGTTGCGGGTGTCTTTTATTAGTTTCTTGTTTCGCTGTAAAATATTGTGAGCGTTTTTGTTGCGTGTGTGTTTGTGGCACTCCAGTAATTGGCTTTACATTTTTTTTCTGTGATAGAACTTGTCCATGAGGGTTTTGTTGATGCACAGGCCCGACTTGAAGCGTCTTCAAAGTCGTTTCTGGAGGATTTCTGGAAAGCGTCAAATCAATTAGAAAACGTAAATGCTACCAAAAAAGAAAATCATCAATTTACGCCTCAAATATGCTGTAAGCAGAGGCGTGTGTGTAATGTCCATGGGCGTATATAAGGGGGGGGGGGGGGTGTTCAAGGGGTCCGGACCCTTAGATTACGCCACAATTTTTTTTTATATCGTATGGCCCGTGCTAATGTCCATAGAAACCGAGCAGCGCCATTACATTTTATTTGTGAGTTATAATTATGTACCTACGAGGTTATTATGGATGATTCTGATCTTCTGACAGCAGCCTTTTATTATACGGTACAGCAAATTAGTGCAGTGGCATTTGATAGTTAGCGGAGTGGGGACCATTTTGTTGCATTTTTAAATATTCATAAATTAATTTACTGGCGCATTCGTGATAATTTTAATATTTAACAAAAACGCTTTGTTTACTTTAAATGCAATTTAAGACAAACAATATAATTAATTATTATAAAATACATCATTGTGAATATGCCGCATACCTTTGTCTTGTTAAGTCTTCCCATTCAATCTCAACCTCTTCAATTTTATAACCTTCTTCCTCAGCTATTTTGTTACGTCTAAAATATGTTAATTTTAATATAACAGATGTAAAAATGCTATGGTTATATCTATATACAATAAAAGTGAAAGGTCAGTCACTCACTCACTCACTCGACACGAAATCCCAGAAACTACAAGTGCTAGGAGTTTCTAATTTTGCAAGGGGGCTCTTTTTAGGACGTGGGTGCTCACTAAGACGGGATTTTGCGAAATTCAATCCCTAACGGGGTAAAAAGGGGTGGCAAACTTTGTACGCGATAAACTCCAAAATACCGAACGGATTTCGATGAAATTGGTATGGAGATAGTTCGAGACCCTGGTAAGGTTTTAGGCTACTTTTTATCTCGGGACAATACAGCGGGAATTTTATCAAAGAAAACTCTTTCGTACGGGCGAAGCCACGGGCAAAAGCTAGTTGTATCTTTATTTGTCTAAACAGGTTTAGAGAAGTGGGGAAGAACATAAATGAGACATTTAATAAAAGTAATTTTGTTTATGAACGCCAGAGTTCCATAAAAGATCCAATGCATGAAGAATTCCTACGCATGTCTATCTCTGACAATCAAATGACTTTCTTTCTTTTCTTTTCTTTAAAAATGTCATTTGTAAGCATTTTAAACCAACATCATGTTTGTTACAATTTCGCTTTTGATCTGAAGGTAGCAATTATCTTCTATTGAAATCGACTATAAATTGTAACATTCGGAAGCGTTTCAGGTGTCAAGTATGTATACATTATTATAATAAAGCGCAACGAATATAAGTATGTTATCTGAACGTAACAGGATATTTTCCTAAGCAACTTCTTGTAACATATCTCCGGCATTACAGTAGCCAATTCTGTATTCTGTGGTAGTATTAGATCACAACGAGAGGAGTCTATGGGTCACGGGCGGCGTAAGTTCGCTTGCGCATAGTAAATGCTTCTCAACCCGTCAGATTCTGTATGAAGGATGTTTAATTACTTACTCATCAGCGTCAGTAAGAAGCAAGCACTGAATTATGTTGCTAGCGCAATAAGCACTAGTGAATATATAAGGACCGATACAGTCGTAAGTGTCGCTAAGTAGTCCAGTGAGTGCAACTCCGATAAGCACTTCTTCTCTGCCTACCCACGTTATAAGTGGTCCTCCATGATCATTCTGTAAGTTTTCTGGTCTTTAATATCATCATCACCAGCCACAGGAAGTCTACTGCTGAAAATAGGCCTACTCTGAAGATTACCAAACCTAACTGCTAGAAGCGGTAAGCCTGCATCCAACAACCTGCGACCTTTATCAGGTCGTTTCTCCAGCTTGCAGGTGGTCCCCCAATGCTACGCTTGCCGGTACATACCTTAGTATTTACCAGTACTTTAATGTATTGTTTTAAAGTTATACCATTAAAACTCATTAACCGACTTCAAAAAAGGAGATTCTGTATTCGACCCGTATGTATATATGTAAGTTTGTACGGCCGCGATTTTTCTCAAAAACTTCGGCATCGACTTCAAATATACGTACGTACGTACGTATATACTGAGCAAATATAAAGTTAAATTATTTTTTGGTTTGTAGTGGTTTTGCAATCCGTTTTATTTTTTGTTAAAAAGTTTTTATTTATTGCTTTTTGATTATTTTTATTATTTATTCATCTGTTGTTAGTTATTGAAGAGTTCCATTGTCTATCTCCGAAGATCTTCATCAGATCCTAATAAGTTATTTTGGAATCAAAAATAAGTTGAAATTATTATTTAGCATAAATATTATTTGACGAGGAATGCAACCCATTAAAAATCATTATCTATAATTATCAGATAAGCACCTATAGGTTGATATTACCATTTTAGTTTCATCTCTAATTAGAGGCCAATTTATAACGGTTATGTTTATTACGGCCACTTCTATGTGTATCAAGAAATTGTTATATAAAAATTTAACCTGGCAAATCCCTTGCCTCCTTGTATTCGGTAATCTTTCGAAGGATGCGTTTAGCTGTCTTTTTGCTTCAAATCCATCGGTACGATTACTGTGTCTTCTAAAATCATAATAGTCGTATTCGTCTAGAGTATCGTTACCACACTACAAGGAATTAAAAAATTCTATCATTAGTTTTAAGTCAATATTACATTTCCCTTTACGCTAGAAACTCCACCAGTAAAAAATATCAGACACACACACACACTCACGCCTTGTATCCCCGAAGGGGTAGGCAGAGGAGCAACTAGTTGCACCCACTTTTCGCCGTTCGTATTCCGTTCCATGATGTGATAGGGGGCGAGCCTTACGCCATATCGGGCACAAATTCCATATCCCGGACTGATACTGAATAGAAAATCCCAACATCACTTTACCCGACCCGAGGATCCAACCGGAGACCTCAGCATTGCAGTCGTGCCGTAATACAACTACGCCACCGAGGCAGCCTAAAAAATAGTATAAATTTTTACTATTCCTTAACATTGGTCAATTTTTATTTGTGAATTACGATCTTCCATTGCGACATCAGGAATAATATTATGCTGAATATTATTCGTAGGCCTGCATAGAATAGGCTCTTTGATTGGTCCCTATTTACCTAGCAGCGGTAGAAATACTAGTAAAACTTGGTCCCAGGAGAACTTTAAATTCTATACTCGTGCTAGACGGGGAAAGTCCAATTTTGAGGCATAATGATAGTGCCCCTTTTAGCTCCAGGCCACAGAAGTAATTTCGAACATACATGTATACATATACCTACACTCACACCTTTTATCCCCAAAGAGGTAGGCAGAGGCGCAACTAGTGCATCCACTTTTGCCATGCGTATTCCGTCCCATGATGTGATAGGGGACGAGCCTATCGAATTTAGAACATGATAAATTTTATTCTGACTGCCTCGGTGGCTTAGTTGTATTACGGTACGACTGCAATGCTGAGGTCTCGGGTTCGATCCACGGGTCGGGCAAAGTGATATTGGATTTGTTCTATTCAGTATCAGCCCAGAGTCTGGAATTTGTGCCCGATATGGCGATAGGCTCGCCCTCTATCACATCATGGGACGGAATACGCACGGTGAAAAGTGGGTGCACTAGTTGCATCTCTGCCTACCCCTTCGGGGATAAAAGGCGTGAATATGCGTAATTTTTTATCCATTCCTACCCTTGCGTCACGTGAGTCCATATTTCTTCTAGTACAACCGTCATTATTTATTTCTCCAACATCTAATAATTCACCACCACCACCTAATTTCCCCTTATTGTGTACGCAAATCAGATATTTGTTAATGAGCTCCTCTGATACTAGATGTGCAGGCAAATGAGATCGACAATAGCTTTTTGCCTGGATCATCCCCGACGCTTCGCGCAAGTACGGCGAATTCATATCATTTATATTATGGGGCTGGAAATAAATTTTAAAAAAGGTTAAATTCTGAAGTTGTTCATACAATTGCGCTGTAGCTTTTACGTCAACATATCACATTGTAACCAAGTAAAGCAAAGAAGGTGGCATCAATCTTTCTAGTGCATTGGACATAAGCCCGAACAGGCCCAAAAGTACCCTGCTGCATCTGATCATGCTCCGTTATCCCCGATGGGGTAGGCAGAGATGCAAATAGTGCACCCACTTTTCACCGTGCGTATTCCGTCCCATGATGTGATAGGGGGCGAGCCTATCGCCATATCGGGCATAAATTCCAGACTCCGGGCTGATACTGTGTAGAATAACCCAATATCACTTTGACCGACCCCGGGATCGAACCAGAGACATCAGCATTGCAGTCGTACCGTAATACATCTACGCCACCGAGACAGTCTCTACATCATTAAACGTGATACAAATGAAGTCACCTGCCGTGCTTTAACATGCCCCCATCCTAACATGAGAACATCAATGCCCTCCGATTGGTACACCTCTTCGTATAATATTTTCACTGGAGCTGGCACGTAGTGGCAGTGAAGGCGGTAGGTCAAGTCTGAAAAGTTGTAGGGCTTTTCCACTATGGCCACACCAACATCCATGCTTAACCAATGAATGGGATTGTAGTGGTCGAGTTTATAATCTGTTAAACAAAATGTTACATTACTTATAAAAAAGATACATTAAGTAATTAGGTAAGTAATAGAGAATTTAAAAAGACTGATGATATGTCGTTTTAGTAAAAATAATTTAATAACAATGTATTGTACCAATTGAATTATGAGACGTACGTGGCGCTAGCCTGATGATAGCGATACGAAGGCCAATGAACAGTAGCAATACCATATTATAGATCTTAGAAATACAAAGTACTGCGCGGCACTCCTCATACTGTGTTCATTAGTCTCATAATGTCCTTCAAATCGGAACATAATGCATGCCCACTATTTCGTAGCGGTAGTAATAGGCGTTGCGATGCTATCTACCCAGACATGCCCTCGCACCGAGAGACCTGCCACCAGTTCAGATCAAAGGATATTGGCGGCGTGTTGGTGAAATTATGGCCGGTGCGTCCACATTTTGGTCACAGGTTGACCACATATTCATTATTTAACCAAAATAAACGCGAATTTACCTTTTGGAACACATGTTTTCACGACGCGCTGCTTCCATCTCTTGGTGCACGGATCCCTCTCAAGGTTGTATGTCCTGATGTATCTCCTATACCCAGCTATGGCGTAAATGTTCTTATGCTCTAGCAGACATGCAGCAGCCGTCAATATCTGTGTTGGTGATACTATTGCACCTCCACATAACCAGTAATCTCCAGCTTCATGCCCCGAATTGTTTGGTTTGTTATAATTTGATTTAACAAAGTATACCTGTAAATTAAGGAATTCATCACTTATATCTACTGGTAGGTCTCTCATATGTAAGAGTCCGTCTGGGTGGGTACCACCGCAATGTCTATTTCTACCGCCGCAGTGTGCATGCACTGTTGTGTTTCGGTTTGAAGGAGATTGTAGCCAGTGTAACTACAGGACATAGTGAGACTTAACATCTTATGTCTCAGGATGATGAGCGCTGTGAAATGCCACACAGTACTTTGTAACTCAAGGTGCTGGATGGTGTTGCTACTGTTTATGGGTGGTCGTATCGCTTACCATCAGGTGAACAGCACGCTCGTCTCGTCATTCAATTGTACAAAAAAATATACGTGCCGCGGTAAAGCTATTGCATAGCATTTTTTATCACAAATTTTGATTGACTAAACACAAATTCGATCTTACGCTTACCACATAAAGTAGATTTTTAAACGCGAGCAACGCACGTTTAGTCTTGTTATTGATAAATGTCAGAAATGCAATGATCATCACAACCAAAGGAGAATAAATCAAAATTTGAAAAAAGAATGTTACGTTCTATTCTTTTGTACTCGTGCCGTGCCAACGCTGGGGAAATAGCTTCTACGCAATGTATTTAAGGTTCATATTAGATTAGTAAGAAATGGTTTTAATGACTTTAATAAATAAAATAAATAAAAATATACTCGTTTCAAGAATTATAGCTTCTACGCATTGTATTTAAGGTTTATATTAGTAAGATAAAAAAGATGTCAGGTTATTTTCGTTACTGAATTTCTGGATTCGATATCCACGCTCAAGGCCCGCGATAGAAGCTATGCAATAGCTTAAAAAATAAAAAACATTGTACGCCAAATTTTTCGCAATTTACAGTAACTATAAAGCATCGCGCAAACGCTGTTATTTTGCCGAAAAACACTATAGTACTTCTATGAAGCTGACGGTTTCTTGAACAACTTCAACGACTTTCAATTTCACAACTTAGTGAAGTGTTTCAAGAGGTGACGGCATTGATTTATAAGGGTTTTATTTATAAATCAATGGGTGACGGCGTCAATACGACGACTGAAACGTGACAAATCTATACTATAATAAAGCCGTAGAACCCGGTGTCTGTACATTGAGAGAAAAATAGTAAAAACTTATGGGCTCGATTAAAGAAGAGTAATAGAACACAAATCACCGATTTTTAGAATTATTTTCTGTCCGTCTGTTCGTCCATCTGTCTGTATATCTCTATGTTTGTTAGCGCACATATGAAACTAAGTAACTAATTTCTATGAAATTTGCTATGGAAATAGTTTGAGACTATGGGAAGGGCACTGGTTACTTTTATTCTACAAAAACTCTTTCGCGCGGGAGACGCCACGAGCAAAAGCTTGTAATTATAAAATACAAAACATATTTTTTTTTCCTATTACTCAGCCACTTGGCTTCTGCGATATAAAATATTTTCACCAAAAGTGGTTTGACTGAACTCCTGAATTAAATATAAACAAGTTATAAGTAAATTTAAATAACCCACAAACACACAAAAAAAAACACAAAAAAAAGTAAAAAAATAAAATTGTCTTTGTCTAGTAATATTTTGACGGGGGACCGCCCCCGACATGACGACGCTTGGGTTGCTAAAGAACTATTTTTATCTCCATGGTCCTGAGTTCGGTTTAACACCTACTCGTTGAGACCATTCTTATGAGCCCACACACGCTACATCTGCTATAAGTTGCTAAAGAGTTGGGTATCCCGCAGACTACTTGATGCTCTAGCATCAGATCAAGGTTAACATGTCTTAAAAATATTGCCGCAGTCACAGTACACCAAATTGTAAATCAATCGGAGTTGTGATAGTTGGAAACGAGCTGATAATCTTCAAACGCCTGAACAGATCTCTTTAAATTATAGCTATGAACCATGTCGATCACATCAGCTTTCAAACAAAAACAACCGCGTCAAAAACGGTCCATTCGTTTGAGAGCTCCGATGCCACAGACAGACATACTGATACACAGATACACAGACACACAGATACACACTTAACTTATAACACCCCTCTTTTTGTCGGGGGTTAAAAATGGATAATGAACGCCTTCATCAGTCATATTACAAATATTATAGAGAGTTTGTTGACTGTATTTTTTTATTAAATTTAACAATCTAGGTTAATTCAAAACCTAGGTAGCAGGTACATACTTAAATTATAAAACAATTATTATAATGATAGTAGTAACATGCACTCACCATGTATTGCTTCTCAAAAGGGGTGAATTTGCCTTCAACTATCCTTCGGTTACTTATACATACTGTAATCAAAATATATTATTACTGTCATAATGTTGATTGTGTATACGTTAAAAAAAACAGTATAAGGATCATTGATGTATTAAAAAGCCCCAATGATAAGGATGCACTAGCATCACAATTTACAAGATTTACGAACCAAAAAATAAAATATAAAAACAATAAAAACGATACTTAACATTTCAACATAAAATTACAAATGAGAATAAAAGTCAACACTTTAAACAACATTACTAAGGGCTAAAAATCTTTAATATATTTTCAAAAGAAATTAAACTTGCTCACTCAAGCGTGATATTGAAATATTTCCGATACGGAATTTATTCGATGACATTTTGTGATTCATTTCAATTACTACGTCGGTAAAGTGATTTCTATTTCAAACTAATCACAACTCTAATAATATTATTGCAATTCTATTTTTGTGATTTATAATATTTTACCTTTCCTTCGGCACTATCTATCTAATATATATAAACGAGCAATTCAATATATAATAAAATATATATTTATAAGTAATCTGGATCTCGGAAATGGCTCCAATGATTTTCATGAAATTTTGTATGCAGGGGTTTTCGGGGGCGATAAATCGATCTAGCTAGGATTCATTTAGAAAATGTCGTTTTATCAGTGTTTTCAGTAATTCAACTTAAGTGAAAAATATGATACTAGATGGCGTTGTTAAGCACATAAACTGAAAACTCTTCCTAACATCTAATTGGGAGCAACTAACTGTTTTAACGAAAAGAAATACCGAGCAAAGCTCGGTCATCCAGGTACTATTGGTTAAATTAAGTTCACAAAGATTTCCCACCGTTTTCGTATAAAATTTTAAATGGGTAGGTACAGTCATAAAATTATATACTCGATCACCTTGAGGTTCTAAATACTAATACTTTTTATCCCGGGAAAAGATTTTTATCCCGGAAAAACTTTTTAACGCGGGCGGAGCCGCGAGCGATACTAGTACTTGATATTACGTCAAGCTAACGCAGTACATTGACTTTTTTTACACGGGCTCGTCAATGTGAGCCCACTGCACCTGATGGTAAGCAGAGAAGATAAAGTGTCGAGAGACGAGCGATGATTACCTCTCGTCAGTCGGCACAATTATGCCGGCTTGTTTATTACATGCAGTACGTCGTAATAAGTTAGTCCCCCTTATTTTACAATAATTTATTATAATCAAAATACAATAATTAAAATTCTTTTTTCAATGTCATGTTTCGGATGACGTTGCATAGTATATCTTTGATAAATTTAGGTATTGAAAAAAATATTGCCAATTGCCCTATCCAGGATGACCGGAGGTGTACATGTGACTATTTATTGCTACAAGTGGCAAATCATCAACGTAGCCCGTGTTATTTCATCCGTCAGGAAAAGTCAACGGTATTACTACACTGAACGAGCGCGCGGCGCCTTTGCCTCGCTGTGAATACGCTTTCAATTCGCCAGTGTGATACGAGCCTTAGCTTTACCTGACTAGTGCTGAAACAACAACTGATTTGCTTTGTTTCTCAATTAGTCCTATAAAATTTCGCAGTAGTTAATCTGCTCTTTGACTAGTGATAATATCTCAAGTACTTCCAATATACAGATATTATAATCCTATAAAACATTTATATTTCAAACTCTTTAAAAAACGTGAGAAATACCGGTTTACTTCTAATGTTTAATAAAAACCTCATGCTAAAACTAACTTCTCCTTAGGTAAAGTGATAAAGAATAAATAAGTTATAATTAGGACGCTGGTTACTCAGATTTTTGTGAAAACGGTTCCTAATACAGCGTTGAAACAAGTCAATTCACAGTGTAGATACAATAAGATACAGTACAGATCTATAGATAGGTTGAGATGTAATATAATATCATCACATCGATCCTTACTAATATTAAAAATACAAAAGTAACTCTGTCTGTCGCGCTTCCACAATCAAATTTGGTACACTGATAGTCTAGAGCCTGAGAAGGACATAGGCTACTTTTTATCCCGGGACAATATAAAGCGAGTCTTTTATCTCGGAAAAACTTTTTCACGCGGGCGAAGCCACGAGCAAAAGCTAGTGATCTATATATATAAAAGTAAGTTGTGTTAGTAACATCTTTTATAACTCGAGAACGGTCGACCGATTAGCATGTTCATTGAGTTTTTGGATTTGTATCAATTGTATCCGTTCCGAATAGAAGAATAACTATAAAAAGATGGAAAAGTACACGATTAAAGAAATAATGAAGAAAATTCATTTACTCATACATTTTATTTATAATTTTAAAAAATAAACATGGCGCACAGAACAATAACTAAAGCACATGGCGTTGTATTTTTTTTTTTTTTATTGCATTTAATGACGAAACGAGCATGCCGTTCGCCTGATGGTAAGCGATACGACCACCCATAAACAGTAGCAACACCATCCAGCACCTTGACTTACAAAGTACTGAGTGGCATTCCACTGCGCTCGTCATCCTGAGACATAAGATGTTAAGTCACATTATGTCCGGTAGTTATACTGGCTACAATGTCCTTCAAACCGAAACACAACAGTGCATGCACACTGTTGCTTGCAGTGTGCAGTTGCCACAGGGACTGCGCATGCTTCAGATGCGCAGTCCCTGTGGCGGTCGCAAAGAGTATATTATACCTAATGTCATATTATCCTCCTTTCATTGCATACCGTTGCGCGATTTATTGGCGGTTTTTTCGAGTTTGCAACAAATTTCATTCAATTTTTGACCGTGTTTGTATTTGAATTCGTTTTAATTAATTCTCTTCATACGATTTTTTCTTAAATTCATCAGCGAAAAGTGTTTTCAAAGAGGTGAGTTTCAACTTTCAATGATGGTGAACAAGTAGTCCAAGGGAATGAGTTTGTGTACTAGACGGTGTCTAAAATGGCAAGAATGGCTATTCACAACGGTGCGCTGTTGCCAATTTTTATGTATGGATGTGAATTCTGGTTCGGCAGAAGAAGAGCCAAAGTCGAGTAACTACGGTGGAAATGCACTCCTTACGGAGTATATGTAGATGCACTAATGCTGATGGCATTGGGAATATTATGACAAGATATTGTTGCAAATTTGAAGATGATGTGTGATGTGATGACTAAGATTAAACGAAGTATGCTGAGATAGTTTAGGCACGTGAAGAGGATGTATGAAAAGCGAATCATAAAAGGTATTTATCAAGCGAATGTGGATAGTACGGATGGAGGTGGGCGCCCAATGTGCACAAATAAATGATCTCCGGAAAGCGCAGATTGGGAGTGCCCTCAACCGACGAAAATGTCTGAGTACAACTATGAATGTAGAAAAGGCGAAAGATGTTTCTACCGACCCCTGTGGGATAAGGGCGTCACATTTATCAAAAACATTATGGCTTATAGCAGCTTTATTGTTTATAGTTAATTTTCTAGCATAGTTAGGTAAGTGTTGTGGTTAATTATATTTTGTACCAATATTACCACTGACCAAATCACGCCTACATCACCTGTGCCACATAATTTTCAGTAATGCTGAAATACAAAACATTTCTTAAATTATTATCATTTAAACCTTCATTGACTGTGTTTCCCACGATAATGTTTGCTCATAGTAACTATTGGGTCCACAATAGTCCGACCTTCTTGCCCTGAAATTTGAAAGGAACCAAAAATTTAAGAATGCACTCTATTTCAATAATTACTGGCTTAGTAAAAAAAAGATTTTTCAATATAAGTATGGTTAAGTACAAAATTCAACCAATTGAAAATTCAAAACACTCACCACCAAGTCCTGAAAGGAAACGCTTAATGAATTTCTTATAATGCAATAGAACATTTTATGAACAAAAATTAAAGGGAAAAATGAAATATGATTTACATCTAGAGGTTAAACCAATAATTATTTTGTAAGGGTTCCGTGGGAACATCTATGTCATCGGACAGGCAGAGGTATTCAAAACTAGGTTTCTCTCGCTGCCCCACTACTGAAAATACTCTTTACGGTAAAACATACAACTATAAATCACTCTGTAAAGCCGTCCAGCCGTTTCTTCTTCAGCTCAAACAAACATCTTCACAAAATTTATAATTGAGATATTAAAATATCAGTAAGTGGACCAAACTTACATTTGAGCCTTCATGCTGCAATGAATAATTCTGCTGTGGCAACAAGTACTGCTGAAAGTGTAGGGTCCTCTGCACCTCATGAACTCGTCTACAAGGAAGGCAGAGGCCACACCAATGACGTAAGGCTGTTTACCGATCCACGTGATCAAAGGACCGCCATGATCATTCTGAGAAATGTGGATATTTTTTTTATACTGGCATGGCAAAGTGGCTACTACACTTGGTGTAATGGGAGTGGTATCCAGGTAGACTATTTATTGGCGAAGGGTGAAATTATTCTTCGCCTGTTGACAGAATTATACCAACGCCATAGACTAAATATAGTAAAAACAAAAACAAAACAGAGAAATCTACAAATTTTTCATGTATTTTTTTGGGGATCTGTTAATTCGATCTGAACTAAGGCTGACGTTACTGACTTCTACATGTAGAAGAATGTAAAGATTGAATAAGTACCAGCTAATTAATGAGACTAGATAATTCATATTCTACAATTGATAATTAAATATCCTAAAAATGAAAATATTACATACCTGACAAATACCAGCCCTTCTTGTAGGCAAGATGTACAATGTTTCATTATTAATTGTTTTATTATAACCATTAAAACGACGAAAGCCTCGTACGTCTACACACTGAAATTATTATAAACAAAAAAAATCTGCAAGTATAACATAAACTACTAAATAATATTTTAGATGTACTATCTTTCCGCCTTGTGGATTGGGGGCGTTTGAAAAATTCCACCACGGTATCCCCTGCCTGTTGTAAAAGGCGACTCATAGGGGCCAGAGGTGGTCGCAGGCGGGCGGCAGGAGGCTGTCCGTCTTTAGCTTTGTGTTTTAAGCACATTGTTGCGATCCCTGTCAGCGTGGCAGATAGGCCTCACGCTGCCGTTGAAGCCAAGGGCGTCCTTCGGTGCGCGGGAGCTTCTGAGCCCGGCGGTCGCGTGATGGTTCCATTTCTCCAGGCGGCTCAACTTCGGGTCGTAAGGCACGGTGAACCCAACATAACCGTTCGGTCGCCCCCCTTAAAGGCTGGGCGGTAGTAATAAGTCACATTCTTCGAGAAAAAAAAGATGTACTATATTCGTATTACGACAATTGCCAAAGGTGCTATTGACTATTTTTAAAGCCTAATTTTATTATTTACCAACTAGTTGGCCCAACATTTGAAATAATATACCAGAATGACAACATTCCATCGTGGATTGGGAAGGTTACGTTAACAATATTTTTTATAAAACAAAATCATACCTCTTCTGGTATCATAGCATTTCGTAACTTCTGTTTTTCATTACAACTCTCAACGGGATTGGAGAATGTTCTCACTATGTTTCCTTCGACGTCTAAACGTCCATGCAACTGCATTATACATATCCAATGCTTGTAAACATGCCCTTTGAATCTATCATATTTAGTTCCATTGTAATACGTGTGGCACTCCTCTTTACTTATTATGACGGATGAGCCGTATAATAGGTATTTTTGATTGTAATCTTTCACATCCCCCACCTGAAATGTTATTGAACCAACGTCGTATACTGTTTACTGCATAATCGCAACGTCGGACTTACTTTCTTTTGCGTTATCGTTTTTAGTTTTAAAAAATAATCAGCTGCTTCATGAATCATGACTATGTAACACACAATAATATAGCCCAAAATAATATGTTTTAGATAAAGTCTTGGCCGGTTTACGCTTGCTGATAAATTTTACTCGTCAAATAAATGTATAATCTGACCAAATACAAAAGTCACACTCTAATCTATGCTCTATGCTAAATGAGCACTATATACATTAACTGTTTAATACGATAACCGTTTAAATAAAATTTACGTGAAACCTGTGAAGCAGGTCCGATTAATCAAGCGTTTACTTACAGGCCTATAATATTGTGTACTTCCCCAGCCCAAAGTCACAACATCTCTTCCAGGACGTTGGAATTCTCGATTGTAATTCACATTTATATAAGTCGGTATATAGGAACAGTGCAATAGATATGATCTGTCCTGGAAGTCGTATGGGCTTTCGACCCTTGCAAGGCCAATATTATTCAAGTTCCACCAATCGTCGTACTGGAGCTTCATATCATATACTAAACAAAATGTAAAACGTTTTTTGTTATTAAAGGCATGAATTTATATAAATATTACTTAATTCAGAAATCGTATGTAGGATTTCGCTAAATAAGATATGCATTTTAAGGTTTAGGAGAGTTTAGGAATTGATGTTAGGTTATAGGTATTTTTTATACCGCCATGCGCGCGGCACGACAAATTGACTTCATTACACTTGATAGTAAGGGAAGTAGCGACCAGATACACACAATTAAACTGGCCAGTTATTGGGAATCAATTTCTGAGATTGCTAAAGAGATGAAGTAACCGAGCCTAGAGACTAGAAAGTTCCAACGTGTATTTTTACACATCGACATAAACAAATCCAGCTTACCTTTATCGCGACACCACGACACGACTTTCTTCTTCAATCTTTTTGTACATGGATAATCTTCGATCTTCTCTGCGCTAACATATTTCTTATAGCCAGCGATAGCATATACGAAGTGGACGTCATCAAGACAAGTGTTTGATGTCAGAATAAAAACCGGATGTATGATACAGCCGCCGCATAACCACGCTGCGTAGTGCTTCGGGGAATATGGACTTCTTACAAAATATGCCTGGAGATTTGACATGACTATTAACAATGACAATAGATTAGACGGCTACATTTGATAAATAAATAAATTATTTAATAAGTTATCAACTTTAAAAAAGGGAATAGAAAATACAATCATATAGTAGTTCTATATTATAGTAGTATAAAGATCATAGATTTTAGATTCTATATCTAGACACATAAAAATTAAGGTATATCTTTTTAAATAAATTGTCTTCAAGGATTTTTGCAGGCCGCTTCTGACAGGTCGGTCTGCAAATCTTGGGGGAGGCCTGAGTTCAGCAGTGGACTTCTAGAGGCTGAAGAAGTTTTTTCACCCATTTTGATCAGGTTTTTTTTGGCGGTGGCGACTACCGCGCATATTCTTAATATTGGCGTTGGCTCCCATTTTTCACATTTATGTTTTTGATATAATATTATAAACACTGCCAATTGATTGAGCATCACCGCTTAGTTTGTCTCCGCTGTGTCGTAACTAATATTGCACAGGCATAGTCCAGTTTAAAGGATATTGTAGCTGTTACTCACCATAAACCTAACGTTGTCAGCTGGCAGTCCATTTATAATTCTCCGTTGACAGAATATCGCTATAAACATAATGGACAATACAATAATATCATCAATGTTTCAATATCACCATTCTGATAACACTGCAACCACAGTCAGGTATCTAACAACTAGGTATGTATGACAATTGTGTATGGGGGCGTTTGAAGAATTCCATCTCAGTATTCGCTGCCTGTCGTAAGGCGACTAAAAGGGGCCATCAGGGGTTGCGTGCGCGCAGTGGGTGACTGCGACTACGTCCTTTGTACTTTCGTACATCGCGCAACCCCGAGGTGGGCGCCAGTGCTATTCCATTCAGTATGATGATGGCATAGCACTGCCGTAGACGCTTAGGACGTCCTTCGTTGTGTGGGGGCTTCGGAGCACCTGCTACTCATCAGTGGCGAAGGGTGACATTTTCCGAAAGGGAACCCGACACAAAATACAGGTAATAATATGCATAATTACGGTCTGCGAATCGTTCTAATGATAATTAGATTATAGCTTATTACTTACGCTATAAAAATTATAGAAGCCTATGCATGACGAAAGTGGTGTTGTATAAGTACCCAAATCATTATAACAGCTACTAGGATAGGTTATTAACACCTAAACAAGACATAGGAAGCAAATCACTTCATAGTTCATACCTAATTATCGGTTATGTATCTACTATACTCCGTGTTAGTATATTTTTTTTCGTGAAACAGCCGAAAAAAATATTAAAATATCTCTTATAGTAACTAGGCACTAAGTATTTCTTTGTTTTTAACTATGTTAGTGCATCCGAAAAAATTACTGGTATTTTATCACTCTTGAAACTTAACTTTGAAAACACAGTTTCCATGAGAACTGATCCGTCAGGCAGGTGATGTACATTATAATAATCAATGTATAATATGAAACAACACTTCACAATTTATTAAAACTCTTATTTTAAAACATTAAAAAAGTTTTTCTAGGTTGTAGTTAAATACCGCAATTTTAAAACTATCTGATTAACCTAACGTCTGAAATTAAAACTTAATAGTTACACGTACCCCCACACTACACACAAACGTTGATAACACTTTATAACACACCAATTTATTGTTATATTTCACATTTACTAATTAAAAACAAACTTATCCCAGCGGCGAAATTGTTTACTTGAGTTGTCAAACGTCAATAATACAAATTTACGCTTCTAATTAAAAAAGACTTCGCAAATCTTAGTTGGTCGTAGTCGGTGAGCGACAATAATGCATGGCCTGTTAATAGTGAAGCCAAAAGATTTCGGCTTACCTCTTACGCATCTTCCCGTGAACGAAAAATGTATCGGTATGAATGGACAAATAAGACAAAGATAGCAAATACGCAAGCATATACGAGGAAGAAAGAGACAAAAAATACACCGCGGGGGAAGCCAAACGACAGCGGGTTACCTCACGTGGCCCCCGTGGCCACGGGTCATGATGGCGCGAATTTCAAAACGTAGATCGCTAGCGCTCAGGCCAACGCCATCTATTACCGTTTATTTAAACTATTTTACGTCGATCGATGAAAATGAAGTGTTTTACTTAACATTATTTTAAGATGAATTTTGTTGATGTTAATTATTTGTTTGTTAATAATATCATTTATTTTAAGAGTTTGCTTGCATAAATTACAAAAGGGAAGCTGGTAGGAATCGGGTTGTATGGACTCTTCGCCACTGCTACTCATAGAGATGGGCCGCAAGGCGGTATTGCGTAGGGACGGTTGCGGTCGTTATGAGGACGCCCTTCCCCTAAGGTGCCCGCAGCCGCCCCTTATGTGCTAGAGGGGACCACCACGGGGTTTTGGTTTTTATGCATCGGCATAAGGTGTATATAGTGTTAGGGACTCGGTCCAGCGTGATGGTCGATCGGATGTCATTATTCCCGGTCGATCTAATGTTGGGCCGTAAGACCGGTGAGCCCAATATATGACCATCTGTCTTTCCCCACGGACTGAACGGTATCGATAATATCGTATTCCACGAGAAAAAAAAGTATGTATGACGGCCACAATTATTTACCTTTAAATAAAATAAAACTTTGAATCCCTTTTAGCAGAATTTCGGCCACGTCGACCAACCTCAACGGATATCAGCCAGGTACCCAGGAAATATTAAAGTGCACAAGTGTGTGCACAATACACAGGTGCACTCGCTATTCCTTCACTCTCATAGTCCGGTGAGACGGCAATCTGACATGACCGAAGAGAGATCAGGCGCAGGACCAACGGCTTACGTGCTTTCCTAGGCACGGGGTATCACATCGCCTGCTTTCTGACTCCGAGCTGCGACTGAGTAATTTTGAAGATGGAAAAACCCAGTCATGAAACAAATTAAATTGGTCTGGGATAACTGTTATACGTAACAATTAAATATACTTACGATGAAAATTATACACAGTCAAGGCAAATATAAATAAGTAAAAGATATTGGACATGCACTGGCTGATTACAAAATAAAGCCAACAAGACTTATTAAAATTTGCAGTTTACCGTGAAATAAGAAACGTTGAATTGTGATTTTAAACAATAGTCACTTTCCATGACCAACGAATAATGTAAAATGTATATCTCCTACAGATTTTATTTTCTATGTGGTCCTAGAAAACAAAATCTATTCATATAGATGACTCTAAATCAATATTAATGTAGGCTAACAATAAAATTAAAACGTCTACAAATTTTAAAAATATAATGACTAAATGCATCGATGTTCTCTGATATTTCAATCAAGTTCCGGAAAAGATTTTGATTGCATTTTAATAACCCTATCTGACGTCATCCTTAGGGAATCTCTTGACCAAATACATTAAACAGTATAGTTCTCAGAATAATAACAAGAAATGTTATTGTTCTGAGGCATAGTTACTCTTGACAAATGATAGACAATCCGACACAAAGAAAACTAACCGTTCCATATCCAAAATATAAATATGATTAGAGTGCGTTTCAATTTATGTTACCGATGTCGTGATGTAGGCAGTTATGTATACTATGCAGAGCTGCTACATCACACAAAATGTGTAACCTTGAAATAATAATAATATTAGCCTTTATTCAGACCTTATTCATGCTTTATTCATTAATGGTGGTAGGTCACTCATATGCAAGAGTCCGTCTGGGTGGGTACCACCGCAATGTCTATTTGTACCGCCAAGCAACAGTGTGCATGCACTGTTGTGTTTCGGTTTGAAGGACATTGCAGCTAGTGTAACTACAGGACATAATGAAACTTAACATCTTATGTCTCTCAGGATGACGAGCGTAGTGGAATGCCACACAGTACTTTGAAACTCAAGGTGCTGGATGGTGTTGCTACTGTTTATGGGTGTTCGTATCGCTTACCATCAGGCGAACGGCACGAAGGTCTCGTCATTCAATGCAATAAAAAAAAGACGCAACATTTACAGTGCGTGTTAGTAGTTAAAAATCTATTTCAGTTAATAGACCTTGCAATAAAGGATTTTTTTTTTGTAATGGAAACATGTTGGTTTAGTAACAAACACTAATATAATATTTTATATTAATAATAATGTTAATATATTAAAATACATAAGCATAAATTATGTACCCACTTTTCAAATAATTTATTATAAGAATCATTGAATTCTGCCGTAAGTGTGTAATAATCAACTAGCTATGTAGTTTCCAATAAATACTTATTTTTTTTCTCAGATTTATGGCGCAATGTCACGAAATTACACTATGAAATTAATCTGCAACTTACGGAAGTAAATCAAACACTATACACATAATTGATGAATGATGAGTGGGTAGATGTTTAGCAGCTAAAGAAACTTTGGTATGTTTATCTACTAAACCATTATTAACTACATTTATAGATTTAGGATAATATATGGATAAATAGAACAAGACGAATATTTCTTTATCATATTGGAATTACATTCGTTTTTAATGAGTCATGGAGGTAAGTAATTATTAAAAAGCAATTATACAAGTCAGTACAAAAAACACGAAACATAATATTATAATACGTTGTGTAAGAATCCAATAGATAATATTTAAATTGTTAACCGGATATACACATTATGAGGGTAGTTAACATTGAACAGATTGACGGATGACATTTAATAGTTTACCTCGCTCTGCCATGGTCGGGCAGAGCTCAGTTGATCGCCAGGCGCCGTAGCGAACAGTTGTTCTTATTTGTGGATCGAACCGACTTCAATTTAGTTGAGAGAATTTGAATTTATACTTTCAGCTCAGAAGTGGGATGTTTAAAACCACAACTATTTCTTAGTTTGTTATTTTCGCGCTAAGTGCATCCTGCCTAAAGATTATTGTGTGTGCTGATAATGGACAATATCAGTGATATAAATACGAGTGCTAGGCGCAGAAATCCGTCGCGTAAACGTGGACGTCAAGAAAGGACACGCGAGAAATCGCGTAGTAGCAGCAGAGATCCTGCGTCGGATCCTAGAGGGAAACGGCGTAGAACAAGATCACGGAATGGTAAGAAGTCGCTGGAAACTACGGAAGCACGACCCGGTGGCAGTCGCAGTAACCGAGATCGAGACCTATCAACGCCTGCAGGGAGACACCAGGGTGACCGCATTGAACCAAGAATGCGTTCGAGATCGAGGCGTCGTCGTGAGAAGAGCCGTTCTGGATCAGAATATCATTCGAGATCAAGACATCGATTTTCAAGAACGCGACCAAATGATAAGCATGTGAGTAGTTCTGATTTGAACAGTGATAGGACTCAATTATTGCTGACTGAATTGATAAAATCGATTGCTAATAACCGCTCAGAGGGGAATAAATTCCCTATGCTAGGTAATGTAATACCGGAGTTTAATCCCATGATAAAAGGTCAAACTATTAATACATGGATTAGTAAAGTCGAGGAGTGTGCTCGTTTATATAAATGGGACCAAGATCAGATAATTCATTATGCGTTACCTAAACTAAATGGTGTGGCTAAAACTTGGTATGAAACTCTACCATCGATGTCGTTTACATGGCCCGAATGGAAAGTCAAATTAACTGAATCAGTTCCATCAAGTGACGATTACGCAGAATTGCTCACAGAAATGTTAGCTAGAAGGGCAAAATACAACGATTCATTAGAATTATACTATTATGAAAAAATCAACTTACTAAATCGATGCGAGATTAACGGTGAACGCGCGGTTGATTGTATTTTATATGGAATAGAGGATCGTAGTTTAAGATTGGGTGCTAAGGCTACCAAATGTAAAGAACCGGAACAGGTATTAAAATATTTCCAATCAATTAAACAGCAACCGCGTGAGTCTGATAATAAAATTAAAAGTAATCTTGATAAAATATTGGGGTCAAACAGTAGGGGGCAAAATAACCACACAACTACTTCGAGGGTAGTCAAGACGAATGATAGTATGAAGCCCATCATTTGTTTCAATTGTAATGAATCCGGTCACTACAGTTACAGGTGCGATAAGAAAATTTTGAAATGCAACATTTGCAACAAAATCGGTCACTTAGCTAGGGACTGCCCAAAACTACTTAATAATGAGAAATCCAAATTAGACACAGATAAAGAAAAGACTGTTATGAAATTAGATTCATTTGATACAAGTAATGACAAATACCTTATTAACTTAAAACTAAATGACCAACCCATACAAGGATATGTAGACTTAGGCAGTCAGTGTACGCTATTGCGTCGTAGTGAAGCAGAAAGGTTAGGTATTCAGTGGTCAATGAGCCGACTACCTACGATGCGTGGTATAGGAAATAATATTGTGCTACCATTAGGCAGAGCTACAGTTAAGATTGAAATCCAGAACGTAATTGAGTCAGTTGACGTCTATGTAGTTGAAGATAGTATAATTAAGTATTCTGTACTAATCGGCCATAGCTTTACCGAGAAGCCGGGAATAATTATAACAAAAACCAGTGATGTCTTGATATTTGAACTAACATCTCCACCAAAGTTGAAACTTTTTCTATCCGATGACGTTTCTGTCGCGCCACGTGATACATCCGTTATCAAAATAAGAAGTAATATTGATAATTACTCAGGGAGTGTATACGTAAATGGTTTCTTGCGTGGTCTTGCTGGTAAAGAATATTACCTGATGCCTGGAGAATATAGCATAATGAACGGAACCGGTGCTTTATTAGTACAGAATGTTTCTAACGTCATTTTAAAATTTGAAAAAGAATCTTTAATAACACGTGCTTTAGTTACGGATAAATCTGTTAACGTCAATATATTAGATTTCGAAAATCAAGACACCAATGAAATGTTAAACTACGGTGATCATTTATCCAGACGTGAAGTAAAACGGCTAAAAGAACTTCTTCAGAAACACAATGAGTGTTTTTCACATAATATGATGGATTTAGGATATACCAATATAGAAACTATGGAAATTAAACTTACTGATGCTAGACCGGTTGTTTATAGGCCGTATAGGTTATCTTACCCGGAAAGAGAACTTGTCAAATCAATGGTAAAGGAAATGCTCGACGCGGATATAATATGCGAATCTAGTTCTACTTATGCTAGTCCAGTTCTGCTGGTTAAGAAGAAGACTGGAGATAGGCGGCTTTGTATTGATTATCGTGCATTGAATAGTCGAACAAAGAAGCAGCATTTTCCTCTACCGTTGATTGATGACCAATTGGATCGATTAGCCGGTAACTCATTATTTATAAGTTTAGACCTGGCATCGGGATATTATCAGATACCGTTGGCGAAAGAGTCCCAAGATAAGACTGCCTTTGTAACACCAGACGGTCAATATTAATTTAAGAGGATGCCTTTCGGGTTAGCGAATGCACCGTCAGTGTTCCAAAGGATGATGAATAAGATTTTATCTAAAATTGACTACGTGCTTGTATATATGGATGATGTTTTGATACCAGCTCAAACGTTTGAAGAAGGTCTTGAAAGATTGAATGAAGTTTTAAATAGCCTCCGTGATGCGAATTTGACCCTCAAGCTAAAGAAGTGTTTTTTCTTTTATAAGGAAATTGACTTTTTGGGTTTTGAGGTTAGTGGCACTGGCATACGACCAGGTTCTCGAAAAATAGTTGCAGTATCAAATTTTCCAGTTCCAAAGAATGTTCATGAAGTTCGACGTTTCATTGGGTTAGCCAGCTATTTTAGGCGATTTGTAAAAGACTTTTCCTTGATAGCACGACCTCTGACTGATCTTTTAAGAAAGCAATTTACATGGAAGTGGACAAATGACCATAATTTAGCGTTTGAGACTCTAAAATGTAAATTAACCGAAAGACCTTTACTCGCATTGTATGACGCAAAATTAGAAACAGAGTTGCATACAGATGCTTCTAAATACGGCATTGCGGGTATTCTTATGCAACGTAGTGTTTGTGGACTTATGAGACCTGTGGCGTACTATAGTCGCAAGACTACATCTGACGAACAGAAGTTACATTCTTTTGATTTAGAAACTCTAGCAGTGGTAGCATCATTAAATCGATTTCGAGTGTATTTATTAGGCATAAGGTTCAAGATAATTACGGACTGTGGAGCGTTACGAACGACGTTGACAAAA
Organism: Sphinx pinastri; assembly: GCA_947568825.1. Classification (NCBI taxonomy): domain Eukaryota; kingdom Metazoa; phylum Arthropoda; class Insecta; order Lepidoptera; family Sphingidae; genus Sphinx; species Sphinx pinastri. The sequence continues at coordinate 12,370,722 of OX387624.1, read as the reverse complement.
AGGGATTTAGTCCCTAGAATAGGTCGTTGGTGGATGCAGCTTCAGGAGTACGATTGTGAAATTGAATATAGACCCGGTTCAAAGATGTCGCATGTCGACGCACTCAGTCGTGCTCCTGTTGTTGAGTTTACGAGATCAAACATTGATCATGTGATAGATGTATTGACTGTCAATATTCAGGACTGGATTGCAACAGTCCAGAGTGATGATGAAGAGATTAACAAGATCAAAGCCATTCTATTAGACACAAATACCAAAAATATTGTCGATGTTCATAAAATTACCAGATAAAAGGTAATTATGTTTTTAAAATACTAGAAGATGGTTTGCGCTGGGTGGTACCTAAACCCGTCAGGTGGCAACTATTGAAGATGAACCACGATGACGTGGGTCATTTTGGGTATGACAAGACATTGAAAAGACTTAAGGCATCCTTTTGGTTCCCCAAGATGAGAAGGTTTACCAAAAAGTACGTATCTGCATGTTTGCAATGTGCTTACCACAAGGCTCCTGGTGGCCCTAAAGAGGGCCAATTACATCCAATCCCAAAACCAGATATACCATTTCACACTTTGCATGCGGATCATTTGGGTCCGTTTGTTCGCTCCCGTAAGGGCAACATGTATCTGTTGGTGATTATAGATGCGTTTACGAAATTTATAAATTTAAAACCAGTCAAAAATACTAAAACCGCTACCGCAATTCGTATATTTGAAGAACATTTTGGTTTTTTTGGGGCACCAACTCGTCTAATTACTGATAGAGGTACTTGTTTTACAAGTTCCAAGTTTAAATCTTTTACTGAATCTACAGGCATTAAACATATTCTAAACGCTGTAGCAACCCCAAGAGCAAACGGACAAGTAGAGCGGTATAATCGCACGATTTTGGATGCTTTAAGTACTAAATGTCATGACAAAGACGATAATACATGGGATGAATGTATAAGTGAGGTTCAGTTAGGTTTAAATACAGCTATTAATAAAACTACGGGTAAAAGTCCGTCAGAGCTTTTATTTGGATTTAAAATTATGAGTACATCGGAAAATAAATTAAGTGATGTGATAAATATGACTATTGATCGTGTAAGTGACAACGAATTGATAAGTTTAAGAAACGATTCTGCTAATAAAATTGAAAAGCAGCAGACCATTGCGAAAAACCGTTTCGATAAGCATAGGAAATCACCGACAAAATATAGTGAAGGTGATCTTGTTCGAGTCGAAAGAGTGACCTTTGATAAGGACAGGGTAGGTAAATCTAAGAAACTTATGCCTAAATTTCAGGGTCCGTATAGAATTGTAAAAGTACTACCTAACGAAAGATATGTGGTGAAAGATACTCCCTTGACAAAGAAAGGAAACAAAACATATGAAAACGTTGTTTCCGGTGATAAAATACATCCATGGCTTAATTTTAGAGGACCTGAGGATGTAAATGATTCTGATTATGACAGTGACGATGAAAAAGACAAATGAATGTAATGATACTTTGCATTATGTAATTATGATATATGATATTAACATAGTTAGAAGGTTGATTTATGTTGAGATATTATTACCATCGAAAATATGTGATTGTAAAAGTTTCATTAAAGTTAGTTAAACATGTTAAGCTCATTCCATTGTAGTATGATTTAAATATAGAATAAGAGCGGACAGTGCTGAAACTGAATTATATCCGTATGGGTATCGCACAGATGTTCGCAGATTGTAGTAGAATATAGAGTACTATATTATACGTACTGACTATTATTTACTGTTAATTCTTGAACGACTGAATTATCACGAGCAGCCAGTGTTAACACACAGATGGCTGGAGATCGTGGGGAATTCATTACTTGTGATGTGTGATTATTGAACAGAATAATGATTGAGACCAAATTGGATTGTGAGCAGTCAGTGCTTACCGGCACAGATGACCGCAGATCACACCAGTTTACTGATAAATGCAATTGTTTCGCATAGGCTATGAGCGAGCAGTGCTGCAAAATGAAGTATACCATGAGGTACCGCACAGATGTTCGCAGATCATGGCAGACTATGTGAAACATTGACATCTAACATTGACCTTACACTGTTTATACCTATTCATGTATTTTTTTATATATTTTCTTCCTACGATTGATTAGTCATAATTTACCATGCGATTAAAATTATGTTTATGTCAGACAAGTGGGAGGACCCACCATGAATTAGGATGGCCGAGCTGTAAGAATCCAATAGATAATATTTAAATTGTTAACCGGATATACACATTATGAGGGTAGTTAACATTGAACAGATTGACGGATGACATTTAATAGTTTACCTCGCTCTGCCATGGTCGGGCAGAGCTCAGTTGATCGCCAGGCGCCGTAGCGAACAGTTGTTCTTATTTGTGGATCGAACCGACTTCAATTTAGTTGAGAGAATTTGAATTTATACTTTCAGTTGTATCATTACATTGCCTATTTATTTGTTGTTATTTTCATCGATGTTATACAATTATTATTTATTATTTTTGATATGATTTAAATTTTATTCAAGGAAATCCATTAATCCTCTTGTAACCCTACTTTTTAAACTGAAATGGCGGCAATACGAGCCAGAACACATTTTAAAGGAATAAATGGGGTTTCTTTACTTTTTTCACACTCGCACAGGTTCTTCACTTTCAACGACGTCCGTCTTTCACCATTTCTTAATGTTTCCGACACAGAACTTAATAAAATTTTAAAAATCTGCATAGTTGTCTTCATAGCGTCCACTTGTCAGGCAGGGGTGCCACCATCACGCCATCGGAAAAATAAAATGAAACGCACTATAACACTGAATATATTTTAATCAGAGTGCTGTCTTTATCATCTTTCAATAGATGACATTTACAGCACGAGGATTGTATTTGACGCTAAAAATATTGAATAATTCGTTGTGCAAGCCAGCTTTATCTTAATAACCACACAATTTAAGTCATGTCGCATTTGACCACGAAACAATTCAATTTGCAAGAGACAAAGTAATACAGGGGATGAGAGAAAGCATAACCACAAGTTACCGAACATTAAACTTCGACAAATGCTCGTCATGGCCACTTCGAAGTCTTCGAACTCTATTGAAATTTGAGAGAAGCCAGTTAATTGTTAAAGATTTCCTATCATTAACGACTTGGGACTTGGGATACATAATCCCGAAATATATTTGTACATTGATATATGTTAGAGCTGCCGAGTGTGACGCACCTTAAAATGGTCATAATGACTTAATTTAGTTAATAGACATAGCCGCCCCCTATCAATAGGCTCGCCCCCTATCACATCATGGGACGGAATACGCTTGGCGAAAAGTGGGTGCACTAGTTGCACCTCTGCCTACCCCTTCGGGGATAAAAGGCGTGAGCATGCGTTTTTAGTTAATAGACATACGCACAAACAAAAAGAAACAAAAAAATCACAATACCCAACTTACCTTTGTTCCAATAGTTGTAGGTGAAATGGTATCATCAGACTTTAAAAGTTTATTTGTAATAATACCAATGATGTATGGGTTTTTAAATACATCAATGAATAATACACATTTAATATATCATTAAAATGTATTTTTTGTTCGGGCTTTATTTAAAAATGTTACGTTAGGGTAGGCATATCATTGGGCAATTTTGATGTAGATCTCAGAATCACCTCAAGTATCAATCGAGTAAAAACATTGAATATCGCGCAACTGGTTATAAGGTTTAATAAATCTACTAAAGGTAAAATTTACTTTTAATATCGCAGAGCAATTTCCTGGCACTAAAAGAAGAGTTTCCTAACACCGCGCGACATTTAACATAACCGACAAGTTTTAATTTGATCGCGAAGTAAAACTAGTTTTGCTCTTGCTGCGCTGTAAAATCATTTTTATTAATGCTGTGACGAAGTTTTAAAATTTACACTTCTATGAAATTTGTTTGTGCATAGACTCTAAAGCGAAAGGTTTTAACGTTACAAATTGTGAGGCAAAGGAAATTTGTTCAATAGTCCTTGTTAGTAGAAAACCTCACGCCAAAGACTTCCGTCGACTAGTATTTTCTCCGCAACTTGCCTTAGAGTACAAAACGTTAAATAAGTAGAAAGAGTATAGTAACTGTACAGTCAGCAGCATAAGTAGATGAACAAATTCAAAATTTCAAATTGCCTACATACTTTTGTGTTCTTACTAATCTTTTTTTTCTCTTCACAAAAATAAAATAAAAGGTATTTACTTTACTTCAAATGAAGAAAAAAATATTTCAGTTTAACTTAACGCGTATATAGGCGATTTGAAATTTTGATTTTGTACAGATATTTATGCTGCTGACTGTACACTTAAGAATCGGTCAACCATATTTTCACATTTATAATACTAGTAAGATGTGGTGCGCTGATTTTTTTATTGCAGTTGAATGACGAGACGAGCATGCCGCCCGCCTGATGCTAAGCGATAAGGCCGCCAACAGTAGCAACACCATACAAACGTTTATTACAAAGTATATAAGATATTTAGTCGCATAATACCCAATAATTATACTTTATTAACCATCAACTCGGTAAATAATGCATACAGTGCTACATTAGACTACAACACATACACTCACGCCCTTTATCCCCGAAGGGGTAGGCAGAGACGCAACTAGTGCACCCACTTTTCGCCGTACGTATTTCGTCGTATTTCCGTCTATCGCCATATCGGGCACAAATACCAGACTCCGGGCTGACACTTAATTTAAAACCCAATATCACTTTGCCCGACCCGGGAATCGAACCCGAGACCTCAGCATTGCAGTCATACCCTAATACAACTACGCCACCGAGGCAGTTAGACTACAAAATAGACCATAAACATTAAATGCTATGTTTTCCTAGAAGCACAAAGTCGTTATACTTGGACTACGCGGAGCCTCGAAATCAAAATAGTGCCGCGGCTACTCAAGCTTACTATCTGAACTAGTCTTCTACATACCTACTTAGGCATGTAGAAGACTAGGTACAATCAGACACAAAATGTTAAACATCTTTTTCGTAGTATCAGTTATCATATTAAACAGCTAATATAGATAGCACTTACTCATTTGATTACCATTTATATGAATGCATAGATTAGAGTGTGACTTTTGTTTTTGGTCGGCTTATACGGCGGAAGGCTAAGCGGTGAAATCTGCCCTAAGTTTTTGAAAAAAAAATATTCTTGTCTTAAATAAAGTAATACTTTATTTTAGTGTCAAAAAAATGTTAATTAAGAAAACAAAATTATACCGACAATTTCAAGTTTTGTAATTGTTTAGAAACTGTTGTGGCTGACTGTACACATGTCACGTAATCCATTACCGCGTCATATACACAAAAGTTCGTGAAACTTTAGACTTCCTCATACAACCTTAAGGTTTTAAGATTTAGTTTAGTTATATAACAAGTACTAAAGGACTGCTATAACACGCACTACGAAACGTACATTAGTTTCGTGGGGTTTATATAACTCCTGTTTTATGAATCCCGTGGGTGACTTAGACCCGAGTTGGAATTAACTAAAGGGTAGTAGCCTACAATAGGTATTAAAATGGATCAGTTCCAAGTAGCTTAGTAAAAACCATTTAATTTTTGAATGGAATGTAGGTATTACCATTGCCGTCAGCATCCACTGGTGGTAGCTGTCTTGCATTCGAGGGGCCGTCTGGGTAGGTGCCATTGCAATTTCTATTTATATGGTCATAAGTCAATGTGAGTGATTACGTATATAACTGAAGTTGAACGCATATTGAAAGTCGAGCTGAATATTCACACCTAACTCCCCTCAAACTCAACCAATTTAAGTGGTCAAAAGCTCATGAGGAAGAGCTCATTCCTAAAATATTTTCAGGTATTCATAATATTATTTCATTTACCATTTACTTAAAATGTGACAAGCAAAAAGCAGCGAAGAGGCAATTGAAATAAAAACTACAAATAAACCTACTTACAGACAAGTAAAAGAAGAAGAAGCGGCGATGGCCTAGTTGGGAGTGGAACGGACTGCCGAGGCGAATGTCCGCTGGTTCAAAACCCAAGGGCACGCACCTCTGACTTTTCTAAAAAGTTATGTGTGTATTCTTTGTGAATTATCGCTCGCTTTAACGGCCAAGGAAAACATCGTGAGGAAACCTGCATCTCTGAGAAGTTCTCTATAAGAATTTCAAAGGTATGTGAAGTCTGCCAACCCGCACTAGGCCAGCGTGGTGGACTAAGGCCTAAAACCCTTTCAGTTGTAGAGGAGGCCCGTGCTCAGCAGTGGGCAGTATATAATGCAGGGCTGGTATGGTATGGTATGGTACAGACAAGTAAATATTTGACAGTACCAGCGAGTGTTCTTGGACCAAGAGGAACCGAGTACCTACCTCAACTAAAGACCCGGACTTGAAAAAGAAAAGTATTAAAACATAAGAAATCTACAAAAGTGAATCGTATTCGAGTATAACTTGCGAGGGGTGAAAGTTAGTGATTTCCAATCATCATCATCACCACATGAAGTCCACTGCTGAATATAGGCCTCCCTAAAGTTATCCAGATGGACCTGTTGAAAGCGGCATGCATCCAGCGTGTCCCTGCGACCCTTATTAAGTCATCCGTCCACCTTGCAGGTGGACGTCCGACGCTGCGCTTGCCGATACGTGGCCTCTACTCGAGAACTTTTTTTTGGCCCCATCTGCCGTCAGTTCTGCGAACTATTTGCCCTGCGCACTGCCACTTTAGCTTGTAGCCTACAGTGTTACTACATCGTAACCCACTTACATACATCCGAATAGCACACTAACACTTAAAATATTAAATATAAAGTAAAATTATAATAAAACATGTGTGATGTACCGCTAGGTACGTTCAAGCGGCGAGCAATATAATGGTATCATCGGCGACACTCGCGCCGATCGCACGCACCAGTCGCAATTTGTACCTGACGCGGGACGCTTGATGCTTATGCCGCTTCGCTTGAGTACTAGTATTAGTATATACTTAGAGAGTAGTGCTACATATCGGACAATAAACTAGTCAAATCGTACGTGCTAGTTTTCATTACGAAGATCCTGAATGGTCCCTAAAGCTTGTTAATCTGCTGGGCTATGTCGGTGACTTTGACTAATGCTTGATAACAAATATATGCATCAATACATTTCATCAGAACGGCGGAACGGATTCGTAATAGATTTAATATTTTTTAATATACACCTTTGTTGATCTATAAATAGCCCGATTTTATTTTAAAAGCAAATTTTGGGTACCGACATAGGCAATTGCTAGCTCTCCTTACTACACAGATGCAGTAAAGACTAGACAAACTCAGATCAAAAATTAAACTTTACAGACTATTTTTTATTCCACATAGTAATTGTTACTTTCTCAGATATGTGAGAAGTCAGGTAAGTTAAAATTGATAAATAACTCCCACGGGTGTGATTCTGTCACAGGCAGTATAACTAAATCTTGTTATTTAAGCTGTACAGGATTTTAAATTTGTTATAAGAATAGAAGCAAATACCTACAATCTAGGGCAGTGTTTCTTAACCTGTAGTCCACGGACTCCTGGGGGTCCGCCAGTACGTGTATGGGGGTCCGCTAACTTATCTATGGACATTTGAATTAATAAATAAATGCCAGCAATTCTCGTAATCCCTACGCTTACTTAAACGAACTCTGTGAAAAGGCATTCTCTGCTCTTGTTTATATCAAAAACAAATACAGGAACAGATTACAATTGGAATCCGATTTGAGATTACAACTGAGTAATAACATCAACCCAAATATTACTAATTTAGTTGCAAAAAAGCAGCACCAACCTTCACATTAATATAGTATATTTTATGAATTTAAAAAAAAATGTAGTACTAAAATAAATTGTCCTAAACTTATTTCTGTGTTTTTATTGAGGGGCCCTTGAAATTGTACTTAATTTTCTAGGGGTCCGCGGACTGAAAAAGGTTAAGAAACGCTGATCTAGGGCATTCTACTTTGACAGCTGCAAATTGTGATAAACCTTATCTTACTTCTTACTAATATTATTCGAAAGTTTGTAAAATAAATTTACAATCATCACAATTAAACTTTGTTGAACCTTCAATATCTTTTTAAAGTTAAACCACTCTAACAAAAGTAGTAAAAGTTGCTTAAGACGAAATTGAATGTATTACTTAATGATCTAGGTCTATTAAGTCTGTTCCATAAAATGATGAACCCTAAACCATGATACATTGAAATGGGACCAATTTGAGACCCAAATCTAGTAAATAAAAAAGGAATCAAGGAAATAGGCTCACAATTTTCAGAGAAATTTGTGTACATACATAAAAAAATACAAAAAGGAATTGAGAACCTCCTCCTTTTTTAGAAGTCGGTTAAAAAGGAAGGCGTTCAAAAATCGATAAACGAATGATCCTTTGTTTTTGAGAGTTAAAGCGCCGCGCGGCGAATGTTGCGAACATTTTACGTAACCAACTTTCATTGAATCGTTCGATAGCTTTCAGGCTTTTGCCTTTTGATAATATGGACAAAGGAAGTGTTAATGTGATTGTTAGGTTTTTTTTTGGATTCAAAGTACAATGTTAAATGCATAGTGCAGTGCAGGCAGTGTTCCTGTCGACGAGAGAGCACAAAGTTATTTCGTATTAGGATGGGACAAGACGAAACCATGGTCTTCATGGACCATAGAGAAAATTAAAATACGACCTATGATCTAAAGGCTGCCTCGGTGGCGTTGGTACTTGTATTGCAGGCGCTGAGGTCTCTGGTTCGAATCCCGGGTCGGGCTAAGTTATATTGGGATTTTCTGCTCAGTATAAGCTTGGAATTTAAAAGTAATAGGCCCGCCCTCTATTACATAAGACCTAAAATAGCTGGCGAAATGTGGGTATGCTGCCTATCCCTGAACAGGGTAAAGGCGTGATACTATGTATGTGTATGAAATGTCTAACGAGTCACATACTATTGCGTTGCTATTTTATCGCTTAAAACATCTTTCTAACAAACTCTTTAACTTTAACGCAATATAACACAATACATAATTCACATTTGACATGTTCAAAATTAATTTTATCCTCGATGTATTATATTCCAAATAAATAACCGTAATAATTAGCTGCGCGTTACTGTCATTAACAATTCGAAATTAACTCGACACGTAACGAAAATAACGTTTTAAACAGTTTGGCACAAAATTAAACTGCTCCAAATGTAATAATCATAATTTAATACGATCGTAAGGCATTATTTACTCTACGGCACTTTTAAGCTGAAGAATAAATTAATTCAAGTAGGCGTCTAGGGTTTACTTATGAAGGATTATGTTAGCCCAGTGACATCGATTCTGAACTGAGTCAGATATGAGCTCTGAGACTAGTCTAATGTCGTTTATTGGATATGTAAAAAAAATATGTTAGTCCATTAAAATTATATCTTTGTACGTAATTTTAAAAACACTTGATATAATTGCACCATTTGCGAATGTAACTTAAACAATATAAAAGAAAAGCAATTTGTCAAAGTTACTGAACAAAACACGAGTGTTGAAAGATATATGACAAGATCTGCGAGCGGAATTTTATTGAATTCCTTTGATATATTCCATTCTCGCTTGCAGGCTGCGAGATAGAACTTTTGTTCAAGTTTTTCAAAGGATTAAAACCACGCTTGTGAAAATAAAAACTCATTCGTCGGTGCTTTATGAAATTAAACTAGTATTTTAAATTGTAATAGATGATACCAAAAGTATTTTTAAAGAAAATCCAATATCTAGAATATGAAAAGCTTGAGTGTGAATAATTTTTATGACAACTTTATAGTTCGGATAAACTAAGCTGGCCGGTATGACAACTAAATTTTTTTCCCAATACGATAACTCTGTGAGACCGTCTACCCAAAAAATTCAAAACCGTGTCATGTCATACCGGCCATATTAGTTTGTCCCTACTATAATGAGTTTATTTAACGTTGAAGTTTAATTTACGTTGTAACTTGTAACAAAGAATTGTCAAATTATCATTCATCATTCATCATCATCAGCCACATGACGTCCACTGCTGAACATAGGCCTCCCCCAAAGATTTCCAGACGGATCTGTCAAAAGCGGCCCGCATCCAGCGTGCTCCTGCTACCCTTATCAAGTCGTCTGCCCACCTTGCAGGTGGACGGCCGACGCTGCGCTTGCCAGTACGTGGTCTCCACTCGAGAACCTTTTTGCCCCATCTGCCGTCAGTTCTTCGAACTATGTGCCCTGCCCACTGCCACTTCAGCTTGCTAATCCGCTGGGCTATGTCAGTGACTTTCGTTCTTCTGCGGATCTCCTCATTTCTGATTCGATCGCGTAGAGAAACACCTAGCATAGCCCTCTCCATAGCTCGCTGAGTGACCGTGAGCCGTCTTAAGCGGCCCATAGTCAGAGGCCACGTCTCAGTGCCGTATGTCATCACTGGTAACACACATTGATTGAAAACTTTTGTCTTCAGGCACTGAGGTATTTTGGACGAGAAGACCTTGCTTAGTTTCCCGAATGCTGCCCAACCGAGCTGGATTCGACGGTTGACCTCTTTCTCAAATTATCAGACCCTCACAATTTTGGCTACTAACTGCGTATTTAAATAAGATAATTTAAATTCAGAATCCGTAATTGACATTTCGCTGGGAATAAGCCACACGCTTTAATCTGCGTGGTAATATTGTAAAACTTCGAATTTTGCTTATAAATTTGGAAATTTCTCACAAATAAATTCGTACACAATTGAATCACTTTTTGTCCAGCATGACTTAGCTGGGTTGTTTCATCAGTCTTCAAGTAAAGTTAACAGTCTAATTACACTGGACAAGTGCGCAGTGCCTACACCTCACTGTGAATTCGCTTGCAATTTGCCAGTATGATAAGACCCTTGACTTTACTTGACCTCAAGGGTCACAAACAAACGCACCATGTAAATGAAAGAATCACTACTTAGTATAAAACAAAGTCGCTTCCCGCTGTCTGTCTCTCTGTCCCTATGTATGCTTAGATCTTTAAAACTACGCAACGGATTTTGATGCAGTTTTTTTAATAGATAGAATGATTCAAGAGGAAGGTTTATAATATGTACTTTTGTTCCGGAAAAACTTATTAACGCGGGCGGAGCTGCGGGCAAAACTTGTATTAAATAATTTTCAAATCCTGTAACGCAGTCGGTACCTAGTTTCACAGTCGACCACTCTACAGTTGATTATTCGTTTGCAGCTAAACCTAATCGTAGTTTTGGCTTATTCTGCATACCACTACCACGTACCAGCGTAAAAGCCAATAACATCGGGTAATTCAGTTGGAAATTTGGATCGCACGAGAATGGTATGGCTTGTTACGATTCACAGAAGCACAAATCTCGTGAGGTATGGTGAATACAAAGCAAATTACTACACTATTTGTTGTTTCTAGTATGAATTGAAATATTAGTGTGTCACTATTCCTTTACAACATATATTTTATCCTGCTTTAACAGTGAAGGAAAACATCGTGAGGAAACCTGCATATATGAGAAGTTCTCTATAGGAATTTCGAAGGTATGTGAAGTCTGCCAACCCGCATTGGCCAGCGTGGTGGACTAAAGCCTAAACCCTCTCATTTGTAGAGAAGGCTCGCGCTCAGCAGTGGGCAGTATATAATACAGGGCTGGTATGGTATGGTTAAAACAAACTTTAATTTCGTAATACACTTGAATTGTTGCATATTTAATACAACTGTATGACAAGAGCGTTAGGCTTTCGTTTTTAATAAAATACCGGCGGATACGTTAATTGGTTTATCATTAGTTGATTGTAAGTATCCCCAAGAACTGTCTGTAAGTTTTATTTTTCAATTAATACCAGAGTCTAGGAAACGAAGCTTACTCAATCTGATAAAAACGAAACGAGTACCGGACCAGCACGAACCTGGCTTTTAGTTAATTCAGCAATAAAAACGAAGCTCATCCGTGTGGATGAGCTTCGTGAAAAATCAGATTGTGAAGTAGTATAAAGAAAATTGTGTAATTTTCTTTATAATACTTCACAATCTGATCCCACTTCGCGGTACCGAGTAAAATTTACCTAACAACATTACGTCAGCATTGAAATGAAAAATCCTTCACTCCATTTACACTGAGACTGCATCAACATGAATATTAAATAAACTCGCAAAGGACTGGTCCGTGCAAATGCACTATTACTTCGTCATAGCGCAAAGATCTCTCGCTTGCATTTCGCGTCGTGATTTCTCTGTATTTTAACTAAATACGAATGTTTGGATGCGTCCAAGGCAAGGGTTACTAGCGACTATTCCACTACTATTTTCTAACGAACTTGTTCATAAATTTATAAACCTATTTTAGTTATAGAATCTTTTGTCTTCTTCCTTCGTTCGAAGATTCAATAACTAAACTAGGTTTATAATGTCAATGTCTATTTCTACCGCCAAGCAGCAGTGTGCATGCATTGTTGTGTTTCGGTTTGAAGGACATTGTAGCCAGTGGAACTACTGGACATAGTGAGACTTAACATCTTATGTCTCAGGATGACGAGCGCAGTGGAATGCCACACAGTACTTTGTAACTCAAGGTGCTGGATGGTGTTGCTACTGTTTATGGGTGGTCGCATTAAATACCATAAAAAATAAAAAATAAAAAAAATATTTTAAGAATAAGGTCGTAAATATATAAATAGGTAGAATGAACATCTCTCATAACTGCCTCGGTGGCGTTTTTGTATTGCGCGCGCGGTACTACGACACCGCTCTAAAGTCCCGAGTTGGGCAGAGATATTATGGGTTTTTTTGCCCAGTTTCATCCCATAATCTGGAATTTGTATCCAATAAGACGACAGCCTCGCTTTTTCCATAAAAACATCACAAATTAAATAGCCTACATGATAAACTCCTTTATTAATATTATGCAAATTCACTACGTTTCTGTATCGTTATGTAGGACCGCTACCCTAAACCCAAAACAATACCGCGTAAACCCACCGCTTTATATCAACTTATACACTATCGTACCAAATGTAAATTAATTTTATAATGCTTTAATAATACGGATATGAACTACGAATTCAAATTAAAATAATAATGCCGGCTATGCTTTTAAAAACTGATGATGTTTTGTCAAAGATAAATTTATGTATGACTTATTCTTTATTAAATATCCAGCTTTTTTAATATCATTATTTTTGGGGGTGATGGAAAAGGATATTGACTAGATGGAAAAACATAATGTTAAATGAATCAACTGTCTTTACATTATATTTTTTTTTCCTTAATATGCTATGTAAATTAGCATTAATTCACAGGTCTATGAAGAAAAATAAAACATATTTTGAAGTTCGTAAAACATAATAAAAAATTAGTCCCGCTATTCACTGCTACATTAAATACAAAGGAACTGTCTTTTAATTCTATGAAATTCGTGTTACTGCTTATAAACAGATTATGCAATGAGCCAGGTGTTAAATAGCTCTTCCTTCCATTAGTTTACTCTCTCTTATGCGGACTACCCTGACAGATTCTCGCTTACAAAATATCTACAATGGTATTACCAGCTAGTATTCTCCTTTCTGCCGCATGAGAGCGCAAACACAATTTTAATATCACACGTATACGGGTAAAAAAGAAATACAAAATGGAAGTTCGCAATTAAGGAGCGTATTGTGACTTTTTCTATGACCGTTTTTCCACTCTAGCTATTTACATTTTCCTTTGATAGGCAAATGCGGGTGCAACGCAAAAACTCCGGTGTGGTTAATTAAAAGCGGCTATTTTAGTAGCAAAGTTCAACGGCATTTACATTACAGAATGTCTAGGCCTGGAACAGGCGTGTGGTTAGGTTTTATATCTGATTGTGGAGTCTAAGTGGAGCTTTATTCGTACTTGGCAAACGTGATTGTTCACACAATAATTTAATGGAAGCAGAAATTGCCAGTCTCATCCGTATACCTAATGCAAAAATTATAGTTAGTTATAGACCGGACATCAGGACCAAATTTTTATCCAAAAGTTAATGACTTCTTATATTTACGCGAATGTTATACATTGAAATAAAACTTTTTTGCAGATTTTAGCGCCGTTTTTTAATTAATATCTTCTCCCGACGTTTCGAAGGCTTTGCAGCACTTCGTGGTCACGGGGCGGACTCTCAGTCTCTCAGTCCGCACCCGAAACGTCGGGAGAAATTATTAATTAAAAAACCGCGATAAAATCCGCAAAATAGTTTTATTTCAACATCCAAGAGTTATTACCAATTGGTAATAAGTCGCTGTCTCATCTGACACGTCAGTATGACAAGACGTTTCGGTATGCTTAAATTTTGTAAAGAAAACAATATTTTGTAAGGAAATATGCTAATTTGCGCATTACGATCGTGTTAAAGTATTTTTAATGCATTTTGCTATTTCAAATAAATTAAATAAAATTAAGGTAAATTAAGTTACTGACGAACAGGCTCAAAATTTTTGTAGGACATTTTTCCCAATGTCCGCTCTATATAATCTTAGAATTCTATGCTATAATGGTTTTTCAATAAAATCCTATAAATTTCCGAAACGATATTTGGGCGCATCGCTACGAATCGTCTGTAAACTTACGTAGGAAGCATTGCTTCAGCATATATAAAATGTTCGTAACTTTTTACACATTTTCCATGCAAAGTATGTTTTCATAAACCAATGCGTAAGAACATTTTAACGATCTGACTTACTTCTACTGGTGGTAGGTCTCTCATATGTAAGAGTCCGTCTGGGTGGGTACCACCGTAATGTCTATTTCTACCGCCAAGCAGCAGTATGCAGGCACTGTTGTGTTTCGGTTTGAAAAACATTGTAGCCAGTGTAACTACTGGACATAATGAGACTTAACGTCTTATGTCTCAGGATGACGAGCGCAGTGGAATGACAGTACTTTGTAACTCAAGGTGCTGGATGGTGTTGCTACTGTTTATGGGTGGTCGTATCGCTTACCATCAGGCGAACGGCACGAACGACTCGTCATTTAAAGCAATAAAAAAACTTGACGCATACTCACGCCTTTTATCCCCGAAGGGGTAGGCAGAGGCGCAACTAGTGCACCCACTTTTCGCCAAGCGTATTCCGTCCCATGATGTGATAGGGGGCGAGCCCATCACCATATCGGGCACAAATTCCAGACTCCGGGCTGATACTGAATAGAAAAATCCAATATCACTTTACCCGACCCGGGGATCGAACCCGAGACCTCAGCCTTGCAGTCGTACCGTAATACAACTACGCCACCGAGGCAGTAAATAAAAAAACAACAATAAAAAGCTTAATACATGATTTAATCCAAGCCCCCATCCAAAGGTTTCAACACTTAATTAGGAACAATAATTAAGTGTTGAAACCTTTGTAGCCCCATAGCATGGTTTTGTGCTCGCCATTAGCACGAGAAAGCTTTTTACATTCGTTTTATTCAATTTCATTGTTATTTTTTTCCGAATGGACATCAAATATTTACACCTAGTTTTAGTACAATACATGTGTTCACGTTGTAAATGAAATTTAACGCACGTTCAAACAAAAATACAACATTTGGGTTTATATAGTGTTGGTCTAGAAATGAATAATTTTTGAATTCAAAATAGAATATATTTTTTCCTTGATTACTGTTGGCTACCTAACTTCAAAATCTGATTGATCTATACTAATATTATAAAGCGGCGATAGCCTAGTTGGGAGTGGAACGGACTTCCGAGACGAATGTCCGTAGGTTCAAAACCCAAAGGCCTCCAAAACCTCTGACTTTTCTAAAAAAGTTATGAGTGTATTCTTTGTGCATTATAGCTCGCTTTAAGGGTGAAGGAAAACATCGTGAGGAAACCTGCATATCTGAGAAGTTCTCTATAGGAATTTCGAAGGTATGAGAAGTCTGCCAATCCGCATTGAGCCAGCGTGGTGGATTAAGGCCTAAAACCCTCTCAATTGTACAGGAGGCCCGAGCTCAGCAGTGGGCAGTATATAATACAGGGCTGGTATGGTATGATATCGTAATATTATAAAGAGGACCGATTTGATTGTTTGTTTGCATTGAATAGGCTCCGAAACTACAGGACCGATTTTAAAAATTATTTCACCAATATAAAGCTACATTATCAGCGAATAACATAGGCTACTTTTATCCTCGGGAAATATAAAGCGCCACTTTTATCCTGGAAAAACTCATTCACGTGCAGCATCCGCGAGCAAAAGTATACTTCTTATTATTAGAATAATATATAACAATATCAATTTGCTACTTAATTACTTGTCATATACAGACAATACGTAAACAAGAAACATATTATTCCGGATATAACAGAATTATTTATTCAATGCATAATTGATGCTGCGGCGAACTATATCCGATACGATGCGATTAATGGAATCAATTTTCTCATAAACGTTAGCCTCGTCACGCATTAACAAACCACATTCGTCCCCGAATGTGCAATTATTTTTATTATGCAATATTTTATTAATGATTTTGCCATACCATAACAATACTGGTTTTACGTTACCATACAAACTTACTAATTACCTATTTTTCTAATATACACAAAAACTATTTCATTTCAGTACACTTGAATAGAAATGAAACTATTTAATTCCTGTTTATTTCTGTAGAGATTGACGTATGCGGCCCCGAGACGATCAGTGGCACATGTCAATTTTACGTGATCGAAAATCGCCATTGACCGTTTACAAATCCGATTAAAGCGATTGTCAATCACAGTAACGTTATTAAAGGCAGTTGATGTACATTTTAATTGATGGCATATTGATGGTCAATGATAAGCACCATTGAAGCAGCAACTGATCGTTTCACAGAGTCATTGACAATCGTGTCTGTCAATCGTGCGTCTGTCAGCAAACACTGTACGAATATATACATTTTATTTTAAAACTGCGCACTCTTTTAATGCTAAAAAGCCAATGAGCGGAAACACATTAAAAACGGCATCAATTGGTACTTCAATTGCAATTGTCAATGACGTAACACATTGACAATTGCCATTGATCGTCTGGGGCCGCTTAAGATTCGTAGTCAATTCTATCAGGATGATATAAGTTTATTTTAAAACTAGAATCTGCTTGCGGCTTCGCCCGCGTGAAAGGGTATTTCCGGGATAAAAGTCCTGCTGTTTATTTTCCCGGGATAAAAAATGCGTATGTGTTAATCCAGGACATGATCTATCCGTGTGCCAAATTTCATAGAGATCCGTTGAGCAATTTTGGAGATGGGCAGTGACAAACAAACAGAAAAACAGACAGAAAAGAAATACAAAAATCGCTGATTTGTGTTCCATTACTCTTCTTTAGTCAGCCCTTTCTTTTTTATCACATTCTATTTAAACGTACAGACACACCGGTTCTACTGCTTTATGGTATGTATTGATAATAATATATTATATATCTGCGTTAATTAGAGCCAGTCACACAATTTAAAAATAAAAATGTCGGTAGTTATATAAGTGACCATTGGTATTTATAATAATTATTAATATAATCAATTTAATGTATCTTGACTTATCATAAGTGCAACTATGTTCGCCTACGTGATGAATAAAGTATTTTATTTTTATTTTTATTTATTTATTAAACTTTCATCTAAACCCAAATAAGATAATAATTGATTACTGTGGTAGGCCAAAAAAACCATGGCCTGTATCACGTAGGACCACCAATTAAAACTTATTAGGTAGATAATTAATGTAGACAATACTTATTTTATTACCACTTATTTGGGAGATTGGGTGATAATATGACTTTTATTTGGTCGCCTTAAATTATATTTTACGAGTCATTTACTCAGGTGTTAAGAAACAAATGCCTGTAAATAGTGTAGGTTTTCTCAATTTTGTATTTTATGCCTCTTGAGTCCCTATAACAACAAAATACATTCGTAGCCACATAGCTACACGAGATGTAGCTACGGTTAACGGTTATATACTCGCAGCACTCCTGTGCCCTTCAACGTCAATATTTTCGTAGAAATATACCTACGATAATATATAATCATGGGGACATATCTCATCTAAAGGGTCAGTCTAAGGACAGCTTTAGTTGTTGTATAGGTAATAGAATACAAAAATCCCTTATTTACCTATACGGCTATCAAAGCTGCCCTTTGATTAGATAGCCCGTAATTGCAAAAAGACGTATTCATCCCCATAGACTTAGACGAGCGCAGAGGAATGCCACACAGTACTTTGTAACTCAAGGTCCTGGATGGTGTTGCTACTGTTTATGGGTGTTCGTATCGCTTACCATCAGGCGGACGGCATGCTCGTCTCGTTACTCAGAGCCATAAAAAAAATAAAAAAATGGGGTCCTCTGACTATACTCGTAACTCCCGTACGCCTTTCAAGGCCATACCTGATAGAATATGAAAATAGTTATTATTCCAATGAATCGTCAAGTTACTTTGAAAAACTAACCTAAGCGTTTGCAACTAATTACTAAATTCTACATACTTTGCACGTAGTCGATTACGCGCTAATTTAGTTTGGAGCGCTGCCAAAACATTGTACGCGATAGAGCCGCCAGATGTTTGGTGTCGTTGCCAAATATTAAGCCGCGAAGGATTATACTCTATGTTATTTGTTGGCCTAACCCCTCTCAGTAGTAGAGGCCCTTGTTCAGCAGTGGGCAGTATATAATACAGGGCTGATTGCATTGCATTATTTGTACGTAAGACTCATTTTATTGTTAAAAGCCTCTTTTTATGTGTTCCTATTGTTGCCTGTAGTGGCGAGAAAAAACTTTCTGGAATAAATGCTCCGCTGTCTACTTTTCTGGGATAAAAATAGCCTATACATTATTCTAGAATATGATTTATCCGTGTGCCAAATTTCATCCAAATTAGTTTAGTGATCTTTCGTTTTATAGTAAATTAATAAATCATATAAACTAATATAAAAGGCGCTTATGGCAAGACAATACATGCCATACCAGCCCTGTATTATATACTGCCCACTGCTGAGCACGAGCCTCCTCCACAACTGAGAAGGTTTACGCCTTAATCCATAAAGCTGGCTTAGTGCGAGTTAGCAGACTTTACATAACTTCGAAATTCTTATAGAAAACTTCTCAGGCATGCATGTCTCCTCACGATGTTTTTTCTTCACTCATTATTAAAAGTCAGAGGTGCGTGCCCTTTGGTTTGAACCTGCAGACATTCGTCTCGGTAGTCCGTTCCACTTGCAACTACGCTATCGAGTCAATACATAATTAAAATTGATTACATTTTAATGATAGACCAATTTCCTATGTAGACCACAAACAAATATATTCTATCTACTTATCAATTTTGTCTAAATGTAATTTCGTGAAACCATAGTTCTATGTTTAGTATTTTTACATAGACTCAGTTGTCTTAGATAAAATGATTTAACAGATGCTATAAGATATTATTTCAAAATTTTGGTAGAGTTTTATTTATAATTTTGGAACCTGTGGGTAAAATAAATATAAATAATAAAATAAAATAAATCCTCCTAGCCAATTTCGGCCACGGCGGCCAATCTCAACGGAGATCAGCCAGGTACGCAGGAGATATTATAGTGCACAAGTGTGTGCGCAATACACAGGTGCACTCGCTATTCCTTCACTCTCATAGCCCGGTGAGACGGCAATCCGACATGACTGGAGAGAGATTAGACGCAGGACCAACGGCTTTACGTGCCTTCCGAGGCACGGGGATATCACACCGCCAACTTCCTGACTCCGAGCTGCGACTGAGTAATTTTAAGATAGAAAAACCTAGTCACAATGTTTTTGGCCCGACCCAGGATTCGAACCCAGGACCTCAGCGCGCACATCGTACTCGTAACGCGTACGCAATACAACTACGCCACTGAGCCAGTCAAAAGGCAAGCGGTGGGTAAAATACATTTTATACCACTCGAATCCTGTATTTATCGCTCCATAGTGTGACAAAGGGCTGATGATCTATTACGTACTATCTATTAAAATACTGCTACCAACTTATAAGCTGCACTAAACTGAATTTACAAATGTGTTACGTCGCAAATGTAAGACCAGTAGAGCAGAATTCCGCTCTAGAGATTCCATCTAAAGAAGTGAAGTTTTATTATATTTGCGAGCATTTCCACGCCTTGCCTACTAACAAGATGCATCGTTTGCGAGATACGCATGAACATTTCTCCTTCAATTGCTTACTGAGTTATGGAAGTATTTAAAAATCCTCGTGTTAGTAAGTAACATTAATGAGGAAATTCTAAAAAGAAGTAAACATGTAAGTTAAGATTTACTTATGCCAAAGTTTGAAAAACAATTTAACAAAATGCAATTATAGCAGTATTATAAAAACTTGAGATACTTTATCAAGTTTTAAGTGGTGAGATATGAGAACGGAAAGATGAAGTGATGCAAAATTATGAAGGACGTTGCGCGCTCAAGGAAGGCTGAAGAGTAGAGAATTGCAATAACCCGAGTCATAATATAATACCTTTACTTGTTATACTTTTTGCGTAGATACCTACGAGTGAGCCACTAGTATTGGCAGCATAATGCGCGTCTCAGGGCGGATCTTTGAGAGGTCTTTTTATCCAATTACCGAAGGAGACTATCCCGCTCTCACACCCGCCACTGCAACTCCTGTAAGCCAGGATCAGTAGTCGCACGCATTATATGACACCGAGCGGCGAAGCTCGGCGAGTCTCGGGGAACACTAATCTGTCTTTAAACCGCAACGAAATTAATCAAATAGAAAGATATGGAGGAGTTGGAAATGTTAATTGCCGAAGGAGTGTAATGTACCAGTTGTAAGCATGAGAATCCACGAAGCGTGGTTGCCCGTTCTCCACTCCCTGAGGCCATCCTTGGTAGCTACTCATTCTATTTTGAAAGAAGACACACTATTCACTGGTTGATACACTTTACTTCACTATGAATACACTAGGTTTCTTTCTTATGAATCTCTATGACGACTGAGCCGAGGATATATTTGCAGTCTCTTTTATATTTTTGTGGGTATTTTACTTGTCAAGTGCCCTACGACAGAACTTTAAAGTGTTGATAGAATATATTCTTATAAGTTCCTCAAGAAATATTTTAATGATTGCTAAAATAGTAATAAGCTAACAATTTGTGCAAACCCTATTCTGATAATTATGCAAGTCGATTCCTATTTCTCAGAAAGACCGGGAAAGATTTATAACTACACTAACCACACTTCTGTCCTGGTGAAAGCGGTTGAAATGATTCTCTACTACGTCGTATTTATATAAATGATATGCAAATCAATTTTGTAATATATTTTTTGTAAAACATCATGCAGTTAGTCGCAATTCGCCAACGATACCTGAGAGCAATTAAAACAACTCGATTAAAACAGTTGGTAAGAGACGGTAGCGCAGCTTCACATTGATTCAGTGTCGCATAACGTGGACCATATAAAAAAATCGAAGTAAACGAATTGTGTGCACACAGTATTTTCACAAAATAGTTATTTGATATTTATTTCTTTAAAACGGTTGGTAATAAATGTCCATTATTTGTTTTTCATGGCATACATATAAATGGTTGTGTAATGAATATTTTTGAAAGATCCTGGTGAATGATAAGGCCCGATTTTTTAATTCGTGGTCAACTAATATTAAGGCTCTTATTACCACGGATCATGAATGAAAGAATTGGTCCTAGACGTCGTGCAGGTGACGTCAACTTTTGCTCTACACTCATAAATACAAAGATACATACCAAATGATAGCATTGCATTGTATATTTTTTCATACAATTACTATGAGACTGATGGTTGCTTCAATTAAATTAGTCTCATTTTGGAGCGTCTAAAGCGTTCGCCCGAAAGTCCGGTGTGGTCAGAAAAGCCGACTCGCGTCAGGCTACTGACCGTAATGTCCATAACAAAAAAAAAAAAAAAAAAAAAAAAAGTCTCACAATAACTGTATCATATATTTTGTGGCGTGGCTGGTATATTAAGCTGACAAAGACAGGAAGCGTATGTTAGTTTTAAAAATGTTTTTTATGTCGCAGCTAGTAAGGAGGAGGTTAAAAAAATAGTCAAGATAATATATGACTTAATGCTTAAATCATGAATGCTTGCATACCCTGTTAACATTTCCGCAGTCCCCATATTAAATTAAAGAGAGTTCAACACATCGAATGCAATTTGGTAAATTAGAAAGCTATACAAATCATTTTATTTTATTTTATTTTATTTTATTTGGGTGGCTCACAGCTAACTATAACAATAATCAAAAATAGGAAATAAATACAATAAGCCAATCACGAGCCACCACAGATAGATTTTAACAGTTAAATTACAATTTCTTTAGTCTAATTACCTTAAAAGTACTTAAGTAACCTAGATTAAGTTCATCATCAATCATTTTAGTATTTGAATCCCATAAACCACGCAACTGTACTTTTAACTTTGCGTATAGCCATATTATTATATACTAGCTTTTGCCCGCGGCTCCGCCCGCGTGAATGAGTTTTCCCGGGATAAAAGTCCCGCTTTATATTTTCCCCGGATAAAAAGTAGCCTATGTGTTAATCCAGGAATAATCTACCCGTGTGCCAAATTTCATCGAAATCTGTTAAGTAGTTTTTGCGTGAAAGAGTAACAACCATCCATACATCCATACTTACAAACTTTCGCGTTTATAATATTAGTAGGACTATTTTGACAGGTTCGTCTGGAAATCGCTAAGGCTGATGATCATGATGATTTTGTAATCTTTGATATTATTATATCGGTTCGATTGCGCTTAAATATTTTTGAGTGTTTTTGCATAAACAATAATAAATGTGAATAAATCTTTATATGAATGTAAATCATGAATATTTGCACAATTACTGCGTATCAATTATTATAATAAGTGCTATTAATTATTTTGGAAAAACATTTTTACAACTCAATCGGAATTTCACTTCGCTAGTCATGCGATTCTCAGTTGCAACACTTAATTTAACTTTACTAGGAAACGGCTGCAGACTCAGATAATTTCCTGACACGAGAAATTACCTCACTAGTCGGTATAAACGGAAAATATGTCAAGTGAAACTAACTCATAAGAGTTTGTAGAACCACTACAAATATCCTGGCACATTATGGGATACTTTTTAAAAATACATGTTTGTGGGTTATATTAGTTAGGGTAAATTGGGGGAAGACCGGATAATAGGGTAGTCCTGTTGTTCCAATATTGTACACTTGATACAACAATATTTTTACTGGTTGTTGGTTTGTAAATTAATAACCTCCAAGTCTATAGTATAGTATGTCAAAGTCATCGCACCTGTACAAATTTCAATTATGATTTCGAAACCCTCACTATCTGTCTATTACGACTGCATGGCTGAACAAATTTTGGTGCAATTTAGTACACAGTACTCTTGAAGCTTAGGTAACGATATAGGCTTTTACTTTACGCTATTATATTAAGTGTTTTAATGACGGATAAAAGCCATACAAAACATAGCATAAATCAACAAAGTGAACAAAAAAACCTATCTTTGATCCTTCGCAAATCTCAAAGCGTACATAAAGATCACATGTCTAAGGAATTTGCTACACGTGTAGGATTTTGCTTCAGTGCCAATTTATTAGAAAGAGTGAAACTCAGGTTTTTTTGTAAAGGTGTGGTTCCGCATCTTATTGAGATGTGCATTTGATTTCAGTTTGATGTCTCATCAAAATCTGATTTCCACCTTCTTTTGTATGCTGGGTTATTGTTTACCCCACAATGTGTTTCTTCTTCTTTTATTTCCTATCAAAGCAGACTAGCTACCAGCACACTATATTAATGATAATAATACAATTCCTGCATTATTGACTGTCCCACTGCTGGACACGGTCCTCTACTGGTGAGAGGGTCCACTACTCTGGCCTAGTATCGGTTGGCACACTACACATACCTTCTAAATTCTTATGAAGAAGTCTCCGGTTCGTAAGTGTCTTCACGTATAAACCTAGCGATAAAACAATTAGGATAATAAACAATATTGATAACTTCGAAAAGTCAGACGTGTTCTTATATTTTGAACCTTCTTCTCAAAGTTCATTTTGAACTAGGATATCCTTCTTTCGTATATAGTTCTAAAGGTGCCAACAGAACTCTAAATTTTGTTTCAACTGTGGATGATCCGCATCCCTTAAAAGGTTCGCTAGAGACGTAGTCTCAAGGGTTTATTTTGCCAATAAGATTACCTAATTGAATAGCCTTTGGGACGAGGCCTGTTCTGGGTCAACCGGTCATACTTAAGAGTTCCGGAGAGGACATTATCTTAAAACAGACAGACGAAATGCTTTACAGATTATTAAACACATTCTATGGCTTACAAGCTAATGGAATTATATAAGATAAACTGATATTACCTGACTATCCGATTAATATTATAAATGCGAATGTTTTTGAAAATGTTGCGAAGGTTTTTAGAAGTAAAGGCAGAGACTGCAACGGATTTGGATGAAATTTAACACACCGATATATTATGTCCTGGATTTACATATGGGTTATTTTTCTTCTTCTTCTTCAGTCTTTAGAGGAAATGGAACGTTTCCCAACATAGCGAATAGACATAACGTCGGGGATAGTGAAAAAGCGCGTATCTAGCACTGGTAAATACCGCGATAGATTACTGTAGGCTATGTTGAAGTAACTTACCTATCAAACAAAAGCCGGCAAAATTCCGATAAGGAACTTTCCGTGCCAGTATCGCAATAGAATGCGGTAATTTGACGAAGGTAATGCGGACAAGTTTTGACGGTTTTCATTAAACTTCGGGTTCTTCGAGTCTACCTTTTAGTTCTGACGAGTCTAGATCGCTGTTAACCTGCTAAGTTACGTAACATAGTTTAGGTACTTGAACTGAGCGCGTTTGTAGTCTTACATAGTAATAGCCGTTGGCCGCGATCTCGCGTAAACTACAGACATAACTTGAATGTTAGATGTGTAATTAAAGTAAATCTACACATAATCTAGTTACTGAAAAATATTAAGGATTATTCTCTGTAACATACACACACTCACGCCTTTTATCCCCGAAGGGTAGGCAGAGGCGCAACTAGTGCACCCACTTTTCGCCGTGCGTATTTCGTCCTATCATGTGATAGTAACATATAAGGTTTAATCAAAATAGACCAACTTAGTTAAAAGATATGAAATTTTTAAGTTTAGATACAAATCTCATAGTGCCACACCGCCACGTCGCGCGTTCTGTGTTACAGAATGGTGTATAAGGTACGTGAGGTGGTTTTATAAAGGATTTTTATGCGGGTAGAGCTGCCGGCAGAAAGCAAGTAAATAATAAATTTATATAAACATTGAGGGAGTGAAGATTTGACATCAGACAGTCGGCCGATCGTAAAATCCAAGCTGAAACAAGAGTGAAAATTTTTGCACGTAATGTAAATTTAAAAGGATAAAGTCAAGTAGAAGAAGATTTTATAGTTATGTAGTGTTTCTCGGCAACATACTGGCAGCGTTTGCGAGACGCCAAATAATTGTTTATAGTAAAATTAATAATTCAATTTATGAGAAATTTTCAAATATTCCAAAAACACAAACAAACTGAAGTAAGAAACGGACGAATCTGCTAACAAAAGAAACTCGCCGAGTTTGCATAAAGTTATTGAATGAACTCCAAACTCATCACTAACTTATAATTACATAATTGACCTTTTATTTATCTGGGATTCTTATTGGGGAATGTTTTAGGTGTACGGTAAACACAAACAAATTTTAATTTCAAAACTAGATCCACAAATATAAAAATTAATTAAAGTTACAATTTGTAACTAACAATAAGAGTAAAAAAATGATTTTCTTGCCCTTAGTAGTTATTATTTACAATTTTTTATTATAATTCCAATATATTATTATGACATACAATTGATTAATCCAAAGGAAACAATACCTAATATCCGCGATATCTATATTTTATATACATATATGTGTGTCTATCGTTACTACCTACCTATGTACATCTTTTCCCACCTTACTTTGGGCCTTGTTCATTCGATATTACTCAGTCATTCTTATACGCTCGGCATCGGCATACTGGTGGTAGGTCTCTCATATGTAAAAGTCCGTCTGGGTACCACCGCAATGTCTATTTCTACCGCCAAGCAGCAGTGTGCATGCACTGTTGTGTTTCGGTTTGAAGGACATTGTAGCCAGTGTAACTACAGGACATAATGAGACTTAACATCTTATGTCTCAGGATGACGAGCGCAGTGGAATGCCACACAGTAGGTACTTTGTAACTCAAGGTACTGGGTGCTGTTGCTACTGTTTATGGGTGGTTGTATCGCTTACTATCAGGCGAACGGCATGCTTGTCCCGTCATTCAATGCCATAAAAAATAAAACCATACTATCATTACCTACTATTAATGGATGAGATGAAGGGAAGGATTTGAATGAATTCGCCACTCAAGTATACCATTGTATAGATGCATACAATGTAAAATCTCTTCATGCTGCTACAAGATTGAAAGCAAAGGAAAAAGGATACAAGTTTGTATGGATAAGGAATGGTAGAATCTTTGTGCGGAAAGATGATAACTCTGGATATATTCTGATAAGAAATATGGACACAGTCAATAAATTAGTTTGATCTGTTGTGTTCGCCCTTCTATACTTTATGTTTTATGTAGTAGAAAGTAATTTTTTAATAGTGTTTTTTATATAAAATTCGATACGTTAAATATATATTATCAAAACATTAGGGGCTTAAGAACCAAAACACATTACTTTTATCGTAACGTTTGTTGCAATAATTATGACGTTATTATCCTTTCCGAAACATGGCTTAATAGTACTGTTATGTCTGGCGAGCTGTTTGACGGTAGATATGAAGTATACAGAAGAGACAGAGAAAGTTGTACACTTCACCACGGTAGAGAAGGAGGCGGAGTATTAATTGCAGTTAAGAGAAATTTTAATTCCAAACGTATACAATTTTGGGAAAGCAACTGTGAGGACCTCTGGGTGACCGTAGAGGTACCTATTGCTCATACATTACGACGTATGTCACTCTGTGCAATATATCTGCCGCCACCAGTATCTCGTTCTGCTCTCAAGAATTATCAATTATAATACCACAAGAGCTTCAAAATTATCGGGTATTTCCCGATAGGTTCGTTGCAAACAAATGAAGGAGTTTTCAGGTTAAAAAATCACGAGCGCGAAGCGCGAGTGATTTTTCCTGAAAAACTTGACGACTTTATTTGTTTGCAGGGAACCTTGAGGGAAATGCCAGATAATTTTGAAGCTCGTGTGGTATTCGGGGGATTATTTTTCCGTCCCAAATGTCGGCCAATAGAATTGCACCATGAGATGAAATGAACAGTCAACAAATAAGAATTTCATAATATATAGTAACGACCAGAGAAAATATTCAAAAAAAATTGTCAGTATAATACCATGTAGGTTGTACCACGTGACGTCGAATGGTGCAATTCTATTGGTCGATATTTGGGTCGGAAAAATAATCTCAATAATTGCAGCACAGTCATTGAAGGAATTGCCGACAATGATATTTGTATTGTAGGTGATTTTAATCTTGGTGGAATAAATTGGTGCCTGGTTGGAGATTCGAAGGATAAGACCGCGTTAACTGGCACAGGCGAAATATTAGTAGAATTTACATATTTAAACGGGCTTAAACAATTTAATAATATTCGCAATACTGCTGATCGCTTGCTAGACCTGGTTTTGTCAACCATGCCTCTTTGTGACGTTACAGAGTGTGTGTCCCCACTTAGCAATATTGATAGACTGCACCCTCCTCTTAACATCAAATTTCATGTTAATAATGTTCCCAATTTAAATAACAATACATTTTGCATAAAGCCTAATTTTTACAAGGCTGATTACGGCCTAATACTTGACTATCTAAAGACAATAGATTGGGAAACATTACTTGACGGACAGAGTGATGTCAACAGAATGCTTGATATTTTTTATGATATAATTATTGGATACGTGTATTAAGAGGTATGTACCGTTTTGTACTCCTAAGCGTCGCAAATTCCCTCCCTGGTTTAGTTTTTCACTTAGAAGGATGTTAAATGAAAAAAATAAAATTAGAATACGATATAACAAATTTAAAAATCCTATGGACGCTATTGAATTCAGACTAGTAAGCAAACGATGTGAAAAATTAGCAACTATTTGTTATAATAATTATACTAAAATGTTAGGAGATGAAATCTTAAGAAATCCTAAGTTGTTTTGGTCCTTTGTAAAAACGAAAAAGGGAGGGGTTAGTTCATACCCTCAGGAAATTACTGATGGGACTACTACAGTTACTAATGCCTCGGAGGTTTGCGAACAGTTTGCTACATATTTCTCATCTATTTTTAGTCGAGATGAGGATCATAGTCCTTTTGAAACAGAGTCACCACTCCTTAATGGCGCAGAGAAAAATTGCCTGCATTTAACATTGCCCTCCATAGGACATGATGAATTGCTTAAGATGTTAGAGAGTATTGATGACAGAAAAGGGGCAGGACCAGATGGAATACCACCGTTTTTCATCTCAAAATGTGCTCCCGAGTTGATTCGTCCCTTGTTAAAAATCTATAATACTTCGCTGATCTCTGGCACTTTTCCAGTAAAGTGGAAATTGGCGAAAGTAATTCCCATCTATAAATCAGATAACAATAGCATCGTAAGTAATTGTAGGCCCATTTCAATTTTGTCAGCATTTAGCAAAATCTTTGAGTCTTTAGTGTATCCTTACATACAATCCCACCTTGAACTATTTTTAAGCGAGCATCAGCATGGTTTTGTTCCTTCTCGATCTACAAGCACGAACTTAGTCACATTTACTGAATTTTTAAGCAAAGCAATTGATTCTGGTCATCAGGTAGACGTTATTTATACAGATTTCAGTAAAGCCTTCGATAAAGTGTCACACAACACTTTGCTATCTAAGCTGCAAGTATATGGCGTCTACGGTACCACACTGAAGTGGTTTCGATCATATCTAGAAAGAAGGTCATTTTATGTAGTGATCAATGGTTTCCAATCAAACCTGCAAAACATCTATTCCGGAGTTCCACAAGGCTCAAATCTTGGCCCTATCCTGTTTAATTACTTTATTAATGACGTATCAAATTGTTTTCATTATTCAAATTATTTCTTGTATGCTGATGATTTGAAATTTACTAGAATCGTATTGCCAGATGTCGACTCCAAACTTTTGCAAACAGACCTAGATAGATTGGTTTTATGGTGCAGAGACAACAAAATGTCTTTAAACTCAAAAAAGTGCACCCACATCAAATTCTCCAGAAACTTCAAAATCATAAGTTTTGACTATAACATTAATAGGGATATAATCACCGAAACTAATACTATTAGAGACTTGGGTGTCCTCTACGATGCCAAATTATCTTTCACATTCCACTTAGACAATATTATTAAAAGAGCATCTAGGATGCTAGGGTTTGTCATTAGGAATTGCAGAATGTTTAATAACCATGTAAAAATAAAACTCTATAATTGTCTGGTTAGAAGCACGCTTGAATACGCTAGTGTGGTATGGCGACCTCATTATGCTACACAATCACTTTGTCTTGAAAGAGTCCAAAAACGTTTTTTGTGGCATCTCACTTACTCTGCAGGTAAAGTTAAAGAACTACCCTCTTATAGAATGAGACTGGAATATTTTAAAATGACTTCCCTATCTACACGACGTCAGATTATCGATGCTAAGTTCGCTTATAAAATCTTTAGGAACATAATACGTTGCCCACAATTGCTGAACCTATTCCACCTCCGTGTTCCCTCTAGAATTCCAAGACACTTAATCACACCGCTCTGTCCGCCTCAGAGAAGAACTGTTCTAGGCGCAAATTCTCCTTGTGCTAGAATGTGTAATGTGATCAACGGTTGTAGCGATCAAATCGACTTACACTTCGACTCCCTTGCCAAATTCTCTAAGTCAATTTATGATGTACTGGATAACATGGCCATTTAATTAATTTTTTTTTTCCAACATGTATCTTTCTTCTTGTTCATTTTACATGCTTTTTTATGTTATTTTTTTTTTAATGTTTATTGTACGGCGTTTGGGTTACTTTTTTCTTTTTCTTTTTTTTTAATTATTTGTACGCTTAAAAATATATTAGTAATAATAAAATTAAATTTATAGTTTATTAACCGTTTGTTATGTACATGTGGTGTTTACCTGTAAGTAATTGTTGCACTTAGTTCATAATTTCCTTTTTGTATATGTTATATAGCTATTAGATGTATAAGTGTAAACAAATGTTGGTAAACCTTTATAAATAAAATAAAATAAAATAAAATACTGTTTATCCCCGATCCAGCAAAACCTAGTATAAATTCATAGACCGCCGCCCCATGCAACCAAGTGACCATGCTTAGTTCACATGCACCCAATTTGCAATGTCATTGTCATTCTGACCGAAATTCATGCTGAATCGTAACAAGCTCTCAAAAATTATTTCTGCAGTTGGCTTTAATTTCACAAAATATGGAGATCGTAGCTCATGCATACCGACAGCACTTGACGGACTCACGTTTGAATTTCAGTTTTACCTCTGTGACTTTTGTGGAAAACCCATTACAAATATTTTGTTGTACAATTCATTTTTGTGATCATTGAGAAACGATCACTGTACAGCAGAACCTAATATGTATATATATAATCAGTATGTTCTGTATGGACTCTTAAACGGCTGGAGCGACGTTAATGAAAGGACATGTCGAAAAACGGGCCTAAAATTCTAACCAAGACAGTTTACATATATTTGGATAGAACTCCTCCTCTTTTACAATAAATCGTTTATAGAACTCCTAAAAACTAGCCTTTTACAATAAATCGTTTAATTTTAAACACCTGAGATTTTGAGATTTATGTAATTTTGTTTGGCTTAAAAACTACACTTAGTATGAACGTTTTTAAAAAAGTTAGTTATTAATGGAGGGGTCTAAATTTTTTTTTTAATGCGTCCTAGATCCATATTTTCCCCTTTAATATGCATAAAGTTTGAGCCTGGTTAGATTTTGAGACCCATACAAAAAGCGGACATCTCTTTGTTAGGAAATTTTCAGACTACTCCAGCGGTTCATTCTATGAAGTTTGGTAGCAATCGGATCAAAAACATTTTTTTCTTGTTGGCAATTTCGTGCCATCATCGGCACCCGCCATAGATAATAAGTGCTACCCATGCGAAGCCGATGCGGGTCGCTAGTCTATACTAACATTATAAAGAGAAAGATTTGTATTTTTGTATGTTTGTAACGAATAAACTCACTGACTGCCTCGGTGGCGTAGTTGTATTACGGTACGACTGCAATGCTGAGGTCTCTGGTTCAATCCTCGGGTGGGGCAAGGTGATATTGGATTTTTCTATTCAGTATCAGCTCGGAGTCTGGAATTTGTGCCCGATATGGCGATAGGCTCGCCGCCATCACATTATGGGACGGAATACGCACGGCGAAAAGTGGGTGCAGTAGTTGCGCCTCTGCCTATCCCTTCGGGGATAAAAGGCGTGAGTATGCGAATAAATTAAAAAACTACTATAAAGCTATATTATCTGCAAGTAACACAGGCTACTTTTTATCCCGGGAAAATATAAAACGGGACTTTTATCACGGAAAAACTCATGCACGCGGGTGGAGCCGCAGACAAAAGCTAGTATTTTATAAACATAATATTTATTTTTCACTAACGATTGCTAGTGGCACCAGGTGGTGTCACTAGTCACGCAGGTGCGTGAAAGTCGCTATTCGGAATGAAAGTGCAGTCTTGCATTAATTAGCTTCCCGTCACTTTTTGGTCCACTAACTATCTTTTAGTGTAAAAGGAGAAACATCTCGCTATTGCATGCACAGGCAAGCGAAGCGACAATATTACTGCCCACCGGCTCTTCAACCGTTTAGTTCGAGCATTTACTGCTACCGGCAGACGAGACTAATCTAGTTATGGTTGGAAACGGATTTAATAGACGTAGGAATATTATCTATGGAGACGCACCTACAGATAGACAGGTGGTCAGCTTAGGTGACCTGTTGTAACTTGTAACAGGATGAAGAAACTTATCTTGGGGAAATGGTTAGTTGTAATGAAGGGAAAGTAAATCCATTATCACCACCATACCAGCCCGGATACTTCCCACTGCTTTGCACGGGCCTCCTTTACTACTGAGAGGGGTTAGGCCTTAGTCCACCACGCTGGCCTAGTGTGGGTTGGAAGACTACCTAACCTTCGAAACTATTTTGGGAATTCTCAGGTATGTAGGTTTCCTTAAGATGTTTGTCTTCACCGTTAAAGCGAACGATAATTGATAAACAAAACAAAATATTTTGAATAAATTATCTTGCGTAGGATATAAATATCCCTACTGACGAAGATGCAAGGATTTTATTTTCTACAAGCCGCTGTACCTACGTCAAGTTTGTAGTCGAAACATGTCACACGCCACGAAATGCGTTTATTAGCGAACATGACCATCCTGTTCACTTTTTTGACGATCATCGTTATTAACAGTTCGGTAAGTTGATAATTATTTTATGATGAAAGCAACAATTATGTGGCGATTTTAGATGTGCCAGAAGTTGCCAGGATATGCCACAACGTTGAAACACTTTTTGGGTCGAGCCCCGGTGACATTTAGTTGCTAAAGTGTTGACTGGTCGCAGTAATTTTAAATAACTGCGAGTGCCTTGGTAATAAGTTGGTTTCCCATGTTTGATTTTGTATATTCATTTATATATAACAGAAAATAATACGAATAAGAAATTCTTCTGTGAAATCAGCATCAAAATTGGTTGAATAATAAAGCAGTTATTCATATTTAAAAAATTGTTGTGAGCAAAAGTGGGGACGTGGAGCGGATATCGCGCTATCTCTTTCGCACGCACACAGCGTTATGGCCGGCGACTCTCAGTGATGTCACAGTGTAATATTACTGTTTTTTGACAACTACCCCTTCCACCAAAATTGCAAGCTTTATAACTTACTAATCATTGCCCCAATTTTAAAAATGATTTTTCCGTAGGTTTTGGATGTACATACATTTTTGATAAATGTATTAAAAAAAGTTCCTTTCCATTAATTAGTGAAGGAATTGTAATAAAATTTTATTTATATAACAGAGTGTGTATATATATAAATATTTTCTTATTTCCGTTCCAATACATAAGTTTCTAGAAAAAAAACAAATAAATACGTGTGGCACTCGGAGACTACCGCGGTAAAGCTATTGCATAGCATTTTTATCACAAATTTTGATTGACTAAACACAAATTCGATCTTACGCTTACCACATAAAGTAGATTTTTAAACGCGAGCAAAGCACGTTTAGTCTTGTTATTGATAAATGTCAGTAGCCAAAGTAGAATAAATCAACAAAATTTGAAAAAATAATATTACGTTCGATTCTTTTGTACTCGTGCCGTGCCAACGCTGGGGAAATAGCTTCTACGCGATGTATTTAAGGTTCATTTTAGATTAGTAAGAAATGGGTTTTAATGACTTTAATAAATAAAATAAATACAAATATACTCGTTTCAAGAATTATAGCTTCTACGCATTGTACTTAAGGTTCATATTAGTAAGATAATAGAAAAAAGTGTCGTGACAACTTTTCCAACGCGCAAAAAGGAGTCAACTACCGTATTGTGTGAAAACATTGATAAATCCCTGCAGTTATATTTTGTGTCTTAA
This sequence comes from Sphinx pinastri, assembly GCA_947568825.1. Taxonomy (NCBI): domain Eukaryota; kingdom Metazoa; phylum Arthropoda; class Insecta; order Lepidoptera; family Sphingidae; genus Sphinx; species Sphinx pinastri. Next base: position 12,337,038 of record OX387624.1, on the reverse strand, counting down.
TTACATAAAATTTGTGCTTGATCATCCATATTAATATTATAAATGCGAAAGTAACTCAGTCTATCTGTCTGTCTGTTACGCTTTCTCGGCTATCCTATTGAACCAATGTTGATGAAATTTCGTATGAAGTAAGATTAAACCATAAGAAAGGTTAAGTTAGGTTTGCTTTTTATCGTAAAAAATTACATAGATAACTTTGAAATAAAACTATTTTGCGGATTTTATCGTAATAATAATTAAAAAACCGCGATAAAATCCGCAAAATAGTTTTATTTCAATGTCTAAAATTCGCGTAAATATAAGAAGTCATTATACATAGATAACTCTTATCCTGGTAAAAGGTTACCACGCAGCCGGATCCGCGGCCAGTAGCTAGTAACATATAAATATAAAACTGATGAACACAAAAGTTGCACAAATCAATTCCACGCACTTATCTCATTTGGGACACGCTTTAAACTGATAATACAAGGTGTTACTGATAATACAAGGTGTTCTAACAAAAGGACGGAAATGGAAATCTATTTACCGGCTCCACCGAAGCTTTGCGGGCTGTGACGAACTCTGCTAATTGCGTAATGGCGTTACTCCACGTTCAAATTGAATATATGCTCGGGCCAAATTCATGGTATTGAAGCGTCCGTGAAAACCATGCGGTTGAATAGTGATTCTGCAAATTTGTTAATCTGGGACCCTTTGATAGATCGGCCAATGGCTTACGTAATTTGGTATACAGTACATGATTTAGCTGCGATTAAATTCTCGGAAGGATTTATAAGGGTTATATCATAACTGACTGATTGTTAACCCTCAAATACATATTTTGTAGTATTAGTAATACTGCATGTATTCCTGTTATGACAATTTATTATACAATACCTAAAAGTCGATAATGGTCGCAGGAACACACTGGATGCAGGCCGCTTTTGACAGGTCCGACACTGTGAATCAGCGTGCCTAGGCTCACTTCCTGATCTCCATTTTCCTTCTAAGGTCTACTTAATTACTTTTGCTAAATGGCAACGTAGGAATATAGGCAGTGCTTATCAATTACCATAGGATCATTCACTTTCCCTCGCTCTCTTTTACCCACTCCAATAAACTTCGATTTCAATGGTGGTATCGAACACACTATTTCAAACATGTCTCTGAGAGAAGTTGGCTTAGTTTATACGACCGGCTCCTGACTAATGTTAACGCTCTCCAGAGGATAGTGAAGTCTGAACCACCGTGGCACGGCAGGCGCCCCTCGCTACCAATTTTCTTTTTCAAGGTTCGGGCAGATAAACCTTTTTACCGTGACTTTTTGGCGGGTGATCGGCGTGCAGCCCACATATCCCCGGATAGAGACGGCCTTACCAGATACATTATTGGGAACATCACTGAAAAAATCACACAAACAGCTTTCCAATATGCTATAGAAAATTATTTTATAACTTTGTATGTTCGTAACTTTTTATGACTGAAAATCTTTAGGAGAGGCCTATGTTTTTTGTATCAAGGGTTATTTAAATTTAATTTTAATTTTTAAATTACTATATTCTCCAACATGAGGCCTTGCTAATAAACTATCTAACACCTACTCATTGAGACCATTCTTATGAGCTTAGACACGCTATATCTACTATAAGTTGCTAAAGAGTTGGGTATCCCGCAGACTACTTGATGCTGCAGCATCAGCTCAAGGTTAACATGTCTTAAAAATATTGCTGAAGTCACAGTTCACCAAATTTTAAATCAATTGGAGTTGAAAAGTTGGAAATGAGCTGATAATTTTCAAACGCCTGAACAGGTTTTCATAAATTATAGCCAAGAAGCATCTCGATTATATCAGCTTTCAAACGAAAAAACCGCATCAAAATCAGTCCATTCGTTTGAGAGCTACGATACCACAGACAGGCATACAGATACACAGCCTAAACTTATAACAGCCCTCTTTTTCTGTCGGGTGTTAATATGTATGCTTGTAACTATCAATGCAGCCCGTTGCTGCATACAAAGGTATGAATAAATAGTTTGCACTCAACATTATTACGATGCAATTGGAATACGGTATGGTGAATGCTCTCTCGTCCAATGTTAATGTGTGTACGGTTTTCGGGTAGCTATCACGGTCTAATTCACAACAGTAAGCATGCGATTTCAGCAAATTATACTGAACTAATTAATTGGGTCAAACTAACAATATTTGAACAGATATTTCGATATTTACGTTGCCTATAGCATGTACGCTTGAGTACCTCTGTATATAAAGTGTAATAATATAAATACATGTATCGGGTATTTTGAAGAATGGTGAAGATTCATTCGTGGACTCAAGATGGTCGTTCAACTTGGGGTCATTGACATATATTCTACCGATAGACACAAACGTCAATGAAAACAATTTGTTCAAAATACTGATGTTGGAAGTTCGCTGCAGCGCTAAAACATTATTTATGTTGTCTAACCAAACATAAAACATACAGCGCTAGATCGCTTTAATCAATGTTGTAGTCCGAAAACTAATAGACACTGGTCGAAACCAGTGTGATTAGCTTATCGCACGTTTAGGACGAAAACGACGCAATTAAAAAAAAAAAGAATGACAAAACTGTCCCGTTTTTTATAAAAATATAATAAAAAAAAGGACCGATATAATAGGTTTGTCCTTTTTCCCGCTTGAATATGGCGGTGTTTGAACTATTGCCGTATTGAAAATTTCGTTTTAAGTAATTTTATGACGATAACTCAATTTTGTTTTTTTTTTAATTTTGTCGTTTTCATCCTAAATGTAATGTAATTGTTCGAATTAGGCCACCTCAACCCTGACCGACTGGCAGACAACATACGTCGATACTCGATGGGTCTATAAGCTTTTTCGGATAGAGGTTTTTAAATAACCAAGGCGAGCACAAAGAAAGGATATTTGTAGAATCATTCCCTAAGACCCATCAAGCAACCTTATATACTTCCGGGGGCTTATATATTTTCGGTGAGTTATTAATATACCGCCCCGGAAATATATAATTTATGCTTCAAGGGCATTGTGTAAATCCGACGCGCGCGTGATTTACTTACTAATACCAACGCTTTATATACTCTGTGACTTATATCTTTCCAGTGCGTTGTATCAGTTATATGTTTCAAGCGTCTTATGTATTTCCAGCGTGTTAAAGGCCGTTTATTTTTAATTACGAATACGTTTTATAGAATATTTTGGAATTGACCTGTTATATTTAGTTTACGTGTGTGTGGCACGTATTAGTAATTAACGCAGGCATTACAGGTACAAACAAAACTATAGTTGGGTAATCAGCGAAATAGCAACATCCGATGCTGGCAGCTCACTGCGAATTTTACTAATTGCCTTGCGATAAGGCTTAATTTAGTGTCTTACTAATTTATTCCATGAACTCTACTAGAAGCTATCATATGCGAAATGTAAATTTTAAATGTAGAATATTAATTAAATGCGATTATTCGATGAAAGGCTGATTAGGGCAATAAAAAGAAAACAAAAAAAAATACAAACACACGAATTGAGAACCTCCTCCTTTATTGGAAGTCGGTTAATTAAAGCGTTTTTTACATCAATGGTTTTAACCTTTGATTAATTATATACCTAGATAGACACCGAACGTTTCAAACGCGTCGAAAAAAATAGAGGCCAACTGTTCTAACTAAATGAGTTCGAGTGAATTAATTTTTGTTGTTTTTCTTTGATATAATTTTCTCCCCGTTTTAATAGAAACCATGTTATAACTGGTATTATTATGCGCGCACACAAGGATACGCAGAATGATGCAGCAATAGCGTATTACACAGCTGTCACGCATACTAGCTTAAGAAAAGTTGGCCTGTTTGTTTTAGTTTTACTGTAGCGCGTCACTCTATCTAGGTATATAATTAATCAAAGGTTTTAACGTACAAAATAATAGCGTGATCATAGTATGAAAATAAAATATGTAGGGCCGATTTTACCGCTTGCTGATAAACGTTATTTGCGACATAAATGTATAAGCCGACCAAACACAAAACTCACACTTGAATATATTAGCATAGAATTGTGTTTAAGGCAAGTCGGAGTAGTTAGTTTGAGTAGTTCAGCAACGAAGGAAGTTATTGTCTCAGCTGGAGTTATGAATACTCCTAAACTTCTGATGCTTTCAGGAATTGGGCCTACAGAACATTTAAAAATCATGAAAATTGACGTACTATCGGATCTTCCTGTTGGAAATAATTTGCAAGATCAAGTCAGTGCAAATGTCATACACAATATGGAATCATTAGACAATCCGTTACAACCTATAAATCCGCATGCCTATCCTCGAACCAGTTTTGGCGATTTCGTCGCTTTGAATTCATCGTAAAACTTTTCAGACTACCTACTAACTCTTTCATATGTGATTGACTCGTAAAGTAATCCACACGTTCTGCACATTCGTTTTCCGATATAATGATGAAATATTTTCATCAGGCTTGGGAAAACGCCAAGTCTTTAAACAGATAATTAAAATAAATCCTAAACCGAAAGTGTTGATGCGCAGCCCCAATCCCGCTGATCCTCCCTTGATCTACCCTGGCTATTTCAAAGACGTCAATGATTTGGAAGACTTGGCACGCTACCTCGCAGTCTTTGCCAAAGTTATGAACACGACATATTTTAGAAGTGTAAACGCGAATATTGTGATGCCTAGTGCAGTAAAGTGCGGAGAAATAGTTCATGATAGCACGAAGTACTGGAAATGCTATGCTGCGTACATGGTTAATGGCATGAGTTCTTTTACTGGCACAAGTGCTATGGGTTCGGTAGTAGATGGGAGACTAAGAGCGCGTGGCGTTCGACGACTGCGGGTGGTCGATGCCAGTATCATCCCATCCGCCATGCACAATTGTTATGATCGGGGAGAAGGTCTCCGACTTAATTTTTATTTTATTTTTTTATGGCATTGAATGACGAGCCGAGCATGCCGTTCGCCTGATGGTAAGCGATACGACCACCCATAAACAGTAGCAACACCATCCAGCACCTTGAGTTACAAAGTACTGTGTGGCATTCCACTGCGCTCGTCATCCTGAGACATAAGATGTTAAGTCTCACTATCACGAAGGATCATCACCTGCAAGTTATGTAACTTGTATATTTTATTTATTTATTGGGCACAGGCTCATACAACAGATTAATTTTAAACAGAGCTTCATTAATAAGAGATATGTCATAAATCTAGGTTCCATTTATTTATATTGTGCTTCATGTTATCGTTACTAATGTAAGAACTTTGAAACATGCTGCTGCTCCGGATAACACTAACCATCGCACTTGAGTAATAATTGGTTCATGAGGAAACCTTCATACCAAAAATTCTCCATAAGAGTTTCATAGGTGTGTCAAGTCAACATGCACTGGACCATCGTGGTGGAGTAAGGCCAAAATCCTTAAGTCGTACAGGGGCTCTTGCCCAGTGTACAATTTATGATACATGGTTAGTTTATTATTATGAACTAGCTGTACACGCAACTTCGTGTACGTGGGTTAAGATCGATCTCTTCCTGTTATAATAATATTATTATTCTCTTTGTCTATCTTCGCCAATTATAAAACTATTTTCTTTAACTTCGTGTATAAACCGCAACGTGATTTTAACTAAGCGAAACTATAAGATTTCTAACTAAACTTGGAAATTTAATAGCTATTGTTTTTGTTGGTCGATATTGATGAAAAAAACCCTATACATTGGAATATTTCTTTTTTATATTTAGCAGTAGGTACGAATGGCTTTTACGCGATATCAATGAACAGGCATGGTCTACGACTTTATTATATGTGCAGATGCTTAAGGTAAGCCTTATTCTACTTTTATGCGTGCTAATTCCAATGTAAAAACATTATTATATCAGTCAATTAAATCGAGTATAGTATTTTTTTTTGTAGTTTATTTGGCTTAAGTCATGAAAGTGATAAAGCAGTAATGAGGTCATCAGTGTGATTACAGGTCAGTACATTGTGGCTAATGCCATTCAAACCAAATTCAATTGCAAATCTAAACGACTAACATACATAATTACTAAATTACAATCTATTTGTACCTACTGTTCGGGATTAATTATAATTTAGATAGATAAACACCCCTTAAATATTCTATGTAGTAGTAGTTTAACGAATATTCGCATTCGCATGTTTTCTTGCGAATTCTGACTGACTTGCGATATTCGCATATCGCATGTGAGTCCAAGTACAAGAGCAGAGCACAAAGGCTATTCAACTACACAGAGGCGTGAGACAGGGAGATGTTATTTCTCTAAAATTATTCACTGCCGTGTTGGACCACATCTTAAAGCTTTTTGATTAGAAAGGATTTGGAATAAGCTTCAATGACGAGTGCTTTACTCACCTTTGATTTGCCGCAATATTGTTGTCTTGTCAGAATCATTTGAGGACCATAGCATTATGCTCATTTGCTCAAAGACCTCAACCGAGTTTCCCACCTGGTAGGCCTTAAAATGAAGAAGACCAAAATCTTGTCCAATGCTCATTTTTTGCATATGCCGATTAGTGTTGAGAACGTAACTCACAAAGTTGTCGACGGATCTGTCTATCCAAGAAAAATGGACCAGTTAGGCAAGTCCAACTTCAAGATAGAGGTGAAAAACCAGCTCGGTTGAGCAGCGTTCGGGAAACTAGGCAAGGTCTTCTCATCTAAAATTTCTCAGAGCTTAAAGACAAAAATTATCAATCAATGAGTGTTACCAGTGATGACGTACGGCTTTGAGACGTGGCCTCTGACTATGGGCCACCCAAGACGGCTCACAGTCACTCAGCGAGCTATGAAGATGCTCGGTGTTTCTCTGCGCAATCAAATTGGAAATGAAGAGATTCGTAAGAGAACGAATGTCGCTGACATATTTCAAACAGGCGACTCTATCTGGACTTCACGACGTTTACTTACTATCAGGTGCAGTAGGGTCACTTTGCAGCTAATTTCACGTACTAACGGTACAGCTAACGTACTATAAAATCTTTTGGTGCCAAATAAAAATCCCATATTCGCATTCGCAATTCACATTCGCGTTGATTGGAGTCAAATATTCGCATTCGCGTTCACGAATGTTGGAAATTGGATATTCGTTACATCACTACTATGTAGCGTGGTTTATTTGTATGCTTGGGTCAACATTAATTTAGTGTGTACATTAGTAATCAGACAAGGATTAATGCTTGATCTTATTTTCGTTAGGAAAAGGACAATAATATTGCTATAATTTATTGGAAGTGAATATTGTCTTATCTCCTGCCTAAGGCCTTTCCTAATATTGAATTCAGTGCCTATCGTTGTAAGATGTCCATTGATATCTTCTTAATTTTTTTATTGCATTGAATGACGAGACGAGAATGCCCTTCGCCTGAAGGTAAGCGATACGACCACCCATAAACAGTAGAAACACCATCCATCATCTTGAGTTACAAAGTATTGTGGGGCATTCCACTGCGCTCGTCATCCTGAGACATAAGATGTTAAGTCACATTATGTCCAGTAGCTACACTGGCTACAATGTCCTTCAAACCGAAACACAACAGTGCATGCACACTGCTGCTTGGCGGTAGAAATAGACATTGCGGTGGTACCCACCCAGACGGACTCTTACATATGAGAGACCTACCACCAGTAGGGGTTATTGTTCTGCGATAGCGTACTAAGGGATGAATCGTTTATCAGCTTTAGACCGTGTATTTCCTATGTATAACTTGATTTTCTATTGTAATTGATTTTTGTAAAAATCACGTCGCTAAAAGTTAATAAAATTGTCACGCGTGATGATTTCAAATTGGTGTAATTTTTTTTCTTATTTTTATTGTGCGTCCTTTTTTTTTTTTTCTCGCGGGGAAAAAACGCGTTATCGCTACCACCACTGGGGGGTGACTGGATGGTTATGTTGGTTTCACCGATCTAACGGCCCAATGTCGACACTCGGGAGTATGGCATCATCCGAGCGAGCATTGGACCGAGTCCCTAATACTATGTACACCCTACACCGGCATACCAACCAAAACCCGCGGTGGCCTTCTTCGGCGCCTACGGGACGGCCCCGGGGTATCTTGTTGCACGAAGATAGCTGCACGGAACCGCCCCTGCGCGATGCCGCATTGCGGCCCATCTCTATACGAGGGGGCTAAGATGCCCCCGAGCTCTACAGGACGCCTTTGACGTCTACGACTGCAGGAGACCGACCACCTGCATTGTCGAGAGTGCGTGTCCTAAGCTATGAACATTAGTAACGCAATTTTTTTTACATGTTTTTTTCGAAAACAACCTACTATAAAATAAAATCTAGAATGATATTTTTATGCTGTAAATAATCTATACTAATATTATAAAGCTGAAGAGTTTGTTTGTTTGAACGCGCTAATCTCAGGAAATACTGGACCGATTTTGAAAATTCTTTCACTAATAGGAACTATAGGAAGCTACATTACTCCTGAGTGCTATAGGATACTTTTTACCCGAAAAAACTTTTCCACGCGGGCGGAGCCGAGCGCAATGCTAGTTATAAATAATAGCATTGATATTTTAGAAGTATAATTCAAGTTATATTGTGATTTTATGACCGCTGAAGATATAATATCGTTGAACAATTTACTTCAAATAAATATAGAATTTCGCATATATTTCCCTGGCCTAAATTTATATTAATAGCATAAATAACGGTCATAAATACCACATCAGCACGCATATTAAACCTTGAGAAGAAACTTATTACCAATTTTTTATTTGTTTTGTTTTACAACCCCCAGAAATAGCTCTATTTACTTGGTAACGAAATAGAAGGTTTATTACTTGGACGAGCGTGTTGTATTAAAAATGGCAAATACGTTTTTGTGCTTGTATGTACTAAATTTACACGTGCATTTTGTATGTAACTGTACCCTACATCTTAAAGGACTCTACATCTTTTTATAAAATTCCCTGCAGTGTAAGAGCGTTTCCACATTATCCGATCCGATGTCGGTATCGGACACCGATATCCGACACCATGATGTATCTTCATATTATATTTCCGATAAAATCGGTTCGATTCCACCATTTACGCGATTGCTTTGTCCAAGCAGAATGGCAGATTAACATATAAATCTTAATTTGCTGTATCTATTATATAAGATGCAAAAAAGATCTGTCCACAGACAGTACCTAATAGATACATTATATTGTGCAAGTTAGATGTAGAGGGTGAATTTTAAGTTTAGCAAGCTATATGTTTTATTTAATTTAATAAGTAACGAAGTATCCCAAAAATGAAAATGGTGTCGGACAATGTGAACGGCAGGTACATATATCATTTTACTTGTCCCGATATCGGCTATTGGCGTCCGATACCGATATCGGATCGGATAATAGAAACGCTGTAAGACTGAAGTGGCAACATGGCGTTTCCTCAGTTCGGTGAAATAGCCGGAGACTCGACGGCCTAGTAATAATTTAGCGTTTTTTTTATATTAATATTTTGTTCCAAAAATAAACTTTTTCGCTTTATACCTGTCTAAGTGTTTTCCGAAATGCTTTAAAAAAATATTTTTTAAGTGCGATGTAATTACATTATTATTAATATTTTATGTTCTGAATTACGTTAAATTTTGTAAGACGCGGAACCAATTCTAGATACACTTAGAGTGTCCAGTGACTATTCAGTGTGCTTAGAATGTGGCAAAAAACACGATACGACTCCGTTTCGTTTTATTGGGATTGGTTGAGAGACTAACACGTGACTGACTGTATTGGTCTCTAGATCAATCACAAACATCAAAATTAAACGATTTCGACTTACGAGTTGCGGTTTAATGAAGTCAGGAAAGGTCATAGACTACGTTTTTTTATATTTGTCTTCAGCCGAATCCCAAGCAGGCAAAGGCACCAACAAAAGCTAGTCTTATTTTTTGTTTAACCTATTCTTTCGAGTACTGCATACCATGAATTCTAATTTCTCGAATAATCTTTTGTCTGCGAATAAAATATAAATTTTTGACTCGAATCACATACTTCGTTTACGTTTTTCCTTCGAATCATATTGCATTCAAACTTTTTCAAAAGCGAAATGTCTTTTTACCTTAATTGTCTATAATTACGCTACTATGGTATAATATATGAATTAAAATAAATCATACCAACCACATTATAAAAATAAACCAGACAATTTGTGAGTCAATTTCTAAACTAGCTCGGAGCCTGGCTCACTTAAATAGCGATTATATAATTATAAACCGACGAGTGACAGACATTTTACCGCGAAAGAAGGCTACGGGCTATGAGAATTATTTTCTTTGAAAAGTTTTTCTCGTGGAGAAAGTTGCCATCCTTTGCCATACTAATATACATCATGCTTAATGGGATAATATTATTAAACTGACATGATGGTACGTTGACATAATATCTATAGACATTTAGCCACATAAGTTGCTGAAGAAATTAAAATTCTAAATCATTTTATCTAGTATCTATCTATAGTCGACGATAGCCTAGTTGGGAATGAACGGTCTGCCGAGACAATGTCCGGAGGTTTAAAACCCAAGGCACACACCTCTGACTTTTCGAAGTTACGTGTGTATTGTTTATCAATTATCGTTCGCTTTAACGGTGAAGGAAAGCACCGTGAGGAAACCTACATACCTTACAATTCTCTATAAGAATTTTGAGAGTGTGTGAAGTCTGCCAACCCGCACTTGGCCAGTGTGGTGGACTAAGGCCTAGCCCCGCTCAGTAGTAGAGGAGGCCAATGCTCAGCAGTGGGCAGTATATAATATAGGGCTGATTGCATTCCATTATATATCTACATATCTAGGTGCGAATTCTCAAAATATCTACATGTTTGTATTAACAATATGTCGAAATATAATGGTGGTACACGGACCATGAACCGACGACTTAAAAAAGGCGGCGGGTAGCGGATGGATGCGGGCTGGTGAAGACCGGGATGGTTGGCGCTCACTTGGGGATCCCTACGTTCAGCAGTAGACGACGATAGGCAGATTATAAAATAATGGTGGTTGACGTATAAAATCGCGTCCTTTAAGCTCAGAATGTAGTAAGAGATATCATGTGTTCGCAGCGTGCGACATGTAACTATGGTCGCATGCGACATTCATTAAAATGTTCTTGAAATAACTTATTTCGTTACACCCAGCATTCGCGTGTTAAGTTTAAGTCCGTTATATTTTTAATTTAAGAATGAATGAAATAAAACGGTTTCATAAGGATTAAAAACGGTTTTAAAAGAATTTGTTTTCTGTTTTTACATACAAATACACTTCAGGCGAGCAATGGATCACGTTCAGAACTTATGTCCTTATTAATATATTCATATTTCCGACATGTTTAATATAATTATAATTACGTAATCTTACTCAAGTGCATTTCAGACGGCCAATGCATTACGTTCAGAACTTATTTGTCCTTATTACAATATTCACATTAATATTACCGACGTATTAAAATGTCGTAGGTATTAAGTAAAATGACTGCTTAATAATTTCTTTTTCAATAAAGGCACAAAATAGAATACAACCATGGAAAATAATTATTAAAATACATTTTCTTAATAATTACTTAAACTTGACTGTACTCCAAACAATGTAAATAATAAATTTATTTATTCATTTAGTAATTTATTTTGTACAATTTTATTCATATAATGCAATCAGCCCTGTATTATATGCTGCCCACTGCTGAGCACGGGCCTCCTCTACTACTGAGAGGGTTTTAGGCCTTAGTCCACCACGCTGGCCTAATGCGGGTTGGCGGACTTCACATACCTTCGAAATTCAGAGAACTTCTCAGGTATGCAGGTTTCCTCACGATGTTTTCCTTCACCGCTAAAGCGAACGATAATTGATAAACAATACACACGTAACTACGAAAAGTCAGAGGTGTATGCCTTGGCTTTGAACCTCCGGACATTGTCTCGGCAGACCGTTCCATTCCCAACTAGGCTATCGTCCACTCTATTTATTCATATAAAGTGGATAATTATTTTAAAAAGGTTTCGTGGCCATCATCATTTTTGATTAAATTAAATAATCTTTTCATTCCCTCGTCATTCATGTCTTCGTATTATTACTCTTAATAGGGCTGGGAACTCAAAATAAATCCCTTAGACACAAAGTTACATTAGAAGCATCCATAAATTATTTCTCAAAGTAAAAATAATTTAAAATGAACCTAAACACATAGCTGAGATTATTCCGTACATGAAATAGTATTTGAAGAGGGCTCGCCCTACAATCAAAATGTTTGTTTTGGTTCGACTTCAGGCTCTTTGAATTTCATGAGCCGGTAATACATTTCCATATTATAATAATATGAAAGAAATTTGAAAGGCCGTGTACTCAAATAAATATTTTTTCTTCTTTCAGTCTAACAGTGGCAAGATTTGACAATCTTTACTCAAAGAAATATTAAATTTTTTTTGGAGAAAAGATAAATTAAATAGTGGGTCAATTCATGTTCAGTGATCTCTACTGTTTATAAACAATAACACTATCAAAATAATCATGTATGTGGTTCAGGCTTTAAAGGAAATATATAGACAAGGGAAGACAGTGCGCTAATAAGGCCTTCGTAAAAATACCTTATAAATCTTTGGGAGACGCCTATGTTCAGCAGTGGACTTCCAAAGGCAGAAGAAAATGCAGAAATATACCCTAATATTTATTTAAAAATGAATAATAAAAATTTCATGTGGGCGACACAAGACCCTTAAGTATTTTCTTAAGGAACGCTGGAAGACCTCTGAATGTTTATTTATTAATGTTAGAAGACGCAGGCCCGAAATGTTTTCAAAAAAAATATATTGTTGCACCGAGATATTGTTACTGATTATTAAAGTAATAATATATTATCATGACAGAGACATGAGTGGGCTATTTGTCTTTCCCCTTCAACTATTTTTACATTTAAGACGACGCTAGTATCAAGAGTAACTTAATATCAAATCCTTATTAGGAAATTACGTATCAGGCTTTGTGGGATGGCAGATTTCACATACCCTTGAATTTTTTATAGAGCAACGCTTCCCAAACTATGGATCGCGACCCACCAGTGGTTCGCAAGGGAATATGGGGTGGGCCCTGAAAAAAAGAACAATATATCAGCCGACCTACACGACAGCAGATAGCCAATGATGGACGAGAAAAGTAAGTAAAATTCTCTAAAAAGGTATTAAAAATGATTTGATAACAGCCGAGAGGTGAGTCCAGAATTTGGTAGTTTTTGTTAGGTGGGTCGCGGACTATTCAACTTTGGGAACCACTGTTATAGAGAATTCCCAGGTCAGTATGTAGGTTTCCTCACGATGTTTTCCTTCATCGTTAAAGCGAACGATAATTGATAAACAATACACACGTAACTTCGAAAAGTCAGAGGTGTGTGCTTGGTTTTGAAACCTGTGGACATTGTCTCGGCAGACCGTTCCATTCCCAACTAGGCTATCGCCGCATTTTTTTTGCACAAATCACAAACTTGCAAGGCCTAAACAAAATATGTAAAGAAATAACATTCTGAAAATATTATTAAGCTCCAACTTATACATTTACAACATACAGTTCACATAATCGTAACTACCCTCACAAGTTATGTGTACATTTATTTCTCTCGGCATATAAAGACAAAAATAAACCCCTTTTTGTTGCAAAATGTCGTAAATACAAATAGGGCTCACATCTGCTACATATTTAATATGAGTTTATTTGCTTGACAGAGCGCTATACTTGGAGAATTTAGGCGATACAGCGTCTTAGTACGTAATCCAAGCATTACTAAAAACAGTTTCAAACGCTAGGGTAACAAGGATTCTTGTGTTGGAAGTATTTAAGAAAGACTTTACAACTCTATACAACCAGGCGAATAGTTTGGTTGTGTGTGTAGTAATTTAAAAAAAAACGCAATGAAAGGAGAAAACTAATATAGTTAGTAGTATGGTAAATTACGAAAAAGAGAAGTAGGACAAACTAATTAAAAAAAAAAAAATGGCTTCAGATTTTAAGCTGTAACTGAGACAAAATTATCTACTTGCTTAGTATTATTATTGTTTAAATTAGTAAAACAGTGTGTTAGAATATCATACCTAATCTTAGTAAGGTTGTAGCCAAATGTTTAAGATTTTTTTGTATTGCTATTTTTTAAACTCACTTGTATATTTCTAAATCTTTCACAATAACCAAAGTAAAAAGACTTTATACATGTAAAAATCAATTTATTTTAAGGTTGACAAAATCAAATATTTCTTACGGGAGCAAATTGCCAGGATAAAAAGTAGCTTATATCCAAATCCTGGACATTGGCCTATATCTATGCCGTCATCTAAAGCTATTTAACATAAAGGATATGCCCAAAAACAGGCTTAAAATTCTAACAAAGATACTTTGTATATATTAAATTTGGATAGTATTCGCAAAAACTAGCCCTTTGCAATAAATCGTATAATTTTAAAGTCCTCCGATTTTGAGATTTATGTAATTTTATTTTGCTTAAAAACGACACTTGAAACGTTCGTTTTTAAAAAAATAGTTTTAAATGGAGGGGTCTAAAAATATTTTTTAATGGAACCGAGATTCATATTTTTGTTCCTTTAATATCCATAAACTTAGAGCCTGGTTTGATTTTGAGGCCCAGGCACCCATACAATAAGCGGACATCTCCTTTCCAACATTCTGATTTAATTAGGATTAAATAAATGCATACATAATTCGCTGTTCCAATGCTAACAATAGCTCGTTATTTCAAACACATTGCATTTTAAACGTAAATTATATTTTAGTTCCGACTTTATAATCCGGCCACTTTTAACTGCAGTGTGATTTATTAACCTGTATAATTACGGTAGTAACTTGCGACCCGTATTTTAATAAGTGCTAAGTGCATAATAAAAGAAGATTGCGGGTTACATACCTCCCTCATTATGTTAAAACATTGTTTGTAGAATGATTTATTGTGTTCGACGGACGTTCTTCCGCCTTTTTAAAACGCTTTTATTAGCTCATACGTATGTATGTATGTATGTAACGGAAACTTTGAACATGATTTTGACCCCCTTCAAAACGTCGGATTAAATCGAAATTTGGCATACTTATCAAGGATCGATGACAATTCAATATTTTAAACTAAAAACACGCTTTTATAGAAAATCCAACTATAAAATGAATAAATAATAGTTTATTTATTTTTAGTGACATCTGTTGGGCCAAACTGGAATTACAACTAAACTGGCTACTCTTATATGCTAAAAAATCCCACTTATAACAAGATGGCGCTTTCGTTTATTTTTAGTGACACCTCTTGGAGAATAGTAGAACACAACGCATTTATAATTTAATGTAGAATAAAAACAAAGGGAAAAAATATAGTTTTACAAAGCTGCAAGTAAAATACAATCAGAAGCGCGGGAGAGATCTCATCAACAAAGCAATAGCAGACGGCTTTGAACAACTCACTGGTAAAGGCAACTGCACACATATCGTGCGATGGTTTTACAATTGTGATTTTTTATTGAACTCTTTATGCACACATGAAAAATAATGACAGGCTTGGTAGCGTAATTGTATTACAGTACGACTGCAATGCTGAAGTCACGGTTTCGATCCCTGGTCGGGCAAAGTAATATTAGGTTTTTCTATTCAGTACCTATCAGCCCGGAGTCGGTTTTTTTTTATTGCATTGAATGACCAGACGAGCATGCCGTTCGCGTGATGGTAACCGATACGACCACCCATAAATAGAACCCATTCAGCACCTTCAGTTACAAAGTATTGTGTGGCATCCCACTGCGCTGGTAATCCTGAGACATAAGATGTTAAGTCTCATTATGTCCAGTAGTTACACTGGCTACAATATCCTTCAAACCGAAATACAACAGTGCATGCACACTGCTGCTTTTTTTTTTTTTTTTTTTTCGCGGGGTAAAAACGCGTTATCGCTACCACCACTGGGGGTGAGTGGAACGGTTATGTTGGTTTCGCACAGTCTTACGGCCCAATGTCGACACTCGGGAGTATAGCATCATCCGAGCGAGCATTGGACCGAGTCCCTAACACTATGTACACCCTACACCGGCATACCAACCAAAACCCGCGGTGGCCTTCTTCGGCGCATACGAGACGGCCCCGGGGTATCTTGTTGCACTAAGATAGCTGCACGGGACCGTCCCTGCGCGGTGCCGTTGCGGCTCTTCTCTATACAAGGGGGCTAAGATGCCCCCGAACTCTAAAGGACGCCTTTGGCGTCTACGACAACGGGAGACCGACCACCCGCATTGTCGTCCACCTCGGAGTCGCTTAAATTGGACTGAGCAGCCCCCCGCTGCTCGCCCCGCGACTCTCTTGAAGCCCCATTTAGTCGCCTCTTACGACAGGCAGGGGATGCCGTGGCAGAACTCTCTAAACGCCCCCGGACCACAGGGCACGAGGCGCCGGTCAGTCGTCCACCCGGCGCCTCCTACGTCTCCTCTGGCTACGGGCGGGATCGTTCTGCTCACGATCCCGCCCGGCGCTCTCCTTCCGCGAGATGACGCACTCGCAGAAGGAGACCATCGCTCGCCAAGACCTCCAGCCGCCAACCATGGCAGACACCACGGCCGGCAGCGAGAGATCTCCTCCGACGACTGCTCTAAGAGCGCTGCGTTGTAGATCCCAAGCTGGGCACTCCTCGAGAGTGTGTTGGACCGTGTCCTCGCGGCCGTTGCCACAGTGGTGGCACACGGCGGACTCTTCTTTTCCGATCCGACACAGAAACGAGCCGAAACACCCGTGGCCCGTCAGTACCTGTGTCAGACGGAATGTCGGCGCACCGTGGCGCCTGTCAAGCCAGCTTAAGAAGACAGGTCGCACTGCCGCGACGGTCCTCAAGCCCGCATTCGGGCTCTCCAGCCTGGTATGCCACTCCTCCACGGCGGCGTTGCGGATGGAGGCCAATTGGACCTTGACCTCCCTCGGGGCCAGTCTCCGCCCGAGACGTGATGCCTCCTCACGCCAGAAGAATACTGACGAGAGGTATTTGGCATCCAATTCCCATGGCAGAGTACCGGCCAAGACGCAGGCCGCCTCGTGGGAAACTGTGCGGTAGCCCCTGATGAGTCGCTGCGCCACCATACGCTGCGGCTTGCGTAGCAGTGCGACGCATCGAGAATTCAGGGACTCGGCCCAAACGGGACAACCGTATAAGGCCATTGACCGCACAACTCCAGCGTATAAACTTCGGCAAGGGTTACCGGGACCTTCCAAGTTTGGCAGCAGGCGTCCGAGTGCACCTGCTGCCCGCAGCAATTTCGGCGACATCATCTGAAAGTGGGCACGGAAGTCCCACCGGCTGTGCAACACCAAACCCAAATACTTCATCGTGGAGCCGATAGGAATCCGCACCCCCTCCACTATGATATGGGCCCCCGTAGGTGGCCTCTTCCAGGGCCCGTGAAAATAAAGGGCCTCGGTTTTGTTCAGGGCCACTTTGAGGCCCAGACGCCGAATCCTGCTCACCATCTGCTCGGTACCAGAGGAGGCGAGCAGAGCTGCCTCCTGGAAGGTCCTAGCCGTCGCTGTCACCAGTGTGTCGTCCGCGTAGCAGACAACAGCGACGCCTTGGAGGTTGGTACCACGGAGCACCCAGTTGTAGCCGATGTTCCACAAGAGTGGGCCCAGTACTGAGCCCTGTGGAACTCCGCAGGCCATTGCTCTTCGGTGCCACCCATCAGCGCCCGGATACACAATATACCTATCAGATAAGTATGATTGCACCAGACGCTGAAGATATGGTGGCACCTCGTGGTACCGCAGTGCTTCATGTATGCACGCCCAAGGTAGGGTGTTAAACGCGTTGGCGATGTCAAGTGACACCGCCACGACCACTTCACCCCGGGCGATTGCGTCCTCCGCTTGTTCCTTGACCCGCAAAATCGCATGGATCGTGGATCGGCCATGCCGGAAACCGTATTGGCAGTCTGCCAAATCCGGCCCGACCGTCTCAAGATGCTCGACGAGGCGAGCATGAATAATTCGCTCGAAAAGTTTGCAGACCTCGTCGAGCAGCACGATAGGCCGGTAGGCCGATGGCGACTCTGCGGGTCGACCCTCCTTTTTGAGCAGGACCAATTTCCCAGTTTTCCACTGAGATGGAAAGAGGCCCTGCTCAATGCACGCGGAGAAGAGGCCGCGGAGCCTCGTACCCAAGTGCTTGACGGCTAAAACCCACGCACGACCGGGTATGCCGTCAAGACCCGGAGCCGAGTTTTTACTCCGCAACCGAAGCACTACCGCCCTAAATTCTGCGGGCGAAACCTCCAAAATATCCCCTGCCGAGCTTTGCGACGATGGCGGCGACGATCGTGACGCCATCGGTGGAGGAGTGACATCCTCAGTGGCGGGGAACAAAGTCGCGACAACCTCTTCCACCAGCTCGTCCCGGAGACTCTGCGTCAGCGGAGGCGCCCATGGGCGGTATCTCTTCATCGCCAGACGGTATGGGCGCCCCCACGGGTCGTTGTCAAGAGTGCTCCGGGCCTCCTTTTGTGCCGCAGACTTTGCCCTCAATATTGCCACGTGCAGCGCTCTCTTGGCCTCTTTGTAGAGGCCGTGAAGAAGCCGCTCCTGGTCCTCGTCGCCTGGTAAACGAGTCCGGCGACGACGGTGTCTGCCAACTCGACGGAGGGCAGCTACGCACGATGCACGCAGCTGCGAGAGCTCCGCCGACCACCAGAACACCTGGCGTTTCTCGGGAAGGCGTCGGATTCGGGGCATGGCCGCGTCACAGACACGCGACATCGTCGCCCCGAACCACTCCGCCTCCTCTTCAACCCGTACTGGCCCGGCCGGCACGGGAATCCACGCCTGGGCCAGAGCAGCCTCCTTCAGGGCCTCAACATTAAGGCGCTTCAACGCCCAACGCGGGCCGTCCGATCGCGGGGCGATGAATCCGCCACGAGACCGAGGAGAAGGAGTCGAGGAGACGTCGAACCGAATGTATCGGTGATCCGACAACGTCTCCTCGCCCACCAGGACCCTCCAGTCTCGCACACGGTGGGCAAGTGCTGGGGTGGCGAACGTAATGTCCACCACCGAGCCGCCATTGTGCCGCACACATGTTTCCACCGACCCGCGATTCACGACGACCAACCCGGACGCAGTCGCCCATTCCTCCAGGGCCACGCCACGTGCGTTTGTCGCCGACGAGCCCCACGCCAAGGACTTAGCGTTGAAGTCACCGGCGACAAGGACGGGGCATGCACACTGCTGCTTGACGTTAGAAATAGGCATTGCGGTGGTACCCACCCAGACGGACTCTTACACATGAGAGACCACCAGTTTTCTTCTGTGAAATCAACATCAAAATTGGTTGAAAAATAAAGCAGTTATTCATATTTGAAATGATATTCTAAGGAAAAGTGGGGGCGTGGTGGGAATATCGTGCTAGCTCTTTCGCACGCCCGCTATTTTATGGCCGATGAATCTCGGTGACGTCACAGTTTGATAGTACTGCTATTTGACAACTACTTCTTCCATAAAGTTGTAAAGCTATATAACTTATTAATTGTTGTTGTGCCTGACTGCCTCAGTGGCGTAGTTGTATTGCGTACGCTTTACGAGTACGATCTGCGCGCTAAGATCCTGGGTTTGAATCCCGGGTCGAGCCAAACACATTGTGACTGGGTTTTTCCATCTTAAAAATTACTGAGTCGCAGCTCGGAATCAGGAAGTTGGCGGTGTGACACTCCCGTGCCTCGGAAAGCACGTAAAGCCGTTGTACTGCGCCTGATCTTTCTCCGGTCATGTCGGATTGGCGTCTCACCGGACTATGAGAGTGAAGGAATAGCGAGTGCACCTGAGTATTGCGCACACACTTGTGCACTATAATATTTCCTGCGTACCTGACTGATCTCCGTTGAGATTGACCGCCGTGGCCGAAATTGGCTAGGAGGATTTATTTATATTTATTTTTTATTGCATCAATTTCGAAAATGCTTTGTTCGCTAGATTTTGGATGAAACACATCCTACTAAATACTAATATTATAATCGCGAAAGTTTGTAAGTATGGATGTTTGTTACTTTTTCACGCAAAAACGGATTTCGATGAAATTTGGCACACGGGTAGATCATGTCCTGAATTAACACATAGGTTACTTTTATCCCGAGAAAATATAAAGCGGAACTTTTATCCCGGAAAAACTGTTTAACGCGGGCGGAGCCGCGGGCAAAAGCTATTTTTAATAAATGTATTTACAAAAAAGTAGTCATCTACCCTATTGCCTTTTTTCCATTAGATCATTTAACCAACCTGATTTTATGTTTGTGTCTTTGTTTTATACTAACTACTTAACTAGTACTTGGGTTCCTTTTTTATTTCATCTTGACACAATTCGTACGAAAAAATCTGTCAGAATAATTCGACTAAATAAAAAAATAATGAAACAATCCTTCGTGTGTAACTGACACAAAACGTGATTTGCATCTGCTACCTGAAAATGTTAATGCCGTCAGTGTGATTCTAAATTACTATTATAATGAAGTATTTAACGATTTTATGCATTTTGTATGAAAACGGTGCTAGTTTAGTCATTTCATAATACTTATATTACGTAATTTCGGTGACGTAAATCTTTATTTCAAATAATTAAAGCTGTAATATCGAAATCAATTTCTTACAACATAAAAGACATTAAGAAAAAATAAAATTATTGTCATCATTATATATCACCGACAATATTATTCACACAAATATATTATACTTAATAACAATTTTGAGATCCTTTTCCACGAACTTTTCCCATTCTTGTGTAAGAAAATTCCAATATTAAAAATATTGGGAATAATAATCAGTTACAGCCCGGAGTCTGGAATTTGTGCCCGATATGGCGATAGGCTCGCCCCCTATCACATCATGGGAGGGAATACGCACGGCGAAAAGTGGGTGCACTAGTTGCGCCTCTGCCTACCCGTTCGGGGATAATGGGCGTGAGTGTGTGTGTAGAATAATAATTTGTCTGTTCGTAATATTATGATCATACAATTATAATCAGCTGTTTCTACATAACAATACAGCTG
This sequence comes from Sphinx pinastri, assembly GCA_947568825.1. Lineage (NCBI taxonomy): Eukaryota > Metazoa > Arthropoda > Insecta > Lepidoptera > Sphingidae > Sphinx > Sphinx pinastri. Next base: position 12,315,984 of record OX387624.1, on the reverse strand, counting down.
GAAATACAATAATTTTGTAAGAATTCATTATTTAGATAGGTGACTTTAAATAATGATTTAAACCATAAATACAATTTATTTGCGATAGTGAGTTCAAACGACAATATTATTTAACAAAAAATATAATCACGATCGCTAAATTATGTTTCCTTATTTTGAGCTTAACTTATATAAATATCAGAGCTTGGATCAGATTATACTTGACCTAAGATAAAACAGCCTGTGATGAAAATACTAAATAGGGATTGATAATTATTAGCAAAGAAAAATAATAAAGTACCGCGTATGGGATTTTAAATTTCAATAACATACGTAAAAGCGATTTACATACAAACTTACGCGCATACGCATACGCATACTCACACCTTTTATGCCCAGAGGGGTAGGCAGAGGCGCAACTAGTGCACCCACTTTTCGCCGTGCGTATCCGTCCCATGATGTGATAGGTGGCGAGCATATCGCCATATCGGGCACAAATTCCAGGCCCCAGGCTGATACTGAGTAGAAAATCCCAATATCACTTTGCCTGACCCGAGGATCGAACCCGAGACCTCAGCATTGCAATCGTACCGTAATGCAACTACCCCACCGAGGCACTCGAAAGCTAATTTCATTATGCAAAAATGTATGTAGACTTCTAAATAATAACTAAATTTATTCTATGCGCCATAACACGGGTGACGCATACGTTATATTAAAAACCTCTGGTAAATACATTGATGTAATTTTACATCAATGTGTATTGTGTAAATATCATGGGCGTATATAAGAGGGGGATTCAAGAGGTCCGGACCCCCCTTAGCTTACAATAAACCACGCTACGCCACTGACCGCTGACATTTTGGGGAACCGGACCCGCCACCTAGCTTGTAAAATGATTGGGATACCAAATATTATGTCCACACACTATAGTTCGAACAAACGAAGCTGGCCGGTATGACAATTATTTTTTTTTCCCGACGCGATAACTCTGTGAGAACGTCTACCTAAAAAATTCAAAACCGTGTTATGTCATACCGGCCATATTAATTTGTCCCTACTATAATATATTACGTGACAGTGTATACGGTGTCATGCAAGGCAAGAACCCTCGCCACAAAAAAATATTTTATATCGTAGGACCCCCCATATGAAAGCTTATAGCTACGCCCGTGGTAAATATAATTAATTCCTTAAATATTTTCATAAAAGTAAAGTTAATTGTTATATTATGTGTATTGTCTACATTGCCTATTGTAAAATAAAAGAATTAAAAAGTGTGTTGGCTTTATGGAATGTGTATTTTTAAATCTACCAGCTTTATGAATATCACGTTAGTATTGTTCTTTTATTTTAAAATCTGTAACAATAAATCCTTACATATAAAACAAAGTCTACCGTCGCGTCTTTATTTCTGTCTGAACACGATAAACTCAAAAATTACCGAACGAATTTCGATGAAATTTGGTATGGATATAGTTTGACACCCTAGGAAGGACATAGGCTACTTTTTTATCCCGGAAAACTATATAGCGGGACTTTTATCCTGGCAAAACTTGCTGATATTATATACAGGGTCATTTTTAAATTGCATTACTAAATGAAACCACATATTCGTCTTTACCTCTTCTAACATCGTGCCAAAATCCATGAATAACGAATATTATTGTCAAAAATCCCAGTTGTAGTTTTCAAATGTTTTGATCATTTCGTAGTTTAGTGCGAATATGGTGTGTGCGAAAGTATATTTCTGAATGAAAGTATAATGTTGCCGCTGCGACGAATTATCTCAGAGCAGTGGTAGTGGCATAAGGTCGTTTAAACTTAAAGTTGCTTTTTATTGATATTTATTTTGTTCGAAACTTACATTTTTTTATTTTACATCTATGGTTAAAATAACTTAATGGAAAGCGTTATTTTCGAAGAGATAAGTATGTGATTTCGTTTATTAACGCAATGTCAAAATGACCCTGTATAATAAAATATGGCATTAAAAAGATCTACAAACTCTGTGGCATAATAAAAGCCCTATAATCGAAAAATATATTTAAAAGATAAAGGTAAGCCAAACGAAATCACTTTTCTGGGAATATAAAAGAAGCATTTGAGTTCTTTCAATGCTTTGTGTTGTCAGTTGTCAAAGGAACAATTTTTGGCAAATACTTTGATTACCTATGCTTTTTTCTATTGATATTATCTATTACTAGCTTTTGCCCGCACCTCCGCCCGCGTGAATAAGTTTTCCCGGGATAAATAGAAGCCTATGTGTTAATCCATGACATAATCTACCCGTGTGCCTAATTTCATCGAAATCCGTTCAGTAGTTTTTGCGGCAAAGAGTAACAAACATCCATACATCCATACTTACAAACGTTCGCGTTTATAATATTATAGTACGATGCTTTTTAATATGTTGAAGTTACCAAGCCTTGCTTTTTAAGTAGTTTAGTATTCGTCCGCTGTAGTTAAACTATTATGATGAGTCATAATATGAACGAAGAGGACGCGGTAGTTTTGACTTGTGTCTAATCTTAGCGATAAAGCCATTGTCGAATATATATATATTTTTGTTTTGTAGTGACAAAGACTGAGTCGATAAATGATATTTAAGAGCAAGTGAATACACCGACCTTAAGGATGTCGCGCCACGGGCAATCAGTTTAGCAATCTAGGCTTGTACCGTCGAAGTAGCCGCCGTAACCGATGCGAGACTTCGGGCGGGAGCACACTGCCGCTAATTCACCGTGAAAGGCCCCTTGTATAGTGCAAAGCCCTAGACAGTTACCCCCTTCGCCTTCCCCCCACATACCCTTGGAATGTTACAATCGTAATTTGGCCCAGGTATCTGATCAACTGGGTAAATATTCTTAAGGTAGCTTCTAAGTCCCACGCACACTACTGTCTGCTTAGAATGTCTCCAAGAAACACAACTCTCAAGTCAATGTCGTTTAATTTTGATGTTTGTTATTGATCAAGAGACCAATACGTCAGTCACGTGTTAGTCTCTCCAATCCCAACAAAACGAAACGGAGTCGTGTCGTGTTTTTTCCACATTGTAAGCCCACTGTACGCATACGGACCAACGGCTTTACGTGGTTTCCGAGGCACGGGGGTATCACACCGCCAACTTCCTAACTCCAAGCTGCGACTGAGTAATTTTTAAGATGGAAAAACCCAGTCACAATGTTTTTGGCCCGACCCAGGATTCGAACCCAGGACCTCAGCGCGCAAATCGTACTCGTAACGCGTACGCAATACAACTACGCCACCGAGGCAGTCAACAAAAAATAATTATTACCTTTGTAAGTACAAATAAACATTTCTAAAAATTGTTACTTTGAAAAATAAACAATAAAACAAACCAAACGTGTATTCATTTTTTCCTTTAGATTCTTATGTAATAAATATTAAACAGCCCCGGAGGGAGTCGTCCTATTCTTATTTTTTCTTATAATAGGGGAGGGGGTAAAAAACTAGCGAAAATAGTCTTACGTAGTAAATGAATGGCCCCTAAGTCCGCCTTGCAGTCTTTGTGGGTCGCCGGTTCGGGCGGAATCACTCGATACTAATTTATATTCATGTACTGATGTTTACTAAACATACCTAGTCAATCACATTGTCATACCTACTTTGTATTTAATTTATTTACCGCTCTATATCTTATTATCTTAAACTCGATGACGGTGACATTTCCATTATATTATGCTAAGTTATTGAATGAGCCGTAGGATTTGGTTATTGGAATTATGATTGTTATTACCTCGTCTTGGAGCTTTTCTAATTCGTGTAAATAGCTTATTATTGATTTACAACGCTGAAAACTTTAGTACCAGCACCATGTTATTTGACAAACGAAATTGAACTTAAAACTGCTAAATATAAATCTTAGATTAAATCAATCAAAACTTTCAATTGAATAACGGTTTACGAGAATAAAGATCATTGCGGTTGACTTGGATTAACAGTTTGAACACTTTCCCGACTTCTCGAGTGTCGAGGTTCGTTCACACCAGACAACATTGACGCATCAATTTTTGCCATTTATGCTTTTATTATTACCATATAAATTTACTTATCAGCTATACCTATCTACTTCATTATATGTGTGTTTAACTTAGAGTATGTTATTAGTGTGTTATGTATACAGTCTAGATCAGTTTTAAATGTAAGCACTGTTTCAAAATTCTAGTCTTCATTTAAAATATAGTTCAATTTAACAATAGATCAACCTCATACGACCAACTATAATTTTAAAAACAAAAACCAAATATAATTAAAGTTCATACATACTGTCTATAGTTTTGCTGAAACTCGTGTAAAATCATAATATTAGGATTAATCTATCCGTAAGATACGAATTAACCTTTGGATTGTCATTCGCAAGAGTCGGCTCCACTCTTGTCTTAAAGTTGGTAACTTGCCTCCTTGACATTTAATCTACGGAACCCTGCGGCTAGGGATGTATGAGAGGAAGTATCGATATCGATATTGGGTAGCTTCAGTACTCAATTATTCTCAATAGATATAAAAATTAATTAGTAAGTATTTAAATCTAATCTGAATATAAATAATTAAAAGGCGGCGGGTAGTGGATGGGCGCAGGCTGGTCAAGACCGGGATGGTTGGCGCTCACTTCAGGAGGCCTACATTCAGCAGTAGACGGCGATAGGCTGACTGAGTTGTACCTAGTTGGGAATAAAACAGACTGCCGAGAGGAATGTCCGCAAGTTCAAAATCCAAGGCACACAGCTGTAAATTATCGAAGCTACGTTGGTATTTTATGACAATTATTTTCGCTCTCACTTACCTCTTGCTCGCTAACATAGGCACCTCAGAATTCTGCTTATGAACTTCAAGTGGAGTCTGCCAGCCCGTACTAGGCTAGCGCCCAGCGTGGTTGTTCTTCCCAATATGTACTACATTGTACACAGTTGCAAAGCTGGTAGTATTCAACATTGCTATTAAACGATATAATCGGAAGAAGCCGAAAACTTAATTAAAGCCAATTAAAATTAATTATTATCTAGTTATATTTTACTAGCTTTTGCCCGTGGCTCCGATCGCGTGAAAAAGTTTTCCTGGGATATAAAGTAGCCTACGTTACTCGCTAATAACGTAGCAATAATTTACTTTAAAACGGTAAACAGTAAGGTCTTTTATAACAGATTTTTCTTTACTTAGTTTTTGTCACCCTTCGATTAAAAGTATTCAGGCCCCGTTTTTTCAACTGTAGTTATCTTTTTGTCAGCGTCTTATTAAGCTGGAAGCGCTCGCAGAGCTTCGAGTGCTCCAGGTGCTGCGAGCGCGTCCAGCTTAATAACACCGATGATTACCCTAACAACAGTTGAAAAAACGCGGTCTTAGTCTAATTTATCGACATTTTGAATGGGTATCTCTAAAGTAGTGTCGCTCGGTAGTTGGAATTAATTACTAACTCGTTTTTAATAAAGATTTCAATTTAACTAGGCTTGCTAACAGAACGGCCGCCATTTTGTGAAATAGAGCGACTGTGGCATTAAAATTTAATTCCTTCGACAGTGATTTAAAATTTTGGATTATATTGCCTTTATGGGCTAGTAATAGCCCACTTGGGCTGAAGCGTGAGTTTTTGGATTCAATTTCTAAAATTTGCTAAAATCCGTGTGATTTAGCTAAGATTTTAATGAAAAACAAAAAAAAATGAATTTTATCAGCTATTTTCGTGTCGGTGCATATACACGTGTTATACCTAATCAAGTATTATACACTCTATTTGTACAAAACTGATCAGGTATCCTGTATCTTTTATTCAATTCGTTAACAAAACTGTGTAGCACATATCGAACAATTTCTCAAAACGTTTGCTTAGCGAAGAATAATAAAAGACGGTAGAGGTCGTATAAATGGCTTTAATCACCTATTTATTAAATTATATTTATGTAAGTAATGTTTGTAATTACGTACTTTCACCAGTTTATCTCGTATTTTTTTATTAAAATCGGATGTTTATCTAAATTTTAATGAAATTTCGTGTCCAGACGTAGCTTTCAGCAGAGGATCCACCTTCAATTCAAGTTTAGAAAGGTCTGACGAAATCACATATCTTCGTAGTAAATGGCAGAGAGAAGTCTTCAATGACATCATAGAGTAGGTTTTACCTGAAATTGAAAACAATTTTATTATATAAATATAATATCTAAACTATATTATAAATGAGAAAGTAACTCTGTCTGTCTATATGTTTGTTTCGGCTGAATTAATGAATCGATTTCGATGAATTTTAGTATGGATATAGTTGACACACGTTATTTCACAGAATGATGTCGGAAACATGTCAATGACTGACTGTCAAATCAACCTTGCTTATCCTGAACCATAACTGAGTTTTCTGATTTGCAACGAAATTAAACGACGACTAACACACCGATAACAATGTCGCGAACATGCCGTTGGATTGGTGCGGCGGTCGATGTAGAGCGCTGTACAATGGCGTTACTAATTAGAAACAACCAAAGACATTAAACAGTATATAATCTTAGAACTCTTTGGAAATAAACAATACTGTGAAATATAGGAATTTAATCGAACCCACCAATAGGCTAGTTGACTACTTTGTTTTAAACACATATATATATCAAATATATATGCCATCCAAAATCTAACGGAAAAAGAATTTTCAAAGTGGCGCAATAATAAGTAAGTTATAAAGCTTTCAAATTTGGTAGAAGGGATAATTGTCAAATAACAGTAATATCAGACTGTGACGTCACCGGGTGTCACCAACCATAACGCTGCGTGCGTGCCAAAGAGATCGCGCGATATCCCCACATCGCCCCCACTTTTACTAACAACAATATTTCAAATGTGAATAACTGCTTTATTTTTCAAACTATTTTGATGCTGATTTCACAGAAGATTTTTCCTATTGCTATATGCACATAATATTTTTTTTCTAAAAATGAGTAAATTTTAAATTATAAAAGACACTTATGCACAGCGTTCTAGTATTATATAATTATCTTATCTTTCCCTTTAAACGTCTCTACTGTAAAGTTGACATTATCGAGTTAGCATATTATTGTTAATTGCTGGTATATCATTGTAGGTACGTACATAATCAGACAGTCTCTTAATCACCAGATTAAAAAGCTCACCTAGACATAACCTTCTTCCAACACCAAAGCCAGCAAAAGCCCTATAAATAGCAGACTCCGGATCACCTAAAGCATTCGCGTCTAACCATCTTTCTGGCCTGAATTCGTTCACATCTGAGCCCCATATTGGATGCCTGTGAAGTCCAGATACAAACAGAATACAACTACTTCCAGCCGGCATTGTATAATTTTCTGTAAATTAAAAAATAAAAGAAATAAGACTAGAAACAGTTCTCACTACTTATAATACGCTAAAGTTAATTTTATTCACACAGATAAGCCAGATAGATCCTAAAAAAGGTACAAGGTACGTTTTATCCTCGAAAATGCACACGAACATTCACATGTCACGCTTTTTCTCCCCAAACGGGTAGGCAGAGATGGAACTAGTGCACGGTCCACTTTTTGTGTGTGTTCCGTCTTATTATGTGATAGGGGGCGAGCCTATCGCCATATCCACAATACACACTGAAACATTTATTCCAAGAAAGGTATTTTACGCGGGCAGTCTCCAATACCTAGTTTTAAAAAATACTCACTCAGTTTGACGTCTTTTTCTACATGTCTCAGTATCGCCGGAGTGATAGAGAATATGCGTAAAGTCTCTTTGATCACAGCCTCCAAGTACACTAACTTCGACAAGTCATCTTTCTCTACATCTCTGTCTGATTTACCGAAAACGTTTAGTATCCTAGAAATAAACTTGGTATAATAAGAATCCTTTTGTACCCTATACTCAAGACATCTTTTTAAATACCTCTGTATTATAAAGGTACTACATTTATATTTCTCTTTATTTTTCCTTTTTTTACATTTATATATATTTACATAAAAGAACATTAATACATATTATAAAAATATAAAAAAGTGAATCACCCTCAGATGGCGAGGCTCAAGACCTAAGCCACGGGTGGTCAGGGATTCAAAGTGAGGAATCCCCTCACAATGCGTACCGTGTCCAGAAGTACTGCATATGCAGTATATTTATTATTAATATACATATTTTCTAACTACAAGTAAACGTTCAAGAATTTATAAAGCATCAAACTACCAAAATACTTATGTGAGGTTTCTCAGTAGTCGATTCAGCTGTGTCACATTGTTAGTACTATAACAGAGAATTTAGATATTTTATGAACCAATGCCTCCTACAATACGAACACAATACTTCCATAATACCAACCTAAAGATTACAAATAGTTCCAAAGATTATATTCAAATTACTTACTCTTGATACGCTTTTTCCTGTACTTCATGGTGTGACCCAAGCAAAAGTAATGTAAACAGTAAAGTATTGCCCGTTGTCTCATACCCAGCTAATATTATGGTATTCATTTCATCCCAAATTTCCTTGTCAGTTAAAACACCGTCTTTAGATAGTTCCATGGCTAAATCCATGAATGCCTTGTAATTTTTTCCTCAAAAATATTTAAGAGCATATAGATACCTTATGTGCAGAAAAAAGTCCCGTAGCAATCAGGATTTGTTCGGAGTTAACCGTAATTTTAGTATTGTGGGTGTTTATAAATACTAGACTTTTAAAAGTATTATTGGGGGTGGGTGTTTAGAAACAACTAGACTTATAAAAGTCCCGCTTTATTGCCTATGTTACTTAATCGCTGATAATGAAGCTTTATATTGGAAAAAGAATGTTTAAAATCGGTCCGGTAGTTTTTGAGTTTATTTGTAACAAAAATACAAATACGCATACTCACGCCTTTTATCCCCCAAGGCGTAGGGGGAGGCGCAACTAGTGCACCCACTTTTCACCGTGCGTATTCCGTCCCATGATGTGATGGGGGCGAGCCTATCGTCATATCGGACACAAATTCCAGACTCCAGGCTGATACGGAATAGAAAAATCCAATATCACTTTGCCCGAACCGGGGATCGAACCCGAGACCTCAGCATTGCAGTCGTACCGTAATACAATTACGCCACTGAGGCAGTCTATAATACTATAATAATCGTTACTGCGATCAAACTGTAGTACAACATCCCTTTTCGTTGATGTGAAAGTTTATCGCAATTGAGAAACGACGAGGGGTGAGTAGTGACTATACTAAAAGCGATGCTTTTTACAATTTACAGCATATTTATAATGAGCTAGGTAAGGTATAAAAATACAAATCTTTCCTATTTATAATATTAATATATATGACCACATAAAATTAGGATCTACTAGCGTGTTTATCAAACTTTGCTTAAAAAAATCTTTCGTAAAATAATTATTGATTTATAACATTTACATATTACATTTATGCTCAAGGCCAAGGCAAAACCTCGTTGTCTGACATCAAACAATTCATTATAAATCATGTCATTACGGCATTACTATTCAACTCCATATGTAATTAATATCCTATACATAATATGTTATACGACAAAGTAAACATTAATACCAAAAATATACGTTCGGAAATTAAGCAAACGACACCTGGATTAAATTTATTCGGTAAACATAACTAATTTGCACAAATGGAGTACTACCATTGAAATATTAATAGACGATAATTAAATGATAACGAACCATTTGCATTTAAAGTGCTTCTTTCTGATTCCAAATTCTCTCTTTTCCTTTGAAAGACCTGTAAAAAGTATAATATTTATATTATTTTTAAATTAAACACATCATTAGTATGAACTCAAGGCAAAAACCATTTTTTTAAAAACAAAAATTAATTAATTTATATTTTTTTGCGTAATAAGTACCTTAAGTTTTGCATGGTAATTGCCTGTTGAATAAAATGAAATTTTCCACATGTTGCTTTTCAAGTTCCAACTATATCCGACTTAAACTTCATGACACCATATTTATTATTTATTAAACACTTTATTGTACATCAAACTAAGGTGAATGTATAAACATAAAATAAAACTAAGATGATAAAAACGCATGTACAATTGGCGGTCTTATCGCATTCCGCAATTTCTTACAGACAACCTTTGGATGGATTGGATGTAAACGTATTCCGTAGGCCGTGCGGCAGCATTTATTTAGTAGTCTATTGTTAACGTAACATTAATGACAATTTAGAATATTTATATAATAATATAAATAAAATCAACTGTCCCCTGTATGTAAAAGCATTACTTGAGAACAGTTTGATTTGGCTGATTCCTTTTTTCTTATATTGGGAATTGTAGGACAAAGTGTGTAATAAAGTAATTAAGTGATTTATTTTATAACCAACGTGATAAGACGGGAATAGTCGAAAATTATGATATTTTTAGAAAACCACCGATTTAAATAAAATTTTGTAAGTGTGGTTGGTTCTAGCTCGAAAGATAGCTTAATCCAGCCCCGTAGCGTTGTTGTCGAGATTTACAAATATGAAATGCGGTCTACGTAGAAGTCGGTCTGTGGCAGGATCACGTCCGGCCGACTAGTTAAAAATAAGTTTTGGCCATATACCTAAGAATTGACTCTTACCAACCTAGCGGTTTACCTAGTTCAATAATGGAACTGGCATGTTTTGTTTTAAATTAATATTATTTTTGTAAAATATCTAACAAATATTTCTTCAAAAATAAATATTAATACTAAGTATTTCTTTCTACTGACTGCCTCGGTGGTGTAGTTGTATTACGGTATGACTGCAATGCTGAGGTCTCGGGTTCGATCCCCGGGTCGGGCAAGGTGAGTTGGGTTTTAAATTCAGTTTTAGCCCGGAGTCTGGATTTTGTGCCCGATATGGCGATAGGCTCACCCCCTATCACAACATTGGACGGAATACAAACTGCAAAAGTGGGTGCACTAGTTGCGCCTCTGTCTATCCCTTCGAGGATAAAAGGCATGAGTCTGTGTGTGTGTGTATTTATTTCTTTTTACTTTCAAGGCTACTGAAGTGTGATTAAAAAAATAAAAAAATTACCGCATCACGTGTCTCGTTCAAGTACTTGACAACATTATCTTGGTTCTGCTTTAATCTTGAGAAACTGTAAATGTAATCAAAATGCATCCAGAATTTTTGGAATCTCTCTGTGATAATACCAAGCATCCTTTGAACTGACTTCATGTAAAATGTCTCGTCGAATACAGATTCACCGTCAGTAATACCAAAAGCCGTTTCTGAAATTCAAAAGCTACAATAAAATACCATCATGTAGTTAATCAATTAACAAAAAAAATATCTGCAAATACCACAAGAATTTCTTATGGTATTTTCGTTTCTTTGTGAAAGTCATGATTGTTAGTAATTAGGTATGTTTGATGTTTTACAATAAAATAGATAGATTTAATCTTAATAAGTATGTATCTATTTACATGCTTTCGGGCCTAAATAGAACCAAAACGATTTAATAAATAATTCCTGAGAGTTTCCCCAAAATAATAATTATGTAGAGTTTGAGTTATTTTGAGTTTATACTCACTACATATATTTTCCAAAGCCTCTTCGTCGACGTAATGTGAGTGGTCAAACGGACCTTTTCCAACTTTATCGGAGAATTTAAGTACTAGTTTTCTCGACTGACTATTGAAAATTTCCAGGAATCCATCCAACACTTGCTGACTAAATGCCGGGCTTAGGAATTTACGATGACGTTTCCATATTTTATTATCTGAAAATAAATTGAGTAGATGTGATTATTACATTTTGCCATCCGCCGTAAGAACGAGTTCTTGAAACTCACACACTCCACAAGACCGCAGTTCCGTCCTCGCCGTCGAGGACCTCGTCGCGTTCCCTGTCGCCCCCCCCGACCCCCCTAACAGTTCCGGCCCGCGTGCCGACGAAATAAATGGATAGGATTAGGTTAAAAACCAATCTTCCCCACTAATCGTTGATGTCTCATCCTTTCCCAGTGACCGTCCTGAGCCGAGGCCCGTAACCCGTTAGTGGGTTGCCCTCAGCGTGGTCACTTAAATTAAAGGGTTGCGAGTGCCTAAAGCGCTCACCCTAAAGTCCGGTGTGGCCAGAAAAGCCGACACTTGTCAGGCTACTGGCCGATAGGCCCGCGATAAGAAAAAAAAAAAAAAACGATAAGTTCAAACCATAGTTACTTACCCTCTCCACTAATCATCCCATCCCCAAGCCAAGGCTTCATAAAAAAATAAGTAAAATGTTTATGCAGACATTGGTTTCCTGCCGTCATAAAATCTTCTGGATCTGTGATGACTGGAATGTATTCAGAAAATATTTTGTACAGTAATCATGATAAGATGTAAGTACCTGCAAGTCAAATACTAAGGACCAATTTCACCGCTTGCTGATTAAGTCCCTGATAACCTAATTGGAACTTATTTGCCATATAAAATACATCTTTTGGTGTTACATGTCTCGAATAGAAATATCTGTCAGAAAAATTCGCTAGTAATGTTTTTAAATTTATTTGTCAGATAGCGTTGTACGTCAGATTTATCTGGAACTTTATCATAAACCGGTGAATCTAGCCTTTAAACTTAAGTACTGGCGGTAGTTCTCTCATATGTAAGTGTCCGTCTGGGTGGGTACCACCACAATGTCTATTTCTGCCGCCAAGCAATAGTGTGCATGCACTGTTGTGTTTCGGTTTGAAGGACATTGTAGCCAGTGTAACTACTGGACATAATGAGACTTAGGGCGGTATTAATAAATCAATCTCAAGTTTGAGTTACATTTCAAGTAGACATAATGTATTGAACTATTCATACATAGTAGTAAGGGATTCACCGATACTGGAGCAGGTTCGACGGCCGGTCCGCGGCGCTCCGGCGGCTAGTCGCCGACGTTTTCGATTGCTCCAGATTCGGCCCGCGGCACCCGCGAATTAATCCGCGGATTACTTTAATACCTACCGCGAATTAATTTGATACCTACCGCGAATTAATTTGATACCTACCGCGGATTAATTTGATACCTACCGCGGATTAACTTGATACCTACCGCGGATTAACTTGATACCTACCGCGGATTAATTTGATATCGACCGCGGATTATTTTGATAACACCCGCGAATAAAATTTATATCGTCCGCGGAATCCATTTCATATCACCCGCGAGGTAGGTATGAACCACGAATTTGTTCATGGTCTACGGTTCCCTTAAGCTTGTACCTTTTCCCTGTTCGTTGTGCTTTTAACTTTCTACTTTCTATCGGCGATCCTTTTTTTATTTGAAGGATGCAAAGGTCTTTGTCGCGTATTTCTATTAACTCGTGTTTCTATGCAAAAGCCGTTTAAAGTTACTTAATAGTTGCCCTTTACGCATTACGAGCATTGTTTATGATAGATAAAGCAACATTTTCCCTGTTTCGTTGTGTTTTAGACTTTCTACTTTCTATCGGCGACCCTTTTTTATTTGAAGGATGCAAAGGTCTTTGTCTCGTATTTCTATTAACTCGTGTTTCTACTTAAAAGCCGTTTAAAATTACTTAATAGTCACCCTTTACGCATTACGGGCATTGTTTATTATAGATAAAGCAATCGTTACAATACACCATACCTTTCTCAAATTCTAGGTAAAACCCTTTGGGTCTTCTCATTGTCATAACAATTACGGTTCCCATTATTCACATTACCTGATATTACGTATTCAACGGAACATTTAAGGTGAAAGTCGAAACATGTTGGATCTTGTCTGCAAGGAAACAATACTCCCTCTCCATATAAAAGACCGACTCAAAATCACATGGTATCGTATTCCACTCTGTGCTCTGCTCGAAGTGTGATCTCCAGTTGTTTGTAACAGTGAAGTGATAGTAAAATTGTGAAATAGTTAAATAGTGAAAGTGTTATAAAAATGAATGTAAGTACCTTTATATACTTTGATCTAAAAGTGTTGTAACCAGATGTTTCATTAACTGTTTATGCCATGTGTTGTCCACCAAGTTAATACATTTTAGCTATCTTTGATGTCTTATTAATTTATCATTGTTACTAATGTGTACATGTATACTTCGCATACCTATAAGTATTTATCATACAGTACTTACTTAACCGATAATTAAAACAGTTTCATTTCATTTTGTTACAGTTTTCTGAAAATGCTTTCAAAAACTACTATTATGCTGAAGAAATCGACGAACCTAGTGATGAAGAAGGTACACTCGCCTTTAAAGTAAAAAAAGCGATAATAGCAAATAAAAGACCGATCGAATGCAACAGCATTGATGAGTTTTTCGAAAAACCAAAAAAGAAGAAGACAACAACAAGAAAGTCATCCAGTGTTGGTCGATCCACGAGCGGTGGTGTTTCATACATCCGATCAAACAGCGATGACAACAGTTCTGCATCACATCTCATAAAAATTGAGGTGTATGAAGTGAATAAAATAAAAAACATCGCACCGACGGAACATTGGAAACACGCTGATGTGCGAGTTAAATATTACGCGGAAAACGACAGTGATAAGAACTTGCAAAGTGTTAAGGACACTATATATAATATAACTAAACAGTTGGCTAGTAAGGACGATTGTGTGAAATACTTTATAGACACAGACAAATGAACAAAAGTGCCAGTGCGTGTCAATGTTTTAATATCATAACTTTAATCATATGCTTTGTACTACTATTATTGAAATAAGAAACTATTATTGTATTAACTGTACTTAAGAATCTACCTGTTTAAATTTAACTTACATTGTATTGTATTTAAACTTTGTACTCTTTTAAGTTACATACTTAATAGATTAATTTGTTTTTGATTCTAGAACTCTTTGTGAATTGTGTTATTGCTAAGTATTATTGTAAATAGTTATAAGTCTTTTTAGTGTTTTTTCATGCTCATGCTTACGATTGTAAAGTTATTGGGAACATTCATAAATTGTTTGGAAAAAAGTGGATAGCTTAGAATGTAATTACATTGTTTTGGGTAGTATATAAGCGTTGAAATAACTTTTAAACATACTGAGACATTCCTTACCATGGATACAAGCTGTGATTTATACAACATGGAACTCGTCGCACTTCTCGAAAACATCGAATCAATGGATCTGATGTCATCGCAATACGAC
This sequence comes from Sphinx pinastri, assembly GCA_947568825.1. Classification (NCBI taxonomy): domain Eukaryota; kingdom Metazoa; phylum Arthropoda; class Insecta; order Lepidoptera; family Sphingidae; genus Sphinx; species Sphinx pinastri. Next base: position 12,300,935 of record OX387624.1, on the reverse strand, counting down.
AAAGAACTGTACGAGCTCTGTGATAAAATGGAACAAAGACAAGTTGAAACGTGAGTAAAACATTTTTTATTATTTTAAGACTAGTTGCAACATGTTTTGGGAATCCATGAAGAGGGGATACACTTAAAGTATTTATAATGGTTCGAACATCTTGCACAATCATTCAACTTGTTTCTTCCGTTTATATTTTTAACATTGAAGTGCAACCAAAATGTACCACTCACTTGATATTTCTAGTTTATCTCAGAGTGAGATTGCAAGTTTCGATAAAAAGATAATTTTACATAAATATCATCGTTTCATACGGTTTTGGTATATATTAAATGTTTTGCCAGAATCAATGTTGGGAGATCCTGATATTTCTCCTTATTATACACCATGTAGTGGACATAAAATCTCAAAACAAACTCATTCCGATGAGGATGATATTGATGGTGTATTATCAATGAAAGCATATTGTTTGCAGTGTAAATAACAAATAATGTTAGTATCTATTTAAATAATAGAAACATAGTAGCATATTTATTTCGTGAGATTACATTTTTTTAACAGTTTTCTTATCCATCAGATCTATGCAGAATGGAGAAGGCAGCAGGAAAAGATTAGCGCCAACTGAATTGTTTGAAGAGGATCCATTAAAGAGAAGAAAAAATATTCATCTTGAAGCTCCTTCGACATCTACATCGTCGCTGGATAACATTTTAAATGTAAGTACAGAACAGCATAATGATAAAATTGAATGTCCTGAGTGTCACATATATGTATCAAAAAAATATATGACCAGTCACTATAAGAGCAATAAACATAAAAATAATTTAATTAGAAGAGATAATAATCTACCTAATGTTCAATTCATTGATAGTGCTTTCGGTAATAGAATTATTACATATCGAGTGAAATCTAGTTTAGTTTCTGATACACAGCTTGAAACACCTGAATTATTTTTACAAAATATTAAAAAAATAATTTATACATTACTAGAACGATCTATCTTAGAATATTCTGTTGTAAAAGTTAATTTTATTCTCAATGCGGATTTCACACAAGAAACAAAAAATCTACACAATGTTTTTGATTTTCAAATTTCAAACTATCTTGTTTGTCAAGGTGATGATAAAGATATTATTTTCTCATCTATAATTACCGAAATAACAAACAAAATGACCAATTTCCAAAAAAAAGGTAGTGGATGGAGTTTAGTTAAAATAAATCACTTGGATATGAATGTCAACAAATTTAACCCATTGCGTGGATCTTCATACATAGACCTACCGTTAGATATAAAACATAAGAAAGCTGTAATCAATGTTCAAAATAACGATCACGAATGCTTTCGTTGGGCAGTTTTGTCAGGATTATTTCCAGCTACTCATAGTTCCAATAGGGTATCATCTTATATAATACACAAAAACAAACTAAAATTTGATAACCTATCGTTTCCTATAAAAATTAATGACATCCATAAGTTTGAAAAATTAAATAGTATAAGTATTAATGTTTTTGGATTACAATATGATTCAATAAGCAAATCAAATAAAGTTGTGGGTCCATTACACTTTACGAAACACCGTAAAAATACTCACTTAAACTTATTGTATATATCTCAAGGTTCTAAAGGTCATTTCTGTTGTATTAAAAACCTCTCGAGATTATTATCTAAACAGTTATCGACTTCTGAACATGCAGTTCATATTTGTGATGGGTGTTTATTAAATTTCACGTCATTAGATAATTTAAAACGACACCAAGAAAATGACTGTTTCAATGTGTGCACAAATTTACCATCGGAAAACGATAGAAAAAGAAACTGGTTTAATGAATTAATACCATCAAACCACATTTCATTTAACAACTATGAACGTAAATTAAGAGTTCCATTCGTTGTGTATGCTGACTTTGAAGCATTTTTAAAACCAATAGAGAGTTGTTCTAACAATCCAAATCAATCATCAACTGTTAATATTCAAAAACATGAAACGTATAGTTTTGGGTATTACGTTAAATGTTCTTATGATGATAATCTTTCAGTATATAGGTCTTATACAGGGCAAGATTGTGCGCTAAAATTTATGCAATTCATTTACGCAGATTTAGAAAATATTTGTAAAAAGAATTCTTTTGTCAAATCACCATTACCGTTAACTGAAGAAAATAAAATAAATATCAATCAAAGTGAGTCTTGTTACATTTGTGCTACTAAATTAAACGTGGATAGAACAATATCTTATAATTGGCATACTGGTGCATATGAAGGTGTAGCTCATAGAGTATGCTCTCAGAAATACAAAGCTCCTAATTTTGTGCCAGTGTTTTTACATAATTTAAGTAATTATGACGCTCATTTCATAGTGCATGGTCTTGATTTCGAGAAAGGTGACATTGAACTTATTCCTGAGAACAAGGAAAAATATATTTCTTTTTCTAAAGTTTTACAAATCAATAACAGAGTTATAAAATTACGATTTCTTGATTCTTTTAAATTTATGTCAAGTAGCCTTAACAAATTAGCTCAGAACTTATTACTTGAACAATTTCGTGAACTCAAATTAAAATATCCATGTGAAGAAGATTTTAAACGTTTAATAAGAAAAGGTGTTTATCCATACGAATACATGACGACATTTGATTCTTTAAAAATAACTTCACTTCCCACTCGCGATCAATTTTATAGTTCTTTAAATGATAGTCACATTACAGAAAGTGAATACCATCATGCTCAAGACGTGTGGAATCATTTTAATTGTAAAAACATGGGTGAATATTCAGACCTGTATTTAAAAACAGATGTATTGTTGTTAGCAGATATATTTGAAAACTTTAGGGATGTCTGTCTTAAAACATACGGTTTAGATCCTGCCCACTATTATACAGCACCTGGTTTAAGTTGGGATGCTATGTTAAATTTTACCAAAATAAATTTGGAACTTTTAACAGATATCGACAAGGTTACGTTTATAGCGAATAATATTCGGGGGGGTATATCACAATGCAGCAATAGACATGCAGTGGCAAATAACATGTTTATGTCGGAATACGATTCAGATAAACCATCTTCATTTTTGATGTACTTAGACGCAAATAACCTTTATGGTTGGGCTATGTCCCAATGTCTCCCAACAGGCAAATTTGAATGGGTCGATATAAATACAGATTTTAATATAGCCGATGATGCCAAACATGGTTTAATTTTGGAAGTAGATTTAGAATATTCAAAAAATTTACATGATTTTCATTCAGATTTTCCATTTTGTCCAGAAAACGTATGTTTAGGAAACAGCAAAGACAGGAAACTGATCCCAAATTTAAAAAATAAAAAAAATTACGTCATTCATTATAGAAACCTTAAGCAATGTTTAAAAAATGGTCTCCGATTGGTTAAAGTACATAGAATTTTAAAATTTGAACAATCCGCGTGGTTGAAAAGTTACATAGACTTGAATACTCATATGCGTTCATTAGCCACTTCAGATTTTGAGAAAGATTTTTTTAAACTTATGAATAATTCTGTTTTTGGTAAAACAATGGAAAATGTAAGAAAACGAGTTAATGTCAAATTAATTAATCATTGGTTAAATCGTGGCAAAACTCAAGGTGCTCAATCTTTGATAGCAAGACCAGAATTCCATAGTTTATCTATATTCTCAGAGAGCTTAGTTGCAATACAATTAAATAAAACTAACGTTTTATATAATAAACCAATTTACCTCGGTTTTTGTATTTTAGATATATCTAAAACATTACTATACGATTTCCATTACGATTATATGAAAATAAAATATCAAGATAATATTAAGTTACTATATACTGATACCGATAGCTTAATATATCAAATATTTACGCAAAATTATTATGCTGATATAAAACTTGATTTAGTCAACTACTTTGATACGTCCGACTATCCACCAAATAATCAATATGGTTTACCATTATTGAATAAAAAACGGTTAGGTTTTTTTAAAGACGAAAATAACGGTAACATTCTTAAAGAGTTTGTAGGTCTTCGCTCTAAAATGTATGCAATGGATGTGCAGAATAAATGTATATGTAAAGCAAAAGGGATTAACAAAAGTGTAACAAAAAAATTTTGTCTTACCGATTATAAATCATGTTTATATGAAAAGAAAACGCAATACAGTGAAATGATAAGATTTAAATCAATTAAACATGCTATATATACACAAAAAATTAATAAAATATCTTTATCACACAATGACACAAAACGTTATTTAATAGAAAATTCAACAGATACTCTTGCATGGGGTCATTATAAAATAAAGGACATTTGATTTTATCAACGATTTCTGTACAACGAAAATATGTATGTTAATGTGTGTGTGTGTTTTAATTGTGGTTTTTAATAACTTAAAGTTCTGTCTTTATTATGTATGTACTATCTTTTTTTTTTTTTTTTTTTTTTACTATGACAACTGTTTTGTATAATATCATGAAAAATTAGATGTAAATTTTAATGTATGTAGTTAGTTATTTGTTATACCTGATTTAACTTTATTTTATAATAATTTTCTTACTGTAATATTTTTCAAAACAGCTATGAACTGTATGTGATCATTTTTCAAAGTATTTGTGTATGTAATCTTTGTATATAAAACAAAATCAAATATAATACATTCAATCGTAACTTCTAGTTTTATTCATTCCGAAACGCTTTTCGAGATCACACGTGCATTTAAAAATGTTTCATTTTTATCATCCTTTTACTGCCATAGTTGCAGGTCCAAGTGGATGTGGAAAGTCTAATTTTGTAACAAACTTTATTAAACATATTAATGAGGTGTGCAACACAAATTTTCATCAAATTACTTGGTGTTTTGATGAAATGCAGCCTTTATATAATTTACCAAATGTAAACTATTATCAGGGTATACCAGATTTGCATATGTTTGATGGAAAGGAAGCTAACCTTATTATTATCGATGATCTCATGAGGGAATCTGATGGTCGCATTGTTGACATATTTACCAAAGGTAGTCATCATAGGAACTTGAGTGTATTTTACATTACTCAAAATTTATTTCATCAAGGTAAAGGACAAAGAGACATTTCTTTGAATTCAAACTACATAATTTATTTTAAAAACCCACGTGATAAAACTCAAATACGTTACTTAGCACGACAAGTATCACCAGAAAATAGCAAATTCATAGAAGATGCTTACAGAGATGCTACAAAAGAAGCACATGGCTATTTGATGATAGATCTAAAACAAGACACTTTCGACATGTGTCGAATTAAATCAAAGATATTTCCATCTGATGGTCATTCTACAGTGTACATTCCCACAAAAGAGTTTAAATATGTCAAGAACCAACCAATACCCGTCATTTACAAATGATGGATCGACGCTTAAAGACGCATGAACACTTATTAAATGCTCTTTATAAACTTAAACCAAAACATCAACAAGCTCTTTTAAAAGTCTGTAACGAAAACGAAATTAATTTTATATGTGAATGTATTCATAACGTTTTACAAGGAAATATAAAACTTGAAGAAAAATCAAAGAGTAAACTAAAAAAGTATAAAAATCTACTACGAAAATTGGTACGTAAAAGTACAAATAAAATAAGAAAGAATATTATAGTTCAAAAAGGTGGTGCATTTCTTCCGATTATATTGGGTTCTATTTTGAGTGGATTGATAAGTGGACTAGTTTAAAAATGGAACACGCCAAAAAAATGCTGTTAGTTGATCCAAGCTTAATAGATAAGTTAAATCAAAAAAGAAATGAAAATCCTACCTCTCGTTTAGATAGTGAAATGGAAAAAATACTCGACAGTAATATGGATGATCGAAAAAAGTGTAAATTATACTTACAAATTTTACAAAGATATCTTCACTTTATGGAAGAAGATCGTCGTCCCATTGAACTCCCTATAATAACTTCAAATGACGATAACATTAAACCCACATCTGAAAGCTGGAAATTTTTTAATATAAATAATGATATCAAGAATAAAGATGTAGTTGTCAGTCAGACACTGAGTGATGAAGAGAAGCAACAAGAAAGTTTTACACTCGAAAAAAAACCTTCCTACTCAACAAAACAAATTTTAAATTTAATACCAAAAACATATGTAAAAAAAGGTGAGTTGTTATTGAATTCGGTGTCACTAAATAAAAACAAAATTTATTGGAATGATGCTGGCACAGTGATTGTAGATAATGAAGTGATTCCTAACAGTAACATTATCGATTTAGTAAGCGATACACTGCGACCATTAAAAAACAACGACCCACCTGGTTGGGAAAAATTTGCTAAAGCGTTAAAGGATTTAAAAGTACCTTTAACATATATTGGCAATCCAAAAAGACGTGAGTACATAGCTCGACTTCAAAACGCCATCGAAGAACAACCGCCACAAAACACAGAGGTATATTTGACGCCAACGAGCGAAGATAAACACGCAAATAAAATTAAGAAAAAGATTGATTGGGAAAAATGGACCCCTTATTAGAATTAGATCAAATTTATTATGATGTATCACACCCAGCTGGATATAGCAATATCGACAAATTATCAAAAGCTATGAAAGGTAAAATAAAAAAGGAAGAAGTTAAAAACTGGTTGCAATCCCAATCTACGTATACACTCCACAAACCAGTACATAGAAAATTCCCTCGGAACAAATACGTTCTCTCTAATCTCAATGAACTTTGGCAAGCTGACTTAAGCGACATGCGGACTTATTCTAAAGATAATAAAGGTTTCAACTACATTCTTTGTGTTATTGATGTTTTTAGTAAATATGCATATGCTAGACCCTTGAAAAAGAAAAATTCAGAAACCGTAAAAAAGTGTTTCGACAGTATATTTAATGAAGCTAATACTACACCCACTCACATTCAATCTGATAAAGGCACTGAATTTGTATCGAAAGATGTTCAAAGATACTTTAAAACAAAAAACATAAATTATTATACGACAAATAATCCAGACATCAAAGCAAGCATTGTAGAAAGATTTCAAAGAACGCTAAAAATGAAGATGTGGCGCTATTTTACACACAAGAATACACATAAATATATTGATATTTTGCAGAATTTGATACACTCTTACAATCATAGTTTCCATTCTAGTATTAAAATGTGTCCTTCAGATGTTAATTCTAATAATATAATGACAGTTTGGAGTAATTTATATGAAAAATCTGAAAAATCATCAAAAACTATACTACCTATGTTTCATGTCGGTGACCATGTCAGAATAACTAAATATAAACATGTATTCCAAAAAGGTTATGAATCTAATTGGAGCGATGAAATATTTGTGATTTCTTCTATAATAGAACGTACTCCGTGGCCCGTTTATACTATAAAAGATTTAGATGGTGAGGAGATAGTAGGAACGTTTTATGAACGAGAATTACAAAAGGTCATTTATGACCCCACCATTGAACACAAGATTGATAAAATAATTCGCTCTCGTTACTCTGGCAGCAGACAACAAGTGTTAGTTAAGTGGAAAGGTTATCCAAACAAATTTAATAGTTGGATTTTAGCTTCCAGTTTAAAAAAAATATGATTAAAGATTTTTATTTAACTTTACTTAGCAATAGTTCAATGGAATATTTTCCTGAGAACAAAACATCAATTTTTTCAACAAAATTACCCAAACCCATAATATTGGAAGGAGAATGGTGTGTAGGAATCGTTGAATTCCAATATCCATGCACCATGTTTACTGTTCAAGATCATGAGAATGTTATTTACATAACAAAAATCATGAAAATGCCCAATGAAGACAAACTATCTACAGTTTATTATAAGACCCACATACCTGCCACAAACTATGATAATATTAACCATATTTTATCAGCATTAAATAATATAAGAGAAAAAATCAAATTCCGCTACGATAATATATCTAAATTCGTTTCTGTTTCTGTGTTAGACGAATCAATAAAATCTGTAACATTATCTCCTAAACTAGGCTTACAGTTGGGATTTGAACCAAACAGAAACCTTGTTGAAAAGAATTTAGCTAAATGTCCAGCTAATTTACATTTAGGGTTACCATCTCAACTATTCGTTTACTGTGATATAGTTGAACCTCAAATTGTAGGTGATGTAATGACACCTCTTCTGAGAGTAATACCATTAGATCCTTCAAAATACATCTATGGTGCCAATAAAATGCATGTATTTTCACCTCCTCATTACTTATCGGTAATGCGAAGAGAATTCGATACCATTGAAATAGATATAAGGTCAAGCACCGGACAAAAGATACCATTTCAATTTGGAACGGTGTGTGTTAAACTACATTTTAAAAAATTATAATGCATTTTGAACGCTCCAACATGATATGTCCTTATCAACGCTATTATTCTCATCAGGCTGGTTCAGGTATAGGGGTGGTATATAAAGGGGCGCCTTATCAAAAAGGACATGGAATTGGTAGTTTTCTTGGGGGATTGTTTAGGTCAGTTTTACCATTATTATCTAGCGGTGTTCGAGCTGTTGGTAAAGAGGCATTGAGCGCTGGTGTTGGTCTATTGACAGATATGGTTAGTGCGCGACCAATGGAAGATTCAATAAAAGCACGTCTTAAAGAAGTTGGTTCCAACTTGAAACGCAAGGCTGATGAAAAAATAGATAAAATCAATATGTCTGGATCCGGATATATAACAAAACGAAAACGTCTACCTGGAGTCAGTCCGTCGTTGACCGCGAAAGTGAAAGCTCTAAAAAAATCAAAAATTACTCAAAAACAAATCAAGGACATATTTTCTAACAATTAATCAAAATGTCTTTTTTACATAGTCATTCCTGTGAATGTATAAAGTCCGAATTGGATTTGTTTGCATTGCCGTCAACTCAAACTAGCATTGAAAGTGGAATTTGGATCCATTATAAACCAATTTCATCTCTTGCCGATGATGGTCCTATAGAATTTCAAATTCCTGGGGCAGGAGATGACTACATAGATTTATCTCATACGTTACTTCACTTGAAAGCGAAAATAGTAAATCAAGATAACACCAAACTAACCGCATCTACAGTCGTTGCTCCGGTGAATAATTGGTTGCACTCACTCTTCAGTCAACTTGATGTCTACTTAAATCAAAAACTTGTATCACCACCCAATAACACATATGCTTATCGTGCGTATATAGAAAACTTATTGAACTATGCTCCTGCAGCAAAAAAATCTCACCTCACCTGTGGTTTATGGTATGAAGATACAGCTGGAAAAATGGATTCCACCGATGACACTAATAAAGGATTTACTAAGAGGCAAGAATTATCTAGTGAAAGTAAAGAAATGGAAATGATTGGTCACTTACATGGTGATTTATTCAATCAAGAAAAATTTTTAATCAATGGTGTTGATATATGTGTTAAGTTAATTCGTTCTAGAGAAAATTTCAATCTCATGGCCTCTACAGGTGACCTTAAATTAAAGGTATCTATTACGGATGCATCTTTGATTATTCGTAGAGCACGAATCAATCCCAGCGTGTTACTTGCTCATCAAAAGGTCTTAGCTTCTACCACAGCTAAATACCCCATTACTCGAGCTGAAGTTAAAGTTTTAACAATACCATCAGGTGTTCAAGGAAAAACTCTAGATAACATATTCTTAGGACAATTACCTAAAAGGTGTATAGTGGGATTTGTAAATAACGCTGCTTTCAATGGAAACCTCACTAAGAACCCATTTAACTTTCAAAATTACGACATCAATACTTTTAGTTTATATATAGACGGTCAACAAATACCATCAAAGGCTTTACAACCCTCATTTGAGAACAAAATTTTTACTTCAGTATATCATACATTGTTTTCTGGAACAGGTATACACTTTCTCAATGAAGGTAATGGGATATCCCGAGAACAATACGCTGAAGGGTATTGTATGTTAGCGTTTGATTTGACACCTGATTTATCAGCAAACTCTGCAAGTCATTGGAATCTTGTAAAGCATGGTAGTGTGAGATTAGAAGTGCGTTTTGAAACAGCTTTATCACAAACTATTAATTGCATTGTTTATGCGGAGTTTGATAATGTTATTGAAATAGATAAAAACCGCAATATTTCAGTAGATTATAGTAGTTAAGAACACAAAATTAACTGTTTAAGATTAGATTAAGCGTGAATAATGTAATTCAGATTTGTTGTTAGATTTAAGTTACCAATAAAACGAATTCATAAAATATTAAGTTCTTTGTTTTACTATAATCCTTGCAACCCCACAACAAGAGTCAACTTGGCTGATAAGTACCATAATAGTGTCTTGTTAACCTTATATAAGACATTACCACTTTATCATTCGACCTGATAAGATTATGCAGCAATACGGTGAATAAAAATGAATACAATAGAAATACAGAATTACTTAAAGAAAATTGATCCAAGTATTGAATATAATGTATATGCAGCCAATCGTCTACCAATATATGTGGTAACTCCTACATACGTAGTTAGCAACTTAGACTCTGATAACAAACCAGGTTCTCACTGGGTCGCCATACGCATAGATAAGAATGGTTTTGGACAGTACTTTGATTCATACGGTCGACCACCTCAAGGATACCATCGAATGTTTTTAGCGAGAAATTCTAGAATGTGGAATTACAATACAAGTCGAATTCAAAATGACTTTACTATAGTTTGTGGAGAGTACTGTTTAATGTATCTGTATTATAAATACTATGGTAAGAGTCTCAAAGATTTTCAAGTATTATTTAGTGATAATACAATATGCAATGATGTGTTTTTAAATGGTTTATTTAAATCATGTTTTGAGGTGAATAAATGAAATATGAAAATGAATGAATGATTTTTCTTTATTGAAGATTAATAACCCCATACAATACTTATAATTCTTCCAAACAATTTATGAATGTTCCCAATAACTTTACAATCGTAAGCATGAGCATGAAAAAACACTAAAAAGACTTATAACTATTTACAATAATACTTAGCAATAACACAATTCACAAAGAGTTCTAGAATCAAAAACAAATTAATCTATTAAGTATGTAACTTAAAAGAGTACAAAGTTTAAATACAATACAATGTAAGTTAAATTTAAACAGGTAGATTCTTAAGTACAGTTAATACAATAATAGTTTCTTATTTCAATAATAGTAGTACAAAGCATATGATTAAAGTTATGATATTAAAACATTGACACGCACTGGCACTTTTGTTCATTTGTCTGTGTCTATAAAGTATTTCACACAATCGTCCTTACTAGCCAACTGTTTAGTTATATTATATATAGTGTCCTTAACACTTTGCAAGTTCTTATCACTGTCGTTTTCCGCGTAATATTTAACTCGCACATCAGCGTGTTTCCAATGTTCCGTCGGTGCGATGTTTTTTATTTTATTCACTTCATACACCTCAATTTTTATGAGATGTGATGCAGAACTGTTGTCATCGCTGTTTGATCGGATGTATGAAACACCACCGCTCGTGGATCGACCAACACTGGATGACTTTCTTGTTGTTGTCTTCTTCTTTTTTGGTTTTTCGAAAAACTCATCAATGCTGTTGCATTCGATCGGTCTTTTATTTGCTATTATCGCTTTTTTTACTTTAAAGGCGAGTGTACCTTCTTCATCACTAGGTTCGTCGATTTCTTCAGCATAATAGTAGTTTTTGAAAGCATTTTCAGAAAACTGTAACAAAATGAAATGAAACTGTTTTAATTATCGGTTAAGTAAGTACTGTATGATAAATACTTATAGGTATGCGAAGTATACATGTACACATTAGTAACAATGATAAATTAATAAGACATCAAAGATAGCTAAAATGTATTAACTTGGTGGACAACACATGGCATAAACAGTTAATGAAACATCTGGTTACAACACTTTTAGATCAAAGTATATAAAGGTACTTACATTCATTTTTATAACACTTTCACTATTTAACTATTTCACAATTTTACTATCACTTCACTGTTACAAACAACTGGAGATCACACTTCGAGCAGAGCACAGAGTGGAATACGATACCATGTGATTTTGAGTCGGTCTTTTATATGGAGAGGGAGTATTGTTTCCTTGCAGACAAGATCCAACATGTTTCGACTTTCACCTTAAATGTTCCGTTGAATACGTAATATCAGGTAATGTGAATAATGGGAACCGTAATTGTTATGACAATGAGAAGACCCAAAGGGTTTTACCTAGAATTTGAGAAAGGTATGGTGTATTGTAACGATTGCTTTATCTATAATAAACAATGCCCGTAATGCGTAAAGGGTGACTATTAAGTAATTTTAAACGGCTTTTAAGTAGAAACACGAGTTAATAGAAATACGAGACAAAGACCTTTGCATCCTTCAAATAAAAAAGGGTCGCCGATAGAAAGTAGAAAGTCTAAAACACAACGAAACAGGGAAAATGTTGCTTTATCTATCATAAACAATGCTCGTAATGCGTAAAGGGCAACTATTAAGTAACTTTAAACGGCTTTTGCATAGAAACACGAGTTAATAGAAATACGCGACAAAGACCTTTGCATCCTTCAAATAAAAAAAGGATCGCCGATAGAAAGTAGAAAGTTAAAAGCACAACGAACAGGGAAAAGGTACAAGCTTAAGGGAACCGTAGACCATGAACAAATTCGTGGTTCATACCTACCTCGCGGGTGATATGAAATGGATTCCGCGGACGATATAAATTTTATTCGCGGGTGTTATCAAAATAATCCGCGGTCGATATCAAATTAATCCGCGGTAGGTATCAAGTTAATCCGCGGTAGGTATCAAGTTAATCCGCGGTAGGTATCAAATTAATCCGCGGTAGGTATCAAATTAATTCGCGGTAGGTATCAAATTAATTCGCGGTAGGTATTAAAGTAATCCGCGGATTAATTCGCGGGTGCCGCGGGCCGAATCTGGAGCAATCGAAAACGTCGGCGACTAGCCGCCGGAGCGCCGCGGACCGGCCGTCGAACCTGCTCCAGTATCGGTGAATCCCTTACTACTATACATTATGTCTACTTGAGATGTAACTCAAACTTGAGATTGATTTATTAATACCGCCCTTAACATCTTACGTCTCAGGATAACGAGCGCAGTGGAATGCCATACAGTACTTTGTACTTCAAGGTGCTGGATGGTGTTACTACTGTTTATGGTCGTATCGCCTACCATCAGGCGAACGGCATGCTCGTCTCGTAATTAAATGCCATAAAAGAGCTAATTAAACATTATTTTTTCAATCATAAGCGATTGAGCAAATACACTAGTTTACCAGTTTTACGACCTAACCTTGAGCCTCCCAAGAGATGGTAACATCGGTTGGCCGCTGAGCCCAGTCCCTGGCACTCTATGGGTACTGTTATAGTACTGCTGTAGCTATACCACCTACAAAATAGTCTGCATACAAACCAACACCTCGCGGTGCCCTTCAATACACATTAGGAACGGCTCCGAATTTATCTAGTGAAAGATACCTAGTTAGCTACAGCAACCATACACTGCAGTTGTGCCTAGCGGCCGGTCTCCAAGAGTACCTAAGGCTCAAACCTTTGGAGTCATTAACAGTGAGACTGTCTATACTGCCTTCCAGCCACTCCAGGATACGATAAACTACCCTTATTCAATTATTAGACGTGCGATGAATATCGTTTGAAATTGTAATATTGTTCATAGAAAATACGTTTATGATTGAAAAATCAACCCCATTTTAGTCTATTAGAATTATTCGATAGGTTTGTAAATATGGATAACTTACTATAATACTTCGCTGTTCCTAAATAGCATAACAACACACCCCCTTTATTTAGGCTTTCTTTTGTTACAGCCTCCGCAAATCGATACAAATCTAGAAAAACATGGAGAATCAGTGATTATTAATCTAAAAATAAAATATTAAGGCCCTGCTCCCAGCAAAACCTATTTTTTAAAGTTATCTGTTCGAAATTTATTATATAACACTATGATTCCGTGCATCTCCTATATTGCACATCATTTTAATTTACAACCAACACTATTAAATTGAAAACTTAATAAGGAATATTATGGTACTATAAAGTTTAAAAAAGACCTGTAATATTTTATTTAGTTAAACCTTGGCATATTCCCGCCCGTAGTTCGCGCGCGAAGTATGGAACGAAATGCTTGCAGTAAGAAAGAACTAAGAAATAATTACTTACGTTTATTATCTCCCACGATCATATGAGCGTGCCCTATTATAGGCCAGGCCCCAGGATACACTGGGGGTAGTCGTAACGCAGTTGACTTACTGCTTGTACTTTTTCTACACGTTAAATAATATAGCACATACACAAACAATAAAAAAATACATATAATCATTTTTCTTCTTTTGAAAGTGTTTTTTATAGATCACTCATTACTTTGGCGTGGTCTGCTCAAAGTAGGTATAATATATACTACGGAAAGGTCTGCTGTTCGGATTGACAGCTATACAAAATTCTACTCAACGTTTTGGTTTTATTATATAGTTGTACTTACATACATGCGTCATCAATATTTATTGTCTTACATACGTAAATTTCATTTTATGGTTCAGCATGCAATTAGTTTACTCAAAGTAAAGTGTACACACACTTACGCCCGTTTTCTCTGGGGGTAGGCAGAGGTGGTCCGCCTCGGGCGCCACTTCTGGGGTAATAAGGCAATGCGTAAAATAAAACATTATATTTTATTTTTTATTTGACTGGCTCGGGCGTAGTTGTAATTCGAAGGTACGCATTACAAGTACGATTTGCTCGCTGAGATCCTGGGTTCCAATCTCGGGCAGGGCCAAAAGCATTTTGACTGGCTTTTTCTATCTTATAAATTACTCAGTCGCAGCTCGGAGTCAGCAAGTTGGCGATGTGATACCTCCGTGCCTCGGTAAGCACGTAAAGCTGTTGGTCCTGCGCCTAATCTCTCTCCGGTCATGTCGAATACATACCTAAGTCTGTTTGTCAGTAGTGTAATGTACGTATACTTATTCTATTTGTGAAAAAACCATAGATGGATCGGCGTGCACCACTAACAGCACTCTCGATTAAATGTGTAATGGCCGTAACGACGCTTTTTTATCTCCAAATTAAGAAATACTAAAGCTATATTAAAGTAATAGGCATTGCGGTACCTACCCAGACGGCCCCTAGCATACGAGAGACCTACCACCAATAATTTCAATACAACTTGCATTCTGCGTAAATATGTCATACTTAACAAAACAATAATCATAAATATATACTGAATTCTCATAAACATATTAAGCTTCCCACGATTCTATGTAACTTCTATTGATTTTAAACACCTAACAAAATATTTACTTATAAAATCAACACATTTGCCAACTACTTTGCCATTGTTCTACAACCTTACCAACTTTAGGTAATAAGGAGATTACCTATTTATAGGTACTATAGGTAGGTACATTACTTCCATTAGATCTAATTAAAACTGCCAGGATAATATCCATTGAATAATAAATACTAAAGAATGTTGTAGTACCTATAGTAAATCCATAAAAAAAATATTTTTAAAAAGCTAGTCCAATGTGGAGTATAATCAATGGGTAATCCTTAGACCAGAGAAGTTCTCTATAATAAATTCGAAGGTATGTGAAGTCTACACGCATTAGGTCTTTTTTTTTTGGATGCGATCCTGCAGTCAACACCGGGGGAAACCTGCGAATGGGATACTGGAGTCGCCCGGCTTAACGACTGCAGGGGCCTGGGGGGACGTGGGAGAGGAATATGGAAGGGAAGGTGGGGGAAGGGAGGAAGGTTCCCAGGATGGGCGGAAAGAGAGAGTGCCAGGATATGTTCGCGGGCCCTTTTAGACCTCAATGTGATTAACAACCAAGAGGTATACACACTGACTGTGTGCCTCGGCCCGCGACTAATGTCCCCCCGCGCATGGGCGTGCATTGGGTGTGAAGACCCAGCGCACAAGAATTGCCTCGGGGGGTACCCGCATTAGGTCAGCGTAGTGGACTAAGACCTAAACCCTGTCAGATGTAGAGGAGGCCCGTGCCCCGCAGTAGGACATTATATAATACAGGGCTGGTATTATTATTTTATTAATCCTTAGGCCAACGGTACGCTCAAATAGATACCTATTTCCGCCGTCAGGGCTGGCTCTAGCAATTCGAGCGCCCTGGGCGAAAAAAAATCTTGTGCCCCTTTGTCCAGCGACTTTTTTTATTCACTTTGGCCCCCGGTCAGCCCTACCCTAAAGCCGCCCCTATCTGCCATCCTGTATATCTCAGCATCAAGAGACATATACAAATATAATATGCTTAATATCAAAATTTTCATATGTGATGCTGCAAGCCGTACCTTGTTTTTTGAACGGTCAGGGCCGTTTTTACACAGGAATACGAGTGCGATACCGAGCAGGGTCCAAGGGGGCAAGGCAATCGCCCGCCAAAAAAAGTAGCCGAGAAAATGAGTGCCTAAATTTTTATTGCCGGGCCCTAGTAAAAAGAAACAAAGTTTTATCTATTTGTTGGCAAGGGGGAGCCAGGTTAATTTTCGCACCCAAGCGCCGAATATAGTCAAGAATGCCATGCACGCTACCAAGATATTTCAACAGTATAATTGGGTCGGCTCGTACCCTGTCTTAAAGGAAACGGACCCTCAGTAACAGCTTACTGTTGTTTCATATTGTAGGGACACACACACTTGCGCAGCTAAGTGCACGTACGTAGTTGTGCGGGAACGATGTGTCACACCATGCCTCCCATATATAAGCGACGTGCACCTTTGTTAATTCAGTACCAAGAGAATTATAATAAATCAGTACGTCTACTAATTTGTTGATATTACCATCTAAGTACGTTGTGTATTAACGTACTCTGAAGCTTTGAAATACAAACTAATACGGTGCCATCTTTGGAGTGGCATAATAACAAGCTAGAGCTCAGACTCTTATACAGCATAAGCTCTACACATATGATGAGGTTCCAGATGCCGAAATACAAACATTCCCCTCCAAACCCACATTTCCTTTGGAGTCGGCTCATTCATGATTATAAAAAATGCATGGAACTCTCGCTCCACATCAAACATTTTATTTTTGTGAAAGACATGCGAGACATAGAAAAACAATGGTAATGAAAACCAAATTACCATTTTAACCAACAATAATTTATTAAGCCACATATTTCAATGTGAAAATACACTCAATATATAAACTATACATTTATTTTACTTCAAATGATTATATGAAATATACACACATACATATTCTATGACATAACTAATATTACATTCTATATTCGTAATTACGAAAATTAATGGCAAGTATTTAGATTAATGAAATGTAAAATATAATACGTATTACATACATAAAACTGTATGGAGATCAATAGTATCGACATTATACAATATATTTTTCTCAACAAGATAATCTCATCTCTACATTTTAGTACGTTAGTCAAGTTAGATTATTATGTAAATCAGAAACCCGTTTATAATCCGGAAAAGTATGCACGATTCAGGTAGATTCTCTTGCTAAGTTCCGGGTGGGGTGTTATCCCTAACCGCCCCCGCCATCCCAATCGCTTTTTTCAATCGATCACAAAAATGGATCAATCAGAGCAAAGCATCTTCTTCTGCCTTTGGAAGTCCACTGCTGAACATAGGCCACCTACAAAGAGTTTTAGAACCTCTTAGAAGCGGCCTGCATCCAGCAGGTTCCTGCGACCATTCCGAGGTCGTCTGTATGACTGTCGGTTTATTTTGTTTTTTTCTCGAGATCAGATCGAAGAATGAAATTGCGATCGTTTATTTAAAACAGCCGTTAGTTTGGGTAGCATTTGGGTCTAATTTCACCGATTTCTTATTTAACGGGCGTTAGTTAATCGAGCATTAAAATTAATGTGAATGTTGAAAGTATCACGCGTTCTATGAAAGAACGCCTGGTTAAGGAAGATAATCACTCGTAAGGGCATGGTGGGACACTAAAAACCTTAACAGTCCGTTAAGACAGTTAACAGGCTGTTAAAGTAACTAACAGAGCATGGTGAAATTAGGCCTGTGTTTTTTTGCGTGTAATACATGGAATTATTAAGTATTTCCTACTTCCATTGTGAGATGATTTATAATAATAATCCATAAACATAGAGAATGGACTGATCGCTCCTATACCAGCTATCAAGTCAATACGGGTAAAGTGACACACAACACACATTCACGCCTTTCATCGAAGAGGTAGACAAAGGCGCATCTAGTGTACCCACTTTCGCAATGGCAGTAAGACATAAAATCACGGAATAAAACGAACGTAGGGTCCAGACATATGAAATGATTTACAGGTGGTATTAAGTATTAGGTCTTTACCTATGAAATTGACGTTTAGTATACAGAAAGTTGTAATATTTTTATAAATATTTTTTATTTCTATAAATCAAAATATGCACTCATGCTATAGATGCATCTCTGCCAGCGCAGTGATAATTTTATACACCTGACTTCTTCAAGAAGGGCATTGATAAATTACCACTGCGCTCGCAGAGATGCATCGATAGCCTGTATGCATATTTTAATTTAGTTTTTTTTTTTTTAAAGATGACTTACTTCCTGTATACTAAACGGCAATTTCATAGGTATAGACCCAATGTTATCCGCACATTCGCTTTGTCTCTCTATAGAACGATCAATTTTATGCGGGCATTCGTAGTCCATTCTCTATATCTATGAAATAGACATTGTTCTGGTATTTTGTAACTCATTGTAACCACAATCTCATAACACCTGCTGTTTATTATTTCACTGCTCGCATCTAAACATCCCAAATCAATAACACAATCAACAGCCATTTATTTAAAAACAATCACTGGATTTAACAGGAAATTTAAAATATTCTTCGTCGACACCACACAGTCGTTGACAACGGTCTTACACAACTCTGAGAACTTCGATAAAGCCGGGGTCTTTGACGTCACCGTTCCTCTAGCTTCCTTACATTCTCGACAAATAATCTCATATCCCTTTATATTCAGGTCCTTAGCACCGATGTTATAAGGTCGATTTTCGTTTGTTAATATTCCTTTAAATCGAATTTTGTCGTTCACTCTTAGTAACCGGGTGAAGTTTGTGAAAAAATCATTGAATATTATTGCAATTTCTGCATGACGTTTTAGTAAACCGCCACTCGCCTCCATCATTAGTTTTATTTCGTATGTGTATCTGAAAATGAATAGAAAAAAATAAAATTAGTCACATTACAGAAACAATATCTAAAAAGATGTCTGCTTTTTGTATGGGTGCTGAGCCTCAAAATCTAACCAGGCTCAAACTTTATGGATATAAAAGGGGCAGAAATATGGATCTTGGATACATTGAAAAAATATTTTTAGACACCTCCATTTATAACTAACTTTTATAAAAACGTTCATTTTTAGCGTATTTTTTAAGCAAAATAATTACATATATCTAAAAATCTGAGGACTTTAATATACGATTTATTGCAAAGGCCTAGTTTTTGGGAGTACCATCCAATGTATAAAGTATCTCGGTTAGAATTTTAAGCCCGTTTATGGATATGTCCTTTGCTGTATCCGCCCGGATAACCACCACTGTATACAAGGTGTAACTAATACCCGCCATAGTGGCGTATGTAAAAGCGGCGATATCCTAGTTGGCAGTAGAACGGACTGCCGAGACGAATGTTGGCAGGTTCAAAACCCAAGGACACGCACCTCCGTCTTTTCTAAAAAAGTTATGTGTGTATTCTTTGTGAATTATCGCTCGCTTTAACAGTGAAGGAAAACATCGTGAGGAAACCCGCATATCTGAGAAGTTCTCTGAATTTCGAAGGTATGTGAAGTCTGCCAATCCGCACTAGGCCAGCGTGGTGGACTAACACCTAACCCCTCTCAGTAGTAAAGGAGGCCCGTGCTCAGCAGTGGGCAGCATATAATACAGGGCTGGTAGGGTATAGTGGCGTATGCATGTCGCGTTCCGGGATCAGCCTGTTTATATCAGGTTCCAATAGGCCGGCATAATGGTATCGACTGACGAAGGATAATCATCTCTTATCACTATTTAAACCCCATTACACTTACCATCAGATGCAGTGGAGTCACATTACCGTGACTGTGTAAAAAAACTACCAAAAGTGGAATTTAATAGATGCTACTATTTCTACTTTCATGCACAATTTACTTAACACCATTTTACAACGAACTCATTCTTTATCAGAAGATATTAAAATGTAGTTCATGATAAAATATGGTAGACATTGGGCAGTTAAAATGTAGTTCATGATAAAATATGGTAGACATTGGGCACGGCATATTATATCAATTAACTTGTTCACACACATTAGTTTTTTTAAGTGAAAAACAGTGATGAAAATTATTGAAAAATCGTATTATGGTTCATTTATAATAACAATAGCTTTCGCACGCGGCTCGACAGAGGTGAAATATATTTACCAGGATAAAAGTACTTTATATTTTCCCGGGATAATATAAGTCGTATCTGTCCGGAAATGCTGCTGGCGGAAATTGGTTCTATAGTTTTGTAGTACGTCGTAAAAAATATCCGCAGCAACGTACTGTGGTGGATTGCCAACCTCCGAGGTAATGTGGATGGAATGGGGAGTTTTGCCGCGTTAATTATAAAAAAAAAATTGACTTTTTAATTATCCTTAATCGTTACTGCAACAAGCTTGAAAAAATACCTAGCGCCTTCTTTATATTAGAATCTGACTTATTGCATCTAGGTATATAAGGATAATACAAAAACACTTACTCGTTCAAATTATCCAAGTGGCACGTCCTCCCGCTTTGTCTGGCAACACTCCTCACAAACTCGCATTCGTCATGCGATTGTAAACTCTCTTCATTACGACATAAGTTCGAATATTCCTCGCCGTAATAGCACTTGAAGTATTCTTGCATGAAGCCGGGTAACCATGACGCGAAATCGTTCCACTTATTCCTCACATTAATTAAGTTAACCTCCTTGACATAACCCTCCCAGTTTACGTTGGCACCTTCGAGTACCGAGCATTTTATTTGTGTTGCAGCGACATTATAATCCGTCCAAGAAGGGTTGTTGCAATGGGCGTAATAATCGTCCCAATTGATATGGTAAGTGTTTTCTTCGTAGTCGGTTATGAATTCGTTTTTGAGGAGGTTTTTGATGCTGGACTTTTCTTCGCCGATGAGTTCTATGAGACCTGATGGTAGGCCGTCATCTTGGATTTTCACTATGAATTGGTTTCCGAAGAAGATTAGCGTCACGAGTCCCACTGCCAGCTGTAGAATTAGCAGTAATATGAGCTCCAAATAAAATAATTATTTTAATTAGAAAATTGAGGCATGCGTAAAAGTTCAAACTATTTTTTTCATCCTTTTACGTCAAAATATTTTATTTTTTTATACATGTTAACTATTTATCCAAAGCATATCGTGCAGGAATTCATTTAAAGCTAAATATATTTGTAAGATATATAATTTGTAGTATATTTGTGTTCACTCTGGAATAAACTTCCTCCCACGGTGTTTCCTCAGAACTATGACTTATCATTCATCAAACAAGGTTTAAAACTTTTTTTAAGGAAGGCAGCGGCTTAGGTATGTCCTTGGCATTGCTGACGTCCATGGGTGTCGGTAACCACTTACCATCAGGTGGGCAGTCAGCTCGCCTGCTTTCGAAGGCAATAAAAAAAATGCAACTCACTTGAAAAGGCGTGACAAACTTCTTAGTAGTCTCCCATCTGGACAGCAAACACGTCACCGTCAAACTAGTTCCCAACCACGCCACAACCGACACCGCATACATCAGCTTAGGCAAAGTTATATACTGCAGGAACGCAAATATGGGCAAAGTTACTGTAGCCACACCAATTAAAGGAAGAAAAAGGAATGAACACACTAACGCTAATGTTCCTCTTATTAGCCCATATGTGGTACATCCATGGGAACATAGTATGAACATTTGCAACCAACTCAGAGTAACACAATGCGGTAGGAAGTGTTTGAAGAAGCCCTGCCATTCACTACGACGCGCCATTGGGAACAGCGTAACGGGAATCAATAAAGTAAATAGTGCGCGAGCGTTCAAACAAAATTCGATGCTATTCCCAAGTATGTAAGACGGATAATTCGATATGTGAAGGTCGAGGAATCTCCAGCCCTGATGGACCACAGTGTCTTTCTCGTAAGGATATTTTGCCAGAACATTAATACC
Source organism: Sphinx pinastri (assembly GCA_947568825.1). Taxonomy (NCBI): domain Eukaryota; kingdom Metazoa; phylum Arthropoda; class Insecta; order Lepidoptera; family Sphingidae; genus Sphinx; species Sphinx pinastri. The sequence continues at coordinate 12,278,780 of OX387624.1, read as the reverse complement.
AAACGACACAAGAGCCAGCACGTCTGGGTAATTCGCGCCATTAGTACCGAAATAGAAAAGAGTCAAAAACATCAAAAAGAACGACAGGACGCAGAATTCCGAGAACGGCACCCACTGAGTAGCGATAAACGGGTACAAGAACAAATTCATGAACAAAGCCAGAAAGAACTGGAAGAACGGCGCCAAATTGTTCCTGACAAACAAATTCTCCGACTCGTCAGGTAGCAAATTCCCATCACTATACCTCAGGAACAAGCCCGACCACTTTCTGAAGTCGATAAACTGCCGTTTCGCGTGCAACATTTTGAAGGTACAAATAACCATGACGACAAAACTGACGTAGTACAAAACTAAAGGCACTAAGTGGTACAAGCTATCCGCGCTGACGAATAAGTAAGCGATCAGGACCAAGGAAAGTTCGATGTGTGACAATCGAAAAGAAAACGATCCGAAATAATACAATAGTTTGAAATATAATATTTGTATGAAAACTAGGGGGTGTAGGAAGGCCCTTTGGAGTAGTGGAATGTGATCTAACGCCTTGACGCTCGGGTCTGTGAGGGTTAGCTCGTAGCTGACTAGCGGCAGTTCGCCTTGGCAATAGTCCACTGCGGCAGACACCAAATTATCGACTGTTAGGTTGCGAATATCATCGCGTGGAGTGCACGTGTCCGGATATTCTGAAAAGTAAAATATTTACTTAAATACTATTTATTTTTAAAGCTGGTTCTAACACACACACACACACACACGCACGCACACACACACTCATGACTTTTATCCCTGAAGGAATAAGCAGAAGTGCAACTAACCCATTTCGCGCCGTGCGTATTCCGTCCCATGGTGTGATAAGGGGCGAGCCTATTGCCATATCGGGCACAAATTCCAGAATCTGGGCTGATACTGATTAAAAAAAAAGATATCACTGCCTGGCCCAGGGATCGAACGCGAGACCTCAGCACTGCAGTCTTGCCACCGAGGCAATCTGGTTTCAATAAAATACTGATATGGTATGAATTACCTTCCTCCGGCGAAGGGGACGCTCGTATAGTGCCATTGCTGTGGATTTGATCGCCGGCCTGTAGTTGTGATGGCTCCAACGCCTGGGCACCGTCTAATGCATGTTCATCTTCTACAAACAATTTCACATACAGTTATTATATTATTAACTAAATTTCGACAGAAAGCATGGGGCGTTGGGGGGGTAACAAACTTGGAACTTCGTCAATTTACCTTCTGTAGCTAACTTACGGCCAGTCTCAATAACTTACTAAAAGATAACAAACAGTTAAATGCTTACTGTTGGTGGTTATCTGTGTTTCTATAAACTAAGATAAGAATTTATATGCAAACAGCAACTTAACAGTTCGCGTAAATTTAACTGTCGAGTTAGATATAGTGAGTTAGTAGTCGTGGTGAATATTATATTGTACTTTGTTTGCTTTTGTATGTATCACGTGTACCGCGACAATAAATTATTCTTTCTTTCTTTCTTTCATATAAAACTCCAGTTCAAGTCAGTTCAACTTTAGTTAAAGCAAGTTATTGAGACCGGATTTTTTTGAGACAGTAACAGTCAATGTTAGTTATGCGCGCGCATGCTCACGCCTTTTATCCCCGAAGGGGTAGGCAGAGGCGCAACTAGTGCACCCACTTTTCGCCAAGCGTATTCCGTCCCATGATGTGATAGGGGGCTAGCCTATCGCCATACCGGGCACAAATTCCAGACTCCGGGCTGATACTGAATAGAAAAATCCAATATCACTTTGCCCGACCCGGGGATCGAACCCGAGACCTCAGCCTTGCAGTCGTACCGTAATACAACTACGCCACCGAGGCAGTCTGTCATGTGAATGTTAGTTATGTCAAATACATTTTGTATTTTGAAAGCTCTTATGGCTTTTACTGTAGCAACGTTGGTGTTGTGGCAAATCTTGTGGTTTTTTCTTGAGCTGCTTACTCTTAAAGTATATGAACAAACTGACATAGTGTAGTCAGCGGGGTAGTAACTATACCTGGTGAGTCGTCGTCCGGCGAGTCACTGTCGTCGGGCTCCTTCCGAAGCGTGGTGCTGCAAATCTCACGGATGCGTCGCTCCAGCTGCGCCGTCGTTATGTATTGCTCACCGTTTGATAAACTAACAAATTAAATTTTGGGTTTAGTTGGGTGTTCGAAATTATGACAATAATGAGGCTCAAGGCAAAGGAGATGTCCGCTTTTTGTATGGGTGCTGGGCCTTAAAATCTGACCAGGCTCAAACTTTTAGGATATTGAAGGGGCAAAATATGGATCTTAGACCCATTAAAAAAAAATTTTAGACCCTTCCATTTATAACTAACTTTTAAAAACGTTCATATTTAGTGAAGTTTTTAAGCAAAGTAAAATTACATAAATCTCAAAATCGGAGGACTTTAAAATTAAACGATTTATCGTAAAAGGCTAGTTTTTCGGAGTTCTATCCAAATATATATAAACTGTCTTGGTTAGAATTTTAGGCCTGTTTTTGGACATGTCCTTTTAATGTGTTAAACAAAAATGGGTCTTGATATGGCAACACTTTTATCTTACTAATGTATGAAAGTGAAAAAAGTTTACCACTTTTCTTTAATTGCAAATGTAGAACGTTTATTCAGCAAAGAAAACTACATTAAACATAACATTATACCTAGTTCAAACATTCATTTTTATTCATATACTCATACATAATTTCGCTGCAAATATAATATTTAAAGGACATGTCCTAAAACGGGCATGAAATTTTAAACAAGACAATTTATATATATTTGGATAGAACTCCTGAAAACTAGCCTTTTGCAATAAGTCGTTTAATTTTAAACACCTCCGATTTTGAGATTTATGTATTTTTGTTTGGCTTGAAAACTACACTTAATATGAACGTTTTTAAAAAAGGTAGTTACGAATGGAGGGGTCTAAAAATATTTTTTTCGTAACCGGGATGAAAAGTTCACTTTTAGTCCCTGTCACGCGGGACAAAAGTACCCGATTCTCTCCCGGTGAGATGGCAAATGTACGCATGCGCGTACTTTACTTTATCTCCCGGTAACCTAGCAACTGCGTGTTTATATCTTTTGTCCCGCGTGACAGGGACTAAAAGTGAACTTTTCATCCCGGACGAAAAAAATTGTATACGCACCTAGGGAGAAAAGTAGGACATCCCCACCCGCAATTGTCACCCTCGCCTTCGGCTCGGGTGACAACAGGGTCATTCGCGGGCGTGAATGTCCTACTTTTCTCCCTCGGTGCAAAATGTACTATTTTTAATTTATTTATTTATTTAATTTTTAAGAAAAGCTTACAGAAAAATAACGATATATAAATTATCTACAGTACGTAAGAAAGAGTTGCTAGTTACAAGCTTTCACATATTAAATGGATCTAAGTTCCAGATTTTGCCCTTTTAATATCCCTAAAGTTTGAGACTGGTTAGATTTATTTTTTTTAGGTAGGCGATCCTGCATTCAACACCGGGGGAAACCTGCGAATGGGATACTGGAGTCCCCCGGCTTAGCGACTGCAGAGGCCTGGGAGGGGAGTGGAGGAGGAATATGGAAGAGAAGGTGGGGGGAAGGGAGGAAGGTTCCCAGGACGGGCGGAAAGAGACGGTGCCAGGAAATGTTCGCGGGCCCTTTTAGGCCTCATGTGAATTACAACCAAGAGGTATACACACTGACTGTGTGCCTCGGCCCGCGACTAATGTTCCCCCGCGCAGCCTGGTTAGATTTTGAGGCCCAGCTCCCATACAAATAGCGGACATCTCCTTGAAATATGTAGATACTTAATGACTTAATAATGGGCTACGGTGGATCTGACACGTACACACGGTATAACCATTGCATGGACCTACTTAAAAAAATAAACTTAAACTTATTTTCAACACAAAAGTAAAATGAGACAGTCAATTTGTTGGACTAATAAACAAAACTATCTTTCATAAATACACAAATTACTGATAAAACACACCTATAAATGAGGTTTTATGACCAGGGGGTCATTCAAATATGATGTAAAAATTATATAGTCACGGAGTCATTGAAATATTTTATATAAAAACTCCCAAATACCTGGCAAAGAGATCTCTGGCCGCTTTCCTAGCGACGATCTCCTGCCGACTGGCCGCCAGGCAGGACTTCGCTCGAACTATCGCTGCGCTATCCTCGTCTATAACACCACTTCTAATGCACCTGCAAATAAATTTTAAATATTGTTCTTACTGTAAATAAAGGGAATAAAAAATCTATTCATCCTTAAACGTCTAGCTTTTTAAATCCAGGACCTAGACTCACGTCCATTCATCGTTTGTTCCGATTTTAGAATTGCGAAAACAATGATCTCAAACCATAGAAGTTTTTGTACCAAGAAAAGAATACACCTAATTGAAATTAAACTTCATTAACTGATACAACAAAACCCATACTTCGCCTTGAGGAGTTCATCGCGCACTTTATCCCATCGTATCCTCCAGGCCACGAAGTCATTTGCGTTCCCGTTCATTTATGAATATCGCTGGAATATTCGTAAACTGAACAGTCGTGTTCGCGCGAGAACCGAGAGCATATTTATGTTTACATTGAGCCCGGTATGAGAATTATTCAACACAATTACCTCATTTCATTGTGCCGTTGTTGTGACGCTTCGATTCACTGAATTCTAGAATAACGAAGTTATTGATTTGTTAAGTATAAACGGGACAAAAATTGACTTTCTATGTGACGGGCGTTTTATTTTTCTACATATCAAATGACATGGTCATACGACACGACATGAAGGTCTCACCTTGAAAAGAGATCCGATTACTAAACAATGATGCAAATGCTGAAATAAAATATGCTCAAACCTACGTGAATTGGAGGACTGTGCCAACGGTATTGCATCATATCTAGAACTAAAAGTATTTTTTTGGATAGGTTTGACTCTATTCATAATAGAGTTATTAAACTAATTCTTGTGTATGATCAATAAAGGAAAGATTTAGATGTTTCGATCTAAGCTTAGGTGTTAAATGTGGTTCTTTGTACACAGCCTAGTCTTATCGACAAATTTGGAAACTTGACGTAAAATTTTATTCGACTGAACTCCTCAAAACCCCTTCATTTTCGTAGACGCAGTACGCATCATACACTTACCTAACACTCCATCGGGAATGGACCTTTAGCTGGCTAAAGGTCCCCAACCACGCTACGCTACTGGTAGCGTAGCGTGGTTGGGGCAGGGGGGCGGTCCGCCTCGGACAACACGGTTAGGGGGGCGGTAAAATGCGTAAAAACTTTTTTCTTTTTTTTCTTTTAGTGACGGACGCGTGACTTATTTGTTGAAACAAGCTTTTTGGTGACTTGGGGCGGCCAGTTACCGGGTCGCTACTGCCTATAGCAACTGCTGAAGATCCCTAACATACTCAAATAAATAGACGCCTAGAAGACCACAATCTAAGGATTTCGAAACACCTCCAATGGACACGTTACAGAATTCCAGGAATTCTTAAGGCGAAGAGTGTTATTACCCTCATTATCATGGTAAAATAAAGATGAAACTCACCGTCTCAACATTCTTCTGGCTTCAGGATGAGCTTGTTCCGTTGCACATATCAACCATTCTAGTGCTTGTTTGAAATTTGATATCTTGTCTGCCTCTAATTCTATAAAAGAAAAAATAATTCATTGCTTTCTTCTTCTTCTTCAGCCTTTAGAAATCCACTGCTGAACATAGGCCTCCCCCAAAGATTTCCAGGCCAACCTGTTAGAAGCGGCCTGCATCCAGCGGGTTCCTGCGACCTTAACAAGGTCCTCTGTTCACCTTGTAGGAGGACGTCCCACGTTGCGCTTGCCAGTACGTGGCCTCCACTCGAGAACTTTTCTACCCCATCTGTTGTCAGTTCTACGACCTATGTGCCCTGCCCACTGCCACTTTAACTTGATGATCCGCTGGGCTATTTCATTGCCTATCTATTCCTAATTATGGGATTTCTTATTGTGTGAAATTAGTCATAGTATGTAATATACATTTTTCAACTGGACTGTATAAAAATCGAGGTAACACATCACTTCTCTTTATCGTACTTTTGTTGCAAGTAGCAATAGTACCTATTTAGAAAAGAAACGTCCAAAAACGGGCTCAAAATTTTAACCAAGATACTTTATTTGGATAGTATTCCCAACAACTAGCCCTTTGAAATTTTGAATTGCTCCGATTTTGAAATTTATGTAATTTTATCATTGACTAGCATTGCGCGCGGCTCCGCCCGCGTGTAAAATTTTTTCCGGGATAAAAATTTAAAGTAGCCTATAGCACTCAGGAGTAATGTAGCTTCCTATTAGTGAAAGAATTTTCAAAATCGGTCCTTTAGTTCCTGAGATTAGCGCGTTCAAACAAACAAACTCTTCAGCTTTATATATTAGTATAGATGTATTATTTTAATACATCAATGAATTTTATTTTGTTTAAATGAACGTTTATAAAAAAGTTGGTTATAAATGGAAGGGTCTAAAAATATTATTTAATGGATCCAAGATCCATATTTTTGCCTCTTTAATATCCATAAAATTTGAGCCTCAGCACCCATACAAAAAGCGGACATCTTTAGGCATGATCTATGAAACCGTAACAAACTTGGCCCGCATTTGTATTATTCCAGGATAGAATGCAGCCTACATTAAACACAGAAAAGTCGTCTGTGCATCGATGGAAATGCTATCAAAGTCAGTTTACTCGTGTTGACCTTTTAATAGATCGTTTTACTTCTTATATGCATTATTAACAAAGGTTTCCAATATTTATGGCTGTCGTATCCGACGACAGCTGCACAGGATCCGAAGTCAGTTTTATTTTGTTCACGTTTATTTCTTAGATTTTCAGTTTTAGTAAAGATATATTATATTCCTAAAAAAAAACTATTTATAAATCTAGTGACAAAAGATTCAGCAATTTTTTTAAGCAGTTATTTTTGCTCGTTGTCGGTTGAATATTATACTTCTAGCCGCCGTTATGCCACAAAGTGGAATCGACACAAAGCAAATTTTCACGCGTACCATACCCGCGATACCCAATGACCATGAAGTGCATGAATAAACATTTCGCACCTTTAGGACGAAAACGACGCAATTCAAAAAAATAAAAAAATTGGTTTATCGTTATAAAATTACTTAAAACTGGTCCCTTTTTAATGAAAATATAATAAAAAATGGACCGATATAATAGTTTTGTCCTTTTCCTGCTTGAATATGGCGGTGTTTGAACTATTGTTGTATTGAAAATTCCGTTTTACGTAGTTTTATGACGATAACTCAATTTTCGTTTTTTTTTTAATTGTGTCGTTTTCGTCCTAAAGGTGCGATTTATGCGGACGGAGCCGCAGTCTAAAGCTAGTGGTATAACTGTAATTACGCAGCTCTATAGCTGCTATAGTAGGTATCTACATTATGACTTCAATCACTTAGTGCATTACACTTCTGTCTAAAAGAAATACAGAACAAGACTTGGTAAACATTCTAAGTGTATAAAACCTACTTTCATACTTCTGAATTTTTTTTTTTTTTTTTTTTTTTTTTTATTGCATTTAATGACGAGACGAGCATGCCGTTCGCCTGATGGTAAGCGATACGACCACCCATAAACAGTAGCAACACCATCCAGCACCTTGACTAACAAAGTACTGTGTGGCATTCCACTGCGCTCGTCACCCTGAGACATAAGATGTTAAGTCTCATTATGTCCAGTAGTTATACTGGCTACAATGTCCTTCAAACCGAAACACAACAGTGCATGCACACTGTTGCTTGGCGGTAGAAATAGACATTGCGGTGGTACCCACCCAGACGGCCTCTTACATAATGAGAGACCTACCACCAGTAATTGTAATGAATTTGTAGGATCAAACCGTAATTCAGCTGTGTCTACATTTTATGTGTTTTTATTGACTTTATTACATGCAAGAGAGCACCGCCTATCATTAGTACCATTATTTATATGCACAGAGTACCGGTGTTCCGTTACAATTTACACAGTGCATGAATAATGGATAAATTTAGCTTGCATTATACATACATACATACATATACACTCACGCCTTTAATCCCCGAAGGGGTAGGCAGAGGCGCAACTAGTGCACCCACTTTTCGCCGTTATTCCGTCCCATGATGTGATAGGGGGCGAGCTTATCGCCATATCGGGCACAAATTCCAGACTCCGGGCTGACACTGAATTTTAAAAAACCCAATATCACTGCCCGACCCGGGAATCGAACCCAAGACCTCAGCATTGCAGTCATACCGTAATACAACTACGCCACCGAGGCAGTGCAGGCTTGCATTATAATTTTATTAATATTCAATTATATCTAAATTAGCATATTAAGACGGCCTTATAATATAGTATCCAGTAAAAACAAACAATTTGCAATCATGTCCAGAATAATTTTAAATTTAGACTGCAATCATAAAACAAAAAACGAAATATGAATTGAGTTATAAATGATTCGTCTAATACCCCTTTACCAATTTCTTAGTCAACTGGATATAATTAAGCAAAATAAAGCCTTCTCACTACACGCAGTACACAAACACATATTATGTACGCACGCACACAGTGTTAGGGGGGCGAACCTGTCACCATATCGGGCACGAATTCACATTGAGCAACATTGCGCAATACCACTTTGCCCGACCAGGGATTCGAACCCTGGACTTCAGAACGGTGGTCATACCACGCAGTCCACGCACCCAATACAAAATCACTGCTCCGAGGTCTTCTTCTCTCTCTCGTCTACTTTCTCCTTAAATCAGGCTACACAGCTGCAACTTAGTTGTGTAGGAGTTAGTGACTAGTGGTTTTCACTTACCACTACATTACCTACATTTAGTTTTAAAAAAAAAGTAGATATTATACAAACCACATTTCTCTTCCAAAAGTTGTTTAGCGAGTACAACTTGTGACTCAGCACAACCGTCCTCTGCAAGCTGATTACGCAGGCGACGCAGAGAGCCTTGTGGTCCATCTGAAGCAAATAGACATTTAAAAAGTATACTATTAGGTGGCAACTATATGCTAAACTATAGGCTGGACACAAATCCCAGAAGGATTTTCGAATGTGATCTGCTCCGTTTTTTTTTATGCAACTGAGTGATTATAGGAGCATTCCACTTGCATGATGGTAAGTGACAACTCACCATAACAGTAGCAACATTGCAAGGGCGAATCCAGCGGGGGAGTCATTGGGGTCATGTCCCCCCCTAACTATTATTTATTTTGTAATTAAATTCATTAGTGTAATTGATTTGGAGTCTGTCCTGACTAGACCTCGACTATATGACCCCCTCTGACTTGAAAGCAGCATCTGTCCTTGCAACATTGACAACAAAATACTGTGTAGCATCCCATACAGAACTTGCTGATAACACATTAGTGAAAAATTGCTTTTTCAGTTCCGGAAAATATAAATTCCATGTAATACTGAGTTTGGAGTTTGGACCACATTCTACTAGACTTCATTGAACTTGTCTGGTGAAATCAGGTTAAATACCCATGAAGTAAGGCTCTTAATCAAAATGGTATATTGTATTAGATATAATATGTCCAAAAGAATTGTCTGATGGCAAGGGATGTTTGTTGTATCATTACATCAAATAATAAATAATTATTTAACCACAATAAATACATAAAAAATTAATAGATATTTTGATACACAAACAATGAAAATGTGGACAAAATAATAAGTTTTCAAAAGATAAGTGAAACACACTACATAAAAATAAATTAAAATCCCTTCCTAGCCAATAATTGCCACGGTGGCCAATCTTGACAAAGAACAGCCAGGTTCACAGGAGAAATTATAGTGCACAAGTGTTCGTACAATAAACAGTCTCGCTACTCCTTTACGCTCATATTCTGGTGAGACAGCAATCTGACATGACCGGAAAGAGAACAGGTGCAGGACCAATGGCTTTACGTGCTTTCCGAGGCATGAGGGTATCACACCGCCAACTTCCTGACTCCAAGCTGCGACTGAATCAATTTTAAGATGGAAAAACCCAGGCAAAATGTTTTTGGCCAGACCCGGGATTTGGAAATGCATGCTAATCGAAGTCATAACGCGTACGCAATACAACTACGCCAACAAGGCATATAAGATAGGTAGATAAATATAATAAAGTTATATAGGTTGTTACTCCTATAAATAAATAATTTCTGATTCCAGTACCTGTGAATATCAAAACAATTAACTATTAGTCTGAACATTTTAATAGTTACTGTATCCTGTATATTTTTTTTTCACTCAATACATTTCCTTATAAGGTCATGTAGCCATCACATAATTCAAATTCTGCATGTTTGTAAGTGCCAAATATTTTTATGAATTTCACAAGAAATCATTGTATAGTACTACATCATATTATTTGTAGAAACCACAACCCTATAGACATAAATATACAGACATTAGTGTGTAATACTTATGTTGCGGTCAAGGTCAAATAATTAAGTCTACAACTACAAGTATTTAAACTTCGGCAATATAACATTACAAAACGCATTCTCACCTTCATAATATTATGATGTTTGTGGTACTTAAAGAATAAATTAGGGCAAGAAAAGACAATATCAAAATTGTGCTCACTTACCATGAAGATTCCAACGTTTTCTGCCGATGGGCATTTCAAAGCAAAATAAAAAGGCAAATACACAATATATATTTGTAAAAATAATCACATACGGTAGGCTAATATGTTTCTACGAAAGAATGAGAAGTAAATGTTTATTTGTTTTGATTGAACGTCCTGTCGGTTTGCAATTTTTTTCTCTCTTGATCTAAGTGTCAATGTCAACAATTTTGACACCCGAACATTGCGAATTAAAAAGTACAAAACGCAATTACACAGTAATTTCAGTTTTCTCAAGTAAAATTTTATTTTTCATTTCATATCAATCAAATATTGCACTTGCATACATAAAATCTAACAAACTTGTTGGACAAAAGAAAGCGAACAGACGTGAGACGACTAATAATTTTACTCCTACGCATAACCCACCCACGAAGTTAAAATCTCTAGATTTAACCAAAGTGGAATATTTTTATACAATGTGCTTCCTGTGTTTGGATCTATTTTAGGAATGATCTTGGTTTGTATAACATCTTTCTTCCTTTTGTGCAGGGTCTTTGCAGCTAGTACATTTTTTATTTCTATGAAAATGTTCTACAAAAAGTAGCTTGCTACTTTCTCACTAGATGGCGCTTAACAGCATATTTTGAAAATAAAATTTATTAAACGGCAACACATTCAGATACATGTCGTTTCATTTTACGCATCTATTATGGAATTACCCGGTCAAAAATAATAATAGAATCATACGACTCCTGTTCTAAATCATGATAAATAAGTATTTTTTCAACTTGGCTTATTTTCATATTGATATCGGCACAAGGGCCTATTGTATACAATATAGTTATTATTTATTAGTTATTATTTATTTCTTAATTTAAATCAATCATACCATCATTATTGGAACGTTAACCTTCTGCCATTTTCTAATTTAGCTATCGACGCAATGTTGTGACAAGTTAATAGTTATCAAAACTTATTCTGTTTCTGTTATTGTAACAATTTATGATTTCTAGAAATCAGTATTTATTGTTTCGTATCTGCTAAAATAACTCGATAATGGAAAAACCATGGAAGATGTAATATAAAAGAAGAAGTTACTGTGCGATTCGAAGTATTTTAGTGTTTTATGTGAATAATTATTGTGACTGTTACCGACGACCGGTGTTACGTTACGTTTTATGGATTTTGGTGACCGTGCAATATTTAGTGGACCTGTGCTTTATTATGGATTCTGTTTTCCATTCAAGCCCGGCTACGTTTTACGGACTATGATCAGTTGGAAAGATTGCAGCAAAAATATATGTGCCTTAAAACGAAAAATAAATGATATTGTACAATAATTCGAGCTTTTTCTTCTATTATCCTAAAAAATAAACAATTAAACCTATACAGTACACAATATATACATACGTATTATGTACGCTATAGATCGGATAGGTTTTTGTAGGTAGAAACTTTTCTAATAGATGGCGCTGATGATTTAGATGTGCTGATGACTCTATACCCTATATTCAAGTTACTCTATGCTTTTGTGTTTCTACCCTTTTTAAAACAGTTCGTTGATCCATAAATACATTGCATGTGTTATTTATCACACATCATTGAATGCAATAACAAAACATGTTTAGATATCGATATAGCTATCATCGACTATTTGAATGTTTATTTCAACGCTACTAAACTACTTATTTTAACGCTTACTTACGTATTTTCTTTACAAATATGTAAGTAGTGATTTGAGTGATACTGTAGTCACTACTTATATAATATTTTTTTAAATATAAATTCTTTTTGAACCGACATGATTGTTATGGAAATATTATATATCAGACTTTCTAAAAGATCGGTTCTCACTTCTCAGCAATTATTCTGAGGATCCGTTAACGTTGCGTACGTACAGCGACTATCTATATTATTATGATCGCTGTGTACGTAAAAGATATCAAGAAACTGCTTGATAATTTTTTTACACCATTTACGTACCTGTACTCGACTTTACACAATAATCGAGTCTATCATACAACTTACTCAGATATCACCTCCTCACTAATTTTTTTGACGTATCTAGTAAAAAAATACGCGTGAACTCGTGCTTGACTCGTGCTGCGGTCTGCTTTGGATAAAATTTGTGTTAAAATTATTTTTACGCAATTATTAAGACAATTGTTAGCACATATCTCCACTAATATGTTAACTCCACGTTTCAAGTTATCACAAGACAACAATCATATTTTTATTGATATAAATGCACCATACACGAACATAGGAGACACTGAGATCGACGTTGACGGAGAAAACTTCCTTTTTGTTTCAAGTCCATATTTTTTAAGATTACGTCTGCCGGGAAGGATCGTTGATAATGATTTTTCAAAAGGTTCATATACATGTGATTCTGGTGATTTCAATCTTACATTCGATAAAGAAACACCAGGCGAGCATTTTGAGAACTTGGATATGATCACGAGTTTGTTAGCACCGCGAGATATACCAGATATCAACCCTGGTTTGGTGGAAATGTTAGAAGAGGATGGAATCACGTTGGAAAACGAAGTAGAAAGTGATAACTCCAACTCGTTCGCATTTGGTTTTGCCAATAAAGTGACTACTGAATTTAGCAACATTGGCTCGGAATTTCCTCAGATTTTTGAATTGAGAGTGCCTGAAAGTGTGTCAATAAGTGATCGGCATGATCTTAGAATAAAACACGAGAATGATAAATTTTCCTCTGATCATTATTTGGCAGATCTATATGATGACGAACTACTGGCTCCATACTTAACTGCTTGCCCGTTTTGGGACATGCCTGAGGCGAAAAAGGCGGTTGAATTTACTGATGAAGAGGTGGCAATATTGAAAGAGCTACCAAATAAGCATTATTTGTTAACCAAGAAGGAATACCGTCAGGTTTTGTTAGGGCTTGTTGACATTTTGTATGGATACTGCTATGAAAAAAGGACAACTCTCAATGATGACTCCATTGAGTCAAGTTGGACTGTAAATAAACTCTCATCTACCCTCAGCTGGTTCTGCGTGTTTAAAGATATAAAGCAAGTCCTACTGGCTTGTTACAGAAGAGCATTAGTATACCCCATATTCAGAAACTTTGAACTGTGTAAGAAGGTTAAAAATGATGTCGTAGCACTGTTCCGCAAGGGCAAGAAATTCATAATCCAGTGTATAATTGATATCCATCAACTGTTTAACACAAGTCATGATGCCAGATACATATTAAATCAACTTTACATTAAAGATTATTTAGTGTTCCTACAAAAATGCCGAAGTGAGGAACTGGATGAACTATGCAACAATATAGCTAATATTGAACTAACGAAAGCTGATTTAGATTTGGAATTAGATGAATATGAAAATGCAGCTGAGTTGGTGAAACGTGAAGAAACAGAAATTATGGAAAACGAAGTGGCCGTGCGTATGGCATCTATGTCACTCCTGCCTGGTTTGAATAGGAATAATGCTAGATATATAGATGAAAGTGATGATGAGAGTGATACTTCATCGGATTCAAGTGATACATCATCGGAAGAGTCATCAGACGAACTGGACTCCGATGATGATCCATGAAAGTTCCGAAACCTTTAAGGTTGTTGTATCCCAGTGTGTAAGACTACAATATAGGTGAAGTGGGATACTGGTGGAAAAATGGACAATGTAGAAAATTGAGTATGGTGGGCAATGATAGAAACAATTGAAGGAAACGGCTCATTATGTACCAAACATGTACTGGGTTGTTTAGAGTTATAGCTTTAATAATTACTTTATACTTGTAAATGTATACAGTATTATTTAATCCATTGAATAAATCTACTACAAATTTATATTAATTTCACTGTTAAGTTGCTGCTCCAAATCTAAGCCAAGCTTGGCCTGTTGCCAAAGTATTTTATTCTACGTAGTTATTGATCTGTAATATGTTCATTCATAATCTATACATTCTGTAGAATTTGTATTGAGACTGCGATCATTGAATGATCAGTCAGAAAAAAATTACTATGTACAACCCAGTATACAAATTATTCCTGAGCTTGATTGTTGTGAAGACTGAATAGTTTACATGTTACTAAAGATAATATTGTGATGTAATGTTAGTTATAAACATGTCATGTATGTATTAGTGAATCCATTTTATACTGCACCACTTTTATGTTTTCCTGTTTATCCAATAAGTGGTGGATGTAGCCTTATATACAGTTACTGGTTAATTTAACTAGGGTAATATTAAACTCTGATTATGAGCACTTTAACAATAAACATTTTTAACCTGACAGTTAATAATTGTAAAAATAATTATAATTATTGATTATAATCTCTTTGATTCTCGGTTCTCATATTACAGCATGGTTCAGCGAAAGCCACTTTGAAGCTAGCTAGCTTGAGTAGTGATAATTTTATTGTTTCCGGGGATTAACAGTTAATGGGGTATACATCAGGCTGGCCAGTTCAATGCGGCTGTATTGTACTAAAAAATCTGATAACCATGATAGTTAACATTGAATAATAATGTATGTTAATTCAATATCAACAATGTTATACATAAGGGTAAGGAAATTTCCTTGATTGATATATGTATATAATATAAATTAAAAATTGTAAAAGTTTTTGCATATGCTACCATATTATCCTACTGATGTACTTGATAGAATTCTAGTATAAGATGCCCTAAAAAGGCTTAATATTATTATAAGCACTATTAATGCTCTGCTATTAATATTATTAGTAACTGAATCATAAATGTCTAAAATTCGATCTGTGAATTAATTATCCATATATAAATTATAGTCCATAACTAAATATCAGTCAGTGGGCTTAGAATGTGACAAAAAAACACGTCACGTCTCCGTTTCGTCTTATTGGGATTGGTTGAGAGACTAACACTTGACTGACGTATTGGTCTCTCGATCAATCACAAACATCAAAATTAAACGACATCGTTTTACGAGTTGCGTCTTCGTGTCATATTCTAAGTCCACTGGTCAGTTTTAGAAAACTTACTAATATTATAAATGCGAAAGTGAAGTAGACGCAGAAACAGTTGAACGGATTTGAACGACCTTTGGCACACTTTTTATCCCGGTAGTTTGCTGCCATATTATTTATATAGATGGCGCTGACGTCTTACAGGTTGCGCTAGGAATCATTACCGTGTCTGGGGACTTTTGTAGCGGGAAAGACTGCACACGGACGACACCAAGTGATTTATATTTAGTTGCAATATTAAGGCATCTAGTTGTATGTAAAACTAGTAAGCTGATGGTATAATATTTGTATCCGCCGGATATTAACCACCGGACACAAGGTTTAAAAAATCCGTCATGTTACCCGCCCACGTATTTGTAACGTCTGGTGAATATGTTTTGCCGAAATAAGACGTTTAACGCATTTATTATTTAAATTAATATATAAAAAGTCTTAGGGCCAATTTCACCGCTTGCTGATAAATGCTACTCGTCACATGAATGTATGAGCCGACCAAATACAAAATTTACACTGTAATTCATGCTCCCAATTAAATGGTAATGAAATGAGTATTATAAGCTGTTTAATATAACTGCCTCGGTGGCTTAGTTGTATAACGGTACGACTGCAATGCTGACGTCTCGGGTTCGATCCCCAGGTCGGGCAAAGTGATATTGGATTTTTCTAATCAGTATCAGCTCGGAGTCTGGAATTTGTACCCGATATGGCGATAGGCTCGCCCCCTATCACATCATGGCATCGAATACGCACGGCGAGAAGTGGTTGCACTAGTTGCGCCTCTGCCTACCCCTTCGGGGATAAAAGCCGTGAGTATTTTTTTTTTTCGCGGTTTAAAAACGCGTTATCGCTACCACCACTGGGGGGTGAGTGGAACGGTTATGTTGGTTTCACACAGTCTTACGGCCCAATGTTGACACTCGGGAGTATAGCATCATCCGAGCGAGCATTGGACCGAGTCCCTAACACTATGTACACCCTACACCGGCATACCAACCAAAACCCGCGGTGGCCTTGTTCAACTTCTTGTTGCACTAAGATAGCTGCACGGGACCGTCCCTGAAGCCGTGAGTATGCGTATGCGTAATATGATAACTGTCAAATAAAATTTACTTGAAACCTGTGAAACTGCCCTTAAACTTATTTTAGCATGTTATTAACATTTATTCACACTACTGTGTGACGTAAATTTATACGATTAATGGCTACTGCCAGCAGGCGCATATTAATCGTATAAATTAACGTCATAAGCAACATCATTGTATAATAAATATTTAAAGTACCTATTGTAACTTCAATTAGGTGAGACTATCGCAGCTTAGGACTACTTGACAACACAGATTACTTATCTCGTGGTTTCATCCGTGGTAAAGTAAAGTTAACGGTCTTATTACCGACCGCGCAACGCCTTCGCCTCGCTGTGAATTCGCTTACAATTTGCCAGTGTGGTAAGAGAGAAACAACCCGGCCTTAAAGAAATAGGTAGAGGAACCTGTTGAACCTTGGACCTAGTTACACCTAGAACAAGTTTTTTTTTTACAAAACCCTCGAACTACAACTTAATCTTGTACCTATATGGCATTCAAAGCCTCTGTTTGAAGGTCAACCTAAAGGCAGTTGGGATTCGTCGGCGCCGTACGAAAAAAGAAAAGTACAGATAAAACAGGAAATTGTTGGTTTCTTGCTTCAAAAATCCGACTTTTACATTTTACTAATTATGTACCTATTAATATGCGGCGATAGCCTAGTTGGAAATGGAACGGTCTGCCGAGACAATGTCCGGAGGTTCAAAACCCAAGGCACACACCTCTGACTTTTCTGAAAAGTTATGTATGTATTCTTTGTGAATTATCGCTCGCTTTAACGGTGAAGGAAAACATCGTGAGGAAACCTGCATACCTGAGAAGTTCTCTGAATTTCGAAGGTATGTGAAGTCTGCCAACCCGCACTAGGCCAGCGTGGTGGACTAAGGCCTTAACCCTCTCAGTTGTAGAGGAGGCCCGTGCTCAGCAGTGGGCAGTATATAATACAGGGCTGGTATGCAATGCAAATGTACCTATTAAAAAAAAAAAAAAAGTTTCAAATACTGTTCGAAGTACAACGGGATCCCCTAACAAAAGCTGTATTTTTTTCATTCCTTATTCTGCATAATATTATATTTTTTCGAAGCATTGAGCAAAGTAGCAAATCAATGATAGATATTATTAATCATCGTGTACTAAATAGTTAAGTTATAATAATATAACGTACTTTATCGTTCGTAACAGTTATTCACGCAACATAATAGATATCTCTAGGAGTTCTGAAATAAAATACCTACGATAATATGGTTCAATTTGTTTTATTCCACATTAGCTCCTTCACTCGATCTCCACTAATACCCGATTTCTGAATCTCCCAGTTAAACTTTTAATAGCTATTGATCCATTAAAGTTAAACTTAAGATAAACGTCGGTTAACTTCCACTGTGTTTCTGAACACATAATGAAGCATTCAATGATTATGAAACCGTTAACTAGCTCCTTATTTTGCTACTAAATGGCTCTTTATTAACAGTCGACTTTAAAATGGATTTTATCACTAAAAATCGTAACTAATAATTATTTTATATACAAAAACTTATTTTAGCTTAAATCTACGTCTAAACATTGTTTTTGGCCTTATAAATTGGCCAGTTAAGTTAAAGTAAGTTTAAGGTTTTTGTTTATCAATTATCGTTCACTTTAAACGGCGAAGGAAAACATCGTGAGGAAACGTACATACCTGAGAATTCTCTGTAAGAATTTCGAGGGTGTGTGAAGTCTGCCAATCCGCACTAGGCCAGCGTGGTGGACTAAGGCCTAACCCCTCTCAGTAGTAGAAGAGGGCCGTGCTCAGCATTGGGCAGTATATAATACATAGCTGATTGCATTGCATTAGGGTCATTCGGCCTAAAAGTACGCACTTTTTTTTCTATCGTCTACACAGTCAAAAATATAGTGTCTTGAAAAATGTTTTAACACTCTATCTAAAGGAAAGTTATTCTACTTTCATTATTTAATGAGTTTTTGTACATTGCTTCACTGTTTTTTATGCAATACATGTTTAAGTGCATCGGGAGAAATTCGTACTATTGACCCGTTATGTGTGTAAAACTACGCAGAGTGTTTAATGAAATTTTTTTTTTCTGTATAAGTCTAAAAGTCTTTACAAATAATATTCGACTTAATTGCAGCTTAAAGAAGAAAAAACCGTGCGATCATTGTAATGAAGTTATAACAGGGTGCGTACTTTTAACGTCGTACTCTTACTCAAACAGGGAATATTATAAACAATCACACGTTAGTTGAGACGCATTTATTTTCTAGGACAGAATTAATGACTAAAATAAATACTATAATAATCACGTAAACTTAACATAATTAACGGACTTTTATAAACTGATGCACCGTCTAGCCATACTCTTTTTTCCCAGCACAAAATGTTGGTAACTAATCAACAAAATCACGTTGATCACTGTTTTTCGCTAAACAAGTGAGGCTTGGTAAAATAGCTTGTGGCTCTGACATCGTCCCTGACACGCCCCTGATCTAGCCGAAAAAGTGTCTGAGCCCCCTCAATAGGTTCCGAGATATTGACCATGCGAACTTTTACCCACTGCGTGCTGTTGCCCCGAATGACCCTACATTGCAAGTTTAAGCTGAGTTATCTTGCAGTGCGCGGTTCAGAAACGCAGTTTCATGGGTTATCGAACCAATAGCGCGAATAGTACTTCAGAAATCGAGCACTAGTCCACAACTTCGTTTGCTTTTACCTAGAAGTTAGATTTATCTTAGATTTTTATACCCGTCCCGACATACCTCCCCGTAACACAAAAAACGTGCGACGCGTGTGGCCCGTATCCCCTGTGTGACCAACTGTACCTGACTTTTAATGGCAAAAAAATTGGTAATAGTGAAGAACTCTAAAGCACATTAGTAATACGTAACAATAGTGTGCTATTTTTTGCACATATGAATTAAAATTACAAAGGGCCCTGCTGGGCAGAAAAAGTTTTCTTGCTGTATTTCACCTGTTTCCTTGGCCAAGGAATCTTTGACAGAACAGGTTGGAGACTTGCAGTTAATACATGAATCGAGATTGGCACAAGTTACCATCAGTATTATTTTTATGTATTTCGAGCGTAATACAACCGCGGGCCCCGCTGGACGGATGAGGCGATTTATTGTTATTTCTGTCAAAATAGTTAAGGTACAATTTAAATTAAAATTTAAACAAATCCCGGTGCATAGAAACAGAACGGCACCTGTCAGCGGTCGAATCCTGGCAACACTGCAATTTTTTTTAAGCTATTGCATAGCTTCTATCGCGGGCCTTGAGCGTGGAGACCGAATCCCGAAATTCCGTAACGAAAATAACCTGACATCTTTTTTATCTTACTAATATGAACCTTAAATTATTGGTAGACGATAAAAACTATTTCCGCGTTTTTGACAGACGTCATGGCCCCATTTGGGCCAAACGACAGCCGACAGGGTCGGCAACAGCGCGTGTATCGCGTGGGGCGCGCATGGGTTGATTCGCGCCTTGGTACAAACGGCAACGTCACTGAAAGTAACGTTAAAAATAACCGGTAATTTTAACATTATCTACGTAAAGTATTAGGTACTAGTAATTATTAAAGTTATTGGTATCGTCATAATTATGTTAGGTTACTGAAATAATTACCGCTACTAAATCTTACCGAAACACAGGTATCTTTATAAAATGAAAGTTACTTACCGATACTTTTAATGTGAACTGGTAACGTTATCAAGCCTTGGTTGTAGGTGGTAGCAATTAGTATTAATAAAATAACACTCTTAAAAAACACTGTTACTCGCACAAAAATTAGCACTCAGAAATCAAATTAAGTATTATAATTGGATGAAAATTTTTCATTGCTTTTCTCAGCGCTCTGGAGTTCTTTAAATTCAATGTTTACTGCGTTTATTTTAAGTGAATATGAATATCAAAAACCTAACTTCTAAGGTAAGTTACTTTATATCTAACCAGATTCTTCCAAAATATTATTTTTATTATGAAGTCTGTCAATAACAGCATATGCAAAGGTGATGTATTGAAAAGTGGATAGACGTTGGTTAATATCGAATTATTACTTTCTTGAATATGAGATAAAAGCATCCTTTTGTTCAATATCAGTCAAGATCGTAAATTATTCAATATCGGTCTGTTATTGAGAAAATATTTTTCTTTTTATTGGTGTACTTTGCGATTCGAAAAACAGAAATCAGCAGATGATGGTGTTTCGTCTGTGACAAATGGAAACTGAGATGGCATTCTCTTTGGGGGCCAACCGTGAAATCTTGTTAGCATATGAATAAGTCCACTGACTTTAAGCTTTAGCGTTTTTAACATTGTGTTTTTTTTGTATGATATAGGGGGCAAACGAGCATACGGTTCACCTGATGGTAAGTGATACCGCCGCCCATGAACATCTGCAATACCAGGGAGCACAGAGATGCGTTGCCGGCCTTTTAGGTGGAAATACGCTCTTTTTTTGAAGGTCGCCAGGTCGTAACTGTCCGGAAATGCTGCTGGCGGCAATTGGTTCCATAGTTTAGTAGTACGTGTTCGGCTTATAATAGGTAAAGCTTTGAATGACTTTCGTTGAATTCCGAATGAGATATATAAACTATATATTCTGCCGCTGGACTGTACAGACAATGCTCTTGGCAAAAATATTGTCTTCCATATTACCCATTGGAAAGGCGAATAAACTGTTTCGACTAAAATGCCTGCACTACCAGAAGAATTATGTACGCCGGCGTAAAAAGAAAAGAATAGGGATGATGGAAGGACGGAGGGTTTTTAGACGTTCGGTTTAGTAGAAATTCTAAAATATTTTGGAAACATAGCGCGAAGGAAACCAGACAACTTGGAGAAGTTGGTGCTCACCGGCAAGCTCGAAGGCAAGCGACCAAGAGGGCGTAGACCGACGCGCTGGTCAGACCAGGTTGCCAACTATCAAAATATGCCAATGAGCGTAGCGATGCACCAAGCCGAAAATCGCGCCTCGTGGAGAAGACTGCTGAATGACTTTGGACGGGATCACGATCCTCAGTAATGAGGGGCCGACTGAAGAGAGAGAGTTAGTCAATATAATTGTACATAGACGAAAGAGATAGCTTCACGGTGCAAAACTTAACAAAAACCCGTCATTCACATTGCAGTTCTGTGAGACTGTGTTCTCTACTCAGATTGAGGCGGTTGGCAGAGCTCGATAAGTATACCTACCTACATCTAACTATTTTTTGATTTTGTACGTAGTTCACGCTGTTCTCTACATACTAAGCTAGCTACTTTACCCGTCGCAGATCCGTTGCTGTGCGCCACTGGCTATATTGGATCCTGTTCTGTTCGCTCTTTTTGACCGGGTTGTTTTGCGCATTATTTCTAAAAGTAGAAACCACGGGTATCTACCCATCTATTTCATGCATTTTGTGTTTAGAAATGCAATTTTCTGGTTTCGAAATTATTCAGGAATCGATCTATCCCAGAGGCGCTTGTCGTTAGACAAGAAGTGTTATCTACGACTAAAAAGTTACCTATCGATTTTTGAAACCGATTTTTTTTATTGCATTGAATGACGAGACGAGCATGCCGTTCGCCTGATGGTAAGCGATGCGACCACCCATAAACAGTAGCAACACCATCCAGTACCTTGACTTACAAAGTACTGAGTGGCATTCAACTGCGCTCGTCATCCTGAGACATAAGATGTTAAGTCTCATTATGTCCGGTAGTTATACTGGCTACAATGTCCTTCAAACCGAAACACAACAGTGCATGCACACTGTTATACGAATAAAATGAGTTTGTATTTTTTTTTAATAAACAATTTAATTATCAATTTCTAGATATGGTCTAGAATATGTCATGTTTTTACTACTACATTTTGTAAGTTTTCTCAATACAGCGCTACCTTTGTAATTTTCTGAAGCAATGAATTATTTTCCCTTTAAATTCCGAGCATCAAAACAACTAGAACAGGCACGTATTCAAGGTAGGTAGTAATCGCAAATACGGGGTCAATACGAGTAGTAGGTATATCGCTTGCAAATATCGTAAAAGTAAAGCGCATAATCCGACGACAGATTGGACAAAGGCCTTGTATTAGCTGTCGACTCACGCACAAAACGAAACCGGTGTGGACCGTAGAAAATTGGTGATTGAATTCGCAGCGACCTTATTGTGGAAGGAGGCAGGGTCGGATTTAGATTTCATATTGATTATAAATTGCATGTGGTATTAACTAACTTAGATTTTTTTGTACAGGATCAGTTCATTTCCCAAACATTGTACAGTATTTTATCAGAATATAAATGTGTTATGAATATTGATTGAATAATGATATTTTTTTGGATCCAACCATTCCTAACCTTCTTTCTTTCTTCTTCATTAGCCTTTTTCAACCTTTTCGGTGTAGGCCTCCTCTAACACCTTCCACTCGTTGCGGCATTGAGCTCTTCTAATCCAATTCATTCCGGCGACCTTCTTCACGTCGTCTCTCCAGCGCATTTGTGGTCTTCCTTGAGGGCGTTTATTTCCCCATGGCCTCCACTCAAGGAGATACACTTTCTCCGAAACTATTCACTCTCGTTCTGGAAGATGTCTTCAAAAAACTCTCATGGGAAAAACGTGGACTAAATATAGCGGGAACTAGACTCAATAACCTTAGGTTTGCTGATGGCATAGTTCTTATTGCAAATAGCCCACAAGAACTACAAACAATGATCCAGGAGCTAAGTGACGTCTACCTACAGGTTGGTTTGGAGATGAACTTAGATAAAACTAAGATAATGACAAACATGGATGGCAGTAACATACACATAACCATCAACCAAACCATCATAGACAGAGTGGAGAAATATTCCTAACCTTGCATCAGTTAAAACTCCCAATTATCAATTGTAGTCATTTCTTCAGCATGCATTGCGTTGTGTTAATACAAGAATTATTTGAATGGGATAAACCCCCTATTTCCTCAAATACAAACCTGTTTCACAACATAATCGTTTGTTTTCTCAGTGTGACTGGAATCAAATCTGTAGCGTCGGACCTTTTGATTTCAATCGGGACCATTGTTATACAAACATAAAGAATTTTCATACGATTATATGAAAATAACCTGAAAACCAATTTAAATTATTGTGTAACATTTTTGGAATATTTTTAGAGTGTAACCATTAATTTATTATTATGTGAATACTAAAGATATAATGTTTTTATCGACGCAGGTACAGCTTTTCACGTTTTAAAATGCAATTGAAAGTAAAATTGCAAGATTTTCTTCTTTCAGGACTCGGCAATTGCTTCAATTGAGTTGCTCTGAATGCGAATTTGAGTACAAATCACAATACAATTTATACTTATAACTTTTTTCTCATAAAAGGCTTTTCCTCTGTCACACTACGGAGCGGCTTGTCAGCGTACCTACTGTGGGTGCCGCTATCTACACCTTTACTCAACTAGGCGTGAAGGTATGTATGAATGTATGTATTGTTAGTAGGTATGAAAAAATATTAGGCTAGCGCTCTACATTGCATAAGCATGAATAATATTATGTATATACTAGACAATAGTTAGGATATAAATGAATTAGATATATGCGTATATTGTTTTTAAATATCTATGAACTGCGTGAACAAGCTACTAATACTTAATACTTATTTATACCAAAAGCTCATAATTTACAATCAACACCTTTGATTATTCGGTAGTTTGACAGCTGTAATTTTTTGTTTTTTACTAGAACCTCATGCGCCGAGCTGCGTAAAAACGATGTCCGCTTAATTGACAGGTGACGTCACAGCCCACGCGGGCCTAGCGAATATTGGACGGACCTGCAAAGAACTTATTATTAAAAACAAAATATCCTACGAATGCATCCACATTCCACACACACTATCCATCTCCAATTGGAATTGTAAAAACGTGTAAATACGCCTTTACAACCGATAAACACTAAAACAAACAAAGGCAACACAAAAAAAAGGTTTTATTTATTATTTTTGTAAACATAAAGATTTTCAATTCCATCTCATTATAATAATATCTATTATATACAATAAACGTGGGCTTATCAATAGTGTAAATATATCAAACTAATGAATTGAATTGTGTTTTCATGTAAGTATTAAATAGACAGATGATCTTGTAAATCTCGCTTCGAACGAGTTGCGGACATTAATTCATAACTTAACTTTGGAATAATAACGCCTGTACCTATTGTAATTTATAATTCGTGTAATGGGCTGTTATCTCTTCATTTTATGAGCCTTTTATGAGCTATATTTAATTGTGCATTGATTTTGAAGTACCGATAGGTATTTAAAATTAAATATTTTTTTATGGACTGCCTCAGTGGCGTAGTTGTATCACGGTACGACTGCAATGCTGAGGTCTCGGGTTCGATGTACGGGTCGGGCACAGTGATATTGGATTTTTATATTTAGTAGCAGCCGAGTCTGGAATGTGTGCTCGATTTGACGATAGTATAGAAAGTTGCGCCTGTGCCTACCCCTTTGGGGATAAAAGGCGTGAGTGTGTTTGAGTGTGGAATATGGACAGCAACAAGTATTATAATTAGTGTAAGTGGGTACAGTGAGGAATTTGTGTGCCTGAAATTCTTTTAGCTATATAAAAAAAAAAAATAAGATAACAAGCAATTATCTCTTACGATGCAGACGGTGTATTTTATACGCATTCGGCGTTTCAAACTCAACTAAACGTGGAGTAAGAGCGATGCAGTTGCGTATTGCATATCTTATCATATCTACTTCACAAACGTAAACGCTGTAAATGAAAGAGCGTGTGGATAAAAGATGCGCCGCGCGTCTGCGTAGCCCCGTCGAATCATTCATTTAGTTATTGAATTTCCTTTAAAATTCTAACCAAATATAATACATCAAAGTTCTCTGACCAAAGCATTGTGTGTGTGTGACGGATAACTTTCTTCGTCCGTGAAATCACTCAGCCGATTTAACTTAGGTACGTTTATTTATACAATTTTATTGTGAAAACGGGTGAAGCCTGAAAGTAATAGAGACGCGGCGTCCGAATACAAAAGGTATTGTTAGTATTATTGGAAAAGTTTTCAGTATTGAATCTGCTTTATATGAGGGAATTAACTGGTGTTTAGTACCTATTTAATCGTGTAAAAAGGTAGTTTGACCTCGTGAATAAACAATAATATCTAGTGACAATTCTTGCACTAATAGAAAGCTACATTTCTTCTGAGTGCTATATGCTACTTTTTATCGTAGGGAAATATTTATCCTGGATTTGCTACTAGCAAAAGGTAGCCCTTGATGGTCGGCAAAATTATGCCGGCCTGCTTAATTGCTCCTTCACGTTCCGTTTACATCTACTTAATTATGCATAGGTAACCATTAATAATGTACCGTAACATATAGATTTTATACCACCTGTAACGCGCTAATGATGTGCCGATAATGTAACGCTGTAGTATGTGGTATAAATTAGTAATGATACGTTGTGACCGCGTGTCTGACACTTGAACAAAGGGGAGTTATTATAAAAGTTATAGGCGGGTCAATGTCGCTTACGACATTTTTTTTTAAATAAAATAAAATGCTTTATTCATGAGGTAGGCGAACATAGTTGCACTTATGATAAGTCAAGATAAATTAAATTGATTATAATAATTATTATTAATACCAAAAGTCACTTATATGTATAACTACCGACATTTTTACTAGGAGTAAAATCAATGATGAAAATAAATAAAAAAGCCAGCTCGGGCTGGCAGGAAAGGGGATATAAAAAAGAGATCATTTTTATTAATAATAATGGGAGGAACGCGTTGCGATCCTCACCGGTGAGGACACTAAAGGCCCTAGCCTAGCTAACCTACCAGCCATTCACTATCTACCTAAGCGATGACGACGCGAAGAAGAAAGGCAGAAAGAAACTCCGGGCTTACTTTTTGTCATCAATTGTGCGTTGTTTTTTTTTCTTTTTTCTTCAAAACTTTTGTGCTATAACATTATAATGTCGTGCTGTATTCAATAATTCAATCTTTTATCAAACGAAACTTGGATAAGTGTGTCTTGGTCACCAGAATAATTTGAACTAAATTACTGCTTGTTGTTTCCCTGCCATTAGATTATTTTATAGCGAATTTTATTAATAGAATAAGCTCACAGTGTCTTGAAGTCTGCGTAGATCGGACCGTCAACAACTAATAGTTTAAAAAATCTTTTATAATTATTAAATGTAGGTAGATATTGTAACTTTTACATTTCGGACTACCAACACCTCAGTCCGCCCCGTGACCATGAAGGCTGCAAAGCCTTCGAAACGTCGGGAGAATATATAAATTAAAAAACCGCGATAAAATCCGTAAAAATAGTTTTATTTAAATGAATTTTATTGAGTCAACAATGAAAATATTTTCGTAGTTCATAATCAGAAAACACCAGGTATTGATAGATAGATTCCTATAGCTTGACTGACATTCGTATCTAGGACCATAAATGTAATCTCATATATCAGCTACACTTTGAAATATATTTCACTACAGCAGGAATCACATCAGCTACATTTTGAAACATTTTTAAATCAAAATGTCGAATAACTCGAGAATAGCGCGCCACGCTCGCAGTTTCCAGCCCGTGACGACAGATGGCCCCGGTCTTTTGTTATTCAACCAACAACTCAGCACAACCCAATATTCAGCGTTGTGTGCGCCTCTATCCAACTTTACCTTAGTAATATTTTGATACGCAATTTTATTTTCCATTTAGCTGAAGAAATTTTCCATTATGCACGTATATATAAAAACATAGGGGTAATCTGTTTATCCAACATATGCCTTCGGAGAATGCTTGAGTTCTTTGGTCATATCGCCCGCAAACTCGGTGATAATCTCCAAAAAATAATAATCACCGGGAAAATGGATGGCAAGAGACCGAGAGGCAGGAACCCAACGCGCTGGACTGATCAAATCCGCACCACACTCAACATAAATGCCGCCATAAATGCCGCTGCAGCTATACATGTTGCTGAAAGCCGGAGTAGTTGGCACAACATCGTGCGCGAAAAGTTAATTCCTTGATGACTCAAGACCCCCAGCATTGGGGAATCGACGCAAGGAGGAGGAGGAATCTGTTTATCAATTTTGGAGTTAAGGAGGAAGTCTTTGGACACTTCTAAGTTCTACTTGATTAAATATAGGAATACACCGTACCTACTTACATGTCGACATATATTATCGTGGCTAAAGAGTGGGTAGATACTATTGGGCGGTTAGATGCTTTCTATTGTGGGTATCAATGCAGACAACACAAAGAAATCGTGCACCGCATTATCGTGAAACCGACACAAGAGGTCTTGAGAGATATAACAACCTAGACAGTATCGTTTCAGGTGTGGTTAAATGCCTCGTATTAACGATGCTAAAAAGCCAGATCTACTAAATTTAACAGTTTTATAATAAGGAGATAACTAACCTACTGAGCGCTTATGACCGAAATTCTTGGTCGAATATCATTTACGGATATCGATAAGAAAATTACGAGTATATTATATTACACGCAATTCGTTTACAGAGCTCTCACTTTCTTGGCCCGAAATTAAAGTTATATTTTGGAATTCCCAGCTAAAGCAAAAATTATTAAACATTTTACCGTAACAATAGTACATGCAACCCACCGGTACACCAAACCCGTGTTGTGTCATCCGTGTTCAATTAAAGTTAACGGTCTTATTAAACTAGACGAGCGCCTGCGCATCGCTGTGAGTTCGTTTACAATTCGCCAGTGTGATAAAAGCCGACCACAGATGAAACAAGTCAACTTATCATCACATGCATTTATTTGTAAACATCAATCAGTTCATCAAACTGCGTCTCATCACACATATGATTATTCTATCATTAGCATTAGTGAGCTCAATATATCAGAGGCCGAAGACGCTTTTCCGCAAAAAGAAAATAAATATGGGATTGACGTATCCGTCCAATAGACTTATTGATAGGATGTGTTATTCCTATACTTTTTTTTTCTATTAGGGTTTACGCTTGTTGAAAAGCATACCTAATGGCTACGGCACCAGCTATAATAATAATCCCTTCCTAGCCGAATTTCGGCCACGGCGTCCAATCTCAACAGAGATCAGCCAGGTACGCAGGAGATATTATAGTGCACAAGTGTGTGCGCAATACACAGGTCCACTCACTATACCTTCACTCTCATAGTCCAGTGAGACGGCAATCCGACATGACCGGAGAAAGATCAGGCGCAGGACCAACGGCTTTACGTGCTTTCTGAGGCACGGGAGTATCACACCGCCAACTTCCTGCCTCCGAGGTGCGACTGAGTATTTTTTAAGATGGAAAAACCCAGTCACAAGGTTTTTGGCCCGACCCCGGATTCGGACCCCGGACCTCAGCGCGCTAATCGTACTCGTAACGAGTACGCAATACAACTATGCCACCGAAGCAGTCAACGACACCAGTTACATGGAGCATGGTACATTGTTTCATTTAGGTACTCTCAAATAGTGACGTCTAAAATTTTACCAATATAATGTATATATCAAACTTCTAGCCTTACTACTATTACAACTTTTACTTTCCACTTTGAGACTTTAATAAAGTACGAATGGCTGTATCAATAGCAATAAAAACTGATACTCATCTAATAACTTCAATATCAAATATAAGTACTTACAAACTATAAACGCGCGGTGATGTTAGAGCTCCCTCGGGAAGACGTGACGAGACTGCGTTGTCTCAGGGAGCAGCGATAAATTACACTTAATTGCGCCACTCTGAACCTGGATGTGTGAACGTTCTCGATGGCATATTGGTTGGACCTAACAACCAATTTAAAAAAAAAGATGTTATGTGGCTGATATTATTTTTTGTTTCTGGGTATTTTTACCTTGTCTACTGGGTGTTAAATTGATATCTACATTTTCATTATGAAGATATTATGGATTATGTTTTCTGTTTTCACTGAATACTAGTTCTGTGTTTTGATTGTCATAAACAACCAAAGTTTTCAGTGGCCACCTAATGTACTTAACATATACATAAATGTACACGCGAAAGACTTTTATATGACTGTCGTATGTAATTATTAGTAAAAAATAGGTAAGACAAAAATATATTCAAAAGAAAAAAAAACTAAGAATTCTTAGGAACGCGAACAAAGGACTGCGGAGTATAGGTACCTATTGATAGTGTCAGAAGTGAGAATAACAGATCGCTGTGGTTGATCGTTCATTCACGATCCCTTCGTGGCTTGACATAGGATCGGTCATTCATTCGACTGTTTTATTTGTATTTTTAACCCCCGACAAAAAAGAGGGGTGTAATAAGTTTAGGGTGTGTATCTGTATATCTGTCTGTGGCATTGTAGCCCTCAAACGAATAGACCGATTTTGACACGGTTTTCATTGTTTGAAAGCTGATGTGATCGAGATGGTTCTTAGCTATAATTTATGAAGATCTGTTCAGGCGTTTGAAAATTATCAGCTCATTTCCAACTTTCACAACTCCGATTGATTTAAAATTAAGTGTACTATGACTTCGGCAATATTTTTAAGACATTGACACCTTGATCTGATGCAACAGCATCAAGTAGTCTGCGGGATACCCAATTCTTTAGCAACTTATAGCACATATGGCGTGTGTGGGCTCATAAGACTGGCCTCAACGAGTAGGCGTTATATAGCAGATTATCAAGGCCCCATGATGGAGAAAATAGTAATTTAAAAAGATTGAAATAAAATTTTAATTAAAATTTAAATAACCTCCGACGCAAAAAACCTCTAAAAGTAGAAAAATAATAGTGTATTTGGCGTTTAAGTACCTAGTAATATTATACCTAAGCGTCCTAGCATCGGGGGACCGTTAAAGAAGTATTTTCACATCCCTGGCCCTAGACCTAGTCCTGGACCTAGCTCAAGAGCTAGGTCCCCACGTGAGGACGCTTGGTTCAAAATATTACTAGGTAATTAAACAACAAAGACACTTGTATTATTTTACTTTTTAGACATTTTAAATTTAATTTTTATTTCAAAGCATTGCAAAGCAAAGCATTTTTGCATTACTTTATTCTCAATCATGGGGCCTTAATAACTATCTAACACCTACTCTTTGAGACCATCCTTATGAGCCCAAACACGCTATATCTGCTATAAGTTACTAAAGAGTTGGGTACCCCGCAGACTACGTGATGCCGCAGCATCAGCTCATGTTTAAAAATATTGCAGAAGTCACAGTACACCAAATTTAAAATTAATCGGACTTTTTAAGTTGGAAATGATTAGATTTGATAAACTAATCTAGGTTTGTCTTAAAGCCGTTTCGTTGTACTACCAGCCATATCTACTATGTTGTATTCTCCGAAATAAACATACATGCATAGTATCACGCCTTTTTCCAGAGTAGGTAGAAATGTAACACCTACATTTCGACAGCTGCTCTAGTTCTCATGTAATAGAGAGCGAGCTTATTGCCATTTACTGGGCACCATTTCAAACTCCTTACAATGAGCAGAAAAGCCCAATCCCCCTGTCCTAAGGGCGTAGCCAGTTATCTAAGTATCTAGGAGGGGAGGGGGTCTCAAATTTTGATGGGGGGAGGAGTGATAGTTTCATTCAGTTAATTAAATCATTAATAATACACTCATGCTCCTTTTATCCCCGGAGGGCTAGGCAGAGGCGCAACTAGTGCACCCACTTTTCGCCGTGCGTATTGCCCGCGGCCCGCCACTGCCTCCATCTGCCTACGCCTTTGTACTGCCTGACCCGAGGATCGAAGCCGAGACATTAGCACGGTAGTCGTGCCGTGTATGTGATACATGTAAATCTACGCCACCGAGGCACCATAATAAACTATCTTTGTAATTTAAATGTTAATCGAGAAACAAACATTTTTTTTTTTTTTTTTTTAATTTTTTAATCATTTCTATATATTTACAAATATGGACAATAAAAATAAAATCGCCAAACTGTACACACAGTTTTTTGGCGAAAGTAGGCGCTCTTATAACTAATTACTTAACCAACTACTGATATTTACTTACATAAGTAAATATCATCACCACTGGCAAACAATAGTTTTGTAATTATGATTATACTAGGGAACAAAAAAGAATGCTACGTTAATAAACAGCTCCTTAATCTCTTTTTCAGGATTCTATTGTTTAGGTCTTTACTGTCATTTCTTAGAAAATTTAATTTGTTAAATATTACTGGAGTCAAATAATTTCTTGTTCTTTTACCATAATAGTTTCTAACAGACGGTACCACATATTTTCCCTGTTTGACCTGCCTGGTAAAATAATATACTTTATCTCAATTCTCACTATATATCGGAATATTCCCAGAACACAGTACAACATAAATATTTAATGAACTATATTCCTGTTTTCTGTGGGTCTAGTCGTCGATCAGGGGCACACTATAATAAAAAGATGTACATTGAACACTCAACACTGTTTACTTCATTTATTACGAAGAATGCTCGTTGTCACCATTGCCAGTAAACAAGCGCTCCTATCCATCTCTTAAGATTTATTCCTTTGTCTGAGACATTGTTTTACAATAAATAGTGGAAACGTAAGTGGGTTTGTGTGTTCCTTTACGCTGTTTATTTGTTTTTGGTGATACGATTTAATATTCTGAAATGGTTTGGGGAAGTGAAAGACAACAAATAGGTAGTTTGTTGTTGCAATATAAAGTAATGATGAATCTACCGGTTGAAATTGAATTCATGAGCATACCTTGAACCTAAGACATTACTTATGAATCTCTTCTAATTGGGACTAAAATTATGCAAATTAAAATTATTATTAATGTAATATGGAAATCTGAATAGTGTCGTAAAATCTATTACAATACATTACTTAATATTACAGTCATGTCGGATTGTCGTCTCACCGGACTATGAGAGTGAAGGAATAGCGAGTGCACCTGTTTATTGCGCGCACACTTGTGCACTATAATATCTCCTGCGTAGCTGGTTGATCTCCGTTGAGATTGGCCGCCGTGGCCGAAATCGGCTAGGAAGGGGTACAATATTGCAAACAAAAATTAAATATAGCAGAAAAAATAAAAAGAAAATACTTAATAAGCGCCAATAAAGCTCCAAATTTCAAAATCTTAAAGTGCTCCTGCGCTGTTTAGTACAGCGCATTCATGTTTAAGATAACTTCTAAGTATTCCTATAAAGTAGGTTAATATAAGGTTTAATTAATCCCACAACTTCAAGTACACCCTGTATAACTTATGTCCGACAGAATGCTAAACAATTATCCTGCAATGTAATGCTTTATTGAGGTAACTTATTGGGGTAGGCATTGGTGTCACATTATACATCCACATGTCGCCAACTATCAATGCTATGTCCCATATTATAGGTCTTTATTCAGCATTATCATCATGATCAGCCATATGATGTCCACTGCTGAACATAGGCCTTCCCTAAAGATTGCTAAAGGTCGCAGGAACACGCTGGATGCAGGCCGCTTTTGACAGATCCGTCTGGATATCTTTGGGTCTTTATTGCCATTTCCACACTCCAAAATATATCTAACACTAAGTTTTTCTGACATAGACTTTACACGCAAGATTGCAACGGCCTCAGTCGAGGGAAACTATATAATATAGAGCGATGGAGAGCTCACTGTATCTTAAAAATAAAAAACCTAATCAACTAATACGTCGCTTGAGTTATCTTCTAATGAAAAATACTGAAAAAAATTTTTTCTTATGTTAAAAACGTTTTGCAATATTTATTGCATGTTTTTAAGGGAGATGGAGAAAATGAACGAAGCGCCCACCTGATGGTCGAAACTTTCTTAACTTTCAAATATTGCAGTCATATTTTATACATAGGCATTTTCCGTAAATGGCTACGTATTTATACAAAAATAATACATACATACATAGCATAACGCCTCTATCCCAAAGGGATTGGTATACACTATGGATTGCCACTTTGCTCGATTCTGTCACACTACGCTTCCACCTTCATCAAGCTTTTCATGAATTCCCCGCCGGTTCAGTATACTCTTGACCTGGCCTTTACTCAGAATATCAGATATCTGTCGTTCGAAGGTTCGGTGCGGTCGACCCCTACCGGCCCTTCCATCCACACTCGCCTTATATATCCTCTTTGTCAGTCTCCTATCACCCATCCTCTCCAAATGCCCAAACCACCTTAGCATACCTTCTTAATTTTGGTTACTTCATCCTCTGTCACTCCACACATGTCCATCACATATTCCGCACTCTAACACACAAAAAAAAATGGCAAGAAACAATTTGTAGTATCAGCTTTTCCTTCGTAAACGAGTTGGGTAACCCTAATTCAGACTCATCAATATAATAGCAATTTTAGGCCGCAATAAAACTAATATTTCCAGTAGGTATAACATTTTCTATGCCCTGTTTACACGTGTAGAGATCATCGAGGCATTGATTAATACATGCGGTTGTAATGAGCGTGTCATATTGCTAATTAATTGGGTCTATTTAATTTGTTTGGGTCCAGATCTATTCAGCAGTATGAACATCAAATACTTATATTTAATTCGTTTGATTTATTAATGTTTTGGAATCGTGCCCAAGCTTAATCTGCGGGATATTTAAGTGGTCAGGAAAGCATACAAAGATTTATTTTAATTAAACGAATCCCTGGCGTCCACGTATTAAGAGATCTATAAAATTGGTTTGTGGTATGTGAATTGTAATACAAATTCCAATTCAGTCAAAAACTCACCCAAAATATTGGTTTACTAGACCAATTAAGTGAAAAATACAAAATTCATTTATGTCACAAATATCGTTATAATATTAACATCATGAGTCAGATGTATTGTTTGTACATAAATAATATATTATCGCACTCACACATTCACTTTGGCAGGCAACACACACAATCCCTGACGTTGTATTATTGACTGTGACGTATAATTTATTCATGTTAAACTCTTCAGGCGGTTAACTTGGCACATAAAACTGTTAGTTTCAATGATTTATGTTATATATCTTGGAGCTGAGTGGAATTATTAAAGCGTCAGCATCCAAGTAATTTGGCGTTGCATATTGAGGTGATCTGAGATTTTATGATAATGAACAAACCCATTTAGTCAGGCCGGCGTATTTGTGGCGACTGGCAAGAGACTGTCCCGCCCTCAAACATGCTACTGTAACTCCTGTAAGCCAGGATCGACAGTGCCACGCATTTTATGACACCGTGTCTTAACACGCAACGATATTTATTAAATAGAAGTATAGGGAATGACTACATGTTACTGCGACGTAATAAACAGTACAAATAAGTATATTAAATTCGAAGGTCTAATTTCGACCACTGGACAACCAATAGTAACCATTATTATTTGCATCAATAACCATAAATATTCATATAATAATGGTTTCTCTATAATCTAAATTCGTTAGTTTGAGGTCAGCACTTTTTCTTCTCGTAAAATGTGGATTTAAAATACAATTTGAGTTCTGGAATTAAATTATCAGACTGGAAAGAACAAATAAATTACGTCTTGGCTTAAAAAATGGCGAAAAAAGGCCTAGCCTTTACAAATTGAATTCGTAGTAGCCAGATAATTGTGCAAGGAATGTTAAGTTTAAATATTTACATTTTTGCGATTGAAAGTGACGATAAACCTTACAGAATTGCGTGGATCGATTATTTTCATGAAATGGCAAAAATAAAAGTTATTTGTTTATAGAAAGAGCCATTACTCACATAGGCTAAAGAAACAGACATTAAAAAACTCTATTTTGTTTATTTAACTACTAAAAACATTAAAACGAATATAAAATCTGAATAGAATTCCGCCATACCAATTTATTAAAAAAAATATGCTTTCTAAACCACACTACAAATCATAAAAAATAAACAAATGTTTTCTAGGTGGAAGATTTGATTACTAATATTAAAATAAATTGCTATTAATGTTGAATTAGATGTGATTTTATTTTACTTTTATTTATTATTTAATAATACAAAGACTATGTTAGCAATTCTAAAAATACCACTACTTAAAACATTGATGTATTAAAAAGGGTTTTTTAATACATCAATGACTTAAAAGCGACTATATTAAGTTGGCTTTTAGACTGCGCTCTGGTCACTATCCATCGGCAAAGTTTCGGCATTTAATGGGGAATTCAGATACACCTAATTGTAGATCTTGTAAAATTTAAGACGTTCAACCATTGCTGATGGATTGTGTGAAAAATAAATCTGAAAGAGATCTATTGATTAGGGAATTTAAAATAAATAAATTAGATGTTGGAATAGTCCAAACTATTTTAGCAAAACCACATACTGAATTGGCAAAAAAATTGTGCCTCCTGGCAACTGATATTGATTAGTTTTTGTATTTACTTGTGTAACCATAGCACTTAGGTACATTATTGTATATAGATAATATGTTTACATCTATTGTGCTTGTCTTTATATAAGCTCCGATTGGGTTGACATGTCCATATGGATAAAAACCCCGAAATAAAATTAGAATAAAAAAAATAAACTAAAAAATCTTCCACTAATAGAAATCTGCACTTCCTCAGCATTATTATTTTAATCATTTTTATCTCTGGAAAAGTTATCCATGTAGATAGAGACAAGAACAAAAGCTAGTTATTAAATAGAAATAATCTCTACTAAACAACATAGCCATTAATATAATACGCTACACCTTATATATCTAATACCCAAAATCTTAATTAAGCTCTGAAATTTTAAATATTCACGTTATAAATAGGGCCGTTAAAACGTGGTCTCTAAGTGATAACAAGCTTATTTTCGGGTTGAAGTACGTTGAAAATCTCGCGTCGCACCCGGAGTCAATGGGTTGAGAAATTATGCCAGTAGCCTTCGGTTCTACTAGACGCGGCCTATAATTTTGTTAAGGCCCTGAACAGTAAGTAGGAACGATTTAAAGCTCGTATAGCATTGTAATAAGGTTTGAAATACTGATGAATTAGATTCTTCTATCGTCCGGGGTGAACCATATTGTAGCCACTGTAATTACTGGGCGTTATGACTAATTAGACATAACAACCTAAATCTTAATGTGATGAGCGCAGTGGAAGTCTACGCAGTACTTTGTACCTTCTATATGGTCTTGCTACTGTTTATGGGTGGCCATATCGCTAACAATAGTGTAGTTGACTACTTTTTTTAATACATTTATCAAAAATGTATGCCATCCAAAATCTAATGGAAAAATAATTTTCAAAATTGGGTTGGGTTTCAAAAACTAATAATTAGTATGTTATAAAGCTTTGAAATTTGGTGGAAGGGGTAGTTGTCAAATAACAGTAATATTACATTGTGACGTCACCGACAGTCGCCGGCCATAACGCTGCGTGCGTGCGAAAGAGGTAGCGCGATATCCTCACCACGCACCCACTTTTGCTCACAACTTTATTTCAAATATGAATAACTGCTTTATTTTTCAACCAATTTTGAGGCTGATTTCGGAGAAGAATTTCATTTTAGTATTATTTTCTGTTACATATAAAATAATTTACAAAATTAAACATAGGGTACTACCCTATTACGCGAGCGGCATGCTCGTCATTCTATTTCAATAAAAAGAACAACAGAATTAACAGCTGGATTTCGCTCTTGTACCGGGAATGAGTTCACTAAGGCTCAAATAGTCACTTTTCCATAATCCTAATTCCTTTGCTTACAGGTCGGTAGCGCATCAGTGAATTTTCTAGTATTTTTGGTTTATCAGCGGTAGTGATTTTACTATTAGGTGACTCATTCGCTCGACTTAGGATAAATATCATTGCAATAGGTACTATAGTTAAAGCAGGTACTGATAACCCTGGCTTGTTTGGTACAATTCTGAACTGAATTCCTGACGATCAACAAACGTTAACTCTAATAAAAAGATTTTAATAACTACGGTATTATAAGACGTCGATCACCCGCTTTACTTTAAACTTCATGTCTTTTGTTTTCGAAGATAATGCGCATTCTGTCCAATCGCTGAACACTCGCCTGCGAGACGTTCTTTCCTTTGGTTCTTTCTTGCAACAAAGAGAGACTGAAGTCTGCAGCTGATTGTTATTATCGCAGCATTTAATACGAAGTGCAGTAATGAAAGTAAAATGCAATGCAATGGAATTAGCCCTGTATTATATACTGCTCACTGCTGAGCACGGGCCTCCTCTACTACTGAGAGGGGTTAGGCCTTAGTCCACCACGCCGGCCTATTACGGGTTGGCAGACTTCACATACCCTCGAGATTCTTATGGAGAATTCTCAGGTATGCAGGTTTCCTCACGATGTTTTCCTTCACCGTTAAAGCGAACGATAATTGATAAACAATACACACGTAACTTCGAAAAGTCAGGGGTGTGTGCTTTGGGTTTTGAACCTCCGGACATTGTCGCGGCAGACCGTTCCATTCCCAACTAGGCTATCGTCCACTATAGGATACTATTTAATATTAAAATTTTAACATCAATGCATTGTATTGCAAATTAAATTGTGTGCGCGGTGTGACCATGGTTCTGAGGTCCCGGGTTTGAATCCTGAATCGGGCAAAGTGATGTTGGAGCTTTCTGTTCAGTATCAGCCCGGTGTCTAGAATATGTGCCCGTTAAGACGATAGGCTCGCCCCCAATCACATAATGAGGCAGAACACACATGACCAAAAATGGATACCCTGTTTCCATCCCTGACCACCCCTTAAATTCAAGACTCCGGCCACTTAAGCAGAATAAAAACGATATCAAAATAAAGTTAGCAAGGCTTTAAAATATAATACATACTGGCATAATATATTTCAAGGATACGCGAGGTCTTGACATACCTTTCGGATGCCTAGGTTTCTATTCAGGCATTTGTAGACGTGTTTTCGGTCGCCGGTAATATTGAGACGTGCGCTGTTTATCGAACATCCCGCCCACCTGATATACGCATCTCCCTTAAATAAGTAAGATACGGACCCAAATAAATATTTGAGGTCTACCAACAGTTATAAATAACATAAATATTGTACCATGAATGTTATTTTCGTTCGTAAATAAACAACTCTGTATAAAGATATGAGTAGTTTTCTTAAAAAATAAAATTAAAAAGATAGGTATACAAACTATTTTTATGATTTCGGATTACAATGGACATGATTCACTACGATGAACCATCAAAACTGTGGTAAATTACAGAGGTTTCTGATTTTGGCTTGTTCTGAAATGCGATGAAGCAGAATTATACATACATACACTCACGCCTTTTATCCCCGAAGGGGTAGGCAGAGGCGCAACTGATGCTTCCAATTTTCACCGTGCGTATTCCGTCCCATGATGTGATAGGGGGCGAGCCTATAGCCAAATCGGGCACAAATTCCAGACTCTAGCCTGATACTGAATAGAAAAATCCAATATCACTTTGCCCGACCCGGGGATTATAATTATAAACGGGATATTACCCCACGGAGGTAGGTTAAAGGAAACTTAATAGTAATAGTGAGATATAATTTCCTGCCATTGTCTTCGCATGCTCACGCCTTTTATCCCCGAAGGGGTAGGCAGAGGCGCAACTAGTGCACCCACTTTTCGCCAAGCGTATTCCGTCCCATGATGTGATAGGGGGCGAGCCTATCGCCATACCGAGCACAAATTCCAGACTCCGGGCTGATACTGAATAGAAAAATCCAATATTACTTTGCCCGACCCGGGGATCGAACCCGAGACCTCAGCCTTGCAGTCGTACCGTAATACAACTACGCCACCGAGGCAGTCTTCCAAAGGCAGAAGATGTTATTGTCTTCAATAACATCTTCTGCCTTTGGAAGTTCACTGCTGAACATCCCCTAAAAATTGGTGTTGTGTTGGTTTGGAAAGACCAACCTGTTAGAAGCGGCCTTCATCCAGCGGGTTCTTGCGCCCTCTACGAGGTTGTCTGTGCACCTTGCAGGAGGACAGCCAACTCTGGCCTTACTGTACGTGGTCTTAGTCACTTACCATCAACTATTTAACTTGCTTGTTTGCAAACTTTCTGCTGTTTTGTCACGATACTTAGATTTTTAGCAATCTCTAATCAATTCTACTGGTAGGCCTCTCATATGTAAGAGTCCGTCTGGGTACCAGCGCAATGTCTATTTCTACCGCCAAGCAGCAATGTACATGCACTTTTGTGTTTCGGTTTGAAGGACATTGTAGCTACTGTAACTGGACATAATGAGACTTAACATCTTATGTCTCAGGATGACGAGCGCATTGGAATGCTACACAGTACTTTGTAAGTCAATGTGGATGGTGTTGCTATTGTTTATGGGTGGTCGTATCGCTTACCACCGGGCGAACGGCATGCTCGTCTCGTCATTCAATGCAATAAAAAAATAAAAAAATACCCTAAATTTTGCCAAGCTTTTAGAGACAGTTGCCATTCTTGTTTCACTGTATTACTAGAATTTATAACGAGACTTTATATTGTACTTTATTGTACACTCTTTAATAATATCTCTGTGGTAGAACAAAATTAGCATGTCGACGCAATTCACGCATCAATGACCCGAAGTGAACAGCACATTATACGTGGGATCAATAATGACAAGTTATTTATATCCTCACAGCTTCATTAAACGCTTTATTCTGTTCCTAGCTTTATCGAGACCTTTAATCATAATAAAATCGTATCGGTATCGAGTATTTCGGAAGGTGTACGAGAGCGTTACGACCACATCTGACCCTAGAATATCCAAGTGGTTTGATTGTTAACGGTCGGGAGACCATTGTTGCACATCGGCAAAAAGAGAGTCAAACATAAAAAATCGATATGGACATTCAAATTCTGCTTGTCGTGTACTTAATTATCTTAATATCAGTATTTTTGTATGTTATGACTTATGAGTCTTTTTACCTATACACGATGTGGTTGACATGTAGCCTTTCGATCAATTACAATCAAATGACATGTACGTTCGTGTCGCGTTTCTTCAATGTTCGCACGCGACGCGGCATCCTATCAGAATCGCTTTTCGCACGCATAATTCTGACTGTAGGCCGATACGATTACGCCACGATGTATGCGAAGGGGTAAATTGGTCCAGCGTCCTGCCTGGACCGACTTTTATTCGATTGATCGATATTGATTCGTACATACAACCATATGTTATGGCTGTCGGCTTCTACAAATGTCAAACGCCATAAACAGTATTCTAACGTTTCTAACTTCATTTCAACACTGGTATTGGGTATGATTAAATCTACGTATGATCTAAATGTCGTATAACCGGCTTATTCGTAAATAAGGCGGTTTTTACGTACGCCGAATTTCTGAATGGCCCATTAAAAATACCACTTAATACTTGGTAAAAGTTTTAAAACTCTCGAGAAGTAAAAAGGTTCTTTGAATGAAACGAGTTTAAAGGCGTCTATATCGCCATTTTGATATCCATTAAGCGGCGTTGGTCATATTTTCTGTATCCGCAATGGAATCGCAAACTCTCTGAAGGAAATGAACGCCGGGAGTGTTCCGGCCTCGGGTTTCTGCGTGCTGCTAATGTGCCTCCAGACTTGTATCCTACAGATATGAATTTTAATAGCAAACTGAATTTTGTTGGGGTCTTCGCTTTAGTGTATGCGATGTGTGACTGTATGATATGCAGGCCGCTTCTGACAGGTTGGTCTGGAAATTTTTGGGGGAGCCCTATGTTCAGCATGGACTTCTAAAGGCTGAAGAAGAAGAAGACGTGTGACTAAAACTTAACAAGATTGTTTTTTTGTGACATCCAACGGATTACACTGCACCTGATAGGTGAAGTGGAGTCCAAGGAACGTAATAAATAGTCAGCACATTATATTGGCATGCCTGATAACCTTCCTATTATAAATGCGAAAGTTTGACTGGATGTATGTTACCCAATCAGGCCAGAACGGCTGAACGGATTTGGATGAAATTTAGCACAAAGATAGATTATAGTCTGGAATAGTACATAAGCTACTTTTAATCCCGGGAAAATATTATATAGCGGGGGTTTTATCCCGGAAAAACTCGCTCACGCATCGCTAGGATATTAACTCTAGAAGTTAACAAGCAGCTTTATCTTAGAAATTCATTATTATGTTTAAGTTGATCTAATACATCATCATTTAAAACCCTTGAACCACAGGCACATTTCATATGAAGTGACGCTAAAACTTTAATAATTCAATTTCCACAAACTGTTAGCGTGTTAAAGTACCTTTCCTTAGGAACAATCAATATCAGCCGCGACTCTGGCGGGTTCTGTAAAATTCATGGCTCGTGCCCTTCATGGATCGATGTTTGCGACATACATACAAAATTGTAGATGACCAATAAGTTACCGAGTATGTCGCTATGCTGATATAAAACGTAGTTTGGAATAGAATTTTAATCTAGTACCGGGTCATTTGATAACTAGAAGTGTGTGTATCTATTCGACAAAATTTTCGATGTTCAGACAAGTTTATCATGTACTGATTTACTTGCAAAAATACTAGCAAAGTCCGAACTAGGTTTAAACATGACCTCTATAGCATTATCTACCGTCCAAATGCGAAACAATACTGAATAAAACCAGAATTTTGAGCTCCAAACAATGTCTGTAATGTGCAGTGTGCACTCGACCTAAGACATTATATATGAAGACAAGTTGTTTTTTTCTATTTCATGAATGGAATGATATGATTTCTACAATGTAATTTTGTGACGCGTGTTTCAGTTACTATCAGTTTGAAATCGAATATCTAACAGCATTTCGTAAGAATGCTAATGATGACTTCTTAATTGCCGATACTTTGCCTTTAAAACTGAATT
Organism: Sphinx pinastri; assembly: GCA_947568825.1. NCBI lineage: Eukaryota > Metazoa > Arthropoda > Insecta > Lepidoptera > Sphingidae > Sphinx > Sphinx pinastri. The sequence continues at coordinate 12,236,327 of OX387624.1, read as the reverse complement.
GGTGACACCAACATACGTAATAAATCACCTCACTACATTGTTTTATATTTGTTGACGAGGATTGTCCTCGAAAATTTCATGCCAGCAGAAATCACGTCAGGTTTTATTTTTGATAGAGCAATTTTACGAATGATCACACAGCGCACATAGTTGTTAAATCGAGAGCAATATATGGCCACAAAAATATACTTTAACAGAGCGGACATAAGGGATATTTTGATGTGTCGAATTAGAACGATAAGTTGACAAAACCCAGACGCTCTAAATTGGTAGAGAGAACACGAATTTTGTACATATTTTATTAGAATAGTGCATAGCTCTTAAATTGCTTTCGTTGTTGTTGAGCGGTTAAATAACTATCTTGACAACTTAAAATACGTCTTGTGGTTTTATTATAACGATTAATAATTATTTTACTATAGCTATTTAAAGACGGTAGGATAAAGGAAACCTTTCAGTAGTATTATAAATTTACGTTGAGGTAATCTCTTGAGAAAAAAATTCGTTGGAACCTATAATTTGTAGACTGGTAGAGAATGCCTATGGCATTAAGTCCGCCTTTACTCCATGTATAAAGTGTAAATAAATAAATAAATAATTATATATTATATTATAGTTAATAACTAAAGGCAATGTCTACAAAAAGAAAAATTCTAGTTATAAACAACTAGCAGGCAATTGAGTAAATAAAAAATATTAAAGATCTTATATGAGGCTCATACAGTCCCGCAGTTAAAGCAATAAATTTCTTAACTTTCATCCCGGATTTCAATAGGAAGCAATACAAAATAGTGTGGCTTTGCATCAAAATAGAAGCTGTTGGTATATCGCTGCCGACTTTAAAGAAACGCCCCAATATTCAGCGCAGTGCTGGGCGAAATTTATTGCATTTATATGAAAATAGTTTTTGCCCGCGGCTTCGCCCGCATCCAAGAGTTTTTCCTGGATAAAAGTCCCGCTATATATTTTCCCAGCTTAGAACCTTCCCAGGGTCTCGAACTATCCCCATATCAAATTTCATGGAAATCCGTTCGGTAATTTTTGAGTTAATCGCGTACAAACTTTGCCACCCCTTTTTACCATCTTAGGGGTTGAATATCGCAAAATCCTACGTTATAAAAGGAACCTCTATGCAAAATTTGAGACTCTTAGCACTTGCAGTTTCTGAGATTTCGTGATGAGTGAATGACTGAGGGAGTGACCTTTCGCTAATATACTAGCGGCCCCGACAGACGTTGTCCTGCCCTAAAAATTAAATAAAATCCTAGAAGCCAAGTACAATCCTTTACTTTTCTTTTATTTTTTATTTTTCGCGGGGTAAAAACGCGTTATCGCTACTACCACTGGGGGGTGAGTGGAACGGTTATGTTGGTTTCACAGTCTTACGACCCAATGTATAATGTCTTACATACTACCTACCGGATTCAATTGTCAATCTAAACCATTCTCGAATCCACCTGAAGACATACAAAAAAAAACATTAAAATCAGTCCAGGCGTTTAGGAGGAGTTCAGTGACATACACACGCACAGAAGAATTATATACATATATTAAGATATAGATAACATTTCATGTTTACTTCAAAGGAAGTATGAAGGGTATCCAGATGCAATATTTTTCAAATTATGCCTTGTGATGCGAGGAATTATGGATTATCTTAAAGGGGTTCGCTCCCGTGGGTGGATTTTGATGGAGTAGCAGTTTATTCAGTTGTTTATATCGGAATGGTATCATATAATTATGATAAATTTTACAGGCATTATAAATGCTATCTATCTCGTATTATTTCAAAGAGTTCTAAGACTATATAGAGCGGACATAGGGAAAATTTTCATACAATAATTTTGAGCCTGTTCGTAAGGCGCAAATTGGCATATTTCCTCCCAAAATATTGTTTTTCCGTCCAAAATTTACGCATACCGAGACGTCTTGTCACATGGGTGTGTCAGATTATTACCCACGACTAAAAACTTTTGGACAAAAAATTTGGGCCTGATGTCCGGTCTATAACTATACTGTTTAATGTCTTTGTATTACTGTACTAATGTCTCTTAATTGCCAAACAGTCAATAAAAATTATGTTATCTTTACTAATATTACAAAGAGGAAAAGTTTGCGAGTTTGTTTGTAGATTTGTAGCGGCCAATCTCTAAAACTACTGAACCGATTTTGAAAAATCTTTCACTAATATGAAACTACATTACTCCTGAGTGCTATAGGCTTTTGTGACTTTTATCCCATGAAAATATAAAGCGGGGTTTTATCCCGTAAAAACTTTATTACGCGGGCGGAGGTGCGGGAAAAAACTAGTATTAGAATAAAACCCAAATTTGAGTTATTAAAAAAAACGCGGTACAGTCCTTATTATTAGTATAACAATTTAATTTATTTAAAAAGCCATTTGCCGGGTGCGACCAACTGGACGCTTCGACAACTAGTTTATGTATACCTTTTCTTTTTTTTTTCGCGGAGATAGTGACTTATTACTACCGCCCAGCCTTCAAGGGGGACTGAGCGGTTATGTTGGGTTCACCGTGCCTCACGACCCGGCGTTGAGCCGCCCGGAGAGATGTAACCATCGGGCGACCGCCGGGCCGAGTCCCTACCTAAGTTTATGTATACCTACGGACCGAAACGTTTGTGGCTCGTATACATTGTGGCGAATTGCAAATGAATTCACGGCGAGGCGAAGGCGCTGCGCATGACCAGTGTAACAAGACCTTTAACTTTACTTCACCACGGATGAAACAACACGGGTTACGCCTTTGCAGATTAAAGGGTCATTACTATATTCGTAGCAGTACCATTATACATGTAGCCTTAATAGTCTTAGGACCGATTTAACCGATTGCTCATAAATAGTACTTGACACTTAAGTGTATAAGTCAACCAAACACAAAATTCCCTCTAATCTAAACTTTCAAATAAATGGTAATGAAATGAGTACTATTTACTTTGGCTGCTTAATACGATAACTTTCAAATGCAATTGACTTAAAACTTGTGAACCTGGTGATAGTCATAGGTCCATAGGTCATTCTGTCATATATTATCAGTTTGATGGTGAAGTTAATCACAAATGAAATCTTTAATAATCATCAAAACAAATCAATATTATCTGAAATATCATTCTCATTAAAACTAAACTTCCTGCATCTACCTGTAGCCTTCATTTAGCATTAAAACCTTGATTACCCGCCCCATCTGTCTTATAGTATGTAGTGGGCGGGAGTTTGCCCCAGTGCGGCCTAAAAGCCTGTATCCATTAAGAGTATGTGCTCATTACACGAAACACTCTCTTTATGCAATGAACCAAACATTTTTACCCAAACTTTGGTAATGGTGAAATTAAATGGGGCATTATAATATTCACGTTTGTATTTTGTGGCTTATCGAAAAATGTATACCGTTTTTCATCTGAATTAATGTGTGTGTTTTCTTTTATTGCATTGAATGACGAGACGAGCATGCCGTTCGCCTGATGATAAGCGATACGACCACCTATAAACAGTAGCAACACCATCCAGCACCTTGAGTTACAAAGTACTGTGTGGCATTCCACTGCGCTCGTCATCCTGAGACATAAGATGTTAAGTCTCATTATGTCCAGTAGTTACACTGGCTACAATGTCCTTTAAACCGAAACACAATAGTGCATGCACACTGTTCCTTGGCGGTAGAAATAGACATTCCGGTGATAGTTGATACCCACCCAGACGGCCTCTTACATATGAGAGACCTACCAGTAAAATTTCAACCAACAATGTGTATATAGTAAAATAATGTTAGGATTATAAATAAAGTTTTACATTAATTGTTATTCAATAATATTTTCTATAATAAGGACAGAGGGCTGAATAAAGGTCGCAGGACAATGCTGGATGCAAGCCGCTTTTGGACAGGTTCGTCTGGAAATCTTTAGCCTATGTTCAGCAGTTGACTTCATGTGCCTTATGATGATGATGATGATAGAACTACACTATTATTGAAAGATGAGCGAAGACCACAAAAATGGCAACTAATGGGTTGGTAAAAGTAATTTGTCTTATTCTCCAGATTGCAGCAAGCGATTTTGATTGTTGTCGAACAAATGGTCATAGCTACGTATTACCTCAACAACCCGAATAAGAATAAGGAAGACGTTGGACCATGACTGAACATCTACGGTGTATACAATTTCTTTTAATCTATACTAATAGGTATTTATTAATGTTCACTTTAACGGTGAAGGAAAACATCGTGATGAAACCTACATACCTGAGAATTCTCCATAAGAATAGAATCTCGAGGGTATGTGAAGTCTGCCAACCCGGACTAGGCCAGCGTGGTGGACTAAGGCCTAATCCCTCTCAGTAGTAGAGGAGGCCCGTGCTCAGCAGTAGGCAGTATATAATACAGGGCTGATTGCATTGCATTGCATTATAAAGAGGAAAGATTTGTATGCAAGTATATTTGTAACGAATAAACTCAAAAACTACTGAACGGATATTGATAAAATTTGGCACACGGGTAGATCATGTCCTGGATTAACACATTTTTATCCCGGGAAAGTATTTTTATCCCAGAAAAACTTTTTCACGCGAGCGAAGCCGCGAGCAGAAGTCTAGTAGCTGATAAAGCGTCAGTTAACTGACTCCGACAAAAAAACATTTCATTCGTATTTTAATCTTATTGTAATGAAAGAACATATTGTGAATGGGATTAAATAGCTGTACAGCATATTGTCCGGGATGTGAAAGCCAATAAAACGCGTCGACATTGCAAAAAACCCTCATTTGTAGGCTGTTTATGAGCCGCTCTTACGATTATTGCATGTTCAGAGTACGGACGATCATGTGGACTGAGCCGTTGGTCGTATGCATAATGATAACAATGAACCTTAATTTATATGTAATAAGAAGCAAAATATATTTGATACTTTCTACGTATAGAAATAATTAGAAGTATTAGCATAAAAACTGTATGTAAGGAACTAAAACTAAGCGTAGGCAAACTATTGCGATTTTTTGAGAACCTGTCGGACCGAATTTATTGATACGGTAAAAGATACAGTTGTAGAATGGAAATTAAGTACCTAAATATAATATTCATAAAAATAACTCTAAATATTGTCTAAGAAAGTCAACGATGTACGATTATGTTGATAATCTATTGCAAATTATTTTCTGATACTTTGTAAAATAGATCATAAAACTAACTAGTTCCATGAGATGTAAAGTAATCAAACATACGAAGCTTTATAAAAACACAACACAAAACAATAAAGCGTGTTTTAATTTCACTAAAACATGTCGTTTGTCAACCTCGTTATCATGGCGGAGTTATTTCAACACGCGACGCAAAGGGAGCGAAAAAACGACCGTCTGGCACTCTAATCGGTGCAATGCATGTTATTTCAGATTTAATTTGCATAAGCACTGTGTTTGTTTGACGTCGTATTTTAATTGTACAGGTGGGATTGTGGGCATCAGACCAATTCAGCTCTCATAGAATGTGGCAAAAAAAAACACGACTTGAATCCGTGCGTTTCATTGTAATTGGTCGAGAGACCAACACGTGACTCATGTATTAGTCCTTCAATCAATCACAAACATCACAATGTTATGGTATGATACGTAGATATTCTGAAGTGGAACTTCTTAGTAGGTACATAGAGTATACTTTGTAGTTTATGTTTTGGCCAAAATCATGGTGTTTTAAAAAAACAATTGTGTTTTTTTTTTATTTACCTAGTAACTTAGTTACATTTGGAACAGTACTATGCGTGGGCATAGTCGGTATCAACAGCGTATTATACCACGTATAGTAGCGCCACCGCCTATTTTTTTTTATGGCATAGAATGACGAGCCGAGCATGCCGTTCGCCTGATGGTAAGCGATACGACCACCCATAAACAGTAGCAACACCACCCAGCACCTTGAGTTACAAAGTACTGTGTGGCATTCCACTGCGCTCGTCTTCCTGAGACATTAGATGTTAAGTCTCACTATGTCCTGTAGTTACACTGGCTACAATGTCCTTCAAACCGAAACACAATAGTGCATGGACACTGCTGCTTGGCGGTAGAAATAGACATTGCGGTGGTACCCACCCAGACGAACTCTTACATATGAGAGACCTACCACCAGTACAGTATATTCTCGCCGACAATTGTTGAAGGTGCGCGTATAGCACCCAACGCTGTTGGTCGGTGACGGAACGGTCTAGTTCATGCCTTTCAATATTTCTATTGATTTTTTTCGCCTGACACATTCCTGGCACGGTCATCGTATGAAATGGTGTATTGGGCACAGTCCTTGAAACATAGACTTCCTACGATTAAGAGTGCAGTACTTATCGTGCTACACAGGTCGTAGTATGTGTTATAATTCTGGCTCGTTGTAGTTTTCATGGACAGACTTGACCCTTAACCTCAGATGACCTGCTCAACTCGGCATTCAGCTGTATAGGGAACGTGCACGTCGTAAGCTCCGTCATCTGGTGGCGCAATCTGATACTTTCAGCCTCGATACTTGGCATTGACGTAAAATATTGATATTAAAAGGACGAAAAATAACATTTAATTGGTTGATAATGTATTGCTGTGTATTTGGATGCTCCAAAACATAAAAATAAACACATTAAATGGTGTAAATCCAAACTTGACATTGGCAAAATGAACACAAGTGCCAAAAAAAAAATTAAAAAATGGTGTAAAATTGTATTACGTTCCCAAGAATAGTACCTAAATACTTACATTCCATGGTTATGTTAAAATAGTCAAAAACATATATATATTTATAAAAATAAAGAAGTTTTGAAGATAATTCAATACAAACAAATCTGTTATTAAAAGGAACATAACCATTAACCTCCTAATTTTGCTTCAATGACATCAAAATAACTAGCTCCCATCTTAAAAAAGCATATTCTGGCTACGCTGGGTATTAATAATATTCGGCCCGAACACATATTTTATCATTTTTGTCATATTTAAAGCATATATAAATAAATTATCGGTCTAAAGTTTCTTTTTTATCCACATGTGGTTCTTGTGTCGATTTTGTGCTGCCACCTATAGTTCGTGCACGTTCCCTATTTATCAAACTTGAAGAATGTCTGCAACTGACTGGTTTTCGCGTTATCAAGTCCAATAAAATATTACAGATTTGGATTAAATAAACGATCATTGTCATTATTTTCGTATAAGTACATTTTAATATAAGATTAAATTATCGTTATATAACGTTAAAGGTAAATAAGAAGGGAAATGATAAATCAATATCGGTATTGCAAACGCTTGCAACAATATCCGGAGACGGAAGCAAAGGCGCGTCTGTGACGTGTCCTTATATCATAAAATAAGGCTGTAGATTCATGATAAAGCTCAAAGCTCTTGCAAGGCTCCCATCGACGTAAATTAACAATTAATATTTCAAGTTCCTTTCTCTATTTAAATAATCGATTTGCAGTTTGCGGGTTAAAGACAGTTTAGTGTGTCTCCTTTCGAGATTCTCCGAGCTTTATTTTTCGATATCATAAAAATGCTTGCCAATGTCGATCCTAGCCTAATAAATGGATTGTTCTAAGGTCGACAATGGCTCGTTGCTCTTACACATGTATGAATTAATCCGTACCGCATTTCAGTAAAATTTACATAAAGCGGATTTGCAATGTGTGTGATTAGATTTTACCATGTGTTTGGTTGCTACCATACATCACACAAGGTCTTAATTCCGTATGTAGGAAATCCTTCTGGCTCAATGACGAAACACGAAGATCCTGTTTTCAATCCACTATCGTCGTCCGACCAAAATAACCTCTTAAAATAATAATAAATCCACTGCAATATCAGCAACCTCGAATATATTTCGTCAAAATTTTCAAATATGGAATCAATCTCTCAAAAACTCTTACGTTATTAAATTTTATAGTTTGCCGGAGTCCAGTTGACCCCGAGTTAGGAACGAGGTCGATGTAGTCCGACCTTAAGCCGTATCTTTCGATATTAAATGTTCGTCTCCTGTATAACAAGGTTATTAAATAACAATCCATCATTATTACCTTAAGTTTATAAAAAAATGTATGCATGTTTTCGATAAACTGTTGTAAGGAAAGTAGTAAAAGTCGAAGGTTTTTCGTTGTTTTATCCTTTGTGACAACAAAAGAAAAACCTCAAGGAGTCGGAGCCAGGCCTCAGTCTAACTAGAAAGTATAGAAACAACTAGGCACTAGTATATTATACCAAACATATATAATATAGGGTTGTCGTTACCGCAGTTTTCCTGTTGAATATAATGTAATTTATAATATATGTACTTTATACGTTGTATAAAGTTATACATATATTCAAAATCAGAAAAATATACTAACTCCAAATATATATAACTAAATATCCCAAAAAAGTAGCTTAATCCAAATAGCCTTTCACCCCTCGATATAACAATGTTTCAGATGTGACTCACTACTAAGGTGTTAATTTATTTCTTGATATTTATAGTCACTATACATCTATGGGACTTAATCTACATAATTAATTAATACTGGTGGTAGGTCTCTCATTATGTAAGAGGCCGTCTGGGTGGGTACCACCGCAGTGTCTATTTCTACCGCCAAGCAACAGTGTGCCTGCACTGTTGTGTTTCGGTTTGAAGGACGTTGTAGCCGGTATAACTACTGGACATAATGAGACTTAGCATCTTATATCTCAGGATGACGAGCGCAGTGGAATGCCACTCAGTACTTTGTCAGTCAAGGTGCTGGATGGTGTTGCTACTGTTTATGGGTGGTCGTATCGCTTACCATCAAGCGAACGGCATGCTCGTCTCGTCATTCAATGCAATAAAAAAAAAAAAAAAAAAAAATTAAACTCTCCTTATTTGTACTTATGCCAATAAAACAAATAAATTGATTTATAAACAATAGTCAAAATCATATACAAATGAGTATTATCTAATACACTCAAGCTGTTCCACTATGCATTTGTCGCATAACTATTCGCCACTGATATGAAGTAGATCCACGCTGGAACAAGAATGGACACATTAGAACCTCATTATTCAAAATGTAGTTTGTATTTTTTTTATTGCCTGTATAGGCAGACGAGCTAGCGGCCCGCCTGATGGTAAGCGGCCACCGCTACTCATAGACTCGGCGATGCCAGGGACACAGACAAGCCGCTGCCTACCGTATTGTATCCGTTTTGTTGCGTGTAATTATTATTTTCAAGTATCTATGCCACCCATAACCGCCAACGAAATGATACCTGCCTACTGAAGCATCTACGTTCCGTAAAGGTGTCGCTTCACATTGGTTTTCACAGGTAGAATACTTAGTACCTGCTTTTCGAGATTACGGGCTTTCTACATTCTATTAAAGTTCGAATAACAACACCCCTTTCGCTTAGGCCGCATCGACGTATCCCAAATCCCCATTCAATTAGAGTACAGGAGTTGAAAAAATAAAGGTCCGCTCACACTATTGTTGTACTGTTTAGCGAGAGGGTTTGTATGCTTGTACATTGGTCGGCTACCGTATGCTTGACAAAGACCATAGAATAAAGAGATGTGGTATAAAAATATGCATTCCAAAGTTGGTAAATTTTAAGTCATCTTTCTCCATTCCTTTTGGCCGCGTTGGAGATCGAAGGATAGAGTAGGTAATGCCTTGTGTTTTTTATGAGGCAACTCTTCAGGGCGACCAAAAAATATAGTCATTATCTTGTTATAGTTTTGCGGTTTTCCACATTGTACAATAAATAGTATATAATATACTCTTTTCCCGAGACCATACGAAGGGCAACTTCGTTGATTACCACAATAAACAAGGCGTTAAGACTCCGTTATATCAGAATCAATTCACTAATGACGTTGTTAAATTATGACGATAAGTCGACGATACTCTACACTTCGCCCCGATTAGTGCAATTAATCCCATTAGACCTTAGTGTGGCCGCAGCATTAGAATATTTTAGAACTATAAAAACCACAACGATGACACCACATATACGAACTTTTGTTTAGTCTTTCTCGTCTGTGCGACTTTTAAAAAGATGATTTTACCACCGCAATGTCTATTTCTACCGCCAAGCAGCAGTGTGCATGTACTGTTGTGTTTCGGTTTGAAGGACATTGTAGACAGTGTAACTACTGGACACAATGAGACTTAACATCTTATGTCTCAGGATAACGAGCGCCGTGGAATGCCACACAGTACTTTGTAACGCAAGGTGCTGGATGGTGTTGCTACTGTTTATGGGTCGTATCGCTTACCATCAGGCGAACGGCATGCTCGTCTCGTCATTCAATACAATAATAAAAAAAGTTGAATTTTTAACTGTGATTGGTAACGGGCTGATATTTATAGAATGTGCATGTCAGTGCCAGATTTGTCAACAGACCGTATAGGCCGCGGCCTAGGGGCAGGTGGCGGCATGGTTGCAATCAGGGACCTCAGGGACCAGGGGATACGCAAAATGAGCTTACACTTTTAAGAAACTCGGCACTGATGCATATGTTGCTAAAACGATTATAATATAACTAAAATAATAAATATATCACGGAATACACGATGCGCTAGTCCCAGTGGCGTAGTGTGGGTTTCTGCCGCCCAGGGCTAATCCAATGTGTTTGCCGCACCAAGGAAGCGGGCAAGAAGCAAAAAAAATTCACGCCCCATTTTCCGGCGACATTTTTTGTTTTTTAGCTCCCAAGTCTACGCGCATAGCATGTTTTAAAGGTTTTATTTTACGAATTTAGCCGCCTCCCTAAAAGTGCCGCGATGGGCGCCCCCCTGCCCCAAATACGCTACGCCAGTGGCGAGTCCTACTCGTGGCCGTTCGTCCATAACTAATACGCGCGGCTTGATGCTTAGCGGAAAGCGAACTAAATTACACACACAAACACTCTCACGCCTTTATCCCCGAAGGCGTAGGCAGAGGCACAACTAGTGTACTATGTGCCTCCCAGTGCCACGGGTATTTTGTACCAAGGTGTGATAGGGGGATTAGCCTATCACTATATCGGGCACGAATTCCAGACTCCAGGCTGACAATGAGCAGAAAAACCCAATATCACTTAACCCTACCTAGGATTCGTACCCAGGTCCTCAGAGTGGTGACATATAGCGCAAGTAATACAACTACGCTACGGAAGCCGAACTAAATTAATTTATTAATATTCGCATCAATTATGTAATATGCAGAGCGCGCAAGTACAGTCGAACCATAATGCTTCCATTATTAAGCGATGTATAGAATGTATTCTAATAATAAAAAGTAACAACTAATAAGTTGAAAGAAAGAAAGAAATGTTTATTGTTGGGATAAAAAACTTACAAGTTTGGATAATAAAATGTAAACAAGAATATATTATAATATTGTGCCAACAATGGGAACCCTCATTCAGCTCCATGCTGCTGTACTGCCTAACCAAAACTGCAGCGCTGATTTTCAATGACGGACCCAGGTGACATACGGGCACTAGTCGATGGTGTGTCAATTAAATATAAGTTCTGAATTTAGTTCAAAATGTTTTCGTTTTCCAAAGTCAGAAGAAATGCCAGAATAACTAATTTCAATATATTGAAGAAATATCTACATCAGTCTGACCCATAAAATGATGAACCCTAAACCAAGATATATTGAAATGGGACCACTTGGAGACCCTTATTTACTAAATAAAGAAGGAATCAAAGAAATACGCTCCCAATTTTCAGAGAAATCAGTGTACATACATTAAAAAAATACAAACACACGAATTGAGAACCTCCTCCTTTTGGAAGTCGGTTAAAAATCAACCGAATCACAATAATAATTGTTATTTAATTTGAAATATTACGGGAGATATTATTTTTAATTACTTCATAACAAAAACCATGCAAATAATAAAGCCGTTTTTCACTAAATTTTTAAGCTATTGCATAGCTTCTATCGCGGGCCTTGAGCGTGGAGACCGAATCCAGAAATTCCGTAACTAAAATAACCTCACATCTTTTTTATCTTACTAATATGAACCTTAAATACAATGCGTAGAAGCTATAATTCTTGAAACGAGTATATATTTATTTATTTTATTTATTAAAGTCATTAAAACCATTTCTTACTAATCTCATATGAACCTTAAATACATTGCGTAGAAGCTATTTCCCCAGCGTTGGCACGGCACAAGTACAAAAGAATCGAACGTAACATTCTTTTTTCAAATTTTGATTTATTCTACTTTGGTTGTGATGACCATGGCATTTCCGACATTTATCAATAACAAGACTAAACGTGCGTTGCTCGCGTTTAAAAATCTTCTTTATGTGGTAAGCGTAAGATCGAATTTGTGTTTAGTCAATCAAAATTTGTGATAAAAAATGCTATGCAATAGCTTTACCGCGGCAGTCTCCGAGTGCCACACGTATTTTTTTTTATTTATTACGGCCCAGATAATTATGAGATAGAGTGAACGAATGGGGGTCGGGTGGAGGTCTGGCGCGTGGTAGGCTCATTAGGTGTGACGTCACGTTCTTAGGTACTACACTATACAATCCAGAGGGTATCACCCGGCAATTTGTATAAACAATTTTTAGTTATTGAATCTAAAGCTGCGTACGGACTGTTTTCGTATGCATACAATCGATAGTCGACAAAGGCTGGACCACTCTGCTCAAATGTATACGCAGTTTAATGATGTGTGGTAACATTTAACAAGCACTAAATGGTCAAATTTATAGGATGGAATATGTTTTTGTCTCTGTTTCTGTAAAGAGAAAACTCTGTACGCCTCGGTGGCGTAGTTGTATTACGGTACGACTGCAATGCTGAGGTCTCGGGTTCGATCCCTAAGTAAAGTAGAGTAAAGTAAAGACAAAGTAATATTGGATTTTTCTATTCAGTATCAGCCCGGAGTCTGGAATGTGTGCCCGATATGGCGATAGGCTCGCCACTTATCACATCATGGGACAGAATACACACGGCGAAAAGTGGGTGCATTAGTTGCACCTTGCCTACCCCTTCGGGGATAAAAGGCGTGAGTGTGTGCGTTCTGTAGAAACGCTGGGTAGAGTAGTTAGATTGAGAAAAAAATATTGCATAAATATGGCACCATACTAACGTACGATGCTTTTCCAACATATTCGGATATTTATTAAGTCTTGACGATTATTTTAATCGCCGTTTTATTATTACAAATTTATGTGTACCGCAATATTAAACCTTCGTTGGTATAATAATTAAATATAAATTCTTACCAAATAAATAAACAACAACGATTACAAGCAACGCAGCGCCGGACAACCAATCCATGGCCTTGAGTATGCATTTGTCCTCTTTGAATACACATTCAAAACTTATAGCGGTCACCAAGAAGAAACCAAAAACAACGTTCACGAATGTGGTCCAGACGAATATTTGGACCACTCCTTCCGCGTCCTGGAAACCAAGAAAAAGTTAAAGTAAAATCTGTATAAAATGAAATACAGTCAGCTTCAAAATGTATATGTGGATATTCAATTGTATAAATTGCCAAGTAATACACGTCTACTATATTTGGTGCTGACTATACATAAGCGAGCGTCCAAACCTGCCAAATGCGCGTGCGGAACGTTGTCGTGACAACTGAAAAGCAATCTTAAGACAAGTGGTTTAAGGATAAGTGCGCGCGAGCTGACTGGACGCAGCGCACGCGCCTTCCGTGAGCTATCACGCAAAGATGCGCGAATAATTTATTTCAGAAGGTAATTTCATTTGTGTGGCGCGTTCCGCGTATCCGCCATATTTGGATGTACCCTCATATAACTTTAGCATCACTTTGCCGAAATAAACTACAAAAGCATGTCGATAGATAGAGCAGTAATATATAATTAATGAATATTAAATGACATTAATTCTGAGTCTTTCGTTGGAAATGAATACATTTCATTTTATAATAATTTCAAAATAAACCGAGAGTGTACCGAGAATCACTGTATAGGTAATGGCGAATATTATAAATTCCTGAGGTCTTAACTCAAAAAATTATACGATTTAGTAATTTAATAGCAAAAATTTGGAGCCAATATAATAAGCGCGGCTTCTAGATTCGCTGGTTGCCAAATAAGGTAGTTATTTATTCAACAAAATATTTACAGCTTAGCTAGGTTTTTGATGGAAAATACCTAGCTACAATAATTCCGTAACTATGATTTTTTATGGTCTCATGGTGATGATGCAATGCAGTTTTTGGATACAATTTGTAAACAGCTTGATAGCGACCATCGAACAAAATATGGTGAAAGCCCGCCATATTAACTTGTTCTGAGGAGTCGCAATGCGGAGTTATAATTTTATCCATATCAACCCTATTTCTAGCCACCGTCGGGGGACACAAAGTTTCTCAAGTATTACATTTCGACTACACAGTTTTGTTCTAGTTTCATTAGTACCAAGATAACAAAAAAATAGTATGCTCACCGCTAAGGTAGCATACAGAAGCAACACTCCCATCAGCATGAAGCAGACTGACATGAAGGTGAGTCCTGAATTTATCAGCGAACTTAGCTGTGACATCACCTTTTTCGGGTCTAAAATGTAAGAAATTCGTTAGGTAAAGTTCAAATACCCTTCAACTCATTGGCTCAATGGTCAGCTAAATAACATTTAAGAATTTAGCTGAAAATTGGTAAAATCTGTTACGCTCTACGATTCAAAATTTAAGTGTATTTGTGTTTTATATTTATGCTTTTTTAACTTTGGTTTTTTTACAATTTTTTTTTATTCTCTTTCTAATTTTATGTCATATCTTTATTTATTACACCTACCTGTATTGTATATCTCTGCGTCGCCCTAAGGTTGACTGGTAGAGTATGCCATTTGGCATTAAGTCCGCCTTTATACATTACTAGCTTTTGCCCGCGGTTCCGTCCGCGTGAATGAGTTTTACCGGGATAAAAGTCCCGCTTTTTATTTTCCCGGGATAAAAGTAGTCTATGTGTTAATCCAGGACATAATCTACCCGTGTGCCAAATTTCATCGAAATCCGTTCCGTAGTTTTTGCGTGAAAAGTTATTAAATTACTAATATCGTTATTAAAAAATAGGGGTTGATCGTAGAGGGTTGAAAATTTAGGGTTGTATGTATTTTTTAATGTTGTATCATAAAAAAATAAAACCAAAAAAAATATCTAAAAAATAAAAAATAAATTAGGGGTGAACAACCCTTATCACTTAGGGGTATGAAAAATAGGTAGTAGCCGATTCTCAGACCTACTGAATATGAATATAAAATTTTATCAAAATCGGTTCCGCCGTTTCGGAGGAGTAAGGTAACTAACATTGTGACACGCAATTTTATATATAAGATTGTATAAAAGTAATAAATAAATAAATAAATAAATATAGATATATAATACTATTAACTATACGACTTAATATGTACTTTAATGTAAGTCATCTAAATTTTAAAATGATTCGTGATCCATTTTGATACATTTAAATAATCTTTCTTAGTGAAAAGCTTACCGACACCGATTTGGATAGATTCTAAAAAAGAACATTTTATTCGACTTGTTTTTAAATCACATAGCCATAGTCCAAATTGGTCCTAACATCCGACATGAAGATTAACTTCTACGTATTTCGCACCATAGAATACAGAGAACAAGTCAAATGATATTTTGTCCTGTTTTAAATGGGCCATGTCGTATGCGAATAAAATTTGTCTGCGGTCCTCGGGAGCAGGTAAAAAGCAAATAAAAACGCACATCTTACAAAATAGTTATAAAATTAAAATCTAGCTTCTTTAGATATAAATATAGTCAAATTGCTGCTTCGTAGCTGAAAAGCTTGATTATTTGTGTTATGAGTGATTTTAAAGGATGTGCGAAAAAAGTCCCAACCTCTGATATTAGTGATGTTTTTTAGATTTTCGTAATTCGATTCCGTTTGTTGTTCTATAGCACTCAGCGATATAGCTCCAGTGATCTAGAAAGAAGTATGAACTGCACTTTAGTTCGTTGAGACTAAGGAATTTCTGCCTGACGCCCGCCATCACGTCCCGTAAGCCAGAATCGACAGCGGCAGGTATTTTATGGTACCGAACGAAGAGGTGAGTCTCTGGTAACACAAGTGGTTTTAAACGAAATTAATCAAATAAGAAAAATACAATATTGTGGTGGCGCCTTCTGCATTGCTGGTTATAAACTAATACTAATTCCAAGATATTTTATTATACAAAACATATCTCGGACTGTATGGACGGTTATTCAACGCAGGATGATGAGAAACCTCCTAGATATTAGGTATCAGAGTATAACTCAGTAGATAGATACACACACACACACATACACACATTCACGCCTTTTATCCCCGAAGGGGTAGACAGAGACGCAACTAGTGCACCCACTTTTCGCCGTTATTCCGTCCCATGATGTGATAGGAGGCGAACCTATCGCCATATCGGGCGGGACAAATTCCAGACTCCGGGCTGATACTGAATAGAAAAACTCAATATCACTTTGCCCGACCCAGGGATCGAATCCGAGACCTCAGCATTGCAGTCGTACCGTAATACTACTACGCCACCGAGGCAGACAGATAAACAGTGTAAAAATATCTGTGTATGTTAGTAAAGCGTAGATGACCAAAGTATATTTATATTACGTGTTGCTAAAATATATAAGTACCAAACTTATCAAATCCATACGGTCCAACAGATTTAGTTGTTTTAGTAATAAGGGCTGACCACATCATTAAATTTCCATCCTCACGAGTTGTAAGTAAAACAAACTCAAAAAAAATTCAGAAACAAGACGAATCGCAAGAAGTTATATGACCCTTTTTATACGGGGCATCGCTTTACGCACTCATTAAAAAGGACGGCGGGATACGGTCTATTGCTGTAAGCAGCGTAATTCGCCGTCTTGTGGCAAAGTTGAGTTGTCATGCAGCCCGCGACAAGGTGGCTAAATTACTGCAGCCGCATCAGTTAGGGTTCGGCACACCGCTGGGGTGCGAAGCGGCCATACTCACCACTCGTATTTTCACTAAGGATCCGCATCGGGTCGGAAACATTCTTTTCAAAATTGACATTAAAAATGCCTTTAATACTTTTGAGAGGGACGCAATGCTGATTGAGGCAAGGGATAAAATTCCCTTTTTAAGCCCATTCCTTGACTAGTGCTACGCTTCTCCCAGCAACCTGTACTATAAGGGAGACAGGATTATTTTGCAAATAGGTGCACAATACGGTGATCCGCTTGGTCCCTTACTTTTCAGCCTGGCAATCAACACAAAAATAGCCGCCTTGGGGGCTCCACTTAATGTATGGTACCTCGACGATGGGACAATTGGCGGAGACCCTGACGTTTTTATCAAAGATTTGGAGGTCTTGATTCCTAGGTTGAGGGATATCGGGCTCTTAATAAATAGCGTGAAATATGAGTTATATCCCTGGGGTGCCGTTGCTAGTGAACGTATTGAAGATATAAAGAAAATACTCCCTGATATAAGAGTCCTAGACAGGTAGTCATTTGAGCTTTTAGGTGCAGCCATCTTTCTGGCCTGTTTCCCTACGCACTAAAAGAGAAATGCTCGCTTCAGCTCGACAGCTTCTCCCGTTTATCCGCTCACGTGGCTTTCACCCTCTATCGAAGCTGCCTCTCTGTCCCAAAATTGGTGTACTTTATGAGAATATGTCCAACTTGGCTTTTTCCCGAAGAGATTGATCTACAGGATAGCGAAATCAGGGAAGCTCTAGAAAATATTATGAATATACGCCTCGATGATAAGCATTGGCTACAAGCATCTTTACCTGTTAGGCATGGGGGATTAGGTGTTAGGCGTGTGAGAGTCACCGGGATATCGGCCTTTTTGGCATCGGTGCACGGGATTTTAGGACTGATCACTAACATATTCTACGTACAGGGTGACAGTATCCTCATCCCTTTTGCAGCGTCAGTGGGACCAACAGGTATTCAATGCAAGAGTCGCTGAGTTACTTGGAATAGCGATGGGAGCCGTCGTTGCTCGGCTCAAGTCGGTTTCTTGTTTGGAGTCAGGAACTTGACTTCATGCAATTCCCTCATCTCATTTGGGACTATCCTGGATGATGGTTCGCTGAGAGTGGCCGTTGCGCTTAGGCTTGGCTGTAACATTTGTGAGCCGCACGAGTGGGCATGTGGGGCGCAGGTTGACGCCAATGGCCATCACGGTTTGAGTTGCAGCAGATCAGCTGGTCGTTTTCCACGGTACCACATGCTCAATGACACCATTCGTCGTGCCTTGGTGTCTGTCGGCTTGCCTTGCACTTTGGAACCGCCTGGTTTGAGTGGCTCCGTTGGGAAACGGCCAAATGGACTGAGTATAATTCCATGGCGTAAAGGTCGTTGTCTTTTGTGGGACGCGACGTAAGTAAGTACATACGCCGCTTCTCACTTGCCACGCACTACGCGTAAAGCTAGTTCGGCTGCCGAATGGGCGATAGTTCAAAAACACACGAAGTATTCCACACTCGAACGTATATATTCTTTCATTTCCTTCGCGGTAGAGGTTATTAGGGTGTGGTGTGCGGAGGCTAAGGAGTTTGTGCGGGAATTGGGGCAACGTTTAAGAAAAAACGGTCAAGATTTCCGTTCTGAATCATATCTGGTGCAACACATATGTCTCTCTATACAGCGTGGTAATGTTGCCAGCGTCATGGGCACCTTTGCGCCAGGTATGGTCCGGGGCGGCCTCTTCGATTAGGTATAAGAGGGAAAAAAATAAAAAATAAAATCAGAATTTTATTTGAAACTTTAAAAAAATTGCATGGCTTGAAATTAATTTAGTTATAAGTTCTTTTTTGAATTAATATATTGTAATCAAAGTAGTGTATTTCAATACGAAAAAAAAATGTGTGAATAAAATGTAATTAGGTAATAAACAATCGCAAGAAGTAAAATATAAAGCATAATATTATAATTTTAAAAATAAATTTGTTTATTTAGATATGACTGCCTCGGTGGCTTAGTTGTATTACAGTACGACTACAAAGCTGAGATCTCGGGTTCGATCCCCGGGTCGGGCAAAGCGATATTAGGTTTTTCTATTCAGTATCAGCTCAGAGTCTACATTTTGTGCCGATATGGTGATAAGCTCGCCCCCTATCACATCATGGGACGGAATACGCACTGCGAAAAGTGGGTGCACAAGTGGCGCCTCTGCCTACCCCTTCGGGGATAAAAGGAGTGAGTGTGTGTGTGTCTATGTAGATATGTCCTATACTTTCAAACTATGAGAATTTGAATAAATGAACAGATTGAAGACACAAAATCGAGGATGCTACATTGTAATCAAAGTCATTAAACAATCTGATTGTAATATTTATAACTTACTTACCACTGATAGAAGTGAAATTATCAATAATCCAATTCTTAATGAGAAAACCATACAGCAATCATGAAATTCTGGAAATATTTCACACATTTTGACAAATAATTTTATTGTGTAAACGAAATAATTTATAATACAAGTTGTGAAAATATATGATTTTGTTATAGCTAGATTACATTTTTGACACGACTTTGTCACAGAATGAAAAATGATAACAAAACTGACATATTATTATTATGATGGATGTTGACTTCTAGCCAAGAAGCTTATACCCAAATTCTAGCCAATGATATTCCCTTCCACAGATTCCCTTCTAGCATCTTATGTTAAAGAAATAATAAAATTTTGGGAATGATTGATGATTCTTGAAGTAGGTCTTGGTTTTATACTTATTCATACAGAGTTTTTACTTTTTCAATACCTATAATTGATCTTATAAGATGTACCTAATATTAGGGTTTAATCTTTGATTAATTGTATACCTAGATAGAGTGACGCGCTCTTAGACGCGCTGCAAGGCCAACTTTTCTTAAGCTAGTATGCGTGACAACTGTGAGTGCATAATGATACCAGTTATTACATGGTTTCTACGGGGAGATAATTATATCCATGAAAAACAACAAAAACTAATTCACCCGAACTCATTTAGTGCGGAACAGTTCGCCTCTATTTTTTTCGACACGTTTGAAACGCTCAGTGTCTATCTAGGTAATCAAAGGGTTTAATATTACCTAATGTCTCAGAATGATGATTAATGCTATGCGACGTTCTGTACTTCAAGTTTTAAGGTGGTATTGCTTCTATTTATGAGAAATTGTGCTGACCATCAGGCGAACGACTTGCATGTCACCACTTATAAGTATAAAGAAGAAAATAAACACGCTTGCACGCCGCACAAGGCTTAAGCGGCTTGAGCGAAAGGTGACTGAAAATACCATAATTATTGTACTTGTACATGCATTGACTATAACCTTTTTCTTCTTCTTCTTCAGCCTTTAGAAGTCCACTGCTGAACATTGGCCTCCGCCAAAGACTTCCAGACCAACCTGTCAGAAGTGAAAGAAACGAAAGTCGCCGTCATAGCCCAGTGGATTAGCTAAAGTGGCAGTGGGTAATGCACATAGCTCGTAGAACTGACAAAAGATGGGGTAGAAAAGTTCTCGAGTGGAGGCCACGTACTGGCAAGCGCAACGTGGGACGTCTTCCTACAAGGTGGACAGACGACCCTGTAAAGGTCGCCGGATGCAGGCTGCTTCTGACTATAACCTAACATTGAATAATTTAAGAATATGTATGGAAATAATGAGCAAAAAGGACTTTTTGAATTTTGATGGAAGCGGCGCGTTTTAACATTCTACAAATTAGTCATCATTTCTCTGTTCAAATGATAACCACAAAATATGAAAAACACTGCGAGTAAATAATATCTTATTTATAGAAATACCAAGAAAAGAAAACAAATAACTTTAAATATTTTATTGTCAAACACAGAACTAAAAACTTGTAACTTTGAAAATGATGATTAAATCATGAGATCTTCATTCGTCAGATACTTTAGTGACATCCTGAGACTGTTTGCCACTATCACGAAATAAGCCGTCACTGAAAATAAAAACCAGATATATATTTTGTTTATAAAATTTTAAAAATATTTTTGATGTACTGTTTTAGCTGTTTATTTCGCTAGGTCTAACATTTAGATGTGATTTATAATATGGAAAATACTTTTTGATGGGATTGCACTTGATCCTATTCCTATTACAATATGATGGTCCTGTTACAAGGTACAAGGGATCTTGGGCTATATCACGTTGCCTAAAACATAAGTAACTAAGGCAGAAAGAAACTTTTAACACAAAACATATGAATAAGATCCTGTGTTCTGTGACTTTTAACATACTAAAATACCGGAACACAAAGTGACTTGAGGCATATGCATTTGCTGTTAGCAACAAGAAGAGACTATGCGCATCGCCTATCCACTTCGTTTCTCGCTAAGTATATCGGTTCCCGCTTCGCATTTTAACCCACGTTTAGATACAAGTTTCTTGATGCCATTTGCTTTGATGGCTTTTAGCTATTCTAATAAGTTTGTTTTATTTATTTGGAATTGCAGCTGAAATCTGAATTTCCTAAAAATGATATAATATAGTAAAGAGGACTTGAAACCATCGCTTTGCAATTTATAGAAGTCCCACTTAATTTTATAGAGGAGACAAGCTCTCAAAATTTAATTTAATATCTTCATTTACCCCTTAAATTAAAGTATAAGTATAAGTAAAGTAAGTACTCATGTATTTTACTTACACAAAACATCGAACACGATAAGGGCGCCCAACGCGCCGCCGGCGAGGTAACAATTTGTGTGAACGAAGAAGCAACTGATAGCCAAAATCATGAAGAGAAACACCACGATACTGCTGTACAAAATTACACCCCATTGATATATCTCGATCAGGACTGGAACGTTCTGCAATATGAAAATAATAACATACATAACATGAGGCGAAGCTAAAATTTGTTTTATTGTTTAAGTACTCTAATCAAAGAATAATAATATTGGAGTCCATTGATTTTATGAAGTTATTTGTTTGACGGACATATAATTTTAAATTTAAAGTTATCTTACACACAGCGTTCTTGTAGACTAAGTTCTCGAATAGAATCATCGTAAACACTCACACAGCAAGCTCCAATGACTAAAAGAACGCTGACACAGCACAGTATTACGGAGATGAGTCCTAATGTCATTTGTATGGCTGTCTCTGTAGCAGTACTGTAGTTAGAAAGTACAGCATCCATATCCCAGAAGCCAGGTGTTTGATTCATATTGGGCGCGAAGATCAGACCGACAATCTAAAAATTAAACATAGTTTAGTGGAATTGATTCAACTCGCAATAGTTATAAAACATGAGAGAAAACAAATTAAAATTAGTAAAATGGTTTAAGATGTCATTCAGTCGGAAGAATGAAAATATGTTTACGCGAATGTTAGACACTGAATAAAACTATTTTACGGATTTTATTGCGGTTTTTAGTCAGTCTGAAGAATTTTTGATTATTTTAAGTCAATGATTTTTTGTTTTATCAGCATGGGTACAAAGTGCTAGTATAGATGAAGACACAAACTCTATCTATATACATGATAACAAACTTAACGAAGTTCTATTTGCAAACTACGTTTCGGGTTGACGATAGTTTGTTTATTGTTGTTTTGTAGGCCAGTGCCCCCATAACTCTGATTAAAAAGCGTATTGTTAACTACCATCATTCGAAGTAATATAGCATTTCATCAGATAATTATATTGCATGGCTGCTACATTTCTTTATTATCTATGAAATTATGTTATAACTTTATTTGTCTCAAGCCGAGAAACCAATATACCCTTAGAGAACTTGCCTACTCCCAGTTTGTTCTTGCTGTATTGGGACAGAAAGTTGTTCAGAAGCATTTTATTATATTATTATCTTTGTGGGTTATGAACAACAGTTTTGATTAGGTTATAGGTTATTTATCTTGTATCTAGCCTCGAATTTGAGATTAAGCCCGTGTTGTTTCAATCGTGATCAAGTAAAGTGTTCGGTCTTATAACACTGGACGAGCGAGCAGCACCTTCGCCTCTCTATGAATTCGCTTGCAAGTAGCCAGTGAGATAAGAGCCTTAACTTTACTTGACTACGGATGAAACACCCCGGCCTTCTCATCAACTCATAATTTTACTGGTGGTAGGTCTCTCATATGTAAGAGTCCGTCTGGGTGGGTACCACCGCAATGTCTATTTCTACCGTCAAGCAGCAGTGTGCATGCACTGCTGTGTTTTGGTTTGAAGAACATTGTAGCCAGTGTAACTACAGGACATAGTAAGACTTAACATCTTATGTCTCAAGATGACGAGCGCAGTGTAATGCCACACAGTACTTTGTAACTAAAAGTGCTGGATGGTGTTGCTACTGTTTATGGGTGGTCGTATCGCTTACCATCAGGCATGCTCGTCTCGTCATTAATGCCATAAAAAAAAACATTTTCGGTACCAGGCAATTGCTTATAATCTAGTGAAACCCTTTTGTGAGAAATACATTATTGTATATATATTTTTTTTTACATTAATGAGCGATTAGCCTGTTAAGGAAACTAAACCAGCATTTTTTTGACTCCTAGCCACATCTCTGCTTTACAATAAAGGTCATCCTTCATCATTCTTCTTTATACACACAATCTCGGAGTATAAACTAAGACCTTACAGCTATGCAGCTTATGAAAAGTTTTCCAAGTTCGTAAGCATACAAATGCTGTCCGAGCAAAAGCCAGTATATTAGCAAGCTAAATAGACTTACAAAAGAAAAGGTGGCGATCATCACCGTGCCGGCCCTGAGAAAGCAGCAGAAACAACAGCTGATCACCGTTGGCAATTTGTCCATGAACTTCATTATGTTGCTTTTTTTACAAGATATTTTTTATTTAATTTATAAATTATCTATAGTATAATATTTTTTGACATATTGTGCAATGTCTGGTTTGATAGAAGAGCAAAAAATGAATCCACTAATGTTTGAAGGAGGTTTATTTAATATGTTGTAATTAAACACTCTTACGAAACAAATTAAAGTTGGGAAGGCAGAAATCAATGATATAACAAAAACAAAAAATCATTGGCAGAAGGACCTTAATTTGGTTTGCCAGGTTGACTTTATAAAATCGTATCTAGTGCCTAAACTGTTTCTTATTTGGAGCTACAAGTCTTCATTTCTACCGCCAAGCAGCAGTGCACTGTTGTGTTTCGGTTTGAAGGACATTGCAGCCAGTGTAACTACAGGACATAGTGAGACTTAACATCTTATATCTCAGGATGACGAGCGCAGTGGAATGCCACACAGTACTTTGTAACTCAAGGTGCTGTACGGTGTTGCTACTGTTTATAGGTGGTCGTATCGCCTACCATCAGGCGAACGGCATGCTCGTCTCATCATTCAATGCCAAAAAATAATAAATAAAAGCATATTATATTATTACTTTTTAATATACTTACTGAGTACTTTTATTTCATAAAAACACATTTTGTTTCTTTATATAACTAAAATCAATACTGGTGTTACTATTTTTCAATGCATGCTACAACACCTTAGTATGATGTGCATTTGTGTTATTTCTCTTTATTTTCAATTTTCCTTTTTTTACATTTTTATATACATACTAAAAAAAAACATTAATACATATTATAAAAATATAAAAAAGTGAATCACCCTCCGATGGCGAGGCTCAAGACCCAAGCCACCGGTGGTCAGGGATTCAAAGTGAGGAATCTCCTCACAATGCGTGCCGTGTCCAGAAGTACTGCTTTCTGCATCTGGCTCTTGGCCCAACGACCAATTGAGAGCCTCCGGAGGTGTTGGTCGAGACTCTTTGGTATCAACCCATGAGCAGAAACGACAATCGGAACAATAACTGTGGAGTCTACCTCCCACATGTCGGTAACCTCGTGAGCCAAATCTAAATATTTAGACATTTTGTCCTTTTCGGCCTTAACAAGGTTATCGTCATGCGGAATAGTGACGTCAACAAGTATTGCCCGGCGCGCCAATCGATCTACTATTACAATATCAGGCTTATTGGCAACAATAGTCCTGTCCGTGATAATAGATCGATCCCAGTACAGCGTTGCATGATCATTTTCGAGAACTGGTTGAGGCACATACTGGTAATATGGCACTTCAAGAGTCACAAGACCATACCGAAGAGCAACTTGCTAGTGTATGATCTTGGCTACTAGGTTGTGTCTATGCAAGTACTCGCCGTTAGCAAGATACGAACAACCGGAAATCACATGCCTGATTGATTCACCGGGACGGTGGCATGCCCGACAGATATCGACCGTACCGTCCTTCATGATGTATTTCCTATAATTGTTCGTTTTCATAACTTCGTCCATAATTGCAAAGACAAAACCCTCAGTTTCCCCAAATAGGTTACCAAAACGTAGCCAAGATACGGATGCAAGCTGGTCTACATCAGGCCCGTGAAGGGCCCGATAAAACCGACCATGTAGTTCCTTGCTCTTCCATATCTCCTCACGTTCCCGAATGCCCATCACCTTAGGTTTTCCAGTTCTCATTCGCCAAGGAAAGCGGGGTAAATCCCTTATCCACCATGACTACAACCTTATGCATGCCCACTTCGCTGTGGAGGAAATAATCCCTGAGATTGCATACCTCGCGGTTATGTAAGTCCTTAGCATTAAGTAAGCCTCGGCCCCCACATCTCCGCGGGATGTACAATCTCATCACTGACGATCGTGGGTGATGCATACGATGTGCAGTCAGTAGGGTCCGGACCTTTCGATCCAGGGCGTCCAGTTCGGTCTGAGTTCATCTGAGTATGCCAAAAGAGTACATGAGTACAGGCATAACCCAACCGTTGAAAGCGCGAATCTTGTTTCCACCTGACAAAAAACTGTTAAGTACTTTTGTCAGACGGCCGAAGAAACGTTCCCTGACCGATTGTTTTACGTCGGCACCCATAATACCCAGTGCCTCAGGCATACCCAGATATTTGTAGGTTTCCGTCTCGGAAAGGGATCTAAGTCTTATAGTCTCTGAGACTTGTATGTCATCAGAGATCACCACCTCTCCTCGCTTCACATGGATAACCGCACATTTATCTACACCAAACTCCATGTTGATTGAGTTGCTAAATCTTTCAGTTATTTTTAACAACTCAATCAATTCTGTTTGTTTTGATGCAAACAACTTGAGATCATCCATGTAAAGCAAGTGAGATATAGGCTCACTCCCTCTCCGTAGACGGTATCCTAACCCTGAATCCAACAACAGAGTACTGAGAGGATTCAGGGCCATGCAGAACCACAATGGACTCAGACTGTCACCCTGGAATATACCCCGCTTGATTCTAATCGGCTCATCACAATCAGGGGGACTCGTACCACCTGGATATTTTAGGAAAGTGGTCCATTGTCCCATACATGATCCAAGAAAGGTGCATAAATTTGTATCAATCTTATACAAATTCAACACCCTCTTGAGCCAAGTATGGGGCACCGAATCATAGGCTTTCTTATAATCAATCCAGGCAGCCGATAAATTCCTGTGTGTGTGTGTGTTTATTATTATGTAACCAATACTGGATATCCTAATAAATAAATATAACATATTATGTAGTTTGCCTTGCCTAATGGCATTAAGTATGAATATCTTTAAGTGTTTAGACTTATACCTTGAAGATATTACATCCACGTCTCGTCTTTGCACATAATGCACCATTGATTAGGGTCTATCATGCTGGTCTACATTTCAAAGCCTGTTGGTAATAGCGGAAGGAACGTGAACTACATCTAATTTACATTTGGAAATTCATCAAAATTATACCTTTCATGCGGATAATGGGCTTGTGGACTTGCGACTAACATCATAATTTGATAATTATCAGCTTATACTAAGAAAAAAGTAATATAGATATAAAGTCAGGTCTCTATGAAGGAAAGCATTTGGGTTGCATCTTACGGAGCGCCTGGAACTTGCGCTGTGCAATGCAATGCAATCAGCCCTGTATTATATACTGCCCACTGCTGAGCATGGGCCTCCTCTACTACTGAGATGGGTTAGGCCTTAGTCCACCACGCAGGCCTAGTGCGGGTTGGCAAACTTCACACATCCTCGAAATTCTGATAGAGAATTTTCAGGTATGTAGGTTTCCTCACGTTGTTTTCCTTCACCGTTAAAGTGAACGATAATTGATAAACAATACACACGTAACTTCGAAATGTCAGAGGTGTGTGCCTTGAGGATTTTTGAATCTCCGGACATTGCATCGGCAGACCGTACCATTCCCAACTAGGTTATCGTCCACTCACTCGGTATCGTCAACTTGCACTGTACTTGAAAAAAATAAAATTAAAAATGTACGCCTACGTACATTCGATCTCAAATATGTTTTACATATGCAGATTTATGGAACGTCTTCTTCTCAAGGTTCGTTTCAAATTACATTCATTTGGGGCTACCATAACTAATCTTACCTACTTAGTAAAAACGATTGATTTGTTATTTCGCAATATTTACGTTTTCTTATGCAAACCTGACTGAGATGGCGATTAATAATCGCTAGTCTAAAGGACCCGACCGGCCCTCGGGGCACGATTCCCGGTCAATTTGCATCGAAATCGGTCGTCACTAACTCGGGTTGGTCCGTAATTACGGCCCACGCGATCCTTAGCCACGATCGGCTTGACATTGAGGAAACTTGATAGAAAGTAACACATGGAATGAACAATGCTTGAATGTTTTATTTATTTATTTGCACTTCATACACTAATGTACAGACGGCCTTAATGCCGCATTCTCTACTAGTCAACCTTAAGGTGGTGCAGAGATAATCATGGTAGGTGCATTAAAGGTATATATTAAAAATAGTGTTCAACTTTATAGATAACATACATAAACATATATACACGACACATACACAATCAATAAAACATAATAAGTATAATTAATATAGGTACACATATAAGAAATAAAAACAAATAAGTATATAAAATACATAGGTACCGTATGATATATTATAATTAAGTCACAGAACAGAGATAGAGAGATTAAATTGGTGACGCTTCCGCTTCAAAAGTAATTGCCGAACTCTCACTTTGAATGCTAGCCGTGTGTTAGTTAAATGTGACCTTGGTTTGTGAATATTCTCGTAGCAGTCTAACGGATGCAAATATTTTCACTGCGAGTTGGCACCAAGTGGAACAACGCAAAAATAAATTTGATTTCTTTCGATTTTACGACTTCCTCGTAATTAATTATGATAATCTTAGCTAGGTATTTATTCTTACAAGACAAGATATGGCAATCCATATGAGAGAGAGCGTGAGATGATGCATGAGAGTTACAACCAGGAATAAAAGAAGCGATAAATAATTTTCGAATTAAAACATAACTTCTGCTCGTTTTCATCTGGATATTATAATTTCCAGTGTTTTATTTATTAAAGCATTCATACACAGTTCGGCGTATGTATAAGCCAATAATTATTTATAAGCCGTATGTTGTTCTGTTTGACTGTGGGTCGGCAAATTCATGAATATATTGCTTTTAATATGTATCATCATACCGCGAAATTTACTTCAATAGCTATTCATATGAAAGGATACTAAT
This sequence comes from Sphinx pinastri, assembly GCA_947568825.1. Taxonomy (NCBI): domain Eukaryota; kingdom Metazoa; phylum Arthropoda; class Insecta; order Lepidoptera; family Sphingidae; genus Sphinx; species Sphinx pinastri. The sequence continues at coordinate 12,207,853 of OX387624.1, read as the reverse complement.
TTATAATACCGCGAATTAATATATTAACTGACGAATGATATTATTTAGTTTAAACATTCAACGTAAAATATGGTCACGCTTGTATCCCGGAGGCATTAAACACCAAACTGTGAACCAACGAATGCACATACACCTTTTGGATCACGATTTTTTTATTCCATAAAATAAAGTAGTGTGCTAATTTCGAAATGGTAACTAACTAGTCTAAAAATTATCGCAACGACTTGCTATTTCGTGCACTAGGTAATTCATCTGGCAAATTTATTGCTATGCAAAGATCTTGCAACAGTTTACATTGGTTATTTTGATTACCTTGCTCATCACACCAAGTTTCAGAGAACTATTGGATGTATGAAATAGGTTTACCAGCTAATTCTAATATAGTACCAAGATTTATCTGTCAAGAGCACATAAAGCGATAAGTGATTACGCGGGCTCACAAATGGACGCACCCAACTCAGCTTTGTAAAATGAAACCGATAGAACCGCAACTGATTGAGTGTTATCGCTGTAGTGGAGATAAAACTTAGGTAAAAATATTGGTTGGTGTCTAGACTAATTAATTAATTGCTCTTTTCATATAATTTTAGGATTGCAGTTTATTGTTTTGTTATTATAGGTGTTTCTGAGTAATTTAAATTATTATGTGAATAGTAGGGTCATTCGGGGCAACAGCACGCAGTAGGTAAAAGTTCGCATGGTCAATATCTCGGAACCTATTGAGGGGGCTCAGACACTTTTTCGACTAGATCAGGGGCGCGTCAGGGACGATGTCAGAGCCACAAGCTATTTTACCAAGCCTCACTTGTTTAGCGAAAAACGGTGATCAACGTGATTTTTTTTATTAGTTACCAATATTTTGTGCTGGGAAAAAAGTGTATGGCTAGGCGGTGCATCAGTTTACAAAAGTCCGTTAATTATGTTAAGTTTACATGATTATTATAGTATTTATTTTGGTTATTAATTCTGTCCTAGAAAATAAATGCGTCTCAACTAACGTGTGATTGTTTAAAATATTCCCTGTTTGAGTAAGAGTACGAGGTTAAAAGTACGCACCATTTTATAACTTCATCACAATGATCGCACGGTTTTTTCTTCTTTAAGCTGCAATTAAGTCGAATATTACTTGTAAAGATTTTTAGACCTTATACAGATAAAAAAAATCTCATTAAACACTCTGCGTACTTTTACCCACATAACGGGTCAATAGTACGAATTTCTCCCGATGCACTTAAACATTTATTGCAAAAAAAAACAATGAAGCAATGTACAAAAACTCATTAAATAATGAAAGTAGAATAAATTTACTTTACATAGAGTGTTAAAACGTTTTTCAAGACACTATATTTTTGACTGTGTAGACGATAGAAAAAAAAGTGCGTACTTTTAGGCCGAATGACCCTATATCAAACGTGTTGAGTCCCTGTGTCTACAGTATGAACGAGTCGGCTCCACCGGGCAGTATCATTGTGTTCTAAATTAATAATGACTTGATGTGACAGGTTACAGTTGCTTTTCTTTGGTCCGTGGAATTTTAATTTTGATTTTGCCCACACATGTTTTTCCTCTTAGGTCATCTATGATTCTATTGTATTCTGAGCGCGTTTGTCTGGTTATATATAAAAACATACTTATAATTTTTCAAAATCTTCTCTGTCCTTATCTCCTACATGGTTCCTCTAGTAGCAAACAACAATAATACATTGTATTTCTATAATTTCTAAGCTAGTCACGTCAAATTTACTTACCAGCTATAAAAACGTTGTTATGCGGGACATCCTTTAAAATTTTCACTTTTCACCAGTGAAATCCACCCAAAAACTTTAAGACTGAATTCAAAAGCTAGGGTTGTCAAAGAGCTCGTTCAATTCAATGTAACATTCTGCACGGTATCAAAATGTTCATATAATTAGGACCATGCCAACCGTATGACGTCTATTCAACCAAACTTGGCTTCTAGCCGAGATTACACGTCAAAAGTTTAAATATCATGCAGGTCCCTCGTAGATAAGCATCTGGGATGTAGGGTTGCCAGTATTTATACTATTATCAAGCTGTGTAATAAAGCTACGTAAATTTAACGTAGGCACAACCAGGCCAGCGTGGTGAACTAAGGCCTAAACCTTCTCAGTTGCAGAGGAGGCCCGTGCTCAGCAGTGGGCAGCATATAATACAGGGCTGGTATGGTATGGTAAATTTAACGTAATCACATTTATTTTTTGCGAAATATAAATTATATATTACTAGGTATTGCTTGCTCGGCTTCGGCCGCGAGAAAATCCTGCCCGCTACGAAAGTCTCTAAAACACAGTACGTCGCCAGCGCCATCTACTTAATGGATCAGATAAAAAATATCCAGTATTTCCCATGGGAGCAAATTACCGGCATAAAAAATAGCCTTTGTGTTAATCCAGGACATGATCTACCCGTGTGCCAACTTTCATCCAAATCCGTTTAGTTGTTTTTGCGTTTACTCCTAACAAACATCCAAACATTTTCACAAAATTTCGCATGTATAATATTAGTAAGAGTAAGATAATGAAGAATTTCAGTTAATATTTTCGTGTATTTGCATTCTGCTAGACGATGTCTGCAAGGGCAATGTGCTTCATATTGTATTCTAAAGTCCTTTGTTACAAAGGTTTGCTGAGTATTTTATTCTCACCTACTATGGGCATACCGCATAAGCATACAGAAAAATCATCCTCAATCTGCAAACATGACATAACCATGATTTACCAATTTTGGTATCCGCCAAAATTAATACTTCATGGTTCATTAATAAAATTCCGGTAAATTCCAGGATAATGCTGGTTATTTAAGACGCATAGCAACCTATTTGCCACTCATAACTATTTCGCCTGCGGGCTCGCTGAGACTAGAAGCGGTTATTGGAGCAGACATTCCTGACACGTGGGGCCTACTTGGGATGCGAATTAGTAATTAAAATTACGATAGATTTATTTTAGTTTCACATATTATAACACTAGCTTTTGCTCGCGGCTCCGCCCGCGTGATAAAGTTTTCCGGGATAAAGGACCCGCTTTATATTTGGCCGGGATAAAAAGTAGCTTAAGTCCTTTCTAAGGTCTCAATTCCCAAACTATCTTTGTACCAAATTTCATCCAAATCCGTACAACAGTTTCGGAGATGTGCAGTAAAAAACAAACAGAAAAATGAAGAAAGAATAATTTAAAAATCGCTGATTTGTTTTCCATTACTGTTCTTTAGTCACCCCCTTTGTTTTTTATCACATTTCTTAAAATGTAGACACACCAGGATCTACTGCTTTATTATAGTATCGATATGCACTTGTCGGTATTCCACGTGATTTACATAGGTGGTCTTTTTGATTAGAACTTATGCCTATTGCTCCATCTGGAATTCGAACTCAGGATCTCACCAGGTTTTATAGCCGAAGTGTTATACTACGAGACGAGAATGAGCTGATTTACTGAAATATGAAAAAAAAGTTTTTGTAACCAAGTATTGTTACATAGTTATTATAAAATCAACAGTTTTCATGACCTCTTTTTCATACTGTTTGAAAAACATAGTGTATGTTGATTTCAGCGATGGAACAATATAATTTATTGTAGATACATCTTGGAAATATTTCAACGGATACCCTGGATAGATTTATGACATCCAATATACAAATAATATCCCAAAAACAGGTCAGTGTGACGATAGTGTCTAAAACGTATACATGAATTTGTATCTGTCTGTAAATATTTATTTCTATTTTACTCCACTGCGTCCGAATTTTAAATAGAAAACTCATAATATTCAAGGCAATGTTTGTGGCTCAATATTTTCAGAAGTTAATTTCGAATAGCGTTATCAAACTCAACTTCAAAAAATATTGAACAAAATATGTGTGGAGTGAGAAATCTTTAGAATTGATTGTGCCTCGGTTAAAGCCTTGGTATTAAGCCTAGTGTAGATGACGCAATAAAGGTCGATAAAGGTCGCAGGAACACGCTGGATGCAGGATGCTTTTGACAGGTCCGTCTGGAATTCTTTAGGGGAGGCCTATGTTCAGCAGTGGACGTCATGTGGCTGATGATGATCAAGATGACGCAATAAAATCGCGTGGGATTCTATTGTTGTATATTCGACGTCTTTGCGGTTCTCCCTGCACTTCGACAGTCAAATTCATTTGAATTTATTTTTATTACTGCTTAATGGAGCAAGGACTTATGACACGGTCTATTGTATAAAGTAGAACACGTAATTCTCCTAGCCAGTTTCGGCTACGGAGGTCAATCTCAACGGAGATCAGCCAGGTACGCAGGAGATATTATAGTGCACAAGTGTGTGCACAATACACAAGTGCACTCGCTATTCCTTCACTCTCATAGTCCGGTGAGACGGCAATCCGACATGACCGGAGAGAGATCAGGCGCAGGAGCAGCTTTACGTGCTTTCCGAGGCACGGGGGTATCACACCGCTAACTTCCTGACTCCGAGCTGCGACTGAGTAATTTTTAAGATGGAAATACCCAGTCACAATTTTTTTGGCTCAACCCGGGATTCGAACCCAGGACCTGAGGTGCAAATCATTCTCGTAACGCGTACACAATACAACTACGCCACCGAGGCAGTCAAGTAGAACACAATGCTGTACTGAAACTATCTTTCTGAAATAATTGCTAAGCACCAATATGAGTACCTACAGCTTCACATTCTTTACCGCTCATCTGACGCAAGTCATCTATTATACTTTAATTATAAGTCACTCTAGTCCCTAAAAACAATAGCAGCGAAAGCACTTATTTCTAACTTTAGGCAAATCATAAACATTGCATTTATAAATAAACATTCGTATATTTCTTCAACTACACATACATACAAAATAACAACAAAAAGTTGTAAAGTGGCTCGAAGTATACAATGTATTTGTTGGAATATGTGTGGTAGAATCGTATTTAATATCAATTGATTTCCCAGAAACATTCAATATGTTCTACCTATCGACAATCATTCATATTCACATTGGCTCTAACATGGGCCTATCACTTGATGTTTTGATGACTAAAATAATTATTAATACCTTGAACGCAGCCTTAACCACAGCGATAGCTTTGCTGTAAAGCGAGATGAGACAAGCGCCTCCTTCTGTGAAATTGACGGTATTCGTTCGTTGCATCCGCGACATACGGTTCGCTAAAATAGACCACTGAACATTCAAATTTCAAATTCAAATTCAAATTTATTTATTTGTGAAACATGAGTATACATACAATATGCAAGTTGTTCAAAGATAAATATAAAATGATCAATCATGTTGGGCCAGTATGGCGTACAAATTATAATCAGAAACTACCTTTAATTTAATACCTTTAATTCAACTTAAATTTATCTTCTTAGTCGTACACTTTTGGCAGAGTGGGTGTGGTGAAATATTTTCTGAGCTTGGTTTTAGCTTTTGGGATCCTTCTCCATCTCTATTCGTGTCACTGCGTGTACAGTAAGGAAACACTTAATAGATGATTTATTGAGGTATGTCCATCTTGTCTACATAATACGTTTATTTATATTTTTTTAATTATGCCTTAGGGATTTTTTTTTATTTAGAGGAAGAAACGCATTATCGCTACCACCAATGTGGAATGAGTGGAACGGTTATTTTAGTGGCACCGGTCTTACGGCCCAATGCCGACGATCACCCATATTATACCTGCTTACTGGATGTAAACCCCACATCGATAGATGCCAGAAAGCAAAATATTATAGTAATATAAATATATTTAGTTTAATAATATATAGAGTGGACGATAGCCTAGTTGGGAATGGAACGGTCTGCCGAGACAATGTCCGGCGGTTCAAAACCCAAGGCACACACCTCTGACTTTTCGAAGTTATGTGTGTATTGTTTATCAATTATCGTTCGCTTTAACGGTGAAGGAAAACATCGTGAGGAAAACCTACATACCTGAGAATTCTCGATAAGAATTTCGAGGGTATGTGAAGTCTGCCAATCCGCACTAGGCCAGCGTGGTGGACTAAGGCCTAACCCCTCTCAGTTGTAGAGGAGGCCCGTGCTCAGCAGTGGGCAGTATTTAATACAGGGCTGGTATTATTATTATTATTATTAATATATTTCAATATTAAATATATATTTTATATTGAATCGTGTATATCCATTGGTGACAAATTCCCAAAAATCCTTTTGCACAGAAAAGATAGCAACTCACGCTGGTTGCAGACCGAAAACTAAGCTAAGTTAGTTTAGCGTAGCTGACATATTTTTTTTTACTTGTGTACATTCCGCCAATTATGTTTTTTTTTTGCATTATAATGACGAGACTAACATGCCGCTTGCCTGATGGTAAGTGATAGGACCGCCCATAAGCAGTAACTTCATACAGAACTTTGAATTACAAACTACTGCGTGGCACGCTACTGCGTTCGACACCAGTGACATAAGATGTTTAGTCAAACCAGAACACAACAAAACATCATTGTGTTGCGCTTGCCTTTAAAATTATAAATTATTTAAATTGTGCGTATTGCTCGAAAACCAAATAAAATTCAAAAATTATGTTTGTAAATGTAGGCGTATGCACTCTGTACACCGTTTAATTATAATTATTTATTTGTGTTCTCTTCTCTAATTATGATTTTTTTTTTTTTTTAGGTGTAGAGTTTAGTGTTTTTTAAATTCCTTCAATTGGATTTTATCTCAATTTAACGGTGATGTGTGTGCATTAGCTTATATAACTAATCTGACTTTGTATGCAAAAGACTTGAAAAAAAAGAATATTATAAAGATTCAATGGACAAATGATGACAAAAAAGTAAGCCCGGAGTTTCTTTCTGCCTTTCTTCTTCGGGTAGTCATCGCTTAGGTAGCTAGTGAAAGGCTGGTAGGTTAGCTAGGTTAGGGCCTGTAGTGTCCTCACCGGTGAGGATCGCGACGCGTTCCTTCCATTATTTTATTATTATAAAAATGATTTTCTTTTTTTTATTTTATTTTTATCTTCTCTTTCCTGCCAGCCCGAGCTTGGCTTCATTATTTATTTTTCATTGATTTTACTCCCTATAAAAATGTCTGTATTTATTTATTTATTTATTTATTTATTTGGGATAACAAACAGCTGCACAACAAAATTTACAAACAATAGTATCTATCAAAATTTACATATATGTGCAGCCCACACCATTATCCACAGTTTACTAAAAAAAAGAAATCAACAAGTTGCCGTAGGTTGTTACACAAATTAAAAAACAAAATAAACATAAAAAAAAAAAAACAGTAAACAATTATACGCAATATGGGAAGATGCTGACATAAACAAAAACATAATAATAATAAATGGTAATTTGCTCTAAGTACAATTATTACAAAATTACATTGTTTCTTCTGTATAGGTACTGACGTCCTACATTCGCATCACGTGTGATTAATGTGTCGATCACTGCCTTTTTGTACTTACCCCTGGTAAGTGAGAATAAATCTAAATTTGAGAAATATAAATTATACAATGTGAAGATTCGTCTCAATGGTATTCGTTCACCAGCGTTAGTATGGCAGAATTGCGTTTTGAAAAATGCGTAGGTTCTAGTGCTCCGCTGGTGAGAATGGTTGGGTACTGAAACGACCAACTGACTGTTCAGGTCAATACAGTCAAGTCCATTATTGCAGATACTATATAACAACATAGCCTGAAGAAGTATACGTCTCGAGTGTAGAGAAAGTTGTTTATATTTATTAAGAAGATGGTTATATGATAGTCGCCCACGACCGCCCAGTTTGTAGTACATACTTCTAAGGTATTTATTTTGGACTTTTTCAATAATATTAACATATTTATTGTACAATGGATCCCAGATCGGACAGCCATACTCAAGTTGTGGCCTAACTAATGAATTAAATAAGTAGAGATTAGTAGACGGTTGCTTAAAGTTAGTAGATGACCTGGTAACAAATTTATACATCCCATAGGCTTTGGTAGTGATATTGTTGATGTGGACATCTAAATTCATTTTAGAATCCAGAGTAATTCCAAGATCCCGTACAGTATTAACTTTTCTTAGGGTTTCATTACACAGAGAATAATTAAAGTGTATAAATTTTCTCTTCTTCGTGAAAGTAATTGTGTGACATTTGGGAATACTTAATAAAAGTTTGTTTAGCATACAATATTCACTTAAACGGTTAAGATCTTGTTGAAGTAGCAAAGCGTCAGTAGGACAATTAATAGCACGGTATACTTTAAGGTCATCCGCATATAGTAGACATTTAGAGTAAAGAAAACATTGACTTATGTCATTTATAAATAAAATGAATAATAAAGGCCCAAGTATTGAGCCCTGTGGAACCCCAGAAGTCACCTCTACTGCTGTCGATTGAAAGCCATTGATGACTACACGTTGGCTTCTGTTAGAGATATAAGAATATAGTCTGTAGTTATATAAGTGACTTTTTGTAATAATTATTATTATTAATTGAATGTATCTTGACTTATCATAAGTGCAATTATGTTCGCCTACGTGATGAATAAACTATTTTATTTTTTTATTTTAAAAACATACTGCTGCTTAACGGTAGAAATTGACATTGCAATGGTAGCTACTCAGACGGCTTCTCGCATACCTACGAGGAACCTACCACAATGTGTATATATGTAAAATAAGCTATGTATTGTGTGTAAATGTCTCAGCTAAGAGAGCTAAGCTAAATAAGCTTAGTTTTCTATCTACAACCCGCATTATGCTCTGCTGTCAGTCAGTGTGAAGAATTTTATTAACAAGACCTCGACATTGACCATTCTTTAGAGCCGTGTATCCCGAAGATAAAACTTACGTTCGCAGTCACGGCATCTTGAGTGGCCGTCGGTGCGTGCTCCATAATTTATGCCTCGTAGTATTACTGTAATGCTCGCTCTCAGGTGTAGTTTGTTCATGCATGGGGTAATGAACCCCGAGCCTCGGTTACGCGACTCTCGTGACTTAAACTTGTAATTTATATTGTACGCAAAGTAAAAACTATGTTACTGACTTGATCCTTTTTAAGAATTTATTTGCCAGATGCGAAGAAACGTGTGTTGTAAGGTCAGGAGCTCTATTCCGCCCAGGTAAAAGGTTCAAAACAATCCTATATTTACCCATACGTCTGACAAATACGAGACGAGCATGGCGTTCGCCTGATGGTAAGCGATACGACCACCCATAATCAGTAGCAACACCATCCAGCACATTGAGTTACAAAGTACTGTGTGGCTTTCCACTGCGCTCGTCATCCTGACACATAAGATGTTAAGTCTCATTATGTCCAGTAGTTACACTGTCTACAATGTCCTTCAAATCGAAACAAAACAGTGCATGCACACTGCTGCTTGGCGGTAGAAGTAGATATTGTGGTTGTACCCACCCAGACGGACTCTTACATATTTGAGACCTACCACCAGTAAAATTGATTTATTGATAGTGAGTGCCCTATGATAGGATCTACAATTATCATATAAAAATATAGCCGTATTGCTTGTTTGCCCACTTTCCCCTGTAGAAGAATCTCCGTGGGAAAACTGTATCCACAAACCCACCGGGAAAGATAAAATAAGTCTGTCAAAGTCCCAACTTTGCTGGCAAACTAATAAATTATACAAACTGATTCACATTCGAGGACGGACTGCATGAAATAAGTTACTACTTACTTCAAAACTTTCTCCTAGTTTAGTTTTCACAGATGTCACTAGAGATTCTTTGGTTTTTTACCTTAGCAGTAGCGCGCTAGGCCATGATGCATTAGCTTAGATGATTAGTTATGTGTAGTATATGTCTTAAAATTTTAGTGACTAAAGTTTGAATGAACTATAACTAAATGACTGCCTCGGTGGCGTAGTTGTATTACGGTACGACTGCAATGCTGAGGTCTCGGGTTCGATCCCCGGGTCGGGCAAAGTAATATTGGGTTTTTCTACTCAGTATCAGCCCGGAGTCTGAAATTTGTGCCCGATATGGCGATACGCCCTATCACATCATGGGACGGAATACGCACGGCAAAAAGTGGGAGCACTAGTTGCACCTCTGCCTACCCCTACCGAGATAACGGGCGTGAGTGTGTGTGTGTGTGTTGAAACTTGTGACAAAGGCTACATTACTTGTATATTTTAAGTTCTGGATATCTTATATGAATAAAAATGTCAGGCGCTGAATGTCACCAGTGCTTATTGCTAAGAATGATGAACCGTCCAACATCTATACTATTTTGAGACGTCACTTGAGATAAACGAACTACTCTGCAGACTGTTTTAAGTCAAATGTCAAGAGTCAGAAGCAGTGGGAGGGTGGTGGCGACAGTAGGTGGTAGGTGTCACAGGCTTGTTTGCTCTGCGTCGCTTGCTTGCGGTCAATTTGTAATGAGACGAACTCGGGTAGTGGTAGCAGGAAAATAACAAAATTTTATTTGTGAATTATAAAAATATTAAGAGGTAAACTTTTAATATTAAGAGGTTAACGGGGTTTATAACTACGTACATATTACTAATAAAAATATATTTTAGTAAGTATATGGGGTTACACTTGATCGCTATTAATCCTGGGGCCCTCAGCTCGCAGCTATAAATAAGAGGTTATTCGCGTCGGCTTCTTCCTTACGAAAACTTCGTAGTTTCGTGCCTACTGCCACTAAAATTACGTTAGCACAATCCCTTTTGCTTTCCGTACTTGATTATGCCGACGTCTGCTATCCTGATCTCACTCAGACCCAACTTGATAAGCTTGAGCGACTTCAAAACTTCTGTATTAGGTTCGTATTTGGATTACGTAAATATGACCACGTTCTGAATTTCCTTCCAAGCTCAAGCTACCTATTCGCCTTCGCCGGAATGGTCACATTCTCTCCTTACTTTTTTTCAATCCGTCTTCTCCACGCTATCTTTCCAAACGTTTTACTTTTCTTCATAGCTCTCACTCTCAAACACTAAGGTCATCAGATAACTTGGCACTCAAGACTCCCCTGCACCGTTAGTAGCTTCGTTGATAGTTCTTTTACTGTCCAAGCTGTTCGTCTCTGGAACGCACTGCCGGTGCCTATACGACGAGCTTCATCACTAAGCAGCTTTAAGAGACAAGTGTTCAAGTTCTATCTAAACGTAGCATAAATTATTATTCATATTTTAAATCACTTTAAGTCCTTTTTTTTGTATGTATATATTTTTAATTCAATATGAATATATAATATGTATATATTTAATAATTGTGTATTATTATGTAAATTTATTGGTTAAATATAAGTATACCCACACTCCAACTTCTCCGTAGAAGTGATTTGATCCTATGGTTGTCTGGAAGAAATCGCTCTTAGCGATAAGACCGCCTATTGTAACATTAGCTAAATATATCTAGTTACTAGACTTCTGCTCACGGCTTCGCCCGCGTTAAAAAGTTTTTCCGGGATAAAATATTTCCCATGATAAAAAGTAGCCTATGTGTTAATCCAGGACATGATCTACCCGTGTGCCAAATTTCATCGAAATGGGTTCAGTAGTTTTTGAGTTTATTCGTTACGAACATACTTACATACAAATCTTTCCTCTTTATAATATTAGTATAGATATGTATGTCAGTGGTGTAAAATAAAATGTTATCTATCTATATGAAGACTGTCGCTAATACTAAAGAACTAGTTTCATGACGAATTATTTTAATATTTCACAAGTGCAATTATTTTAGCCAGAGAAATGAACAAGTGAGTTAGTTAATGTTATTTATTTCATTAATCCAATAAGTATTTTGTGTATCTTCTTGATAATTTTGAGCAATCACAACAAATATATTTTAAACAAAATCTTAATCTACAGTAGAATTTAAAAAGGGTTAATATAATTGTTTGTGTTGCTATCGCTACTCCTCATTACCGCTTCAGGCGTTGCCTGTAATGAGTTTAGAAACGTGTATTTATACATTTTATACGTATTTAGTATTCCTTCGCGTTTTAATTATTTCTTAATGTTTATTGATTGGGAAAACTGGGTTACGTTTTAATTAATCTGATATTGGGGAAATGAAATTGTATTAATTCGGTGATGCAAGCTATTTTGGTTCTTAATGTCAGGGGGCACAGTCAAGAGGTTTTGCACGCTTGCATGGCAATTGCAACCACGAGATTTGAACAACCGCCAGTTGTAATTGTTTTAGGCATGATCGTTTGAGTGTACTTTTACGTAGGAATGTAATAATTATTATGTAAATAAATTAATACTAACATGATTTGTAACCGATAATTCCAGAATTGATTTTGATTTTAAATTACTAATATTATAGATAAGTTTGTGAAAATGTTTTGATGTTTGTTAGAAATAAACGTAATGACCGTTGGACGGATTTGGATAGAATTTGGCACACGGATAGGCCATGTCCTGGATTAACATATGCTTTTTATCCCGGTAATTTGGTCCCTAGGAAATATTTGAATTTTCATTCCATTTTTAAGTAGATGGCGCTGGTGTCTTACAGTGGACGCTATGGATCGTTTGTGTTTTATGCTTATGTAGCGGGAAAGGCTTTTAACGCAGGCGAATCTGCGAGCAACACCTAGTCTCGTAATAATGCTTCGAACATCTTCGAGCAGTGATTAAACATGTATTCTAACTCAAGTTTAGTGCAAATTGATCGCAATTATTTACAAGTCTCGTATGCAATTCTAAATTCTTAGGTTGAATCAAACTAATTACCCGTGAACTATGTTTTTCCATTAATCAAGTGATTAAATGCACTTGCCACTAATTTAATCGTAAAATATAATGGCAGTATGTTACGTCACTCGCTACAAATGGGTTCAAGTGTTGTCGATGTGCTTGTTATTGGAATTCTGATGAAAATGAACCGGATTAAGGAATGGGAGGGTTGATTTTATTCATTTTATAGTCGATTGTTGTTTTTCTTTTCATGAAAGAGATGTTTGGGTTCGTTTTATATACAGCTTATATTTGTTGAAAATTATAGTTTTCAGTAAATATAAAGTGCCTGCTTCGGTGGCGTAACTTTTCTACGATACTAGTGCACTGTGCTGAGATATTGGGTTCGACACCAGAGTCAGGTAATATAATATTTTCTGGTACTGAGCAGATTAACACAAATTGCAGAGTTTGTGCTCGATTTGACATTGGGTTCGCCCCCTATCACATCAGACGGAATACACATACCGATAAGTGGATGTACTAATACCAGTTGCGTCTCTGCCTAACCCTTCTGTGATAAACGGTGAGTGTGTGTAAAAAAATCCCTATCTTAGTATTATATTATTGCTATTCCAAATATGACCCATTTCTCGTCGGCCATCTTTGAACACGGATTTTGAAATTGTGCATTAATTACACATTTTTTACGAAAATAGACTGCACGCGTTTTGCGTCTTCTAAAAAATCTATTAAATTAGGTACCGAAAACATCCAAGCATAAGATTTACAGAATGTAGGTCACATGTCCCTTGTATCCCCCGCAGAATTCATGCCCATGTAACAACCCTTAATCAAGCCCGGTCTTTAGGGACGACCGCCCGCCGGGATTAATCAGGATTCGAGGACAACCAAAGCTTACGTTCTGGTTCGTACAATGATACAAGAATTACAATATCAACACGTCGTTCCCGTTTAACTTAACACTTAATACTAATGTAAATACTGATTAATAATACAGCTTCTTTGGGCAGCGTTCGGGAAACTAGGAAAGGTCCTCTCGTCCAAAATACCGCAGTGCCTAAAGACAAAAGTCTTTAACCAATGTGTGTTACCAATGATGCCATACGACTCTGAAACGTGGCCTCTGACTATGGGCCGCCTAAGACGGCTCACTGTCACTCAGCGAGCTATGCAGAGGGCAGTGCTCGGCGTTTCTCTACTATCAGAAATAAAGAGATCCGTAGAAGAACGAAAGTCGCTGACATAGCCCAGCGGATTAGCAAACTAAAGTGGCACTGGGCAGGGCACATAGGTCGTAGATCTGACAACAGATGGGGTAGAAAAGTTCTCGAGTGGAGGCCACGTACTGGCAAGCGCAACGTGGGACGTCCTCCTACAAGGTGGACCTTGTAAAGGTCGCAGGAACCCGCTGGATGCAGGCCCCTTCTAACAGGTTGGTCAGGAAATCTTTGAAGGAGGCCTATGTTCAGCAGTGAATTTCTAAAGGCTGAAGAAGAAGAAGAAATACTCATTTGATTACCATTTATTTGGGATTATAGGTTAGAATGTGTATGTATGTATTTCGGCTTATACATTTATGTCACGGGTACATGTATGAAGTTGTGAAACAGACCATAAGAGTATTAATGACCCTAGTTTTAGGAAGTGGATTAGAGCGTACATTTCCCGAGCAAGCTACGGTATCGAGGAATCAAATACTCAAAAATCTTTTTCATTTCATATCCATTTAGGTACCATAGATGATGATAGATAAACGTTCACCAGTTTCTGTGTTCACTTATCAAATCTTCACAAACTTTCGCAATTATATTATACAGGGTCATTTTGAAATTGCGTTACTAAATGAAACCACATACTTATCTCCTTGAAAATAACACTTTACATTAGGTTATTTTAGCCATAGAAGTAAATTAAAAAAGTGTAAATTTCGAACAAAATAAATATCAATAAAAAGTAACTTTAAGTTTACATGCAATATTGCCACTATTACTACTCTAGAAGGATTCGTCACTGGAGCAACATCACACTTTCAGTCCGAATAACACTCACCCACACGCCACATTCGCAATAAACTAGAAAATTATAAAAAATCAGGAAAGTAAAATTGAGATTTTTGGTGAAAATATTCGTTTCTCATGGATGATTTTTGGCACAATGTTAGCAAAAGCAAAGACGAGTTTTTGGTGTCATTTATTAACGCAATGTCAAAATGACCCCGTATAAGTAAGATAAAATATATTTCGTAAAACTAACCAACGAATTCAGTAAGTATTTCACACATTTCTCAACCATTAAAAATAAAAACAGCTAGAAATGAATTTAATTTCCCCCATTGAACGTGCGGCGCGCTCGCTGAATAACAAACGAAAAGTTAACCATGTTTAGAGATTATATCCTCGCGGGGATCGTGGGACCAGACAGGTACCTGACGTATGATCCTTTGTATAAAGTCACATTACAATTTGGCATAGCAATTCTATAAAAGGGCTCAGGCACAGTGCTCGGGCATGATTTTTGAAATAAAAATCGGACAAGTGCGAGTTGAACTCGCGTACCGAGGGTTCCGTACAAACTTGTACGTACGGTATCTAATTATATAAGTTCAATAGTTCGCCAAAATTAATTAATAAATTAATCAAATTTAAAAAGTTTGTAAATTCGTTTTTTTTATATTAAAGTACATATTTACGGTAGTCCCATTTTTTCCTTTACATGTGCTGTTAACTTGCTTCTTGCCAAATTTCATGATTCTAGGTAAACGGGAAGTATCTTATAGGTTTTCATTCCCTTACAAAATCGCTAAATATGCGAAAATATGCGACATAAATGATCATCTTTTGAACGCGTTGGCTTACAAGATTGATTTTTTCACAGCTGAAAGAGACCGTAGATACCCGTGTATTTCATATAAATTTCAACTTGATATCTTTATTCGTTCCTGAGAAAAAGAATCTTGACAGACAGACAGACGGACAACAAATTGATCCTATAATGTTTTTTTTTCATTTTGAGGTACGGAAACCTAAAAAATAATAAACATTTTCTCTTTTTCATATGTTTTATACGGGCATGGTAAAGTAACGCCACTGCACCTGATGCTAGGTGCCGTGGGCATCAGATCCAAGATTATATTCCTACCACCAACATTATATCATTCACATACAAGCATAAGACTGTATGCGAGGGTAGCTACTGAAAGATTGTACTTGTACGATAAAAAACAGTACATGGCTGGATTGCGATTAAAGATATAAATACATATCCATCTCACTCGGACTGTCGCAGAACTACAGATCGCTTGAGGACGACTAATGATCCCTGTGGCTGACAGTTATTTACACTCCATTAATTTTAACCTTGAAATTATTGATATAAGGTTTATTTTCCAATGGAAAGGACACAGCAAAATAGAATAAAACTGTCTTGACTTATTGTCTTGGGCACTTCCTGTAGCGCCCCTTTCGACCTTCTATTCCAACTAATGGATCTATTTTTATGTAGGAAAGTGGCGGATTTATCAATGCCGTTTGCGAAGAACGTAACTCAATACACAACTATTTATTTATTTGTTTTATTTTTGTCAACAATTAGTTTTCGCCTGCGTTCTTACCCTTGGATCTTCAGGCGTTTAAAAACTATTTAAAATATCTTCCAAGGTGTGCTTCAAAGACGTTTCTAGATATGAATGTCTCACTGAAGACGTTTTTCGGGATAAAGAGTACATAATATATTAATCCAGGACATGGTCTTTCTGTGTGCCAATTTCACTCAAATCCCACGGGTAGTAGACAATAGTCTTCTTTTTTTGTCCCGCAGGAAAAATCCGTCTTATGGATACTTATCCTGAGCCTGGGGAGGGGAAGAATAGTTATGTCGGACTTACCGGCGTTCCGACCCAGATGCCACCTAAATGACCTCTGGAACGGGACCCTCAAATTATGCCGGCTTACCGACTAAAACCCGCGGTGGCCCGCTTCTGCGCATGTGGGATGGTTCCGGGGGGTCATGAATGCATCCGAATTCGCCGGACCCGTCTCCGCGCAATACCGCTTCGCGGCTCGCCTCTTTGGCCTCAGAGGTAGTAGAGCAGGCCCGTGCTCAGCAATGAGCAGTATATGTATAATACAGGGCTGATTGCATTGCCCACCGGTAGCAAACGCAGAATTTTTTATTTCTAACGAACATACAAACGTTTTCACAAAATTTCGCATTTATAATATCACTAGGTGTTGTTCGCGGCTTCGCCCTCTACAAAGGTTCCTAAAACACACCACGACGCCAGCGCCATCTACTTAAAGAATCAGATGTTAAATATTCATTATTTTCTATGGGAGAAAATTACCGGGATAAAAAGTTGCCTATGTGTTAATCCGGGATATGGTCTACCCATGTGTCAAATTTCGTCCAATTCCGTTAAGCTGTTTCTGCTCTTACTTCTAATAAACATCCAAACATTTTCACAAATTTTCACATTTATAATAGACTAGTTTTTGCCCGCGGCTCCGCCCGCGTGAATGAGTTTTCCCGGAATAAAAGTCCCGCTTTATATTTTCCCGGGATAGAAAGTAGCCTATGTATTAATCAAGGACATAATCTAACCGTGTGCCAAATTTCATTGAAATTCGTTCAGTAGTTTTTGCGTGAAAGAGTAACAAACATCCATACTTACAAACTTTCGCGTTTATAGTATTATATTAATTAATATTATATTAATTAGGATTAGCTTGATTCGTCCATTGCCGGTCCTAAACCCTTCAACAATCAGCCGATGCCTCTATTTCCCAAGCAGTTCTGATTAAGTCTTGTGCCTTCACTCTGCCATTTATAACAATGTTCGATTGAAACCTTTTGTCGACTCGCTGTCTTAGTTTTGACTGTACATTGTACTGTGTATACACGGGTTCTGTTGGTTTGTTTATTGTTTACTCGCGTCTGAGTATTTGGATATACATCTAAGAAAATAATATAAACTATATTGTTAACGTTCGTTTGAAGAGCTTGTGTCGTATTTTTGCGTAGGTACTACCTATGAATAGAAGGTAGATTTGATGAAACGTTTGTTACGTCTTTATTTGAAAGAGTTCAAATAACATCATTTTCTCAATATTTCTATATCAAATGTCTACGTTGTTTTTTTTTTCAATCGAAAAACCTAAAACACGCTCTGTCAAATTGATTCCAGTTAAGGCAATCAAATTCGGAAATATATTGAAAATGTCAAAAATATACTTAAAATCTATAATTAATAGGTACGCTAGGACCCCAGAACGATGACTAAAGCATAGGACCAATATTGCGCCTTGGCGCGTGTCAACTCAATTGCACTCGCTTGAGTTGAAATGTTTCTCACATTTATATTTGTACGTTTTGCTACTTGACTTTGCTCGTTTGTGATTTATGTCCGAATACCTCTTCAAGCTAGAGATAAATCTAGCGTTTTTGTGGAACAATTTCGCGCACTTTTCGTTCTATTGCATAGAATCATTAATCATTTAAAATGATTGCCAAATAAGTCTACGAACACGATATCAGGGGCGTCGAAAGCATCGACATCGTGGCCTACTGCTCTCTGAGGGGTTTCACTTCTCAAACTTCAAAGGTCTTTGTCTACCTTTAAATCAATACATGAAACAGACAGTTACTTCGGCAGTTGTCAGGTTCATAAAGGTGTAGAACATTCTTTTATCCTGATTTAAGGAGCGTGGACGTATGTTTACGACTACCAATAGTTGAAGTACCGTATAGTAAAAAGTAAAAAACGGTCATACCACCGCGAACTAAGTAGGGATATACGTATCAGTGCTTAATTTTCGTTTCATTTGAATCACAGTACTTCAATGCATTGTATTTTTTACATTTATCATTTTCAACATTGTTGTCTTGGCTTTTATTATTGGAAACAATGCAAATGGATACAATAGCTTGCAATGCTTGCCATCTTCAGTGGACTAGTCTGCTTAACTTAGGAAAGTTTATTGCAATTTTATTCATCACGGAAGTAGTTAAAATTAATTGTTTAGGTATGCAAGTACTTCTTACGCAGGGAATGTTAGTATATTGAGAATAAATATAGATCTAATAAAAATTATTTATTTTTCTGAGTAAGGTAAAGAAGTCTAATAGTATCAGAAATAATACCGTAGGAATATTTGAAATTGCGATGTTACTCAAAGGTCTAAAATGATATATTTTCAAAATGTAAATACAGCATAAACTTTAACTGTATCATGCGCGTAGAGGAGCGAGTGTAATTATGAATGTCGAAGGTGTTATTTAACTTTTAACGAAACCAAAATCTTTCCAAGTTTGTACGCAAGTGTTGCAGAAATAAATGAAACTGGTACTAGTTTCTCCTAACCAATTACTGCAGGGGAATAAGGAACTATATAAACAACTTAAATCAAAGAGTTATAGACTCTAGATAAAGTAAGATCATTTACTTGGTAGCTCAATTTACTTGTTACAAAGTGTATATGTAACCAAATAATAATAAAATGTATTAACTGAGACAATGTTATATATTCTTATCAATGACTCAGCTCAAACTATATTTTTTACTAATGAGTCCCATCTAAAAGTAAAAGATTGTCAAATCAAAGTAGAAATTAAATTTCCCAACTAGTAATTAAATTTCGCAGATAGCAGGCATCGTTTCAAGGAATGCGAGTAACATGGTCCAAATTGCAACCGCAGTTTGCATTATTAGAATACTGGCAAAGGTCTATGGTTTGGCCGTTCTAAAATTAATCTCGAATGTCCATTTATAATGCATTTATCTAACTCTATAACTCTATGTCCATGTAAGAAGCTGTTGAGAAAAACAACGACCGAAAAAATGTTAACTATTAATCAACAGTAATAAAGGCAATTTTTGTTTATTTATTATTTATGTCCATGTAAGATCGAAACGAGAAGATACTGTACAAAATCCAGTTTCTCGAAAAATTTTGTTTTTATTCGATCGGAAACTAGCTCTCTTATTTCGATCGGTCGAATGAAATAAGACCTTATACGATTTTGTTACTGAAGCTTATCTTTTTCAACGGGATACGAGACGGGCAACCCACAATTTATTGTGATGCGAGCATTGGATGCAAAAGACATTTTAAAGTCTTATTTATAACGTGGTACGAGGAGGTTTTCTTCTGAAACTAAAAAGGTAAAGGCGTATACTTGAAAAATTAAAAATATAACTGATCGTTTCAACAGTTTAAAAAGGAAATTAAAAATTATCTATTCAATATGAAATTTCAAAGAAATCCTCTCCCACATTTCATTCGCGGAAATATTAAAATGTTCAGTTTTACCGAGAAATGCACAATCTTCACACAAATGAAAATAGTGGTGGCTCACAGCGTGTGTCAAGTTGAGCTAGCCTGGTTTCTAGGCATTAAATCTAGGTCTAACAATAGACCTCGCACCGTTGTGCCGTGTTGGGCGAAACGGTTCATATTCGGCAATGCATTCAAATTCAAGCTATAATAAATGAGATATAAGGGTGAAAACTGTACGTCGCGTCGGGTAGAGTTAATATTGTCGGCTTGTATGGACGTATCGGAAATAGCCTTATGTACCATGATTGACTTTCCAGACTCTAAGTGATGTGCTGATATTATATTTGAGTTGGCATCAGTTCTTAGTTGAAAGAAAATATTTTCCAACAAATCGAACGCAATATTGTCCCACTGGTCCGTGGAGTGTGTTCTTGTTCTTATTTCGGCGAGAAAATCGTATATATAATTGCTTGAAATAATTTAATAAGTCCATTGTCCAAGTTTAATTTACCAAGGATTATAATCAATGCCTGTGGAGTGTTTATAAAAAATAAAATTTACACTTTCCTACCTGATGTTAGAAACAATAATATGGTGCGATGAATCTACGTAATACATTAAATGTGAAATGCTCAAATGGATGCAGTTTATTTCTTGATAGTTTGGCGAAGTTTTAAGATGACATTCACGAAGATTATTAACGATTGAGACGAGCAAGCTGCTCGCTGAGTGGTGACCGACACAACTGCATACAAATGTTGTCTATTATTATATTTTGCTGTGATCTTTAAAACATTTTTATAATAATGCCTTAGATGGTTTGTAAAAAGTGACCGCATTAAAGCTCTGAAGCGATTTGTTATGTACTCGTTTTTTATTTATTTACCGACTTCCTTTATTTATTGTTTCAGGACAATCAGTGGTAAGTACATTAACGTTTTTTTTTCTTTTTTTTCCCCTTTTCATCTGCAATCGGCTCGTCAGCCTTAATCAGATGGTTTCATATTATGTAGGTATGATGGTCGGCGATATAGCCGGTCGGGGGCGCGGCAGGGGTTGCGGCGGAGGTCGCGGCAGAAGTTGCTGCGCGGGTCGCGGGGGGTGCCTCTTCTTTGGCTAAAATGTCGGAGAGAACTTTTAAGAGTTCTCGTTTGTGGTTGAGAAGAGAGGTGAATCTACCCAGGATATCTCTGTAATAGGCCTTACTCTGAGACCGTTCCTTGTAGCAGCCTTCAGACATGTCGGCGTCTGAGGCCATACTGTTAATTAAATGGGGGTGTGTGTTCACTACCTGGGTGCGTTCCGTCTGGAAAATAACACATGCCCACCTCAAATGCGAGGCGCCCTATTTATACCAACGTTTTGAAATCTCGACTGGTTTTTGCACGATTATTATTTCATGATACTCAACGCTCCGACATATACTTGTGCTACAAACTTGACTGCGTGGTCAATCCGCTGCCGCTACCGTCTTAGCGAAGTTTAATTTATGTTCTAAACTTTCGTTTTCGTAATGATGAATGTTTTTCTCAAATCTTTAATATAAGTTTTATACTCACAAAATTTGTGAAATGTTATAATGAGCTATCACGGCCAGGAAATAGGGTCGCTACATAAATATTTTTTATTTTTACTTCGAAACAATTTGAGAGGATAAACGCATTTTACTTTCTTGTTGTGAACTTTCTTTTTGTATAATTTTACTCAACTCTAGATTTTGTTTTCCTATAATAAAATGATACTGATTTAAACAGAAATGACACCCTCCATGGCACTACGGGTAAAGCTGAGTCTGAAATGAGAGTCTGTAGGTTTAATCCTTACACCCAAATACATATTCGTGTGATCTATAATCATATTTTTTAACTAATCATTGTTGATTCATTCGATTAAGTTTGTTGTTCGCTGTAACGGTGAAGGAATATATTGTGAGGAAACCTAGATAAGCTAAGAATTCCACAAAAACAAAAAGAAGTGAAGTCTGCCAACCTGCACTAGGCCAGGTGGTAGACTAAGGCCTAAACCCTTTCAGTAGTAGAGGTGGCCCGTGCTTGGCATTGGGCAGTATCCTACTAATATTATAAACGCGAAAGTTTGTAAGTATCGATGTATGGATATCTGGATGACTGGATGTATGGATGTTTGTTACTCTTTCACGCAAAAACTACTCAACGGATTTCGATGAAATTTGGCACACGGGTAGGTTATGTCCTGGATTAACACATAGGCTACTTTTTATCCCGGGAAAATATAAAGCGGGACTTTTATCCCGGGAAAACTCATTCACGCGGGAGAACCGCGGGCAAAAGCTCGTATATAATAATACAGGGCTGGTATGGTCCTACGGATATTTTGTAGTTCCTAATATCTATAATAAGACTTGTAGCC
This sequence comes from Sphinx pinastri, assembly GCA_947568825.1. Lineage (NCBI taxonomy): Eukaryota > Metazoa > Arthropoda > Insecta > Lepidoptera > Sphingidae > Sphinx > Sphinx pinastri. The sequence continues at coordinate 12,185,541 of OX387624.1, read as the reverse complement.
TATTGTGAGTTTAGAATGATATTACGTACGATGGTTTATTTATTATCTTACTGGCTTTTGCTCGTAGGCGCTACGTGAAAAGTTTTTCCGGGATAAAAGTCTTGATTTTTATTTTCCCGAGATAAAAAGTATCTATGTCCTTCCAAGGATCTCAAACTATCTCCATAGCAAAAATCATCTAAATCGGTTCACTAGTTTCGGAGATGTGCAGTAACAAACAGAAAAACAGACGGAAACGAAATATAAAAAATCGCTGATTTGTGTTCCATTACTCTTCTTTACTCACCCTCTTTATATAACATTTCTTTCAATATAAAGACACACCGGCATCTACTGCTTTATTATACATAAATAGATACCACATTAATACTATATACATTTTTCGAAAATAACATCTAAAAGCATCCAATATCAAACAAATAGAAACGCTGAACGATGACTTTGTACGTAAACTAACTTTATACACAAGTATTGAATAAATACAATAGTGTGGGTATTATTGGCCAGTCTGCAACAAAATAATAGCGTCTGATTGCTGAGTCTGAGGGTTCGTTAAGGAGCTTGATTGAAAGTAAAAAAAATAAGTGGTTTACCTTCAGCAAATATTTCTAAATACTGTTCTAATGAGATAAAACCTATAGGTCATGTAAGGGCTGACCAAAGACATTCAACAGTATAGTTATATATGACGAATCTTACTTCTTACTAATATTAAATTCCAATGTTTTGTGAATATGTTTGTAAGAAAGGCAGAAACTGCTGAATAGAATTAGATGTAATTTGGTGCATAGATGTCCTGGATAAAGTACAGTGGAATTTTCATTCAGTAAAGGGCCGGACAGTCGGAGCTGTGAAGTACTTTTAAAATAAAATAAAAAAAAAACACACTATTTAATGAAACAGGGGTACCTATGATACGTCATCATAAAAATGTGATTAAATTATTCCACATTTTTTAAACAGTAAGTTTCGCTGTTGGGAAAATGATTCTCACCTTAAAAACACAAAAGGTAGGTAAAGGAACAGGTCTTTTTAGGTAGGCGAACCTGCAAATGGGATACTGAAGTACCCCGGCTTGACGACTGCAGGGGCCTGTGAAGGAAGTGGGAAAGGATGATGGAAGGAAAAGAGGGGGAATGGAGAAAGGTTCTCAGGATGGGTGGAAAGGAAAAGGGTGCCAGGAAATGTTCGCGGGCCCTTTTAAGCCTCAATGTGTTATCCAACCAAGAGGTATACACACTGAACTGTGTGCCTCGGCCCGCGACCAATGTCCCCCCACGCATGGGCGTGCATTGGGTGTGAAGACACAGAGCACGAGAATTGTCTCAGGGGGCGAAAAGGAACAGGTTAGGTATGTATATTATGTTATGTTAGGTGCTCGGTTCAATGCTCGCTCGGATGATGCCATACTCCCGAGTGTCGACATTGGGCCGTAAAACTGTTCAAACCAACATAACCGTTCCACTCACACCCCAGTGTTGGTAGCAATAACGCGTTTTTCTCCTGCGAATAAAAAGTAAAGGAACAGGTTGCTTCTTCATTGTAAGTGATGTTTACCGCCGGCGAATTCTCACAATGCCAGACTAATTAGGGCGCATTACCAACCTTTTAGAGGCGGGATAAGAATTGGGAAGGCGACCTGCAAGGGCTTTGTTGGGCCTTCAGTCTTAATGACCTTATGAAACATAACAATAAACGATTTATAAATCTTGTTTATTGCGATTTGCAATGTTACTAATTCTACATATTCATATTTCTATTCCTTTAGTTTGCCGAAAGTCATTACTTCCCAGAATTTGATCCTTATTAGCAACACTCTGGAATGGTGTAACGATACAGTGTGTTTATTTTTTTGTCAAATTCAACAGGTTTGATTCTTGGGAATATTGACTTTAAAAAAAAACAATGATGTAGTTTTAGTTTTTATCAAAATCGGCCCCGAGACTCCTTTCAGTATTTTTCGCTATTCCTCATAGTTTCGGATTTCGCCCTCCACGCCTACTTGAAAAATTCACCTGTATAATAAGGAAACTACATTATGCCTTCCACTGGCGTAATTTTCACCCATTTACCCCGTTTTCAGGGTTCTATTGACGATCCTTTTCCTTTCGGGTTGGAGGTCATCTCGAGTCGGGGTCCGGGGCCAGGGGCATTTTGCCGTCATGCCATCCATTAATTACGCCACTGATACCTTCCTTCCTTCCTAGAAAGTAAGTCACAGGAATAGTCTAGTTACTAACGTAAAAACATAGTACACATGAATATAATAAAGTACAAAGACTAGTAACTAGTATAAAATATAAAATATTATTATGTGTAAATAGATTACTTTGTTCGAATTTTGAAATTATTTATTCATCAAATCAAATGAAGTGAAGGAGATAGGTTGTTGTCTAATGAAGACTCATTCGTGGAGTTTTCTCGGCAGCTGCTATAATTCGGCACTTCTAATCCGATATAAAATATACAGTTGTTTACGATTTTCATCTCTGAATTTACATTTCAAATTGTTAAATAAACATTCAATTCGCGATCCATTTCGTTACGTTGTTTTGTGTGTGGCTTCACTTGCAGCGGGCGTTTGTAGCTGGTTAAAAGATTCCTGATTTTATACCTGAAAAATGTTATGTGGTCGGTGACCAAATATGGTGAAAATCCGCTCAAATTCGTATACTAGTAGATTGGTAAATGCTCAAAGACTAGTAGATCAGTATCTAAAGTTAGTAACACACATGGTGCAAAAATTACCTAGTAGTGAATCGTTCTGGTATCATACAATCAACGTACATTCAGTTAAGCAGGCCGGCATAATTCTGGCGATGACCTCTACTGTACTCTAAGTTATTTAAATATAGCTTACGTCTTTTTAGCAACATTTCGCATGATATCTATCTCTAGCAAGTTGCAGTTTTATTAATACAGTTGTAAATGACATTTTTTTAATATGACATTGCGCCTTTTATTTTATTTTCTATCACAAAGGACGTTAACTCAAGCACAGTCCTAAAACCTTCGATAATACAGGAAATTTAAAAGGCCTGTTTCATAACTTCGGGGTAAATCATATGAATGTATAAGCCGACCAAATACAAAAGTCACACTCAAATCTATTCTCCTAAATAAATGGTAACAAAATGAAATATCTATATTAGCTGTTTAATAAGATACCTGTGAAATAAAATGTATTTGAAACTTATGACATCAGCCCTTAATGAGGTGACGTTCCGCTCACACGCGCCCATAAATACGCTGTTCAACATTATTCGATTTAATTCGTTCGTGTAATCGTAGGGTTAACATTCCGCCGAAGCTCGCTGTAAACGTACGGTTTGCGGCACTCGTCGATTTAACGTGCGTTATATTTAATAGCCTCGATTTGCAGATTTAATTTCGATATAATATGAGGACATATAAACTAATTTATAATAATAATACTAGCCCAGAACTATACACTATATAGTACAATAATTTACATATGCTCTCGCTAGGAACGGGCCTCCTCTTCTGAGACGGTTTAGGTACTCCACCACGTTGGCTTAGTGCGGGTTGGGAGACTTCACATACCATCGATTTTTTCTTGTAGAATTCTAAGGTTATTTATGTGTACCTAATACCTATATTTATGCTTGACTAGCTTTTGCTCGCGGCGGCGAACTTTATCTATGCAACGAATTATTATATAAAAAATGTCTAGCTTTTCTGAAAACGACTTGTGTTTATTAATAATAATCACCGGCATTAAATTTTAAGTTTTTGTCGATAGTTTATCGCTGAAATCTTTCAGCTTGTACCATACCACAACCCGCACCACGATATTCGCTGTCACCGTAGACAATGCCCTAGTGTCTCGCCTCAAGGCACAGTCATTAATTGATAAGAATTTAATCAATAACATCTCGCTGGCACCACCTTGTTTAGGTTAATATTTATTTTAACGATACTTGTGTAAAAATTTGTAAGTAAATTGGGGCCAGTTTTAAATAAATTTAATGATGATAATATAAATTGTTCTTTTGATTTCAATTTAGTGATAATTTTCGTCTCTAAATTCGGAGACTTAATAAGTTGTTATTATGTTTATATTAACTCATTACTTAAGATTACTAGAAATAACACTCAATAAAGTCTATATGTTATTTTCGTGGAGTGTTTATTTCAGAGGGATGAGATAATAAAGATCATGACAGGTGTCTACTCCAATAGGAATATTGCTCGGAGTAGAGAAATATATTAGGGATTTTATTCAAATTCATAAAATTTTTCGTATTCATAACACTGTTGGAAATTAAAAAAAAAGTCAAATTATATATTCTTAAGCATTTTGTTTTGGCTTCTTGGTTTATATTTTAAATCTCTTTGCTGGTTGAAAATAATAAGATGCTAAAAAAAACTTTTTTTAGGCAAATGTCTACATACAAAATACTAAATAATTTGCCCATATAGAAAACAACATTGACCAAGTTACTATAAGTATGAAATTAATGATACGTTAAACAACTTGCTCTACTTTCGATAAGCACAGGAAAATGGCATATAAGATATAGGATGAACTGAGAGCAGCGAACTGAGAGGTAGATATACCCCAGCCGCGTCAGGAGATAAAATATACCAAATAATAGAAGGTATAACAACAGGTACATCCCGAGATATTAAATTATAACCACATGTGTGCATATAGCCTCACGTCTTGAGCGGTGGCGGCGGTTCCCCAAGTTACAAGAGATGAGTCGTTATTTTTGGTCGACTTTTTAGTCATGATTTTCGTAACTACATGATTTAGAGTTCTTATTATTGTTATACCAAGCAATAGGATTTCTCACGCTTTTAAAGTCTTATTCATAAACAACCATGAACCACTTTAGCTGAACTTATGCAACATAGTCGTAAATGTACAAAAATAACAAACAATAGTTCGCTTGAGCCACATCTATTGGCCACTAGCATTCACGTGCAGATGAATTCGCTTGAGTTCCGAAGTACGTAACGTAATCCTCATAGCCAGTTTCGGCCACGGCGGCTAATCTCAACGGAGATCAATCAGGTACGCAGGAGATATTATAGTGCACAAGTGTGTGCGCAATACACAGATGCACTCACTATTCCTTCACTCTCATAGACCGGTGAGACGGCAATCCGACATGACCGGAGAGAGATCAGGCGCAGGACTAACGGCTTTTACGTGCTTTCCGAGGTACGGGGGTATCACACCGCCAACTTCCTGATTCCCAGCTGCGAGTGAGTAATTTTTAAGATGGAAAATCCCAGTCACAATGTTTTTGGATCGCCCCGGGATTCGAACCCAGGACCTAAACGCGCAAGTCGTACTTGTAACGCGTCTGCAATACAACTACGCCACCGAGGCAGTGAACTTCCGAAGTAAACAACTTAGAAATCTATTTTTTATAATAAATTAAAAATGTTAAGTAAAAATCTCTGCTCGCTATTTCTTTAAGCCACGGCTAAGTACTTGTACCAAACACGTCGGTAATCGCGTTAGTAGGGCTCAGCCCGGGGGCCGGTCAGAATCCAGGTGCCTGCAAATAAAAAACGTATCAGCCGAATTTTATAGCCCATGCTTCCATTTATTGCACCTCTATGTATAATGTAATTTTTTTTCAGCAATAGATCAGTTTGCAGAGTTGTAATGCTGAATTTTCAGTGTGCGTGAAATATTATTGTAAATAAGAATTTAAAACATAGACACCTATGACGTAAAGTTTCTGGCTTAAGAAAAAGCAATATCTGCGTACCATGACAATAAATATTGCATTAAAAATCTATATATGTTGATATTTATTGCAAAGAAAACTTTAAGAACATGTTCAAGTTAGATGATTGTAACGTCTTTCTATCGTACAATGATCATCTATTTCTCCTTATATATGTATCTTCTTCCTGCGTCGTAATTCCTCAGTATTGAAGGTCGCTCCCTTGTGCATCACTTTCTCTTGAACGAGTTTTCTCCACCTGATTCTGTCACTGGCGCTGCGGAGAGTGCTGTGAACTGTAGAGACAAGAGCGGTGCGGATCTGGTCAGACCAACGTATTGGTCTGCATCCACGAGGCCTTCTCCCATCTACTTTGATGGTCACGGTGAGTTTCACGAGGTTTTAACCGTCTTTTCTTGCAATATAATCGAAATATTCTAAAGTACTGCGTTGACACTCCGATGGCAGCCGATGTATATACATATCAAATATATATATATATATATATATATATATATATACATATATATGTATATATATATTTTTTTTATAATGGCATTTGTGTTCACATTTTGCCAATGTCAAGTTTGATTTGTCTATTTTATTATCTGTAGTCTGTAGTATATCAAAGTAAAGTAGTGGCTACCTTACCAAGACTTTATCGAGGAGTTTTGGCGGCAACAAAAAAACACTTGATTAGCACAATTATTTCAATTCACTTCATTTGAGCTCTTTAATAGAACTATATTGGATAATATACCACCATAATTATGCAATATAACACTAAGTATCACCAAACATAATGAATTAAAACAAGAGCACCTCATGACACTTCCAAGTTCCCGCCAAAACTCTATATTAAATTCAGACAGTTTTATTAAAACACAGTGGCTTCTTATAGGTTTTCTAAAGGACAACAAGGACATCATCCTAAAAACGAAACTAACAAACTAAGCCATTTCATAATTTAATGAATACAATAATTTAGTAGCGTCGTAGCACTTCGTAGCAGGTTGACGCGTAGAGATTCGTAGACACGTAGCGGCATGGCGCAGCGTAGAGAAGTTTCATCGTATTTATTATGTAGATGGTGCTGTAAAATTGTCTTATTCGGATTATCCTAATCAAACTAGGATTACAATTTTAGGATTACTGTAAATTGACAATCTATCAATTTAATCTTCTGATACATGATATTTTATTACAATGGTATTTGATTACTTACTACATGACTTTTTGATGGTGTGATCTGTACTTGTCACGCGTATCTCTATGTTATTTGTGGGTTATATTTATAATTATAATTTAAAATATTCGGTTAGATAGGTGACGGAGATTTTGTAACATGCTTGGTTATGGCGGGTGACCCGCGTCACGCGAACGCAGTTTCGATAGTACTTATATTTTGTGATTCGAAAATCAAGATGGTATTGGCACTGGAAAATCATGGTGCTTATATATTTACCTTGTGTTCACCTTCATCATCATAAAATTCAATCTAAAATACAACAAGTATCTCATCTCGTTTTCTGATGAAAACAAAATGTCTACGTAAGATAAAACCCAATATATATAAACAAGAACCTTGCCAAGTCAGTACAAAATTTCCTCCGCATCTAAAAAAACGTAAACAACGTATCATGACGTACCTTGTACGTACATTTTACAACGCCATAAATTCATTCCTGTAATCATTCGACTACAAAACGTGTAAAGCTGAAAACACACTAGCGTTTTAACACCACAGTCTGAACGAAAATGCGAGGTGTTAATTGAAGCGGTATTTTTGCCGCTCTACTGGTTGAGCCCTTTATCAGGGTTGGAATTTCTACTGCGGGGCATTTGTTTATCAACGCTTTTCCCGATGTTTGATCTCTGCTTTATGCTAACGATTTATTTAAGGCTGTTAATGTTGAATGTGGTGCACGAATTTGTTTAAGAATAAACCGTGATGCAGCAGCATGATAACCTTCTTCTTCTTCTTCAGCCTTTAGAAATCCACTGCTGAACATAGGCCTCCCCCAAAGATTTCCAGACCAACCTGTCAGAAGCGGCCTGCATCCAGCGGGTTCCTGCGACCTTTACAACCTTAGCCTTAACTATTAAGTATCTACCATATTATAATATAAAGTTTATATTATAATATGTAAATGTCTATTTCTGCTACTAAACAGAACTGTGCAAGTTTGTATTCAGGTTTGGGCATTGTAGTCAATGTTCAATCATCAATTCCATACCTTGAGCTGAGAAGGACATTTTATACAGAGCATGCAGAAATGTATTATTTAATTTTCTTATAGTATGCCACTGTTTATAATACAGTAGTTTCACTATTCATTTCTCTAAAACTAGACTTTTGCTTTCGGCTCCACCCACGTGAATGAGTTTTTCCTAGATAAAAGTCCCGTTTTATATTATATTTTCCTGGGATAATAGGTAGCTTATGTTAGTCGCTGATAATGTAGCTTTTTATTGGTGAAAGAATTTCTTAAATCGGACTTGTAGTTTTTGAGTTTAACCGTTACAAACATAAAAAATAATATATTTTTTTCCTCTTTATAATATTAGTATAGATAAAGCCTTGATTACTATTATGATCTTTTATCTTTTTCCGTTTCAAATGTTGCAGAAATTATTTCGCTTACTGAAAGGGTCGGGGGCTCCAACTCAATTTTCTTTGGGATCCAGTGCCGTGCAAATCATATTAGAAAATGCGCTTGGCAATCGACCCGGGATCTTCAATTAAAAATCACTGTTATGATCATCTAAAAACAATACATACACACACTCACGACTTTTATCCGAAGCGGTAAGCAGATGCGCAACTAATGAACCTACTTTTCGCCGTGCGTATTCCTTCCCATGATGTGATATGGCCTATCGCCATATCGGGCACGATTTTCAGACTCCGGGCTAATATTGAATAGAAAAACAAAAAAAACAATACGAAAAAATATAAGCGGCACTGTAACCGCTCGTATCTTCCTAGCTTTACAAATAATTTGATTATTTATGGTATAAGGAACCGTCGGAGTGTTCACATCGTTACCCGAGCAACGGTAATAATATGTGTACGCATGTACCAACGGAACGATTGGAATATTTCTGTTACCTGCAATCGTAAATATTACTACATGCTATTCAGTGATATAATGTAGACAGACTGCCTCGATGGCGCAGTTGTATTATGGTACGACTGCAATCCTGAGGTGTCGGGTTCAATCTCCGTGGCGGACAAAGTGATATTGGGTATTTCTATCAATATCAGTCCGGAGTCTGGAAATTGCGCTCGATAAGGCGATAGGCGCGCCCACTATAACCCCCCCCCCCCCCCCCCCCAATCAAACTGTAAAATGTGTGCGCGTATAGGAAAACCAGCTCTAGATAATTTACCCAAGTTTCTTCACTTTTGTTGGAACAATCGGGCACATGAAAGAATGACTTTAGGGTAGGTGCTCACATCATCTTTATTTTTAACCTATAAAAATAGTCTTAAATTTCTGAAAATGAACAAAGTAAAAAAAAAAATGGTACCTAAGTAAAAACTTGACCCTGGCTAAAAGTCGTGTAAAAAAATGTTGACTATTTAAACGAAAGCATTATACTTACTAGTACTATTCTGCATTCTTTGAGGTAATGTTAGACGTAACGAAGGTGAATAATTATTTTCTCTAAAGATTAATATCGTATTTTTAATTATTATTTACTAGGATAACATTATACAGTAATTATACGTAAATTGAACGATATTTTGATGCTTGTTAAGCAATGAAAATTAACATGAATACTTAAATGTATAATCTCCTATAATTCCAGCAATTTACCCTAGTTATAAACTGTCAACACCGGTCAATTCGAGCCGAATCGAATCTATGAAATAATAATATCGTATTTACTCCTAAAATGGTGGTTAAACAAAAAAAAACTGTGGACAGTGATTATGGTGTTACTATGATACTTTCCTTCCTAATTGCAACACAATTATATAGCATAAACCAGCATGTTTTTATTGATTTCGTGAGCTCGTAAGGGCTTGGTGATTGAATTGATACTGACGTACGTGACGAGCAAGCCTACCAATTTTGGTAGACTATTTGTGACACGCTCACTGCGGCCAACAGGTAATCTAGTCGTTATTAATCTAAGGTTAATAACTTATGGTTGGAGTTGTAAAGGTAAACATTCTTTAATTGCGAATATTAATTGGTTTTCGAATAAAAATGGAAGTTGGGTTCATAAAAGGAGTCTCCAGAAATGATACCGAAAGTTGTTGACATTGTTGTAATTTTTTGTAGTTTAAAGTACCGAGTTTTCAAAGGTAGAAATGAAGAGGACTAAACCACTACGGCCTGAATGAATCACAGTGAGACTTTCTATTTTATTATGCAGCTTCTACACAAAACAGTAATTTCAGGTCAACAAGGTAGTCTTATGACGACAATGCGATCGGTTGTATCCAAATCTAAAGAGATAGAGAATTGTGTAAAGTTAAAAGTTGAGTTAATCCGGAGAAAAAGTACGTAAAGAAGGTTACCATGTAAATGAAACGCAAGGCTTCATTCAATCCTTTTTTTTTTTTTTTTTTTTTTTTTTTCGCGCGGAAAAAACGCGTTATCGCTACCACCACTGGGGGGTGAGTGGACGGTTATGTTGGTTTCACCGATCTTACGGTCCAATGTCGCCACTCGGGAGTATAGCATCATCCGAGCGAGCATTGGACCGAGTCCCTAACACTATGTACACCCTACATCGGCATACCAACCAAAACCCGCGGTGGCCTTCTTCGGCGCCTACGGGACGGCCCCGGGGTATCTTGTTGCACGAAGATAGCTGCACGGAACCGCCCCTGCGCGATGCCGCATTGCGGCCCATCTCTAAATGTGGGGACTAAAATGCCCCCGCGCTCTACAGGACGCCTTTGACGTCTACGACTGCAGGAGACCGACCACCCGCTAGGCTTCATTCAATCCTACCAATGTGAAGATTGTGCAGCTTTTGAAGGTTTTTTTTATTATAGGTACTATAGCACAGATTATTACGATTAAAATCTATCTCCAGGTGGGTGTGCAATGTGCATTGTTATGACTAAGTACCTGATTTTGATATATTGTCCTTTTTTAGTAGTTCATAGTATCATTGATGTATTTATTGAAAAAAGATCTCTTAAGTCAAAACTTATGCATTTATGAATGCCACTGGCGAACAAATATGGCCAATGACACAGGTGTGACGTCACTGGGCGCATAGCTCCGTAAGTTTGCAACCGCCAATTTTGTCAATAATAATATCCTCATGATCTATTCTACATAAAATTCATTTAAATGGAAACAAAAATAAAAATATTGCCTCTTTACTATTCCATGATAAAATTATTTATCTAACGCGTGTCTTAATGAATAACTTTATTAGAAAGGTAGAATTAAAAAACATTATACATATACAAATTATTCTAATGAGTCCTTACTTTTCTGGCGCCTTTGCAGTACACATTATATAAATCTTTCTGTATCTTCAATATCAAACTATCAAGCCAAAGAAGTAAAATATCTATCACAAATGTAATTCTAAGGAAAAAACAAACAAGTTTCATGAGCCGATATTTCCCACTTGACGGCAATCGATAAGGTTGCCCTTTTCAATCCTCTTGACCTTCCCATTAAAACTTTTGCACCACCTTATTACAGGAGTAAGTTTTTGATGGATGTGTTTGAGCCTTCATCTGGCGATTGCAATTTGTTGCCGTATAGTTTATATGATATTAAATTTAAAAAATAACTCGGTGGCGTAGTTATATTATGGTACATCTGCCAGTGGCGTAACTATAAGGCATGGGTGTGTGTGTGTGTGTGATATTAAATTTATTGCGTCTTGACTGGGATAAATAAAGTTTCAAATAAAAAGGTTGTAAAAAGCGAACATGCCGATAGAAATATAAGAGGTTAAAGCGAGTCGTAAAATGATGGATAAAAATTAAAATGTATAAATACCAAACAGTGGTTTTATTATTTGGAGTCTCGCAATAAACTTTGTTACATTTTGGAAGCCAGAAGCCACAGAAACTGTCCGAGATTTTGTACTCTAAAGTATTATAGTAATAAATGCCTTTTTAACTAACTTAAAATAGGAGGTTCTGTATTCGACCCGTACATACATACAAACATATTATATACATGTGTATATAACATTTTTGTATGTATGGATGTAAGTTTGTACATCTGCGATTTGCTCAAAAACTACCGATCCGAATTGTGTGTTTTTTTTTTAATTTACTTGTTATCAGTTTGTTATATTGTTATCTGTTACCAGTGCATAATTATTATATAATGATAATATAAGTATTTGTTATACCATTAAAATTACTCAGCGACATTATCAGGTAACAAGATAATATTTCTAACAAAATCTGTAGGTCCACCGTCGCGGCAGGCCTAACCCATAAATCATGGAAGTTGCCAGCGAATGATCCTCCCGAGAATAATGGAGTTACAGACGGACATTGTATTTTTATGTACGTACCGCGTTATTAATTTGTCATAGCCTTGATGGTAAATAGGTGTTTAGTTACAGAAAAAGTTTTCGCCGGTGTTAGGTTTAGTTTTAGATAGATTTGTTTCTTTAGATGGAGATGGATAAATAATAATGTTTTTAAGTATTGTATTAGAATTAACTATGCGCAGTAGAGGCTTCGCCCGCGTGAAATGCCTTTTTTGGTAAACAAGTCCTACAGAGTACTTTTTTTCTGAGATAAAAATGGATGTATGAACAGATTATGTTATAATTAATATTTACATCTTACTATACTTACTATCTTAGTCTTAGTAATAAACCGTCAACGCCCGCGACGGACACCGGTGTCCGAGTATATAGGGAAAAACGCTTATATCTATATATAAGCGGGCGTTGACGGGTTAAAAAATCGAAAGGTTGTGAAAATGTTTGGATGTTTGTATGTTTGTTAGAAGTAAACTCAGAAAGTACTAAACGAATTTGGATGAAATTTGCCACACGGATAGATCATGTCCTATATGAACACATAGGCATACTTTTTATCCCGGTAATTTGCTTCCATGGAAAATAATTGAATGTCTTAAACAAACGGTGCATTCGCTATGTATCTACATAGTGTTTTAGGGACTTATGTGGCGGGAAGGGCTTTTGACGCGGGCGTAGCTGCTAACAACACTTAGTGTTACATAGAACTTTAGCGTGCACACATCATTGAAACTCGGAATAACATTTTTTTTTTTTATATGGCATTGAATGACGAATTGAGCATGCCGTTCGCCTGATGGTAAGCGATACGACCACCCATAAACATTAGCAACACCATCCGGCACCTTGAGTTACAAAGTACTGTGTGGCATTCCACTGCGCTCGTCATCCTGAGACATAAGATGTTAAGTCGAACTATGTCCTGTAGTTCCACTGGCTACAATGTCCTTCAAACCGAAACACAACAGTGCATGCACACTGCTGCTTGGCGGTAGAAATAGACATTGCGGTGGTACCCACCCAGACGGTCTCTTACATATGAAAGACCTACCACCAGTAAATAGTAATAACTGTTTATTTTACTCGACTGCCTCAGTGGCGTAGTTGTATTGCGTACGCGTTACCAGTACGATTTGCGCGCTGAGGTCCTGGGTTCCAATCCCGGGTCGGGTTAAAAGCATTGTTACTGGGTTTTTCCATCTTAAAAATTACTCAGTCGCAGCTCGGAGTCAAGAAGCTGGCGGTGTGATACCCTCGTACCTTGGAAAGCACTCTCACCGGACTATTAGAGTGAAGGAATAGCGAGTGCACCTGTGTATTGCGCACACAATTGTGCACTATGATATCTCCTGCGTACCTGGCAGATCTCCGTTGGGATTGGCCGCCCTGGCCGAAATCGGCTACGTAAGAATATTTTACTCGACGGATGTATGTTTTATTTTTTTATTTTTTTATGGCATTGAATGACGAGACGAGCATCCCGTTCGCCTGATGATAAGCGATACGACCACCCATAAACAGTAGCAACACCATCCAGCACCTTGAATTACAATGTACTGTGTGGCATTCCACTGCGCTCGTCATCCTGAGACATAAGATGTTAAGTCTCACTATGTCCTGTAGTTCCACTGGCTACAATGTCCTTCAAACCGAAACACAACAATGCATGCACACTGCTGCTTGGCGGTAGAAATAGACATTGGCAGTGGTACCCACTCAGACGGTCTCTTACATATGAGAGACCTACCACCAGTAAAGTATGTACATGATGAGTGGCCTTAGCCTAGCGCAACGAGTGCTTATATTAAAACATACAGGTAAAGTACATTGGTACAGTCGCATACAACCGCTACAGAACTAAGAAGGAAATAACTTAAATTATACAACAGACAAACACTACATAAGATAATAAAAAAGCGAGACCCTCAGACCATAGGGAATGTAACAAGATAAAAAACCAAATTATGGAATATAGAAACGTTACGGTTTGTACGAATTCAATAAAAGATTTACAATGAAATGCTAACGAAGGTGATGCTTTTAGCCACTGCATAATAAACAATCAAAGCACTTGAATACGTATTAATTAGGAGCAATTCTACGAATAGATTTTAGTCCACCATTGTATTTATATATTTTAACAATTATAATGATTACCTAAAGAATTGAAGCCGCGATAGCCTAGTTGGGAGTGGAACGTACTGCCGAGACGAATGTCCGCAGGTTCAAAACCCAAGAGCTTTGAATCTTCTAAATAAGTTATGTGTGTATTCTTTGTGAATTATCGCTCGCGGTGAAGGAAAAACATCGTGAGGACCTGCATATCTGAGAAGTTCTTTCTAACAATTTCGGAGGTATGTGAAGTCTGCCAACCCGCACTAGGCCAGCATAGTGGCTGAGGCCTAAACCCTCTCAGTAGTGGAGGAGGCCCATGCTCAGCAGTGGGCAGTATGTAATACAGGGTTGGTATGGTATGGTAGCTAAAAAAGTTTTGCCAAATAACTTGTTTAGAATTCACAGCGTATTGTTAGTGTAAAAGGAATGGACCGCAGTGTCAGTTCTGCAAGTTTCCTAATTAAATGTATGTACAATCTTCTTACGTGATCCTGTTTTTATTTGTATTTAAATTAAAATTGTGTGTGATTTTATAAAGTTTCACCTTTTAAAAACAGTCTATATAATCAATCTTCGCATTGTAGTCAAATTTGAACGAAAAGCTTAATTTGACTGTGTTTAGCTGTAGACTGCCTTGGTGGCGTAGTTGTATTACGGTACGACTGCAATGCTTAGGTCTCGGGTTCAATTCCCGGGTCGGGCAAAATTATATTGCGTTTTTCTAATCAGTATCAGCTCAGAGTCGGGAATTTGTGCCCGATATGACGATAGGCTTTCCCGCTATCACATCATGTGACGGAATACGCACGGTGAAAAATGTGTGCACTAGTTGCGCTCTGCGTACGCCTTCGGGGATAAAAGGCGTAAGTGTGTGTGTGTGTGTGTGTGACTGAAAACCAGATTTTTTGTGTTGACTATTAAGCCGATATGCTGATTATTACCTACGTCAGTCAACCGTTTTACACTCAAAAATTGTCTCTGAGGCCCTCCGGTATCAATAATGCTAACACGCGTGATGGAATGGTACCTAAACGAAGCCGAGTTGAGGGACAATTATCCATTTCAAAGCCGGGGTCGAAGCAATTTGACGGGATTAATTAAGGGACGGTGCGTGAGACCGCATGACCTATCTGTTATGTTTGACAGCCAAATCGAACATGTGTAGTTGGTGGAGTCGGGGCTATAATAACGGATGGGACAAAATGTCATGGAATTTCGTGTAAATATTTTTTGAATGTCTTCTCCGCGATTTTTTTTTTGTTTATGTAACCTCCATCATTATTAGTTACAAACGGTATAAGTCAGTGTTTCGTAAAAAACTGTTTCCTATTTTTACGTATAATTCTTGAGTTATGAAGGATTACACAATCACTTTTTAAATATATATTTAGGCCCGCCATAATTTAATTGTATATTGGCAATAGTATATTAATGATAACTGTTACATAATAAGACAATGAATTTAGACTAACTCCATTTTGAAATAAAATAAATACCTCCATTAGAATGAAAAGTTGCCTACTAATGTCCCACTACTACAACCAAATTGTGTTGGAGCTAAAAAAAACTTATCACGGCTTACTTAACTCGTAATCAATTAAAACATCTTGTTAAAAAATTACATATTAATATCCTAATCTATTTAAAAAATACCAAATTACAATATCTCGTAACAAAATGGCAACAAATTCAACAAACACAAAATTGTCTTGATAAATTTAAATTCAACGAACTTTCTCGACGTTCATAAATTATGATCAGCTTGGAACTTTGCAAATTAAATGTCTTAATTGGGGTACGTTTATTAGCGGGACGCGCAGTTTGGGGTATTTGGCCCTTGTTTGGGACCACTTTAATTCGACCATTACCCGGCTATTGACACATCTGGTCCATTTTTGTAACGACTTACAAGTTTGCTAATGACTTGTCTGATCATTACCCAACTAAACTTCCCACCAGTACGTTATTTAGGTGTTTTGGGGTAGATAAGAAATTGAAGATATCTTATCTTACTAATATTATAAATGCGAAAGTTTGTGAGAATGTTTGGATGTTGGTATGTTCGTTAGAAGTAGACGCAGAAACAACTAAATGCATTTGGATGAAATTTGGTACACGGGTAGATCATGTCCTGGATACATATACTTCTTTTTATCTCGGTAATTTGCTCCCATGGGAAATAATGTATATTTTTAATCTGAGTTATTAATTAGGTGGCGCTGGCTTTGTACTGTGTTTTCCGCACTTTTGTAGCGGTCAAGTCTTTTCACGCGGGTGACGCCGCGAGCAACAACTAGTACATAATATTTATTGGTAAACGGTTTGTTTTAAATGGGTACAGAAAAGTAATGGCTCTGCACCTGATGGTGAGCTAAGTGGGGTCCGGATAGAGTGTCGACTTATGAGAGTTGGTTATTCCACGCCACTCGACACAATGTGTAATATAACCGTATATGTATAAAAAACCGGACAAGTGCGTGTTGGACTCGCGTACCGAGGGTTCCGATAAACTTGTAGGTACGGTATCTAAGTATATAAGTTCAATAGGTCGCCAAAATTAATTAATCTTCATAATCATCATCAACCCGTTGCAGTCCACTGCTTGACTTAGGCCTCTCCCAAGATACGCCACAGAGCCTGGTCTGCTGCCTAATAAATTAATCCAATTTAATATGTTTGTAAATTCGATTTTTTTTATTAAACAAATATTTACGGATTTCAGATTTTTCTCTTTACAAGTGCTGTAAGACCTTGCTTCTTGCCAAATTTCGTGATTCTAGGTCAATGGGAAGTACCCTATAGGTTTTGATTCCCTTGCGAAATAGCAAAATATTTGAAAATATGCGATATAAACGATCATATCTTTTGATCGCGTTGATTTACAAGTTAGATTTTTTCACAGCTGAAAGAGACTGTAGACCCGAGGAGTTGATATAAATTTCAGCTTGATATGTCTGCGCGTTCCTGAGAAAAAGGGTCTTGAAAGACAGACAGACAGACAGACCGACAAACGGATTAAAAGTGGTTCTATAAGGGTTCCTTTTTTTCCTTTTGAGGTACGGAACCCCAAAAAAGTCTTTTTATTAGCCGTTTTACTGTTACGAGTTACTTCAAATTATCAAAATACTTTAATGAAGAAGTGTAATTAAAAGGAGCAAAAATCCTTTTTTAAAAACAGTGGAACAGTTGGTAGAAATATTACGAAGGCATTCGTACTACAATTAATGTAGGTAGTATCAAGAGTGGGCCCGTAATGTGTTCATAGCAATGACGTCATAGCGTGGGTTGTAAATTCTCCTTATATTATTTGCAACTTACCCCTTCCACCGGATTTATTATTAGAACTCATTTATTTTATAGTTTTTTTGTGCCGAATTTTAGAAAACCCCTTTTTTTCAAATATACAGCGATAATAATATACCTACATTTATCATTAGTGACTGTTTTTCTAGCTAAACTTTTATGTTGCCAACATAAACAAAGCAATTCCACTATAGATTGTAACCCGTTTTCTCAGAACTTTTTAATTAAATCTAGAGTCTAGACTAATATTCATGTTACAGTACTAATAAAAATGTTTTAATTACAATTTAAAGTAGATTAGTGATAATTTAAAAGTATTGTTTAAAAATACTCATTAAATTGCATTTCTAGACTGTATAGGACCGCCTCGGCGGCGTAGTTGTATTACGGTACGACTGCAATGCTGAGATCTCGGGTTCGATCCCCGGGTCGGACAAAGTGATATTGGGTTTTTTTACTCAGTATCAGCCCGGAGTCGAGAATTTGTGTCTGATCTGGCGATGGGCTCGCCCCCTTTCACATCATGAGACGGAATACGCACGAAGAAAAGTCGGTGCACTAGTTGTACCTCTAGATAGAGGGGTAGATACCCCTTCGGGGATAAGGGGGGTGAGTGTGTGTGTGTGTATGTGATCTAGACTATATTTTTATGGTTCATTGTTGAGCAAAGCAAGCCCATCCTTTTGTTGTCGTGTAGTATCCACGAAACATCGTAGCTGTGGCTACTAATCTGATAGCGGATGTTCGTGATCAGGATCTTAACAGTTGGTTAACTTGAGATTGCATTTGAGTTCTACAACTGCATACAGTTCTTCTGACTCAAATTGAATAGTTGTCTGTATTATTTCTGACTTCTAACCTTTGACCTTCGATTTCTGATCTCAGAATTCTGGCGTTCGGCATGCGATATCTTATACATTCGATGTCAAAAATCTGAATTGTCCGTCACTTATTTAGGAATGCCAACACCGCATCAGTGTAAATTTGAATTGCTTCTTAATCGAAATAAAATTCACAAATCTCACATTTCGTCCGTACCTCGCATTTGCATGTAACCATTCACAAAATATTCATAATATGGTAACTCAATCTCCTTATTCTGTATTAACAATGTCTACCTATAATTCAAGTCGGGATAGTTTCAAAGATTATTACAATAGCAATAAGCAAACACAAATTAATTATTCGGTAAGGTAATGAACACATCAACAAATTGTTGTCGCTTTCATCACTTTAAACGTTTTATTGACAAACTATCCACCCTTAAAGTGAGTCTTCACGGTCAGAACTATCAAACGAGTGTTTACTTCAAGACTGCAACCCTGCCCTTGAATTAAGAGGGGAGGCCACACTGGCGCACGAATAATAAAATCTAGGGTAGTTTCATGCATAAGTTATTCCTCTTTAGAGGATGATGCCTTGGATACTATTTTTGGTATTTAAATACGTGTTTACATGTACCGTGTAATTATTCAGGCCTTGTTCCGTTTGAAAAGTGGAGTTCTGTTTATACAAAAATAATGAATAGTGTTTTCGTTTCATTTCCGTATATTTACTGGGATTTATAAGACTTATATAATGTCTAAATATAGCATAGCATACAATTGCTTTGTCATCAGATTAAGTACCAACTTAGAATACTTGTTGTTTTTGCTTAACTTCCATCAGATACCCTAGTCACCATAAAAATAATGGGGTAGTTTAAAATTTAATTCTGTGTGTCGGGACCTTAGCAATCTCCGGTATCTAAACTTTTAATTACTTCGGAGAAAGACAATTGGAAAGTAATCAAAGTAATCCGACGACACTAATAGCTTTCTTCTGAGGAAGCTATACGCTCATCTCCCGGGAAATCTTTAGATGTCGGGATATGAAACATTCTATTAAAAATTTTGTTTTCTTTAGAAGTCGAATTTGACTTTAATGTTTTGGAGTGTTTAAGCGAAACCAACACAAATATTTGGACCTATTAAATCTCTTTAAGGCCTCGCATAGACGATAAGTTCCAGGTTAAAAAATCTAAATATCTGGAAAACATTTCAAAATGTCGGTATAACGGATTTGTTGTCTGGAGAAATGCAATAAAGGCATAATTATCAACATCTTTTGAAATATTAAGTTCGTTGGGACAATCGGAGAGCTCTTCCCATGTAAATAAGATAGCAACTTTTCGATTTTTTGTTGGAGCAGAACATGGTGTTAAACGGTTTATCGGGGATATTTTGTTATTTGCCGGGACCGCTAAAGAAGTAGGTATTTTCATCTTCTTGGTCCGGAGTTCGGTGCCCCGACGCGAGGACGCTTGGGTACGACTCAAAATTACTTTGGTATACTTACATTAATTTAGAACTTAGTCATTAAGGTTAAATAAAAAATGTTTATTATTTTTTGCTTTCAGTTTTTTCGGCGGTTTTTTTTTGTTAAAAAGTTTTTATTTTATAAAATTTTGTGGCTATAAACTACATGCTTAATTTTTATTATAACACAACTCAGCATTAAAATCTGTGAGTAAACAATAAATCACCCCTTTTTCCCACCCTTAGGGTAGATTTTTTTTCCTAATTTACATGGGACCAATTTCTAGGTATACCCTATCCAATAAAAAAATAATTATTAAAAACGGGCTACTCTGTAAAATTCTATGCGTGGTCGTACATAAAAAAGCAATATATACACGTCGACTTGAGAACCGTCTTCCCTTTTATTTTTCGTCGGTTAAAAGCTTGTTACTGAATATTTAGACGTTTGGATGCTTATATGTTTGTAAGAATTAAATGCAGAAACCGCTGAATGAATTGGGATGAAATTTTGGACAAGTATAGACCATGCACTAGCATATAGACTAATGTTTATCTTAGTAACTTTCTCTCGTAGGATATTTTTTTTTTAAATAGATTTCGTTGAGTCGTATAGATGGGGCAATGGATCGGCTTGTCACACAAATGAAACCATGAGTACCTAATACCTCATACTTTAAATTATCAAATTCAGGTAATAACTTACGTTGTTTGGTGTATTGTCTTTTACCAACATTTTCCGTTCTAACCTAAATCGAAAATTGAATCCCAGATAAGAACAACTGCAGGCTATCAAAAGATCGCCTATTAAAAAGAAGTTGCTTACCTTTACCCAGTCCATTAAGCATCCCTACCTATACACTCCATTCGACCGCACCAAATGGAGATGGATGCGTTCAGTTTAACCGATCCAAAGGTCGATATCACTCTGGCTATTCGTCGTAAGAACAAGTTCTTTAAACTCATATACTCCACTAGACCGCAGTTCCGTCCTCGTCGCTGAGGACCTCGCCGCGACCCCCCTAAGGCCTCATTTACGGAGACGCGGGTGCTGAAGCGGGCACCGCCATTCTTCACATCAAAATCTTTATAAACAACATGGTACATTGACGTATGTTTGTGTTTACGCATGCCATGATGCTGGCCACTGCACGCGCCGTCTCTCTATAAACGGAAAAATAGCCCGACGCACCGCCAGACTCCACGTCACACGCGCCGCGCGACGCCCCGCGTCTCCAAAAACGAGGCCTTACAGTTCCGGCCCGCGTGCCGACAAAAGCAACGGACAGATTAGGTAAAACGCACCAATCCTCCCAACTAATCACTGATGTGTCCTCCTCTCCCAGTGACCGTCCTAAGCAGTGGTTCGTGAACCGCTAGTGAGTTGCCCTCACCATGGTCACTTAACGAAAAGGATTGCGAGGGCCTAAAGTACTGACCCGAAAGTCCGGCGTGGCCAGAAAAGCCCACTCGCGTCAGGCTACTGGGGTACTAGTCATATTGAAAAAAAAAACAACGGAGTACAAATAGGCTAGGATAGTTTTTTTAATTGAAATGTTTTTTGTATTCATTTATCAACACCAAGATGACATGTAATGAATAGTTTTCGCAACGTAATACAAAAAATAAAACCATTTGTATAATTATGTGCTGTGGCAAAACGCCAATTTCTCTTTCGAATTTAATCTCCGTAGTAGATGAAAAAATGACTACCCGTTATATGATTATTAAAAAATAAACTATATTTCTCTCTGAATTTTATTTAGTACTACTAGCTTTTAAGCGCAGCTCCGCCCGCGTGAAAAAAAATTCGGAATAAAAATCCTAATTTATATTTTCTTAGGATCCTTGGATACTATGGATTACTTCCTAGGATCTCAAACTATCTTCATGCCAAATTTCATCGAAATCCGTTCATTAGTTTCGAAGATGTGCAATAACAAAGAGAAAAACAGACAAAAAAGAATTACAAAAATCGCTGATTTGTGTTCCATTACTCTTCTTTAGTCACCCCTTTCTATTTTATCACATTTCTTTAAATGTACAGACGCACCGGTTCCACTGCTTTATTATATGTATAGATAGATTTTGTATTCAGTATACATATTGCGCGGCAGCATATCCACCTATTAGGGTTACGAGATCGATTCCGAGTAGGATTTTTTTTTCGAAATACGCATAGGCTCGCCCTCTATAGAAGCAAGGGACGGATATGAGCTTGAAAAAGTATGATTGGTGCTCTGATACTAACGTAAGCTTATGTTTTTTATGCTGGCGCTACTCTTAACGTGTTTGTCAAAATATTTGCGCCTTGTGGGCGAAGAAATATCGACTTTATGTTCTTTATGTACTTTTATGTTAGTCAAGTGTACGGGAGTCAACAAACTCCTCAAAGGCATTTTATACTCCCTTCCGGGTATTCGATTTTTCCCTGCCAAGAAGTTGTCTAAATTTTGTAAAAAGTAGAAGTCTGTCGGCGCAAGATCTGGTGAGTACGGTGGATGACGCAAAACTTCCAGCCCTAACTCTTGTAGCTTAGAGATCTTCTGTTGTAGGATTTCTGTCTATAGTTCGGACAAACTAAGCTGGCCGGTATGACAATTCAAATTTTTCCCGACGCGATAACTCTGTGAGAACGTCTACCCAAAAAATTCAAAACCGTGTCATGTCATACCGGCCAGATTAGTTTGTCCCTACTATAATATCTGATATCTTTGTATAGACTTGCGGTTGAGAAAATATACCAATTATTTGCATGAAAGCAAAATTATGCCACCTGCCCGTTTCTATTGGATTCATACTTCATAACCGCGATAAGGATCACGAATAACGCTAAACAATTTTTTGGAATAGTTTATGGGTAATTGATATTGTGTTTTAAATTTAATTCATGCTAATTTGGATTACGCAGAAATGTATATTTGTGACCATATTCGATTAAGGCTTATTTGATTCTTTGTAACTATCTATGAATTTAATATCGCAAAACTCGTTTCTCCAACTATGAAGTGAAAACAGGAACTTTCCATGGAACAAAGTTTTTAATTATTACATTCAACAAACAGGCAAGGGAAAAATACATACTACAATAAAATCTAGGTTGGTTAATATTGGATTTCTTTCTAGGGATAAGACACAAAAATAAAACAATTAAATGCCACTCTCAATTTATTAATTAAACGACATTTTTTACAATGTTAAAAAATAATTGTAAAATATTGCACATTTTCCACGTATATTTTCATAGAATCTATATCTAATCTACTTATTTACACAACTATCTAAAATACACATTTATATTTACAAATTACAATATTTTAATGTTATTCTTTAATTTCTAATGTTCAACATTTTCACAACACAATTTATTGAAATAATAAATTCAGTTTCATTTGTGTATATTTATTACTTTATGATCTCGATATTTTAAATGAAAACAATACTATAAAATTATGGTCTATGTAGGTATGATTTCATATTATTGCAAATTGTTGCATTGAGCTTTAAATTATAATATTATGTTCTAATTCAATTTATATAAGGGAGTTTTTAAAGGTGTAAACGGTACGATTAGATAGATATATTAGATATAGGTAGGTACTGATGAAAAAATACATAATTCCGTAAAATAAGACACGACAAGACACTACATGTGAATATCTTGAAAATAAAAAAAATATATCCGATTCCCACTCTCATAAATGATTTGATACTAAAGTTAAAATATTTTTTAAATTATAATATTGATTGCCGGAGATGATAGAGTAAAATGCTTCGACGCATGAAATAATATCGTAAAAAATCATGTAACCATCGGATGTAGAGCTGCTACTACGAAATGATGTCTCACATAGATACCGATTTGTAAAATTGTTTTTAGTTTTTCGGGATGCTATGCTTTTAATATCAAATTTTATAATTTCATGGCCATCAACTTGATTTAATAAAGAGACGTAATAATAATTCTTGAAAAAATATTTTTTTACATTCTCTCGGCTAATACAAATAATATACACCATGAAAATCCTGATTAAAGGAATAATACGCGTTGAGGGGGACATAATAATATTTAAGCAAAAAATCATTACGACATTTATAAATGAACCAGGTGTTGCTCGCGGCTTTGCCCGCGTGAAAAGTCTTTCCCTGTTACAAAAGTCGCTAAATCATTGTTGTGACCCATAACGACCTATCCATTAAAAAATATTTCACACGGGAGCAAACTGCCGGAATAAAAAGTAGCCTGTATAGTCTATCCGTATGCCAAACTTGATCCAAATCCGTTCAGCAGTTTCTGAGTTTACTTTTAAAAACGATCCAAATACTTCACAAACTGTCGCATTAGCAGTTTTAGTAACTTAAGATAAGAATTAAGAAGATGTAACTTGTAAAGTGAGTTTTAATAGTAATAATATACTCAACACTCACTCAACGTTCTTATATGATGCACCGATGCATAACCTCAGATACGGTGAAAATTCATTCGATTTCAAAGTCTGGAATGTATTATATTAAACTCTCGGATGCATATCCGATGCGGAGCTGCCAAGGGTTTTATTAGGTTTTTTACATTCAGCTCGCGTTTCAGTTAACTTACGAACGATAATGTAATTACATTAAAAAGTTTTTATGTTTAAGTTTATTTCCATTGTAATGGTGCATTTGATTTAATTACTATATTGTACTTTTGCGTCATCGAACTACTAAAATATTATGTATCTTATGAATAATATAAGTACATACATTTGCAATTTTTTCTTTTTTATTTTTCTTTGTGTTGTACTTTATTTCAATATTTTTTATCTTATAACTAAGATATCAACCCTTTAATCTTTAGATAAAGCTTAAACATGAAAATTATTCAAAATGTCGAGATCAAATTAAATAAATAAATACACGCGAACCAATCCCGAACATCTTACAATAAATATAATTATTTCACATTAATATTTACCTTGTATTAAAATACGTTTATTTAAAGTTTTTAATTGCCATTTCGACATCAATTACAAATATTTATAACAATTAAATTGTTAAACTACAACACTTTTATTATTTACATTATTAATGTAATTATACGATAAACTCCATTTAATACCCGTAACAAAAACCACTAAGCTATTCTACGTATTTACATTCATGTCTAATACTGTACAATATTTCACAAAATAGATTTTATGTTTATAGATAATATTATCCAGGGTGAAGTGTTGATGATATTCAAAAGCATGTAAGTCAAATTACTCTGATTTGAATTTTTGTAAGAAATCTGGATTTTTGGCTAAATCTCCTTTAAAAATATTTTAACAACAAAATGTATTTTTTATATTCCATGTAAAATTTTACAGTATACATTTGTATGCATTGTAACTAGGAACAACAAAAAATAGTTTTCAGACAATTTGTAGGACTATTTTATTGTCGATGTTTCACGTAACCTGTAGAACGATAATACACATATCTACACACATCATGTTATTTTCCCGGAATGGGTAGGCAGAGGTGCAACCAGGGCACCTATTTTTTGCCTTGTGTGTTCCGTGTCATGATGTGATAGGGGACGAGCTTATTGCTATTTTGGGCACAAATTTCAGACTACCTTAGATACTAGATACTAAGCAGACAAACCCAAAATCACTGTGCCTAGCCGGGGATTCGAACCCATGGCCTAAGAGCGGTGGTCATACTGCGTACGGAAAGAAAGGCTCCGCCGAGGAAGAACGATAATACCTATAACTTATATTCATAAGCCGTGTTTAGTTTCTTCGTAGCAAGTTCTTGAAGAAATATATTGCGCAAGAACTTCCAGACGCGTTTAAACTAGCGGTAATTTATAATTCGTCTATATAAGTATAAATGAAAAAGCAGCGATAGCCTAGTTGAGTGTGGAACGGACTGCCGAGACGAATGTGCCGATTCAAAACCCAAGAGCACGCACCTCTGACTTTTCTAAAAAGTTATGTGTGTATTCTTTGGAAATTATCGCTCGCTTTAACACCGAAAGAAAACCATCGTGAGGAAACTTGCATACCTTAGAATTTCGAAGGTATATATGTGAAGTTTGCCAACCCGCACTAGGCCAGCGTGGTGGACTAAGCTATAAACCCTCTCAGTTGTAGAGGAGGCCCGTGCTCAGCAGTGGGCAGTATGGTATACAAATGCGCATTAAATTTGCAGAAATCAGCTAAATATGACGGTTTATACGCTAAAAATCACTTGCGGAAGATAACTTCTGCAAGTCTTCTTTCTTATCTAAACTCTGCTTAAAAAAATATCAACTCGTTTCTAACAAAAGAATTTTTCATGCGTTGTCCGACATTAAACTTCGGTATGGCAATAGCGATCGATATAATACTACTATTTTAAGATTCTCGGAAAATAATACAGGTCATAGTAACAAACCCACTGATCAATTAGTGTAAATCGTTTTTTAGTGTTATAGAAAACATCTATATGGTCATAATGATACTGAAATTATTATCTACGATATTTATTACCACCCATCGTCATTATCTATGATAATGCTTTAATATCTAATGGTTTTTCGAGATTTGTGTCGGTTGTTGTAATTGTAAGCTGGGGATATTTTAGAAAATAGACTTATTTTGATTTTCACCAACACTCACACAGGACAAGAAAATTGCATTAATCACATTTGGCACACACAAATTGTCATTCAGATATGTAAGTATACGTTTCTACACTTCATAATCATATTAATCCAGTTATTTCAAGAAACATCTAAAACTTTGGTATAGATTATTTTCCACCAAAAGTGAGTTATAGTATTTTGTCAAGTAGGGTCTATTTATGAAAAGTCGAAGTAAGACTTGGTGTACACAGGGCTCTGAAATAACCAAATCAATAATTTACACTTATGATAATATGTATAAACTTTTATATTTGGCCTTGCGTTTTATGACAATATAATAACGGAATCACTCAACGTACTATGCTCCTTATATTATTACTATTATGTATGATGTACTTTCAAAAATATGTATTTAAGAGACATCAAGTTCTATTGTAATTTTTTTCCATTATGTTATTAACTAACAAACAAGGAGATGTCCGCTTTTTGTATGGGTACTGGGCCTCCAAATCTAACCAGCAAAATTTATAGATATTAAAGGGGCCAAAATATGGATCTTGGATCCATTAAAAAATAATATTTTTAGACCCCTCCATTTATAACTAACGTTTTTTAAAACGATTATTTAGTTTTTAAGTATCATAAAATTACATAAATCTCAAAATCGGAGGCCTTTAAAATTATACGATTAATTGCAAAGGCCTAGTTTTTGGGAGTGCTATCCAAATGTATATAAAGTAGCTTGGTTAGAAATTTAAGCCCATTTTTGGACATGTCCTTTCTTCAATAAGTATTTTATACCCTCTTCAGTTATTTATTATGTAATGATATTGATTCGCCTAAAACATATCATAGACTAGACACTTATTAGGTTAGGTTTTACTTCAAGGAACTACGCTGTTAAGCATTTACCGATTATATGGCTTATTTATAGAACCACAACTGTCATAAAATGTATATCTACAAATGAATAAGTTCACCTAACAATAAATGATCACTACGTGGAACACCCACAATGCCAGGGGAATCTCGGGTGTATTCCTTAGGGAAAGAAATTGATATTTAATTTCATTAAAATGTAATTTAAGCAATTAAAATCACTTAAGAGCTTTTTAAAATATTC
Source organism: Sphinx pinastri (assembly GCA_947568825.1). Classification (NCBI taxonomy): domain Eukaryota; kingdom Metazoa; phylum Arthropoda; class Insecta; order Lepidoptera; family Sphingidae; genus Sphinx; species Sphinx pinastri. The sequence continues at coordinate 12,157,911 of OX387624.1, read as the reverse complement.
TTTGGAAAAATATATTAATTTTAATAAACAGGAAATCTTTTCGTAGTAGTTGTAGTTTCTTCTCTATTTTTTTTTTGTATTGGAACATTTCCTAATAACGAACGAGACCCAAAATAGTTTTGTTCTATATAATCCAACAAAATTGCCATTATTCACAATTGTTATGCCGGCTCACGATAACGTATACATTATGAATAGTTTATCTCATTCATTTGACCATAATCAATTGATTTTTTTCATTTATACAGTATAATGCGGGCTGTAGACAAAAGCTAAGCTAAGAAGTTTAGCTTAACTAGCATAGGTAAAAAAATTAAACGTCGTACATAGCTTAGTTTACGTATTGCGGTCTGCACACAAGTATTTTTTATTGCAGTTAAATGACGCGACGAGCATGCTGGTCCTGATAATAAGCAATACGACGAACAATAAACAGTAACACCATACTGGTGGCAGGTCTCTCATATTGTCTCTCAATCAATGTGTGTTACCAGTGATGACATATGGCACTGAGACGTGGCCTCTGACTATGGGCCGCTTAAGATGGCTCACGGTCACTCAGCGAGCTATGGAGAGGGCTATGCTAGGTGTTTCTCTACGCGATCGAATCAGAAATGAGGAGATCCGTGGAAGAACGAAAGTCACTGACATAGCCCTGCGGATTAGCAAGCTGAAGTGTCAGTGAGCAGGCCACATAGTTCGAAGAACTGACGGCAGGTGGGGCAAAAAGGTTCTCGAGTGGAGGCTACGTACTGGTAAGCGCAGCGTCGGTCGTCCACCTGCAAGGTGGACAGACGACTTGATAAAGGTCGCAGGAACACGCTGGATGCAGGCCGCTTTTGACAGGTCCGTCTGGAAATCTTTAGGGGAGGTCTATGTTCAGCAGTGCACGTCGTGTGGCTGATGATGATGATGATGAAAAAACTAGAAAACACGCTTTTAGAAAATCCAACTAAAAAATAGAAAATAAATTTTAATTAAGAATAGTGTAAATAAGAAAAAAAAAATTATTGTAAAAAAAGCGTGCGGTGCATGGTGTCAATAGTTATAAATATTTTATTGACAGATATGAGTAGAAGGATTATCATTTTGATAATATCTTAAAAAGCACCTCACGCTTTTTTTACAATGAAATACATTTTTTTCTTATTTACACTATTCTTAATTAAAATTTATTTTCTATTTTTTAGTTGCATTTTCTAAAAGCGTGTTTTTTAGTTTTTTTTTAATTTATTTTTTGTTGTTAGTTATCAGTTGTCGACAATGTAGATAGTACTCATTTTATTACAATTTATTTGGGAGCATAGATTAGAGAGTGACCTTTGTATTTAATTGGCTTAAGTATACATTTATGTGACGAGTAAAATTTATCAGCAAGCAGTGAAATCGGTACCTGTCTTATACTTTAACTGGCGGATAAAATATGAACATTGTGAATCAAGCCCTTAATCTTCTAAAGCAGTGAATGAGCGAACATGCGACGAACAAAGTCCTTGCCAGAATACTCACTGTATCGAGTAGGATTGTAATGGCGTGCGCTTCAAATGTTTACACATCAAAGGGCTAAGGGTCTCGGAGTATTGACTGTCCGAATGGTAAAACGTCGAAATACCACACGGTGAAATTATTTGTTGGGCATTTGCGGTTTTTATATGGGGGCATTTATATGATGTAATGTAGATCAAGATTTACAGCGTGATAATCCTACTAATATTATAAACGCGAAAGTTTGTAAGAATGTATGTTTGTTACTCTTTCACGCAAAAACTACTGAACGGATTTCTATGAAATTTGGCGCACGGGTAGATCATGTCCTGGATTAACATATAGGTTACTTTTTATCCCGGGAAAATATAAAGCGGCACTTTTATCCCGGAAAAACTTATTAACGCGGGCGGAGACGCAGGAATATGTAATAATATTACTATGTCTTATAAAGAAATCGAAAAGTATTTACTTATAGATCACTGTCATGTTACTAAGCTTTTTTACCCCACACACACACATCACGCCTTTACTTGACTTGCAACCAGGGCACCAAGGGCAACAAGGTGTGTGCAAGTGTGTTTCCGTCTCATGATGTAATGGTGATGATATCGCCATGTCGCTTAATTTCCAATAGATAAGCTGTATTTCAGAAACAAAAAAAATATTATAACAGCACGTAATACATCTAAGTTCGAAATCAAAAGAAAATAATTACGAAAAATACGCCATAATTCATAAATGCACGAAACGTGGTGTATTTTTGAATAAAACATTACAATACGTTGTAACATGTAGACATGCCCTAATGACCAACCTTCACCCACGCTTGGCCGGAACACTAACTGCATTGCCTGTTTTAAATTATTTTTATTGATTTGTATGGCACGACGGCAATGCAGGTGGATCATAAGATACTACCGAGGCTTCTACCTATTTTTAGAGACGTTGCATAGCTCATATTTTAAGCTATATGATAAAATACCAAATATAAACTCGTAAGGTCTGTTCTTTCAAAGCTGGTGTAGATAGTACTCGTTTTAAAACCATTTATTTAGGAGCATAGATTACATCGTGACTTTTGTATTTGATCCACCTATGTCCTATACATTTATGTGATTCGTTGATGTAAATGTTGATCATTCGTTGATGTAAATCTAAATTAAACCCCACTATGTAGGTTAACTGACTGCCTTGGTGGCGTAGTTGTATTACGGTACGACTGCAAAGCTGAGGTCTCGGGTTCGATCCCCGGGTCGGTTAAAGTGATATTGGGTTTTTCTATTCAGTATTAGCCCAGAGTCTGGAATTTGTGCCCGATATGGCAATAGGCTCGCCCCCTATCACATCATGGGACGGAATATGCACGGCGAAAAGTGGGTGCGCCTCTGCCTACCCCTTCGGGGATAAAGGGCGTGAGTGTGTGTGTGTGTGTGTGTGTGTGTGTGTGTGTGTGTGTAGGTTAAGAGGCATGGGTGTATCATAATCTGGAACGCCGATATTGATTACATTATTTTGATACCTCATCTACGTGGTCAATTTTATTGGGATCAATGATTAATTCCTAGCTTTCGCTCGCTCACGCCCGCTTAAATCTCTTTTCCCAATATTAACGTTTTATCCGGGATATAAAGTAGTAATCAGCCTCGACCTTGTTAGCCGTCCCATAAACACATGAAAAAAACAAGTTAATTGGATAATTCGTTCTAAAATTAAGGGTATGTTCTAGAAGTATAAGTCTTATTAATTGCAATTTATATATCTAAATTTTTGCAATTATTTTTGAGAGGTCATATACAGACATCTTGATGGGATTAACTCGTCATTCGCCTTTGTAAAACCAGTAGGATTGACAATCAATGTTGGTCGAATAACTTTCTGTGTCCATTGATCAGTATAATAAAACACAATTTAAAACAAATCATGAACAGTCCCGTGTTATGTGTATATCCGGTTCAAGCAGACCGGCATAATTGTGTCGACTGGCGAGGGACTATAATAAGGTAGTTACCTATGTTTGATTTCGTAAATTATTTTATATGTAACAGAAAATAATACGAAAAAGATTTATTTATGTGAAATTAGCATCAAAATTGGTTGAAAAATAAAGCAGTTATTCATATTTGAAATATTGTTGTTAACAAAGTGGGGATGTGGAGGGGATATCGCGGTATTTATTTCGCACGCACGCAGCGTTATGGCCGGCGACTCTTGGCGACGTCACATATCTATCCTCCATGACGTCACAGTGTAATATTACTGTTATTTGACGACTACCACTTCCACCAAATTTCAAAGCTTTATAACTTATAATTATTGCCCCAATTTTGAAAATCATTTTTCCGTCGGATTTTGAATGGCATATACATTTTTGATAAATGTATTAAAAAAAGTAGTCAACCTCCCTCCCTATCATTTCTCGTTAGTCGATTCTTTATCTGGATTCTGGACCCCACTCCACCTACCTTTAGATGCAGTGGGGTCATTTTCCCGTGACCGTATAAAATAAAAAAGACTACTAACTGTAATAAACCTATGATTGTAATATGATTACTTACTTAAATATTTTTTCCGACAGGGAAGAATTTGATAGGTTTCCTTTCATAAAAATCCTACCCTTCGGTATCGAATTTAGTGAGAACTGAGATCTTTTATTTACCGAAACCTTAATTTATTTTTAAGGTTCACCAATTGATTTTTTTTTCATTTAAAATATTTACCAGTCAGTAAAGTTTTTGTTTTTATTTAATGATATGTACAAATGCTATTTATTTAGTTTTTTTAACGTGCTAAGTAAGGGCCAGTTCCAACGCTTCCCGATAAAATTCTGTAATTTGTCTGACATATAACGCTAACAAATAAATCTGACACATTGCTAGTGACTTTCTGTCAGATATTTCTATCCGCCTTCCTGGGCCTGTGAAACCAAATGTTGTCGTTTATATGGTGGATAAGTTCCGAATAGGCTATCAAGGACTTTATCAGCATGTAGTAAATTCGGCCCTTAGTCCCGACTGCCTAAAGAACGGCAATACGCCACCCAGAAATTGAACAACAAAGCATGGCATTGAACTCCCCGTCATCCTAAGACATTTAACTATCGTGTTTAGGGACTGTTTCACATTGTTCAAATGTTATTTCGCTGCCTACCGTTAAACTTTTGTATAGATCATCTACGACAACACGGCTCGCGCCTCCAAAATTCAAAACGTTTAAAGTAATTGTAAAAGTATTTAAAAAGCCCCATTATCAAGAGTCACAACGTATACAGTGCGTGCCGAGTGGCAAGTGGCCGAGTGGGCCGTCAATAAGAAAAATAAATCCAAGGGTTTGTTGCTCGATTAGCGGTGTCACTAATATCAAATTATCGGCGAGCCATGTTATCGTAGTTCACCTATAACCTCGTTTGAAGAAGGCCATGTCATAGCGCCGAAGAATTTATAAAAGAATCTGAAGTCAATTACAATATCTAAATCGTTATTGTTTTGTGCTATATGTGATGTCTGACACTAGACACACATATTTCTAGATGTTTTTAATTTCCTGTAGCGTGGGACGGCAGGACAGACAGTAAATTGGTCTGAATTGCCAATAAAGCATGGAGTCCTATTAATGTTACGTTTACTGCTAGCGTCTTGGGATTACGATGCTCTTACATTTTGTTGCTTAAAGTATTTTTTCTGTACATAGAAGCCTTTTCAAAAAGAACATCGTTACCGACATTTCGCACTTTTTACTCGAGTTACTTTTTCCTGTATAATTATTATTATGTTTGGTATATTTGCAGTAGTTACGCAAATAACCATTCTTTAAAAAGCTTTGAAATGTATCATAAAGTATTTAAGAATTAATGAAGAAAAAAGTTCTTTGAGCTTAAAGTGAGAAATATCAGTTGTTCTTCCTAGGAAAGCTCGACACGTTGGTAATAAAGGCCTGGTTTAATAGTGTATTAAACGTATTTATACATTGAAACATAGTGGACGATAGCCTAGTTGAGAATGGAACGGTCTGCTGAGACAATGTCTGGAGGTTCAAAACCCAAGGCACACACCTCTGACGTTTCTAAGTTACGTGTGTATTGTTTATCAATTAACGTTGAAGGAAAACATCGTGAGGAAACCTACATACCTAAGGATTCTCCATAAGAATCTCGAGGGTATGTGAAGTCTGCCAACCCGCACTAGGCCAGTGTGGTAGACTAAGGCCTAGCCCCTCTCAGTAGTAGAGGAGGCCCGTGCTCAGCAGTGGGCAGTATATAATATAGGGGTAATTGCATTGCATTGTATTGCAAACATTGGAATATCGTTTTATATCTATTGTTAGCATTTAAATATTTTGTGAGGGTATTTGTGATATCGAACTAGTAGTGGAAGTGACGGTTGGGTGTATAAAAAGGGTGCCGTATCTGCATTCACGTGCATTCGCGTCCAGTCGCGCCCACTCGCGCTCTTTCGGTCTCAGTCCTGACTCTGTTGTAGTCTTATATCTTTGTGAAAGTAATTGTGTTAAATATATTGCTGTAAAATCAGTGTTAGATATTTTTATTTAAATTAAAATCGCTTCAGTTCCTAACACTATATTATAAAAAAATATAATGTTACTATTAAAACATTCAGTTAAAAATGAAGTAGACCGCAAACTGGTAGTCAAATAAAAAATGATTCTAAATCTGTCTGTGATAAAAGCAAATGTATTGAACCCAAAATAATCCAAGATTTAAGAGAACATCTAAATGAAAATGCCTTTTACTTATTTCCTGGGACACCATTCAGTTTGAGCTAGCAATAAATATGTAAATACACCGCCGGTATTGAATTTACGACCTTACAGTCGGAGGACGGTCGCCCGCAAGGCTATCTCTTTATTAGCGACGTTCCGGAGGTTGGAGTATATACTAAAACTTTGTTTGTCTGTCCGTTGATTTATGAAAGGGCTATGTTAAATAAACACCACTTAACGATTTTCTACATTATCCTCTCGTCGTGACATAAAATATTTTTTTAGGATTTCCAAGGCAAACTGTAACTGAAACTGATTCTTATTGTTAATGCCCACCTTTTTTGTGCTAAATTCCACTCATTATTTATCTTTGGTTTACTACGATACATAATTGTAGGTGTTACTGGACCAATAAACACTTTTCTTAGTTAAATAAATCTAAATCCAGTAGCGAACTAAGACAAGATGCATAAAACGCACCGAATCAATATCTGCCGTGTATATACCATCTTCCTGTTAATTCCATTATTGCTTTATATCTGCGTTTACCTTGTTAGCTACATTTTGCTTTGATTCAGTTACAGATCCTGAATATGAAAGTCAGGAATTTATGACAGTAATAGATATTAATAGGAGATATTAAAATTAATTTTATGCATTTGAATTTATTAAACCATTCATGATATTTATTGGTTTTGTCGCGATCTCTCCCGCGTATAAGTCAATACCCGAAATATAATGTCTTTTTTTTTTACACTCTGAGATACTGTAGCTTCCTATTATAAAGCATTAAAATATTTTTTTATTTTCATAATGTGTTCGTGCGTTAAAAGTAAATTAATAATTGCAATGTTAATTTATCATTCTAGATAAATGATAAAATAAAACGAAAAGCTTTCCTCGAATATATAACCTCAACTCTGCATATTAAATTTAATAACAACTAACATGTTATTAAAAATGTCACACTAACAAATGGTTTCTCAAAAATGTAAAAGAAACAAAGGACTACCGACTAATAAAAACCGACAAATTATATTTGTTTTTTTTGCCGGTGGCTATACAATTCTGTGTGGGTGTGTAATTTATTTCATAAAATAACTTTTGCGACTTCGCTGTACTTAGTCCGCAGGCCAATATTATTGTAACAGAGAGGTTTATAAAAGGCAAGTATCAAGATTCGATCGATCATCTAGTCCGTCAGTTCATATTAGCTTGATGATACTTTCCTGACAGTTTAAATGTCAAACATCACGCAAAAATATCACATAAAATTTTCGTCACGTGTACTTCTACGATGTTCTGCTAATTTCGTAAGCCGGCTATTACGTCTAATGATAGTTTATATTTTTTTTTCAATACTAAATTTACCATTTTTAGAGCTGCAACAAAAACACAGGTGCTAGGTTAAGTTCAAACGAGAATATGAAGAAACTTTCAAATATTCAGGCAAAAGTTCGTTCATAACGCTATCATAAATCAAGAAATAACATTTTTGGAAGTCTATACCAACGTAACTTATAAAACATGAAATATCGGGTCATCGTCCACAAACTTAATTTAAGTAATTAATGCCATTCTTCAGAACAAGAAATTAAATTAATAGAAAAGATTCTGTCGAGACAATATCACCTTTTCATGAATTTTAAGATTATGGAAAAGAATAATCAAGGCCATTAACTAAAGACATTCAATAGTATAGTTAATTAACAAAATGTTTTGGATTTACAATATTTTTATACAATGGTTTATTGATCGTATGTAGCTCTCGTTAAGTTTGCCATTAATAAATTATTTACTACACGAGAATATAGGGTACCGACGTGACAGCATTGTGTGGTTTAATATTTTCCCCACGAATGATATTGAATCTAAATATTGAACGCCTCGGGTTCGCTTTCAAACAATAATTGACATTGCAGATGCAGTACTGGCAAAAAATATATTAATTGAATCAAGAATTGAAATTAGCCATTCTAAAATAGCGGTGATAGCCTAGTTGGGAGTGGAACGGACTGCCGAGACGAATGTGCGCAGGTTCAAAACCCAAGGGCACACACCTCTGACTTTTTTAAAAAGTTATGTGTGTATTCTTTGTGAATTATCGCTCGCTTTAACGGTGAAGGAAAAAATCGTGAGGAAACCTGCATACCTGAGAAGTTCTCTGAATTTCGAAGGTATGTGAAGTCCGCCAACCCGCACTAGGCCAGTGTGGTGGACTAAGGACCTCTCAGTTGTAGAGGAGGCCCGTGCTCAGCAGTGGGCAGTATATAATACGGGGCTGGTATGATGATGATTCCAAAAGTATTTTCATATAAAGAAAATGATGGTATTGCATGCATTTGATGACTGCTGTGTGTATTTCTTGTTCGTAATAGACGTAATTGAAATGATGGTGGGGTAGAAATGTTCACGAGTGGAGGCCACAAACTGGCAAACGCAGCGTGGGACGTCCTCCTACAAGGTGGACAGACGACCTTGTAAAGGTCGCAGGAACCCACTGCATGCAGGCAACTGACAGGTTCTGACAGGTTGGTGTGGAAATCTTTGGGGGAGGCCTATGTTCAGCAGTGGACTTCTAAAGGCTGAAGAAGAGAAGAAAATAGACGTAATTTAAGGAAAAGATTGCAATTCTCTGAAGGCCGCACCACCAGTCGTATTTAACTAATAATATAATTAAAAAAGAAATTATACACCAACCAATTAAATTGTGTTGGACAATTTTTATTAAACACTGTCTAGTCCTATTTATGTCAGGATCAGAGCAATACGTTCACCGGACTGCCTAGGTCTCGAACATGATCTCCTCTGGCCTCGAGCAGGAGGCTTGGTGGGCTCTTAACACGTCAGCTGACGTAGATTTGACGCAGTTGTTCATATGGATATCTGACGACGCGTTGGAGTGGTGGTTCTCCCGGCGAGGGCGCTGGCAGCAGTAGCGCCGACCGAAGTCACCGCAGAGGGATCTGAAAGGGTTACTTAGTTAAAATAGATATGTTTATGCAGGTACGGAAGAGATCCCATTACACCTGAGAGTGAATCGAATGGCATCTAAATAAAGGTGGATTTTTGGCTATATAAGAAGTACCTAAAATGTTTTACATCTGTAAGTTGTTAGATGATAAACACAGATTTTAACATAATAGGTTTTAGACAGGGAAAGGTGCAAGTGCTTATTAGGTGTAAGTCATCATCGCAGTATCAACATCCTCAATACCAGTAGAAGTGTAAGCAGACACTGCCTGCAAATGGAGGAATATGATGCTCAATGTCATCAACATATTACATAACTAGCTTTTTCTCGCGGCTCCGCGTGAAAGGGCTTTTCCGGAATAAGAGTCCCGCTTTTTATTTTCCAGGGCTAAAACGCCTATATGTTAATCCAGGACATGATCTACCTGTGTGCCAAATGTCATCGACATCTGTTCAATAATTTTGGAGATGTGCAATAACAGACAAACTGAAAAATTGCTGATTTGTTTTCCATTACTCATCTTTAGTCATCTCCTTTCTGTTTTATCACATTTCTTTCAATGTACAGACACACCGGGATCTACTGCTGTATTATAGTATAGATAGAAATCGCCTTATAAAGACTAGACTGCCTTTGTAAGTACAATTTTTATATTCCTTTACCTCATAAACCTGACTAAACCCAGTTGTTGTCAACTTTCCAAATCAACTCTACGCTATTTACTAACCAAAACTTACAATCTGAGAGTTGGAACTCACATCCCCTGAGAATAATTACACGGCCTACGTTATCAACACAAATGTCAGATTACACAGACATTAAAGACGTTTAATTTAAGTTCTTGGCGCTTCGCGCGAATTGGGCAATTAGATACGTAGTAACTGGTTACCCAAACCCTTATCACTTTATGATACACGCAAACCCCTGTCACTAAACTAATAAATCAACAATACTTGCTGAGGTATTTTCAAAGTATTGGAATTATTTTGGTCAATCTGAAATTAAGATTCGTTTATTTATAGGTGATTTGTCGATTGTCGAGTTATTATTTCAATAAAATGTATGATAAAAATTACAAAACAACTCCATTGTTCCACTTTTACATTCAGGTTCAATTTATTTGATGGATTGTGTATCGGATGGTTGATATTTAATAAATAAGAAGTTAGTAGGTTACATAAAAATATTTACAAGATCGATTTATAGCCAGCCTTATCGTGAGTTAATAAATATGGTACTCAAATTTATCGATTGTACGACGTCTGTATGCCTTTGAACACTTGCTTTGTAATGTCCGTCAATACTATGACGTAATATGATATTGCAAAGCATATTTTGAACAAACAACAAAGGTATTCTCAAATATATGCGCCGCTTGCTACTATCAGACCGAATTTCGATGCTAATTTGTTTATATGTAAATAGAATCAAAATTAAGATTCAGAACATTCTCCAAAAGTATGTGAACTTACTAAATAGGGTTTCGATCCATCGGGCTATGAAATTAATGTATTTATTACCATACGTGCTATGGCAATTACTGATAGAGTTTCCCTCTGTCACATCACGAGATAAAAACAAGTTCGTCAAATAGGCTCACTAGTTGCGGGGCTCTAGCAAACTCAACATCGATAAAAACATGAAAACTCATAAATATCTTCATTCCTCTCCACTATGGTGTAAGCGTTTAACAGACACATGAAACAGAATAGATTTCGCTTTCTTTTTATGATAGGACACATATCTGACATCAACTGAAGGAACGACAAATATGCTGCCGAGAATATCCTTTAATATTGTTCATCGCGGTTTATATAATCCGTGATGATCAATATTAAAAAAAAACCACCCTGGAATTTCTACCCAGGATTTAGCTATCTACAACCATTAGACCAATGAAGCGATGAGCTTATGTATTTATAGTACCTTAACTACAGGACATAGTAAGACTTAACATCTTATGTCTCAGGATGACGAGCGCAGTGGGATGCCACACAGTACTTTGTAACTCAAGGTGCTGGATGGTGTTGCTACTGTTTATGGGTGGTCGTATCGCTTACCATCAGGCGAACGGCATGCTTGTCTCGTCATTCAATGCCATAAAAAAAAACCTTGGTAGTGGAACAGTCTAATTTCATCAAGTGCTGCATTTAATGTACACTAGACTGGTATTTTACATGCAATTTTATATGGCAAACACAATGACAGCACCAGAGTGTAAAAAAGACCCAGTACAACTAAAAAATGGCATTAAATAATAAGTGAATATTGAATCAGTGTGCGCAAATGCTTCAAACATTGAGGTTTTTTAATACATCAATGGCTTCAAAGCATTGATTATTTATGCCATCGCAAGTGATCTAAAAGCGTTTTCTCAGAGTATGCAAAGGATTATTTTTTACCGGCTTCAAAAATAGGACGTTCTTCGTAATAATGTTATAAAGCAGACCTAATAAGTAGTAATCATAATCAACTACAAGATGTTCACTACTGAACTTAAACCTCCCCCAATAATTTCCAGACTGGCTTTTAGAACCAGTCATCTTCGAAGAAAAAGCATTGAGAAGCAGTGTCTTTCTTAGAATGTCAAATAGGAGAACATGAAGCAAAAGCTTGATAGCACCACGAAGAATAACCATAAGAAACTTACTTATTTCAATTGTCTACATAATCTGACCTGCAGCAGGAGTCCAGGGTCTTCCTGAAGGCGGCCCTGAAGTCTCGGTTGAAGTAGGCGTAGATAAGCGGGTTGAGAGCGGAGTTGAAGTAGCCGACCCAGAAGACGCCTGCTACCACGGGTGGTGGGGAGGGACACCCGTCTCCGCAGAGAGCTGTTATTATGTACCTGATGAAAAAAAATGATATTGATATGTATGAGGTAACTAAATGTTATGTTGATTGAATTTTAAATAAAGGAGAATCTTGTTATAGCGGCGTCAGTTATAGCGAAGCCGGTTATAAAGACGCATCGGGTATAACGACTGAATGATACGCACCTCGCCAATACACGTATTGATAAAGAGTATTGTTTATAACGACTATCGGATATAGCGTCCAGATTAGGTTGTCCCTACAATGTCATTATAACCAGTCTTCATTGTATTTAAATTGAACGACTTGGATGTCGTACCGACGAACGTTTTCGGTTTAACAGTCTAGAATCAAAGCCAATATGTCAGAATATCTTAAAGACCAAAGCAATCATTTCAAAAATATAAAGTTTCCAAAAGGCGTTAATAAAAGACATAGAAAGTGATTACTTTAATGATCTTATTACATCAACCCACATTAATTTATTTTAGTCTGGTCCACTGAATCAGACGAGTTTGTCGCGCTCTCATATTCAAATCCTATTACCCGCCTACCTCGAAAGGAATCTGAGATCATCTCATATATTTTCATATAAAATGTGTTTAATTTACTGTGTTGTGTTCGTGGAATTACACGATTTATTTATTGAGGTGTTCGAGTAATATGTGCGAATTTAACGCAAGGTGATGTCGTCTTGAATTGTAAAGAATATGACATGATCAAATCCAGTCTTAGCTTTAACAATACATACATACACACTCACGCCCTTATCCCATAGGGGTAGGCAGAGACTATTGAGCAACACATGCTACGATCTTGACACACCTCTTTCGCTTCTTCCACATTCATAGTTCTTTTCATACATTTTCGTCGGCTAAGGGTACTCCTGACCTGCCCTTTTCGGAGCAGATCATTTATTTGGTCAGAGAACGTTCTCCTCGGGCGTCCCCTTCCAGCCGTACCATCCACATTCGCTCGATAAATACCTTTTGTGTTCCGTCTTTCATCCATCCTTTCCACGTGCCCAAACCATCTCAGCATACTTCTTTCAATCTTAGTCACCACACACATCAATTGCTTTAGCAATATCATATGTAATTCGTAAGATGCAGTGTAACTGAACACAATATCATCAAATTCCTGTCTGATGTTTCGAAGACTTTGCAGCCTTCCTTTCTTTTCAGACTTTGTCCACGCAGTGACTATGAAAGCTGCAAAGTCTTCGAAACGTCGGTGGAAATATAAATTGAAAAACCACGATAAAATCCGTAAAATAGTTTTATTTAAATAGCGTAGTTTTAGCCTGACAAATCACTGGATCTGAAATAACCTTTACGATCACTTACCATAAGAAAAAGGGTAACCAGCAAGCCAAGAATGCAGACATTATAATGCCAAGGGTTCTGGCGGCTTTCCTCTCGCGCTTCATCTTACTGCTGGCCATAGGTTGCATCTGAATGCTCTGCCGCTCCCTCATGACCTCGCCCATGGAGATGCCGTTGATTTGAAGGTGCTTGTCAAGTAACAATGCTGCCACTTTACTCCTAGGAAAAAAAATATTTAGTCAAGCGTGGAGAAATTTTGACTGGTTCAAAGTCTTTCGTGTGCTACGGACCATCTGGGTAGGTAACACCGCAATGTCTATTTCTACCGCCAAGCAGCAGTATTCGTGCACTGTTGTGCTCCGGTTTGATGGATATTATGGCAAGTGTATTTAAATTTTTATTATTATTAAAAAATGAAGGTAGATATTGTAACATTAATTTTTCGGACCACCAACACCTCAGTCCGCCCCGTGACCACGAAGTGCTGCAAAGCCTTCGAAACGTCGGGAGAAAATAATAATTAAAAAACCGTGATAAAATCCGCAAAATAGTTTTATTTCAATGCAAGTGTAATTACTGGGCGTTATGAGACTTAACATTTTGTCTCAGGGTAACGAGCGTAGTAGTGTCACGTAGTATTTTGTAATTCAAAGTTCTGTGTTACAACTGTTTAGAAGCGGTCGTAACGCTTACCATCAGGCGAGCCGCATGCCCGTCTCGGTATTAACGACTGTAAAATATACAGAAACTGTAGAAGAAAACAATCAAATTATATAAATTGACATAGGTAATCTTAATGACGTTTTTTAATTTTTCTAGGGTACAATATTAAAGCAATATTCAAATGCTATATTCTGTAATTTCATCAATACACACATCACTCATGATGGGTCACAATATCGTGCCCTAGAATCCACAATTCAAAGGCACATTTATAGCAGCTACTTGAAAAGTTGGGTGATTTATTTATACCTTCGAATCTTATTTAATTAAAGTATTTTATTTCAGAATTTAATCCTTATTATTTATTCAAACATCAAAATTAAATAGCGTTTTTTTTCTCAATTCACGTTTATAGAAGCACCCAAAAAGAAAAACATCTCAAAGCAATGAAGATTAAAATTCAAACGAATAGGTATTTTCTATTACGCATTTTGAAGATAATAAATCTGGCAAAGAAAAATTATATTCGGCAAAACTGAATTAATACTTTTGTAATCATGCTAATGAAAAATGTTCATTTCAGTTTCGGTCCAAATATTTTTTATTTTTATTTCTTAGTACTTTTTGCGACAGCTTCCGATATGTAACGAATGAATAGCTAATATACCAGAGATTGGTGGATTTTGGATTCACTGCCTCGGTGGCGTACTTGTATTAAGATACGACTGCAATACTGAGGTCTCGGGTTCGATCCCCGAGTCGGGCGAAGTGCTATTGGGTTTTTCTGCTCAGTATTTGCCTGGAGTCTGGAATTATGCCCGATATGGCGATGGCCTCGCGCCCTATCACGTCATGAGACGGAATACGCATACGCGCATACTCACGCCTTTTATCCCCGAAGGGGTAGGCAGAGTCGCAACTAGTGCACCCACTTTACGCCGTGCGTATTCCGTCCCATGATGTGATAGGGGGCGAGCCTATCGCCATATCGGGCACAAATTCCAGACTGATATTGAGTAGAAAAACCCAATATCACTTTGGCCGACCCGGGGATCGAACCCGAGACCTCAGCATTGCAGTCGTACCGTAATACAACTACGCCACCGAGGCAGTCCTTATAATAGTAACAAAATTGCGATGAATAGAAACCAATATTTTATATTTAGAAACACGTGGGTCTTCTGACTTTCATTACTTTGTGTTAAAATTTACTGAATGAGTATTTGGCAATGGCAATTCTAAAAATGATTTTTTTTTATAATAAGATGTAAAGGTTTCGACTTGTGAGAAATTATAAATGGAATATTCTTTAAGAAGTTTGTATATTTTTATGGCCAAAGTTATTTGCATCTATTTTCGACGTAAATATTTTTATATCACATATTTTTACAGCTACAATCTCATGCCTCATTTAGGCTATTGGCGAATACTTAATTCTCCGAATAACTTGCCGAATAAATATGACTGAATTATGAGTAAAGAATACATCCGAATAAGCTGTTTATACACTTGTATTTGTAACTGTTCGTCTGTACTTGGCAAGTATCTAAATTATGGGTTAGAATAATAATGCAAGCTATTAATTTGAGGTTATAATAGTTCTCAAGTTTCTTATGGTAATAACAGTAAAAAGCGGCGATAGCCTAGTTGGGAGTGGAACGGACTGCCGAGACGAATGTCCGCAGGTTCAAAAGCCAAGGGCACGCAACTCTGACTTTTCTAAAAAGTTATGTGTGTAAGTATTCTTTGTGAATTATAGCTCGCTTTAACGGTGAAGAAAAACATCGTGAGGAAACCTGCATACCTGAGAAGTTCTCTATAGGAATTCAAAAGGTATGTGAAGTCTACCAACCCGCACTAGGCCAGCGTGGTGGACTAAGGCCTCTACCCTCTCAGTTGTAGAGGAGGCCCGTGCTCAGCAAGATATAATACAGGGCTGGTATGGATATTATGGTAATATCGGTCGTTGGGCGTTACCAATGTTGCCATATACAAACAATTTTTTAAATAAAATATCGCTTTCGATATTATTAGCCACTTCAATGAAATATCGGCTTAAAATATTACCTTATACAATTCAAAGTACAGTCATTACCACGATGGTCATTCCATCTATATCCTGCGCTTTACTCAAAATCAATTAGATCGCCTTTACGCCGCGCGTTTCCCTTTCATTAAAATTCGGAGGTAATTTGAGGGTAACCGCAGCTACGGGATCCCAGTAAACGTAATAAAATACCGAGTATCCCGTAAAAAAAAGGTTTTTCTTCCATACTATGTAAATTCGGGTTCCCTCGGCTTCTTGAAAATGTAATTAGATGCTGTACAGGGGTTTTCCTCTCATTAAAGTAAGGATATTATGAATATTCCGGTAAATACGAGATGAAGATAGCATAAAATGCTGTGTTATTTGTAAACTTATAAACTCATTGCAATTAGGAACTAAATTAAATCCCCTTAGCAACCAATTTTCTTTGACCATCCCAATATTCCTAAATCATTAAATTATACATAATATATTCAGTTCCAAATTCAATATCAGAAAGATTAGACCATCTATACCTACTTGTTTGCACAGCAATAAACGGTTAATAATGCTCTAATGAAATTCAATGGCACCTAAAGTTTGAGTTGGAATCCACGCAATCAGTACAGAAGTTTATTCTCCAACGTCCGAGAATATGCTAATCATGTTTGAATAATTCAACAATGTTACGTTTGCATTGTAGTTTAGTTTCAAGTGGAGAATCGTTACTGTTTTTGATAGGTGTATATTGTACTTGTTAGTATGAAAAAGAACTCGTTAACTTTAGCAAAGGACCTAAGTCTTTATTCTTGGAAACTGACATCCGGCAGATGCTAATAAAGTCAATAAAGAAATCTATGGATGATTTTAAATTTTTGACGCTCACAAATCACTAAGTAAGCGAACAAATACAGTTTGTTCAAATATTTTTTACGGTGAATCATAACTTTGCAGCATTGCATTCAGTTGAAACTTCGGTCAGCCAGTATGTCAATTGGCTATAGATACTTTTATATTTCGAAAAAGTACACCTATACTAATGCCTATACTCTAAACGAGGCTATCTTTTTCTGGTGGTAGGTCTCTCATATGTAAGAGTTCGTCTGGGTGGGTACCACCGCAATGTCTATTTCTACCGCCAAGCAGCAGTGTGCATACACTGTTCAGTTTGAAGGACATTGTAGCCAGTGTAACTACTGGACATAATGAGACTTAACATCTTATGTCTCAGGATGACGAGCGCAGTGGAATGCCACACAGTACTTTGTAACTCAAGGTGCTAGATGGTGTTGGTACTGTTAATGGGTGGTCGTATTGCTTACCATCAGGCGAACGGCATGCTCGTCTCGTCATTCAATGGAATAAACAAATAAAAAATATCTATAGGTATCAGGTATACCGTCTCAAACCTGATTTTCAACAAACAAGAAAGCGATTGCTTTTATCAAGCAACCCGGCCTTTGCATAATATAAATCTATTTCAATCAGTAGGAGCGTAAATGGATTTTGATCTTTATCGAACGGTTCGAGAGGCGCTTTGTTTTCACCATTTTATTCTGACATGTTTGTGTTTAAATGAGAAAATTTACATTTTATATCTAAACTGTTATGACTTAACGGGCTAGGCTCTTCAGGGAATGAGATTCGTGAATTTTTATACTCAGCTGTGTAGTAAAGTGCTGTTACATCGTATCTTAAAACTTGCCGTCGTTTTTAGTTGTTCCTAAGTTTAATGTTAGAAAATATTTAACAATTTTAATGTTTAGCTTCCAAAGGAGCAGAATATCTTGTTGAGGCGCTGTTCATCTAGCTAGTGAATTGGCGTCACGTGATGAAAAAACCAAACTATCCCTAAGTAGTTGAAGTAGAATTATATCTTCCTCATTCATATCGAGAGGTTGTAGAAGCGATTACAGTATTTTTATACCGACGACCTATACATATTTGAAATATCATAAATAATAAGGCCAGCATACGTGGTGGGTTCTACAAATTCACGCGGCACCACAATTATTAAGCCATAATTTTTGTAGATTATAGCAGTAACAAAGTGGACAAAATTATATTGGGTTTTTCTATTCAGTATCAGCCCGGAGTCTGGAATTTGTGCCCAATACGGCGATAGGCTCACCCCATATCACATCATGGAACGGAATACACACGGCGAAAAGTGAGTGCACTGGTTGCGCCTCTGCCTACCCCTTCGGAGATAAAAGGCGTGAGTGTGTGTGTCTAGCAGTAACGTTGATAGAGTGTCAGGATGGTAACTTTTCTAAGTACCATCTAAATGATGACCAATACGATATTGGTTGTATACAAAAGCTAAATGTAATATGTTTTGTCAAAGGCATTTTTTTTTCTTCATTAAATTAAAGTCGAGAGTCAATAACCAATAAATTCGGTAGTTCAAGTCTTCTATTCGTCCTTTGATGTTAAATCCTATTTATCGAAGCACTAAGAACCTATTACCTGCATTAGCATACCAGTAATTTGCTTTTAATTTAATTATTTCAAAGATGGAAAACGCGATCATAATTTTATAATAAGGCAATCTAGTATTCTATTATGGAAATTTTGAGAACGTAATAAAGTGTTATTAACACCACCAAAACGACAAACAAATTTATACAATCTCGCATATTTTTAAAGCTTAAAAAATACTTTCAACTATGATTCCGATATTTGCATATTTTAACAACATGGATTTACACTAAATACGTATTGGAGCTGTATATCAAACTGATTATTTTAAAATCATAAGACCTAAACCATTAACAAAGCGGGTTCTATCAAATTATTCAGTAATCCATTCGTAAGTTTTAATATCCATTAAACAAATTATTACTCGATTAGTTCTATCAATAGGGTTGCTGAGATGAACATTAGTTACTCTGACGGTTCATTTAGTTTTCCTACACTTAATTAAATAAATTTAATTTTGAATAATACAGCGAGCAAAGTTTAAAGCCTATTTTCTTTATCTTTTGTGTGTATGCCAGAGATAATGAACTTTATTCTCAGAGGCGTGGGCATAGGCGCAACTAATACACCCAAGTGCCGTCCCGATTATTTATATATTTATTTTAATAACCGCGGGCAGTGGGTAAAAACGTATGGAGATGTGTTTTATGACTAGAAAAATGCATATTTTATAAACTGCGTACCTGGTCGAAGCAAATCTTATTCGACTTCACAACATGCCCACAAATATGTTTCTTTGCGACTAATGGGGTGGTCTTCTCTTTCTGAGTAAATTTGTTTATTGCATATTTCAAAAACTAAGGAATATAAATAAGTGACATAATTGATTCAAAACCTGCGTGATTTTAAATATGACTTGCCTCAAGAAGACTGACTGTATTCTACAAGTTACTTAAATATGCTTTTAACTTTATATTCGTACTCCAATATTTAAATTGCGTGGTTCTTTAAATCGGATAAAATTAACACCAAACCCAATATAAAGTATGAAATTCGATTTATTAATAATTAATCTACTCTGCAAAGTTAATCAACGTCACGGAAATGGTTATTTCGCTTCGATGCAAATTTAATCCTTACCCGCTAATTGGGAAAAGGGGATAGGGGGGCAACGTTTTTCTTTACTGCACAATGTAACGTTTTATATTATCTAGAATATCTAGCAGTTTCTTATTAATGCTCGACAAGTTGATACACTTCAGTGAATCTGCATTTTCATTGTGTTACAAGGGTTAATTAATTGTGTCTGAAGAGCAAATATGCTTTGTAGATTATTAAGACAGTAAATGATTCAATCGTGTTTGAGAAATAGGATCATAAGTAAATAAATTTATAAGTTGCATAGTTTAACATAACTAGTTAAACAAAGACCTAATGAATTGCAATTTAGAGTTATCAATATACTATTACTTGCAATATTTCTTCTTACATAAATTATAGTCTGTGTCTAGTGCCTAACATGTAAAGTTGCTTTATCAATTTAGAAATATTATCTGTTGGCTCACCTGTATAACATTCTTTCCTGCCTATCCGCCTCCACATAAATCCTATAGTACATGAACAGCATGATGACGCCCGGTATCCAGAAACTCACACTGCTCGACACAACAGCATACACTTTGTTCACGGTAAAACTGCACACTTTAGGATACCGCCTTCTGAAGTCGAGATGGTCTTCCGTCGTGTACCAGCCCATGAATATCGGCAAGAATGATACAAGCGCTGGGCTGCACCAGACAACGGCCAACATGATGCCCAATTTCGCAGTAGTCATAATCAGGGGGTAATCAAGGGGCTGCACAATGGCATAGTATCTATCAACGCTGATACAGCATAAGTGAAGGATACTGGCTGATGAAAAGTAGACATCCAAGGAGTTCCAGACATCACACATGAAGTAACCGAAGAGCCAGACCCCGTTAGTAATTTCGACGCTGAAGTTAAAACACATGGCCCATATAGCAACCAGCATGTCAGCGAGAGCCAACGACACGACAAAGTAGTTCGTGATGACCCTGAGTTTCCTATGCCGCATGACAGAGACGATGACGAGAAGGTTACCGAATATCGCGGCCAAGATTATAAACAGCATTATGACACATTTCAAAATGACCAAGAAGACGATAAACGGTTCATCCTCGAACTGATTCGAGTAGACGAAGTCGTTCGTTGTCTCGTTTAGTTCAAGTGTCTTGTTGAGATAGTTGTCCGTGAGATACATTGAGGTGGATAGGTCCCGCAGGTCTAAAGTGAAGTTTCCAAGGTCCACGCTGAACAGGACCTCAACTTTCATGGTTCTTTACATTTTTGAGCGTTCACGTATAGTCTTCTTTTAATGTACACTTTTGTTGTTCATGTAGTTTGGTAATGTCCATTCTTGGTTCAGTTGGTTATCTGCAACAAGCAGAAATATAAAAATAAATACTCCAACCAAAAAATATTCAAACAGGATTAAAATTTTTGCTGCTGCTAAATAAAAACTTATTTTAATTGGGATAATGGTAACTAGTTCTTTTATAAATAAAGTTTAATTTCTTATTAAGACTTAAGACCGTAGTAATAAAAGCCAAACAAATTAGAAACATTTAGGTGAGCGCGTATAAACCCTTCTATTTTGGTTCCAGATAAGATCTGAGTTGGCCACACATTGCTGAGATAACATGATGTAACGAGCCTTTAGTGCGTATTGCCATGGATTTTATAATTACTATATAATTTAGAACTTAGATAGTTTTAATAACTCTGTGTTTCCAAGTGGAGAAAATAAAACAAAAACACACACACACTCACGCCCTTTATCCCCGAAGGGGTAGGCAGGGGTGCTTTTAGTGCACCCACTTTTCGCCGTGCGTATTCCGTCCCATGAAAAAAAAATGGCGAAAAGTACACACCTCTGCCTTCCCCTAAAAAGGGAAATAAGCGTGATGCTATGTATTTATGTTTGTGCACAAGGAGTGAAACCCGCTATAATTTTTATTTATTTTATTTTATTTATTTTATTTTCTTATTTTCGGAAAACTTACAGCTAGATTGAACAATATTAGAGGAACATAAATATGAGAAGGCCATTTAAAAGTTTTCACAAATAGAATACAGTACAAAAGTTAAGGGGGTCGGTAGCACAAATAAATATACACTTATTGAAATATAAACATTAGAAAATATTATAAACTAATTTATAGAGGCTGATTTGCCAATCATCAGACAAAAGCTATCTATCAAATAAATAAATATAAAAAAAATTATAATTGCACACATGATCAGCCTATGTATGTCCGATTTCAAACAGGCCGGCAAAAATGTATCGACTGGCAAGGGATAATAGGGATAACCGTCAGCCGACGTTCAAATATTCAAAAGTCTTTAATGCCATACTCCACAAATATTCAATTACCGGTTTATCAAATTCTATATATAAATAAATATATATAATAATAAATAGGTGTGTTTATACTGCAACAGCTTGGAATGAGTCAATACAGATAAACGGATATTACCGCTTACGTTACATAAACATGTACACAGATACACTCCTATCTCATGCATTTAAAAGACAAAAAAATTCTCAAATTATCTCTATCATAATGAACTGATCTCTGTAATACCTTATAATATACATAAGTCACTATCTATCTCCTAGTGGCGGCCTTTACCAACGCGAAGCTCCAGGTGGTAGATCTTTCCCGTGTGGAGTTGCTGGTCTCCCATCGGGCGCGTCCCCTGGGTGGCGGATAGGGGGGCGTCCCTCAGGAATGAGGGGCACGTGGACCAAAACCAGCACAAGGGGTTCTTCCACATATCCCTCTGACTTAAGCAGAGGGCATTGTGCAGGAACGCGGGCGGGTTCTGTGAGTACTAACATTACCACAGGGCGGGTTGAGTGGACTTTGTTTTCTCAATCGACCGCCGATCTCGGAGTCTCCAAAGCAGGCGCTGTGGTCATGTCTCGCAGCGTCTCTTGAGACCGAGGGTCTTGGCTTAACCGCCCGGGCCGCGAGGGAGAAAACCTCTATAAAAAGTCACCCCGAATCCCAAACGGCGGCGCACCGCGAGGGGATGCATGACCGATGGGTAGTTCGGTCACTAGTGCGACCCCCGGCAGAGTACCGGCCGACACTCTGTGCGGGTTACGCTAGGCTTACCTAGGTACAGGGGGCTCTGCCTGGGTGGACCTTCTTTTTCCCCCATACTCGTGGGAACCAAATGGAAATCAATAATAATAACAATGATAACACAAACGAACCAAAACTGTCTGTTTTGGAACTCGAAACCGAGTCAATACAGGCAATAAATGCGGGAAAGAATATCCCTGATAAGGAAGTGGTAGCAGGACTCAGCAATGAGTCTGAGCAAAGTCGTCCCACTTTGCGGCGAAGTAACCGCCTATGGGCGCAGCAGCAGCAATTGGGTGGGCTAGATCGGTCTCGATCGTCATTTTCGAGTGACACCGACAATGCACCTGCAGCAAAAGTGAGCACTGCCTCTAGAGTTAGAGCTCGCAGATTGAAAGAACGGGCTGGCGCTTACCTAAAGTCTCCGCCACCCCCTAAAGAGGTGCCGATGAATGGTGTTGAGGAAACTCAACGGACGTCGTCGGCAGAGGCACGCCTGCTGGAAGAAGTTGCCCATTGGAAGGCTGAGAACGCACGCAACGTGGAAAAAAGCTCCTGTTATGAGGCAGAGGCTGCCCGCCTGGCGGGGGAACTGTCAGCAGTTGTTCAGCGGCTTGAACAGCTGGAGAACCGTTGCTCAGCTATGTTCGAGGCAATTTTGATGCGCCTTCCGCCTGAGCCAACTCGAAGACCCCCGTTAGCTCATGAACTGAGAGACAGGCAAGACACAGTGGCGCAGTCTCTGCCCAAGAACACTGCAACCATGCCTGGTTCACAATTGGTCGTCGCTGGACAACTGTGTCCAGTAGAAGGCGTGAACCAGAGGAAAGAGAAGGGTAAGGGCAAGGGGAAGAAGACCGCTTGGTCCACTTCCACTTCTACCACTGCTGCCCCTGCAACCGAACCTCAAATGACGGCGACTATTGCGATCGCTGGCCCCTCGAGTCTATCGCAGGGGAAGTGTAGCACTAAAAAGAAAGGCGCTACTCAGGAGCAACCTACCAGAGAACCCCGCCCGCTACCCCCGGCCCCTGTGTCCATGGACACGCAGTGGACGGTCGTGGTGGGTAAAAAGAATAAAAAAAGAAAGCAGGTGACACCTGGTGCCGAACCAAGCAAGCAGCCGCAGTCTCACAGGGTCGAACCAAAGATTCGTGTACCCCGCTTTGCTGCTTTCACGGTGACGATTACACCGGAAGCAATAGCGCGTGGTGTTACCTATACGGAGGTTATGACGTCGGCTTTGCGGGTGGATCTCGCCAGCCTTGGCATTGAGCGCCTTAATTTTAAGAAGACGGTTACGGGAGCTCGACTTTACGAAGTACCCGGAGAAAATAGCGAGGAGAAGACCGAAGCCCTTGTTATTAAGTTGAAGGATCTCTTCCGAGACTCAGAGGATGTTCGTATCTCCCGCCCCGTTAAAACAGTGGAACTACGACTATCGGGTTTAGATGATGCTGCCACCCCAGAAATGGTCGCGGAAGCTCTTGCCAAGGCTGGTGGTTGTCAAGCAGAGGCCGTAAAAGTCGGCGTAATGCACCCTGATCGTTCGGGTATGGGCACAATTTGGGCCAAGATGCCTATTAGAGCCGCCCAAAAGGTCAAGGAGATCGGCCGCATTCGTATCGGATGGATCGCAGCCAAAGTGACCATCCTTGAGACGCGACCGTTAAGGTGTTTTCGCTGCTTGGAGCCGGGACACGTGCGAGGGCGATGCACTTGTGAGGTAGACCGCAGTGATTTGTGCTACCGCTGCGGTGAACCCGGACATAAAGCCCGTCAGTGCAGTGCAAGTCCAAACTGTCCAATTTGTGGTGCGGCTGGCAAGCCAGCTGCGCACCGAGTCGGTGGAAAGACGTGTCCCGTCTCCTCACGCAAGTCCCAGCGTTTGCCCCTGTTGAATAAGCCGCTTACTGCTGAGGCTAAGGCCCAGCTGCAACCGGAAAGCCCAATACGGACCGAGACGGTGCCTATGGAGATCGCCCAATAATGGCTTTAAAACTCCTCCAGGCTAACATCAACCACTGCGCACGTGCTCAAGACCTACTCACCCAGAGTCTGGCGCAGTGGAAGGTGCAAGTGGCCGTGGTCGCTGAGCCGTACTTTGTTCTACCCCGGGACAACTGGGTGGGAGATATGGACGGCTTGGTGGCCATCATATCTCAGGGTGCCGCGGGCTCCCCCCCCTTCATGAGAGTGGCCAAGGGCCGGGGATGTGTTGCTGCTCTGTTGGGAGATCTCTGGATTATTGGAGTTTACTTCTCTCCCAATAGACCCCTCTCTGAATTTGAATCATTTCTTATTCAGCTTGGGACCCTGATGGTGCAAGGTCAACCTCACCCGGTGATCGTCGCCGGCGACTTCAACGCCAAATCGGTGGTTTGGGGATCGCCGGCGACCAACGCTCGTGGTCAGGTACTGGAGGAGTGGGCGGTCTCAGCTGGTCTTGCGGTCTTAAACAGGGGGTCGGTGCAGACATGCGTACGATATAATGGCGGTTCAATAGTAGACCTAACGTTTGCTAGCTCGACCGCCGTGCGTCGTATTCGTGGCTGGAGGGTGCTCGCGGACGTGGAGACTTTATCTGATCATCGTTATATTCGGTTCGATGTTTCTACGTCCGCGGCTTCCCAGTCCAATGGCGAATCGACCACCCTACATTGGGACTGCCCACGGTGGGCTATTAAACGTCTCGACAAAGAGGCCTTAGAGGAAGCCGCTCTGGTAAAGTCGTGGCTCCCCGTGCCGGAGGGACCGGTTCAAATCGATCGGGAGGTGGAATGGTTTGCGGGGGCGATGGTGGACATTTGTGACACAGCCATGCCCCGAGTGCGCCGCCTCCTACCACGACGACAGGTGTACTGGTGGTCGCCAGAATTAGCGCAATTGCGCGATCTATGTGTCGCGGCTCGGCGTCGTTACACCAGGCATCGTCGTCGCCGTTTAAGAGACGTGGATCACGAGATCCAAGAGCGGCTACTCTATGGCCTTTATAAGGAAGCAAAAAGAGCGCTGCAGGTGGCCATTAGGAGAGCAAAGGTTGCTGCGAGAAAAGAATTTGTGGAGACCCTTGAGAGTGATCCATGGGGGCGACCTTACCGTTTGGCGATGAACAAACTTCGCCCAGCGGCGCCCCCGCTGACACAGGGTCTCCAGCCTGACTTACTGGAGAGGGTCGTCGCAACCTTGTTCCCGGCCACCGTGGAGACTGTTCCTCCACCGATGGCGCCGAATCAATCGGCGCCATTGTCGGTATCAACTTCGGCAAGGGAAATCCCGGAGGTTTCGTCTGCAGAATTGAGATTGACAGTGCTTCGGCTACGGGGTAAAAACACGGCCCCTGGACTTGATGGCATTCCCGGACGTATATGGGTAACAGCTGTTAAGCACCTGGGGCCGAGGCTCCGTGGCCTCTTTTCCGCGTGCTTGGAGCAGGGCATCTTCCCGTCTCTATGGAAAATTGGGAAGCTTGTCTTGCTCAGGAAGGTGGGGCGGTCCGCAGAATCGCCGTCG
The DNA here is from genome assembly GCA_947568825.1 of Sphinx pinastri. NCBI lineage: Eukaryota > Metazoa > Arthropoda > Insecta > Lepidoptera > Sphingidae > Sphinx > Sphinx pinastri. Next base: position 12,131,802 of record OX387624.1, on the reverse strand, counting down.
GCCTACCGGCCCATCGTGTTGCTTGACGAGGTTTGTAAGCTCTTTGAGAGGATTATCCACGCTCGCCTCGTCGAGCATCTCGAGGGGTCCGGTCCAAACCTGGCTGACTGCCAATTTGGATTTCGAAGAGGTCGATCTACAATACACGCGATTCTGCGGGTGAAAGCACAAGCGGAAGAAGCAGTAACCCAGGGTATGGTTGTCTTGGCGGTGTCCTTGGATATCGCCAATGCTTTCAACAGCCTACCTTGGGCTTGTATTGAGGAAGCACTGCGGTACCACGCTGTGCCATTGTATCTTCGGCGATTGGTGCACTCGTATCTTTCAGGCAGGCAAATAGTGTATCCAGTCGCCGAAGGATGGCTCAGAAGAGAGATGTCGTGCGGTGTTCCACAGGGTTCAGTTCTTGGACCTCTCTTGTGGAACATCGGCTACGACTGGGTACTCCGTGGTACCAACCCCCGGGGCGTCGGTGTCACTTGCTACGCCGACGATACGCTTGTTACAGCGTCTGGCAGGACCTTCCAGGGGGCAGCGATTCTCGCTGCAGTCAGCACCGGTAATGTAGTCGGCCGCATTCGGCGACTAGGTCTGAAGGTGGCCCTAGATAAGACTGAGGCTCTTTGTTTCCATGGGCCTCGGCGAGGGCCACCAGCCGGTGCCTATATAGTAGTAGATGAGGTGCGGATACCCATTGGCCGTAAAATGAAATATTTAGGTTTGATTCTTGATGGCCGGTGGGATTTCCGCGCCCATTTCGAATCTTTAGGCCCGAAACTGTCCCGGACAGCGGGTGCACTGGGAAACCTACTGCCTAATCTGGAGGGTCCTGGCATCCCTTGTCGAACATTGTATGCTGGAGTCGTGCGATCCATGGCCCTCTACGGTTGTCCCGTTTGGGCCGGGTCCCTGAACAATCGGTGCATTGCTCTTTTGCGCAAGCCGCAGCGCACGGTAGCACAGCGAGCAATCAGGGGCTATCGCACGATATCGCATGAGGCGGCCTGCGTTTTGGCCGGATTCCTCCCTTGGGAGTTGGATGCCAAGGCGCTCTCCGCCACTTTTCACTGGCGGGAAGAGGTGTTCAGTCGCGGGGAGAGACCGGCCCCGAAAGAAGTGATGGCCAAGCGGGCCTCTCTTCGCAGGGCCGCAGTGGAGGAGTGGTATCACAGGCTGGAGAGCCCCAATGCGGGTTTACGTGTCGTCGGGGCAGTGCGTCCTGTTTTTAACCAATGGCTGGACAGACGCCACGGCGCGGCGACATTCCGGTTGACACAGGTGCTCACAGACCATGGTTGTTTTGGTGAGTACCTGTATCGTGTAACCGGCAATGAACAGACGGCCGTGTGTCACCACTGTGACAACTGTCCACGAGACACGGCTCAGCATACCTTAGAGGAGTGCCCAGCCTGGGACAATGAGCGCAGCGCTCTTGCAGCAGTTGTTGGAAATAACCTCTCGTTACCGGCTGTGGTTGAAGCCATGGTAGACGGCCGGGCGTGCTGGCGTGCGGTGGCTGACTTTTGTGAGCAGGTCATCTCACAGAAGGAACGAGCTGAACGGGATCGGGAGCGTCACGATCCCGCCCGTCGCCACAGAAGACGTAGGAGACGCCGAGTGGATTATTGACCGGCGTCTCTCGCCCTGTGGATGGGGGCGTTTGAAGAATTCCATCACGGTAACCTCTGCCTGTCGTAAGAGGCGACTAAAAGGGGCCATCAGGGGTTGCGGGCGCGCAGTGGGGGACTGCGACTGCGTCCTTTGTACTTTCGTACATCGCGCAACCTCGAGGTGGGCGCCAGTGCATAGCACTGCCGTAGACGTTTAGGACGTCTTTCGGTGTGTGGGGGTGTCGGAGCCCCTGCTACTGATCGAGATGGGCCGCAAGACGGCATTGCGCAGAGACGGTTGCGGTCGTTATGAGGGCGCCCTTCGCCTAAGGTGCCCGCAGCCGCCCCTTATGCGCTAGAGAGGGCCACCGCGGGGTTTTAGTTGGTATGCCGGTGTAGGGTGTATATAGTGTTAGGGACTCGGTCCAGCGTGATGGTCGATCGGATGTCATATTCCCGGACGATCTAATGCTGGGCCGTAAGACCGGTGAGCCCAACATAACCGTCTGCCTTTCCCCAGGGACTGGACGGTATCTATAATATCGATTTCCCCGCGAAAAAAAAAAAAAAAAAAAAAAAAAAAAAAAAAAAAAGGTGGTAGATCTTTGCGAGACCTTTTTTGTGCTCCTTACTAGTGTCGTCGCGAGGCCCCGAACGGGAGTCAAAAAATGGTCCCTGATTTCGTAAATTTTGTAGATGATGCGTAAGCTGCGTTGGTAAATAGGTTGATGACCTAAAAAGGTCCTCAGTTGGACGCGCGACGCCCCGTGCAGTTGCCCGGTTCGCCCCCTTAGGTCGTCATTGCTTACTCCTAGACTTTTGTTTTTTTTTGTCGCGGTATAAAACACGTTATCGCTACCACCACTGGGGGGTGACTGGAACGGTTATGTTGATTTCACACAGTCTTACGGCCCAATGTCGACACTCGGGAGTATAGCATCATCCGAGCGAGCATTGGACAGAGTCCACTTTGTACACCCTACACCGGCATACCAACCAAAACCCGCGGTGGCCTTCTTCGCCGCCTACGGGACGGCCCCGGGGTATCTTGTTGCACGGAGATAGCTGCACGAAACCGCCCCTGCGCGATGCCGCATTGCGGCCTCTCTAAATGAGGAGGCTGAGAAGCCTTCAAACTCTAAAGCACGCCTTTGGCGTTTAATACTGTGGGAGACTGGCCACCCGCATTGTCGTTCACCTCAAAGTCGAACAGACCCCCACTGCTTACCCCGCGACTCTCGCCAACCCCATTCAGTCGCCTCTTACGACAGGCAAAGGATGCCGTGGCGGAATTCTTTAGATGCCCCCGGACCACAGGGCATGAGGCACCGGCCAGTCGTCCACCCGACGCCTAATTATTATACATCGTATAAGGGCAGATTTTTTTAAGCAATCAATCAAATAAATTACAACCTAACCAAGTATAAGTATCAAACGATTGTCCTACTTTATTCATAAAGCTGTAGTTTTTAATTACCTTGCAATCAATGTAATGCAATCAACTCTGTATTATGTACTGCCCGCTGAGAACGGGCCTCCTCTACTAATGAAAGGGGGGCCTTAGTCCACAATACTGGCCTAGTGCGGGTTGGCTGAATTCACACACCCTCGAAATTCTTATGGAGAATTCTCAGGTATGTAGGTTTCCTCACCATGCTTTCCTTCGCCGTCAAAGCGAACCATAATTAATAAACAATACACACGTTACTTCGAAAAGTCAGAGGTTATTTACCTTGTGTTGTATTATATCCTTTGGATAACAATATATTAATCGAAGAATAATCCTTAATAAAATAAGATCTAAGTATATTAACATTCACAAAACATCAAGATCATCAGACATCAGAAACATCTTAATAAATAGTATAATTTGCGGTAAAAATGTTGAACATTTGCGGTGTTCTCCGCTTTTTAGTCCCTTGGCGGTAATCCCTCATTTAAATGACCTTTTGCGATGCCAGGTGAGTGTTTTACGTAAATTATGTCTTCAATACTGCGTTAAAAGGTTTATTACTCCTGATATTTGTTGATGGAAATTAATATCCAAAATTATCTGATCATTTTCTGTGTCTTATAAACTTATTATTGGAATAACTCGTACATGAACCAAAGATATATTATGTAAAAGATATATTATCCTATATTTACTAACTTCTCAGGATATATGTACACCGAGTACCGTGTAAAATTGTATATTAAAATAAAATAAATAAGTACTTCAACCACTTTCTATTTCTACCGCCAAGCAGCAGTGTGCATGCTCTGTTGTGTTTCGGTTTGAAGGACATTGTAGCCAGTGTAACTACTGAACATAATGAGACTTATCATCTTATGTCTCAGGATAACGAGCGCAGTAGAATGCCACACAGTACTTTATAAGTCAAGGTGCTGGATGGTGTTGCTACTGTTTATGGGCGATCGTATCGCTTATCATCAGGTGAGCGGCATGCTCGTCTTGTCATTCAATGCCATAAAAAAAACACATTAACATAAAAATGTATCAAAAATCTATTTCTACAACAAACGTTTGGAATGAATACGATTGACTCAATTTATATTTACCTCAAAGCCTGACTTGCATAGTTTAAGGAAATATGAAAACTTGAAGCCTTTAGGGGATTTTAATTTATTACCATAATATACTTAATTTATTATACAAGTAAGCCATTTTAAAGTGTTTTCTACCAACTAGAAGTTAGTAAGTACCTACTTATTATGGCCATTGCAATGCAATCAGCCCTAATATTATTAAAACTTACGCGAGCCATATCACATTAATAGTTTACAAACCACGGTTTTACTCACGTATTCTTGGTCAGAATCGCCGACCAAGAATCACACTTCTTCACACACGGCAGACTTCACACACCCTCGAAATTCTTATAGAGAATTCTCAGGTATGTAGGTTTCCTCACGAATATATTATGGCCATTGGTCACTGAGTAAATAGATCTGTGGGATTAGGATTTCGCAAAAAACGCTATTCGTAAGATGATGTCGTTTAATTTTAATGTTTGTGATCGATCAAGAGACCAATATGTCAGTCACGTGTTAGTCTCTCATCCCAATAAAACAAAACGGAGTCGTGTCGTGTTTTATTGTCACATTTTAGGCCCGCAGTTCTTGCACCTATTAGTAGGCACGGGGATAGTTGCTGTCAACTTGTTGCGGAGATACAACACAACAGCACTACAGTCTACAGTATAATGACAGTGCCATTTTCAAGAGTTGCCAAAGCAGTAATGGCAGCAAAATTACTTCCTGTTTTTTTGGAAATTTCAACCAAAAATAGTGCAATGTCGTTCATAATAGAAAATAAATTCTCCAAATCGTGCAAACTAACTAAAATAACAAAATGTAACTTTAATAACAAAGGAATCATTCCACGTACTATTAGCCTTAGATTTAAAATTATTCACTCCCGCCTGACCTTAAGTATCGTAAGGCAAAGCTAAATACAATATAATATGATATCATAATCTAAATATTTGGGCAAAATCACATTTATAATAGTTTTTAGCAAGTTTATCAACAGCTTCCAACGACAACATTGCCTAAAGAAAATATAAGACGACCATATTTTATTCAAATATACTTTAAAGAAAATAGAATCGAAAGTAAAGAAACGCTTGATTGAATCTGTCTTTATTTACACTTCTGTAAACCACACAATTTTGACGCGAGAATGATTGATTTGATCCTAAATAAACCAAATTTTATATCATAACTAGTAACCAAATTTTAGATCAGAGATCGGTGGAAACTAAATATAACTTCGCCAATTATCTCAGCGTGTTTGTATTAAGGACACTTAGGTGATTTGTCTTTTAACTTCAAAACTAATATAAATTGCTTTTAATTTTACTAGTTACATGATCTACGATACAAGGTAAATTGCAAATTTTCTCATAAGAAACTATTATTAAAATAACACATTGTTTATTGATGGGTATTTTAGATTATCACCGTTTTTATAATATAATAGTCCTTCAATAGTGTAAATATGTAGCCAATTTTAAAAGGACCATAACTTTAGTTTTAATTAAAAAATACCCCAGCTTTAATAATATTATAATGGGGTATTTACTTAAATGAATTATTTTTATTTTGAACTAGCCTTTGCCCGCGGCTCCGCCCGCGTTATAAAGTTTTCCGGGATAAAAGACCCGCTTTATATTTTCCCGGGATAAAATATACGTTAATCCAGGACATGATCTACCCGTGTGCCAAATTTCATCGAAATCCCTTCAGTAGTTTTTGCGTGAAAGAGTAACACATACATACTTACATCCATACATCCATTCTTACAAACTTACGCGTTTATAATATTATTAGGATTAGGATTAGGAATTGTGCCCGATATGACGATAGGCTCGCCCCCTATCACATCATGGGACGGAATACGCACGCCGACAAGTGGGTGCACTAGTTGCGCTTCTACCTACCCCTTCGGGGATAAAAGGCGTGAGTGTGTGTGCATGTGTGTTATTTTTATTACGTGGAAATCTACCGTAGTCGATGCCGACACCAAAAACTAGTAAGAATTTTATAACAAATTAGTGTATTCAATATTTACCCCAAAACGTCAATACAGGTTCAAAACCACTAAGTTAAAAGGGGCCTTTCGATCCAAACGCTCAGACAACATCAAAGACGGGGGTAAATGCAATACATTTTATCTCTCCATCTGTAGTGTGTTACTTTGATAAACTATGAGCATAAGGATTCCTCGTATAGATCAACTCACTGTTTCCTGACGAGCGGGCGGACAAAATCACGGACTTTAGTCTGAATAGGTTTTATATTAATCTTATTCTAAAGGTATTTCGTATTGTGGGTGAACATTTGGTTCACTAATCAGTCATTACAATAACAAATCAGACATTATATAATAACTTTTTACATAAAGTTTTTTGTATGTCCTAAAATAGTGAACACAGCATGCATATTACAATACTAAAACTTATATAGAGATGTAGATTTTTGGCGTAAAGCCGTTTCCTATTCGCTACTAAACCTAGATCATACTTAATGATTGACAGAATACTTTATTTTCTCAGTTTTTTTAAATTACCTCGAGACTAAAACTGTGTACAAATTATATTTTATTTTGAAAAGTAAAAATAATTTATATAAACCTTCAGTAAAATATAATTATATCTTATAAAACTATCTTATTATTCTTTGGCGCAGGGATAAGTTGGCTGTTAAAAATGAATTTGCGGATTTTGACCCCACATTAACACAAATATTCGTGTCGGATAAACATTTTTTTCAGGACTAGGTACTCTGAGACAAAGTTCCAAGTTCCAGTTAAATACTGAATATTATTAGGCTAGTTATGTGAAACAAAACTAATTATCATATCTTACACTTCTTAACAAATGTATAATCTAACGCAAAAACAGTATAGTATGTTAGACGATGTTTTTATTGAGTTAAACTTTGATTAATTATATACCTAGATAGAGTGACGCCCTACAATGAAACTAAAACAAACAGGCCAACTTTTCTTAAGCTAGTATGCGTGACAGCTGTGTCATACGCTATCGCTGATACCAGTTATTACATGGTTTCTATTAAAACGGGGAGATAATTATATCCATGAAAAACAACAAAAAATAATTCACTGAAACTCATTTAGCGGGCAACTGTTGACCTTTATTTTTTTCGACGCGTTTGAAACGTTCAGTGTCTATCTAGGTATACAATTTATCAAAGGAGTTAAACTATTTTAGTGACGTCTAAATTCAAATACTTCCAAAGAACCTCACTCAACAACTGTAAAAACAACACTAAAACTAATATTTCAATATTACCCCATTGTTTCAAAAGTACCCCAACTGAGCTTGTATAAAGTTTAAAACTTTGTATCTACTTAGGAATATTCCGCGCATATATTACAGGCCGTTGGGAATCTTGACGTCACAACTGTTGCCGCTTGGGGTTTGGTAACCACCGGGCACCGACTGAACTTGCTTTAATTTATAGACATCTAGTGATCTTCGGAGCTAAATCCGATAAGCGCTAGCAGTCAATATTGGATATTTTAGACGTTTACTGTGAATATAATAAGATATGTAATATTTTATACCTACGTATGTCACCAGATCTTTTGATGTTGTTTTTCTAATAATAGTTTACCCCATGTCGATGTTTATTCTCTTTTTGACAAAATTTCATTGATCGTAACTGCTAAGACTGCGCATAAAAATCTAAGGTAACAATATCTCGTGAAAATCATAATTTAGAACATAAATAGTAGACTCGATCTTGTAGAAACCCAAATAAGATGTGTATATCAACATATGTATATATTCCACCAATAAGTAAACCAAAAGGAAATCTAATAACTTATAACTAGCAAACATGGCTAATAATCAAAAAGTTTGCCAAACTCATCCCGGTTTGATAGGATTAGCCAGCTTGGTCTCGGGGGAAACGACCGTTGCCTAGTTCATTACCTTTTATTTTTTGGGGTAGTCTTGAAAGTTACGTTTAATATAAACAACTTTCTGAAGAATGATTTACAAACAGGCGGGGATCGTGAAATGATTTATTTGGTCAATTTAGGAATCAAATTTATAATGATTTAATCTTCGATTAATAAATTAATGCATATTGATAAAAATCTTGCAGATATCAAGTGGCCGGTTGGTTTCAATTTATTCTTGCCAAGCAACACTGTACAAGCATTGTTTTGTTTCGGTTCGAGCACATGAGAGCCAGTATGACTTGTGAGGAGTGCAATGCCACACAGTACTTAGTACTTCAGTTTGGGTTTTGTGGTTAATATTTATGGGCAATAGAGTCAGGCAGGAAAATTGCTCGTCTCATAATTTATTTCCTATCCATTCGAAATCCACATTGAACTTAATTTACACCTATCTTCCGTTCACGTAATTTACATTGTAAGCTATCTACGTGCATCTTTACCCCAAAATAGTGTGAGCTGTTTGAGACCTCACGTCGTAATGTAGCGAGCTTCTAGAAACCAATTTAGGACACCGTGTGCACATTATGTGTAGGTGGGCCGAGAGGGTATCCTCAATGAGTTTAAGGATATATTTTAAGTGGCCGTATCTCATGTTTAGGTTGCGACTATGTACAAATTGTGAAAACATAAAGTAAGTTAGAAGATTTATTAATAACACCATATTATTTATTGCCACTCATGTCTCTTTCTCAATGGCTTTGGAGTACCCTGATCTTACAAAATATTTGGTAATGGAGCCCTTTCGTGCATCTACAGGGGGACCTTTGAAACTGAGCTCCCCCAAGAACTCTACCCAAAAACAAGAAGAACTAAAGGTCCCGTACTCCGTCTATTTGTCTATTAATTCCTGCGTCGGCAAGTATTATCATTCAAATTGCGCTCGCCCGTTTATTATTAAGCATAATATCACCTAAAATCGAATCAGAGGGCAACAGAATGTACAGTCAGCAGCATAAATATCTGTACAAAATCAAAATTTCTAATCGCCTATATACGCGTTAAGTTAAACTGAAACATTTTTTTTTCTTCGTTTGAAGTAACGTAAATCTCTTTTATATTATTTTTGTGAAGAGATAAAAAAGATTAGTAAGAACACAAAAGTGTGTAGGCAATTTGAAGTTTTGAATTTGTTCATCTACTTATGCTGGTACATTAAGGACCCAGTTATAGTCGAACTCACCAGACCAATTCTACTGTCGTGGCCTAAATCAGCTAGGAACATGATTCAGTAATTAATTGATACTAAATAAAAAATAGGTACGATTTGAATACATTCAAAATCTCCATAGTTGTTCGCGTTTGCTTCTCGTTTCACCTATGGATTGCCGTTGAACAATGCTATTGTCTCAGTGAATTAGAACACTTGTAGCTTGTTGAATTAAGACTGACAAATGATAATTACAATGGTGCTTGAAGAATGGAATTAATGTAGCATTTCCTCTGTATATCACAAGACTATGTATTAAGATTCACATTCCCAAACGCACGGAGAACGAAATAATCATTTATAGATATATTTGTACGCATTTTAAACACGTTTGTTAAAAAAAATATAATATTACCAATTTAAAAAAAACAATCAACATACAGAAAACTATGCCACGTTTATTATTAAAATTGCACAAAAGGTAGGTGATTGTTTATTTAAAAAAAAATCAAAACATGTTTAAAATATGTACGTAACGAAGTCATTTCTAACTTTTACTTATTATCATGCAACTGAATATTATCAATCAAAAGTTTGTGCTTTGATCTACCATTTCCTAGAATTTTAACTTGCGCGAAGCGAAAACAAAAGATATTGCAATCTTCTATCTCTAGTTTCATTAACGTTTGGAGATCGTTGGCTGAATTTAATTAAACTTTTCTTTAATGGAATACCTATTTATCACAATCTTTGAAAGATGTAAATCGACTATTGTCCTATGTCCATGAAATGAACAATACACATCATGGACGTTTATATTTGGGATGGTTTAGGCTAGTTTTAAACATGGATGCCTGAAGTCAATACTAATTAGTTTTAATTATTTAAAAAAAACTTGTTACGTTAAATATTATTTTATCCTAACATTCGTTTTTAGAGAAGTAACAGCTTGTAATCTTACGGTATATGCCAGTTCTAGTAATTCGTTTACATGTGAATAGTTTAAAACTGTTTTTATATTAACAGACTTTTAAAAAACGGAGGAGGTTCTATGCTAGATTGTATGTATATTTTTTTAATGTATGTTCACCGATTTCTCCGCCAATTGTGGATCGAATTTTAAATATTTTCTTTAGTCTTATTATATATTAGAGAGTTGTTTAAGATTCATTCTTAACAATTCATCACAATCTAATGATGGGATTCCATGAAAATGAAAGGCAACGTCAAATTTTATGGGAACTTGAATGTCCTTTTATATACTTTCTTTGTTACTAACACAAAAAAAAGAATAAACAAAATACATCACCGCTAACAAAAACCCCTAATAACCAAAAAATAATTTAACATTACCTGCATACTGCTAACCAATTTGGAAGTCTGACTATTAATATTGCTAGCTATGCCAGATAAATGTTTGAGCAATTTATGAGGACATAATAATTACTTAAGTTTATCCACAAACACAAAAAATGGTTATCAGTATGTTGGTAATGTTATACTTACACCGATTTCCATATATTTTTTTTATGTTTGTTACCTCAGAACTCAGTACTTTTTAAACCTATTGGGAAAATTCTTTTTTATTTCACAGAATATACTTCCAGTTTGGTCCCACAGATTTTTTTTTCAAAATCTTTTCAGTAGTTTTGAGGTGTAGCAAAGGTGTTATCAAACTCACATTGAGCCAGCAATGTTAGATCCCACATAAATTGTAATTGGAGAAGATGGGGGGATAATTTAATATATAAACTTCAAATTAAAATTCAACACCGATTCCAATGAAGCGCTGATCGACTTTGACAACTTACGCGTGACAGGGACGATACTATATAAATAAAAAAATGCTTTTGTTACTTAATTTATGCGCATTAAAATTTGGACCACTCTAGAGTAAGGGCAACAATATGCAGATTAATGAAAAAAAAAATTGCATGAGCATTGAGCAATCAACCCAAATCATCTACATTTTCGCACGAAATGCATTCGATAAATATAAAGAGCCCTTGTTATAATGGTCATAGTGCGCATTTTTTTTCTTTAATTTACTTTGATACTTTTACCAGGATTCAATATCAAATTAACCCATAGGTCTCTTACCAAGAAACAAAATCAGTGATTTCACTAATTAATGTTATGTCATTTCTTTTCTACGCCAAATAATTTTACACGTATTAAATTGAAAAGCATTCACTTGATTTACAGATAAACATTGAAAACCTTTGTTAATTAGGATGTACACAGGATACGTATAATAATGCTAATTAATAAGTAATCAATATAAAACATAATTGTAACATCCGAGTATAGTCACGATCCACGGATCTTTTGTGTAGTAAGCTTACATTAACCGCGCAAACATGACATTCATTATTTCGTGTCATCTAACTTCCGCTGACAAAAGCAGTCCCCAACACTGTGTATCACATGTGTCTTAACTCTCAACTTTTGCTCTATTATGGCTTTGCTGAGTAATTTCTTTTAAAATATTTTAAAATTGGAATGTTATTTTTTTTTAAATTCGTTGTTTATTTATTTATTTTTTGTTTTGTTTTCTCCTTCTTAGTAAAAGGAGAAGGCAAAGGCGCTTAGCCGTGCAGCCTAGTCTGTTGTTTCTTTTCCACATCTAAGGACTTCTTTACAATTTAAAGGCCGGAGCCATGTTTGTAGTTGTGTTAATAATAAGGCCGAAGCCATGACTGCAATTTTCTCAAACTGTAAACGCCGAAGCCACGTTTGGTTGTTTTTTTTATCTCCAGTGGTATGTCGTAGTACAGCAGTGGGTACCTTACCAAGACTTTATCCAGGAGATTTGGCGGCAACAAAAAAACACTTGATTAGCACAGTTATTTAAATTCACTTTATTTGAGCCCTTTAATAAAACCGTATTGAATAATATACCACAATAATTATGTAATTTAACGGTTTTTTAATACATCAATGAATATAACACTAAGTATCACCAAAATAATGAATTAAAACAAGAGCACCTCATGACACTTCCAAGTTCCCGCCAAAACTCCTTCGTTGTTTATTACGAAAAAGTTTTGTTGATATATTTTTTAATTTTATAAAGACTGTTATTCTTTTGAACCATATTATTGTTAAGCCTACGCTTATATACCTGTGAATACTAGAAATGTCACGATAATAATATGGGAATTTGTATACCGATAGGTTCAGTAATTGTTGATTTCTGTTTGCGTATTTAGGACCTAAGTACCTCCATACTCTACATTGCCAATGCTCTAAATCTTAAAACAACCGTACCATATACCCGGACGTCAAACACCGCATTTAGTATTGACCAAACATGTTGTAGCACGCACATTACAACTATCCATATCGTTCAGGCTTTAGGTTCCCAAAGTATTTCACTATGTCCATATCAGTAAAACCCTCATATATAATGGAGGGCGACCCTTAAGTTCCGGGCCGAGCGATGTTTTACTAATACAAAGTTGAATGCTGACAAAGTGTGTTAACACAAGGGTGTTGTGGATTATATTTTTAACCCTATTTGGATGTTTTATATTTGCTTAGATTTTTGAGGTTTTAACGGTGTGGCCCAACGCCGCCCTAGAAAAATACTCACGATGTGACTTGTGTCACATCGTGAGTATTTTCACCAAATAAATCAAATGCACATTTATGAGTTACTCAACGCGATCAAATCAGAAATGCGGAGATCCTTAGAAGAACGAAAGTCGCTGACATATCCCAACAGATCAGCAAGCAAAAGTGGCAGTGAACAGGGCACATAGCTCGTAGAACTAACAACAGATGGGGCAGAAAAGCTCTCGAGTAGAGACCACGTATTGGCAAGCACAGCGTTGGATGTCTTACTACAAAGTGGACAGACGGCCTTGTAAAGGTTGCAGGAACCTGCTGCATGCAGGCTGCTTCTAACAGGTTGGTCTGGAAATCTTTGGGGGAGGCCTATGTTTAGCAGTGGGCCTTCAAAGGCTGAAGAAGAGAAGATAATGCACATTTATGCGCGGTGTGCGGTGGTTTTAAGATATTCAATAATTATAAGATGGAATGACGTAATATACAGGTGGATGCAGTGTGTGGATTCAGTTACGATTCCCACGTAATTTGCAGACCGCGGCACAGCATCATGCTGAGTGGTCACCTACCTGTCACGGCCTTTACATGCAGTCTAAGAGATTTAAGTTCATTTTATTTTTATGTCAAAGATTTTTTGTCTTTTTTTTTTGTAAGTACTTTCAAGCAAAATAAAATTTCATAAAACTTAACATCGGAGGACTTTAAAATTGTACGATTTATTGCAAAGGCCTAGTTTTTAGGGGAACTATCCAAATATATGTAAAGTATCTTGGTTAGAATTTTAGGCTCGTTTTTGGATATGTCCTTTTATATTTGATTGGATTTGCAGAAAAATTACGTTATTAAACGTTGTTGGGCTGATCGCGTTAAGCAGTGCTCGTGTCTGTAAGTGAACATGTTTTAGCCAAATGTTTGTATTGATTAGTTTTAGTAAAAGTAGTACAAGTTAGCAAAAGACACAAAGTATCGAAGGAAGTTATCACATTTTTATGAGCCTCTTAACCATAACAAATATTTTTCCTTGCAAATTGGGTTAGACTCGTAGATCTGTAACTCGACTTTTTTATTAGTATAGAAAAATAATAGCGGTATAATAAATAAGTACGCCGTCAACTTTGAAAGCTCCTTGAACTAGATTAGATTGGAAAAAACAATAGTGGAGCTGGTCGCTGTTACCTTTGCTTTTTATAGTTTAGAAAAGTGCTCTTGATGGAAGTGAAAGAAGAGAAAGTGTAGGAGGGGACATAAATCGTGGGCGTATCTTATTTGGATACATGAGAGTAAATATATTATAGTATTTAATTGTGTAATATGGCATTGACTTATGTTTAATTTGGTACTGCCTATATCGTTTTATTTGTAACAGCAAACAGTGCAAATAAGATTACCTATGAAAACGGTTGAAATCAGTTTTTTTTTTTTATTGAAATGACCCAGAATGGTACGAAGAAGTTTTTCATAGGAACGGTGCTATTACTTCTTACTATATGTAATGTATATGTATCTCAATTTTGTTATTCGACATTTATCCACTAGATTTCAAAAGACGTTTATCCACATTATTTTTGAGTGAATATTGAAAATGCTTTCTCGTCTGTTACGCCATATACGAGCATTGCTGTAAGGTTCAAAGAACGTTGTAAACGATGTTAATATTACCCACTATTTAATATCTCAGACTAAGAATAAAAAGCACAATAGCCTTTTAAGGACTTTTCTATTTAAATATTGATTCCGTTCTGCGGAGTACACATTAGTTCGTTGGTCTTGGCAGTTAACTTATTTATTAGCACTTGCTAACCTTAGTTAGTTAGCGAGGTCGTTGTTCTTTTATTACTTTTATTAGTTGTAGTTTGTTTCCACAAGTTACAGTGGGAGGCAATGGCGTAGGTTGGGTTTTTACCCACCCCTCTATTTTTATAATTATTCGTAAGATTTCAATCAATTAATTTAAAATTTTATGTGGCATTCAATTTTAGGCGTCTTACAGACACTATTTGTTTTTGCTGAAGCAACCGTCAGTTCCATAGTAGCGTTATGTTTCTCTGCAACAAGTTGTAAAATTTACGAAAAAAAATATGTAAGTATTACTTCAAAGAATAGAATTACTTATGAACCATCTTACAACAAAGAAAACTGACAAAAACCAAATGTCTACATTATAATATCCAGTTCCATTAGACATCTTACCAACTTAAATTTCTGTAGAAAACTTATCATAATGAATAATATTTATTTTTATTTTGTAACTTATGTTACGTTTTTTTTTTCATAATATTAATGATATTGATATTGTGAAAATGTAGACCAAATTACGAATTCCTTTTTTTATTCCCATTCAACAGAACCCCGAACGAAATGAAGTCGCCTTTGTTGCTCTCTTTTTCAGTGATTTCGTGGCCGCGCTCAGAAACAATGAAAGCAAAAACTTTTAATGAACAAAGGATAATACGGCATAAAATAGAGTAACATATATTTCTGCTAGAAACACTGATTCATGCTTTCATTGAAGTTTTGTTGGAAGTAGAAGAAATAATGTCTTATGGATCAGGTATTGCATGAAATTGATTGATGTTCAACCTGAATGTTATATTTATTGGATAATAAAACATATTTCACTGACACCATAATGACATAAATGTGGAACTAGTTTTAATTTGTTCTCCTACGTTCAAAATCATTTCCTCTCTTTCTTTTTTAATAGTACATTCTAAATAGTGATAATGTTTTTCATATTGACGTCCTTCCACCTAGTTTTAGAGCTGCATCTGTATTTGACAGTTTATTATTACGGAAAAATATGAAACTGCGCATCGAGAATATGACGACAGAGTTCAAATCAGATTTTCTAATTACACATCTAGATACAAAGATGAAAGTGCAGATGAGATTTTTTCAACGCAACCATTAATGCTTTACCGAAAAACTGAAGTAAATAGTAAACTAAAACCAAATAATGACCACATCACTGAACATAATGAATACAACGTTGATTTCTAAACTGATGCGACGTCTAAGGGAATTGTTGACAAGCGTGACGAGTGTGGCACAACTGTCTTATAGGAAATAGCATTGCGCGCGGCTCCGCCCGCGTGGAAAAGACACTTATATTATTTTACTTTTTAGAGGTTTTTTGCGTCGGGGTTATTTAAATCTTAATTTAATTTTTATGTCAAACTTTTTAAATTACTTAATTCTCCATCATGGGGACTTGATAATCAACTATCTAACACCTACTCGTTGAGACCAACCTTATGAGTCCAAACACGCTATATCTGCTATAAGTTGCTAAGGAGTTGGGTGTCCCGCAGACTACTTGATGCTGCAGTATCAGCTCATGTTTAAAAATATTTCCGAAGTCACAGTACACCAAATTTTAAATCAATCGGACTTTTTTAGTTGGAAATAAGTTGATAATCTTCAAACGCCTAAACAGATCTTCATCAATTATAGCTAAGAACCATCTCGATCACATGAGCTTTCAAACAAAAAAAAACGAGCCACAATTGTTCCATTCGATTGAGAGCTACGATGCCACAGACAGACATACAGATACACACCCTTAACTTATATACTAATATTATTATAAAACTGAACAGTTTGTTTGTTTGTTTGAACGCGCTAATCTCAGGAACTACTGGACCGATTTTGAAAATTCTTTCACTAATAGGAAGCTACATTACTCCTGAGTGCTATAGGCTACTTTTTATCCCGGGAAAATATTTTTATCCCGGAAAAACTTTTTCCCGCGGGCGGAGCCGCGCGTGATACTAGTTAACTTATAGCACCCCTCTTTTTCTATAGGGGGTCAAAAAGAGGTTTTAACACTTTTAAATTACTATATGCCTAATATATTACGCGCTTATGCAATATAATAAAAATAAAACATGCCGAGAATTCAGAACATACTGTCTATCCACAACTAAAAACGCTAAAAGATGTCCACCATCATTGTAACTTTTTTAGAAATCGATATTGATATCTCGACATTTGAAAGGAAAAGGCTATAACTATGTCAATTGTCACGCACTCGGCGTATTCTCGACGTAGTCCGCGTACTGCGTACCGGAGTTATTTTTATTAGTACAGTCAGCAGCATATGTACCTGAACAAATTCAAAATTTCAAAATGCCTACATACTTTTGTGTTCTTACTAATCTTTTTTTCTCTTCACAAAAATAAAATAAAAGAGATTCACTTTACTTCAAACGAAGAAAAAATGTTTCAGTTTAACTTAACGCATATATAGGCGATTTGAAATTTTGATTTTGTACAGATACTTATGCTGCTGACTGCACATCGCACTCGTATTGTAGAGTAAATAAGGTAAGCAAATGGTGCCATCTATTGCGCCACTAGCGCACTGAGATTTTCAATCGTAGTGTTTGTTTGCGTAGCACATGTGTAATTTTTTTGTGTTTGACAAGAAAGGCGAATTGATGAATCTAATCTTTTAATGATAAAAGTAAAATATTTATAAAAAATCTGGTGTACAATTATTACACAGGGACCGTTAGATGGATTGATTTAGATATTTCGTTGCTGGGTCATCTGTATGTTAATTTATTGCACAAGAGCAGTTTTCAATCTCATTTCTCAAACCATATGCAATATTTACCAGAAATGCATGTAAAAAAAAACACGGTTACCAATATAATATTTTTATTTATCTTCTACTTTCACTGCTGTTTACTCGGCAACAAATAACGCCTACTGTTTGATCCGGGGTTATTGAACATTTTCACCAACGTATTGTGCCCGAAGCGCGTACTGCGCCCTCATTTTATGTTTGGCTTGGTCTAATTTGACACAATATCAAATATTTTTTTAATAAACTTTATTATTATAATGATTCCGTTCGTATTCAAGTGATCTTTGTATCAACCAACTGCAACGCGTATAGTCAAACAGCGAACTATCGAAGCATCCATTTCATTACTGCGTACTACCGCGCATAACATATAAACAGATGTAAATATATTTATAATACAATTTACTTTCCACACTATTACATACAATTCCAAATAATTTTTCACCAAACATTCCCGGCGCGGCGAAGCGGAGTGTAAATAAAAGCGGCAAATGACGCGTACTACGGGCCAACGCTGTTGAAACATTTGCTGTATATTGTTTGCGTACTACGTAACGTTTTGCGCATTCTTTTGATGTGTGTCAACAGGTGCCAATTGTTTAAGCGGAATTAATTTCTTTGTTGGGCTTTGCATTGGTGTGGATCAAAGAGTTCTACGATTATATAGAGCGGACATTGGGAAAATTGTCATACAAAAATTTTTAGCCTGTTCATCAGCAAATCAATCTAACTAACCTAACTAATAAACCACCAACCAACCAATCTAATAAACCTATGTAAAATGCATTAAAACACACTTCGACATGATCGTAATGTGCAAATTGGTATATTTTCTTCCAAAATATTGTTTTCTTTACAAAATATAAGCATGCCGAGACATCTTGACACATGGACGTGTTAGATAAGACAGCGACTTAAATTACCAATGGGTAATAACTTTTGGACGAAAAATTTGGGCCTGATGTCCGGTCTATAACTATACTGTTTGACGTCTTTGGTGTGGATAGTATTTGCAATCTTGTAATATAACAACGTCGTATTATTATATTATCAAATGAAATAAGATTAACATATCCATTCAGCATTGCAATGCGTTACGGGCTCAAGCTATTATGTATCGTATTTTTTTAAAGTATTAATAAATCTTTATATTATGTATTAGATAGTAAGCCCTGCCTATATACAGTAGCAACAACTTTTACAACGCAATGTATGACACTTCACTGCGCTCATCACTGCCGCACCATCAGGCTTTAGAATAGTTTACCGGCGCGCGTGTTCCCTCCTTAATATAATCCTGGGTCCTTCCGCCGTAGCGTGAAGAAGCAGCTCAGTAGGACGGCATGATTGTGTCCAATGGCATGAGATAATCATCTGCTGCCATGCGATATTCTATCTGGACGGCATCGCGCTTATCATCAGGTGAGGTGCAGCCATATTAAATAAAAAAAAGTAAATCTTAAAATAAAATTACAACAGGTTTTTAAAACAAACGAAATTTTCTCGAAGCTGCCGACTAGACTAGGTTTCCATAAAGCTTAACAAGACTTCGCTTTTTTGAAGTTCTATCTAAAATCTAAATATTTTAGCGGATTTTTCAAAATCCTCTTACCACAATATCAAATTAAACTTCTCAATAAAAGTTTTGTTTAAAGTGCATGTTAGCTAAGAAAAGTGACTTCGGGAGTTACACGAAAGACCGCTCGTGTCCCTCTGTCGACATCGAAGCAAATAAATCTTTTTAATCCATTGATATGTAAAAAAAACCTTTAATCTTACGAGAAAGCCGGATTGGGATCTAAAGAGTTTTGTTTAAACCGTAAACATATTTCAGTGGGTTTATATTGAAGGCAGGTATAAGTTTATTGCAATCTATATATTAATACGTGAATAAAATACTACGCACTCCTTTTTAGTACATTAGGCGCATGGAGGAGTGTGATATTTGGCCAAAGACATTAAACAGTATAGTTGTAGACCGGACATCAGGACCAAATTTTTCGTCCAAAAGTTATTACCAGTTGGTAATAAGTCGCTGTCTTATCTGACATGCCCGTGTAACGATACGTATCGGTATGCATAAATTTTGTAAAGAAATCAATATTTTGGAAGGAAATATGCCAATATACGCATTTTGACCATGTCAAACTATGTTCTAATGAATTTTACATAGGTATTTTCTTATTTCACGGTAGATTGAGTTACTGACGAACAGGCTCAAAATTTTTGTATGACAATTTTCCCAATGTCCGCTCTATATAATCTTAGAACTGTTTGTATTTGGCATAATTAAAGTTCATAATAATATAGAGGATTGCAGAGTAATAAAATGTATGTATGTTAAGATAAAAGGTTTTGTGAGGGTATTTGCAATGTACTGACTAGTTATGAAAACCAGTCGAGATTTCAAACTACTAGTGGAAGTGTCATTTGGGTGTATAAAGAGGGTGCCGTATCGATGTGCATTCTCATTCGCGGTCAGTCTCTCAGTCGTAGTCCTGGCCGGTATTAATATATCAATCTTTTTTTTACGGCAATGAATGACGAGACGAGCATGCCGTTCGCCTGATGGTAAGCGATACGACCACCCATAAACAGAAGCAACACCATCCAGCACCTTTAGTTATAAAGTACTGTGTGGCATTCCACTGCGCTGAAACATAAGATGCTAAGTCTACTTATGTCCAGCAGTTACACTGCCTAGAATGTCCTTCAAACCGAAACACAACAGTACCTGCACACTGCTGCTTGGCGGTAGAAATAGACATTGCGGTGGTACCCACCCAGACGGACTCTTACATATAAGAGACCTTTTTCTTGAGAATCGTATCGATATGAAACAATGTAAAAGGAAAGTGATCCCACTACACTGCCGTCTGGGTGGGTACCACCGCAATGTCTATTTATACCGCCAAGCAGCAGTGTGCATGCACTGTTGTGTTTCGGTTTGAAGGACATTGCAGCCAGTGTAACTACAGGACATAATGAGACTTAACATCTTATGTCTCAGGATGACGAGCGCAGTGGAATGCCACACAGTACTTTGTAACTCAAGGTGCTATATGGTGTTGCTAGTATTCATGGGCGGTCGTATCGCTTACCATCAGGCGAACGGCAAGCTCGTCTCATCATTCAATACAATATATTAAAAAAAAACTACAATAATCGACTTTTTATTTTCATAACTCACTTTTGAGGAAAATCCAACTGTATGTTTCTCTGTTTTTGTATCTTATATGGTAATTCAGAAGTTAATCTATTTGTTCCACAAATTTTATCAAAACTCATTCAGCAGCAGCAAAGTGATATTAGATTATTCTATTTAGATATCAGCCTGGAATCTGGAATTTGTGCCTGATATGGCGATAGGCTCGCCCCCTATCACATCATGGGACGGAATAAAAATGGCGAAAAGTGGGTGCATTAGTTGCGCCTCTGCCTACCCCTTCGGGGATAAAAGGCGTGAGTGTATGACGTATGTACGTCTGACAATGTATGTATGTATAGTATTAGGTACCTACTTAGTTGTTTAATACAGAAGATGCGAATAATCAATAGCTGTAAGATTCGGGCCATAGGCTGTAAGCTTGATCTTACATGCATCAAATCAACCTTGGAAGTGTTACATATCACTGTTGAATATTAATTGATGGACCTACTATAATTAGTCTGAATACAATTTAAGCCGTATAGAACTGTTCCTGTTCTTGGAAACCATATACGCTCACGCCCTTTATCCCCGGAGGGGTAGGCAGAGGTGCACCCACTCGTCGCCGTGCTTATTCCGTCCCATAATGTGATAGGGGGCGAGCCTATCGCCATATCGGACACAAATTCCAGACTCCGGGCTGATACTAAGTAGAAAAACCCAATATCACTGCCCGACCCGAGGATCGAACTCGAGAGCTCTGCATTGCAGTCATACCGTAATACAACTACGCCACCGAGGCAGTCTTTAGTTCTTAGAAACCAAAGATATTAAACAGTATAGTTAGTTATAGACCGGGCATCAGGATCTAATTTGTCATACAAAAGTTATTACTAATTGATAATAAGTCGGTGTTTTATCTGACACGTGTGACAAGATGGTATGATTCAATCAGCGACAAGGCCTGGATTCAATTTTGTAAAGAAAACAATATTTTACAAGGAAAGATGCCAATTAGTGCATTACGATCATGTCAAAGTATGTTTTAATGCATTTTACATAGGTGTTTTGCTGTTTCACGGTAGATTGAGTTACATGCTAAATTTTTGTATGACAATTTTCCCAATGTCTATATAATGCTCTATATAATTGTAGAACTCTTTGTTAGAAACGAATATTGAAAGTAAACACATTTCACACAAAGTAAAGAAACATTGTTACCAATGACGTATATTTTGTTAAATTGTACCTGCGCATTCTATTTTGAAGTCGTATGATTTTAATGAATATTGATTATAAGACGTTGAGTTTATTTTTATAGTTTTTGTGTCTATTGAATAAAGTAATAAATATTTATATAAGGTTTCTACAGCTGGTTAGGTTAAAGTAATCTTAGAATGGTAATAAGGATCAATGGAATACTTAATTTGACTCGCCCTTATCTTTAATTTTATTTAATTATGCCGTTTGATTTTTTTTAAGAAACATATAAAACATTTATTGAAAACAAATACCTGTAATCTACATGTCCAAACACATTATAAATGTAATATACACCCGTTATCCATTGCCGTATATTGGTAGTGTCCAATCGATACATCAAATCCAATTAAAATTAAAACTCACATGTTTATAGAAAATATCTTTTGGTGTTGAATGCTTCAGTGCACTGTAGTTTTTGCAACACTCACAGTGTGCGCAAAATCCTATTGCGCACACGAGTTTTGTCTATAACGGCAATATGCAAAAGTATTTTCCCTGTAAACCAAAGGCTCGGCAAAGGATTACGGAGGCTTTTCATTAAAATTTCACCCGTGAATGCTTCTATGTAGCCTTTTTTAGATATGAATGTTTTTAGGTGCTTTTTAGAATGGTTTATTCGACTACGAGAAAGATTTTGATGTATATAAAAGTGTTGTTTTTACAAATGATGCTAAAATCAGTAACATTTGGAAGTTATTTTTAACCCCGACAGAAAAAGAGTGGTGTTATAAGTTTAGGGTGTGTATCTCGACCATAGGCAGCAACTTGTCCCTTGCGACAGTTGTGGCAGCCATGGTTGAGAATGAAGGTGGGTGGAACTCCGTTGCCTCGTTTTGCGAACAAGTCATGTCCGCAAAAGAGGCAGCGGAGAGAGAGAGGGAACGGTCCATTGGACTCCCCCCCCGTAGCAGACGTCGGAGAGACGACCTCCGACCTCCCTAAGCAGGCCGGCAGGTGGCGGGCAGGCATCCGGCTACCGGGAAAAAAATAATGCCCAAGAGGCTGGCGTGCAGAATTACATGCACGCCTATGATATTACCGAGGTTTTGTTCCTCGGACTACGAGAGGCTCTGGTCAAGAGCCAACTCCTGCGAGGGTTGCGGTTGCATGCTCATGCGCACCCCGCGACTTTCGATATAAGGGAGAGAGAGTAGAATGGCGGGGTTTTAGTCGGTAGGACGGTTTCGACCGGTGAGTCCGGCAGAAATCCGTAAATGGATATCCCCGTGTTAAAAAAAAAAAAAAAAAAAAAAGGGTGTGTATCTGTGTATCTGTATGTCTGTGGCATCGTAGCTCTCAAACGAATGGGCCGATTTTGAGGGCGTTTTTTTTTTGAAATCTGATGTGATCGAGATGCTTCTTAGCTATAATTTTTGAAGATCTGTTCAGGTGTTTGAAGATTATCAGCTCATTTCCATCTTTCAAAGGTCCGATTGATTTAAAAGTTGGTTTACTGTAACTTCGGCAATGTATTAAAGACATGTTAAGTTTGAGCTGATGCTGCAGCATCAAGTTGTCTCCTCGATAACCAACTCTTTAACAACTTATAGCAGATATAGTGCGTGTGGGCCAGGAACATGAAAATGCTTCTTTAGCGGTCCCCCGATGCGACGACGCTTTGGTCAAAATATTACTAGGTACTTAAACGACAAACAAAGACTTTTATTTTTTAACTTTTTAGAGGCTTTTTGTGACGGGTTATTTTAATTTAATAGACACTCTACATTTATAGCTGGTCTAGTAAGTGAAAATAATTTTTGACTTCAATTATACTTAGGTATATCGTTTATTTTTCGAACAAACATAGCTCAACGGCAAAAATGTTATTAAAACACCCCAAACACATTAACAGCTTCTCCGAACAAGGTATACAACCAAAAATAAATTTACAGCCCATATACTTCCACATTCTATAAATCCTGACCTCGTTCCACATTTAGTCTTTAAAATCCACCAATCTTGATATAGCATCATAATTCATTCAGCCGGGCGTCGATGTTAATATCCGGCTGATTTAAAACAAACCCGTGGTATAACATTTTAATACAATGTAGGTGTATTTAAATGTGTCGGGTAATAGCAATACAAGGGTCTGCTGTGGCCGACCGGGCCGCGCGAAATGAATTGAGGCGCAAAAATTCTCTTCATTTTTTTACATTATGTGAGTAATATTTTTACATTGGTGGTAGGTCTCTCACTATGTAAGAGGCCGTCTGGGTGGGTACCACCGCAATGTCTATTTCTACCGCCAAGCAATAGTGTGCATGCACTGTTGTGTTTCGGTTTGAAGGATATTGTAGCCAGTATAACTACTGGACATAATGAGACTTAACATCTTATGTCTCAGGATGACGAGCGCAGTAGAATGCCACTCAGTATTTTGTCAGTCAAGGTGCTGGATGGTGTTGCTACTGTTTATGGGTGGTCGTATTGCTTACCATCAGGCGAACGGCATGCTCGTCTCGTCATTCAAAGCAATAAAAAAAAAAAAAAAAAAATTAAATGTGTCAGGTAATAGCAATACAAGGGTCTGCTCTGGCCGGCCGGGACGCGCGAAATGAATTGAGGCGAAAAAATTCTCTTCATTTTTTTACATTTTGTGAGTAATATTTTACATTTGAAAGCATATAGAAATTTTATGTCTGCAGTGTATTTTTGAGAACGGCGCTAACTTCGTATGGGTCCAATCTTTGTCTTTTTCTCTTATATTTACATTTTTTTTATTAGAATATGAGACACCGTAGTTTCTAGTTTAATTTCTAGCATTACACGGGGATATTGAACCTTTCTCTTTTCACTGCGACTGGAGTCAAATGTCTAAGGATAAGCGCAGATATTTTCAATGCAGGGTTTTCTAATTCAAACACTTGAGTGTTACTTCTACGTTTTAGAATATCACCATAATTGACAATATGCCACGAACATCTCGCATTTCAATTTAAAAAAAAAATACATATCCAAGCTTACCAAATGCGTCAGGTCGGGTTTAAATAAGTTTTCGGTGGGGCGTGTTGACGCATAATGAATGACCGAACAAGGGATTTCACACTTTTTATAGTACGCCGGCAGCTGATGTGGGTTTTAAATGGACTTCGATATTTTTTTACATTTGAGAAAACATGATTGAATTCAGTTATACGTTATATGACGTAGGAATATAGTGTTGATAGAGATGAATTATTTTTTATGAAAGTTCACGCTACCCAAATTTTAATTAGGTGCCGCGTCCGTCAACTTGTTGCCGAGAAACATATATTACTACGAAATTAAGAATCGCTTTAGCAAATCTAGCAACAAGTTAATTGCGTGAACGGGACAAATAGGTATATACATATAATAAAGCAGTAGAACCAGTGTGTCTGTACATTTAAAGAAATGTGTTAAAAAAGAAAGGAAGTGACTAAAGAAGAGTAACGTAAAACAAATCAGCGATTTTTATAATTATTTTCTGTCTGTCTGTTTTTCTATTTGTTTTTTACTGCACATCTCCACAATTACTGACCGGATTTCGATGAAATTTGGCACACGAGTAGATCATGTCCTGGATTAACACATAGGCTACTTTTTATCCTGGCAAAATAAAAGGGGGACTTTTATCCCGGAAAACCTTTTTCACGCGGGCAGAGCCGGGAGCAAAAGCTAGTAAAAAATAAAAACCATCTGTTAAGGTACATAACACACAATCAACACTATCTGAACCTCACTCCGGTTACCATCAAGTGCAGTGGGGTCACTTTGATGCGCCTGTTAAAGACATATTAAATAAGTTATAATCGTTCTAAAACTGAAACAAAAGGTAATTATAGTTCGGACAAACTAAGCTGGGAGGAATTTCGAGGGTATGTGAAGTCTGCCAACCCGCACTAGGCCAGCGTGGTGGACTAAGGCCTAACCCCTCTCAGTAGTAGAGGAGGCCCGTGCTCAGCAGTGGGCAGTATATAATACAGGGCTGGTATTATTATTATTATAAGCTGGCCGGTATGACAATTCAATTTTTTTCCCGACGCGATAACTCTGTGAGAACGTACCTACCCAAAAAATTCAAAACCGTGTCATGTCATACCGGCCATATTATTTTGTCCCTACTATAATAATTGTGAATTTGAATAAAATGCGTTGGTGGGTGATAACATCAGTACTATTATTATCCATTATAATATATATTTAGATTAATACATATACAAAAATAAATGTAAATGTAAACAAGGTACAACTCCAATGACTATTTCTACCACGCAGCAGCGTGCATGCACTGTTGTGTTTCAGTTTGAAGGACATTGTAGCCAGCGTAATTACAGGGCATTCTTCTCGTGCAAAATACCTCAGTGCCTGAAGACCAGTGATGACATACGGCACTGAGACGTGGCCTCTGACTATGGGCCGCCTAAGACGGCTCACGGTCACTCAGCGAGATATGGAGAGGGCTATGCTAGGTGTTTCACTACGCGATTGAATCAGAAATGAGGAGATCCGTAGAAGAACGAAAGTAACTGACATAGCCCAGCGGATTAGCAAGCTGAAATGACAGTGGGCAGGGCACATAGTTCGAAGAATTAACGGCAGATGGGGCAAAAAAGTTCTCGAGTGGAAGCCATGTACTGGCAAGCGCAGCGTCGGCCGTCCACCTGCAAGGTGGACAGACGACTTGATAAAGGTCGCAGGAACACGCTGGATGCAGGCCGCTTTTGACAGGTCCATCTGGAAATCTTTAGGGGAGGCCTATGTTCAGCAGTGGATGTCATGTGGCTGATGATGATAATGAGACTTAAAATCTTATGTCTCACGATGACGAGAGCAGTGGAGTGCCACGCAGTACTTTGTAATTCAAAGTTATGCGCGGCGTTGCTACTATTTATGGGTGGTCGTATCGCTTACCATCAAGCGAACGGCACGCTCGTCTCGTCATTTAACTGAATTAAAAAAGAACTACACTGCTACATACACACAATTAAAATAAGACATCGACTATAAATTTTGCCTAGTCATTAAACTTAAAACAATTAAAACGTGTACCATTTACGATTCAGTTTAAATATCCACGAATAAGTAACTTTGTATGATTGAAAAGAAGCCAAGACGTAGATTTTATTCCTTTGCATTTCTATCAAAAGAATAATAAATCTTTGTCGGCACAAAAATGGCTTTGACAGCCTATACAAGTTTTTTTGTAAACGATACCAAGCTAAAATCGTAGTATCGGCAAGAACAAGTTTTTCAATAAAGGCACGATTACCAGAGATCGAAACGGATTACCGTCGCCGATCGCCTTGTAAAATATAATCTGCAGATTTCTCTCAATAGCTACATTCTGTGTCATCAAAATCTGCAAATTTTGCTTTGATGTTATCTTTTTAATAGATTTCGTGTAAGTACTAACGTTTTTGTAGCTAGGTAAATATATATGTTAGCAAATAAATATGTCTAAATTGAAATTTAAGTTTAGCAACTTTAATTTTAATTACGTTGAGGATTTAGTTGTACCCTTTCTTTTTAAATTTAAGATCGAATTTAGGGTAACATTTTAATTTATATGCGGGTATGTCAATCTTATCTTACTTCTTACTAATATAATAAATATGTGTTGCTCGCGGCGTCGCCTGCGCGAAAAGCCTTTCTACAAAAGTCCCTAAAACACGCTACGACGCCAGCGCCATCTACTTAAAGAATCCGATTAAAAATATCCATTATTACCCAAGGCAGCAAATTACCGGGATAAAAAGTAGGTAGCCTATGTGTCAATCCAAATTTCATTCAAATCCGTTCAGAAGAACTTCGTTTTGTGCGAGTACTCCTAAGTCCTAACACACACACATTTTCACAGACTTTCGCGTTTATAATATTATTAAAAGTAAGATGCGAATGTTGGTGATTATTTTTCCGACCCAAATATCGACCAATAGAATTGCACCATTCGACGTCACGTGGTACAACCTACATGGTATTATACTGACAATTTTTTTTGAATATTTTCTCTGGTCGTTACTATACATTATGAAACAATTTTTTGTTGACTGTTCATTTCATCTCATGGTGCAATTCTATTGGCCGACATTTGGGACGGAAAAATAATCCCCCGAATACCACACGAGCTTCAAAATTATCTGGCATTTCCCTCAAGGTTCCCTGCAAACAAATAAAGTCGTCAAGTTTTTCAGGAAAAATCACTCGCGCTTCGCGCTCGTGATTTTTTAACCTGAAAACTCCTTCATTTGTTTGCAACGAACCTATCGGAAAATACCCGATAATTTTGAAGCTCTTGTGGTATTATATGTGAACATTTTTAGATGTTTGTTAGAAGTAAACGCATATCGTCGGGGATAGTGTAAAACCGCGTATCTACTAGCACTGGTAAATATCGCGTAAGTGACGAAAAAAATTGAATTGAAATTGATACTTACGACACTAAACTTATGATTAATAATACAAACTATATATTTTTTTCTTTCACTTACGCGGTATTGCACTATCCCCGACGATATCCTGGAGTAATATAGAAGTACTTTTATACCGGTAATGTGCTCCCGTGGGAAATAGTAATCTCTACAACTTTTAGAGTATATGGAATAAAATAGATAAGCATAACTTCAATATAACTTTGTTTCTAGCTTTTTGTTAGGTCGAACTACTATACTTGATTGTTTTTATATGTGGAAATAAGAAATGCTTATTAATATTTCATAACGCGGTCTAAATATTCTTAAAAATAATAACATCTAGTTAGCAAAGTAACATCAATTATAATATTCCGGTAAATTGATAGAAAGGTCATCGCTGTATTAGTGCCAATGTAATCAAATCCAATCAATATCCAACAAGCCGAATAATTAAGCGTTTCCATTGGGCATCTGGCCTTGAACCATAATGTTCCTAAACCTTACGCTGGCATAATTGTGTCGACTCGAGGAATAATCATCTGTCATCTGTTGTAATCCTCCTAGCCAGTTTCGGCCACGGCGGCCAATCTCAACGGAGATCAGCCAGGTACGCAGGAGATATTATAGTGCACAGGTGTGTGCGCAATACACAGGTGCAACCGCTATTCCTTCACTCTCATAGTCCGGTGAGACGGCAATCCGACATGATCGGAGAGAGATCAGGCGCAGGAACAACGGCTTTACGTGCTTTCCGAGGCATGGAAAAACCCAGTCACAATGTTTTTGGCTCGACCCGGGATTCGAACCCAGGTCCTAAGCGTGCAAATCGTACTCGTAACGCGTACGCAATACAACTACGCCACCGAGGCAGTCAACTATTCACTTTTTCACTACCTTACTTGTTCACTATTTCATCTGTTAACACTATATCGGACCCCACTCCGTTTACCGTCAGATGCAGTGGGGTCTCTATGCCGTGCCCGTATAAGAAGAAACTAGACTCTACTACTAAATCTATGAGATAATCTTAAAAAACACGTATCTCATGGACCCGAACGTCAACAAATATTTTCATACCAAGCCGTAGGAAAAAAACACTTCCATTACGGAGTAAGGTAAAAAATGAAACATGCAAAGGCTATCAGTCATTATGCCCCAGGGTTTGGCCTTTACAAATTCAATATAGCTTATAAAATTGTTATTTACCCTAGATTTATATTTGTTTCGTATTTTATCATGCATAAAAATCACGTTTTTTAAGCGATAAAATTGTTTTTTAAAACAGTCAGCCGGTGAAGGTACTTGATTTTTTATTGCAGTTGAATGACGATACGAGCATGCCATTTGCCTGAATAAATATGGTAGGCGATACGACCGCCCATAAACGCACAGGAATCGCACAGGAATCGTGATTTGAAGAAAGATTATAAGAAAAAAAAGAAATAATATAAAATACGTCCATACTTCTTTTATATTATTTCTGGCATTCAGTACATTTTCATATGACTCAATTTAAGCGAAGTCATGCTCGATAAATTAATATCTTTTTAATGCAGATAAATAGATAGCAAAAGCAGCTAAAAATATCACAGCTGACTTAAAAACCAACGTCAGAGTGACCATAAGTCACACGAAATAAAGAAACCCTTTTTTGCAAGAAAAGTAAAAGAAATTGAATAGAGATTTTATTTTACTGAAAGTTTTCTTGCACCTGCGTTGGGTACGTTGACAAGTGAAACTGCAGCCGACTGCGAACAAAAAATAGACCGCTCAATATACTCGCGTATATTCAATATTATATTTGCGAAAATTCAAACTTTTTCAATAACAATTTAGAAGTGAATATTAAGGCAAAAGTATTGATAGATTCAAGATGAAAAGCTATTCACCAATTAATATCAAACTAGCTTTTGCCCGCAGTTCGGCCCGCGTTAAAAAGTTTTTCCGGAATAAAAGTCCCACTTTATATTTTTCTGGGATAAAAAGTAGCCTATGTGTTAATCCAGGATATGATCTGCAAGTGTGCCAAATTTCATCGATATCCGCTTTTGCGTGAAAGAGTAACAAACATACATACATCCATACTTACAAACTTTCGCGTTTATAATATTAGTAGGACTACTCTATCCAATTTAATCAATCAGGCACGTTCTCTACTTAATCATTTATTTCAGGAATATTAAAATTAACCCTTAGCTCTTATTAATTGTTCAGTCGCCTATTACGCTAGATTACTGGCTTTCAATAAAAAATAAATTAGGGCATATAGTGACAAAGCCATGACAAAGCATTCCATTTTATAAATAAAGTTTGCGTACACAATATGCTACTCAATCCCTGTCGAAAGTTAATATATAACGTGACAAAACTCAAGGATGTTGGAACTGGAATTGTAGTTTAGTATATTACACTACAGTTCTGCAATCCTAGTAACTTTGTGTTGGTTTTCGGTATTGGATGGGTATTGGGTAGATACTATAGAGACTAGAGAGACATATTTGTTTAAATCTTTGGCTGTCTACCTACTGTCATCAACATCTGGAAATATTTCTCCGGGTTTGGTACCTTTAGATGTACCAGATACCTTTACATATTATCTCACCCGGAAATCGAACCCAAGACTTCAACGCGGCAATCGCACCACAATGCAACTATGCCACCGAGCAATGAAATTTAAATTAGTAAGAATTTGAAAATTATTTTTTATTATAAATTCTCTTAGATTTTAAGTAAACAATACTACAATCTATTCACGGAATACTCGTCCCATCCGAAACTCATTACCCATAAACGGCGAGGTGAGGCAGAAATCAATTACTCAGCATGGTATATGGCTTTTGTTCGTGACTTCCGATGGGATTCCAGGCTTGTACACTTAACGTGCTGAGTACACAAGTGTTCCAGATTAAAAAAAACCGCGATCGGGATTGGTCGATGACTTTAAGGGCCATATTAATAGTATTAAATATATATAAATATTAAATAAATAAATAATAATTGATGCAACTCAGTTTCGCTCTGAATTGCAATACCAACTGAGACGCTCTCAAATTAAGGCACTATTTAATAAACGCACATTAACAGAAGCTCAAGTGACATCTTAAGTGACAATATGTGACGGATTTTGACAGCTGAGAACAAGGTCTTAAATGACAGCTTAAGAATGGTTTATTGAATATTTCAATACGTATGCTACATGAGATTATACTCAAACGTGAGATTGATTTATTAATACGGCCCTTAGACTTTAGTGAGATACCTATTTTATTAGATTACGAGCTATTGCCCGCGGCTCTGCCCGCTTGAATGAGTTTTCCCGGGATAAAAGTCCTGCTTTATATTTTCCCGGGATAAAAAGTAGCATATGTGTTAATCCAGGACATAATCTACCCGTGTGCCAAATTTCATCGAAATCCGTTCAGTAGTTTTTGCGTGAAAGAGTAACAAACATCCATACATCCATACATCCATACATCCATACATCCATACATCCATAAATCCATACTTACAAACTTTCGCGTTTGTAATATTAGTATTAGATTATTTAATTTAGTAGTAAAATATGAGTTTTGAAAGTGTGTAGGGTCTGCAAATCGGTTTGTGAATTTTCGGTTTCGAAACCTTTTATACAGTAAATGTATCTGACGTGTTAACATCCCTTATCAAACTTTTGAATAGAAAACACGATATTCTGTAACTACAAATGTATTGATGATAAAATTATTTAATAACTAGCTGTTGCTCGCGGCTTCGCCCGCGTGAAAAGCCTTTCCCGCTACAAAAGTCAATTAAAAAATATAAAAATATCAATTATTTCCCATGGGAGCAAATTACCGGGATAAAAAGTAGCCTATGTGTTAATCAAGGACATGATCTACCCGTGTGCCTAATTTCATCCAAATCCATTTAGTTTTTTCTGCGTTTACTTCTAACAAACATCCAAACATTTTCACAAACTTTCGCATTTATAATATTAGTAAGATAATATTACGCACAATACTTTAAAATGTGGTTTGTAACTCACCTCCTTTGATAAAGACATGAGTATATGCATAGTATATGTATATATAGATGATTAACTGGCTGGCACATGCGTCATATTCGTGAACGGGTGCTGCTTACGTGGACTGGTCTGCTCTGTTTGATGGTTTTTTTTTTTTTTTTTTTTTTATTGCATTGAATGACGAGACGAGCATGCCGTTCGCCTGATGGTAAGCGATACGACCACCCATAACAGTAGTAACACCATCCAGCACCTTGAGTTACAAAGTACTGTGTGGCATTCCACTGCGCTCGTCATCCTGAGACATAAGATGTTAAGTCTCATTATGTTCAGTAGTTATAGTGGCTACAATGTCCTTCAAACCGAAACACAACAGTGCATGCACACTGATGCTTGGCGGTAGAAATAGACATTGCGGTGGTACCCACCCAGACGGCCTCTTACATAATGAGAGACCTACCACCAGAGGTTGACTATATTTATTACTTAAAATTAAACATGTAGCTGGTTATTTGACTTAGGTACTCTCCGTTAATTTTCGCATTTAATATCCATCTTTGAAATTGAATTTATATTGTTACATGCAATTTGTAAAAAAAAATATAACAATTAAAGACCTACGCTGAGTTTCTTGGTGCTTCTTCTCAGGTCAGTGGGCCTTTCCGAAGCACTGGTAGAATCTTTAGATGATAAAAAATTGTAAAAATGACGTGTAAAAGTGCCCTTAGGGGCCTAATTACTTAATAAATGATTTTAATTTGAATTTGAAATAATAATATGATAATAAGTTAATCCACTATAGTCTTGTAAAGTCACGACATCTCAATACAAAAAAAACAAGGCGGTGCTAAGGCGGTCTCATTTCTTCAACATTTATATTTTATTCCCACTTGTATTTATTCTCTCCCACGGCGGAGTTATAAAGGAGAGTTTACGCCCCCGTTTAACGCAGTCGTTTATTTTCTTAACACCAATCAACATAATTAACAATTAACTTAGTAATTGGTTGTTACTTGGGTGTATTTTTGTAATTTAGAAATTCCTTATAAATATTTTTATTTGAAAAATATACAAGACATAATTTAGTCTAGATATAATATCTAGATTCTACGAAACATCTTTAGTAATCGCAATTATTTTGACCCTTGACACTTCTTTTTTGGTAAATGTTGAGACCATCCTTGGAATACGTAAGAAGTGTTTCTACAGAAAAACGTTCACGAAATAAGGTACAGACCTCAATTTATTAGCCGTGACAATAGAAAGAGATAGAACATGATAATATAAATGTGTAAGGGAAAGAGACATACAGAAAAATGTTCTTTGTTTCTTTTGTCAATTAGGCAGAGAAGTGACCCTCAAAATGATTGCCCTAAGCTTTAGGAAAGGGGATTAAAACAGACACGAATTCAGTGGAACATTCTGGGAGAGATAATTTGACTACTGACACTTTATTTATTTATTTTATTTATAACTTTATTGTACATCACAATATAACATTTCAACATAATAAAAGCAGAGAGGTGGTACAATTGGCGGTCTTATCGCACAAGGCAATCTCTTACAGACAACCATGGGATGGAGATAAGAGAAATAGCGAAAAGGGGTAATTCATGACGTACATGCTATTACTTTAATGTGTTAAACTTTGAATTGTAACTAGTTATAATTCTACCTAATTACATAACTATTTACATACTACATATGAGCCGTGGTCAACCCTGTGAAACTCTAAGAAATACTGATTTGTAATGCCTAATGTTTATAGATTTTGTTTGTTTATTCACGCATACTCATGCCTTTTCTCCCCGAAGGGATAGGCAGACTCTCAACTAGTGCACTCACTTTTCGCCGTGCGTATTCCGTCTCATGATGTGATAGAGGGCGAGCCTGTCGCCATATCGGGCACAAATTCCAGACACCGGACTGATACTGAATAGAAAAATCCAATATCACTTTGCCAGACCCGGGGATCGAACCCCAGACTTCAGTATTGCAGTCGTACCGTAATACAACTACGCCACCGAGGCAGTCACGAGTGTTTATTTACTAAATAAAATAATAGCATGAAAAATAATTAACCTAATAAGAATAGTCGTAGAAGGTAAAAATATATAGCCCAAATATGGGTGGTTTAGTCTTCGGCATATAACACTGGGTTGGTTTATAAGGGGATACAGCGACAAAACGTCACTTAGGTGTGAGTGACAGAGATAACGCTCTACGAAGCCAAAGCATGTCCCACGATAGCGAGCTCAGTGGAATGCCACACAGTACTTTGTAATTCAATTTGTTGGATGGTGTTGCTTCTGTTTATGGGTGGTCGTATCGCTTACCATCAGGTGAACGGCATGCTCGTCTCGTCATTCAATGCCATAAAAAATAAAAAATACGTGTGACACTCGGAGACTGCCGCGGTAAAGCTATTGCATAGCATTTTTTATCACAAATTTTGATTGACTAAACACAACTTCGATCTTACGCTTACCACATAAAGTAGATTTTTAAACGCGAGCAACGCACGTTTAGTCTTGTTATTGATAAATGTCAGAAATGCAATGGTCATCACAACCAAAGTAGAATAAATGAAAATTTGAAAAAAGAATGTTACGTTCGATTCTTTTGTACTCGTGCCGTGCCAACGCTGGGGAAATAGCTTCTACGCAATGTATTTAAGGTTCATATTAAATTAGTAAGAAATGGTTTTAATGACTTTAATAAATAAAATAAATAAAAATATACTCGTTTCAAGAATTATAGCTTCTACGCATTGTATTTAAGGTTCATATTAGTATGATAAAAAAGATGTCAGGTTATTTTCGTTACGGAATTTCTGGATTCGGTCTCCACGCTCAAGGCCCGCGATAGAAGCTATGCAATAGCTTAATAAAAAAAAAACAAATTGGCGACCGATTTCATTAACTTCCCTACCGGTAACTACGCGTTAATGGTAAAATAAATAAATAAAATTCGATATGAAGCCGGCGATAGCAGTTGAGGTCGTTTATAGATCTTTCAAAACAGTTTTCTAATACATGTGTTATAATCACTATCGTTTATTTTTTCTTTTCCTAATATTACTTCTAAGTTTAGTCAATATGTTATTTTTTAATCTGGGGGTCATATCCTCCAACGACTTTCTTGAATACAGACCCATACTGTCCATTTTGGCTACACACAGTTAGAAGTTTGCGCTTGTCCAAAAGTTGAACGCTGTGAAATGTTAGAGTTTTGTCGAGATTTAGATGTCAGGACAATAGCATGTAGAAGTTTTTCACACGAAACGCAGAATGTTTTGTTATGAACTTACGTTAAGATAAAGTAGCCTGAAACTTTCTCACGTTTACGGTAAATGAAACATTTCAAATGAACCTTGGATTATTGAATGCTATTTTCTTTTTATAGTTATTTTATTTAACTTCGTCTAATTACCTGATTCTATTTTTAATCCTTGGACGCTCGCGGTGGACACCGGTCTTCATTTATATAAGGAAATTAGCTTATAGCTATATATAAGCGGGCGTTGACGGGTTACTGCCTCGGTGGCGTAGTTGTATTACGGTACGACTGCAATGCTGAGGTCTCAGGTTCGGTCCTTGCGTTGGGCAAAGTGATATTGGGTTTTTCTACTTAGTATCGGCCCAAAGCATGGAATTTGTGCCCGATATGGCAATAGGCTCACCCCCTATTCTACATGGGACGGAATACGCATGGTCAAAAATGGGTGCACTGGTTGCGCCTCTGCCTACGTTTTCGAGGATAAAGGGTGTGAGTGTGTGTGTGTGTGTGCATTTTTTTTATTTTTAATGCCTCTATTTTAATTTGGATAGGATATTGAGTTGGCGACAGACAAATGACCAGCCGTAGACCAGCCACATGTTCTGTCCAATATGCATGAAAAAGTGTATTGACCCCACATCTTACTAGAATAATGGCAGGTAATAAAATGATTAGAAAGTCTTAAGCCGCCATAAAGTAAATACTATTTTAAAAAGATAGTTAATTAAGTTTTCAAAATATTAAACTTAGGGCCGATTTCACACCATGCCTTAGCCTATTCGGAACTTATCCGCCATATAAACTACAACTTTTGGTTTCACAAGTTTCGAATATAAATATATGGCGGAAATAGTCACTAGTAATGTGTCAGATTTATTTGTTAGATAGCGTTGTATGTTAGATAGTTATCTGGTACTTCATCAGGACCCGATGAAACTGGCCTTAAAATATCAAATAGGTACAGTTTACCTCAATGTATTTATAATGTAGTACATGTTGAAATAATGTCATTTGCACTTTGATTTCGAACAGCACTAGAAGTATGTATATTCACACACACACACACACTCACTCCTTTTATCCCCGAAGGGGTAGGCAGAGGCGCAATTAATGCACCCACTTTTCGCCGTGCCTATTCCGTCCCATAGTCTATTTTGCTTACTTTCATAGTTTGATGAGTTATGGAATTTTGCTGTGGGGTGGTGCTGCTGACATTAATACTATATTTGTTCTTCAAAAACGAGCTATAAGATCTATCTACTCCCTAAGCTCTAGATGTTCTCTAAGAGAAAATTCAAAGAAACAAATATAATGACAGTAGCATTACAATTTATATTCGCTAATTTAATGTACGTACATAAGAATATAGAAAACTTTCCAAAAGTTTGCGATATCCATGGCTTAAATACTAAAAGCAAAAATAATCTAGTTAATCATAAAACAAGGCTCCAAAAATCAGCAAATCTTTTAAGGGTTACTGTATACATTTTTATAAGAAAGTTCCCACTGAAATTAAGTGTTTAAACATTGGTAAATTCCAAACAACTATTAAGCGAAAGTTATGTAATAAAGCTTATTACAAGATTTCAGAATACATAGAGGATAAAAAAGCCTGGGATTAAATTTTTTCATGTGATTTTCTTTGGAATCATGTTTTTCGTTTCAATAAAGTTTCTTTGTTTCCATCTGTGAGCGGCTTGGGTATGACATACTCCTTAACTGGCTGTGCCTGCGGCGGCGTCGTGTGCCGGGTCGGCCACTTCCCTGTAATATGGTTGAGGAGGCCGATGGCTGGCACATGCGTCATACTCGTGAACGAGTGCTGCTTGTGTGGACTGCTCTGCCCTTTTCGCTTACTATATCTAAGTATTAGGGGTATATCTTGAACTTAGATTAATAGCGACATCTTGAACATTTCAGATCAAATTATTACATGATTCCTGAGATAGTTAACAAATACTGAATTGTATTTTTTTTTCTCTCCATATTGCATTGTATTTTATACCTTGAACAAATTTTGAAAAGAGCAACACTAGAGTTTCTTGCCCGTTCTTCTCTAGTGAGAACTGCTTTCCGAACTGGTGGTAGAGTTAACATTGACGGAATCTAAATAATGTATAACATTTTATGGGTTCGAATAAATTATTTCATTTTATTTCATTTCATGATGTGATAGGGGGCAAGCCTATCACCTTCACCATATCGGACAAAAATTCCAGACTCCTGAACAAAAAAATCCAATATCACTTTGCCCGACCCGGTGATCGAACCAGAGACTTCAGCATTGCAGTCATATCATAATACTACTACGCCACCGAGGCAGTTGTTTATATTCCATTCGAATAAACAAAATTCATGGCGGAAACCAAACCTATGCATAGTAAATGTACGCGGGGTAGGCGCAAAATATCCGCATAGGAAAATAGTATACGACAGTCGTGCTCAAGCGTATGCAGTAAAATTTCGATGTTGATATTATTATTATTATTGTACCGCATACAATAGGGAATTCGGAAATATAATAACCATCAAAATAGCTATGAAAACCTTGTTTTAATGTCGGTATTTAAAAGCAGAAGAAATAGCTACGATCGTTAGAAAACAGATTCAGCACTCTTCTACTTTTCAGATAGTCCATTGACGCTCATTTTGGTTAATAGGATATACAGACTGATTATCATCATGATTGCGAAACCCCAGAAGCTTATAGACAAAAGTGGAGGCATCACTCTAAATACCCAAGTGAATACGACTGTGGTCGAACGCTCTCTTTCTGAATACACACATAAGAACGAGATAGTGATATGTGTTGTCTGCCTTATGTATGTATTCAGAAAGAGAGTGTCCGACCACAGCCGCATTTACTTTGGTATTTAGAGTGTTGCCTCCACTTTTATCTATAATCTTCTATGCGAAACTTCTACACCACCTGACATTTAATATCTAAGAAATGGTGAAAAAAATCGGGATGTTGAGACCTCCTTTAACTTTATATATTTTCAGCCGCTAATCCATATTAATAAAATATATATGGACATAATGAGACTTGACATCTTATGTCTCAGGATGACGAGTGTAGTGGAATGCCACACAGTACTTTGTAACTCAAGGTGCTAAATGTTCTTGCTACTGTTTATGGGTGGTCGTATCGCTTACCATCAAGCGAACGGCATGCTCGTCTCGTCATTCAAAGCAATAAAAAAATATTACTACCACGCTATAAAAAATCCTAATAATATTATAAAATATATAGTATAATTTAAGCCTATGAACATTATATCCAGGATTAAAGCATAATATTTTTTGTCGAGTCACGCAAGCAGAGCTACGTGTAAACTGTAAAAGCCTTTATAATGAATTGGAGTATACCCATCATAAATAATAATTACTCCATAATTAAGCGGAACGGTGTTGAGATAGATTGCCGATAATAATTATTGCTACTCAAGTGTTGTAATAAATCATATCGAAATTGACATTAAGGGTCCGTCTCGCCAGTTCCTGATAAAGTTCGAAATAACTATATGATGTATAGCGCTATCGAGCAAGTAAATCTGACACATTACTTTTTCTGCCAAATATTTCATTTCGAGACCTATGAAAACAAAAGTTGTAGTTTATATGGCGAATAATTTCTGAATAGGCTATCAGGGACTTTATCAGCATGTGGTGAAATGGTCCTTAGTCTTCAGGAAATGTATGGATTAAAACTGAGAAACCGTTAAGTATCAAGATTAATTAGTTTAACGTTGTCAAAAATAATTCTGAATATAATCAGTATTAATAAACGACAGAATCGATATCCTCATAATCAAACAATATAATATAAAAGTAGGGGTTGCTCGCAGCTGCGCCCGTGTGAAAAGCCTTTCCCGCAACAAAAGACCGTAAATAACTGTGGCAATGCGTAGCACCATCTGCACGAGCCTGTGCCATGTCCTAAGAAAATCTACTGGTGGTAGGTCTCTCATATGTGAGAGTCCGCCTGGGTGGGTACCACCGCAATGTCTATTTCTACCGCCAAGCAGCAGTGTGCATGCACTGTTGTGTTTTGGTTTGAAGGACATTGTAGCCAGTGTAACTACTGGACATAGTGAGACTTAACACCTTATGTCTCAGGATGACGAGCGCAGTGAAATGCCAAACAATACTTTGTAACTCAAGGTGCTGGATGGTGTTGCTACTGTTTATGGTTGGTCGTATCGCT
The DNA here is from genome assembly GCA_947568825.1 of Sphinx pinastri. Taxonomy (NCBI): domain Eukaryota; kingdom Metazoa; phylum Arthropoda; class Insecta; order Lepidoptera; family Sphingidae; genus Sphinx; species Sphinx pinastri. The sequence goes on along the minus strand of OX387624.1, from coordinate 12,092,114 downwards.
TACCATCAGGCGAACAGCATGCTCGTCTCATTGTTCAATGCAAAAAAAAAACTGATAATAAATCAAATATTTCCTAGCAGAGTATATCACTGGAATAAAAAGGAACAGATTATGTCTATTTGCTAAATTGCACCTAAATCGGTTCAGCAGTTTCTGAGTTTACTTCTAACAAGCATCTAAACATTTTCACACACATTCGCATTTATAATGTTGTCTTTCTAGCCGATTTCGGTTTTCAACTCAGATTAAGACCGGCTAACGAATAGTCGTGCATATGCTCTCTGACGCACTCTTACGTGACTTGAACAGTCAATTTTATTTATAAAAGCATTTGCATTTATAATTGTAAGATATCAAAAGTGACAACTACGAAATAATTAAAAATAGTTGACAATGTATTAAATTACTTTTGCGTAGTATTATAATGTTCTTTAGAATTACTAAATAAAAAAGGACCCAAGGAAATATGTTCACAATTTTCAGAGAAATCAATGTGGTACATACATTAAAAAAATACAAACACACGAATTGAGAACCATCTCCTTTTTTGGAAGTCGGTTAAAAAGAATTTCAGTCACACAAAAGTACAAAGCTTCAGATAAACATATTAATCGCCTCACTGATAATATTTTATTCTGCGGTGGACAGGTCAATGAGAATTGGAATGAACTTTTTGTAAGTAATTAACCCCCACTGCAAAAATCTTAAGAGCAAACTCAGAGACTTCCAGTACATAAGTTTTATAACTCTCATATACCAGTATTTACGTACCAATGCAGTCTGAAGAAGCTAAAACTTTATCTGATATTTCCTAAGCACCTATAACAACCTTCAAGATATAACAAATGAGTCCAGGGACAATATCTGTTCATCCTTTAATAACGAAGGATGCAGACGGTTGATATCAGCCGACGCAAAATGGCGGTGAAAGTAATGAATCATTTTGAAAAATGATCGGCTACGGTAAACGCTCTGAAATACTTCGATATATTAATTTCAACGAAAATAAACTGTATTTATAAATTGCGTAATCATACTTTCAACGGATTAAAGTGATGTATAATTTGACGTAAATTGTTTAGAAGTGGCAACCCTAGTATATCTTAATACGTTTATAGTAATTATTATGACTGACTTGGTGGCGTAGTTCAGTGCTCAGGTCTCGGGTTCGAACTTCGATCCCCGGATCGGGAAAGTGATATTCGGTTTTTCAACTCAGTGCAATGCAATGCAATCAGCCCTGTATTATATACCTACTGCCCATTGCTGAGCACGGGCCTCCTCTACTACTGAGAGGGGTTAGGCCTTAGTCCACCACGCTGGCCCAGTGCGGGTTGGCAGACTTCACATACCCTCGAAATTCTTATGGAGAATTCTCAAGTATGTAGGTTTCCTCACGATGTTTGCCTTCACCGTTAAAGCGAACGATAATTGATAAACAATACACACGTAACTTCGAAAAGTCAGAGGTGTGAGCCTTGGGTTTTGAACCTGCGGACATTGTCTCGGCAGACCGTTCCATTCCCAACTAGGCTATCTTCCACTTATTACTTCTACTCAGTAACAGCTCGAAATGAAATTTGTGCCCGATATGTTGATAGGTTCGCCCTCTATGACATCATGGGATGAAATACGCACGGCAAAAAGTGGCTGTACTAGTTGCGCCTTTGCCTACCCCTTTGGGGGTAAAAGCCGTGTGTGTGTGTGTGTCAAGGAGGAGGTACCATCAAGCTTTTGAGCAACAACGTAATTAGCGTATGCCTAAATTCTACCAAACAAAGACGTCAATGATAATAGCTTAAAGGGTTCTAGAACCCTCTATTCCTAGCAAATAATCGTGCAAGTAACAGGTACGTTTACATATACTTGTGTCTTAACCCTCTCAGTTTAAAACGAACTGACATTTGGTCCGAACGACCCAAGGGAACTGTCAATGTAATCGAATGATTGATGGCGTTACGCTCGTGGAATAGGGTTGTCACATCTACTATCGATCAACACTTGACAATTCCATTGCTTTCCATACACACACGGATAGATTATTTGTTTGTTTATTGTTTGTATTTATATGGTAACACGGATGACTATCATAATTAAGTCTTCATAGTTTTTGTATTAATAATATTCATTATAATAGATGTATTAAAAAATCCTACCTTACGCCCGAGTCGACCAACAGACCTCGTGGGGGGCGGGCAACGTGTATAAGAAAAACCGACACGGCTAACAAGGTTAAGGTAACCCATTAAATATGGAGATAAATTCAAATAGTAAACGTATAGGGCCGCTGTCCGGGGGCGATCGCCGGAGCACGTCCGTGGCTGGTGTCGGGCGTGGCAGAATGCTAGCCAGCGACTCTCGACGCACCGGCTGGTCGGGAGTCGGGGACAGGGGGGTTCGGGGTAGGTCCCTAGATGTTACAGCCGAAGATTCTACGGGTGATACTTTGCGGAGTAGGGAGGCGTCTCCCGCAAGCTCTGCCGGTACATCCGCATCGACCACAGTAACAACAAAAGATGCTAGACAAAAGTGGTCAAATAGCGAATTAGAAGAACTCATGTATTGTTATTACAAAGCCAAGGCTGGAGGGCCTGGCTACATAAAGAGACTAGAAGCAATATTTAAAAATAGAAACCCAAATAATCCAAAATGTAGGAAATTTACAGGCAACACACTTTCCAATCAGGTGCGCTGTGTATTGTCACGAAGGTGTATCTCTACAGAGGTGTTGGAACATATTAAGAGAAAAGCTGAACAGGCACACCCATCACCGAACACGCAATCTCGCGACGCACCCCAAATGATTTCTCGATCGACAAACACTCAATCCAGAGTCACTCAAGACATACTTGCACCAACAACAACAACAATCACACAAGCTTCGATCTTCTCACGAGAACAATTCACACTGCAACATACCGATGATATATGTAATAATATACAGCAGACACTCATTTTCGAACAAACCCAATCAAACACACAAGACACAAATACCACTCCCAGTTTTGAAACTGAGATACAGGATATTGTAGTGAATGAAGATCAAGACATAATTATAATGGAATTGTTGCAAATACTGTCAGAAGTAAGAGAAACACCCATAGAGCACAGAAAGTTTTTACCTAAACCAAATTTTAGTAAACAGTTCATATTTAACTTAAACACAATAAATGCATACTTACCAAACCTTTTAGCAACACATACGTCATTGCGCGAAATTAGCGATGTTATTTATGCAGCTGCAAAAACATTAATTATCACAAACCAACAATCCCCATACACGCCACCAACTGTACAAAAACCAAAACAAGATCCACCGTGGAAAAAAAGAATAAAACGAAAAATAGAAGATTTTAGAAAAGAACTGGGAAGATTAGTAGAGATCAAAGGAGGTGCCAATAGCAGAAGAATGATGAACGTTAAACGCACACTATATAGAAAATACAAAATCACTAACGAGGTAGAATTAAATAATACAATTGAAATACTGAAACAAAAAGTCAAAGCTTTAGCAGGGAGACTACGCAGGTACGAAGAGATTAATGAGAGGAAAACACAAAATAAATTATTTTCACAGAATCAACACAAATTTTATAGGTCACTTAACAACGCACAACACAACCCCACTCACATTCCAGCCAAAGAGGACATACAACATTTTTGGACGAACATACTAACAAACCCTATACCGTACAACACAGAGGCAACATGGATAACTGAAATAGAAAGATCAGCTGAAAATATTGAGACGCACCAATTCGAAAATATAGATGTAGGGAAAGTAAGGGACGCAGTTAGGAAAACCCAGAACTGGAAAACACCAGGTATAGACAAAATTCAAAACTACTACCTTAAATATTTCACGAGCACACATAAATACATCGCCCAGCTATATAACAGGATGATTAAAGGATTAGAACTCATCGATAATTGGTTTACAACAGGTCAGGTCATATTAATATCCAAAGGCGACGACACCCAGGACCCGAAGAACTGGCGCCCCATAGCATGTTTACCAACTATGTATAAATTACTAACATCTATTATGGCTAACGAACTCCACGTCCATTGCGATAAAAATAACATTTTAGCGCCAGAACAAAGAGGTTGCAGGCGACGGGTACGGGGCTGCAAAGATCATCTCATGATCAACAAGGCCATACTTGAAGATGCACATAAATGCCAAAAAAATCTTAGTATGGCGTGGGTTGACTATCGAAAGGCTTTTGATAGCATGTCGCATGAGTGGCTACTCAAAGTACTAGATCTCTACAAATGTCCACCTGTTATCCGAAGGTTTCTAGAGATAGCCATGCCCACGTGGAATGTGATCATGACAGCCCGCGGTGCTAACGCGTGTGTAACCACTGATCCCATATATATCCGACGTGGAATATTTCAAGGAGACTCATTATCTCCTCTCCTATTCTGTCTAGGCATTAATCCAATTTCCCAAATTCTCAACAAATATGAATTCAAAGGATACCGACTCAAAGATAACACCACAATAAATCATCTGCTATACATGGACGATCTCAAAGTTTATGCAAACAGTAAAACTAATCTAAAAGTCCTAATAGACAGTACAGAAATATTTACTAGGGACGTAGGAATGGAGTTCGGACTCAACAAATGCAATGTTCTGCATTTGGTAGCAGGAAGGAGAAAAGAACAACACGGGGAGGGACATATTCTACTAAGCGGACAAGAATTCAGCCATTTACAAATAGATCAAAAATATAAATATTTAGGGATTAATGAAGCAGGAAATATAAATCACGGAGAAGCCAGGCAACAGATACAAAAAGAATATTTCCGAAGAGTAAAAAATTTAGCAGCTTCATATCTCAATGCGCGAAATCTTTTAAGAGCGATTAGCATTTACGCAGTACCGGTTTTGCTGTATACCTTTGGAGTTATCAATTATAAAACAATAGATTTAAAGAAAATAGACATAAAAACTAGGAAATTATTAGCAATGAATAAAGCACACCAACAGAAAGCAGACGTAGAAAGGCTGTACTTACCAATAGATGAAGGAGGAAGAGGCCTGACCAGTTTAGAAACACTACACAAAACACAAATAATTAAATGCAAATCATACCTAGGAACAGAAAAGGATTATATATTAAGAGCTATTTTAGAACACGATAGAAATAAAGACAAACACTCTATAACAAAAGAATCGCAATCTAATTTAGAGGAAATAGGGTTAAGACAAAATGAACAATATACAGATAAAGAAATCAAGCACGCAATAGTTAAAACGAGAGTACAGAAAATAAAATCAAAACCTCTGCATGGACAGTTTTATAAATCCGTTTTAGAAAAAGAAAATATAGATAAAGTACAATCTTTTCGGTGGCTTAAAAAACAACCCATATCGCCAGCATTAGAGTCAGCCATATTCGCAATTCAGGATCAAGCAGTTATGACTAAACAACATGAGCGGGACATATTAAAAAGAACAGTAGATGGTAAATGTCGGCTATGTTTAGTTAAAGACGAGACCACACAGCATATTGTCTCCGGCTGTGAAAAACTGGCGGGCACTTACTACACCAAACGGCACAACAACATAGTACAATATATTTTCTGGACCATAGCTAAAAAACACAAATTTCCGGTTTCAAACCTGTGGTGGCAAGAACACTTGACGCAACCTCAGGTTAAAGAGAATGATAACGCAAAACTAATGTGGGAGATACCAGTCCAAACAGATAATACAATAGTACACAATAGGCCGGATATAATATATATTAACAAAACTGAGAATAAAACATATCTCATAGATATCACAGTTCCATCAGACTATAACATAGGTGCAAAAGAAATAGAAAAATTAAGTAAATACCATCCACTTAAACGAGAAATAGCCAGGTTATGGAATACATCTACAGAAATCATTCCGATAGTAGTAGGAGCCACAGGAATAGTAGCGAAATCTCTACAAAAATACTGCACAAAGTTAAATTCAGACATAAACATACACATCATACAGAAACAGGCATCCATACATACAACAACAATAGTCAGCAAAGTACTAGGGGACTCCATTTTCAATTAAGGGGAAACTGGGCCACCCTTTCCCTGAGGGTCTCAGGGCGGGCGCTCAGTATACCGAGCTTAGCTCGAGTAGAGGAAAACCTCAAACATGTTGATGTATTAAAAGGAGATGGCCGATGGGCCATCTACTTTTATAAACTGGTAACATTCATTTCAGTAATACTTTATTGAAAGGGTTGCGAGCGCCTTCAGCGTTCACCCTAAAGACTGGTGTGGCCAGAAAAGCCGAACGCGTCAGGCTACTGGCAGGACATTAACGAAAAAAAAACAAAATTCAGTAATAAAAGTATTCGGCATAGTTGCTTCTTGTATTAGGTATAATTTATCCAAATTAATAACTGGACTTAGGCGCCGTTGTTTCAACCGTGGGGCTCTTATCACACTAGCGAATTGCAAGGGAATTAACAGCGAGGCGAAGGCGCTACTGGCTCGTCCAGTGTAATTAAACTATTAACTTTACCTGACGACAACTGAAAACACGGCGCCTAAGATCGGATTTTTTCAACTGTAGTTAGGGTAAGCCTCGGTGTGATTAAGCTGGACGCGCTCGCAGGTGCTCCCGGTGCTGCGAGCGCGTTAAGCTTAATAAGACCCTGACAAAAAGATAACTACAGTTGAAAAAACGGGGCCTAAGTTTAACGTAACAATAGGTTATGATTTATGTCTTTAATTACCTAGAAATATAAAACTATATTAATGAATTTTATGATTAAAATAGACACAGTTAATCTTAAATAGGAAATAGGCCTTAAAAAGCCTTACTAATTACCTAAAACTTACTCAAACAAAATAATATTAAAACAAATACAGCAATAAAACATGACAAAACAATGGAGTCATTTACTCATCCTGTTGTAAACGTAGTAAAGATTGCTTCAACACAATAATGGTGTGATTTAAATTAGTGTTTAAACGCCATAAACATTCAAGATAATGTGTTCAGTTATCTTGAACAATCGTCATTGTTATAATTATGTTGTACAAATGTTTGCACCAACATCACGCAGCGATGCTGTGAGAAATTGTTTAATTATTTTGATCTAATTAAGGCAAAGCTTTTATCTCTACATAGTATTAAACAAAGTTTGATTCAATTTTAACTTTATTTTTTTATTTTTAAAGCATTTAAATAAAAGCTAGTTTTGAAATTATTTTTTTACTTTTATGATTTAACAAGTTAGGTAAATGGAAATCGTACGGTATTTCGTGAACGGGGTTTGTAAAAGTCCTAATCCCTGTAATTAGTAAAGAAAGCCCGTCTCGTGCCCATCAGTGGGACAGTATGAAATACAGTACCGTAGGTGTATATTCAAAGAACCACGCAGAATTCAAAGTCCACGTAAAAATCATAGCCGACATACACATAAGCAAAGGTGTGCATGACACTTCCTAAGTGTATATTAAGTTTACATTAACACCTAACTGCGCTGGCCCCGTAATAAGTCATTACAGTTCGTTAAGCAATCTTCATAGATTACATTAGTTGAGCTAATGGTACAAGCGAGGGTTAGACAACTACGTTTCTATCAGTTTCTACGTAGTAAATACCTGTTTAAATGCAATCTAGAGGTACTGTCTGATATTGTATTCGAAATTCAAAGGAGATGTCCGTTTTTTGTATGTCTGTTGGGCCAAAAAATTCAACAGGCTCAAACTTTATGGATATTAAAAGGCCAAAAATATGGATCTCGGATTCATTAAAAAATATTTTTAGATACTGCTTTGCATTGAATGACGAGACGAGCATGCCGTTCGCCTGATGGTAAGCGATATGACCACCCATAAACAGTAGCAACACCATCCAGCACCTTGACTTACAAAGTACTGTGTGGCATTCCAGTGCGCTCGTCATCCTGAGACATAAGATGTTAAGTCTCATTATGTCCAGTAGTTTTATTGGCTACAATGTCCTTCAAACCGAAACACAACAGTGCATGCACACTGTTGCTTGGCGGTAGAAATAAACAACTACAAATCTTTCTACATGCGGATCTCTGGCTGTGTTGCAAATCTTTTACTCGGACTCTGTTTTAGATCCCGCCACGGTATCCGCAAGGATTTCCCAAGGAAATGTTTACAACATCAAAAAGGATATGAGCGTAACTCCTTGTCTTGGATGTTACTTTCCGTGTTTATTCCTTGATAAGCTATTACAAAACCTATTAAAATATTAATTAACTTCTATACAAAAGGCATATAATCCCATTGTTATGCTTGTTAATACCAAAAGCCACATAAATCAACAGTATCACTTCATATTTACACATTTAGTCGGTTTAAAAAGATAATTTAATTAGAGAGTATTTGATACTTTTCCTTGTGGCTTTGACAGCTTATAAGACCGACTGTGTACCTATTTTTCTGGTACAAAAATATATACATTCAAATTACGAAAACCCCATCCAAATTGGATCAGTACTTTTGAGAAATCGCGGATATGAAGGTGAACTGTATGCTCGTTTACCCACTATATTATAAAAAAATAAAGAAATACATACGTACGGGTCGAATATATAAGCACCTTTTTGAAGTCGGTTAATTAACTCAAAAACATGGTTTGTGTGCCAAATTGTAATCCATAATATCCTATCAGCGGTCCTGCATTTTCTTCTAATCTGCAAAGATATCTATAAGTCTTCGCATTTCTACTATTCAGAAACATAAGATTTATACATAACTACAACATCAAATAATAAGTAACTAAGTAGTTATAACGCCTCTACAAATTGTAACTCTAGTTTCAAAAGTGGCATTTTGAATAAAGTTCCACGACAATATAAAACTTGCCACTTTCTATTCAAACGTTTCATAAAACTGGGGCGATGAACTATTAAAAAGTATTTTTTAAAAGAACTCTTTAAAAACTTACTGGTTTTGTTAAGCATCGAGTTAATATCTTTTACAGTAAGTATAAGGTATTTACCCTCTTAGTTGTAGAGGAGGCCCGTGCTCAGCAGTGGGCAGTATATAATACAGAGCTGGTATGGTATGGTTCAGTATAGGGTTGGCACAACGACTTACAAAATATTCTTCTTCTTTGTTTAATGGCGACGAGCTTAATTATGGAGGTACGAGCTTTTGTCCGCGGCTCCGCCCGCGTGAATGAGTTTTTCCGGGATAAAAGTCCCGCTTTATATTTTCCCGGGATGAAAAGAAGCCTATGTGTTAATACAGGACATAATCTACCCGTGTGCCAAATTTCATCGAAATCCGTTGAGTAGTTTTTGCGTGAAAGAGTAACAAACATCCATACATCCATACTTACAAACTTTCTCGTTTATAATATTAGTTGGATTCTGCCAAATTAAAAACGATATTTAGCGCTAAACACAATTAAAATCTCGTGCTGTCACTGTCATCCATTGGGAGTTGACAAAGACAGGACTATGATTAAAATATATTTGGCATTAATCATATTTAGTGAGTCGTGCAAGCTAGTCTAGGAATGATTTTGTTTAAGTAAACTGAGCAAAATATTTTTAGGATCAAGCTTTGTAAAATATATTATATTTTTTGCGGCACTAAGTATATACTAAAAGAATTGAAACCATAAGGGGTCGTGTAAAAGCCAAAAGTGAAGAATTGAAAAAAGCACATTTGATTTCTTTTAAGACCCGCAAGAGTTTCTTTTGTTATACTCGTAATGTGTTAGTAGATTTCAATCACAGTACACATATCACACAGACATTCACGCCTTTTATCCCTGAAGGGTTAGGCAGAGGTGCAACTAGTGCACCCACTTTTCGCCGTGCGTATTCCGTCCCATGATGTGATAGGCAGCGAACTTATAGTCATATCGGGCACAAAATTCCAGATTCCGGGGTGAAACTGATCCGAAAAACCCAATATCACTTTGTCCGACCCGGGATCGAACCCGACCCTCAACATTGCAATCGTACCGAAATACAACTACGCCACCGAGACAGTACACACATCTAAAGCTTTAATTTGACTTCATGACGTAATGCATCGTGTTTATAAATTTAAAAAAATAGCACCGCCTTCAAAACCCACTATAAGGAAAAAATTAACTTCTGCTTATGGGTTATAAGAAAATTTTAATAATACGAATATTATATACACTGCCATTCGTGTGATTATATTAATGTACAATGAATAAATCTTTGGAGTCGGTGCCTGATTTTTTGTAATATTTGGCACTCGACTAGTATTTTTTATTTCATTCTTCTGTTAAGTAACTAGTTCATATAACTATTATATGTGTATTATAAGGATATTTTTAATTATATATTTGCGTATACAGCTCTTGTATGACGCGTTGGTTTACACTTACACGATTTTCTAAAAACGATATTCACGATAAACAGCTTATATTTATCATACTTTGAGGTCCATTAGAAGTCTATATTTAGATATTATAGCGAGACACTAACCACTTTTTATCGAATTTGTCAAAAAGCGCCTACTCATTTTATGATAGCAATATGACAAATCTACGTTTCCGCGATTTCCGACTTTTTTTTATAAATAAATGGTTTCATATACCTATTTATCCCTTACCATCTAGTGGAAGTCCCTGTTATTCGTATAACGGGTCACCATGCATATGTTATGTTATATCTTTTATTATGCTTTTATTCAATAAAAAATAGCTCAAATTTATGCGTTGCTAATAGACTTTTGTAAGGGCACTTTTAAGTCGTCGAATGAAATTACTCATATGATTCAGGTCTATTCAGTCTGTTCCATAAAATGATGAACCCTAAACCAAGATTTATTGAAATGGGACCACTTCGCGGTCCTTATTTAGTAAATAAAGAAGGAATCAAGGAAATACGCTCCCAATTTTCAGAGAAATCAGTGTACATACATAAAAAAAATACAAACACACGAATTGATAACCTCCTCCTTTTGGAAGTCGGTTAAAAAACAAGGCTCAAGCCGGCAAAACCAGGTGAATTCAAGATGACTAAGTAGAAAGGTAGAAAAACATCTATAAAAACTACAAGAGTTTTAGTAAATGTTTCTATAATTTGGTAACTCACAAAAGGTCGACAAAACTCATTTATATTAATTATTATTCATATTTTTATATAATCATATATATTAAAGATATATTTGGTGTTATAGCGTAGAACATTTCATATTATATTTGATACGCAAAGACACAATGGGAGTATTTAATGTTCGAAAAACGTGATTCATATATTAAAAGCAACAGATTTGTTCTTTCTGAAGTAACAGGTACCGTGAAAGTTGGAAAAAAATCTTTATAATCTTAAAGGATAAGTCCTTTACTATGATCAATATAATCTTTTTTGAACGGTGCATTGTTATTCGAAATATTTTTATCATTAACAGTTTGAGTTATATTCTGGAAACTTACAAATAATAATAATCCATGGTAAGTTCAACATTGCTGAAATTGATTGTTCATAAAGTAATAAGTCAAAGTAGGTATAATAAAGCTTCCGAGAAACTCAACTCTCTTCCAAAACTAATAAACGAAATCTTCCTAATAATATTGTTAATTTAACTTGTAAGCATTGAGGGTTTTTTAATACATCAATGCTTGTAAGATATTCCTTTCCTGTTTTTGAAAATCTGTTTTTATCAATTCTGCATATAAAATAACAATACTGCCATAAAAAAATGAAAATGGAAACAAAATTATTTACTATATGTTTACTATAAACTTTTTCACGATTCATATTTCTTAATTCTCATATAATTACAAAATCGCCTTTTTGATGATAAAGTTACTCTTTTAACAATAATTTTTATAGACATTTTTTTATTACACATTTACAAAAAAACAATAAAAAAATTTACGAAAATATATCCTATAAATTTCCACAATAAAAAACACTATACCTTACCTCTAAACACAATCACTACACATTCACACACACACGTGTTTTCGAATCACAGAGAGCGCTCTCTCGCCGCGTCCGTCCTCACTGGATTGGTGCAGCGACTGCCGCAGGTCTCAGCGGTGCAGTCGGCGTCGGATAATGGAATGAGGGAGATTTCCTGAAATTTTTCGAATTATAATTAAACCCCCGTTAATTTATGTGATTATTATATTTACCAGTGTAAGGTCTTGATTTCGTGGATACCAAACTTGTGTCGGTATCTCAGGGCGTTAGAAACAAAACACAGGGTTCGGAGCACAACCAAATATAATTCAGGTCACAAAAATCGGGCTATATACAATTATTACGTTTAACATAAGCGCGCGCGCGTGTTCCGTGCCCGAGTCGCGGTCGCCGGACGCTGGCGGGGGTGCGCGGCGTCGGAGGGAGCGGGACGGGGATCAGCGCGTAGTGTATACGCACGGTTCGCAATATTGTAAGCCGGGTGTACATATGTCGCGTAGATACGTTCGCGTTACAACCTCCCCCTCTGACCTGGAAAACGCGCCCTCGCTCCAAGGTCAGTGCTTTTTCGGTCTACCGCGCTTTCGTTTCTCGTTCACCGGTGGCTGAACGTCGCCTACGTATGGAGTCAACTGGGATACGTGGTACCTGCCTAACTCTTCACCACAGCCTATCCGCTCCAACACGTACGTTGTCGGGCTCGCAAGACTCTTTATGCGATAAGGTCCGTCTCGCCGGGGTATAAACTTCGGAGTCTGCCCTTGCAAGGCATCGTTGCTCCCTTGGGTCTTGAGTAGGACATAGTCCCCTGGCGCGTACTCAGGCGCAGGGCGTCGCCCCTCATCTGCACGGCGCTTCTGATTCGCCTGGGCCTTCTCATAGGCTTCCCTCGCATCGCACAACACTGTGGATAAGCTGCGAAGGTAAGGCGTAAGGCTGGTCACCGCGTTGTCGCTTTCGACAATGTGGCGCATGTCAGCGGTGACATCGGCGGGCGCACGCATCTCACGCCCAAAAGTGAGGAATCCTGGCGAGTGACCCGTACTACACGTTACGGCCGAATTCATGGCAAAGCGTATTGCGGAAAGATGAAGGTCCCAATTTTTATGATCCTTGCCAACTAAAATGGCAAGTTGAGGTTTCATGTCGCGGTTTTTCCTCTCTACCGGGTTAGCTTGCGGATGGTACTTAGGCGTAAGAGACTGGCTTATGCCAAATAAATGACACACCTGCTGCATGGTTTCGCTAATGAACTGTACTCCGTTGTCACTTATCACTCGCCTAGGTACTCCGAACCGCAGAAACACCTCTTCCATTAGCGTCTTGGCGCACTCTGCACTTGTCGCCTTCTCCAATGCGAATAACTCCACCCAGCGCGAGCATGTATCCTCTACAATGAGGATCCACTTCTTCCCATTGCGTGTTATCGGCAATGGGCCGAAAAGGTCCACAGCGACGACTTCAAATCGTCGGTTAGGAGCTGGAGTCTGCAACAACCCAGCTGGCTTGCGATTATCGACCTTGTATCTCTGGCATTCAACACATTTCTTTATGTGTGTGACGACGATTTATCCCGGCGAAGTGATCAACACACCACTGAGGAGACGTCCATCTATAACCAGCGCCGCGGAAAAGTCTAGGAGCGACGAGATATTCAACAGTTACGCACTTCGGTCGCCGCGTCGCGCGAGTTATTTCGCGCCATTTTTGTCGTCAAGTGAGCCCCGGCAACGGATATTATGCCACCTAAACGACACGGAAGACGGGATGACTCCCCAACGGCAGTCGATGCAGACGACGAGCAGCAAAGCAGCAGTGCACCGGTTGTGACGATCACTGAGACCATGTTGCAAACGCTAGTAGCTGGCATCGTGAGCAGTCAAGCAGAAGCGAACCGGCTACTCATGCAAGAGATGTTCTCGATCAAAGGCGAATCCCAGGTCCCTAATACACCATTACTGCCTGACTCGCACGCCGCCCACACGAACGGAAATTTCTCGAAGTGCACGGCGCGTTTTGATGGGTCGACGAAGAATGCTGACGTCCTCGAAGCTTTCATAGACGCGGTCGTCGTGTATAAGGAATGCACCAACGTTACTGACGAGCATGCGGTCAAGGGCCTGCCGATGTTGCTGACGGGCGAGGCCGCTATCTGGTGGCAGGGTGTGAAGGCATCGGTGACGTCGTGGGAGGACGCCCTGCAACGTCTTCGTGGAGCATTCGGTGTGCCGCGACCCGCGTATAAAATTTTTAGAGACATATTCGCGAGTGAGCAACAAAACGAACGTGCCGACGCGTTCATATCAAAAGTGCGTGCGTTATTGGCAAAATTGCCATACAAAGTGCCAGAACCAATGTGCGTAGATATAGTGTATGGACTGCTAAGTAGGAAAATACGCAAAAGAGTGTCACGCGACGCCGTGGACGGGCTCGAGCAGCTTGTCGCAAAGGCCAGGTTAGTGGAAGAGTCGCTGGCGGAGGTAAGTGCTTGTCCTTCCAAGTGGCGCCCACGTTGGGCGCCACTGTAAGGTCTTGATTTCGTGGATACCAAACTTGTGTCGGTATCTCAGGGCGTTAGAAACAAAACACAGGGTTCGGAGCACAACCAAATATAATTCAGGTCACAAAAATCGGGCTATATACAATTATTACGTTTAACATAAGCGCGCGCGCGTGTTCCGTGCCCGAGTCGCGGTCGCCGGACGCTGGCGGGGGTGCGCGGCGTCGGAGGGAGCGGGACGGGGATCAGCGCGTAGTGTATACGCACGGTTCGCAATATTGTAAGCCGGGTGTACATATGTCGCGTAGATACGTTCGCGTTACACCAGTTTTTAATTTGTATTAACCACTGCTGCTGTTTTTTTGAATTTAAGAAGAATAAAAAATGTTTTTTTTTTAGACTTTACCTACGTTACTGCGTAAGTAAACAATTGAAGGTAAATTGGCTTGTTTTAGTATTATTAGAGGTTATGTAGCAAACCGTGGTAATAAAGCAAAGTACAGCGTCGTATATTTCCCGTTTTACAACATAAAAAATATTTAATTGTTTAACAGTCAACAGGTAAACAATGACTATAAAATAATATTACTGGCATTAAAAGTTTTAGGTTATAAATGTACGCGTATTTACGTAGTTCCTGAATCCTGGTTTTTAATGCTTTACGTAGGTCTACTCTCGTCGAAATTCAATATTTTACGATATAGGGAACGGGGAGAATATCTACGGCGAAAAGTGCACTAGTTGCACATCTGCCTACCCTTTTGGGAATAAAAGACGTGAGTGTGTATTATAATGTAAATTACCTTTGATAATATTAATAAAACACTATTTTCGTTCGTAGTAACACGTGTGTGGTTTTTTAATTTCAGTATCAGCCCGGAGTCTGGATTTGTGCCCGATATGGCGATAGGCTCGCCCCCTATCACATTATGGGACGGAATACGCACGGCGAAAAGTTAGTGCACTAGTTGCGCCTCTGCCTACCCCTTCGGGGATAAAAGGCGCCAGTGTGTGTGTGTAATATTATCTTACTAATGTTGTAAATGCACAAACCTTTTGAAAAATATTGTTTCGAAATTTTGGGGTACATAAAAGCAGAACCGCTGGTATTAAAATTGAATGAGACGAGCATGACACTCACCTTATAAGCGATACTATCGCCATAAACAGTAGCAACACCATCCAGAATATTGACTTACAAAGTACTGCGTGGCACTCCACTATGCCCAACATGACATGTAGTCTGATAATGCCCAGTAATTACGCTGGCTATAATGTTCTTCAAACCGGAACACAACAGTGATTGCACACTGCTGTTGGCCGGCAGACATACATTGCATTGATATCTACCGAGACAAACCCTTGATACGAGAGACCTACCACCAATAACGGTTCACGATTTAATAATTTGGCACATATTACGTAGATACACGAGAGACAATGTCATGGATTCTTAAGCTACTTTTATCACTGAAAATAGACAGCGAGAGTTTATTCCCAGAAAGGTTTTTGACATGGCCGAAGCCGTAAATAACACATAACGATTTTACAAACGAAGTAGCGGCTAAATGGAAGTAAATCGGTCTCAAAGGCCATTTTACAAGGGGTTAAACGAAATGTAGATTGTTATTTTAACACAAATAAACAAACTCAAATGTAATCTATTTTAATATATTTCTGTACATTCTTAACAAACCGTGAATTGATAACAGTTAAATCGGTTTATTTGTGTTATAATATCAATCAGTTTCTGTATCTAATTCATCATGAAGGATATTGACTTTAAGTACGGCTATGGCTAGTCTAATGTTATACGTGACTTCATATAAACATCAGACAAGTGGGCACAATAAGGTAGTTTCCTATTTTCTATTTTATACATTATTTTATATGTAACAGAAAATAATACGAAAAATAAATTCTTCTGTGAAATCAGCATTCAAATTGGTTGAAAAATAAAGCAGTTATTCATATTTGAAATATTTTCGTGAGCAAAAGTCCCCCACCGTGGTGAGGATATAGCGCCATCTCTAACGCACGCACGCAGCGTTATGGCCGGGGACACTGGGTGACGTTATAGTCTGATATTACTGTTATTTGACAATTACCCCTTTTACCATATTTCAAAGCTTTCTAACATACTTATTATTGCGCCAATTTTGAAGATTCTTTTTCCGTTAGATTTTGGATTGCTTACATTTTTGATATATGTATTAAAGAACAAGTAGTCAACTACCGTATTGTGTCGACTGACTAGGGACAATCAACGCTCGTCAGTCGACACTCTATCTGCCCCCCTCTCCGCTTACCATAAGGTGCAGTGGGGTCATTTACCTGGCCTATATAAAAAAAATTAGTGACTGAAGGGGATAGCCTAGTTGTGAGTGAAACGAATGTCTGCAGGTTCAAAACCCAAGGGCACACACCTCTGACTTTTCTAAAAAGCTACGTGTGTATTCTTTGTGAATTATTGCTTGCTTTAACGGTGAAGGAAAACATCGTGAGGTAACCTGCATACCTGAGAAAGTTCTCTGAATTTCGAAGGTATGTGAAGTCAACCAACCCACCCTAGGCCAGCGTGGTGGACTAAGGCTTTAACCCTCTCGGTTGTAGAGGAGGCCCGTGCTCAGCAGTGGGTAGTATATAATACAGGGCTGGTATGGTAAGGGGAAAGGAATTGTAGAGATGGCTGGCAAGGTAACTCATAAGTTCACAACGCGTCGGGCCCATGGAAGACCAGCGCCGTGGCTCGCCCGCGGCTTGAGCTGAATGGGACCCGTTTTGCACTCATACCATGACGTTCGGCACGACACACGCGATTCTTTTCTTTTTTATTTTTATTATTTCATTTTTATATTTTTGCATTTCTTTTTTTTTGTATTTTCTTTTTCCTATGTTAATTTCTTTGTTGATATGGTGTTTGTGCAAATAAATGTATTGTTGTTGTTGTTGTTGTTGTTGTAACTGACTGCAGATCGGCTATTTAGTTTGATATTAGCTGTATGTACCTTGTTATCCATCACGCAGTTTGTATACGGAAATCCGTACATAAACTGCGGTAAACAATCCATACATGTCTGCAATCAATAGCAAAAGTCGTTGAACTCTACCTTGTAGATGCGAGTAAATATATAATTTTTAATCACGTACTTTTTTGACAATTTTCTTGTCTAAACTACACATTCAAGCGTTTAGAAGGACAATTTATCAAAGAAATCGCAGGTTTATTTATGAGACTCTCAACGATTTGGTAGTCTTCTATACCAAAGTTTCAATAGTATTTTGCCAAAACTAAACTGTAATTTATGTTGAAATAAAACTATTTTGCGGATTTTTATCGCGGTTTTTTAATTAATATTTTCTCCCGACGTTTCAATATAACGACGTGTAATTTATGCAAAATATATTCAATATATTACAATGAATTACCGTTTTTAATTTGGAACCTTACCTTAAAATCTGGCGTAAAGCTTAAAAAACTAAATAAGCGAGATTTAACTGTCTTATTAGCTCTATGATGAATTCGAGATGTTGCCTGTACAAATCAAACACTTTTTAGGCACTTATCTAAAATTATTCTGTTATACAAATTTTCTACAACCCTTTATTATCGGTTTATCTAACTTGACGACTCGTTAACATTTACGTAACAAATACGTAGAATATCCTTCATTTTCTTCAAATATCTATTTATTTGGATATTAACTTTGAGAAATGTTATCAAGCTTATAGGATCAATTAATTTATATTTCGTCGAAATCTATCTTTGTATTATAATCAGAAATCTCGCGTTTCTATCTATCTTCAAAATTATAGGCAGAACTTTAACTTACGCATCCACTGTTTGCCGAGTGAGTTTTAGTCTTATTGTGAAATTGTTGGCAATGATATTATCGCCATATCAAGGATAATTTTAGTCCGAATCGAAAAACTTATAAGAGTTTGCTTTATCAATCTTAGGATTTCACTTTAATATTTATTGAATTAAATCTTACTATGTTATCTTATCTTACTTCTTACTTTACTAATTATTACTATTTCTTATATTATAAATAAGAAAGTTTGTGAAAATATGTTTATGTATGTTTGTGAGAAGTAAACTCAGAAACTATTGAACGGATTTGTATGAAATTTGGCACACGGGTAGATCATGTCCTGGATTAACATAATTATAGACTACTTTTTATCCCGGTAATTTGCTCCTATGGGAAAAAAAGAGCTTTTTAAATAGATGGTGTTGGCGTTGTACATTCTTTTCGAGCCTTTGTAGAGAGAAAGGCTTTTCACACGGGCAAAGCCACCACGAGCAACACCTTGTTATAAATATAATTGACAGAAATTAACTAACTTAATTTCAGACCAGCTCTGCCAGAGACTTCGAACGCGTGGATAACTTTTTTCCAATATCCGATTTTACTGAAACATAGTCTTTATTTTGCTCCCAATTATACCTCCTCTATCCAACTGTATAAACTAAATTAATATCCTTTAAGTAGTTTCGGAAATTTACGCTAACAAACAGACAAACAAATAGATAGACACGAGGACAGACAGACAGAAAATAATTCTAAAAGTCGCTGACTTGTGTTCTCTTGACTTCTCTTCTTTCTCTTGACTCTTCTTTACGCACCCCCTTATTTATTTTCATTTTTAGAACATACCGGGTTCTGCTGTTTTATTACATAAGTAGGTGTACCAAAAGGGCAAGACGAAGGAGCGATTACTTCAAGCACAAAAAATGTTTTTTTAACTTTTTCAGATGCATGACAACTTTTCCAGTCACTTCAAAAGCGTGTATTTTTGCCGTAGAATTTTCTCGAATTTATACCATCCATAATTCAATAACAGCGCACTAATTTTGATAGGAGGTTCAAAATTTGCTTACAAAGTGGATGTCGACGTCAAACCATTTTTGATTGCATAAATTCCAGCGCGGACCTTTGTGCCCTCTGAGTGCAACGTTCAGTGGATTTTTACCTCCACTACCAGATATTCTGTTTCTTTTAAACAGATGCGTTAATTACGTAGTTTCACAGACATTTCCTTCATCCTACTTTCAAAGTTGTGTTTCGCGTTTCTAAAAATGATTTTGTTTTGTTTGCTCACGGCTGCGCGTGTTTATACTTTCACAGATTAAATTGTGCACTTTACTAGGATAAAAGGAAGCTACATAGATGTTATTGCAGAACGCGGTTATTAGCACCCAAATATACAAACTTCACAAACTTTATTATCATAATTATTTGGTTAGTAGGATATTTAAAATTGTAGCTAACAATAATTTTGGTATATTCAATTACGAAGTATCGTATTTCTTTTCGTCCTTGAGATAGAAATCAATTAGAATATAACTAATAATATTTTAAATCAAATGTACAAACAAACAAAACCAAAGTAAAATTCTATCCTTGTTATTAAACAAAATTATTTTGAACTCTTCAATTTTGGTGTATAATAGTTTTTTTTATTGCATTGAATGACGCGACGAGCATGCCGTTCGCGTGATGGTAAGCGATACGACCACCCATAAACAGTAGCAACACCATCCAGCACCTTGAGATACAAAGTACTGTGTGGCATTCCACTGCGCTCGTCATCCTGAGACATAAGATGTCAAGTCTATACTGTACGTCTTCGTTTAGGGAATATAAGGTTTATCTTTATAGATAGCGTTCATTGATTTTAGCTGCTTGTAATGGCAATAGGCCAATAACTAAGTTTCTATATATAAAGGTTTTAAGAAGAGGACCAAAGAAAACAAAGAGAGGCAACCACAGCTCTCCACACGTCCGTTGTGGCAACAGGGCTGGCCAATTATATTCACTTGTACACTCGCATAAATTAAACCAACTTTCATAATATTATAATCTTCTTTGGTATAACACTTTTATGCGGAATAGTGGCATTGGACTTGAAACGTTATACAGTTTTAGAACTAAACAAATTATACAAGATGTTAGATGCCTTTGCACATCGTTGCCGCTAATAGAAAAGAACACTGCATCGTAACGACATAACTTAGCGACAAACTTGTCTATAGTATTCATTCCAATACATTTTTACTACAGTTGCTACGATTATGTCGGTTCTCCTAATCATAATCGGAGTCTTTTCATAATGTAAGAATACTGCCTTGTTTTTTTGTTTATGTATGTATGTTTCAATAAATCTGTTGAAACCTAATGTTAAACCAAATCACACCCCTCTGGGAATGATAGCTTTATTCAACGTTGGTTGAATTTATTACTCTAGTCTACCACAAGTCTTATAAACAACAAAATAATAATCATAAATATCATAACCAACTTTCTAATACGAAGAGTTATACGTATCTATACTAATATTATAAAGCTGAAGAGTTTGTTTGTTTGAACGCGCTAATCTCAGGAACTACTGGACCGATTTTGAAAACTCTTTCACTAATAGGAAGCTAGTGTGAAGAAGTAGAAGTGCTATAGGCTACTTTTTATCCCGAAAAAACTTTCCCACGCGGGCGGAGCCGCGCGCATTGCTAGTATGAAATAAGAATATTCAATCCCGTCGCTCTAGGTCGAAACGAGAAGCCACGTAGGCAGCCCTACTAGCTTGGATGCAGGTCAAGAGCTTCTCATGTCTAGCACCACACTATGCCGCCATCCTAACTTTGCTTTAAAATACACAAAATACTTTCAGAATCTGTTCAAGAATACAACTGGCTTCAGTTAAGTTCAAAGATGTGGTAATACGTTTCTAAAATATTTTCTTTGATTTTTGGTAGAATTATTAAGTTATTTTCATGTCCTCACTAATACTGCCTTGGTGGCGTAGTTGTATTACGGTACGACTGCAATGTCAAAGTCTCGGGTTCGATCCCAGGGTCGGGCAAAGTGATATTGGGTTTTTCTACTATGTATCAGCCCGGAGTCTGGAATTTGTGCCCGATATGGCGATAGGCTCGCGCTCTATTACATCATGGGGCGGAATATGCATGGCGAAAAGTGGCTGCACTAGTTGTGCATCTGCCTACCCCTTCGGGATAAAAGGCGTGACTGTATATGTATGTATGTACTACATATAACTGTAGTCAGTCTGATAACTCACCAGCGTATTTTGCACATCCAACCTCTAAATTAGCATCTTTAATGATGATATGATGACTGTAGTTACAATATGTAAATTAAGATAATTGGAATGAAAATCAATGGGTTAGTTTACTTTGTAGAATATTAGATAAAGCAACTCCACCACAAAATATAGCTCTTAAAAAATACTTATCCCAAGGAAACCCAAATAATTTTGATTTAATCCTACTAATATTATAAACGAGAAAGTTTGTAAGTATGGATGTATGGATGTTTTTTACTCTTTCACGCAAAACCTACTGAACGAATTTCGATGAAATTTTGCACACGGGTAGATCATGTCCTGGATTAACACATAGGCTACTTTTTATCCAGGGAAAATATAAAGCGGGACTTTTGTCCTGGAAAAACTCATTCACGTGGGCGGAGCCACTGGCAAAAGCTAGGATCTAATAACGCAATAAAACCTTATTTTTACGCGCGCTAAAACTGCGTGGGAAGTCATTACAAGAATTTTGTAACGTAGTGGAACAATGTTGGACTGTAAACAGTTGCAACCCAGTTATTTACATTGAGAAATTCGTAACGCAGATATTTCTGGTCCTTAGTTCGTGTCAAACTATCTGAACTGACACTCGTATATTGTGATTAAATTTTAATTATTTGAGCTTTTGAATGTGAACTTATTGCGGTCACTGGCCGCTTGTTTAATAAGAGCGATAAGAACGAAGAGGACAAGCCATTGTATGATTGACTAGGTGATGCTCGCGGGTCCGCCCACGTGAAAATGTTTTTCCGGGATAAAAACATTTTCCCGGAATAAAAAGTAGCCTATAGCACTCAAGAGTAATGTAGCTTCCTATTAGTGAAATAATTTTCAAATCGGTTCAGTTGCTCCTGCTATTAGCACGTTCAACCAAACAAACTCTTCACCTTTATAATATTAGAATAGATTACCAACAAATTAGTTCAATCGAACATGTAATTTCTTCACACTGGAATAAATTATAGTAATATTGTTAAAGATAATAAGTTATGTTTAAGTTATGAATAAATAGATGACAGCAAAACGATGCAATTAGAAGTGGCAGTGGGCAGGGCACATAGTTCGAAGAACTGACGGCAGATGGGGCAAAAAAGTTCTCGATTGGAAACCACGTACTGGCAAGCGCAGCGTCGGCCGTCCACCTGCAAGGTGGACAGACGACTTGATAAAGGTCGCAGGAACACGCTGGATGCGGGCCGCTTTTGGCTGGTCCGTCTGGAAATCTTTGGGGGAGGCCCATGTTCAGCAGTGGACGTCATGTGGCTGATGATGATGATGAAAACGATGCAAAAATCTAATAACTTAAATTATCATAATAACTGTACTCCTTTTCTTCCTTTTCTTCCTTATATTTCCATATTTAATTAATGTCTTCCAAATATATTTGGTTAAATTCTAAGACTTAGCTTAATTACTTAAGTAAACTCCTAGTACAGTGACTAAATGCACGCTTCTAAGCAACTAAACGCTAAGTTACGAAACTTAGATAAGAGCTAAGTAACGTACCATAAGTTCAATGTTGCACTTTGACAAACTTTGTGGCGTCTCAAAACTTGGTAGAGTTTAGTAATTTAAACAAAATATTGAAAGTTCGGCGTCAACTAAAAGTTGTTTGAAGTTAACTTGATGATCAAGGAGAAGCTATTAATTTAATAGAATATGCTTGTTCCCGAAACAGTGTTACTATTCCAGTACTAGAAGTATTATTTGGTGCAGAAAATTAAAGCCAAACAAATAACATTTATATTTTTCTGTGCTTCCGCATAGAATTTATAACCGTTTATTTTACAAATAATGATAAGATCAATCTAATAGATATTGATTTCATTCTAGACCGTAAAAAGTAGTTTCCTTGTGTAATCTTAGAATAAAAGAAGCTCATTTATTTATTTTGTTCCAATCTACCGCATCAACGTAGGAGACCGGGAAAGAAATGGTGGCAAGTTTGCAGCGAATGTGCACTGTGCAGCCCCTAAACATAGTGCCACTAAGCTTCTTGAGTGCTACACACCTACAGAAAAAAGACGGTTGCTCGCAAAGTAGCTTCGTCTCTTTCTTCAAAATTTGGTTAAATACCTAGTCAAAGTTCAAAATAGTCAACTTTTGATAACATAGTATCCAAAGAGAATGAAGAAGAGAAATGTACATACTCTACAGCGAAGGAATAGTTGGTTTATTTCTGTGGTTTGTTTATAAGCTTCTTGTTTGGAACCGTGGTTGGAACATTTGTCATTTTGATGTCACCATAAGTATTTGTTGTCATAACCTAAAAATTGAATTGAATTGCAGTATTTGTTGTCAATCAAAGAAAATTTATAATACTACTGAAATTATCTATGTTCTTGTATTCAATAGGTTATAGACGATGTCTTTTTCGTTTTTTTGGTAAAATATGTGTTTTAATGAAGATGATGGCAAGTAAGTGTATTATACTGAAGCTGAGATTTTAGGAACCATCATCATCATCATCAGCCACATGACGTTCACTGCTGAACATAGGCTTCCCTTAAAGATTTCCAGACGGATCTTTCAAAAGCGGCCCGCATCCAGCGTGTTCCTGCGACCTTTATCACGTCGCCTGTCCACCTTAGGAACCATAATAAAATATTATTTTCATTAATAAAATCACGTAACTTTAGATTGAAATGCTGTAAGTGATCGCATTATTATCAACTTTAAAATAAACTATTTCATCAATTATAATCATAATAATTGCCATATCCAGTAATCTACTTCTGCAGACTGAGGAATTCAAATAACTTAAATCTTATAGATACTTACTCTGAAAGTGTAATTTGTATCGTATCTCACATCTAGGATCATCATATCTAAGATGATCATGCGGATTCGTAGACAATATAAATTACTCTGAAATTGCTTTATGGCAGCCACTCAATAGGATTTTAGCCGATAGTCTACAATTAATATAGTAGGTATGTTGGGGTAAGTTCGAATCAGGGCAAGACCGTATGTATGTAAAATTCCTATTATACCACAGATTATAGGTCTCTATTATAGGACTATATTCGACTCCTATCACGGATAAAACACAATAAAGTGCCGTTTTGAAATCTATCACAATCTATCTATTCTATTTTGAATCAACGGTCTTTTCCCTAATACGAACTAACCCTAACATACTATATTATGTATTTGCAGATGGCAGCCATGTTCATGTCCTAATTTCCTTGTTTTGGACGACCTTCCGATCAATGGCACTAAGTCTACTCCCCTGGACTGTTTGGGTTACCAGGGTAAATGCTGTGGATGT
This sequence comes from Sphinx pinastri, assembly GCA_947568825.1. Taxonomy (NCBI): domain Eukaryota; kingdom Metazoa; phylum Arthropoda; class Insecta; order Lepidoptera; family Sphingidae; genus Sphinx; species Sphinx pinastri. The sequence goes on along the minus strand of OX387624.1, from coordinate 12,067,330 downwards.
ATTCCGCTGAAATTAGCTGCTATTTTTATATTCTTTATTTCTCTTGTAAGTATTTTTTGGTTGTATGCTCTCATATTATTGATAGTTAATGTTATTTTTTTTTTATTAATGTATGTAGTTACATACCACCGTTGGCTAAGTACCACTGCTACAACTATTTCTGCCATTAACAAAATGTATGTATAAAGGACAATTAATTTAATATAAATTGTAATTTACAAGCGCTCAGTTTTCCTATTGTCACATATTTAACTTCGGCTGATCGTCATACTAGTCCTAAAAAAGTATGACAAGAAATATTTGTAAATATTGGTAATCACAAAAAATATTTGTTCAAATATCGTTATCTATCTTGTATATCTAAAACAAAACACCTATAAAAGAGTCCCATTTTAATATATATTCCCGAGGCACTTCCACAACAACAAATTAAATTAAGTTTTCGGATATCTGCCCCATTTTTGTCCATCATTACTTCAAAGCTTTGTCTCTTTTGAAGTCTAAACCGCTATCTTTTATGTCTCTATAAATTACAATCTGAATTAATATAATATAAAGTTACAATCCAGGATAATGGTTTTCGTCTGAAATTAATATTTTATGATGTTTTGGACAATTTCGTTTAGATTCTTTTTTCATGACGTGTATCGGTGATAAATGAACTTTATCTGCCTTTTCTAAGAGTTTTTTCATTTGACTAGCTTGAAAAGAGATACTGAATATAAAGAGATTTTCTGAACCTTCTGTAATAAAACAATTTTGAGATCAAAGGTGACAAAAACAATGAGCATGTATATATTACAAGATTATACGGAATGGTTGATTGTTGTTATGCTTTTATAACTTTATAAGATTTTGTGACACAGACAAATATATTTCCAGTTCTGGGCGTTGTGTGAATTGCACAAAGTGGATAAATTCGTGTCCAACATCTTCCCAGAGAAGAGCAAGGCATCCCACTACTTCAAGATATTTTATATAATGTGGACTATACTTTATCTCTTAGTGATCGGAATCTTCATGCTTGGTATTCTTGTGGTAACTATTATTTATGTATTTTAACATGTAGCTGTATCGCTGCTTTGACAGCAATAATGAGATGAGAATCGAGTGACTCTAGATTCGATTTAAAGCCAGACTTGCAAAGTGAGATGCTCTCAAAAACGCACATTTTAATATAATTTGCCCGCTGTAAAATATCAGAAGGAACGTCAGGCATAAGCCCGCCGTGTTAATCCAAATCCTTTTATCAGATTTTCAACGTGTGTATTATAAAAGAAAAGTTTCCACGTTGGAATAAAATAATGGCATACGAATGACGAGGACTTATACGCCATAAAATCTATGTAGAGATCACTGAATTCATTAAAGTTGTTAGTTTCCTAATAGTTGGATGTTTGTTGACGTATCACCCAAAGAAGTTGATTATTACCGTTTAATAATAATAATACCAGCCCTGTATTAAATACTGCCCACTGCTGAGCACGGGCCTCCTCTACTACTTAGGCCGTAGTCCACCATGCTGGCCTAGTGCGGGTTGGCAGACTTCACATACCCTCAAAACTCTTATGGAGAATTCTCAGGTATGCAGGTTTCCCCACGATGTTTTCCTTCACCATTAAAGCGGACGATAATTGATAAACAATACACACGTAACTTCGAAAAATCAGAGATGTACCTATGCCTTGGGTTTTGAACCTACCGTTTAGGTTATCCTACTAATATTATAAACGCGTAAGTTTGTAAGGATGTCTGGATGTATGGATGTTTGTTACTCTTTCACGCAAAAACTACTGAACGGATTTCGATGAAATTTGGGACACGGGTAGATTATGTCCTGGATTAACACATAGGCTACTTTTTATAATGGAAAATATAAAGCAGGACTTTTATCTCGGGAAAACTCATTCACGCGGGCGGAGCCGCGGGCAAAAGCTAGCGTTAAATATATAGATGTGTAAGTCACACACAACCACATAAACTCGGAATTAATGTTTTAATTTTTCCCTCCAGAATAAGTACCACTTGGTGAATTTGTACGTTTGGTTCACATTTGCATACGTGTGCTTCTATTTTGGCTCCACTGCCGCCGGTATTGTGATGCCTGTGTGGAAAAACGGCGCTATAGAAAAGAAACAGGTCAACTCTATAATTTTCGCTGTTTTCTGGTCGTGTTGTGAGTATATTCGATTTTGTGATGCCTTATTTTAAAATTCCTCTGAGTGTGTGGAGTCATTTTGCATTTGTATAGTTAAAATTTACAAACATAAATAGTGTAGTAAAAGAATTTAATGTATACACCTACTATTTTGTCTACTTATTATTAAGAAATATTTCATAGTAAAAAAATCCTCAATTCTTTCTTCCAAACTATGGTCAGTTTTAAATTTAAAGGCAATCTAAAAAAAAAAACTCGGCGAACACAGTTGCACTTCTGATAAGTCCCGATACATTAAATTGATTATAATAATGATTATTGATAGAGAAGGTCACTTATATAACTACCGACATTTTTATTAGGAGTAGAATCAATGATGAAAAAAATAAAAAGCCAGCTCGGGCTGGCAGGAAAAGGGATAAATAAAAAAAAGACATGATAAGCGTCCAGTTAACTTTAAGTATACAACTTTACTCTATACTAGGGCGGAATCATAAACAAGTAGGTTCTAATGTAATACATCCCAGGCCAGGATAGAAAATGTCTCATTATAGACGCAAATTGACCTTTTTTCGTTATATTTGGGTCACCGCAACCTGTAGCAGTACGTAAATAGGTCAATGAAGTATTTAATAAAAAAAAAATAAAGTATTTTTTCCTTTTCAGTTTATTTTTACTTTCTAATCGTAGTTAACAGTTACAAGTTAACATTATGGTTATCGTATTGAAAACTATTAGTGCATCGAGATGTGAATACGGAATAGTTTTGAAATCGACGGAAGCGCCAAATGGAGCCTAGAAATTTGGGGGAGTGCAGCTGTTGCTGAATGAACGGTAAAATGGTTTTAGTCAATTCGTTGCGCTCAGTTATGAATTTATTGTATAGATATGACTAAATTATTAAAAATGAGAAAATTTTTCATACTTATGAATTATACCTATCGAAGAATTAGACACCTTTTCTGCCGTTAGATGCAAAAAAAACACTTAATAACGAACACAAAAACAAAATTATTCGCATCTTTGTACTCTAAGAGCCTGTTTCACGGGTTTCAAGTCAATTTCATTTGACAGTAATGGTATTTAACAGCGAACGTAGAGTCATCACACTCATTTTTTTACATTTATTTGCTAGGATAATTTAGAGTGTGACTTCTGTATTTGATCGGCTTACACATTTATGCTGTGAAACAGGCACTAGGTAAGCTTCTTAAAAAGTATTTTTAAATTAAGTACCTAGGACAAATGTAGATGTAACGCAAGTCTTAAAATCTATTTTAAATATAAAGTTTGTTTTATGTTTTCAACCATGGCGATGTGAATACTATTATAATTTCAGCAATTAATATTTCGCAAACCAGTGCGTACTTTGATTAATTAATTATATTTTACAAAAAAAAATCGATTGTATTCCTCCCATACAAAATGCCAATTTTATATGTAAGGACCTAATATTAACTAAGACCTGGAAGCTGCAAACGCATACGCATACTCACGCCTTTTATCCCCGAAGGAGTAGGCAGAGGCGCAACTAGTGCACCCACTTTGCGCCGTGCGTATTCCGTCCCATGATGTGATAGGGGGCGAGCCTATCGCCATCTCGGGCACAAATTCCAGGCTCCGGGATGATACTGAATAGAAAAATCCAATATCACTTTGCCCGATCCGGGGATCGAACCCGATCTCAGCATTGCCGTACCGTAACACAACTACGCCACCGAGGCAGTCACCGAAGCTGCAAACATTGTCTTTAATACTACTAAAACTGCGCACGAACTCCACAAGAATACAAAGCTTTAAAGAACGTAAGCACTTTGAAATCATTTCAACGCTCCTTTGTGTTCTCTACCACAAATAACTGATCGATATCCATATCGTGTTACAATTGTATTGAGGCTTACGGATATTTTTATACGATATTAAGATATCAAGGATTTGTTACTTGAAAATATGTCAAGGTCTTGAGAATTTACTATTTTACGGTATCATAACAAGAGGCGTCTTGTAATTAGAATCAATTACATGACCGTCCCAAAATATTTTTTTCTTAGAAACTGGTTGAAACGGTCGCCTCAAATATGCTGTCTATATCATCTAAATTCTTTCATGAGAATAATCTTCAATCTTCATGCATTCCTTTATAAAAGAAATATCTGGTGGCTTGACGATGGTACAAATATATTAATATTTTACGATATAGCAAAGAAACTAACCGTATAAAGACGGAGACCAATAAGATTGATTTCAAAAGCCTTGCAATATAAAAGCATTCGTTATACATTTGCATAATAAGCGAAACGGGTCAAGAGCGCGTACTCAAACAGTACATACATTAAACTAAATAATATATGGCATAATTTTGAGGATTTAATTTTTTGATAAATGTTATATCGTTAAGCTCGCCTCCTATCACATCATGGGACTGAATAGGCACGGCGAAGAGTGGTTGCACTAGTTGCACTGCCTACCCCCTCGGTATAATAGGCTTGAGTGTGTGTGTTTTATAGGTCTTTCTAGGTGTTTATATCGTCTACGCCTTTAAGTTTTTACACACGGAAGGCGTACTTATGAATTCTTAAAAACATCCCAACATTTTCACAAATATTCGCATTTAAAATATTTGTAAGGCGGTATTGGAATTCTATAGTCATGTTATCTATTAAGCCACAAGGCCTCTTTTATATACTTAAACTTTCTTCTTTACTAAAACATAGATTAAAAAAGGTGATTAAAAAAGATAAGTTTATTCGTATCTCTAATATCAAGTTAAGTACCTGATGCACCTACCTTATGTATCTCTGCACCACCCTAAGGTTGACTGGAAGAGAATGCCTTTGGCATTAAGTCCGGCGATATACTTATGTATATAAAGTGCAAATAAATAAATAAAAGTTCTGAAAAAAAAACGATATATAACTATTTTGTATAGCATTTCCTTAAAGATTATCCTTAGTTGGAGAGGTAAAATGAATGTCTTAACATGTTCAATCCTTAACCCGTCAACGCCCGCTTATATATAGCTACTAGCTTTTGCGCGCGGCTCCGCCCGCGTGGAACAGTTTTTCCGGGATAAAAAGTAGCCTATAGCACTCAGGAGTAATGTAGCTTCCTACTAGTGTAAGAATTTTCAAAATCGGTTCAGTAGTTTCTGAGATTAGCGCGTACAAACAAACAAACTCTTTCGCTTTATAATATTAGCATAGATAAGCTAATTTCCTTATATAAATGTACACCGGTGTCCACCGCGGGCGTTCAGGGATTAATAGATACTACTGATTGCTGAAGTTTCTAGCACAAGGCTGTCTTAAGAAAAGCAGAAGATACTGACGCTCAATTGGATCTTATAAGTTCACTTACATATAAAATGATGACGTGGAAAACACGCTGGGCTGATGCTACGTTCCTGAATAACACTTAATGTAAGTAGGATACGGAGCCATAGTGCATAATTAGCAAGACTTAAATGAAAAAACGTTGTAATTATTTCGAAGTGCATTTTTCTTTTTGCCGTACTTGGGTGTATTATTTTAGTTGGATATCTAAATTGAAACTTGAAATTATTGTTATTAGTGACGTAATTTCATAAAGTACGTAGAAAAATATTACGTTGAGATATTGTGTACTTAGATATTCTACTGGTATTCACGATAATTATGAACATTACATGTGACAAAAATAAACGGCATAATAAGTAAGTATACATGGCAATATTATGTACCTACGTAGAAAAAAACACCTAAGAAATTGTGTACCTAGATATTCGATTGCTATTCACGATATTTATAAAAAAATCAAACACGTGCCAATAAACCTTTCTATATGGTTATTGAGCTTACGTACGAGCTTAAGGTGCCATCGGGCGACCGGAAACCGGAACACGTAAAAAGATGATAACGTGGTTTTAGCAAGAGTATCGTTATTTGGCTGAGAGTCCTAAAATAACATTTTGGAATATGAAGCATGTTATCAGAAGAATGTTAACATTTTGTGCATAATACTACTTACTTACTACCAACCCTGTATTATATACTGCCCACTGCTGAGCACGAGCCTCCTGTAGGTACCACTGAGAGGGGTTAGGCCTTAGTCCACCACGCTGGCCTAGGGCGCCTATATTGTGCATAATGCGAATACATATTAGGAGCTGTTATTTTAGACAAAAGTTTCAGATCTTCTTTGTGTACAAAAAGTAATAAAACTGGCGTTATCAGCTCACTTCTGACAAGTCATAAACACATAATTCTATTACAGAAGCAATAATTCATGCAAGTTTCGGATACGAATACTTCGCTGACACATTTGTCGGCCACCTTATGCTTGACAAAGACCATAGAATAAAGAGATGTGGTATGATAATGTGCATACCAAAGTTGGTAAATTTTAAGTAATCTTTCTCCAATCCTTTTGGTCGCGTTAAAGATCGAAGGACAGAGTAGCTAACACCTTGTGTTTTTTATGAGGCAACTCTTCAGGGCGCCCAAAAAATATAGTCATTATCTTGTTATAGTTTTGCGGTTTTATGCGCAGCAAGATTGATTTCAATCCATGTAGATTTTTCATTTCTATTGCAAGCTGAATGTAATTAAGGTTTATTAGTGGCGCCCCTACTATACCTTGAATGATAAGAGCGTAGTGTATTATTCGCATAAGTCACTTTGAACCAACCAGTGTATGTAAATCTATATTTAAACATACTGAAGATGAATAGGTAAAATACGATTTTAATATTTATAACTTCATTTATTTTCAAGCTTAGTATATACTTAGGTATAGTATATACTGTTGCCTTTAAAAATTCAAAATATTTGTTACTGTAGCCATATGCCACATCCATTATTCAGAAGATTTTGTAGCGTCCCGACACGAAGTTTCCGCGTGAATAGTTTCAATATGTGCGTGCGTTCAGGTGATGTATAGCTAGCTACCTGGTAATGTATAGACGTGATACCCGTATACATATAGGGATTGAGGATACAATAAAGGGACCGTAGTCCCGAATATCGCAAAACAGGTATCTGCGTTATAAAGCAATATAAATGTCACAAAACCCTGGAAGAGCGTAGATTTTATTAATGTCACGTAAATCAGGGAAGTAAGTGGTGGTGAAGCGGCGATAGCCTAGTTGGGAGTGGAACGCACTGCCGAGACGAATGTCCGCAGGTTCAAACCAAAGGCACATACCTCAGACTTGTGTGTATACTATATCGTTTATCAATAATCGTTTGCTTTAAGTAGAAATTCCCCAAAAAAGAATTTCGAGGGTATGTGAGGTCTGCTCACACTATGTAAACGTGGTCGACTAAGGCCTAAACTCTCTCAGTAGCAGAGGAGGCTCGTGCTCATTAGTGGGCAGTATAATAATATAATACCGGGCTGGTATTATAATTAAGGGAAGTAGTAAAGGTAACTTCTGTACCTCCATCTCTATTTTATTTACGAACTGTATTTTCAAAAACACTACTTTATACCCACACACTCACGCCCTTTATCCTCGAAGGAGTAGGCAGAGGCGCAACCAGCGCATCCACTTTTCGCCGTGCATATTCCGTCCCATGATGTGATATGGGGCTAGCCTATCGCCATATCGGGCGCAAATTTCAGACTCCGGGCTGATACTGAATAGAAAAATCCAATATCACTTTGCCGACCCGGGGATCAAACCCGAGACCTCAGCTTTGCAGTGTTAGCGTAATACAAATACGCCACCAAGGCAGTCTACTCATTACTTTATAATTGAGTTTATTCTATACTTTTCTATCTACTGAATAGTGGCAGAGCCAAACCGCATTTATTTATTTTAAGCCAATACACAATATTATATTTTTACAATATTCAATTCAAATTCATGTACTTTTTGTAATAGTATGGGCCCTAATCCATTCCTAAGACATTCCTTTTTATATTCTAACCTGTATTGTTTATTTATTGCCCTATAAGGCAAACAAGAATACAATCTGGCCTTTTTTATTACTGCTTTCTTATAAATAAATGCTACCGGTCAACGGAACTTTCCTCTTATTTCATATAAATAAGATCTAGTTTTAAATTTCAACTAAATGGACAGGTATTTTTGTAAGTGGGGCGAAGGTAAGACTCAGGTCTTAAAGTAGGTGTAGGAGTGCTTAGATCATAGTTTATTGGTATGGTGTGTAGCTTGTTATGTTTACATATACTATGTTTACTTTAATGTTAAACGACATATTATTAATCAAAGTGTTAGATAAGTTTATGTCTGTTCGGTGCAGATTGAGATAAAAAGCATATCAAGAACGCAAAATCTTTGTAGTTTAAACGCGTTATATGTTCTTCAAACCTCATAGAAATAGATTTAGATTTCAACTGTCATTGCTCTCAATTCGCTATTTTCGTACTAGTAACTCATTTTATGTAACACCAATAAATTATTACTACCACGTAGTAGCAGTTCCACTTATAAAATGACTTTCGCAGGTAAAGATTAGTTATACGAAAAGCCGGTGAAAACATAACATATTTTTCAATAAGTCTGGTTATCGCAATGTTCCCTTTTCGCGTGGAAAATGCTAACTCCGTTGGAAGTTAGCTTCACGTAAAATTCGACAAATGCGCGCCTTCCCTCGACCTACATGACAACATCCGCTCACTCGCTTTAATGACGGGCTTATCTTACTTGATAATATTATAACTGCGAAAGTTTGTAAAGATATTTATTAGAACCCAGAAATTGTTGAACAGACTTTGATGAGATTTGGCACACAAATACATTTATCCTGGATTATCATAACTATAGACTGCTTTTGATGGAACTTAATGCCCAGTGTGAGTTAAATTCATCGAATAAAAGTCCCAGACTTATCCGGAAAATATCATTCACGCGGGCAGAGTCGGAAACACCATGTCGATATCTATCTCTTCAAAATGTCAATGTTACCTATGAATTAATACGTGCTTTATGTAGTTTGCCTAAACCAAATACATAAACACACAGCCTTATCCCCGAACGTGTAGGCAGAGGTGCAACTAAGGCACCCACTTTTCGCCGTGTGTTCCATCCCATGATCTGACAGGTTGGCTAGGTTCTACGATTCTCAGTCCGGATACGTGCACTGTTGCCTTCAATTTGAAGGACATTGTCGCCTTTGTAATTACTTGACATTGAGAGGTTATCTCTATGGAGGTCAGGTCCGAGCTTAGTAATTCCATGGTCCGTGTTACATTATATAGGTAGTCATGGTACTCACTATCAGCTATCAGTCGTAGTTATTCTTCTAAGAATTCGAATATAAAAACAAATATTTTACCTATGGACTGCCTCGGTGGCGTAGTTGTATTACCGTACGACTGCAATGCTTCTCTGGTTCGATCCCCGGGTCGGGCAGTGATATTGAATTTTTCTATTCAGTATCAGCCGGAAGTCTGGAATTTGTGCCCGATATGGCGACAGGCTCGCCCCCTATCACATCATGGGACGGAATACGCACGGCGAAAAGTGGGTGCATTAATTGCGCCTCTGCCTACCCCTTCGGGTATAAAAGGCGTGAGTGTGTGTGTATGAATATGACAATTCCCTTCAATTCTTCGTAGCCCAGATTCGTGCTAATTGATCCAGTCGTAATCGAATTGCCTTTACGCGAGCGTAGCTAACAGCTCGAATATCACCTCCCATGCAGATTGCACAAGAGTTCGAGAGACAGTCGAGGCTCGTAAGAGCGCACATAGTTTTAGATTAGATTAGAATAGGTATAGATATTATTTAAATCAAGCATTACATATTGTTTGCTTTTTGTTAGAAGTATTACGGTATTACGGGCTTTTCCATTCGCTCAATCGATCTCTGTGTGAACAAGGACTGCATAGCTTTCGTGGCCTTGTAAGTATTTAAACAGAAATCGGCATAAATAAATCATATTTTCCTTAAAGAGCCATTTGAATTTCACTACAAGAAATTAGTGTCCACGTCACCCTAATAAGATAGCAGAACATTGTCTATAATGACCCAATAGGGTAGTCAACAACTTTTTTTTTTAAATACATTTATTAAAAATGTATGCTATCCAAAATGAAACGGAACAAGATTTTTTTAAATTAGCGCAATAATAAGTAAGTTATAAAGCTTTGAAATTTGGTGGAAGGGGAAGTTGTGAAATAACAGTAATATCAGACTGTGACGTCACCAAGTGTCACCGGCCATAACGCTGCGAGCGTGCGAAAGAGATAGCGCGATATTCTCGCCACGCCTCCACTTTTGTTCATAACAATATTTCAAATATGAATAACTGCTTTATTTTTCAATAAATTTTGGTGCTGATTTCACAGAATAATTTCTTTTTCATATTATTTTCTGTTACATATAAAATAATGTACAAAATCAAACATAGGAAACTGCTCTATTTGAAGTTTGAACATCAAGGTATAGCATAAGGCATTGTTATAAATGTAACCAGTTCAGCACAGCTACTGCCTACAACACAGTAGGTAGCTTTCTCGATAAAAAGTGACTCTATATCTAAACCTAGGATATGCTATTAGCTGTTACAGGTTATATACAAGTTATTTTACCTAAGACACTAGGTATCTGAACACGCTCTTATGGCATGTACCTTAAGCTAGGGTTGCCAACTGACCAGCTTACAGAACATGTCTTGGTTTTAGTAATGTCCAGGAATGCAGCCTCCGTTTCTTAAAGCGCTCTAATAAGGTGATGTATCATCATCATCATCAGCCACATGAAGTCCACTGCTGAACATATGCCCACCTAAAGGTTTCCAGATGGACTTGGCGGCCTGTCTCCATCCAGGTGATGTATACCTATTCAAATTTAATATCGTTTAACCTATTTTCACTATTATTATAACTATTACTACTCTATTACTGTATCCTGTTTTTAAATTGTGTTCTGGTTTTTTCAACCCCTAGTTATTTTAAGGGGTTGATAACCCTATCTGAGACTTAACATCTTATGTCTCGGGATGACGAGCGCAGTGGAATGCCACACAGTACTGTGTAACTCAAGGTGCTGAATGGTGTTGCTACTGTTTATGGGTGGTCGTATCGCTTACCATCAGGCGAACGGCATCCTCGTGTCGTCATTCAATGCAATAAAAAGAAAATAAAAAAAATCTAAGCACAGCTAATACCTATCAGTAACCGTACGTCGCTTAAGGTGACCACTGAAAATCAGCGTTGTGTAGTGGTTTGCACCACATCACAACATTATGCTGAGTGGTCACCTACCTGTCACAACCACGACTAGCCACTGTTATTATTGTTATTTTGTGTCAATTGTTTCTGTTTGTATCGCGACTGTGAGAAATAAATCGTTTTTCTTTCTTATTTCTAACCCTTTTTTTTTTTTTTTTTTTTCGCGGGAAAAAAACGCGTTATCGCTACCACCACTGGGGGGTCAGTGGAACGGTTATGTTGGTTTCACCGGTCTTACAGTCCAATGTCGACACTTGGGAGTATAGCATCATCCAGGCGAGCATTGGACCGAGTCCCTAGCCCTATGTACACCCTACACCGGCATACCAACCAAAACCCGCGGTGGCCTTCTTCAGCGCATACGGGACGGCCCCGGGGTATCTTGTTGCACGAAGATATCTGCACGGGACCGCCCTTGCGCGCTGCCGCATTGCGGCCCTTCTCTATACAAGAGGACTCTGATGCCCCCAAACTCTAAAGGACGCTTATGGCGTCTACGACAGCGGGAGACCGACCACCCGCATCGTCGTCCACCTCGAAGTCACTTGAATTGGACTGAGCAGACCCTCACTGCTCACCCCGCGACTTTCTCTAAGCCCCATTCAGTCGCCTCTTACGACAGGCAGGGGATGCCATGGCGAAATTCTCTAGATGCCCCCAGACCACAGGGCATGAGGCACCGGTCAGTCGTCCACCCGGCGCCTCCGTCGTCTCCTCTGGCTACGGGCGGGATCGTTCTGCTCACGATCCCGCTCGGCGCTCTCCTTCCGCGAGATGACGCACTCGCAGAAGGAGTTCATCGCTCGCCATGACCTCCAGCCACCGACCATGGCGGACACCACGGCCGGCAGCGAGAGGTCTCCTCCGACGACTGCTCTAAGAGCGCTGCGTTGTAGGTCCCAGGCTGGGCACTCCTCGAGAGTGTGATTGACTGTGTCCTCGCGGCCGTTGCCACAATGGTGGCACACGGCGGACTCCTCCTTTCCGATCCGACACAGAAACGAGCCAAAACATCCGTGGCCCGTCAGCATCTGTGTCAGACGGAATGTCGGCGCACCATGGCGCCTGTCAAGCCAGCTTGAGAAGACAGGTCGCACTGCCGCGACAGTCCTCAAGCCCGCACTCGGGCTCTCCAGCCTGGTATGCCACTCCTCCACGGCGGCGCTGCGGATGGAGGCCAATTGGGCCGTGACCTCCCTCGGAGCCAGTCTTCGCCCGAGACGGGACGCCTCCTCACGCCAGAAAAATACTGACGAGAGGTATTTGGCTTCCAATTCCCATGGCAGAGTGCCGGCCAAGACGCAGGCCGCCTCATGTGAGATCGTGCGGTAGCCCCTAATAAGTCGCTGCGCCACTAAACGCTGCGGCTTACGCAGTAGAGCGGCGCAACGAGCATTCAGGGACTCAGCCCAAACGGGACAACCGTATAAGGCCATGGACCGCACAACTCCAGCGTATAAACTTCGGCAAGGGATACCGGGACCTTCCAAGTTTGGCAGGAGGCGTCCAAGCGCGCCTGCTGCCCGCAGTAATTTCGGCGACAACATCTCAAAGTGGGCACGGAAGTCCCACCGGCTGTGCAACACCAAGCCCAGATATTTCATTGTGGAGCCGATGGGAATCCGCACCCCCTCCACTACGATATGGGTCTCCGAAGGTGCCCTCTTACGAGGCCCGTGAAAATAAAGGGCCTCGGTTTTGTTAAGGGCCACTTTGAGGCCCAGTCGCCGAATTCTGCCCACCATCTGCTCGGTACCAGAGGAAGCGAGCAGAGCAGCCTCCTGGAAGGTCCTAGCCGTCGCTGTCACCAGTGTGTCGTCCGCGTAGCAGACAACAGCGACGCCTTGGGGGTTGGCACCACGGAGCACCCAGTTGTAGCCGATATTCCACAAGAGTGGGCCCAGTACAGAGCCCTGTGGAACACCACAGGCCATTGCTCTTCGGTGCCATCCATCAGCGCCCGGATACACAATATACCTATCAGATAGGTACGATTGCACCAGACGCTGAAGATATGGTGGCACCTCGTGGTACCGCAGTGCTTCATGTATGCACGCCCAAGGTAGGGTGTTAAATGCGTTGGCGATGTCAAGAGACACCGCCACGACCACCTCACCCCGGGCGATTGCGTCCTCCGCTTGTGCCTTGACCCGCAAAATCGCATGGATCGTGGATCGGCCATGCCGGAAACCGTTTTGGCAATCTGCCAAATCCGGCCCGACCTTCTCGAGATGCTCGACGAGGCGAGCGTGAATAATCCGCTCGAAAAGTTTGCAGACCTCGTCGAGCAGCACGATAGGCCGGTAGGCCGATGGCGACTCTGCGGGTCGACCCTCCTTTTTGAGCAGGACCAATTTCCCAGTTTTCCACCGAGATGGAAAAAGACCCTGCTCAATGCACGCGGAGAAGAGGCCGCGGAGCCTCGCACCCAGGTGCTCGACGGCTAAAACCCACGCACGACCGGGTATGCCGTCCAGACCCGGAGCCGAGTTTTTACTCCGCAGCCGAAGCACTACCGCCCTAAATTCTGTGGGCGAAACCTCCGAAATATCCCCTGCCGAACCTTGCGACGATGGCGACGACAAAGGTGACGCCATCGGTGGAGGAGTGACATTTTCGGTGGCGGGAAACAAAGCCGCGACAACCTCTTCAACCAGCTCGCCCCGAAGACTCTGCGTCAGCGGGGGCGCCCATGGGCGGTACCTCTTCATTGCCACACGATACGGGCGCCCCCACGGGTCGCTGTCGAGAGTACTTTGGAACGCTTTTTGTGCCGCAGACTTTGCTCTCATTATTGCCACATGCAGCGCTCTCTTGGCCTCTTTGTAGAGGCCATGAAGCAGCCGCTCCTGGTCCTCGTCGCCGGGTACACGAATCCGGCGACGACGGTGCCTACCTACTCGGCGGAGGGCAGCTACGCACGATGCGCGCAGCTGCGTGAGATCCGCCGACCACCAGAACACCTGGCGTTTCTCGGGGAGGCGTCGGATTCGGGGCATAGCCGCATCACAAACACGCGACATCGTCGCCTCGAACCACTCCGCCTCCTCTTGAACCCGGACCGGCCCGTCCGGTACGGGGATCCACGCCTGGGCCAGAGCAGCCTCCTTCAGGGCCTCAACATTAAGGCGCTTTAGTGCCCAACGCGGGCCGTCCGATCGCGGGACGATCAAGCCACCACGGGACCGGTGAGAAGAGGACAAGGAGACGTCGAACCGAATGTATCGGTGATCCGACAACGTCTCCTCGCCCACCAGGACCCTCCAGTCCCGGACACGGTGGGCAAGTGCTAGGGTGGCGAACGTAATGTCCACCACCGAGCCACCATTATGCCGAATGCATGTGTCCACCGACCCGCGATTCACAACGGCCAACCTGGACGCGATCGCCCATTCCTCCAGGGCCACGCCACGCGTGTTCGTCACCGACGAGCCCCAAGCCAAGGACTTGGCGTTAAAGTCACCGGCAACGAGAACGGGGCGTGGCTGACTGCCTTGCACCACCAGGGCCCCTAGCCGAGTGAGGAAATGCTCAAACTCGGCCAGAGATCTGTTAGGGGAGAAATATACTCCCACAATCCATACCCCCCCTAACAAAACTGCCACGCATCCCGAGCCCTTCGCTACTTTTTCGAAAGGTGGGGAGCCGGCAGCGCCCCGGGTGATGACGGCCACTGAACCGTCCAAGTCCCCTGCCCAGTCTTCCCTGGGAGGGACGTAGTACGGCTCAGACACCACAGCCACATGAATCGACCACTGCGCCAGGCTCTGAACTAATAAGTCCTGTGCTCTAGCGCAGTGGTTAATATTCGCCTGGAGGAATCGTTGCGCCATATTAATGGACGATCTCCATGATAGCCTCGCGGTGGGACGGGTCCGGCTGCATCACAACCCCGACGCCCCCTCCGCGATTAACGCGACGAGGACGGGAGGAGGCGACACATGCCTTGGCGCCCACGTGGTGCCCCGCGGGTTTACCCGCCGCAGCGCAGATTGCGCAATGCGGGTCTGCGGAGCACCCTTTGGCCTTATGGCCCTCTTGACCGCAGCGGTAGCAGATCCCGCTACGGTCACACTCTGCGGTGCAGCGCATTCGCACATGTCCCTTCAGGAGACAGCGGAAGCACCGCATGGGCCGGGGCTCAAGGAGCCGGACTTGTGCAGACACCCAACCAATCAGGACTCGTCGGGTCCTAATAATTATTTCCGCTGCCTTAGCTGGGCATCGTACCCAAACCGAGCCAAGGCGTGAATGGTCGGAGCGGATCTCCCCAACCTTAAAATTGTCCGCCGCGCAGTCTCCAGCCTTTGCGAGGGCAGCTGCAACCATTTCCGGGTCGGCGGACGGATCCAACCCGGATACTCGCAGATCCGCGGTCTTGAACGGACGGGAGACACGTACGTCTTCCGCCAATTCTGTTCCGCGGAACACCTCCCTCATCTTTTCCGCGAGGGAGTTGGCCTTCGCTTCAGATTCTGGGCCAGGTACCTCGTAAAGGTACCCACCCGTGGCCATCAGCCTCGCTCGGGTCTCAGTAATACCAAGACCGGCCAGATCCACCCGCTGCTGTAATTCCTTTAAGACCGTGGCGTACGTTACACCACGGCCTAAAGCATCAGGCATTATAGTCAGGGTGACCGCAGCCTTACGGGGCAGATGAATCTTAGGCTCAGGCCTACGATTCTGTCGTGGTTGCGGCTGAGGCTGCGCCTGCGCGGCCGGCATTGCAACGTTTTGCCCGTTCCGGACATTTCTCTTGCCCCTCTTTGCCACGACCGTCCACCCCTCGTCCATAGACGTAGGGGGCGGAGGCAGCGGACGAGACTCCATCCGGGGCTGGACTGGAGGTCCAACCCGATTCTCCTTATTTTTCCCCTTGAGGGTAGTTGGCTGGGGAAGGTGTTTGCTTACGGCATGCGTAGCTACCAGAGCAACACTAATGGCAGCCGCGGGCGGTTTGTTAACAGCCCGTGCGACCTGGGACGTCTCCTTGCCTTTGCCCTTCTCTTATTTCTAACCCTCACGTTAACTTACCTTATCCCAAATTCGTTACAATATTAAAGCTGCGCTGGGAGCAGTCCGAGTAAAATAATAACATTATCGGGTCCCAGGGCGACGTAACAGGAAACGCCGTGAGTTGTGACGCTAACCCTATTAATTTTTGCTGCAAGCTGCAGGAATGGTTTAGTTAAATTAGGATCTTTGCATAGAAATTGCTTGAATTTATCGCGTAAGGTCTTTAGCAAGATTGCAAATAGCAATGTATTTACATAATAGTTTTAAAAAGGAATTATTTAGACTGCTACAGTGGCGTTGTTGTATAATCTAGGGTTTGAATCCCGCGTCGGAGAATGTGATGGGCTTTTTTGGTCAGTATCGGCCCAGAGTTTGAAATTACTACCCGATATAGCGGTAAGCTCGCCCCGATCACATCATCGGACGGAATACACACGGCTATAAGTGGGTGCTCTAGTTGCACCTATGCCTACCTCTTCGGGAATAAAAGGCGTGAGTGTATGTGTGTGTAATATAAAGAAATGCTAAAAGAACAATATACACGAAAAATCTTAGTTAGACCTACAAGGTTATTTTACATAGCCTCTGCAGCAATTGAAATATTATTATGTTACGCAAGGGAGAAATAAATGGAAAACAAACAATAAGCGAACCACAATCATAATTTTCACCCCCTCAAAAAGACCGGGTGGTTAAATATACTGCCGATATCATGACGACGGGTGATACGAGTTTGGCAATGCTTTTATTTATTTTTCGTTTATTTTTTTTATGACCACTCGTTTTTAGATGCGTAAACAACGATTTGATTGGTATCACGATGTGGTGTAAACGAGATTAGTTCCTTAGCGAATTGGTTCATGTAAATATTCGTTTGTAGACTTAACGTGAATAGTATAAGCAACCTAGATAAATAGTAAAATACTTGACAAAGATAATATACCTAGATATCAACTGACTCAGAATCAACGGGAAAAAAATATAAAGATATTATTTTTTTTAAATAATCGATTTTTCAAGAAATACAATGTGGTCTTAATAGATCAGGCACCGTAACAAAGCAAGAAACTCCTAAAGCTTCGCCATATGAGCCCAGTGGTTCATTAGTACGTTATGCAACAGGGTTTTCATACAAACTCTATTGGGACTATAACTCCGAGAGGACATGTCCAAAAACGGGCCTAAAATTTTAACCAAGACAGTTTATATATATTTGGATGGAACTCCTAAAAACTAGCCTTTTACAATAAATCGTTTAATTATAAAGACCTCCGATTTTGAGATTTATGTTATTTTATTTTGCTTATAAACTACACTTAATATGAACGTTTTTAAAAAAGTTAATTATGAATGGAGATTGGAGGGGTTTAAATTTTTTTTAATGGAATCAAGGTCCATATTTTGTCTCCTTAATATCCCTAAAGTTTAAGCCTGGTTAGATTTTGAGGCCCAGGACCCATACAAAGAGCGGGCATCTCCTTTGCAATTCCTATTATGCTTTGCAGTGACCATATAGCCTCTATAGTCGCTGCTGGTTTGATATATTTGTTCTACAGTCACCCACAAAAGTAACTATACAAATCAAAATTTCAAATCGCCTAACTTGTGTGCCCGTATCAACTTTTTTCTTTTTATTCACTTAAACAAACCTGAAAGGGTTTACTTTATTTTGCATAAAGAAATAATAATATTTCGATTACAATGAATGTGTAGAAGCGTTATGAACTTTTGAATATATTCAGCTACTTATGTGGCTGACTGTACACTATATATAACGGAAAAAGATTTATAACCATATATACAGATACTATGTATGTACGTAAACTTATGAGTATTAACAAAAACAATAAAGACTCTGCATACTATCTAGTATAGGTACTCTTTGCTCTACATTTAAAAAAAGCATTTTAGAAAACATTATAAAGTTTTCAAAATGTCTCATATAACTTTAAATATGTTTTTGGATACATTAAATTGTGAAAAGGTGGCATACCGTTTCAGTTTGAAGAACGGTGCTGTATTTTTTGCTGGATTAGGAATTGTTAGTAGACGTACAACTACCTTTATTACCTATTTTTATGTGATATGTGCTAGGTATGTTGGGAATTCTCCTTCATTTAGATTTGCTGAGTGAATAGTAGTCCCATCTGTGACGATACTCACCACGATACACGCGAAAATTAAACCATAATATACGTCATGCATCTATTATCAATGTAAGGACAGCAAGTTTAATCACTCAGGTCCATCTAGGTGGCCGCAACTTTGCAAAGGTTGCAGCAATGTACACGATCTATCTTCTTGGCTGTGAGGAACTGTACATTCAACAAATCAAGTTCTCTATTTTATTTATTTTTATTTTACACTTTAAGGAAAGCTAACAGACTAATTATAAATAGTAAATGTTTAAAATAAAATGTGTTACAATTTTACTGACAAGCTTCCGCATATTTATTTATATCTATTTAAGCGTATACCATTGCAAAAAATAATAGATAATACAACTTATAAATATCTAACAATTTAACCAGTTTACAACGACATGGTTGGACTACTATTTAAGTTTATATAAAGTAGGTACTCTGTGGATCTCCATTTGAACATCCAAACGATACATTAAAATATTTTGATCGTGCCACACGCCTCACTGTCCATGACGCACCTCGACTCTAAATTAGTCCTTATCTTCCTTGACCTTTAGGCAAAAATTTGGTAACTAACTTTAGAAGTAGTGTAATTTTTTTACAATGTTGCTTTAGTGAGTGGAGTAACATAGAATGAGTTAGTATTTCCCTATATTTACCTCATGCGTACGTATTTATGTTCACAATAGTTTGAGTCATATGACATATTGATATGTACTGCCAACAAGCTTGGTATTTTAATAGCCATAGGCAACGGAATTTGGGTCAATTAATTTAATAATAATACCAGCCATCTCACACTGGTGGTAGGTCTCTCATTATGTAAGAGGCCGTCGGGGTGGGTACCACCGCAATGTCTATTTCTACCGCCAAGCAACAGTGTGCATGCACTGGTGTGTTTCGGTTTGAAGGACATTGTAGCCAGTACAACTACTGGACATAATGAGACTTAACATCTTATGTCTCAGGATGAGGAGCGCAGTGGAATGCCACACAGTACTTTGTAAGTCAAGGTGCTGGATGGTGTTGCTACTGTTTATGGGTGTTCGTATCGCTTACCATCAGGCGAACGGCATGCTCGTCTCGTCATTCAATGCAATAAAAAAAACCTGTATAGTATACTGCCCACTGATGAGCAAGGGCCTACTGAGAGGGTTATGGGTCTTAGCCCACCACGCTGGCCTTGTACGGGTTCGTAAACTTCACATATCTTCGAAATTATTTTATTGAATTCTCAGGTATTTAGGTTTCCTCGCCGTAAAGCGCACAATAACTGATAAACAAAACTGCATTGGGCTTGGAACCTATGGACATCGTCTCGGCAGACCGTTCCCCTCTCAACTAGGCTATCTTGCGCTTCCCAAATTGATTTGAGTGCTGCAAAATGACCAATATCTAAAAAAATATATAATTCCTATAAGTTTGAATATTTTTACAGCAAAATTTAAATCATAATAATACAATAATAACATGGACTCAATAATAACATAATATATATAGCTATATTATTATTAATAATAATATAGCTTGTAAGGATGCATGTTTTGGATTACTATCTAGCCCTAGATTACTTAACTCTGATGTTGTGAAGTGTAATGATTGTAAATAATCTGTTATGCATCTTAAATAAATAAATAAATATACTTTTACAATTTATATGATTATTTGTACCACCATTTTTATTAAAATTACGCGAACATGGATATAATATTTTTAGAGCGAATTAATTTATTTTTTCAGTTGTGCTGGTCTGCAGAAATATTATACGAAAGAAACAATAGATTAATATTTTTCTTGAACAAACAACATTACAAAATATTTTACATTGCGATACTTACATTGTACGTATTGTGTTCAATTTGTTTTGTATTGCATACAAAGAAATAAAACCATTTCTTATCATTGTGTGGTCATTGATGTAATTAAAAACAGGTGACGCCTTAGCCCGTGTTCTTTCATCCGTGGTCACATATAGTTAACGGTCTTATTATACTGGACGAGCAAGTAGCACCTTCGTCTCGCTGTGAATTCGCTTGCAATTTTATAAGAACCTAAACTTTACCTGACCACGCTTGAAACAATCCGGCCTTTGGCCTCATGGCGTCGCGCATGGCGTTGGGCGTGGCGGCACGCACAAAATTCAAACATAATATGGCATTGTATGAGAGTGTTTACGGAGAAGCGATTTAACACGCGTTTACGCGATATTTGCGACGGAGCCCGCGGATGGCAACAACGCGTCGGCGCAACGGTGCTCGCAGCGGCAATTCTCCATTCTAGTGGCATCCGCGGCGTGCAACGCTGCGGCGCACGCGACGGGCACCGCCACTCTTTACGCCCCGGATCTTTATAAACAACACCGTACATTGCTATATGTTTGTGTTTACGTGTTCGATCAAGCGGGCCGCTGTACGCGCAGCCTCCCTATAAACGGAAGTGCAATGGTGTCACCCCATCGTGACTATATAAAAATTGCCTATAATAGGTATTAGGTACTCAACATAAGAACTGCTCTTTTTGTCGCGGTCTCAAGAAGCCGTAAATGGCTCGCTGCGGCCGATGACGTCAATAAAACTAGACGTTTGAAGTTCAAGGGTTAATCTATGCCAGGGATTGCCAACCAATGGTACGTGTAACTGTACTGGAACGCGAAAAAATAATTCGGGTACGCCAATAATTATAAAATGTAAGTACGTACTTGATAATAAAAGCATATTTGTTGTTCATTGAAATGGATTATAAATTTTCAAAAATGTATAATATTGACTGCCTCAGTGGCGTAGTTGTATTACGGTACAACTGCAATGCTGAGGTCTCGGGTTCGACGCCGGGTCGGGCAAAGTGATATTGGGTTTTTCTATTCAGTATCAGCCCAGAGTCTGGAATTTATGCCCGATATGGCGATAGGCTGTCCCCCTATCACATCATAGGACGAAATATACACGGTGAAACGTGAGTGCAACTAGTTGCGCCTTTGCCTACCTTTTCGAGGATACAAGGCGTGAGTGTGGGTATGTGTGTGTGTAATATTAAAAACTGATATCGAAATCTTTTGTCGAATGATTCCAGTGCTGCTTTCATTCTGCAGTCTACTAAATTAAAATAACAAGATCAAATATTTAGTATCACATTTGCAGCAGCAGAAATCACACTAACATTTTATAAAAATATAAAATAAATACTGAGTATTACAATCATGTGCTAGTCGGTTAAACAGCTACTTTCAAAAATGGAGGTAGTTCTCAATCCGAGTGTTTGTATTGTTTTCTCAATGTACAGTCACCAGCATAAGTAGCTGAACAAATTCAAAATTTCAAATCGCCTACATACTTTTTTGTTCTTACTAATCTTTTTTTTCTCTTTACAAAAATAAAATAAAAGAGATTGACTTTACTTCAAACAAAGAAAAAAATGTTTAGGTTTAACCTAACGCGTATATAGGCGATTTGAAATGTTGATTTTGTACAGATATTTATGCTTCTGACTGTACAGTCAGTCACAAAAGTAGCTGAACAAACTCAAAACTTCAAATCGCCTTTACACGTTAAGCTTAATTGAAACATTTTTTTTTCTTTGTGTGAATTAAAGTAAATACCTTATATTTTATGTTTGTGAAGAAAAAAGCTTTGGTAATAAAACAAAAGTGTATAGGCGATTTAAAGTTCTGAATTTGTTCAGCTACTTATGTAGGTGACTGTACATAAAATCATTCATCGTTCGATGTAGCACATTATGACCACATACTTTTTTTTATTCAATACAGGCAAGTTCATAAAAAAAAGTTTGCCATCTCTGATCAGTGCAATGCTGAAATAGCATAATGAAGCCATGAATAGCTTACTAATGTCTCAAGATGAACGCAATTCAGTGCCTTGTAGAGGTTTGTAATTCAGTTCCGGGATGTTTGCTCGTGTCATCATTCACTTACCTACATAAACAAATATAACTTTTTTTTTACTATGCGATGCTTAGAATAATTTCCTGTAATTTTATATGTTTTTGTGTAATTTTAAGCTTTTATATAAGTCTGATTTTAATAAACAATTTGAATTTGAATTATAAAGAGGAAAGATTTGATTGTTTGTTTACATTGAAAAGGCTCCGAAACTACTGGACCGACTTGAAAAAAAAATTCTTTCACCAATATAAAGCTACATTATCAACGTGTAACATAGGCTACTTTTATGCCGGGGAAATATAAAGCGGGACTTTTATCCCGGAAAAACTCATTCACGCGGTCGGAGCCGCGAGCTGAAGTCCAGTAATTAATTCTTTTGATCGCGGCCCTATCTGCGTGGAAATCTTTCTCTGATAACAAAGTAATTTTCTCAATATGCAGTCAGTGTACCTCGTTACGCGTGTAGAAACATAGCATACTCATAATTTTTTCCTCCTGGTTTACTCGCTCTGGCATATGGAAAAAAATCTATGATTTTTTTATAACTCTTTTTTTATGGCATTGAATGACGAGACGAGCGTGCCGTTCGCCTGATGGTAAGCGATACGACCACCCATAAACAGTAGCAACACCATCCAGCACCTTGACTTACAAAGTACTGTGTAAGTTACTCACTGTAAGTAGGTGAATTATTTCATGATGAGCCAACTAATTCAAAGAATTTTCACACACATACAGCACGGTCGCTCTATGGAGTAGTCATAGCCGCCTTGAAGTCGGCACCACACCCGCCCTCTACATCTCTCGACACCCACTAGTGTCCACAAATAATTAATTTGAAGTCACTCGTAACAACCTTCACACCGACTGAGTGGCTGTCTTGGTGGCGTAGTTGTATTACGGTACGACTGCAAAGGCGAGGTTTCGGGTTCGATCCCCGGGCCGGGTAAAGTGATATTGGGTTTTTCTATTCAGTATCAGCCCGGAGTCTGGAATTTGTGCCCAATATGGCGATAGGCTCGCCCTCTATCACATCATGGGACGGAATATTCACGGCGAAAAGTGGGGCACTAGTTGCCCCTCTGCCTACCCCTTGGAGGACAAAGGGCATGAGTGTGTGTGTGTGCGTGTGTGTGTGTGTGTGTGTGTGTGCGTGCATGCGTGCGTGTGTGTGTGAAAATAGCGATAAATAAAAAACCATTGATACATAAATGCATATTTATTTCAAGTGAAAGCATATAAACACGCGAGTAAGCCCAAATACGTCTATTTTACAGTATATTAACAATATAACGCACTTAGTGTTAGAGAGACTCGCTCTGTAGGCACGATTCCACTAGCTCTAAATAACTGATTCAGAATCAGGATAGCTATATTTCATGTTCATTGATTTTGCGTCCCGATTCTTTATTAACAAAAACATTTTTGTAAATTTACAATTTTGATTAAATATAAAATAGTACTTAATCGTGCTGCCAAATATTTTATAAAGTACACACGATACATTTTGTACGTAGATATCTCCTAGTTACCAGATCTAGTGAAAAAATCCCATTATAAATCTATCGATTCTCCATAATTATCTAAATAAACTATTCTCTTTTATACATTGGAAGAGCTACACAATATTGAAGGCTGTAAAGGTGATATCAGACGGGTCACTCGAATGAATGTTCACTCAAGTGAATGCTTCATTTTTCTTTCATTCCACGTTCACACGGCTTAGCTGGAATGACTTAGAAAAGAACATTAACCTCCTCTACAGGACTCGAGACAAAATGGCCGAATGTGCGAGTGAACATTTACTCTGTGTTCTGACTGTTCATTTTTCGTTCATTCGGAGTGGGAGTGAAAGATGCGAATGAAAATATCCAAGATCGTTGGATCGGTTCATTGATGAATTCATTCGGCACGATTGTTTCATTTTGTGTTCAGACGAAAATGAGCGAAAAATGACCCGTCTGAGATCACCCTACGTCATTCCAGCTAAGCCGTTTGAACATGGAATGAAAGATAAATGAAGCATTCACTCGAGTGAACATTCGAGTGACCCGTCTGATATCACCTTTTAGGTCGTGTCGGTTTCGACTGATTTCTTAGTCGACAGTGTGGTTGTCAATTAATTCTATATTTTGGTTAATTAACGTTAGTAGGATAAAAGCACTCGTATTTAAAAAAAAAAGAATATTTTATCGAAACCAACACTATACACAATCATTCAACCCTTTTTACATATCCCGGTATCTACTTATGGGATCAGTTATGCAGTGGTGAAAATGTATAGCCACTTTATCGATATTCCTCACGGTATAATAGCTATCACATTTTAAAACCGCTCTATTTCTTCTATCTGCTCAATAATTGGGATACATTCAAAAGAGACAAATCACACATAGGAATCAATTCTGAAGTCGATACATGTGATATTAGAAATGACAACGCAAAAGACAGTCAATCATAAAAACAGTACAAACTTGTTAGTTGGTAGATAAATTCAGAATCAATTCCGTCACAATTCAAACAAAAATCGATGAACACTTGTGCTGATTTTATTGAACACATATTTTCTATCGATAATGAAAATTATGAAATGTGTTTGTACTATAATAAAAACTCAAAAAGACTATCACTAGCCGACCTAATCTAAGATTTACAGTAATGCGGCCGTGACGTTCGTCGATATCGATAGATATTTGTCGAAATTATCGACCTAGTTTGCTCGACTGAGTAATTACTACATATTATGTAAATTGCTTAATTTATATTGAGTTGATTTTTATGTACAATTGGTCCGTTATTCGCGTATTGCTTTCAATGTTTAGAAAGGTTTTAACTAAAGAAGTTTCGATGTAGGAAGAGATTTAGATATAAGGCGCAATATAAGTAGGTAACAGACCTAAATTATTACGAATACAATCTATATAACATATTTAAAGGCATTGATTATTTACTATAACTCAATAAATCTTTAGTAATTACGCCCCTGTTCATTTAATCGACATTAATTATAACAAATCCGCTAAAACATCGACATCCTGTCAACAGCGTCGATAATTAAACAAATATCTATCTAATCTCCAAATTGCCTTCAGTCACCCACGTCTTTTTCGTACAATTTCTGCCTTTTCAAGCTAGGCGACTCCGATCCATTGTAAAGTACAATTTCTTCTGTAGAAAAACTCACTCGTTTCCTTTTCAATGCCCTGGGAATTCTATCGCCTTCAGAACTCAGGCTTCGACACGACTCGTCACTAGATATACAGTTTGTAGCGTTTCTTATAATTAACAAATCTTTTTCGATCTCACTTAGTTCTTTAGGTTTTGGTGGACGTCCTAAAGGTCTTTTGGGTTTTGGCTTCGAAGCTGACGGCGGTGTTTCAGGCTTATGTTTTTTGTATGTTCTTTTGACTGGTACTTTGCCCTTTTTCGTTTGAGATTCATCCTGTAATTTTTTTTGTTGGTTATTGATGATGAAAAGTACTCAGGTCGGTATTAATATATCAATCTCAAGTTACATCTCAAGTAGACATAATGTATTAACAGTTCCATACATTATGTCTACTTGAGATGTAACTCAAGCTTGAGATTGATTTATTAATACCGCCCTTAGTGCCTTTGCATTTATTACCTTTGCTGATAACACATGTTACTTTAAGTATTGAAGAATTTATATGTGATATAATAATAGATTTAAAAGAACAAAAGTATAATATTTCGATCTGAGTATTAACAAAAAAAAGGGTTTGATACACACAGGCAGAGGTGCAACTAGTGCACCCACTTTTCGCCGTGCGTATTCCGTCCCATGATGTGATAGGGGGCGATCCTATCACCATATCGGGCACAAATTCCAGAATCCGGGCTGATACTGAGTAGAAAAACCCAATATCACTTTGCCCGACCCGGGGATCGAACCCGAGACCTCAAGATTGCAGTCGTACCCTAATACAACTACGTCACCGAGGCAGTCTATTGGTTTGATATTCTCACTTATAGCTTCTTTGGTAATATATTATGTATCTATATCGCCTCATTGATTTAATACCGACTTACCTGTTTAGGCTTGGCTCCCATGTACCCAGAACACCTCTTGGCGCCGCACAAACATCTCTTCTTCTCAATACCCGCACATTCCAGGTTGTAATTGAACGTTACTTCTGTATTCTGTAATATGTTTTTCATACATAGATCAGGATTTCGGTACTGATGGACAAGGATTATAATAAAGACTGAATGGGTGCTGACACTTAGAACATACTCATAACATTTTCTTATTTAATTAAGGCGCAAAATAGAGTGCAAACGTTCCAGTGACAAGGTTCTAAGCACCTTTTTATTTTATGTCACAACGAAATGACGAGTGACGAAGCCCCTAGAATTATAGCAGCTGTGTCTCATTGAAACCAACCATGGCGTTTTTGACGTGGTGACTATGAAGTCAGTTACAAAGATATGTACTAACATTCAACCAGCAAATGGTTTCACAATAAACTAGCATTCGCAACATACAAAATTTTTTTTTATTGCATATAAATTGCCTGCCTGGTGGTAGTATACACACTGCTGTTTGGCGGTGCGAAATAGATATTGCGATGGTACCTACCTAGCCTCTTGCATACGAGAGAACTACCAACAGCAATAAATTTTATATTATTGAAATACTTACGGCAGGTATGTCGTTGATTGCAAATAGACCCACGCGTACATCGCCGAGGACAGTCCACTTTTGCGTTTCACAATTCGGCTCGCAACAATGGTTCATAAACCTACAAAAAAAACACCGAATAAATATCATGCACAGATAGCATCCACTAAAATATACGCGTACGCATACTCACGCCTTTTATCCCCGAGGGGGTAGGCAGAGGCGCAACTAGTGCACCCACTTTTCGCCGTGCGTATTCCGTCCCATGATGTGATAGGGGGCGAGCCTATCGCCATATCGGGCACAAATTCCAGACTCCGGGCTGATACTGATTAGAAAAACCCAATATCACTTTGCCCGACCCGGGGATCGAACCCGAGACCTCAGCATTGCAGCCATACTGTAATACAACTACGCCACCGAGGCAGTCGAGGCAGTAATTTTGGGTTACATCTACACAATGATACTAAACTTGGGACTTGGGAGTTGGGACAAACACCTTTTAGTAACCTTTCACCTCCAATAACATCTGTATTCTGTAAAATATTTTTCATGGACTAACTCGTCTTACCTGGCTAAATTCCCTTTAGGTCCGGCGTCAATCATTCTCTCCTTGTCTAGCGTGAGGAAGTAGAAATTCTCGTCGCGTATCTCATGTTTCCTGCGCATGCGCCGTTTGAATTCCTCCTCGTCTATCAGCTCACCTACGTATTCTATCACGAATTGACCTGAAGCAACAGAAAAAAAAACTACTAAATGTATTCCTTGAGCAAATTGCATAAACTGTAATTTATTCGTTTTTTTTTTTGTTATTTTTATTGCATAATAGGATAACGAACAAATCGAATTATGAAAAACCTAATAATTGACTACCAATTTTGTTTTCTTTTTATTGCTTTGAATGACGAGACGAGTATGCCGTTCGCTGATGGTAAGCGATACGACCACACATAAACAGTAGCAACACCATCCAGCACCTTGAGTTATAAAGTACTGTGTGGCATTCCACTGCGCTCATCATCCTGAGACATAAGATGTTAAGTCTCATTATGTCCAGTAGTTACACTGGCCACAATGTCCTTCAAACCGAAACACTACAGTGCATGCACACTGCTGCTTGACGGTAGAAATAGACATCGCGGTGGTACCCACCCAGACGGACTCTTACATATGAGAGACCTACCTGGTGGTAACTAGTAGACCCATTTCACCAGAGAAATTGTAAGAGTAATACGAGGGAGGATTAATTACAATATGGAATATTGTAATGTCATTAATAAGTAAGGACTTTATGAGCGGAGACAGTGTGAACACCACTATCACCTAGCCGAGGCGACTAGACGATGGATATGATGGGGTTACCAGCTTATAAGTAAGGAGCTGCTGTAAAACACATACCAGACTTAATAGCTTCCAAAGTTTTGAGACCCCACCCTCTGTGTGGAGTTCTGTAAGGTACTAGCTTGGGGTACAATCGTTTCTCGAAGGCTCTGTTATTGCAACGGTCCCCAGCCCTGCACGTTGAGCCACATTCTGTCAACAGCATTCTGAAACAATAGCATTTATTATTTAGTATACTACTAGTAGTATACTGTAAAAAACAATCCAAAACGAATAATCGATATTATTTATTATCGATTATGTTACTTAAATACGATGGTTGTACAGGTTTGCGTATTAAAATCTTTATTAATATTATGGTGTCTACACTTGATAACGTAGATATAAAGATAAAAAGAAAAATAGTTCTCTAGTATTAAAATCGATATTAAAGTATAATTATCGATTTTGAAACGTAAACAAACTTTATTACCTTACTATAAACAAATATTTAATTACCTGACTTAGACGAACTTTATTAATTTAGTTAGGGTTGTCACGGATTTACTCTTAACACAATAGTATGTCTGTTTTGTGAGTATTTATCTATTTAACATTAGTGTTAGATTGTATTAAGCTGGTTAATCTATACACACACATACTCACGCCTTTTATCCCCGAAGGGGTAGGCAGAGGTGCAACTAGTGCACCCACTTTTCGCCGTGCGTATTCCGTCCTATGATGAGATAGGGGGCGAGCTTATCGCCATATCGGGCGCAAATTCTAGACTCCGGGCTGATACTGAATATAAAAATCCAATGCCATTTTACCCGACCCGGGGATCGAACCCCAGACCTCAGCATTGCAGTCGTGCCGTAATACAACTACGCCTCCGAAGCAGTCTAGTTAATCTACTACACAAACAAACGAATTACCTATTAAGACACTGCGAGTAGAGTCCACACGGGTCTTCCTCGTCGGGATTGCATTCGCACTGGGTCAGCGACAGTTCAGGGTCGTCCAGTTTCCGCCCACAGAGGGAGCCACAAGGCTTGTTCACCTTCAGTTTGACATAGTGAGGGGGGAGGAGAGATGACGCTATGTCCAATGATTCTTCTTCATTTGGTTGTGCACCTGTACAGTTAATTGACGTATTTAATTAGTAATACGTCTTAGTAACCTGTTTCTTTGTTAATATCGAATAAATTTTTAGACAAAAAAAAACACTTTTTGAGTCGGGATTAAGCAAAATTCAATTCAAACCCATTAACCTCATTTCAAAATTTACAGCAAAGTATTTTCTCGTTATTTTGCTTTTTTACCTTCTGAATTGTAAAAAAAAATTGAGCTAGTGTCAAATAATATAAAACTTACTCTTCAATATTTCACACGCCCTCTGCGCATGCTCCATCGCCATGGTGAAGGCCGCGTCTATTTTAGACTTCTGACTGGATATGCGGCCGGAATCACCTGAAATGCATACTCCTTTATACACCTGTTGTATACCTTTGGGGAATAGAGAACCAATATAGTTTTCATTCACCAGAATTCTACAAAAAGATACGAAACTACATTACCTTTATCTCTCTTTCGTTTTTTAGCAATATTCACTTGACAGCTAGATATCTATTCTTTGTCTATATTATTATTACAAATAATATGAAAAAAAGGAATAACAAATTTACCTTCTTGGAAAGGAAACACGCGACCTCTATTAACCCAATAATGATCGTACTGGCCAAAGAATCGAACCACAAACTCTCCTAGCCTGTGCTTTACGGCCAAAATGTTTAGGGGTATCTCTGATGGATGGAGAATTATGCCTGGCCACCATCTGTGAATACAATTTAAAATATTACTTGTTGGTTTGCAATCGCAACATATTAAAATACTTTTCCATAGACGACTTGCCCACAACCAGATTAAGCTGCGCAAAACGCGATTTTACACACGAACGCATACGTTCGCAATTTGAATGACGCGATTTTCAAAAATGGCGGACGTGATACGGATGTGAGTGGCAACAGCATAGTTGAAAGTGGAATAAACTGCCATGACGAAGATTATCTCATATTCTAATTATTCGAATTATTTATTCAATTAAATATGATAATTAACAATTTAATTATAAATAGTCACTTCTACCATTGAGCATAAATCAGGGGCGTAGCTGCCGGCGTATTAGTAATGCGAATCGAGTCTTGTTTTTACTCGAGTGACTCGAGTGAATTTGTCAAACTCGTACTCGAGTGAAAAAAATATTGACTCGAGTCAATTTGCAGTCGAGTTGCCGATTCAACTCAGCCTGCGAGTAGCCTCGGTGACCGCTAGACATTACCAGAAGTCTCTAATCCACTAGTCGCTGTCTACGTCGCGAACGTTATTTCTTTTTTTTTATGGCATTGAATGACGAGGCGATCATGCCGTTCGCCCGATGGTAAGCGATACGACCACCCATAAACAGTAGCAACACCATACAGCACCTTGAGTTACAAAGTACTGTGTGGCATTCCACTGCGCTCATCATCCTGACACAAAAGATGTTAAGTATCATTATGTCCAGTAGTTACACTGGCTACCAATTTAACATTTTTATGGCTAATTCAGCATTTTTCATATGATAGTGCATGCAGAAATTAAATTTGAATAATGAACAATAAATTTTATATTGTATATTATTTCATCTTCTGGCATATTAGTTAGTAATTACATAAAGATATTTTTTAGCGACCAACATTTTGTTGTAAATTTAGTTGTGTTCAAAGTAACATTTTTTATTTGTTTTTTTTCTGTGTGATTACTACTATAAGTTACAATAGGGTTGATAATATATGTTCTTGTGGACAAAAACCTTAAACAAATAATAATAAAAAAAAAGATATTTAAAAAGAGGTATTTAATCAAATCTTACTCAAGATACAGGATGTGTAAATAGTCAACTCGAGTGACGTACTGAAATTACTCGAGTGACTCGAGCCATAAAAACCTACTCGAGTCGCATCACTACGTCGTATCAACCTTATTAATGATACAGGGCCCCCGAACTTTAGAGGACCCACATGCTAATCTTAACCAAGCACCATAAAAGTAGGCAATGCTGCCCCGACGGACCTCTGACAAATTTTGATACAGGGCTTGTAATGCAAGCTACGCCACTGGCATAAAGGTCTTGTAATTACCTGTAATGTCCTAATTTGACCCACACCATTTCTCCATACAGGGGCAAGCGGCCGGTCTCGCAGTCTTCACACATGTAACCACCTGGATAAAAGTTCAAGGTAAATAATGAGATTGTCACAGCAATACGACTATAAATAGGGTATCGGACTCATTTTTCTTTATCAAATACTTACGTCATATAAGTTCTAAGCCAGAAAGAATGATTAAACGAATAAAAGCTCAACAAGGTATATTTGAATTTCAGTAGAAGGTATAAGTGTCAAGAAACAGTAAAGATGCGCAATACTCACGTGTGACGTCATCGACAATTACAACACGAGCGAAAGAAAGAGATAAAGCTATAACCCCACTACGCACCCATTGCTGGGCATTGCAATATTTGAAATATGAATTACTGCCTCGTTTCTTAACCAAATTGAATGCAGTTTTTGCAGAAATACTTCTTTTCGTACTATTTACCATTACATATAGAATATTGTACAAAATCAGACATAGGATGGTCCCCTATTTGAATTGTAAATGTAATTCTTTTTTTTGGTTTAAAATTATTTTTTGTCGTTGGCAGTGGCTCGGCTGTGCTGTGGCATTGCCAATCGATGGGCGGCAATGACCACTTACCATCAGGTGGCTTGTCTGTCATTCATAAGCTATAAATAAAATAATATCGACCAATAACTCATGTCCCTCGACGGTGTTCAGAATTATGCCGGCCTGTGTTAGCGGCTGAATAGTGTACAGTCAGCAGCATAAGTAGCTGAACAAATTCAAAATTTCAAATTGCCTACATTCTTTTGTGTTTTTACTAACCTTTTTTGCTCTTCACAAAAATAAAGTAAAGGAGATTTAATTAACTTCAAACAAAGAAAAAAATGTTTTAGTTTAATTTAACGCGTGTATAGGCCGATTAGAGATTTTAGTTTTGTTCAGCTACTTATGCTGCTGACTGTACACAGGCTGAAGCCGCAAACGACAGCCGAAACGCGATTCGTCGGAACGGAATTATAGTTTTTCACCATGTGTAAGATGGCCGCTTTCCATCTAGTAACAAAAGCAACCTGTATAAACTAGTTTTAGCTAGTAAAGACGCGTTCTAACTAAACATGGATTTTGAAAAAAAAACACTTTGCGCCTATAAGGTTAGGCAGAGGTGCAACCAGAGCACTCACTTTTCGCCTACTGTTCCGTCCCATGACATGATAGGGGCCTAGCCTATTGCCATATTAGCCATATCAAGGCTCCAGGCTGAGACAAAGCAAAAAAAACATTACTTTGCCCAACCCGGGATTCGAACCCGGGACCTCAAACCGGAGTCTAACCGCGCACGCAACACTAGTTGTATTGCGCCACCGAAGCAGTTATGAGTGTGTTTAAGCACACTAATAAATAAAATACAAATATGATTTCACATAAAGCTCTCTGACCAAAATTGTATCTTCCAATCAGTTGACATCAAATAGTCAATAGTACCTTCCGGTGGGTCGATGTTAAGGCACTCGGCGTGGAAGGAGGTGGGGCAGTACTCGCAGCAAATCAGGGATCCTCCTAGGGCGCAAATAAAACACCATCCTGTGTTCACGTGATACGGCACTTTACCCGGCCTGGAAAACAAAATAATATTAAATAAGCCCAAATGATTATAATCAATTTAAATAAAGCAGGAAATTACATAATTATCATTACAATTAAATATGTTTAAAAAGTTTATGATCATGATGGAATTCGGATTGAATTTCATGTCATGAACGCATGGATGCCCAGTGATTTTGCTTATCAATTGTAATAGCAGGTCCCTTATTCAACTGTCTTAGTGGATATATTCATCTGAGTGAATATTTTCAAAAATTACTAATTTAGGCTATGCATTATGTGTCAGATAGTCAACATTAAGAATTTTATTAGTTTTCTTTGCCGCAATAGTGTTATTTGTTCACAAGTTAACATGCAATATTTAAATATTAACATTCGCAAAGCAATTATAACTATCGTTATCTATACTAATATTATAAAGCTGAAGAGTTTGTTTGTTTGTTTGAACGCGCTAATCTCAGGAACTACTGGACAGGTTTTGAAAATTCTTTCATTAATAGGAAGCTACATTACTCCTGAGTGTATAGGCTACTTTTTATCCCGGAAAAACTTTTCTTCGCGGGCGAAGCCGCACGCAATACTAGTTATCTATAAAGAATAAATTTTAATGAATGAGAAAATATAAATGTTTAGTGTTTCTTTATTTTTATATTCTGTCATGGTTTACAGCGCTCCATGCTTCTTCCACTCATGCACTACATCCTCACATACTTACAATGATTTATTCATTTTTTTCTACTAAAATAATCTCTTAAAGGAATTTATATGGCAAAACATCGTGTGCCGGGTCTACTAGTAAGTAAATATAAAAGCGAAGTCACTCACTCAATCACTCATCACGAAATCTCACAAACTACAAGCGTTAGAAGTCTCAAATTTTGCATGGGGGTTTCCTTTTATGACGTAGGTGCTCACTAAGTCGGGATTTTGGGACATTCAACCCCTAAGGAGGTAGATAGGGCTGGCAAACTTTGCTCAAAAACTACCAAACGGATTTGGTTATTTAATGTAGGTAATTTAAATTATTTAATTGGTATATCATGTACCTTTGTAAATTTGCTATTGTCTCTACCTTGTCATGACTTGTCATAAGTGCTTTTTTACACGCTTTATATTAGCTTCACTTGTATGTATGTTTGTAACCGACTCCTTTGGGCGCGATTTTGACCCACTTTAAACGGTCAGATTTTATTCAAACTTTGTAGATTTGTCGAGGACCGATAACAATACACTAATTTGATAAGATTATGCCATTATTCAATTTGCAAAATGAGATTTTTGTCAATTTATATATTTTTTATTTTTAGTGACATCTGTTGGACCATAGTAGAATTACAACTAAACTGGCTACTCTTGTGCGTAAAAAAATCCTACTTGTCACAAGATGGCGCTTTCGTTTTTAGTGACATCTGTTGGACAATAGTAGAACAGAACTAAAAAAATAAAAATAAATAATAGTTTAAAACAACTAAAAAACACGCTTTATAGAAAATCCAACTAAAAAATAGAAAATAAATTTGAATTAAGAATAGTGTAATAAGAAAAAAATTTATTTTATTGTAAAAAAAGCGTGAAAGCCCACTTGATTAATAAATGATATTTTTTAATTTTTAACTTTATGTTGAGATATACTGATTTATAGAATAACAGCACACTTATTATTTCACTGGTAATTTTACGTAAGTTAAAATAGAACAATCGATTATTACCTGTGCTCATAATGCCTTGGGCAGATAATATGCGACGCGGTCAATATTTGCGTTCCAGCCGGTATGCATTTCGTAAATGAATGGTATGTGGCAGGGCATCTCACACATTTAGCTAATTTATCGCCACTAAAGCGCGTCTTACAGCCTCTTGGATCATCTGACACACATGTGTGACATACATGCCTCGGACAAGTCAACGCTTCAAAGTGTTCACTGATCTTCTTGTTATTTCTAGAAGGCTCACCAGCATTAAATTGCGTCTGAGGCCAATGTTCCAAACAATCTAGATGATAGAACTTGTGGCAGTGCGCCACATGACACCGCTGCCTCATTATCGACTCCTTTTTGGAAACTGCAGACTTGCAAACGAAGCATACCGGAACGTCGTACTTTTGGCAATTGTGACATTTGAAATCTGAAAACTCTAACGCCTCTGTAGTTCTTAACTTTAGCTTCACATCGACTATTTCACATTTGCCAGGCACTGAGCCACGCCAATTCACTTCCTCATCACTGGAGTAAGAATAGTTTTCTGGAGGTTCAAGGTTGTCTAACATTTCCTTCATTTTAATGGATAACTGAGCTTCTAGTACTTCAGCATCCACTGTATGAGATTCAGGCTCAAAATCATCAATGTTTTCTTCAGAAAGATCCTGAATTTTATCATCACTGTTATTGTCTGCATCTTCTAAGCCTTTAGGACGTCTACCAGCTTTCTTCTTTTTCTTCCGTCCTCTAGAAGGTACTGGAACTTCAATAACTTCACTCTGTTTCTTAACACAGTCAACATGAAACATACCATGACAACTTCTGCATTTGACTAAGTTGCCTGTGCTCTCGCAAATATCGCACACTTTCTCTCTGACTAAACCCTTAAAAATATTTGGTTTAGGTTTGGTTAATTCCGAGAAATATAATTCAACTTCATCAACATTGTCCTCAAGAATTTGATCTTCTGCATATTCCACACCTTCATTTCTACACACAGTCATTGGTTTTTGCGCTTCACTATTTGGGCTATCAGTAATTTCGCTTATTATCCCTTGTCTATCTTTTGTTATCTCAAAACTTTCTATTTCATCCTCTATGTCAAAATAATCTTCATTGTAGTATTGTTTTACAGAACTTCTCTGAGGTTTAGTTTTCGGAGCTACATCGAAAAAGTCAGTAATATCTCTAGGAACTTTTTTTTTCTTAATTCTTTTAGGGGGTGCGGTTTCTAATCTTTCATCTTGTAAACCTTTAACTAA
Source organism: Sphinx pinastri (assembly GCA_947568825.1). NCBI lineage: Eukaryota > Metazoa > Arthropoda > Insecta > Lepidoptera > Sphingidae > Sphinx > Sphinx pinastri. Next base: position 12,031,243 of record OX387624.1, on the reverse strand, counting down.
ACCCAACTGTTCTATTTCATCAGTCTTTTTCAATTCATGTTTAACATTCTCTTCATAAAGCCAAGTCTTAAATAAGTAATTGGTAATTTCATCTTGCGTCAACTGAGGGTTTTCATCTATTAATGCATCTTGTCTTAATTCTAAATACTTAATAAATTCTGGATCTTCTACACCTTTTCCTACTTTTTTATCGACTTTAAATTTTTGTTTCCGTTTTGATAGAACCATATCACTATCTTCAGAACTCACAGATGCGTTGTCCTCTAGTTCATTATCCACATTGTTACCTTTTATGCTTTCAGCTTTAGTTTCAACTCGTAGTTTACTGTAAATTAAAGGTATATCACTTGCCTCAGAATCCATTGATGCTGTATCAATATCAAGTTCTTTCTTCATTGTTGACTCTATGCTCTCTTTTACTTCACTACCTTTGGTATCGTTTACAGGTTCTGATAGGGAGGGAATGCTATGTTCTAATACTAATGAATTTGGAGTACTATCGTTTTTTTCTAATTCTGTTGAACTATTTTCTTTGTTTGCAACTGTGTCACTTCCTGTTAAAGTAGTATCACAATCAATATTTAAAATACTAACTGATTGTGGAATTTCTACTTCATTATTATTTTCTAATATATTGTCAATATTGATTTGGGTTACTTCTTTCTTATTTCTTTCCTCTGAAATTTGGTTCTCTATTACAACTACAGGCATTTTAGAAGTGATTTCATGGAATTTCTCACTGTTTATTGAAACAATTCTTTCTGAATGCCGTTTTCTTTCATGAATATCCATACCTTTACTACTCTCAAGAGGTTTTTTAGATTTACGATTAAATCTTTTTTTTCTAACGGGCTCGTCCAGGCCTTTGACAAAATTTGAATGATCTATACTATCAGACTTTTTCAAATCAGTTTTTTTACTCTGTTCATATAACCAAGTTTTATGTAAATAAGCAACAATTTCATCAAAACTAAGTTCTGGATGCTCATCCATTAAAGTATCACGGCTGGTTTCCAAGTATTTAATAAATTCTGGGTCCTCTAAATTGTTAGGTTTTGATATTTTATCGCGTTTCAACTGCAGTCTTTGTCTGCTTCTTGTGACTAATGATTGACTATCTTCTGAACTAACCGACACAGAATCAATATCGCCATATTTGAAATCAGAATCAGATTCGTGATATCCATTTTGATTAATTTGGTTCGAGGTTATATTAATATTATTAGCAAGGTGCTCTTCATTGCTATTATCATCTATTTCACTTGAATTTACATTATCATTACTACTTTTAATATTCAAATTACTTAACTTTACTTCATTACTATCTACAATATTATGCTGCTTTTCTATTAAACTTTTACTTGTGTCAGTGTAGACCTCAGATTCATTACTTATTGCACTGTTAATGTCATTTATGTCTTCACAAGTGTTATTAACTTCATGGTCTTTTTGATTGATTAAATCTGAAACAGAATCTTCATTTTTATTAGGAATTTCTTCAACTGTATCATTATCAGAGGTATCATTTACTGTGCTGTCTTCATCTGACTGACTTTCTTCAGAAATTAATATGTTTTCCTTTGACTTGCTTCCATCATCTTCATAAAAAGATTTATTAAAATTAATATAATTTTGAAAACTTACATCGCTATTATCGCAAATAGTCATTTTATGTGTCTTTATCGTCAAACTTTCACCGTCTAGGCCATTTTGGATCGGCTCTTCTAATTCACCCACAGTTATAAAAGTATCATTCGTACTAGTGTCTTTCTCGATACTGTCTTTAATAGATTTTTCATCATGATCTTTTGCATTGTTACTATTAGTGGACATCATTTCTTTAGTATCATGTTCATCAACATTTAATTCACTAATTGAATTTTCCATAATATTATTTGAATGTATGGTAGAACCTAAGTTGAATTCAGTACCCAGTTGCAAACTTGAACTATGTATTGATTCTTTCTTTCCACTTCCTTGATTTACATTCATATTAATCATATCAATATCCAATTTATTCGAAATGTCAGTATATGTACTTTCAATACTATCGTCAGTATAATTAAAATCTTTGTTATTATCAAATTCTTTTCCCTCTGATTTGGGTTGATCCTTAGTGCATGATTGGAGACTCATTAGGCTGTCATCAGAACTAGTACTAAAACAACCATTATCGTTTTTATCGTTTTTTTCTACTGTGCTATTGTATACAACTGATAAATCAGTTTGACTTTGAGAATCAATATCAGACATCTCTGTTTCAGTGCTCTTTTCTGTGGAGAAACAACCATCTTGGGCATCTAAAGTAGAATCTACATCCATATCTGGAACTTCACTAAAAGGGACATTGTTTGTTTCATTCAAGGATGCATTATCTACTTCCGAGTCTGTCATAGAATTTCTTTCACTGTCAAGTACTATTTCATTAGAAATTACAGAGCCTATTTCTAAAATATCATCCTCATATTTTACATCACCATGATTTTTTTCTTTGTCGACTTCTAGTGATTCACGTTTTGTTGCAACTGTGTTTGTATCTCTTTCATGATCTTTATTTTTTGTAGAACTATTTACATCTAAACCCACATCATTTGGCACAAACTTGCTATAGTCATGTTCATTTTGGTGCGGCAATAAATTTTGAGATTCATATGTAGATCTTCTTAGACTGTAATGCTTTGAGGAATCTTTGGAAGACACTATTTTCTTCTTTTTACTGTGCTCTTGTTTACTTATACTTTTATTGTCTTTTGTAGAAATGGAAGGTTTTGTGTGAGTTTTTTCTGGGGTTTTTGATTTTGCTTTCTGTAGCCATCTATCCATATGAGACTGCCTCTGAATTTTAGTTATACCAGTTTTGGCAGCCATATTATCGAGACACGCAGTTACTACTTCGGATACATCTAGCGATTTGTTTCTTATTTTATTTCGAGACCTATCACTGTCGTCAGTTTTACCATCATCTTCAGAAAATAAAGTGTCGTAAAGGCTCTCGCTTAAAGAGACATCACTGTCAGTTCTAGTGATTTTACCACTCTTTTGAGTTTTTGGTGTAGTTTTCTGAGATCTGGCTTTCTCTAGCATGTCATTGAGTATATCAATCCTTAACCTTTTTGGCTCTTTGAATAAAGTTTCCGCTTCATGCACAGACATGTTCCATAGTGTTTGTTTTTTGTCTGATATGAAAAATGCAGCATACAGTCTTGAATCTCTTTTCTTGTCCTTAAAATGTACAATTTATTTACTTGTGTTTAATTATAGTATAAATTTGAGTAATATTCAAATGCCAATGCAAATTATTTAGATGAGTAAATGAATATGTTATGTGTACATACCTCTAGTGTAAACTTTTCTCTTGCAGATTCAAACTCAGCGAGTCCCATGAATTTTTTTAGCATATTATCAATGATCCAGCCGCGACGTCCGTTATCGCCGAAAAATGTAACATGTATAATATCTCTCTCTATACGTCCAAACACTAAAATATAAACCAATACTTTAATCTTATTTATTGAATAGCATGAGCAAAATTGTTTGTCAAGTTGAAAACATTATTATTTTACCAAATCATACGTAATTAGTGTTGTCACTTTATAGCATATATAATATTTTATTTCACCACCTATCACATCACGGGACGGAATACGCTTGGCGAAAAGTGGGTGCACTAGTTGCGCCTCTGCCTACCCCTTCGGGGATAAAAGGCGTGAGCATGCGTATAATATTTTTTGACTTGTAGACATAACATGGATTAAGTTATTAATTTTTTATTACTATTGGAAGTTATAATATATGATAAGTAGTTAATTACTAAACTAAAATTATTTATGAATTGCTTAAGATATTTGAGGAATTTTAAGGAAATAATATTACTATATTTTTATAATTAAGTTGTTCCATGTTCCTTTCATAACAGGTGAATTTAATAGACCCATGACACAATAACAGGCTACATATTAATAGAAAATTATCAGACTATATAGTTTTATATGTTGAATATCTTATGAACCAAGACTTATTATAAAATGCAAGGTATGAAACAATAACTAGTGAATTGACATAAGATATATTGACTTACACTTCTTTTTTACAAATATACCATTAGAAGGATCTCGAGTAACAATACAAGGCCAAAATGGGTATGTCCCCATACGGGCCCAAGCAAGATCCCCAACTTGGTACATGCATTTAGCTTCCAACTCAAACAAATCATTTTTTGATAATACTTTTTCTTTATTTTCCTTTTTCTTTTTTTTATTGTCAAAATCTAATGTTTTTACCACTGACAAATTGTCAATATGCCCATTAAGATGCTTCCCACTAGAACTTGTATTGAATTTCTCCGAAGATCTTTCTAAAATATTACTTATATGGGAATTACTTGATTTCTGTGCACTTTTTGTTGGTGAAAATATATTCTTAATTAACATAACAGTCTCCTCTGGATCTCTGTTTTGTATTAAATCTTTTCTAATATATATTTTTGGAAGTTTCTTTACAGGGGAAGGTTTAAATGTCTCCTCAGTTCCAAATCTACTCAATGATATGTTTTCTTGATAAATGTTCTCAATTTGACTATCCAAATAGACTTCTACAGTAGGTTTTTTCGGTGATTCCAAACGGATTGGTGAGTTTGATGCATGCATTTTATATACTGGGGATTGGACTTTGACTGGTGACTTTTCTGGACCTGAATTTTTCAATACGTCCATCGTAATTTTTTTAGAATCACTAAAATCAGCATCAGTTTTCAACCGTCTTGCCCTGCCATATCTACTTGTGCTGGTACCCTCTCCATTGGAGACTGGAGATGTCACTCTAGCTGTCAAGTTGGTTTCTAGTTCTCGTTCAACGAGGGATCTCTTTTTGGATTTGAGCCGAATTGTTATCGGGCTATCAACTTTTGTACTGTCCTCAGCACTCATATTATCCTCAGAATCATCCATTATGATGTGTATAAGATTTATTCGCGACCTTTAGCACACCTCTGACGTAACTCAGTAAATCATTATACGCCGATTTTAAATTTCCATATATTTTGTTAAATTCAATATTTTCTTCCAGTAAATAAAATGAAATTTGTGTCTTCGATGTGCTATTTAAGTATTACGACCATCAAAATACGTCTTGGTTGGGTTTCTGAAACAAAAGAATCGAAATGAAGTTTCGTCTCTGAAGGCATATAGGTTAATCTGAAATGTAAATAAAAATAGAAAAAAATATCGCTTAATAAATGCTTTATTATGTATTAAATGATAAAATATTGTCTAAGGCGTGTATTGTGCTAATTTGTTTCGTCAAATAATACGATTCATAGTCAGCATACCGTGCGATAGGCGCTCCCACTGCCAATCTGCAGGGACATACTTCAACGAAAACTTAAATTCCTTTATTTCAAAACTCCTACGTTGCTTTTGAGAGCTAAAACAGTATATTCGGAAAGAGCAAATGTTATAGTTGCATAAAATTTGCACAAATACCATAGCGCTGAGATATCGCAGGAGCAAATTCTTAATTTCTTACGAAAAAGGAACTCACTGTACAATCAGGCACGCGCCATCATCATTTCTGGTATAGTTTTACACATAATTCCACAGTTGATTGCATTTCGGATTATTTTAAAATATGCTGTTACTATTTATTACACAATTAAAACAATACACCACGTTTAAGCTTAAATATTTTCAGAATTTCAAAAGAAAATAAATTCAAGCTCATATAAACGACGCGCACCGTACCGCGAAAACACACCAATAGAGCTTGAAGTGTGTGTGTGTAAGTGTGAAAATGGGAAGCCAATTTTGTTGTATACACACACATGTGAACATTCTCACACAGTTCAATGGCTTTGTTTTATCACTCTGATTGTACATACTCGGCGAACACCCAAAGCGAACACCTCACCTCAAAGAGCATTATAATACTACTGAAAACTTACCTTCTTGTACCTTAAAGAGCATAAATGATAATGAGATGGATGCTCTCTAATAAAATGCTCTCTGGATTAATTTTTCTCGCAGCACCATCCCGAAAGACAATTTATAAAATTACTGAAAACCATCCCTGAATGTGTTAGATAAACACATTAGATCTCTAAGTGTATTATATTTATATTTCGACGACCGTGTACAAACCGCATAATAACGTTCGTTTCATACCTTTCTAAAAACAAATTATAATGCATGATTTTGGGATTATTACTGTGACCTAAACAATAAACATACTATGAAAGAGAATTATAATAGATATAGAAATATACTATATAGTTAGAAACAGAAGCCATTTTGATTTAAATAAAAACGATTTATTTCTGTTTTTACATTAACACATTTATCACTGGTTTTACATAAACACATTTAACAGAAATACTTTTACAAAGATATCAGCAACTAACCGACCAGCATGAAAGTCAATGATCAACTTACTGAACTGCTACTAAGACTCAGCACGAATGAGCAGAATGAGCCGGAATGAGCCACAATGAGAATGCACATCGATACGGCAGCCTTTTTATACACCCAACTGCCACTTCCACTTTTAGTTTGACATTTCGACTGGTTTTCATAACTTGTCAGTACGCTACAAATACCCTCACAAAACTTTTATCCTAACTCGGCCTCTCCTGACGGGAGTCCGTCCTCGGGCTCCATCTTCTAGCTCTGAAGATCAGTCTCCAGAATTGGCAATGAAGTCGCCGAAATTTCTTCACTCCCCACGACGCTGGATGGTGCAGCAGGCTCTTCACTCTGCGTTCCGGACGTGCTTGGTTGATGCTCGCAGACGCCACCAGGTGTTTAGTTTTCAGAAGACTGCGTCGCTAGGAGCGCCAGCCTCCTCAAGCTCATCATTTGCATCTGCGTACAAAAAGAACCAAAGCACAAAAACATATCCAAAAAGATAACAAAATAAAGTAAGACAGCTCGTATGACATGAGAAAAATTACTCAATAGTTCAACGTAATAAAATCTAAGCACAACGGATATAAAACATCTTGATATCTGTACCAACCACCTGAGGCAGGACCCGTCGGGGGAGTGCCTCTCACGACTCGTTAGAGGTCTACGTGTACTTACGTGAGACATAGCTTTGCGTGTGTGTATCGGTCCCACATAAAAACATGCTTCAACCCAACCTCTCAATATAAGACAAACGATGTTTGCCAAACAAACACGTCACACATCAGCGGCCTGTTCGTGACATGTACTACGGCGTATTACAATCTAAGCACAACGGATATAAAACATCTTGATATCTGTACCAACCACCTGAGGCAGGACCCGTCGGGGGAGTGCCTCTCACGACTAGTTAGAGGTCTACGTGTACTTACGTGAGACATAGCATTGCGTGTGTGAATCGGTCCCACATAAAAACATGCTTCAACCCAACCTCTCAATATAAGACAAACGATGTTTGCCAAACAAACACGTCACACATCAGCGGCCTGTTCGTGACATGTACTACGGCGTATTACACGGCTCCAGGACCACATGTCCGAGCAATTCTCGACAGTGTCCGAGCACACAAATAAAACACAACCACCCAAAGTACGTCCCATGTACTAGGATCACATGCCCGATCACACTCCAAAGCAGTATCCAATAACATGAAACCATACCTCACTTGAAGTGTATCCGTCGATCAGGATAGCATGTCTGACATAAAACAAAAACTATACCGACCGCAAGACAAAACTTCCCTTAAACGTGTTTACCCCTCAAGAAACTTTAAAAACATTTCCATAAAAACTTTAGTCATACAAAATTAGACAGCACCCAAATAAGTTTTTCCTCAATCACCTGATATCCGTGCCACTAAGCATAGTGGAGCGCGTCGTTCCGCATTCGCGCAGCCTGCAGCGCCAAGAGCGCGCAGTTCAGCAGCGCCAGGGGCGCGCAGTTCAGCGGCGCCAGGAGCACGATGTTCAGCAGCGCCAGGAGCGCGCAGTTCAGCAGCGCCAGGAGCGCGCAGTTCAGCAGCGCCAGGAGCGCGCAGCCTGCAGCGCCAAGAGCGCGCAGTTCAGCAGCGCCAGGGGCGCGCAGTTCAGCGGCGCCAGGAGCACGATGTTCAGCAGCGCCAAGAGCACGATGTTCAGCAGCGCCAAGAGCGCGCAGTTCAGCAGCGCCAAGAGCGCGCAGTTCAGCAGCGCCAAGAGCGCGCAGTTCAGCAGCGCCAAGAGCGCGCAGTTCAGCAGCGCCAAGAGCGCGCAGTTCAGCAGCGCCAAGAGCGCGCAGTTCAGCAGCGCCAAGAGCGCGCAGTTCAGCAGCGCCAAGAGCGCGCAGTTCAGCAGCGCCAAGAGCGCGCAGTTCAGCAGCGCCAAGAGCGCGCAGTTCAGCAACGCACCGCATCGCCAAGAGCGCGCAGTTCTCCAGCGCAGCCAGAGGCACGCGTATCCGCACGCACAGGAGCGCGTACCCGCACGCCCTCGAGCGCGTATCCGCACAGCATGGACCGCGCGTCTCCGCACAGCATGGAGTACGCTGCTCCGCACAGCATGGAGTACGCTGCTCTGCACTGGGCACACACTACACAGATCTCTTGTTCCTGCAAGCAAAGAAAAACCAAAACAGAAACACACCGTTCGGCCTATTCTGACCTTTGATTAAGATTCGCATCAAACTTTGACTAGGAATTCAGTAGTTTATCTTAACATGAGGACAACCTCAAAATTATCGCTTGACTCGCTCTTAATCCAAAACTTTAAACAGTACAGTGTTGCGATCCGAAACCTTGACCAAGAAAGGCCAGCAGTCCTTCAGACCGAACACTGTGCACCTAGATCACTTTTTGGCAACCAAGGCCATGTACAGTCATTGTTTACTACAACAGATTTTTTTTTTTTTTTCCAAGTCCTTAAATTTAGTGACGGCTCTGTACTAATCATAAACACGAATTGCTCATTAATCCATGTCTGCACATGCCCTGTTAAAGTTACCAAGAAATAAAAGAAACCAGAACCCTCAAGCAAGGGTTATGGGTCATACGATACCAGACTTCCTTTACCGCTGCAGTAAGCATTATATCTGTCGTCACAGATAGCCACACGTGATTCGCGATGCAGCAGTTAGCATCAACCGGTACTAGGCAATCATGTAGTCACCCTGCCCGAGACATCCACTATGACGCACCATACGGCAGCACATCTGCCGGAACGCTTGAGCACCAATAGGAACGTTTGTACACCAACAGGAACGTTTGCACACCGGCAGGAACGTTTGAACACCGGCAGGAACGTTTGAACACCAACAGGAGCGTTTGAGCACCGACAGGAACGTTTGAACACTAACAGGAACGTTTGAACACCAACAGTTTAATCGCGGTACACAAACAGTTTGATCGCGGTACACCAACAGTTTGATCACGGTACACACGCAGATCCTTGTTCATTTGAAGCGGTATGCACATGACTTCAGAAATGAACATGCGATGGCTATGTTTCACACTTGTCCACTTTAATCCACGTTGTAGTCTAGTTCTTATTCCGATATTACTCAGCGCAATTTCTTTTTTCACGCAAATTGCGGGTAGTCAAATATCTCCATCGTACGATGTATTCCACATAGCGTACATATGTAGTGAGCACAATCTATTTCTGTGGGCATTGATTGTTTATCCCACTTCTGAAGTTAGAAACAGAAGCCATTTTGATTTAAATAAAAACGATTTATTTCTGTTTTTACATTAACACATTTATCACTGGTTTTACATAAACACATTTAACAGAAATACTTTTACAAAGATATCAGCAACTAACCGACCAGCATGAAAGTCAATGATCAACTTACTGAACTGCTACTAAGACTCAGCACGAATGAGCAGAATGAGCCGGAATGAGCCACAATGAGAATGCACATCGATACGGCAGCCTTTTTATACACCCAACTGCCACTTCCACTTTTAGTTTGACATTTCGACTGGTTTTCATAACTTGTCAGTACGCTACAAATACCCTCACAAAACTTTTATCCTAACTATATAGGTATTGTCTGTTCAGAGCGTAGACGGAGAACAACAGTAGACGTCTGTATAGCTCCTACTCAGTCTCACTGAAAAAGATGGTACTATGGAGATATTGTAAAAAAAAGGGATAGGATCATTGTATTGCCTTCCCGTAGTGCGTGTCGGTTTTTTCAAGGTCGGATTTGAAATTCCACACTTTGCCTCTGTCGTAAAGTGGTTGTGCTTAGTATCGGCTGTTTTCAGAGTGTTATAAAACTATTAAAAGTGTTAATAGCATTACTTAATCCATTACAAAATGGTTCGGTGTAGCGTGCGGTGTAGATTTACTCAATTCATTTGTCAAATTCTCTGTCTCATGTGGCCACGACATGTGTTCCTCTATTGTTTCCTTCCTCTATGGTTCTGAGTTATTTTTGGAACGAAGTTCCTTATCGCGCGTTGTGAAAGGGGGCTAGACGGAAAAAAATCTCACGAAAAGTTGTCACGACACTTTTTGCTATTATCGTACTAATATGAACCTTAAATACAATGCGTAGAAGCTATAATTCTTGAAACGAGTATATTTTACCTCTGACATTTGTAAATATATTATATAATATTTTTTGGGAGTTTTAGCGGGAACTTGGAAGTGTCATGAGGTGCTCTTGTTTTAATTCATTATTTTGGTGATATTTGGTGTTATATTGCATAATTATGGTGGTATATTATCCAATATAGTTCTATTATAGAGCTCAAATGAAGTGAATTGAAATAATTGTGCTAATCAAGTGTTTTTTATTGTTGCCATCAAAACTCCTTGATAGTCTTGGTAACGTACCTAACTAAGGATAAAAAAACAACCAAGTATGCGTCTGAAAAACATGCATCTATGGCACTGACCTCTATTATACTAGTACGCTGGACAGGATTTACCATACAAAATGACAGCTAAATTTTGTGCCGATTTGAAACGCCCCTCTCGAGCGTCTACGGAACTAAATTTGACATATAATGCATATGGCCGTCGTATTGTTTTGAATGTATCTGTTTTGTCAGTGCATTTTAACGAAATATTACATTGAAACGTGTTTTTAAAGTGTTATTTGTGTGTGGTTTTTAGTAATCCACCATGAGAGTTTGTGTCTATTGTAAAACTCGTTACCAAACAGGTAGTGGAGTAAAATTTCACAAGTAAGTACATTTACATCATCTTTTAGCTATTTATATTAAATTTAGTTACTGTAAAGATCAAATTATCATTTAAAAGTAAATAATAACTCAAATTAAACGTATTTATACGATTATTTGTTCTCAAATAGCTAATTTATAAAGCACGTATATCTTGATAGGGTTGTCCAAGTTTCATATCGACAATGCATATCGATAATTTTTTACAGTTGACTTTGGCTCTATTAGCATTTATACTTTTATACTGTGCCTTTATAAAATGATTAATTAGGATTGATAATAAAATAAGGTTAGGAATGTATTGTTCCATAAAGAATGTAGTCTGTCTACTCCAGGAGAGGCAAGATCAATTTAAAATCAAAAAAATGTCATTATAAATGTTGTACTTATTGTTACAGATTTCCAACTGACTCAACTACACAAAAACTATGGCTTAGAAACATGAAATTTGGAAATTGATTTCCGAATATCAATAGTCATCTATGTTTTAAACATTTTACGGAAGATTGTTTTATAAGACATGTTTCATGAACCCAGTAAAAAAAGGACAGTGTGCCCACAATATTTTCTGGTGGGTATAATAATTTATATTATTGTATTGCGCATTTTGTAGATATAGTATATTGTAACATGTTTTGCAAAGGTGATGTTTTTATTGCAGATTTAGGTATTATGCCATATGGAAAATAGAGAGGGAGAAGCTGATTTAATGAATTATGGATGCGTAGAAAACCGAGTTGACGGCATGAATTTAGAAACAATGTAAGGTAAAGTGACAAATATATTTGTGAAAAAAGGCAGTTGAAATTATAAATAAATAAGACTTATAGGTTTTCAGATTATTTTAAAGGTAGTTTAAGGTGTTTCATTTATACATAAAGTAAATGCACCTATTTACAAAAATAAAATTACCGTTTTTTACATTTTTCACTCTATTCTATTTATAAGGTTCATTATTATTTTGTAACTGACATGTTATTAATTAATCTGGTTTATAATTGTTCCACATTATATTTTATTTACACCTTTAGCAAGTAAAGTTTATTTGGTAACCGTTTTGAGGCATCAACATCTTCAATTTATTTATTTTTCATGTAATTTCTTTTTATGTTTTTTTTTTATTATTACTGTCTTAACTAGATTTTTTTTCTTCTGTCTTACAGTTGACTGTTGCTTCATTTAATGTGAAACTGTGGACCTACATTTTGTTTCTTATCGAAATCAAATTGAATATTTTCTTATATTCTTCACAGAACCCAACACAAGTTACAACAAGAAACTAAATGAAACCCTGAAAAGGAAGAGGTCTTACACCGAAATCTGTGAAAATATCAATCATGATCACCGATACGCCCCACTCCTAGGTCATCTAAAATGGTTATGCAAAGAATACAAAAAGCTTTAAGAAGTTCTCAGACTCGTGTCAAAACTTTAACTCAACATGTGAAAAGATTGAAGATTAGTGTTTCATAATGATTCCTTACGTTTACGCGAATGTTAGACATTGGAATTAAACTATTATAACGATTTTTATCGCGGTTTTTAATTTTATTTTCTCCATACATCAATAGTCACCTGCATATATAATTAAAACAAATTATTACGAAATATATAGACATTCGTCTATATGCAGCAACAAAAAATAACTCCCTTAATATTACAGGTGTAATATACGAAATTATTTGTCGCGGAATATAATTTGGGCACGTCAGTGACGTAATAAAATGTAACTTGGTCAACCGTCAAACTGTCTTTTTTTTTCTTATCCCTTCCATTAATACAATGTGTTCGTACGTATATTTGTTTTTACCGCTTCCCGTTCTAATTGCTGAACGAATTTGAATTTGGTGTGGTGGTAACTTACAATCTGAAATAAGACACTCCTTTTTTCATATTATAGCTTATAAGCTAGTTATAACTTTGAATAAGACATGACTACTTTTATTCCGTGGTAACGTGGGTTAAACCGCTATTATTCCTACAATAAATAAGTAACGACAGATTTGTCTGTCGTACGTCCAATTGCCGTTATAATCATTGTTCCGATAAAATGCTTGAATTGTATTTTCAATTATTAATATTAACGAATTTCTAGTTATTTTTTAAAATTTGTAAACCATCGACTGTTTCGTATCATTATCGATATATCAGCTGTTCCATGTCCCAACTCTATCGTTAGTTCCATGGACGCTCGCTACTGCTATCACCGCCAATATGGCGAAAATCAAATAGGCACACTTTGACGATTCAAATGTCCAGTCCAGCGTACTAGTATAATAGAGGTCAGCGATCTATGGACAAGAATAGGAATGGTGCGTATTTCCGCGACCAGGTTTTTACACCAGGTATTTACTTGCAAGTACGCCGACCAGGTGCCGACCCGAAATACTTGCAAGACTTGAAAGTATTTTACTTGGCTACTCTCTCGCGACACGAACGAGTTATGTGACCTCGCCTCTGCCCGCCGCGCTTCGTCTACGCTCAGGCGTCGTCGTCCGCAAATGCAATTATGGTTCTTATTTCAACAACCCACGTGAACAATTTCCTATGCAAGTATTGAAGTGTTGAAAGTATTTTATTTGTTAACACGATTGTGATCCTTATTCGTAGCGTAACATAGGTCAATATCCTATGCAGTAAGAAAATACTTAGAAGTATTTCGAACCCTGTTTTTTTAGGTGGACGTATTTGTAAGCCCTGGTTCACCATTTTGCAAATATGACCCATGCCTAGACAATAATAAATTAGTAAAAAAAAATACTAGTCAAATTCTAGTCATGTTTACATCTCAATGAATAAAGAAAGTAAAGGAAGCAACGTAAATTGCATATATAATTATTTCTTATACAAATATGAGGCAAACATGAAATTTAATGTCAAAAATATATCTATCTCATTTGTACACGGGTTAATCTACGTAAGTAAAAAAAGATCAATATAGGTCCATAAACTACAGTTTTCTGTTGTCAATGATTGTAATGTCAATTAGCCCCTTAGATTAGGGAAAGTAATGGATTTGAAGTGAAACCACGTGACCTGAAGCCAAATATTACTCTAAAATGGCGTCGACTCCGCCCACATTTTGGTGTTGTAGTTACTGTTATTTATCACAATAGTACGCATATCGATATCGATCTAAATATTTATATTATTTCATTTAATTTTACTGTAAAATCATTATAAATACGAGTTTGTAAAGATGCTTCGATGATTGTAGATGTAGATGATTTTTGTTAAGGACGTAACCGTCCTTAATAAAAAATGTAGCAATTTTCATCGGGATATCCTATTATATAGGCGACCTTCCGGGCTAGCAACAGTAGCGGACCAAGAATAGAAATGGGTAGAAAAGTAGATAAAGGTAAGGGGTGCAGGGATGTGCATTTGGTATGAGCACCAAACGCACAAAAATTACCTTACCTAGCTACCTTACTTACCTTCGAGTACAAATACTTATTTGCCAGATATAATTCTTTTGCATTGAAATTCATCAATTTCACACCTTTAGGAAATACCAGCGTATTGCCTGCCAATTTTAGTTTTATTTTGATACATGTGTATAGGCTGTAATTATAAGAGAACACAGAGTGGCCCTAAATTAATATTTAGTGTAAATATTAAGGATAAATAAAACAATTTGTATTAATCAAATTGATTCATTCGTAACGCAATAATGTTTAATTTTGTCAAACAAAATCTTCTTGACACTTGTTCAGTGTGTTTTTTACCGTGATACTTATAATAAATTAATTTATTATTTATTTAGGTAATTTAATTATGACTGATTTAATTATCAAAAGTATAAGTCAAAATTGATATGAATTCCTTTTACACAAATGTTTGGTATTGAAATATAACTACATTGTTGAATTTTTCGCGATAATTTGTTTTAGTTTTTATCCCCACGTTTCCCGATTATTGATAATTGAATCTGTTCCATGACAATGAAGTGCAGCAAAACCATGAAAAGCATAGCGAAAACATACGCAAAGTAGTTTTATTTCAATAAACAAAAAATCAATATTTTATATCGATAACTTCCAAACATGACTGCACGTTGGAACAACACTATGTTTTTATGTAAACATTACGTATTTATAATGATTTTACAGTAAAATTAAATGAAATAATATAAATATTTAGATCAATATCGATATGCGTACTATTGTGATAAATAACAGTAACTACAACACTAAAATGTGGGCGGAGTCGACGCCATTTTAGAGTAATATTTGGCTTCAGGTCACGTGGTTTCACCTCAAATCCATTACTTTCCCTAATCTAAGTTACATCTCCGTGTATTTTTCTTTTAAATCGGTATTATAGATATCGCATCATGCCTAAAAGGATATAAAGTAGTGGCAGAAAAAATCTTGCTATCGATGTGTTAGTTTTGTGAGGAGGCAAAGCCCAATAAAGTTCCAATAATTCCGTTTAAAAATGATCGACAATGGCTCGCCGTCATGACAGG
The DNA here is from genome assembly GCA_947568825.1 of Sphinx pinastri. Taxonomy (NCBI): domain Eukaryota; kingdom Metazoa; phylum Arthropoda; class Insecta; order Lepidoptera; family Sphingidae; genus Sphinx; species Sphinx pinastri. The sequence continues at coordinate 12,015,648 of OX387624.1, read as the reverse complement.
TTTTTTTTTGTTAATTTATTCTTGTCCATGGATACAAGTTCTTTAGACGCATATTTGTTTCTTTTTTTATCCTCAGTAGTATGTCGCAGTAAAGTAGTGGCTACCTTAGCAAGACTTTATCGAAGAATTTTGATGGCACAAATCAATTCACTTCATTTGAGCCCTTAAAATAAAACTATATTGGATAATACACCACCATAATTATGCAATATAACACTTAATATCACCAAAATTATAAAATAAAACAAGAGCAAAAACTACGTTGCAGTGTTGCCAACTTAAGGGATTTCCCGTCATATTTAACAGATTTGGATACGTTGAAATCGGGAAAAAATCTTTCTATGGGCTGACGGGATATTTAATACCTCCAGGTTGCTAAACAGCCTTCTACATTTCTGAAATTTATTCGACGGGCGGACGGGGGTGGGGGGTGTATACCCGGTATACGTGATTTATTTGTTGGCAGGGAAGTTTTTTACGCCACGCATCCCAACCCCAATAATAAAAAAAAAATTAACGCATTTTTTAAAATCTTGTTGGCAACACTGTTACCAAAGAGCATTATAATACTACGGAAATAGAGAACCTACTTGTACCTTTTTTATGCCAATCGACAAATGTCAAATAACGGCGCGTTTGCAGGACTAAACGCTAGATGCCACTGGTGATGTTTTATCGCTACAAAAATCCTACAGGTGGCACCACAATATATTGTTTAATATTTTAGTTTAGTGATTGTTAAATATACTGCAAAATAAGGGTTCTAAAAGTACATAACAAGACGGTAAGGTTAATTCTCAAAAATATTGTTTCACAAATATTTCAATATCCGTCGTTGCATCGTAATCTTTTAGACCCTTATTTAACAGTATACAACAATCACCAATCACTTATTATTCATATCATGATAGTTATAGGGTGGCTAACTAGAAAAACCTTAATAATCACAGTATGGATTTATTACAATAAGATTTAAGCACGTACTTAGTAATAAATATTGTACAAAACTTACCATCACAATAACTACATCCATTATTATAAAATTACATTTTAAAAATTAAAACGTCATAATAATAGGCCTTTATATTTTCGTGTTGACCATTAAAGATTCAAAATTTTGTCTCATAATGTAATTATGTAGCTATAGATATTGTATCAATATAACTTAACATTGAATAGTTAGTTACTAGCTATAATAATCTATACTAACATTATGAAGAGGAAAGATTTGTATTTTTGTATGTGTGTAACGAATAACTCAAAAACTACTGGACCGATTTTAACAGTTCTTTCACCATTATAAAGCTACATGAGGTATCAGCGAGTAACATACGCTATTTTTTATCCCGGAAAAACTTATTCAACCGGGTGGAGCCGCGAGCAATAATTATATAAAGTAGTAAGTAATATACTTAATATGCAATTTGGCTCATGGATGATCAAGTGTTTAATCAATTCTAATAACAGTAATACATTTACAGTTTTATACTTTTGATTTATATTTTTATACATTTAGTTATTAGAATTAATGCAGACACCCTAACAGGGTATTTAGAGCTATATTGTTGAATAAATGATTATTAATAACTAATACATTCAATCTTCTTAAAACAAACCTATCTCGATCATTAAAACTACAATGAATAATCAAGTGAGAACGTTAAAATAATTGCACTTTCTTTTGATATATTAGATATACGTATGAACATTATTTACCACTGCAAAAAAACCGCTAAAACTAACCGATTTCGAACACTTTTGTTATATTAAAACTAATTGTATTATACATTTGAATAAGGACAAATTTTTCAGACTACTTTTATGATTCAGGATTTTTTTTTTTTTTTTTTTTTTTTTTTTTTATTGCATTTAATGACGAGACGAGCATGCCGTTCGCCTGATGGTAAGCGATACGACCACCCATAAACAGTAGCAACACCATCCAGCACCTTGACTAACAAAGTACTGTGTGGCATTCCACTGCGCTCGTCACCCTGAGACATAAGATGTTAAGTCTCATTATGTCCAGTAGTTATACTGGCTACAATGTCCTTCAAACCGAAACACAACAGTGCATGCACACTGTTGCTTGGCGGTAGAAATAGACATTGCGGTGGTACCCACCCAGACGGCCTCTTACATAATGAGAGACCTACCACCAGTACCTACAAATAGTAGGAATAAGAATAATAATTTCATATTTTACTCGTATTGCAACGAAACTATTATTTAATTTATTATGGAAATAAAATACAAATTGAACATTTTAACAATAAGTAATAATAATTCATTTTGAGTCTTCGTTTCACTGTCACTGATTATCGCAAATGGACGAAACATAGTTTACAATAAAAATAGCTTATTCCATAAATATCTAATATCGGCATATGTAATTCTGCATAATTATTTTAATCGTAATAATATGACTGTAATAAATATAAGGTTGAATTTAGTTAGAGCGTCACGCAAACACTGAATATAATCACCATTAATGCTTCGAGAGGTTAATAGGTGCCTATATTAAAACTAAATTACATACATACATACAGGGCATAACGCGTTTTTCCCTTTTCAGGAGTAGGCAGAGGTGTATCACACCTAAATTTCGCCAGCTATATTAGGTCCCATGTGATAGGGCGGATCTATTGCCATTTACTGGGCACATTTCCAGACTCCGGACTGATACTGAGTAGAAAAACCCAATATCACTTTGCCAGACTTGGGAATCGAACCCGTGACCCCAGCACTGCAGTCGTTCCGTAATACAACTACGCCATGGAGGCAGTCACATAAAAACAAATAAATAACAATATTCAACTAAATTAATAGAAAAGAAAAACAACTCTTTAAAAAGTAGTTATTAGACACGACATAATATAATATATGCAGACTTAACTGCTATTAAAAATTGCCTCACGATGTAGTATTCCATAAAAAACTACAAAAAACATAACAAATCGAGTACAGCTACCTACAATACATGCTTGCATAATCTTACAAATTGAAAAAAAACAAGTTAAGACGATTTTATGAGGCATAAATATTATATTTGTCCTTATTGACTGAAAAAGTCTTTAAAATGCTATATCCTTCTATGCAAATTATACTAACTGCCTATTGATATCAAGAACAATATTTTGCTTAGGTAAATCGAATTAATCCATGAAACAAACCCCATGACCCTTAAAACTTTGACTCAATGAAAAAGATCGATTTCACAGTCCCAATGTATCCACAGAAAAAGGAACTACAAATATTAACAAAATACTTATTCTAACGTGCGCTGATTTATAATAATTTGATGTAAAAAATCATTTAATGCATCTAACACATTAATTTAACAATAAATTATAAGACAGATTATAAATATTATTAAGAACTGCTTGAAACAGGTCTATGAAGCTTAGCATTAAACATAAAACAGCCCAATATGCATGCGTTGCTAATTGCCATAAAAATATATAACAGAATAGTTTGTAATCTAAAGTAAATATTCACAGAAAAAAAGTAGCATTCGAACAATTATCATATTAAAAGCTTAATAATTTCGCCGTTATATACATAATATTACCTTTTTAATAAATTGCATTGATGAAATAATTAATACTAAAGTTCGAATTCCAACAGACAATAAATACGAAATTAATTATAGTATCAAATAGGTAAAGTGCGGGTAAGTTATACAAAAAAATGTTAAAAGTATCGTAATTGGGTTACATTATTTATTAGCTATTAGCAGAGTTTACAGTTGGTTTACATTACATCGAATGTGTATAACGGCAAGAAGAATTTTCTAGTTACAGAACATCGTTATGGAAACAACATACTGACAGATTAAAATCAGCCAGCACTAAATTGGTGCAATATATAAAACCTTCAACACGCCCCCTCAATTTAGCTACACCATCCCCAAACCTACCATGCATTTATAATGCTTACAAACAGGCAAAGCCTTTGTGAGGATATCAGCTACCATCAGATCTGTCGACACGTATTTCATCGCTATAGCGTCGCCTTTGAGTACATCCCTAATAAAATGATATTTTATATCTATGTGTTTGCTACGAGCGTGATACACAGGATCATTTGCGAGATATATAGCTCCCTGGTTGTCAGCATAAACGACAGTTTTCGATAAGCTATCTAATCCTATCTCTTTCAATAAACTACTAAGGTAGAGAACTTCTTTCATTGCCTCGCTAACACTAATGTACTCGGCCTCTGTTGAAGATGTAGCTACAGTTCTTTGCTTTTGAGATCGCCAAGCAATAGCCGCTCCTCCTAACATAAACGCGTAGCCTGAGTATGATCTCCTATCGATCAAACAATTACCCCAATCGGCATCTGAATATCCTATTAACGATTTCCCTGTCTTACGAAATGTCAATCGGTAGTCAATTGTCTTCTTTAAATATCGAAGAACCCTCTTAGCCGAAATCCAATGGGTATGATTTGGACAGGTCGTGAACTGAGCTAACTTAGAAACCGTATTAGAAATATCGGGTCTTGTACCTACGCTAAGGTACATGAGTGTTCCTATGAGTTCGCGATATGGCCACGGTTCCTTTTCATTATCATTTTCACGATGATCCCTTGGTACTGCAAAATTCAATCCCACTTCGAAGGGTGTGGATACAGTCTTACAGTCCGCCATACCATATCTATTCAAAGTATCTTGAATATATTTTCGCTGTGACAGACTTATTTCACCATTCTTTTTCTCTATTTCTATACCTAAACAGTATTTCGCTGGTCCAAAGTCCTTCAGCTCAAATTCAGCAGCTAAATCTTTCTTAAATTCCTGTATCAAAATAAGATTATCTGAAGCTACTAAAATATCGTCAACATATATAACTACTATCAAAATGGTTCCATCTTCCTTCCGCTGGTGATAAAGACACGGCTCGTTTACAGTTGGTTTGAAGTTCATTCGGCGCAATTTCTCATCTAGTCTGATATACCACTGCCGTCCTGCTTGCTTCAAGCCATACAACGAACGTTTCAATAAACAGGCGTTGCCTCCAGCTTTAAGGTCGACTAACATTTTCTTAGCACGCTTCCTAACTGCGGAACTTGCATTCTCCCTCTGGATTAGCGTAATCAAACTTTCCTCTAATATTTTCGGTATTTGCATGTATACCTCTTCATCGAGTCGGCCATTTAAATACGCAGTATTTATATCCAATTGATGGACTTCCAGGTTCAGTTCTACAGCTAGTGCAATTAGTAGTCTAATCGTTTCAAGTCGCGCTACTGGCGCAAACGTTCGATGGTAATCTATACCATAACGTTGACTGAATCCTCTTGCTACTAATCTAGCTTTTTTCTTTGTTGACATATCGACGTTTAATTTCGTCGTCAAGACATAACGACAGCCTACAACTTTCCGATCCCTTGGCTTCTTAACAATGTCCCACGTCTCGTTCTTTACTAAGCTTTGGATTTCTGATAGAATTGCTTCCCGCCATTCTTCATGATCGTCGCTTGATAAAGCTTGCTCAACAGATATTTCAGCCATTGCAGGGAAAAATTCTTCATCATTTTCATCCTGATTCTCACTATCCTGCATATCTTCGTCGTTGGTTTTTCGTTCTGTCTCTCCAAATTGTCTCAACGTGCTTTGTCCAAGTTGTTCCGATTCCTGAGTTGGTATCTTTACTTCTACCATGTTATATACCTTCTTGGGACGTCCAGTTTCTCCTTTTACTAACTTTGGCCTGCCTGGACCTCTCTCCAAGATAACTTGTCTTCTATTATCTTCACCTACTTGCTCGACCTCTTCCGAATGTATATTTCCACCACGAACATCTCCACTGCCATTGCAGTCGATTTCTACTGTATGTGGTGTGCCGACTATACGATCGTTCTCATTCACTTGGTCTCCAGCACCTGAAGGGGTTTCAAACATGACTTGGTTGGGTATATACACATCTGCAACAACTGGATCTTTTTCTCTATAATGTGTGTCTCTAACTTCTAATTCAATCTCCTCATGATTCTTCATTGTCTTCTCACCTAAAACAAATTTAACATCACGAGCTTCAATAACTTTCTGGTAAACTGTACAATAATAAAATTGACAGCATGTCATCGTGTATTTCTACACCCATATCACTTAACATATTTGCGGCCTCGAAGAAATTATTCAAATGACTTTGTACATCATCTCCTTCCTTCATACGGTTCAATGTTAATTTCTTTAATAGACTTGCCTTTCTTACGGGTCCTTTAGAAAAATAAATTTTCGCCAGTTTCTTCCACATATCGTGCGAAGTGTCGCACCCTCTAATGTGTTTCAGCTCACCTGGACACATCGCCATAACTAAATCAGCTTTTGCCATATCGTCTTTGTCAGACCATGCGCTCGCTTCTACTTCAGTGTCCGGCTTAGGTAACGAACCATTTACGTATTTCCATACTTGATTTTTCGTGAGTACTGCCTGTACTTGCACTTTCCAAGTATCATAATTTACGCCGTTCAACTTTTCTATGTAGTTTTGGTTCATTTTTAACCGTTCCCCAATAACTTGATACTTTCTAGCTTACTTGCGTTCTGGGCCCATAACCTGTTAAAACGTATCGTAATTGGGTTACATTGGCACTTGTGTTCTGGGCCCATAACCTGTTAAAAGTATCGTAATTGGGTTACATTATTTATTAGCTATTAGCAGAGTTTACAGTTGGTTTACATTACATCGAATGTGTATAACGGCAAGAAGAATTTTCTAGTTACAGAACATCGTTATGGAAACAACATACTGACAGATTAAAATCAGCCAGCACTAAATTGGTGCAATATATAAAACCTTCAACAAAAAAGGCACTTGGAACATAAATTTATAAAAGTATTAAATAAAAGACAAATCACCTGAACCACGGTAATAGCGAATCGGATCGAGATCATCCATTTAGGCCCTGTGTGTGAAGTCTGATGTTGTTTTGTACAAAGATTGCATTTTTTTTGTGGAGTTATGTTGAAAGTCGTCTTTAAGTATCACTAAATTAAGTTATGCAACGAAACTATTGGGTTTACAGTGATCATACTTTTAAGACCTTTATGCTATTAGTATAATAGTGAGCCTGTCTAGTCGCCATGTCAATAGCTGAGATATTGTTAGTCTAAGGTCAATAGATTGTAAACTTAGAGCATAAAAGGGAGAAATTTAAATGATTATTTTGGATTCTAACTAAATTCAATACCTTTTTTTTAATAAGATGTTCCGCTGCTAGCCTTAATGAATTTGGAGGGTTAATTCTCATGATTGCAAGTAGTGTCTTTGAACAGGTTATACAAAAACCTGCGAATTTGTTATTTTAAAGCCGTTCAAAGTTCGAAGTTTACATCTAATGACATGGCGATAAGAAAGGCTATTTATTGTATAAAGGTCTTAAAAGTATAACCACTGTAGACGCAATAGTTTAGCTGCAATTACTAAGTTTAGTGATAAAGACAACTGTCAATAAAATTTTCAAAAAAAAATGCATACATCATATACACTAAGCCTAAATAGATGCATATTGCGTTCCCAGCTACTATTAGGTGCTATAGTTGGTGTCGTCTTTTATGTTACACCCTATAAGAAAAAGCAGATACAAAAGGCAAGAAAATATTATTATTGCTATAGGATCAATTTTACGACAAAGATGTCTTCCACGAATAAGACGTCAGTGAAAAGAGTAACACTTGCACTTGATACTTAATTTATTTGTTTCGTTCAAATCAAAGCTGTTTGCCCCTATGGAGATTTTTAAAGTACCTTTGAATTTCAACTTAGTTCAAATAAACAGATTGGTTAATAAAAATTGGCATAGTATTTTTTTTTTTTAGGTAATTAAGTTTGTCTACACATAACAAAAAAAATATAGTAAAGCTAAGTATTGGGCACGGCAGACGTTGTCCTGACACAGAAAACATTCTACCTAGATCGCATTTATGTAAAATACCTTTCATCTCTTTAAATCTGACCACAGCGCCACTTATCGGGTCAAAATTATACTATCTTTCAAGCTGAATTGACCAACCAAACGCACTCAAAAAATGGTCCAGGGATTAACTTTTGAGTCGTTCTCACAATTGTAGGCGGACCGCTAGGTAACGCCGCGTAAAGGCGGTTGTAGAAGGCGATGTGGCACTTCTCAGTTCTCGGCCATGGAACCCACAATATTACTTTTTTGTCTTAGGCACACTTTGGATTACCTAACTATTTATTTACACAATTAATAAAAAAAACCATCTCCTTCATTGAATTGCGAGAGAGTAAAAGAAATTAATAATATTAATTGTAAAATATTAATAAACAACAAGTAACAAAATCCGAATACTCAGTTACAAATTTAATAAAATAATAAAGATACATCATTAATTTGACTTACGAAGTATTTTATCGCATAATTGTATATGTTATCACCATCAAGGTGTAAAGTAATACAGGTGGGAACTTAAATAATATTTTCTTCTATGGATCTTATATTTTCCTTGTCCACAGCTTCTGAAAAAAACATTGGATAATTTTAGTATAAATATAGGTTTCTGAGCAAAACAAAATATTATTAGTTAATCATGATATTTTATTGTGTGAGGGACTATTTCACCTGTCGTTATTGTTGAAGGCAAAAGCATAAGGATACGACAGAGATTCGTACATAGAAGCTTAAGTAATGGCACCCACAATATTTAATTCCCCGTTAGTAACGTGAGCTAAAACGTAGAGCAAAAGTTTATTAAGGCAGGGGAAATGTCTAGGTGTCGGAAACTGTAGGTATTTTTGTGTCTTACCTCATAGCAAACCGTCATCAACCACGGTCATGGAGTACCAGTCGCTCGCCACATCCTCATAGATGACCCTCTTAACCTCCTTATCATACTGCGGGTGCAGGATTCTGGGTGACCTGGCGCGGAGTTCCACCGGTACGTCGTAGCACTTGCACATGCAGCAAGCAGGGAATCTGAACCAGTCGGCGAATATGCCGCGACACACGTTGGGAGGGTCGTAAGCTAGGAGCCGGTGAAGACGGTACTGCTGCTCACGTCTGGAACGGTCAATTGGTCTCTTTACACATTGTGAATAGAAAATGTTGGTGATAAGTCACAAAGCTGTCGTGTAAAATCATTCTTATGTACCTATGGGGATAGAGGACATTGTTGCCACTGTAACTGTGTAATGGGCATTACTTATAAGCATTTATAGCCTTAGAATTATGAGCGAATATCAATGCCATGGATGAGATGTTATTATTAAGAAAGACCTTGTGTAAAACTTTTAAAATGAAAGAAATGGGAGCTATTAGTAAATTCTTGGGTATTGAAGTTAAACAGGATTTGATTAAAGGGGTAACAACTACTTCACAAAGGGAATACCTTGAAAAATTGTTAAAATCATATATGTCCGATTGTAAGCCATTGTCATTACCTATTGATAAAATCTTTAATTTTCAGGAGTTAAAAAGGGATTACTCTGAAAGTGTTGAGATTGAGAGTAAATGTAGAAAATTAATAGTGTAGCATATAATATGTGCAGCTACAAGTGAGGCTTGTTGGTTAAGAGATATACTATTAACATTTGAGTTTAAAGTGATTATAAATTTATATGAAGATAACCAGTCTACTATTAAAATTGCATTTATGGTCAGTGGTAATTCTAGAATTAAACATTTAGAAATTAAACAGTCATTTGTAAAAGAGAAATTAGAGAGAGGTTATATTGGTTTACATTATATTAATACCGGTGAGCAAGTAGCAGATATTTTCACTAAGGCTTTGGGTGGAACTATATTTAGAAAGCTTAGGGATTTAGCCTTTGAGGGGTGATGTGTCAATTATGTTAAAAATAAAATAAAAAATAAAGGGTGTAATTAAGGGGTGATAACTTTGATCAAGTATGTTAAATTGTTAAGGAGTAGTTATTTGTTAAAGGGAATCTGTGCTTAGGTTCATAAAATATTTATTGAGGGGTGGTGTAATAGTGTGTTTGTTTCTCTTTAATGTAATCTAAGCAATATAATATTTTATGTAACCTGGCAACACTATTTGTTGTATTTGTGCCCAAAAATAAATATGGCATTTCTCTGTACCGATGTAAACCAATGTGTGAGGATACATTATAAGTGTTATGAGTAAAATGTGTTTATCTGCTGCCTAATATACACCTACACAATAATAATTATCAAAGTACTATCACACTGATGAGTGTTGGAAACCGGCCTTTTCCTCTAAAATACATATATCACCCTATTTATCCCCAAAGCGATAGGGAGGGTTGCAGAGGTGCAAGCAGAACACTCACTTTTAATACCATGTGTGTTCCATCTTATGGTGTAATAGTAGGTGAGCCTATGGCTATCTCGGGTACAAATTCTCGACTCCGGGCTGACAGTGAGTAGAAAAACTCAATATCACTGCCCGACCCGGGATTCGAACCCAGGATCTGAAAGCAGTGGTCGTAACGTAGATGCTATATAACTACGCCAACAAGGTAATCCACTCCTCGACAAGGCACAAACACCTTTGTACACCACGCTGAACTAGTGTGGGTGCGCAGACTTAATATACCTCCTAAATTTGTTTTGATTTTTTTTTAAGAATGTAGATTTCCTCACGAAGTTGTTTAACAGCGAAGAACATAGCTAATTTAATTGTCACCAGTTTTCAGCAAATCTTCAAACTCTTATTTACTTACCGTCAACTACACAGCCAAAATAACATGATTTGTGTTGAATTTTGGTCATTTTTTCAATTATTTAATCCAAGTCGCGAGCAAACCGAAGTCCGTATGGAAAGCCAAATGCATCCGTAAAACAATCAAAGCGATACCAAGTCCGAGCCAGGGGTCAAACAAAATCACAAGAAGAAGAAGTGCAGAAGTCCGAAAATCAAGCCAAGTCGTTAAGAAATAATCATAAATCAAGAAATTACTTAGTTCGCTGAAATCACACAAACCGCCACAAATCGCAAACAATCGCAAAGAAAAATTTAAAATATGGCAAAACATCATAATTATTATATTTTCGTTATTCGGTTGCCATTGGCAACCGAATTATGACGTTTGAATTCATCCATATCGTTCAGAAATTGGGTTCAGTTCAGTTATAATATGATTTTTGTAGATTTCTAAACGTAGTTACAGTCTCTTTTGATCTAACTAGACATCTAGCGCCACCAATCGTGTAGACCTCGAAAACTACACTTTAAATTGAAAACGAAATCAGAAAGAGATAGAGATAGTTAAGGAGTGACACGACCCTGACTGTTACGTTGTCAGCCATTTGTTGAGACTGTGCCGTAAATAATCATAATAATATAAAAAGAATTGTAATGTCTTCTATAAAATCAAAGGATAAGTCAGAGCCAGTGGCGTATAGTGAAGCGGCTTTAAGGAACAATGCAGTGGTTGTGGAATATTGCCGGACTTCGATGGCTGCGTTGTCAGGATCAACTGCAGGTAAAACTTTATAGAACATTTCATAGAATAATATTAATTAGAAAAGTGATTACGAATCACTGCTGTATCTTGGTTGTAACATGTACACAGAATAAGTACGAAACTATTTTTTATGAAAAATAAAACATATTTATAGGTTATAAGGGTTATCACCAAAGTGATACCAATTTGTCTTATACCTATGTTACTAAATATATTCCTAATAATCTAACACTCTTAACAAAGAATCATCATCAACATCAGCCACATGACATCCACTGCTGAACGTAGGCCCCCACCAAAAAAATTCCAGATGGACCTGTCGAAAGCGGCCTGCATGACCTGCATCCAGCGTGTTCCTGCGACCTTTATCAAGTCGTCTGTCCACCTGCAATTTTTAAAAATATTTGCCTAATTTCATAAACATTGGGATGGATTATTAAAAGACAAAATAATGCTGTAATAAACTTTAGACACATAATAGTATTGTACTGCATTGTCATCATCATCATCATTGTACTTACTTTTTATATAGAAATATGATGAAATATTTAATATGTATTGAATATTTGGCCCTAATATTATAATTACTGATTTTACTATACATGCTAAAGTATAAAGATGGTGTGATCGGTGGAAGCGGCATGGAGCACTGCGTAGTCGCTCATTGATTACAGTGTCGGATTCATAATGTAATATTTATTTATGATGATAGTTTTAGAGGCAATTTTTGTTTAGCACTACCTATTAAGTAGCCTAAACACAGCTGGCGTCCGCACGTCACCCAAGGTGACCACTGAAAATCAGCGTTGTGCTGTGGATCACGCCTCAGTTCAACATTATGCTAAGTGGTCACCTACTTGTCACAGCCACGACGCTATGTACAAAACTTTTTTTTTGTAACATATTACATACATATTTTTATGTCATTTGTATGTCATCATAAGCTGTGACTAATAAATATGTTTTTCTTTCTTTCTTTCTCTATCCCAAATCACAATTGTAATTCTTTAAATTTTTCAGGAGTGCTTGGCCTTACTGGAATCTATGGATTTGCGTTTTACGTATTTGCAGTAGTCATCCTCTGGGTGATGTTCATGTTGAAATCAGGCGCTAATTGGAATAAATTCTATGTGTCAAGACAAAGCTTACTCACAAATGGATTCTTTGGAGCTCTGTTCACCTATGTATTATTTTGGACATTTATATATGGGATGGTGCATGTATATTAGACAGAATTGTAATAAAAACTATTTGTAAAGAATGAATTACAATGTGAAATATCTTAATGGAAGGTGTAAGGATAAAATAATACTGAAACAATATGCTACAATAGTTAAATTGTCAGATATGTCAGTTGTAAGTTACATAACCATGAAAATACATGAAATATTTAATAGTTTGATGAATTAGAAATAGGTGATTGTATTGTCATTCCTTTGTTATTACAAATAAATTTAAAGGAAATTAAGTAATACATGACATTTTGCACCTTTTAAGATGACTATTGTCACTAGTATTTTGAATTATAGCCAAATGAAAATTGATGTTGGTTGATGGTATATTATTTTTTAATTCCATAGTATATTGGTTTGGGGAGAGTATAACAGATTACTAATATAAAGTGACAGGTCAGGACAGGTTTTGACAGGTCCGTCTGGAAATCTTTGGGGGAGGCCTATGTTCAGCAGTGGACGTCATGTGGCTGATGATGATGACGATGATGATGAATATAAAGTGAGATGCGAAAATATTAAAATGTATCCACTACTGTAAAAGTTTTGAAGAATGTAAAGTCCTAAGTAGTTTATTAACTTGTACCATTGTGTTATTTGTATCCAGTATGTTTGAATAATTGTTGCCATTAAATACTTATTTAAAGATTTATAACTTAGAAATGTCTTTAGTTGGATATCCTGGGATTTAACACATTGACTGCGGGTCACATTTTTTGCTTTTGTGGGCGTAACATGCGTGTAGCTAGCACACAACAAGTGTTGAGAAAAACCTTATTGAAGATAGTCCCGCTCACTTGTATCGCCCAGCCAAACGCCTGCAAAACATTATGTGCAAGGTGCGTTGTATTGGTGGATAGTTAATTGTTGCCGCAGTTAATGTGCTAACCAAAGATTTAGATGTAACAATCTGTTCTACTCCCACCAAACTTGTATTCCTTTAACTTTAATTTTAAGGCATTTAAACATATTTATTGTGTTATTTGAATAAGAAACCATATCATAAGGTCCTATGTTGATGAGTGACAAAATATGTGTTTTGTTGTGAATGGGTTAAAATATATAGTTTGAATAACTTTTTGTGTTTTTTTGATGTTCAACTTATAAGAACATACGTACCTATCTATAACGGCTTGGCAATCTTCCATGTACTATATTTGATAAACTGAGCCTATAATATACTTTAGTGTGTGCTTAGTGGTGGTAAAGTCCCCCCCCCCCCCCCCCCCCCATATTCCCCCATTCCCCCGGTGCCCATAACATAAGTTAATTCTTACCATGGGCACAGGGGGTTACTAATTACTTTCTCCTGTACACAGTTATGTTAATGTGGTCTTTATAGTGCATACATTTATTGTATTTTTGTTGGTGGTCCGAAAAGTTAATGTTACAATATCTACCTTCATTTTTTAATTATACATTTTTAAAAACTAGTTGTTAATGACGGGCCGATCTACGCAGAAAGAGCTCACAGTGTCTTGAGGTCTGGCAGTTGGTCTTTTGGGGTCCGATTAATAAGATGTATAACTGGCACCCAGTCTTGTGCAAGCTTCCAACCATATCCTTTATTGGAATTTTGATGTTTTTTAATTTCAACAGCCTCGCGAATCATCCTAGGTAGGAATCGGTGTTCTTTGGCAAGGATTTGTGGTTTGTCAAATCTAAGGTAATGCTTGGAGCCTTGTTTTGAATGTTCAGCAACTGCAGACTTCGTAGAGCGTCGGTGTTTCACGTCAGCTATATGTTCTTTTACACGGGTCCCTACGTTTCTTTTTGTTTGGCTGATATAAGAAAGAGATACAGATAAATACCTGAACGGTGAATCTCATCACCATCCAAAACGTTAGCTACCGTGGGTAAATCTTTGTTTCAGAGAGCACAAGGAATCTGTGACGAGAAACACCTGGGCGCTGAGCTGAAACATGTCAAGCGAGTACTGCGCGATAACAAGCTCCAAATTCCACGCCGCCGTCACAGAAACCGAGTGAAACCAGCCACAGTCGAACGTGTCCCAGTTGTATTACCATATGTAAGAGGAGTCACCGACAAGATTGGCTACATCCTGAAGCGTGCTTCAATCAAAACTTATTTCAAGCCGCCTAAAAAGATTAGTCAATTTTTACCACCTGTCAAGTGCCATATACGTCTACAAGAACCAGGCGTATACAAGATTGATTGTGACTGTGGCCTCTCTTATATCGGCCAAACAAAAAGAAACGTAGGGACCCGCGCAAAAGAACATATAGCTGACGTGAAGCACCGACGCTCTACGAAGTCTGCAGTTGCTGAACATTCAGAACAAGGCTCCAAGCATTACCTTAGATTTGAGAAACCACAAATCCTTGCCAAAAAACACCGATTCCTACCTAGGACGATTCGTGAGGCTATTGAAATTAAAAAACATCCAAATGCCAATAGACATGGTTGGAAGCTTGCAAAAGCCTGGGATCCAGTTATACATCTTATTAAATCGGACCCTAAAAGACCAACTGCCAGACCTCAAGACACTGTGAGCTCTTTCTGCGTAGATCGGACCATCATTAAAACTAATTTTTAAAAATGTATAGGTAATTAAAAAATGAAGGCAGATATTGTAACATTAACTTTTCGGACCACCAACACCTCGGTCCGCCCCGTGACCACGAAGTGCTGCAAGGCCTTCGAAACGTCGGGAGAAAATATTAATTAAGAAACCGCGATAAAATCTGCAAAATAGTTTTATTTCAATGTCTAACATTCGCGTAAATATAAGAAGTCATTATGGTGAAAAAGTAGTAAGGTATATTGTGAATCTTAGTTTCCCTTTGTATCTAAGGGTCTAAGAATACGGTTCTGAAGGCGTGATTATTTTGCTTCAACTGCACATATTGCTTCAACTATAGAGTATGGGCAAGTTATTCTATGTTGTAAAGTACATTATTTGATTAATAATTACGTTAATAATTTGTAGAAAAGGTTTAGGTGGACAGTCGTATCTAGGCCGGCTTAACGCCAGGGTAGAAAACAAAGAAAAAAAAACTCTAGTAGGTCTCTAGTATAAATTGTAGTCAGTGTAATTACTTACCGGATATTGAGAGTCATAGCTAATAACATAGGGACTAGGTTGTCGAGGACAGCGTTCAGCGAAGCGTCACGTATCTATTGCTTTGTGATGTAAAGTTCGTCTGGTATTGTTACTTTTTATACGCATTCGATTCGGTTCCCATCAGGCGAATAGTTTGTCGTTATATATCTAGATTACCAGCACTTTGATTCTACCTAGAAAAAAAATGTTTGTGTCTTCATGACAGTTACCTATCCTTATCAAATATTTTATTACATTGTATAGTTGACAGCTGAGTGATTCGTGGTTTTTCACCCCAAAAGCTGATTGTTGATAACCACCTATAAGACACCTAGTAAATCCTTACGTTTAATGACCTCTTTTTATGCCCTATTCTCAAAGAATGACAACTTAAACTTGCATTATTCATGTCGTGCCCGTATAGTGGGTCTAACGCACAACCACAGTTAACGAACTTCCCATAGTAAGTAACGCTGCAAGCTATTAGTTCAGCGATCAGTTGATAGCTTGGTAATTGCACACATTCCATGCAGATAGCTTGTATAACTAAACTGAAATTAGTTTGAGTATGCGAACGTTGATTGAGTTACACGCAAGAGGGTAATTGTGGTAGGGAACCATTTATGTTGTTTTACTATAACTTATGCAATTACCATTACCTATTACCTACCCAGATTTTGGACTTGGAATAAAAAAAAAACGATATCGATTTTTTTTTTTTTTTTTTTTTTTTTTTGTTTTGGCCCTACCGGCCAGTAGCCTGACGCGAGTCGGCTTTTCTGGCCACACCGGACTTTCGGGTGAACGCTTTAGGCGCTCGCAACCCTTGATTTAAGTAACCATGCTGAGGGCAACCCACTAACGGGTTACGAACCTCGGCTCAGGACGGTCACTGGGAGAGGATGAGACATCAACGATTAGTGGGGAAGGTTGGTGTTTAACCTAATCCTATCCATTTATTTCGTCGGCACGCGGGCCGGAACTGTTAGGAGGGTCGGGAGGGCGACGGGGAACGCGGCGAGGTCCTCGGCGGCGAGGACGGAACTGCGGTCGTGTGGAGTGTAGGAGTTTTAGGAACTCGTATTTACTGCGAATGGCCAGAGTGATATCGTCCTCTGGATCGGTTAGGACTGAACGCGGCCGTCTCCATTTGGCGCGGTCGAATGGAAACGATATCGAGTATTTTAACGGGTTTGAGGGTTTTGATGTGCCCGCACGTTGGTAGCCAGATGTAACGGTACTTGGGGCTGGTGATGGTGAAACACAGTCTCAGGTTCCAAGAGTCTTTATTCGTATTCAGATTGTAGACGAGATATATACAAATGTTGTGGATAGCCTACTGAAGGTGAAACGTCCCACGACGTGGAAGCGTTCACTACTTCTAAACTACACGTCGGTCCCAAAAATAGTCCCACGCAGTGGAAGCTAAATTCGGAAGCCGGAATCGTAATTTGTAAATCAAGGAATATCTATGCATTAATCACTATCAACCGCCTTTATGCACACTGAGTCACAAAATTCCTCCGCAGGTCATGTTTCGCCGGAGAATCTTGATATCGCGATTCATAATTTGTACGTATCCGTAGCAGCGCCGCAGCAGCGCCATCTCTCGGCGACGTGATGGGACTACTCCTTTGTATGAGGTGTTACAGTATTCTATTGATTCGAATTTTATTTGTTTGCCACGCATGCAGTCTAAGAGACCAATATTTTAGCAGTAGGTTTGCAAAGTCATATTCTATAGATTTAACAGTCAACAGTTTTTTTATTGCATTGAATGACGAGACAAGCATGCCGTTCGCCTGATGGTAAGCGATACGACCACCCATAAACAGTAGCAACACCATCCAGCACCTTGAGTAACAAAGTACTGTGTGGCATTCCACTGCGCTCGTCATCCTGAGAAATAAGATGTTAAGTCTCATTATGTCCAGTAGTTACATTAGATTTGAAACTTTCTGAAATCTGACTAGTTTTAGATTGCTTTTATGACCAAAACAAAATATATCTGTACACTAACTACCTATTTTAGATTTATTAGGTAGGTACGTTGTAGGTACATTATATTCTGGATTGATTTCATGACCGACTACCTCCCCGATGAGAGTACGGTTGGTCGATTCCGTCCGAAGTGCTAAATCAACTTCATATTCCAAAAAATCTCAAGCCTATATCAAAAGCGACCTTTGAAACATAACCCAAAATAATCATACAAGCAAATCAAATGTAGAATAGGTACGTCCTGGTAAACTTTGGAATCTAAGATTTCGAATATTAGGTACAGAATACGGAATACCATCATTTGAAAACCAAGATATCGAATTCTAAACCAAAAGGAAACATTTATATTTCATCAGCTAAGTAGAGAGTAAATGTGTTGAGCAAACTATAGATTCAATTAATACCCCATTGAATAGTTTGCGGACAATTATTTGCAGCGGTGCGGACAGTTTGTCGAGTTCTCAAGCGCGCCGAGTACACACGACCATTTCCAAATGTTTGTTCAACATATTCAGTTTTACACTTGGTATCATGTTTGTGCCAGCTGTTACAATTCCAACTAATATTGGAAAAGGATGTTGATCGTTTCAGAAAGTAAGAAGTACCTACCTTAGGTAAACTAGCTAAGTAGGTAGGGTCATTCGGTACGTACCTGCATACCTAAGTAAGTGGTGGTAGTAGTAAGTATGCAGGTACTTCGTAAGTTACAAGCCAGTCATTACGATTGATAATTGCAAGAGTTGGTGCCCACTAAATATAAAACAATAAAAATGAGGTCTCGCTAAATACTGAACAAAGGTTTTTTCTAAATCTGTAATATAATATATAACAAGTTGCCCCATTTTTAACCCCCAATACAAAAAGAGGGGTATTATTGAGTAAGGATTCTGTTAAAATTAGTAAGAATTACCTATTCATACAAATTTTATCCTGATCGAATACCCCGTGGCTTACTTTTCTATACCATTTCTGTGAAAAACAGCACATTGTGGTCAAATTTATCCCCATAGATATCTCCATAGATAACGCCTTACGTAACAACCGCCATAACCTGTCCATTTTGTAAACAAACTACAACCACTTTATATCCATCTAGGCACCCTAATAGGGTTCAGGACATTATCCGGGCGTCAACACCTGACACGTTTAACAAACACCCGGTACTTAATTATAGGCTCAATTTAACCAGTTGTTTGCTGCATTCTGATGAGTTTGTACCGAGATAATATTAAAAATGAGACTGGGCTGTACCCATTAACGGCTGATAGGTATAGTAATTTACAAACTTGAAGACTGCTTTGCGAGACCCATCAGCCATGGCTTTTTAGATATTACTTCTTGATAGCTATGCTGTAGCATGGGGTCCAACGAAATAAAAAATGGCTAATTTTACCGTTTTCGTTTACCGACCACCCAATTTGACAAGAATAATATGGTAAACTTTGCTCTGACACACTACCTACTCACCCGTCGTCCTAGGTGAACGACAAACGCGATAATGCGACGCGACGCGAAAATATCAAATAGTCATTGTATGTACATACTTTACTTGTACTTGTTGCCTTAATCAGTGTGCGGTGAAGTATTGGTCGCATTACGTCGCTTTGCATCGCTACGTGTCGCGTCCCATTGCATCGCTCACCTAGAACAACGGATCAGTACTTATTACCTACCGTTTAACACAGCTTTTTGAGGTTATTCATACCTACAAATGTCGATATTTTTATTTTTACTGTTTTCGTTAGATTTAAATAACTAGTGTTAAACTCATCAACATCAACTCACAGTTGAGTGATAAATTAAGTAAAGCAGGTTTTAACCACTTTACATAACTGCTTACAAAGACATTAAACAGTATAGTCCTACTTATAAACGATACCTACGTTCTAATAGTGGAACGTTCGCGATCCATCGCGTTATTTCATACTTTTATGAGATTCCAATTATTAGGTGTACAAATAAACTGGTGAGTACAGTGGCGTAGCTTGTCATAAAGGGACTCTAGGTATGTCTAAATTTTGGTGGGGGTCTTTCCAACGCCACATTTATACTTTCCTTAAGTACAGGTCACTCAGTTTGTACCGCGCCGCATGTCCCGCGTCCGGAGGCCTATTATGCGGGAGCAAAAAAAGCTCTATTAGGTACTAAATGCTTTTGTAAATCATACTTATGTATGTTTTATATAGCTTTTATTATTTTTTGGTGATTTTCACATAACCATAGTGAGAGTAGTACTTAGTAAGTACTTAGATACTATTCTTGAGAACGAAATAGAATTTTACACCATTTGCTTTGTTTATTTTTATGATTTGGAGCATCCAGATACACATTCATACATTATCAACAAATTAAATGTTATTTTTCATCCTTTTAATATGAATATTTTACGTCAATGACAAGTATCGATAGGGTGAAAGATTCATATTGCACCTCCAGATGGCAGAGGTTATGACGTGCATGTTCCCTGTAGTTGGGAACAGAACAGGCTGTCGAGAAAAAAAAAAGTCGCAGGTGCAATACCAGCACTAGACCAGTGTGGTGGACTAATGTTAGCTCTGTCTTATGTGTAGTTTTCCTAGCTATGCGAGGTATCCCAAGTTAACGTATCCCCTGCCTGTCGTAAAAGGCGACTAATAGGGGCCACCGGGGGTCGCGGGCGGGCGGCAGGGGGCCGTCCGTCGTTAGTTTTGTGTTTCTTTTAGTACATTGTAGCGACCCCCGTGATGGACGGCAGCGTGGAAGGTAGGCCTCACGCTGCCGTTGACGCTGAGAGCGTCCTTCGGTGCGCGGGGGCTTCTGAGCCCCCCCCACAACAGGAGACGGGCCGCACCAGGCGGCACCGCGCAGGGGCGGTTGCGGACGACAACTTAGACATTAGTCAGAGGAAGCCCGCAGCCGTCCCTAATGCGCCGAAGATGGCCACCGCGGAGTTTTAGTTGGTATGCCGTGCGTTGTAAATAGGTTAGGGACTCGGCCCGGCGGTCGCCCGACGTTTTCCATCTCTCCGGGCGGCTCAACGCCGGGTCGTAAGGCACGGTGAACCCAACATAACCGCTCGGTCGCCCCCCACGAAGGCCGGGCGGTAGTGGTAACGCACTTTCTCCGCGAAACCAAAAAAAAAAAAAAGCTTGGTTCGCCCCCCGAGGCAATTCTTGGGTGCTGGGTCATCACAGCCAATGCACGCCCATGAGCGGGGAGACATTCGTCGCGGGCCGAGGCACACAGTTCAGTGTGAATACTTCTTGGTTGAAAAACACATTGAGGCCTGAAAGGGCCCGCGAACATTTCCTGGCACCAACGCTAGAAATATTTTTATGCGTCAAACATTTCTAGCCAGATTCTTGTAACTGCAGTGGTTATAATACTATATGTAATTGCATTTTCAATAATTTGTTATGAACCTACTGGGTGTTGCTTGCGTGTTGTTCAAAGCCTTTTCCGCTACAGAAGTACCAAAACAGTATAAAGCCAGCGCCATCTATTTAAAAATGCCATTATTTCCCATAGGGGCAAATTACCGGAATAAAATATGTTAATTCAGGACATGATCTACCCGTGTGCCAAATTTCATCCAAATCCGTTCAGTAGTTTCTGCGTTTACTTCTAACAAACATACAAACATCCATTTTCACGAACATTCGCATTTATAATATTAGTAAGATAGAGATGGAATAAGATTTTTATGGGTGGTCGTATCGCTTACCATCAGGCGAACGGCATGCTCGTCTCGTCATTTAATGCCATAAAAAAAAGAGATGACGGATTAAATTGGCGCTGTGGTTTGATCACACATTGAAGCATGTAAATTTCTATCAAGACGTTTCAAAACGCCTCGAGTAAAATCTACTCGTGGGGTTATTTTAATTTGACTTTGTTTATAGCACCCTTAGAACTTTAGTTGCCATTTTAAAGCAGGACAGTGTTCTAAGTGTCATAAGCGCTTGCGAGGCACTCAACGGATGTACAAACCGACAGATTTACTGCGGTCGCAGGCGCGTCATTTTTATTATAACGATCACAGGGTTGTCACATTTAATCTCATGGTTTTTTGATGATTGTTATAGTTTAATAACTATATTCCTCTTGAAATTGTTGCAATCGCTATGCTTGTTAATCAGCAAAAGCATTAATTTGTACTTACTATAAGTACCTACCTAATTATGTTGCTTTTCAGCAATTTTTTTATTAATATTGAAGATACTAAAAATGATTTTTTCTATTTATAAATAAGTACACTACTCTAGGCTCTTACGCCGCGCCGTCATCGTGTAGAGTTAATACAATGCGGCTGAGGTTCACCTAAGTATGAAATTGATCAAAGTCGCACAAAATTAGTTACCCATTTACCCTGAATAATAATTCAAATATAATTGGGACAATTCTAGATAGGTATAGTGCATTTGACTTTTGTTCACTAGTTGCGTTTATGTAACCAGTAAAATATTGTCTTAAAAGAGAACTTAAAAATATTAATATTTTTAAACCTGATACTTTGACTTTATCTAAGACTTCTATCGTAAATAAAGTGAAACCTTTTAAAATAATTATTTATGATTTTCAAAAAATATTACCACTCGCTATCAGGAAAGTTGTTATGTGAAATATGGCGCTAGCCCTAGAAACTCATTTTATATCTGGCAGCGTACTATTCTCAACTGGATTTACGACTTTGAAACCACATACTGGCGTTAAGGAGGCGTTAAATGAGAACACGGTCGAGAGATGGCGTTACTAACAGATATATAGGTAGCTATTTAATTGGATTCGCTTCACTTGCGTATTTTGTAATTTTCTGGAATGGAATTTTAATGATAGTAAAACTAGTATAAGAATAGACTGAGTTTCATAAGTGTTATGAAAGATCCTATGACTGTTTTGATTGCAATCAGCCCTGTATTATATACTGCCCACTGCTGAGCACAGGCCTCCTCTACTACTGAGAGGGGTTAGGCCATAGTCCACCACGCTGGCCTAGTGCGGGTTGGCAGACTTCACATACCCTTGAGATTCTTATGGAGAATTCTCAGGTATGTAGGTTTCCTCGCGATGTTTTCCTTCACCCTTAAAGTGAACGACAATTGATAAACAATACACACGTAACTGAAAAGTCAGAGGTGTGTGCCTTGGGTTTTGAACCTCCGGACATTGTCTCGGCAAACCGTTCCATTCCCAACTAGGCTATCGTCCACTATTTTGTTTCCAACGTGTAAATCAATGTAGTTAGGTAAATACGTAAATACGAGTTCTTACAACTTTATTCTTTGACAAATTAAGTAGATATCAATCAATTTTAAAAGTAATTTTACCTGTTGCAATAATTCGGGTTATTTCTATATAATCCAGCTATACCTGTCTCCAATCTCTATTCAGGAGCAGGCTTTGGCAAAAAATATTAAATATACTGGCATCCCCTGTCAGAATAAGCCGTAATCTCAATTCCCCGGAAACCGTTAGACCAATACGGGATACGAATCAAAATTCTTCCTCGGGTTATGAGTTTCCTTAAAGTAGGAACTATTAATGTTTGTATGTCCGTAGATTGTAATTATGCATACGTTCAGTGTACCAAAAGCGTTCCATATTCAGGCCAAGGGCTAGTTCTTCAATTATGTATAATAATATAAGATGCTTGAGGAAAACATTTTTGCATTTTTTTTACGTTACAAAATCAAACGTATGATTTTTTTTTATTCATTGGGTCCTGCACCATCATTACCTATTCATAATCGTAATGAAAGTGCTTACTTAACATCAAAGACATTCAACAGTATACTTAATTTAACATACTGGGAAATCTATAGTGCCTAAGGATGTCTCTGTGATGTATCATTACGGTATGTATACCGTAGAGAATAAACAGAACATAATTACTTACGAATATTATTAATTAATTAATAAAAGTGTAAGTTTATTAGTTACTAACATTTCTAACTCCGGTCCAAACCTCACCATGCTTCAATACTACCATACAAATACCCTAGTCCCATCTTAAAAGTAATATTAGTAACCAAGCGAAGTCACACGTCAAAGCTAGTTTCACTATAAATCCCTCAACTTGTCGTCTTGGCGCTCGTCAACGCGATTTACGAAGTTTTCTGCCTACTGCGTCAATAAAATCGTGGACTAGATCTGATCTCTTTTGAGTGATTTGGGTTTGACAACGATCCTTCGAGCCGGATCGTTTCATATTCTATCTGCATAACGTAACATGACTGCCCATAGTATTACGTAGGACAGCAATATTTCGGTTTCGGAAAATATAATTATCTCTAAAAGTAATATTATAATCAAATACATGTAGTTATTTTTATATTTTGAATTTTCTGACTTAACCTAAGCCGCTATCTTTAAAAAATTCTACGTGAGGCCTAGTATTGCCATTACCTTATCAGTAGGCGTGGAAATTAATCGGTCCATTTAGCATTGTATGGCTGTCTGTCTGTCTGTCTATCAAGAGCATTTTTCTCAGGAACGCGAAAAGATACCAGGTTGAAGTTTATATCAAATACTTGGGTCTACGGTCCCTTTCAGCTATTGAGCTTGTAAGTCAGCGCGATCAAAAGATATGACCGTTTATGTCGCATTTTTTCGCATATTTTGCGATCTCGCAAGAGAATCAGAACCTATGGGGTACTTCCCGTTGACCTAGAATCATGAAATTTGGCAAGAAGCAAGTTCTTAGAGCAGATGTAAAGGAAAAAATCAGAAAATCGTAAATTTATTGTACTTCAATAACAAAAAAGGCAAATTTAAAAGCTTTTTAAGTCTGATTAATTTATTAATTAATTTTGGCGATCTTTTGAACTTATATACCTACTTAGAGCCCTTTCCTACAAGTTTGTCGCAACCCTCGGTACGCGAGCCCAACTCGCACTTAGCCGGTTTTTTAATAATAAAAAGTGCAGTGGAACTTTTGATTCTGATGAGAAAGAAGTTACATGCTTCCGGAGCAGAAACGGGAGGATAATCAAGCAATTAATGACGTTATAGTATGGGTTTCGACACATTGTTTTTTTCTTTTTTTTTTATTGCCTAAGGCAATCCAGCAAGCTGTTCGGCTTATGGAGAGAGGCATCAGCCAAGGTGTTGCATCCTACTAATATTATAAACGCGAAAGTTTGTAAGAATGTATGGATGTATGTTTGTTACTCTTTCACACAACAAACATACATCCATACATTTTTACAAACTACTTCTGAACGGATTTCGATGAAATTTGGCACACGGGTAGATCATGTCCTGGATTAACACATAGGCTACTTTGTATCCCGGGAAAATATAAAGCGGGATTTTATCCCGAAACAACTTCTTAACGCGGGTGGAGCCGCGGCTAAAAGCTAGTATTGTAATAAGGATACATCACGATAGGCGTATCACAAACAATTCACACCCATTTTAAAGTAATTGTTTCTGTTTAAACTTTGTGAATGACGAGGGTCCTAAATCCTAATATCTCGAATCAATTCCACAACATGTGTGTTAAAGGAGTCAGCGTTTGAATTACCCTAGATCTAAAAAAATTTACTATGCTTGCTTTTTAAAATTTGTGAATACAGATCTCAATGTCTTGAAAAATAATGAACAGTCTCCTAAGAATGTTTTCTTGTAGCAACAGTGCAGCGTTCAAAAATCCACTCTGTATAATGCTTGATGCAGAATATTCCGTTTCCCAGAAGACAAATATCACACAAACTTTATTTTGGTATCTAATTAAAATCTACTTCACGAAGAATAGTACAATATGCTGAACAATTTTAAACCGCACAAGTATATTACACGCAATATAAACGGTCAATCAATCAACCAACCAGTCTCTGGTGGCGCCGGATGCCACTGGCTTCTTGCTCGTTCCCGGCCAACAGCCGGCGCTCAGCGAGCAAATCACTTTGTCTCGTTCGCCTTAATTTATTTTTCACTACCCAAGGGCCAAGACCCTCTTATTTTGGCAATTTTATATCTGGCTAAACGGTGACTGCTTACTTAAGCCGCGTAATTCGTTGTGTATTTCCGTATTCACATATAGTGTTGGTTTCAAATTTTTCATCCAAAAGTTATTACCAATTGGTCGCTGTCTTATCTGACACGTCCGTGTAATAAGACGTCTCAGTATGCTTAAATTTTGTAAAGAAAACAATATTTTGGAAGGTAATATGCCAATTTACGCATTACGACCACATCAAAGTATGTTCTAATGAATTTTAGATAGGTATTTTGTTATTTCACGGTAGACTGAGTTACTGACGAACAGATTGAGAACTCGATTGTCCACACTTGGTTAATAGAATCCAAATAAATGTCCCCGTTAAGCTCCCCCGAAAAACCAAATATATTCCATTTAGTTTGAGATTTTCCAAAACTACCATCGGTCAAAATTACCCCATTAACAGATTGGCTAGACAATATAATGCTCTTCATAAGTCTAGTGACATTGATATCTTTGCAGACACTAAAACTTGTTTTAAAAACAAAATTCTGAAACACCTCAATGCTGTGCGGATATAGCTCATAATAAGTGTTGTACCCTGTTATATTAGCATACATTTTAAATTTAAGATAATTAATATTGCATACTAAAATTGTTATATTGTTAGGTTTGTAATTCAAATCACTTTAATCTCGTTTCTGTGCATGTCGTGGTCGCCTATAATTATTGCAACATTGAAATTAAGAGTATTGTGTAGTTAACTTGTAATTACTAATATTAATGTATGTCATGTTGGTGATCCTTAAATAAATAAATAATCAGGCTTAACATTTTTGTAAGACAATTTTTCCAATGTCCTCTCTATATAATCTTAGAACTCTTTGGTTGGCTTAGTGAATGCGAATACATAAAAATTAAAATAACCCCGACACAAAAATCTCTAAAAGTAATATAATAAAAGTGTATTTGTCATTTAAGTACCTAGTAATATTTAGACCCAAGCGTCGTCGCGTCGGGGGAACGCTAAAGAAGTATTTTCGTCTCCCTGGTCGAATTCGGTGATCGTGATGAAAGCTGATATCAGCTTTCAAACAAAAAAACCGCGTCAAGATTGGTCCATTCGTTTGAGAGCTACGATGCCACAGACAGACATACAGATACACAGATACACACCCTAAAGTTATAACACCCCGCTTTTTTGTCGGGGGTTAAAAAAGGAAATCAGGTACAATAATTATTGAATAGCTGGGATATTCTGTGGTCACCATAGCCCAAGAATTTTACTGCCTGAATTGCAAATTTTCTACCTAAATTAAGTAAGTAGGCACTGTTCGTCATTGTTTATCAATCATCGGTCCTTTTAAATTAATTAAGTTACCTTAAAAATAAAAATATTCTATTTAATACAAACTTTGACGGACTGATACAACGAATAACATAAACTGGAGGCTAAAAAAATTCGCACAGGTATTTATGTAAGTAACATTGATGAACAATACGTAATGATTTTTGGAAATTCATCCCCAAGAGGGTTAAAACCAAAGCCACAGCTGAAAGTAGGTATGCGAACAAATTCCAAAATTTTACCAAAAAAATGTATATTCTCTAAAATTCGTTATTTTCCAGACGTGGGCAATTAAAACAAAATGCTTTAAAGAATTAAACAGAGCCGTAATATGTTAAAATAGGTCCGACCCACAAATTGTTTAAGACATGTACAGATTGTTCTGCTTTTTGTAAAATGGGGGAAGTTTTTGCGTTAGCTAACCCGCCGTATCCATTTTAAAACGCTCAGACCTCGGCCGCTCGCTTCTCAAATTTAATTTTATACTAAACGAGGATTTGCCTCGTCTCCTCTAGAATATAAGACGAATATACCGTCGGATACATTGTCGTTAGTGAGATTTAAAAACGATTTATTATTATGGACTAAAATAGGTTTATTTTTGTTTTTAAATAATTTGAGTCATTCAAGAGAGCACCCATTAGGATCGTGTTGAATATTAATTCAAGGAAGATGCCTAGAAGACTATAAAAATCAGAAAAAAACAAAGGAGAAATATCTTTGTATTATCTTGGATAATCAATTAAATTGGAAACCGCACATAGAAAAAATTACAACCAAGTTGATATCACAAGCAGGCGTTCTTCATCATTTAGCAAAATGTCTCCCTCGAAGAGCTCAATACATTATATATAATTCGTTAGTAAAACCGCATATCGATTATTTAATTGAAATTTGGGGCACCGCAGCTAAATCCAATTTGCAAAAAATTCAAATTAAACAAAATAAATTAATAAATATATTATTTAAGTACAAATTTAGAACACCCACGAAAAAAATATACGAAGATACGAAAATAATGAATGTCAAACAAACATATAGGTATTTTACGTGCATATTAACACGTAAAATTTTAAACAAAGATTTCATACAGATTTAACTTTTATTAAAAAAAGCCAAGTCCAAAAAATTAAATTGAGAAATGCTAACTATTTAGTCACTCGGGCACCCAGAACAAACTACGGTAAAAAGAACATTGAATATGAGGGCGTTAAAATATATAATAAATTACCTGCTGATGTTAAAGATGCTAAAACTATATTTAGCTTTAAAAAACGTCTAAAAAATATTTACAGGAAATACTACCGTAAAATTAATCCGTATAGTATATTATATAATCAAATTCTTATTTAACTGATATCTTATTATCAATGTCGTCTATGCCAGATCTAGAAGTATTAACATTCATGCAGCACTGTATATCTGTGGTCGCCGGTTATTATTAATTAGCATCGACACTTTGTCTTTGAATTTTTTTATGTTTACCCACTCAATCTTTATATGTATACATAATTTCTTGTATTACTCTTTTTAATTTCTGTATGCTTGTAGCTAACCCTAATTTTAGTTTATAAATAGTTTTCTCAGTAAGTGAATTTATGTAATTCTTTATGAGAAATAAAGATCTTAAACCGTAAAATACCTTACACATTAGTAAAATCTACTTACTGGCAAGCTTAATTATAATAAGCCGCTATCAAGGTTGCAATGCAATGCAATGCAATCAGCCCTGTATTATATACTGCCCACGGGCCTCCTCTACTACTGAGAGGGGTTAGGCCTTAGTCCACCACGCTGGCCTAGAGTGGGTTGGCAGACTTCACATACCCTCGAAATTCTTATGGAGAATTCTCAGGTATGTAAGTTTTTTGAAGATGTTTTCCTTCACCGTTAAAGCGAACGATAATTTATACACAATACACACGTAACTTTGAAAAGTCACAGGTGTGTGTATTGGGTTTCGAACCTACTGACATTGTCTCGGCAGACCGTTCCATTCCCAACTAGGCTATCGTCCAGTTTATCATAGTCTGTAAAGTCTAAAAGAGCCCAAAGCAAAAAGGTCCTAAAAGTCTAAATTAAAGTATCTCATGTTAGACCAAAATACTATGCAATCACATTAATATAAATTGGCGTCGCTGAAGGTTTCCATAATTACATACGAAAAGAGTGTTTATGGTTCTCTGTTAGGGTCCCCTCGAGTCTTAAAGTCGTATATTCATATTCATCCCAAAGTTAGTCGGTGTACAAATTGTACTAACATTTATTTCCGTATTACATAAGTATATAATACTTATGATATCATAAGCATAAGTATATAATTCGAAATAGGGATCCACTATCGAAATTTTTGTTGACCGAGAGTCTAGAAAATTGTCAATAGCGAAACTCTAGAGTTTAGGAGGTAGAGACTACGTATGCTGACTGTGTATCAAAACAGTTTTGCTTAGATACCATTTCTTTACATTTGATAGGTACATGATTTACCACTGAACTCGACATAGCCTTAAGTAAGCTAATCAAAGTATGTTATTAAGCTGTACCTACGAATAATGACCTTATTTTTGACATAACAGGCACATCCGCGTCTCCAAAATCGTCTGGGTTCAAAAAAACTATGTCAAGAAGGAAAATCGAAAAAGAAATGTTATCCAACGAAATTAAATGTCAGCGCTCGAGTAATATATGCCTTGGACGTGTCGTCTCTGATATATGACAATGTAGCTAATAAATCATAACGGGGGTACGCAGAGATTTCACTGATTGACCTAAGTTAGATAGGAATTATCGATCCATTCTAATATTCCCATAGAAGGGTGGGGGTTGTTGACTTATTTAATTTAGATTGCGAGCCATCGAACAGACACTTTTGATGCTGATCAGCAATGCACATCAATATCTCTTGCATAGAGGTTTATATTTATTTATTTAACACTTTGTAGTAAGGTATAGTACAGGCGGACTTAATGCTTAAGGGCTTTTTCTCCCAGTCGACCCTAAGGTGGTGCAGAGAAACGGAGGCAGATGTATATTATAATTTTAATTAAAAATAAAAATGAGGATAAAATACAATGATAATTATTAAACATAATATATGTATACTTACATATGCTACATATGTAACTGTGTAGATACATAAATAATTATTTAAAATATATACATAAGCAATTACATACATAAATAAATACGTATACTAATAAGCTAATGAGGACAATCTGCTACTTCGGCGAAGAGTAATTACCGAATTCTCGTTTTAAATGCCAGCCGTGTTGTACACGACCTGATTTCGAGCGGGAGTGCGTTCCAGAGAAGGATGGATTAGATAGCTAAGGAAGAGTGAACGCAGGTTTCTATCATAGGTATTACAACGGTAAATAAAGTTGGAAGACATAAGAAGGAGGGGTAGGAGAGGTAAGAATAGAAAAGAGGGTAGTGAGCGCACGCAACGACCGGCGAAGTCATTTTAACTGCGATCAGTAAGAAGAGATGTGGTCAAACTTGCGAAGATTATAAACGAATCGAATATCAGCCCTGTATATATACACTGTATATATATATATACACTGTCCCAATTTTGGGCACGGGCCTCCTCTACTAATGAGAGGGTTTAAGCCTTAGTCCATCACGCTGGCCTAGTTCAGGTTGGCAGACTTCACACACCTTTGAAATTTTCGTGGAGAATTTCTCAGGTATGCAGGTTTTCCCACGATGTTTGCCTTCACAAAAAATGCATATATAACCTTTTTTTTTGTTTTCGCGGAGAAAGTGACTTATTACTACCACCCAGCCTTCAAGGGGGGTGACTGAGCGGTTATGTTGGGTTCACCGTGCCTTACGTCCCGGCGTTGAGCCGCCCGGAGAGATATAACCATCGGGCGACCGCCGGGCCGAGTCCCTAACCTATGTATAACGCACGGCATACCAACCAAAACTCCGCGGTGGGCATCTTCGGCGCATTAGGGACGGCTGCGGGCTTCCTCTGACGGGAGTGTCTAAGTTGTCGTCCACAGCCGCCCCTATGCATACATAACCTGCGAACATTGGTCTCGGAAGTCCATTCCTCTCCCAACTAGGCTATCGCCTCTTTAGAGGTTAAGTATAGGTTATTCTAAGCGTTAAGGACATTGTTAAGGATAATGGAGGACAAGGAGCTTTCGACAATTTCACTGACACAATGGTTAATTGTCATTGCTCGTTTTTCTTTGAGATAGTGGCACATTGCTCGATTCCTGATCCTACATATAGTTTGTTACAGAACCAAGCTTTATTCAGTGCTGACGACACAGCACTTCATTTCATTTGATTGGGACCATTCATAGGGTGGTCAAAATTGAATAAAACGTTGTACTGTTACATAATGAGACTTAACATCTTATGTCTCAGGATGACGAGCGCAGTGAAATGCCACACAGTACTTTGTAACTCAAGGTGCTGGATGGTGTTGCTACTGTTTATGGGTGGTCGTATCGCTTACCATCAGGCGAACGGCATGCTCGTCTCGTCATTCAATGCTAAAAAGATCATCCAGACAAAATAGCATTCCAGTTTGCATTAATTCCCAACAACGTCAGATAAAAAATAACGCACAAGCAGGATCGATAGGGACTTTTGACATAGCATTTGTATAGGTCTGTTCAAAAAACCAGGTTGTTGGGAATTAATGCAAACTCAGCACTTCTTTTCGTCTATTTTATCTGGACTAAGATGTAGGATAGCCGCCTTACGTTTAAGGGTACGAATAAAACAGCTTTGAAATTATTCTTATTATTGTAAGTGTGCTGTAAAATACGTAATTATCCGATACACGAATTCGTGTGAGTCAATGGGTCAACATACAACGGCAAAGGATTCGGGCTCTCTGCCCTCTATCTTATTTTAGCTGACCGGTGTTGCTACATGTTGAACAGATAAGGTGATATTATTTTTTATCTTCGCACGGAATATTGATTAGGGTCTAGACCTGGTGTTAAGTAATTAGTACCTACAGTAAGTAGAGTCCAAATATTATGGCATGATGAGACATTGCCTCACGTATTCTGCCAACTTTATTTTAACATATTTTCCCATTCTTTGTATTTCTTGGTAATGTTGTTATTTATATGAATAGATCAAGTTTTAGCTCGACCTTTCTAGCTTCCACTGCAAAAGTCAAGACACTATTATAATTAGTATTTAAATATGTTCTAAATTAATCATATAATTCTTCAGTAATTTTCACGAATGACGTAATATCTGTAAGCTAATTTTAATTATTGCACACGGGCAACATCAGCAAATAGCAACAAATAGTTTATCCGAAGGCTCACACTATTTGTTTCTTTTAATGCGTACCAAAAATAATAGGGTTAGTAAACAGAAAATGAGGTTATAAGCGTACAAAAATAAACCTAAAAATAAGTTCGTATGGATTTAGTCACGTCTAGCCATTTCATTTTATTTGCCTCAGGTTTTGTGCCAAATACTGAAATCAATCTATATTGAATTTATTAAGCTTATGTAACTGTTGACAGGAAAGTGACCATAAAACTCTTCAATACTATAATTTTAACATTGGAAGTAATTGTATATTATGTAAAAAATCGGAATCTTGAAAATGCGTATTACATTCTAGTTATATTTTTTGGAACATATTGTGCTTGATCTGAAATATTCTTAATTTGAATGCAGTAATTACGCCTCAACTGTTTAGGGTACAAGAGTGGCCTTCACGACCCACACATTATGACCTAAACTTCTTCTATGTTTTGAAAAAAACTCTAATTCAAGCGACTGTTGAATATGAAAAAGGACCGCAGTTCAGATTACCATGAAATCTGGAAAAATAAAATGTAAATCTAGGCGCCCTACATCCAGGATTTCAGGTTGAGAACATGAAATCCTGGATGTAGGGCGAATCATGTTAAAAAATAAATGAAGAACAGGGATATTTGCATAAAGTTATCATGTTTCCTCATCTTAGTAACCGTCGCTTGTTTTGTCAGATTCTGATTAGTACCTAACTTATGGCGCTGTTAGTGTATATAAGAACAAGAAAACCTTTACACTTAAGTACAAAGATTATAATTAATTATTAAGCCACGCTGTCAATGTATTTTACCTAGCTTTCACTAAAATCTACGCATAAAGTTCCCAAAATCCGAAAAAGATGCAGTCACTTGAACCCACAGCGAAATAGTATTCACATTTCTCAAAATAATCGTTACCAATGGATTGATAGCACTATAGCTACTAGTCTATATTGAAAGTACATATAATACGAAACTGTACACAGTACAACCCATGTTATAACAAGAAAATTAACAAATTACCATACCGACGTGTGACGAATTAATCACATCACACATGTAATAAACGAAGCAATTACCCCATTTCGGCCCATTCTTTTCCAATCTAGGTCTAGTGTTGTCCCCTGTCTATTTAACACGATGTTTTGCGTAAATGGGCCCGTTTAAACGGCATAGGCTCATGTGTTTAACGGTCCGTACTAAATGGTACAGGGTTGTAGGCCACCACTTACTACGAGGGTTTTCTTGATATCGCCGGAAAAAATAACATTAGTCCGTTAGGCTTGGCGTGTTGTGGCGGTTTTATTTCGCGGTTATAAAGAAGATTGTCATTTTTTGGTTATACCATACCATATCCACCATACCAGCCCTGTATTATATACTGCCCGCTGCTGAGCACGGGCCTCCTCTACAACTGAGAGGGTTAAGAGGCCTTAGTCCACCACGCTGCCCCAGTGCGGGTTGGCAGACTTCACATACCTTCGAAATTCAGAGAACTTCTCAGGTATGCAGGTTTCCTCACGATGTTTTCCTTCACTGTTAAAGCCAGCGATAATTCACAAAGAATAGATACATAACTTTTTAGAAAAGTCAGAGGTGTGTACCCTTGGGTTTTGAACCTGCGGACATTCGTCTTGGCAGTCCGTTCCACTCCCAACTAGGCTATCGCCGCTTCATTTAATTTTTTGGTTGTTACGTATTTATTGAAAACACGAATTTGCAATAATATCTGACATTAAATAATCAAGTTTTACGAATAAAACTTATTTATATATGTTTTTGTTTTATTAACATGCTCAAGGAAATTACAAATAATTGGTAGTATATATTCTACTTCGATTTGTATTTTCATTTAGTTTTGGTTTTAGTAATATGACTTTTGAATTTGCTGTTTTTAGCCTGAATATATATTTATTAGCCCTCCGCCCACAGCTACTAGCTACGTAATTCTATACATTGCTTAAATAAACTTCGGATGTACGTTTGAATGGATTCATAAGCAAAAGCTACGTCTATTATTACCTTATTTAGTACAAACGTCAAACATATTATGTGGCTAATTGTGGTAGATGATGTTTCCGAGAACTAATTAATTAACACAAAGCCTTTTGTATCCCTCACCATACTGCCAAGTGTTGTTGCTGTGTGCTTATAAATCAATACATAAAATAAAGCAGTGGAACCGGTGTGTCTGTACATTTAAAGAAATGTGATAAAAAGATAGGGGTGACTAAAGGAGAGTAATGGAACACAATTCAGCAATTTTTATAATTCTTATCTGTCTGTCTGTTTTTCTGTTTGTTTGTTACTGCACATCTCCGACACCATTGAACGGATTTCGATGAAATTTGGCACACGGGTAGATCCTTTGCTTAATTATATACCTAGATAGAGTGACGCGCTGCAATTAAACTAAAACAAATAGGCCAACTTTTCTTAAGCTTGTATGCGTAACAACTGTGTCATACAGTATCGCTGCATCATTCTGTGTATTCTTGAGTGCGCGAATAATGATACCAGTAATAACATGGTTTCTATTAAAACGGGGAGAAAATTATATCCATGAAAAACAACAAAAATTCATTCACTCGAACTCATTTAGTGGGGAACAATTCGCCTCTAGTTTTTTCGACGCGTTTGAAGCGTTCAGTCTTTATCTAGGTATATAATTAATCAAAGGGTAGATCATATTCTTGATTAACACATAGGCTACTTTTAAAATATAAAGCGGAACTTTTATCTCGGAAAAACTTTTTCACGCGGGCGGAGCCGCGAGCAAAAGATAGTAGTATAATAGAACAAAACAGTCGGCTCCCTTTAAGTGTTAAAGTAAGTGAGTAAGGTATTTTAAAGGGGTCTCTACGTGTTGGACCCATATCCCCACGCACGCCTTCCAGGACCGGCCTTCGTGCCGTGATTTCCCGCAGGAAAGAAACAACATAATAATAATAATAATAATATGTTACACATCAAACTAAAATGACCTTATAATGTCTCCGTAATCACTTGTAGATGTGTTTTTTTACCCGACTGCGAAAGAAGGAGGGATTATTGCGTTGAATGACGAGACGAGCATGCCGTTCGCCTGATGGTAAGCGATACGACCACCCATAAAAAGTAGCAACACCATCCAGCACCTTGAGTTACAAAGTATTGTTTGGCATTCCACTGCGCTTGTCATCTAGAGACATAAGATTTTAAGTCTCATTATGTCCAGTAGTTACACTGGCTACAATATCCTTCAAACCGAAACACAACAGTGCATGCACACTGCTGCTTGGCGGTAGAAATAGACATTGCGGTGGTACCCACCCAGACGGACTCTTACATATGAGAGACCTACCACCAGTGAGTTATAGATATGTGTTCATTAAATTATAGACACGGCGATTAAATAAACGCTACGTGTATATCCAGCCTAACACAAATCCATTAAACTGGGCGACTTCTCAGTACATTTGTCAACGAGTGCTCGCTGACATAAAGTTTTGGCATTCGACGCAAAACGCTAACTTTCGGACCAAAGAGTTCAAAGATTATATAGAGCGGACATTGGAATAGCCATACAAAAATGTTGAGCCTCTTTGTCAGTAACTCAATCTACCGTGAATTATCAAAACACCAATGTAAAATGAATTAGAACATACTTTGACATGATCGTAATGCGCAAATTGGCATATTTCCTTCCAAAATATTATTTTCTTTACAACATTGAAGTACACCGAGACGTCTAGCTATACGGATGTGTCAGATAAGACAGCGACTTATTACCGATTGGTAATAACTTTTGGACGAAAAATTTGGTCTTAATGTCCGGTCTATAACTAACTATACTATTTAATATATTTGTATCGGACAAACAACTCATCTCATGAGCCCACTGAGGCTTAGTACATCATGGGAACTGTCACTCGCTTTCACTTAATACGGTAGGGCTTGGCTGTAGTTCCGCCTAAGGTAGTATGACTTTTTTTTTTAGGTAGGCGATCCTGCAGTCAACACCGGGGGAGACCTGCGAATGGGATACTGGAGTCCCCCGGCTTAACGACTGCAGGGGCCTGGGAGGGGAGTGGAGGAGGAATATGGAAGGTAAGGGAGGAAGGTTCCCAGGATGGGCGGAAAGAGACGGTGCCAGGAAATGTTCGTGGGCCCTTTTAGGCCTCAATGTGTTTTTTTCAACCAAGAGCTATAAACACTGAACTGTGTGCCTCGGCCCGCGACTAATGTCCCCCCGCGCATGGGCGTACATTGG
Organism: Sphinx pinastri; assembly: GCA_947568825.1. NCBI lineage: Eukaryota > Metazoa > Arthropoda > Insecta > Lepidoptera > Sphingidae > Sphinx > Sphinx pinastri. The sequence goes on along the minus strand of OX387624.1, from coordinate 11,979,125 downwards.
GTGTGAAGACCCAGCGCACAAGAATTGCCTCGGGGGGCGAAGGTAGTATGATTGCGATCAGCTTATTCAGGGTATCTTATAGTAAACCAAGTACATACTAATGTAAAGTAGCAGCTATGCTTTTGGATTGAGAGCGCCTAAAGCGCTCGCCTGAAAATTCGGTTCCGCTGAAAAAGCCAACTCTTGACAGGCTATCAGCATGTAGTTCAATCATAAAACAGTTTTTATATTGCATTGTATTCGGTCAACTAATTATCGCAATACTCGTAACTTTCCTCAAAGGTTGGAAATTCACAACCGGTTGTAAAAAATAGTGTATTTAGAAATATCTTCACATTTTATTTAATTCAAAATATGTATACGAAAAAATGTTGTTTGTTCCATGTAATAAAATCATGGACTCAATACACTATACAAAAAATAAATTCAAAAAACTACGATCAGTCGTAATACACAGTACCTATATAGTTTCGCACAGAGCCGAAAGAGAAATATCCAAAAGTTGCAAGGCGCTGGTTTTTCCTAGTATCCGGTTAAGTATAGAGAGCATCGTTCATTGATCATGACGACGCGTCTGCACCGCATCTACGGCAATGAACCTCATGGAAGGATTAAGATACGATGTGGGGGCAAAATAGTATTTCTCTTTAGGAAAAACAGGAATTAACCATCTACGTATATAAGCCTCGTGGTTTGATTCGTAATCAAATACCTTTAACAATTATTTGATAAAACTATTTTCCTATTTTTCATTTAAAACGAAACGCAAACGTAATAATATTACATACACACTCACGCCCTTTATCCCCGAAGGGATAGGCTTAGGCGCAACTAGTGCACCCACTTTTCGTCGTGCATATTCCGTCCCATGATGTGATAGGGGGCGAGCCTATCACCATATCAGGCACAAACCCTGACTCCGGGCTGATACTGAGTAGAAAAACTCATGATCACTTTCACTGACCCGGGGATCGAACCCGAGACCTCAGCATTACAGTCGTACCGTAATACAAATACGCCACCGAGGCAGTTATAATATTTACGCTTTAATATAGGTATGTGAAATAATTTTGTGTTGGTGACACTACTTACTTCTATATTTATTGGGCCCGGGTGATATATTAATAGACTCGGGATTGGTCCTGCATAAAATTAAGTAGAAGTCTGAACATTAGGTCCAGCAATAGCATGTAAAAATAAATTAGGTAACATTTACTCCCAGTACCTAAATCCAACTGCGTTCCTCTTCAATATAAAGGGTGCTCTAACTTTTGTTATAAATATTTTTTATTCGGCTTTTTATTAGAAAAGGGGAACGAGTACAGACATACTTTAGCCAATTTGCGAGCATAGTTCAAGAGTTTTTGTTAAATAGATATTGTTTATGCCACGCTCTACGCATAGATGGCTCTAGAAATTAAAAGTTAATATGCAGGTGTCTTACAACTATTCGCTTTCGACTGTTGTGGAGCCAGGCACTGGCTATTAAATTTTGACTTAAAAAAAATCAAAAGAAAAGTAATTTGTATTGAAATTAATATAAAGTACTTCTTCGAAAACTGTACTGAAAATATTGTAAATAATATATTTAACATGTAACGATGTTTATTTTCTCTCAGGCGTAGTAAAATAAAACTGCTCTACTTAAAATAAAAAGGGGGTCTAGACAAAAACCCTTTTCTGTTAGCGTTTACACTTACGGAAAGATCAAAATGTATGGAAGTGACATATACTCCAGACAAGTCACATGACTGCTGCAAAACTTGGCAGACAAAATTTTGTATTCCGCATGTGGAATGGAGCGTTAGCGATAGCGTGTCGTCCAAAGCGTCGAACGGAAAAAAAATCATACAAATGGTAGACAAGTGTCATTTTTGACAGCCGAAACTGCTCTTTAGCGACGCTGTGTCACGCTTTCTTTATCAACACTTCTCGACCTCATGCTACGGCTATAAATTAGTATTTTCAATAAGATATTTAGTGATAATTATTGCTTTTTACATAATTAAACATAGTTTAAGAACACTGTGAGCCACTAATAACGAAATATCATTGGAAAGACGTCGAACAAGAATATATCGCTGTGAAATGGAATCAATTTCAGAGATGCAGGAATTGGAGTTTATTAGTAGTTTTAGAATAAGTAAAGAATGTATCTTTAAACATAAGAACCATATACTGAAAGTTAAGAATTTGCTCTACAAAAAATTCCATCCCTTACAGCGCAAGTACCAACTTAATAAGAGAATTATTGAAAACGTTAGTTATGCATTTATGAGTGATATTTATAGGTAGGAATTTATCGACACAAGTAAGTCATAATCAAATCAAAAAATATCATAATAAACCCACCTTTTCATAAAATCTAACAATTAAGTGAATTGTTCAGAGCTTGCAAGTAGTCTAAGATTAGATTTTGGGTGATAATTTAATCCCCTCTTGAAAAAATTTACTTTAAATTTCTAAAAAAACTGGAACGTGTCAATTTGCTTGCACAAAATAACAATATTTTGACAACCTCTCACGCTATACCATAGAGTAACTTATAGAATTTCATGCATCTATCCGCACGACGCTGCGGAATGGGCGTCTGGCGTGCAGTGGGTACTTTGTCTACCAATTTGGTCACGCTAACGTTTAAGCGTTAGCGTTTGACGTTTATGCGTTAGCGTGTACGGATAACGCCACGCTTGGTTTTTGTCTAGGCCCCCAGATCTTTATTTGAATGTGCTTTTTTCTTGAATTATATGTTTTTTTATTTTTAAAACATTGTAATTGTAAACATAGTCTTTATAATTCGATAATTTATGTGGTGTTTGTAATTTAATTGTATGATTTTTTTAGAATTATATCTTTACTTTACTTACCATGTATGTACACTGATACCAGTTTCAAATACGATTGAAATTACAACGTTTTAAAGTTCTACCATAGATTAAAAACTAACACCCATAGACAACATATTCTCATCATGTCTGTCTCTCATGTCTTTGACCTGTGTAAAGTTAACACCTATCTGTGTCAGCTGTAATTTATAAACTATTTTAATAATACTTTCTCGCAACTTAATATAAAACAAGTCATGAACTTAACATCCAAGTGACTAGGACAGTGTTTTGTGATAACCATAAGAACTAAATACATTACTATAGACAATTAATGAGCAATAATTTGTGCTCAAGTAACAATTTTGTGTTGAGTTGGACGGTATTCAGTGATTAGCCAGTGTCAGCAATCAACACGCATAGCCGAGCGACTGTCACGGTTTGGTTCAACGCTAAAGTGTCATATTCGCGTGCGCTCACACTTCACGATCCACGACCGCTCTGTGCGCCATTGACTAAGTAACGCAGACTAGCCACACATACAGAGTCGCCGCACTTTGCTTCTCAGAGGACAAGTTGAAGCGTCGCTTCGTCGATGTATTCTGATTTTGTTTTTGGTCGATTATAACTATGACCTGTAAAGCGTGCAATTTTTTACTAGAGACCAACAGCTACTTACACTGTAGATTGTGTAATCATGAATATCATTATAAGTGCTTGAACATTAAATGTGATCAATTTGCTGCGTTGAGTGATGAATATCTTGCTTCATGGGTATGCCCTGCTTGCAACAATGTTACGAGACGCCATAAATCTAATTGTAATACGCCGGTTCGGCAGCATCTGGTTCCGGAGGCTGACGAGTCAACCAATATGTCCCTGGATAATTCCGACCTTTGTGTAATAGGCACGAGTACCTCTAGTGGTAAAAGATCCAAGTCTGGGCCATTATCTGAGCACATCACGATGGAGAAAATTGGACATATGATGGATCTCAAGCTAAAGGAATCTCTGAATGGCTTCATGGCAAGTTTCCGTAATATGATACAAGACGATCTGAAAGCTATGGTAAAGCATGAAATGTCCAACGCTGTCGAGCAGCTCAGATCTGATTTTAAAAGCTCGACAGCTTTCATTCGCAATGAACAAGCTGGGATCAAAGCTGACCAAGCTAGTCTTAAATCTAAAATAGACGATCAATCATCTATTATCAACAAGCTTGAAAATGAGACCCAGCAACTAAGAGAAACTGTGCGAAAGTTGGATTTTCGTGTCTCGGCCATTGATAAAATGGCACGAAGCCACAACATTGAGATTCAGGCAGTTCCCGAAACTCGTAATGAAGACGTCGTTGCTTGCTTCAAGAAACTCACCGAGTTGCTCGATATCGAGATTGATGAAACCTCTCTGCGTTCGTGTCGACGAGTTGCTAAAATGGATCCTTCCTCCAATCGGCCACGTAATATTATTGTTACACTCTCATCACCTCGTCAGAGGGACATGATCCTATCGGCTACTCATCGCTTTAATAAGAAGCATCCAAATGACCCGTTGAACTCCCATCATTTGGGGATTCTTGGCGACGCGAACCGAATATATGTAGTGGAACATCTGTGTCCTGAGACCAAAATGTTATTTGCCAATGCTCGTAAGACTGCTAAATCATGTAACTTTAAGTATGTGTGGGTTAGGTATGGACGGGTGTATGTACGTAAGGATGACAATACCAACGCAATTTTTATAAAAAATATTGAGACCCTAAAAAAACTCCTGCCTTAACCACTGTAATTTTTTTTTTCTTTTTTTCTCTTCTCTAGTTTCTTGCATTAATTATAATTTTAGTAACTAAGAAATCTCTCATTTGTTGCTATTAGCGTCCTTATGGATATTTATTACCAAAACGTAAATAGAATAAGATCTAAAACACATGAAGTGTACCTTAACATTTTAAATAGTAATTATGATGTTATATGTCTAACCGAAACCAATTTTAATGACAGTGTGTATAATGATGAAATTTTTGATGCCAGATTTAATGTGTTTAGAAGGGATCGACATACCACTTCTATAAATAAAAAGGAGGGTGGAGGTGTAGTTCTTGCAATCAAAAAATGTTTTAATGTGGTACGTCAGGTTTCTTGGGAGAGTAATCTTGAAGATATATGGATTAGCATAATGCCAGATTCTGACAACGGTGGAATTATTAATTTCTGTCTTTGCTACTTACCCCCTGACTTATCGGGTCAATATCTGGAAGATTTTTATACAAACTGTCAGAACATAATATTACACGCTGATTCTCGCAGTCAATTCTTGTTCGTTGGTGATTTCAACACTCCAGATATCACATGGACGAAGGCTTCAGATTATCTTCATGCTATGCCCTCCTCGGCTAGCGACGTTAAGTCTAATCTACTACTAGATTTTTCAAATTTATGTAATTTATCTCAGTTTAATACTATACCTAATTTCAATAGTCGGTGTCTTGATTTAGTATTCTCTACAATTGATAACATTGATGTTAAGGAAGTTTCCCCCATCAGCCGCTTAGACAAACATCACCCCGCTTTAAACTTTACCATTGCATTTCCTAGGCGGTTAACATATTGTGCGCCCAAACAGTGTAAGCGGCCTAACTTCTATAAATGCAATTATGTCAAAATTAATGAAGAATTAAGACAAACTGACTGGACCTTAATGCTTTCTTCTACAGATATTGATGTTAACGTATCTGTTTTATATAATCACCTTAACAGACTTATCCGTGACAATACCTCTATGACTACCCATGGCTCGGACGGCTCGCCTATCTGGTATACTCCAGCACTAAAACGCTGTATAGCAGAAAAACTGAAATACCACAAAATGTTCAAAAAATATAAAAATCCCCGAGATTATGACACCTTTGCACTTTTACGCACTCGCAGTAAGAAATTAATTAGCCAATGTTATAGCCAATATCTTTCAATTGTAGAAAAGTCCCTTTCTTCAAATATCAAATGTTTCTGGAGTTACATCAATAATAAAAAATCCTTAAATAATTCTATCCCTTTAAATATGAAATACGGTAAACTTAACGCGTCAGACCACATAGGAATTTGCGAGCTTTTTTCTAAATATTTTAGCTCAGTATTTGAAAGCGACAGCAATGCTACTAATGAGCCTCTTCCGGTTTGCAATAATAATTATTATAATTCCAGCACATTGCACAACATCACTGTCACTCCTCAAATTATACTACAAAAAATAAAAAAACTCGACTCGTTTAAAGGGCCCGGTCCGGATGGTCTACCTCCTTTTTTTTGTTAAAAAGTGCGCCGATGAACTTACTATTCCTTTAAACATAATATTCAATCAATCTTTGAAACTCGGAGTTTTTCCTTCTTACTGGAAAAAAGCACATGTTGTGCCAATTCTTAAAAATGGCAATGCGTCGCATTGCGAAAATTATAGGCCTATAAGTATTCTCTCGTGTTTTGCTAAGCTTTTCGAATCAGTTATTTACGATGTCATATATTATCATGTAAAGCCCCAATTATCTCCAAATCAACACGGTTTTGTTAAGGATAGGTCCACTATAAGTAATCTTTTAGAATATAAAAATTACCTATGTAATGCCTTTGCAAGGAATGTGCAAGTAGACTCTGTTTACACAGATTTTTCAAAGGCTTTCGATAAAGTGAATCATTATATTCTCTGCCTTAAATTGAAAGCATTTGGAATACATGGTTCTCTATTACGGTGGGTCGAATCATATCTCAACATGAGAAGCCAACTTGTTTCACTAAAGGGGGCAGTGTCATCTCCTGTAATCATCACGTCCGGAGTACCACAGGGCTCTCATTTAGGTCCCTTATTCTTTATTATCTTCATTAATGATCTCATTTTACGCCTGCGATTTCCTTGTTTATTGTATGCTGACGATTTAAAGGTATTTAATGGAATTACTTGTGTTCGAGATGCTATTGCTTTGCAACGTGACCTCGATCTTATCTACGAGTGGTGCTCGGCAAACCATATGCTTTTAAATGTCACGAAATGTTTTTGTATATCTTTCACTCGCAAATTAAACAAGGTAACTTTTGATTATAAAATTCAGGATCACAGTCTAGATCGCAGAACTACTGCTAAAGACCTTGGCATCTTATTTGATGACACCCTATCTTTTCGGAACCACTACGACTACATCATTAGTCGGGGCTCTAAAATTCTAGGTTTTGTTGCTCGCGTAACTAAACCTTTCAAACATCCCCGTAGTCTTATTTACCTTTTTGAAACCTTAGTTCGAACCATATTAGAGTACGGCGCTGTGATTTGGTCTCCTTTTTATCAATTGCATATTGACCGCGTTGAGCGTGTCCAACGAAACTGCTTAAAAATATTATGCTTCCGTTACAATCTTCACCGTGAATTAAAATCCTATGAAGATAGATTAACTCATTTCAATATGTCATCGTTAGAATCGAGACGGAAAATTAGCGACTTCGTTTATCTCTTTAAAATAATGCATTCGAGAATTGATTCTTCTTCTTTACTATCTTATTTAAATATTAATACTAATCTAAGATGTCGCAAGCCCAATACTTTCTCCCTTAAAGTTTATCGTAATAATACTTCATTCTATAATCCCATTATACGTATGTGTAGACAATACAACGAGTTAAGCAAAGATAATCCTAATTTAGACTTATTTAACAATAATTTCAACTCTTACAAACGACAAATTCACCATATCCTTAAAGATTCCCCTTAAGATATCTCATAAGCATCATATAATACGGTATATTTCAATGTAACTTTTTATCCTATTTACATCTTATGTAACTACCTATTCAACTTTGCAATGTGTAACTTTACTTATTAGGTAATTACTTTCTAGAACACATGTTTTGGGTTATAATTATTGTCCAGCAATTTGTTTTATATATTATGTTTGAAGCATGGTTGATTGTAACCTGTTTTGTGTTTAATAAATAAATAAATAAAATAAATAAATATTCATCTTTCCCTATAAGATAAAAAATCCCGGATATAAAAAAAAATCAAATACCGTACAAAAGACATGGCGATATTTCCTCTCGGGTCATTAGTCTAAGAGCCCTGCGTTGTAGATCCCAGGCTGGGCACTCCTCGAAAGTGTGTTGGAGTTACAGGATGGCCTGGGGTAGCGTTTTCAGTGTGAGATTAGGGATTTGTGTAGTCTGATAAATATAATAATACCCTGTTTAATATTAGTGTAGGGTTCCACTGACGGACTTCTCTACGACTGAGAGGGTTTAGGCCTTAGTCTACCACGTTGGCCAGGTGTAGGCTAGCTGACTCACATACCTTCGTAATTCTCAGGTATGTAGCTTTTCTCACATGTTTCGCGTCGCAGTTGTAGTCGGATAGAGGAATATTTCACTAATTTGTTCGTAAAAAAAATACCGGATAAGTGCGTGTTGGAATCGCGAACCGAGGGTTCGAACAAACTTGTAGGCAAGGTATCTAAGTATATAAGTTCAATACTTCGCCAAAATGAAGCAAATATAAAAAGTTCGTTATACGCGTTTTTTTTTTCAAATTTTTCCCTTTACAGGTGCTTACTAACATTGCTTCTTGCAAAATTTCATTAAAATCATTTAGGACAACGGGAAGTGCCATATAGGTTTTGATTGCCTTGCGAAATAGCAAAAAATGTAAAAATATGCGACATAAACGGTCATATCTTTTGATTGCGTTGATTGTTTTACAGCTGTAAGAGCCCGTAGACCCGAGTATTTTATATAAATTTCAACTTGATATCTCTACTCATTCCTGAGAAAAAGGGACAGACAGACAGACCGACCGACAGACTGACAGACAGACGGACAACAAAGTGATCCTATAAGGGTTCCTTTTTCCTTCTGAGGTCCGGAACCCTAAAATACACACGAATTGCGAAGCTCCTCCTTTTTTGGAAGTCGGTTAATAAGAACACGACAATATAATTCACATAATAGTACATACTTACTTTTTAATTTCTATGCGCCTGTCATTAATTTTCTGTCGTCAGGATACAATCCTAAAAATCGAAACGTTATTAACAGAGGCCCTATTATCATTTCGCATTAACTGTGACCCGCACTTGACCCTGACCCCGTATATGAAAATAAAAAGGTTATCAAGCTTTCATTATTCCTTACCCGTGGCTCGGCGAAATCGTCCAGAAAGAATCTCTGATTACGAGTGTTTTATTACGCAGTCCTTTCGGATTCGCTTTATTTTTCGCATTCGCATTTGCGAGAGTAATTATTATTAAGCCTGTAACGTATCAATGATTCTTAATAAGCCTATTGCGTATTATGTTATGACCATCATCGCCACCTAATGATGAGTAGCCACATGAATTCCTCTGCTGAACATAGGCCTCTCGTAATATGAGATAATGGCAAAGTTAAAACATGTACGTTTCCAAGAGACTGCTGGAGGTAAATACCCCTTTTCTTTATTTCCGTTCGTATTTTTAGGTTTCCGGACCTTAAAAGGAAAAAAACGACCCCTTATAGGATCACTTTGTTTATTAAACATAAGCAAAGTATTATCAAACAACTTGAGCACACTGCCGCATGGTGTTTGGACTTAAGTGAAGCTACAGTAAGTACAAAAAAAGTAAGATAACTCTACACTAAAGACAGAAACATTACTCCGATGTTGAATTATTACATCAAACAAGATAACATACTACTAGTTAATATTATAAACGCGAAAGTTTGTAAGTATGGATGTTCGTTACTCTTTCACGCAAAAACTACTGAACGGATTTCAATGAAATTTGGCACACGAGTAGATCATGTCTTGGATTAATACGTAGGTTACTTTTTATCCCGGGAAATATAAAACGGGACTTTTACCCCGGAAAAACTTTTTAACGCGGGCGGAGCCGCGGGCAAAAGCTAGTAGGGAATAAAACATACGGTAATTAAATACCCATAACCAATATTTAAAAAAAAATCTTACTTATTGTGTTACTAATATTATAAATGTGAAAGTTTGTAAAATGTTTGGATGTTTGTGTGTTTGTTAGAAGGAAACTTTTTTTTTTTAAGGCACTTGTATTCACATTTTGCCAATGTCAAGTTTGGGTTGTCTTTCTTTATTATCTGTAGTATGTCGAAGTAAAGCAGTGGCTACCTTACCAAGACTTTATCGAGGAGTTTTGGCGGAAACAAAAAAAAACACTTGATTAGCACGATTATTTATATTCACTTCACTTGAGCTCTTTAATAGAACTATATTGGATAATATACCACCATAATTATGCAATATAACACTAAGTATCACCAAAATAATGAATTAAAACAAGAGCACCTCATGACACTTCCAAGTTCCCGCCAAAACTCGAAGGAGTAGTAAGGGATTCACCGATACTGGAGCAGGTTCGACGGCCGGTCCGCGGCGCTCCGGCGGCTAGTCGCCGACGTTTTCGATTGCTCCAGATTCGGCCCGCGGCACCCGCGAATTAATCCGCGGATTACTTTAATACCTACCGCGAATTAATTTGATACCTACCGCGGATTAACTTGATACCTACCGCGGATTAACTTGATACCTACCGCGGATTAATTTGATATCGACCGCGGATTATTTTGATAATACCCGCGAATAAAATTTATATCGTCCGCGGAATCCATTTCATATCACCCGCGAGGTAGGTATGAACCACGAATTTGTTCATGGTCTACGGTTCCCTTAAGCTTGTACCTTTTCCCTGTTCGTTGTGCTTTTAACTTTCTACTTTCTATCGGCGATCCTTTTTTTATTTGAAGGATGCAAAGGTCTTTGTCGCGTATTTCTATTAACTCATGTTTCTATGCAAAAGCCGTTTAAAATTACTTAATAGTTGCCCTTTACGCATTACGAGCATTGTTTATGATAGATAAAGCAACATTTTCCCTGTTTCGTTGTGTTTTAGACTTTCTACTTTCTATCGGCGACCCTTTTTTATTTGAAGGATGCAAAGGTCTTTGTCTCGTATTTCTATTAACTCGTGTTTCTACTTAAAAGCCGTTTAAAATTACTTAATAGTCACCCTTTACGCATTACGGGCATTGTTTATTATAGATAAAGCAATCGTTACAATACACCATACCTTTCTCAAATTCTAGGTAAAACCCTTTGGGTCTTCTCATTGTCATAATAATTACGGTTCCCATTATTCACATTACCTGATATTACGTATTCAACGGAACATTTAAGGTGAAAGTCGAAACATGTTGGATCTTGTCTGCAAGGAAACAATACTCCCTCTCCATATAAAAGACCGACTCAAAATCACATGGTATCGTATTCCACTCTGTGCTCTGCTCGAAGTGTGATCTCCAGTTGTTTGTAACAGTGAAGTGATAGTAAAATTGTGAAATAGTTAAATAGTGAAAGTGTTATAAAAATGAATGTAAGTACCTTTATATACTTTGATCTAAAAGTGTTGTAACCAGATGTTTCATTAATTGTTTATGCCATGTGTTGTCCACCAGGTTAATATCTCATTTTAGCTATCTTTGATGTCTTATTAATTTATCATTGTTACTAATGTGTACATGTATACTTCGCATATCTATAAGTATTTATCATACAGTACTTACTTAACCGATAATTAAAACAGTTTCATTTCATTTTGTTACAGTTTTCTGAAAATACTTTCAAAAACTACTATTATGCTGAAGAAATCGACGAACCTAGTGATGAAGAAGGTACACTCGCCTTTAAAGTCAAAAAAGCGATATTAGCAAATAAAAGACCGATCGAATGCAACAGCATTGATGAGTTCTTCGAAAAACCAAAAAAGAAGAAGACAACAACAAGAAAGTCATCCAGTGTTGGTCGATCGACGAGCGGTGGTGTTTCATACATCCGATCAAACAGCGATGACAACAGTTCTGCATCACATCTCATAAAAATTGAGGTGTATGAAGTGAATAAAATAAAAAACATCGCACCGACGGAACATTGGAAACACGCTGATGTGCGAGTTAAATATTACGCGGAAAACGACAGTGATAAGAACTTGCAAAGTGTCAAGGACACTATATACAATATAACCAAACAGTTGGCTAGTAAGGACGATTGTGTGAAATATTTTATAGACACAGACAAATGAACAAAAGTGCCAGTGCGTGTCAATGTTTTAATATCATAACTTTAATCATATGCTTTGTACTACTATTATTGAAATAAGAAACTATTATTGTATTAACTGTACTTAAGAATCTACCTGTTTAAATTTAACTTACATTGTATTGTATTTAAACTTTGTACTCTTTTAAGTTACATACTTAATAGATTAATTTGTTTTTGATTCTAGAACTCTTTGTGAATTGTGTTATTGCTAAGTATTATTGTAAATAGTTATAAGTCATTTTAGTGTTTTTTCATGCTCATGCTTACGATTGTAAAGTTATTGGGAACATTCATAAATTGTTTGAAAAAAAGTGGATAGCTTAGAATGTAATTACATTGTTTTGGGTAGTATATAAGCGTTGAAATAACTTTTAAAACTACTGAGACATTCCTTACCATGGATACAAGCTGTGATTTATACAACATGGAACTCGTCGCACTTCTCGAAAATATCGAATCAATGGATCTGATGTCATCGCAATACGACAAAGAACTGTACGAGCTCTGTGATAAAATGGAACAAAGACAAGTTGAAACGTGAGTAAAACATTTTTTATTATTTTAAGACTAGTTGCAACATGTTTTGGGAATCCATGAAGAGGGGATACACTTTAAGTATTTATAATGGTTCGAACATCTTGCACAATCATTCAACTTGTTTCTTCCGTTTATATTTTTAACATTGAAGTGCAACCAAAATGTACCACTCACTTGATATTTCTAGTTTATCTCAGAGTGAGATTGCAAGTTTCGATAAAAAGATAATTTTACATAAATATCATCGTTTCATACGGTTTTGGTATATATTAAATGTTTTGCCAGAATCAATGTTGGGAGATCCTGATATTTCTCCTTATTATACACCATGTAGTGGACATAAAATCTCAAAACAAACTCATTCCGATGAGGATGATATTGATGGTGTATTATCAATGAAAGCATATTGTTTGCAGTGTAAATAACAAATAATGTTAGTATCTATTTAAATAATAGAAACATAGTAACATATTTATTTCGTGAGATAACATTTTTTTAACAGTTTTCTTATCCATCAGATCTATGCAGAATGGAGAAGGCAGCAGGAAAAGATTAGCGCCAACTGAATTGTTTGAAGAGGATCCATTAAAGAGAAGAAAAAATATTCATCTTGAAGCTCCTTCGACATCTACATCGTCGCTGGATAACATTTTAAATGTAAGTACAGAACAGCATAATGATAAAATTGAATGTCCTGAGTGTCACATATATGTATCAAAAAAATATATGACCAGTCACTATAAGAGCAATAAACATAAAAATAATTTAATTAGAAGAGATAATAATCTACCTAATGTTCAATTCATTGATAGTGCTTTCGGTAATAGAATTATTACATATCGAGTGAAATCTAGTTTAGTTTCTGATACACAGCTTGAATCACCTGAATTATTTTTACAAAATATTAAAAAAATAATTTATACATTACTAGAACGATCTATCTTAGAATATTCTGTTGTAAAAGTTAATTTTATTCTCAATGCGGATTTCACACAAGAAACAAAAAATCTACACAATGTTTTTGATTTTCAAATTTCAAACTATCTTGTTTGTCAAGGTGATGATAAAGATATTATTTTCTCATCTATAATTACCGAAATAACAAACAAAATGACCAATTTCCAAAAAAAAGGTAGTGGATGGAGTTTAGTTAAAATAAATCACTTGGATATGAATGTCAACAAATTTAACCCATTGCGTGGATCTTCATACATAGACCTACCGTTAGATATAAAACATAAGAAAGCTGTAATCAATGTTCAAAATAACGATCACGAATGCTTTCGTTGGGCAGTTTTGTCAGGATTATTTCCAGCTACTCATAGTTCCAATAGGGTATCATCTTATATAATACACAAAAACAAACTAAAATTTGATAACCTATCGTTTCCTATAAAAATTAATGACATCCATAAGTTTGAAAAATTAAATAGTATAAGTATTAATGTTTTTGGATTACAATATGATTCAATAAGCAAATCAAATAAAGTTGTGGGTCCATTACACTTTACGAAACACCGTAAAAATACTCACTTAAACTTATTGTATATATCTCAAGGTTCTAAAGGTCATTTCTGTTATATTAAAAACCTTTCGAGATTATTATCTAAACAGTTATCGACTTCTGAACATGCAGTTCATATTTGTGATGGGTGTTTATTAAATTTCACGTCATTAGATAATTTAAAACGACACCAAGAAAATGACTGTTTCAATGTGTGCACAAATTTACCATCGGAAAACGATAGAAAAAGAAACTGGTTTAATGAATTAATACCATCAAACCACATTTCATTTAACAACTATGAACGTAAATTAAGAGTTCCATTCGTTGTGTATGCTGACTTTGAAGCATTTTTAAAACCAATAGAGAGTTGTTCTAACAATCCAAATCAATCATCAACTGTTAATATTCAAAAACATGAAACGTATAGTTTTGGGTATTATGTTAAATGTTCTTATGATGATAATCTTTCAGTATATAGGTCTTATACAGGGCAAGATTGTGCGCTAAAATTTATGCAATTCATTTACGCAGATTTAGAAAATATTTGTAAAAAGAATTCTTTTGTCAAATCACCATTACCGTTAACTGAAGAAAATAAAATAAATATCAATCAAAGTGAGTCTTGTTACATTTGTGCTACTAAATTAAACGTGGATAGAACAATATCATATAATTGGCATACTGGTGCATATGAAGGTGTGGCTCATAGAGTATGCTCTCAGAAATACAAAGCTCCTAATTTTGTGCCAGTGTTTTTACATAATTTAAGTAATTATGACGCTCATTTCATAGTGCATGGTCTTGATTTCGAGAAAGGTGACATTGAACTTATTCCTGAGAACAAGGAAAAATATATTTCTTTTTCTAAAGTTTTACAAATCAATAACAGAGTTATAAAATTACGATTTCTTGATTCTTTTAAATTTATGTCAAGTAGCCTTAACAAATTAGCTCAGAACTTATTACTTGAACAATTTCGTGAACTCAAATTAAAATATCCATGTGAAGAAGATTTTAAACGTTTAATAAGAAAAGGTGTTTATCCATACGAATACATGACGACATTTGATTCTTTAAAAATAACTTCTCTTCCCACTCGCGATCAATTTTATAGTTCTTTAAATGATAGTCACATTACAGAAAGTGAATACCATCATGCTCAAGACGTGTGGAATCATTTTAATTGTAAAAACATGGGTGAATATTCAGACCTGTATTTAAAAACAGATGTATTGTTGTTAGCAGATATATTTGAAAACTTTAGGGATGTCTGTCTTAAAACATACGGTTTAGATCCTGCCCACTATTATACAGCACCTGGTTTAAGTTGGGATGCTATGTTAAATTTTACCAAAATAAATTTGGAACTTTTAACAGATATCGACAAGGTTACGTTTATAGCGAATAATATTCGGGGGGGTATATCACAATGCAGCAATAGACATGCAGTGGCAAATAACATGTTTATGTCGGAATACGATTCAGATAAACCATCTTCATTTTTGATGTACTTAGACGCAAATAACCTTTATGGTTGGGCTATGTCCCAATGTCTCCCAACAGGCAAATTTGAATGGGTCGATATAAATACAGATTTTAATATAGCCGATGATGCCAAACATGGTTTAATTTTGGAAGTAGATTTAGAATATTCAAAAAATTTACATGATTTTCATTCAGATTTTCCATTTTGTCCAGAAAACGTATGTTTAGGAAACAGCAAAGACAGGAAACTGATCCCAAATTTAAAAAATAAAAAAAATTACGTCATTCATTATAGAAACCTTAAGCAATGTTTAAAAAATGGTCTCCGATTGGTTAAAGTACATAGAATTTTAAAATTTGAACAATCCGCGTGGTTGAAAAGTTACATAGACTTGAATACTCATATGCGTTCATTAGCCACTTCAGATTTTGAGAAAGATTTTTTTAAACTTATGAATAATTCTGTTTTTGGTAAAACAATGGAAAATGTAAGAAAACGAGTTAATGTCAAATTAATTAATCATTGGTTAAATCGTGGCAAAACTCAAGGTGCTCAATCTTTGATAGCAAGACCAGAATTCCATAGTTTATCTATATTCTCAGAGAGCTTAGTTGCAATACAATTAAATAAAACTAACGTTTTATATAATAAACCAATTTACCTCGGTTTTTGTATTTTAGATATATCTAAAACATTACTATACGATTTCCATTACGATTATATGAAAATGAAATATCAAGATAATATTAAGTTACTATATACTGATACCGATAGCTTAATATATCAAATATTTACGCAAAATTATTATGCTGATATAAAACTTGATTTAGTCAACTACTTTGATACGTCCGACTATCCACCAAATAATCAATATGGTTTACCATTATTGAATAAAAAACGGTTAGGTTTTTTTAAAGACGAAAATAACGGTAAAATTCTTAAAGAGTTTGTAGGTCTTCGCTCTAAAATGTATGCAATGGATGTGCAGAATAAATGTATATGTAAAGCAAAAGGGATTAACAAAAGTGTAACAAAAAAATTTTGTCTTACCGATTATAAATCATGTTTATATGAAAAGAAAACGCAATACAGTGAAATGATAAGATTTAAATCAATTAAACATGCTATATATACACAAAAAATTAATAAAATATCTTTATCACACAATGACACAAAACGTTATTTAATAGAAAATTCAACAGATACTCTTGCATGGGGTCATTATAAAATAAAGGACATTTGATTTTATCAACGATTTCTGTACAACGAAAATATGTATGTTAATGTCTGTGTGTGTTTTAATTGTGGTTTTTAATAACTTAAAGTTCTGTCTTTATTATGTACTATCTTTTTTCTTTATTTTTTTACTATGACAACTGTTTTGTATAATATCATGAAAAATTAGATGTAAATTTTAATGTATGTAGTTAGTTATTTGTTATACCTGATTTAACTTTATTTTATAATAATTTTCTTACTGTAATATTTTTCAAAACAGCTATGAACTGTATGTGATCATTTTTCAAAGTATTTGTGTATGTAATCTTTGTATATAAAACAAAATCAAATATAATACATTCAATCGTAACTTCTAGTTTTATTCATTCCGAAACGCTTTTCGAGTTCACACGTGCATTTAAAAATGTTTCATTTTTATCATCCTTTTACTGCCATAGTTGCAGGTCCAAGTGGATGTGGAAAGTCTAATTTTGTAACAAACTTTATTAAACATATTAATGAGGTGTGCAACACAAATTTTCATCAAATTACTTGGTGTTTTGATGAAATGCAGCCCTTATATAATTTACCAAATGTAAACTATTATCAGGGTATACCAGATTTGAATATGTTTGATGGAAAGGAAGCTAACCTTATTATTATCGATGATCTCATGAGGGAATCTGATGGTCGCATTGTTGACATATTTACCAAAGGTAGTCATCATAGGAACTTGAGTGTATTTTACATTACTCAAAATTTATTTCATCAAGGTAAAGGACAAAGAGACATTTCTTTGAATTCAAACTACATAATTTATTTTAAAAACCCACGTGATAAAACTCAAATACGTTACTTAGCACGACAAGTATCACCAGAAAATAGCAAATTCATAGAAGATGCTTACAGAGATGCTACAAAAGAAGCACATGGCTATTTGATGATAGATCTAAAACAAGACACTTTTGACATGTGTCGAATTAAATCAAAGATATTTCCATCTGATGGTCATTCTACAGTGTACATTCCCACAAAAGAGTTTAAATATGTCAAGAACCAACCAATACCCGTCATTTACAAATGATGGATCGACGCTTAAAGACGCATGAACACTTATTAAATGCTCTTTATAAACTTAAACCAAAACATCAACAAGCTCTTTTAAAAGTCTGTAACGAAAACGAAATTAATTTTATATGTGAATGTATTCATAACGTTTTACAAGGAAATATAAAACTTGAAGAAAAATCAAAGAGTAAACTAAAAAAGTATAAAAATCTACTACGAAAATTGGTACGTAAAAGTACAAATAAAATAAGAAAGAATATTATAGTTCAAAAAGGTGGTGCATTTCTTCCGATTATATTGGGTTCTATTTTGAGTGGATTGATAAGTGGACTAGTTTAAAAATGGAACACGCCAAAAAAATGCTGTTAGTTGATCCAAGCTTAATAGATAAGTTAAATCAAAAAAGAAATGAAAATCCTACCTCTCGTTTAGATAGTGAAATGGAAAAAATACTCGACAGTAATATGGATGATCGAAAAAAGTGTAAATTATACTTACAAATTTTACAAAGATATCTTCACTTTATGGAAGAAGATCGTCGTCCCATTGAACTCCCTATAATAACTTCAAATGACGATAACATTAAACCCACATCTGAAAGCTGGAAATTTTTTAATATAAATAATGATATCAAGAATAAAGATGTAGTTGTCAGTCAGACACTGAGTGATGAAGAGAAGCAACAAGAAAGTTTTACACTCGAAAAAAAAGAACCTTCCTACTCAACAAAACAAATTTTAAATTTAATACCAAAAACATATGTAAAAAAAGGTGAGTTGTTATTGAATTCGGTGTCACTAAATAAAAACAAAATTTATTGGAATGATGCTGGCACAGTGATTGTAGATAATGAAGTGATTCCTAACAGTAACATTATCGATTTAGTAAGCGATACACTGCGACCATTAAAAAACAACGACCCACCTGGTTGGGAAAAATTTGCTAAAGCGTTAAAGGATTTAAAAGTACCTTTAACATATATTGGCAATCCAAAAAGACGTGAGTACATAGCTCGACTTCAAAACACCATCGAAGAACAACCGCCACAAAACACAGAGGTATATTTGACGCCAACGAGCGAAGATAAACACGCAAATAAAATTAAGAAAAAGATTGATTGGGAAAAATGGACCCCTTATTAGAATTAGATCAAATTTATTATGATGTATCACACCCAGCTGGATATAGCAATATCGACAAATTATCAAAAGCTATGAAAGGTAAAAT
This sequence comes from Sphinx pinastri, assembly GCA_947568825.1. Taxonomy (NCBI): domain Eukaryota; kingdom Metazoa; phylum Arthropoda; class Insecta; order Lepidoptera; family Sphingidae; genus Sphinx; species Sphinx pinastri. The sequence goes on along the minus strand of OX387624.1, from coordinate 11,960,119 downwards.
GAAAAAGGAAGAAGTTAAAAACTGGTTGCAATCCCAATCTACGTATACACTCCACAAACCAGTACATAGAAAATTCCCTCGGAACAAATACGTTCTCTCTAATCTCAATGAACTTTGGCAAGCTGACTTAAGCGACATGCGGACTTATTCTAAAGATAATAAAGGTTTCAACTACATTCTTTGTGTTATTGATGTTTTTAGTAAATATGCATATGCTAGACCCTTGAAAAAGAAAAATTCAGAAACCGTAAAAAAGTGTTTCGACAGTATACTTAAAGAAGCTAATACTACACCCACTCACATTCAATCTGATAAAGGCACTGAATTTGTATCGAAAGATGTTCAAAGATACTTTAAAACAAAAAACATAAATTACTATACGACAAATAATCCAGACATCAAAGCAAGCATTGTAGAAAGATTTCAAAGAACGCTAAAAATGAAGATGTGGCGCTATTTTACACACAAGAATACACATAAATATATTGATATTTTGCAGAATTTGATACACTCTTACAATCATAGTTTCCATTCTAGTATTAAAATGTGTCCTTCAGATGTTAATTCTAATAATATAATGACAGTTTGGAGTAATTTGTATGAAAAATCTGAAAAATCATCAAAAACTATACTACCTATGTTTCATGTCGGTGACCATGTCAGAATAACTAAATATAAACATGTATTCCAAAAAGGTTATGAATCTAATTGGAGCGATGAAATATTTGTGATTTCTTCTATAATAGAACGTACTCCGTGGCCCGTTTATACTATAAAAGATTTAGATGGTGAGGAGATAGTAGGAACGTTTTATGAACGAGAATTACAAAAGGTCATTTATGACCCCACCATTGAACACAAGATTGATAAAATAATTCGCTCTCGTTACTCTGGCAGCAGACAACAAGTGTTAGTTAAGTGGAAAGGTTATCCAAACAAATTTAATAGTTGGATTTTAGCTTCCAGTTTAAAAAAAATATGATTAAAGATTTTTATTTAACTTTACTTAGCAATAGTTCAATGGAATATTTTCCTGAGAACAAAACATCAATTTTTTCAACAAAATTACCCAAACCCATAATATTGGAAGGAGAATGGTGTGTAGGAATCGTTGAATTCCAATATCCATGCACCATGTTTACTGTTCAAGATCATGAGAATGTTATTTACATAACAAAAATCATGAAAATGCCCAATGAAGACAAACTATCTACAGTTTATTATAAGACCCACATACCTGCCACAAACTATGATAATATTAACCATATTTTATCAGCATTAAATAATATAAGAGAAAAAATCAAATTCCGCTACGATAATATATCTAAATTCGTTTCTGTTTCTGTGTTAGACGAATCAATAAAATCTGTAACATTATCTCCTAAACTAGGCTTACAGTTGGGATTTGAACCAAACAGAAACCTTGTTGAAAAGAATTTAGCTAAATGTCCAGCTAATTTACATTTAGGGTTACCATCTCAACTATTCGTTTACTGTGATATAGTTGAACCTCAAATTGTAGGTGATGTAATGACACCTCTTCTGAGAGTAATACCATTAGATCCTTCAAAATACATCTATGGTGCCAATAAAATGCATGTATTTTCACCTCCTCATTACTTATCGGTAATGCGAAGAGAATTCGATACCATTGAAATAGATATAAGGTCAAGCACCGGACAAAAGATACCATTTCAATTTGGAACGGTGTGTGTTAAACTACATTTTAAAAAATTATAATGCATTTTGAACGCTCCAACATGATATGTCCTTATCAACGCTATTATTCTCATCAGGCTGGTTCAGGTATAGGGGTGGTATATAAAGGGGCGCCTTATCAAAAAGGACATGGAATTGGTAGTTTTCTTGGGGGATTGTTTAGGTCAGTTTTACCATTATTATCTAGCGGTGTTCGAGCTGTTGGTAAAGAGGCATTGAGCGCTGGTGTTGGTCTATTGACAGATATGGTTAGTGCGCGACCAATGGAAGATTCAATAAAAGCACGTCTTAAAGAAGTTGGTTCCAACTTGAAACGCAAGGCTGATGAAAAAATAGATAAAATCAATATGTCTGGATCCGGATATATAACAAAACGAAAACGTCTACCTGGAGTCAGTCCGTCGTTGACCGCGAAAGTGAAAGCTCTAAAAAAATCAAAAATTACTCAAAAACAAATCAAGGACATATTTTCTAACAATTAATCAAAATGTCTTTTTTACATAGTCATTCCTGTGAATGTATAAAGTCCGAATTGGATTTGTTTGCATTGCCGTCAACTCAAACTAGCATTGAAAGTGGAATTTGGATCCATTATAAACCAATTTCATCTCTTGCCGATGATGGTCCTATAGAATTTCAAATTCCTGGAGCAGGAGATGACTACATAGATTTATCTCATACGTTACTTCACTTGAAAGCGAAAATAGTAAATCAAGATAACACCAAACTAACCGCATCTACAGTCGTTGCTCCGGTGAATAATTGGTTGCACTCACTCTTCAGTCAACTTGATGTCTACTTAAATCAAAAACTTGTATCACCACCTAATAACACATATGCTTATCGTGCGTATATAGAAAACTTATTGAACTATGCTCCTGCAGCAAAAAAATCTCACCTCACCTGTGGTTTATGGTATGAAGATACAGCTGGAAAAATGGATTCCACCGATGATACTAATAAAGGATTTACTAAGAGGCAAGAATTAGCTAGTGAAAGTAAAGAAATGGAAATGATTGGTCACTTACATGGTGATTTATTCAATCAAGAAAAATTTTTAATCAATGGTGTTGATATATGTGTTAAGTTAATTCGTTCTAGAGAAAATTTCAATCTCATGGCCTCTACAGGTGACCTTAAATTAAAGGTATCTATTACGGATGCATCTTTGATTATTCGTAGAGCACGAATCAATCCCAGCGTGTTACTTGCTCATCAAAAGGTCTTAGCTTCTACCACAGCTAAATACCCCATTACTCGAGCTGAAGTTAAAGTTTTAACAATACCATCAGGTGTTCAAGGAAAAACTCTAGATAACATTTTCTTAGGACAATTACCTAAAAGGTGTATAGTGGGATTTGTAAATAACGCTGCTTTCAATGGAAACCTCACTAAGAACCCATTTAACTTTCAAAATTACGACATCAATACTTTTAGTTTATATATAGACGGTCAACAAATACCATCAAAGGCTTTACAACCCTCATTTGAGAACAAAATTTTTACTTCAGTATATCATACATTGTTTTCTGGAACAGGTATACACTTTCTCAATGAAGGTAATGGGATATCCCGAGAACAATACGCTGAAGGGTATTGTATGTTAGCGTTTGATTTGACACCTGATTTATCAGCAAACTCTGCAAGTCATTGGAATCTTGTAAAGCATGGTAGTGTGAGATTAGAAGTGCGTTTTGAAACAGCTTTATCACAAACTATTAATTGCATTGTTTATGCGGAGTTTGATAATGTTATTGAAATAGATAAAAACCGCAATATTTCAGTAGATTATAGTAGTTAAGAACACAAAATTAACTGTTTAAGATTAGATTAAGCGTGAATAATGTAATTCAGATTTGTTGTTAGATTTAAGTTACCAATAAAACGAATTCATAAAATATTAAGTTCTTTGTTTAACTATAATCCTTGCAACCCCACAACAAGAGTCAACTTGGCTGATAAGTACCATAATAGTGTCTTGTTAACCTTATATGAGACATTACCACTTTATCATTCGACCTGATAAGATTCTGCAGCGATACGGTGAATAAAAATGAATACAATAGAAATACAGAATTACTTAAAGAAAATTGATCCAAGTATTGAATATAATGTATATGCAGCCAATCGTCTACCAATATATGTGGTAACTCCTACATACGTAGTTAGCAACTTAGACTCTGATAACAAACCAGGTTCTCACTGGGTCGCCATACACATAGATAAGAATGGTTTTGGACAGTACTTTGATTCATACGGTCGACCACCTCAAGGATACCACCGAATGTTTTTAGCGAGAAATTCTAGAATGTGGAATTACAATACAAGTCGAATTCAAAATGACTTTACTATAGTTTGTGGAGAGTACTGTTTAATGTATCTGTATTATAAATACTATGGTAAGAGTCTCAAAGATTTTCAAGTATTATTTAGTGATAATACAATATGCAATGATGTGTTTTTAAATGGTTTATTTAAATCATGTTTTGAGGTGAATAAATGAAATATGAAAATGAATGAATGATTTTTCTTTATTGAAGATTAATAACCCCATACAATACTTATAATTCTTCCAAACAATTTATGAATGTTCCCAATAACTTTACAATCGTAAGCATGAGCATGAAAAAACACTAAAATGACTTATAACTATTTACAATAATACTTAGCAATAACACAATTCACAAAGAGTTCTAGAATCAAAAACAAATTAATCTATTAAGTATGTAACTTAAAAGAGTACAAAGTTTAAATACAATACAATGTAAGTTAAATTTAAACAGGTAGATTCTTAAGTACAGTTAATACAATAATAGTTTCTTATTTCAATAATAGTAGTACAAAGCATATGATTAAAGTTATGATATTAAAACATTGACACGCACTGGCACTTTTGTTCATTTGTCTGTGTCTATAAAATATTTCACACAATCGTCCTTACTAGCCAACTGTTTGGTTATATTGTATATAGTGTCCTTGACACTTTGCAAGTTCTTATCACTGTCGTTTTCCGCGTAATATTTAACTCGCACATCAGCGTGTTTCCAATGTTCCGTCGGTGCGATGTTTTTTATTTTATTCACTTCATACACCTCAATTTTTATGAGATGTGATGCAGAACTGTTGTCATCGCTGTTTGATCGGATGTATGAAACACCACCGCTCGTCGATCGACCAACACTGGATGACTTTCTTGTTGTTGTCTTCTTCTTTTTTGGTTTTTCGAAGAACTCATCAATGCTGTTGCATTCGATCGGTCTTTTATTTGCTAATATCGCTTTTTTGACTTTAAAGGCGAGTGTACCTTCTTCATCACTAGGTTCGTCGATTTCTTCAGCATAATAGTAGTTTTTGAAAGTATTTTCAGAAAACTGTAACAAAATGAAATGAAACTGTTTTAATTATCGGTTAAGTAAGTACTGTATGATAAATACTTATAGATATGCGAAGTATACATGTACACATTAGTAACAATGATAAATTAATAAGACATCAAAGATAGCTAAAATGAGATATTAACCTGGTGGACAACACATGGCATAAACAATTAATGAAACATCTGGTTACAACACTTTTAGATCAAAGTATATAAAGGTACTTACATTCATTTTTATAACACTTTCACTATTTAACTATTTCACAATTTTACTATCACTTCACTGTTACAAACAACTGGAGATCACACTTCGAGCAGAGCACAGAGTGGAATACGATACCATGTGATTTTGAGTCGGTCTTTTATATGGAGAGGGAGTATTGTTTCCTTGCAGACAAGATCCAACATGTTTCGACTTTCACCTTAAATGTTCCGTTGAATACGTAATATCAGGTAATGTGAATAATGGGAACCGTAATTATTATGACAATGAGAAGACCCAAAGGGTTTTACCTAGAATTTGAGAAAGGTATGGTGTATTGTAACGATTGCTTTATCTATAATAAACAATGCCCGTAATGCGTAAAGGGTGACTATTAAGTAATTTTAAACGGCTTTTAAGTAGAAACACGAGTTAATAGAAATACGAGACAAAGACCTTTGCATCCTTCAAATAAAAAAGGGTCGCCGATAGAAAGTAGAAAGTCTAAAACACAACGAAACAGGGAAAATGTTGCTTTATCTATCATAAACAATGCTCGTAATGCGTAAAGGGCAACTATTAAGTAATTTTAAACGGCTTTTGCATAGAAACATGAGTTAATAGAAATACGCGACAAAGACCTTTGCATCCTTCAAATAAAAAAAGGATCGCCGATAGAAAGTAGAAAGTTAAAAGCACAACGAACAGGGAAAAGGTACAAGCTTAAGGGAACCGTAGACCATGAACAAATTCGTGGTTCATACCTACCTCGCGGGTGATATGAAATGGATTCCGCGGACGATATAAATTTTATTCGCGGGTATTATCAAAATAATCCGCGGTCGATATCAAATTAATCCGCGGTAGGTATCAAGTTAATCCGCGGTAGGTATCAAGTTAATCCGCGGTAGGTATCAAATTAATTCGCGGTAGGTATTAAAGTAATCCGCGGATTAATTCGCGGGTGCCGCGGGCCGAATCTGGAGCAATCGAAAACGTCGGCGACTAGCCGCCGGAGCGCCGCGGACCGGCCGTCGAACCTGCTCCAGTATCGGTGAATCCCTTACTACTCGAAGGTAACTTAGAAACAACTAAACTAATTTGGATGAAATTTGTTACACGGGTAGATCATATCTTAGATTAACACATAGGCTACTTTTTATCCCGGTAATGTGCTCCATGGGAAATAATGAATATTTTAAATCTGATTCTTTATGTAGATGGCGCTGGTATCGTTCTGTACTTTAGGGACTTTCATATCGGGAAAGGACTTTCACGCGGCCTCGCCCGCGAGCAACGCCTAGTATATAATAAAATCGTAGAGTTTCCGTGTCTATATATAAACAATAAAAAGAAATAGCTGTAAAATGTGATGAATAAAAATAATATATTTTTTTTATTCAGTTTATTGTTTACTTTTGAAATCGCGATAATCTAGAATAATTATAATGATTATTTTTCCGACCCAAATATCGACCAATAGAATTGCACCATTCGACGTCACGTGGTACAACCTACATGGTATTATACTGATAATTTTTTTTGAATATTTTCTCTGGTCGTTACTATATATTATGAAATTCTTATTTGTTGACTGTTCATTTCATCTCATGGTGCAATTCTATTGGCCGACATTTGGGACGGAAAAATAATCCCCCGAATACCACACGAGCTTCAAAATTATCTGGCATTTCCCTCAAGGTTCCCTGCAAACAAATAAAGTCGTCAAGTTTTTCAGGAAAAATCACTCGCGCTTCGCGCTCGTGATTTTTTAACCTGAAAACTCCTTCATTTGTTTGCAACGAACCTATCGGAAAATACCCGATAATTTTGAAGCTCTTGTGGTATTATATGTGATTATTTTTCCGACCCAAATATCGACCAATAGAATTGCACCATTCGACGTCACGTGGTACAACCTACATGGTATTATACTGACAATTTTTTTTGAATATTTTCTCTGGTCGTTTCTATATAATAAGAAACAATTTTTTTTGAATATTTTCTCTGGTCGTTACTATATATTATGAAATTCTTATTTGTTGACTGTTCATTTCATCTCATGGTGCAATTCTATTGGCCGACATTTGGGACGGAAAAATAATCCCCCGAATACCACACGAGCTTCAAAATTATCTGGCATTTCCCTCAAGGTTCCCTGCAAACAAATGAAGTCGTCAAGTTTTTCAGGAAAAATCACTCGCGCTTCGCGCGCGCTCGTGATTTTTTAACCTGAAAAACTTGACTCCTTCATTTGTTTGCAACGAACCTATCGGAAAATACCCGATAATTTTGAAGCTCTTGTGGTATTATATGTGATTATTTTCGAAATGGCTATAGTTGTAGAGACAGTATTGACGGCGTTCCAAGTTCCAGTGTCCCGCAAAAAAGTTATTTATTAAATAGTGGTAGAACCATTCGTACATACACATAATCATCACGCCTTTTTCCCTTTTCAGAGATAGGCAGGGCTGTAACACACCCACATTTCGCTAGATATATTAGGTCCCATGTAATAGGGGGACCTATTCGCATTACAAGCCATTATATTGCCATTTATCAGGTATATTTCCAGACTCCAGGCTGACACTGAGTAGAAAACCCCAATATCACTTTGCTCGCCCCGGGATTCGAACTCGAAACCTCAGCGTACCGCGCAGGCAATACAACTATGCCACCGAGAAATCTATAACAAGAATAGGCTTGACTGAGAAGCATTTGAATGAAAGCTTGCTTGGAAGTGCAAACACCCTCTTTAGTTACACACACACTCACGCCTTTTATCCCCAAAAGGGTAGGCAGAGGCACAACTAGTGTACCCACTTTTCGCTGTGCGTATTCCGTCCCATGATGTGATAGGGGGTGAGCCTATCGCCATATAGGGCACAACTCCCAGACTCCGGGCTGATACTGTTTAAAAAAACCCAATATCACTTAGCCCGACCCGGAGACCGAACCCGAGACCTCAGCATTTGCAGTCGTACCGTAACACAACTACGCCACCGAGGCAGTCTCCTCTTCCGTCCGTAATTCCTATTATACAAAATTTCTGGTGGTGGGATATTTCTTTTTAAGTCATTGAATGACGAGACGAGCATGCCGTTCGCCTGATGGTAAGCGATTCGACAACCCATAAACAGTAACAACACTATCCAGCACCTTGAGTTACAAAGTGCTGTGTCGCATTTCACTGCGCTCGTTCATCCTGAGACATAAGATGTTAAGTCTCATTATGTCCAGTAGTTACACTGGCTACAATGTACCAGCTGGGATGGCGACTACCATATACAAGGTTCAAACCCGCCATATTGGCATATTACGTGAGTTTGTCGCGTTCCGGGATCAGCCTGTGTAGTGTATATACCTGTCATTCCACACTCTGTCTGGACCCACTTCACTTACCATCGATACAGAGGGGTCACTTTGTCGAGAACGTATAAAAAAAAATTCAATACAAATCATTTATTTACACAACTCCATGACAGCACAAATTCGTATCCTTTAATCCTTCCTTAATTGATAGCTTCTATGACCGCTTGGGCCCAAAATAATATGAAAGACGGGAAGCAACATCTATCAAACTTGAAGCGACATATTCACCTCGAAAACTGAGTGGCTGACATAAAAACCAAAAGTTTTACAAGTAGGTGTAATCTAGCCTCTCAGAGTGACCGTAAACTGTAATCTATCTTTCACCCTTTTCACGTAGTTATTCCTTAATGGTTTCAAATTTAGCCCACTATAGGCTTTTACCACGTTATAATAGGAGCGATGTTCCCTTGAACTCACCGTTAATGTGTAAAGTAAAGGCCTTTGCATAAAAGACGATGAGTTACCACGTAAGTGCTGAAATATTTTTCGATTAAAAAGGTTTTCTTAATCTGTAAACCTTGCTAATAGCGAGAAACGTTTTTAGACAAAGTTATAGGCTTTTCAGTGAAATAAAAAAATACATTATTTTCAAGTACAAGTGTCTGTTAGTAGATAAATTTATTAGTTATGCCTATTTGATTCCATACTTATAAAAAATACCTCTTTCCCATAAACTCTTTCACCTATAAAAACCTTTGTAAACAATTGTAGTGGATTCCATGGAGGATAGCTTCGTAAACAGAGCCCAACACACCTCCTACAATATAAGCGAATGCCTAAAATCAACAAAATGATCTTTGTTTTTGTGAAAATTGTTTTTACCCCACCACATTCAATAATAACCGAAACGCAATCCTGTGTCCACGGGCTGAAATAAGACCGCTATAAAATTCTATGATAAAGTTCTGCTACACGTACTTTACGATAATTTTACGTACTGCAGCCTTCTTGTGGGACGATATTCTAAGGAGATAAACCGAGATTTTTGTCTAGTTTTTTTTTGTTACGAGGGCGTGCGAGGCGGTGCCCATTTTTATACCAATGATACTTGATAATACACTTTCTTAACATGTAGTATGAAAATATATATATTTTTTTCTTTCTTCTCTTTGATTAATAGGGTAGTTTCCTATGTTTGATTTCGTACATAATTTTATATGTAACAGAAAATAAAACGTAAAAGAAATTATGCTGTGAAATCAGCATCGAAATGTTGAAAAATAAAGCACTTATTCATATTTGAAATATTGTTGTGAGCAAAAGTGTGGGCGTGGTGGAGATATCGCGCTATCTCTTTCACACACATGCAGTATTATGGTCAGTGACACTTAGTGACGTCACAATCTGGTATTATTGGAACGAAGTTCCTTATCGCGCTTTGTGAAAGGGGGCTGGACGGAAAAAACAAACGAAAAGTTGTCACGACACTTTTTGCTATTATCTTACTAATATGAACCTTAAATACAATGCGTAGAAGCTATAATTCTTGAAACGAGTATATTTTTATTTATTTTATTTATTAAAGTCATTAAAACCATTTCTTACTAATCTAATATGAACCTTAAATACATTGCGTAGAAGCTATTTCCCCAGCGTTGGCACGGCACGAGTACAAAAGAATCGAACGTAACATTCTTTTTTCAAATTTTGTTGATTTATTTTACTTTGGTTACTGACATTTATCAATAACAAGACTAAACGTGCTTTGCTCGCGTTTAAAAATCTACTTTATGTGGTAAGCGTAACATCGAATTTGTGTTTAGTCAATCAAAATTTGTGATAAAAATGCTATGCAATAGCTTTACCGCGGCAGTCCCCGAGTGCCACACGTATTTATTTGTTTTTTTCTCTAGAAACTTATGTATTGGAACGGAAATAGGAAAATATTTATATATTTATATATATAGGGTCATTCGGGGCAACAGCACGCAGTGGGTAAAAGTTCGCATGATCAATATCTCGCAATCTATTGAAGGGGCTCAGACACTTTTTCGGCTAGATCAGGGGCGCGTCAGGGACGATGTCAGAGCCACAAGATATTTTACCAAGCCTCACTTGTTTAGCGAAAAACGGTGATCAACGTGATTTTGTTGATTAGTTACCAACATTTTGTGATGGGAAAAAAATGTATGGCTAGACGGTGAATCAGTTTATAAAAGTCCGTTAATTATGTTAAGTTTACATGATTATTATAGTATTTATTTTAGTCATTAATTCTGTCCTAGAAAATAAATGTGTCTCAACTAACGTGTGATTGTTTAAAATATCCCCTGTTTGGGTAAGAGTACGACGTTAAAAGTACGCACCTTGTTATAACTTCATTACAATTATCGCACGGTCTTTTCTTCTTTAAGCTGCAATTAAGTCGAATATTATTTGTAAAGATTTTTAGACCATATACAGAAAAAAATATTTTCATTAAACACTCTGCGTAGTTTTACCCACATACCGGGTCAATAGTACGAATTTCTTCCGATGCACTTAAACATGTATTGCAAAAAAAACTGTGAAGCAATGTACAAAAACTCATTAAATAATGAAAGTAGAATAAATTTCCTTTACATAGAGTGTTTAAACGTTTTTCAAGACACTATATTTTTGACTGGGTAGACGATAGAAAATAAAGTGCGTACTTTTAGGCCGAATGACCTACACACTCCGTTATATAAATAAAATTTTATTACAATTCCTTCACTAATTAATCGAAAGGAACTTCGTTCCATCCGGGTGTCCCTTGACACCTCTCATTTTGTTATTTGACAACTTCCCTTCCACCAAATTTCAAACTTTTATTACTTACTAGACTTCTGCTAAAAATATGTACCCGGGATAAAAAGTATCATATAGCACTCAGGAGTAATGTACCTTCCTATTTAGTGAAAGAATTTTCAAAATCGGTCCAGTAGTCTTTGAGTTTATCCGTTACAAACAAACAAACAATCAAATCTTTCCTCTTTATAATATACTAGACTTCTATTCGCGGCCTCGCTCGCATGAGAAAGTTTTTCCGGGATAAAGGTAGCCTATGTGTTAATCCAGGACATGATCTACTCGTGTGCCAAATTTCATCGAAATCCGTTCAGTAGTTATTGAGTTTATTCGTTACAAACATACTTACATACAAATCTTTCCTCTTTATAATATGAGTATAGATGTATAGATTACTGAGCTAATCTTAAAAAATCTTTTTCGCTTAGATTTTGGATAGCATACATACACAAAGTAGTTAACTACCCTATTAGTGGCTAACATCTACGCTAAAAACTACTCTTTTTCGCTACTTCTCTTATCTCCATCCCATGGCTGTCTGTAAGAGATTGCCTCGAGCGATAAGACAGCTAATTGTACCACCTCTCTGACTTTATCATCTTAAATACAGAATCTTTTGGTACACAATCCTACTAATATTATAAAGGCGATAGTTTGTAAGTATGGATGTATGGATGTATGGATGTATGGATGTCTGGATGTATGTATGTTTGTTACTCTTTCACGCAAAAACTACTGAACAGATTTCGATGAAATTTGGCACACAGGTAGATTATGTCCTGGATTAACACATAGGCTACTTTTTATCCCGGGAAAATATAAAGCGGGACTTTTATCCCGGGAAAACTCATTCACGCGGGCGGAGCCGCGGACAAAAGCTCGTAAAGTTATAAAATAATAACTATATATTAGCTTCAGTTGAACAACAATGTAATTGACAATATTAGTATCACTTTTAGTTCGTCAATTTAATACGAATTGAAAGATTTCATTAATTTAATATCCCCGACCTCTCCACAGCGATATCAGTGAGATGACAGCAGATAACGTCTGCGCTCCACACTCAAGCAACATCAGTTGAGCTCAGAATTGCTTGACTTTAACGTATTGTAACAATTTTTTATATTTAATCTATACTTATTAATATTATAAAGCTGAAGAGTTTGTTTGTTTGAACGCGCTAATCTCAGGAACTACTGGACCGATTTTAAAAATTCTTTTACTAATAGGAAGCTACATTACTCGTGAGTGCTATAGGCTTTTTATCCCGGAAAAACTTTCCACGTGGGCGGACCGCGCGCTAAAGCCAGTATAGGATATAAACAGATGAAAAAGGAACACGATTTAATTATGATTTTTAATTTGTATTGCACACCAACAACAGTATTTCCTTGCATTATTAGTTTTCATCAAACAACACACAAAGTATAGGTGGCAAAATAAAATATTCCATTTATGAGAAACCTAAGATGTAGCTAATACAACTCAAAGAGCTGAAAATCTTTTCTCTACTTTGGCGACCCTGACATTTTAAAAGAAAACTACCTTTAGTCTTACAAGTTAGGGTTGCCATTTGCCCGTGTCTGCAAGCTCCCTAGGTAGATGTTTGTAGTTGTAAAGTGTTCAGGTGCCTTAGGGGGGTGATTGTGTGGAGTTCTAATCGACTGACATATCAAAGTTTTATAATTCTTTTGTAAAATCCTACTAATATAATATTATAAACGCGAAAGTTTGTATGTATGGATGTGTGTATGTTTGTTACTCTTTTACGCAAAAACTACTGAACCGATTTCGATGAAATTTGGCACACGCGTAGATCATGTCCTGGATTAACACATAGGTTACTTTTTATCCCGGGAAAACTCATACACGCGGGCGGAGCCGCGGGCAAAAGCTAGTACATTCATATCCTTGAAGCAAATTAAACTTCGTGTGAAGTAATGACTTCTTTATTATTACAGTTAGTCTTAAAACGACATGGAAATCGCAGGAACACGCTGGATGCAGGCCATTTCTGACAGATCCGTCTGGACATCTTTAGGGGAGGCATAAGTTCAGCATTGGACGTCATGTGGTTGATGATAATGATGAGACATGGAAATTTCAAGTAAGTTACATTATGGGTAGTATTTTCTGGAACGAAATTAAAAAATGACAGATAAATGTTCTCAGGATTCGATCATGCTGATATTGTAGTCTACACTCTATACCTTAAGGTAACAGTCTTCGGCAGCCCTATAATGAATCCAAGGTTACACGCCATCCACTCCGGCAAAGTAGACTATTCGTAAACAAAACTAGAATGCATTGATGCGACGAAAATACATTCTGTGTATTCACGTATTGTTTGAAGAAGTTTTCGTTCACTTCGATATGGCGTGTGTGATAATAAATGGCGCTTGTGCTTCTTAATAATTTTCTCTAGTGACAAGAGGTATCATTAGCAATTTTAAAAGTGACGTCTTTACCCGGAGGACCCTCTATGGTCGACAAACTGAGATCGTAGCAGGCGCTGAGCCTATAGCCAAGATGTTTTCTACAAGCGTTAACTCCAATAGAATCGAAACAAAAGTATGGGAATGACTTATCCTTGCTAGACTTGTCGATAAGATATGTCATTCGCATACATTATTTTCTATTCTATTGGCGTTGACGCTTGTAGAAAAGCATCTTGGCTAGAGGCTCTGGTCTTCTACTAAGATCATGATAGAAATAAGCGTGAAGACTTCGTGCTGCAAGACGCTGGAGGAGTCTTTGATCAGATTAAAAAGTTGCTCATAGGTAGTCCTGCATTCCATAAAACTGTAATAAAAATTCAACGTAAATTATAAATTAAAATAAAGGACTCAATAAAACGAGTTAAACGGTACAAAAGTGTGTTCAAGAACTTTTAATTGGATTTCTAAAGGTTTTTGGGGATTCAATTAGTAGCGCACGATTTCGGGATTCTTTAGCATCGGACATTTTTAGGCTAGAAGAGGCGCGCAATAAATTAATCAAAAACAACGTATGTCCGTGAGAGATTGTATTAAATTATGAAAATGGATTGATACCAGTGTTTCGTATAATTAAAAATACAAATATCTTAACTTTAATAATTTTGCTCTATGGGTTAACATGAATCGGCCTTTTAGTCAATAAAATCTCTATCGAGTCGTTACCATTATTGTAATTTGTAATTTCTCGCAATACTTAGTTTGCAACTTAAATACACATTCCATTGAAAATAAATGTTTAGATAGGTACCTTTCACGAAGTTAACAAACCTGTATCTTTTAAGTACGCTTTATTTAAGCTCCATATATTTGTTTTTAGTAACGTTGGGGCGTATTAAGAGAAAGCTCGAGTTCGCAATTTAGTTGAGTGCAATTTGGCAAAACGCCTGCCGTTTTGCCTCCCGCGATATTTGATGCCAATCAAGGATTACTGTTTGGTTAGTGGTTAGCAACAATCGCTTTCTACGATTTTTTAATTCGGATTAGTATATGAAATACGAATGGTTTAAAAAAGAATAGACTGTTTGAAAAAACGATAGCAGTGTTGACATAATGTTAATGTTATGTTTTCTATACTCAAACCATTTAAGATTTAACATTTTTACTGGTAGGTCTCTCATATGTAAGAGTACGTCTGGGTGGGTACCACCGCAATGTCTATTTATACCGCCAAGCAGCAGTGTACATGCACTGTTGTGTTTCGGTTTGAAGGACATTGTAGCCAGTGTAACTACTGGACATAATGTGACTTAACACCTTATGTCTCAGGATGACGAGCGCAGTAGAATGCCACACAGTACTTTGTAACTCAAGGTGCTCGATGGTGTTGCTACCGTTTATGAGCGGTCGTATCGCTTACCATCAGGCGAACGGCATGCTCGTCTCGAGATACAAAGCCATAAAAAAAAACTCTAATACGATGGCTTTGTAGAAGATTGAAAATCTAAATATTTATCAACCTTGAATTCAAATCCAAAAGTAAGTCATTGCTAGCAATATGAGTTATCTTCCATGCTGAGATTTTGTAAACCCAATACGTAATTGAGTTTCCAAAAAGACGATACAACTTGAATCCTGACGTAAGATTAGAATAAAGCTAAAAGTACTACACCTCTATATGTATTTAAGTAAGTTCTTGTGCATAAGATAACAAACATCCTAAGGATTTAAGCTCTCGAATCTTAGAGATAGTTATTCTTCAGGTTAGTTTAACACAAGTTAAGAGTCTAATTATTAGTAAGAATCTATTATGTTACGGTTGGTTAAGTAAGTCGAAAAAGTTTTAATATATTATGTTGATATTGTGTTTGAAGTTGCTATAAATGGTAGATTTAGAAAGGTTTTGAGTTGTCAGCAGTACTGAAAAATCCTTAACAATGTGTACTGTGTGTTATATGCATGTAATGTATTTATAACATATTATTATGACCAATTTCGATAAAAATAGGTATAAGAAATATTTATTTAAAGATATTATAAAGGATTTCACCCTAGGGCGCAAGCCGCGTAAAAATTTCTATCAGCGTCATACAGAAGCATACTAAAGTGCAAAACCCACGTAGGTTATCACTTTATTTTTTATTTTTAAAAAAGAAATGAGAATAAAAATATTTGATTCACATGCAAAAAGGTTGCTAGCCCCGGGCCGTGTACGTAAATTCAGCTTTTAACAAATACTTATTTTCACTAACCTTTAACAAAACATTTAACATTGACCGTTGTATTGTTTTGTTTGTTGGTATCATTGCTCGTATAAACGCGAACTGCGAAAATAATACTGGTACACTCGCCTACAAACACTTGCGAGTTCCCAAAGAAAAATATTATATTTTTATAGCATAGTCCAGACAAGGAGCAAGTGGGTCATGTGATGTTAAGTGATTTCCATCGCCTCTAAGCATTTCACGATACAAGGAGATTAGGGTTCGTAGCCATTATGCCTTTCTACGATCGTTAACGCTACTAGAAAGCAGAAAAAATGTATGGAAATGTCATATCCTATCGATAAGTCTATCTAAGACATACATAAGGTTAGCGTTAACGAGTGCAGAAAGGCATGTTGGCTATGGCAGCATCATTATTAGCGCCCTGCCCACCTAAAGGAACTGAGACGGACACAAATTGTCGAAACAAATATAATTATTTTACTAGTATTATAAATTTACTCATTAGTATTTTGACTGCCTCGGTGGCGTAGTTGTATTACGGTACCTCTGCAATGCTGATATTTTGGGTTTCAATCCCCGGGTTGGGCAAAGTGATGTTGGGTTTTTCTATTCAGTATCAGCCTGGAATCTGGAATTTGCGCCTGATATGGCGATAGGCTCATCCCCTATCACATCATGAGACGGAATACGCAAGGCCAAAAGTGCGTGCACTAGTTGCGCCTCTGCCTACCCCTTCGGGGATAACAGGCGTGAGTGTGTGTGTGTGTAGTATTATAAATGCGATATTTTGTGAAGATGTTTGTATATTTGATAGAAATAAACGTCGTAACTGCTGAACGGATTTATATAAAATTTAACAGACGGGTAGTATCATGTTCATAAAAGCTAAATTTCTCTCGGAAAAATAAAGTGATACTTTTAAATACTGGCAAACGTCTCACGCTCTCTTTCTCATGGACGGAACCGCGAGTAACACCTTGCTGTACTTATATAAATGAAACAATATAGACAAATAGTTATAAAGATATTTTTATATTTGTATTGGGAATTTTGCCGCCCAATGTACAACTATGGCCAATATTATTTTGGCCCTGGAATTTCGTCACAACAAATTACGTTGGGGAAAGTTTTTATTTGATAACTTGGAGGTTTCATTACTGAAGGCGGTCAGGCCATTGGCCCTGTAACTGAGAAAAAGTTTAATTTAAATATATGTGTCTATGCTTTTTTATTCTGAGGTGACGAAAGATGTAAATTTGCTTTTTTAGTATTTATATATGGTGATTTTATTTTAGAATTTCTTACTTAAGGGGCAAACGAAAATTACATATTCTTATATTACCTATTTTTTCCTTATCCCCTATTCGTACTTCATTTTATTTACTTTCATAAGTAAGCGTCATTGTCAATCGTCATTGCATTGGCTAGCAGCCTACATCGATTATTGAGGATGAGCCTACGGCGCGACAACCAGGGTCTTGAACCAAGAGTAATGTAATCCACTCCGTTTTCCCTATATTTTGTTGTATTGACATTGGTATCGGTCTATGCTCTAAGATCAGTCTATGTATGAGAAAAAGGCTTTGTCATCGAATGTGTCTGCTACAAATATCGTGGAAAAAATATTTTTCTTAATTTGCATTTGTTATACAAAATCACTGCACTCGGTGGCGTAGTTGTATTACGGTATGACTGCAATACTGAGGTCTTAGGTTCGATTCCCGGGTCGGGAAAATTGATATTGTGTTTTCTAAATTAAGTAACAGCCCGGAGTTTGGAATTTGTGCCCGATATGGAGATAGGCTCGCCCCCTATCACATCATGGGACGGAATACGCACGGCGAAAAGTGGGTGCACAAGTTGCGCCACTGCCTACCCCTTCGGGTGATAAAAGGCGTGAGTGTGTGTGTGTTATACAAAAATAAACAACAAAGAAATGTGGAAACGTTGACGTGTCGGCGATTTTTCCTAAACTTACGTGATGCGCTGGAAATATGTCCGGCTTGGCTTGATAGACATAACACTGGCAATGTTACCATTTTTAGGCACGACTGAAATTAATTCTTGAATATTTACGCTCGAAAAATGTTCGACGTGTTATGTGTTTGGCGGTAGAGTAAGGAATATCAATGATTTCAATTATTTCTCTTAACAAATTGCTTCCGTATCTGGTTTAAAAAACGTCCCTACATCATACCTACGAAGTTTTAATACATAGCATCACGCCTTTTCCCTTTTCAGGGGTAAGCAGTGGTGTAACACACCCACAATTCGCCACCTATGCTATGGAAGGGCCTTTTGAGTGTTAAAATTTCAATATGAAGAAACTATTGACGAATAACGACATTATAACACCTATATTTCATTCAAAGTTCTATCTCTTTCTAAGTTTCCATTACGCCTTTGCACTATGAATTCACATAACAAGTAAAGATTTCCATAAAAAAAATGGGTGACTTCCTGGATAATGTACCACGTTGGCCTAAATCCTACAGGATAAAGGGTTGGACTTATGCCTAAAATCGACGATTAAGGCAGTAGTAATTGCTATGGTGTCTATTAAAAATAGATAAATGGGTAGATTTGTGCCAATTTGTCTGCCAAAAGTATAGAAAAGGCAGAGTTAATAGATTAACATAAATGTTTATGTATGGCTGTCAAAGGAGTGATTAAAGATAGAGGAATTCAGTATTACAAAAACAAAACAAACAAACATCACGCATTTGTCCCCGAAGGGGTAGGCAGAGATGCAACCAGGGCACGCACTTTTCGCCGTGTGTGTTCCCTCCCATGATGTAATGGGGCGAGCCTATGACCATATCGGGCACAAATGCCAGACTCCAGGCTCACTCAGCCCTCACTTCTAAGAGATTTCGTCTTAGTACACCGCGCTGGCCTAATGTAGTTTGGCAGACTTCACATACCCCCGAAATTTTAATGGAGAATTCTCAGGTACGTAGGTTTCCTCACGATATTTTCCTTTTCAATAAAGCGAATACTAAACAATACACAAATAACTTCGAAAAGTCAGAGGTGTGTGCCTCGGGCTTTGAACCTGCGAACATCCGTCTCAGTGGACCGTTCCATTCTCAACTGAGCACCCGTGATCAGGTAAAGTTAATGCATAAGAGCACACTGACGAATTGCAAGCGAATTCACACCGAGGAGAAGACACTGCGCGCTCAACCAGTGTAATATGACATATAACTATACATGAACACCGTTGAAACAACGGGGCCTAAGTACCTTGCTATGAAGAAAATGTCTCAATATTATAATTTATTTATTTGCCTCAAAAAACCTTTTTAATGTATCCGATGCCACACAACCACCATACATTAATCGCATCCTCATTTCCGTTCACGGCATACGCTTTGACACTATCGCACGTTTCCTTTCAGAACTCCTTAACAAATTCTAGACTGGAATTAATCCAGTGTGTTGAATGGCTGCCATACATTACAGTGACGTCAAAGGGCTATGCTTATCTCTGCGCGGAGGTCGTTAATCATAGTTCTATTGTAATTTATCGAGCTAGGCTGAATTAGGTGTTTTCCTTTGGCTATATCACTTGCGGTACATAAAATATGATGTGTAACTTTTTTTGTTCAGATTTGATATTTTTAGGTTATTTTTGTGTAATGTGCCAGTTGAGGTAGAAATAGGACGATAAAATAATTTTTTTTTATGCCTATGACCCAGGCTAGTATATATGTCACGCAATCAAATGACCAATTATTTACAATCCGCGCGCGATCAGAATGGGATGCGACCTTTCGGAACTGATACCGCTCGGTAGAGTCAGCAAACTCGCGCTGATGCTTGAGAGATATAAATTAAATAAATATGAAAAGATTTTGCAGATTTTTATATAACTATAATTACGTAATAGAAATGTGCGTATTTTGTATATATGTACATTGTATAGGAGGAGAAAATCTGCTGAAATCGCCACCTTTTCTGGTTTTACAAAACAATAATAATGAAATAGAAGAAGAAAAAACTAATACATGAATTTAAATTCAGACCTAAACGAACCCCACTTCACTTGGGAATTGTCATTTTTGATTTACTTCGAGAAAGTTCTATGCCATTCTAATCGCGCACGGATTATACATTTATAGAAATTATAAATGTTTCTTAATTTCACCAAAAACACTTATTCTCTCCTCAATAAGAGAGTTGTTATTGAAAAACAAATACAAAACATGGCTGATTATGCTCTTAGCTACAGAGTTATGTAAGTTCTAGAAAAATCCCATCCGCGAGTCTTCAAAAAGAACTAACACAATGGCCAATGGGTTTGTAAATATATTAGTTTCGATCACGTAAGAAAAAAAGATAAATATAAATATCATCATCGTCATCATCATCAGCCACATGACGTTTACTGCTGAACATAGGCCTCCCCCAAAGATTTCCTGACGGCCCAAAAAAAAACGGGCACAAAAGTTCTCGAGTGGAGACCACGTACTGGCAAGCGCAGCGTCGGTCGTCCACCTGCAAGGTGGACAGACGACTTGATAAAGGTCGCAGGAACACGCTGGATGCAGACCGCTCTTGACAGGTCCGTCTGGAAATATAAATATGTATATATTTATTTCTAGACAGAAAGAGATATACTAAATTATAGAACCATATTTGTATACATGGGCACTCTCCTTTCAGGTACCGTTCCTCTAGTTGTTTGACACCAATGTCGGTTGCAACTTGCAGTCATTATTTGACAATAATTACTCAGTGTTATGTGACGCGCGCGCGGTTTCTATTAAAACTTGCCAGCTTCAAACTTGCTTCGATTTAGTTTCATGGACAGCTGCAAAGCCAGAAAGTTTGCGACTGTGGTTTCTTATGAAAAGTTTGTAATTATGTAATGTGATATTTAAATTATCTATTTTCTTTTTACGTGTTTATTTAAAAAACTCTTAGTTTATTTATAGTTAGTTAGTTAATAGGGTTAGTAGGGTAGTAGGTACTGAATTAGTTAGTAGGGTCATGTTCTATTAAAAAAAAAGTTATAATTCAGTGATTAACTCTCGGATATTTTCTTCTTTATTTCTACAATTCAACGTGAATCAATATTAGTAAAGCTATTTGTATTTATTAATTTATGCTAAAAACTTTTTGATTTAAGTAATTGTATCGCCATAGCTTCCCGATATATTTATTTTTTTATAATTACACTTTAGAATCTTCAGTTTTCAACCTTCAATTACCTGTTTTTGTGGCCACACATAGTCAAACAAACTCACTAGGAGTAGCTGCGGACAATCTCTGAATCTCTGTTTACTTGTTTGTTTCACTTCCATACTTCTGTCATTTCGCGTGTTACACCTTATTTATGTAAACAGAACAATCGCCATCGTTGCCCTTTACGCTATGCGAGATGAGTTTTAATTGTTTTTTTTTATAGCATAGAATGATGAGACGAGCATGCCGTTCGCCTGATGGTAAGCGATACGACCACCTATAAACAGTAGCACCTTGACTTACAAAGTAATGTGTGGCATTCCACTGCGCTCGTCATCCTGAGACATAAGATGTTAAGTCTCATTATGTCCAGTAGTTATACTGGCTACAATGTCCTTCAAACCGAAACACAACAGTGCATGCACACTGTTGCTTGGCGGTAGAAATAGACATTGCGGTGGTACCCACCCAGACGGCCTCTTACATAATGAGAGACCTGCCAGTAAAAATATTTAGATGTAGGATGGTGTCCAACGGTCTCTAAATGAGTAAGTGGGTTATTTGATGTCAAGTGATCTTCGCCGTCCATAAATACTAATAAATTGTATAAAATAATTTTTAGCACTAATTGGAGGAATATATGAATCTTTTGTTTATTGCGTCAAATAATTTTAAACTTTTAATAATATGTACCTACTAAGTTATATATGTATTAATTATTATAGTTCTGTAAACTTTAATTCAAAATTAGTTGTATTTTCACAGGTGACAACTAAAATTTTTTACTTGTTTATAGACCAAGTCAGGACGCATAAATATTCAAGTATGAGTGTCGTCTGTCCATCTGCGAAGATTGTTTAAATGTTGTAAAAGCAAGCGTTGACCCACAAAGTTGTAATTTTATGTAGACGAGTGCTGTTTTAAGTTCATTATAATATTCACGAAAGCGAGAAATGGTTTACACATGAAACTCACGTGTGATGAACGGAATGAAGTTTACTACTCGAGTTACACTAAGAATTTTGAATAAGTTTTTTTAAAGTCTATTTTATTTTCACTGAACAGTTAGATGAATAAATTTCGTAGAATTTTGGGTCGGTCAAAGAATAGTAATTGCATGTCATGAGCTATGGCAGAGCAACGCAGTTAGCTTATGTTTACTTACTATATACAATATAGCTTTTGCCCGTGTCTCCGCCCACGTGAAAAAGTTTTTCCGCGATAAATAACCCGCTTTATATTTTCCTGGGATAAGTAAAAAGTAGCCTATGTTACTCGCTGATAATACTAAGCTTTATACTGGTGAAATATTTTTTAAAATCGGTCTAGTAGATGTTGAGTTTATCTATAAGAAACAAATAAACAAACAAAAAATCAAATCTCTCCTCTTTATAATATTAGTATATATATACATCCTTATACATCCTTATTATTGCTGGCCAAATAATCCAATTAGAAGAATCTAGGTAGCTAAAAATTAAAAATCGAACGAGGATTTATAAAACGAACTGGCCAATTTTTTTCAACAGTTTGCTTGTTTTGTAATACTGTAACTCATTTCGAATAAACACATTATCCAAATAATGTAAAATTCATGAATTGTATTTATGCAAATTAAATTATTAATACAAGCCATTGACGGTTTGTTATTCCAAAGCTGAAATTTTAAATGATCAACGAGAAAGCGAATAAAATGAATTGCTTAATGATGCAATAGACATCCACAAATAATCAACGGAACAATGATAGTATTATGTTCTCAGAAAAATGGATTTAAGATTGTTGTCTATTTGGGATTCGAGTGGAGTTCAGCTGAGGGAAAAGATCGCATTTGAGATACAATACAATTTAACTTGTCCGGTCTGAATTTCTCCCTAGTGGACTTCCAGCTTTATTTAGTAAAAATATTATTATGCAGCTTGGCCGTTTCGTTACTAAAATAAGTATTATATAACAGAAAATTAATGAACAGTGAATAAAATTTTCACCTTACGTCCATGTGTCGGTTCCAATACTGAATTATTGCTCCATAATTTAATCACAAGGTCTATGTTATGTAATTCAGTATAATCTGATATAATAGTAATAATCATGATTATGTCAATTAATTATTATAATCAATTATGTCGGTGTCGTCACGTCTGCGTCGTGTCGCCGTCACGATGCAATTAACACAATGCGATCAACATGTCGGGCACGTACAAATTGGGGTTAACTAACTGATGATGCACTCCGTACAACGGCGGTGCATTCGACCCGTTTGCAATTAAAAATTATTAAGAAACTAGGTGTCTGTCTCGGCTTCGCTCGCGTGAAAAGCCTTTCGCGCCACAAAATTCCCTAAAATGCCAGCGCCATATATTTCACAGTTCAGTTGAAAAATGACTATTATCTTCCATGGGGGTAAATAACCGGGATAGAAAGTAGCTTATGTGTTTATCCAGGACATGGTCTACCCGTTTGCCAATTTTCATCCAAATCCGTTCAGCTTTTTGTGCGTTTACTTCTAACAAACGTCCAAAATATCCAAACAATTTCACAAACTTTCGCATTTATAAAATTAGTAAGATAATTGTTTCTTATTACAGAGCTCTTTAGTTTGTCAATGCTGCAAATTTGTTTTATAACTTTGATTTAATTTTTATAAATACTTATCGTTACTTATATTGCATAGTGTTAATTCTTATATCTTGGGTCTCGATGATTACGACGATTTGTAAAAATTGTAGATCACACAAGGTTTTTGTGTTCAGGAGCTCGAATGGATTGATTCATCTGAAACTTTCAATTAAGTCTTAACGCATCAACATCACCACGAACAAAGACCTAAATAAAACGAATTGCATGCACTTGTTTCCAACCAAAATAACTGACGTCAATGAATCACATCGCTTGTATTAATGTCGTGTTACACATTTTATTTTAAAACCGCGCACTCCGACGCAGGTGCTAGCGATGTGAAAACACAAGTCATGTGCGGGATTGTAAAAATGTTATGGCCCAGTAGAGCTAAAGTGGGGAAAAGAGTCTATGCTTCCCTTGTTTTGCATAAAATAAAATTATTGTTGAAGAATATTGGAAGTTTTCGCATAGCTGGTTTTATGGAGGGGTAAGTTTAAGGTAAATTGCATGTAACCAACCTATATTTCTGGACATATCGTTTCTTGTGAAGATATTTAATAGCATATATGACTTTTAACATGTTTGCATTTTTTATGGCACAGCTGTCAATACTTTTTTATTAATTTATCTGCATGTAAACTGTAATAGGCAATAGCCACCAGTCGAGTGGACACAAAATTAAGAATATTAAATGGACAAGTGAGGAATTGGAACGCCATCTTCAACAAAGTTGACGCACCATGTTTGGTTAAATTACTTCCCTAAACCATCTCTTTTTTTTATGGTATAGGGGGCAAACGAGCATACGTTTCACCTGATGGTAAGTGATTACCGCCGCCCATAAACATCTGCAATACCAGGGGCACAGAGATGCGTTGCCGGCCTTTTAGGCGGGAATACAAAAAAAATATATATATATTTAATATATATAAATATATATAATCTTGATAATAATCTTAATAATAAATAAATAAATCTTGTGTTAATGAGTAGAAACAGGTTACATGAAGTTGCTATAAGTATTTTGTAGTTTCACTTCGTACAAAACGAAATATTTTACGCTATGCTAGTTTTACACCAGCCACCTTATTCTCTATGACACACGTTATTTTCCCCGCTCGTAAAAAGCGCGTAACGTAACTCATCGCGTTATCACTTTGGAAATTGGCATACAGAATACTATTTAACGCTATTTGCATGAAGTTAACGTAACACGGCCACGTTACGAGATAGCAGTATCATAGAGAATAAGAGGGCAGAATACCTAATAGTAAACTACATCTTACTCATACTTTATATTCTTGTATCAAATAATGTTACAATTTCATATCCCAGTCATAATGGTGCCGAATGCCTTGGAAGAAATGGAAACTTTACCTATGTATTTTAAATGTGGTAAGTGGTGTTTTATCTAAAAAAAACTGTAGTACCTATAATATTTTTTTTAATTTATTTATCATGCATATTAAAATCCTGATGGTACAGATAAAGACTAAGATCTCACATTATATTAACGTAAATAAATGATTTCTAACAAATAATTTAGTTACTCTTAACCGTAAAAGGTTATACGGAGATAAATCGAAGATAAAGAAAAGGTTTTCTTTGTATCCAATACATCAATATTAATGAGATTTTAGTGTATTACGCTACAGAATCTAATTCTAAGTCCTAAACTAGAGTCACTTTATAAAATGTCACAAAACGCGGATAATTTCTTCAGTTCTTTTGCAAATTTCTTACATTTATCCAAAGCGCTCTCATTAAATTCCCCGTTAACTGTTATAAAATAAAACTACGCTTGTCGTGGTGTTTGAAAGCCAACTGCCATATTTAATCTTTTTTATACCAACCATAAACAGTGGACCATAGACTAGACTAAATATATAAAGGATGACATTCTGTTACACATTTATATCACATTTTAGATATATAATATAATACCCTCACTATATCTAAAATTACTTTAAAAAATCTTTAACATTACACATTACTTACATTCAAACCTAATGTTTTTATAAAATTGTAATGCTTTTTAGGACACAAAGCCTTGGTAAACACATCGGCTGGCATTTCAGATGTCTGAATATACTGAAACTTAACAATTTTATTTGAAACACACTCTCTACAAAAATGATACTTTACATCTATGTGTTTTGAATTCTTGTGAAACAATGGATTTTCTGATAATCTTTGGGCACTCTGGTTGTCATTATATAACCTAATAGTATACATATTAGCAGTAATTTCAAATTGTAAATTTCTTAGATATAAGGCCTCCTTGCATGCCTCAGACATTCCCATATATTCAGCTTCAGTGCTAGATAAAGCTATAGTTTTCTGTTTTTTACATTCCCATGAAATTACACCATTAGACAAGACAAAACAATATCCAGTATATGACCGCCTATCAATTTTATTGTTAGCCCAGTCTGCATCTACAAATCCTTTAATTTCTGAATTGCCATCTTCAAAATAACTTATACCAAAATTTTTTGTTTTCTTTAAATACCTAAGCACTCTTTTTGCATATCCCCAATGCTCATGTGTATGACAATTATTAAACTGACTTAAATAATTTACACAAAATGTTATATCTGGTCTGGTTAGGACAGATAAATACATGAGACTACCAATCAACTGCTGGTAAGGTAAGTTATTAACATTAGAACCTTTAGTTATATTTAGTTTACAATCCATTGGAGTATCAATAGTTTTACACTCTGTCATTTGAAATCTTTCTAACAATTGATCAATATAACTCTCTTGACTTAAAGTAACAGAACACTTATTTTCACTGAAGTTTACATTCATTCCTAAACACTGTTTCACTATTCCTAAATCTTTAATATTAAATTGACTTGATAATACATCTTTAAGCTTTTTAACCTCAGTATTGTCATTTGAAAATATAAAGAAATCGTCAACATAAACTGTTACAATGGTTATACATTTATCAATATTTTTAATATACATACATGGTTCTAACTGTGACCGTTTATATCCATTATCTTGTAAACAAACATCAACCTTTTTATTCCAGGCTCTGGATGCCTGTTTTAGGCCATAAATGGCCTTTTTTAATCTTAAAACTTTATTTCCATTTACATCACAATTAAAACAATCTGGTGTTTGCATATAAATTGTCTCCTCTAAATTGCCATTTAAGAAGGCAGTTTTTACATCTAAATGACTTACAGTTAATTTTAACTTCACTGACAATGCAAATAGTAATCGAAGAGTTGTATGTCGCACTACAGGGGAAAAAGTCTCTGTGTAGTCTACACCCTTTTTCTGAGAAAAGCCCTTGGCTACAAGTCTAGCGCGATAACGAACTTTATTGTCACAGTCATATTTTTTACGCAACACCCACTTGCACTGCACTATTGTCCCATGATCAGGAGCATTTACAAGCTCCCATGCATCATTTTCATTAAAGCTTCTTAACTCCTCCTGTACAGCCTCTAGCCATTGCTGCCGTTCTGTCCCTCTCAGAGCCTCCTCAAGAGTCAGATCACCAACATTTTCCACACACACCATGCCACCAAAACCATAGTAGTCCGGTTGATGTCTAACACGCTTTGACACCTGCAAAGTCCCCTGTGCCACATTATCTGCATTATATGTATCATAGAAGCTGTCACTGTCACTTGCTGACTCACTGGGAACATATGTAACATCATTGACATCATCTTCGCCATCTGTGCTACTTGACTGACTATCATCTGGCTTGTCACTAGTCTCTGCATCCAGTTGCTGATTGTCCTGCATTACCGTCATTGTCAAATTTTCATCAGCTTTCTCCATGATGATCACGTCTCTAGATATAACTATTTCCTGACTATCTGGATCATACAATCGATAACCTTTCGTATTTTCAGAATATCCAACCAGTGACATCCGAGTTGCTTTCTTATCCCACTTTCTGCGTTTTTGTTTTGGGATGTGTACCATTGCTGGACTGCCAAAAATCCGTAAATGACTAATATCTGGCTTTTTACCTGTCCACTTTTCGTAGGGGGTTGTGTTCTGGCCTAGTGCTGATGCTGGTGACCTATTTTTCAAATATACTGCAGTATTAACTGCTTCCGCCCAAAACTTTTTATCGAGTTGAGCATCAAATAATAAGCATCGTGCTTTCTCTATTATAGAACGATTGTATCTTTCGGACACACCATTTTGTTCTGGAGTATACGCATTTGACTTCTGATGCACTATGCCACAACCTCTTAAGTAGCTCTCCATTTCAGCTGAACAGAATTCACCACCGTTATCAGACCTCAAGACTTTAATTTTCTTTGATTGCTGATTTTCAACCAGCTTCTGGAACTCTTTGAAATACTTAAATGTTTGGTGTTTTGACTGGAGAAAGTACACAAAACACATTCTGCTATAGTCATCTACAAATATAAGGAAATATGTATTATTTCCAAGCGACTTATTCTCCATGGGTCCACACAAGTCGGTGTGAATCAATTCCAAAACTTCACAACTTTTGCTTGCACTCAGAGGGAAAGGTACCCTGGCCTGTTTACCCTCGCAGCATACTGTACAGTTGGATTTGTCTGATCTGTCACCATTGTCTTGGAATGACACACCCTCAACTATTCCATTCTTTTTCATTTTGCTTAGGTCATTAGCATTGATATGACCTAGCCTTCTGTGCCATGTTTTACTTGAAGTTGTTACTGTCGCCGCTATTAGTTGTTGAGACTTCACTGTGTTTAATCTGTAAACTTCATTATCTAACCTTGCCTCACCAATACATATGTTTTTAGCGTTATAAATAAAACATCCTTGCTGATTGAATACCACTCTGTTGCCACTCGAGATGATTCTGCTCACTGACAATAAGTTTGTGGTGAGATGCGGCACACACAAAACATTGTTGACGCTTACTTTATACTGCTTATTTCCAACTGCAGTCATAATCTGTAAGTCTCCTGAACATACGACATCCACGATTGAATTATTTGCCACAATAATCTGTTTCGTTTTCGGTTCGTACGAAACATTGGACAGCATGCTTGCATTAGACACTAAATGAGTACTGGCACCTGAATCGACGTACCAATCGTTTTGGCTAAATTCACTGGTCAAAAACACTGCACTGAATGCATTTGTATTCGGCTTATTTTCTTCTGGACACTGATTTTTGTAATGCCCGACTTGTTTACATTTGTAGCAACGGATAAATTTTTGCGATTTGACGTTTCCACTGACACTGACAGATGACTGTGGTTCACTATTTCCGTTGCTGCCAGTGTTGCCACTATATTTCGAAAACGTTTTATTGCTATAGTCTGGCTACTGAAAGTTGATACTGAAAAAGCGCGGCAAATTTAAAAAATACCAGTAGGGCAACCCCATTATTAAAAGAACATTTGGAACAACCTAATTTGATACTTTGATATTTTTATATTTAAATTAATTTATGTAAAAATATATGGTATGTAGGAAGATTTTTTAAGCTACTAGGAAATAGTTCTTTATAGGTCGGTTTAGTGGATACTACGTTTAGACTGCAAGGTGTGACACAGGAACATATATAAAAATAAATAATAGTTTAAAAACTAAAAAACACGCTTTATATAGAAAAGCAAACTAAAAAATTTTGTGTGTCTTTTCATACTGTTTGTTGTCTTTTGTTTAATTTTCACATGATTAACATGATTTATGACATGATAAAGCATAGCGTCCCTACCCATTGTTTACAAAGTTCTGAGAATTAGTTTTGGTTGTATTATAATTTACATATGTTTCTTTTCAGAAAATCTCGATAATGTAGCGGGGGTTAGTGAAGTATTGGAAACAATTAAAAGACTAACTGATTTAGAAGAAAAAGATACTATTAAAACTCAGAACGAGTACTTGGAAGAAATATCTTCACTAACTGGTAAGGTTTTATTTAGTAGGTACTTGTTATATAATGGCTTTAATTATCTATCTCAGTCATTCTTGTGCACAGCTAGTCATTTCTTCATGTTAAAAACAAAATTCACTCAGAATGTTACTTTTGTAGTCATAAATGGAAGACAACAAGATACATGTTATGTTTGCTGCATACGAAAATGTTTAGTGACTGATATAACCATGAAATAAATTTATTTATTAATCATAATTATTTATCATACACATTTGATTGTATTTTTACAGGAACCAGTATTGCAACATTAAAAAGAATTAAAAAGGAAGGTGTGGTGAATGAAGGTGTCTGGAGAACTCCAGGTAAAAAAAGACCACACCAACAGAAATTGTCAAACTTAGATAGCTTTGACATTGATGCCATTAGAAATAAAATTAATGAATTCTATATTGTGAGAAAACAAGTTCCTACACTAAGAACTTTGTTACCAGCTTTAAAAGACAGCATTGAGTTTAGTGGATGTCGTGAGACTCTTCGCCGTATACTATTAGCCAATGGATTTGAATTTAAAAAAAACAACAATGAACGGTCAATCTTAAATGAAAGATATGATATTTCGGCATGGCGACATCGCTTCTTGCGAACAATAGCTCTGAAGCGTGCAGAGGGAAAGCAGATTGTTTACCTGGACGAGACTTATATTCACAAATCATATAAACCAAAAAAATCTTGGCAAGGCCCATCCACAAGTGGTGTTATTGAAAATATTGCAATGGGAAAGCGTTATATAATTGTCCATGCTGGGTCAGAGAAAGGCTCTGTTCCAAACTCTTTATTAGTTTTTAGTACAAAATCTAAAATGGCCGATTACCACCATGACATGAATGCTACTAACTTCAATAAATGGTTACAAGAAAAGCTTCTGCCCAATTTAAATGAACCAAGTGTAATAGTTATGGATAATGCATCATACCATTCTGTCATCGTAAATAAAGTACCTACCACACAAAATCGCAAGTCTGAAATAATATACTGGCTTACTTTGAATGATATTTCATTTGAAAACTACCACACAAAGGCAGAGCTTCTATGTTTAGTGAAAAAAAACACTCCAGAGCCAATCTATGAAGCTGATGAACTTTTGAGGCAGAATGGTCATGAAGTATTAAGACTTCCCCCCTATCATTGTGACTTAAATGCGATAGAATTAATATGGAGTTTGGCAAAACGCAAAGTGGCAAGCAGAAATGTAAATCTGACTTCCGAAGAATTTGAGAAAATCATAAGAGACGCCTTTGAAAGCACAACAGCAGATGATTGGAAGAAAATGACTGACCATGTCTTACATGTTGAAAACAAATACAAAGAAAGAGATAGGATTACCGAAAATAGTTTGGAAAGATTTATAATTAATGTTAGAAATGACAATGACACAAGTGGCTCTGACGAATCTCTTGAAGCAGAATTTTTAGATTCTGATTTTGATTATAATGAATGAATTAATAAATGATAATTTTAATATATCTTTTTTCTTGTAGATACAGATTGCTCTTAAAATCACATTTTATAAATATTACTAGAATGTTTTACACTACCCTGCCTAACGAGGGTAATGTTTGTTATATACATGCTTTATATTAGCTTCACTTGTATGTTTGTAACCGACTTTAAACGGTCAGATTTTATTCAAACTTTGTAGATTTGTCGAGGACCGATGACAATACACTAATGTGATAAGATTATGCCATAATTCAATTTGCAAAATGAGATATTTGTTAATTTATATACCACTAGCATTTGCCCGCGGCTCCACTTGCGTGAAAAAGTTTAAAACCATACTAAAAAGTAGTAAATAATAGTTAAAAAAAAACACGCTTTATAAAGAAAAGCAAACTAAAAAATAGAAAATAAATTTGGATTGAGAATAGTGTAATTTTTTTTAATAAATATAAGTTAATAATAGTGTAAATAAGAAAAAAATGTTTTATTGTAAAAAAAAGCGTGGGGTGCAAGGTGTCAATAGTTATAAACATTTCATTGACAAATGTGAGAAGAAGGATTATCATTTCGACAATATCTTTTTTTACAGTAACACATTTTTTTCTTATTTACACTATTCTTAATTTATATTTATTAAAAAAAATTACACTATTCTCAATCCAAATTTATTTTCTATTTTTTAGTTTGCTTTTCTTTATAAAGCGTGTTTTTTTTTAACTATTATTTACTACTTTTTAGTATGGTTTTAAACTTTTTCACGCAAGTGGAGCCGCGGGCAAATGCTAGTGGTATATAAATTAACAAATATCTCATTTTGCAAATTGAATTATGGCATAATCTTATCACATTAGTGTATTGTCATCGGTCCTCGACAAATCTACAAAGTTTGAATAAAATCTGACCGTTTAAAGTCGGTTACAAACATACAAGTGAAGCTAATATAAAGCATGTATATAACAAACATTACCCTCGTTAGGCAGGGTAGTGTAAAACATTCTAGTAATATTTATAAAATGTGATTTTAAGAGCAATCTGTATCTACAAGAAAAAAGATATATTAAAATTATCATTTATTAATTCATTCATTATAATCAAAATCAGAATCTAAAAATTCTGCTTCAAGAGATTCGTCAGAGCCACTTGTGTCATTGTCATTTCTAACATTAATTATAAATCTTTCCAAACTATTTTCGGTAATCCTATCTCTTTCTTTGTATTTGTTTTCAACATGTAAGACATGGTCAGTCATTTTCTTCCAATCATCTGCTGTTGTGCTTTCAAAGGCGTCTCTTATGATTTTCTCAAATTCTTCGGAAGTCAGATTTACATTTCTGCTTGCCACTTTGCGTTTTGCCAAACTCCATATTAATTCTATCGCATTTAAGTCACAATGATAGGGGGGAAGTCTTAATACTTCATGACCATTCTGCCTCAAAAGTTCATCAGCTTCATAGATTGGCTCTGGAGTGTTTTTTTTCACTAAACATAGAAGCTCTGCCTTTGTGTGGTAGTTTTCAAATGAAATATCATTCAAAGTAAGCCAGTATATTATTTCAGACTTGCGATTTTGTGTGGTAGGTACTTTATTTACGATGACAGAATGGTATGATGCATTATCCATAACTATTACACTTGGTTCATTTAAATTGGGCAGAAGCTTTTCTTGTAACCATTTATTGAAGTTAGTAGCATTCATGTCATGGTGGTAATCGGCCATTTTAGATTTTGTACTAAAAACTAATAAAGAGTTTGGAACAGAGCCTTTCTCTGACCCAGCATGGACAATTATATAACGCTTTCCCATTGCAATATTTTCAATAACACCACTTGTGGATGATCCTTGCCAAGATTTTTTTGGTTTATATGATTTGTGAATATAAGTCTCGTCCAGGTAAACAATCTGCTTTCCCTCTGCACGCTTCAGAGCTATTGTTCGCAAGAAGCGATGTCGCCATGCCGAAATGTCATATCTTTCATTTAAGATTGACCGTTCATTGTTGTTTTTTTTAAATTCAAATCCATTGGCTAATAGTATACGGCGAAGAGTCTCACGACATCCACTAAACTCAATGCTGTCTTTTAAAGCTGGTAACAAAGTTCTTAGTGTAGGAACTTGTTTTCTCACAATATAGAATTCATTAATTTTATTTCTAATGGCATCAATGTCAAAGCTATCTAAGTTTGACAATTTCTGTTGGTGTGGTCTTTTTTTACCTGGAGTTCTCCAGACACCTTCATTCACCACACCTTCCTTTTTAATTCTTTTTAATGTTGCAATACTGGTTCCTGTAAAAATACAATCAAATGTGTATGATAAATAATTATGATTAATAAATAAATTTATTTCATGGTTATATCAGTCACTAAACATTTTCGTATGCAGCAAACATAACATGTATCTTGTTGTCTTCCATTTATGACTACAAAAGTAACATTCTGAGTGAATTTTGTTTTTAACATGAAGAAATGACTAGCTGTGCACAAGAATGACTGAGATAGATAATTAAAGCCATTATATAACAAGTACCTACTAAATAAAACCTTACCAGTTAGTGAAGATATTTCTTCCAAGTACTCGTTCTGAGTTTTAATAGTATCTTTTTCTTCTAAATCAGTTAGTCTTTTAATTGTTTCCAATACTTCACTAACCCCCGCTACATTATCGAGATTTTCTGAAAAGAAACATATGTAAATTATAATACAACCAAAACTAATTCTCAGAACTTTGTAAACAATGGGTAGGGACGCTATGCTTTATCATGTCATAAATCATGTTAATCATGTGAAAATTAAACAAAAGACAACAAACAGTATGAAAAGACACACAAAATCAGAATCAAAGTATCAAAACATTTGAGGCATACTAACCTAAGAAATTTACGACAATATGTAAACAATCCTGTTTCTGCCGGAATTCAGAAGCTTTTTTCTCTTGTTGCTCTTTAAATTTACACATCATTCGAAACAATAATTCTCGTACTCCACTCTTAATAGTTTTGTTCATTTTAACACTCAGAAATCCAAACAAATACAACTTAACTCAATCTCAACACAACAACGTCAAGGCGCCATCTTGTAAACATTAGATTTTAGTGATGCCATTGATCGATTTTGGTTCCCCGTTTTTGGGAAAAGTCCCGGAATTTTATTTTATTATTTATTATATTCTCGAAACATTTTTTGTTTACTAGAATGAGCAATTGTATTAATATATAGTTCTATATAGATATAAAGTTTTCTTGCTTTATTGTTTAAAAAAACAATAAATTGCATGTCGTACACAAACTCATAGCTACGTTGAGTTTGTGTACGCCTAGTTGATAAATACAATAATGGTTATTATATAATCAGGTTCATGTTTATATTTCATTATTATAACATTTTATTTATTTTAACCCTTAAAAATACTGTGACATCAAGGGAAAATTCTGAACGTTGGAACACTTAAAGTATTGCCATGTGAAAAGTTTGCAAATAAGTTCAGTATCAACTTTCTGTAGCCAGACTCTACCGACATTTCGTTTCCGAAAATTTTTAGCCACAAATGCGTTTTCTGTTTTAACCTCAAAATCTGTACTCATGTCCAATAACTTAGTTTTTATAGAATCCGCACTAATACTCATGCCTGAGTGCTCAATGACCATGATCATCGGGCTAAACTTCTCCGGAAGTCCCGCCAACAGCAATGAGCCAACCCACTCATCATTTATCTCGAAACCCGTACTTTTTAATTTCTGCGCCGTTTCTACTAACTGCGTTACATACGCCGTCATAGACTCGCTTGCTTCTAAGCGAATTGATATTAATGTTCTCAATAAGTTGATCTTGCGTGTGTAACCGGTGTCGTCGAACAAAGACTTCAGCTTATTCCAAGTACTTTTCACTGTGGTTTCGCCTTTGATGTGGACGTAAAGGGATGGGTCGATGGTTAAAACCATCTTCGCTCTGGCTTTTCTGTCGCTTGATACATCTAGTTCTTCTTCACTAGACAAGTCGACTCCTTCCAGGATGAGAAAATTCTCGACTGCGAATGCCCAGTCATCGTAATTTTCACGTCCTTTTAACTTTGGAACGTTAACTGAATAATTACTCGCCATTTCTGTACACAACTTTACTGGCTACTAATGAAAACTAATTATTTTGTGGGGACTGGGCCCATAACCTGTTATAAAATAAAACTACGCTTGTCGTGGTGTTTGAAAGCCAACTGCCATATTTAATCTTTTTTATACCAACCATAAACAGTGGACCATAGACTAGACTAAATATATAAAGGATGACATTCTGTTACACATTTATATCACATTTTAGATATATAATATAATATTAACCTTATTCCTGGAACTATTATTGGCTGTTGGAGTGAGTTTCATTGGATTTTGAATGCGTATTTTAGGGACCGTTTAATTAAAATGTAAATTTATTTACTTAACTATTTTTGTTTGCAAATTTTAAGAACAAACAACGAGAACATGAGGTCTGTATCCATACCGAAATATCAATGTGCCTCCTCCTAGCATAATAATAATAACAAAACCTTGCAAATTGTCCTTGCCATTAGGTTCGAATCATAGAAAGATTTGTTATATTTGAATCTGTTATGTCTTGTTTATCTTCGAGATATCTAAATATGGCTAAGAGTCCCACTGGTTTAACAGGACTCAATAACATGTAGTATAATGCAGAATAATGTAAGAATACCTAACTATTCTTCTCTTTTGCAACCAGGGACACTAATCCACTCTGTTTGATCAACACAACAGCCGAAACACCATTTCACTTCATACGTGTACTCCTAAATTCACAATATCAAATGAATATCAAGTCAACAGCTGCCACACTAAACAGTAAACAGAATATAAAATTTTCCTTCTCGGCGAAGGAACACAACTCATTCTTCCACACTGATGACCTCAAATACCTATACTTTAAAAATCAATCTCGTCTATTGATTGTAAAGAACCACCCCTCCGTAACTGCAGTGCAAAGGCGTTTATCTGGGGTATTATAAGCGTTATAGAGCTATGGAATCACCGGCCATACTCGCCTTAGATCGAACGCGATTTACGGCCAGTATATTGTTATGGACATCTTAAATTGGGAGCCAGAGCTTAAAATTTTATTATTCGATGGTAAGATTGGTGAAATTTAAAGATCGACTTCGTCCAATGTTCTTTGTTCAAATAAAAAGAAATACTGAGTTTGTTCTCAGCTTCAGAAACGAGAATGTAAATTAAACTTTTTAATTGATTAGGTATGGACACATTTTAATTTTGTTAGGTCAAAATGAGTGAGTTTTTGCTGTTATTTTATCTACTTATTTGATTTCAGTATCAGCTTTTAGATTATTGTGTAGAAGTTCTTGTAATTCAAAGCTCTGAATACTGGATGGTATTACAATTTGATACTGATAGTCAGTTGTAACGCCTATCACCAAGCAACTTGCTTGTACCCTTAAATCTATTGAAATATATGTAACTATATTGTCTTTACCAAATTCCGTATATTTTATGACTTTTCTATTAACAATATACAAATTCTCAAATATAAATGTTTCTATCTCAGACATGCATAAATTGGTTGAGTTTTTCTCAGATCTAATACCAATAACAATATACTGTCGGTTGTACTCATCAAATCATAGTTTTATGTACTGTTGTTATAAACTCCTTCGAAATGTCCACAGCAAAGTACCGAGACAGATCGTAACTTGAAACTAGATTTTATGTGTTACAATAAAAGTATTACAAGAAATACATATACTTAATAATGGATCTCTTGTTTTTGTTTTACTCATTACAAAGATGCCTATGAAATCGACGTGAATAGCCCAATTTAATTTAAAGTAGTAATTTTTTAAAAGAAAAGAAAACAAATACCTACACATAGTAATATCAACTATACTAACATAATTAAATTTATGCTAAAAATATTTAAATTTTAATGTTAAAACTAAATATAGTGAAGAGTTATAGTAATAAGTTATTTATAAGAAGTTTGTACTTAGTTAAGCTCTTTGTATAGAAAGGTCAGAGGAAATAAAGGCTATTATTATTATTAGTATTTTTTTATTAATATAATGGAGAAGAAAATGTGACTTAATGCATAATAAAATAGCAGAATAAATGTGCTATTTTTGCGTGCAAGTTTTTGCGATACTAATCTATTTACCAGTATGATTTTAGTTCTTCTTGCGAAACTAAAAACCGAGTCAAGGAAATTCCAGTCGATTCACAATTCTATGACAGACACATATTTCTCACATCAATACGTACTTACATTAATTTTCGCAATTTTAACACTAATCAAATCAAATCAAATCAATTTATTTTGCAATAAACATGGTATGTTACAAAGGTGTTAAACATAATATATAGACATAATATATTAACATAACATAATATATACTAGTTCCTATAAATCGGGTATCAGTTGCTCTAAAGTTTTTCAATATCTGGCACTAGAATGCAAGCGTACGTGAACACTGTGCAATGCAAATAAACGCGGTCGGGCTTGTTCAGTATTTACTACAAACAGAACGGAGCAAAATTAACCGCGCGC
The DNA here is from genome assembly GCA_947568825.1 of Sphinx pinastri. Classification (NCBI taxonomy): domain Eukaryota; kingdom Metazoa; phylum Arthropoda; class Insecta; order Lepidoptera; family Sphingidae; genus Sphinx; species Sphinx pinastri. Next base: position 11,922,279 of record OX387624.1, on the reverse strand, counting down.
CATGTATAACATGCAACTAGTCTGCTACTGGCGTTCGGAATTTGAATTTCAATTAACATTTTCGAATATGAATTCCTTTTTTAAACAACTGAATGATACTCATAAAAATTAAATTAAAATTACGATAACCCCCGACACAATAACCTCTAAAAAGTTAAAAAATAAATGTCTTTATCGTTTAAGTATTTACCTAGTAATATTTTGTCCCAAGCGTCGTCGCGTCGGGGGACCGCCAAAGAAGTATTTTTATCTCGCTGGTCTGGAGTTCGGTTCGTTTGAGAGCTACGATGCCACAAACAGACATACAGATACACAGATACATAGACACACAGATACACACCCTAAACTTATAACACCCCTTTTCTTTTGTCGCTGGTTAAAAAGATGCACATTGCACTGATACGCTCTATGACAGCCCATAAAGAAATCCATATCATACCATACCATACCAGCCCTGGATTATATACTGCCCACTGCTGAGCACAGGCCTCCTCTACAACTGAGAGGGTTAAGGCCTTAGTCCACCACGCTGGCCTAGTGCGGGTTCGCAGACTTCACATACCTTCGAAATTCAGAGAACTTCTCGGGTATGCAGGTTTCCTCACGATGTTTTCCTTCACCGTTAAAGCGAGCGATAATTCACAAAGAATACACACATAACTTTTTTGAAAAGTCAGAGGTTTGTGCCCTTGGGTTTTGAACCTGCGGACATTCGTTTCGGCAGTCCGTTCCACTCCCATTTTTTTTTTTTTTTTTTTTTTTTTTTTTTTTTTTTTTTTTCGCGGAGAAAGTGACTTATTACTACAAGGGGGGCGACTGAGCGGTTATGTTGGGTTCACCGTGCCTTACGACCCGGCGTTGAGCCGCCCGGAGAGATGTGATCTTCGGCGCATTAGGGACGGCTGTGGGCTTCCTCTGACGGAAGTGTCTAAGTTGTCGTCCGCAGCCGCCCCTGCGCGGTGCCGCCTAGTGCAACCCGTCTCCTGTTGTGGGGGGGGGGGGGGGGGGGCTCAGAAGCCCCCGCACACCGAAGGACGCTCTCAGCGTCAACGGCAACGTGAGGCCTACCAGCCACGCTGCCATCCATCACAGGGATCGCAACAATGTGCCAATAAGAACACAAAATTAAAGACGGACAGCCCCTGCCGCCCGCCTGCGACCCCTTATTAGTCGCCTTTTTCGACAGGCAGGGGATACTGTGGTGGAATTCTCCAAACGCCCCCAATCCACAGGGCGGAAGACGCCGGTCAGTCGTCCACCCGGCGCCTCCTACGTCTTGTCTGGCGGCGGAAGGGATCTCCGCGCCTCCGATCCCTCTCGGCACTCTCCTTCCGCGAGAGGACCACCTCACAGAAGTGTGCCACCGCACGCCAGGACCTCCGGCTGTCGACCATGGAAGCGACCACGGCCGGCAGCGAGAGGTCTCCTCCGACGACTGCTCTGAGAGCGCTGCGCTCCTCATCCCAGGCTGGGCAGAACTCTAATGTATGCTGGGCCGTATCCAGCGGGCAGTTATCACAGTGGTGACACACGGCCGACGCCTCCTTCCTCACTACCCGCCACAAGTACTCACCGAAGCAGCCATGCCCGGCGAGCACCTGCGTCAGGCGAAACGTTGCCGCACCGTGGCGCCTGTCCAGCCATTCGGCAAAGACAGGACGCACTGCCGCGACGACACTGAGCCCCGCTGACGGGGCCTCCAGCCTGAGACGCCACTCCTCCACGGCGGCTCGCCGTAGGGAGGCCCTCATGGCCTCCACCTCCTTCCGGGCCGGATGTTGCCCGCGACTGGACGCCTCCTCCCGCCAATGAAAGACATCGGAGAGGGATTGGGTGTCCAGATCCCAGGGCAGAAATCCGGCCAACAAACAAGCCGCCTCGAAAGAGACCGTGCTTTACGCCCTGATCGCCCGCTGCGCCAAAGCTCTCTGCGGTTCCACTCCCAACTAGGCTATCGCCGCTAAGAAATCCATCTCTACTTTTAATTACAAAGCACCGCGAGGCACTGCATCTGACATTTTGAGACATTTTGAGACATACTGGCTACAACAGGAAGACAGACTATTGTATTATATAAACTGAACAACTACGCAATAGTCTAGTAATGAGAGAGATTCGTACATGTGTAAAAATTTCATAACGTGAAGTGTGTGTTTATGGAAGATGCCAACCATATTAAAATTTACCCCGATGTAAGATGTCATTGATTCATTGTCTCAGAATCTGAGACTGCCAGAATGACGTACAATGTCGTGCATACGTAACATTGTATTCAAGCCTTAATACTTGTTAATTTGAGTAATGAAAAAACTATACACTATTTATATAAAACTGTTTCTAAAAGCGCTTAATAAACGTAATGAGACAATTTTAGGATTTCACTTTAACTCCCGACTTAATTACAAATCTCATTTTTGCCGTAATGTCTCCCGAATTAACATTCCTGATGTAAAGCAGTGCATTTGTACGCAAATCCTATCAACTCTTAATTAAAAACTCGCTAAGTGTTAACAAAGCTCTTACCGACGTTCCGTACTTACTTATATCTGAATAAAAGATATAATTATTTTTAATAACTCGTCGAATAAAATATTTACTTACTTACGTATAGGTATTATAAATTCTAAAGTTTGTAAAGTTGTTTGATATTTGTAAGAAGTAAAGGGGGTGTAATGGGGTCTAACCTTCATCTTTCGGACCCCAAACCAATCTCACCTACAAGTGGTGCAACGAGGCTCTGGTGACCCACCGATGGCGGGATAACCATCGTAGACATGGCGCAGATAAATGCCATAGGCTGATTATGGATAGCAGCATAATCAGCGCGAGAAGTTGCATCCTGCGCTTGCCAACCCGCCTACCAAGGGTGGCGAGTATTGCCCCTCCCCCAACCCAAATGTGATAGGTAGGCCTATGTTCAGCAGTGGACTTCTAAAGGCTAAAGAAGAAGAAGTAAACGCTAATGTTGATGAACGGATTTATATGATCTTATAGACATGCATTAACTTAAAGGTTACTTTTTATTCAAGGTTATTAAAGGTTAATAGCAGGGATAGCCTAGTTGGGAGAGGAACGGACTGCCGAGACGAATGTCCGCAGGTTCAAAACCAAAGGGCACACACCTCTGACTTTTCTAAAAAGTTATGTGTGTATTCTTCGTGAATTATCGCTCGCTTTAACGGTGAAGGAAAACATCGTGAGGAAACCTGCATACCTGAGAAGTTCTCTGAATTTCGAAGGTATGTGAAGTCTGCCAGCCCGCACTAGGCCCGCGTGGTGGACTAAGGCCTTAACCCTCTTAGTTGTAGAGGAGGCTGTGCTCAGCAGTGGGCAGTATATAATACAGGTCTGGTATGGCGGTGGCTACTTTTTATTCATGACACAGCGGAAATTTGAAAGTAGGATCTCCCTTACTTTTTTCTTCGTAACAAACAACGTAACAAAAATTCAATTCAATTTAACATGGACCTGGCAATCGATACCTATTGCATATATAAATAATATAAAAAATCAGCTTGAACCTCTTACAAATATAGCATATAAAGTAGGTCTATAAGTGTGAAGTGAAAGGTTCCTGGATTATAGTTTCGCTCGAGGGCCGCTGATTAAGAGAAATGGACCTCGCCCGAGACATTGACCTTCTAGGGTCGAGCCTCGTATCGACTATCGATGTTTTCGACGAGCCAATCGTAGCAACTCGCATGTCTAAATAATCTACGTGCAATAAAATGGAATCCAATATTCTTCGATATTTATCAATGGTGGCATTGATTCCGATTTTTTTTTATTGCTTCCGAATGACATGCTGACGTATGGTAAGCGATACGACCGCCCATAAACAGTAGGAACACCATACAGAACTTTTAGTTACAAAGTACTACGTGGCACTCCACTGCACTTGTCACCCTGAAAGTTGAGGCATAAGATGTTAAGTCTAATAATGCTCAATATTTTATTATTATTATTATTTATTTGATTAGGATATATTATTTCTTTCTAGGATCACATCATAATTACCTAAACTCCTAATTATAAAATAATGTTGAAAAGGAAGCATACTTCCCACCACTTCATCACAATAAATTATTAATTCATATTTCAGAGTTGCATCCTAAGAATAACATATGAAGCTACTTAAAGGCATCGATCAAGTTGAAAGATTTATTCCCAAGTCTATAGTCATAAATCAATCCCTAACCATAAGTTAGGGCGGGGTATAGTAGGTTATAAGTTATAACACGATTTAGGAAACTAAAAAGAAACATTTCGGTCAGAGCACAATTTTATTATTGAATAAGTAATGTTATTTCTTATTTACTATAGTAACTGGTTATAACCATATTTCTTAGTCAATTTATTCGCGAATCATATTTTATTACTAAATTTGGCAATTAAAGTTTATTTTTAAATATGTAGGTATATAAAAATAAATATGTGTATGACCCTGTGTACTCCAAAACGGCTAGAGCCATTTTAATGACTTTTAGGTAATCGTCAGATAGCCCAGCAGATGATCCTGTGAAGCTGGTTGCAAATAGCGATCGGATCAACAAACAGTTTTTTTGCTTCATCATCGGCATCTGGCCATAGATAATTGCTAACCATGTGAAGCCATGTGAACTGGTTTTAAATAAAACGAGCAATGCTTTATACAATAACTTTAAATTTTAATTACGAGTAATTAAAAATAAGTAATAACAAAAAATGAATAATTTTATCGAAATTTCCGCATCACTAAACATATAAAACACTGTTTCACGTATTTGGGTGGCCATGGCCGCAGCTCGCTGTTCACGCCACGGCAAGGGAATGCGTTAATGAAATACTCGACTGTTTTTCATCCTTTTGAAAGCATGATAAATAGATTTACCAAAAATAACACGTAGAATTAATGTAACAGATTTATTAAGGGCATGGTAACAATAATGCGGACTATTTGAATTTCGAAGGTTTTTTTGGGAAAAAGATAACCAGCCTTGGGCTTTCAGAGATTTCCGCTTTTTTTATGGGTGCTAGACCTCAAAATTCAATCAGGCCCAAATTTTATGGGTATTAATGGCCCAGAAATATGGATCTTGGATCCATTAAAAATATTTTTATACCCGTCCATTTACAACTAACTTTTTTTAAACGTTCATATTAAGTGAAATTTGTAAGCAAAATAAAATTACAAAAATCTGAATACCGGAGGACTTTAAAATTATACGATGTATTTCAAAGGGCTAGTTTTTGGGAGTACTATCCAAATATATATAAACATATACACACACACACTCACGCCATTTTATCTCCGAAGGGGTAAACAGAGGCGCAACTAAGTGCACCCACTTTTCGCCGAGCGTATCCCGTCCCATGATGTGATAGGGGGCGAGCCTATCGCCATATCGGGCACAAATTCCAGACTCCGGGCGGATACTGAATTCCAGACAAATCCAATATCACTATGCCCGACACGGGGATCGAACCCGAGACCTCAGGATCGCAGTCGTACCTTAATACAACTACGCCACCCAGGCAGTCAATAAACATCTTGGTTAGAATTTTAGGTCTGTTCTAGGACATGTCCTTTCGTGCTATTCATACTTAAAGGCAATTTGGCAAAGCCTAAATTCTTGCTCTGGATAGATATATTTTTTTAATGCAAGAGATTATTGAGAGGCTTAAAAGCGTCGGTAGCGTAGTTGAATTACGGTACGACTGTAATGCTGAGGTCTCGAGTTCGTACCCCGGCTCGGGCAAAGTGATATTGGATTTTTCTATTCAGTATCACCGGAGTTTGGAATTTGTGCCCGATATGACGTTAGGTTCGCCCCCTATCACATCATGGGACGGAATACGCACGGCGAAAAGTTAGTGCACTACTTGCGCCTCTGCCTACCCTTTCGGGGAGAAAAGGCGTGAGTGAGTGAGTGTGTGTGTGTGAGAGATTATTGGCCATTATAGATAGCACTTCCATGTCATCGTTGTACCCTTTAAGGAATACAATCTATGGTAATCCTACCTATAAAATACCCACAATCTTCTGCGGTGAATTAATATAATAATCTTTATAACTAGTTATTAATATTATTTTATGCAAATAACATATGCATACGTAAATACAGATTAGATTTGAGTATGCATATTTAAACGTGCATAATATTAAGTACATATTATGCTTATAATATTCATTCATCGGATACTAGAATATGAAATATTATTTCTTTATGACTGATGTCTGAATAAAACATTTACATTTGTTTACCTCGGTGTTCGGTGAAATGTATGCGAAGAGAGTTATTCGAAATTCGAAAAATCTAGCCACATTGAAAATAAGTACTTTCTAGAAGCTAAGTACTCACTAGTATTAACTTCTTGCGGCCCATGGGCCACGTTACAACCTAGTGCAGCAATTACATATAGAAAATATATCTTGTATTTAGTGAAATAAGTTTCAAAATCGAACAGTAGTTTGACATTTCACCCTATAGTCATACTTACAAACTTACCTCTTTTCAATAACTTTTTATACAGGCTCGCCAAATTGACCCAACTGCACCTAGTGGTTAGTGAAGTGGGTCTAGATAGTGTCAATTTACAAGAGATGATTATAACCCACTAATGGACACAATTTTGTCCGCCGGTTTGAGCCGGACATATACAGGCTGATCCTGGAACGCCACATACTTACGTTTAATAAATCGAATGAAACATCCACCTCGGCCTTATCATAAACAGTTTATAAACCTATTTTAGCTATCGCATGTTTTGTCTTCTTCGTACGAATTTTGTACTGAGTTTGAAGGTAGAAGACAAATCATTCGATAACTAAAATAGGTTTATGAACTGTTTATGAATAAGGTCGTTAGTATAGATCTTACGTAGAAACAAACCCGACGAATCAAAGCCGATGCCTAACCACTAGTCTAATGAAGCAATATAATTTGAATAACGCTTTAATAAATTAATCTAAGTCTGAATACTGGAAAGCATTTACGTTTTATAGATGTCTCCTTAATTCGCGTCTTAAAAATAAATGGGTTCTGTGCTGAGGAAGCGTAACTCGGTTTTATAGCTTTAAACACCATTTTAATAATCGGCTTTACTCTTCAGGTGTAAACTGAGATTTTTATTAAATCTCATATATTTTGACGAAAATATTCTTTCATGTCACGCTTCCGTCTATATGTACATTTTTTTGATTAAATAACTATATTTATTTAGTCTTTACGTTTTGTTTTGGTGAAATATTTATGTAAATATACCTGCATAATGTAAGTTTGATACTTCAATATTTTTTTGGGAGTCTCAACAACCTGAGCGGCTTTGGTTTTCAACAAAAATATTCGTTTAATACGACCTAGCAGACTTCCCATATGATCTTCGATACCTAATCTCAACAAAATCTCAGATACGCAGTAGGTGATGAACTAAATTGTTTAATCATTAAAATTCCTGAATCGTGTAATTAAGTACCTACCTTATTACCCACGCATTTATATACTCATTTCCATTTCTGCATGCTTTAGAATTTCCTTAATAAACCTTAAAGCGTAACTCAATCATGCACCTTTACACTGCAAGAGGAAACACGTGGGTGCCCAACTTTCGCAATTACACCCACATAGCTTGAATAAGTGCATTACCTTAAAGAATATTATGTTTCATTATAGTTTGCGTTAATTTTAATATGTTTTTAGCGAATTCCTTGGCCTGGATGTTGTGTTCAGATAACTTAAAATACGCATACTCATACTCACGTCTTTAAACCCCGAAGGGGTAGGCAGAGACGCAATTAGTGCACCCACTTTTCACCGTGCGCATTTCGTCCCATGATGTGATAGGGGGCGAGCCTATCACCATATCGGGCACAAATTCCAGACACCGGTCTGATACTGAGTCGCAAAACCCAATATCACTCTGCCGGACCCGGGGATTGAACCCGAGACCTCAGCATTGCAGTCGTACCGTAATACAACTACGCCACCGAGGCAGTCAGTATAACTTAAAATACGATGTGTTATAAACAAAAAATTAACAACTCTGTAAACTGTTAACAGACTCATCGTTTGAGGTTTATTTAGTCGGTATAGGGCAAGTTGTAAGATTACAGCTGATGGGTTATGCCTGATTCTCAGAGCTATTTGTACTAACTATATAGAAGCTTGATCTAAATTTTAGGGCGTCTATTATATTTGCGTCACTCATGAAATTATTCATGAGTGTCTCGGTGGCATAGATGTATTACTGTAAGACTGCAATGCTGAGGTCTCGGGTTCGATACCCGGGTCGGCAAAGTGATATTGTGTTTTTCTAATCAGTATCAGCCTGGAGTCTGCAATTTGTGCCCGACATGGCGATAGGCTCGCTCCTTATCACATCATGGGACGGAATACGCACGACGAAAACTGGGTGCACTAGTTACGCCTCTGTTTGGGGATAAAAGGCGTGAGTGTGTGTGTGTGTGTCGTGAGTACCCATCTTTCCAGAATATTTAACTATCCATACTTATATCGTAAATGTGAAAGTAACTGCCTGTCTATTTGTTTGCCTGTCTGTTGCGCTTTTATGGCTGACTCACTGAACCGATTTGGATAAAATTTGATATGAAGTTTTTATCCTGGGAGAATACAAAGCAGGTCTTTTATCCCAGCGAAATTTCACTCGGGCGGAGCCGCGAGCAACAAATTATAATAAGCTTACGCTTTGATTAATTATATACCTAGATAGACACTGAACGTTTCAAACGCGTCGAAAAAAATAGAGGCCAACAGTTGTCCACTAAATGAGTTCGAGTTTTCATGGATATAATTCTCTCTCCATTTTAATAGAAACCATGTTATATCTGTATCTGTTATAACTGGTATCATTATGCGCGCACACAAGGATACGCAGAATGATGCAGCGATAGCGTATGACAAAGCTGTCACGCATACTAGCTTATGAAAAGTTGGCCTGTTTGTTTTAGTTTCATTGCAGCGCGTCACTCTATCTAGGTTTATAATTTATCAAAAAGCTTACGCTTATCTTTAGAATTACTGAGCATATTCAAAAAAGGATAAATTTAAAATATAAAGTACGATTCAGATTGTAAATATCAGCAAAGGAATTCTCTCAATCCAAACTGGTCGGTCGTAAACACCATCACAACAGAATCGATGTATTTTCGATGCGCAGGGATGTAATTAAGGTTTACGTTACGACTATTGTACCCTCAGTTTCGGAACGTGATTAATTTTCAAAGGATTTGATTTTCTGAAGTCATTCATGAAGAAACTGTTAACACTTGCTTACCTTTTTGTGGGTCTGTGGATAAATTCATGATGTTCGTGGAAATTATGATAATAGTTTTAAATTCTAGCCAATGAATATTTATTTTCCAAAAATTCCAAATACGTTTATCGAACCAGTGGGATAATCAATTGACTTTTATTTCTTTTGATTAAGTACATAAAATACAATCGCAATATACTATAGCAAAGACAAAAATACATATAAAATAATATTGGGTCGAACCCCCAACAACGCACTACCCTATTACGCCCCTCCAATTCAAATATCGTTTGGTTTGAAACAGACCGAACGATCGTAAACTGTTCGTCTAAAGCTGACACATTTTTATTCCTCTCGTACTACGTTATTCGCGATCTGTTATTGCTATTTATTACCGTTTAACGGTATATTTATAGTTAAAAATAACGCTATTGTAAGCGCCGTTTAGAAACGAATAAGAAGCAATAAAACTGAGTCTGTTTTGAAACCATGCAAATGTTTAAAACCCGCATCACTCAAGAGAAAAGACATTCTCTAGTATGGTAAGATTGCGGAGTAGGTATTTTTTTTAAATATAATAATACTAGCCATGTATTACATACTGCCCACTGCTGAGCACGGGCCTCCTCTAAAACTGAGAGAGTTTAGGCCTTAGTCCACCTCGCTGGCCTAGTGCGGGTTGGCAGACTTCACATACCTTCGAAATTCCTATAGAGAACTTCTCAGATATGCAGGTTTCCTCACGATGTTTTCCTCACCGTTAAAGCGAGTGATAATTCACAAATAACTTTTTAGAAAAGTCAGAGGTGCGTGCCCTTGAGTTTGAACCTGTGAAGTTCGTCTCGGCATCCGTTCCACTCCCAATTAGACTATCGCCGCTTACAATACATAAATAATACTTATTTATCCAGGTTCTGATTCCACTCCACGTGCTGTTGATATATTAACCAAGGCTTATAAACAACTGTTAGAAACACAATTTTTTTATCCTAACACAACAGTAATACCAAAGTATAGTTATGGTAATACTATCCAGAGCTTTCAATTCGCAAAGTTGTACACATTAATATGCACTGATTATCCTAAAACAATGTTAAATCTCAACATGCCTAGGGCTGGCTACAATGTCCTTGAAACCGAAACAAAATAGTGCTTTCACATCACCAGTTAACGGGAGTAGGTACCTACTACCTACCTAGTACTTACTCAGTCTTCCTCGGTGGCGTATGCGGTACGAGTACAACTACCACGCTGAGGTCCTAGCTCGGGCCAAAAACATTGTGACTGGTTTTTTCCATCTTAAAAATTACTGACTCACAGCTCGGAGTCGGGAAGTTGACGGCATGACACCCCCGCGCATCGGAAAACACGTAGAGCCGTTGGTCTTGCGCTGGGTCTCTCTGCGGTCATGTCGGAATGACGTTTCACCCGGCTATGAGAATGAAAGAATAGAGAGTGGCCTTGTTTATTGCGCGCATACTTGCACTATAACATTTCCAGCGTATCTGGCTGATCTTCGTCGAGATTGGCCGCCGCGCCGTAGCCGAAATTCGTCAAGGAGGTTTTTTTTTTACTCAGGCGAACACTCGCATACAAGAGACCTGTAAATTGAAATTGTAGTGGACCTATAAAGTGAAATTGTAAAAATGTCTCTTCATCTCATGCGGCCAAGTAACTAAAACACAAACCCTGTTTACACAAGACTTTACTATGTTGATCCATTGATGTCGGTATTGGGTTTTTTAATACATCAATGTGTTGATCATTATATTTTTGGGTCGTTCTCAAAAAAGTAGCACCGTAACTTGTCAAGGAATTTTTATAGGAACAATTTTTTAGATCGAAGTTTTTCGTTACTTGTATACTAATTATTAACTATGGAGACTTTATAAATAGAGGCGATGTAATATTATGTAACTCAAACAATATCCAATTCAAGAAACAAAATTTGTTACCCTTGTTTCTCCTTAGCCTGTCGTGTCCAAACACGACTAGTCACACTTCGAAGTCAAATAAAAAAATCGCGGCTAGATATTATGTTAACAAATGTTTAAATAACTGTTACTTACGCATACTCACGCCTTTTATCCCCGAAGGGGTAGGCAGAGGCGCAACTAGTGCACCCACTTTTCGCCGTGCGTTATCCGTCCCATGATGTGATAGGGGGCGCACCTATCGCCATATCGGGCACAAATTCAAGACCCCGGGCTGATACTGAATAGAAAAATTCAATATCACTTTGCCCGACCCTGGGATCGAACCCGAGACCTCAGCATTGCAGTCGTACCGTAATACAACTACGCCAACGAGGCAGTCACTTATAATATAACCAATTTAATGTTTTATAATCGATGCGCTATAAATTAACATAAACAACAAGGATTCGAAGATTCGTGGTTTAATTTTGACCACTGAAATTTTCTCTTTAAGCCCGAAAAATGTATTTTATTGTAAAAAAAAAACGAGGCATGCATGGTGTCAATAGTTATTAATATTTTATTAACAGAAGTATATATATATATATAAGTATAAGGATTATCATTTTGATAATATTATCTTAAAAAGCACCCCACGCTTTGTTTACAATAAAATACTTTTTTTTCTTATTTACGCTATTCTTAATACAAATTCATTATAATTTATTTTCTATTTTTAGTTAGATTTTCTATAAAAGCGTGTTTTTTAGTTTAACATATTGAATTGTCATCGGTCCTTGATAAGTATGCCAAATTTCGAATTAATCCAACGTTTTAAAGCGAGTCAAAATCATGTTAAAAGTTTCCGTTACATATACAGGGTCATTTTGACACTGCGTTACTAAATGAAACCACATACATATATCCTTGAAAATAACACTTTACATTAAGTTATTTTAACCATACATGTAAAATAAAAAAGTATAATTTTCGAACAAAATAAATATCAATAAATAGTAACTTTAAGGTTACACGCCCTAATGCCACTACTACTACTCTAAGAGGATTTGTCGCAGCGGCAACATTACACTTTCAGTCAGAAAAAAACTCATGCACACGCCATATTCGCACTAAACTACAAAATGATAAAAAAATCAGGAAAGTAAAATTGTGATTTTTGGTGAAAATATTAGTTTTTCATGGATGATTTTTGGCATAATGTTAGCAGAGGCAAAGACCAGTATGTGGTTTCATTTATTAACGCAATGTCAAAATAACCCTGTATAAATACTAACATACGTATGAAGTTAATAAAAGCGTGTTAAAAAATAATTTCATCTTGTCATGTTCACTTTAAGGCCCACCAGTTGGGAAATGTGGTTGAAATCTGAGCATAATATATTTGATAAAAAAAAGTATTTTTTTTTTTTTTCAAAATGACAAATTGAATCGAGCGGCGCCACTTTTTTGAGAATCATCCTTTTACTGTTATCGTGTTATGGAAACACTTGCCTCAATAAGACCTGCATTTAATTGTTTCTTGATATGAAGCTGAATATAAAGAGTGCAGCAAAATGATTTAAAAAAATATATTTTATGGCTAAATTTTATGAGTCGAAGATAAGAAATCGTTAACCGAAAGGAATACATAAAAGCGGCAAAAAATAGTATCTTAACAAGTTTTTAAAGTACAATATAATTTGTGTCGGTGGAGGAAGGAATGTCGATTGCCCTAGATTATATAAATATCATGGATTGTCGTTGAGTGTTCGATTCTTCAAGAACTGTTGTGTTAGGTGCTTTATAATAAGTGAAAAATCTCATACTTTTTCGTCATAAATAACAAGCTAACAGTGGTGATAAAGTCAAATAAATTTAGACATACAATATTATGGCTAGATAGTGTTTTTTTGTAGCCAGTGTAACTACTGGACATAATGAGACTTAACATCTTATGTCTCAGGATGACGAGCGCAGTGTAATGCCACACAGTATTTTGTAATTCAAGTTGCTGGATGGTGTTGCTACTGTTTATGGGTGGTCGTATCGCTTACCATCAGGCGAACGGCATGCACGTCTCGTCATTCAATGCCATAAAAAAAAACTCTAAATTTAACGTCCTTCTTTCTCTCTCTCTCTAACAAGATATACTATACAGATATATCACATCAAATTGGAGCTCTATCACACACACACACACTCACGCCCGTTATCCCCAAAGGGGTAGGCAGAGGTGCAACTACTGCACCCACTTTTCGCCGTGCGTATTCCATCCCATGATGGGATAGGGGGCGAGCCTATTGCCATATCGGGCAACTTCCAGACTTCGGGCTGATACTGAGTAGAAAAACCCAACACATTGCCCAACCCGGGGATCGAACCCGAGACCTCAGCATTGCAGTCGTACCGTAATACATCTATGCCACCGAGGCAGTGGAGCTCTATCGTCATAGAAAATTGTATATCTTATAACAGTAATGATCACTGGTATATTTTTTATTTTATTTTTTTATTGCTTTGAATGACGAGACGAGCATGCCGTTCGCCTGATGGTAAGCGATACGACTACCCATAAACAGTAGCAACACCATTCAGCACCTTGAGTTACAAAGTACTGTGTGGCATTCCACTGCGCTCGTCATCCTGAGACATAAGATGTTAAGTCTCATTATGTCCAGTAGTTACACTGGCTACAATATCCTTCCAACCGAGACACAACAGTGCATGCACACTGCTGCTTGGCGGTAGAAATAGACATTGCGGTGGTACCCACCCAGAAGGACTCTTACATATGAGAGACCTACCACCAGTAAAAAAACTTTATACAAAGTGTTCTAACTTTGAGGATCGCAATTAAACCATACCTTTTTATTGCATATATTATGAGGCTGTGCAATAAAACTAAATTGAATAATTTGTAAACATACATTTATTCCAATTTTGCACATATGAAGGCAGTACGAGAATACATTTTTGTTTACTCTTTTATACAAACATATTTAATATTCTAATATAAATTCATCTATGCTGCAATTTACTGAAAATTAAATCAGATTAAGTGCCCATTAATTAGAGGACGTGTTTTTTTTTAATTCCATAATATAATATATCTCAGGCAGCATAGATAATTAATCTATTCTTATTTGTTCTCTAACACACACATATATATTTTTCAAATGAAAAAATACTCGTTAGTTGGACTAACAATTTTCTATACCATGTACATATTAGGACTAAGTCATCGGTGAAATAATTAGCATAGCGTCGGGGATAGTGCAATACCGCGTAAGTTATTTTAAAAAAAGTGTTGTATTCTCAATGCTAAGTTTAGTGTAGTAAGGATCAATCTCAATTGGACTTTTTTTATCACTTACGCGGTATTGCACTATCCCCGACGATAGGTAATCATGTTTAAATATGCTCTTGGTTCGTAAAAATATTTTGTTTTCACTTATTAAATCATTGTAATAATGTTATCTTGCGTGTTTCATTTACGCAAAATGATAAAGTCGTTTTATGCTTGACATTAAGACTAGTTTTTGCTAGCAGGGGCATCGTATCTCTTCCAAAATAGTTTAAGAATTAACCCTACAAGACTTACAAATTGCACAAATTTAATTTAGCAGTTTTTTTAAGTTTGTTCTTTACACTTGCAAATGAAGCTAATGGCGACATTTTAATGAAAGTAAACAATAAGCATAGAAACACTTGGCGCGCAAAATGTATCGCTCGAACTTGGAACCTACATGAACTATTAGAACTCTGTAAGAAAACAGTACACTATAGTAGGGACAAATTAATATAGCCGGTATGACATGACACGGTTTTGAATTTTTTGGGCAGTCGTTCTCACAGAGTTATCGCGTCGGGAAAAAAATTGAATTGTCATACCGGCCAGCTTAGTTTGTCCGAACTATAGTATGTTTTTAGCAGTCGGACTAGGAACTATAATTAACATGATATGACCAATCATAGTGGATATAAATAATACTTACATCGGCAACTTTGCTAATTCAACATAGGCAAAGATATAATTTTATGCCTTTGCAACGAAATAAGCGACTATCCGATGTAACTATTTGATTCCGCAGTAGTCAATATTAAGGGGCGCTTTATTGGATCTTTCTCAAACAGACAGCAAAAGCCTTAACTTTAATGTTGCCATTGTAGTATTGGAACTATTTAAGTGTCTATTTGATTTTGTAAAGAGCTAGGCAGGCGTCGATGATACCATCAAAATTCAATACTTCCTCATCATGCATAAGCTGGCAAAGTTGGGTGAACCTTTTGTCGAACCTTCGTTCCATTTCAAATTTGGTGTATTAATGTATATTTCTTTAGTATGTTATCTACTCGAAAAAAGTGATCTGAGTATGATTATAATAAGTTGTATTTCGTAACGCACCGCCAATGATTATAGACACTTAATAATATTGTAATTATCGGACATCGTACGTAAATCTTAAAAACCATGTAATAAATTATAACTATGTATCGTAAGTAAATAGAAATAGTAGTAATGTGGTCATTATTAAATTAGCTTAATCAGTCACAAGAAGTGACTTTCTTGTTAGCGAATATTTGTTTGGAAATCTCGGGCCATCCACGCAGTTTATTTCTATTCGATCAGATATCTTATATTATCGTGGAATGTAAAACAATATAATGAGCATATATAAACATTTATACCTAAACTGCATTTATTTTTTTAATAAACATTCTTATACCTTCTTTATTATGTCGTACCTTTCGTTCACTTGCTCGGTCCATTCGTTATTCAATTTAAAACATAGAGTTTTAATTACATATAAATTTATATCGTTTACCCGTCGAATATAGTATTTGAGAACAATGTATGCTCTGTTTAAAAACTAAACAAAATGCCTTTAAAATAACTTATGTATTAGCTGCATGAAGGTACTTACTCATTTCTCGAATTGCAGGCGATTTCTAGAATATTTAATATACTTAGTATATTTCATTTATAATTTCGACGGTGGTAATTTCAAATGTCGTAAGTCATTTTGTCGTACCTAAGTTCACTCTTTATACCATTGAAATGGAGGTTTTATACTCCATCGATCTCTATTTTAATATTTTGATATATCTCAAAACTAGAATACTGCGGCCTAACATCGGTTTGGTAGTAAATTACAAAGTCGGAAAATTTTGAGTCATATAGATCAAGTTTTGCATTCAAACTTTACAACTTTATTTCAATTTACATCCGTGAACTTCAAAGTAACTGTCTAGAAAATATCTTTATGGGAAATTAAGAAAGCTGTGAAAGGAAATTTTTTTTGCTCTCCTGTAAAATCTATGTTTGTCTCATACGCCATTTCAAAACTAAAATACTCTATACAGTACAGTCAGTAGCATAAGTATTTGTACAAAATCAAAATTTCATATCGCCTATATACGCGTTGAGTTAAACCGAAACATTTTTTTCTTCGTTTGAAGTAAAGAAAATGTTTTTTATTTTATTATTGTGAAGAGAAAAAAAAGATTGGTAAGAACACAAATGTATGTAGGCAATTTGAAATTTTGAATTTGTTCAGCTACTTGTGCTGCTGACTGTACATATTGTTACTGGTGGTAGGACGTTTGTGTCCGCCCTGCTGACCACAGACACAATGTGTAAAGCCCGACAGTCTCCCACTTGAATGAGTCGCGATCCAAGATCAGCGTATATATTTCCGGATTCAAACATGCCGGAATAATTGAGTTCACTGGTGAGGGATACCTAATCATCTTTCATCAATCGACACTATCAGTATCTGTATCCCACTCCAGGGCCGCGCCGACCCAGGCCAGCGCCTGTGTGCGAAATCTATGTATCGCCTCTGATTTTGGCGTTTATTCCGCGAGGGGGCGGGGGTGCACAGGAGTGGTTCGCTTAGGGCATCAAGTAGTCTTCATCCGGTACTGGAGACTTGTACCTACGTACTTTCTTACTTGTGACAAATATAATTTCAAAAATTACTGCTGGAATTTCATCCTGATTCCGGCGCCCTTATTGCCTTGGCGCCTGTGTGCGCCGCACACTTCGCACATAAGGACAGCACGGCCCTGTCCCACTCTGCTTACCAGAATGCACGTATTGGGATTTCCATTTGGCAATAGAACCACACTGTAATTTACTTTTAAAAGTATAGAAAAACAAATCTCAAATAAGAACAGGCTACGCCAAAAATTACTTATAATTCTGTAGTGATACGTCGTATTTGCAAAAATAATATTATTTTATGATCGAGTAAATTATTAACTTATTGTGTAAACTGTGAAGTACAAATCGACGGCAATATTCATTGCTTACTTTCTACATATTATATTAACACATTCATACATTGTCGTAAATATATTTTAACATTTTTATGCAGGGCACAGATCATGCGAACAAACGTGAGTGAACGTAAGCGAATGGTTTTAGACCACCGGGACCGCATGCTAGCTCGCCTTCGGTGAATCGTTGTCTCACTCGTTCGTTAGCGTTCACTCCCGCTGGCTCGCTTGGTCTATACGCGGCATTCCAATACAATTTTTGGAGTATACGAATAGCCGTGTTAATAATTCATTTTGGCAGTGAACAGTTACCCTTTTTATTCGGTAAAACTGAATGACGAGAAGAGCATGCCACTCGCCTGATGGTGAGCGATACGACCACCCATAAACAGTAGCAACACCATACAGTACTCTTAAGAACTGCGTGGTACTCCACTGCGCTCGTCACCTTGGGACATTAGATGTTAAGTCACATAATGCCCAGTAATTACGCTGGCTACAATGTCCTTCAAACTGGAACACAACAGAGCATGCACACTGCTGTTTGGCGGTAGAACAGACATTGCGGTGTTACCTACCCATACGGCCCCTCGCATGCGAGAGACCTACCACCATGCTCAATTTTCAAATGTTAACTTTGTTTTACTCTAAGCTCGGCTGCAAATAATGGACTAGGTTTTTATATTAAATGTCTACATTTTTAGCCGACGCGACACTTTAAAAATATTGTACCCTTTCACAAAAATGTTAGTTTTAAAAGCCACCCGTCTACCAAACGTGCTTCCGACAAATAGAGTGAATTAGAATTCTGTACTAGGTAAATATATCTTTATAATTTTTAAGTAACAAAGTAACGGTTCTTTATAAGTAATGATTAATTTTGTTACAAAGATGATTTATTCCGAAATAGCTTCGTGCTTTAATCTTTTCAAAGTTATATTTAAACATAGTGACTGAAACTAATAAATTTAAGTAGTCATTCACGTCAATTTTATTGTAGAATTTATTATTAAATGTTTAGGACTTTGTAACTACGCTGCAATGAGATATTATAGTTATTTTCTATCACAAATTTCTTATAAGGTGTTTCTCAATAATACAACCTTTCGCATACTCCAAAATCAACTTATATTAAATTGTCTCAGATTGGTCTGTACATTGATCTAATATAAACTTAGCAGATACGATTTCGATTGTTGTTCAAATCAAATGTTATTGTCATTCTCTTAAACTATGATAAAATATAAGAAATATATTGGAACACGCTGTGATGTTTTGACGTAAATGCGTTCTTTCAAAGGAATGTAAGTGTATGTAAAGTTCATACCAATTCATGCTTATCGTCGTAGTGCGACTTTATTGTAAGTTGGAAAATAGTGTGGATACCTACTGAAATGACGTGTGTTCGAATTTCAAATGGCGAAATTTTCCGTGACATGACTTCGAATTTCAAATAGGAGAATGTGGAAGGAATATAATCTTAAATCCTATTTCACAAAGCGCATGTTGAGGAAAAGTAGATCTAAGATGTTAAGCTATCAATTCGTTGTTGGGTAGCTTATGTACGTTGTCAACTCACAGTAACACCCGAAATTAAATGGCAGCGGGTGAAAACGGCCTATAAGACTTTATACCAGCGACCATACAGGGCTATATAGTCACTGCTTTATACCCATTACTACTTGTCATAAAATGTCAATGAAAGGAGCGATGGATATTATGTATGTTACTCAAATAAAGGATAGACCAATCTAATCGACAAGTCTGCCCAGTTTTAATGTAGAGGACTTCTAACTAGCTATCAAATTACTCACGCGATGCAGGCTGTGTTGACGAGAATTACGTCATCACAGTTCGATACAATCTATGTTAGCTTGGATTTGCTTGTACCAGACATCCACCGCGTTCTAAATCTTATACAATGATAGACTAGTGAAACTTGCTTTAGGATTATGGTTAACTTTGTTATAAAATATGTTTAAGTCAAAACATCACAGTATTTACACATTGGTCTATTTTCACATAAAGTTTTTATAAAAATCTAGAACTGTATAAAATGTGTACTACAAAAAATAAATGCATTCAGAAACTTCGTAATACATAAAAGTAAATATTGGAATGAACTTCTAAAGCAAATAATATTTTAAAGGTAATAACATAGCAGGTTAGTAAAAAGGTTACATTCATTTCAATGAGAATATTATTAAGAATATCGAGTAGATGAATAAAAATAAAACCCTTTAGAAAAGATAATTATCAAATTGAATAATTTCTGCGTATCGTGTTATAGGATTCATTTCTTCAACTACGATTGATAGAGCATATCACATTGGCGTCAATGTTAGTTTCAATCCATTTAAGATATTAAATATTCCCAGAATGTTTAAAATATCTGATATTTTATAATTTGAAATTGCTCTTAAGAGATCAGGCGAAGTGAAACCTGTTATCAGTTATTAAATAAATGTAGCCAGCCCACTGCCACTTGAGCTATTTAATATGAACCGCGTCACAGTGTTTGCCTATCCAATCAGATTAATCCACTTTAGCACCAAAATTAAATATTTGGAATATTATTTATCTGTCTGCTATACCTTTCGATGTGACCTTAATTGTAACTCATTTCGGTCATTCCAATGACAGAATAATTTTACCAAACTAAAAGATTCCAACAGAACCTACTGGAACTGATGGTTAGTTTAATATAACAAGAAATGTAAAGAGGCTACTATCAATCGGAATTTCAGAACGGATTTAACAAAAACATGATATTATAGAAAATTGTGATTAACCTGGATTTTTGTCTAATTTAGTCTTTAGAAGTTCCACTCCAATTGTCCTGAAATCAAACAAAACTCTCCTTAGCATTATAGTTACATATGTATATATTATTTTTATATTCAGCGTCTTGCGGGATGCACATGAACCTATTGCCACCCTCATTATTTACATCTAAAGTTATTGAATAAACGCTATTCGTCTTTTTATCTAAATTTAATATATGTATTTGTTTATTGTGTTCCGTATACTCTGACGCTTCGTCCACTGCATCAATGCTTTCGTTCATAGCAGCTATAACTTTCATACTGTTTCGGCGTATATTCTCTACGTTTACGATCTCTCCTATCTTAAGACTTTGTTTCCTTTCTGTGTCTTGTAACCTTTCTTTGTTTAGTATTATCTTCTGTGACGATGTTCGGTTACTGTACCTTCTCCAAAAGGAGTCTGACGTGTTCTGACTGCTGGAGAATCCTGTAGACGTCGTTGTATTGAATGTGTCCCGCCTTTGCATTGTTTCCCTCAAATTCCTACTATACCTCATCAACTTATTAATCTTCAACAACTTCACGAAGCCCTCGCGGAATTTCGACGACATCAAGTTGTATAGTATAGGATTAATAGCCGAATTTAAATATAACATAACTCTACAAAAATATAACAAAATGTAATAACCATCTATACCTAATGACATTATTGTCTCGGGTGGGAATATTATGATCCATAGTGTCAGCGCCTTAAAGGGTAAGAGGCATATGAAGAACGATAGTACCACGGTCCCCAACATGAGAATAACTTGTTTTCTATATCGGACCACGTTGCCGGTACCAGTATTCTTGCTGTTTTGTGCTATGATGGCTGGGTTCTCCATGAGGTTCTTGGCTATGACGCTGTATAGGACGAGCAGTACTCCAAGTGGAACGATGAAGAACACAGCGATGGTGAGAATGAAGAACAGGGCTGACCAGAAGGTGTCGGCTTGGGTGAGACACACAGGAACTTCGGTGCCATCGGAATACTTTTCGTAGGTGAATTTTGCCACTGCCAGGATCGGACTGTGAAGAAAAAATATTGTCAGTATGTTAACAATTACTGGTAGTCTATTAAGTCGATTCGTAGTAGTATGTACAGTCAGCAGCATAAATATCTGTACAAAATAAAAAATTCAAATAACTCATATACGCATTTAGTTAAACTGAAACATTGTTTTTCTTCGTTTGAAGTAAAGTAAATCTCTATTCTTTTATTTTTGTGAAGACAAAGAAAAGATTAGTAAGAACAAAAAAGTATGTAGGCAATTTGAAATTTTGATTTTGTTCAGCTACTTATGCTGCTGACTGTACATCAATGTTTAATCAAATGTAAAAGTCGATAGCTTTCTAAACTTGTAATCGATAATTCGGTCATTTAGTTAAGAACAGTATCATATCGACGCTTGAAAGGCAATAATATCTAAGCGACATTTAGCAAATTTTTCAGTAGAGCGTTTTAAAGTTTTGATTTTGACAAAAAAAATCATAACTAATTAACCATTTGCTGCATAAAAATAATTGTAACTGTTTTAGGAACCTCTTAATTTTTGACGTTTTTTGAGTTAAATTAACAGCCCTGAAGATTATAAATTAAAAAGTTAACGTCGCTTAGTTAAAAATTACCTAAATTTACAAACAGGTAAAATCATCTAAATGGATCATCTTATGAATACCGTAACAAGTAAATTTAATGAAATACAAATATTTGAAAATGCGCAGTTGGTAAAAATCATATAAGGATATCTAAACATATTAATAAAATCGAGTAAAAATATCTATAGCTAAATTATTGGGTCACACGATCGTGGAGAAACATAAATACGTGCATAATATTGTAAATCTTGTTATTCCTACAAACATTGAACTATTTAATAATCAGTCAATTTTAATAATAATCAACATTTTATTGTTAGATAAACATACTTACATCCAAAATATAGCATAATGATATAGAATTTATAATAGCCAACACTTATTTCTTTGGAGGGAGTTTCACGCCTCAAATATACGATGAGTGGAAGGACATACAAAATTGCCTTATCTGAACATTTACAACGGCTTGCTTAAATATCTCTGTGTAAGCATAACTCGAAAGCAATAATATTATAATTTATTAATTGTGGTGGAAACTAATAATTTTCTCTCTATATTTATTTTTGCTGAAAGTACATACATACGTACACACCCACGCCCTTAACCCATAGGGGTAGACAAAGACTATTGAGCACCACATTCTACGATCTTGACATACGTCTTCCACAAAGGTTTTTCATAGTACTTCGCAAAGACAAGTAAGTGTGTATAGTGTATACCAAAATGAAAAAGAGAGTTCAGGAAATAGTTGAGCAAAAGAAAGAAAAAGGAACTAGACCACAAACCTCGTGAATCCAAAGCGAACCTTTCACTATTCTGGAAACAAATATGGTTGATCAGGGGAGAGTCGGGGACTTCAAAGATTGGAGTCATCAGAAATGAAGATGGAAGGGTGTTTAGAGATAAAAGGGAATTATTGCTTGGAAGTCCTACTTAAAAAGACTTTTTAAATGAGGCGATGGGGATGTAGCAGGTGGTTAAGAGGCTATAGACCTGGCTTACTCTCAAAACGAGGCTAATAATGAGATTACGGAAAATGGAATAGTGAATGCGATGAAAAGTATGAGGTTAGGCAAGGCTGCTGGGTGTAACCGTTAAAATGCTGAGATACGGCAAAGGCGTAGTAGCAAAATTGTTATGGCTACTTTTTAATATCTGGTGCAAAACCATTATTATATCCATTTTCAAGAAGAAATTTTCACAGCAAGAATATAAAAGCTACCGCAGAATAAGCCTTCCCTGTGCTGCCAGTAAATTGTATGCCAAGGTCCTCATTAAGAGAGTGATTAATGAGACTAAAAAAAAAGTGTGGAATGTCCAAGCAGGTTTTAGAAGAGGAATGGGTTACACACATCAAGTCTTTTACATAAGGTGCATAGCGAAAGAACATTTGGCTAAGTCCAAAAAAGTCTTTTATACCTTCGTAAACTTGGAAAAGGCTTATGATCGTATGCTGAGGAATGAACTGTTGTTAACATTGTTATTTATTTATTTATTTAAGCACTTCATATACAAATGTATAAAGGCGGACTTAATGCCGTAGGCATTCTCTCCCAGTCAACCTTAGGGTGGTGCAGAGATTGTTAACATTGTTTTTAATATATCGGATTGAGAGTCACCTGGTGAGGACTTTGAAGTCTCTGTACGAGAACATCGACGGGAGAGCTGCAAGGCACGAAAAATGATGTGAATGATGTCTTTAAAGAGAAGGGAATGAAACTTAATGTGAGCAAGATAAAAGTGGTTGTGATAGAAAGAGGTCTGGGCTCCACAGGATGGATTCAAGACAGGTCATGAAAGGTAAAATACCTTTCGTAAGCTTTCGAGCTAATGTGGATGGTACGGCTGGAAGAGGGCACCCAACGAGAGCGTGCATTTATCAAATAAATTATCTCCAAAAAGGGTAGGTCAGGATTAGCCTCAACCGGCAAAAAAGTATACAGAGAGAATAGGGAAAATTGGAATTAAATTATTATTAACATATTGTAATACACAATAATGCAACATAAATATATTTATTACAAAAATAAATGTTATTAAAATTATAAAAGTCTATTTATTTGTAAAAAAACTCACCATATCTACGTAAAATTGAGGCAAAATCATAAAAACGTCGGACGGCTGTCCTCTCTTAGCGACAACCAATACGCGCTGTACAGGATCGCGCGCATATACAAATGACACTTTCAAAACACTAGGTGGTTCGCAAGTGGGTGTATTTACTTTATTATGAACAGGTAAATATCTCTTAGCAATAAGTATAACCACCTGAACATACCCGGTAAAATTATCTATGCGACATGACTGAAGTTAAAGGTTGTCAAGTAAAAATATCTAAGTATAAAAAATAGAACTTATATTATTCAGGTAAAATTATCTAACCGACTAATAATTATTTATTTTATTTTAGGTAAAATTGTATAAATGTACTATTAACAAAATATTTTATTAAGCTGAAAATATCTAAGCACATAAATATGGAGAGTATGGGTCCAGGTAAAATTATATCTATGCCAAAGTTATAATTTTTTGTGTAGGTAATAAACAACTAATTAAAGAGCGAGCAGTTTTTTATTTCAAGTAAACATATATTAATGCAAAACAGTAATATCATGATTTCATGTAAAGCACACTAAGTTCAAAATCAATTTCCTTAAGCGTACCAACTACTGTAAATCCAAAAAGTCGTAAAAATTTTGGCGGTAAGTGAGAAAAAAAAAGTGAAATTTACCGGAATCATCTAGTATCTAACCGCCAAAAAAGTTGTCCTAGAGCTACGAAACCCGGATCAATCGACGCAGAAAAATCTGGCGATTCCAAATATGTATATAACTCATTTTAGGTAGTTTTGTCGCTTAGATATTATTGCCTTTCAAGCGTCGATATTCATAATTATTTATAGTAGTGTTCGATTTTGTAGCCAATTAAACTAAAACCTTTATTAAAATGCTTCGGTATCAAAATTAAGCTGAAAACATTTTTGAATAAACGTTGGGCTTATTATATATTTCCATGCACTTGGACTTGCAATATTATATCGACGCTTGAAAGGCAATAATATCTAAGCGACAAAAATACCTAAAATGAGTTATATACATATTTGGAATCGCCAGATTTTTCTGCGTCGATTGATCCGGGTTTCATAGCTCTAGGACAACTTTTTTGGCGGTTAGATACTAGATGATTCTGGTAAATTTCACTTTTTTTTTCTCACTTACCGCCAAATTTTTTACGACTTTTTGGATTTACAGTAGTTGGTACGCTTAAGGAAATTGATTTTGAACTTAGTGTGTTTTACATGAAATCATGATATTACTGTTTTGCATTAATATATGTTTACTTGAAATAAAAAACTGCTCGCTCTTTAATTAGTTGTTTATTACCTACACAAAAAATTATAACTTTGGCATAGATATAATTTTACCTGGGCCCATACTCTCCATATTTATGTGCTTAGATATTTTCAGCTTAATAAAATATTTTGTTAATAGTACATTTATACAATTTTACCTAAAATAAAATAAATAATTATTAGTCGGTTAGATAATTTTACCTGAATAATATAAGTTCTATTTTTTATACTTAGATATTTTTACTTGACAACCTTTAACTTCAGTCATGTCGCATAGATAATTTTACCGGGTATGTTCAGGTGGTTATACTTATTGCTAAGAGATATTTACCTGTTCATAATAAAGTAAATACACCCACTTGCGAACCACCTAGTGTTTTGAAAGTGTCATTTGTATATGCGCGCGATCCTGTACAGCGCGTATTGGTTGTCGCTAAGAGAGGACAGCCGTCCGACGTTTTTATGATTTTGCCTCAATTTTACGTAGATATGGTGAGTTTTTTTACAAATAAATAGACTTTTATAATTTTAATAACATTTATTTTTGTAATAAATATATTTATGTTGCATTATTGTGTATTACAATATGTTAATAATAATTTAATTCCAATTTTCCCTATTCTCTCCGTATACTTTTTTGCCGGTTGAGGCTAATCCTGACCTACCCTTTTTGGAGATAATTTATTTGATAAATGCACGCTCTCGTAGGGTGCCCTCTTCCAGCCGTACCATCCACATTAGCTCGAAAGCTTACGAAAAGTATTTAACCTTTCATGACCTGTCTTGAATCCATCCTCTCCACGTGCCCAGACCTCTTTCTATCACAACCACTTTTATCTTGCTCACATTAATTTTCATTCCCTTCTCTTTAAAGACATCATTCACATAATTTTTCGTGCCTTGCAGCTCTCCCGTTGATGTTCTCGTACAGAGACTTCAAAGTCCTCACCAGGTGACTCTCAATCCGATATATTAAAGACAATGTTAACAATCTCTGCACCACCCTAAGGTTGACTGGGAGAGAATGCCTACGGCATTAAGTCCGCCTTTATACATTTGTATATGAAGTTCTTAAATAAATAAATAAATAACAATGTTAACAACAGTTCATTCCTCAGCATACGATCATAAGCCTTTTCCAAGTTTACGATGGTGTAAAAGACTTTTTTGGACTTAGCCAAATGTTCTTTCGCTATGCACCTTATGTAAAAGACTTGATGTGTGTAACCCATTCCTCTTCTAAAACCTGCTTGGACATTCCACACTTTTTTTCAGTCTCATTAATCACTCTCTTAATGAGGACCTTGGCATACAATTTACTGGCAGCACAGGGAAGGCTTATTCTGCGGTAGTTTTTATATTCTTGCTGTGAAACTTTCTTCTTGAAAATGGATATAATAATGGTTTTGCACCACATATTAAAAAGTAGCCATAACAATTTTGCTACTACGCCTTTGCCGTATCTCAGAATTTTAACGGTTACACCCAGCAGCCTTGCCTAACCTCATACTTTTCATCGATTTCACTATTCCATTTTCCGTAATCTCATTATTAGCCTCGTTTTGAGAGTAAGCCAGGTCTATAGCCTCTTAACCACCTGCTACATCCCCATCGCCTCATTTAAAAAGTCTTTTGAAGTAGGCCTTCCAAGCAATACTTCCCTTTTATCTCTAAACACCCTTCCATCTTCATTTCTGATGACTCCTATCTTTGAAGTCCCCGACTCTTCCCTGATCAACCATATTTGTTTCCAGAATAGTGAAAGGTTCGCTTTGGATTCACGAGGTTTGTGGTCTAGTTCCTTTTTCTTTCTTTTGCTCAACTATTTTCTGAACTCTCTTTTTCATTTTGGTATACACTATACACACTTACTTGTCTTTGCGAAGTACTATGAAAAACCTTTGTGGAAGACGTATGTCAAGATCGTAGAATGTGGTGCTCAATAGTCTTTTTCTACCCCTGTGGGTTAAGGGCGTGGGTGTGTACGTATGTATTTGCTTTCAGCAAAAATAAATTTAGAGAGAAAATTAAGAGTTTCCAACACAATGAATAAATTATAATATTATTGCTTTCGAGTTATGCTTACACAGAGATATTTAAGCAAGCCGTTGTAAATGTTCAGATAAGGCAATTTTGTATGTCCTTCAGCTCATCGTATATTTGAGGCGAGAAACTCCCTCCAAAGAAATAAGTGTTGGCTATTAACAAATTCTATATCATTATGCTATATTTTGGATGTAAGTATGTTTATCTAACAATAAAATGTTGATTATTATTAAAATTGACTGATTATTAAATAGTTCAATGTTTGTAGGAATAACAAGATTTACAATATTATGCACGTATTTATGTTTCTCCACGATCGTGTGACCCAATAATTTAGATATAGATATTTTTACTTGATTTTATTAATATGTTTAGATATCCTTATATGATTTTTACCAACTGTGCATTTTCAAATATTTGTGTTTCATTAAATTTACTTGTTACGGTATTCATAAGATGATCCATTTAGATGATTTTACCTGTTTGTAAATTTAGGTAATTTTTAACTAAGCGACGTTAACTTTTTTATTTATAATCTTCAGGGCTGTTAATTTAACTCAAAAAACGTCAAAAATTAAGAGGTTCCTAAAACAGTTACAATTATTTTTATGCAGCAAATGGTTAATTAGTTATGATTTTTTTTGTCAAAATCAAAACTTTAAAACGCTCTACTGAAAAATTTGCTAAATGTCGCTTAGATGTTATTGCCTTTCAAGCGTCGATATTATTGTGAACCATATTTGTAGCTACTGTATTAAAATAAACTGTAATATCATTGATTCTTCTGTGCTTTGTAGGTTAGTGCTATAATCTATTCCATGGTTCTGTGTTTTATAGCCTGTAAGATGAAGCCTGGCTCTTGACTTTGTTGCTTATAAATAATCTCACTTGCTATTTCCTACCTGTCCATATATTTTGATTTTTACAAATATGCACTTTCTATATCGTAATTATTCCCCACCTTCCATCGACTCAATAAGCTTAAAACCAATCCCATTACGGATAACCTGATTTGTTGACTCCGAGCGAAAAAAGTAATGTAACAATACATCTACGAATATCAGTGAGATTCCCAAAGAGAATAATTTGGGAACAATTGTAGGGCCTGGGAGGATTGCGTTAATCTTTATCAGCAATAATGCCGGAGCTATATGGAAAAATAGTACCGAGGCCTGGACTACGGACGCCCACGAACCGACTGATGTATGTACCTTCTCAGTCTCTATGTTGTGATGTTTGTATTTATTTATTTATTTATTTATTTAAGAAACACCAACAGCGTACACATTTACACACACTTATTACTTATCATACTTCTATGTGGATTATGACAGGGTTGTCATAACATTATATACTGATATGTACACCTATAACAGGCGTTTACAACATTCGCCATAACAGCGGTGAAAGCAAATTTTATTTTATTTACGTTCGTGAAAGGTTATACGGTTATACTATACAATCTACAGAAAAAAAAGAAGTGGTTGAGTAGCATTGTGAGCCCCTGCTTAGGTGTGAACAAACATTAGTGTTATCGACAAATTATGAGAGCAAACATAAGGAATATAAGCAGGTGCCTAAGTACATTAATTTATACATAGAAGACTCCAGAACATCAATCTGTTTTTAGATACTTTGCTAGTTTTTGCTTGAACATATTCAGTGTATCATTATAGATATCAAGATCACCGATTTGAGAATTAAAATCGTTAAATGTCCGACAAAGTCTTAGAAGAGGAGAGTTATACCCTAAGTTGGTTTTGGTAGATCTTACGTAAAGAATTTTTGAGATTCTCTGACGCGGATAATGGTAAGGAACGTTTAGGGAAACATCTTTTAGAATTGATGGGCTGTCTGTTGAATTTGTATTGCATGTATATTGCTGCCTTTTAGTCACGTAAAACTTTTGGCCCAAGTAAAACTCCGATTTCGGGTTAAACGTAACCTAAACCCACCTACTGCTCTCAGGGATAATTTAGATTCCTACAAGTGAAAGAATTTTGTTGAATCGAAGTGCAAGTTTCAAAGATTAGGTTGATCAAACAAATAAAAAAATCGGACAAGTGAAAGTTGGACTCACGCACAGAGAGTTCCGAAAAAAATGTATAAGTATGTACATCAAGAAATCATCTAACATTATTGCTTTAATTAAAAGACAAACTTAACTTAGACTTAACATTTTATGTCTAAGGATGACGAGCGCAGTGGAATGCCACACAGTACTTTGTAACTCAAGGTGCTGGATGGTGTTGCTACTGTTTATGGGTGGTCGTATCGCTTACCATCAGGCGAACGGCATGCTCGTCTCATCATTCAAAGCAAGAAAAAAAAAACTTTACCGATCGATACCTAGACACCGTTATTGCACCAACCGCAATCAATAAGTTTGTAATATAGTAAATTAGCTTTTTCTGGTTATTAAAGTACATATATACAGTTTTCAGAATTTTTCATTTACATGTGCTTGAGAGCTTGCTTCTTGCCAAATTTCGTGATTCTAGGTCAAAGGGAAGTACCCTATAGGTTTTGATTCACTTGAGAAATCGCAAAATATGCGAAAATATACGACATAAACGGTCATATCTTTTGATCGCGTGGACTTACAAGTTTAAATTTCAACTTGATAGTTTTACGCGTTTGTGAGAAAAACGATCTTAACCGATAGACAGACAGGCAGACGGACAACAAAGTGATTCTATAAGGGTTCCTTTCGAGGTTCGGAACTCTAAAAAGCAATGTCTTCAATCCTCAGTTGAATTTAAATATTATTATAGATTGACAGCCTCCTTGGCGCAGCGAGTGCTTGACTTTCTACAAAACAAAAGGCCTCTGGCTATACTCCCGCCCCAAAACAATTGTTTGAGTAATTCGCAAATATTTATATCAGGCCTGAGTGCTTGAGTGGGACTTTATATAAAATATAATTAATATGAGACGCTAAAGAACCATTATTATTATTCCATAGGGACTTCTCATAGAATCTCTTATTGACTTGTAATAATAAAATTATTTCACAATAACCTTTGTACTTTTTGATGTGAAGATTCCTCTATAAGGAAACATATGATCAAGTTTTTAATATATACATAGCTATATATACAAGTTATTAAGTACAGCTGATATATTTATGTATCGAAAAACTCCAAAATACGTACCAAGTCCCCTTAATTAATCCCAATAGCTTGTTGTATTTTTACGAGACGGTCGTATTTTGCAATAATGTATGCAATAATTTTATTATCCAAGTTGATTCACATCGGAATTTATAGCCCCTCCCATTAGGGGTTACGGCGGTTTTACGATTATCTTTTATTCGTGTTAGTCGAGTGGTTTTGTTCGATAAACCGGCGATATAAGAAACAAAATTGTTCCTTGTCGAAGTATTAAATCTGTGTTTTTTAGTATCTCGAAGGTCTATAAACCTGATGGCAAGGCAAGTAGGTCAGTGTTTCTAAGTTCCAGGTTCATTTTTATATTTGTTAAAATTGGAAAGTACGGTTGCACATGACTCAAATGCAGTTATTACTGAGTCATCATGTTCTGTACTATGGCTTGGTGTCATTCGTAGTCATTCTAGAACAACAGAAGTTTTAATGACCCGTAGTACCTCCATCAACATTGCAATCCTATAAAAAAAACACATAATCACTATTAAAATACAGTTTTTTAATTTTTCTCACAACTTTACTACCATTTTTACAACTTGAAAGTGTTGTATCTTGTCGTTAAAGTTCCACAGTAGTGAATATGTCGCAATATCGGCTTCCGTATATTTTACCAGTAAATTGTTTCGATAAAATTATGGATTTATGACCGCGATCACAGTTTACGGCGCCCCATATTGTCGCTCATTCTTGCTAACAATGTTTATGCATGTGAGTATTCGAGAATGGATATCATAGTATAGGTATGGTTCGTTTAGAGATGCCAGATTCGGGTTTTTATTGCATATAATGACGAGCCGAGCATTCCGTTCGCCTGATGGTAAGCGATACGACCACCCATAAACAGAATTAACACCATCCAGCACCTTGAGTTATAAAGTACTGTGTGGCATTTCACTGCGCTGAGACATAAGATGTTTTTTTTTTATGTAGGCGATCCTGAAGTCAACACCGGGGGAAACCTGCGAATGGGATACTGGAGTCCCCCGGCTTGACGACTGCAGGGGCCTGGGAAGGAAGTGGAAAAGGATGATGGAAGGAAAGGGGGGGGAATGGAGAAAGGTTCTCAGGATGGGTGGAAAGGAAAAGGGTGCCAGGAAATGTTCGCGGGCCCTTTTAGGCCTCAATGTGATTTACAACCAAGAGGTATACACACTGACTGTGTGCCTCGGCCCGCAACTAATGTCCCCCCGTGCATGGGCGTGCATTGGGTGTGAAGACCCAGCGCACAAGAATTGCCTCGGGGGGCGACATAAGATGTTAAGTCTCATTATGTCCAGCAGCTACACTGGCTACAATGTCCTTCAAACCGAAACACAACAGTGCCTGCACACTGCTGCTTGGCGGTAGAAATAGACATTGCGTTGGTACCCATCTAGACGGACTCTTACATATGAGAGACCTACCACCAGTTCGGGTGACTTCCTCCATGTCAGGGCGTTTGAAATTTGTGTTGACAATATATTTGGAAAGTTGGACGAAAATATTTAAATAAGGATACAATTTTTAGAGAGAAAAATTATATAATATAACTGACCCGGCAAACGTTGTTTTGCCATATAAATTATTTTTAGTAGAAAATTTAATAACTAATCAGTTATCGACCGGGGTTAAAAGTTATTAAATTACTAATATCGCTATTAAAAAATAGGGGACGATGGAAGAAGGTAGAAAATTTATGGTTGTAATTTTAAATGCCACATAATAATAAAAAAACCTGTCCGAAAAATAAAAAATAATTGGAGTAGGCCCTTATCACTTAGGGGGATGAAAAATAGATAACAACCTATTCTCAGACCTACCAAGTGCGAATATAAAATTTCATCAAAATCGGTTCAGCCGTTTCGGAGGAGTATGGTAACAAACACTGTGACACGAAATTTTTATATATATAGATTTTACTGTCCACAAAAGGTCAATAATCATAAAAATTGGTGGAGACTTTTAAATTAATGTATTTAATACTTAAGAGAGCTATTTATCATTATTTCTCTATATACTGGGTTTCTCAATTACATTACAGTGTATTATAAAGCAGCCATCTGGCACCAGTGCTCTTTTTCGTCACCGCTCGATGCACAAATTATGATGATTTCTAAAGATTACTCAAAAGTATTATGGCCATGAAAGAAGAAATTTCAAAGATAAAAAATATAGCTCGCAATTTTTTACCTTTTTAACATAATAGACTTCTGCTTGTGACTCCGCCCGCGTGAAAAAGTTTTTCCAGGATAAAAATATTTTCCCGGGATAAAAAGTAGCCTATAGCACTCAGGAGTAATGAAGCTTTCTATTAGTGAAAGAATTTTCAAAATCGGTCCAATAGTTTTTGAGTTTATCCATTACAAACAAACAAACAATCAAATGTTTCCTCTTTATAATATTAGTATAGATAAGTAATATAACTCATAGGTTTGAAGTTGTAGTTTAAAATATTGTTCATATAAAAATAATGTTAACATGAAATTCATAGGGTGTGTCGAAAAAACAAAAATATTTTGATTATTAAGTTACTTTAATAAATTCTTCCTAGAATTAACATCCCTATATCGCAATTTTAATAACAGCTTAATACAAACATATATAAATATATCTTCGTAGTATAACATAGTACAATTTTATTAATATAAAGCTACCTTAACAAAATTTTACTTAATTATTCCTATAGCTCAATGACTAAATACATTTTTCTATTCTCCATTTGTTTACTTTGCCAAATCAATATTATATAGTTAAAACTACGTTCGAAAGGTGAGCGTTTCTTGCTAGTTGTAATTATAATTTACCAGTCATACAATAATGAAATTAAACAGATAATAATCAAATTGTTTAATCCGATCCGATCCTTGTAATAATTTTCATTTTATTTTTATAACTAACAATTCTAAAATGCAAATTGGCTTATTATAACTTTTTCATAAACGAGAACGTTCATGTGTTCTCACACAGCAGCTATTCAACGTTAGAGAACGTTGCGTAACATTTTTTGTCTAACTTTTTTTTAACAAATTATAACTTTTGCTGTATAACATCATTCAATCGACATGGACATGAGCGGAAAGGCGCGGGGAGGCGGTTTGCAGTGTGCCTACTCTGTCACGTACACAGCCCTAGTCAGTTCATTCGATGCAGTGGTGAAGCACTAGCAGCTTCCTCGAAAGGCAGATACAAACTGATGGTTATCGAATGTTATACGATGTTATACAACGAGTTGAACCCATGTGGGAGCGCTTATAACATATGCAAACAACAAATAACAAATGTTACACACTGTTATAAAATGTTATCGTGCTACACAATGTTTTATAACGTTATATAACTGCTCTGCACATTAAGATTACAAAAAAAAATTACGAGTCTATTATGAATTGTCTAGGTTTCTAAATTTAAATATAATAAATTCCGTTGTCAATCCGTTAGGAAACAAATTAAAAAGTTTGAACAGGAAAAACGTACCGAATGCTGACATTTAATGGCAAAAGTTATTTTTATATTTATATCTTCCGGTGGAATGAAATTTATTTTGGCCACAGTAGAATATAATGAGAATTTCTTTTGTAATTCTATTGAAGTACGTAAGGTTCTAATAAACTCTCTTGCTAATTAGCATGCATCAAAAATCTATTGGGCTTTTATCCATTGCATATTTCGTGCCTCGGTGGCGTAGTTGTATTACGGTATGACTGCAATGCTGAGGTCTTGGGTTCGATTCCCGGGTCGGGCAGTGATATTGGGTTTTTTAAAATTCAGTGTCAGCCCGGAGTCTGGAATTTGTGCCCGATATGGCGATAGGCTCGCCCCCTATCACATCATGGGACGGAATAACGGAGAAAAGTGGGTGCACTAGTTGCGCCTCTGCCTACCCCTTCGGGGATTAAAGGCGTGAGTGTGTATATATATTTCGTGGATACACCCTTAAACTGCTTAATTATACAGCGTTCCCTTTGCTAGCAACTTCTCGACCTTGTCATAAACCCCTTGAGACATCTAAGACTGTTTTAAGTTCATTAAAAACGGCGCCGATATTTCAACTTAGAATTATAATACCTACAATATTAATGTAATTTTGAAGTACTTAGCGTATGTGCGTATTAATATTCAGGGATAGATAACTATCAAAATTAGGGATGACAAGACAGAAGTAGAATTTTGAACTAGAACTTTGGAATAAACTTCCTATAGTTTGGCAAATCGATTTTGTTTTTATGTTATGAAGCTAACGAACATACGGTTCATCTGATGGTAAGTGATCACCGTCATAAATAAAATTAAATAAAACGGTATAATATTTGAAAATTATGTAGCAACGCTTATCTACCAAAAAACGTAGCTTTTAAGCCAAGTTTTACTTAATAGATTAAGATGCTGTGGAATATACAGAATAACAAAACAGACTATATTATTATACATTTATATAAAATTTTCCATAATGTGGAGATATATTTGGACGTGTAGCTAATATATTTATATGAATTAAATAGGTATTATAATTATTTATTTATCTACAATTTGTATATTTACTTTCATATTTTTATTTTCCTTATTTTAATGGGGAACCTCACTAACAGCAACTAAAAGATTATAAAATATTTTTCATGGAGTTATTTGCAAATAACTACAGACTTCTAATGTGGCTACATTTCTATTTACATTAAAAATATTTTCGTCATAAAATAATGCTTTGCAGAATATAAAATCCTGTATTCCACGTTGTCTCTATTTACAGATTACACATCAATAGTAATATACACTTGACACAAAAACGTACGTTATACGTATGTATACGTATGCTTGTTTTAACAATAAACTACTTAATAAATGGGTATTATCTATTAAATATAATAGCATTCCGGGTATAGTTTCATCTAACACTCATTAAACTTTTATTAATGTTACATGAAAATGTGGAACTACCCACAACTTTAGTCCTTCCGATATCATCATATATCTAGATTGTTCCTCTTTTTACATTGTACACATTCTTCTACATCTTCATCAACCTACTGAATAACTTACAACTATGGCACAAATTAAATTCATATAATTTTCACGATCATTTGCAGTAAAACCTATATAACATTGATAATAAAAGCAATAGATATTTGTGAAATATTACATAATATATCATTCTCCCAGGTATAATGAAAAAATATTTAAATGTAACACATACTATTACAAAACGTTTTTGAAACGGAATTGTCATAATTAATGGGATTTCCAAAATACCTAGACAGAGTTAACACTTAACTGTAATTATACTTAATATTTTTGATAGTTTTACTGCAATAAACTATATTATGTGTCAGAGGCATACAATTGATGCAACTATTACCAAAGACATTAAACAGTATAATTATAGTCCGGACATCAGGACCAAATTTTTCGTCCAAAAGTTATTACCAATTGGTAATAAGTCGCTGTCTTATCTGACACTTCTGTGTAACAAGACGTTTCGGTATGCTTAAATTTTGTAAAGAAAACAATATTTTGGAAGGAAGTATGCCAATTTACGCATTAAGACCATGTAAAAATATGTTCTAATGAATTTTACATAGGTATTTTGTTATTTCACGGTTGATTGAGTAACTGACAAACAGGCTCAAAATTTTTGTATGTCAATTTTCCCAGTGTCCGCTCTATATAATCTTAGAACTCTTTGATAATAACTCATTGCTACATTACTACAAGGAAATATAAAATAATACGATGATGTCTTTAATAATTGCTACAAGTGGGATGTGTAAAAAATTATAATTTACGCGGACAGGAATCAAAATACTTAAAAACGTAACAAAAAATGTTTTAATTTTGAAAATTCACTAATAAACTGATAATATTCAAATATGTTACACAAATAATGAAAGTATGTCATATGCCTACAGGAATAAGCCTCACTATCAAAAGCGTTTCTACAAAATTATCGTTAATTTGCAAACAATTTAAATTCGAACGACTTAATCCTGAATAGCAATACAATTGAGATCATGGAAATGTTGTCATTATATATTTTTAACGATTCCGTGTACAACAATGGAAGAACCCTCATAAAATGATCATTTAGATCTTCATCTATTCGTCTTATACATTGTTCTCAGAAGCGGCTTGAGCTAACTAGATTAAATAAATATGCAATACCTATTTGATAGCCTCATATTGGTGTAAAAATAATGATCCTAGGAATGGATCCTAGTGGAATACTTAAAACATTATTGGCTGTCCATATCGTAATTCCGATTTCCGACTGACTCCGTGCTTATAAAAACTTCTAGAGCATCTTTCGTTGAAATATATTAGGTTGGGGAAAAAGTTTCTTCGCATTTGATATGAAAACTCAAGACTTCTTTTTTCAAAACTTATTAACATTTAATTACAGTATGCAGGTAGCATTTTGTTCGATGACTTTCTGCCATCTCGTAGGTAGTACCGTAATCCCGTTACTGTAGAAATTTTGGGACTTCTGTGCAAAAATACGCAATAAGTAGTTTTAGCATTCCTCTCTTGATGTTAATCTCACACAACATAAAGAATTCTGAAGAGACCAAAACAGATATAAATCTGAAGGAGCAAGGCCAGGGCTATATGGTGGATGCATTAACACCTCCCAGCCAAACTCTATAAATTTTTGCTGAGTGGCTAAAGATGTGTGTGGTCTAGCGTTATCGTGATGAAAGACCACACCCTTCCTATTAATCAATTTCGACCGCTTTCCCTCAACTTCTTGCTTTAATCTCATTAGTTGTTGACAGTAGAGATCCGAATCGATGGTTCTGCCCGATGGTAAAAGCTCATAATGAATAATGCCCATCCAATCTCACCATACACACAGCATCACCTTATTGCAAGTTAACCCAGGTTTTGCCACAGTCTGTGAAGCCTGACTGTCCTATGTCCACGACCTTTTTCGTACGTTCTTGTCGTACGTGATTCACTTTTCATCGCCAGTTATCAATCTCTTCAAAAACGATTAGGTTTCATTACGTCTCAATAAAGAATCGCAAAGGAGTACAGGGATCATTAGGTTTCTTTCTGAGAGCTCGTGTGGCACCCAAATATCGAGCTTTTTTGTGTTCCCAGATTTTTTCAAATGGGTCAAATAGAACTTTACTTAAATGCATACAAATAAACATTTAGTAAGTAATAGAACGGGACTTTCTCAGAACGCGAAACTGGCTCCCATGGGCGCGGTTTTTTTTATTTATCACGTTATTTGAACAACGCACAGTTCCAAACGTTTTATTCAACTATGTTTTCATGCGTTTATAGGTATTGCATTGATACTAAATCGTCGCCATGAGATATAATTATTATTCTTATAGTATATTTTTGCGCATTCTGTTATAATTTCTTTACATTTCCCATTTTGATCAATACTCAAAGCATAATATTGTTCATTTTATTAAGACGTCGTATATTATGTTATATTTAAGTTACAGTGCCAGATTGTAATTAAGTATTTTTTTAATATAAAGAAAGGTATATTAAAATAAAAAAGGTAAATAGCTAATGTGTACTAAATTATATTTATTAGAATGTTGGACATAAAAGAAGTCTTCAAAAATAGCATTTACTTCTCTTTACACTAAGTTACCTTTCTCTATAAATAGTTATAATGTCATTTTTATATAGCTTAACTAATTGACAGAGCAACATATTATTTAAAAATATCTTGAGGTGTATTAAAAGTTTCGGAAAGCTTTAGAAGTCCCGCAGGCAAAAGAATACAACTTTAAAGTCTTAATTATACCTATACCTAGATCATATTATGTTTTTAGTACTAAAATAAGCATTGACCTGTCTAAATTCAAACATTATAAAACCATCTTTGGCGCTAATATTTTACGACCGCAATTGATAAGTAAATCTAAAAATACTTTAATATTTCAAAAGGGCAACGACCACATATAGATCAATTTTTAATATTTCCCTCGCTCCATCAGCTCCAATATTCAATGTATTAACTATAATTAAGTTATGGAAAGTCATAATTATTTTAGTTATAACATTAGTTATTTTATTTTATTAATGTTACAAATATAATTGGAAATAATAGGCTTGTTTTTTAGGTCAATACTGAACGTAAATCAATTCGCAACATTTTTCTACCAACAATATTAAATCAAAAACTACTTACAGAAAATATCCAAGAGCTTCTTGATATTAAATTATTGATTCAAGTTATTCGAACCGAAATCTCATTTTACAGCAGTTTTCTGATTTAATACACAAAATGTTGAGAAAATTAGGCCTAAAATTAGTTCATCGGAACGAATGGTGGTATTAAAATTTTATTATCCTTTTGTCACGTATAAATTAATCTCAAGAGAATAATTTGCCGCTTTTAAGTGAACCGTAATATTAATGTTTAGTACCTAATAAAAAAGTTTTAAATGTTGTAACTTGTAGTCTGTCAGAAAATTAGGAGCCAAAATTATTTTTCATTACTACATAAAATTAAGCTATTTTCTGCAACACTTTAGTGTAGCAATAAAACTGGATCTTGTTGAATAGGTAAAATTTTAAAGTGTATATTATACTATGACTAATAATACTTTTTATTATTACATTACGCATTGCCTTCGCATTTCTCTTTTTTTTCGCTTTATACGTAAATATTATATTTGACTAAGTTTTCACATGCTATATTCTCGATGCACACAAATTATGACTTGTTCACCTATAATAATATACTCGAAAAAATAAATGCGAACCTAGTCAGTTCAAGAAAAAAGGCAGCTTGTCCTTTGCGAATATCATGCTTTCCTAAAGTTATAGTTATTTTAATATAAATTCTGATATTGATTGTTATCGATTAAATATTTAAATTAGCTTGGACAATAGCTATAAGTATAACTCGGCAAAGAAGTGAATAGATTCTCAGATTCATTTCAACACCGGAAAGAACTAGGTTATTTAGCAAATAAATTCAAACTATCCACAACATTACGAATCACACAAAACTTTCGGGAAAATCATAGTCGACACTTTTAGACTTCTGGAACGCCACAACACAGTCCACCTTTATCTTTTGGTACGACACGAACTTTTTATCCGAATCCACGCTTTTGGCCTTCGCGCTGTTGATCAGAACACTGCGCCTTAAAGAATTAGCTCGCGGCATATCCAAGTCTACACTGGACCTTATATTTTTATTATTAAAGTTGGAATTGGAATGAACTCTCCCCACATGCTCAATCTTATCAATTTCCATGCTACCTTCACTTCGCATACGGTTTATCTTGTTAGGATTGTTGCTGGAACATACTGGTGCCGACTGTTGTCTCATGAACGATTTGTTGGGGAATATCCTCTCAAATAGTCCTTTCTCTTCATCTCTGTTACAAGGTTCTATTTCGCTCCTCTCTACACTACTTCGATGACTGAACAGCTTCTTTAAACTGTTCGTAGTTCTTGTGAAACTGCTGCTCGTTGTAGAGCCGTTTGTCATCGTCCTTTGTGCTCTCCTATTCAACTCTTCCTCCTTCTTGTAACAAATACAAACTTTGCAAAATCCGATCCTGAATTTCGACGACATTAAGTTATATAGTATGGGGTTTATGGCTGAGTTAATGTACAACATAACTCTAGAAAAGTATAGTATATTGTACCATTTTTCGGAACTCACATCGTCGAATCCTGTGGGTGTTATAATGATCCACAAGGTTAGCGCTCGATATGGCATTAGGCAAAGAAAGAAACATGTAACCACAGTCCCTAACATTAAAATCACTTGTTTCCTAGCTCTTGCGTTATAGGGATCAACCGTCTTATTCATAACTACTTTAGAAGCTGCCGTAATCAAATTCTTAGCTATGACGCTGTACAAAACGATCAGGATTATG
This sequence comes from Sphinx pinastri, assembly GCA_947568825.1. Taxonomy (NCBI): domain Eukaryota; kingdom Metazoa; phylum Arthropoda; class Insecta; order Lepidoptera; family Sphingidae; genus Sphinx; species Sphinx pinastri. The sequence continues at coordinate 11,882,025 of OX387624.1, read as the reverse complement.
AGAGGTAGAATGTATAAGAGTATTATTATCATAACGAAGAAGCTAATCTGCCAGAATGTGACTGCTTGGGTGAGGCACTGCGATGTGGTGGTGCCGTCGTGGTGGACAATGGTGTGATGCTCGGCGATGGCCAGGATCGGGCTGCAACAGAAAAAACGGAACCATAGACTATATAGATTTTGTCCAACACTGATACTCACATAAATCTATAATTACAATTAACAGCCAATATCATTACTTCTGCAAATGCATTCATGATTATTTTAAAGTGCTTATAATACAATTTTAATTACTGTTTTTTACTGGCGTATTAAATTAGGAATATGCTATAAATTTTAGATTTTATGCCATTTAAAAAAATATATTCTAGTGCAAGTCGTTATTTGGATATTGTTCCAAGTATGACTGTACAGTGTAGCGTGAAGCGAAATGTTTTTTTGACTGTCAAACTCCCTATAAAACTTGATGAAATTTACAGAACAAAAATAGTTCGTGTAGCCAATTTATTTTTAAAGCCTTTCTACACTCACTTGGTGTAGTAAATATTTAAAAAAAACTTGATACTAAAAATATTCTAGTTACTGACCATTACTTAAAAACACACATAATATTATTCATTTATAAAATTCACTTATTACACAAAACTCAATGTCAGCCTTCAAAAACCAAATTTCTTGTAGAAAGTACATGAAGACATTCCCTAGAGATTATTCGAAAGAACATAACAAACAATTTCCTAGGAGATTAATCTAAATCGCAATCTTAATTTTTGTCTATAGAAATGGATACGAGGAGGCGCAATGTTTGGACAAAGAAAGTGTTCTACCGTACCATTTGGCGCCGAATCCGGAAAATGAGTCATCTGATGAATCCGAATTAGTGGAGTCAGCTTTCTAGCGGTCAGTTCCGCCCACTGGCAATTTCTGTTTAATGGAAGACGGTATTTTCGGAAGTGCCATCTTCGGCCAAATATTTTGTGTAAATATTTATAGATGGCGTTAATTGTAATGTTTTATAAGGTCTTAATAATCGTCTGACTTCGCACTAATGTAGTCGAACTGTTCTCGGTCTTCGGTATACAGTCTTATTTCATATAAATATTTTATTTATTATAGCTTTGTTCGTACTTCTAGAAGCTACATTAAAAGGTAAATAATTTGATATGATATCGTTATTGGGGGCAGAAAATTACATTTCTTTTTCGGAGTAAGTTATCAACAATAATATAAATAAGCTATATCAATAGTCGTAAAGTTGGATACATTTTAATTACAAACTTAACTAAATAAGTTTTAAATAAAAAAAAAATATTTTGCTAATATAAAAAGTCATGAAATACAAATAAAATAAAATAAAATTATTGTATCATGAATCATAATTAAATTAAATAATATTTCGAGATAAAATTACACATTACAAAACGCATTTATACCTAATAAAGACATTTGGATTCAGTTTGCAAACTTTCATCGTCATGTCGTATTATTTCGAAAATAAAAATCTCATATGGAACCTACAAACGTAAATACGAGCATAATATTTTGCGTTACGTGAAGAGAAAACTTTATTTCACCAGACATATTTGACAAGTTAATGAAAGATTCATTTTTTTTTAAATAAATATTTTGCTTGGTGAATTAAATAATACATTCAAATATTTAAATGATAATAAAATACATAATGCAATCTATTCCCATAGATTTAGAAGCAAATTATGTATCAAATTTTTATTACTCATGTTAGTTAAATCCTGTTGATATTGTTGCAGATAATTCGTAACTTTATTATCCTTTTCTATTAAGTTACAAAACAAAAATATTAATTATCTTTATAAAATCCCTACTTATAAAAATAAAATTCAAAAATGTTTTATACTCAGTTATAGAGTTTACTAATGTTGAGTAACCACCTGAAGTTCGTAGGTATATAACTCAGTAACTAGCAGCCACTCTTTCATTTCCATAAATCTTGTATAGAATCAAACGAAAATGTAACTATAAGATTTAGGATCCCGTAAGTTATATGGCCCTATAACCGCTGCTATACTGTATCAATGAATACTAATTAATCGCACTATTTCGAGCTTCATTTAAATCCTACCATAATATTGTCGGTACTTATTCATTGGTGATTTTTGTCAAATACTGCATCTATATATGACGTTCAACCATGATTAATAGCCCAATTTCGGTAACAAATAAGTACTTCGTCCAAAACTGATCATGAAATAATTTGAAATTTCAGTTTTTTTTAATAATATAAGGGGCAAACGAGTATAAGGTTGGTTGGCTTATTAAATTTAATTTATTTTGGCAAAACATTAGCTAGGTCTTTATTTTTCCCTAATATTATCTCACCCAACCGTTATCCTAGACTCACAAGTACTTCCATTGTTCCCATTGTATCACCATATAAATTCCCGTTACACATGGGTCGTTGACTTTTATTATATGTCTTCGGATAACTTGCAAATTGAGAATAAAATCCTTGGGGAGAGTTTGACAGTCAATGAGAGGATTACCACGGACAATACATGCAATCGAAAATCTGGTGTAAAAATTAACGGAGCGACACAGAAAGCATTGCTATGGCGTACGGACGGACAAAGCGGCGAAGGACAAACACTGAGCTTACATGATAATATAGATGAGAAAATAAATGTGTATGTATATTAAAAAAATATTTGTTATAATGTATTTTATTTTTCTACTACGGTAGCTGGGTACTTCCCGTATTAGTTTTTCAAATAGATAAATGAAATTTAGAGGTATCAATGAACAAATTTGGTTCACAATGATTAAATGGAAGAAAGCATCGCTCCCTCTTATTGGTCTAGATTTTAGTACAGAATGTTTACATTGAAATTAATTGATTCTGAACTTATAGTAATAACTGATTGTCTATTTCGAATATCTTGTACACGCAGCTAACTCTTGAACATAATATCTTTACCGTATGTTTGGGAATAAACAGGATAGATAAGTCTTGAAATAGGACCTTGTTGACCTTGTACCTCATATTAAGTTAAGGCCAAAATCAAGACAAACTAAGAAATAATACACATAGTTATTGCATCAGTGTAAAAAGATTATATTTTATTAAAATGTTTCAAATTAAAGACAAATCGTTTATAAAAACTAACGATGTAATATCTCAGTCTTATACGATCACGTAAGCTCAGTCAATTCCATTACACATAATAGCTGTAACATTTATATAAGCGAAAATATGTACGAACCTTGCTTCTCAAAGGGTTTGTCAAGAGCATTATATTTTCACATTTATTGTTAATTTTTTCTTGATAAAGCCACGTCTTAATCTGTGGAGTGTAAACTGGGCCGAAATAAGCATTTTTCAACAGTGTTTTCATTTTCATTTTTTTCGTCATAATTTATATTCATTCAAATCAATTATATTATTTAAAATGTAATTGCTTAATTTTTATTAAATAAAATAGGATTCACAATGATGAATTGAATATAAAATGTTATGTCAGTGAAACACATATGGGTGAAATTATATGGTGTATAACTGGCAGCATTCCAGGACTTTCGTATCTAAAAGAATCAACCGGCATAACGCAAATAACTGTTAGTAGTTAGGAATTATATTGGGTTCATAATTTAAGAATAGCTTGCGTCGACTGATTTGTAATTATAATCTACCGCAAACGATATGGATACGTATACCTGACAGAATTTGAACGTGTATAATATGTAGCCGTTATTTTGAACAAAAAAACATTTTTTTAGATTCTCCTCAAAGAAATACAATAAGAAATTGAGTCATTATAATTATTATTAATGTACCGCGGCAATTTCAATTTTTTTGACTCATGTACGCGTCACTCTTATTACGTTAAAATGCCATTTCTCTTTCAGCATACTCCTTGGAGCGGCATATTTTGGGTCACTAGCCCCCGCTGCGTAACTGCAATCATCACTGCGCATCATCTGGCAACATTCTCAATCATTGCATCACACGCAGTGCAACAAATGTAGCCTAGTGAATATGTAACTTTACTGCGTTAAAAAATAGGTAAACCAGTCGTAATTCAACATGACGGCAATATCAGTAGTTATTGCTTTCAACGCCACCTATTATTTAAAACGGGAACCAATATCGGCTAGTCTATTCGCGACGTCCGCTTTCCCTCAATAAACTGGGGGTATATTAAAAATTCTTGGGCATAATGTAGTGTTTGCAGAGCTCCAGTGCCTTGGAATCTTTTGTTGTGTGGCGCCTTTATTGCGTAAACATGCAGGCCATTTGTATCTAATCTTGGGGATATGTAACAGTTGCAGTTCTCATCTATCCCTATGTTAGTCGTTTTGCATGTTACGAGTTTTAAGGTTCTTCTTCTTCTTTTAAAAATGGCTCCACCGTTAAGAGTTTTAAGGTTATTGAGCTCTTCTTTAAATGGGTAGGTAGGTCTGCTACCAAATGAAAAAATATTTTGAAGTCATAGGAATTCAGAGGTAAAGAGTGGCTTAAGAGGAAAGGGGGAAGATTGGCATGCCACACGGAGGATAAGATGGGCTTAATAAATATTATTTCCAGTAGTTACACTGGCTACAATATCCTTCAAACCGAAATACAACAATGCATGCACACTGCTGCTTGGCGGCATTTTTATGACGAAACGACAAAAGGCTTATACTCGCCTCAAAAGTATTTTTTTTCACATCAATTTCCCCAAAAAGTACAAACAATGCAAAGCGTATGTGGCCAGTCTACAGATGTTTGTAATAAAATGCAAAGCGTTGGAATTCCTTGCAAGTAACGTTCTGGCGCACCGAACAGTTTTATGTGCGATGACCTTAATATCCCCGGGATCTGTCGCCGGGAATGTGACGGGACTACCTTATGTCCTGTTTTCTATTGATTTATATCAGTTGAGATATCTGTATTAACTAATAGCCTAAAGTCTATTGTTAACTATCTTAGTTTAGCAAAAAAACTGCGATTAAGCGAAAGATAAATAGTATCATGTAACGTTTATATAGATTTACTAGCATTGCGCGGCTCCGCCCGCGTGGAAAAGTTTTTCGGGATAAAAAGAAGCCTATAGCACTCAGGAGTAATGTAGCTTCCTATTAGTGAAAGAATTTTCAAAATCGGTCCAGTAGTTCCTGAGATTAGCGCGTTCAAACAAACAAACAAACTCTTCAGCTTTATAATATTAGTATAGATTAATAACAGAAAATATAAATGTTACCATTCTATATTATAATATAGCTTCACCTTATGTTATTCTTTGAAAACATCATCAGCCCTAAATCACCCTAACCTCAATACGTTCAGCTATCGTTGATCTATTCGGCATTCTCAAACTGGGACGGGACATAAAAAAAAACTTTTCACGTAAATATTGTCCTTATACTCGTCAACTCTGGATATTCGACCAAATAGGGTGGTCTGCGATCACCACATAAACTTATATGACTAGTAGGCCTCCTTAATTTGTCCGGATTGGAGGAAATATGGTCGTATACTTTAACGACTGTTATCAGACGCGTCGACAACTAAAAAAACAAATGTATCGTATTGGCAATTTGTATCGTAAATATTGTTGTTTTGGATAACATATTTATGTGTTTCTAGAAATTTCTTTGTATGCGGAGATAAAGTTTGCAAAACATAAACGCATCATTTTTTTATCAGGGATGTTATGAATATAAAATTTGGATCCTGATACGGATATGAAATTATTTCGGTTTATCCGTTACTTTCGGATAGTTTCGGTTATGGATATAAGATTTTAAGGAATTGTGATGTAATCCCACAACGACAAAAATGCAAGGGACGAGCGCGGCTAGTGTATCGGCTCGTCCGGGCAAAAACCAAACCCTGTCTCATGACTTCCGCCGCATCTGAAATCATTCGAAACTTTTATATCGGATTCGGTTACAATTAGGAACAGATTTTTATTTCGGATTTTCCGATAGTTTCAGTTCCGGTTATAAAGGTCCATAACATCCCAGATTTTTATTAGAATACTATTTTAGACTAAAAATCCTAGACATTGGTAAGTAGTCAATGTATATTTAACTTGACTTGAGTAAAAACTGTAAATGATTATTATTTCTTTTGTAATATCATTCCTCGCCCCAATCCCCATAGGTTGCTTCCAAAGCCTTTCATCGAATTGGCGATAACAAGCGGGTACAAGTAACTAATCGAAATGCATTTTCTTTTCTGCGTTCAAAAGCAAAGACCTATTTAATTTTAATTCTTCAAAAGTCAAGTCTGTACTTATAGAGCCGCTTGAAAAAGAATTCCTTGAAAGAGAATGCTTATCTATGAATTTGTTACTACGTATATATTTATTGTAGACACGTTTATATCTTGTATATGTATGGTATATATATTTATTAATTTTTCATTATACTTATCATAGTATGAATCAATAATTATGTATGTGTATTTATAAGTTTATATTATTTCGAAATAACTACCTCTGATGCACCTTGTTACTCTCTGCACCACCCTAAGGTTGACTGGGAGAGAATGCCTACGGCATTAAGTCCGCCTTTATACATTTGTATATGAAGTGCTTAAATAAATATATAATAATTTGTAAAATATATATATATATATATATAAAAATATTACAATTAAAGACCTACGCTGAGTTTCTTGGTGCTTCTTCTCAGGTCAGTGGGCTTTTCCGAAGCACTGGTAGAATCTTTTAGATGATAAAAATATTGTAAAAAATCACGTGTAAAAGTGCCCTTAGGGGCCTAATTACTTAATAAATGATTTGAATTTGAATTTGAATTTGAATTTGAATTTGAATTGAATTTGAATTTGAAATAAATAAAAAGGTACATAAGTGACCCCATTAAGAATTTCACAAAGTTTAGGACAGCGACAGCTGTTGCTTAGTGGATCATTTTGCTTACGCCGTTGACTGTTGTAACCAGTCAAAGAAACATGTAATAAACGCCTAGGTATTGAATGGCTCGGTGGCGTAGTTATAAAGTACGACTGCAGCGTTGAGGTCTCAGATTCGATCCCCGGATCGGACAAAGTGATATTAAACTTTTTCTACTCAGTATTAACCCGGAGTCTGCAATTCGTGCCCGATATGGCGATAGGCTCACCCCCTATCACATCATGAGACGGAATACGCATGGAGAACAGTGGGTTGCGCCGCACAAGTTGCGTCGCTGCCTACCCCTTCGGAGATAAAAGGCGTGAGTGTGTGTGTGTCTGTCTATGCGCGTGTGTGTATTGAAAAATGTAACGATCAACATGTTTGACACGTTTAAACCACTTTGGTCTCTAAATTGTAAATTTAAGTGTCTTCGTTTCCGTAAAACGATAGGTTTCTCCGCTTAAAACTATGATAAAAAGTTGCAAATGACCCCATCGATTGCACTAGGAGCTCGAATATGAAATGAGGATGTGATAAAATGTAGGAGATACGCTGAATATGTGAATTTTAGTGCGTCTGCGAGGAGAGGAAGTTTCAACTGCCCCGAGGACTTGTTATTGGCACAAACGTTCGGAATATTTTTATTGTGGCTCATCTATCATTGTAGTGTCTAGAAACTAGAGCAATGCGATGTGAATAACACTTATCTGGCTATTCTACACACACCACGCGTTTATCCCCAAAGGGGTAGGCAGTAGCAACCAAGGCACCCACTTCTCGTCTGTGTTCCGTCCCATTATGTGATAAGAGGCGAGCCTATCTTGCTATTCTGACGAGTATAATGTTTTATTTTTTGGTGACGGCGTAGTAAATCGAAATTTTTCATTTGTTATTTTATTCATGAGCGAATTAGAATTCGTTTCGGGTATGATTTATTCAAATTGTATAAAGGTTGTGAAATCTAATTAAGAGAGCACATGTAACATGTTTCATTATCGCACGCTGTCATTTTACAAATATTTTGTTAGTATTTAAGACATTTATTTCCTAAAAGTTATGTGATAAACGATACAGCAATTAGTATTAGAGTATTCCGCAAAATAAGTGTCATGAAACGACGTACACCGAGTAGAAAAACCCAATATCATGTTGCCCGACCTGGGAATCGAACCCGAGTCCTCAGCACTGCAGTCGTACTATAATACAACTACGCCACCGAGGCAGTCAACAAGTGGAACAGTTAAGGCAGTTTGGTCAACGTTGCATTTCTAAATAAGCGATGTTTTCAACATATAATTAAAGATTTTCTCAATACCCTTGTCCTAATATTCCTATTAAACATAAGAACTCACTATATAAGAATATGTCATTTTGAGCAGTAATAATATATAGCGTTAGAACCATTCTGGCGTGGCTGCGTGATGCGGTCCGGTATAAGATAACGTACACAACATTCACAAAGCAAGTTTTCACTCAACGTATTTTGAGCGTGGATTCTTCACGGAATCTTTGGTAAATTGTACATTATTGTAAAGCCACAGGTCACATATTAAAACGATCGATATTATTACTATAGCGTAAGCTTAACAGTTTAAATAATAAAACAAAGATACATATTTGATATTTTAGTGTTTAGAAATTAATTAAGTTAATTGGTGTTTTGTTTCTTATTGACATTAAAAAAACTAGACTTTAATTTAGTAAACATTGACTCAATCAAACCAATACAAATAGTGTCATGCCTTCGTAAAAAAATATTGTTCATAATACTGTGTTCGCAGTTTTATTTCAATAATCCTTATCAAACTTCAAAGGCATAGCATACCCCAAAACCTCCAAAATATTACCCTTATTTATACCAAAATAAGCCACATAACTCACCTAGTAAACAGAGCCGCGAAGAACCACACAAGTGCGCAGATGAGCGTCGCCCGAGTCTTCGTGCAGACGTATCCAGCTCTCAGTGGCTCGCAGATCGCGTAGTACCTCTCGAAGCTGATGGCCAAGATGGTAAGCACTGACGCGTGTGTGACCGTCAGCTCCACGAAGGGGACTGCTAGACCTGGAGAACATGGTAAAGATTAGTAGGGAAATGACAGTATACATTTTAAGGTGGTTTTCGAGTACCTATACTAAAGTATATTCAGCGTGTTCCTAAAGGAACACGCTGGATGCAGGCCACTTTTGACAGGTCCGTCTGGAAATCTTTACGGGAGGCCTATGTTCAGCAGTGGACGTCATGTGGCTGATAATTATGATACTTATACTAGCTTTGGCTTACAGATTCGATGAAGTAGAATTTGTTCGTGAAAAATATTTTATAAAATTAATATGGAATATGGATAATAGAACAGAAGTAAACGAGCTTTTAACTGAACTCATGTTAAGTTTTAATAATACACTGAACACCCGCCATTCGCCATGTAGGTATTATGTGGCATTATCATCATCATCATCATAAGCCACACGTCAACTGCTGAACATAGGCCTCCCCTAAATATTTCCAGACGGACCTGTCAAAAGCGGTCCAAATACATAATATTATCTATTTGTACTACGTCGTAGACGTAGAGCGACGAAAAAGTTTTTCTTTCATTTTATTGCAGAAGAATGACGAGAAGAACAAACCACTCGCCTGATGGTAAACGATACGCCTGCCCAATATTAGTAGCAACACCATACAGAACTTTCAATTACACAGTACTGCGAGGCACTTCTCTGCGCTTGTCACCTTGAGACTATTAGTCTAAGCTTGAAGACGTAAGATAGATAAAGATAGGATACATATTAAGATAAGATACATAAGCAGATATCTATTGTCAACAACTGCAAACCATGATGAAGGAACTAGCTGCTAAACAACCGAGGCTGGTTAATCGCTCTAGGCCACTGCTGCTTAAAGACAACGCTAGACCACACACTGCACAACAGACGGCCGCTAAACTAGAGCTGCAATTGGAATGTCTGCGACATCCACCGTACTCCCCGAACCTTGCTCCAACAGATTACCACTTTTTCCGTAATTTGGATAACTTTTTACAAGGAAAAACATTCAACTCCGATGTGGCAGTCCAAACCGCCTTCAGAGAGTTTATTGATTTTCGCCCCCAAGGTTTTTTTTAGTAAAGGGATCAATGAGATGGCAATAGTGCATAGATAACAATGGCGCATGCTTTGATTAGATAATTATATTTTACAAAAAAAACTTTGTATTCCTCCCATATAAACCGCTAATTTCATATTATGTAAGGACCTAATATTAGGTTTTATTACTATTCAGGGTTTATACTACGAAATTATTAGCAATCAATGTACATTCCAATTGCGTCGGTAGAAAAGGGACAGTGCTTTACATTTATCGGACTTCTTTAATAGAAAATTGTTTTGTTTGATAAAAAATACAATATCTAGATAAAATAATACCTGGCTTTCCCATAACAAGATGTATGATAATATTGAATGAAACGTATGTGTGTCTAATCTGAGAGAATTTCTTTTATTGCGAATTTTTATACACAATTTTCTTTACTTGTATTTTCGCAAGCGATGTGAGATTTTGGGTCTAATAAAGTGAATGTCTACAATTCATTTCACTTTCATTATAATCCTTATAACAAGAATAGGATAAACAAAAATTCAATCATCACAATTTTATAACAAATATTGCGGCGTTTTTATATATTTTTTCATAAATACAATACCTACTGTTAGTGCCAGTAAAACGTATTTTCTCTTTTACTTTATTAGACATGTTGATAACAAAACTATGTTAATACTAGCTTTTGCCCGTGGCTCCACCCGCGTGAATGAGTTTTCCCGAGATAAAAGTCCCGCTTTATATTTTCCCGGCATAAAAAGTAGCCTATGTGTTAATCCACCCATGTGCCAAATTTCATCTAAATCCGTCCGGTAGATTTTGCGTGAAAGAGTAACAAACATCCATACTTATAAACTTTCGCGTATATAATATTAGTAGGACAATTTGAATAAAAAGGTTTTTATCGGTCCACAATAAATCAGCGCCGGAGTCAAAAATCCGTCGGTAGATAAAACAAAAAACTATTAACCGCGGCATGCGGGTGGAATTTCTAACTAAATACTTTATTCAATACAATCTCTACAATTTACTCTACTTTGTGTTTACTATTTACTTAGAACTTAGATAGTAGGATAGTATGAACGGTGAAGGAAAACATCGTGAGGAAACCTGCATACCTGAGTTCTCTGAATTTCGAAGGTATGTGAAGTCTGCCAACCCGCACTAGGCCAACGTGGTCAACTAAGGCCTTAACCCCTCTCAATAGTAGAGGCGGCCCGTGTTCAGCAGTGGGCAGTATATAAAACAGGGCTGGTATGATAGTGGTGGTATATAGAAGGATATATTTTGTATAACGACCACTTCTTCTTCAGCCTTTAGAAGTCCACTGCTGAACATAGGCCACCCCCAAAGATTTCCAGACCAACCTGTCAGAAACTAACGACCACTACCGCAAGTATAATGACCACCATATGCAATGTCTAAAACCCGGTATAGTGACTAGTGGTCCACATAAGTATTCCCATTCGGGATTATCCTGTGTACGTCTGGTTGCCAACAAGCCGGCGCAATCGTGCCGACTGGCAAGGCATAATAATCTCTTGTTAATTTACTTTTCGCTAGATCTTTTCTTTTTTTCAGATCTTTTTCTATCAGACTTTGGAATAGTTTAGCGGCGCGCGTGTTCCCTCCTTCCTACAATCCTGGGTCCTTCCGCCGTAGCGTGAAAAAGCTGCTCAGTAGGACAGCACGATTGTGTCGAATGGCGAGAGATAACCATCTGCTGCCATTCGATACTCTATCTGGACGGCATCGCGCTTACCATCAGGTGAGGTGCAGTCACTTTGTCGTGCCCGAATTAAAAAAAAACCATCTGAACAACCTTCAACTTACCCTTGCTCTCTGTCAAGTGCAAGAAATTATCTTTGTAGTGTGGGCCCGTGCCCGTATAAAATAAAAATCATTGATAAATTCAAGTGAACGCACGCACACACGTACACATACTCACGCCCTTTATCCCCTACGGAGTATTGAGTAGGCAGAGGCGCAACTGGTGCACCCACCTTTCGCCGTGCGTATTCCGTCTCATGATGTGATGGGGGCGAGCGCCATATCGGGCACAAATTCCAGTCTCCGGGCTGATACTGAGTGGAAAAACTCAATATCACGTTTCCCGACCCGGTCATCGAACCCGAGACCTCAGCATTGCGATTGCAATTACGGTACGATTGTACCGTAATACAACTACGCCACCGAGGCAGTCCACACGGTGAAGTGAACACGTGGTTTTAAAAACCTTTCTATAGATAATGTCATGACTGAAAGCTAATCGCTTTCAGTAATGTCAGGAAATTAGTGAGGTACGTCACAGTTTTTAAAGCTTCCTTATAAGGTCATGTATTTAAATTTTCATTTCATTTAACCTATGTTCACTACATGTTAATGTAACTATAGCTACTTTGTTCAGCAGTGGACACATTATGGCTGATGATGATAATGATAGCTACTTTATTATTAGGAAACCGTAGTTTTCGGTATACCATTGCAACATTAGCTGATAATATCGTACGGGCATCTTGCATTTATATTAACTCAACCAATAATAAGTATTATAATTTTATTAAAGCATGTTTAAGCCAATCGGACCTTTATTATGCAAGTTGTCACGCGTCGCGCCGCACAGTGGGGTAGCGCGATGGCGCCGGTGGACAAGACACTTGGCACACGGCCCGACGCGCCACACTGTGCGGTGATTTACTGATATAGCCACGTAGCAAAATAAGGATAAAAATATTTGATTTAATATCGAAAAAAAAATTAAGAATGACGTCAAGATTGATTTTCGTTTTTGTAGACAATGTTTAATGCTGTTGAAGTTTGTGCTGTATTGCGGAAAAAATATTTTTATATACTTTTGCACAGACAATGTCCATAGACTCTTAGTAGGAACAACATCCTGATGTGAATTTCGCGTCTTTACCCAGATTACGAAATTGTCCACGTACTGGATTAACACATAGGCTACTTTTTATCCCGGTAGTTTGCTCCCATGGGAAATAATGAAACTTTTAAATCAGATTTTTAAATAAATGGCGCTGGCGTCGTTCATTATTTTGTGTACTTTTCTAGTGGGTAGGCTTTTCACGCGAGCAAAGCCGCGAGGCTCACCTAGTAATATACCATACCATACATACCAGCCCTGTATTATATACTGCCCACTGCTGAGCACGGGCCTCCTCTACAACTGAGAGGGTTAAGGCCTTAGTCCACCACGCTGGCCTAGTGCGGGTTGGCAGACTTCACATACCTTTCGAAATTCAGAGAACTTCTCAGGTATGCAGGTTTACACACGTTGTTTTCTTTCACCGTTATAGCTAGTAATATATTAACTTCTAAAATCTAGATACATAGGTTAGCCTAATTCGTCGAGAAATTTAATACCTACATAGATTGTTTACTTTATATTACTGATCTACATCAATGTAGATTTATAAAAGTTGGTAATTGGTGTATAACGCCGGCTGCACACCAAGAACTTAGCTAAGTTAGTTTAGCTTAGCTCGCATAACTCAGACAACATAACTTAGTTTACATAGAGTGCGGTCTGCACAAAGTAGAAATATCTCATAAGGATTGATTTTAAATATTTAAAAAAAATATACAATTCTAAATACTTTTTTATATATTGCAAGTATTCTTTAAAATAGTATTGTACCTTATTACTAAACACGTAACGTTCACGAATTAATTTATTACTCTAAATTTACTTTTTGATTTGCATCGTAAAACCGAGTGCATTGAACTGTTTATTATCTTCAACAATTAGAAATACTCCAAGATTCTTACCTAGGGAGATATTAAAAAATAAACCCTAGCTTTAATGTATGCCATGTTCATGTTTCATCTAGGAACGCTGACATTCGCAAAATTTAATATCACTCGGTTTATAACCCTTTGTATACAAAATCTGACAATACAGAAAGTTTGGAAGGATCTATTTTGATGGGCGAATAACGAGAATTTTTTATGTCTGTGTTATGAAACCAAGGAAAATTGGGAGAGGGAAGCAGGAAAAACTTGCAGATTATTCGACGTGGCTTCGTCGGAGTTATTTGCCCTAATTCGGTATTAAATAGTTATTTCGGTAACAAAAGTATTATATACAAATAACGGAAAGAAATTAAAAAAAATATAGCTTTTTTTATATCTAAAAATATCTAAATAATTTAATTGGCATTTTCGAACGTGTTTTATATGGCGGGGATGCTAATAATCACAAATTACATATACTCACTTGTCTTTCTCCTCTGCTTTTATTCATTCACTTGCAGAGATGATAATATTATTTTAAACACTTCTTACTATACAAAAGACCAAGCCTTTAATTTAGTCAAGCAGTAATATGATAATACACAGCGATATTTATTCAAAATTATCAATCATTCAGAGATAACAGTCATTTCGTGTAAAGCAGAATTTAAAAATAAATTAAAGTATCATCAACATTTACAATCGAGCCGTCAGTTCGTTGAACTCAATCAAAATGCATTCAAAGATCACTTTACAGTAATGACAACTTTGTTCCGACGAGATTATATCAAGGATCGTAAAGGTTTTAATAAAAATAACGCCTTGTGAGTTAAAGATAGTTAGCTTACTTTGTTATATTTACTATATTGGTTAAATTACGAGATGATCAAATGATATACTTTGATCATTAATTAATTTCGTGAAAGTAAAGGCCCATTGAGCGCTAACAAGCGGCGATAGCCTAGTTGGGAGCGGAACGGACTGCCGAGACTAATGTCTGCTGGTTCAAAACCCAAGGGCACACACCTCTGACTTTTCTAAAAATGTTATGTGTGTATTCATTGTGAATTATTTCTCGCTTTATCGGTAAACGGAAACCTGCATACCTGAGAAGTTCTCTGAATTTCGAAGGTATGTGAAGTCTGCCAACCCGCACTAGGCCAGCGTGGTGGACTAAGGCCTAACCCCTCTCACTAGGAGAGGAGGCCCGTGCTCAAGAGTGGGCATTATATACTACAGGGCTGGTATGGTGAAGCGCTAGCTGATAAATGCTACTCGTCACATAAATGTATAAGCAGACCAAATACCAAAATCACACTCTAATCTATGCTCAAAATGTAAAATGAGTTTTTTATACATTAGCTGTATACAAATAATAGTCAAATAAAATTTTATTGAAATCTGTAAAACTGTCCCTGAGCCCATATTATTCTATGTACATTTAAATAGGTAAGCTCGTAACTATATAAGGAGACGGTCGTATCTGGACTCTGGATCATGTGTCCCGACTCGCGACCGTCTCGAGAACATTGATAGCGATTTTTTAATTTAAACTTCTTTTGGCGCGTTAGGGAAAAATGATGAGAGTAAATTTTTACGATGCGCGCGCACACCGTCACGAAAAACCGACACCCTGAAGTTAGCTATAGTCAACATTTTAGTTTTGAATTTTGAACGTAGAATAAGGCGAAAGATATTGGAGCGTTATTTAAAAAGATTTTTATCTTGTTACGCCAAAGAAGTATAACTTCTAACGCGTGTACATAAGTACACACACACTTTTTTTTGTGTCAAAAGTGTTAGTGTTTCGAACAAAACAGTTTGCTTCAATATTAACAACAATTCTTTTCCATTTCGCAAACAATGTAGGTTCTTAAATTCTCTCATATCTTTGAAATTGCGTTTATTATTTTTATTTTAGCACATTCTGCGAGTTCGCGGCGGGTCACTAGTCTTCGTAAACACAATCATACTCTTCCAAGAATTTTGCTTTAACATGTGGAAAGGATCATGAACTAATTACGGAACTTATAAAAGCTGTGATGCATTCTTTATCTTTACCCGACTACGGCGCAGCAAGAAAGTTTAGCAATTTTAACTCTTTTTTTATAATTGATTTGCTCACGCTTACGCCTGCCTTAAAGTAGGTCCATAAAATAAATAATGGGATAAAATAAAGGGATAAAAAGTAGCGCATAATGTTGTAGAATAATTTGGCTTCCTATTAGTGAAAGATTTTTCAGAATCTGAGTAGTTCCAGTGATTATGGCTTTTTCTTTCTTACTTAGGACTGTTGTAAGAATCTCTTTAGTTTGTCACAAGAATCCTCTGAAAATATACCTATACTCAAAGTTTATGATTATATGAGTACAGTACAGTTCCGTAAGTTCAGTAATATGATGAGAAATGCAATAAAAAGTAATCATTCCAGTTGAAGTATTGAGCGTTAACAAAACACCGAAATGAATCATATGTTTTGAATAAACCGTCTTATTATAGTAGGTAATAACTCGCAGACAATGCCACAATACACAATTTAAACGTCTTCTAAAGCTTGCCACAAACCGAGCGGATTAAAAAACGCTACAATAAGCCGCATGCTTGCAATATTCCCACACGAGCGTTTACTTTATTGCGTCTAATTAGGCCGTACTCTGATTCTCACAACTGTCTCCACAATTTAAAGCAATATAGACCTTAATATTAGGGTAGTAAGTAAAAGCTCGACTAGTTTCACACAATGTGGCATATGTTGGTAATGGGCGATGCGCGGTCACAGTGGCAGCGATTGTTAAAGATGCAATCGTAAATTCGAACACTTTTTTGTATTTACGCACGCATACTCACGCCTTTTATCTCCGAAGGGGTAGGTAGAGGTGCAACTAGTGCAACCACTTTTCACCGTGCGTATTCCGTCCCATGAATTGATAGAGGACGAGCCTATCGCCATATCGGGCACAAATTCCAGACTCCGGGCTGATACTGAATAGAAAAATCCAATATCACTTTGCCCGACCCGGGGATCGAACCCGAGACCTCAACATTGCAGTTGTACCGTAAAACAACTACGCCACCGAGGCAGTCTTCCACTTTTTTGTATTTGTATAATTAATAATTTCCTTGTTTTCTAGCTATTTACGTAAAGTACGTTTCAAATATAACACACGAAACATTCTAAAACTCATCTGTGCAATGAAAAAAATACTTACTACATACTATTAAAATCTAAATTGAATTTAAAATTAAATATCCCGTCTTGATAATGATGTTATTGGATTAACGATGTTTAAATAGCTGTTTTGATTTTATGAGAACATTTGATAGCTCAAATTAAATGTACGTGAAATGATCAAAACATTTGCGGGCTGATGGGTTTATAGGTGTTTTTCTAGTATATTTTTCAATGTTGAGTCATTTGTTCTAGTTTATTTACAAGCAAAAAATTGCGAATTTAGTTGTAAGAGTCTCTTGAAGCGTTAAAACGGATATTTCGTATGGTATTTTTGCCAACGATTCGATAGTTTTTCTTTAGTTGTTATTTTAATAGGCCCATGTGAAGGTAATGAGTACGTTTTCGATGAATTACTGGTTATATGTCTATACAAAAATTATACACTCTTACACGTATATGGTAACGACTGATAGCCTAGTTGGGAATGGAACGGTCTGCCGAGACAATGTCCGGAGGTTCTAAACCTAAGGCACACACCTCTGACTTTTCGAAGTAACGTGTGTATTGTTTATCAATTAGCGTTCACTTTAACGATGAAGGAAAACATTGTGAGGAAACCTACATACCTGAGAATTCTTCACAAGAATTTCGAAGGTATGTGAAGTCTGCCAACTCGCACTAGGCCAGCGTGGTGGACTAAGGCCTAACCCTTCTCAGTAGTAGAGGAGGCCCGTGCTCAGCACTGGGCATTTATAATACAGGGCTAATTGCATTGCATTGCATTGCACACGTATATGGTTATTATCTGACAGTGAGTATATAAATCGCGTAACTTCACATCAATTAGGCAATAATTGAGGTGGTAAATATTAGTTCTTCCAGAAACAAAGAAACCTTATCCGAAAATTTATTTTATTACTTATAACCCGCTTATAGTGGCAATCAACATTGTCCACAATTTCTCGAGAGCCGACGACACGCGGCGACGCGACTGCCTACAGACAAATGAAGAAGCCTCTTTTGTTTCGTAACACACATTATAAATTTCATGCCATGAGTGCTTTTCTCGGAATATACCTTAAATTGTTATCGTACATTTGGAAGATTAGATTTTTTTACTAATTTGTGCCGTGTGTTTAGAAATTTAGGTATCGTGGTATGAGCTATATATTTTATAATCATATGTTTATGTTTTTTTTATGTTTGCTATATGTTTCAAAATCATTATAATAGTTATATGATAATTCCAGTGTATTTCGTTTTTTAATTTATATTCTACCCCACGTAATCCGATATATTATAATCCGATATTAAAATACTGGATAAGTAGCTAAGTACATGTATTTTTTTCTTACGTTTTTGAGGGTTCAAAAAAGATGGACAAACTTAGATACCTTTAGTATCGACTACCGATGACATGGCCTATGGTGAATTTTTTTGCTAACATTCCTATTTTTATACGGGCACGACAAAGTGACCCCACTGCACTGTTTTCCCCTCCTTTACAGGGAAAATAAAGGTATAATCTACACTATGCTTCCCCATAGCTGTGTTAATTGGCTAAAAACTTTGTAATCTTAATGTACCTAGAATAAGAAAAAAGCTTCCCAACTTTACCGGTGAAGATGTATAAACTAAGTTTTACAGCAAAAGATTTACAAAAAGCGCATTTTGTGCCATTTACTATTTGCTATAACATAAATTCGTTGTATTGCGACCGATGTCATTCGCATGCCAAAATAAACAATGACTTTAGAGACCGAGTTATCCCGAAATCATTCTATAGTTATACATATACAATACCCTTCGATAGGGATACGCTTTAGTATGTTATGAATAAGGATGCCTTATCCTACTAATCCTACTAATATTATAAACGCGAAAGTTTGTAAGTATGGATGTCTGGATGTATGGATGTTTGTTACTATGTCACGCAAAAACTACTGAACGGATTTCGATGAAATTTGGCACAAGGGTAGATTATGTCCTGGATTATTACATAGGCTAATTTTTATCCCGAGAAAATATAAAGCAGGACTTTTATCCCGGGAAAACTCATTCACGTGGGCGGAGCCGCGGGCAAAAGCTAATAAGTCATATTTTCTTGAAACGCATTTAAAAACCCGTTGTAAAAATTATAAAGAAACGTTCCAGAAAATATTGTAAGTATGCCGTAACACATCTGTATATAATAATCTATCTTAACATTCTTGGAAAAAACCTGAAGAAACAATAAGGAATCCTTGTTTTTATTGGTGGGCTATATCTAAGAATTTATTCCAATAAATTCTTACTGCCTCGGTGGCGTAGTTGCATTACGGTACGACTGTAAAGCTGAGGTCTTAGGTTCAATCCCCGGGTTGGGCAAAGTCATATTGGGTTTTTCTATTCAGTATCAGCCCGGAGTCTGGAATTTCTACCCGATATGGCGATAGGGTCGCCCCCTATCACGTCATGGCACGGAATACGCACGGCGAGAAGTGGGTGTACTAGTTGCGCCTCTGCCTACCCCTTCGGGGATAAAGGGCGTGATTGTGTGTGTGTGTGTGTGTGTGTGTGTGTGTGTGTTATTCCAATAAAGTTAGATCCAAAATAAAACAGTCAAAAATGAAGGTATAGGTTTAGTATAGGTATAGGTAAGGTAGAAATAAGCCGTCAATTAATTAAAGTAATCTGTGAAATCGCTCCCCAATAAAACATTTCTGAAAAGGGACAGAGTCTGAAACAATCGCTGCTGGAATCAGTCAAATTTAGATCCATTAAATACTCGTTTGTGAATCACAAACACCTCGAACTTACGACCAAAGCTCGCTTTATTGCGCTTTTTCATTGGTGCACTCTTCAACGTGAATTTCATTTCAAAAATAGTATGGAGGAAGGTGCTTAAGCTTAGTAAGAAGCTATTTGACTAGTTTTGTGACACTAGTGTGTAAATGTGTTGTAATCATCACTAAATATCCATCTATACACACGACCTTTTTAATTTTGCTGACAACATCCTTCAAACGCAGTTATAGTTCGGACAAACTAAGCTGGCCGGTATGACAATTCATTTTTTTTTTCCCGACGCGATAACTCTGTGAGAACGTCTACCCAAAAAATTCAAAACCGTGTCATGTCATACCGGCCATATTAGTTTGTCCCTACTATAAAACGCGCGTATCAAAATCGCGCATCGCAGCGTCGGCGCATAATATTATTAATTTCGTCGTTTTCAAAAGCCCATTTTGGGATTAAATCGAAACAAATGTATTTAATAATACGAAGGCCTCTTAAAATCCACACATCGTACATTATATTGACTGTAAATGTCTCCAGTAATAATAAGTTCATTACATTATCTGAGTCTGTCGCAACGATTGAATATAAAGCAAAACCCCAATAAAACTAAGTAAAGTTTCGCAAATAATGATTTTAGAGTATATAAATTAAACTTATATCACAATAAGTGCCAATTTTGATAATGTGGCGGATGTCGCCCACCTACAAAAAACTAATTTATTGGTTTAATGCATTCCAACGCATTTATTTGCCTTAAAAGGCCAGTTTTATTAAAACTCAACAGTAATAGTGCGATTCAATTGTCAATTAAAAATTCGGGAAAGTTTCTTTATGACATCTTAAAAACTGTTTTTAATCTCTTTTTAATTTAAACAAAATGAGGTAACTTTCATTAATGTACTTAATAAGCAGTTAATGAACACTCATGTGTAGTCTTATATGGTTATAGAATTATCAAACATTACAAGGAATATGGCTGAAGTGTTATGAGTTTTCTGTCTGAACGATATTTTGCACCTAAAGTGTAGTGAGTCGAGCGCAATAACTTACATACTTACCTACCATATGTAGCTTGTACAGTTTGAACATTATACAGAAGATTTCAATACTTAGCTACATATTCTAATTCTATATTATAATTACTACCTCGGTGGCATAGTTGTATTAAGGTACGACTGCAATGCTGAGGTCTCGGGTTCCATCCCTGGGTTGAGCAAAGTGATATTGAGTTTTTCTACTCAGTATTAGCCCGGAGTTTAGAATGTGTGCCCGATATGGCGATAGGCTCGCCCCCTATCACATCATGGGACGGATTACGCACGGCGAAAAGTGGATGCATTAAGGCATGTGTGTGTGTGTGTGTGTGTGTGTGTGTGTGTATATATATATTATAATTAATGTTTACTTACAGAGTTCCTTGCCGAGCACCCAAGTCTCCGGCTTCGAGTTCACCTCGACTAACACCGTGGGCGTACATACAAGCAACACCATCAAGTCAGCAATACTCAGGTTCACCAGAAATATGTTCGTAGAGTTCCTCATATCCTTCGTCTTCAGTATCACTATTGGCACCATAACGTTCCCAATCACTCCTAGACACATAATAACTATGCAAAACGTCATCGACGTAGCCTTTATGTAATACGGGACCTCAGCGTACTCCGTGAAGTTATCGTTCGGCATTTCGAACGCAGAATCAGTGAGGTTTGAATTTTCAAACGTAGAATTGATAAGATTCGAATTTTCAAATGAAGTATTTCCGAACTCGAAGTCCGAATCGTATAATCCATTTTTTCCGAACGTGTCGTTTTCCGTAGCATTTTTATATGTGAAGTTGTAGTTTTTTATGTTTGCGTCGTAGTTCAGTGTTGTGTTCACATTTGTCTGTGTGTGTGTGAAGTCGACTGTTGAAATCATGTGTGTGTGTCAGTTCATATTATCACATTGTTGGTCACTTTGGCTGTCTTTGGCACTGATTTATCACTGTTGTAGTTTGGACGTCGTCATTATCTGAAACAAAAAGATGCTTATTTGAGACTAAATTACAATAATCACTATCAAAAATAAAATGTCATAAAGAATAAAAAACAACAAAATGAATGTGGGCATCGTTGAAATATAATATTTAACGCATATAAATGTTTTTACATATTTCCATAAGCATAAGCAGTATCACTAACTACAGTATTTGATTAAAATTATCTATAAAATGTTTAGATGAATCAAATGAATTTTGTACATTTAATTACTGCAACTATAGACACGGTAATATTATCTACTGTGTACTGTGCTATAGATAAAATGGGGTATTTTTATAAATCAATGGATAAAAGTAATATATTTACAAAGTATTATAGGTGCATAATATAATAATAATAATATCAGCCCTATATTATATACTGCCATCTACTAAGCACGGGCCTCCTTTACTACTGAGAGGGTTTACGCCTTAGTCCACCACGCTGGAGGTGCATAGGTGCATATGCTACGGTAAAATGACGTATCTACAAATCTAATAAATATAAGACATTTAACGAAAGCAATCGTATTAAGGTTTAAGATCCCGCAGATGGTTCGTAAAACTATCGTAAAAGGTTACGGCATTGTAAAAATATCTTTATAAAATTGTAAAATAAGTATACCTATAATAGAACTGGATTAGTATAACGGTATTTATAAAAAACTTGATCACTATTGAAACTTTTTGATAATACCAACCAAATTTAGTTACGTATACTGTATTGACAAATAAACACATACAAATCGTATATAGCGGGCAAATCAAACAAAGTAGTAGTACCTAGATACAAACTAAATTATCGGTAGATAATTAAAATATCAGTACGGAATGTTGTAAAAGTCAACTGAAGTATATTCTTGTCACTTGCAGAGAGTCAAAGTGTCCGCAAAGCGCGGCGCGGCGGCGCGCATTAAATCTGAATGCATTTAATGATCCCTGAGGCGTACAATGAGAAACGCGGCTGTTATACTTATTTCTTTGCACCACTCCTGTTAAAACAAAAAAAATGGGTTGCAATCCCGGAGTGCCGGCAGAAGTGAAAACTTGAACATTAACGTTGTGCATGTTTTAATATTTTGGAATGTTTAGGGAATAATTACGCACGAATTGCTTTATTTATCAGTATAAAATAAAATATTTATTTATTGCGCTATCGTACACAAAAAAGTTTTTTTTTCCATTTCACTATTTCTTCGTCACTTTAAAAATAAACAACAAAAACAAAACGGTTTCCTTTGCCCATTTGAAAAAACAAAAGTGAATGAGCGGCTGTTATTGCGACATCGATACTTCATTAACCGATTCATTGCTTATAAATCAAAATTTGAAAAAATAATGTTACGCTCTTTTGTACTCGTGCCATACCAACGCTGGGGAAATAAATAAAAATATAATCGTTTAAGAATTATAGCTTCTACGCATTGTATTTAAGGTTCATATTAGTAGGTAATGGTAAAACCTCCTACGCATTTTCGATCAGGGTCACGTGATCCTGACGGGAGTTTAACATTTTATACCCATCCCAAAAGTGCTCAACGCCGCTAAAGAAGTTTTCACTTCAAAAATCTTTAATAGTCTAGGTGTTGCTTACAACCCGCCTGAGACTCATCCCGGAATAAAAGTATTTTTTGGCATAAAAGTAGTATACAGGACATGCGCTATGTCTGTGGTCTGTGCATAATTTAAACCAAATGTATTCAGCGGTTTTTCCGTTCACTTCCAATATTGAAACATTTTCACAAACCTTCGCATTTATATTAGCAAAAGTAAAGTAATTTAACACTATTAAAGATTCCTATAGCAGCTAAAAACACAAAATAAATTATTTTGCAACTCCTTTGATTCTTTTTCTCCGATTTAACATTTAGCGAGTAGCCAACGGATAGAAATAGGTACCTCGAATCAAAATGAATCTTGTTTCCAATGTTCTAAGTAAAGCAAATAGAATATGTAAGAAGGTCGGCGTGTCGTAAACATTTTCCAAAATGTACCATTAGGTGAACGTATGGGATTTGGCTGTAATACCATTCAGTATGTCTGCGTCTCGTAGTTTAGTCTAGACAAAGTTTTCAGATTCTGATGATAGATTAGCTCTTTCACTACATCATTTGTCTGTGGCACGTGGTTTGAATAGTTTGGATTGAAACATTGGGATCGTGTGAAATGGTAATTGATTTTTAGGTTTTGTGACTTTGTATTGTCGATAACTCACAGCTGTGTTTTAGTAAAATTTAGGAAGTGAAAAACCTGCTGGTGGTTGTATATATCTATACTATATAATGTATAATCTATACTAATATTATAAAGCTGAAGAGTTTGTTTGTTTGTTTGTTTGAACGCGCTAATCTCAGGAACTACTGGACCGATTTTGAAAATTCTTTCACTAATAGGAAGCTACATTACTCCTGAGTGCTAAAGGCTCCTTTTTGTCCCGGGAAATATTTTTATCCCGGAAAAGCTTTTTTACACGGGCGGAGCAGCGAGTAATACTAGTTTTGTATATTCCCGGGTAGGGACCATGGTACACAAGGTGTTAAAACCTATAGTGGCCTAAGTATGTGTGTCGCGTTCCGGGATCAGCCTGTGTATATCCGGCTCAAACAGGTCGGCATAAATGTGTCGAGTGACGAGAGCAATCATCTATCGTCAGTCAACACTCTGTCTGGACTCTGGACCCCACTCCACTACCATAGGGGGCAGTGGTGAGTGGGGTCACTTTGACGTGCCTGAATAAAAAAGTATCAGTCTATTTATTTTAGAACATACTAAACAGAAGATAGAGTGAACGATAGCCTAGTTGGGAATGGAACGGTCTGCCGAGACAATGTCCGGAGGTTCAAAACCCAAGGCATACACCTCTGACTTTTCGAAGTTACGTGTGTATTGTTTAACGGTAAAGGAAAACATCGTGAGGAAACCTACATACCTGAGAATTATCGATAAGAATTTCGAGGGTATGTGAAGTCTGCCAACCCGCACTAGGCCAGCGTGGTCTAAGGCCTTAACCCTCTCAGTAGTAGAGGAGGCCCGTGCTCAGCAGTGGGCAGTATATAATACAGGGCTGATTGTATTGCATTGCAAACAGAAGATATTGTAAGTCTAACAAGATACCTTTAAATGCGCGTGTAGTTGGGAGCAGCTGGCCTACATAGATTGCCAATTTGATACTAAAACGCGTCGATAATACTCCCAGTTTGACTTCGTTAAGGCGAAATATTATGTTTGAAATTAACGAGCCCGGTTTCTAATGAAATTTCCCATCGTCAATATTCCAGTAAACCCGTAAAGGGATTCTTTGCAAAAATGATTTCTTAGTATTAATCCCATGATTTAAGCTGTATATGTATCAGATATTAAGAAGGATTTTATTTTAGTACATTTTGAAATTGAGGTCTTTCTTGTTGTTTTATGAGCTTGTGATATCAAGACTGCATATTTAATCCCGTAATTAACAAACGATAATGGTTTTTTTTCATATCTCGGTTAAGAGTATTTTGCATTTTAATCACCAGGCGTTGAACCTCGACTTATGCAATTGAAAGGGTATCTCTGCTGCGCTGCCGTTTCCATGATGGACGAACAAACTTTCCGACATTACAGCAATTAAAATACACTCACACAAATACAATATGATTTAAACTCACTTACAACACATATAACATCAGCAATTTTTCCATTACACTTACATTTTCCTACAACACCAACTATTTACTACAGTCCTATACGTTGTTTTTTACCCTATTTTTATTATGCCCCCTTAGAATTATGTAATTATATTTTAAATGCTATAAATAAGAACATAAAACAGGCGCATTTATATCACTCTCATTTTCACCTACCAAGTCGTAAGTTCTTAACAATTATATCAACATATTTGAACTATACCTTTGACCCTAGTTTATTCAATCCTAAAAATGTTTGAACAATGTACCATTTCAACGCAAATTGACTCGTTTGGCGAAACAGAATCTTATTTTTGCAAACCCGAAAACTGTAATAACTATATAAATAAAAATTCTTTAAATATAATTCATTTAAATATCAGAAGTATTGGCCGGAATTTTGACAATTTTAGAGTATTCTTGCACACGACACGCATCATCCCTGACGTGATTATATTAACTGAATGTTGGTTAAAGAAAAACCCACATTTACCTTATCTGGAGGGTTTTACAGGATATTGTTCTGCTGCAAATTGCAATCAAAATGATGGCATTGCTCTCTTCATAAAAAACAATTTGGAACATTCAGTCATTGAACCACCTTTCTTAGAAGCAAATTGTTTAATCTGTAAACTTGGACTCAGGAACATTGCTATCGTCGCTCTATATCGATCCCCTTCATTTCGAAATCTGGATAATTTTCAGAATAGTTTAAGCACCACTCTAGCCTCTATTTCATGTTTCAGAAACGCTTTTATCATAGGCGACATCAACATTAATATAGTTCCGCATAATCTCAACAATAATGCTAACGATTATCTAACCCTTACTGCATCACACGGTTTCTTACCAACGCACTCACTACAAACCCGAAAGAATAGCTGTCTTGACCATGTTTTTGCTAAAACCGAACATAAAACTATTACGCTAGTGCTCGAAACATCCATCACGGATCATGCCCCAATACTACTAAACTTAAAGTCCCCAACGAATATTCAGACTAAACCACCTAATACTCGTATAGTTGTAAACTATTCGGCGGTAATAGCTGAAATAAATAATTTTGATTTTAGTTCTATTTTAATTCTGGCTGATGCGAATTATGCAGCAGAAACTCTTACAACTATCATTACCTCCATCATGTCGAAGCACTCGAGAATTATTACCGTGTCATCTAGGTGTAGAATTCTGAAACCGTGGATTACCTCCGGTCTTCTCCGCTGTATCCGCCACAGAGATAATCTATCACGTCAACTAAAAAGTAATCCTAGCAACGAATTTCTTAAAACTACCTTTAGTCGGTATCGCAATTTCTGTAACAAATTATTAAAAAATATAAAAACTACATATGAACAAAACGAATTTCAAAATGCAAAAACTGATCCGAAAAAGACATGGAAAATTATAAAAACCATTGCAAACATCAAAGCCCCAGGTAGCATGCCTTCAGAACTACTAAAAATCGCCTCCGATGCAAAACATTCCGTTGATGCAGTCAATGTATTTTTTTCGAGTATCGGTACGCGGCTAGCAGCCCGTCATAATATCAATTTCTCGCATTCACCAGAACTGATTAATACCCCGCTGACTTCGCTTGTTCTTATGCCAACGGACCAAGCTGAAGTCTTCAATGTCATAATGAGTCTTCGTAACAGTAATGCAGTTGGCTGGGATGGTATCCCTACCCATCTTGTAAAATCCTGTGCCACTGTATTGGCACCTGTACTAACACATATTTGCAACACATCCATAGCCACAGGAGTTTTTCCCAAAGTATATAAAAAAGCCTTAATTCACCCTATATTTAAAAGTGGCAATAGAGATGACGTCAACAATTACAGGCCGATATCAATCTTACCAGCCTTATCAAAAGTACTCGAAAGAATACTCAACAAAAGGCTTATCAATTTTCTTGAATCACATAACCTGTTAGCCCCTAACCAGTATGGTTTTAGGACAGGTAGATCTACAGAGGACGCAGTGGCTGCCCTAGTCGATCACACAGTTAAGAAATTGGATGACAAAATGTCTTGCATAGGGATTTTCCTAGACTTAACTAAAGCCTTTGATACCGTCTCCCTTCCACTGTTACTAGGAAAAATGGAAAACATGGGAATTCGTGGACTCGTCCTAAAATTATTTAATAACTACCTTTGCGATCGTTTCCAAAGTGTTAAAATTAACTCTACTGTAAGCAATGAAACCCCGCTCTGCATCGGTGTTCCTCAGGGTTCAATTCTGGGTCCCACACTTTTCCTAGTGTATATCAACTCTCTATGTAATCTAATTTCTCCGAATTGCTCAATATTCTCATATGCGGATGACACAGCACTATTGATACATGGTCGTGACCAGTCAGAATCCCTATGTCACGCAGAAAATTCTCTTAGAGCGGTTATGACCTGGCTTACTTCTAACCTCCTGACACTTAATCTTAATAAAAGTACTTTCTTAAACTTCTCTCTCAAACCTCCCACTGTCTGTTCTCAAAACCTGGTACTCAAAGCCCACTCCTGTCACTTTAACACTAGTAATTGCTCGTGCCCCACCCTAAGTCAATCACCGGTAATAAAATACCTAGGTGTATACATTGACAATCAACTCACCTGGAAACAACAAATACTGCAAACGACTTCTAGGGTGCGTAAACTTATCTACATATTTAAGAAACTTCGTCACTCGGCAGACAAAAATACGATAAAGACAGTATATTATGCTTTGTGTCAGTCTACTTTCTCCTATTGCATTACTGTATGGGGTGGTGCACCTAAAACAACGCTGCTCCAATTAGAACGGGCAGTAAGGGCTGTCTTAAAAGTCATGAACTTTAAATCTTTCCGATTTCCAACCGATGCGTTATTCTCTGAATGCAAGCTATTATCAGTTCGACAACTATTCGTTCTCCATACCGTCCTGAGGAAACATGATAATCTACAGTTTGATACAAGCAATCTTCAAAAACGGAATAAATACAGAATCTGTAATCCAATTGCTCATAGAACCTCTGCCGCTCAGCGGAATTTTCGAGTACTGAGCAACTATTTATATAATAAAATAAATAGAATATGTGATATTTACTGTGTGCCTAAGTATCAGTGCAAAAAAAAAGTTATTGATTGCCTTCTAAAACTTAATTATCATGAAACTGAAAACCTGCTAAAGATGTCCTAGGACTGTTTCCATATATATTTACTGATATCACTCACACACACACACACATACATACGCACTATTATTTTTTTGTTAACGCATCCACTTTTTAAGCACTAGTACCTATTGCTTGCTATTGTGGAACTAGAGTAGCTGTACTATTTATTAGGATTTATATTAATTGTGAAGTGGCCCCGGTGCCCGTAACACAAGTTCAATCTTTCCATGGGCACCGGCGCTTACTATTTTTTATTTTTTCTGTACACGGTTACGCTAAGGTGAACAATATAGTGCATAAGTAATTTGTACCCTCTGCATAAAATAAATAAATAAATAAAATAAAAAATTACGTTCCACTTCAGATAACCAAGTTCCCTCAGACATCTACAATTAAACATTTGAAAATCTTACCTATCATGTAAAATGTAGTTATATATATGTAGGTTCGCGACTTGTAGGTATTCTATAGCAGAAGAGAGTAAATCATGTATAGACTATACTCTTGAATAGAATACGCTGTAACTAGACCTTCAAAACCATAAGACTTAAAAAAAATAATAGTTTAAAAAACTAAAAAACACGCTTTATAGAAAACCCAACTAAAAAATAGAAAATAAATTTGAATTAAGAATAGTGTAAATAAGAAAAAAATGTATTTTATTGTAAAAAAAAAGCGTGGGGTGCTTTTTAAGATATTATCAAAATGATATACAATACTTCTACTCATATTAGCTGTCTATAATTTTTTTTTTTTAAATAAAAAAATAAAATACTTTATTCATCACGTAGGCGAACATAGTTGCACTTATGATAAGTCAAGATACATTAAATTGATTATATTCATAATTATTATTAATACCAGTGGTCACTTTTATTTTTTTTGTGTGTGTTTTTCGTGTGTCTTTTGTGGACATTTTTATTGGGAGTAAATCTATGATGAGAAATAAACAAAAACAAAAAGGCCAGCTCGGGCTGGCAGGAAAGGGGATATAAAAAAGAGATCATTTTATTAAAATACCTAATGGGAGGAACGCGTCGCGATCCTCACCGGTGAGGACACTACAGGCCCTAGCCTAGCTAACCTTTCAGCCTTTCACTAGCTACCTAAGCGATGACGAACCGAAGAAGAAAGACAGAAAGAAACTCCGGGATTACTTTTTTTGTCATCAATTGTTCATATTTATAACTATTGTCACCATGCACCCCACGCTTTTTTTACAATAAAATAATTTTTTTTTTATTGACACTATTCTAAATTCAAATTTATTTTCTATTTTTTAGTTGGGTTTTCTATAAAGCGTGTTTTTTAGTTTTTTTAAACTATTATTTATTTTTAATTTTTAGTTCTGTTCTACTATTGTCCAACAAATGTCACAAAAAATATATAAATTGTCAAAAATCTCATTTTGCAAATTGAATAATGGCATAATCTTATCAAATTAGTGTATTGTGATCGGTCCTCAACAAACCTACAAAGTTTGAATAAAATCTGACCGTTTAAAGTGGGTCAAAATCGCACCCAAAGGAGTCGGAGTCGGAGAGTTACAAACATACAAACAAACATACAAGTGAAGCTAATATAAAGCGTGTACAAAGCTACAAACTACATATTACATTGTAATATTTTTTTGCGTATTTAGTTGATGTATTGCGCTGCCCGTTGCTCCAGCATTTCCAGCCAAGTTACTTAAATTCACAAAAAAGTAACCCAATAGAGCAAAATTATAAATAACCAGCTTTTGCTCGCGGCTCCGCCCGCGTGAAAAAAATTTGTCCGGGATTAAAGTCCCTCTTTATAATTTCCCGGGATGAAAAGTAGCCTATGTTACTCGCTGATAATGTAGCTTTATACTAAAGTTTTTTTTAAATCGGTCCAGTAGTTTTTGCGTTTATCCATTACAAACAAACAAACAAAAAAGTATAGCTATAGGAGATTGTATACCTATATAAATAATTTTAATATCTTACAATTTTTAATTCAAAAATAGTCTTTTTTTATATGTTGTGGGTAGGTCATTAAGCCCGAGTGTAAGTTCTAATAAAGACTTTCATACTTAGGGCTCGTCACTGGCGTATTCTCCTGTGAGGCATTACAAAGATGAATTTCCCCCCTTAATGGCTTTCATTCTAGTAAATAATTCGGCTTTACAGAGTTTCTTCGGAATAAAGTAATTTTGGTTCATTAGCATTCTTAATTATGTTACTTAATGTGTATACGCAACTGCGTTTATTTATTTTGGCTATTTCTAAGGAAACGTTAACGCTAAATAATAAAACACCCATAAGAAAATAAAATTATTGTACTAAATTCGGAAATGAAAAGTCACGTACCAAGAAAATGATATAAAAAAGTAAATATGTGAAACAAATGAAACATAAACATAACATAAACTCACGCCTTTCTCCCATTGGGGTAGGCAGAGACTATGGAGCGCCAAGTGCTACGATCCAGAAACCAATGAAAAAAGAAATCCCTTATTATTAAAATATACATCCATCATTGATGTATTTTTTTAATATATCAATGTCATCCATAATAATATTTGGCACAATATTATGCGATCACTACATATAAAATAACTTCACTAACACAATTAACAGCTACTTAACATCGCTAACTCAACTAAACCGCATTAATCTTGTGATAACGTCTTCATAAGTGATAAGAGCGTGTAATTTAATTACCACCGCGACTCCCGGGGGCCTTGTCCCGGACGCGACCCGGTCAGCATCGGCCCTGGGTCATCGAGGCACGTGACGTTCTTTTCAATTGTTTACCACGTGTCACTTGTCAACCCTCTTAGTTGTAGAGACCCGTGGTCAGTATATAATACAAGCCTGGTATGGTATGGTGTCACTTGAGCTCGCCAAAATTGCTTCGAAATGACAAATGTTTAATGCCATTGTTATTTTTATTTATTTCTTAATATAAATTCTGTGTTATACTAACCCACTGCTAAGCATAGGTCGTCTTTATTCCTTAGTTACGGCCTTCACCTTCGCCGCTGCCCTAGTGCGGGTTGGCAGACTTTAGAGTGCTCCCGAAGTTTTTAGATATGTAAGTTTTCTTGAAGCTTACCGCGAGCTATTATAATTGACCAAAAATACACACGTAACTTCGTAAAATGAAAAGAAAATGTGCTTTGGGTTTTGAACCCGCGAACCATGATCTCAGCAGTCCACTCGATTCCTAACTAAGCTCTACACTACTTATTTCTTATTTATTTACCTCAACCAACCCTTCCGAGCCACAGCATTAACTTAGAAATTCTAGATTAAAGTTCCCGTAGATAATAATCCAATTGAATGAGTTGCCGGGCCATGTTGCGATTGCAATCCAGCCAGTACGTTTTAAGTAGGGAGAATTCAATTTGCCTGCTCGCGGTCCCAGCGGTGCTACCCTTAATACGCCTTTAACCTCATTTATATTAGAATAGTTTTTAAATGACACTTGATGTATATTGTTTTGAATCCGTTGCAGGGATGGCAAGCAACGGCGACACGCGATAAAATTATGATGTAGAATTAACTTATATTAGGTACAAATCAGTTGCAATTACTATTAGATTTGATAGCTTAGCCACCACTATCAACGAAGTCAAGAACTGGTGGTAGGTCTCTCATATGTAAGAGTCCGTCTGGGTGAGTACCACCGCAATATCTATTTCTACCACCAAGCAGCAGTGTGCATGCACTGTTGTGTTTCGGTTTAAAGGACATTGTAGCCAGTGTAACTACTGGACATAATGAGACTTAACATCTTATGTTTCAGGATGACGAGCAGATGACGACGATGAGCAGTGGAACGCCACATAGTACTTTGTAACTCAAGGTGCTGGATAGTGTTACTACTGTTTATGGGCGGCCGTATCGCTTACCATCAGGCGAACGGCATGCTCGTCTCGTCATTCCATGCCATAAAAAAAAAGAAAAAAAAAGTTCTGTATTTTCAATATTATCAATTATTCTTACATCCTAATACCATAAATACAGGCTATATTTATCAATTCTTGAGTGACCCTCCAGCCTATTTCGTTAATGGTCTTAAAATGTTATAAAAGACGCCTAACCGCTTTTTTGTTAAAGCGAAAAGTAGTTATAGAGTCGACCACAATACCTTTCTACGAAATTCACGCAAAGCATTTAATAAAGGAAAGATTTTACAAGGGCAGACATAACCACTTTGATGATGGACTATTTTTTATTTTAATTAATACTCGTAACTCGGGAACTCATTCTTGCAGCGTCTAGTTCATAATGAAGGCGCCATGATGGAGCCAGTAGTTTTTTATTACGAGGACTATTTTTAACTACACGAAAAAATTTAGTTCTTGGAAACTGTATGTATGTGTATGTATTGTAAATGGACTTCTAGTCTCTTAAAATGATTAACGTTTATGACAATGAAGGCTTAAAGTGAGTATTGTAACAAGAATAGGGTAGTTTCCTATGCTTCATTTTGTAAATTATTTTATATGTAACAGAAAATAATACGAAAAAGAAATTCTTGTGTGAAATCACCATCAAAATTGGTTGAAAAATAAAGCAGTTATTCATATTTGAAATATTGTTGTGAGCAAAAGTGGGGACGTGGAGGGGATATCGCGCTATCTTTTACACACGCACACAGCGTATGGCCGGCGACTCTCGGTGACGTCACAGTGTAATATTACTGTTATTTGATAAGTACTCCTTTCACCAAATTTCGAAGGTTTATAACTTACTAATTACTGCCCCAATTTTGAAAATTATTTTTCTATTAGATTTTGGATGGCATACATTTTTGATAAATGTATTAAAAAAAATGTAGTCAACTAGGTACCCTATAAGATTACGTATTAAACAAATAAAGAAATTATATCGATAGTAATAAATGATTTGGGGTCTAGGACTAACTTCTCGTAAAGGAAGGTAAACAATCAGGCCTAACTGGTTGGTAGGATGCAACTCAATAAATGTGCAGGCAAATGCCGATCTGCTGGGCTGAAATTCATCAAGAATCCTTCCATAGATGCCGAGCGAAAATAAGTCGAGAAAGATTCCATTGCGCTTTATACTAACATATCAAGGAATGTTATTGCAGAGCAATTAATATTATTATAGCAGTAAAGACAGTTCACATAAGAATAATATTCGTCTACTTTTCTATTCTAAAAATTAAAATGCTAAATATAATTAATTTTTACAAATATTAACATATTGAATGAGAATACAGAACCTCCTTTTCTGAAGTCAGTTAAACAATTCTTTGAGTATTCAGCTCGGTTTCAAGCTATAAGTAAGTATTTTAATTAAGAGTATTAAGTGTAATCCTCGGAGCGGTGATCCTTTCTGCAGGGTCTAGTTACAAATAAACAGTGTCGAACCAAGTTAAGAGATTATTCAGTAATACTTACCTTCATCTTAATATAACTAGCCTTTAGCTACGTATACAATGATAATACGCACACATAATTATATAGGATTTTTATTTACCAAAACTATGTTTTTAGCCTTTTATCCCCGAAGGGGTAGGCAGAGGCGCAACTAGTGCACCCACTTTTCGCCAAGCGTATTCCATCCCATGATGTGATAGAGGGCGAGCCTATCGCCATACCGGGCACAAATTCCAGACTCCGGGCTGATACTGAATAGAAAAATCCAATATCACTTTGCCCGACCCGGGATCGAACCCGAGACCTCAGCCTTGCAGTCGTACCGTAATACAACTACGCCACCAAGGCAGTTGCTGTACTTATACTATGTATATTAAAACATATACATCACTAGCATTGCGCGCGGCTCTGCCCGCGTGGAAAAGTTATTCCGGGATAAAAATAATTCCCCGGGATAAAAAGTCGCCTACAGCACTCAGGAGTAATGTAGCTTCCTATTAGTGAAATAATTTTCAAAATTGGTCCAGTAGTTCCTGAGATTAGCGCGTTCAAACAAACAAACTTTTCAGCTTTATAATATTAGCATAGATTGCCAATAATTAGATTCTAAGAGTACGACAGAATATAAAAGATATTGTCATCAAAATTCCCAACCGCATTGTTTAGACATCCACCTATTAAATTATATTCCCCAGTTGGCTGTGCATATTTAGAATTAATTAACACTCTAATTTACAGTCGTGACAAATTTGATTATGACAGCTGTCGACATAAACGTACCATCACCAGAGTGCCTACTTCGTAAAACGAAATCCGTAGTTTCGGGTGACGGATCGCACGTTTTCTTACTACGAAGTGTTGCGGATCCGATGACGGATTCGACGACGGATTCGATGTTCGGATTTTGGCACTAATGACATTTTTACTTTCGTTGACCCTACTTTGAAAACCAATTTGACGTAAAATACATCGTTTCTTCGTTCGGATCTTAGCCTCAATTTTACGAAAGCTCTAAACCTTTCGTTTGATATTCGTTTGGTCTTCAGAAGTTTTAAAATGGTTCGATTCCATCTGTATGAAGAGTTGTTGCGAGAGGAAAGTGCTAAGCGAATTCGGAAGCGTCTCCAACTGCGTGAAGCCTTCGTTCAATGCAATATTCCAAACATGTTTTTTTTTAGAATTTATACGGTTTCGCCATCCCTTTTTGAAATCATGTACGATGATATAGTTCCACTGCTTCCTCCAAAAAATAATTGATCCCACCATAAGTTTATTCTGTAGCTTACTACAGAATAAATTTGTTTTTATTTTATTTTATGTTACTTTCTACCTTTCTCAAGTACCTAGCTGGTAGTAGAAGTCTTAACGCCTATATAATATATCTTGTTTTCTTATTAGATGCATTGTATACTAAAAGGACCTATATTGGTTTGATAATTTTAGATTTTGACTGCGCAATATTTTTATGCAAGGGGTAGTTATCAGGGAGCAGTAGGACTAAGTATAGATAGGTCTTTGGCCCAGCAAACTGTTTCAAAGTACCTCAGGCAAGTCACTGAGGCGTTCAATCAGCCTTATAAAAGAAGGTTTGCTCTCAGTGGACTCTTATAAAAGAACAATGAGCAAAACATTAATCATTCATCTAGCATAAGCCTTTACTATAAAATATATTCAAACACTTTATTTACTCGGGTTAAAAACAAGCCATTGACTGCCTCGGTGGTATAGTTGTATTACGGTACGACTGCAGTGCAGAGGTCTCGGGTTTGATTCCCGGATCGGGAATCAAACCCGATTGGGAAGTGATATTGGGTTACTCAGCATCAGCCCGAAGTCTGAAAATGTGCACGGTAAATGGCAATAGGCTCGCCTCTTATTACATGGGACCTAACATAGATGGCGAAATGTGGGTGTGATACACCTCTGCCTAACCCTGAAAAGGTAAAGGCGTGATGCTATGTGAAACAAGCCATTAATAATTTTAGATTCTTTAAAAAAATGGGATTCCAGGCATATGTGGGTGCAATGACTGCAGTCATATAGCCATAATAAAACACACGTTAAATGAATACCAACTTTTTTAATCAAATTTATTTTCACTCCATTCATTGCCAACTCTCTCTCTTACTCTTCTAGCTTCTTCCATTGCTGCACCGTTTTCATTGCACCCCTCATACTATTAAGGTGGTATGTCAAGGTCTCCCACAAGCGACTAGTTTTAGCCCACCCGGCCCCTCCAGGCTATGCACTAGCCCGTGAGCGAGATTGGGATTTTCTGTCATGAATTCTAAAAGCGCCTCGATCTGCACGCTTATGGGCAATCACCTTGAGCTGAAATGTTTTGAAAAATAGTCAAAAACATTATACGTTAATTTGAAGTAATGATGATTTTTGTAATAGTTAGTTCAAATCACAGAAATTTCATTTTGTTACACAATTTCCGCCTTTGCAATGCAAAAGATCATTCGTTTAAACTTTAAAGCGAGTAAATAACATTTCAATAATAATATTACCAATAAAGTTTTTCTCGAGTCAACTTGTCAACGTCTGTCAAAAATGCTAATATTCCACAGATTAAACACAATGCAATAAAACCGTAAAATGTAAAATCTGCAAAAATATTTGTTATTTTGTAACTATTAATTAATTAGAGTTATAAAATAATAGATATATTACAGAAAACCTAATTAGACATCCAAATTATACGTTTTTTTCACAAGAATGTACTAATAGGAAAAAATTTACGGTTTTTGAAGATATACATCTCTAATCCGACACAATATGTTCATTCGAACGATTGTTTATGGGTCCGAAAGTAACGGTGACGGATCCGAAGTAATTTGGTAGTAAGGTTAAATCCGAAGTTCGTCGTTTCTTCGTTTCGGACCGACGTTTCGACGTTCGTTTTACGAAGTAGGCACTCAGGTGTCAATTCCCGGTCTAAGAATGGAACTACTTCCTACGCGATGGATTTAAATGTAATGCAAATAGGAAATTATTATGATAAGCTCACACTCACTTTGAAAATACATTACTGGACTAATATAAAATAGTTATTAATTTAATGACAATAATATTCTAGAATATAAAAAATGACGAAAGCGATAATAAATGTGTTTTGTTACATATAGCTCCATGGAGAGTAAAGTTTTTTTTATATTTTATTTGCAAGTGGCCAGCATACCTATTGTGCTCGGAAATAATACTAAAATAAAATAATTGAATGCCGTTTTCTTATTTTCAAATGACATGCATCGACTGCCTCGGTGGCGTAGTTGTATTACGGTATGACTGCAATGCTGAGGTCTTGGGTTCGATTCCCGGGTCGGGCAGTGATATTGGGTTTTTTAAAATTCAGTGTCAGCCCGGAGTCTGGAATTTGTGCCCGATATGGCGATAGGCTCGCCCCCTATCACATCATGGGACGGAATAACGTCGAAAAGTGGGTGCACTAGTTGCGCCTCTGCCTACCCCTTCGGGGATTAAAGGCGTGAGTGTATATGTATGTATGTATGTACATGCATCTAGCGACAATATAATTTTAGGAACCTAAACAAACTTAACTTACAACGTAAACTTGTACCCAAAACAAGTCTGAAAATATTAAAGTAGACAAACAAAGACACTACAGATCCCATTACACGATATTAAGTTGTGTAAAAAATAAAAATCACAAAAGCGTACAAAACCTTTTGTCGCGACATCATGTTGCTCTTCAAATGTTGACTGAATAAATGGAGACGGCACAGCGCTGCCGGCGGCCGCCTCCGGATCTCGGAATGTACACGATTACACTTACGGACAATATAATGTGAATACTGTCTGCCAACGAACGATGAATAAAATGCACATATCATTGGCAAGAATAGTGCTAATATTTTTAAAAATATAACAGTATCACCCAACGCGATTTCATAATGTTCGAGAAATAAAATAATTGAATATCTACATTTCTTTACACAACATTTTCCATTTCTGAGATTTTGTTGTTAAAAAATAGAAGTAATCCAAAGTAAAATAGGTGGCAGTATGTCGTCATCAAATATTATACATAATAATATTGAAGGGCTTTAAGTGTTCAATGTTTATTCATTAACACAATAAAGTATGTGATAAAAGTAAAAATGTCTCAGAAAAATTCTTTTATCGTGCTGATATCACACGCGCGGCCAAAAAAAAGTGTCATTTATAATTTGTTTGCTTCGTTCTGTTTCACCTTGCAAAGCGACACATTACATACACTCTGAAGACATGAATAATGGGGAGCATAAATAACTGATAAACACCTTTAGACGTTTTGCTTATAATAAGTCGAAAATATCTGAAAATGCTGAAGATTATTTCGTTAAAATTTTGTTAAGTGACGTTATGTGGCGCTGATTTTATAAAATACTAGCTTTTTCGCGCGGCTCCGCCAGCGTGGAAAAGTTTTCCCGGGATAAAAAAATAGCCTATAGCACTCAGGAGTAATTTAGCTTCCTATTAGTGAAAGAATTTTCAAAATCGGTCCAGTAGTTCCTGAGATTAGCGCGTTCAAACAAACAAAGAAACAAACTCTTCAGCTTTATATATTAGTATAGATTATACAAAACAAATTAATTTCAAGAGAACATTGAAATGTATTTTTATTTTTAATTATCACGCATGTTTTGTGTCACAGTGAACCTTGTAGCAACAATACGAAGGAGTTTACGGATGATTTTAATTTTAAACACGGCCACGCTTATGTCGGTTGCACAAGCGCAGTGCGAGATTTATGACTGGTGTTAGCAATTTCTGATATTAAATTATAACCTGGGTCTATCAATTTCTCTCCAAGTAAGCGATTTAGCACTGGTAGGAGATGAAATATGTGAATTAAAACACAGAGTAATATTAACATTTTTGGTTCAAACCGTTATTTCTTTAGAGTGTTCATCGCATAATTATCCTTATTACTATTCATTTATGTATTTATGGTAGTATATGTTGTTAAAATAATTATCCCATTAGTCCATCAACGTACCAAGCCTTGTTAACTATGTATCAGTTTCGGAAGTCGTGCCTGTGAAATGTTTGGTTAGACGATGACGCTTATAGTGAGGCGATTATATAAAATAATTGACGTGAAGAATATTGATTGACCCAAATATAACGTAGGAAACGTCAATTGACGCAATGTTCGTGTTAAACCAGCCAATTCCAGTGACGTCAAATTGAACAGAAACAGAAGGGAACTCTTTGACACTTAAAATAAAAATCCAATTCCCAGACATTGCTGACGTGTGGAGAATAAAATCGCTGTTGAAAATGGATAACTCGGAAAGACAGATGACATATCAGTGTTCCGTAGGTCAGGTATTCATTTGTTATATCTAGGTAGTGTATTTGACACTAACACACATAAGACATGTGTAGCTTAGAAGACTTACTGACTCTACATTCGATGTTTAATTTGTAAATGACACATAAGTAAACCATTACTGGTATCATAATAAGTTTACCATTTTATTTCGTAAAACAATAGTCTTTTAGGTTTTATACGATTCAAATATTAATTGCTTACCCGTTTATAGAAAACAAAATAAAAGTTTATAAATGTACTTGATAACATGATAACCAAAACAGATAAACTATTGATAGCAAAAATAAAATAGTTTCTTTTTATAATTATTCCAATATTCCTGGCTGCGAGTGTACACTAACAACACAACAAGTTACTTAGCCGCCACTGTTAACAACGCCAACCATGGATCAAATATTTTCATAGCTTTCCTTTTGTTTGCCATTGGTTTCACTGTTCATGATGGATGCGTGCCGAATGGATGTGAAAGCAAAAACTGTTAGAATTCAATTAAGGCTTGCTTAGTTGTATAAATGTACAGACTAGAGAGGCGCCTTATAGCTCGAAAATTCACAAAGAGTATTATAAAGATCAGTCAATCCAATATGTCAATACGCTCACGAGTTCTACGAGTTAGCGAAAAGTGGGTGTCCTGATTAGTCTCTGTATACACTTCGGGACTTAAGGGTTTTCTGTTTAGTCAATCCGAATTACGAATCTATACTAATATATAAAGCTGAAGAGTTTGTTTGTTTGTTTGTTTGTTTGTTTGTTTGTTTGTTTGTTTGAACGCGCTAATCTCAGGAACTACTGGACCGATTTTGAAAATTCTTTCACTAATAGGAAGCTACATTATTCCTGAGTGCTATAGGCTACTTTTTATCCCGGAAAACTTTTCCACGCGGGCGGAGCCGCGCGCAATGCTAGTTATTTATAAGTAGTAAGATATTTTTCTAGTATATACTTCCATGGTTGCTAGAATGCTGGTTGGTATTTTTAACTGACTTCGAAACAAAGGAGGA
Source organism: Sphinx pinastri (assembly GCA_947568825.1). Lineage (NCBI taxonomy): Eukaryota > Metazoa > Arthropoda > Insecta > Lepidoptera > Sphingidae > Sphinx > Sphinx pinastri. Next base: position 11,841,793 of record OX387624.1, on the reverse strand, counting down.
GGTTCTCAATTCTTGTGTTTGTATGTTTTTTCATGTATGTATACTGATTTCTCAGAAAATGTGACCGTTTTTATATATTTTACATAAAAATAAGTTAGAAATAAAATAAGCCCACATAATTTATCAGTAAAACTTATCGATAGATTTATGTACAGTCAGCAGCATAAGTAGCTGAACAAATTCAAAATATCAAATTGCCTACATACTTTTGTGTCCTTACTAATCTTTTTTTTCTTTTCACAAAAATATTATAAAGGAGATTTACTTCAAACGAAACAAAAAGCTTCAATTTAACTTAACGCGTATATAGACGATTTGAAATTTTGATTTTGTTCAGCTACTTATGCTGCTGACTGTACACATAAAACTTCAACGCTAAGACTTCTAATAATTGCTATCGTTTTAATCTTATTCGCAAATGAGATATGACTTCGTTTTAAAGTCCCGTTAACATATCCGCAAAAGAACAAAATTCCTTCAAAGTCCATGATCCAAAACATTTAGAACAAACAGAGAAATAGCAAAATTCACATTTGAATACATGAAAACCCGAGTCTGGTGTCGAAACGTAAGCGTAACAACCCGTCGAAGTCCGTATTACGAGGTGCGGACAAAATGATGGATATTCCGCTGACGGACGACCGCGTGGTAACAAATTACTGTTTTCAGTTTGAGACATATTTTTGTGTGTATATATATCGTGTGAAGTTTTCACTGTTGAAGTATGGTTGCACTGTTTTGTTTCATCTATGAACAGTGAATTAGGGTTCCTAGGAAAACCTAGAAATATTTCAGATACTTATTATATTGGACTTATTAGTAGATCCTACTATATAATATTATAAACACGAAAGTTTGTAAGTATGGATGTATGGATGTTTGTTACTCTTTCACGCAAAAACTACTGAACGGATTTCGATGAAATTTGGCACACGGGTAGATCATGTCCTGGGTTAACTCATAGGCTACTTTTTATCTCGGGAAAATATAAAGCGGGACTTTTATCCCGGGAAAACTCTTTCACGTGGGTGGAGCCGCGGGCAAAACGCTCGTATATCATATTATATTAGAAAACAATGGACAAAATGTTGTTATGCTTTGTGGTTACTTCTTAAATTGAGAGCATCTCTAGAAAATAAAATAATTCGATAATATAATTTCTATACAATTCTACTACCCTATCTAAATTAATAAAGATCAGAATTCTACATTTACACATTTAAAACAAGATAAAAACATCCTCTGCATATAAATCAATTTGATTTAAGACAGAAAGAAAATAAGAATAAAGAAAACAACAAGAGGAATGTTACATAATTACTGTGTCATTCCAGCGCGACAGACAAACGGACAGCCATTTTGGATGTGTTGAAATGCGGATGTGTTAAATGTAACGTAACGAATTGTTGAAAAAATATTTTACACGTTATAGTAACAGTCCTTAACAATGATGATCATTTAATTTAAAACTTGCTGTGCCCACAACTTCGTCTGCGTGTACTTGCTTTACCTCAGCCTAAAAAACTTTAAACAAAATTGCAAATATTTTAATGACCATATTTTTTGGCATGTTCGATTTTAATTAAACAAAGGTTATATTCTGCTTGCCTTAAGACAAATCCTTCAGAAATATAACGAATATAATAAAACGTATTACTTAGGTTTCGTTGACTTCAATAAAGCATTTGATTCGCTAGAACATGCGTATATATGGGAGGCATTAAAAAGACAAGGGGTAGAATCAAAATACATACCAATATTGAAGAGCATATATTCGAAGAGCACCGCACAAATTAAGCTGGAACATACCGGCGACGAATTTCCGATCGAAAGAGGTGTTCGTCAAGGAGACCCTGTCTCACCCAAATTATTTTCAGCTGCGGTGGAAATGATTATTAGGAACTTAGATTGGACTTCAAACGGTCTGAATATAAATGGTGAAAACCTAAGCCACCTGCGTTTTGCTGATGACCTAATCTTGTTTTCCGAATGCCCTAAGTCTCTAGAGAGGATGTTTCATCAATTATCTAGCGAAAGCGCTAAGGCGGGCTTGTCAATGAACACAAAGAAAACAAAAATAATGACAAATTCGACACAAACAACGATTATCAAGGTGAATAACGAACAAATAGAATACGTACAAGAGTACATTTATTTAGGGCAATTAATATCTCCAAAAGATTGTATGCAAAAAGAGATACAAAGGAGAATAGCTAATACTTGGAAACGTTACTGGTCACTTAGCGAAGTTATGAAGAACAAAGAGATGCCTCTAAAAGACAAAAGAACAATATTTGATAAGTGCATTTTGCCATGTTTAACTTATGGCTGCCAGACATGGTCACTGACAGAGCAATTACTAAACAAAATAAAAGTCTGCCAGAATGGCATAGAAAGAAGCGTAATAGGAGTCAATAGAAGGGATAGAGTGAAATTAAATACAATCAAAAGTAAAACAAAATTTAGGAACGTAGAAATAATGTATAAACAACTAAAGTGGCGATGGGCAGGTCATATGTTGAGAGGAGAACAAGAAAAATGGACTAAAATAGTATCTGAATGGTACCCAAGAGATGGGAAAAGATGTAGAGGTAGACAGACAAAAAGATGGGAAGATGATTTCAAAAAAGTTGCGGGGCCTATGTGGACTCGACTAGCAAAAGACAGAATAAAATGAAAATATTTAGAGGAGGCCTTTGTCGGAAGACAAGCTGTATAATGTTAATAACCACTTGCCGATAGTACTTTCTTGTAATACAATTTTTATATAGTTTGAAACTTGTGTACTACTTTGGCATAATTAGATGCTATATCATTATGTTTGTTTAACAGCAATAAAGGCTTATATTATTATTATTATTATTATTATATTCTGCTTGAATTATACTCTGTCCACCTGTGAAAACTACATGTTTTATTTTTTTCACTAGTTTCCGGGAAGTGCGCTGAATCAAAAATTTATTAAAAAAATCGTTAATTTGTGTCATTATGTGCTATTACTCTTGTTTAGTCACCCTCTTTCTTTTTTAATACTTTTCTTTCAATGCACAGACACACCAGGTTCTACTGTTTTATTATATGTATAGATATAGGTATTATAGATGTGTTGAACCAAAATTCGAATGAAGCTTCCGACTTAAAATTCAATCAAAAAATATGGTAAAAAATTCGTGACAAAATGAAGACTAACGAATACATTTGCTATTTTGAATCGACTTTAAAAAAGGAAGTTCTGATTTCAACCTGTATTTGATATGTATGTATGTGTGTTATGTATTTATGTTTGTATGTCTGCGCTTTTCTCAAAAACTACTAAATCCCAATAGGATGGGATTTGAATACCTACATAGGTAGAGTAAGTAATACTAAATAAGATCAAAATAATATCATACTGTGTAATATGTATTATGGAGTTGATCGTTCAAAGCTATAATTTTAATATTATATAACAACTATATCGTCCTTTATGTATAGCGTAACGGGCCTCGCCAAAAATAAAACAAGTCCTCCTAATTGTCCTGTTCGTGTAAATAAATAGTTGAATTTTAATACGTCGGGGAAAAAGTATTTTCGCATATAGTATGTATAAACTTGTATTGAAATTTGTATCCGGCTGGTTTGATGTCATTAAACAGGTTACATTTAAAAAAAAGAAACAAATTAGTAAAATGCTGTTTTCAGCTATTCTTAATTTATTTTTCTCTCTGTCAAAGTGAGTGAATCTAATGAAGAAATTCAATACATTTTAAAATTTTATTATAACGTAGTCGGGTAAAAAAGGAAAAAATGCACTGCAAAACGCGAAAAAAAATTGTAATGTTTATGGACCTAATGCAGTGTCAGTAAGAGTAGCACAAAGTTGGTTTAAGCGTTTTCTATCCGGGAATTTTGATGTCATAGATACACTTCGCGTTAGTCGCTCTATTACGGATAAAGTGGCAGCCATTTTTTTAAAATGGAGCAAGATCGACATATCAGTAGTTACGACATAGCTGAAGAACTGAGAATTGACCACAAAACAGTTTTGACCCATTTGAAAAAAGCTGGGTACACAAAAAGCTCGATATTTGGGTGCCACACGAGCTCACTGATAGAAGTCTAATAAACCGCGTACTTAGTTCCGATTCTTTATTGAGACGTAATGAAACCGAACCGTTTTTGTAGAGATTGATAACTGGTGCCGAAAAGTGGATCACATAAGAAAAGGATCGTCGTCAAAGGTCGGTCAAGCATCACAGACAGTGGCAAAACCTGGGTTAACTCGCAATAAGGTGATGCTGTGTGTATGGTGGGATTGGAAGGGCATTGTTCATTATGAGCTTTTACGGCCGGGCAACACCATCGATTCGGATCTCTACTGCCAACAACTACTCTAATGAAATAAAAGCAAGAAGTTAAGAGTAAGCGGCCGGAATTGATCAATAGAAAGGGTGTGGTCTTTCATCACGATAACGCTAGACCACACACATCTTTAGCCACTCAGCAAAAATTAAGAGAGTTTGGCTGGGAGGTGTTAATGCATCCACCATATAGCCCTGATCTTGTACCTTCAGATCTCCACCTGTTTCGGTCTCTTCAAAATTCTTTAGGCAGTGTTAGGTTATCATCAAGAGAGGACTGCCTAAACTACTTGTCGCGTTTTTTGTATCTGAAGTCCGAAAATTTCTACAGCAATGGGATTATGGCACTACCTGCAAGATGAAAGAAAGTCATCGAACAAAATGGCACATATATACTGTAATTAAATGTAAAAAATAAACTTTAAAAAAAATAAGTATTGACTTTACATATAAAAGGAGAAGAAACTTTTTCCCCTACCTAATATTTCAACAATATTTGCACGTTTATTATTCATCAAAAACGACATTTATAACTTGATCAAATATAAACGTAGCACCAGCAAGATTACAGTGAAATCTCGCGAGACTTGCCCACGCTGAATCCTAATTTATACACACATATTTAATTGAAGCGAGCACAGTGTCGTGAATAATCTGGTAACACGAATACGATATTACACGCTTGTCATTCTTTGTGACTCGGTTTTAGCTCTGCTTTCATAGAATTCCATAATGGATAAATAGAACACATTAAAACGCCAAATCAAAAGTGTTTGAGGCATGATATCCAACTTAAATTCAGTAGCTGGTGATCTATTTCGTCTCAGAGGTAGACCACGCCATAGATATATTTTTATGATTAGTAGTATCACTCGCAGAAAATCATCTTGTAGCTTGCTGCTGTATTTCGTATGTGTGGGTAATCAGATATTTTTGTAGAACCAAAACAATTCGCCTTCCTTTGTCTAATCCCTGTAAGGCCAGAGCATTCATGGTTCTTCTGGTATTGAGTATTTATGGGCTAAAAGTGATGCTATATAAATAAGAATACACACCGAAGTACTGACATAATTAATAGATATCGATCGCTCATCTTCCACCTCGCTATGACCCATTGATCGATAAACACACGATACGTTTATAATAAGCTTTCTGTAAAAAGGTGGGTTTACCCAGCGTCAGGCGTGTAAACAGCGTTTAACCTCTTTTCTGCCCTCGGTAGCTAACAGGCCGCTTCTTATAAAACTACTAAGATCTAGTTATAGCGCAAGTCAGCAATCGAATGAATTTTAACGAGGAAGTAGTATTCAAACTTAAGATGGATAAACGTTCCAGAATTGCATCGATAAAGCTGACTTTGTTTCATAATGGCGCATATTAAAAAAGAATGCAAATATTGATGTATAATTCGAATGCCGATAATGGTCAATTAAATTACTCAAATTACTCATGCCCGATTTCTGAATCTCCCAATTAAACTTTTAATAACTATTGATCCATTAAAGTTAAACTTAAGATAAACGTCGTTGACTTTCACTGTGTTTCTGAACATATAATGAAGCATTCGATAACTATGAAGCCGACAACCAGTTCCTTGTTTTGGTACTAGATGGCTCTTTTTTAGCAGTCGACTTTAAAATGAATTTTATTACTAAAATTCGTAACTAATAATTATTTTATAAAAAAAAATAACTTATTGAACATAGATCAGCGCCTAAACATTATTTTAATTTTATTTTGTGGTAATTTGTTCTTTGTCTCTGGCTGATGAATGACATCATTGCCGAAATAAAAAAAAACGTCAAACAGTTTAACAAAATGTCTTATGTCATGCTAGCACTAGTTTGCTAATTTGTGTTTTATGTCGTTTTATTTAGAATTTGAGAATTTATAACACTACTGAAACTGTTGTGATTGGCCGTATCAATTATGTTCCTCTATATTGTAAATAATATCTAACAAGTTGCCGTCGTTTGTCACAAAATGACACGTCAAATAGTTATGGAACAGATAAACGGCAAAAATTGGCCAGTTAAGTTAAAGTAAGTTTGAACTGAGTTTATCTTGCAGTGCGTGGTTCAGAAACGCAATTTCATGGGTTATCGAACCAATAGCGCTAACGGATAGATAAACTGCCGTCAATAGTACTTCAGAAATCGGGCATCAGTCACAGCTCGGAGTCGGGAAGTTGGCGGTGTGACACCCCCGTGCCTCGGAAAGCACGTAAAGCCGTTGATCCTGCGCCTAACCTCTCCGGTCATATCGGATTGCCGTCTCACCGAACTATGAGAGTGAAGGAATAGCGAGTGCACATGTGTATTGCCCACACACTTGTGCACTATAATATCTCCTGCGTACCTGGCTGATCTCCGTTGAGATTGGCTGCCGTGGCCGAAATCGGCTAGGAAGGGATTTATTTATTTTATTTATGGTAATTAAGAAAAATAACGACCAGCAACCGAAATTAAAGCCTAACAAAAGGAAACAAGATACATCTTCAACGTTTAGCTGTATTTAATGCATTGAAACGTGATTAATACAACTATCCTGTCGATAGGTACTCTTTCATTATCTGTACGTTCGCAGCGGCCAGTACAAGTTAATGTGTCAAGTAGGTTTGTTCTTTCTCAGCTTTTTCCACTTGCAACGAGCAAACTGCATCGCGATGTTTTCCCTCGCATGACGTCAGACATGTTTAAAGTGGGTTTCGCTTCGATATCAGTTTTACTAGCGCTTTTAACTGGGTAAAGGTCTTGTGAATTTTATCTTCGCGATTTTCTACGTTTAAGGATATTGTACCTCTGTTAAGTGGCTATTGGAGAAACGTAAACCATTTCGTGATTTAATCACAGCTGGAATATTTTGATCGCGGATTATCACTGTAAATTAGGAATACTTTATTCTTAACTAACTCGACTGCACCGTGTGTGAAATGTCCCGCATAATGAATAAAATATGGCTACTGCGAAATCTTTGGCAAACGGATAGGTTAGTGAGAAATGTAATAAAAAAAAATATTTCTATTGCACCATTAACTGCACTATAGAGAAGGACTAGACCGGCAGCTATTAGGTATTCACAAAAATAAAATCAGTCATGAATTTAGTAGAACTTCTCTTACATACAATCTTCTAGTACGCAGAGATATACAACTTCACAGAGTTCATTTTGCCCACAGTATTTCCTTTCCATATTGCCATGGGAAACTAGTTTATCGGGTTCAAATGCAATCCCGGAATAAACATGATTTGATGAAACTTCTTGGAACTAATAAATCCGATATTCGTTCAGTCTCCTCCAGTTACACTCAACTTTCTTTGTCAGATATTACTTTATTATTTTGTATTTACTTTGTGCATTACAGCTCGTAGCTATTATTTATCATGTCATATAGGTACGTATTATTAAACACATTAGATTCAAATTGGCAAAGGTGGTGAAAATTTTTAATGCTTGTTAATGTGTAAATTTTCATAGAATTTAGACACGTTTTTATGACATTTCCAATTTCTGAAGGCGTGATGGTCTACACGCTGATAAAATAGCGTTTCGCGTCCGCAGTTTTATTGCTAACATATTTCACGAAGCATAGGAACAGAGTTGTATGCAAAAAAATGCAAACTGAAAACAAGGCACTAACAGGACCTTTTTCAATTAAATTATACCCGCTAGACTACCTGGAATATTTTGTACTTGACACGATGGTGACCTCTACATACATGTGGAAAAACCCATCATAGAACTCGCTCTAAAACGTTCCGATATCAACCAATGTACAGTCAGCCACATAAGTAGCTGAACAAATTCAAAACTTCAAATTGCCTATAAGCATTTGTGTTCTTAGTTTTTTCTCTTCACAGTAATAAAATGAAAGATATTTACTTCACATAAACAAAAATAAAGTTTCAATTAAACTTAATGCGTATAGGCGATTTGTTTTCGTTTTATTTTTATTGCATTGAATGACGAGACCAGCATGCCGTTCGCCTGATGGTAAGCGATACGACCACCCATAAACAGTAGCAACACCATCCGCGCCTTGAGTTACAAAGTACTGTGTGGCATTCCACTGCGCTCTTACATATGAGGGACCTACCACCAGTGCAAATAATATTTTGAATTTATTCAACTACTTATGTGGCTGACTGTACATACACCACACAGAGCGTTAACTCTTAATGGGATTGGGACTAAGTACTGGAATTAATATAGTGGAATTACTTTATCGTGCCAAATAAAAAGCAGCGACGAATTCTATTAATTTATATTTTGAAATGTGCAAAACACAATGCTTAAAAAAGAAAGCATCAATTAAAGTTAATTTTCACTACAAAGTTACACATTTTTCTTGTTTATCTTTCTAATTGTAGATTTGTATAATTAAGAGAGAGTTGAATGACTCTTGCGTAAAATGCTTAGTAAATTCGCCAACGCTTGGACCTAGGCTTGACGACCTAACTGAATATTAATGCCAAGATCTCAAAGTGAGATCTCGCTACATGAAAATGTATTTTCAACCGACGCTCTAACCTATCTTTCCTTAAAAATCTAGTTTAATTCATGTTCAGATCGGATTGCTGTCACTAGCCGAGAATATAGCGTTTTTTTTTATCCTAATAATATTTTTTCACATGGTAAGAAAATAATTTGACATTGTTACTGACATTTCCGTAATTTTCAGTACGTTGATTGTTATAATTGGATTAAGTGTTTATCAAGTCCCGTCAACGCCCGCTTATATATTGTTATAAGCTAATTTCCTTATATAAATGGACACCGGTGTCTACCGCGGGCGTCAAAGGATTACGTCAGTCATCTTTTTATAAAAAAAATTATTTCTATTAATCAAATTATGCATCCATGCTATTGATGCATCTCTGCCAGCGCAGTGGTCATTTTTCAATGCCTTTCTTGAAGAAGTCATGTGTACGGGAGCCAACAAACTCTTCAAAGGCATTTTGTACTGTCTGAAGCTTGAAGCTTAAATTATGACCATATAAAATAATATATATAATATACATCATATTTGCGAGAAAAACGTCAGTCGATCTCTGTAAAAAGCCCAAGATTTTGCTGTAAAAAAATATTATAAAATTCTGTCACGCCCTACGGGGCCTAATTTTACAATACTACTTATTACATTGCAACAACGCGAAAGCTCTTGTGTTATTATTTTTAAGCTTCACCCTTAATAATTAATTCAATATCGCGTGAGAACTAACTTTTGGATAATCTCATTAGCGGTGTAAAAATTAAGCAATATGCATAACAATTTTGGTATAAATATAACGAGCTCAGGCTTCGTGAACTTTTTATACTGATACAAAATCGGAAAACGAGAAAGTGTACGAAGTTAATAAATTTACAAAATTGAGTTGCGTTTGAGCTTTATCATTGGAGTAAATTCTGGGTTAGTTGTGTAAAACGTGGGTCGCAGTGTTATCCCTTTTTTAGTTGAACTAAAAAAAACTGTATATACATATTACGTAGTATATCATTACATTGTCCACGTCCCACATACATTTGTCGTGTATATCTAACCCGAGAAAATATTCTAAAACATATCACATTCCAATAACTATATCTACCTATCTTTTCGTTTATTTGGTTATCGAAATCAGTGTATAACTTACGAGCTAAATTTAAAATACCAGCAAAACACTCAAAATTTAATTGCAACTCAAAATACGCTTAATATTTAATGAAAAATACCATTATGAAAAGTGCAATATTTGGGACACCGTGAAAACTTAGCAACCGTTCAGACAATGTACCAACATCCATTACCCGCCCTGTTTATATAATCACTGTGCCCATATTATGTCGGGTATAATCGAACACTCAAGCAAAGCATATTTATAACAAGTTGTATTTAACCTGGTCTAATAAAATTGGGGTCGATTTCATCGCTTGCTGATAAATTCTACCTGTCACGTAATTAAATAATCAATAAAATAAAATACTGTATTGATCACGTAGGCGAACATAGTTTTTTTTTACATAACTACCGACATTTTTATTGGAAATAATAAAGTCAAATTAGTTTTATAAGCTAATGCACGCACATCACTGTTGATGAAATGTATAAGCCGAAAAAATATAAAAGTCACACTCTAACCTATACTCCCAGATAAATCGTAAGCAAATGAGTACTATGTACATTAGCTATTTAATACGATTACTGTCAAATAAAATTACTTGATACCTGTGAAACATGTCCTTCCTTCCTTACATAGTATAAAACAAAGTCGCCCGCCGCCTCTGTACGTAAACACCAAAAACTACTCAACGGATTTCGATGAAATTTGGTATGGAGATAGTTTGAGACCCTGAGAAGGTTTTAGGTTACTTTTTATTCCGGGAAAATATATAGCGGGACTTTTATCCCAGAAAAACTTTTTTACGCAGGCGAAGCCACGAGCAATAGCATTTATACAACAAATTAAGTCTGACTCCCATTTATCGCAAACGTCATACAATACTTACAACCGTAGTAATTAATGAGAATACATCCTGGCACAATTACTGCAACTGTTCGGTGTCGTGCACGTGTCATAAGATTTTGTGTTTTAAAAACGCTTTTATAAGCTTCATACGTATGTATGTATATAACGGAAACTTTAAACATGATTTTGACCCCTGACGTCGGATTAAATCGAAATTTGGCATACTTATCAAGGACCGATGACAATTCAATACTTTAAACTGAAAAATGAAAAATAAATAATAGTTTAAAAAGCTACAAATCACAATTTATAGAAATTTCAACTAAAAAATTGAAAATATTTTATAATAAATTTTGAATTAAGAATAGTGTAAATACATTGATGTAGGTTTTTTAATACATCAATGTGTAAATAAGAAAAAAAATTAATGTAAAAAAAGCATCGGGTGCATGGTGTCAATAGTTACAAATATTGTATTGACAAATATGAGTAGAAGGATTATCATTTTGATAATATCTTAGCTTAGAAATACTTCACCGTAATTTACATTTCTTTATGTAGAAACATAGGGTGTTAAAATCATTACCCTTCCTGGCTTCGCTGTAGTCGGGTAAAAAGTAGCCTATATTATGTTGACCCAGGACTTGGTCTATCTGTGTATCAAATTCCAACCAAATCTATACAACGATTTATGCGTTTACTTCTGACAAAGATCCGAACAGCTTCACAAACTCCCTCCATATAATATTAAGTAGACATATTGTTATAAATTTTTGACATACCTACCTAATTAATTCATTAAAACGATACGAAAATCATGTTCATAAAATAAAATCTACAATATAAACGATGATTGAACTGTCCAACGCAAATTAAAAACACAAAAACGCTTTTATTTATCCTTATATCGATCACGACCTTTCGATATAATAACGCAATGCGAATCTCGCGATCAACAATTTATCACCGAGAATTATAAAACCTTGTTAAAATAACTCAAACGCGCGCGTTATCTTCATTTACCGTCGATGGTTATCGTTTCCGAGCTTTGCGACTTTCATTTGATTTCATATCTCTGCTGATATATTTTACTTGTGCTTTAGTATTATAATGAATTTATTTTGTTCTAATCTTTATAATGAATTAAGTAACCATTTTAAACACAAGTTACTTGCAGTAATTATGAATATGCTGGTAGAATGACCATTTTATAGTTCATAATAGAGCTTCATGTTGATATTCATGCGCAGCAATATATTATGATTGTCAACATCCTCGGAAACGTTGCAATAAATTACACGACACTTCCCGCAGACGCGAAACATAGCATATAAACTTTAACAACTAGAAATACAGCATAGGGATTATCATCATCATCACAATCATTATCAGCTACATGAAGCCCACAGCTGAACATAGGCCTTCCCTAAAGATTTCCAGACGGACCTGCCGAAAAGCGTGACCAGCGTGTTCCTGCGGCCTTTATCAAGTCGTCTGTCCACCTTGCAGGCAGACGTATATATAACAGACATCAACTATTGTTCTTATTACGGACAAGTCATACCATATCATTCAATTGTACGGATATACACGGAAATCCACATATTCAATATGAAAAAAAAATCCTATAATTTGTTGCGAGGATGAATCACACCTAATTTTCTTATGTCAGGGGCAGCTAAATGTAGTCTGCTGCTAAGTCTTGTGTACATATGTGCCCGACTGTACTTATCCGGCTTGGCCGCTAGCCAGAGCTTTGATGTCGCCGATAATTCAGAACAGTGCAAGCGAGATTAAAATTTCTTTAGTGAAAATACTTAATAACTTCTGTAGAGCCCTCAGCGTAAATCGTTTAGTAAAGGTTTGAAAAGAGTCCGTGTATTGGATTTTTAAACCTCTTACAACAATGACCAAAAATGCCTTTAGGATCTAGGTACGTTGGTTTCTAGCATCCAGGCATTTTTGGGTAGCACCAATAAAACGTATACTATACCAGTTATTGCTGAAAAAACCCACGAATAATAGTTTTTGTGAGATAAAAAGCCTATGTCCTTTCTAAGGTCTCAAACTATCTTCATACCAAATTTCATCGAAATTAGTTGAGTGGTTAACTGTGAAAGCGGAACAGACAGACAGAATTACTTTCGCAATTGTAAGTAGGTATGATGTCCCTAAACTTAGTTAAATCCTATTCGACTTCGCTATCCGGACCACCTCAATGACTTGCTCTCGTAAATTGGGCAGGACCAATTATAATGATACTAGATTATGCTTGGGGGTATGAGATGACTTTCGTAATTTTTAATGTACTCAAAAAGCGGTAACTTAAATTATTATAAAAATGGAAACATAAAATAAAAAAGGTTTATAAGAAACTTATAAAAATAAACTTATACACATCGCCTGGCCGCGACTCGAGATGGCATCATTTGTACCTATAGGGAGCGTGCACGAACTATAGGGGGCAGCACAAAATCGACATAAGAGCCACAGGTGGACAAAAAGAGAAACTAGAACTAGCACAATAATTTGTTTAAATATTCTTTTAATATGAAAAAAATGATAAAATATGTGTTCCGGCCGAATGTTATTGATACCCAGCTTGTCCAGAATAAGTTTTTTTTAGATGGGAGCCAGTTATTTAAGCAATATTAGGAGCTTATGTTCCCTTAATTACAGATTTTTTTGTATTGAATATTGCCTTCAAAACATATTTATTTTTATAAATTACGTAACGAAACATTTCTAAATGCTTTTGGAACTCATAATTATGTATGTTCTATGATTTTTGTCGATTTTCACATAACCATGGGATGTAAGTACTTAGGTACTATTCTTGGGAACATTATATAATTTCACATGATTTGATTTGTTCATTTTTATGTTTTCGAGAATCCAGATACACAGCGATACATTATCAACAAATTAAATGTTATTTTTCATCCTTTTAATGAATATTGTACGTCAATGCCCAGTATCGATGGGCTGAAAATGAGTCAGATTGCGTCACTAGATGGCTGTGATTACAACGTGCACATTCCCTATAGAGGGTACCATCGTGATATTTTACAAAAACAAAACACGAACCATGTCGATTAAACCGTGCAATAAACATTACTGCATACCAACGAACGACAAGAATTCCTATTATCAGCAAACATTGCACCTTATTTGTCTATTCCGTGTAGCCCACACCAAGCAATTAGTGACGCCGGATCGGCAACCATTCGACTAACAAAGCCCATGAAAGAGACTCACCATGATTATATTTCGTGTACGCTTTTAAAGTCTAGCTAAAAATACCGGATGGTTTGCACGCTGATTACAGACAATGTTAACACGCATATTTCCAATCTGCAAATATGAGCAACACGTAAATATTTGGACTGGTTAATAGTTTGACGTGCGAAAATCAAAGATTCAAATACAAGGAATTTCCTAAAAATACAAAACATTATTTTGTTGCTAATTCAAAGTTATTTTTCATAGTTCTGCCAATTGTGTAATTTGCTTATACAACTACAATCAATAATATTGATATATATTATATTCCTTGTAGGCCGTAAACCGTCAAAGAAATACAATCTTACCTATATTTATTCTTTTAAGCACCTACTTAATAGGCTAATACAGATTTATCGTCAAGATTTTTGGTTTATAGCGACTGCCGAGGCCAAAGAACTGCTATCATTAATAACAAATGGGCCGATTGTGGGAAATGTTTTGAATTTCGCATATATTAGTCCCTAAACTTAGTTAAATCCTATTCGACTTCGCAATCCGGACTACTTCAATGACATGCTCGCACAAATTGGGCAGAACCAATTATAATGATACTAGATTTTGCATGGGGTTATGCTCGTACAGAACTTCTGTATTTTTTTTTTAATTCGCTGTATTAAAGCAAAGTTGTAAAAGATGACTTAATTAATTTGTAATGAACTCAAATAGCGTTCTTGTAAATTATTATAAACTAACTTTTACTTGCGGCTTTATCCGTGTCAAAGATTTTTTCCAGCATAAAGGCTCGCTCTGTATTTTCCCGGAATAAAAAGACTATGTCCTTCACAATGTTACAAACTATCTCCATAACAAATTTCATGGAAATCCCTTCGGTAGTTTCAGACAGACAGACGCGGCGGGAGACTTTGTTTTATAATGTGTACGTAAGAATGTGAAAAATAAAACAAAAAAACTTTATAAAAAACTTACAAAAAAATATTTTAAAATATCACATAGCAACTGTATATAAACATACGTTTTCTATACAAAATTTTACCAAATCTACCGCTACCAACCTCAATACTGAAGACGTCTTCGATGGGGACCATTTGCAAACGTCAAAATGAATTAAACGCGATTTGTAGAGAAAGTTGCTGATTATTTGCCGACAATTCTACAACTTATAATGCTAATCAGACAATGCTGCAAACTTTTGAATGTTTTAGTAAATGTACGGTTCAGTAACTATACTACAATATATTATGTATATTCGAATAGTAATAAAAGTAGAATAGAAGTACCTATTGTCCAGTGCTGGTATATAATTAAATTGATTTCAGATGAATCATACTCCAAATGATTCATAATGAATCGTCTCGGTTAATCTAATCATTAGTCTAAATAAACCGGTCAAAAAAAGCCATATTTTTTTTATCAGATCAAAAACTTATATCTATTTCTAAATATAACTAAGTATTTACACTATCTACCTACTTAAACTCTCTTGTATTTGACATTTTCTCATCACATTCACACGTTATTTTAATTATGTTCTAGTGTTAAGGGCATAATTATTACAATGTTATATTGCTTTATAATCTACAAACTACAATTTAATTTCATGCACCTAAATCAGCGAGAAACCACATGAGTATCAACGCGCACCCTTAAACTGTTTACCAGATATTCTCGGTAAATTCATTATAATAAGTAGGGTTAACACCCACCGCTACAGCGTCGAGACATGAGAAAATATCTTAGATAAAATCTCAAGGACCTTCCTTGGAGGACCGCTAAATATAAGTACTTATAGGATAGTGGATATTGTTAGTGGAACTATACAAAAAAAAATTCTGTTAGGCCTGACTGTGCTTTTCCGATTAAATCTTGAAACGAAGAAAAGCGTAATCTTTGTTTCATATAGAAGTAGACATGCGACATTCAGTATGGGCAGCAGTCACGAATTCATCTCAAATAGATAAGCTTAAATCCGGCATTATTTTCCATTTGGCCACCCCACTCATAACCTAGATACGAAATAATAGATCGAACGTCGAGATAAAGCGCTCATACATTTATAGAGTAACCCGTAGTTCCACCATCTATCACACACTCAACATTTGCACTAAGTGGTAAAGTGGCTATACTCTGAAGATAAGGATTTTCGGTACAGCCAAACGCAAAATGATTTTGACTGCAACCACAAAATTTGCATTTGTCTAAAGTAAGTTTTTTTTTTTTGGCATGACTTTACAGTCAGTAGCCTGACGCGAGTCGGCTTTTCTGACCACACCAGACTTACGGGCGAACGCTTTAGGCGCTCCAACCCTTTACATTTAAACGACCACGCTGTGGGCACCCCCTAATTGGGGCACGAGCCTCGGCTCAGGGCGGTCGTTGGAAGATGACTGAGACATCAGCGATTAGGGAAGAATAATAAGAATAGACTAGAAGTAAGACCGTATAGAGTAGGTACTTATTAAAATACGAAACAAATACGTATTATATTAGTCATTGACCAAGAACGATGATACTAATGTATACCTATTTTAAGACCTACATAACTATCACAACTTGAAGAAGTTCTTTATTAATAATTATCATTTATTATAGCTAAGGGCACATCTACTCTGACGACAAAAGACATCTTCTTTAATGACAGTGACGTTCGCTCCTGCACAATGGCTTTTATGGAGTAGATAACGCCCGATTATGAGCCGAATGCACCCAACGACGTTGAGTCCTTATTCAAATAACTGCTCAAACGTAGACTAGTAGCGCCTACCATTGTATCGGACAGTACGTGATACGGGAATTGAAATAATTTTCATTAAAAGATTCCAGTTTTAAGCTGGTATTCCATTTACAAAGATATTATGATAATTTGAATAACTTAACGTAACAAGATGAAGGTTTGACTTGATAATGCCCCGCCTTATTTATATTAATCGCGGCTTAAGGCTCATGCAATGCCTGAAGAAAAATAAATAACACACTTATCATTTTATATTATCCCTTGTAATACTTTATGTAATTAGAAAGTAGAAAGTACATTCGCAAATAACAGTTTGATACGTGGATATTAACTCACTCACGTATAAAGTTATCCATGAATCTGAATCATGAATGGGCATTTCGTGCCGGTGACATTAAAACAAATTGCTTATATCTTTATTTGACAAGCAGAACCGTCGTGAAAAAAATGTAGAAAGCTTAACTTTTCAAACAAATGAATAAACTCATGCTTTAGTTTAAAAAAGGAATCTAGCTTGAATATTATTTGATTGAATATTAGCGTATATTTTAATTTGTAGGTACCTGACGTGGCGATGCACGTCTTGATACGGTGAGAATGTGAGAGCATATTTTCTCATATCGCAATTCATAAGTCAATAATAGAGTTTTGGAGGCAATTTTTTTTTGCTAAAAATAGTTGTGCTACATCTTGGGCTAATGTGCTCCGCCGGCGCTGATCCTAAAAAACTAATTTTAAAGAGATATATACATCGAGCAGTTGTGCTGAAATAAGAAGACTGCGTTAATCTACCATATATCAATTGCTCGGTAGAATAATCAAACAAACCAACCTTATACATCCGTGACTACTAATTGCATAACAATCTACATAAAAAAATCAATCTCTCCTACTTAAAACTCCTTCTCATACATCACAATTCTATCATCTGTCCTTCACTGTGCAAGCTGTCAGACTTTGGAATGCATTGCCAGTCGATATCAGACTCGCCAAATCGCTTTTAACTTTTAAAAGTAAGTTAAAATCCTTTTACCTCTCAAATTTATGAATCTACTGCTGTATTATATCTTTTAATTTAATGTATTTATGTTATCATAAGCATTGGTATGTATTAGTATATTCTTATTATTTATTTAAGTATTAGTATTTGACTCGAAATTCTTTTGAATATATATATTTTTCTAATTTATATATGTATACATCGATCATATGTATATATCTTTATTGTACACCACCGTTTACTTCTTTACTTTCATTTCTGTCCATCCTAAGGTTGTCTGGCAGAGATCGCTCTTAGCGATAAGACCGCCCATTGTAAAACCGTACCGTAGTTGTTAACTTATATTTACTTTTCATGTAACTTGGTTATACAATAAAGAGTTTTGTATTGTATTGTATTGTATAAATAATGCTTAATTTTACAATATTATAAAAGTAAAACAAGTTATCTTCTTTATATATATAATTCTTCTGTTCGTGTGTATGTCACAGAACTCCTCATCAACGGCTGAACAGATTCAATGAATTTTTTTGTGTGTCTTCAGGTGGATTCGAGAGTGGTTTAGATTAACAATTGGATCCGGTAAGTGGCGCTGTACTCGGGTACTAGGATTTTATTTCCTCTTTAGGGCAGGACGTCTGTCGGGACCCCTAATTTCTTTATAAAATTTGCTTATATGTGAAAGTATTCTTCACACACACACACACCTTTTATCCCCGAAGGGGTAGGCAGAGGCGCAACTAGTGCACGCACTATGCGCCGTGCGTATTCCGTCCCATGATGTGATAGGGGGCGAGCCTATCGCCATATCGGGCACAAATTCCAGACTCCGGGCTGATACTGAATAGAAAAAATCCAATACCACTTTGCCCGACCCGGCGATCGAACCCGAGACCTCAACATTGCAGTCGTATCGTAATACAACTAACAACTACGCTACCGAGGCAGTCGGTCAGAAGTATTCTTCATTTCCTAGATTTTAATTTCAACAATATCATTGGAAGATAATTTTAAAGCAGCCCGACTAATAGCTGTATTGCGGTTATCAAAATACTTGATGTTTAATGTTAGCTAATAATAAGACGTTGAAAATACAGTCAAAAATATCATAACGTTACTGACTTGGTTCTTTGAAGATTTTGTATTTGTGTTAAAATATTTATGTAGAGAAGATTTATTAGTGTAAAACCGATTTTGTTTATTTCTGGTGTGGTCATGGACTACCTTCTCGGGGTATCTTAGATACTTGGTTGACTATTAATAGATTTAGGACAAAAGACAGTTTCAACAAAAGAAGATTTAGGAAAAAATAAAACAAAAGATCGTTCAGTTTTAGGTTTTAAAAGTAGTACAATATAAACATATCATAATTCAAAGTAATCTTATTTGTGTACACGTGCATTTTCTTTGTGGTTTAGTTGAACCGTCAACGCCCGCGGCGGACACCGGTGTCCGGGTATATAGGACAACCACGTAAATTTATTTATTTATTTACAATAAAGCCCTAAATACCCTGTCAGGGTGTCGGCTATTCTAATAACTAAGTATAAAAATATAAATCTATATATATATATATATGCGGGCGTTGCCGGGTTAAGTCTTCCTGAATCAGCAAAACATAAGTTTAAGTTTATGCTCACTTAGTTTTACCTTTTCTAAATAAAAAATAAATTAAACGCGCAAACTATTCTCTCAAAGCATACATTTGTGAACACTCGAAACTGCAATCTCAAGTAAATTGAAACTTCCATTCTTTCTAACAGCGAAATAAATTGTCTAATTGAGCCGGTTTGTATCGTGAATCTAATAAAATTCTCGTGAAATTTACTCAAAGGGACCAATTTTCAAGGTTGTTTCAATTATACAAATCCATCAAAGTTGGTAATTTAATTTAAGGTAAAGAAAGATAACCCGCACTAGGCCAGCGTGGTGGACTAAGGCCTAACCCCTCAGTAGTGGAGGAGGCCCGTGCTCAACAGTAGGCAGTATATAATACAGGGCTGATTGCATTGCATTGCAAACAAAGATAAATCGTATGTTGCTTGAGTGTGGCTTCCCACGGTAAAACGAATTTGGAAACTTATCTGTTCAAATGTGTTTCTCTTTAATTGACAACTGCAGACCCTCCGCTGCCAAAAAAAGGCTCAAATTATTGTACAGGGTCACCCCATTGATCTATAGCAGACTACATAAGTTACATAACTGATAAGGTCCTGGTAGCGAACTTAAGTTGCGTAATAAAAAAAAATAGAATAAAAAACAAGTAAGTTGCTAAGGTCGTCTCGGCCACTCAAATCATGCAATAGTAGGTTCCAGTGACCCATCGGTGCTTTTAAAATTTCAACAGTGATTGCATCTCCTATAATAAAAATAAAGAAAATCATCAATTTTGTACGTCAATGTACCAAAAACAGCCACCAATTCGGCATTTACTGTACGTCATTGGACCTAAACGTAGAAATCGAATAAACAACTCGATAAAGTAAATTTATTGCTGCGGTTAGACACGTCCATGTGGATTCATAACAAGTAACAATTAAGCATTTCTTCGTGGTGTAGAATTGTATAGAATCAGATTGAATCAAATGGATTCAAAAATGTATAATTTGTGGATTTTCTTTTAGAGCTCTTACCAGCAAATTTGACATTAAAGTTATCGAACGGAGAATTCGACTTTTGATAATCTCAGTGATCATTTATTTAATTTCATTGGGTCTTCTAACAAATATAAAAGTTATGAATGTCTATTCTTTGTGGAATGATTAAAAGTTATAGTTGGTTATCCACTTAGATAATACATCAATTTTGTAGCGTAAGTAAAGAAGGTATGAGTTTACTCTAAAGTCACGAAACTTTTTGTAGTATAGACCTTATTTACCTACATTTAAACTTCGTGTTTGTCAGGTAAGCGCCCTAAAATATTGTTCACTAAGGGTAAAATTAAAAAACTTTCAGAGCCATTAGATAAAGGTGCTGCCAAAAGTTGAAGACATTTAAAAAAAAACTCATTAATGGTACGCAGAAATGATGCAGAGCATATGTATTTTTGTCAAAACTATTTAATTCCATGATAAGACCCAAAACGACCTTTTTTAAATGTTTGGTCGATTTCAATAACCTTCCAAATCGCTATTTTTGAAAGGATCTCGAAAATAAATCAATCCAAAAATAAAATATTTATAAATATGTTAAACAAACTTCCTTCTGTTTGTTCAATTTTGGTGATATATTTATAGATAGCGTTTAGACTTCTTTATTGATTTCCATTGATAGATCTATCTATATCTATATATCTATCTATCTTCCGTTAATAGATAGATCTATCAATGAAAATCAATAAAATGTGTTAGTCATAGGACTTGAAGATTGAAGTTCGAACTGACACTGAACTAAGTGAACACTGTCAACTAAGATTATTCAAAACTAAAATAAATACTCAAATTAAAATCGTGTTTCTATCTTTTCAGTACTTCAATGAATTTAATAAAGATGGCAGATATTGACGCAGTCGGGTTTTTTTGTTTTTCTTAATTTTTTTTTTTTTTATAGAATACATTAATTTACAAAAAAATATAATGTAAGTACAGCATTAAACAGTAGTAAGGGCAAGTCGACTCGAGTGCCATGGAAAATGTTCGATACTCTGTCGTTCATGGCCCATTTGACTAAATGCATATGCACTGCCGCATTATTCAAATCTAGTGTCTTTGCCCTCACCCTGTTAAAGTATCTGAACCATCAACACATCTGTTATTTATTGTTATTGCATATAAATATATAATTTTCATAATGGATAAAAGAAAATTTTATGTTTTGAAATCATCTTTTCTTGGAGCGGCATAGATTAGTTTATTTGTGCAATACAGGATGATTGTTCAATGATCGTACAATAATCGGTTTTGGGAAAACATATCGTTATCTAGTGTTTAAAGGGAACTTACTACTTTAAGAGACAATAATAGATTTTGCTAGGATACTACATACTAACATTGTTAAATTATCGTGATCGACCTATCGTGTACTCTCGTCTTCTGAGCGGATCCCTATATTTACCTCACTCCGTGTACGTTCTCAGATTTCTTGTCTGATGCAGAACTACAATACGTCTACGTCACGTTTACTGTCTTTCTTAGAAGTAATTTCTCGGTAAGAAATTATTTTTATGAAGTAATAAAACAATATAAAAATTAGATTTTGGTATCAAAGTCGTACATAACTTAATAGAACAACTGGAATGTCATATATGTAAGAGGTACTAACAGAAATTATAACACAAATTACGACGTTGTTCATCGGTTAAAGTGCAGGCAGAGGCGCAATCAGTGCACCTACAACTTTGTTAAATTCTATCAGTCCCGTGATAAGAAAGAGGGCGAGCTTATCGCTATACCGAACACAAATTCCAATTTCAATCATTATAATGAGTCTTTAAGCGGAACAGAGAGAAACAAGAAGACATGCCGGCGTAACTATGATGTTTAACGACAGATGTGACGTTTTTTGTGCCAGAATATAAAAAAATATTCCAATTGCGGAACAAATCCAAAGGAATAATTTCACAAAGGTTTTTTTTTATTGCAGTTAAGTGACGAGACGAGCATGCCGTTCGCCTAATGGTAAGCGATACGACCGCCCATAAACAGTAGCAACACTACGCCGAACTTTGAATTACATAGTACTGCGTGGCACTCCACTGCACTCGTCACCCTGAGACATGAGATGTAGTCTCATAATGCCCAGTAATTGCGCTGGCTACAATGTCCTTTAAACGGTTCCTTCTACCTACTCAGACGGGCCTCGAGATACGAGAGTCCTACCACCAGGAGATAAAAAGTCTTGGAAAAAACTACGATCTGTTTAAACGCGTCAAAATAGAGATGTGTATTTAGTTGCGACAAGGCAAAAACTACATTAATAAATAAACATAAAGCTAATAATATTATATCAGCAGGTTATAGCTCTCAACATTCTGTAAAAACCTACTTAGAACGTCTTAATTCAAATGCTCTTTAAGACTTTTGCAGTACGTTTGGTTCGTACCAGTTGAATAGAGGCACCTGGTAGACGGAAACAGGTTTCTCAGAGTGGGCTTTAACCCCCACCTCCCCTGCAGAATTAAATGAATAACATAATTTTGTAGGTATATTACTTGCCAGTTTTACTGATTGTTCATTGACATTTAGCATCAACAATTTATGTTACATAGTAAACTAAGTGCATTATCCAATTGAAATTCAACATTCGATAATAGACCATTATTTTGCTATATATAATACTGAGTAGTCCAATTTCAAAAAGCAAGATAGGCAACTTTTTACATTCTTCTGGCGGTATATATTCCCTCTGTCGTCATTTCCAAATACAGCCATAGTATCTAATTCTTATTCAACACAGCATTGTAGATAAAGGGGAGTTGGAAATATCTATTTATATTCCATGTTGAGACTAGTTAAAGTGCGTGGGAGACCCCTGTCTACCCTCAACTAACTTGAACAGACAGAGCAGAAGATAAAAATCATATTACTAAGTATTCATTATAATTATACATACAGCGCAGGGTCAAAATGTAAAGTATCTATTATCAGGCAATATATCCTACTAATATTATAAACGCGAACGTTTGTAAGTAGTAAGTATGGATGTATGGATGTTTGTTACTCTTTCATGCAAAAACTACTTAACGGATTTCGATGAATTTTGGCACACGAGTAGATCATATCCTGGATTAACAGATAGGCTTCTTTTTATCCCGGGAAAATATAAAGCGGGACTTTTATCCCGGAAAACTCAGTCACGCGGGCGGAACCGCAGGCAAAAGCTAGTTTACAATAAAATATAGTAACTAAAATAGCCATACATCAAAAACCACTACGCTTTTTATTATCGTCAAAGATTGACATCTCCAGAAGTTTTACAATATTTGTGACGACATACTAGTGCTTATTTTAATAATTATAACATTATACGTTGGTACACAGTGTCTTCATATTTCAGTTTGGTACATTAAAACGATCCTTACAGCTCTCAGAAAGTTATTTACGTGTAATTTTCTTGTTAATGTATGTAAATAACGTTTTATATTGTGTTTCAAGAACATTAACTTCATTGCTGAAATGTTATTATTTCGGTTATTATAGAGCAACGACTTTATGGTTCTTGTATATCACTTTACATTTGTAGATATGCCTCTAATCCTTGTACTACCTTTATCGGATACAGCAAACCTTGAGCATGCTAACAACGTACCACGCGCCATAATATGACGCGAATCGCTTTAGAATCTAGAAAATTCAAAATTTTCATTTTGCATGATCACCAACACCTTTAATATATTAAGATTTATTGATGTCATAACATAACCACTGCAATATGAGAATATTACCCATGTAGCAAATCTGATTTGGTATTAAAATATACATGTCCGTTTCAAGTTTAACCCCTTGCAGATTTTGGAGTATTATTTTTGCTTTGGCTTACTCTATAACATTATACCAATTCTTACAACACGTACAAATTACAGTTAGGAAAAGTATTTGTTAAAATTGCCTTGATAGACGCTTTTAACACTAAAAATGGAAACAACATCTTTGCAGTCCTATAAATACAGCCCAGAATCATACCTTCCGCTTACCCAACTATATGAAGTATATCCGAAGCGCCTGTATATGTTCTAAACAGTAAATAAATTTATCTGATTGCCTTTGTTTTCCTTCAAAGTAATGTGACCTTCTTTATTCTATTAGGTACTTAGTTAAGACTAATAGTGATTTACATTATATCTCTATATCCCTTCCTGGCCGATTTCGGCCACGGCGGCCAATCTCAACGGATATCAGCCAGGTACGCAGGAGATATTATAGTGCACGAGTGTGTGCGCAATTCACAAGTGCACTCGCTATTCCTTCACTCTCATAGTCCGGTGAGACGACAATCCGACATGACCGGAGAGAGATTGAGCGCAGGACCAACGGCTTTACGTGCTTTCCGAGGCACAGGGGTATCACACCGCTAACTTCCTGACTCCAAGCTGCGACTGAGTAATTTTTTAAGATGGAATAACACAGTCACCATTTTTTGGCTCGACTTTGGGATTCGAACCCAGAACCTCAGCGCGCATATCGTACTCGTAACGCGTACGCAATACAACTACGCCACCGAGGATTTACATTAACCATAATAAAATTCAATGCACAGCATCAATCAGAAAAACCTTATTACACAAAACTTGCCGATATCTTATTCAACCGGATTTATTCTAATCATAAGGGAAAATATCAACCGTATTCCCTTCTACCAATATCCTGAAGGCACGTACAGAAGATACCAACCCTTCAACGTTAGATAAATCCAATAACAGCATCTAGTAAAGTTGAAACAAGCCGAGCGTGCCCCTGACCGGCAATTAAGAACAGATTTCCCGACCAACAATTTTATTATAAGCCGCTCTATAAAAGATCTGAAACGCTGTACACATGCCCCCGCTTATTGAACTTTGATCTAAAGAAATCGAGTTTATGACTTACGAAGTTATTTTTAAGTTAAACGGAATTGTGTAGGATTTGTTGTTGGTTATTTTTGTCACGTAATCCCGTAACATGAATGGTATATGATATAAAATATGATATAATGAATTCAGATGCACAACGCTGTTTTTACCAGCATCACGAGAATGGTTGAAGATGTAGTATAAGAGTCAGGAATATAAAACTGACAGAAGGATCCCACTTGGGACACGGGGAAGCGAAATCTTTTCAATAGGTCTAACCTCATCTTACTCAAATGTTCCTTCAAGCTTACAATACCTAATAATAGAAGCGAAATTTCAGCGAGTGAAACTGGGAGTGATATTCGACTTAAAATAATGATTTGATAAGGAATAACGATGAAATTTGTCGCGTGGTCATAATAGCTCATAAGAACCCCAAATGATATTTGTTATAAGGGCTTTACTTCTTTCGCTACTAAAATATGCTGCCTTATTTGTATATATTATGATATACATTTTATTTTTGTTGGTGTACAATAAAGATGTAAAATAAAATAAATAAATATCACTGGAATTTCTACCTTTAATTATTCTAGAAATTATGGCTATAGCTGGTATTCAGGCACGTTGACTCTAAAACTTCATAAACCAAAGGTGTCATTGGTATTTCAAGAGCGTGACCTCATAACATAAGAATTCGTGCCGTAAAAGCACACACAAATAAGTTTGTGGGTTTTTAAAGCAATTCAAAAGAATGTAAAGCGGTAAGAAAATTCCCGAGCACCTACATTAGTATAACGGTTTCCTGCACGGTTATCGGCGTGTAGTTTTCGTTGAATGCAGCTCGTACAAGTCGCACCGGTTTATGATAATCGTTCATAATTGTTTTCGTATTGATAAAGAAAACGTTTTGTTCTTGCTAATATGGAATATACTTTTATGTTTTACCAATGTGCTTCATTCAATATGTAAAACGGAAGAATGTTCGGTTATAGAACCGTTTAACTGTTCCGGCATAGTGACCCACGTATCACAATCAGCCTGTGTACATGTGGTTTAAACAGGCCGGCATAATTGTGTCGACTGACGAGAAATAATCATCGCACGTCAGCTGACACTCTATCTGGCCCCTTTACCATAAGGGTCACTTTGGCGTGCTCGTATAACATAAAAAAACTTACTACTTGGCTATATATCTACTGGTGGTAGGTCTCCCATATGTAAGAGTCCGTCTGGGTGGGTACCACCGCAATGTCTATTTCTACCGCCAAGCAGCATTGTGCATGCACTGTTGTGTTACGGTTTGAAGCACATTGTAGCCAGTGTAACTACAGGACATAGTGAGACTTAACATCTTATGTCTCAGGATGTCGAGCGCAGTGGAATGCCACACAGTACTTTGTAACTCTAGGTGTTGCTACTGTTTATGGGTGGTCTGATCGCTTACCATCGGGCGAACGGCATGCTCGTCTCGGCATTCAATGCAATAAAAATAAAAAATAACTGAGATGACCTCGGCATAGAAATGTTAGTTGACCTAGTCATTTTGTTGGCATTTTTTTTTAAGTTAATTTTTCCAAACATAACGTTAGGTGCAATTTTGTCTAAAAATTATGGCAACTAGTTGTTGCGTATCCTCAAAATTTACCTTAGGGTACCACCGAAAATACCACACACCGAAATTCAGTACAATTTACACATTAGCAGCATAAATGTAAATGTCAAGGATCTCCAGGATCAGCGGTCACTATGCAAATTCAGCATTCCATTTTAACCTATTTAAGTACAAAATGAAAACAACTGTAATAGTATGTCTACATGAAATACGATATTCATTCAACGTTAGGTACTCAATTAGAAATATAAATCGATGCAAATGTACAAATTCCATAACAAATGATCTAAAGGATCATTTGCGATAGTATGTATAGACTGAAAACTGATCAATTACAAGTTGAAAACGATATTCGTATCGATTATTACACCCGTATCGTAATCAGTCGGTAGCACCCGCATAGGTTTCACTCGAATAGTTCAAATCTCGTCTACTTGCCGTTTGAATTGATCCGTGAATGGCTATTAATTCGGTTAGGTTATAAAGACGACTTTATAGACAGGCGTGAAGTACCGGCGGCTGATGTCACTATCCACTGTTATATTGGCTTCGTTTAGTTCTCGTATATAAGTCAGGATAACCTAATTATTGTTATATACTGCTGAGACAGACAATGAACCTAGTTAGGGTTAGATCTAAAACTATCTGTTATATAGACTTTCTACCTATTGTTAGATTTCATCATGCCAATCTTTTAATTTTCACTACGCCCGGATGTCGGTAGCATGGAGCATCGTGGTAGCACTATTTCGGTGGTATGTGCTATCATCCTCTTAGGTTCTGGTATCAACGTTTACAACCAACGTACTCTCATCAATATTGTTACTAATTATCAAAATCCTTAAAGGAGAGATTTACTTAAGCGAAAATGCCACATAAATTACCAGGAAGACGGTAAAAACTTCGTCGAATTTTAAGAAAACCGAAAAAGTAATGAATTTCCGCAAGGGCGATCCTCAAGCAATCTTACTGTCCATACGAAACGGAACAGATATTGCACATAGGTTCTGTGTAGGATAGTGGTAACACGCGATCGCTTCGGCATTTTTTTGCTATAGACGAATATGGCCCATAAATCCACATAAATAAAGAATTAACGACAGAACAAAAAGAAAGTGGAAAAACTAAATGATAAACAGCCTTTCTTAAGCAGACGAGAACTAATTATCCAATAAAAAACTTGCGGCAATTATAAATCTACTTAAATCATCGAAATCGCAGTACTAATTAAAGCATTAAAAGTTTTACCATAAAAATGAAATAATGTTTTCACAGTTAATGATATGATCTTACTCTATAAATAGCAAAAACTTGGAAATTTCAGTCTATAAAAACCAGAACTCGGTAAGTTTAACAAACAATCTTAGGGGCAATAAAAGGGGACAAATGGCCTTTGAGTATTTAACCAAGCTCTAAGCAAATGGCAGACGATTATTTATTCCGTTCGGAATCTGCAAATTGATAAGATTCGACTTCCTTTATAGCGTTCTTAGAAATTGTTGTCTATTTTAAGTTTAATCGATGTAATAATATGTATACCTACCTATTAATTATTATAGTCTGATACACATTAATGCAATGCAATCAGCCCTGTATTATTTACTGCCCACTGTTGAGCACGAGCCTCCTCTACTACTGAGAGGGGTTAGGCCTTAGTCCACCACGCTGGCCTAGTGCGGGTTGGCAGACTTCACATACCCTCGAGATTCTTATGGAGAATTCTCAGGTATGTAGGTTTCCTCACGATGTTTTCCTTCGCCGTTAAAGCGAACGATAATTGATAAACAATACACACGTAACTTCGAAAAGTCAGTGTGCCTTGGGTTTTGAACCTCCGGACATTGTCGCGGCAGACCGTTCCATTCCCAGCTATGCTATCGTACACTCATACACAATAATATACGAAATAAATATTAACTATATATTTATTAATGTCGATCAATATCACATACATATTTCGTACAAGTATAATGTGTAGGTATAAAAAAACGTAATGCTCCTAGCCAGTTTCGGCCACGGCGCCCAATCTCAACAGAGATCAGTCAGGTACGCAGGAAATATTATAGTGCACAAGTGTGTGCGCAATACACAGGTGCACTCGCTATTCCTTCACTCTCATAGTCCAGTGAGACGGCAATCCGACATGACCGGAGAGAGATCAGGCCCAGGACCAACGGTTTACGTGCTTTCCGAGGCACGGGGGTATCACACCGCCAACTTCCTGACTCTGAGCTGCGACTGAGTAATTTTTTAAGATGGAAAAACCCAGTTCAATGTTTTTGGCTCGACCCGGGATTCGAAACCAAGACCTCAGCGCGCAAATCGTACTCGTAACGCGTACACAATACAACTACGCCACCGAGGCAGGTAATGTGTAGGTACCTATAATATAAAAATATATAGTACGTAACATAAAAAATTAAAAAAAATTATAAACACTCAGAATCAAAATATAAGCAGTTTGATCCTTTTAAAATGTTTTAACTTTGTATTGTTACCAAATTTTCGCAGAATATTCATAAAACTGCAATTTGAGCCTCTGCTGTGTTTAATTACTTACGCCCAAAAATATTCCGAGTGTAGTTATCGTTACTTACATAAAAAGCGTTGTACTGTAAAATTTTGGCCCAAATAAACTCGAAACACCCACGCTTCATCACGAGATTAGGCCAGACCACAAACTGTTTCTGGTATTTGTACTAATTCTGAATAATTTCAGGAACAAATCCCATGGCGACAAGTTGGGCGCAAAACGTGAGGATTGCTCAATTTGTGTGGCATTCTGAAAACGTGTGAACCAAGTTATAAGGAAAGTGAGTTAAGGAAATCAAAGCAATATGTTTTATTTGGTTCGAGTTTTATTAACCATATCTATGTGGGGTGAATGAAATCTGCTCCTTTTTAGAAAATCTTCGCTTGTTGGTTTATTAGCTGATTAAATTGTTATCAGAACGCATTAATTCAATATATAATATTTACGAGCGCCATGCGGTCCAATAAAACAAAGACTGAGAACCTTACTTTACTAATACATGATGCCGAAAATACCTTATCTTCTTTCATTTTTAAAAGCGGCAGATAATTTTTATGCCGGGTGAAAACCAAAAACTAAGCTAAGTTAGCGCGCAGAAGAAAATTAAAATAATACATAGCTTAGTTTAAATAGTCTGTGGTCTGCACACAAGTAGGAAATTATATTCTGCAACCCGCATAAATCTTGCTAAAAAATACAAATCGTTGTTAATTGCTCCAATATTAATATGATAATAATGAAAAAGACTTGCTGGAAGCTTAAAAACATTCTTGAAATTAATTCAATCTAAATATAGATGACTATAGCCGGCGTTTCTATTAATTAACCTTAACTAACAGTTACATCAGATCACCAATATGTTGAAAAAATTAAAACAATTCACGGAACGTGCCGATCGTTGTGACGTCACTTTCCGCAGACCTTCCGAAATATGTCCTACATACTGTTGTAAATATTCATCAACGAATCTGGTATTAACATATTTTAACAAAATGGCGAATTGCTTAACAGTTATTCAAATTTTATTGCCTCTGTTGCTGACATTCGATGAGATAGTTTGGCATAGACTGTTAATAAAACCTTTGGATGGATATACTGCTCTAGATTTGTGAATGGATGTAATGTTGAAACGTAGGTTCTAAAATCTACTTCGAAGATATGCAATAAAAGTCTCGTTACATGCCTTATGCAACGTAAATGAATTAACTAATACATATAGTATCTCCCATATAAATAGGATTTTAGAAATATTTTGTTTAAATAAAGGTTCTCTATTCTGAACATTCAACCATATACTACTGGTGGTAGGTCTCTCATATGTAAGAGTCCGTCTGGGTAGGTACCACCGCAATGTCTATTTCTACCGTCAAGCAGCAGTGTGCATGCACTGTTGTGTTTCGGTTTGAAGGACATTGTAGCCAGTGTAACTACTGGACATAATGAGACTTTTACAACAGGATGACGAGCGCTGTGGAATGCCACACAGTACTTTGTAACTCAAGGTGCTGTATGGTGTTGCTACTGTTTATGGGCCGTCGTATCGCTTACCATCAGGCGAACGGCATGCTCGTCTCGTCATTCAACGCCACAAAAAAAAAACTATTTCGTGTGGTCAAAAATTTAGCTCTATCATGGACAATTTTCCATATAGGCACACAGCATGGCCAGTATCATAAGTATACTCATTGTATTATTGACTTACCGTCTCATTAATAACTCTATTCAAGGCTACTCTGTAGGTATTTATACAAGCGCATCTGCTTAATGTCTCTCTGCAGTTAATCTATGTTCCTAAGAATGTTAGACAAACGCAGTGTTTACGAACGTACCTATGTCAATATTTCCATCTATCTGAATATGAATAACATCTTTATTAATATTCATTTAATAGTATGATACGTATAAAATTCGATCGTTAAATAAATGGTATTATTATAAATTTAAAACCACTAGCAGAATTTTGATAATTAGTCGGCATAGCCAATTAGCTCCTTTGAAAACTGGTAGAGTCACGTTGTAGACATGTTTGTATACAGTATGCAGGAGCCGGCTCGACCGGGATAGTATACTTCATAGAGCCGTAATATAATGACAGAATAGACATGTCCTGTATGTTACTTTTCATCCCGCAAAATACACAATGGAACTATATTCTATAAACGGTCACGTTGTCGGAGTCGTGAGCAACCATACCATACCATACCATACCAGCCCTGTATTATATACTGCCCTCGAAAAGTCGAGAGCATAACCTAGTAAGTGATAAATGTGGGTGTCTACAGGAATTTGGATGCGTACCGTTAGTGTATCAGACGTGTCTGCAACACACGATTGCCCTGTCTAGACGCCTCCGATGACAGATTATATGCATCTGTAGACTGTTTTAAGGGATGCTGAGCGCTAACTGACATTGATGAATGATAATGATTACACCTACAATATGACGCTTCCATTCTGAAGTTATTTATTAAGTACAAACACAACTTGAAGTAAGATTTTATGAGAGATATTTCGTTTAAAATATTTATTTTATATAAAAGCAAAAGATGAAAGGAGGAAAAGTAAAGTTCTCTATTAACAAGGGAACTGCGACAAGCGGATCTAGGTTGCTGTCATGTCGACTAACTTGCGCAACAATACTATTAAATACCCGAGTTGTATACTATGGGGGCTAAGCTGAAAATCGAAACGAAGTTCAAGAAAATAGTAGATATATTATTTATCTCTGCACCACCCACAGGTTGACTGGGAGAGAATGCCTTTGGCATTAAGTCCGCCTATATACTTTTGTATATAAAGTGCAAAATAAATAAATAAATATATAGAATAGCTATTAGAATTTATAGCGCGCTGCCCTAGTGCACGGCGGCCTCCCGTGCCGCCACACCTCGCGCCCCGCTCGAAAGCCTACGCGCTGCGCCCAATTCCACCGCCCCGCGCTTCCGCAGTGCCGATTTAATTATCTTCCGGGGTGGAGGTGCGCGCGGGCACGGCGCTTACGCTTGAGCTTAAACTGTTATTTTGTAACTAATAAGTAATCTTGTTTAGTTTACGAGCAGTAAAGCAGTGTAATTAATGTGGTTTGCTTTTCTTTTACCTGCCCCGACGAGGCACTCAAAGTACAACTAGATACACATTCGCAGACACGCCGCGACAAATTTAGAATAATGATTTTCAATATATATTATCGCTACAATTAAGATTAAGCTGCAATGAAAAGTGAGACTAAACTGAGTTACATTTGATTATTTTATTCTAGTGTCCAAATTATGATATTGATGGTTAAATTGCAATTACACAAACCTCGTGCATAAAACCTACGCTATTTAAATGTATTCTACTTATTTCAAGTAATTTCCCTCCGACCCCACAAACGTAGTAGTTATTCATTTTGAACTTTGTTTTTATTATGAGCTCTATTATCTTCATTTTCAAATTTTGGCATAACTACTTAAGAAGTAAACAAATTACACACCACGTAGTCCATGTCAATGAAAAAAAAATACATTTGACCTCGCACAAAATAAAGAATACGATCACTTCGAAATCCTAGATCACTTTTAATAATCCTCAAAGATAACCTACTCTACGACTATTCCATAAATCAAATTGAAGATAAAATACAACATTCAAATGACTCTCGACCATTATTGTCAGACTCGACTGTCGGTCAGTTTGTTCAAGTGAGAAAAACAGTTAAGCGTCGGTCAATTAAACCGATATATTACTTCTCAATGTTTACACGTTGATTTACACTGCAATTACGCGTAAGTGCAATAGAGGCTGTTTGTTATGGTAAACATATTAGTATGTCGTAAGGTGCTCCCACACAACAGTTATATAACGTTATAAAACATTGTGTAGCACGATAACATTTTATAACAGTGTGTAACATTTTGCTACAATATGTTAAGATTGTTATATGTTATAAGCGCTCCCACACCTGTGAAGGAACCAAGAAGATCCTGTGCTTCTGGAAAGAGTTGTGCTGGCTAGACTTCTAGCTGGCACATCACGCACAACGCCCCGACTTTCTACGGGCTAAGTGCGGAAAAAGGAGCCCCACAACAGAAGCGCTCCCACACTGGTTCAACTCGTTGTATAACATTCTGTAACCATCAGTGTGGGTCTGCCTTTCGAGGAAGCTGGTAGTGCTTCACCACTGCATCGAATGAACTGACCAGCGCTGTGTACGTAACAGAGTAGGCACACTGCAAAACTCCTCCCCGCGCCCTTCTGCTCAGGTCCCTGTATCGATCAGGTGATGTTATACAACAGAAGTTATAATTTGTTACATCGTGTTGTAATTAGTCGTATAACATTTTGTTAAATGAAGTTGTATAACATCACGAACAATTTATAACTTTTGTTACAATTTGTTAAAAAAAGTTAGACAACAAATGTTACGCAACGTTCTCTAACGTTATATAACTGCTGTGTGGGAGCACCTGTAGGTTTTTTGTATAATTAACATACACAATATGTCCTAAATAAGAGGGAAATATTGAAACTATCGTATTATTGTGGAATTTTATTTATTGTACTGCATCGGTGCCGTATTTGTATTAAGTTACGCCTGAAGCGCTGAGGTCTCGAGTTTGATCGCCGGATTGGGAAAAGTGATATAGGGTTTTTCTACTCAGTATCAGCCCTGAGCCTGCAATTTGTGCCCGATATGGCGATAAGCTCGCCCCTTATGATATGTCATGGGACGGAATACGCACGATGAAAAGTGGGTGCACAAGTTGCGCCTCTGCCTACCCCTTCGGGGATAAAAGGCGTGAGTGTGTGAGTGTGTGTTTATATATTTTACTACGCTTCTAAAATCTATGTTAAATGGAAACCTGTTAAAAAACTAAATAAAATATAATCTGTTATACGAATATAAATTGAAAAACTTTTAATATTCTACTAACATACAAATATTTTTAAAAGTTACACCATTCTACGGTATTTGCTTTGAAAACATAAAATATACACAACTATTATTTACTGTTTTTGTTTCAAAGTTTCTATAGTACGAGCGATTGGTGTTTTAAATATTAATAATATGTATTGTGTGTGATAGCGCTCAGATTTTCACTTATTTCTTAGTAGGTATTCGTAAATGAGAAAGCCGTTAATTGCCTTGGGAAAATATTTGCTGCTAGGAAAATATGTCATTTCTGTTATACGTTATATATTAAATGAAAATAAATGTAAAAAGAAAATTTTTAATTTGATAAAAAAGGTCTCGCAGTAGATCTATTAAATCAACGATGGACTTTGCAATTTCTCACTAAGCTACAAAAAGAGCTTTAAAAGAAATTGGGCCAATCACCAATGAATCTCAGATGGCCTCAAAGAAAGTGAAATCTCCTCCGAACTGGATTTAATCAAACGATAGAATACGCGTGCGAAAATTTGGGGATCTACTCTTGAACACCAACCATTTAATTCGGCGAAATTTAAATCTTCTCAATGATTTGTCGATACCGAAAAAATATTTATGGATTTTATGCGACATCAACTTTGATTTTAATTAATAAAAATAATATGTACGAGACAGTAGCTTTTGTTATTCTATCGTGGTAAATTTTAGTTTTAGGTTGACCATTACCTAATACAACAGACTGGCAATTCTTTTATACACCAAGCTACACTAGAAATAATATCTAACTAGCCTTAGCAGTCAAAAATAGCCATAAATATTAACACAGTAATTTAAAAATATACAGCTTACACTTCATTATGCTTTCTTTTGATTAATATTATCATTACTTTTAAAAGACATTCAAAGTTAACGTAATTCTGATCGTATAATTCTTTAATTAACATAAAAACACTCCCACGATAGCATTTAAGAAATATACTTAAAAGCAAAAACTAAATAGTTCTTAGAAATACGCGCAGAAAACCTAATTAATTATGTACTTAGTCCTTTATAAAACCGATTTATTTATTTCTGTTCTCATACCATTTTGCAATGCAATCAGCCCTGTATTATATACTGCCCACTGCTGAGCACGGGCCTCCTCTACTACTGAGAAGGTTTTAGGCCTTAGTCCACCACCCTGGTCTAGTGCGGGTTGGCGGACTTCACATACCTTCGAAATTCAGAGAACTTCTCAGGTATGCAGGTTTCCTCGCGATGTTTTCCTTCACCGTTAAAGCGAGCGATAATTCACAAAGAATACACACATAACTTCGAAAAGTCAGAGGTGTGTGCCTTGGGTTTTGAACCTCCGGTCATTGTCTCGGCAGACCGTTCCATTCCCAACTAGGCTATCGTCCACTTATAATACTCCATAGCATTTTATTCGATGTAAAACTTCGGAGTAGTGTAGCACGAAAAGTAGAAAAGATTTGTTACGACAAACATTTTTTATTTGGGTTGAATGAGTGCGTAAACTTGGCACAGTATAGGGGTTGGCCCCGTGTTTTAAATCGCATGCAATATTTAGGCCGCATGGAGAACACTTGTTTTCACATGCCCGCAGTGTCAAGGTGCAGTGCTGTGGTCTAGATGTATAATTTTATTGTAATAAAGAGCTAGGCTTTTCTTCTAAAATATGACCTATTTATTTCCTGAGTCGTATTTTATGGGATTTTGACTTGTGAGACTTTCACGATTGTTGGTATCCGAAAATCCCAAAGCATCTGGAGACTTAGTATGAAATCACGACTGTGTAGTGTGTAGACACATCTAGACCCGTAGCCAAGATGCTTTTCTGCAAGCGTTAACGTAGGTTAGCTAAGCTAGGGTCCGTATTGTCCTCACCGGTGAGGATCGCGACGCGTTCCTCCCATTATTTTTAATAAAAATGATTCATCGTTTTCTTTATCTCCTCTTTCCTACCAGCCCAAGCTTGGCTTCTTTATTTATTTTTTATTGATTTTACTCCCTATAAAAATATCTAGTTATATAAATTACTTTTGTAATAATTATTATTATTACTAATTTAATGTATCTTGACTTATCATAAGTGCAACTATGTTCGCCTACGTGATGACCAAATGGCTCCTTGTATTGATCAATAACAATAAGATAAATCACTTTAAACTGAATTGATTGTGGTTGAAAATTATACACAGATATATCATAATTTGATAAAATTGAGTCATAAGCTCTGTTTTGGAAACGGACGAGCGTAATACTAGGAAGATCCGGCAATACCGATGTAAAATTACACGGAGCCTTTCGGAATTTATGATTTGACTCCTTGGATTCGTGAGAGTACATAAAAAAAAATCTATGTGTCTAATGAAGAAAACATATCTATAAAAGACAGTTCCAAATTCAATAATTAACGAATACAACAGACTTTTCCATAAAAAAATCTGAGTCTTTAAAACATCCATTACTATATCTTTAAAGTGTAACAAAGGATCAAACTTTACAAACACGTTGCTAGCAAAACCTAGTTATGGTACAAGAAACCTCCTTGAAAAGTCCGTATTTAGACGCAGGGCAAGGGACTCATTATGCAAATACGGAGTGCGCTTAGTTCGTAGTTTGTATGGGCGATAGTTGAGATGCGGTTTACTAACACTATACTGCATATGAGTAACCGATTTCTATCCTTTGTTAGAAGTTCCCCGATCAGATACCAACATTCCCGTCTTATCCTTTGTAGAGTCGGGCTACATAATTAAATATGATGGGCAAATTAGCATCAATACCACACCAAGTATATACTCCTCTTTCCTACCAGCCCAAGCTTGGCTTCTTTATTTATTTTTTATTGATTTTACTCCCTATAAAAATATCTAGTTATATAAATTACTTTTGTAATAATTATTATTATTACTAATTTAATGTATCTTGACTTATCATAAGTGCAACTATGTTCGCCTACGTGATGAATAAAGTATTTTATTTGATTTATTTATTGTTAAAGCTCATAGTAAGCAAAAAAAATGTAATGAAATGAAAACATTTATTCGAATCCATAAAATGTTAAACATTACTTAGATTCAGTCAATTTTTACTCTACCACCAGTTCGGAAAGCAGTTTCCACCAGAGAAGAACGGGCAAGAAACTCTAGGGTTGCTCTTTTCAAAATTATCAAAGGTATAAATTAAGTACAGTGTATAATACAAAAAAAAATATATACAGATTTTAATTTTGTTTAGAGCAGTTCATATATTTACTTGCATAATAATAAATTCTCAATTCCGATCCGAGTGTACAACCCTCTCAGGAATCACTAAAAAATTTGATGATCTATACTTGGCCAATCAATGTATGGAAATGACATAGCCTTGCAAAAGACTTATCTATATGATATGTCATTCGCATACATTTTTTTGTTTTGTCATCTTGGCTACGGTGACTATTACATTAATTTAATTCGTTACGTCATCAATATGTCTATAATATATAACTATGAACAAAATAGTACATTGAGGAATAGTTTGCTTGCATCACAATCTTAGTTAATGATAGGTATACGAAGAATCCATTAACATTTCCAAAAATAATTTCATCCATTGATCTTGGTTTTTAAGAATTACAGCGCTGTTCTCAGAGCGGCGGGTGCGCCACAAACGAATCTCTATGGCGATTAGTATCAATTCTGTATTCAATTGAACGGATTTATGGTCGCCTGTGCTCGGCGGTCTGCGACTGTTGCCTCACCGGCGCGCCGGCGTGTAGGGTGACTATTTCTTACAGAGTTTTCCAGATTTTTGTGTCATTTTCATAGTAAATACATAGATTTATAACGCACAATATTAATATCAGCGCTTTATTACATACTGTCCCAATGCACGGTCTTTTATTTATACCTACACATATCATGGTTTTACTGGTGGTAGGTCTCTCATATGTAAGAGTCCGTCTGGGTGGGTACCGCAATGTCTATTTCTACCGCCAAGCAATAGTGTGCATGCACTGTTGTGTTTCGGTTTGTAGGACATTGTAGCCAGTGTAACTACAGGACATAGTGAGACTTAACATCTTATGTCTCAGGATGTCGAGCGCAGTGGAATGCCACACAGTACTTTGTAACTCAAGGTGCTGGATGGTGTTGCTACTGTTTATGGGTGGTCGTATCGCTTACCATCAGGCGAACGGATGGTCGTCTCGGCATTCAATGCCATAAAAAAAAACATTCGTCAATAGTATTTTATTTTTATAAAAAAACGATTTCAATATTTTTATTTTAGACTAAGATATATCAATAATCAATTAAAACTTAAAAAATGCTAACGTAAGCATACCAACAACTATTCGGCACAAGATCAGATGGTTCAGAAAAGTTTTTTAAGTACTAGGCTGACACAAGAAAATTGCGAACCGGGTGATTAACTTTTTTATTAATAGGGGTTTCGGTATGATTTCAAGCATAGATGAAATTTGACAAAACAATATTTTATAGCGCATTTTAAAACCATAGGTGCGTTATCTAAATTTAAAAAGCAATCACCCATTTTATTTAGTAAAAAAAATCAATAGACAATAAAGTTTAAAATGAACTTCCAGTGGCTAATGAAATTAAAAATGATAAGGCCACGTTGTGTCCATCTACCTACGACATAAATGGGACGGTTCGACTGGGGTATTGCCACTCTCTCACAGAAAACCAGTGTTAAGTGACAGCTTTTTGATATATTTCCCATGGTGAGTGAGATTTCCGGAAGCCGAAGCAACCTGTTGCCCTATATACTTCCCGCTAATTGCGGCTATTTATGGGTGGTGAAGAACACTTACCATCATGTGACCCACTTACCAACTTATGGTATAAAAAAATAAGAAATATATTTCATAATCTTTATAAAATTAACAAACTTTGCAATTCGCTCGTTAAATTAAATTAAATACCATTGCTCACAGACACGAGCCGAATCGTTTATTTATAAACAAATCAAACAAATGTCTCATACATTTGGCAAACATTAAAACCGACAAAGATTTATACATTCGAACATCTATCTTAAACACTATTGTTCTCTACAATAGATGAACTATCCACGGCAGAGTTTAGCCGACAATCTACGTCATACTGACATACGTTTATTGCCAGTCATAAAGTGAAGTAGGAGACATAAACGTCCAAACATATCAACTTGTATCTTAATTTTATACGCTGACTCAAATGTAAATTCGCGCGGAACTGTTTCTAAATATAATCTTATAGATGTCTATATAATGATTTCACACATTAAATATTTCCACGTCGTCATTCCAGATCGTCCTAATTAGTCGGTTCATATCTCAGTTTGTTTGTCGCACGTCGTTAAACCAAATCTGGGGTGGCTTGAATATCTGACACTAGACTGCCAATGAACACCGTTCACCCGAAATTAATTAATAAATAATACAAATTGTAATCCAGTTCCAAATGAGCTAGAAACGTCGCGTCGTAAAGACAGATGCGAAAAAATATCGCAATGCCGTGTTCAAGCGAACTGTGTCTCGATTTTAGAGATTTTCACAGGTAATTTTTTCAATGACGTTACGAGTAAGCCTGGTACTAAGCGACACGACCGCTAAAAACAATTTAATAGTAACACCATCCAGAACTTTGAATTACAAGGCCACAGTGCCTTCTAATTCAAAGAAATTGCACTGCGTTCGTCATCATAAGACGTAGTCTCATAATACCCAGTAATTACACTGATTTATAAGTAGTAACACAATTCCAGGATTATCTCTACTATATACTTCATGATGGTAACACGACATAAACGTATTATCCAACAGTTGTTTCGGTGTAATGAAGACGCACGAGGGGTCATGTTTTTATGAGAACAGGTCGCCATTGCGCTGACCAAATGGCTCCTTGTATTGATCAATAACAATAAGATAAATCACTTTAAACTGAATTGATTGTGGTTGAAAATTATACACAGATATATCATAATTTGATAAAATTGAGTCATAAGCTCTGTTTTGGAAACGGACGAGCGTAATACTAGGAAGATCCGGCAATACCGATATATTACCGGTAATTACTCGGAGCCTTTCGGAATTTATGATTTGACTCCGTGGATTCGTGAGAGTACATAAATAAATTTAACCTATGTGTCTAATGAAAAAAAAAACTATAAAAGACAGTTACAAATTCAATAATTAACGAATACAACAGACTTTTCCATAAAAAATAACTGAGTCTTTAAAACATCCATTACTATATCTTTAAAGTGTAACAAAGGATCAAACTTTACAAACACGTTGCTAGCAAAACCTAGTTATGGTACAAGAAACCTCCTTGAAAAGTCCGTATTTAGACGCAGGGCAAGGGACTCATTATGCAAATACGGAGTGCGCTTAGTTCGTAGTTTGTATGGGCGATGGTTGAGATGCGGTTTACTAACACTATACTGCATATGAGTAACCGATTTCTATCCTTTGTTAGAAGTTCCCCGATCAGATACCAACATTCCCGTCTTATCCTTTGTAGAGTCGGGCTACATAATTAAATATGATGGGCAAATTAGCATCAATACCACACCAAGTATATATTAATTATCTAATTATTTTAGTGTTCCAATCAACGTGGCTGTCTACGCGTATCAATGTTCACTTGCTTGACATCTGTGTGGGCGAAAAGTTGATAAAATAGAGTACATCGATTTGATTCCCACGGGACAAATGTTTGCGTGGTTGGTCAATTTGTTCCGGACATTGGTGTACCAAACCTGACGTAGTTTTAAGTATTCTCCAGCGAATTATTATGTAGAAGCTGTAGGATCCGTTAACGCTGTTAAGGTGTAACCCGTACTAATGACAAAGGATATACTTTGCCTCATTCATAAACTTTTGATACCGTAGAATAAGAGGACTAAATGCTCTCATATTTTTTTAAAACAATTGTCAATCGTAATTCTTCAACGCCCGCGGTGGACACCGGTGTCCATTTAGATAAGGAAATTATAATTATATAATATATAGTTATAAGCTAATTTCCTATAAATATATATTTTTATACATATAAGCGGGCGTTGACGGGTTAATATCACAACTGTCACTAAAAATGAAGAAATGAGAGAATCATGCTGAACACAACCGTGGACTACTACTTTAAAACTATAAAATAAATCACTCTTAATTTTTTACAACCGAAAAAATTATCTCAAGATTAACCGGAGTACACACTTTATCATAAACTAAATAGCTTTTTTGCGAGAACACATTACTTACAAAGCACTCTCCTTTGAAATTAAATACATTATAATAAATTACTCGTATAAAAATTGTCGACTGATATTATGAAGCCGTGGCAACTGGCAATTTGGTGTGTTTAGTTATATTTATTAGGATATTAAAGGTAAATCACGACTCTCGACTTTTTTCACATTCAAGTATAATACAAAAATATATTATGATCTAATTAAAAATTTTAGCCTTAAAAACTATAGAAATTAAATTAAAATGGAAAAAACGATAGTCAGTAAATGATTTAATTATCTCAATAAGTGTATTTCAGATACTGATTCTTACCATTTCTATTTGTGAGTAACAATGAATTGTTATTCACAAATTGTCTTTTGCCTGGCTTTTTGAGCAGCGAGTTTGTTTATCAAATCATCACAATCTAGAGACCATAGCAACTGTGATTCGATGCAGAGGATAGCCAGAGCGTTCAACCTGCTCTCGTTCATTTTCAACAGGAACTAATTTTTCACCCGCTGCAAATACGAGCAAATTTTGCCGCCCTAAGCCCGGGCCTACTCGGCCTATAGGGAAATCCGCTCCTGAATACTAGGGCTATTTAAATCAGTGCGGTTACTGTCGCATGTAGTTAACCATAGTTGAATTTAACTAAATATATTATTGTTGACATTCCCCATTTATCAATCAATCAGCCTGTCGCCGTCCACTGCTGAACGTAGGCCTCCCCAAGTGAACGCCAACCATCCCGGTCTTGAGCAGCCCGCATTTATACCTACATATAATAAAGCAATAGAACCGGTCTGTCTGTACATTTACAGGAAAGTGATAAAAAATAAACGAGGTGACTAAAGAAGAGTAATGGAACACAAATCAGCGATTTTTGTAATTATTTATCTGTTTTTCTGTTTATTTATTACTGCACATCTTCAAAATTACTGAACGGATTTCGATGAAATTTGGCACACAGGTATATGATATCCTGGATAAACACAAAGGCAACTTTAAGGACCGGTAAAATATAAAGCGGACCTTTTATCCCGGAAAAAAAATTCACGCGGGCGGAGCCGAAAGCAAAAGCTTTATATACGTTATATCAGCTCAATAACTTTCACATAAATAATTTTTAATCATGGATTAAAATGTCAGCTGTTGTGATCAACTATGATTAACTCAATATTAAGTACGTGACAGCGAGCATACAGCCTCGTACGTGACAATGTGTCTACTGGTTCAAACTCTACACAGAGCTCTAATCAACATCGCTAAATTTTGACTCGCTTACCTATTTTTTTCATAACCGGCTCAAATCAGCTAAATTGATACCTATGTATTTTAACAATATGGTACAATTGGTTTCGTTGATAATACATATTTCTTGCAATTCAATAGTTTTTGGTGAAGATATTCAATAGTACTTATTATATTTCTCTTTTCTATTTGCCCAAAAGAAAACTTAATATAAAATCAGAACTTGTCAAAAGACTAATAAAAAAAGGAATATAAAATACTAATTCTAAAATAAAATATATTAATTAATATGTTGTAACAAAAATGTATTGCAATCAATTTAAAAATGTCACCCGAAATCTTGTTAAATGCTCTAAGCCCGAAATAAATAAATTTTACTAATTAATAAACCTTTTTAAATTAATAAAAATAATACTCACATCCAAATAATTTTCTTTGAGCACTCAAAATGAACCACAAAATCACACAAAAATAAAGAACACTTTTAAATAAAAAATTCCGAACTATCACTTTACGGAATACGCGGTAAACTTTAAAAAGGAGCGGCAAAAATCCCCCGTACGTGTTCACTCGGCGCCAGACGCGCGGCAACTGAGTTGCGAGTTGTGAATTTTCACGCCTACGATACAATTTTTCATTTAGATCACGCGGGAAAGTCGCATTCGTTATGTATGTACGTTGTACATGCATTGTCTGTAGTGTGGCGCTTTGGCAGCAAAACCATATTTGAAAATACTGGGTGATATATTGACAAAAATAAGTCATAGAAAAACAAAATACTATATGAGATGGCTGTATGGTTTTTTCCTTTGCGTTTTACGGAAATATAAAAAAGATTTTGCGGCATTTTACTGCATTACTTTTCTTAGTAACATCATATTAAATTAATTGTGATTTGAAAAACAAATAGCATTAACGAATAGAAATTGAATATTTAAAGGGCATTGGTATTTTTTTTTCAACGATTTCAAATATACAGATGTGGGCGCTTTAAAACAATCCATCTATCATCCATTAGTTTTCATTTGTCCATTGCAGGACTTAAGTATATATCTCCGCCTTTAGGTCTTCAACCATCCATGAGAACTAAAATCAACTACCAACTGGTGGTAGGTCTCTCGTATGTCTCTCAGTCCGTCTGGGTGGGTACCACCGCAATGTCAATTTCTACCGCCAAGGAGCAGTGTGCATGCACTGTTGTGTTTCGGTTTGAAGGACATTGTAGCCAGTGTAACTACTGGACATAATGAGACTTAACATCTTATGTCTCAGGATGACGAGCGCAGTGGAATGCCACACAGTAATAATAATCACTTCCTAGCCGATTTCGGCTACGGCGGCCAATCTCTACGGAGATCAGCCAG
Organism: Sphinx pinastri; assembly: GCA_947568825.1. Taxonomy (NCBI): domain Eukaryota; kingdom Metazoa; phylum Arthropoda; class Insecta; order Lepidoptera; family Sphingidae; genus Sphinx; species Sphinx pinastri. Next base: position 11,797,683 of record OX387624.1, on the reverse strand, counting down.
GTGCGCAGGAGATATTATAGTGCACAGGTGTGTGCGCAATACACAAGTGCACTCACTATTCCTTCACTCTCATAGTCCGGGGAGACGGCAATCCGACATGACCGGAGAGAGATCAGGCGCAGGACCAACGGCTTTACGTGCTTTCCGAGGCACGGGGGTATCACACCGCCAACTTCCTGACTCCAAGCTGCGACTGAGTAATTTTTAAGATGGATAAACCCAGTCACAATGTTTTTGGCCCAACCCAGGATTCGAACCCAGGACCTCAGTGCGCAAATCGTACTCGTAACGCGTACGCAATACAACTACGCCACCGATGCAATGCCACACAGTACTTTGTAACTCAAGGTGCTGGATGGTGTTGCTACTGTTTAAGGGTGGTCGTATCGCTTACCATCAGGCGAACGGCATGCTCGTCTCATCATTCAATGAAATAAACAAAAGTCTAAGTAAAATTTCATATAACAGCACGTTGAAATTACAGATATGCTAGCCGGATTGTACGCAATACGTGACATGTCTTTGAAAGAAATGGCGCGCGACACATCAAAGACATGGAATATTATAATTTTGAACGCGTGTTTTTTTCTAAATTGGTCCCGTTTTACATGTTTTCTACTAAAACATGTTATATTATATATTGGTTTTAGTGGGCGTCATTGAGAAAAATGTTCTGTCGGCTTAATTTTCGAAATGTGTCTCCTGACATTTGTGGTTTCCTGATATATTTTTATAAGACTACCAGTTGATTATGTTCGGATCACTTCACCTGTCCGGCATAAATGTTAATGACCGAGTTTCCACCTATAAAATCCGGATAGGGCCTTTAATTACAATACATAGGTCCAGATATACAAATATACAGAAATTGGCTTATATCTACATTTCAATATCACTGCTATATGTGGGCTTAGCGTTTATATATTTGGAACAAGGCAACAGACTGGAGCACTAAACCATCAAATGACTTTTATCGAGTTTGCCGTATGAATTTATGCCAAATAATTTGGTATTTCGCGGGACTTCTTACGATTACGAGGTATTTGCACTTTGTTAGATGTCTATTCTTCCGTAAAATCTTACATCCTGTTTACTATTGAATGCTTAAATGAACTATACCTATGATATCCATAACCTTTTATCAAGATTTATAATACTACTAGCGGCTCCGACACGACGACTGACGTTGTCCTGCCCTAAAAAGGAAATAAAATCCTAGAACCCGAGTACAGCACCATCTACCGAATCCAATTGTTAATCTAAACCAATCCCGAATCCACCTGAAGACGCACTAGAAATTTCATTACAATCGGTCCAGCCGTTTAGGAGAGTTCAGTGACACACACACGCACAGAAGAATTATATATATAGTATTCAAGTATATAATTTCTTTATACCAAATAAAAAAATCTAAATGATAGTACTGTTTGTTAAATAATTTCTTTGTACCAAATAAAAAAAAAACTTAATTTCTAAATATGTATTATCATATTTTTACACTGCTTGATGACTAGCTGGGAGTAGGACATATTTTATATAGATCACCGTACATAAGGTGTTAAAACCTACCGTAGTGGCTCACGTAAGTGTGTCGCGTTCCGGGATCAGCCTGTGTATAATCCGGTTCAAAACTCCGGTACAATCATGTCGACTGACGAGGGGCATTCATCTCTCATCAGTCGACACTCTATTTGTACACTTCAGCTTCACTTACCATCAGGTACACTGGGGTCACTTTACCGAGCCTGTATAAAAAAAAAGTGTGTGTGTACTTTTGTACACGCGTTCGACTTTATACTTCTTTGGCGTAACAAGATAAAAATCTTTTTAAATAACGTGCCAAACCAAGTATAATTTCATATCTTTCGCCTTATTCTACGTTCAAAATTCAAAACTAAAACGTTGACTATAGCTAACTTTAAGGTGTCGGTTATTCGTGACGATGTGCGCGCGCATCGTAAAAATTTACTCTCATCATTTTTCCCTAACGCGCCAGAATAGTATAACTTAAAAAAAATCATATAGTGGGACTTAACGTCTTATGTCTCAGGATGACGAGCGCAGTGGGATGCCACACAGGACTTTGTAACTCAAGGTGCTGTGCTGTACTGTTTATGGGTGGTCGTATCGCTTACCATCAGACGAACGGCATGCTCCTCTCGTCATTCAATGCCATAAAATATATATATATATATAACGCCCATTATGGCAATAAATAAGGTATAAATCAATAGATAATATGATCTACGATATAAATACACTGCTATATAATGCGTCAAGTGTCAAAAAAATATCAATTACCTAATGCCACATGAATTCCGTTTTCAAATTACGATAAGTCTAGTATAGTCTTAGCTTCGTCTCGATTAAGTGATATTATTGACGACATTAGACGCCAAAGTGAAGTGTGAACCAGCACTAGAAAACAAAAAAAACCGCGTCAAAATAGGTCAATTTGTTTGAAAGCTACGATGCCACAGACAGACATGCAGATACACAGATACACACCCTAAACTTATAACACCTCTCTTTTTTGTCGGGGGTTAAAAAATAATAAAAATATTAAATACAAAGAACACATTACAGACGCTGTACACGAAAACGCAAATACAAAGGTCGTTATATCTTCCTCTTCTAATAACCTAATATTCAAGCGTTTCATCCGTTGTGGATCTTCAGTCATTGACGTTTTCGTATATACTACATACAAGATTGGTAGGTTCACATAATATTACGGCAATTTTTTCATGTTATTTCAAAGTGATAAACAATGAAAAGTTCAAATCTATACCTATATAATAGAATATTTTTTGTAATTATATAATATGTACTATGTGTGTATTCTTAGTGAATTATCGCTAGCTTTAAATGGCGAAGGAAAACATCGTTAGGAAACCTGCACACCTGAGAAGTTCTCTATAAGAATTTCGAGAACCCGCACTAGGCCAGTGTGCCGGAATAAAGTCTAAACCCTCTCTGCAGTGGAGGAAGCCCTTGCCCATTAATGAGTATTATTACATGTATAAAACAAAGTTACGGTATCTATATTTTATTCCTATTTCTCAATTGTTACAAAGAATCAGTATAAATTATGTTAAAGAACATACCTATTAAGAAAATTATTCCATGAAATATTACTTTGCATAATTTAACACGTAAAGGAACGTTCACGATGTGTTTGTAAGGAAAATAATATTGACATCAAATTAAACCAAATGGTTACTAAAAAGTAAAGGTTAACGTTTTGCCTACCTGCAAAGCTCGTAGAGCCCTCCGTAGCAATAAACGTAGCGTACTACAGTCGTAGACGGTCTTAATGCTATAAGGTTGTACTTAAAAGGTCTGCGCCACATGAGTAAATTGTTACCTTATGTTGTTATCCTAAAATCTTGATATGCCTTTTACATATGGTTAGTTATATATATGGTCTTAATGATTTCGTTTTATATATGTTTCATTTGTTATTTATTTCACCAGAAAACGTACAATAGAAAACCTGGTACCTACTCAGAGTTTAGTTCTTTGGTCAAATGGATTTTCATGAATGTCTCCGATTTGTATTAAATTATAGTTAGACTTATCTTGCATCAGGATACATAATGCTGAAATAGAACCGTACATTTACAGGTGTTTATTTGATTTAGGTACCCAAGTGAAATTTCCATGTAACAACTAATAATCTGGGCTACAGGCAATATATGCATACTCACGCCTTTTATCCCCGAAGGGGTAGGCAGAGGCGCAACTGGTACTCCCACTTTTCGCCATGCGTATTCCGTCCCATGATGTGATAGGGGGTGAGCCTATCGCCATATCGGGCACAAATTTCAGACTCCAGTCTGATACTGAATAGAAAAATCCAATATCACTTTGCCCGACCCGGGGATCAAACCCGAGACCTCAACATTGCAGTCGTATCGTAATACAACTACGCCACCGAGGCAGTCGCAATATCTAATAACATTATAGAAATTTAACGCAAAATCCATTCAAACATGTATGAAAATTCTTCAAATATTTATTTTGAAATTCATATAATTAAGCCAATAGGAATATATTTAAAAACGCCGTCAACAGCACGATAACTGTCACATAATTAACCTTATAGTGATATTTATCGTCATCATTTTCCCCAAACGAAATTAATCGCAAATATTACGAAGAAAAACATAACAAATCACAATGATTTACAGAGCCGACGAAATGTGAGATCTGTGTGTTTATTTGTTTACATTATTGCTATAGTTACGAAACTGGATCAAGGAATGTTCGGTTAGATTAACCATGGCAGTTTTATTAATATAGGCTTGCTGAGGAAGTGATTACGCATAGACGCAACTGGTTTCGTATAGTCGAAAAGGACTCCACCACCATACCAGCCCTGTATTATATACTGCCCACTGCTAAGCAGAGCCACCTCTACTACTGAGAGAGTTTAGGCCTTAGTCCATCACGCTGGCCTAGAAAAAAGGACCTCTAAAGTATAATTATATGGACAATTTGCTGTACAATAGGGGATACATAATATGCATGCTCACGCCTTTTATCCCCGAAGGGGTAGCCAGAGGCGCAACTAGTGCACCCACTTTTCGCCAAGCGTATTCCGTCCCATGATGTGATAGGGGGCGAGCCTATCGCCATATCGGACACAAATTCCAGACTCCAGGCTGATACTGAATAGAAAAATCCAATATCACTTTGCCCGACCCGGGGATCGAACCCGAGACCTCAGCCTTGCAGTCGTACCGTAATACAACTACGCCACCGAGGCAGTCATATAAATAATATGAATTCAGATTAATTGAAATATTTTGATTAATTGTCTACTCAACTTCTGCAAAATAACGTTTAGATATACATACTTGGTATTGCGTCGACATTTACTCCGTGTGTGGTAAATTATTAAGAAGTATATCTTTGAGAAAATAACTCTACTTTCCCAATAGTTGTACAAGTCAATAACACTCGATGGAACACATAGTATTTTTCTTTACGTAGAGAAGAGCTCCGCAATTATATCTAAATAAATACAGACCAATCATATTGTGCCATCAAGTTCATTGGCAGTAACATCCGCGGATATTTAATTTTACGTATCCTGTATCAAACTGAGATCACTTCCAGGAAAATGGTACGAACGCAAAAGATAAATCTAATTTGTGTCTAGTTTTCTAAGAAAATTATATCATAAGACAATCTTTTGTGAAAATGACAAGTCATAAAACTAGTGTTAATAAAAAAATATTGTTTCCTCTGTATTATCTACTTCAAACGATTTATGGTAAGCTTTTGCCACGGCTTCGCTCGCGTGGCAACTATTTTCCTGGAATAAAGAAACCGACGTACATTTTCCAAACCAATATTATTATCGTATGTCTATTTATGTTACCAACTATATCCAAATCCGTGTATCACAAACAAATATACAAACACGCAAACATCTTCACAAACTGTCACATTTATAATATTAATCAGATATACTTAATTCTTTATTGCATAGATCGAACTATTTAAGATAATCACTTCATGTTTTAACAAAACTTGATTGTGTACGAAAAGAGATGTAATCACCGTGATCCTCAAAATCCAAAATATTACATACTGGGTGATGCTCGCGGCTCCGCACGTGTGAAAAAGGTTTTCCGGGATAAAAATATTTCCCCGGAATAAAAAGTAGCTTATAGCACTCAGGAGTAATGTAGCTTCCTATTAGTGAAAGAATTTTCTAAATCGATTCTGTAGTTCCTGACGTTAGCGCGTCCAACCAAACAAACAAACTCTTCATCTTTATAACATTAGTATAAATAATATTGTGATCTGCACGCAATTACGTAGTACCATTCAGTATTCTGTGACCCAATGCTTAATTTCTTAACTGGCTGTTTTCCTGTTGCAACATGAATGAATAACCTTTAGTTTAATTCACTAAGGACTTTAACCTTGCACTGTAATCAAGACTGGATTGATTTTCAAACGTAACATTGAAGAATTAATACCGATTTTCAAATATTGCAAAGTAATCATCACCAAACTAAATAAAAAAACTCAAATATCATACTGTGCAGGAATCCGAATAAATATAGGTAACAAAAATATAATTTAAAATGAATATTCAACAAAACGGAAGCTAAGATCTGGGATACTGCTCGCATAAATCAATCTTGTCTGTATATGTCAAGCCAGCATTGCGACGTGCCCAAATAAAAAAAAATGTTGTCTATGCTCGTAAACCTAGCTCTGTTTATTAACCATAAAGCATAAAACTAATTTGTCATAAACAAATTGGTGGGAGTTTTGGCGGGAACTTGGAAGTGTCATTAGGTGCTCTTGTTTTAATTCATTATTTTAGTGATACTTAGTGTTATATTGCTTAATTATGGTGGTATATTATTCAATATAGTTCTATTAAAGAGCTCAAATGAAGTGAATTGAAATAATCGTGCTAATCGTGTTTTTTTTGTTGCCGCCAAAACTCCTCGATAAAGTCTTGGTAAGGTAGCCACTGCTTTACTTCGACATACTACAGATAATAAAAAAGACAACCCAAACTTGACATTGGCAAAATGTGAACACGAATGCCATTAAAAAAAAAAAAAAAAAGTTGGTGAAATGACATTTATGTTTCGGTATTTGAACTTCCACAATATTTATCTACCAATGAGATAATTTGATGATTTTATATATTAAAATACCTCTAAGTGGCTTAAGCATTAAAGTTAGGTTAAAACTGATAACAACGGTTTTCTAACCCATAATTGAAGATATACCTCCCGCTTGCCGCTGTGCGTATTATGTAGTAAACGTTACGTTTTCACTGTAAATAAAAAGAAACATAAATCATACAGATTTTATGAACAGTAAAGTCATAAACAAACACCACAGTATTTAATTGCAAATCCTATATATTTGCGTAAAAAATATAGTATAACCCAACGACCCACTTTCCCGTACCATAACCGATTTTGAATTTCCATTAACACGACATTATTAAAGTGTGGCGTAGTTACAGTCAACTTGGCTCGCATCGTGACGCAATAAACCCTTCCCGTACACCATGCTCGCCACATATTATATTTTATGTGTTCAACATAAAATTCCCCTTTATATTGGATCCCAATAAAGTATCAGGATTTTGGAGATCCGTGGGCAGTGAAGGTAAAGTTAAAAAAATCGTAGAACCACGGTATAGATATATTATTTTCTATGACTCATAAGCGGACGTTCTGAAGTCTCGACCCAGGTATTAGTAGCAAAGGTAGTGATTCTGCGTCTCACAAAATACTAACTTGACGTGACAACTTACTATTGTTTGTTTAATTGCTGGTGTTCATGGACAGTAAAGATGACTTACATTAAGTGACGCAATTGCTCGTTTGTTGGATTCTAAAATGAAGTTTTAAAAAAAAATATCTGAAATCTACATACGACTCAGTAGGTATGTGGAATTAAATATTATTTGATTTTACTTTATCATTAACAAACAGCAGGCAGACGTGGAAGTGAACTTATACGTTACCAAAACAGAACAATTTAGGCTGTTCTTACAATCGTAAAGCTGTCGCTCAAGAATAGTTATGTGCGCAGTAATATAGTAACGTAACACGCCTACTTGTACACTTAATCCAAAATAAATGTACGCTACTAAGTCACGTAATACTGATAATATAAAGACAGAAAGCTCAGTTAAAAAAAACATGTCGTGATGTTGTCAGAAATCGCAAGAATATAGATTATAGACAGTCTGCACAAAACTTGCTCTTAATACAATTGAATGTTAAGACAAACAGTTCCCTTGCCTGGATTGTAGCTAATAATTACCTATGATGTTCTTCAAACCGAAGAAAAGTGATTAGCTACTCCAATGTCAACTAGTGCATGCAATGCAATCAGCCCTGTATTATTTACTGCCCACTGCTGAGCACGGGCCTCCTCTACTACTGAGAGGGGTTAGGCCTCAGTCCACCACGCTGGCCTAGTGCGGGTTGGCAGACTTCACAAACCGTCGAGATTCTTGTGGAGAATTTTCAGGTATGTAGGTTACCTCATGATGTTTTCCTTCACCGTTAAAGCGAACGGTAATTTATAAATAATACACACGTAACATCGAAAAGTCAGAGGTGTGTCCCTTGGGTTTTGAACCGCCGGACATTGTCTCGGCAGACCGTTCCATTCCCAACTAGGCTATCGTCCGCTGACGCAACTAGTGCATAGAAATACACAAAGCGTGGAATAGCTAGTTACCTAGATGGACTCTCGCATATGAAATAAATTTATGACGAGACGAGCAAGCCGTTCGCCTGATGATAAGCGACATGGCTACCCCAAAAACAGTAACAACGACAATATGTGCTCGTCACCCTGAGACATTTGGATGTTAAATCTCATAATGCCCGGTAATTACTCTGTGACATTTTTTGCGAAAACTAACAGAACTACAGATACGGAACCCAATACCGTCGCAAAGTTTCTTAACGAGATAATCTCGAACACCAAAACAGATTGTTGGCTGATTAACTGGCGAGAAGAGACGAGATTCGGCGTGATTAATGCGCTGAGAGATAGGCGGTGTTTGGCCGGATTGCGTGCGCATACCTGTGTTTATTTATTGTCTCCTGAATCCGGGCTGAGGGATTACTACGGTATTTGGGTCTTCTTTAAATCCGTTTCTATTATTTGTTAACGATTTTACAAACGATGCGCTGAATTACCTGTTTTTTAGTATGCTGCCATTTTATAAAAATAATATTAAGCTTGTGTTATAAATTACTGCCTCCGTGGCGTAGTTTTATTACGGTATGATTGCATTGCTGAGGTCTTGGGTTCGATTTCCAGGTGGGGCAAAGTGATATTGGATTTTTAAATTCAGTATCAACCCGGAGTCTGAAATTTGTGCCAGATATGGCGATAGGCTCGCCCCCTATCACATCATGGGACGGAATACGCACGGCAAAAAGTGGGTGCACTAGTGGCGCCTCTGCCTACCCCTTCGGGCATAAAAGGCGTGAGTGTGTGTGTGTGTGTTATAAATAATAATCCCACTGTTAAGAAACACCCATTGTCTTTCTTAGTACTGAGAAGCTTTGAAAAAGTGATAGAATGGAATAGCAGTTTCGTAAATAAATCAATAAAAAATACATACATACATAAAAAATAAGTTGTAACAAAAAAGAAACCGCCAATGATCCTGATTAAATAAAAAAAAACATGTAAACTCGTAAAATTAAAATAATATTGAAATTGAAACACGGCCTAGGCCTCTTGTTATATTTTAATATTACCTACATTCACTATAACTGTGACTTCCTATAATTAATCATTTAATAAATAAATAAATAAATGTCACTGATATGAAGCGATAGCAAATAATTGCGTTACGTTACAATGGACTGAGAAATCAATGATTTTAGTTCTACATAAAAATCTCACGGGCGTATTCAAGGGAGAACAAAGGACAGCGACCCCACACCCCCCCCAAATTTTGCCACCTAAATCTACAAATGATGGGCTAAAAACGTTCGTTATATGCGATGAATTTTATTAAAGTTGTCCTACGCGCCGACTGCATGTTCTATTCGTAGTATTTAATCATTGTGTGTCCTCGACCTCAATGTGACATCGGTATTGAAGATTCCCACGGCGCACTCAGGGAAAAATATTCAATTTACCTTTACTGAGAAGCACTCGACATAACACGTTTATAAAAATATTACTATCACCATGTTTAGTTTCTTCCTCAAATTTTTTAGTCAATAACTTGAAAATCATCGTTTTTTATATTCGACTATATTTTTAGCATTTTTGATTGAAAAGCATTACTTTTATTTTAGGAACCCAAGGATAGCTGAGTACCAAGTCACGTGATACTAGTTTAACAAGACATATAATGTATGCCAATAAAATGACAAGCTTAATTAATACTTAACAAAATTAATTAATAATAAAATTTGAGTTTGTAATCTAATAATTTTTTTTATTAGTTGTACAATCTGTAGATTAATCTTTCGAACTCTTTTTTACAGCTGATAAACTATATTTTTTAAACAAAATCTATTGCGTCATAAACAAGTTTGTTTAAAAGGACATGTCCAAAAACGGGCCTGAAATTCTAAACAAAACAATTTATATATATTTGGATAGAACTGCTAAAAACTAGCCTTTTGCAATAAATCGTTTAATTTTAAAGACCTCCGATTTTGAGATTTATGTAATTTTGTTTGGCTTGAAAACTACACTTAATATGAACGTTTTTAAAAAAGTTGGTTATGAATGGAGGGGTCTAAAAATATTTTTTTAATGGATCTAAGTTCCATATTTTGCCCTTTTAATATCCCTAAAGTTTGAGCCTTGTTAGATTTTGAGGCCCAGCACTCATACAAAAAGCGGACATCTCCTTTAACATAGTGTTCTTTCTCTTTCTGCCACGTATTTTTTTTTTTTTTATGACATGCTTTAATTCTATTTACAAAAATATGATTGTTCTAAGTTTATAACCTTTTACATGTAGGCACAGCATGTTTAGTACATAATGTCATAATGATACCATTCATCTTATAAATAAGCCTTGTTTTTTCTAAGTTACAATGTTTTTTGCAAGAGAGCTAAATGTACTTGATCATTTTACACTAATAGCACTATTATTTGACGAAAATAAGAATATAATTTTATTTATAGCGTGGCTTTGTAAGCATTTCTCTATATAAATAGTCTCGTAAATCTACTGTGTAAAAAAAACATTCTATTCAAGTAAATTTCATGCTATGGAGGGCAACATAGAGGTTAGAAGAAATAAACGCGGCGGGAAATACGTGCACGAATCTTTCGCTTTGATACCGAGCTAACCATAATACAATTTCTCATTTCAATAATACAATTTACCATCGTATATCCCATTAAATATTCACTTTATGTGAAATGTTGTAAATAAAATATATCTTAGATATACATTCATTGTATAGAACACTAGCTTATGCTCGCGGTTCTCCGCCTGCGTGAGTAAGTTTTCCAGGATAAAAGTCCCGCTTTATATGTTCCCGGAATAAAAAGTAGCCTATGTTACTCACTGATAATCTAGCTTTATAGTGATGAAATAATTGTTCAAATCGATCCAGTAGTTTGAGTTTATTCGTTACAAACATACAAAAATACAAATCTTTCATCTTATAATATTAGTATATAGTAGTATAGATAATCTCTTTTGAAGAATGCACAGTGAGATATAGTTCTGGGACAAGACTTCGCAGACAGGAATAGCCACGAGCAGACATCATCATCATCGGCCTTTCGAAGTCCATTGCTGGCCACAGGCCTTTATTTCCTCGCCATTTTTTTCCTTGTCTTGGGCTTGTCGCATCCAGTTTCTGCTAACGACCTTACGCAAATCATAACTCCATCTAGCTGAAGAGTAGACGATAGTAATAATTATTGGGTATTAGGGTATAACGAACGATGTGTGGAAAACGTTTCTCTTAGATATAATAGTTGCATTATAACCATTCGCTCGACGTCGGAGCTGTCTGAGATCAAAATGAACTATAGATTTGTAACTGGCAAGCGATTATGACCTCACTTAATTTATCATTTTTACACTGGTACGACTTTCACAGGCACAAAGAGAAAAGTAAAATCTAAACTTTATATAACAGTACCAAATATTACAACAAATATGTTCAAATGTTCTCTTCAATTCTCTATAAAATTAGGCCAAGGTAATCATTGTATGAATTAAATTGTAGAAGCGTGTCTCATACAATCATCTTTTGTGACACAACATTCTTGTTAAATTTATAAATATCACTTTAAACACGTAAACATTTCTGTTTAAAATAAAAACTATTGTACTGGACTCGTTCGCCTCATTCACTGAAACAATTTTCCTTAAGTTAAATCATAGTAATCGGAATTACTTTTTCCTTAACCACACACGCACTCACGCATTATATTTCTAAGAGGGTAGGCAGAGCTGTGTGAAGTTCACACTTTGCTCTATATTTAATTGTTCCCAAAGAACTTCTTAATATTTCTGAAACAAAATTCTTTGTATGGTGTATGTGATGTGTCTGGTAAATGGCAATAGTCAATAATAATGTCCCATTACATGGGACCTAACATACCTGGCGAAATGTGGGTGTGATTACTTCTCTACCTACCCCTGAAAAGGGAATAAGGCGTGATGCTATCAGCTATGTATGTATGCGATATATTCGTGTGACGCCCCTCTATAATTTTAGTGATGCAATAAATTTATTAGTTAAATATATTTGCGATCCCATAGCGGCTGGCGTACCGCCGAATATTGCAGCTTTTTCATCATATAACAAAGAACAGTAAGGATCTGAGCCATGAGATGATCTTATGTATCACTTCACTCAAACTGTGAAGGCCACGCACAGCAACTGTAATGTACAGTCAGCCACATAAGTAGCTGAACAAACTCAAAACTTCAAATGGCCTCTACACTTTTGTGTTCTTACCAATTTTCCTTTTTTCGTCACAAAAATAAAATAAAGGTAATTTACTTTGCTTCACATAAATATAAAATAACAATTTACATTAAACTTAACGCGTAGAGGCGATTTGAAATTTTGAATTTGCTCAGATAATTATGTGGCTGACTGTACATTAATGTGCATTACGTCCCGGGATGTCTAACTTTACATTTTGTTTTATACAAGCACGTCAAAATGACTCCACTGTACCTGATGGTTAGCGGAAAGAGGTAATAGAATGTCGACTGACGAGCGTTGATTACCCGTCGTCAGTCGACACAATTATGCCGGCCTGTTTGAGTCGGATATACACAGGCTGATCCCGCAACGCGGCAGGTTTACGTGGGCCACTATGGCGGATTTTCAAACCTTGTGTACAGTGGTCGATATATAATATAACCGCCAACATTATGTTAAAGTATCATATACAGCAGGTAATGTAATGTATCTTCCCCTTCATTCCATTGATATACTTTTTTTTTATGGCATTGAATGACGAGACGAGCATGCCGTTCGCCTGATGGTAAGCGGTACGACCGCCCATAAACAGTAATAACACCATATAGCACCTTGAGTTACAAAGTACTGTGTGGCCGTCCACTGCGCTCGTCATCCTGAGACATAAGATGTTGTCTCATTACGTCCACCATATCACTTTGCCCGACTCAGGAAATAAGCCATACAACTACCGAGTACCGAGACCGTCCAAATTATCCAGTGCGAGTAAACAAATTGTCTAAAAAACGAAAAAGAAAGCGAGTATATTTACATTTTAACGCAGATTACACCATCCACACTAAAAAATATTGTTAAAGATTGCCTGTACTTTTCTAAAAAAAGAAATAAATATCTCGATATTTTTTCAACACAAATAATCTAATTCATTTTATTACTTTTAACACTATTAACCAATGTTGAACGTAACGTACAGTCTCTACATTATACTACACTCTCCAATTCTAGGCCAGAATCCAGACGAGTCTAGCCCACCTGCCGCCGCGGTGTCTGCGCTGGGCGGCGTCACACCACTAAATCCTGCCAGTTTAAATTATGCTCTGAATTATTTAACATTTGCGTCATGCAGTTAGTGATTTATAAACTGTTAACACCAGGAATAACTGAATTGCAAATTGCATATTTCGTGTATGAAGTTATAAGCACCAACAGAGACGTTACAATGGCAGCCTTTTTCTATTTTATCGGCGTTGCTAGCGACTTTGCCCCTGTGAAAGATCTATAACGGTGTAAAGGTCTCACTATGCATATTTCCGAGTTAAAATTATCACATTATACATGTTTTATCAGTGTGCTACATTTCATATAAATAGGTACGTTCAGTGGTCTTGGTGTTTACTTCTGACAAACATAGAATATTATCACATATAATACCACAAGAGCTTCAAAATTATCGGGTATTTTCCGATAGGTTCGTTGCAAACAAATGAAGGAGTTTTCAGGTTAAAAAATCACGAGCGCGAAGCGCGAGTGATTTTTCCTGAAAAACTTGACGACTTCATTTGTTTGCAGGGAACCTTGAGGGAAATGCCAGATAATTTTGAAGCTCGTGTGGTATTCGGGGGATTATTTTTCCGTCCCAAATGTCGGCCAATAGAATTGCACCATGAGATGAAATGAACAGTCAACAAATAAGAATTTCATAATATATAGTAACGACCAGAGAAAATATTCAAAAAAAATTGTTTCTTATTATATAGTAACGACCAGAGAAAATATTCAAAAAAAATTGTCAGTATAATACCATGTAGGTTGTACCACGTGACGTCGAATGGTGCAATTCTATTGGTCGATATTTGGCTCGGAAAAATAATCAGTATAATCTCACAAGTTGTCCATAAAAATATTTCGACTGTACAAAATATTATTTTCTCTAACTTGCACCAAAATAAGTATGAGAACGTACTAATACAAAAAGTAGGTGAACGTACGTCCACGAAATCTCAGCCACACTCGCCATATTTAACTAGAAAAGTTCCCGCATGTTCAGTAAGGGAGTTATGCAAAATTGTGTGTACTGAGGAAATCTTGAAATGTCCCTGGAATTCGGAACCGTGTTAAGGGATTCTATAGATCACATTACCGGTGACATAGAGTTGAGGTACTGGCAGAGTCGTCTCGCCTACTGGGGCCGTAGTCAAGAGTCAAGACGTCTTTCTACCATCGTAAACGCTAACGTTATGCATACATAACGTTAGCGTTTACGACATATCCTATTTATCCATATTTAGATTGACATATCCTAGCAATAGACTTATCGATCGATGTCATTCCCATATATTTTTTCTGTTTTCGATTAGGGTTAACGATTGAAGAAAGGCATCTGGGCTACGGACTATGGTCTTCTTTTAACAGCGCTTACTCCAATATGGCGTCAATGCAGTATTTGTATTAATTTCTATAGAGAAAATGATTGGAAGCTTGCACAGGCCTGAGATCCAGTTATACATCTTATTCAATCAGACCCCAAAACACTAACCGCCAGACGTCAAGATACTGTAAGCTCTTTCTGCGTAGATCGGACTGTCAATAACAATATTTTTTTTTAAATGTATAATTACTAAATGAAGGTAGATATTGTAACATTAACTTTTCGGACAACCAACACCTCAGACCACCCCGTGACCATGGAGGCTGTAAAGTCTTCGAAACATCTGTAGAAAATGTAAATTAAAAAACCGCGATAAAAGACGTAAAATAGTTTTATTTCAAATTAAAAAAAGTCCCGCATTACAAATTAATAATTAACATTAATCATCTTGTAATAGTACATTATTTATCAGGCAAATATGATATTACTTACATCTAGAAGAGAATCACAGGGTTATAAATAACCTCATACCTTACCTACTTAGGAAGTGTATAGGTGCCTAAATAAATTGGACTATTCTACGAGTAAATAACTCTGTATTTAGACGCTCGTGTCTAGTTTATCTGACGGAACTGGATTCTGCAGATGGAATTTTTCCCGTTCACGTAACAACACGCCATCACTAATCCTTTAAAATGGAGGTTTGACTCGTATTTCTTTCAGTTTGGCAAATATTATTAATTTAACAAATCTCTACTGTGTGTTTGCAAGCCAAAGCATCGGGTGACAAGTCACATAATATTGAAATGGGTGAAAACGTTTTTAGTATTACTCTGGAAAATGTACTATTTCTACAACGAGATTGAGTTTTTGGTTGTAGGAAGTGATATCTAGAATTTCTGTTCCACTGAAGCTTAGAAAGAATATTAGAAGCTACATTATACTGAATACAGTAGACTATATTTGTCCAATGTTTACGATTTCCGCAGAAGGAGCTAACAAAGGCAAGCTACGTATAAACATCAATTTTGGGTCGAAACCACAAAAAATGTTTTAATTAAAACTATTGGCTAGTCTTAATTAAAACTCATTCCAAATATTGTTTATTGGACAACAAGTGATGTTATGTAAGCGTAAATATACGACACGGTCCACAGAATCATTAGTTATTGTCTAATGTGTATTACTTTGATCTCTGGAGCATCCCACTGTGACGGTGACGGTACGAGGAATTTTCCTATCTGGCAAATAGACGGTGGCCAGTGGTAAAGACGTTCTGTGGCCGATTTTACCTACAGGATGGTTCAAACTCGGTTCTACCTCTGTCCTCATGAAAATTACAAGTGTGGTTGTTGAAGAAGTAGCATTATATTTCCTTAATACCCCATAACTTTCTTTAACTCATTCATAATGCGTATACTTGAGGAGCACGGCATTTAGATAATGTTGCATGTTTTATTTTTTGTTTGTTTTGTAACTAAAATAAATAAACAATCTTAGTGAGTTTGCACCGTAAACTAACATTGAAAAGAGAATATTTTTGGATTCATTATTTAATTATTATCTGATATAAGAACTCCGAAATTATTCTAAGAATATTTACCTTTCACTAATAGAAAATTACAAGACAAACAAAAATGACACAGAATAATCAACAAACTAATTCTGCGCGCGTTTACACAACTTCAAATGTCATTTTCCAGCCAAAGATAATCCGTCAACGCCAGAAGTGCTAAACACTCGCTCAATATAGATATGCATTGCCGGTTTTATTAGCTTATTTTTAAACTTACTCGCAAGAACTCACACTAAGCCACCGATGGATAATAGCCAGCGCGATATCGTAGGAAACATTACGCCTAAAGTCAAGCTGTTGATTTAGCCCAAGTAACACGTGTCATAACAAAATGACACGAGATTTAATATATCGAGTGTCAGGTCCATTTACTAGTGGACTTATTCTGTTTTGTTACACAGGCGGGTGTCATTTTTCAACTGTCTTGTTGAGCGAAACATTTTGGGAAATATAGAAATAACAAATATTTGCGCTATACTATAAGATTGACGAATATGTAATTCTTATGCTGACCATACAACCCTTTTTATCATTACAGGTTTTACGTAGAACGTATTTGGCTTAGTGTTAAAAAACCTCTTAATAACAATTTTCTTCTTATAGGTCGGCAACTTGCCTACGCTTCCTACGGCATTATAAGTCCTTACGTGGTGGCAATGATTTAAAAACTAAACATCATAATGCTAAGAATTCCAGGTTTCCCCACATCTCAACGAACCAAAACCCAGAAATTAGATATATAATTAGATCACAAAATCTTGTTTCAAAAGTTAAATTCAATACTAAAAGTAACATTATATGTCCTTGATATTTGTCAAGCTGCTAAAATAACCGAACCGAAGTCATCTAGGGCGACAGTTTTAAATTTCACCAATTTTCCGGAACGTTTTACTTTGTAATTTGCAAGTTTTTCTCTGGCAGTTTTTCAGAGATTTTCCTTTAATTTTCGAAGTGAAAATTTATGTTTTTATATCGTTAGAGGCTTTGAGGAGATAAATTGGTAAAGGTGGATGGCTTAGTGCCGACAAAACGCCGCTTCCTGGTTCAATTCTGCTGAGGTACCTAAGCTGGTGATTAACAACAATTTATGTCTATAATTTCGATGTAACTATATGATCTTAGGTATTATCTTACTAATCTCACTAACATTATAAATACTGCCCACTTCCCTGAAAGCACGGAATCCACAAAGAGTGGAGTGATGGGGGGGACCAGCATTGCCCTCGGTGACGCCACGAAATCTGTTGTTAGTGAGAAGCTAATAAGATGGAGCATCTCGTTGTTCGCGCCATATAAGACAGCAGGACCGGACGGGATCTTTCCCAAGATGCTACAACAAGCATTTTAGTATATCAAGAATGACCTCCTAGCAATCTACATGGGCTGTCTGGCAATCGGATATATACCAGAGAGCTGGAGGAAAGTAAGAGCTGTCTTTCTACCCAAGCCAGGTAAGAAAACATACCAAGATCCCAAATAATTCAGATGTATTAGTCCCTCGTCATTTCTACTAAAGGTACTAGAGAAACATTCGAGAAGGAATAGAAAAAGGTAACAAGCCAGTGCATGCAAACCAGCATGCATACATGGAGAACAAGTCCCCGGAGACAGCTCTCCACAACCTAGTGGCTATAATCGAGAATACATTGGAGAGGAAAGAATCAGCAATTGAGTGTTTCTTCGACGTAGAGGGCGCTTTTGACAAGGCGACATCATACGCGATAGAATCCTCATTTAATAGAGCAGGCATCAATGCTTTAATAAAACAATGGATTATGAACATGCTCAATCAGAGATCAATAACAGCTGAATTAGGTGGGATAACATATACGGTAAGGGCAAACAGGGGCTGCCTGTCTCCCCTAATATGGTGCCTGTTGCTGGATGACCTCATCAAGGAAATAAATCGCAGGCATATATATATGCAGGCGTACTCCGATGATGGGGTCATCTTAGTAGCGAGAGAGGGAGCTAATGAAACATTTATAAGACCGGAGCCGTGCTTTCATATACCGGCAAAAGTCACGAAGAGAGTAATCAGCAGGAAGATAGTTACAGAAACAAATGTCAGATGGAGAGACATGAAGGGCTATTACCAATCGAAAATCTTCATCAAGACGCTTGACCAGAAGAAAACCAAAAGCCTACTCCAATTTAGGCAGGAGGACATAAGAACTAGTATAGGAATCATGACTGGACACGGTACGCTGAACAGGCTCTTAAAAATAATAGGTAAGACCGAAGACGCCTCGTGCCCTGAATATGGTGAAGAAGAGACGATCATCCACTTTCTGGTAGAGTGCTCAATGTATTCTCTGCCAAGGTGGGAGATATTGGGAACAGACAGACTGGAAGTAGCACAACTACAGGAAGTAAATCTAGAAGACAGTATTAGGTTCAGTAGGGAAACAAAGAGGTTTGTAAGATCAGAAGGGGGCATACTGCAGGAGCACCAGGGAAACCAGTGCTCTGGGGTGGAAGCTGTCACGAATAGTCACGGTAAGGCATGCGATGCTGTATCTAACTGAGGTACGCCGTCTGGGGGGTGGGAGAGCATGTGGGCAGACAAGGCTTGGCAGATTGTGCGTTTTTTACAACGCACAAGCTGAGCGCAGGTCCCCTGTTGGCTGCTGCCGCAATGATCAATCAAGGTCAAAGTTGCGGGACCCTCAGTGGAGGGCAGTGCTAGGCAGAGATCGGCAACCTGAAAGGTGCACACCTGGAAGGGAGCCACGATGCCTCTGAGGTCTAGCTGAGCCACAGCCGAAGCTCCCTATGGTGAATGCGGCCTCTGGGCATGATACCGGCGAAGCCGGCACCTAAAGTGAAAGTGGCAGCGCCACCCAAACTGGGACTAAGGGTGAAATAGTTCCAATAAGGTGAACTGATCACCCGTCTGTGCGACTGCATACGTCCCCACTAAACATATAATAACGAAAGTTTGTGAAGATATTTGGGGGTTTGGATCTTTGGTGGTGGTATATAATAAGTAAACGCCGAAACAACTTACGATTTAAATGAAATTTGGCACACAGGTAGACATTGTCCTGGATTAATATAACGGCTAATTTTGATCAAGAACTATACACAGTGAAATTTGTATAATTTAAATTGTTTCAGGGGGTAGAGCCGCGAAAACCAAGTGAAGAAATGAAATTCATAATCAGAATAAGCAAACGGAATCGTCGTTTTCACACGTAAACTTAAACAGAAACAATATATTTTACAGCACGCGCCGTCGTAACGCTTTTATCATTCGTCAAGCTGTTTTCTTTATTCTCCATTATTTTTTTCAATTACAAATCGAGGTATTTTATTGACAATGATCGGTTACAATTTTATGAAACGACTGTCTCGATTGTACGAGGTTTGGGAGCACAATTTTAGACTAAGGAAAATTGATGGGCTCAGTAAAAATAAACCCGATGGCAAACAGCTGAAAGGTCAATTTCGTATGCGTACTTGGAAATGTAATATTTTATTTGCGGTTTTTTCGTTATCACACTTACATTTAGTATGCCTGTTATGACGAAAGATTGCATTAGTTCCTTCTAAAACAAAATCTTGAATGCAGTTTTGAAGCTAATATAAATTCAAACATGTTACTTAACCGGCTTTGGTTCTGAGTTTATAGCAAACCGGGCTAGCGGCCGTTATAGTAGCCATTACTAATTGGGTCAGAGGAACGAAGTTTAATAACCTATTTATATGCTAGGAATTGTTTACTTGTGCTCTCAATACTTTGTAAGTTCTTGCAATGAAACACGTCTGTAATTTAGGATTATTCTGAAGGAATTGGTGACTACTATGCACCCCTATATTAGATATTATCACAATTCAAATTCAATGTGGCCTTTATTAGACAATACTTTGGTTAGAATATGAAGGTAGTACGTACATCTACCCATCCACCTCCTACGGTGCTAAGTTAATATCTATAGATTCGTTTACTAATCACGTAGGTAATCAAATAGGTCTTATGGCGTCAATATAATAAAAAGAAAGAAATCTGGATCAAATCAATTACTATTGAGTATTGAAATAGTATCATATATCCAAGTCGGACATATTTTAACCTATGCACTTAAACACTTTATTTTAGGCAGTCTTCTAGTCCAATCGTTCGCTCTTGAAAGTGCCGGCTTTTTTGTAAACACAGGTGTTACAGTTTCTTTTTTACACGCGGCAGTAATTTATTTTGAGTATTCCGATAATATTTCTTAAAACTACCGGAATTTATTTCAATATTGTGTAAATAACCAAAATTATAGTCGGTGTTGTAAGAAATCTGATACGGAGATAAAGTGAACGCAACTTTGTGTTTTTATGAATTAATTTGTCGATGATACATACAGCTTCATTTATCAGCAAAATTATTTTAGTAATCTAATCCAAAATCATGTAATACACGACGCAACTTATATCGTAAATATAAAATTGACTCACAAATCTAGGGGACTCGTTTGGGAGGAGTTATTTATAGAGTTGTAATCTTGGCAACTATGCATGGTGGGTATTGAAAAGGTCAATTGAAATCCCTGTTGACAGTAAGTCTGAAGACATAATCGTTTTATGTAATGAATCTATCTCGGTACCGGCCACGCTGATTTAAAAGGTTTACCGTGCCAATATTATAATGAGTCGATAAGGGACAAATTGCTCAATTATCAAAATTAGAATACGTCTAATTAGAAATCCCGTTCAGTAGCTACACGACTGCTCTAAGAAAAATGTCAGAGAAAAGTTTAAAGTGTAACATAACTTTATTTATAGGATTATAAAGTTTATTGTTCATTAGCACTTTACAATCCTTTTTTGTTTTTTTAGAAAAATTACCTATATAATACTGATAGAAGCACAAATCCGGCCTGTAGTGGAGTACTGCTCGCACCTATGGGCTGGGGCACCCAAGTACCAATTGCTTCCACTTGACTCCTTACAGAGGCGTGCTGCTCGAATCATAGACGGTCCTAAGCTCTCGGACTGTCTGGAACCGTTGGGCATGCGAAGAGACATTGGGTCTCTTTGCGTACTCTATCGGCTCTTCCACGGGGAGTGTTCTGAGGAACTGTTCGAGATGACACCGTCATCTCCTTTTTACCACCGGACTACCCGTTCTCGGAGGAAAGTTCATCCGTTCCACCTGGTAACGCACACTGCCAGCACTGTGCGTTTCCAGAGATCATTTTTACCTCGTACGTGTTCACTCTGGAATGAACTTCCTCCCACGGTGTTTCCTCAGCGCTATGACTTCTCCTTCTTCAAACGAGGCTTAAAAAAAAGTTTTTTACCGTAGGCAGCGGCTTAGCTGTGCCCTTGGCATTGCTGACATCCATGGGCGACGGTAACCACTTACCATCAGGTGGGCCGTTAGCTCGTCTGCCTTCGAAGGCAATAAAAAAAATTGATAGGATGTTAGTGATGACCAAAGGATACGTCATATGATATATTTATAGCTACCATAAGATATAGCAATTATCAACCATTTGTAATTAAAAAACAGTACAATATTCGTTTGCAACACACGTTTTACGTGTGCTATAAAATGCAATAGGGCTCGATTCCAATGCTATCGATAATTTGATTATTTTTTCAGTTTGAAAACATAAGAGTAAATTCACCACGGCTCTAAGCAAATTTTAAAACAATATTATAAGAACACAAAATAATTCTTCAGGATCATTGACCTGATGACGCGAGCGTGACGTAATTCAATCTGTATGTTTACAACATTCAACAACGATGAAACTTTAAAAAGCGCCCAACTAAGTTGGTCATTTTGAAAAGTTTTCTACTATTGCTGGATTCTTTTTCACGAAACATTGCAACGTTGTATCGAATTCGTTATTAGAGAACATGGCAATCGTTTCGGTGTTCCTTTATTCAGTACTTTGCTTGCAACGAAAGTTATATTTTTTTTTAACTTAGGCTGATAAATGAGCTTGTGAAAATTATAGTTGTTTTACAGCACAGACTAGTAATCAACTAGTGGATCACCTAACGTAAAGCTATCTACCAAATGAATACGCTCTTTACTAATGTAATTCCTAAAAGCAAAATCTGATTATTTTACAGCCCCTAGCCAATCAGGTGCACTTTCTTATTTTTATAACAAGCTGTAATCTAACGATACATATTTGTATGTATGTCAGATATAAAGCGAACATCCGTGCTGCAAGAATTTTTGGTTCGTCCCTTTACTGTAATAAGACGAAATAGAGAGGAGTACGAAAGGGATAATATAATAGTTCTCAGACTCAAATCATGGTGGCCGTAGACAAAAACAAGCCGTGATTTTACTGTAATTTCATGCTTGTCTATTAGCTTATCGATGCGACATAATAAATCTGAGAAAATTCCTTGAAGCGAGATTCGTTTGGTCAAACAAACCTTCGACTTAAGGATGTGAAGTAACTATGCTAATATTGATAAGCCACATACAATCATTTGCTGAAAGTTACCAACCTTGGCTGAAATTCGAATACCGTCCTAACCAAATACCGTAACACTTCAATCCGGGGAAGATTTCTTTCGTCAGTTACAAGAATAGCAGTCAATACGAAAATCCATTACCACCTCGTCAAAGCGATACCCTATATAAATACAATTTATAATTTTAAATCACTGGCTGATTAATATCGGAATTCATTTTTCAATAAAATATTAGAGCATGGGCGCTCCAAGCGGACATTTCACAACTCGTTTCAAATCGATTCGATAAAGAACTTCAAAGGGACATAAATACTGGAATTCTATGAGTATTTCACAATGTTTATCCTCTTTTGGATGAAATATTCATTTAAAAATGTTATTCCGAAATCCAGACTACTTGACTGATGTTATCAAAGTATTAAGATTTTTGTTACAGTGTCGCTATTGAAAATGGCATATGAAAGGTAGAGCATAGAGTTCTCGCATTTGTTCGCAACCCAGTAAAATTTTCACTTGCTAAGTGCCTTAGGTATATTGCGTACGGGGTACGATTATCGTGCTAATGTCTCCGATATATTCCCCGGGTTGGGCGTTTTTTTCTCAATATCTGCCCAGAGCCTTAAATTGTCCCGTATTTAATATTTCCACGTAAAATTTTATTAGAATACAGTTATTATTACTACGAAAAATTATTGGTATTAAGTAATTTGGACCTGGGGTATAATGTTGTATGAACTGGTAAATAAACACAAAAACCCTCAATATTCTATAAAATAAACCATACATTAATTTACTAATGCACTTCCAATCGACTTTCATCCCGGCAGAATCGAACCCGGAAATGGTTCATTATTGGCAAAAAGCCACCGTAACTCGGCCAACTTGTCTCTCAGACTGCCATGGCAATCCATAAAACAAAGGCGTTTTAATTTAGGAATTAAACGAAAATCTACACACACACAGACACACTCACACGTTTTATCCCCGAAGGGGTAGGCATAGGCGCAATGAATGCACCCACTTTTCACCGTACGTATTCCGTCCCATGATGTTATAGGGGGCGAGCCTATCGCCATATCGGGCACGAATTCCAGACTCCGGGCTGATTTTGAATAGAAAAATTCAATATCACTTTGTCCGACCTGAGGATCGAACCCAAGACCTCAGTATTGCAGTCGTACCGAAATACAACTACGCTACGCCCCACCAAGACGAGCTGAGCGAAGGGCAAGGGCACTAACTACCTATTCTCGAAACGCTTCGTCGCTTTCTTGAACCCTCATAACTTGGGTTCAGATTAAACCAGACAAACAAAATTCTCGTTATATGATGTCAATAGTAGACTTATTAAACATATAAAGTTTCAATTAGACAGCTCTTATACTTTAGATTTTATTGATATCTAAAAAACCCCGATTTCGTCACTGACTCGTTCACTCACTGATGATCATCAAAATTCTTAAGGTACTTCCTGAAGTCCTAGAAACCTGAAGTTTGGTATGTATACTATGTATGTATGTATACAAACAACAAAAATATCTAAAACTTAGAATTTTTTGGTATAGCCACATATTTTGACTAAGCAGTAGAGTTTGTAAAGTTAGGGCTTGTAGAGTTAGAAGCTTGGCTCTATATGGGATCTGATAACTTTTTGATAGTGTAAGCCATATTAAAAGTGGACGATAGCCTAGTTGGGAATGGAACGGTCTGCCGAGACATTGTCCGCAGGTTTAAAACCCAAGGCACACACCTTTGACTTTTCGAAGTTACGTGTGTATTGTTTATCAATTATCGTTCGCTTTAACGGTGAAGGAAAACATCGTGAGGAAACCTACATACCTGAGAATTCTTAAAAAAAAAAAATTTGGAGGGTATGTGAAGTGTGCCAACCCGCACTAGGCCAGCGTAGTGGACTAAGGTCTAACCCCTCTCAGTAGTAGAGGAGGCCCGTGCTCAGCAGTGCGCAGTATATAATACAGGGCTGATTGCATTGCATTGCAAGCCATATTAAAATAACGTCTTGGGAACATTTTATATTGAAATGTTTTTGGTGGGATAGGACGTTTTTTCAAAACCTTTTAAGGGTTTATGCGCTTTTTCTTTCAAATATCCAAACATACATCATACCTAACAGTCAAGTCCCAATGAATTGACCCCTTTTTCACATTACGTTGCTGAACAATCATTGGAGCTAGATAGACTAACCGTATTCAAATTCATAGACTGTTCCGAAAAACAATTCATTTTCTTTAAATAAGTAAATGCCTTTAGCTATTTCACAATACACAATTCTTGTACAAAAACTTTACAACGCTCAGTAATTCCAGCCGACAGTTTTAATGAGCCGCGAACTCTCCCGCTCATGCGACTAAACCCTTTATTGTGCAATAGTAAAATTTATCAATTTGTCATTATGAAAAGTCGCCATGCGTTTGGCAGCCTCTACAAAAGCGTCGTCCTATTCAAATTAGTGGGCCATTTAAATCATCTTCAACGTTGAATAAATCTGAACCGTTGCTCACTAAATCTCGTTTTATATTGAAAGTATCATTTGGATGTGAAATAGGGGA
Source organism: Sphinx pinastri (assembly GCA_947568825.1). Classification (NCBI taxonomy): domain Eukaryota; kingdom Metazoa; phylum Arthropoda; class Insecta; order Lepidoptera; family Sphingidae; genus Sphinx; species Sphinx pinastri. Next base: position 11,772,294 of record OX387624.1, on the reverse strand, counting down.
GTAGGGTAAGTTGATACTACTTAAGTTTTTTATACAAATGAATGAGACGAGTAAGCTGCTCGCCTGATGATAAGTGACACGACTGCCAATTAACTAGCGACACTACCATAGTACTTTGAATAACAAAGACAAAATTTACTATTTAGAATAAGTTCAACCATATAGTTAAAAGGTCTATCTATACATTTTAAATATGTCTTACTATTTCTACTGACAGAAGAGGACATGATAGGATAATTTAGTTTTGTAAGTCATTTTGCAGATTTTTAGTATACTCAGGGTCTGTTTCACGACTTTTGTATGAATGCTATAATAACATAAATGTACAAGCCGACCAAAAACAAGTCGCACTCTAACCTATGCTCCCAAATAAATGGTAATAAAATGAGCACTGTCTACATTATCTGTTTAATACGACAACAACAATACAACAATACCAGCCCTGTATTATATACTGCCCACTGCTGAGCACGGGCCTCCTCTACTACTGAGAGGGTTTAGGCCTTAGTCCACCACGCTGGCCTAGTGCGGGTTGGCAGACTTCACATACCTTCGAAATTCTTATAGTACTTTTCCAGGTATATAGGTTTCCTCACTATGTTTAATACGATAATAGTCAAATAGGACTTACGTACAGTAGAAACTTAATTATCCGGCCGTCAGTTATACGGACTACCAACCGTGACCAATTATATTAAATACCTACAAGTCTTATTTATGCAAGCATGAACGTGTCAGGACTGGCATGTATGTATCTCTTAATAATTTCTTAATAAACATTGATTTTCGTTGATATGTATCTGTTGTTTTTAATAAACACATAACATTGTGTACTACATATGCACCAAACCCGCTTTTCTTAATACATTCGATTATCCGGATTTTCGATTATCCGAATACCTAACGACAACAATTAGTTCGGTTAATCGAGTTTCTACTGGACTTGAAATTTGTGAAACATATCCTAAATACAGTGTGTCCTGTGTCCATCTGCAATAATAACGTGTATGGGCGGACTGACTAGCCAATCACCAAAAATAAAAGGATTTAGTTTCAAAGGCCAGTCATTCGGGAAGTGTGATTTTAAACACGAAAACCTTTAGCAACTATAAATTACAAATAAAGGGTGTAACATATTTTGTTATATTTGCAATTTTTGTGTCTTAACCAACGACGCGTACCTATAGACGTGAAAATAAGTATTATGTTTTATTGACTGTAATCATACTTATGGAGTTATAATAAATTATTGCAATTGCATTCAAATGGATAACTTAGTAATTTGTTGTCAATCCCTAATGTAGTGATGTAGTGTACACATATTATTATTATACTATGTAATGTTATACCTTATGTAAACTATCTATAAAATGTGATGTATTCATTAAATATACTAGTGTTCATCTGGCGCTCAGTGGTTTTACTCGTCACCTAATATCCCGACATTACATGGCGACCCTGCCATAAGCGCGACATACCAATGGCCTTATTTGGAAAGTAAATTCAAAACAATTATCAGAGGTGCTCTGTTACGGATCGCGTCGCTATGGAATATTTAAGACATTACATTATATGTCCTGAGTGCGCAGCAGACGTATTTAAGTAATATCAAAGATGTGTCAGTCTACCCAAAACAAGGAGGAATTCTTCTTGGCCCAAAATGCAGCTGCAGGCGACAATCAAGGCAACATTAGCAGACATCTCGGTACCAACAACATTGTAATATCGATACTTGCACTCCTGCTAGGAATCGTTCTTCTGTATCTTGTGTACAAAGGCTATGAGAGGTGCCAACGAAAGTGGATCCGGCAAGAAATGCATTTGGAGTCTCTGAAAGGTTTCCGAATGTCGGGACGAGGCCGTAGCACCCGTGCAGCAGCGACGGAAGTGCAATAAGTGATAGTGAAATTTGAAAAAAAAAAAAAAAGTATAGTGTTGTGAAAAGTAGCCTAAATGTAATAAAAGTGGTAAAAAAAAAAAAAAAAAAAAAGTATGCGTAAAATAGTGGACTGTAAGCATATTCATTGTAACGTAAACACTATTAAGGGTAAGCTGCACAATATGTTCCTTTTATACATTATTATAGTATGTTATGGCGAGCTCAATAAAATGTTTGTATGATGCTTTGATAAATATAAAAACATATTTAATAAAAATTGGTCCGAAGAGACGAAAAGGGCAAATTCTGACTAAAAAGTTTAATGAAGCGAATGACATACGTTTGAAGTATAATGAAACGTTAAATACAATTAGTCTTGTATCCAATAAAGTAGATGAAAAAGAGAAAGCAGAAATAGAACGATATTGTGAGAATTTTCAACAAATATATGAAGAAATATTAATGTTGTGTAATCAAGTAAGTAAAGTAGAAAATATAGATACAATGGAGAAATTTAGTTTAAAAGTAGCTTTGAGCTTGTTACCGGTTATGTCTGATAACGAATCAAGTATTAAACAACTTATCGATGGCGTAGAATATTATGACTCGGTTCTAGAAACAGAATCTAAAAGTAAATTAATAAATTTTGTACTCAAAAGTCGATTATCTCAGTCAGCTAAATTACACTTAGAGACGACTTATAGCACTGTAACTGAATTATTGGAAGCTATGAGGAAACATTTGTTACCACAAAAATCGGCAGCAGCTATACAAAAACGATTATTGTCTTGTAGGCAAAATGATATGACTATAAATGATTATGGTAAAGAGCTTTCAGAAATGTTTGTGGAATTAACTATTTCGCAATCTAAGGGAGATGTTGACAAATATAATATATTAAAGAAAATTAATGAAAAACAAGCCATTAAACAATTTGCAGACGGATTGCGTAATCGTAGAATTAACACAATCATTTCTGCTAAAGAGTTTGAATCCTTAAAAGATGCAATACAAGCGGCGGTTGATGAAGATATTTCATCATCACAATCAGCTGATGTTATGACGTTGTATCGTAATAATTCTCGAAATTCCAGAGGTAGATCAACATTCTACAGGGGTCAGCGAGGCAACAATTATAAAGGTATGTATAGTTATCATCAAGGTCATGGCAACTGTAACATACAACAGACCCGCGCTGCAGGAGCATGGTCTAGGCAGAGACAGGATCCGGGACCTTCAGGTCAAAATCAAAGAAATTTCAGAGGTAAGAAAAATTATAAGAATAAGACGGGTAATAAAAAGCGATTTGAGCAGGTTCACGTACTAGGAGAATCAAAATCAGAAATCAAATCGGACTCTTCCACAAATTCTGATGTAGGAAACACGTTTTTTCGAGACTAAACATCAAATTTTTGCTTGCGATAGTAGTAATTGTTTAGTTAATTTATCTATCAACAATGTTTCATATTCTTGGTTAGTCGACTCAGGCGCATCCATATCGGCAATAACGTATAAACATGCCTTGAAATTGAATATTCCAATCCATAACAAGAATCTGAATGTAAATGGACTAGGGGGCAAAGTACAATCTATTGGATATGTTTGTTTACAATTATGCGCTGGAGATGAAATTCTAACTCATAACTTTTATGTTTTGAATTCTTTGCCATGTAGGGCGAATGGTATTATAGGACGTGATTTTTTAAAGAAGTTTGGATCTGTTTTAAATTTTATTCAAAATACATTAACACTGTTTAGTGATGCGAATAAAAAAGTGACATTACCTGTAATTTTAGGGAATAAAAGTTTTATGATTCCCTCTAGATCCGAATCTATTCATTACATAAGAATCAATACATTACAAGATTGTGTGATTTGTACGACAGAATTATGTGAGGGTGTATATATTGCAAGTACTTTAGTTTCTCCAATTGATGGCAGAATACCTATACAAATACTAAATACGACGGAAAATGACTTGGCCTTAACTGAAATAAGTTTGATCGTGCATAGGGCATCTGATTACAATATATGTGTTTTAGATAAAAGTCTTAGAGATGCAAATCGAGTTAAAAAGTTATTTTCGTTTTTACAATTACAACATTTGAATGAGGAGGAGAAAATATCAATTGAAGAATTATGTGCTAAATATTCCGATATATTTTATTTGCCAGGCGACCAATTATCAACTACGCCTATATATAAACATACTATTAGTTTAAAGTCAAATACTGAACCAATTTTTATTAAACCATATAGATTACCCTATTCTCAAAAAGGTGAAATTAAAAATCAAATAGATCAGATGTTAAACGATGGTGTAATCGAACCAAGTCGAAGTGAATGGTCAAGTCCAGTTTTATTAGTACCCAAGAGAAGCGATAGTAGTGGAAATAAAAAATGGAGGTTAGTAATAGATTACAGAAAATTAAATAATTGCATTAAAGATGACAAGTTTCCTTTGCCGAATATAGCGGAAATTCTTGATTCACTGTCAGGTAGCATATATTTTACACATTTAGATCTTCACCAAGGATATTTTAATGTTGACTTAGATCAAAATAGTCGGAAATATACAGCTTTTTGTTCAGGCCAATACCAAATGACTAGGATGCCAATGGGTCTGAAAACTAGTCCAAGTTCCTTTTCAAGAATGATGACCTTAGCAATGTCTGGTTTAACATTTGAAAAATGTCTGGTTTATCAAGACGATCTAATTTGTTTTGGGAGAAATCTGGATAATCATAATAAAAATCTTCAGGAAATTTTTGAGAGAATCAGAAAAGTAAATCTTAAATTAAATCCATATAAATGTGATTTTCTTAAAAAAGAAATTCTTTATCTGGGTCATGTAGTGTCAGGTTCTGGTATTTTACCTGATCCTGAAAAAATTAAAGTTGTTAAAAAATATCCTGTCCCAAAAACAACAGATGAAGTAAAACGTTTTGTCGCTTTTGTGAATTACTATCGTAAATTCATACCAAATTTTGCAGAAAAAGCTTATTATCTAAATAGTTTATGTAGGAAAAATGTACCATTTAATTGGGACGAGAATTGCCAATTATCGTTTGAAATATTAAAACAAAGTATAATTTCACATCCCGTATTGCAATACCCAGATTTTTCCGAAAATAATAAATTTATTGTACAGACAGACGCGTCAGGTTATGCATTAGGAGCAATTTTGTCAAATAGCAACGGACGACCTATAGCATATGCGAGTAGAAGTCTTAACAAAGCTGAAAAGCACTATCCTACGATAGAAAAGGAATTGTTGGCAATTGTATGGGCCGTTAAACATTTTCGTCCTTATTTATATGGCAGAAAATTTAAAATTAAAACTGACCATAAACCTTTGATATATTTATTTGGATTGAAAGACCCATCCAGTAGACTAATGAAGTTTAGAATAATTTTAGAAGAGTATGACTTTGAGGTCGAATATGTAAAAGGAGTAGACAATGCGGCTGCAGATGCATTGTCTCGTATAAGTGTTAGCTCACAGGAATTAAAGGAGATGAACGAGAACGTTATAAATGTGATGACCCGTTCGCAAAGAAGGAAAGTCAATGAGGATCATTGGGACTCTATGATTCCTACAGACGATTGGCCTGATCAACCAAAAGTCGTAGAAACTCATAGCAAACCAAGGGATTCTATTGAGCTTAGATTTATCAGTCATAGTGAATTAGCGAAATTACGTAAAGCTAACAAAGTAGAAAAGGAAAGCAGGTCGTTGTGCTTTGATCCTTTAAAGAAATCTATATACATAAAACCGACTTCTCAATCACAATTGACGCCAGGCGCCTTTGTGAGAGAATTCAGTGAGTACTGTAAAAAGTTAAATGTAGAAGAAATATACTTTATAAAGAATAAACATAATTATATATTTGTCGAAAAATTGGTTAGTGCAATAAAGGCAAACAATTGGTCCGGACCGCGTATATGTATTTTAAAAGACATAAAGCGAATAGATAGCAAAGATGATAGAAAGGTAATTTTAAATGACTTTCATCTTTTACCCACGAGTGGCCACGCGGGTATTAGAAGAATGTTAAATAATATTAAAAAATATTATTTTTGGTCTGGTCTTGAAAAAGACATTACGGCATTTGTTAAGCGATGTGATAAATGTCAAAAACAAAAACATCCATCGCAATACATAAAAGAGCCTATGGTGATAACATCCACGGCTAAATCAGCATTTGAAAAAATATATCTCGATATCGTTGGACCTTTAGATAGAGATAACTATAATTATACATATATACTTACAATTCAATGTGAGTTAAGTAAATACGTTGAAGCTTATCCATTAGTTACCAAAAACTCCGTAGAAATTGCTAGGAATTTTGTTGAAAATTTTATTTTAAGGTATGGAGTTCCAAAAGAAATTGCCACAGACAGAGGAGCTGAGTTTTTGTCATCTACCATAAAGGAGGTATGTAAACTTTTACAGATAAAACAGTTGCAGTCAACAGCATATCATCACCAAAGTATTGGCGCGTTAGAGAACTCACATAAAAGCTTAGGCAATTATTTGCGTATACAAACAGATAATCATTCGGATACGTGGAGTACATGGCTCCCGTACTGGTGTTTTTCTTATAATACATCTGTACACTCAGAAACATGTTTTACGCCATTCGAGTTAGTTTTTGGGAAAAAATGCATCCTACCGTCTAATTTACAAAGTGACATAGTTAGTCCATTATATAACTTTGAGTCTTATCCGTTAGAATTAAAGTTTAGAATCCAAACTGCTCAAAAAGAAGCAAGAAATAACTTAATAAAAAGTAAATTGATCAGAAAAGTTAAATATGATAATAAAATCAATCCTATTACTTATGAAGAAAATGATTTAATATTAATAAAAAACGAAACTGGTAACAAATTTCAAAGTATTTACTCAGGACCGTATAAGGTAGTTAAAGAAATGTCTCCTAATGTAGTTATTCTTAAAAATGGTAAAATAGATACTATTCATAAAAATAGGACTAAATTATATGTATCGCCACATAAAAAAAAAAAAAAAAAAAAAAACACTTAGGTAAGCCTAAATTGTATTCTTATAATTGTGTCATGTAAGTGTAATCATTGTGTATCTTTTTTATATTTTTTTTTAGACCTAAGTTCAATGTATCGTATGTGCTTAAAAATAAAATAAATTGTGCTTTATTTTATTTTTTATCTCTCCCGAGGAGATGTAGTGATGTAGTGTACACATATTATTATTATACTATGTAATGTTATACCTTATGTAAACTATCTATAAAATGTGATGTATTCATTAAATATACTAGTGTTCATCTGGCGCTCAGTGGTTTTACTCGTCACCTAATATCCCGACATTACATCCCGAAGATGTAATAAAATAAATAGAACCACTCAACCTTCCACAAAAATCATAAAAATACTTAAAAAACACGAACTAAAAAATCATCTATATTTCACAAATATCGTTAAATTTAATAAACCCGTCCCTACATCATTCACTTTTCCATTACATGTTAACACATTTAAAAGCCCTAAAAACCGTAATAATTTATATATCTGTATAATATATCAAACGAAATGGAAAATAAAAGTTTCAAAGCGAAGCGTTAACCTAATGATATCGTTTGCGGTTGATACGGACAGACCTTTTAGCTGCTGTCGGCTACGATGATGGATCGCATCTGATCGCGGTCCTTGACCCAGCATCCCTGTGCTTTAGCTACAGATATACTATTAAGATACGCTTAGAAGGTAATTCTGTAATAGACTGGCTTCCAAGCTTCAAGAAATATATTTAGCAGGGTTATGACTTTAACACGTGAAAAAAACTATAATATACTGGTGGTAGGTCTGTCATATGTAAGAGTCCGCCTGGGTGGGTACCACCGCAGTGTCTATTTCTACCGCCAAGCAGCAGTGGACATATTGAACATAATGAGACATAACATCTTATGTCTCAGGATAACGAGCGCAGTGGAATGCCACACAGTAATTTGTAACTCAAGATGCTGAATGGTGTTGCTACTGTTTTTGGGTAGTTGTATCGCTTACCATCAGGCGAACGGCATGCTCGTCTCGCCAGTCAATGCAATATTTAAAAAAATTGGATTAGTATCATGATGCACCTTTAGATACTAAAATGAATAAGCAATGATATTGTAGAACTCTAAACAGCCAAACAAGCTGGTTTTTTTTTCGTATCAGCTCGTTCCTGCAAATAAGTAGGTACTTACAATTTTGAATAAAATTTTCTAATACTGTAAATTCTATGATATAATAATAGTTGAAGGGCTAGCAAAGCTTGTAGTGTAGCGTAAACTTTATCTCAACATAACAGTCCTTAGTTCTCAAACAAATCAGGAACAAACGGCGGCGTCCCATTTTCATGTCGCTTTTGTCTCAAAGTCTCAATGTTATTGATTAATGATTGATAATATAATTTCCCTTTTAAATAAGTTTGACATGTTTTGCTTAATCACTCTATTTGTAAGAATTTCCATAACCTTGAAAGTACATTGACACTAATAGGTTGGAACTGTTTTCTTTGTTCTGTGGGTTGGAAGATAGCACATGACATCAAACATTCGGGCTTGCGCAACTTCGCACACTCTACCTTTACGTACTTTCAAGTTGGTTCTAGAACAATATTATGCATTTTTTTAATATACTTCAGTGAAATAATAAGCATCCACCAAGTTACAGTTGACGACAACTGGATAATGCACAATCAATAAAAAAGCTATATTCAAGCGATGGCAGCTCGCTCAATATTTATGAATCGAGTCTGTTCATTCCCCTTCGGCCTGTCTTGCCGGCTATTTATAGATTAACACGTGGAGATTGATATTTTATAAAAGATAAACCAGACTTCAGTCTAGGATAAATTCTAAACTCTAAACGTACCTATTAAATTGCATTTCTTAATTATATAAGTAGATATCACTCAATAAACGACAAATTAAAAAACAAAAATTAATAATCGTCTCACTATACACGGGAACTCGGATACAGGAAAAAAACGATTCAATTTCGTAACAAGTCGTGTATCCAACTGTCCAACCATAAATGGGTCGTCGCTATACCAATGTATGGCCAGTTTTTCAGTTTTCACGCGTGCAACTAACGACCATCCACTTGTTTGTATTAAGCTTGATCTGGGCCGAATCTAGATTTCAGGAGACTTTTAGTAAAAACTATGTTTCTATGGTGATGTTGAACACGAATAGAAACAGTTATTATGTTTTTTTTTTAAATACTATCATTCCAACCATTGCTTATAATGAGAGACAGTTGCCTAGTATCACAAATTGTGATTCACAATAATACTAAAACCTTCACAAACTTACATAAACTACATATACTTATAAATACGTACCTAATATATTTTTTTATTTTAGTTGAATGACGAGCCTATCATGCCGCTCGCCTGATGTTCAGCACTACGTCCCCTCATCAACAATAGTAATACCATATAGTACTTCGAATTATAAAGTACTGCGCTCGTCACCCTGAGACATAAAATGTTAAGTCTCATAATCCCCAGTGATTACGTGGTGGTATCTACCCAGACTAGCCCTCCCGACCAGTACGTAATATACTAAGTCCCAATAATGAATGGTAGATCTCGCTAGAGTAAGTTATCATCTAGAAACCGAGCTTCAAATACGCCTCTGTGGTGTATTTGGTATTCCACCGTTTTGAAATGTGAAATTCCATGGAAGTGCAATAAATAATTTGTGCTCTGCGGTGAACGCACGTGCGTAATTCATGCGTCATTTCACGAAATGTTACATTTATATTGTTTAGATGATAAACTATGCACAACTATACCTATTCAATTTGTTTGGAAATTGTGGGAATGGTTTTGAACTTTCTTTTTGGGATTCATTCATAAGAATTGTACGACACTAACTATTGCAGGTGACTGCATAGAAAATAGGAATTGGTTATTAAGATTAGTAACTAGGTCAACATGAATTTGATTAGGTAATTACACATAAACAATAACCATTAATCCGTCGAAACATTAACGATCATGCGCCATTAAATATCTAATTTTAGATTTACGTGGTCTAATAAATTATGCAATTGTTGCAATGTGCACTAAAGCTTCTACATTTAATAATTATTACTTAGATCAATTTATGACCTTTCATTGATTTCACAGCCTCTGTTTGTAAACCGACGGAGCATCGGAAGGCTGCGGTCGAACCCCGTACCATAACAAAATGTCAAAAGATGCTCCATAGACATAAAATAGTCTTACACAACGCTATGACTGCAAAAAACAATAATTAATAGAACACTCGTATGAGAAAATCCATTAGTGTTAAAAATAAACCACGGTATCTTACTACCCAAAAAGTAATTAAAGCGTATGGAACCATGAAGTATTTTGTCACTGGCAGCAACTAATGACGCCTAAATAACGTTATCTAGTACATGTGACTACATCACTGTTAAGTGCAACCCATATTAGTGTAATACTCTTTGGTGACAACTAGCATGTAGCAACTAACGCGAAATTGATGGCTTACAAGCTCAATGTAGTAACAATTTCATTGTTGAAAATTAGGTAAAAAGCATAACGCATTACACAAAAAAATGACGTTAATGGTGGCTTAAATTAAGGGTATCACAAGAATGAGAAATCCACTTTTAAGCTTTCGCTTCGATCGCTTCTTACTCCCGTTGCATAGCTACACCTTTGACAGACAGTCAGCAGAAATCGAAGTTAGAACGAACATAGGCTCTTCTAAAATATTTTAATTACTTACTTCTTTAGACAAAGTTAACGTTGTAACCTCCATTATAGCCCCAATCGAAGAACATCAGGATTCCAATGAGAATATTAGAAAAGTTCGGAACTTCTTAGGACGACAAGTGATGTAGGTAATCGCAAATCGCAACATTCCGCCTCGGATAACTTTCAAAATTGATTTTTTCATCAAATTTATTTTATGTAATTACGATTGTTTGGATGGACGCAAACTTTGTGCGAATTCTTCTTAAATGATTTGCCCGTATTGGACATACGCAGACAAGTGACTAGTCGCAAAAAATAAACCAAATTACATCAGCATCATTGGAAAAATCATCTAAGAGCCTAAGGATACTTAAGTTGGAGCAAAGGATGATGGTATTATTTTCTAAAAATTTTCAAAAATCTGTCTTTCTGCTATCTGTCAACTACTTGCATGGATGCCTAGCGCATAGATTTCTAAAAATTGCTCGCGTTACACAAAAACAAATTACACAAAAGATCCCAAACTGCTTTATGATACGAACGTTAGAGTCATCTGTTTCAATGAAAAAGCTCCGGCAATAAAACATAGATTTGGCGAAACACACAAATAATTTGTGAGCGGTCGTCTCGCGACCCGGATAAATAAATAATTCATAGAGGAATGATGGCATCAGACGATATTGTGACGATAATAGTGCAAAATGAAAATGGTGTTAGGAACAAAAGCCAGTAGATATAATTACTCGGCTTTGTGTTTTTTTTATCGCTGGCATGGCATAGTGGCCTCACTGCACCTGATGGTAAGTGAAGAGAAACCCAAAAACATGAAGGGCCAAGCCACATATTTTGACTAAGGAGTAGAGTTTGTGAAGTTAGGGCTTGTAGAGTTAGGGCGTGTAGAGTTAGAAGCTCTATATGAGATCTGATATATTTTGGACACTGCAAGCCATATTATGATCTCGTCTTGGCAACATTTTACACGAAAATGGTTTTGGTGGGATTGCTTCTTCACGCTTCACTCGAAGGAAGTATTTGTAGGAAGAAGGGAACGCGTATGTTATAAAACTGTTCCACAGCCTAATGGTGCGGCCAAAATATGAATTACTGGACCTTTTGTGTGAATTAATATTGATATCTTATGATCACGAGCGCAATTCAGTCCCACAGGACATCGGTATTGATGCTTCTGTTTATAGACAAACATACAATCCATAACATAAACACAACATTACCATCCTGCGACGGCTTGTCTTGTCATTCAGTAGTTTATCATGAACTAGCTTTTGCCCGTGGCTTCGCCCGCATTAAAGAGTTTTTCCGGTATAAAAGTAACTTTATATACAAACTATACATTTTTTAACAGTATTACCCGTTATAATTGCAAGTACCAGGCGACAACAAACTGATACAGATAGAGAGATCTTGCAATATGGGTGGTCAGCGACACTGGTACAAAACGCCTTTCCGTCCAGTATAAGTAGATCCCCGACTTTTGTCAGAAAGGCACTCACAGTCACAATAGAACTTATAAATTATTTCTCTACTATATTATGCATGTATTATACATATAAACCTCCCTCTTGAATCACTCTATCTATTAAAACCGCATCAAAATCCGTTGCGTAGTTTTAAAGATCTAAGCATACATACGGACATAGGGACAGACAGCGGGAAGCGACTTTGTTTTATACTATGTTACGATTAACTACATCATTGATAGAAGTTTAGTCCGTTAGTCTTAAATTTACCTCACAATCGTCTACTTATCTGTTTACGTTTCAAGTTTCCTGCGGCCTGTAGACACCTATATTTACATTTGGAATTTCCTGCGACTACAAGTGTGTTGATTTATAAATGCAGTTATAATAAATTTGAATTAAGAATAGTGTAAATAAGAAAAAAAAATATTTTATTCATTGATGTATTAAAAAACCCATACATCAATGATTTTATTGTAAAAAAAGCGTGGGGTGCTTCTTAAGATAGTATCAAAATTATATATAATACTTCTACTCATATTATCTGTCAATAAAATATTTATAACTATTGACACCATGCACCCCACGCTTTTTTGTACAATAAAATACATTTTTTTCTTATTTACACTATTCTTAATTCAAATTTATTTTCTATTTTTTAGTTGGATTTTCTATAAAGCGTGTTTTTTAGTTGTTTTAAACTATTATTTATTTTTAATTTTTTAGTTCTGTTCTACTATTGTCCAACAGATGTCACTAAAAACGAAAGCGCCATCTTGTGACAAGTAGGATTTTTTTATGCATAAGACTAGCCAGTTTAGTTGTAATTCTACTATGGTCCAACAGATGTCACTAAAAATGTAAATTGACAAAAATCTCATTTCGCAAATTGAATAATGGCACAATCTTCTCAAATTAGTGTATTGTTATCGGTCCTCGACAAACCTACAAAGTTTGAATAAAATCTGACTGTTTAAAGTGGGTCAAAATCGCGCCCAAAGGAGTCGGAGTCGGAGAGTTACAAACATACAAACATACAAGTGAAGCTAATATAAAACGTGTAAAAACACGACTAATGATGCTGCCGTACGTAAAAGACGTTAAATAGCAACACAACTTTGAATTTCTGAACACCTCACATCAGTTGTTAAATTAAATAGCCCGCTATTAAAAAAATGAGAACATCGTTATAAAGTCGTGCATCATAATACAAACACGATAACATAATATATAAGCGAAAAAAGCATTTGATCCGATAAACACTCGCTTAATAGCTATGAGGAAAGCGAAACATCGGCAACATAACGCACAAAACGACAAGTTTATATGGGCCAACGATGTTATGATGTATGCCTGTATATCTTGAAATAGTGAACGCCGATTGTATATTTATTTATGTTTCATTTTTCTAGATTTGTAATGGAATTTAGGCGGATTTGGGGAGTATTGACTCTAAACAACAATTTTCTTGCTTTATTTATGGCCTAGGTAGAATAGTAAGTTTTTTTTTGACATGATTAATGGTAACGGCAGTGCTGGGCACAGCTTTCCTCTAATACTGAGACCGTTAAGGCCTTAGTCCACCACTCTGGCCTAGAATAGGTTGAAAGACTTCACATACATTCAAAATTTAAAAACCGCACAGTCACTGTTAATTTGAAATTTCGTCATCCCTGCTCTACAAAATAACTCAAAGAACGTTGTATAAAGACATTCTAAACTGTACCCGCGCCCGTTTAGAGGAAAGCATAGAGGAAAACGGTTTGCATTTAGAGAATATTATTTTTAAGAAATAATTTTCAATACAGTATATTTTGACACAAATTTTAAACTGAAAAAAATACTTGTTTTTATGATATCATTTTAAAAATGGAAATTATTTCTGGGACACCTTTTATATTTATAAGCGATATAGTAGTTTTTGGCGGGAACTTGGAAGTGTCGTCATGAGGTGCTCTTGTTTTAATTCATTATTTTGGTGATATTTAGTGTTATATTGCATAATTATGGTGGTATATTATCCAATATAGTTCTATTAAAGAGCTCAAATGAAGTGAATTGAAATAATTGTGCTAATCAAGTGTTTTTTCTGTTGCCGCCAAAACTCCTCGATAAAGTCTTGGTAAGGTAGCCACTGCTTTACTTCGACATACTACAGATAATAAAATATACAAACCAAACTTGACATTGGCAAAATGTGAACACAAATGCCATTATAAAAAAAAAATAAGCGATATATTGGTGAAGGATTTTTTCAAATCGGTTCAGTAGTTTCGGAGCCTATTCAATACAAACAATCAAATCGTTCCTCTTTATAATATTAGTATTAGAATCACCATCCTTAACGTCTTATGTCTCAGGAGGACGAGCGCAGTGTAATGCCACACAGTACTTTATGGTGTTACTACTGTTTATAGCGATCGTATCGCTTACCATCAGGTATAATAAACTACCTAACAAAATAACTGAAGAAGCCAAAAATAATATATTTGTATATAAACTAAAAACATTACTATATGAAAAATGCTATTACTCTTTAACTAATTTCTTTAACGACGAACTATAATTCTATCTTTGTCACCCTATTTTAAAATAATTATATTATGTATTTCTGAATAAGCTAATGTTTGAATTGAAAATAATTATGTTAAATTTAAATGCATGACATAGTAATATATTTAATTTCACTACTTATTTTATAAATACTGACATCTAGATAACATTTTTTACAGACTACTAAACAAAAAAAAAAAAAAAAAAATAAAAACAACGAGTTTTATCTAAGAAAACAGTTTCTCCCTCTCTTCTATGTTGCCGTGCGCTGCAGGGTCCACGATTATGTACTTTTCTTAATTTGTAAACCTATTTAACAATTGTCGAGTGCAATAAATTGATTTGATTTGAACGGCATGCTCGTCTCGTCATTCAATGACATTAAAAAAAACCATCTGCTATATCATAACTAATAAATCTAAACCAGTGGACAATATACTATACACAACATTACGTTCTAAAACCTCCATAATAACTCGTAAGTATTTCGAAACTA
Source organism: Sphinx pinastri (assembly GCA_947568825.1). Lineage (NCBI taxonomy): Eukaryota > Metazoa > Arthropoda > Insecta > Lepidoptera > Sphingidae > Sphinx > Sphinx pinastri. Next base: position 11,757,145 of record OX387624.1, on the reverse strand, counting down.
TAAAATAAAGATAGGTAATAGATTTCTTTCCATTCCTTCTTTGTGCCATAATATGGTTAAGAAAAAGATATGCTTGACTAAAATATGTGCTGATTTTGACTTTTCTTTTACATTGATTTATCTAACTTTGTAAGTTTAAAAACTCTAACATTAAAAAAATAGGCGCTATTTTTTTTCCTTCGCCAGTTATTAAATCTAGTAGAAACTTTGAGCATTAATCATTTGCACTGTTAATATTAAAGTTTGTAGATAGATAAAATTAATAATTTTAGGTAAACTTGGAAAATGCCCTGCCAACTTCAAACTTAACTAGAAGGGGGACGAGGCGTGTTTTGACATGACAGTTAGACAATGTAAAATGAACATTTTCAGATCTTTAAACTTCTAAGGCCCCGTGTTTTCAACCGTGGTTATCTTTTTGTCCGGGTCTTACGCTCGCATCGCGTCACCCCTCACGCCTGGCGCACTCCAAGCTCTGCGAGCGCGTCCAGTTTAATACCACCGAGGATTACCCTAACCACGGTACAAAAAATCCGGGCTTAGTATACCTTGACCTTCCTTTGGATGTTATACCTATAAATTATCTGGAGAATCTGCTCATATGAGGATAGGGAAGCAGTTAGTAGTAATAATCCCGAAAAATTATAAGTAATTTTATACAAAAAGAACATAAAATTTTGTACAATATGATACCCGTGCAATCAATGAAACAGATCTTGCAAGAAAATCTCACCTTTCTTTGAAGAAAAACCGATTTCGTTATACGAAATGTCTTTTGCAACATCCTATTAACCCAACCCAACCCACCATTAACTGAAGCGTCCATCAACGAAGAAACAGCACGAGTAATTTGGTTACAAAAGGATTGAAAAATCAAGGTCTTTCTCCTCAAGTGCAATAAATTCTTTTTATATAAAGTCCATAAAGTAGGTCCATTGTGCCCAACCCTAGTTACACGCTTTATCTTTTTAACAAATAAAAAGTAATGTCTCGACTTATTGACCGACTTTTTTATATTCGACACTGCGTATTTTTCCTAATCAATTTAATAATATTAGCTCGATAACAACAGTTGGGAAATATTTAATATTATTTTTCGGTGACTTTTGGTTTATATTATCTATAGCTACCGTTATGTTATATCATGTAATATGATTATCTTCATGTCTACATCTTACTATATTTTTTATACCAACACGGCATAGTTATGGGAAGCGGAGAGAGGTCCCGACTGTATGTAGTATGTCTATTTGAAACGGATAATATATACAGGCTGATCCCGGAACGCAGCACACTCACGTGAGCCACTATGGCGGGTTTTAATATTTTATTTACAACGCGGCACTGTGATAATTCTACGACCGCCCGCCATTTAATTTTCTTTAGACTTTGATTAATAATATGTCTAGATCTCAATAGTGACGCGTTGCACACTTTAAAGACGCAAACCGACATTTTCGAACTATATAAAACTGCGTAACAAAGAGCGAGCGCCATGACAGCTCGAAGCGTACTAAGCGCGGGGAATTCATTTAGAGGTAAACAATTCGCCTCTATTTTTTTCTACGCGTTTGAACCGTTCAGTGACAATCTAATGTTGCTGCCACACTGCTGCTTAAAATGTTGACAAACATTAGTAAACATTTTCTAAGAAACATTTAAAAATTAGGTAATGTTAGTAAACATTTCTAAACAAAATTGTTAGTTGAGAAATTGAAATAAATAAAACATGTTTTATCATTTGTTTACATAAATATTATAATATGTAATGTTATAAATATGTAATGTTATAAATCTTTGTAAACATTTTCCATCAGTGTAGGAACACTCAAAACATCTAACAATTCCTAACAGAATGTAACAATTCCTAACATTTGCTAGTAAATGTATTACTGTTTGTAAATGTTTGTAAACTATTTTGAACAGCAGTGTGGCAGCACCATGAACTTCAAATCCTTTATGAATATTTATTAAACACCAGAATGTCCGAGTTGGTACGTACGTGCTAGAAAACCGTAGTCATTGAATAAAAAGTAATTTTCCATCGATTGTGTTCAAGCGTACCACATATTTTTCACCTTGTCATGAAGTAATTATAAAAACTTACTATCCTATTTCTAAGCCGATATTAAGATTATAAATAACCAACAAGATATTGAACTTTATCCAGATTCTGTAAATTAAACTCTACAAGTGTTAAAATGCAAACTTTAAAAACAAACTGTTAGAATCAGAATAGCTCCCGCGGGAACCAGATCCAGGATTACAGCTAATAAAACGATAACCGCATAACGACAACTCTCGTAAAGGACACGCCAGACTAAATAAAAATCGGATCTATACGTCTGATAAAACTCTTTGTGGGTTGTAATTTTGTCTTAACTTCATGGAATAACAAGCGTGAAAGTTTTCATTTCCCTCATATTTCTTAAATATCATTGTTTCTTCAGCTTTTTAGTTTGGTGGTGTTTTCACTTTTGTTTTATTAAATTCAATGTATCTATTTTTATTTATAATAGAATATGTTATTATGATCATCTGATAATAAGGTAAGGGAACCATTGGTGGCCCACTTAATTTAAAATTTTTCATGTAATCATTTAATGTAAAAATATATTTAAAAAAAACTGCGACTACCTCGGTTACGTATTTCTATTACAGTACGACTGCAATGCTGAGGTCTCGAGTTCGATCACTGGGTCTGGCAAAGTGGTATTGGACTTTTCTATTCACTTTCAGCCCGGAGTCTGGAATTTGTGCCCGATATGGCGATAGGCTCGCCCCCTATCACATCGCTCGTTCGGCGAAAAGTGGGTGTACTAGTTGCGCCTGCCTACCCTTTCGGGGCTATAAGGCATGAGTGTGTGTGTGTGTGTGTATATAAAAAATCATTTAATTAAATTACAATATATGACTACATGTTATAAACGTTAATAACAGACGAACTAAAAATAAAAACGTATTATGTCTTTTTATTAAGTACAATACAAAAAAAACGAAAACACGGATGGTGGGCCATGTTAGAGACTGGGCTATCTTTGGTCACCTAATCTTATTCTTTACCCAGAGAGTTATCAGATGAATTCCTCAAAATATCCAAATATTTAATGCCCGTTCCACTGGCCAACTTCTATGACATTTCCAATAAACAGCTCGAAAATGTACAAAATTGGAGTTCAAGTATCCTTGAAAAATAATCTAAATCCAAATAAAGTGTTATCAGCAGGCTCTCTGTTAAATACAATTAAGTTCAGTAATTGTTTTTTTTTCAATATATTTGTTTATTATGTAGTAGTTATGCCTTATATACAAAGAAAAGATTATTTCCTGGGCAATTTTGAAATCAACACTCTTAATACTTTATAAAAATGAAACATCTATGCCACCCAGCGAAACAACAATACTTCAACAAGCATTTTGCTTCCTACCACGAGAAGCCCTAATAAGTTCCTAACTCATTTCTTAACCTTAAAAAACCATTCCACTGAGCGTAAATTATATTCCATTGTGGTGCAAAAATCTTACGTACAATCTGATGAGGTGGAATGAGCTCTTCATTTCCTGACGTCAGCGATGGATGAGAGTTATTGTTCAAAATGGGCCTTTATGAAGCCTAGTTAGCACAATACCAGATGCTTTGAAATGTCTTGCCGCTGTGAATTTCGTGACATTTATAAACAAATAATTTCTTGTTTATTGAATTTGGGTGTTTGGAATTGTTGAGACGCGTTTTTATTCCTCACCTCCTTCGTAACAACAAAATCCAAAGATTATAATAATATAATCCTTTGGATACACGTTGCTGGAATATTGTACTAGATTGGTATGTATCTAGCGGAACTAGCCTTTTTTTTTTTTTTTTTTTTTTTTTCGCGGAGAAAGTGACTTATTACTACCGCCCAGCCTTCAAGGGGGGCGACTGAGCGGTTATGTTGGGTTCACCGTGCCTTACGACCCGGCGTTGAGCCGCCCGGAGAGATGTAACCATCGGGCGACCGCCGGGCCGAGTCCCTAACCTATGTACAACGCACGGCATACCAACCAAAACTCCGCGGTGGCCATCTTCGGCGCATTAGGAACGGCTGTGGGCTTCCTCTGACGGAGGTGTCTAAGTTGTCGTCCGCAGCCGCCCCTGCGCGGTGCCGCCTAGTGCGGCCCGTCTCCTGTTTGGGGGGGGCTCAGAAGCCCCCGCACACCGAAGGACGCTCTCAGCGTCAACGGCAACGTGAGGCCTACCAGCCACGCTGTCGTCCATCACAGGGATCGCAACAATGTGCCACTAAGAACACAAAATTAAAGACGGACAGCCCCCTGCCGCCCGCCTGCGACCCCCGGTGGCCCCTATTAGTCGCCTTTTACGACAGGCAGGGGATACCGTGGTGGAATTCTCCAAACGCCCCCAATCCACAGGGCGGAAGACGCCGGTCAGTCGTCCACCCGGCGCCTCCTACGTCTTGTCTGGCGGCGGGAGGGATCTCCGCGCCTCCGATCCCTCTCGGCACTCTCCTTCCGCGAGAGGACCACCTCACAGAAGTGTGCCACCGCACGCCAGGACCTCCGGCTGTCGACCATGGAAGCGACCACGGCCGGCAGCGAGAGGTCTCCTCAGCGGAACTAGCCTGCTATTGTACAACATTTTCGACGAACTTTAAGACGCGCCTGCGTTGTGAAAATATATTGCAACTGAATAAGCATTTGTTTTTCTTAAGGAGTTCATAAATTGTGGATTCAGTTTAACATACTATCAGACACTGAACCAGCTTCAGATCTCTTTATGTTATGAAAAAGCGGAACTAGCCTGCTATTGTACAACATTTTCATAACATAAAGAGATCTGAAGCTGGTTCAGTGTCTGATAGTATGTTAAACTGAATCCACAATTTATGAACTCCTTAAGAAAAACAAATGCTTATTCAGTTGCAATATATTTTCACAACGCAGGCGCGTCTTAAAGTTCGTCGGCGTGCGGTTTACATGTATACCGATATTGTTGAGTTAAGCGACAGTTCATTTGGAATGTAGAGCAGCTGATCGTCGGGTATGACGCGCGTTCGTTCCCGGGTAGTACTCCACTGTGCGCCAGACTGCTGCGACATTTATCATAACTTCTAAAATTTGGATACGGCATAATAAACCGGTACCATAAGTGATAATCGTAACAATTACTGAGTGCTCTAAATTAAAGGTTTTACAATGTTTAAGGTATGTGAAGTCTGCTAACCCGCACTAGGCCAACGTGGTGGACTAAGGCCTAAAAAACACTCTCAGTTGTAGAGGAGGCCCGTGCTCAGCAGTGGGCAGTATCTAATACAGGGCTGATGTGGTGTACAATGTTTAAGAGATTGCCTGCTGTTCAGATTTGATAAAACATACATCGTCGGGATTGGAATTTGTGCCACATATTATAAAGTCCATTATTTGCACCTCAGCCAACTTATTAGGTGATAGTGGCATGAGCCTACGAATACACGCATTTTTTTTAATAATTACCAAGCGCCTACGTCTCTACCTAGGTAAAGTATCGATGCGGGATAACGTTGCTAACTACTGGATTAGGCGCGGGTGTACCTACAGAACCCTTAGGACAAGCTCTAGCAAAACCACAGTGTTATACTGCCGCCTCTATCCTGTGCATACTAACTTTCCAGGTTGGATGGCCACTTAAATAGGACAGACTCGCGCGTCACCCCCGTGACTGTCATGCTTCGTTTGACGCGATGATCGGTGAAACTGCACCGACAATATAGCACTACTGTCGTTGCGTCTTGAATATTTACTAGTAAAAATAATTTAAGCACTACCTACTTTCGGGTCAATTTTTGTAACCATCATTTAGATTAAACGCTGACTCGTGCGTTTGAATCTGGAAGACTTTTTTTTTATAAATTGTATATTCGATTATTTCAGATATTAAATATTATGCAGAGAACTGAAAAATACATCATACTGTGATGCTCCGTGAGTTAATATTATTAGAGACATGTTCATACAAAAAAATATATCTTAAAAACCTATTTCCAACGATTTATATTGGAGTTGTTGTTCGTTTAATTGTTTACAAATATCACGAATAACAAAAACTTTCCACGGTAAATAGCCGGTAGTCAAACAAAATTGTAGTCACTTGAGGTAGGTACTTAATACTTTCGTGAAAAGATCAAAGATTCACCGCAATAAACAATAATGTTCTAAGGTATTACTTCAGAAGTCCCAAGGCGGTTGTAAATGATTAATGTCGCGGTTCAGGCTCCAGACAGCCGCGTAATAGGCTGTCATTGTAACAAATGATCGAAATAACGCACAAATATTTAATTTTTTCCCTATAATGTACACGAAATCTCGATACGCAGGGGTGTAATGAAGTGAAGAATTGTCGGTTGAATTGTCGTCAGGCAGTCATTCATATTTGACTGAGGTATATTATATCAAAGAATTTCTGGTAGAGTTCCATTTGAGTAATACTTGATAGCGTTTACTGATTATGCTACTTTTACATCTCAAAATGTTTCATACAATATATTTTTATGCCTATATGCTGAATATTTTATACAGTGTGTACAATGTACAATGCTTGTGGACAATAGTGAACCTATCAAGTAAATAATGGTCTATATTCGCCAAGTACAGCGATCTATGAAATTTTGTTAAATAATTTATGTTAACACCATTACTGTAAGATAACAGTTGATAAATTGGCAGTAAGCGGATTAGTTGGAGCCACTTTACATACTCATATGGTTCAAAGTGTAATACAGTCGATAGTGTGTTGTGATTTATAAAATTAACACACACATACACTCACGCCTTTGATCCCCAAAGGGGTAGGCAGAGCCGCAACTAGTGCACCCACTTTTCGCCGTGCGTATTCCGTCCCATGATGTGATAGGGGGCAAGCCTATCGCCATATTGGGCACAAATTCCAGAGTCCGGGCTGATACAAAATTAAAAGGCACCATTATTGACTTTCTAACTAAGTTAAAGTATAGACCTAACAACCACCACTTCAAGCGATTGAAGAAAATTTACTTATTATATCAATTCTATTTTTAAACTTCTTTACAACCCAACTCCACTGCATTTGTCACTAGCGAGCGCGGCTTTTTAAAAATAATTAGCACGTGCTTCTTTTCAATGGTGTTCGTACGTACGTTCCCATACAATTCATCGAAGTCCGCCCCTGTCGCACATACAGTGTGACACAAGGAACACGTTTACGCTTTTAATGCGACGTAGGAGCGACGCATTATTATTTATGGCCCAAGTTGTGCTTCTTGTTGAATGAAGATGGATTGTTCTTTAATTCGTTTTTTTACAATGTACCTATCAAGGTAGTAAGCAAATTTGATTAATTTTTATTACATTGTAACATATTTCTATTGCCTAGTTACTAAACTACCTATAATATTAGGTGGATTTCGCGGGTTAACGGCCGCTCACAAGAACTTACTAACATTTATCTGGAGTTCATTGTCAAACTCGACAGTAAAATTTACGCTTACAATTACTGCTGTTTCAATATCAATTCTTATCATCTTAGTTTTTAGAAACACAGATAACCACCGAAAGTAAGCATTTTAACTGTTTGTTATCTGTTAGTAAGTTATTGGGACCGGTTGTAAGAGGAGTTTGATTATTCATCGTACTGTATAGGCACTCAAAGGTATTTAGTGTGTATTTACAGAACTAAAACACAAGCTGAAAGCCGCTCACTTGGACTGTAAGCAATTAGGAAAATTATTGACGCGCGACTTCGTGGTGGGCATTATCTGTACCTACGTCTAAGGCTGTAAAATGTTTCCTATGCCCAGATAAATAATAATCGATCACATTTCTATCCCAAGTGATATTAAAATAAAATGTCTATAATATTTTCGGAGCAACTTGTCTTCACGCTAAGCGTTTAAGATGTTAGTATTAAGTGAATTCCCAAACCGAGCGGAGATACGGGAAGTGTCCCGCGAGAGACACTAATTGTTTCAAGCTCCATCCAAACCTAATCCACGATTAAGTGCCTTAATCAAGATATACTAAGAAATTGTGTCGAAGACTATAAGAAGATTTCATCTTAAGTAATGGTTCGTAGTTTAGTGGCAATAATTTTAAACCTTGATAGTGAATATTTTCAATTAGGTATTGCTTCAGTCTATAATTACATTTCAGTACCAAATTATGATAGGGATTTATAAATAAAAAAATGTTATATTGTAAAATTCGTTGGCAATCCCAAATAAATCATATTTGATGCCTAATTTGGGTTAAATTGTCCCATCGCCGAGCACAAGCTTCATCTACAAGCAAAAAGATAGAGCCTATCGTGACCGGTCCACTGCTGCTGTAAAGTTGCGGATTGATGAGTTTCACAATCTTCCAAGAGACTTATTTATACTTTCAGTATGTATACTGAAAGATAGAGAGATTACAATGGACATTGAACATGAACCCTACAGGGTTCCTAATTATCTTCTTTCATTGTTAAGGATTAGCAAGCTGAAGTGGCCATAGTTCGAAGAACTGACGGCAGATGGGGCAAAAAGGTTCTCGAGTGGAGGCCACGTACTGGCAAGCGCAGCGTCAGTAAATTATTGCAAAGACGAATCAAGCCGCAGGCATCGTAAGTATATCAAAGACCCCCACATAATAATAAAGACATTAATACCACATGTCCTAGATCATAGACCTTAACAAAACCTAATTTATTTACGCCTGGTATAATTTCAGGCGTTAACTACAAGTTGAAGCAGGGTTAACGTTTTAATGGGCCATTACACAAGTGGCACGTTAGACCCACGTTGTCTGCGAGAGGGTTAATGAGAACACTCCATTAAAGAAGTATAGGCCAGACGTTTGTGACGATATGCTAAATTGCAATTGTCTAACCCTACACTCATGAAATGATGTTAAAAAACTATGCAATTAGATGTTTTTCTCTTCATAAATATTTAAGATTTGAGACGGGGAGATTCAAAAACCTTCTTGGAAACCTTTGTACAACAACATACCAACGTAAAAGCCAAATTTGGTAAAAGATAGTTGAAAATTAACACCTCAACTGCTATGCTAGACTAAAAACTAAATAATGCCTGTCTGAAAAATAGTTCGTCCACGTATAACTAAAAAGGTCGTCAATTTGAAACGTGATCGAAGCAACATTTGTTCTCGACGCCGGCACAGCGAAATGCCATCGTATCCCATAAATCGTCTCTCTATGACCCAGAACGACTATATCGAATTTCAGTGTTTTTCGGCGTGTAATACTCGTGTTCTTTCCCAATCACAATTTATCGTTGGACCATTGTTGAATCAGCCTTTATCAAGGAAATCAGGGTGTATGTTAGACCATTTGGATGGTGACTTATGAAATTAAGTCCATATAACTGAAAATATAGAACTGCGTTTAGTAGAATAAAGTAGTATCTACATGTAACACAAACTTTGAAATTAGACCCACAATAGAAATCGTGTTTAATAAATTGATGGTTTGATAATTTTTTAGTGGAGAGGAAATCACTGAAAGTAATTTTTCATGTTTGATAGACCAACTGACGCATAATGCCCCAAGTTACAGTCAGCTGATTTTTTATTCTTCGAGGTAATGGGTTAGCTACAATGTAAACAAGTTTTTAGTTGGGAGGAAATGACTGAATATACATTTTTTTTCTTCGTGCGTGGGAGGCTACCACCGTTCATCGCCCCCACAGAACAGCAGCTGACGTTCACGTGGCTTTATGATACCATTCTCTGATGCGTCTCACCAATTATCGTTTCAGAGGCGATAACTGGCCAACTTATGACCTGACTCAGGGGCTAGTCATTTCATGATTCATAGGCCTACGGCCTATAGAGAACATGCACGTCATAAGCTCTGCCATCTGGTGGCGCAATCTGAATTTTTCCCCGTATCGATACTTGGCATTAACGTAAAATATTCATATTAAAGGGATGAAAAATATTATTTAATTGATTGATAATGTATATCTGGATGCTCCAAAACATAAGAAATAAACACATCAAATGGTGTAAAATTATGTTACGTTCCCAAGAATAGTACCTTAGTACTTACAATCCATGTATAAAATATACATAAGTATGAGTTCCAAAGCATTTAGAAATGTCTCATTACATAATTTATAAAAATAAGCTTTGAAGATAATATTCCACAGAAACAATCCATCTTCTAATTTTACTTCAATAACATTAAAATAACTAGCTCTCAAGTAATAAAAAGGATATTCTGGCCACGCTGGGTATCAATAATATTAGGTCAGCACCCATATTTTATCATTTTTGTCATATTAAAAGAATATATCAATAAATTATTGTTCTAAAAAAAATCTTTTTTTATCCTCATGTGGCTCTTGTGTCGACTTTGTGCTGCCACTTATAGTTCGTGCACGTTCTCTATACTCAACATGTAAGCGCTCTATGGCTATACCAAGAAATCTTAATACACCAGATTCCGAGATCAAATTATACTCAAATATAGCTCATAAAGTCAACATATAAGGTAATATATTCAATAACATATTATATTAAGCCAGCTACCCCTCAACAAATGTATGTGTTACTCAGTTACAGACTAATGGCTCCGCAGAACCCGTGCCAGATGTTGAAATAGATATTTTTCTAAGAACAATACAACACAATGAGACAACAGGACAATAGGCGTACGCCACCCTATTGAAGCGTTTATCATTTCATATCATTTACCAGCGAACTTAACAATTTCAATTTAAAAGAAACACTTAATTGAAATGTATATTTTTCTGAAGTACTAACTAGTAAAACTTAGAGACTTGTTTGAAAATATATTTATTTTAGTTAAAAGCACAATCGCAACTTGATGGATACACAACTAGATGAGATCATCTAGCCTTGAAGTATTAAAGTTCGGGAGAGTAAACTAATTAATACACAGCTAACAACTAAAACAAGATAACTAACTAACTACTAACTACTGGAACAAATCCCTGAAGGAAGTTTTTAAAAACAATATGGCAATACGAATTAAAACAGTAGTCATGACATCGTGTCTTTTTCCTTGCCTAACTTACGCCTGTCAAACTTGGAAGTTCACTTCAAAAATAAAGAACAAAATCTCTATATCCCAACGAGGCATGGAACGCAGTATTCTCAATATAGGAAAAACACAAAAAATAAGACACACCCTCAGAATAAAGACAACACTTTATTCTGTGGACACACCGTTCCTTGGACACACCAATATTAGACGCACGACAAAAGCTACTGACGTTTTAAATCATGCTCTGAAACTCAAATGGAAGTGGGCAGGGCATGTTGCACGGCTGCAGGACGGAAGATGGACAAAGAGAGTGACGTCATGGAGCGGCCCTCTGGGAAAGCACTGCAGAGGAAGACCGCTTACGAAATGGCAAGCCGAGATTATTAAGACGGCTGGTCATGCTTGGATACAGAAAGCCCAAGATAGGGAACGATGGAAATCCTTGGAGGAGGCCTTCACCCGAGGAGGGGTTCTGGAATAATAAATTTAGATCCTACAACATTTTATAGATATTAAATTAGTGTATAAAATCATAAAATATATTTAGTTAAAGCAAAACTATATAGTATCTCGTTTATTGATAAGTTTCAGTAAAAAATTTAAAGCTAATTAATATTTCCATGAAATATAAGGCTTTTTATTTTATTATTTATTTAACTACTAACTACTAAAATAACGACTATCCATACTCTTCAAGTTCTCTAATGAGGCTATGCCAACCAAAGTCTTAAGGCCCTCCAAGCAAACGGCCTTGACCATACATTTCGGCGGACGATGTAGGTACGGGCCAGAATATTTACGATTAATTTCTTTAAAAAATCAATTACTTATAGGTCACAATGAAAATTTTAAACTACCATAATTTTCCTTATTGACGTGCCTATCTAATAGTGTTGGTTGCAAATGAAAATTATGTGTTCTTTACGAGGAGATGCAAGAAATAAATATTTTAGTGGATTTTTATTTTGAAATTAATGAAACAATATCCACATAAAAAAAACAACGGGTTGCACTCCGGGAGTGCCGGCAAAAGTGAAAACTTGAACATTAACGTTGTGCATTTTTGAATATTTTGGAATGGTTAGGGAATAATTTCGCACGAATTGCTTTATTTATCAGTATAAAAGTACCTACTGGCATAGAATAATAACGCCAAGAATGCAGTGTTGCAAAAATGAAATTTTAAAAATCGGGATTAATTCTAGATAAAAATCGGGAGAAATCGGGAGATATTTATTTGGAAGTTTAAAACCATGAATATTTTTAATTATTATCAGTGGCGTAGCGTGGGTTCTTGACACCCGGGGCGGACCCATCATTTGCCGCCACAAAGCACTAAAAAAAAAGATAATTTCAACAAATGTCGCGCGTGTACCCATTTCTTAAAGCTTTTATTTTACAAATTTTGCCGGCATTCTAAAGCTGCAACCCCCCCCCCCCCCAAACCACGCTACGCCACTGAATTTATTATACAATAGTAACAATCATTTATTAATTTATAATCCATGAGATAAACAAAACGATGTTATAAGATTAAAAGGCAGTTTGGTTGATAAATATCTCAACTATAAGTTATTACTTATGAAAATCTGTACATCCTATTGAAAATGATATTTTTTCTTAGTTGTATATCACATAATTAAATTTACTATATCTTATAATTTGGAATAAAATAATTCCAGTTTGAAGTTTTCGAAGAACAAATGTCCTGCCAAGTCACTTTAAACTACTTCCCTTCCTTTAAGTTTTAAACAGTATAGTCCGTACACTAATTATAAGAAGTAGTTTAATGCCATAGGCTCGCGAAGCCATGAAGAAATTTGAAAAAAAAAACATTCTTACTTCATGTTGTAGTATTTTTGATACTATTTTATCATCAGCACAATAAATCGGGAGATTTGATAGTAAAATCGGTATATCGGGAGACTATAGCCAAAATCGGTAGATCTCACGATAAATCGGGAACTTTTGCAACACTGCAAGAATGATAGTTTCATATCAAAAAACTGTCAAGTGTGAAGCATAAAACTCATTGATGTAGGCGTAGGCCACACGTATTGACGTTCTGCCACACGCACACAAGGGTGCAAATAATGTTGCTAGTGGTATCGGATTTTCCCTAAAACCTTAAGTAATTATTTAGGATTATTTAATTATGGAATTATTATTATTGTTCGCAGTAAGGGATTACTTTATCCTTAATTTTAATGATAAAAATCTGAAATAAAAAATAATAAAATAAATCCCTTAGAATGACGAAAACAGTACCAAATTAAAAACAAATTACGTTGATGACGTGAATTAAACGATTGAATGCGGTATTTACCTTTGCCTCCATTCTAGTTTTATGATGATGATATGAATGAATGCCTTTATTTATGTCAATAATGTCAAATGTATCTGGTTCTATTTTATTACGGTTCTTTTGCGAATCATAGTAAAAAAGGCAGCATCACCATTCACCATTCAACCGTATAATTGACGTCATTTGAAGCTTAGTGCTTACGTCTGCTGAAAAAAATACGAAATTAAAAGTTAAAATTATAAATGATAACTTCATAATTTCTAAAAAAGAAAAGATACAGGTGTCCTTATTTTAGAACTATTTTCATTTAAAATAATAATATAAGCTTGTTAAAATTTGAAATGTCAATTAAAATCAACTCAACAGAAAAATATTATTTTCATAATACTGGCAACACAATTCCAAAGCATGCAAAGGTACCAATTAAATAAGTTAATTTTAGAAATATATTAATTTTAGAATATGAACATTAACATTTGGGGTATCAATTTTCTTTTTTCTTGGCAACATTTTGATATAATGGCGTCTATAAAATTTTTGAATTATTGTTTTTGCTTTAGCTATTATTTTATTTCAAAATATTAGATAAATCGTAATAATTGCATGTGAAATGTTATGTTACAATGTTTCTTAAGATTATCCGAGATACTGTGACATCAGTTTATTGCACAAACCATCATTTTAAAATAAAATATCGAGAGCTGCTAGCGCCACGATTCGGCCTTGAGCAACTGACGCGGGATGTTTGGTTACTAGGCCAAATAGCTTAGTTTTACTTGCCTCACTAAGCGTGCATGTTCACGGTTTCTATGTGTTATTATTCTAAGCCTACTGGCATTTACGTGGTTAAATACAATATTTATATATTTTGCTAGCGTACACAAAAATGATAATTTCACTATTTCTTCGTCACTTTTAAAAAAAAACATTTCCTTTGCCTATTTGAAAAAACAAAACTGAATGAGCGGCTGTTATTGCGACATGATTCCCACATCGATACTTCATTAATTGATACACAATTCATTGCTTATAAATCAAAATTTGAAAAAAGAATGTTACGCTCGTTTAAGAATTATAGCTTCTACGCATTGTGTTTAAGGTTCATATTAGTAAGGGATGGTAAAATCTACGCATTTTCAACCAGGTCACGTGATCCTGACGCGAGTTTAACATTTTATACCCATCCCAAAAGATGCTCAACGCCGCTAAAGAAATTTTCACTTCAAAAACGTAAACAACCAAAGTAAACATAAGATATTGCAGAAATATGATGTTTATTCTTTTTTCTTTTATTATAAATTTCGAACAGATAGCTTCTAAAGAAACGACTAGCGCGCCATTTTGCTGAGGGTAGCACATTATGAAATAAGCAAAGAGGGTGATAGAGTCGTATACCCAATATGGCAGCAGTCTCTCCCATGTAGTCTCTACCAAAATATGATAATATAGGTAAGTTGTGTTTTGAATTCATGATATATATCACCGTTTAAGAATAAGCACCTACATGCTTGTGCGTAAGTAATATCGGGAGGTGGGGATAATACGACATTAATTGAAACCACATATTGGGTATCACGTTAGTAGTACGCATACCAAAAATTATCAAATTATAATCAACGGTTTAGTCGCAGGTTTGTTTTTTACTTTAACAATTTTAGAGCATGATGTACATCCATTACGATTTCGCCACGCAAGTTCATTAGGACATTCACCTCAAAACAATTTCATTTACCTACAATGTGCGACTCACTACTCAGAAATAATAGTACAATATTGTATTGTATTGCTGGTTGAATTTAGACCTAATCACTATAACGATAACATTCTTATTATCATAAGCAAACAAAGATTGCCGAGGCGCACAATGGTGCGCCTCGGCAATTTTACAAAACGAATGCGTTTCGTAAACTGAGAAGATTGCTACGTTGTCAATTCGACATTTTTGTCTAAACAAATTAAGTGTAGGCACATCGTTATTTAAGTTGTAACACGAGTGCGCGATCGTTGATCCGTCAGCTGATTGTTCGAATCAGCTGACGGATCAACGATCGCGCACGGCCTGGCGCGGCGGCCGCCGAGTACCTACGAGCCGCAAATGTACCAATGCGGCTAACCCAACCAAGTGCACTAAATCCCATCTACATAACTTTTACCTACTTACAATTATTTTGGTAATTAATTAGTCCATTAAATGCCCTAGTTTTCTCACATTAAGTTGAGTCATTGGAAGCTGTTGTATTACCACGTTGGTACGTAAATGTTACTTATCCTTCACTAAACAGTGCGTGATTGTATTAGTAAAGAACTAAACTAAAGACTAAAGTTACACTTTTTTTGGCTAAATAATAATGAATCCTGTCAATTCCAGACAATAGCAGCAAGTGCAAGTTAATCTCTATCACATGCATTAGTTTATGCCATTTTATCATTTTATGTTTCGTACCGCGTGACCTTGCCTTTGACATCGCCCCCTGAGCCCTGTTTGGACAGCAGTGGATGGGACGATATGGACCCGGCGGTGGCCAGCAAGGTCACCAGACCTCACACCACTAGATTTTTTTTATGGGGATTTATTAAAAATTAGGTTTATGCTCGTGATGTGAATACCGTAGAGGATCTGCGAGATAAAATTATTCACGCTTTTAATACATTAAAAACAATGGCTGCCAGTAGTGACTTGTTAAGGAAAGTAAGAAACAATATCACAAGACGTTGTCACATGTGTATTAGAGTAAACGGTGGACAATTTCAACAAATAAACATTTAATTTAGTGTATCGTAATTAAAATGTGTGAGTTTAGATTTAATGTTTAAATGTTTACATGAAACATGAATCTAATGATAAAAAAGTCGCGCAGGCTGGCGGGCGGCGGGCGGCGGGCGGCGGGCGGGCGGGGATAGATGCCGCGCACCATTTTTTAGATTACCTACATGAATGAAACTTTACGCTCAAAAGGGACCGCCAAATAAGTAGGTAGTCATTTAATGAACGGGATCGATGTTGCCGTTCTTACGTGTAGTGCCTACAGGTCAGTTGAGGTTAGTAGACAATATTATAGAGGCTGTTGTCTTTAATTTAGATTATTTCGCATTTAGTTTGTTTGAAAAAATATGTTTTTGTAATTTTGTGTAATAACTTATTTGATAATTTGAAAGTGATTTGATTAACTAGTGGGGGTCGTATTTTCATTTAATGTCGTTATGTCGTCACCACTCGATATATAAATGAACATACCTTGATTCATAAATACATGGGCCGTCGAAATAATTACCCTTCCTTGCTTCGCCATAGTCTGGAAGTTAAGACTTGTCGGGATACAATAGGTGTAAAGTACACCGACTTGCCGTTTAAAAATGGTGTAATAAATATCTTGTGAGATTATAATTGTTTTGTATAATGTTTCTCCTCCGGTAAATCCCGCTTTAATTCAGACTGCAGTCTATATAACTTAACTGCTATAATAACACCTCTTGTTAATTAATCTATACGATGTTTCATTAAAAATGCTTTTCTTAAAGCACTTTTCTCGCCACTGACCTGATTAAACAATGCTTTTGGTTTAAAGTTGGATGTAGTTAACACACGGTACATTAAATGAACATCAACATGTTTCCGCTACATTTCCTGTTCCTAGATAGCGTGATAGTGGCAAAGTCTTCGTATTACGATTTACACCAACTTACCTTTACTAGCTTATCGTGTAGTAAAAGCTCTCACCTGTATCTTGGCAGTATTGGGATGAGATAAACTATTGTTGGATGTTAAAGTTTGGTACGATTTACAGATTTTACCACCAATTTTTTAAGATGTTTTGTATGTTTGTTAGCTTCACGCATGCGTTAAACGGATTTATATTTTAAAATTACAAATTATTTTTGTTCCATTATAAATAACATATAACTCAAAAGTACAATTTGATTTATTCGAAATCTATTTAATGGTGTTACCCAACATCAGATCTATAGCGTCGAATTCCTAAGGCCTTTTAATGTAAGGTCTATTTTGACAGCTACAGCCAACGAACATGAGAAGTTGGATTTAGGTAAATCATTCCTGTATTCCTAATGAAATTGTCCCAGTGGGGCGTCCGGAATGGGACGCCCGCTGCGTGCATTACCGACGGGCTTACGGTTGGTTACACTAATGCACGTCATTATGTCTTTGTTCTTTATATTGTTAAGTAAATGATGGCACAATGACTTATCTAGCCATTACGATGCGGCTTGACTTCAGTATTGTACAGTACAAAAGGAACCACCCACACATCGCATCAGTATTATCTGTTGCAACGTACGTAGTAGCGTAGGAGGTACTGTTACTATGTACCTAAATATTTAATTTACTTATTTTCTGGATCCATACATCCTACGCCCGGTTCGTGCTGTCTGTTCGGTAAATCTAATGAATAACAAAATATGTAGAATTTTAAAATGCGCCGCTGTTAATTTTTCAGGATTTTTTTGGCAAGTAATAAGCGTATATTGAGGGGGTCCGGGTAATGAAATCAAATCATTTATTCGAATCCATAAAATGTTGTTAAACATTACTTAGTTTCAGTCAATTTTACTCTACCACCAGTTCGGAAAGCAGTTTCCACCAGAGAAGAACGGGCAAGAAACTCTAGGGTTGCTTTTTTTAAAATCAGTTTAAAGGTATAAATTAGGTACAGTGTATACTGTATAATACAAAAAAATATATATGTACATACAGATTTTTATTTTGTTTAGAGCAGTCCATACATTTACTTGCATAATAATAAATTCTCAATTCCCATCCCTCTCAGGAATCACGAAATAATTTGATGATCTATACATGTCCAATACAGGTAATTATTAGTTCTTAGATATAGTAAGCGAAATGGGCATACTAGTCCGCACAAGCAGCACCCATTCACGAGTATGACGTATGTGCCAGCCATCGGCCTCCTCGACCATGTTGCAAGGAAGTGGCCGACCCGGTACATGACGCCGCCGCAGGCACAGTTAGTGTATGTCATACCCAAGCCATTTACAATTAATTATATTATATAGGGAACGTGCACGAACTATAGGTGCAGCACAAAATCGACACAAGAGCTACATGTGGATAAAAAAAGAACTTTTCACAGTTATAATTCATTTTTATTATTCTTTTATTAAGTCAGAAATGATAAAATATGGGTTCCAACTAAATATTATTGATACCTAGCGTAGCCAGAATAAGCTTTTTTTAGATAGGAGCTAGTTATTTTGATGTTATTGAAGCAAAATTAGGAGGTTATGTTGCCTTAATTACAGATGTTTGTATTGAATATTATGATCAAAACATATTTATTTTTATAAATTACGGAATGAGACATGTCTAAATATTTTGGAACTCATAACAATGTAGGTATGATTTTCACATAACCATGGTATGTAGTGTACTTAGGTAAAAGGTACTATTGGGAACATAATAGAATTTCACACCATTTGATTTGTTCATTAGAATCAGAATCAGAATATTTTATTTGCATTGAATGTAGGTACAGACATAGGATGGTAATATAACTCATAAGTTCCGATACATTCTGCCAGATGGCGTGCAAAAATTATTGTTTTGGTGCATCCAGATACACAGCAATTCATTATCAACAAATTAAATGTTATTTTTCATCCTTTTAATATCAATATTTTACGATAATGTCAAGTATCGATGGGCTGAAAAAGATTCAGATTGCGCCACCAGATGGCAGAGCTTACGACGTGCACGTTCTCTATTACTACGAAAAAAATACATATAGGTACTTAATTTATTGGATCGAATGATAATGATTCCAAGAATATCATGGGGTAGGCCGCGCCCACCCCAGATTTGCTTGGTGCCCACATCAAGGATTCTGATACAGTCTACTACTACTATATTTTTTAAGCTATTGCATAGCTTCTATCGCGGGCCTTGAGCGTGCGAGACCGAATCCAAAAATTCCGTAACGAATATAACCTGACATCTTTTTTATCTTACTAATATGAACCTTAAATACAATGCGTAGAAGCTATAATTCTTGAAACGAGTATAATTTTATTTATTAAAGTCATTATAACCATTTCTTACTAATCTAATATGAACCTTAAATACATTGCGTAGAAGCTATTTCCCCAGCGTTGGCACGGCACGAGTACAAAAGAATCGAACGTAACATTATTTTTTCAAATTTTGATTTATTCTACTTTGGTTGTGATGACCATTGCATTTCTGACATTTATCAATAACAAGACTAAACGTGGGTTGCTCGCGTTTAAAAATCTACTTTATGTGGTAAGCGTAAGATCGAATTTGTGTTTAGTCAATCAAAATTTGTGATAAAAAATGCTATGCAATAGCTTTACCGCGGCAGTCTCCGAGTGCCACATGTATTTTTTTTTTATTTATTAAAGTCATTAAAACCATTTCTTACTAATCTAATATGAACCTTAAATACATTGCGTAGAAACTATTTCCCCAGCGTTGGCACGGCACGAGTACAAAAGAATCGAACGTAACATTCTTTTTTCAAATTTCGATTTATTCTACTTTGGTTGTGATGACCATTGCATTTCTGACATTTATCATTAACAAGACTAAACGTGCGTTGCTCGCGTTTAAAAATCTACTTTATGTGGTAAGCGTAAGATCGAATTTGTGTTTAGTCAATCAAAATTTGTGATAAAAAATGCTAAGCAATAGCTTTACCGCGGCAGTCTCCGAGTGCCACACGTATTTTTAAAACGAACTAAATTTTCAAGTACACAGAAGTCATTTTATATTTTAAGTCTAGGACACTGTCCGCTCTGGAAAACGACTCTAGCTACGGCAATGCGGCAAGTGCCTGGCGACCGACGATACATGCCCAGAGGCCGTAGCTAAGATGCTTTTCTACAATTGTTAACGCAAATAGAAAACAGAAAAATGTATGGGAATGGCACAGCATAGCCCTAAATATTGTACCTATCGATAAGTCTATTGCTAGTACATGACATTCTTATACATAATGTTAGCATTAACGATTGTAGAAAGGCATCTCAGTCCCTGGTGCACCTCTGCCCATCCTTTTGGATATAAAGGCGTGATGTTTGAGTGCACATAGTTATCTTTTTAAATGAAATACATAATTACCACGATCATTTTTATTAAAGAGAGTCAAATACTATTCCAAACACTCTGTATGCACAATACTCCATCAAAGCCAGACCTAATGGGTACATCATTATTGAGCCCTTTTGAGGTGCAATAAAATACGCAAACACGCCAGCTCCTGCCGTATACCATCCCCACTCCCTGTTATTCTCCAAAGAATAGTAGCAAAGAGAAATAATGTTACAAGCGATGACTAAGTTGCCGAGAGAAATGTTGTCATCCCCAGACAAGGCTAGGGCGAAAGGGACGATGCCGGAGACTAAGTGGATTGCGCTCAGTGTTTGATTGCTTTTATAAAGGTCCGCCATTAGGCATGGAAGCGCGAGGTATCGTGATGCTCTGTAACTAATCACGTAGGCTGCTCCGAAATCGTTGTTGAACATTCCACCTGAAAAATTTACGTAGGGGTATAAACATTCTAACTGCACGCATTTGACTTAAATGTTTAGGTTAGCATTTTCATTCATAAAAAGCAAACATACTTTGGAAGTGAAGGAATCCCAAAACTCCGTGTATGAAGAAGTTGGCATGCATTCCGGGATCGGTGAAGCTTTTGCCATGCATGCGGCTAAGGCCGCGCCCGGCCACGCAGCACAGCACGAGGTGGGCCAGCGAAGCGTGCAAGTTATCTTCATTTATACCCATAACATTAACGCTAATCTAAAAATAATTAAAACAAGTCCATTATAAAAATATAAATTGTCAAAATAACTAGACAAGTGACGTCTTTTAATGCTGGCCAATTGACTAAAAATCTTTGGAAATATCTATTGTAGAAAATAAACCTTTTCAGGAAATTAATGATTTATTGCATGGAGGGTTTATTGTATTTGAAATCCTGCAATAAATTACGTCGTCCAAGTGCAGGTTAGCCTAGTTGGGAATAGAACGGTCTGTCGAGACAATGTCCGCAGGTTCAAAACCCAAGGCACACATCGCTGACTTTTCGAAGTTATGTGTGTTATGCAATGCAATCAGCCCCGTACTATATACTGCCCACTACTGAGCACGGGCCTCCTCTACTAATGTGTGTAATGTTTATCAATTATATATCGTTCGCTTTAACGGTGAAGGAAAACATCGTGAGGAAACCTACATACCTGAAAATCCTCCATAAGAATTTCGAGGGTATGTGAATTCTGTCAACCCGTTCTTGGCCAGTGTGGTGGACTAAGGCCTAACTCCTCTCAGTAATAGAGGAGGCCCGTGCTCAGCAGTGAGCAGTAAATAATAGAGGGCTGGTATTATTATTATATTATTACGTCGTCCAAAAAATAATAATTAGATAGTGCCTAATGTGATGATAAAATCACCAGCTTTGTCTATACGTTCATCACAAATTCCATGTCTACCAAGCCCTTCGGTGCTACATCACGATGATAATAAATAAAAAAGGGAAAAAAAGCTTTAATTAGATACTTATTGTTCTGAGGAACTTATTTTATGGTTTCGACAAACAGCGGACGGGGCGGGCGGCGACACGACACTGGCTACGGCAATAAAAATCAAAAGGGGGGGGAGGCGTTCCTTACGGTCACCCAGGATTCCAGCTTCCAGGCTACAGAGGGGTGCCATAGGCTCGAGCTGGATCCATTTACTAGATATAGCCCATGCCACGACTTAACAAAGTGTAACATTAGGTACCAATATCTCATGCCGAAATTATTAATAATGGCTATAATTAAAACTGAATACAATGATGGCGAAAAAAGCGTGCAACAATGACCGCTTTGAGCACCCGTATAGAGACTGATCTCTATCCGGTAGCCGGTGTTAGATTTAGCTTCACAAATGGGACGGATTCAACAGTGTGATGCAGTACTGAAAAACTGAAAAAAAGAAGAAAGAGGAAGATGAATAAATCACTGCGATCTTGCCCCGACTAGCAAAAGCTCCCCGATATTTCTATTGTTATTTTTTTCTGAAAATTATATTATTGGCTTAATTATCCCCCCCCCCCCCCCTTCTTCTCACATTTCTAGCATAGAGTGTTTAAAAGGAATTAAATAATAAAATCAGCTTATCTGGCCTGCCCTTTCTTTAACGGCCGCTCTCAATAACTTACTAACAAATAACAAACAGTTAAAATGCTTACTTTTGGTGGTTAACTGTGTTTCTATAAACTAAGATAGATAAGAATTAAGAATACTTATCCTATCTATCGGAATTCGAAGTCATACTGTCTAGTGATGCGACACGAGTCGTGTTTTTACTCGAGTGAATTAGTCAAACTCGTACTCGAGTGATAAAAATATTGACTCGAGTCCAATTGCACTCGAGTTGCTATAGTGAACAATAACTATTATATTGTATATTATTTCATCTTTCGGTATATCGGTATATTAGTAATTAAATAAAGATATTTAAAAATATTTAAACAAGTCTTACTCAAGTTACAGGATGTGTAAATTGTCAACTCGAGTGACTTACTGAAATTACTCGAATGACTCGAGTCATAAAATCCCACTCGAGTCGCATCACTACTACTGTCATTGATGCGTTTCGTTTTTGCCAAAGATGAACAAACCAATATTAATCATTGTTATAATAATGTAACCAGTATGTTATTTAAATTACTATACAGAGGATCGTATGTAAAATATTGCAAATAATTATAGTTGAAAACATAAAAAGTACTCAATAACATTTCTTTAAATGTTCACTACGCTGCACTGTTAGGTCCAGACAATGGACTTGTAACTTTATAGTAATCGAGGGTCGGCTTGTCCGTTGTCAAGAATGTCAAATAGCTTATAGCAGTGTCCATTACCGAATCCTCTAATTCCATTGATGTGACATTTATTAAAATTAAAAATACGAATAAATCAATAAAATTCAATTACAATTCCACTAATTTCACTTTGTTTTATTCATTTAATTGTTTCTCTAAATATTTTGAACTATATTCTTACAAGAACTTTTTTTTTTTTTTACATACTTGCGGATTAAAAGACTGTGTTTCCCTATGTAAAACTCACATACAAATTACAAACTATTAAAAAATGAAGCTGCCATTTTGCTGCATTTGATTTGAGAGTTCAGTAATCAGTTACTTTGGTTTACTACAAATTACGTAGGTTGCATCGCATTGATTTTGAATCTACTGTAATTCTCAAATTTAGAAATCCAAGCAGTATATCTAGTATTAAAATGGCGGCCAGCGATTCAGGCACAGATGAGTCACTTTACCCTATCGCAGTGCTTATTGACGAGTTGAAAAACGAGGATGTGCAACTTCGTCTAAACTCTGTAAAGAAACTGTCGACGATTGCTTTGGCTTTGGGCGTCGAGAGGACCAGGTCTGAGTTGATTCCATTCCTGACGGAGACGATTTACGACGAGGATGAAGTGCTGTTGGCTCTCGCGGAACAGCTCGGTATGTTACCCGTTTACTTTATTTCCACAAACCTTTGCATGAAATTCATTTAGTATCCATGTTTTACCTTATAAATATTAGTTTATAATACGTAGTGATGGAAATCTACTAGTTAGTCTAATAAGGTGCTCGAATCACATCTAATTCGAATTGTATAGTGTTTTCTTGTGTAGTGCAGATTAATAATTTGTCCTGTTTCTTGACATTCCATGGAAATATTACTCATTACCTCCTAAAATGTACATTTGTTAACAAATAGTATTACAACAAAGTATTTCTTTGTCCAAAATTACTTCTGTCTGGTAAAATTTATTATGTTGCATTTCTTAAGCTCAAGACCCTGTCAGGCATATTGTACACTATATATGTATAGTTTACTTTTAAAACAGAAAGAAACACAAATCCTTAATATTCTGGAGTTTGTATTGCCTCACTTATTGGAAACTATCAATCAGTATGATATTATTATTTACCTTTACATACCCTTGCATTCAAAGTCGTTTCTGTCTGCCTTGATATTTTAATTTAATAAAATTCTTACCTCCGTTGAATATAGCTTCTGTTTGGGCTCTATGTGTGTGAAAGACTTTTGCTAGATTAAAAGACTCTGTGTACTTTTTGGCAATAAATAGTAGTTTATAAATGTTACAGTATGACTTAATCTTGTTTATATTAAATAATAATAATACCATTCTGGTATTAAATACAGCCCACTCCTGAGCAAGGGCCTCCTCTACTACTAACTAGGTTTATGCCTTAGTACACCATGCAATATACAAAATACAATTATAATTTGCAAGTGGTGATAATTTTCATTAAAAAAAGATGGTTAGTGAGTTCAGCCAACTGACACTACATCAGCATTGGTAACTACTAGTATTAGAGGAGGCCATATAGAATGTGCCCTGTGGTTCGGGGGCATTTAGAGAGTTCCGCCACGGCGTCCCCTGCCTGTCGTAGGAGGCGACTAAATGGGGCTTCAAGAGAATCGCAGGGCGAGCAGCGGGGGGCTGCTCAGTCCAATTTAAGCGACTCCGAGGTGGATGACAAAGCGGGTGGTCGTTCTCCCGTTGTCGTAGACGCCAAAGGCGTCCTTTAGAGTTCGGGGGAATTTTAGCCCCCTTATATAGAGAAGGGCCGAAACGGCATCGCGCAGGGACGGTCCCATGCAGCTATCTTAGTGCAACAAGATACCCCGGGGCCGTCTCGTATGTGCCGAAGAAGGCCACCGCGGGTTTTGGTTGGTATGCCGGTGTAGGGTGTACATAGTGTCAGGGACTCGGTCCAATGCTCGCTCGGATGATGCTATACTCCCGAGTGTCGACATTGGGCCGTAAGACTGTGTGAAACCAACATAACCATTCCACTCACGCCCCAGTGGTGGTAGCGATAACGCGTTTTTACCCCGCAAAAAAAAAAAAGACCATATAGAATGCTCAGCAATAGAACAAAACATAATAAAAGGCTGATATTATTATTGTTTTCATTCACAACAGTTCAAGGAAAATATGATACCATCATCATCAGCCACATGACGTCCACTGCTGAACATAGACCTCTCCCAAAGATTTCCAGACGGACCTGTCAAAAGTGGATACCAGTATTACATAACTTATAATCATTATATGATACATCTTATTGTGTACTATTTTCATTCTAGGGAACTTCATCAATCTTATTGGCGGTGGTGAATATGTCCACTGTCTGCTGCCTCCTCTGGAGAACCTCTCCACAGTTGAAGAGACGGTGGTACGCGACAAGGCTGTTGCCTCGCTGCGCGCCGTTGCCGCTCACCACAGCCCCCAGGCTCTAGAACAACACTTTGTGCCAGTTGTGCAGCGCCTCGCTGGCGGAGACTGGTTCACATCCAGGGCATCTGCATGTGGCTTGTTCAGGTGTGTTTCGTGACTTGTATCTTGTTTTTATGTTAATCAGATTATTTTATCAGACTATCTCTAATGGACTACTTACTTTTCTTTGAATGTAGTAAATGAAGAGCTAAAAGAACTAAGCTGCATATGATGTGTGCATTAGCATCTTCCTAATAAGTGTGATGTACCTTTTCATTATGTAACTCCAATAATGATAAAATTCTCACTCTGGATCTGAAGTTTGTCTAATAGCTCAGATATAATGAAAGTCTGTGTAAAAACCAAAATATGGATTCTTATGTCGATGCAAATGTTACACATTAATACAAATAAAACTTGTTTTACAGATACACTAGAAACCAGTTATAACAACATCGGTGATTATGACTAAATCTATGCTAATATTATAAAGCTGAAGAGTTTGTGTGTTTGTTTGGTTGAACACGCTAATCTCAGGAACTACTGAGCTGATTTTGAAATCTCTTTAATAGAAAGCTACATTACTCCCTGAGTGCTATAGGCTACTTTTCATCCCACAAAAAAAAATTTTGCCCGGAAAAACTTTTAACTTAACGGACCTGCAAGCAGTACTAGTACCAATAACATGTATAATAAAAAAGAATATTGTTTATAGCGTTCTGATTATGTGGCCCCTCCATTGTTGTTATAACTGGTTTTCACTGAAATAAAAGTAAACCTACATTAATTTCAAAAGAAATATGTGTCAATGGGCATAGGACTTGTAATTTATCCAAAGTAATTTTATTTCACAGTGTATGTTATCCTCGTGTATCGGCCCCGGTGAAGGCGGAACTGCGTCAGCACTTCCGCTCTCTATGCCAGGACGACACGCCGATGGTGCGCCGCGCCGCTGCCTACAAACTGGGCGAGTTTGCACGCGTCGTTGAAGTCGAGTACGTCAAGAGCGACCTCATCCCTATGTTCACTACCATGGCGCAGGTTTGTTGCCTTGCTTGTAAAATCTTCAGATAAATTAAATTGTGTCTGCAATAGGAACAAATATAATTTATTATTTATGTATGTCCAATGTTGATAACATAAGTTTCGAAGCGGATTTATATATTGATAATTTTACGTTTATTTCTTGTACCGTTGTTTTTATGAATTGGAAATAAAGCGTAAAACCTACCTACCTCCCCTAAGAATTTATTCATCAAGCACTTATTACTATGTAGCACTTTGAAGTCATTAATTTTATTGCTTATGTTAACACTACAACTATTCTTCTAAGGATGAGCAAGACTCGGTGAGACTCCTGGTGGCGGAGGCGTGTGCCGCCATCGCCGCGCTGCTGCCGCCCGAGGACATGGAGCAGCTCGTGATGCCCACCGTGCGTGCGCGCGCTGGTGACACCTCGTGGCGTGTGCGATACATGGTCGCTGACAAGTAAGTACATTTAATATTGTAAATTGAAGGTAAGAAATACTTTAGTTATAGGATATAACAAGTCTTGAGCATGCAAAAGAAAATTTTAAAGATCGGCTAGTGAGAATCTTGGTATGCGACGGACTCGAGGATATGTTATTAGAGCTGCTCTTCATAAAGTATGATAATTTTGTTGTTTAAAAAATTGATGTAATTAGCCCTATGTACAAATTTAACATTATTTTATGCTAATATAACGTAACTACCTAATGTAACCTTGGATATTTATATATTTCAACAACTCTGGTTCACAATGTATTTTTAAAGGCCACCACAAATTAATAACATTACATACTGTTAAAAATAACATAAGTTTTATATATATTATCTTTCAGATTTGTAGAACTCCAGCAAGCTGTGGGTCCTGAGTTGGCACGTTCTGACTTGGCCCAAATATTCCAAGCACTTCTTAAGGATTCCGAAGCTGAAGTACGCGCCGCGGCTGCCGGAAAGGTAAAGTTATGACTAAATTTAAAAAAGACATAATAGTTTTTTATTCTCGCTTATTTCTACGTAATAACATTACAAGATACATTTTTTTATGTATGCATAATTAATGATGTTATCATTTTTAATTTATAGGTAAAAGATTTCTGCGTGAATTTAGATAAGGCGCACCAGGAGCACATCATAATGACCATGATCCTGCCTCAGATCAAGGAGTTGGTCTGTGACGCCAACCAACACGTAAAGTCGGCTCTTGCCTCTGTCATCATGGGCCTAAGCCCCATTGTTGGACGCCAAAATACCATTGAACACTTGCTTCCCCTATTCCTGACGCAATTAAAGGATGAATGCCCTGAAGTCAGGCTGAACATTATCTCCAACTTGGAGTGTGTCAATGAAGTCATTGGAATTCAACAACTAGTCCAATCTCTGTTGCCAGCCATTGTTGAGTTAGCTGAAGACACTAAATGGAGAGTTCGTCTGGCCATCATTGAGCACATGCCACTGCTAGCTGGTCAACTGGGCCAAGAGTTCTTCGACGAGAAACTGACAGGACTCTGCATGTCTTGGCTAATTGACCATGTGTATGCTATCCGTGAAGCTGCCACACTCAATCTCAAAAAACTAGTTGAACAATATGGATCTCAATGGGCAGAAACAAATGTCATTCCTAAAGTGTTGACCATGTCCCGAGAACAAAACTATTTGCACAGAATGACATATTTGTTCTGCATCAATGTGCTTTCCGAAGTTTGTGGCAAAGATATTACCACCAGAGTGCTCCTACCCACAGTTTTGTCTATGGCTGATGACAATGTTGCCAATGTTAGATTTAATGTGGCGAAAACCCTTCAAAAAATGGCACCTTATTTGGATCCTACAGTTATACAGCCCCAAGTAAAGCCTGTATTGGAGAAATTAAATGTGGATCCTGATGTAGATGTGAAATATTTTGCTTCGGAAGCGATCGCCGGAATAGCTGCCTAATTTTTTATCATTATTTTTATTTTAGTAAATAACGTATGTTTCGGGCAGTATAATAATTATTCCAGTGAGTGAATTAAATAATGTGTAATGGTAAAACAAAATTTTGTAATAATAAACTTATCTTGAATGTCTCGTATATTCGTCCATTCGGCATTTATCTCCACTCATAGAAGATTCTTGGACGCATTCATACTTGTTTTTATATTGTAATAGATACCTGACCCGTTAGTATTTATTCCATTAAGCACTAGTTTTAAAGGAACATTTTCTTTGTATGCTAAATGTCTAGCCGGTCGTAGAATACTATCAATCCAAACTGCTTTTAATGTAAA
Organism: Sphinx pinastri; assembly: GCA_947568825.1. Taxonomy (NCBI): domain Eukaryota; kingdom Metazoa; phylum Arthropoda; class Insecta; order Lepidoptera; family Sphingidae; genus Sphinx; species Sphinx pinastri. The sequence continues at coordinate 11,728,226 of OX387624.1, read as the reverse complement.
TAGGCACCACTAAGGATTATCAATTAAATAAAAAATATAAAATACAAATCCTTGTTTTACCTACTCTTTATACTAAATATGTTTTGTAAGTAACAGCTTACAAAGCATACATTGCCTGGTACCATAGACAAAAACTACATCGTACAGTGAGCAAACAAAACAAGCTGCAAATTGTCGTGCATCTACTTTCAAATTTCAATATATAAATTAAAAGCACAACGAATACCCAGGGTCGGATTAGCCAAGGCAAATTAGGCAAATGCCTTGGATCCGGCATCAGCAAGAGCCCTTTCGTGCCGAGAAAAAATATCATGATAATTATATTTAAGATTCGTATTTAATAAACCCCTTACCCGATGACAATTTTATTGCTTTATGTTTTACATTATATTTTCATAGACAAGTCAAAGATTTATTATGATATTGTCTATAGAATTCGTGTAAAATTTTTATTCACAAACACTGTTTAACATCTTAATAAAAAAAGTGTCCGATTTTACCCCAACGCACCTTACTAAAGGGGGTAATGTCCAGAGGCCCCGACATGCTTAATCTGGCCCTGCCTAGGTGCCTGCAGGATACCTGTCATATACTAGTAATTTTATGACTTGAAACTATGCTTAATTTTCAGATAAGCATTATCTTCATTAATATGAAAAAACTAAAATCTATCCAAGCTCTCTTTTACCGTTTATTTATGCAATTCGATTATTCGGCATGGGGGACTATCTTGAATCATAAGTATGATCGGTTTTGCTAGTCGATATGGCACAGGCGCAATAATGCGAGCGGCCGTATAAATAAAGAATACCTAACTGAAGATATTTATTATTGTCATGCTCCAGACACATTTTCTTCAGGTTTTATGGTTGATACATTTTCTCTTTCCATTTGAAAGTAGTCGTGTGTAGAAAGAGAGTAATTTCACATTAGTTAAGTTCCAATTTCTGTCTTTAAATAGGTGTTTAATGTTGCCTCTACGTGGTAACACCCAAAACAATGGTATGTGGTTTTGTTCACTGACCTCTATTATACTAGTAGTATAATAGAGGTCAGTGGGTTTCGTTAGTAACGCAATGTCAAAATGACCCTGTATACTTAAAACCTTCTCTGAAAAATATACATTTGAATAACGAAAACCCCATCCAAATGGGATCAGTAGTTTTTGGGAAAATCGCGGACACACAAACTTACATAGATACATACGAGTCGAATACAGAACCAACCTTTTTTTGAAGTCTGTTAACTATGTCCTTTCTCCATGTGACATACCCGTGGGACCCCTGTATATTGTCCACAGCTGGGCTCGGGCCTCCTCCACTACTAGGGGTTTTAGGCCTTAGTCCACCGCACTGGCCTAGGGGGGGTTTGCAGTCATTACATAGGTACCTCGAATCGAAATTCATTGATCCTATTGAGGATATCTGGATATAAAACGTAGGGATCTACAAAACCAGTCGAAATTTAAAGTTGTTGGAGAGGATAATCGTGACTATGAGATTAAAAAAGGAGGAATCCAGTATTCTACTGGTCCTCAGGGTGGGACTCCTAGTTTTTCTATAGTCCAGTGTTCAATTTACTAGAGATAACGTTCAATCATGGCTTTTGTAAATATACCTATGTATGATCAGCAGCCGTGTATTTTCTCCGATGGGCCAGAGCAAAAAACGATACACTGTTTATATAAACAGCTTCTAAATGAAACGGCACACTAACTTTCTATACTTTTTATTTCAAATGAAAACAACAGTTTCCTAATTCACTTAGCACTGAATTACAGACATCTAGCGTTGAGTGAACGAGGACCAACTTAATTTGGAATGTAACGCTTCGTTACTGGGCTATTGATTTATTTACATAAATATATTATGTCACACACAACTGCACTAGTCAAGCGATATCACATAACCTTTATATTTTTTAGATAAATTTCGATTACAATATATTTTGAACACATTATTCAACAATTTGTGCACACAAAAATAATGTAATGACGTGTTCAAAGCACCAAAACAAAATAATTGCATCTATTCAATAATTTATTTATACTATCGACATGGAAAGTATATACATATAGACGGCAACACTTTTTTCTTTAGCAATATGTATGTACCTTTAGAGATGAGGTTATAGATTTATATTTTATTTTGTAACTTGATCGTAATACATGTAATACACATTACAATAATCTATTAACAACTTACTATTAAATAATAGTTTATCTTACAACTTATTTCGGCATTCGTTCCGACCGTGGCGTAAAATCCGCTTTTAAATGCGGTAACCGATATTTTAGTAGAAAATGGCAATAAACTTGCATTTAAAGTCCGCCCAATATTACAAGTATAATCTTTGTATTGGTATATACAAATTTATCGATAAAAATAACTATTTTAGTTGATCAAAATAACATTTCTGTTTCTCAATCAACCACGGCCTGCTCTTTCAATAATGGCCTTAAACTCTGAACAAAATCCGGTAGTTCTAATAAATGCTGCAACCAAATTATCGATATTGTAATACTGTAACAAGATAAGTATTCCGAGTTATAGACGGAAACAATGGAAAACAGGTCAGAACGACACCAAGTGAGCCGGTAAACGCCTAGTGACGGGAATCTCTGGGGTAGAACTCTGCGAGGATGGACGCTGGGATACGCTTCAACATCTCCTTGGGGAAGATACGCAACAGCTGCCAGCCGATGTCCAGGGACTCGAACACTGTGCGGTTCTCGTAGTTACCCTGGCAAGATGATTAGTCGATATAAGCGTTATATTATACATTATTGGAAATAACTTTAGACTAAAATATAAAAATATATAATTAGACAAACATTTGAACGTTAAATGTATGTGGAATATACCATTTAGTTGCTTTATTTCTGCCCATATGCCTTGTGTACAATTGTAATAAATGGATAAATAAATTGCACTTCATCTGTTACTAAAGATCTTTCCCAACAATTGTCGTTCTAAATAAGACATTACTAACAAAATATAACCTTAATGATCTTAATTAGCGTTTATTTTTGTCATAAGTTACAATAGACATAAGACTCGACATTTACCTGCGTGATGAAGTTCTTCTCGAATTTGGTGAGGAACTCGAGGTACAGCAAGTCGTCGGGCGTGAGCGCCTCCTCACCCACCACGGCCTTCATGGCCTGCACGTCCTTACCGATGGCGTAGCAAGCGTACTGGAGACAAAGGAATCAGGGTCATGGAATGTCCATGTGAAGATTACGTGTACCCAGTTTAGACTGGAATGTTACCATTGCATCACAAAAACTCAAAGTAACAACATCCTAGCTGTTGCATGTTCTGTGGGTCTCTGAATGGTAAATGAATATCGCTAATACACATCCCCACTATGCCGTTCATCACCGTGGTTTAGTAATTTTTTTATGTATTTTTACAAATATATTATATTTATCGCTAACTTCGAATGGATCAGTAAAATAAATTATGTCTAACTATGTCAATTATACTAGATTTTGATAGGTTAATTTCGCTGTCGATATAAAGGTACAAAATGCAAAGTATTACGACCTTATTCATAAACAGTCAATAAACCTATTTTAGTTATAGAATGTTTTCTCTTCTACCTTCAAACTCAATTCAAAATTCGTTCGAAGAAGACACAACATTCGATAACTAAAATAGGTTTATAAACTGTTTATGAATAAGGCCGTTAGACTCACCAGCTGGTTGGAAACGTCGGAGTGGTCCTTGCGGGTCATGCCCTCGCCGATGGCGGACTTCATGAGACGAGACAGGGAAGGCAGCACGTTCACTGGCGGGTAGATCTGTCTGTTGTGCAGCTGACGGTCTACGTAGATCTGTACATATGAACAAGGTATTGTAAAATCATTTTTTTTTTTTTTATGGTATAGGGGGCAAACGAGCATACGGTTCACCTGATGGTAAGTGATCACCGCCGCCCATGAACATCTGCAATACCAGGGGGCACAGAGATGCGTTGCCGGCCTTTTAGGTGGGAATACGCTCTTTTTTTTTTAATTCTTAGTTTTGTATTTAACTCTTAAAAAACTGTTGTCTGTAAAATGGAGTGACAAAAAGTAAATGTTAATTAGTAACTAATGGCTGTCATTTATTTAAACATGCGACTATAAGAAATCTAGTAAAATTAGGAGTAACCTATAATCATCATAATTGTATGATCAGGCTTCTATAAATAAATATGTAAGACACTAAGGTCCAAGGCCCATAAACTTGTATACTGTATATAAAAATAATAATCACCTGTCCCTCAGTAATATAACCCGTCAAATCGGGAATAGGGTGAGTAATATCGTCGTTAGGCATAGTAAGAATGGGGATCTGAGTAATGGATCCGTTCCTGCCCTCCACACGTCCGGCACGCTCGTAGATGGTGGCCAAATCGGTGTACATGTAACCTGGGGACGAGGTAATATTGTTGCAATGGAATTGTGAAAATAGAGTTGCCACAGCAATGGCTTTTGGAGAGTCCAGTCATTTTGGGAAGCATAAGGCGAATGGTTTCCTGGCTTATTCAGTTGTGTAAAATCATATTTATATAACCTGACGTCATATTGGATTTTAATGAAAAATCCGTCCGAATGGGTCATTTTCACCCTTATCCTTTTGAACCAAGTTATACTTTGGCAGCTGAACCTAGATATCCCCAATAAAAGATTTGAGAAATTGGAATACATAAATGGATAAGGTCTAATTTCACCATGCTCGCCCCCGAGGCAATTCTTGTGCGCTGGGTCAACACACCCAATGCACGCCAATGCCTGGGGGGACATTAGTCGCGGGCCGAGGCACACGGTCAGTGTGTATACCTCTTGGTTGGAAATCACATTGAGGCCTAACAGGGCCCGCGAACATTTCCTGGCACCCTCTCCTTCCACCCATCCTGGGAACCTTCCTCCCTTCCCCCACCTTCCCTTCCATAATCCTCTCCCACGTCCCCCCCAGGCCCCTGCAGTCGTTAAGCCGGGGGACTCCAGTATCCCATTCGCAGGTTTCCCCCGGTGTTGACTGCAGGATCGCCTACCAAAAAAAAAAAAAAACACCATGCTAAAATAAAACTAAATATAGCTTATAGTTTACCTGGGAAACCACGACGTCCGGGCACCTCCTCACGGGCGGCAGACACCTCACGCAAAGCCTCGGCGTACGAGGACATGTCGGTCAAGATGACCAGCACGTGTTTCTGTACACATGAAGGATTTTATATATACTGATAAAAAAAACTAAATCATACAAATTTATTTCCAGTCTAGACACTCAGCCGCGCCCAGTTGATGATAGGGTTGGGATACTCTCATATATAAGATATGTGTCTGAAAACGAATTTCACAATAACAAATATCGGACGTCTGATACTAGAGACGACCTACAAACATTTTATTCAAAAAGTGAACCACAATGTACTCTAATAATAACATATTATAGCATTAATCATGACAGAAATACAAATGAAACAATATTATAGACTTCAAATAAGTTAATTTAAAAACATATGGATCTATAATGCAAACGAGTCAAGTCAAAGCATCAAAAGCAATTACCTCGCATTGGTAAGCCAAGAACTCAGCAGCTGTAAGAGCAAGACGGGGTGTGATGATTCTCTCAATGGTGGGGTCGTTGGCCAAGTTCAAGAAGAGGCACACATTCTCCATGGAACCATTCTCTTCGAAGTCCTGCTTGAAGAACCTAGCAGTTTCCATGTTCACACCCATAGCGGCGAACACGATGGCAAAGTTGTCCTCATGGTCATCCAGCACAGACTTGCCAGGAATCTATGCATTTAAAGTGTATGAAATCAATAAATATTGGTAATGTAAAAAGTGTGTTTATAAATCCTGTATAATAAACTTTACAATCATTAAGGCTTTTTTTTATAAAATAACAATACATACCTTAACAAGACCAGCCTGTCTACAGATCTGGGCAGCAATTTCATTGTGGGGAAGACCAGCGGCAGAGAAAATGGGGATCTTCTGACCACGAGCAATGGAGTTCATCACGTCAATAGCGGAGATACCTATACAGGATTAAAAAAGTAAATTCTCATGAAGTCTCATTAAATAAACAATTTTTTTAAAATATCTTACATGACCTAATTTTTTCTTGATTGGACTTCATTTTATTAATTCGAAAAGTCATAGAAATTTATATTTACCGGTCTGAATCATCTCCTCAGGGTAGATACGGGACCAAGGGTTGATGGGCTGTCCCTGGATGTCCAAGAAGTCCTCAGCAAGGATTGGAGGACCTTTGTCGATGGGCTTTCCGGAGCCGTTGAACACACGGCCTGTATGCACACGATAAATATTTATAAATAAATAGTCATGCAACAAAATCAATCATTAACAATATACATCTATATGAAATCTTACCCAACATGTCCTCTGACACAGGGGTACGCAGAATGTCGCCGGTGAACTCGCAAAGAGTGTTTTTGGCGTCGATACCAGAGGTACCCTCGAACACCTGGACAACGGCCTTGGAGCCGCTGACCTCAAGTACCTGACCACAAAAATTATTCAGTATTTTCTCTTCTATAACAATAGCTGAATTACTAATGGCCAATTTGTTCATTGACAGTCAAAGTTATTGTTACAATCAAAACGGTAATAGTAGCTTGTGTTCTACAGTAGTGACAGTTGTGTTTCACAATTTTTAGGGCTTTTACAAAGTAAAAAGTAAGTAATAGGTACTTTAACTGCTCATGAACATACTGCCTATAAATAATAAAACTATATTTTATTTTATTCACATGTTTTAACTATTGGTCAAATATATTTACCTGACCAGAGCGGTAGGTGCCATCAGCAAGCCTCAGCTGTACGATCTCAGAGAACTTGGGGAACTTCACTTCATCAAGGATGACCAAAGGTCCGTTTACACCAGACACCGTCTTGTAAGCTATAAGACAAAGAATAATAATATAATATCTAATATTTCAACTAGCTTCTTCCTTTGACCTCTTTGACCTCTTTGACCCACTCAAATGTTGGTTTGGTAACATTAGTATTCAGAGCACAATATTCATTCAAATCTATAAAACATTACATTACTTAGATTCAGTAAACCAGTTCGGAAAGCAGTTTCCACCAGAGAAATACGGGCTAGAAACTCTAAGGATGCTCTTCTTAAAATTAGTTTGAAGGTATACATTAAGTACAGTGTATAATAAAAAAAAAACATATAGATTTTTATTTTGCTTTTGTTCATGTATTTACTTGCATAATAATACATTTTCAATGCCCATACACTCGTACAACCCTCTCAAATTTTAATCTAAATTTTAGTGCTGTGTGTATTAGTGATTTAACAAAAAAATATTGAATTTATTCAATGTAAGTACAATATTTTTCAAATGTTATTATGTCTTATCCTTACAATAGAAATACAGCAGCTGTCTATTATTTCGTTCCTTTATTAAGTTAGCAACTTACTAAAATCAGTCTATAGATATTATTCAATCAAATTTATGATCAAAGCAATTGATGGTTTGGTCATAATGGTATTGTTTTATTATGTAACTATAACTTACAATACTTGGCAATAACTTAATGCCATTTTAAGATGGTAATTTGAAATAGGAAACTAGTACACTTTGTACTTAAGACAATGTGTAGAATTGTTATGAGCCAAAACCAGAGCCATTTATTTAAATTACATAAAATTCATCATGTGATACAAACACATATAAATTGACATTTTATGCTCATTGTCTCAATAGTGAATGTGTGGATAAAATATTTTTATCTTCAGTATTAGATAACCAAACATAATATTCTTCCACTTAAAAAACTAGACTTCTAATGGATGAAAGATCTGACACTCTTTATAAAGTACCTACTTATCTAAATTTTGTATGTGACAAGTGACAACACCCTTTGTCTAAAAATCAGCTGACTGGCAAATAGATGAATAGTAAGATAGAAATCGACAGACGAATAATTCCATAATAAGAACTTAGAAAGTAAAAATACTATGATAAAGCTGTCCATTGATAATTGGATATTGAACACTGCCTCCACAACTTTTTTGATTAGAAAGATTTTTGCAGTATTCTAGCAGACTAGATTTTGAAATAGACGCTATAGATAGAAAATTAACATAAAGTAGAAGGCTCAACTAGAGTAAAGCATACATTTGTACATCAAATGGATGGAGTTCTATAACAAGCAAATCTATGGGTACTGGGTAAAATATAAAATGAAACTAAAAATAGTGATTCTCTCCTTTTTAAGCAAGAACTGATGCAAAAAGTGCTTTATTACTATAAAGATGAGATAATCTTCGTGTGACGACTTGGAAGCAAATAACCCAAGGTTGGCCAAATTTCTACGTTTTTACAAGAGGTTTGGTGATTTAGATTAACATGCATCCATCAGTATCTACATCAAAACCAATTCATCCCAGTAAAAAGGCGTATTGTAAAAACTTACACGAAAAATCGATAATCTGTCAGATCACAAGAGTGACGTTACACAGAACCTGAATACAGAATAAGCAAAATTATAGCAATACTTACTGAGGCGGGGCTGGGAAATGAAGTCCCTGGACACGGCCAAAACATGTTCTTTGTTCGCCTGGGCAGCGGATAGGGTTTTTGCCATTTTTTCAGTTTTCACTTTTGGCAGTCCGCTCAATAAAACACCAAACTGCGCCTGCCTCCTCGCCCGAAAACTGACGAATGGATGTTTTGTCTATTCTCCTTCACGTGCCGTCACGTGACCCATCACAAGGCAATTGTTGCTCTATGGTTTATTTTGTTTTCCCGATTTAATATAAAAAATTACCCAAATTATAAATTAACATAAATATATTTAAGTTATATCATAGTAAGTTCATATTCTGGACTAATTTACCTAAAGTTATGTCACATAAAATATAATTGTAAAGTATTTCTCATATTTATAACCAAAGAAATATAAAAAAAACAAAAATTTACAGCATAATATTATTTTTTCTACATTTATTTACTTTGTATTATATTCTAAGATACAAACAGGTACATCTTACTTTTAGACTTTCTAGTTCTAATTACCTGTAATAACTATTAATATTAGGTGTCCTAACGACTATTTGGTTTTCTTTTTAGTTTTGATAAACCATATTGTAACTGCACTATTCCAGGTAATATGCAAAAGATTAGCAACACTTTCATTTGCTCTACAAATCTATGGTAGCGAGAATATTTTTTGAGGTCACATCTATACTCATATAATACAGCTGAAGAGTTTGTTTGTTTGTTTGAACGCGCTAATCTCAGGAACTACTGGACCGATTTTGAAAATTCTTTCACTTATAGGAAGCTACATTACTCCTGAGTGCTATAGGCTTTTTATCCCGGAAAAACTTTTCCACACGGGCGGAGCCGCGCGCAATGCTAGTCCTATTATATAGAAGTGCTATTAATTAATAGTTGCAACATACTATCGAAGTCAGTACGAAGCGGACCGTGATCTGAATATTATTATAATGATACATCAAATACTGAATACCTTACACCCTGAACTGACATTAATAATATACAGCAAGATACAATCCCGCGGAGCTAATGCAAGTGGCTCACCTGAGTTAAAAAAATCTCCACAAAATTAACGAAACTTCTAAAGATCTAACTGTTCTACTACTTTCTAAAGCTAAGCTTAGACTAGCAAGTTCTCTCAGCAATATATTGCGCAATAACTTTCAGATGCGTTTACACTAGCGGCAATATTTCTTTAGCAACACGCTTTTGCAAGTGATCCACCAAGTTAACTTGCGCAACTTCTCGCAAAACCAAAGAGAATTATAGTACTACTGAAAGTATATATATTAAGTACATAGCTCGTAGAACTGATAACAGATGGGGTAGAAAAGTTCTCGAGTGGAGGCCACGTACTGGCAAGCGCAACGTGGGACGTCCTCCTACAAGGTGGACGGACGATCTTGTGAAGGTCGCAGGAACCCGCTGGATGCAGGCCGCTTCTGACAGGTTGGTCTGGAAATCTTTGGGGGAGGCCTATGTTCAGCAGTGAACTTCTAAAGGCTGAAGAAGAAGGAGAAGCATAAAAAGTACCAACATGAAACAGAATTATGACTTTTAAAGCACTGCGTGGCATTCCACTGCGCTTATCATCCTGAGTCATAAGATGCTAAGTCTTATGATGCTCAGTACTTAGGTTGGCTACAATGTCCTTCAAGCAGGAAGATAATAGTGCATGTATCTATTGGTGGGTGGCAAAAATAGCCAGTATAACTGGACATAATGAGACGTATATTTCGTAGTAAAAAATACTTCTCCGGGTATCTTTCACGCTGTAAACACTTTCACATGCTTCCTTTATATGAAAGAAGACGTATTGCTGACATAGCTTATCTTCTCAATATAGCAAATGGATCAATTGATTGCCCTGAGCTGTTGGGTGAACTTGGGCTTCGCACATATTCCAGATCGTTCAGAAATTACGATATTTTGTATGTCCCGAAATTCAAATGTCTGTACAGAAATAACTGGTTTATTAACAGGACAAGCAGTTGCTACAACAATCTTATTAGAGAACTTCCAACTATAGATTTATTTAATACCTCAGCGTTTAATCTGAAGCGACGTCTAAATGACATGTTCTTTTGTAATTGAGCTAAGTGTTTTGTTTTTTTTATTATTGTTTATGTCGTCAACAAGAATGTATTATGTTCCTCATTATGTTACTTTGCATACATCACATGTACCTATTGCCGGCCGGTTTCTTTATGGACTGTACGGGTAGGGGTAAAGGCTTAGTAAAACCACAAAAAATACCACAGTTGCAATTTTGGTACAAGTAGCCAGCTAACTTTTGCCTTTGCAGTCAATGAGTAAACTGGCCGTCGCGTTGGTGTGCTGTCTTTCAACCGACTGTAATTTTTATTTACTTATATTCTAAAATACTTATCTGTGGAAACTTATAATTGGCTCTAAACTTTTATACGTAAGCACTTGTAATTTATTTGTTACCTAGCTGTTAGTTTCCCTAAAAATAAAAATAAAATAAATAAAATATTAACATCTTATGTCTCAGGATGACGAGCGCAGTGGAATGCCACACAGTACTTTGTAAGTCAAGGTGCTGGATGGTGTAGCTACTGTTTATGGGTGGTCGTATCGCTTACCATCAGGCGAACGGCGTGCTCGTCTCGTCATTCATTGTAATAATAAAAAAATTAAAAACATATCGGTCAAACTACAAACTTATTACTTGGCAGCATGGTCTTTGACCTTAACTCGTTCCGTATGAAACAAATTAAAAAGAAAAGTAATTTACTAGCTCAGCAAGTTAAAACTTTTATCTGCACGCAGAATAAACTGCAAGTTCTCGCGTAAGTTGTACAAATGGTGTTTACACATGCGGCTTGCCAGAAGTCTTGCAAGCTTCAAAATGTTGCAGAAGCCAGCTTGCCGTGACTGTTTACACGGTAAAACTAGCTTGCGCAACATAACTTCTGCAAGTTTTCTTGCTAATGTAAACCCCGCTTAAAGATCTAACTACTAACCCTATATATAATAGTAATTTAGGATATAGGTCTGGTCTTTGAGTATATAGCAAAATCTGGTAGAGCCTGTTTAACTGTTGGCAGCACCAGTGGTGCCAGATTAGGCGACTTTTCGCCATTTAGGCTATCTCGGAGGGTGTGGGGCCCACCAAAATTTGCGAATGGCAACTGGTCGCCGTTTAGGCTATGCGAATGGCACTCAGTCGCCTATTTAGGCACCTTGAAAAATTTGTGTTAAGCGGGGTTTACATTAGCAAGAAAACTTGCAGAAGTTATGTTGCCCAAGCTATTTTTACCGTGTAAACAGTCACGGCAAGCTGACTTCTGCAACACTTCGAAGCTTGCAGGACTTCTGGCAAGTCGCCTGTGTAAACAGCATTTGTGCAACTTGCGCCAGAACTTGCAGTTTATTCTGCGTGCAGATAAAAGTTTCAACTTGCTGAGCTAGTAGATAACGTTTTTTTTTTATTTGTTCCATTCTGAAGCAGCTAATGTCTCAAAGAATATACTGCCAAGCTATAAGTTGGTAGTATTATTTATTTTGCTAAGATCAAACACCATGCTCCCAAGTTATAAGTTTGTAGTATTACCGATATCCTTTGATTAATGTCTATTTTTGCCGCCAAGCAGTAGTATACTTGCACTATTGTGTTCCTGTTTTAAGGACATTGTAGCCAACGTAATTAACAGGAGTTATAAGACTTAAAATTTTATGACTCAGGATGACAAGCGCAGTAAAATGCCACACAGTACTTTTAAATTCAAAATTCTGTTTCGTGTTGGTAATTTTAAGGCGATTATTTTGTTTACAATCATCATCGAAACATCATTTTATTAGATTCATAAAAACTAGGCAAAAGAATTGCGTGTCTTGTCATTCATTTTTATGAAAAAAGAACATGGCAAGCAATAAATATTCCTCGAGTAATGTAAACAGCTTTGCAAGAACTTGCGCAAGTTAAGTTGGTGGATCACTTGCAAAAGCGTTTTGCTAAAGAAATATTGCCGCTAGTGTAAACACATTGAAAGTTATTGCGCAGCATATTGCTGAGAGAACTTGCTAGTCTAAACTTAGCATTACAAACCTGGGTTTTGTCGGATTTGAGGATATTTTTAGCTTTGAGAGTACATAACATGACACAAATTGTAAAATTGGGGAGCTTTTTAGCTCTTCGCGTCCCCACGCACCAAGAAGCTTATACCCAAAAAGCTTCTTGCCACGCACACATAATATTGGGGGACTGGGAGGTTTTAATTTTTTTTTTGCTCCTTCGCCTCTCCAAATACGGTGCGGCGACTTGAGGCTACTTCATAATGATTTTTCGGCGACTTCAACCATCGTCCATCATACATCTGGCAACACTGGGCAGCACTGATGACTGAACAGCAGTGTACTGAGTGGTGGTGGTGGTAGAATACAAAGAGTAAAGACTAAAGAGTACAATAGAGTATAGACAAAATTTGTCTTGGTTGGTCATTGGACGTTGGTGTACAATCTGAATTTCCATATTATGTGTTATAATTCTTTTTGAATCTGAACTCTGAATCTGATTAGTGATTGCTGATATCGGAAATAATTTTATTGAGCCCGTGGGCGTCGAGAGACCGTACGTTAGTTGTCCCACAACGGAATTTTAAACCTTTCGCTGATTTAAATTTAGTTAAATAAACTCGCAATATGTCGGCGATCAGCAAATTCGTACCAAATTATAATTTCGGAAGAATTAGTGCTGCGCTTTTGAGTGTAAAAACGAATAGGAATTATTTTACGTACACCCAGTCCCTGTCTCAAACGTTGGATAGAAAACCGGAATTCCTGACAGCTAAGGAAGCATTTGAAAAATGTTTGAAATCGGGTAAGGCGTAAATAATTTTATATAGACATACAATATAACATATAAGTTCACATGAATATTTTATCCTTTTCCCCCTTGAGCTTGTATACTGTCTGTTATACATTTTTAACTCATTTGTAAAACATATACGTCGCGTGTCGTAATGTTTATGCTGGATGTTTCCCCTAATATTCGTAAACAACAAATACGTGCTGATGCCTGATGTAAGAATTTACAGCTGTTTTTATTCGACAATCTGGTTTAATTGGTGCCTGTTTACAAAAGTGGAGCTTTAAAATATTTTTATAATGCAATAGAACATAACAAAAAAATTGCATATTGTTTGTGTAATGATATTGTTCCTAGGCCTCAGTCCTGCTTTGGAATTACGCCTTTTATTCTTTGATTAATTATATACCTAGATAGAGTGACGCGCTGCAATGAAACTAAAACAAACAGGCCAACTTTTCTTAAGCTAGTATGCGTGACAGCTGTATCATACGCTATTGCTGCATCATTTTGCGTATCCTTGTGTGCGCGTATAATGATACCAGTTATTACATGGTTTCTATTAAAACGGGGAGAAAATTAAATCCATGAAAAACAACAAAAAATAATTCACTCATTCAGTGGGGGAACAGTTCACCTCTAATTTTTTCGACGCGTTTGAAACGTTGTGTTAATCTAGGTATATAATTAATCAAAGCTTTTATTATTGTAATAAGTTCACAAATAAAATATATAATTATTTTAAACTACCTACTACATACAACCTGCCACATTAAAAGTACCTAAACAAATATTTATTACACTGCATCATTGTAGAAATGTTTACTCTATAATACTTATAAACAAAAATATGTAATTTTCGGGCTTTAATACCACATCACAACTTTAATTTTAAACAGCTTTATAAAACTGCAATTTTTTGCAATATCTCCTTGCATACAATAACTGATATTTAATAAATCGTTTATCTTAATTCCATGTAAAAGTATGGATAAAACTCATTAAATATAACATTAAAATTTACTTTTCATATGTTTTATTCTGCAAATATCAACAAATTTATTTAATAAAATTATTATTATCCTCACCATTATAGGTGTTATAAGAAATTAGAATGTTAGTTTTAAATTAATTAATTTAGAAAGAATTATGACAATAATTTATCTTCTAATTATTATATCATAACATTGTATATTTTTTTATGGAGTTTGTTTACTTTTGGATTCAAGCAATATGATCAATTTATTATATTAAATACAGTACCTGGATGACTACTGGTACTGATTTATGGTGGTATGATTACTGGTGGTAGGTCTCTCACATGTAAGAGTCCGTCTGGGTGGGTACCACCGCAATGTCTATTTCTACCGTCAAGGAGCAGTGTGCATGCATTGATGTGTTTCGGTTTGAAGGACATTGTAGCCAGTGTAACTACTGGACATAATGAGACATAACACCTTATGTCTCAAGATGACGAGTGCAGCGGAATGCCACACAGTACTTTGTAACTCAAGGTGCTGGATGGTGTTACTACTGTTTACGGACGGCCATATCGCTTACCATCAGGCAAACGGCATGCTCATCTCGTCATTTAATGCAATAAAAAATTTTAAAAAATAATAAATTGGAAAGAAGATTAACCTGTATATGTAAAGTTAAATTATTTTTTGGATTGTAGTGGTTTCTGGACTCTGTTGTTCTCTTAATTTTTTTTAAATGTTTTGTTGGTTATGCAACACATGTAATTCAACCTAATACAAAAACAATCATTATTAATCTATTTATTTTTGAGTTTCCCTGCGACTTCTTCGATGTTCAAGGTCATACATCTATTTTTTTGATGTGCTGGTATAAGGGTAGCCAGATTGAAAATCTAAATATCTGGGTAACATTTCAAAATGTTTTGCAGTTGTTATCTGGAGAAATGCACTAAAGGCATAATTATCAACATCTTTTGAAATATTTCGTTCGTTGGGAAAATCGGAGAGCTCTTCCCAAGTAAATAAAATTGGACTTTGTAATAAGTTTATTGAAGTAGAAAATGATGAAAAGCGTGTTGTAGGGAGATTTTGTTATTTGTCGGGACATCACACGAATTATCGGGAGAATCCAGACGATTCCCGATCGTCTGGCAACCCTAGCTGGTATGTTAAAGCTACACTTAAGTCACTTAACCCAACACAAAAAGAATTATCAAAATCCTATTTGATTTTGAGGGGTTTCCTTCTGCATCTCCGAAGTTCTTGGTCACATTCCAATGAAATTCAAATGGGACCATTCCGAAGCTATACTATATCCATAGCAAAAAGAATCATTTAATCGGAGCACTGATAAAAAAATTTCGCGGAACAACCATAAAATTATATTACGACGAATAGATAACCTCTCTCCTTTCGAAGCCGTTTAAAAGGTCATGTCTATCTGAGGTCAACCCTATCTTCCGGATCCAGTCCTGTAGAGTCTTCCCACCCAGCTTAAATTCTGGCAAAAAAGTGAACTGAGAATCAAACCCACGAACAGTTGGCAGAGCCAATACACATTTTTTTCGCAGGAAAAAACGCGTTGGCGCTATCATCACTACTTGGGGGTGATGTTTGTTTTGTAGTCACTAGATCTAGCGAATTTAATGCATGTTGAGCGGGCAAAGGACATGTCATAAAACGGGCCTAAAATTCTAGTCAAGACAGTTTGTATTTATTTGGATAGAACTCCTAAAAACTACCCTTTTACAATAAATCGTTTAATTTTAAAGTTTAAAGGTTTTGAGATTTATGTAAATTTTATTTTTGCTTGAAAACTACACTTAATGTGAACGTTTTTATAAAGTTAGTTATAAATGAAAAGGTCGAAAAATATTTTTTTAATGGATCCAAGATCCATATTTTGCCCCAATTTTAATTGGAGCCTGGTTAGATTTTGAGGCCCAGCACCCATACAAAAAGCGGACATCTCCTTTTGGCTTTAGCAAAAAATAAATATTTTGCGACTTCTAGCGACTTTTCAAAAATCCTTTTTGAAAGTCTGTTTTTGGTTCTCTATTCGTGTGTTTGTATATAAAAAATCGATTTTCTAAACAAATGCAGAACTTAAATTATTCACTTCATTTGTTTAGAAATTCGTGATATTTATTTCCACGTTTATTTCTAACCTCACTATCTATCAATTTTATATGACACCAAACATAGAATATTCCTTATAACAATGCCTACCTAATTCGTAAAGCCGATGCGTACCGTTGTACGGCACATGTCATAGTTTGTCCGTCGCTTGCTTGTCAAAGAGAAAAGTTTTTCCGGGATAAAAAGTAGCCTATAGCACTCAGGAGTAATGTAGCTTCCTATTAGTGAAAGAATTTTCAATGTCGGTCCAGTAGTTCCTGATATTAGCGCGCTCAAAAAACAAACAAACAAACTCTTCAGCTTTATAATATTAGTATAGATTTAACGTAACTACACATTCTTTAGACGTACACTAAAGCAAAAGTTTTAGTGAAGTGATGACTATTTGTAACGAATCCTCCTTACTAGTTATCTGAACTATAGTTAGTATTAATGATTCATATCATGTAAAATCACTGTAATATTTGTACCAGCGGTATCAATTTAAGCCTATAGTTTTTTTTTTATTATGCGTAAAATAGATACAATAGCTACTGTGCCCCAGTTAGATCACATACTGAAGTACTTAACGTAAAAATTCTACGGGTATTTATTTTCGCCCGTAAATCGAAAGTTGAGTCTTTGAAGATTCACCAAAACTATGGTAGGGGGTATAAGGTCTAGCGACTTCTGGCGGATTTTGAGAGACTATTTTTTCCCTTGTCTAGCGGATTTTTCCAAATCGTCTAGGGACATGACATTTTGTAGAACGGCAACACTTCATAGATTGCTGATTGCTGAAATTAAACATTGGTAAACCATCATACTTGTTTAACTGGGTTGAATGACAATTAAGATAATCATTAAATATGCCAATCTTACGCCGGCCTATGAAACGAGCAATGATCCTCATGTTTTGTTCGAACGTAAACACTTGGAGAGCACAATTCTTTTATTATTTACGTGTGCTGATAACATTGACAACCAATAGTTAAAAGTACATTTTAGTCATTTTAACTTACATCTTATGCTGAACTTGGTTTGTCATATACATAATATTACATTATTTATTACTAAATAAATATATTAAAATATTTAGTACAGTGGTGCAGTGGAAATTAGACCGTCAAATTTAATATCTTTGTAAAACATATTATTATACATTTACATAAATTTTATTTTTCTGCACTCCTGCGTGCGCGCAATAATATGCTTAAAAGGCGTAAGTACAGAGTTTTTTCTTCGCGTATGAATATACAGATTTCCTTTTCGTTTTCCTTCACGGTTATCGATAACACATAATCTATAAAATTGTATATCTTTAGGAAATTTTAATGTAAGCGAAAAGCAGTCAAGATAAAAATGTTGTGCAATAAACATTTACTTTAAAAAACTACGCAATAGTAGGGTTGGTTCGTCAAGTCAATAAAACTCTGTAAAGTATACATTAATTGTTTTAAAAGTACATATAATAATAGGGTAGTTTCCTATGTTTTATTTTGTACATTACTGTATGTGTAACAGAAAATAATATGAAAAGGAAATTTTTCTGTGAAATCAGCATCAAAATTGGTTGAAAAATAAAACAGTAATTCAAACTTGAAATATTGTTGTGAGCAAAACTGGGAGCAAGGTGGGGATATAGCGCTATCTCTTTCGCACGCACGCAGCGTTATGGCCGGTGACATTCGGTGACGTCACAGTCTGATATTACTGTTATTTGACAACTACCCCTTCCATCCAATTTCAAAGCTTTATAACTTACATATCATTGCGCCAATTTTGAAAAATCTTTTTCTGTTAGATAATGGATGACATACATTTTTAAGAAATGTATTTAAAAAAAAGTAGAAAACTACCCTATTCAACAATAAATTGAAATCATCTATACATGACGTGTTAGTTGTTACCTATTAGAGCCATGTTTTCAATATATTTTTCTATATTTGTGAATAACAATTATTGTAGATTATTACTGACCAGTTTCATTAGCCGTTTATACATAAAAGTAGAAATGAATAGATGAGATGCACACATTTTGTAGGGAGTGATTCTTTCTGTCCTCGAACTCCAAGCAAATTTACCGATTTCGAAACATAAGATAATTGTTTTACAACATACGGGAAACTGTGTTTAGATTTCATGCTGGATTGGCATTAGCTAATAGGAGGATACCGCATCTTTTTTTTATATACATGAATGAAATAACGAGCAAACAATTCGACTGATGCCACGATGGTAGGCAACACGACTACCATAAACAGTGGCAACGCCACTATCACTTTGTATTACAAAGAGCTGCTTGACACTGCACTGGGCTCCTCACCCTAAGACATATTATGTTAATTCTCGTAATATCCAGTAACTACTGTGGTCTGTTCAAATGTCAATGATATAAAGCTAAAACCCGACTTATGAAATACTAGACTTCTGCTCACGGCTCCGTCCACGTGAAAAAGTTTTTCCGGGATAAAAAGTAGCCTATAGCACCCAGGAGTAATGTAGCTTCCTATTAGTAAAAGAATTTTCAAAATCTGTCCTGTAGTTTTTGAGTTCATCCATTACAAACAAACAAACAATCAAATCTTTCCTCTTTATAATATTAGTATAGATAGACTTCTGCTCGCGGCTCCGCTCGCGTGAATGAGTTTTTCCGGGATACAAAGTAGCATATGTTACTCGCTGATAATGTTGCTCTATATTGGTGAAAGAATTTTTCAAATCGGTCCAGTAGTTTCGGAGCCTATTCAATGCAAACAAAAAAACAATGAAATTTTTCCCCTCTATAATATTAATATAGATTATAACATTAGTATAGATTACGCAAAAAGTATGAAACAAGAAAATATTCTCATTTAAAATTTTTATGTACAAATTATTCAATATTTATTTTCTATTAAATAAACAACTTACGTACACGTAATATGTTTTAATGTATTTAATACATTTAAATAAAACTATTTTACGGATTTATCGCAGTTTATTAATTTATATTTTCTCCCGACGCGACGTTCGAAGGCTTTGCAGCCTTCATGGTCACGGGGCGGACTGAACTGACGGCGAAACATCGGGAGAAAATATAAATTAAAAAACCGCGATAAAATCCGTAAAATAGTTTTATTTAAATGTCTAACATTCGCGTAAACATAATAAATCATTATGTATTTAATACATATTTATAGTAATGTTCAGATGAAAGCCGTGGTTATGAGAAATGGTATTAAAATGATTAATCCCATTTACAATTATTGGATTCCTAAATACCATCTTAGTTGCGATAGAATATGAAGTATAGGAATTGTTAACGAACAGATTATAAAACCATTTTTACAGCAGGTAGGTATTTGCTTTTTGAAAAGCGTAGAGCCATGATATAGTTTCTTATCTCTTCTGAATACCGGTCAAGATAGTGTAATTTACAATTCGAAGCTGTCGAATAATTTTTTTGTGATATAAAATGACCATAATATGATGTTATATTTTTTTTTCTAATTTCGATAGAACGTGATGTGAGGTCAACAAACGTTCGAAAGGAACTACTCATTGCAAAATAGAATGATTTTTGGTAAGTAAGGGAAATCTTAGGTAGAGGGAACTCTACCTAAGTTTTCCCTTAGGCGCCTTTCTTCTTCTTCTTCTTCTTCAGCCCTTAGAAGTCCACTGCTGAACATCCTCCTCCAAAGATTTCCAGACCAACCTGTCGGAACCGGCCTATAGTAAACATATTTTAATCATAATAGCGTAGCACCGCTATAAAAAGATTGCTGTGAAAACGGCAACAGTGTTGGTCTTACGTGAAAAGATCTACATACATGGCCATATTTTATGTGTGTACTTTAACTTTAAAACGAAAAGGATTTAAAAAAAAATGCAAAAAAATTTAAGCGCCGCTCGCCTTTATCCGCTTTTATCACACAAAAATACTGTGGCTGTTATACGCGTACCGTTGGCTCTGTGCCCAATTTTAATTCACTCAACTGTATTATACATGCTTGGAAACATTTGTACGGACCACAGTTTTATTATTTTTAGCGCATAAACAACTTTAATTTGATACCTTACTTGTGTTGAGGGTACGGGTCGACGATCGGGGTCATGGATACTTGTTTTAATGCTGACCGAAAGTCGCGGAGTCGCTTAAATCGATTTCGGGCCAACCATGGGAAATCAAACTACCACTTACACAAATGGGGATTGAGGGAGTCACCACAATGCGACTGCGGAGCACCTTACCAGGCCCTTTCCCAAGTGGTGAATGAATGTCCGCTTAGCTGTTTTCGCGGCGGTATAGCTGAGCTTCACGAGTTCACGCCTGCCGCAACTAACTGATTGAGGCAACTAGATCTAGAAATTTGATCCATGCAGGATAATATGCTATACGCAATGATGATGATGAGGGATACTTGAACACTAACGTACATTTTATCGGCCAAGGACCCCACGATACTAAATTATGGTTTAAGATATTTATTCCTCAAAAAGAATTACATTCACTTACATGAGAAATATTATATTCAACTAATATGTAATAAATTGTTATTATAGGCGTTGATTACGGACACATTACATGATGTAAAATCGAAGACGTTAACCATTTGCCACCTTAGTCACGCTACACAAACTTGACTTAAAATTACAGTATCTTCATTTCAATAATCGAGAAAATTCATGATTGGTTAAACGGTCAACATTACAAACGCCCTCAGACAGTTTTTGTATAACACAATCGGCGTGATGAAATAAACATAATGAGCTCGAATTAATCCTTATGATAATGTGTTATTAATTCATTTAACTTTGAATTGTCTACCGAACTCGTTTTAGTTCAAATTAGGGGTCACAGTATTATAACAGGCGCAACGTCACAAATTTTAATTTTAAATATACTCAATAAGGTTTGTGATTAATATTGCGAATTAAATGTGCTTTCTACTAAAAATACAATGTGAGTTGTCTTTCCTATCATTATAAATGGAGGTATTAATTCTGTTTGTCTACAGATTTTAATTAAGAAATTCCGCAGCCTTTAGGCTTCCCTAAAATATTTTTTTATTTTTTATTTTTTTTTATGGCATTGAATGATGAGACGAGCATGCCGTTCGCCTGATAGTAAGCGATACGACCACCCACAAACAGTAGCAATACCATCCAGCACCTTGAGTTACAAAGTACTGTGTGAAATTCCACTGCGCTCGTCATCCTGAGACATAAGATGTTAAATCTCACTATGTCCTGTAGTTAATTGGGTATATTTAATTTTGTTTTGATTATTTTGTTCAGGGGTAAGACTTTCATGCGGCTAAATCCCCAAACAACAACTATGGAAGAGGTCCAAACGCATGCTCACGCCTTTTATCCCCGAAGGGGTAGGCAGAGGCGCAACTAGTGCACCCACTTTTCGCCAAGCGTATTCCGTCCCATGATGTGATAGGGGGCGAGCCTATCGCCATATCGGGCACAAATTCCAGACTCCGGGCTGATACTGAATAGAAAAATCCAATATCACTTTGCCCGACCCGGGGATCGAACCCGAGACCTCAGCCTTGCAGTCGTACCGTAATACAACTACGCCACCGAGGCAGTCCAGGAAGAGGTCCAATTATATTAAATAGTCGTCTGTTTGAAGTTTCTTCCTTTGGTAAGCAACTCGATTCACGTTGAATGTTGCACAACACAATTACTATGCGGGTCGCAACTAGTTACTAACATTCTTGCAATTAGTGCTCAAGGAGAAATTCAATAATAGAGTGAAATAACATGTCCTAAGAAACCATTTATTCTTTTGAGAATAATAATTAAAATGTAAAGTACAGCTGGGGTAGGACAATGGAAGATTTCTTATCATCTGAACGTAATCGAATATTCATTATTTATTAATATTATAATAATAAATAATATTTGATTTACATATTTATTAATATGTAAATCCTCTGCGGACTTCAATATTTTTTGAAGCCTATCTGAAAGATTGCATTCAGGATAAAACAGTTGTTGGTGCTCTGTTCGATCCTGAAACAATATTTGTTCACAAAATATAATTATCCTCTGAAGCCTTAATTTTTGCAAGAATTTGAAAATTGTTGTCTTTAAGCGACGATAGCCAAGTTGGGAATGGAACGGTCTGCCGAGACAATGTCCGCAGGTTCCAAACCCAAGGCACACACCTCTGAATTTTCGAAGTTATGTGTGTATTGTTTATCAATTATCGTTCGCTTTAACGGTGAAGGAAAACATCGTGAGGAAACCTACATACCTGAGAATTCTCCATAAGAATCTCGAGGGTATGTGAAGTCTGCCAACCCGCACTAGGCCAGCGTGGTGGACTAAGGCCTAACCCCTCTCAGTAGTAGAGGAGGCCTGTGCTCCGCAGTGGGCAATATATAATACAGGGCTGATGATGTCTTTAGAGCACATTGCTCAGATTAGTTGTGCAAACGTTAAAATAAAATAACCTTTTCGCAGGACGTTACTTAGTAACAATAAATACTATTTTTTAGATAAAAAGAGACGACGATATTTCTCATCAAATATTTTCTTGTGCAGCATTTATTATTTTCGAGAAATTATTATATATGGTGTGGCCCAGTCCATCGACTAATGGCTATAAAAAATCTGCAAGATTGTTGCATATATTTAGACCTCCATCTTCCCGCTATTGCATTTTGTTTTAACACTATGCTAATTTAAAGTAAAGAATCTTCTGGAGAACATTGGTTTCTTTAGTAACGCAATGACAAAATGACACTGTATATTAATCTCCCTCGTTACTGTGTCGCAAGTCACTCGCAACAGACACCTACAGTGTGTATATTTTGTTCCTGGGAAAACACATGGATCATCGGCAAAAGATATATTAACAAAAACACTTTAAATAACGAAGATGTGACCTGTATAGTAATAAAGTTTATCAAGCGTTGAAGTAAATAAAACGTTATAATTTTTATTATTGTTTTTGTGGGAGTGTCTGGCGATAACTCCGCTAATGACGTTTTATTTGATAATACACCAGTTTTAAAAACAATATTATTTTCGTAAATACATATAAATACTCACATATAATACCACAAGAGCTTCAAAATTATCGGGTATTTTCCGATAGGTTCGTTGCAAACAAATGAAGGAGTTTTCAGGTTAAAAAATCACGAGCGCGAAGCGCGAGTGATTTTTCCTGAAAAACTTGACGACTTCATTTGTTTGCAGGGAACCTTGAGGGAAATGCCAGATAATTTTGAAGCTCGTGTGGTATTCGGGGGATTATTTTTCCGTCCCAAATGTCGGCCAATAGAATTGCACCATGAGATGAAATGAACAGTCAACAAATAAGAATTTCATAATATATAGTAACGACCAGGGAAAATATTCAAAAAAAATTGTTTCTTATTATATAGTAACGACCAGAGAAAATATTCAAAAAAAATTGTCAGTATAATACCATGTAGGTTGTACCACGTGACGTCGAATGGTGCAATTCTATTGGTCGATATTTGGGTCGGAAAAATAATCAAAGATAATTACGGATTTGACAGTCAATTTTACATAATTTTTTTGACCGACACTTGCTATATTATTATGCAAAAGCTTAAGATATGGAGTGAGGAATATTATTATGTTACAATAATATTTTTTACTAGCTGGTGCCCGCGGCTCCGCCCGCGTGAATGACTTTTCCCGGGATAAAATTACCGCTTTATATTTTCCCGGGATAAAAAGTAGCCTAAGTTACTCCTCATTACACCAGCTACCTGCCAATAAAAGTCCCGTCAAAATCGGTCCAGCCATTTCAGAGATTAGCCGGAACAAACAGACAGACAGACATATAGATAGACAGACAAAAATTGTAAAAAATGTTATTTTGGTGGATGTACCGTATATATATTCATATACATGTAGTAAAAAACGGTTATTTCAATATTACAAACATACACTCCAATTTTATTTATATGTATAGATAAGAATACATCCTACGTGTGAATATTCATTCATTTATAATAAATAGGGAAGGAAAAAATTCAAAGTGTATGTAAAAACATTGTGTAAACAATTTTTAGTACCCATTTTTTAAATAATTGTTTTGTCAGGAAGTATCGAAGCGTATTATAATAACGAGAGTTTTCGAGATAATTATTTTGTTATTTAAACAATATACGCACTGCCACTACAGTATACCAGATGTTTCTAATTCCGAAGAAAATAATGACCGGTTACGTTAGGTTAACTTGTTAAGTACATAGTTATAATTGGACAAGAAGGTCTACAGTCAACCTTTAGGGGTCAAGTAAATGCTAGTTATTTATAATCGTTTCTAAAATATACCGATTTATGCCCCATCTCGTTTAGACTTTGAGATCCCCTCCTTTATTGTCTACTGCAACACAAATTGTGTTGCAGTAGACAATAAAGGAGGGGATCTCAAAGTTTGTGTTACACAATGATTTCGCTGTCTATCTTTGCAAACGCATCATTGACTATATTTATTGTTTACTATTCGCCTTTAGCACCAAAGCGGCGCACACCGAATAGAGCCGGGGGGAGCGCGGGGAGAGCGCGGCTGCGACCTCTAGTGACCTATTTTCGTCTCTCATGATCGTGGGTAATGGAATTCATAAAATACGCCCATAATGGATTTAACTCAGCTTTTATGGAATTTTCAGAATAACCAGCTGACTCCTTTTCGATTACACGATTCCAACTACAGAATAGAATTACATCTCCGTTTAGACATACTACATTTATCTTTTCCTTCCACATTCTACAGTTCAGTATGTTCAAGAATAGTACGATGGAAACGAAAAAGATAATCAATTCTCAGTTTACTTATTCATGTTAGTGTATTTGTAAGTAGTCCAAGTTCGTCCGCTTTAGAGGTTTTTTTAACGTTTTCCTCCAATAAAATAATTGGTAATCTTCAACTCGATAATACGAATGGCACAGTTTAAAGCAAAATAAAAATAGCCTCGCAACTTCAATCATTTACATAATTATTTAAATTCAACGTATATTGTTTGTGGCATAAACAGCCACGGTAAGTTCTAGCCGCTGTGTTAGAGACAATGTAAAGTGCATATATGTGAATACTTATTTCTCAAAATATCTAGGTCAATATCACATCTCGTATTGTTTTATCATTTTTACTGGTGGTAGGACTCTCATATGTACGAGTTCGTCTGGGTGGGTACCACAGCAATGTCTATTTCTACCGCTAAGCAGCAGTGTGCATGCACTGTTGTGTTTCGGTTTGAAGGACATTGTAGCCAGGACTGCAGGACATAATGAGGCTTAACATCTTATGTCTCAGGATGACGAGCGCAGTGGGATGCCACACAGTACTTTGTAACTTAAGGTGCTGGATGGTGTTGTACTGTTTATGAGTGGTCGTATCGCTTACCATCAGGCGAACGGCATGCTCGCCTCGTCATTCAATACCATAAAAAAAAAATGTAAAGATTCGTTAATGGCTTGAGTTTTATTCTAATAAAGAAATACATGAATGATATTATATATTACTAGAAATGTTAATATTGGGTTTTCAGCATACAGAAAAACACATGTAGTAGCATTGATAAAAACTCTGTGTACGAGAGATAAATCCGATAAGTACGACTTGTTTCACAGCCGAGTTTCACAACTATGTTGTCCAACTGATTATTATATGTATGTTTATTGGATTATATAAGTCCTGTCGCTTTTTACCAATTTCAGAAGAAACTATTCAATGACAAGGAAACTAAATGTGTTAGGATCCTAATGACACTGAGCTAATTGAATAAGCAGCTTCATTCATAGGAGGCAAACCTGTAACACTTCGACTAGGGAACTATCCAAGGACCATTATGGATGGGAGCCATAGTTCATATCCCTTAAAAAGCAAAACAGGAATATGTTGTAAAATTATTATAGGACTTTTATGTTCAGCTTTTGTTATTTATACAATATGAATAAATAAACATTTGAAGCTACAATTTAAAGAATATTTTTAATAGACTTCTGCTCGCGGCACCGTCCGCGTGAATGAGTTTTTCCGGGATAAAACACCCGCTTTTTATTTCCCCGACATAAAAAGTAGCCTATGTTACTCGCTGATAATGTAGCTTTATATTGGTGAAAGAATTTTTCAAATCGGTCCAGCAGTTTCGGAGCCTATTCAATGCAAACAAACTAACAATCAAATCATTCCTCTTTATAATATTAGTATAGATATGTGAACATAACAAAAGAAAGGAACGGTTTAGTATCTCATACGAAAAAAAAATTTAATTCTACGCGATTTTTATTTGACTACAGTTAAATTTTCTGGGTCACAATATCGGACATTTTGGCTTGGTTCCAAATTTAAGCTCAGTTATGTAAGTGCAATTTTGTGAAGTCAGTACTGATAAATTAAATTAGTTTTATAGATGGTGTTAATTTAATCGTATAGATATTATTTGGCATCAGATAATATCTTATTCGAGCTGGGTTTTGCTATAGATAAATATTAATGGTATTAAATAAATTCTCCACTTTTTATTTCTTGAACACAGAAACATAGCATAAGCAATTCAGCACCATATTAATTTAGTTTATATTCCCGAACATCTTATCAGCTTTTGGATTTTGTACGGTACGTTTACCTTCCTCGGGGTGCTGGATCGAAACAAAAGCGGATTGTGTTAGTTTTGGTCGTCACACGTCCATCACTTGGGAGAGAATGGTGGTATAATCAGCGCGCGATCAGAATTCAGAATGGGATGCAACCTTTTGGAATTGACAGCGCTCGGTATCGTCGGTAAATTTGTGCTAATGCTTGAGAGATACAAATTATATAAATACTAGCTTTTGCCCGCGGCTTCGCCCGCATTAAAGGGTTTATCCTGTAAAAAAGTCACTTTATATACAAACTACACATTTTTAACAATATCCGTTACAATTGCAAGTACCAGGCGACAATAAATTGATAAAGATCGAGAGATCTTGCAATATATGGTCGGTCAGCGACACTGGTACAAAACGCCTTTCCGTCCAATATAAGTAGATCCCCGACTTTTGTCAGAAACGCACTCGCAGTCTCAACAGAACATAGAAGTTCCTATCAGAAGTCCTATAAGAACATATAACTAAGCTCTCTATTTCCTTTTCTTATATCCATCCCATGGTTGTCTGGAAGATATTGCCTAGAGCGATAAGACCGCCATTTGTACTTTTCTTTTTATTATCTTATTCTTTATTTTATATTGTGATACTCGTGTGCAAAAAAGAGTGAAAGAAATAAATATGTTATTTCTCTCCTATATTATGCATGTATTATACATATAAACTTTTCCTCTTGAATCACTATATCTATTTAAAAAAACCGCATCAAAATCCGTTGCGTAGTTTTAAAGATCTAAGCAAACATAGGGACAGACAGCGGGAAGAGACTTTGTTTTGTACTATGTAGTGATGATGAAAAGATTTTATAGATTTTTATGTAACTATGATTACGTAATACATATGCGTATTTTGTACGCGTGTATATAGTATACGAGGAGAAAATCTGATGGAATCCCTGCCTTTTTGTTTAACAAAAAAATAATAACAATTCAAAGGAACAAGAAAATTTTATTAATTAATTTCATTTCAGAAATTTGCGAACACTATTTCGCTCTGGAATTGTATTTTTTCATTTACTTCGATAAAGATCTATCTTATTCTGATCACGCGCGAATTATAAACATCAACAGGTTGTGATCCTCAAGTACGCTTATCTGTCTATTTCCCTTATCTTAAAGACAGTCAAAAGAATCTGTAAGATAATAATTATATTGTTTGCTCTAGTTGTGAATATTACTAATGTAGGTAGATGTATACGACATGTATCAGTGCATTGGCCTAATTTCGACGCATTCTCACAGACACGCGCTTAGCGGAGACTACAATTGCTCGTTACAAATCATTAGTAATTTACTAACATTTTCTAAACAGTTCATTTCATAAACTCCTGTTGTAGGCACAATAAAGCCTCATTCTAGTTTGTCAAAATAAAATCGATGTAACCGTTATTTCACCAGGTGAATATGTGTAAAAAAAAAGTGTATAATTATATGTAAATATTGAATATTTATTTAAATTATTTATGAACGTAAGTTTATCTCGTCAAAGTAGGTACAGGGTCACTGATAAATCAGAAATGGTAATAATATACTAGATTGTCTATCTTGTTGTTAGTGTAGATGTGACTTTAAAACTTGAAAATGCACCTGTACTACACCTGTATTCTGCTATTCGGAACGGATACAAATCCAAAAAATCAAAGGACATTATAATCGGTTCGGCCGTTCTTGAGTTATAAATGGTGTAACTAACACAACTCTCTTTTATATATATATAGATTGATATAGAACGTACGAACTAAGAATACAAAACGTAGTTTCATCGAAAAAATTACGTCACGTAACTTTGGTGTCTGTTATATGAAGTTACATTTCTGGAAGTTTCATCAAATCACCTACCTTTTTTTTGTCCTTTATGCTAATTATTTTAGTCAATAAGATATAATTAATGTTAAATGGGTACTTAAGTAGTACATCTTATGTTCTCTTACTTTTTATCTTACGTCTTATTAAAATTATAATAGCGAATGTTGGATGTTTGTTATAACTAAATGTCAATGTTTGTTATAAACATCTAAATATTTAGCACTCAGACTATGCCCTCGATTAACATACAGGCGACTTTGTATCCCGGTATTGTGCTCCCGTAGGAAGTAATTGAATTTTTTCTCAGTTTTTTTTTAATAAATGGCCTTGGCGTCGTACAGATGGCGTTCAGGATCGCTATAATGATTTAGGAAGTTTTCTAGCGGGAAAGACTTCACGCGGGCGAACTCGCCAGCAACAACACCTGGTGAATTCGATTAAAACTATTTCCAAAACTATGCTTAAGTACATATAAGTAAATACTAAATGATAAGATGATTGATAACTGACGACCCTAATTCACTGATGGAATCTACGTCATGTATACGTACGTGTTATAAGTCTACGTCTGTGTTATCAAGTGGCGTAGTTCAGAGAATTATGTCCCCTATGATGTCATTATTTACCAACTAATTGAGCTTCGAGTTGTAATTCCTCAACGCCCACGGTGGACACCGGTGTCCATTTATATAAGGAAATTTGCTTATATAAGCGGACGTTGACGACTACTACTATTTTTCAACTAGGCCCTGCCAAGCGATGTCAATAAGTAAACAATATTTTTTCCTCGTTTACATACAAGATAATTCGCGTGGGTCAATGTAGTATACACTATACATGTTTACGATTAGTGTACACTGATAAAGCGTGTGTGTGATAATATGTCATCTCGCGCTTTACCGGTTAATGGCATCGTCTTATGTAATAGTTATCTCAGAAAAGAACATGTCCAAAAACGGGCTTAAAATTCTAAATAAAATAAATCGTATAATCTTATTCCTCCGATTTTGATATTTATGTACTTACTTAATTTTATTTTGCTTAAAAACTACACTCAATTTGAAAGTTTTTAAAAAAGATACTTCTAAAAAGATTTTTTTGATGGATCCAAGATCGATATTTTTGCCCCTTTAATAACATAAAGTTTGAGCCTGGTTAGATTTTGAGGCCCAGCACCCATACAAAAAGCGGATATCTTTTACAGCAGATTTTATGATTAAAGTTTAAGGGCAGTATTAATAAATTAATCTCACGTTTGAGTAAATTCTCAAGTAGACCATCTACGGCCTTATCCATAAACATAAACAAACCTGTTTTAGTTATAGAATGTTTAGTCTTCTAACGAATTATGAATTAAGTTTGAAGGAAGAAGACAAAACATTCGATAGCTAAAATAGTTTTGTAAACTGTTTTTTTTAATAAACCAAGCTTAAGCTGAAATTTAAGAGCTTGTTCTCAGCTGAGTAAGCGCTGTTACGCAAACATAACTTGGCCGTCTAATTCGTCACAAATTGCAACTAAGATGTAATTTGAGCTGATGTTAATATGGGTTAATTAAATAGCGACTACCTTAAGATACTGACCTTAATTGTCAGCATCTCAGCTGATATCGCATTTCAGAGTGAAATTGATTAGCATGTATTAATACTGCCCTAAGAGTCGATAAGTGTTTGTTTGAACTCACCAGAAATGACCTCTATAGCCAAACCGTTCCTTTCCGGGTATGCGAAAGCCTTAAGACTTAGGTATACTAAAAAGATATTTCTAATATACTTAAGTCTATCTATAGGATCGCCCCTTATTACATGGTGCTTAACATAGTTGGCGAAATGTGCAGTGACCTAACTACACCCGTGAAGGCCGGTGCAAATTCATGGAAGAGGCCCCTCGCCATGTGTCATGGTGCGATGTCCGGCGATCTATTTTTATGATTCTCCAGAATGGTCCTCTCACTCTCGGGTCGGGGGCCCCCTGAAGCCGAGAGCCCGTGGCATTTTGCCGTCATGCCAGCTTATAGTTACGCCACTGGAAATGTGTATGACAGAGCAACTCTGCATACCCTTGACAAGGGAAAAGGCCTGATGCTATGTATGAAGATGAAATGACATCTTGAAAAATTTCAGATCAAATTATTACATGATTCCTGAGAAAGTTATGCACTCGTGTTGGAATTTTAAATTTATTACCTATTTTGCAAGTATATTAATGAACTGCTCGAAACAAAAGTAAACAAATACTGAATTGTATTTTTTTTTCTCCATATCATGCGACATGCATTGTATTTTATACATAGAACTGATTTTGAAAAGAGCAACACTAGAGTTTCTTGCCCGTTCTTCTCTAGTGAGAACTGCTTTCCGAACTGGTGGTAGAGTTAATATTGACGGAATTTAAATAATGTACAACATTTTATGGGTTCGAATAAATTATTTCATTTCATTTCAAAAGAAACAATGTATAAATCAAGATATTTGATTGTTTTGCAGGACAGACAGTGTTCGCCCAGGGCGCTGCGGCGACTCCCGCTCCGATGTTGGACGCCATGACGGCTGTCGGCATGGCTGGCTCCATGCGAGACATCAAAGTTGTACATATGCATACAGAGAAGGAAGCCGCTTACGTTAAACCAGAATGCAAAGATACCTTCAGGTACTGATTTTGACTTGTGGTAACTTTAACGAACCTTACGGTATATTGGGCAAAACAATATCGGCTTTATATTCTATCCGCCTTATTCATAAACAGTTTATAAAGCTATTTTAGTTATGGAATCTTTTGTCTTCGAACGAATTTTGAATTGAATTTGAAGCAAGAAGACAAAACGTTCTATAATTAAAATGGTTTTATAAACTGTTTATGAATAAGGTCGTATATGTACAAAGTTGATGTTGGATTGCCAAATAACGCAAATATTCGCTCAAATACGCCAAGTGTGGTGCCACATGTATAAGGTGTGAACAAATCTTTCATGGACACATTATATGAAATACATGTTGAATGGGCATTTCCGCCAACAGCAAAAAAACATGTAACTGTTATCTAGCACCTAAAGTTTTCGATATTTTTATCACTGTACAATTTTATAATCTCATTAAAGACATTTTATACACTAACAAGTAATATCAGTAATCAAACTTATATAAATATTACAAAAATAAATAAATCTTATCATAACAAGCGTAAAATGTAGTGTAACAAAACATGTTTTTTAAAATTCAATCGAATTTTACAAAATACCACCACACAAACCGGCTTAAAATTAATATTTCTTCAATAAATGCAGTTTACAGATATACGAATATAATATATTCTCATCATATATAACGTAGATATATATTATTTTGCTTGTAATATAAACGTGGGTCCAAGATCGGTCCTTACCAAATCACTCACAAAACATAAATTTGTACGTTACGAACGCATGCTCTCCGCTACTTCAGTTGTGCTGCAAGACGTACGCGTCATTACGCTGATGATCACTGTGAATGATAGTCGTGGTGTACATAGTTTGGCCGTGAGAAGCGTTCTTTCACGAAATTCAAAAAAATGTCATTACCGATACATCATAAAATATAACGGTAAGTAAACGTTTTATTCTGTTCATTATTTAATGTCATATAGTATAATGTCATTAAGAATCTATTGTCTGTGACTGGATACTGTAATATTTTAATTAAGGTGCAAAATAATACAAAATGTCCGAAATGTCATTACCATCACCATCCTTACCGTGGTAAATTAGTGACAACGGTAAAGACAAGATAGCTACGGTGATGACAAAGTTTGTATGAAGCATGTCTAACCAATTGGAAACTGGGGCTTACATTATTGCTGCATGGAGGCTTATTTAACCTTACACTCGCTATTGTATTTTGAGATTTTTCTATATCATACATAGATCGTCAAGTAAAAAATGGGTCACATAATTATTCTAAGCGATCCTTGCTGGCCAATGACCTTACTTACCCATAAAACCAGAAAAAGGTTGGATTTGCTGCCAGATTTAAAAGAAAAGAATAGGATTAAGGGAAGAGAGAGGAAGAATAGGATTCAGGGAAGAGAATGAATGCGTGCGATCGTGCGAAATTCAACAGCAAGCTGTCACTTCGCGTTATTTTTCTGGACATTGCTTGAGTGGCACTATCCAGTATCAAGTCGAGTCGGTCTTTTCAATGACTCATTATCTCTTTGAGACGTTATGAACATTACATTACATTAACATCATTATGTTGATATTTCAGTAATCACAAAATGCCAAAGGTAAATAGCTCAGAAAATTAGGAAAGAAAAAGGATAAATAAGAAAAAAGATACGAATACATAAAACTTAAAGACCTTGAAAAATATGGAAAATTACTTGAAAAAGAAAGGGAATGTTATAAAAAAAGAATACAAACAAAAAATCTTAAAAACTTGGCGGAGATGACTGAAAGAGAAAAGAGAACGATAAGAAAGTAATGGAAAATAAACAAAAGAAATTATAGGGACATGAAAAAAATAAACTTCATACTCCAAGTTAACGTAGAAGAAACAAACATAATTAAGGACATAACCAATAATCAGGAAGAAGATCGTCTAGAAAAATCGATAAATAATGAAGAGTGTAAAGGATCTAAGTTCAAGAGTTTAGTAAATCAGCTAAAAAGGAAGGTTAAATTTTATGGACGAAAAATTAAAATTCTTCAGAGGAAAACCAATTTATAGCGTCAGAATACACAGGCTAAAAAAACAAAATAGACCCATACGAAGACTAAAGACCAACAAAAAAGTATATTTTACAAATATAATTAACGAAATTCACAAATTTTACGAAGCGGATACTAATAGTAGACAAGGGGCAGGAAAAAAAGAGTTTATTACAAGAAAAGGTACTAAAAAGACAAAAGGTATTTAGTGATTAGGTTAAAAAATCTATAACAAATTTATTGCAAGTACCGAGATGATAATTAGTTACTCTATGTTTTGCAAATATAGACCATTTTGGGTAGTATTTCCTAAGAGTAAACGGGAAACGTGTTCATGTCAACAACATGTAAATATTAAATTATTAATTGAGGCTTTACATAAGGCAAAGATTATTAATGAAAACAATGATTATGATTTTGTTGTCTTTATGCTGTAGCCCAAAAACTGACAACTGTTTGTTGAGAAACTGCAAAGCATGCCAAAATAAAACCATCATCTATAATGATCATGAGATTCAGTACCTAATTCATACATATTACTAATAAGCCGTCATTACCGTATTTAAATGTCTTTACCGTTCCTTGGATATTTTCTTATCTACAATAGCTGCAGAATAAAAACTCGATGGACATGGTTATTTTTTCCATGAGATAGTTTATGTTACTTAATACTAACAATATTTATTATCATGTCCTTACCGGATTTTCTGTGTCCATACCGTTTTTTGTTATTTAAATATTTATTAAACAATTTAACATAATTAATGTACACATAAAGTAAAACCCTTATTATGATTGTGGAAATATATTAAATTCATTAATAACCTGTTAACTGACACTTTTTTCTAATCTTCCACATTTTGCAATTTGGCGGAAACACCCGAATAATGCCATAATGCAAATAGGTACTAGGTACATCAATTGCCAAGTAATACGGAATAATAACAAATACGAATATTTGATTCAAATACCATCAATGAAATTTATATTCTAAAATACCTACCTCTAAAAAGTGACACTTGAGCATGTTATTCAGGCCACAGTTTTGTTTACCAGTGTAGACGAATATGTTTGGTTTTTTATATTATTTTATACGTAACCGTTGATGACACTTAAAATAAACAATTTTTCGAAAACAGCATCAAAATAATATGTAATAGGAAAATGAGTTAAAAATTCATGTTTAAAAATTTTGCAAAGTACCAAAGTGGGTACGTGGTAGGGATATCCCTCCATCTCTTTCTCATGCGACTATATGCGACCGGTGACGTCAAGCCGGTCTATGCACAATTCGTTTCTGTTTTTTGACAGTTTCCACCTCCAGCCGATTTTAATGTAACTTATTTATTTTTGAGTGCATTTTGATAATTATTTCAGCGCTATGATTTGAATATCATATTTTTTTTATAATAGATTAAAAAAAATGGTCTTAATTAGTTCATGAGTATTTAATTATAAGAAAAACTTCACTAGATAAGTGATTTGAAATTTCTCCCTACAACTCCCTAGCTGTTGGTATAGATTTATATTTATGAGGCCGATGTTGATTAAATTGCTAATTAATGTACTTACGATAATCTCGACATATTATGTGTAAACACAATAAAATATAAAAAAATATAAAATACTTTATTCATCTCGTAGGCGAACATAGTTGCACTTATGATAGTATAACAATAGATTATACAAAAATAGTATGCCATGTCTGTATGTTTACTGTTAATTTTGTTTTCTTGCGCGTCCATTTGTTGGTCAGTCACGCAAGAATTAGAGTTAATTATTATGACTGTTCTAGTAGATACATCTCTATTTACCGTTTGACCAACATCCAGTTACTTACCTGTGACACTGAAAGCTTTAGGAGTATACCTACTTTCAACTTTTGGCGAAATTACGGGCGTAGAACCAATGATGTAGAATATGGATATGCCATACACTAACAAATCAAAAGAAACAGTGTTACCTATCCACACATACACATTTTTAATATTGACGTGTC
The DNA here is from genome assembly GCA_947568825.1 of Sphinx pinastri. Taxonomy (NCBI): domain Eukaryota; kingdom Metazoa; phylum Arthropoda; class Insecta; order Lepidoptera; family Sphingidae; genus Sphinx; species Sphinx pinastri. The sequence continues at coordinate 11,692,642 of OX387624.1, read as the reverse complement.
ATGTGAAAGAGATGGCGTATTTAAACCAGTACAAAAAATAAGACAGTATTTGTCATTTACATGTAGTGTATGCAAATTACAAACGTCCCAATTAGTATAATTTCCAGTTTTCAGATTATGCGTTGTAATGGCATATCTACCGATTTATTAATAAATACCATTACCTAGAACACACACTAAATATCGGTGCTGCAACAAAATCTCTAATACCCAACGCCTACAGTCAGCCACAAAAGTAGCTAAAGAAATTTAGAACTTCAAATCACCTATACACGTTAGAGCTTAATTGAAACTTTTTTTTTCTTTTTGTTAAGTATAGCACTTATATATTAAGTTTGTGAAGCGCGAAAGCGTATGGGCGTTTTGAAGTTTTGAATTTGTTCAGCTACTTATGTGACTGACTGTACCTATCATGTGTGCTGTGACCTTAGTTCAATACAATGCAATATTTACGTTGTAGTACCTGTCTGTACAGTGTAAAAGTAATTTTTATCGTGTTACGAATTAGTGAGGTAATTATAATATTTACAATAAACTTTATGTACAGTGTACACATTAAAGATAACGCAGTTTGATAAACACATTAGTAATCATATAGACGTGTAGGAGACATTATGGGTCTAAAATAAAATAATTTAAAGGTGATCAACAAGCATATTCGGTTATAATGTACGGCATTTTATTTCATCCTTTATTGCTACTACTAAATATATTTATACCTAAAATATTACATAATAAACTTGACACATTGGGTTTCCCGTTTTAGTGGTCAGCGTGTCCTGTGACATATCGCTCTTCCAGCTACATTTTTGCCTATCATTTGCCTTTCTTGGTCAAATTGCACCTCGCAACATATTTTACCTCTTTTTCTTTTGCCATTTGATCAGCGAATTGTGAAGATAATTTTAGAAGTATTAGACAAACGAGTGTTTAGATGATTTTACACATAGGATGCTAACAATAAGTGGACGATAGCCTAGTTGGGAATGGAACGGTCTGCCGAGACAATGTCCGGCGGTTCAAAACCCAAGGCACACACCTCTGATTTTTCGAAGTTATGTGTGTATTGTTTATCAATTATCGTTCGCTTTAACGGTGAAGGAAAACATCGTGAGGAAACCTACATACCTGAGAATTCTCGATGAGAATTTCGAGGGTATGTGAAGTCTGCCAATCCGCACTAGGCCAGCGTGGTGGACTAAGGCCTAACCCCTCTCAGTTGTAGAGGAGGCCCGTGCTCAGCAGTGGGCAGTATTTAATACAGGGCTGGTATTATTATTATTATTATGCTAACAATATTTTTAATACTTTTGTTGTGTAAAAGTTTTTGTTTTTCTTAGGAGTGTAAAAATATTTGGGTACATAGTGCGCTCCTATATATCTGCTGCTGACTGTACAGTGTACATTGTAACATGACTGCCTCGATGGCGTAGTTGTATTGCGTTACAACTACGATTTGCGCGCTGAGGTCGTGGCCCGTGGGTTCGAAATTGTGACTGGGATTTCCATCTTAAAAATTACGCAGCCGCAGCTCAGGGTCAGGAAGTTCTGTGATCTCTCTCCGGTCATGTCGGATTGCCGTCTCACCGGACTATGAAAGTGAAGGAATAGCGAGTCCACATGTGTATTGCGCACACACTTGTGCACTATAATATCTCTTGCGTACCTGGCTGATCTCTGTTGAGATTGGCCGCCGTGGCCGAAACTGGCTAGGATTACGTACATTCTAAAGAATGGCGATGAAAATGTGTAGCTGTTATTTTTGCTGTCTTAACAACGACGCGACGTTAGCCCCAAAACCCCTCCTTTCGATGTAACCAAAACCTATATTCAATACGGGTAGGCGACACCGGGTACATGGCAATAGGGTAGTTTCCTATGTTTGATTTTGTAAATTATTTTATATGTAACAGAAAATAATACCAAAAAGAAATTCTTCAGTGAAATCAGCATCAAAATTGGTTGAAAAATACGGCAGTGATTAATTTTTGAAATATTGTTGTGAGCAAAAGTGGGGGCGTGGAGGGGATATCGCGCTATCTCTTTCGCACGCACGCAGTGGTATGGCCGGCGACTCTCGTCAACGTCACAGTGTAATATTACTGTTATTTGACAACTACCCCTTCCACCAAATTTCAAAGCTTTATAACTTACTAACTATTGCCTCAATTTTGAAAATGATTTTTCTGTTAGATTTTGGATGACATACATTTTTGATAAATGTATTAAAAAAAAGTAGTCAGCTACTATTATAATTGAAGCTCTTCCCCAATAATCACTACTGGGCTATTGGTAATTCGCACACTCGACATTACTCGGTTCGTAGATACGTTATCATGAACTACAACATTTTTGACAATACAACTTATCTGATACACGGGTATTTAGATACGTGTGTTACGTTAAACACGCCGCCTTGATAACTGCACGATGTATTATATAATCAAACCGCATAACACGACAAACTAACTTTTGTCCGTAGCTCGGCCCGTGAAGGTATTAAATTCCAAGGGGCTTTTGGTCTCGCAATGCTTAGGCGAAGACAAAATATGTCTGCGTCTTGCGCAAACATTACACATGAAACGTGTGCTTATCTTGAACTGCCTTGAAGCAAAATACGAAATGGCATTATGTGGTTGTTCATTATTTTTTGCAAACAATATGAGTAGTGAATAAGTCGTACCAATATGCTGAATTGTATCATCCGATATAGAAACATAAATCGACAATTTCAACATAATATTATTGCCAAAATAAAATGTTTTCGCATTTTAAGTTACTAACCCCGGCAACAGCATAATGCGGAGCGAATAGTACGTACTCTAGGGTAAAAATATAATGACCGTATACAAGAAACTTCATAGAAAAATATAAATAAATGGGCATTATACTAGTCCATAAAAGGGATTAAACAAAATAATGCAACACACATAAATATCAAACGAGATAGAAATTCGAACCGGCATTGTAGTGATGTTTCAAATCTTTCCATCGCTCATGATAATTAATCTAAAGTATAGCTGACACAGTATTATAAAATATTTTTTCTTATTGTTTGTAAAGTGTTTAAAACCACACAAAGACGACTTTATATTTTTTCCTGTGATTTGATCTCGAAGGGCTGATTTTTAGTCGTCTATTAAATAATAGGGTATTTTACTATGTTCGATTTTGACAATTATTAATAATACCAAAAAGAAGATCTTTCGTGAAATCGGCAATAAAGATGGTTAAAAGAAATATTTTAAATATGTGCAATGTACATTGTAAGCGTAGTGGGAATAGCCACGTAGTGGGAAAGCCTGATGACGTCAACTAGATATCATTGTGTCTTTTTTCGTTTTTTGACATGCCCTTCTATCAGATTTCAAAGGCTTATATCATGTAATTTTTTTTACCGGATTTTATCGTGCTTTTTGTGTTAGATTTTAAATAACTAAACAAAATAAAAAAATGTAAAATAGCCTATTCTAATGGATTTGATTTCATGAATTTCGTAATTTTTATATAATATCGAATTACACCATAATATGTATTTTCTAAAGAATATGTATACATGTTAGTCATTCATCCGATAAAAGTTACCTGATGCTTCAAGCATCAGTCCTAAATCAAAGTAATACTTTTAAATGATAAAATAATAAGAGAAGTAAGTACTTCTTGATTTTTTTCCCTTAGGTAAGTACCTAAGGGAAAAAATCATATTCCTCGCTTTATATGAGTAAATAATAATATAAATATGTGTTACGCTAGGTTCATACAAAACTAACTTTATTTTTGCGCTTCGGTAATCTTTTAGTTTGGACACTGGGTCCGACTTCTTTCTACCCCATCTACCTACCTAGCTAATAAGCAACAATAAAAAAAAAACAATGCGTATGTTTGGTAATTTTTCTGCAATCAACTATTCTGGTAGCTTTTAATATTTCGATTATATACAGGGTGATATAGCCATTGCGTTACTAAATAAAACCACTTATTCGTCTTTACCTTTTCTAAAATCATGCCCAAAATTATCCATGAATAACGAATATTTTCACCGGACATTATGGTTTACTTTCTGATTTTTTGATCATTTTGTAATTTAGTGCGAATGTGGCGTGTGCGTGAGTGTATTTCTGACTGAATGTATGATGCCGCTGTGACGAATGCGCGTAAAATTAAAATTAATTTTTATTTGACTGCCTCAGTGGCGTAGTTGTAATACGGTACGACTACAAAGCTGGGGTCTCGGGTTCGATCCCGGGTCGGGCAGTGATATTGGGTTTTTATATTCAGTATCAGCTCCGAGTCTGGAATATGTGCCCGATATGGCGATAGGCTCGCCGTATCACATCATAGGACAGAATACGCACGGCAAAAAGTGGGTGCACTATTTGCGCCTCTACCTACCCGTTCGGGGATAAAGGGCCTGAGTGTGTGTGTGTGTAATTTTTATTTATAAGTATTTATATCTTTCGAAACTTACACTATTTTATTTTACACATACGATTAAAGTAACTTATTTTAGTGCTTTTTTTTTCAATGAGATAAATAGGTGGTATTATTTAGTAACGCAATGTCAAAATGACCTTGTATGATGTTGATTTCATGCATGATATTATCGAGATATAAAAATTTAATTTTACAGATCTGTCTCGCTGTTCATGGGTGCCAATGTGAGACAATCCGTGGCGGAGGGCCGCTCCGACGCCATTCCCATTTTCCTGCAAGACATCCCCAAATTGTTCCATAGGAAGATCATCAAGCCCGACATTGCTGTGATCCAAGTGAGAAATTTATCGAAATAATATTTTTTCGTATACGTATAAATAAATATCACCTTATGGACGAAAATTGATAAGAGATTCTTGACAGAAAAACTTATGTACTCCTATCAATGGTATTCAAAAAGTAGATCTGCCATTAACACACATAATCTTAAGACGCGAAATCAACAAATTATAATGAAGAGTAACTTGCAGCAAAAAGCGAGTCCCGCGTTAAACATATGTTATTTTATGTTGCCGTGTTGAGTTAACTTTCTCTAACAATGTTATGACTTGTTACCACATGTTGACTGTTTTTCAAAAGCTAGGAACCATTACTTAACAACAAATAACTTTTCGCTATCAGAGGTAAGCTTGCTAAGTAACACTTGGAAACATTGCTCCACAAAAAGTAACTGCGGCGTGGATGCACTTATAACACTTTTTCGCTTGATTTTTTAGGCTATGGCAGATCCATACTTTTTTTTTATGGCGTTGAATGACGGGACGAGCATGCCGTTCGCCTGATGGTAAGCGATACGACCACCCATAAACAGTAGCAACACCATCCAGCACCTTGAGTTACAAAGTACTGTGTGGCATTCCACTGCGCTCGTCATCCTGAGACACAAGGTGTTAAGTCTTACTATGTCCTGTAGTTACACTGGCTACAATGTCCTTCAAACCGAAATACAACTGTGCATGTACACTACTGCTTGGCGGTAGAAATAGACATTGCGGTGGTACCCACCTTGACGGTCTTTTACATATGAGAGACCTACCACCTACCACCATACTTTATGAATTATCATTGGGTCTTAAGAATTTCTTGACCAATTATATTATACAAGGTGTTGTTCGTGGCTTCGCCCGCGTGAAAAGCCTTTCCAGTTCCAAAAACAGAGTACGACGCTAGCGTCATCTACTTAAAGAATGAGATTAAAAATATCCATTACTTCCCATGGGAGCACATTACCGGGATAAAATGTAGCCTATGTGCTAATCCAGGACATAATCTACCCGTTTGCCAAATTTCATCGAAATCCGTTCAGTAGTTTTTGCGTGAAAGAGTAACAAACATCCAGACTTACAAACTTTCGCGTTTATAATATTAGTAGTAATGATAGTAGGATTTTCATGGAGGCAAAACTAATAGGGATTAAAAGAGAGTTGACGATAATGTTTTTGTTGGTTGTAGGTTTCTCCCCCCGACAACCACGGGTTCTGCAGCCTCGGCACCTCCGTCGACTGCGTGCGGTCGGCACTCGTCAACAGTAAGACTGTTATTGGTAAGTTAATTTAATTGTACCTACTTCTTCAGCCTTTAGAAGTCTACTGCTTAACATAGGCCTCCCCCAAAAAATTCCGGACCAACCTGTTAGAAGCGGCCTGCATCCAACGGGTTCCTTATATTATATTCCTTGTACCTTTATTATAGTATTATGCATGTTATGTTATAAGCGTTAGCCTAGTTGGGAGTGGAACGGTCTGCCGAGACGAATATCAGCAGGTTCAAAACCCAAGGGCACACACCTCTGACTTTTCTAAAAAGTTATGTGTTTATTCTTTGTGAATTATCGCTCGCTTTACCGGTGAAGTAAAACATCGTGAGGAAACCTGCATACCTGAGAAGTTCTCTGAATTTCGAAGGTATGTGAAGTCTGCCAACCCGCACTAGGTCCGCGTGGTGGACTAAGGCCGAAACCCTCTCAGTAGTAGAGGAAGCCCGTGCTCAGCAGTGGACATTATATAATACAGGGCTGGTATGGTATGGTAGCGAAAACATAGTAAAGTGTGCATTACCCTGTGTTTAGATAATTTTACTTGTAACATGTATTGTACACTTGTTTGTTTTCGTTATGAAATAATATAAAAATAAGTAGGTAATTTATGTTTCACCCAAAAAGGAATTTGATTATGAATATGCTCTGTGATGAATCATCACTGATGAGCCATATCGGTTTACTTCTCCTTGCAAGACAAATAGGTAAAACAACTACATGATAAATTAAAATTTCAAACAGGTATTTCAACTTACTGGCTTATCGTCGTAGCGCATATGTGAACTCCGAATCTACTGAACCCATCTACAAATCTTTACACCAGTATGTTTAACTGCCTCGGTGGTGTAGTTGTATTATGGTACGACTGCAATGCTGAGGTCTCGGGTTCGATGCCCGTGTCGGGCAAAGTGGTATTAGGTTTTTCTATTCAGTATCAGTCCGGAGTTTGGAATTTGTGCCCGATATGGCGATAGGCAGCCCCCTATCACATCATGGGACGGAATATGCACGGCGAAAAGTGGGTGCACTAGTTGCGCCTCGGCCTACCCCTACGGGGATAAAAGGCGTGAGCGTATGTATATACGTATGTATGTAATCTCCCTTGCAGCTCAAGTTAACAAGAACATGCCCCGGACGTTCGGCGACGCGATTATTCACATGTCGCACATCGACTACGCGGTGGAGGACAACACGCCGCTGCCAGACCACGGCAGCAAGCCCGCAACCGCTGAAGAAACGAAGATAGGAAAGCTGATTGGCGAGAATCTAGTCGAAGATGGCGCCACCTTGCAGATGGGTGAGAATTCAAAGTCTTTCCGATACATTTGGACATTGTACTATTTAGATGATTCACTGAGTACGGACCACTCGGAAGCAGATTGTTTCTATGCCCGTCTTTCTTATTTATGGGTCGATGTGTAACATGTTAGGTGACCATTTTGTGACGCGTCGCGAAGTTGCTGCTGTGCGCGATCGTTCCAGAAGTCGTCTTCAAATCTTGGATCAAATATAACTAGAACATACTATGCATTTAATTTATGAATGAAGGTTTGAAATGTTTTTGTACGTTTCATTTAATGGTACCTATGGCTCGAATCGTATAGTTTCTAACGCACTAGTAATTATAATATAAGCTTCGTATCGCTTCAGAATCAATTAATGTTTTGTTAACTTATTGTTTTTTTATTAAGATTAAGTAACTAACACAACTTTCTTTTCTGAATAAAAGTTCAATGACTACATAATAAAATGATCGGTAGGTATCGGCAGTATACCCGATGCTGTTTTGTCGGCGCTGAAGGACCACAAAGACCTGGGAATCCACTCTGAGATGTTCAGCGTTGGTGTCATCGACCTGGTGAGGAGGGGATGCGTTACCAACAATAAGTAAGCACCTTTTATAATATTCAAATCTATACTAATATTATAAAGAGTAAAGATTTGTATTAAACTTAAAGACTACTGGACCGACTTCAAAAATATCAGTCATGCGTTAGTCATAATTTAACGCATCCCAGTTTTGTTTATGGATTGATAAACCTCAGGTTGATTTCTTTATTCGACTGAAGATACGCTTCGTTGACGGTTGGGTAAAAACCAATGAAAAAGTTATTTACCCCCTATTTAAATTCTACCAGATTATTCATAATTAGTTTTTTATTTTTTCAGGAAGACATTCCATAAGGGACGCATTGTAGCCAGTTTCCTGGTCGGTAACCAAGAGTTGTATAGCTTCGTGGACAACAACCCGTTCATTGGTTAGTATTCTACGATGGGAGTATAGATATTATAATAATTGACAAGTATAAATAGTATTACAGACACATTTCGTGATTGAGAACACAAACATGAAAAATAAATATAGATTATTTCTGCATAATGCACAGTAAAAAACTTTTTTTTATTCATTACAATATAATACAATACTACAATTATGAGCTGTGGGACTGCAGAATCAAGTAATCTAACTATTTACAACATGGTTAGAGATATTGTGATGCAATAAATCATTTTTATTTCTTATGATAATTGTAAACTTTTCAGAATAAATCGTTTATTTTTATATTGTCTACAGTTTTCGGGCTCTGGCAAGACTTCATTATTATTATTTTGTTGCAGAGATGATGGAGGTTGACTATGTGAACAACACTCATATAGTCTCCTTACAACCGTCCATGACTGCCATCAACTCGTGCTTGGAGGTGGACCTCACGGGGCAGGTCTGCGCAGACTCCATTGGTGAGGATCCTTTGCTATTGTTACTGTTAAACTAGACTATTAACTAAAGAAAATAAAATAACACAATATTATGTATTTTATCAATCTAAAGTACGTAAACTTTCTGGGCTTATGGAAACCAAAACCAGTACATGTTTTAATAAAACCAATAGACATGACAGTCTGATAAAACCTGCATATTGAAATATCCATCCAACCATTGTGCCCATAGTAATCCTTAATTGTACATATAATTGGAACGAAGTTCCTTATCGCGCGTTGTGAAAGGGGGCTAGACGGAAAAAATTCTCACGAAAAGTTGTCACGACACTTTTTGCTATTATCTTACTAATATGAACCTTAAATACAATGCGTAGAAGCTATTTCCCCAGCGTTGGCACGGCACGAGTACAAAAGAATCGAACGTAACATTCTATTTTCAAATTTTGTTGATTTATTCTACTTTGGTTACTGACATTTATCAATAACAAGACTAAACGTGCTTTGCTCGCGTTTAAAAATCTACTTTATGTGGTAAGTGTAAAATCGAATTTGTGTTTAGTCAATCAAAATTTGTGATAAAAATGCTATGCTATAGCTTTACTGCGGCAGTCTCCGAGTGCCACACGTATTTATTTGTTTTTTTCTCTAGAAACTTATGTATTGGAACGGAAATAGGAAAATATTTATATATTTATATATATACAGTAATATACACACTCTGTTATATAAATAAAATTTTATTACAATTCCTTCACTAATTAATCGAAAGGAACTTCGTTCCATCCGGGTGTCTCTTGACACCTCTCATTTTTTTTTTTAGCAATTTTGTGTTACAAATACATTTTGTTCCCAGGAACACGCATGTACTCCGGCTTCGGTGGTCAAGTAGATTTCATCCGCGGTGCGGCTGAAGGTGTCGATGGCAAAGGCAAGCCGATCATCGCCATTGTCTCTCAAACCAACAAAGGCGTGAGCAAAATCGTTCCCACCCTAAAAGTCGGTGAGTGTTTTTGGTGTTCAATTTATTGGCTCTTTTTTTAAATAAACTGTAGACTATCCTCAATAAAAGATAATATGTGCCTAATTATTTGAATACATGTTTTTATTTAGATTATAAATAAAAATGTTTGATCCGTATTGTAATCACGTATATACTCCCTGAGAGGGGTTACGCCTTAGTCCACCACGCCGGCCTAGTGCGGGTTGGCAGACTTCACATACCCTCGGAAACTCTTATGGAGAATTCTCAGGTATGCAGGTTTCCTCACGATGTTTTCCTTCATCGTTAAAGCGAACGATAATTGATTAACAATACACACGTAACTTCGAAAAGTCAGAGGTGTATGCCTTGGGTTTTGAACCTACGGACATTGTCTCGGCAGACCGTTCCATTCCCAACTAGGCTATCGTCCACTTACTCCCCTAACCTAACCCCTCTCAGTAGTAGAAGAGGCCCGTGCTCAGCAGTGGGCAGTATTTAATACAGGCCTGGTATTATTATTATTATTTATTATATACTCCCTAATGGTTTATTTCTCTCTAGGTGCCGGTGTTGTGTCCACCAGAGCTCATGTGCAATACGTCGTCACCGAGCAAGGTATCGCGAATCTGTTCGGCAAGTCTCTAAGGCAGCGTGCTTACGAGCTGATCAAGGTGGCCCATCCAAACCATCGTGAGGCCCTTGAGAAGGCCGCCTTCGAACGTCTCAAGTGCATGCCCTCTCCTTAAAACAGCAATAGTTATCTGTAATCGCATAAGGACTTCGAATCGAAAACGTTCAGACGAGTTTACTTTGTTACCACTATAGTTTAAGGTCGGTCGCCGGACGAAAATAATTGTACGATGACCTTAGTACTAATGTCAGATAAAAATATATGTCAGCTTATAAATATAATGCAGATTGAAATGTTAATACACGGAATGTCCTGAAGTCGCTGGATGCTCGAAGGCAGTTAAATATAGCGCGCATAAAACGTGCAAAAGAACAAAGTTAACAAGATATAGCCTTGGAACCTTTAATTACGCCGTTCATCGTATTAATTTGAACGCGCGCCAGCGTCACGACATAATAAAGGTCATTGTATAAGCACTGTTTTAGTTTGGCGACTGCACTTTAAAAACTACTGTTTAGTAGTTTATCTAGTTATTAATATAAATTGTTGGTAGTAAAAGGTATAGGAATCTTGGCGCCTAATATTCGTAAATATGGAGATGTTATTTATTCTGCCATACTTAATTAATGAATTTTTGTAGTTATCTACAACATTGATATTATTGATATTGCAACTGATATCCATCGAGAGCATTCGCGTGTATTGTAAATGACTAGTGAGCACATTGCAATAGATTAACATACTGATTATGGACCGGAAGGGTAATCGCTTTTAACGGGAGAAAAGCGTTGTATCGTCAGGTACCACAGAGTGTGTGTAATGAAACCGTGTTATGAGCGGTCACTACGACGTACTCAAGTACTAAAACTAATGTAGAGTTTTACTATTCGCGCGTGCTCTCGGTAAGTACGCACTTTTCTATTTATTATAGAACGTAATTCACGTAATGTTGTATAGAAGTTGTATTATTAAATATAGTAATCATTTAAGAATAGCTCATTATTTTTGAGTTTCAAATATTTTATCACCTTACAGGACATCCATTTCAGTTACTTTTTATATTTATTTACTTATTATATATTTTTATTACTTTAAACTGACTTTTATAAATATAATTTCTACTTACAATGTCTCTGTGTAATAAACGAATAAATTAATACTTATCTGTTGTTTTTTTAAAGCAACATCCGACTTTTAATATTATAAACGCGAAAGTTTGTAAGTATGGATGTATGGATGTCCGGATGTATGGATGTTTGTTACCTTTCACGCAAACACTACTGAACGGATTTCGATGAAATTTGGCAAACGGGCTGACTATGTCCTAGATTAACACATTGGCTACTTTTTATCCTGGGAAAATATAAAGCGGAACTTTAATCCCGGGAAAACTCATTAACGCGGGCGGAGCCGCGGGCAAAAGCTATTATGTAATATTTTTGAAGTGAAACTTCTTTATCGGCTTACGGGAGAAATTTATGTTACAAAAAATATCGTCACCCGAAAATCGTCACATTTTCTGTCACTTTTGATCATCACGGCGCGGCGCCGTCTTCTAGGGTAATTTTTGCTTAGTTTTTACGACACAGCCTGAAGAATGCACTCGATTCCCATTGAAATCAAAATTATATAAACACTACACAATATGTTTTTCAAACTTTATATTATATTTTGATTTTGAATTTAATATCTTAAAATAAATAAAATAAAATCATTTATTGATCAAGTAGGCTTATAAAAAAGCACTTATGACAAGTCATGACAAGGTAGAGACAATAACAAAGGTACATATACCAATTAAATAATTTAAAGTACCTACATTAAATAGTGAACAACCAGCCGGGCTGATAGGTACAGAGGACACGGACATTGGGGACGGGAATAGGGCTAGGTAAGGAGAAGTGGAGCTGATATAAAAGAAAGGGAAGGAGTATCTTTACATTACGAGGAAAGGAACGCCACGGTCCTCGCCGGCGAGGATAAAAAGCTCCTAGCCTATCTGTGGTCCTTACGAATATAAACTGAAAAGAAAAGTCGTGTTTTAAGTTACCAATGATGTTTTATTAATAAAGACTTCGATATGCCATTAGAACGCGCATTAAGCAATCTGAGACTCTTAATTATAATTCAAAAAGAAAGTGTAGATAAGCCATAATACCCTAACAAATCCACGGAATAAAAAAGGAACGAAAAAAGTGTTACGTACTGGACCATAGAAGTATCAGGATCAACAACAAAGTCAGAAAAAGGCGCGGGAAATTGGTAGTAGGCGGACGCATTTTTTTATTCTTGTTATAAATTAATTAATTTTGTAAATATCTGTTATCAGTAGGGTTTAATTTTTTGTGTATTTTGTAGTTTAGTGTTTTTAATATTTGGTCACTTTGGTGAGATTTTGTTCATATTTAAAATTGTAATAGTAAACCTATGAATTTGCCACCTGATCCGGGGGCTTAGTCCCCCCGGCGGGCAACTTTGTCACAATTGAGACTGAAAAGCCGTAACAAAGTAAAGCAAGCGTTGTAACCACTGACCTCTATTATACTAGTACGCGTATAATAGAGGTCAGTGGTTGTAACAAAAGACGTAGAACACATGACTCCGGTGTCAAATGTCAATAGGTAAGAATCTACGCTACGCCACTGATAACAATAAAAACTATTCTTATTTCTTGGTAATAAATATCTCCCGATTTCTCCCGATCTTTAACTGGGATTTTTTCCGAAATTTAAAATCTCATTTTAGCAACACTGTTCGAACTGCGTTGATTCTGTGGCGTCGATATTCACTTTGGAACTTACTTTACTTTACATTTAATTTAAAAATAAAATAGAGTGTTTCATTTGGCAGCAATGTATATGCAGTGCTGCTACATCACAAAAATTACCTTGAAATAAAGGATTTTTTTTTGTAATGTGAACATGTTTTGTTTAGTAACAAATCACTAATATTTTCATATGAAAATTTAAAATATGTAAGCAAAAATTTTGTACCCACTATTCAAATAATTTATTATTAAAATCTTTGAAGTCTGCCGTAAGTACGTAAGAATTAACTAGATATGTAGTTTCCAATAAATGTTTCTTTTTTTTCTAAGAAACATTTATAGATAAAATATTATATTTATTTATTTGTAGTTTGGTGCAAAACTACAAATAGTTATGTCACGAAATTACACTATGAAAACACTGTATACATAATTGATGAGCGGGTAGATATTTAGCAGCAAAATAAACTTTACCCACTAAACCATTATTAACTACATTTATAGATTTAGGATAATATATTAATAAATAAAACAAGACGAATATTTCTTTATCATATTGGATTGACATTCGTTTTTTAATGAATCATGGAGGTAAGTAATTAGCACCAAAAACAAAACATATTAATTAGCATATTGAAGTTATACTTCTTTTGGCGCGTTAGGGAAAAATGATGAGTAAATTTTTACGATGCGTGCGCACACCGTCACGAAAAACCGACACCCTGAAGTTAGCTATAGTCAACATTTTAGTTTTGAATTTTGAACGTAGAATAAGGCGAAAGATATTGAAGTTATACTTCTTTTGGCACGTTATTTCAAAAGATTTTTATCTTGTTACGCCAAAGAAGTATAACTTCTAACGCGTGTACATAACTACACACACACTTTTTTTATACATTGTATCATTACACGGGCTATTTATTTTTTGTTATTTTAATCGATGTCATACAATTATTGTTTATTATTTTTGATGTTTTAAATTTTAATCAAGGAAATACATAAATCCTCTGGTAACCCTATTTTTTAAACTGAAATGGCGGCAATACGAGCCTGAACGCATTTTAAAGGAATAAGTGGGCTTTCTTTACGTTTTTCACACTCACACAGGTTCTCCACTTTCAACGCCATCCGTCTTTCACCATTTCTTAATGTTTTAGACACAGAACTTAATAAAATTAAAAAAAAATCTGCATAGTTGTCTTCATAATGTCCACCATCTTGTCAGACAGGGGTGCCAACATGATGCCATCGTAAAATAATTTGAAACACGCTATATGTACTTAGCACTATTATTTTTTATTTTTTTTATAATGATTTGTGTTCACATTTTGCCAATGTCAAGTTTGGTTTGTCTATTTTATTATCTGTAATATGTCGAAGTAAAGTAGTGGCTACCTTACCAAGACTTTATCGAAGAGTTTTGGCGGCAACAAAAAAAAACACTTGATTAGCACAATTATTTCAATTCACTTCATTTGAGCTCTTTAATAGAACTATATTGGATAATATACCACCATAATTATGCAATATAACACTAAATATCACCAAAATAATGAATTAAAACAAGAGCACCTCATGACACTTCCAAGTTCCCGCCAAAACTCACTAGTGCAGGAGCAGGCACGAATAGAAAATTGTGTATTTCGATTTTTACCTGGCAACATTTCACCATCACGGCGTAAACACATATGTTTAAAAACTAGATTAAAGTGTATTTAAGTTATTTTGTTTGTGTAATAAAACAATGCATTATAATAGGCCTTTAATGATGTAAGCAAACTTATTCAGTATTTTATATTATAAAAATATTACATTTTAAATCGTGTTATACAGATTGTTGAGGACTGTAAATAATTTAACTATTCCAATTGGTATAAAGACTTAAAAAGCGCGCTTTTTCGTGTCCTACATTTCGAACGCACCATATGCTCCATTTAGTCAGTTTTAGAATGTGGACAGGAATTTATCATTGTTTTTATTCGAATAGTGCGTAATTTGTGATCATTAATTGTATTTCATATTACGGTGGACTTATTTATTTATCCGCAAAAATGTCGCCATTGCGGAGGGAGACTTTGATTACTGGAAAATATAAAGTGTTGAAGAAAATCGGTGGTGGTTCCTTCGGAGACATATATTTAGCGATAAACGTCGATAACGGCGAGGTAAAATGTAATTTTCATATTTTTAAGTTATGTTTTGTATTTTCTAAATTCCTACTATTTTAGTAAGCCCGCGCCATTTGGCTTTCGCCCCATAAAGTGGGGGTATCTTAATTTCAACTAACATTTCCTAGTTTCTCGTTCTACCAGGGTCGTCAGTGATCATAATATGATTTAATTGAAAAGTGAAGAACTACCTTTTGCATAAAAAATCTTAATATTCTTTAAAATAATGTTTACAGGAAAGACAAAGTCATAAATCACTTCATACTTCTCACTAGTATTGACTACCTGACCTTTTTATTAACTAGATAAAACAATGTGGCTATATGAACCCCGAAGTGTTATTTTTTTGGGATAGGCTAAAAATAAAGAGTTGAAATAAATTATTTTGTTACAAGAAACTATTCAGTAACATTTTCACTAATAGGTTTACAAACAAGCTAAAATATTAGGCATACTGTCTAATCTTTAACATTATTTTTTCTTCTTAGTTCTACAGTATAAAAATGTATGTTTCTACTGAAGAAACCCATATTTTTTAAGTATGTAATTATTTGTATTTTTTTTACAAAATGGTTATTTATTGACACATTTTACATTCATATCATAAAATTTGGCACCAAATGGTGTAAATCCTAGGTGTAATGATATCTAATTGATTTCATCATGACCACACAACGTCCACTGCTGAACATAGGCCTCCTCTAAAGTTTTCCAGACATACTGGCTAATTGATTTATCATTTCTTAATTGACTAAGAGTAACTTTTTTGGTACATTGTTAAATAGGTCCAAAATACACTGAAAAAATGTGCTGATTCCAAATATGTATAAAACTGAATCTACAAAAAAGTGTTGTTTAATTCTATTAACCTTTCAACTGCCAATATTCAAAAAAGGAGGAAGCTCCCTATCCATTTGACTTTTTTGTAGGGTCACTATGTTATGAGTTTTAGGTACTGTGAGGTCTTGAAGTAGCATAGGCATGAATACCAGATCAGTTTTGTCAAAATCTGGATGTAATAAAGGTGTACTACAAATTTGAATTACACTACTATTGACGTTATCTGGTCAGATTATTCAATAAGCTTAACCCTGTCTGGTTTCATTTGTCAGCGAATGATATTCCAAACATACTTTTTAACTACCTTATGGAATATAAATAAATAAATTCCTAGAAAATAGTGGTAATACTCAGTGAAGAGATAAGATTTTGCATATTGAACCTGTGACATAAAACTATTGCTGATTTATCTAGTTTAAGGCCACAACATACACGAAATGTTTTTATCTTTTGTGTGTCACATGATTTATCTTATCAGTGCTATTATTAAGTGTAATAAATTTATTCATATAAATGTTGCCAGATACCATAGATCATATTTTGTGAAATCTGTCAAGAAAAGTCCCGTCAAAATCGGTCCAACCATTTCAGAGATTAGCCGGAACAAACAGACAGACAAAAATTGTAAAAAAATATATTTTGGTGTATGTACCGTATATATATTCATATACATGTAGTAAAAAACGGTTATTTCAATATTACAAACAGACCCTCCAATTTTATTTATATATATAGATATTATAAATTTATTGATGTTTTTCCTTCAATGTCAGTATACCTTTTTTGATTCACATTCACAAAAGACTTTCAGTATCCGTATTTTTTCAACAACACGCTATAATCGTTACAAATTCTTATGTTTAAATTAAGCTTTTTGTTGCCTCTGCTTGTGCAGTTTGCTATCTTTCGTTTCTGTGTCCCTTAGCTCTATCTCCATAGTTCCAATCTATAAATTTTACACTAGTGTTGCTATCTATGCTGTACGCTCCTGTCAAGTGTGCTTGGTTCTAAATGGGTTCTAAATTAACGTACTGTTTACATTCTCATTGGCATAACTAATGTCAAATATTTTAGTTGTATTGCTCTTTGCTCCCATCGTTTCTTGGTTTACCTCGGGTCGAAAGTTATTCTTAAAAAGTTATATTATTTTAACATCTACCCACTTGACATTGGCAAAATCACCGATGACACGGTGGAGCCATTTTTAAAAGAAGAAGAAGAAGAAGATTCACAAAAGACTTTTTTGATTTGGCCAAATGTTTCTCCGCTATGTACCTTGTGGAAAAGACTTGATCTTCTTGTTCTTCTAAAATCGCGGCTTTTTTTTTTGTCCCTCTTTTATTCCATCTACCATCGGCTTTCTTAGCCATAATTAGATGTGGTCTCGGTGGGGTGTAGTGTTTTGGTGACTCTCCATTAAGAGTCACCTTCAAGTAGTATCTTAGACCCTCAGGTCAAATATGTGCCGTCTTTTTAGTCTAGTTATATTTTCATGTGTATTCAGAAGCTTTTTAGCTAGTTCATTCGTATGTTCAATAAGTCTTTCCTTGTAGCGTTTACTGTTCTTGTTGACCTCCTCTTTAACTGTAGATATCTCCAGGTACTCGTGAATTTCTGTATTTCGTACAAACCAGGCTGCACTTGATATCGAGCGAAGGACAATATTCTGAAACCTTTGTAGAATTTCTATATTGGAGTTACTAGCAGATCTCACCCCACAGCTCTATGCCATAAGCCCATATCGGTTTGATAATGGCTTTATAGATCAGCAGTTTGTTACACAGCGATAACTGCGATTTTCGCCCTATTAACCATGTTAAATTTTTATATAGTATGGTAGCCACCTTTTTCTTCGCCTGTATGTGTTTGGCCCATGTTAGTCTCCGGTCTAGATGTAAACCCAAATATCTCACACAATCACTAGTTGGTAATGGTTTGCCCTCCATGGATACAGGTGCGCGTCTCCTTTTTTGAGAGTGAATGTAACTTGTGTTGACTTGGTCACACTGGCCTTTATTCTCCATTTACTTAGCCATTGGTCTATTTTGCTAATTTGTACCTGTAGCTTATCAGATGCAGTATTTGGATCCTTGTCACTTGCTAGACAAGCCGTGTCATCAGCATATGTTGCCGTTGTTACCATATCTGTGCTTGGTAGGTCTGCTGTATATATAGTGTATAATACTGGGCCATGTACTGATCCTTGTGGAACTGAAGCAGCAATAGAATATAGTTTCGAGTACTGGTCTTCAAATTTTACTTGAAAGCTTCTTTCATGTAGATAAGATTTAAGTACACCATAAAACGAGTTTGGTAGAAGCTGTTTGAGGTTATAGAGTAGCCCATCATGCCATACTTTATCAAATGCTTGCTGTATATCTAGGAATACAGCTGAACAATATTCCTTCTTCTCCAGCGACTGGCTGATCTTGTGTACCACTCTATGTATTTGCTCCGTAGTAGCATGTTTTTCTCGGAACCCAAATTGGTGATCAGGTATGATTCTGTGCTCGTGTAACACCAGTTTGAGTCTTTGGAGAAAAACCTTTTCAAATACCTTCGACAAGACTGGCAGGAGGCTTGTAGGTGTATATGAGCTAGGTTCAGGTGGTGGTTTTCCTGGTTTAGGCAGCATACATATCTGTGAGATTTTCCACATTTTGGGGAAGTGATGTGTTCTAAAGATTGCATTGTATAGCATAGTTAAGAATACTATTGGCTTTCTTGGACGTTTAAGTATCTCACCAGTTATAAGGTCAAATCCTGGGGCTTTTTTATTTTTAAGGTGTTGTATGGTTCTCTTCATCTCTTTTGGAGTTACAGGTTTTAATGGCAGTGATAGCTGTTGGTCACTGTTAATTACACTTTCCACCTCTTTATCAAAGTCGATCATTGTCGATGGATTTGGGGTGAAGATTTTCCTCAGATGTTCAGCAAATAATTCAGCTTTTTCATTTGGTCTTCTAGCCCAGACAGATGCACCTGTTTTTAATGGAGGAACAAAATTATGTGGCCTTTTAAGATTCTTCGTGATCTTCCACAGTGAGTAATTATTTTTGCTGTGTGCTGACAAGGAGGACAATTTTTGTTGCAGGGTGGCATTCCTATTTTCGTGAAGGATAAATTTCAATTCTCTTGAGGCTCTATTATATTCAGCTTTATTGTGTTCTGATCTAGTTAAATGCAGTCTCCTTCTAATTTTACGCTTTTCTCCCAGTTTATGCCGTATTTCTAATGGAATATCAGTTTTACTTGATGAGGGAATTAAAGCTGGTGTTGCATGCCATGCCGCTGTTTGTATTAGGTTTGTAATGTTAAAGGCTGCGTCATCTATTTCTGTAGTAGTTTTAAGTCTCACCTTTAGGTTTCTTTTACGTTCAAGGTATTCAGCAAACACATTCCAATCCGTTTTATGATTACTCAATTTTTGACTTTGTTCTCTTTGAATAGCTGTTACGCTAAGGGTTAACACAACTAGTGAGTGATCAGACACGGCATCGAATAATGATTCGACGTTCAGGTATACACTCGAAAGTCCTTTTGTTATGAAGAAATCTAGAAGATCTGGCATACGCTTAGGATCAGTAGGCCAATAAGTAGGTTCACCTGTAGATAGTACTAGTAATTTGAGATT
Source organism: Sphinx pinastri (assembly GCA_947568825.1). Classification (NCBI taxonomy): domain Eukaryota; kingdom Metazoa; phylum Arthropoda; class Insecta; order Lepidoptera; family Sphingidae; genus Sphinx; species Sphinx pinastri. The sequence continues at coordinate 11,672,868 of OX387624.1, read as the reverse complement.
ATCTAGGCACTTTTGAGCTCCCTTCCTTTTGTAGTTGTGAGCCTGGACCCCCAATGTGTGTGCTTACTGTTCCAATCTCCACCAGATATATTTGTGACCTAGGGTATTAAAATAACTAACATACATATCTTCTTTGATATTATACTTTGGCGGGCAGTAGACAGAACTGATGTTAAGGGAGCCATTTCTTCCCTCTATAGTCACCGTGGTAGCTTGCAACCAGTCTTCTTTAAACTCGCTATGTATGTGATGTTTATTGTTGTTCCTAATTATCAGTGCAGATCCTCCATGCGATGTGCCATCAGGGTGATTGGTGTTATACACAGAATATTGGTTTATTTTAACTTTTTTATGGTTATTAAGGTGTGTTTCTGATATTAAAGCAATGTCTATATTATTAACTTGTAGTAGTATTTCCAGTTCTTGTTTGTTTGGCAACAATCCATTGATATTCCAGGTGGCTACTCGTATTGAGGTCATTGTGGAAGTTTTTCGATGAGTTTCGTGATGAGATTCATCATGGTGCTCATTTGTGTAATAAGATGATCTATTCTTTCAGTTTGTTTTAGTATGAGGTATTATAGCTTGTGGGCATTCTCTTGTGAAGAATGCACAGCATATGTTCGCTGGTGTGACTCATTATGGTCAAAGTTTTTTGTTTTAGGAGTATTATTTATTTCCTTTTGCATTGTTGACATACTTTTCGCTGCAACTATTTCGCTATACTGATTATTACGTGTATTATTTTGGTCTTGTATTCTGGTGGGTTCTGATATGGATTTCTTAACATGTGTTTTTGTTCATGAGAAGGCTCTTGTGCAGCAGATACAGGTATGCTTTTAGCTTCTGTTTCCTTTACTACTTTTGTTCTTTGTTGCCATTGTTTATTGCCAAGTTGTTTCCTACTAACAATTTCTTGGTAAACACTACAACCTTTGTAGCTAGCAGGGTGGCTTCCTGTGCAAAGTGAACAGACTGCTGGAGTGTTCTTATCTATTGTACACATTACAGTTTTATGAGGACCAGCACATTTTACACACCTGTATTGTCTCATACAATTGTTTTGTGTGTGTCCATATTGTTGGCACCTTTTACATTGTGGTATTGTGGTTTTTCTTTTGGAATCTTCAATAATAACTTTCTGATGGTAAATATATTTGATGTCTTTAACATTTTTATTATTCTCATGAGGAATTATGTTGATAAAAAATGTGTTTAAAGGTTCTTTAGTCCCCTGCTTACGAGCAGTTACTATTTCTCCCTTTACTTTGTTACCGGTATTTTCTATTGCTTCTACGATGGCTTCTTTAGGCGTGCTGAAATGTAGATGTTTAATAACAATTCTCATACAGTTTTCATCTTTTTGGGTGAAAGTATGCCCTATTAGCCCTTTCCGTCTTATATGCTCTATTAGAATCTTGTATGTGTCTACTGAGTGGGATGTGATTATTAGTTGATTTCTGGATACCACTTTGTATGCATAATCATGTTTTTCTATAGCCTCTTCAATAAATGTACTCAGATTTTCAAGATTGTCGATACCATACAAAATTATTGGTGGCGGTTTAGAAGGCTTCTTTGTTCTTTGGTTTGGAGAAACACAGTCGTCTTGGTTATCAACATCTAATAAGGTGAAACGATTTGATGTCCCAATTGCCGGGGATGACTTCTGAGTGGGTTGGTCCATATCTACTCTCCTATGACTATTCAAAAGCTGTTCCCGTGCTTTACTTTGCTTGAATACTTTTGATGACTTTTCTCCATCACCAGGCGAGCGGTTCCTTTTTTGGTTTTATTCTTTGCCATGGTACGGTTGGATATGTCTTGTAGCTGTCTAGTTCTTCATCTGTCATATCTTGACCGGTGGTAACCCTCCTCTTGTGCCCCCCGAGGCAATTCTTGTGCTTTGGGTCTTCACACCCAATGCACGCCCATGCGCGGGGGAACATTAGTCGCGGGCCGAGGCACACAGTCAGTGTGTATACCTCTTGGTTGCATAACACATTGAGACCTAAAAGGGCCCGCGAACATTTCCTGGCACCCTTTTCCTTTCCGCCCATCCTGAGAACCTTTCTCCACTCCCCACCTTTCCTTCCATCATCCTTCTCCGCTTCCTTCCCAGGCCCCTGCAGTCGTCAAGCCGGGGGACTCCAGTATCCCATTCGCAGGTTTCCCCCGGTGTAGACTGCAGGATCGCCGACACAAAAAAAACCCTCCTCTTGTTCATTGCAGAAGTATCTAGAATCACTTAATGATGCTGAACGTTGTCTACAAAATAGTCCGGGATGAAAAATTTGTTGAGTTAAGATTTTTGGTTTATTTGCTTGGGTTGAGTCCTTTTGTTGCAAGACTTTGCCCCCCCCCCCCCCCCCCCCCCCCCCGAATCCGTGGGGCAGCCTGAGCTGTGCTTAGGAAGGGATTCTCCAGCAGTGCTGGTACCCTCCTGGGGTAATCTATCTTTAAGGCTTGCTTCCATTATTGATGTAATTTTTGGTTTAGGGTTGTCTTCCCCTATCTAGTTAATCGGTTATGGCGCCGAAGGCTCGCCGTCGTCCTTCATTTTTAGCTACTGTAGTCACGAGGTAGATGTTACTGTGCAAAGCTCTTTGGTTGACTACAACATTGCCCAGGAGGTACGACTCGCAGTGTTGCGAGTCTATCACCTAGTCTGTGACGACAGGCTGGTGATAGCGTGGACGTAAATGAATAGGACTTGTCGATGCGCGCCTAATAGTTCAGTTTGCACCCCTGAACGTACGCTCCGGTTAACCTCGGCATTTTTTAGATGTATAGCCCCTGGAATAAACCATACACCACCGAGACCAACATCAACCTTTACCCCCCACCAACATCAACCTTTACCACCCACTACATACTATCGATAGGTTTTGGTAAAAACTAATGGTTTTTGTTGTCTGCTGTTACTTAACAAGCTGATGGAATCATCTTAATAATCGTCTCCTATTATATTATTAGGTATTTGTATTTATATATTATGTATTTTATGTATTATAATTCGGGTTTATATATTTATATTGTATTCGTTATCATGTTTATTAAGTGTATTTGTGTTGCGTACTTTTTATATTTATGCTTTTTAACTTTGGTTTGTTACATTTTTTTTTTATTCTCTTTCTCATATTATGTTATATCTTTATTTATTACACCTACCTGTATTGTTTATCTCTGCATCACCCTAAGGTTGACTGGTAGAGAATGCCATTCGGCATTAAGTCCGCCTTTATACATTATTGTATAAAAGTAATAAATAAATAAATAAATAAATAATGGTTTTTGCAATACTATCGATATTATCGATACTATTGAATGCATTACTATCAATAGTATCGATATTTTCGCTGCTATCAATAGTATTGCCGATAGAGAGCTATCGATACCATCGATAGTATCGACAGTATTGATTTAAGGCGATACAATCGATAGTACAATCGATATCCTGAATAGTTTTCGAGGTCAACCATCGATAGTCAAACTATCGATGGTTCTGCAACACTAAACGCGATGCTGGTGGATACTGGATGGTACGTATTTACGCGACCAGGTATTTACTTGCAAGTACGCCGACCAGGTGCCGACCCGAAATACTTGCAAGACTTGAAAGTATTTTACATGACTACACTCTTGCGACACGAACGAGTCACGTGATCTCGCCTCGGCCCGCCGCGCTGCGTCCGCGCTCAGACGTCGTCGTCCGCAAATGCAATTATGGTTCTTATTTCAACAAATCCAGTGAACAATTTCCTGTGCAAGTATTGAGGTGTTAAAAGTATTTTATTTGTTAACGCGATTATGCTCCTTATTTGTACAGAAACATGGGTCAATATCCTATGCAGTAAGAAAATACTTGAAAGTATTACGATTTTCGACTATCCAAGTGGTATAAGTACTTTATTTATAAACGCGATTATGCTCTTTATGTATATTAAAACACGGATCAATTTCCTATAAAGAAATAAAATACTTAGTATTTATAGAATCGAAGTATTAGAAGTTTTTATTTGTGAACGCGATTGTGTTCCTTATTTGTATCGAAACACGGATTAGTTTCCTATGCAAAAAGAAAATACTTAGAAGTATTTGGAACCCTGGTTTTTGGCGCTGGTTTTTTTTAGGCGGACGTACTTGTAAGTTGTAAGCCCTAGTTCACGATTATGCAAGTACGCCCATGCCTAATTGAAATGAGCGTACATTTTGTAAATTGTGCGCTCTTTTTTCGTGGACGTTTTTAGAAGCTGATTGTGTATTTTGGGTTTTGTAATACTTCAATGTCATGTAAGTATATAAAAATCACTTAAAATGACAAGTCATGACAAAGTGGAAGAGTATAATAATAGTTTTTATCTATTGATTAAATATTTTCTTCCTCAAAAAGCATCGTAAATAAATTATAAGTAATTACCTACCTTCAATTATATATTTTTGAAATACATATCGTTGCCTACCTATATAAATAAGTATTCTCTTTATTGGTATTGGTAGTATTTGAAGTTACGGAAAAGTTGATTTCTTCTTACGTTGCAACACTGCGCAACTTGGCTTTGGTAGCTTTGCCCACTAGTAATATAGCAACACTGCCATTGTGACGTCACACGAAACAGGCTGACGACATCTTTTTACAGTTCGAAATAAAATGATTCTAAGTGGCTTATTTTAGTGTTTCTACGTTGAATTGTGTTTTAGCTGAAGCGTTGACGATAAATTATTTAAGTGTTGTGATTGAAACGGACTCGGTGCGATGGGCTACCAATAATTTCGTGGTGACAACGAGTGATGAAGGAAAAAGAAAATGGCTACCTTCGAACGCATGTTGATGGCCAGGAAAAGTGTTGTATTAGATGAAAAATACAACGTTGTTCGCAAAATTGGCGGTGGGAGCTTCGGTGATATATTTTTAGCAATCAACATTACAAATGGAGAGGTAAATTTGTGTATACTTTTGAAAACATATTTCATTTGATTCCACAATGTCGCGTCGAAGCGCTCGCGTATTTCGGGATATTTGTTCTCAAAAATGGCGGTTTGGGCGTATACACAACGAAATAACGTGTTGTAACAAGTCTATGACATGGTTTAAGCTTATTCCTTTCTATTTCTCTTCTGTGTGGATTGATTTACGTAATTAGGGCATGTTATAAAAAATGTTTGTCGAACATATGAAAGGAGTTGTTCGGATTATATCGAGTTTATGCAAATTATGCTCGGGGTACACTAACTGTACCGTACAATATTTTTGCTAGTTTCGCAATCAATAACAATGCCTCTTGTAGAAATTAGTTGTGTAATATAATTTTGGGGTTCCAACATATTATAGCCTTTGGTGACCAAGCAAAAGTCGATAGGATTGTCATCTTTAATCAGTTATGTCTATTTGGTGATGGCTCGGTTGTTAATTTAAAACCCATTCGATTCCCGACTTGATAAATACTCAATTAGATGATTTGCATACAAATGGGCAGTCAACATAATTGTGGTACAGCACATAATGTGAAACTTCTTGGTCAGTATACAAAGATGAATTTTAAACAATAAAAATTACAGGTTTCAGATATCGAAATGATGTGATAGTATGTACTCATATAAATATTTGAAATAAATACTGACATGACTGCATTAAACTTAGAAAATACTTAGTTATTCATTTTCGAGTGGTTTTCGTCATGTTGCGTGATGAGTCATTGTATCAAAAGACAGTTTGATGGCTGCTTTTGGGAGGTTAAGGATGTGGTCTGGGTATTGCATTACATATAAAGTGTGATGCAATATAGGGATAACAATATCAATACTCTCCCTGGCATATTTAATTGATGAAAATGTAGTGTACAATTTCTTTATCTGTAATTATAAATATGATATCATGTAGGATGTGTATTAGTAGGGAAAGGTTCAAAGGTTGTTAATTAATATTGGATTGACAAGTACTTTTGACTATAAATATTCTAATGAAATAATTGAAAACTGGGTTTTAAAAAAACTGAAAATGCATCTATTTTTTTTTGTTCAGTTATCATTTGTGATCACAATCCTGGTTACTCCCAGTAAAAGCCTTAAGCATTTAACTCTCAATTTACAATATTTTAAAGTGTGTCACTAGCTTTATTTTCATTGTGTTAAAGAATACAGCTATGTAATTTTCATTGTTATTTACCATTTAGGTTGATATTAATATTTATCTTCCAATATTTTTGTAATGTTTTTTACAATGTTATTTATTTATAATATAAAGTGTTAAAAGTAAAATATTGTGTCTTTCAGTTAGCAAAAAATAGCAATGTTTAAAATTATGTGATTAGCATGGAATACTTTTATATTTTCAGAATCAGAATCAGAATATTTTATTTGCATTGAATGTAGGTACAGACATAGGATGGTAATATAACTCATAAGTTCCGATACATTCTGCCAGGTGGCGTGCAAAAATTAAGCTTAGTAAGACATTTGCATGAATTAATAACTTCTTGCCAACATAAATTGAATGTAACTTCTGCTCATGTTCAATTAATTTGTATTTAAGCTGTCTTATTATATAAATCATTATATTTCTTACATTGAAAAACACAAATCAAAGCAAATATTTGGTTTGTAATCACATTATCTGTGTGTGACCTTGTTGTACACTTGTTTTCTTCCAAATATTATAAATATTGTTACTTGAATTTACTCACACATGATCAAGGAACATGACTATATTATAGTAAAGACAATTCACATCATACAGGCATAGTATATGTTTTATTTTATTTTAGGAGGTAGCAGTGAAGGTTGAATCTATCAAGGCGCGACATCCACAACTTCTCTATGAGAGCAGAGTATATAAGATGCTCCAAGGGGGCATCGGAATACCACACATAAGGTTTGTTTATACTCATAATATCTGTTTTATAACTGTGATTTTCAATTTTATGTCTCACAATTAAATGACTACTGAGAAAGTACTCAAGCTTATGACAATGAAACTACAGGAACCTTGGACAAAGGTTTCGATTTACAAATTAGATGAGATTTCATCTCATACTTTTTTCTTTAAAAGGATGATAGCAAATTAGTTATTTAATACTTGGAGCAGTTGAGAGCAGAGTTCATATGGATTTATACATCACCAAAGAGACATTTATGTTTAACAATTCCATTAGTACTCATCTTCTTTATAATTATTGATGTTTTTTTGGTTTATTTTTGGTAATTAGATGTAAGTTTATAGGAATAAAGATGTGTTTGACTTCTACCTATATTGCTGCACCATGGAGATATAGCAAATTTATATTTTTACACATTTATTATGAAATTTGATTTGAAATCTAATTATAAGGTATGGTTTCTCAGTTTATTTTAAAAACAGAATGAGATTTCAGCAATATTCACTATAAAAACTTGCATAATCATTTTATTTTTATATTGTTCCTTAAATATGTTTCTAATTTTAAATATTTAATTATTTAGTTTATACTACAATAAAAAAAAGTGTTCTGAAAAGTAAAATGGATAGTTCGTTATTCACTCCATTGTATTTAAATATCTAGCCAAATATGATATATTGAACTTGAAAAAAGGCTTGTACCAGTCTCTTCTCAACCCACTTATGAATATACATCTTAGCAAATTTAAAATGTACAGTGGTAGATAGCTAATTAAGGACAACAATTTTCAAACATAATATTGTTATATATTTTTATATGTATATATGTCATTGTTCGATGGCATTTTTATGGTTTGGTGTCAGTTATCAACTAAACACGCATTCATAAAAATTTAAGAAAAACGCACCTCAAAAAATTTATTAAAATAAAAACAAATGTTTTGGGAGAATAATAGCTATTTTTCTGCCTAGTCATCTAATTAGGGACAATTAACGTTAGCACTTCTTTTTCCTAAAATATAATATAAAACATTTATCTCTTTAAACATTACTTCATTTAGGGTCTTTTTATAATGCAACATTGAACAAATGGTCATTTATGTTAAACTTATTACACAAAAAAATGTAGGAATAAAAGTAGAGATGCATTAATTTACATTATATCATTGTATGTTTTTTTGTATTAGGTTGTACCATAACATAGCCATCTTACTTATAGTATAATGGTATATGATGCTGTACTATCTTTAAAACACGCATAGTACAGAAACTGCCACAAAAATAAAGATCACGAAAACCAATCTCAGTATAGTTAAAATTGCTAATGCAAGTCCATTTTGAGGTTTTATATTGATAATTCAAGAAATATTTAGACCTGAATTAAATGCTGGCGTTTCGGCAAGGACCCTAGACTGACGACAGTATGTTTTGGTTACCAAAATACACAACGTGGCATTTATTTCGTCCACGATTTACGTACGTATTCCAACCGAACCAACCGCCCCTTACCATCAATGTTAGGGGATCCCTAACGGCCGATGCACATTAGAAGCGCGATGACGCACCGCAAATGTGGGTCAGCAACGCGCTACTTTGGTGGTGTACGTTGAGTTTTAAAGGTCAACTTACGTATCGAATGATAACTTTCACAAGGTCGCACTGATTTTTTGCGAATCCTAAACTCTCGTATAATGTATGGTTAATCTTTCATCAACAAAACTATGTTTTAGTCACGTAAACTTTATAATGTAAATCAAATCGAATAAACCCATATTGGTTAAAGGTGCAAATGCATTTCTAGTCCTTAACATACGTGTTACTAAAATAATTTAAACCGCTTTAAACATTTAAAAATTTCCATCGCACTTGAAAAGGTAGGTAGGTGCTTCATGCAACAATATTGAATATAAACATTACGTTGCCACTTCCGCGAAATTGATCAGGACACTACGCATATAAAAAGTCTACGTGATCTGCCGCATAGGTACTAACTGATATCTTGAACGAGTGAACGCCGATAGCTTATCAACATTGCGGTAAACATTCAAGTTTAATATTTAATAATAGCATAGTTTAACATTAGCAATATTGGCGTAAGTCCAATTCTCTTATGAAAATGACGTGAAGAACCCGCAAAACACACCTCGTAATTATAATTTTCCCATATTTTTCATATTATGTTGTCTTCAGAGTTTGGTATCTAATTAAGTGATTGCATTTAAAACAAGCGTATAATGAAACAAATAATTATTTATAGATTTAAAACGATATAATAGGCGTCAAAATCCAAAGGCGTGAAAATTATCGTAACATTATACATATTTATTTTATGAATTTTAATTAATCCTTCAACGCCCGCGGTGGACACCGGTGTTCATGTAGATAAGGAAATTAGCTAATAAGCGGGCGTTGACGTGTTAAATGAAAAAGCAGACATTTGTTTGGAAATCGACGCTTGTCCTACAAAGTGTTCACAAACATTATTGTTACAGATGGTATGGTTACGAGAAGGAGCACAATATCCTGGTGATGGACCTCTTGGGTCCATCGCTCGAGGACCTGTTCAACTTCTGCTCGCGTCAATTCACCATCAAGACTGTTCTCATGCTAGCAGGTCCTTATTTTTTCTTATCGTTGTATTTTGTTAACCTGTTTATACATTTAACATAATAATATTGTTATGCTGTCCGGTAGTGTATAAATAAATGTAAATATATCGCTATCTAACACTAGCTTTTGCCCGCGGCTCCGCCCGCGTGTAAAAGTTTTTCCGCGATAAAAGCCCTGCTTTACTTTTTCTCGGGATAAAAAGTAGCCTATGTTACTCCGTACTCGCTGATAATGTAGCTTTATATTGGTGAAATAATTAAAAAAATCGGTCCAGTAGTTTTTGAATTTATCCATTACAAACAAACAAAAAATCAAATCTTTCCTCTTTATAGTATTAGTAGATTAGTAATAGCATGAGCAACGTAACGCTGCGGCGGGAGACCATACGGATACGGTGAGGCAGATAACGGTAATCTATACATTATTGCAGTCTGCGAGGATAATTTGCAATTGTAACAATACTAGTGTAACAGCTATGCATTCACATTTCTTTATGTTCTCTAAAATTTTTACAGGAGTTTTACAGGATCCGAGCGTAGTCATAAAGTTTATTATATTGTGTTTTCTTAGATTTAAAAGGATATAGTATTTTTAGGTTGTCTGTTACTGTGATCACAATCGACATAGTGCATGTAGTATTGGTCTGGATGGTGGTTATTTATACAGGTTGTCAAAATTCATTTACTTTTTTGAATGACCAAAATTAATCTGTTCTAATATATAAAGCTGAAGAGTTTGTTTGAACGCGCTAATCTCAGGAACTACTGGAACGATTTTGAAAATTCTTTCACTAATAGGTAGCTACATTACTCCTGAGTGCTATAGGCTACTTTTTATCCCGGAAAAACTTTTCCACGCGGGCGGAGCCGCGCGCAATGCTAGTAAAAGATAAAACTTGTCATAGATTTTTAAATTTTTATGGGATTTGTCTCTAACTGGCCTATCACCCAATTTCCGCTTGACGTTGATTTATGGGGCGCCCTGTATAATTATGCTCTATCTGAAGATACGCTGGACAATGTGACGTGTGTAAATGTATAATTTGTTTCTCAGATCAAATGCTGGGTCGTGTGGAGTTCATACACTGCAAGTGCTTCATACACCGTGACATAAAGCCGGACAACTTCTTGATGGGCATCGGCCGCCATTGCAACAAGCTGTACATGATCGATTTTGGCCTCGCCAAGAAGTTTAGGGATCTGCGCACGCGTGTGCACATTGCCTATCGTGAGGACAAGAATCTTACTGGTGAGTTTGGGTTTTAACTATGGAACATACAACATCAGGAGATTTTAAATTGAAGACTATGGTTTCAATTTGACACATGCGTTCATGGCAATGGTATTCGTTTTGTTCCAGCGATTATATAGCCCCCTAGAGACCTAATGCCCAATATTTTTCTTCAAATAAATTCTGTCAACCACTTGAGGTTTGAGGAAGGCGGGGTACCTGCACTATGGTTGGCCGTGCCAACATCATTACGTTTTACGTAGCCATGTGTTATGTATGAAATGGGGGTAGATAAAAAACAGTCAGTCTGGATGTGCCCATGACAAGAAGCGAGTGTGCATCTGCAATAATTACGTGATTTATGTGAGCACATAACAGTGGCGACGAGGTAATCGGTAAAAAAGTGAAAATTAAGTGCAATAAGTGTTATAAACGCATAAATAAATATGGGTATAAAATTTAACGAGTTTGACTTGGCACATGGGTGTTGGCAAAATTATATCGAAAGATTTTCGTATTGTCTTCAGGCTAGTTCAATTGAAGAAGACGCAAAGAAAAAAGCAAATTTACTCGCAGTTTGTGGCCCTGAGTTATATGATTTGATTGTTTCGTTGAGTTCACCAACGAAATTAAGTGAGGTTACTTTCGATAGTATTGTCGAAACTTTGAACAACCATTTCCATCCAACGCCTAATGAAATAGTCGAATCTTATAGGTTTCACACTAGGAATCAAAAGGAAGATGAAAAAATGAGGGATTATATAGCTCAGCTACGGAAATTAAGTATATATTGCAATTTTGTGGATCTAAATCGCACTTTAAGAGATAGATTGGTGTGTGGAATATTGGATAAGGATATTCAAAAAAAAATGTTACAACAAAGTCAGTTATCATTTGAACAAGCTTGTGAAATTGCCCTGTCTTATGAAACGGCAAACATAGATTCAAATATAATTGTACAAACTACCCCAACCTCCTGCATTCCAGAACAGGACATGGGGGAGCCTATGGAAGTAAATAAGGTGGCAAGTAAACAAAATTCGTATATGGTACATAAATCGAATTGTTTTCGTTGTGGTAAGTCACATAATGGGCAATGTAAATTTCGCTGGAGTAAATGTTTTCATTGTGGGAAAATAGGACATATAGAAGCGGCTTGTTTAGTGAAATCAAAAAAACAGATCGCTGAATGTAATGGATTGTATGAGGTAGGCATTAACAGTATCAGACAAGATAAAATAGATCCATTTGTTATTAAATTATGGTTGAATGGTACAGAATTACTAATGGAAGTGGATTCAGGCTGCCCATACACCATTGTTAATGAGAACACAGCCAGACTCATATGGAATAGAAAATTACCTAAATTAGAAATAGCTGATATCGGATTAAAGTCATATACTGATGGAAAGTTAATGTTACTAGGGGAAACCACAGTTAATGTTAAATATAAGGATAAGAGCCAAAATATGAAGATACTTATAGCAAAAGGTAACGGCTCAAGTCTTATAGGTAGAAATTGGTTTTCTAATTTGGGAATAATTATTCATGGATTAAACAATATTAAGATGAGTTCAGATGACAAAGCCAAAACTTCTTTATTATTAAATAAATATAAACAGGTGTTTGAGAGAGTTTTAGGGAAATATACAGGACCGGTGGTGAATATAACACCAATTGAAGGAACAGTACCAAGATTTATAAAATGTAGACCCATACCATTTGCTATAAGAGAAAGAGTCTTCAAGGAAATAGATAGATTAGTAAAAGAAGATGTACTTGAACCAATAGCACACTCTGAATGGGCCACACCTATAGTCCCAGTTTTAAAGTCAAATGGTGGGGTAAGATTATGTGGAGACTATCGATCCACAGTTAATGCAGTTACAAACACTGACACATATCCATTGCCTACATTTAATGAAGCATTTGCGGAACTGCAAGGGGGGGTAATATTCTCTAAGATTGATTTGGAACAAGCATATACACAGGTGGCTGTGGATGATCAAACTGCAACTCTATTAACCTTGAATACCCCTAAAGGTCTTTACAAAATGAAACGCTTGGCTTTCGGTGTTAAAGCATGCCCAGGAATATTTCAAAGGCTGATGACCTCATTACTAGCTGACATCAAGGGGATCGCAATTCTATTAGATGATATACTTATATGTGGCAACAACATAAATCAACATAATGAAAGGCTAGAACAGGTATTGCAGAGATTAAAAAAAGCTGGCCTTAAAGTTAACCGAGAAAAATGTATGTTTACAGTGCCAAAAGTTACATTCCTAGGATATGTTGTAGATGAGTCTGGTATACATCCTAGTAAAGAGAAGATCAATTGTATTGAAAAGACAGAAGCACCTAGGAATATTAAAGAATTACAGGCATTCTTAGGGTTACTTAATTTTTATGATAGATTTTTACCACATAAAGCCACAATAGCTGAGCCTTTATACCGGTTATTAGAAAGAGAGTCTAAATGGAGATGGAACAAGGAACATCACACTGCTTTTGAAACCTTAAAGTCAATGCTGTCTAGTGATGATACTTTAGTTCACTATGATAGCAAGAGAAAGCTAATAATGTCGTGTGATGCATCGCAATTTGGACTTGGAGCGGTTCTGGAACATGAGATGGATGATGGAACATTGAGACCAGTCATGTTTGCATCAAGGACAATGAACGTGCATGAGCGAAATTATGCTCAAATAGACAAAGAAGCTGCATCCATAGTTTTTGGGTTAAAGAAATTCCACCAATATATAAGTGGTCGAAAAGTAATTATAAAAACAGATCATAAGCCATTATTGGGTATTTTTGGACCAGGAAAGCCAATTCCCAACATAATTTCACCCAGGATGTTGAGATGGGCATTATTATTGAATTCATATGATTATGAGATTCAATATGTGCAGGGTAAGAGTTTGGGTAATGCAGATGCCTTAAGTCGTTGGCCAGCAGTGGAGGCGACTACCAAAGATAAGTGTGCAGGAGTACTTTTGATAGAAGAGACCCCGCTAGAATTAGAATTTACAGCAAGAGAAGTGACAAGATTTACAGGGAAAGATAAAATATTAAGTAAAGTATTATATTGGATAAGAAATGGATGGCCCACCAAGGTAGAGGAAGATTATAAATTATTTTGGCTGCGGAGAAATGAGTTATCGGAGTATAATAATTGTATATTATGGGGTAATAGGGTGGTCATACCTGAAAACATGCGGAAACAAATTCTGGAAGAATTACATAGAAACCATGATGGTATAGTCATCACAAAGGCCTTAGCCAGGAGCTATTTTTGGTGGCCTGCAATGGATAAACAAATAGAAAAAATTGTAAAAAATTGTAATATATGCGCAGAGAATAGAAATATGCCAACCCAAATCACACATCATTGGGTACAAACCCATAAACCTTGGTCTAGGTTGCATATTGATTATGCTGGACCATTTCAAGGAAAATACTTTTTGATACTGGTAGACGCTTATTCTAAATGGCCAGAAGTAAAGATAGTCAAGGACCTGAGTAGTACTACTTTGATCAGCACGTTGAGAGATATTTTCACAGAGCAAGGGCTACCTGACACTATTGTGAGTGATAATGGCAGAAGTTTTACATCTGACGAGTTTAAAAAATACCTGAAGAGTTATGGCATTAGACAAATTTTGATTGCTCCCTACCATCCAGCATCAAATGGACAGGCTGAACGTACAGTTCAAACAATAAAGAATAAGCTGAAGAAGATAACATCTGAACCTTGGCATATACGGCTGCCTAAAATACTATATGGGCTACGGGCTACCCCTAATAGCGTGAATGAAAAAACTCCGGCTGAACTATTGAACAGCCGCCGGTTTAGAACTAAATTTGATTATCTTAACCCCTTATCTTTTAAAAGCAAGAAAACATTCAGTGCTGAGGAGAAAAATGAGAGGTTGAAGATACGATCTTTCAGTATTGGACAATCAGTATATGTCCGGAATTATGGTAAAGGGCCTAAATGGTTGCCAGGAATAGTAGAAAAGAAAGTAGGAGTTTGCAGATACTTGGTGCGGTGGAATGGGAAAATGTTGTTACGACATATTAATCAGATGCATGTCAGAGAAATTAATGATGGACAGAACTCAGAAAAAATGCTAGACACAGACCAAACTATAGACAATAGCGATGAAGATGGTGAGGTGGATATACCGTCACCAAGAAAATGGGCTGACATTATTGGAGTATCAGGGCCACAAGACTTAGTTCTACCTAACAATACAGGAGAACTGACACGGAATAAAAGGGCACTTTCAACCTCACCACTATCAGATGTATCGAAGAAGATTAAATCCGGGAGGCATTATAGCCTTGAAGATAGCTTAGAAGACGAAGATGATGAAATTTATACAGAATAGCCATAGCCAAGTTGTCATTTTCATACTACAAAATAATTAATAAATACCCATAGTTTAATAATTAATAATATAGACAGTAAAAAATAAAACAAAAAGACTTTATTTAGTGTTACACAGTTGGGAGTGATAAAAGTGGACTTTGAGGGGCAGAACTATCTAAAGGGGAAGGCATGTTATGTATGAAATGGGGGTAGATAAAAAACAGTCAGTCTGGATGTGCCCATGACAAGAAGCGAGTGTGCATCTGCAATAATTACGTGATTTATGTGAGTACATAACACCATGGAAACACTATTTTCATTGGATGCGTCTCTTGTCATGTAATGCTAAACAACTAAGCAGTAGAGACAGTGTAAAATGCACTTAATTCAGAATGAAATGCAAAAATAATTTAACAGGAATGTTCTTTAATGATAAAATTTTAAATACAATTACGAATTTCGATAATTTTTTTAAATGAATTGATTATCTCAAATTATTGCCATAAATATGAAAAGTAATGTTAATTTTCTGAAAACCCGAAGTCTGTATGTTTTTATAACACCACTGTTTAGTGTAAGGGGCTATTATAATATTTGTTAACTCGATAATGTGGCAGTTTACGGCGCACAATTGTGGTCGCAACTGACTTGAAGATATTGAACGACAAGCTACATCTGATCTATTAGTCAGATGTGTTACCCGAAACCGATCGCCTGTTATTCGACGTCTAGAGGCTATATGGTCGCTGTTTTGTTCAGATGATTTGTAATTCAATGTCTGATATTTTATTTGTATAATTGTAATTTTATTGATTGTAATTGTATGATTGTCCACAGGTACGGCGAGATACGCTTCTATAAATGCGCACCTAGGCATCGAGCAGTCGCGACGGGACGACATGGAATCGCTTGGATACGTGCTCATGTATTTCAACAGGTGACAATTACTGATTTTCTTTTTTCAGCAACTGAAATTTGATTGAATACTCAACCAGTTGAGTGTTTTCTTAATGGTTAAAGGGCCTCAACAAACTTTTTGTGGATGTGGATATGGTTATGGATTAAATCAAAAAGATATTCGGAATATTGGCTGCATGGCAAAGTACCAAAAGTTGTTGCTATGATTTTATATTTTCTTTTACAGAGGATCGCTGCCTTGGCAGGGCTTGAAAGCGATCACAAAGAAACAAAAATACGAACGTATTAGTGAGAAAAAGATGTCCACACCCGTTGAGGTACTCTGTAAGGTAAGAACTTCAGATTGGGAACTTCAGCTTGTTTTCTGGTTCAAGACTGTGTTTATTATGTGGCTATAATAAATTATTTTTTGGCAGGGATTCCCGGCTGAGTTTGCGATGTATTTAAATTACTGCCGCGGGCTGTCCTTCGACGAGTCACCAGACTACATGTACCTCAGACAGGTGAGCATGGGGGCAAACATTTAGTTGGTGATGCTTATGAGCTTCGGGTATCACACTGACTAAGGTGACCTGCTTGCCCGGTCACCCTATCTATTACAAAAAAGCCCGATAAGCTTAAGCTTTCTTTGAAATGAAATATAATTATAATTGATAAGTATAAGCATACAAGATAGGAATTGGATCTACATACATAATATTAAGTTACCAGTTTAGCAGTGATTTGACTGAATAAAATAGAATAATTGTTTAGGATTTGACTATTATTTCTGATATTCGAAAAAACGGAACATTTCTGTCGTATGAATAAATTTCCATGCCTTATTTAATATCTGTTATTGTAAAAGTGTATTGCAAGTCGTATATATGAGGTTCGTGTTCAGTGAAGAGTACATTTGTATTGACAGTTGTTCCGCATCCTGTTCCGTACGATGAACTACCAGTACGACTACACGTTCGACTGGACGATCCTGCGCCAGCGCAAGCAGCACATGGAGGGCGGCGCCGCCAACGACCGCCGCTCGCCCTCCGTGCAGCGCCGCGCGCAGCAGCCGCAGCCGCCGCCTCCGCCCAACAACGAGGTAACCCATCACGCACCGCTGTATAGCCTGACCAGGAAAATAAAACCCGTCACCATGTTGTGCACTATATGGAATTCATTTCTTGTATGGGCAATGTTAAAAGTAAAACGAAAAAGTGAAAGTGGCGTCCCCAATGCAGATTTCTTTTCGTGGTCAGGCTAAATATTACTCATCGATCATTCCTAAATATTTCTAACTGAATTAACCTTCCATTCGCGCCCGACCTAATCCTTATCCTTTGTCCTGACAATCCCTCAACCTTCTAGGTGAAATCAGTGCACGCTACGAACGAGTCCGCGGCGAACAAGCAGACTGTTAAAGGCCACCAATCAGTCAGCCAGCTGAAGAAAAAACTTACCGCTATAACATAATATTACAATACACTTGGTTCGACCGTTTATGCACCTTGAAGCAAAAATAAAAAACATTTATTTTTGAACAAGTGGAAAATGAGTGGTACCTACCACCTTTGGCGTGTCGCAGTTTTGAATAAAAAATATAATAAATATTTGTATGACAAAAAAATGTCTATATATTGAAAATCATATAAACTACCATTTGTGAAATAATTAGTTCAAGGTGCATTAATCGGTAAATTCTTGTGAGAATCCCATTTGATATAAAAAACTAGTAGTTTTATTATTTCCACTTATTCAGAATAGAACATCTAAAATTGTAGTTATGATAATTGCCTGACCCAAGGCATGTCTGTATGTATTTGTGTATGAGTTTGAATGTTATGTCTGTATATTTTTACTTTCTAAGTTTTAAAGGCATTGATTGTTACATTTATTTTTGTGTGCACTGTACATATAAAATTTAATTCACTTTGAACTGACGGGAATTTTTATGCTTTGTTTTTTTTTATACTGCGTGATTTGATTTCTTGTCATCTTTATAATATGTTACAAAGTTTCAAGTATAGCGGAAGCTTTGTTTTGAAAATAATGTAGTCAAAATTGTATGTTACATAGATACAAAATAGTATACAGTTAATAATATTATGGCCACATTTTGTATTTGTGTAGAGATACATAGTTTTAAAAACTAAAAATAGTATAAATTGTAAAATGAGTGAACCAAAAATACAGTAAATGTATAAGGTTGCATTTGATTGATGGATGTTAACTTTATAATATAATAAATGCTATGTGACATTCAACAATGCGACATATTTAATACACATATAATAAACACTGACGTTCTTACCAATTTCTCAATCGTTATTAGGTTCTTTTACTACAGTAATGACTAATCGGCGGATGTGAAACGAAAGGATGCGGGTTCGATCCCTGCACCAACACAAATGTTGTGATTTGCAAATATTAAAAGCTTTGGGTCTGGATATAAAGGTACTGAAAGTTTAACTTCGTTTCTTATATTATGAGTGCTTTTGGGTGGCTTTATTTATCTACTAATGAACTTTATGGTCTAGGTATATTGAAATCAATGTGAATTGAATGTGTTAATTCAATATTTTTCGTTTATTCGGCACACATCCCGCTTATTTTCAATCGCCAACCCAAATCAATGTTGGTATTTTTGACGTAATTGTAATATTTACATAGTTTGCAAAAATATAGAATTGGCGTTCCTGTAATGCCCTTACAACACATTCTTTTGATTTCTGTGACACAACTAGCTCACCCACGCTGTTTTGTGCAAATATATACTTGACATGATAAGTGACGAGCCTATTGTCACTTCAGGTATAAATTCTAATCATAGGCAACAACGCAGGTCTGTTTAAACACGCTTTTATTAGCTTCGTACGTATGTATGTACGTAACGGAAACTTTGAACATGATTTTGACCCCCTTCAAAACGTTGGATTAAATCGATATTTGGCATACTTATCAAGGACCGATGACAATTCAATATTTTAAACTAAAAACGCCATTTTATAGAAAATCCAACTAAAAATGAATAAATAATAGTTTGTTTATTTTTAGTGACATCTGTTGGACTATCGTAGAATTATAAATAAACTGGCTACTCTTATGTGTAAAAAAAAGCCTAATAGTCACAAGATGGCGCTTTCGTTTACTTTTTAGTGACATCTGTTCGACTATAGTAGAACGGAACTAAAAAAATGAAAAATAAATAATAGTTTAAAAAAACTAAAAAACTATAGAAAATAAAAAAAAAATGGAAACTAAATTTTAATAAATTTACATTAAGAATAGTGTAAATAAGAAACAAATGTATATTATTGTAAAAAAAAAGCGTGTGGTGCTTTTTAAGATATTATCAAAATGATAATCCTTCTACTCATATCTGTTAATAAAATATAACTATTGACATAATGTACCGCACGTTTTTTTTGCAATAAATTATTTTTTTTCTTATTTAAAATATTCTTAATCCAAAATTAATAAAATTTATTTCTATTTCTTAGTTGGATTTTCTATAAGGCGTGTTTTTTATTTTTTTATTTTAATCAAGACTATCACAACTCGCACGAGTAAAAGAAACACACTTTGTACTTATTGATCTGCTCAGAAATACATTTAAAGTAATATTTTTTTTATAAAAGAAGATAAAAGGGCATGTCCAAAAATGAGCTTAAAATTCTAACCAATATACTTTACATACATATATTTGGATATTACGCCCAAAAACTAGGCCTTTGCAATAAAGCGTACAATTTTAGTCTTCCGATATGGAGATTTATGTAATTATATTTTGATTAAAAACTACACTAAAAAGAATGAACGTTTATAAAAAAGTTTGTTATAAATGGAGTGGTGTAAAAACATTTTTTTCATGGATGCAAGATCCATATTTTTGCCCCTTTAATATCCATAAAGTTTGAGTCTGGTTAGATTTTGAGGCCAGCACCCATACAAAAAGCGGACATCTTTGAATTTAGTTGTGATTCAGGTTGAATGAACATTCAATTAAGTTTCGATTCCTTTCACTCCTTCATACCTATTCCCTTTGCTTTATGGCTTGAATCAAGTAAAAGTACCAACGCTATGTTTATAAAAATAACATAAAACTTATGTAAGTTTGTAAGTTGTATATGTATTAGACTGCTTTGCCGTATAATCACGGTCTCGGTGAGTGTCCACTATACGCACATAATAAGAAATACTGTAATATTGAATTGTTGTAGTTAATATAGTGAATAATATTTTTTGTTAATTCGATGTTACAGTGAAAGAGATTAAGACGTTCGGCAGCTGCGGGTGGTCCGGCGAAGAAGAGGGCGCGATAGCATTTGTGTACGCGTTGTGTGCGAGCGGCGGCGACACGTGGGCGGCGACACGTGGCGACACGCGGCGACACGCGGTGACACGCGGTGACACGCGGTGACACGCGGTGACACGCGGTGACACGCGGTGACACGCGGCGACACGCGGCGCCACACGCTGCCGGCGGCTCGCTCGCACTGTGGTGCACAGCTCTCCACAGCTCTCTCCAACGTGCGTCGAACGCGAACCTCACAAGGACTAGCTTTATCTCTTCTATAGAGAGGCCTTTACGTTGTGTCTCGGCCATGTAGTGTAGCGCGTGGTTGTCTCCTGAGTGAAATGTGGCATTGATCGGCTCGAGATGGTCGAATGTGCGACGACGGCACGCGGGACGGTTACTGTGTGGATGCCGAGCCGGTTTGCACCATCTTGAACTTATCCGTGTTATAGATAAAACTTCGGTGATTAACTTTGCCGTGTGACGGACACACGATTTGTATGTTTTTTTTTTTATATTGTATTATAATTTTTGTATTTGTTCAAGGCGATAAGTGTGTTTCGTTGTATGAAATGAAATGTTAACACTATAAAAATATCTTTTTAGCGAGTTTTTGAAACAGAGAAAAGTATTTAACCTTGATAATGGTGAGTTGAATTTTACTAAGTTTTTCGATGTTAGTTTCTCCTAATTAGCTAATGTCTACGTTCGGTCGTATTTCACGCTACTGTAGGTAAATACGCAAACGAGATCACATAAGTCGGGTCGCGAGTTATATAATGATAGATTAAAAGAAGTGGTAGAGCCACGTTGTAGACATATTTGTTTACAGCATGAATGGGCCGGCTCAACCGGGATAATACCACTATCTCACAGAAAACTGCCGTGAAGTGACAGCTTGCTGTGGCTTTTCGTATGGTGAGTGAGATTTCCGGATGCCCGAACAACCCCCTCCCCTTCCTAATCCCTAATTCTTTAAGGTCGGCGGCACATTCACAATTCTTCTGGAATTGTCAGTGTTTATGGGCGGTTGAGATCACTATACAGCAGGTGATCCACGCGCTCGTTACCGATCTATTCTTTACAAAAAAACCGTTGAGTTATCGGTCTCCGATGCAAGTAGGTTCTATATGAAAAAATTAAAATAATAAAAAAAAGCGAAAAAAACTATGATTTAGCATTAAGACCATTGATTCCCATTTCTATAAAACGTATCGGTTTCGAAAGTACGTAGTTATAAGAATTAATTTGTATCTTTTCGGTTTGGTATAACATAAATTGTACATAAGATTTAGACGAGGCCGATGCGTTTTAAAGAAATATGGTACGTATAGTATCTTAATTTTTAAATTAAGTTGTAAATACAAGACCGTGATTGGTTCAGTGTTATTTCTTTTAAAAGAACACGAGAGTAACAATTGTTTTGCCCATGGTCATTGAGTTTTGTGAAACTCGTAAATATTTTTATATCAGAAAATGACTAAAACTCATTCTTCCATAGTAGTTTTCGAACGCGAGTTTCATGAAACTTTGAACGCGAAAGTAATAAGTGAAAATAATTATTTAAATGTATCGATTGGAGACAAAATAGAGTAAAGCTTTGTAAACAGTCAGTTGTTTTTGGGTACTTGGATCGTTTCTATGTGATATTACGGATCTCATTCCTTTTCATAAAAGTATCGGTAATTAGTGACGAATTCCTCTGAATGGTAAGATTATTTTGTCTCCAAAGCATGTTTACACAGGCACTTTCAATTTAATTATAAATTAATAAATGATATATTAAACTAATTTCTTTTTTTTTTATTTTTACGACACACTCATTCCCTTTATCCCCGAACGGGTAAGCAGAGACCCATCAGTGCACCCACTTTTTGCCATGTATATTCCGTCCCATGATGTGATAGGGGGCGAGTCTACCGCCTTATCTGGCACATTTATTTTATTGGGTTTTTTTGACGAGACGAGCATGCCGTTCGCCTGATGGTAAGCGATACGACCACCCATAAACAGTAGCAACGCTATCCAGCACCTTCAGTTACGAAGTACTGTGTGGCATTCTACTGCGCTCGTCATCGTGAGACATAAGATGTTAAGTCTCATTAGTTACACTAGCTACAATGGCCTTCAAACCGAAACAACAGCCCCCCGAGGCAATTCTTGTGCTTTGGGTCTTCACACCCAATGCACGCCCATGCGCGGGGGAACATTAGTCGCGGGCCGAGGCACACAGTCAGTGTGTATACCTCTTGGTTGCATAACACATTGAGGCCTAAAAGGGCCCGCGAACATTTCCTGGCACCCTTTTCCTTTCCGCCCATCCTGAGAACCTTTCTCCACTCCCCACCTTTCCTTCCATCATCCTTATCCGCTTCCTTCCCAGGCCCCTGCAGTCGTCAAGCCGGGGGACTCCAGTATCCCATTCGCAGGTTTCCCCCGGTGTTGACTGCAGGATCGCCTACTGAAAAAAAAAAACCGAAACAACAGTGCATGCCCACTGCTGATTGGCGGTAGAAGTAGACATTGCGGTGGTACACACCCAAACGGACTCTTACATATGAGAGACGTACCACCAGCCAAAATGGCGACCACTTTTCTTAAGTCTAACATTAGATCTATCTGTTACTATCAATGGCATACCCAAATATCGATTTTGACGTTAATTGGCATAAAAACAAAGAAGATCTAAATGGCAACTTTTTTCAATTTTAACCTTGGATCTGCCCTTTGTACTCAAAGGCATGCACGGTATCGATTTCGAGGTCGATTGGCCTTAAAACAAAGAAATAAAAAATAGTGGCCACTTTTTTCAATTCCGACATTGGATCAGTCTTCTAAAGTTATACCCAGAAATCGATTTTGAGGTCAATTGGCCTTGGACAACAAAGAAATTCGAAATGGCGGCCATTTTTCTCAATTCTAAAGCTAAGTTTAGACTAGTAAGTTCTCTCAGCAATATATTGCGTAATAACTTTTAAGCGGGGTTTAGATTAGCAATAAACCTTGCAGAAGTTATGTTGCGCAAGCTATTTTTACCGTGTAAACAGTCACGGCAAGCTGACTTCTGCAACATTATGAATCTTGCAGGACTTCTGGCAAGTCGCATGTGTAAACACCATTTATGCAACTTGCGCGAGAACTTGCAGTTGATTCTGCGTGCAGATAAAAGTTTCAACTGGCTGAGCTAGTAGCTAACTTTTTTTTATTTGTTCCATTCTGAAGCAGCTAAGGTCTCAAAGACTATACTGCCAAATTATAAGTTTGTAGTTTGACCGATATGTCTATTTCTACCGCCCAGCAGTAGTATTCATGCACTATTGTCTTCCTGTTTGAAGGACATTGTAGCCAACGTAATTACTGGGCATCATAAGACTTAACATCTTATGACTCAGGATGATAAGCACAGTGGAATGCCACGCAGTGCTTTATAATTCATAATTCTGTTTCATGTTGGTACTTTTAAGACGATTATTTTATTTACAATCATCATCCAAACAGCATTATATTAGTTTCATAAAAATTAGGCAAAAGGATTGCGTGCCGTGTCATTCAGTTTTATGAAAAAAGAACATGGCAAGCAATAAATATTCCTCGAGTAATGTAAACAGCTTTGCAAGAACTTGTGCAAGTTAAGTTGGTGGATCACTTGCAAAAGCGTGTTGCTAAAGAAATATTGCTGCTAGTGTAAACGCATCTGAAAGTTCTTGAGCAATATATTGCTGAGAGAACTTGCTAGTCTAAACTTACCTTTAATCCCGCCGTGAATTCGTGCCGCGGCACAGTGGGTCGAAAAGGCAATTTTAGTGACTTAGGAAATAATTTGGTTTTTCCATCTTTTTTTGACGCTGATCGTTAGATACTATTAACCCTTATAATATTAATTCTTAGTAAATTTTTGTTAAACCTTATAGTTTCGGCTAAAAAATATATTTCTTGTTTGTGATGTATGGAACGCATTATAAAATCCTAAATTTCTGGGAAATCCTGAAAGGTCTTGGTTTGAAACCTTTGTTTTCTAATCTTGGTCTGTTCTAGTATACTTGTACACTTTGAGCGTCTGCATCGACCTGCGACTTCTCCAGTTATACGGGTCCAAAAAATGATAAAATTCAAGATTTTTAAAAACTTTTTTTTACAATTATCTTGAACAAATTTAACATTAATTAAAGAAAATTATATAATAAATTGATAATTATTAAAGCTAACTAGTATATTTGGGAAAAATCTAATAAATAATTGTAAATTTTCTAAATTACTCTTCACATTAATACATTTAAGCTCTTCCGGATCTACCGGCAAATTAAGAAGTATTAGCTGTAGCTGCATTTAATTACTCCGAAGATAAAGTATTTTATCTTTGTAGTAGATGTGATGTTGAGTAGATGAAATACCATACCATACCATACCATACCAGCCCTTTATTATATATTACCCACTGCTGAGCACAGGCCTCCTCTACAACTGAGAGGGTTAAGGCCTTAGTCTACCACGCTGGCATAGTGCGGGTTGGCAGACTTCACATACCTTCGAAATTCAGAGAACTTCTCAAGTATGCAGGTTTCCTAACGATGTTTTCCTTCACCGTTAAAGCGAGCAATAATTCACAAAGATAAAATACTTCATCTTCGGAGTAATTAAATGCAGCTACAGCTAATACTTCTTAATTTGCCGATATTTATTAGATTTTCTCCCAAATATGCTAGTTATCTTGAATAATTATCAATTTATTACATAGTTTTCTTTATTTAATGTTAAATTTGTTCAAGTTAATTATAAAAAAAGTTTTTAAAAATCTTGAATTTTATAATTTTTTCGACCCGTATAAATGGAGAAGTGGCAGGTCGATGCAGACGTTCAAAGTGCACAAGTATACTAGAACAGACCAAAATTAAGAAAACAAAGGTTTCAAACCAAGACCTTTCAGGATTTCCCAGAAATTTTGGATTTTATAGTGCGTTCCATACGTCACAAACAAGAAATATATTTTTTAGCCGAAAGTATAAGGTTTAACAAAAAATTACTAAGAATGAATATTATAAAGGTTAATAGTATCTAACGATCAGCGTCAAAAAAGATGGAAAAAACCAAATTATTTCCTAAGTCATTAAAATTGCCTTTTCGACCCACTGTGCGCGGGTCGCGCGTGAGAGAAGAGCCGGCATAACGTTGGGTTTGTCCTTTGTAACCAAAGTTAGACCCAGATATCGATTTTGAGGTCAATTGGCCTTAAAACAGAGAAATTCAAAATGGCGGCCACTTTTCTCAATTCTAACATATGATCAAGATTTGCATCCAATGGAAAGCCAAAAATAACCTGTAGGGTCATTCGGCCTAAAAGTACGAACTTTTTTTTCTATCGTCTACACAGTCAAAAATATAGTGTCTTGAAAAACGTTTTAACACTCTATGTAAAGGAAATTTATTCTACTTTCATTATTTAATGAGTTTTTGTACATTGCTTCACTGTTTTTTTTGCAATACATGTTTAAGTGCATCGGGAGAAATTCGTACTATTGACCCGTTAACTGGGTAACTACGCAGAGTATTTAATGAAAATATTTTTTTTCTGTATAAGGTCTAAAAATCTTTACAAATAATATTCGACTTAATTGCAACTTAAAGAAGAAAAAACCGTGCGATCATTGCAATGAAGTTATAACAGGGTGCGTACTTTTAACGTCGTACTCTTATGCAAACGGGGAATATTTTAAACAATCACACGTTAGTTGAGACGCATTTATTTTCTAGGACAGAATTAATGACTAAAATAAATACTATAATAATCATGTAAACTTAACGTAATTAACGGACTTTTATAAACTGATGCACCGTCTAGCCATACACTTTTTTCCCAGCACAAAATGTTGGTAACTAATCAACAAAATCACGATGATCACCGTTTTTCGCTAAACAAGTGAGGCTTGGTAAAATAGCTTCTGGCTCTGACATCGTCCCTGACCTAGCCGAAAAAGTGTCTGAGCCCCCTCAATGGGTTCCGAGATATTGACAATGCGAACTTTAACCCACTGCGTGCTGTTGCCCCGAATGACCCTAGGTGTTCAGTTTTCATCCATTTTGCAGAAATCGGCCCGAGCGTACCTACATGTACGCTCTCGGCAGAGTTTGAACACTTTTTTCGAGCGTACATGTACGCTCCCGGCACGCGAGGGCTTAAAGCTACATTATCAGCAAGTAACATAGGCTACTTTTTATCCTGGGAAAATATAAAGCGGGATTTTTATCTCTAAAACCTTTGGCACGCGGGCTGAGCCACCAGCAAGTCTTGTGTAGTATAATTCTAGGCCGTTACTTACAATTTTACCGTTAGTTGGTTAGATTTTTTTTGTTTAAATTCCCTTTTACCATTATGTGTAACGATATTGGTTTGCATCAGATAGATTAGCGATAAGGATTACGAATTGTGATATCTGGGTTGTAGATTATTCCGATTATTGTTCATTTAGCAAATCTGTGTTTCCATCAGGGGATTTTTCCTGTGTCATTAAAAATTTCGAATGTTATACCAGTATATAAGAATGGGACCAGGGACAGCATTAATAACTATAGACCAATTTCTATATTACCATCAATATCCAAAATCTTAGAAAAACTATTAAATAAAAGATTGGTAAATTATTTAAACAAATTTGAGATTTTATCGAAATCACAGTATGGTTTTAGGCAGGGTAAATCAACGGAAGATGCAGTTGATGCTTTAACTTCTCTCATTACCCATCACCTTGATTGTGGAAATAAATGTCTCGCAGTATTTCTTGATCTAAAAAAGGCTTTCGACACTGTTTCTGTCCCCATTCTTCTAGATAAACTGGAACGAATTGGTATTAGAGGGATACCCTTAAAACTGTTTAGCAATTATCTGGCAAACCGGATTCAAAGAGTTAAAATAGATCAACATGTTAGTGATGATTCATCTGTAGCTTTTGGTGTTCCGCAAGGCAGTGTGTTGGGGCCCACCTTGTTCCTGGTTTACATAAAAGATTTGTGTGAACTAGAGTTAGGTGCGGCCAAAGTGTTTTCGTACGCAGATGATACTGCAATAATTTTTACAGGAAATAATTGGGAACATATCCGCAGGAATACTGAGATGGGTATGTCTAGAGTTGTACATTGGTTAAATAATAATTTGTTGACTTTAAATACTCACAAAACTAATTTTATGTGCTTCTCTTTGACTTCCAGGACTCAACCTGATGGAACTTACAAAATAAAAATTCATGAGTGTGGTAGTTCCGGCTTGTGCAACTGTCCAACTATCGAAAAAGTAAACAAAGCAAAGTACTTAGGCATTGTTTTGGATCAGCGTTTGTCTTGGCATGACCACATTGATTTAGTATGTACCCGTATTAGAAAATTGTTTTGGATATTTAAGCAATTGAGACATGTGGCCTCTGAGGACCTTCTTAAGCGAATATATATCTCTCTGGCTCAGTCTGTAATGACCTATTGTATATCCATTTGGGGAGGTGCTTACAAAACAAAAATTTTAGTCCTAGAAAGGGTGTAACGTTCGCTATTAAAAATAATGTTTTTTAAATCTTACCGCTTTCCTACTGATTGCTTATACAGTGCATGTGGTTTATTAAGCGTCAGAAAGCTTTTTATATTAAATTGTACTCTAAAAATGCACAGAAGTATAGTTTTTGAATCCCGAAATCTTATAAAAAGAAGAAAGTATGATGTAGCTGTTACGAATAAATTCAAAACATCTTTTGCACAGCATCAGTACTTAGGACTGAGCAGCTATCTATATAATAAAATTAATAAAATACTAGAAATTTACCTTAAAACTAATAGAGAATGTAAAAAAACCTTAACTGATTGGCTCATGTCTCTCACATATGATGAAACTGAGATATTTCTAAATCGTATAACTTAGTTTAATGACAAAAACAAGAGCAAATTCACACATTCACTCAGACTCGAACACATCCACGTACAATTCACCACACATACTCAATACGCATTTACTATCACACACAAATATACTTTTTTATTGAGTTTTATATTATTATTAGTAAGATTTGTATATATATATATATATATATATATATATTTTTTTACTTTTCATATTTCTTTGTTTAATTTAGTAATGGAAGAGGGGGGCCTTTTGGCACAGGTATAATGTTACCTAAAAAAAGGCCCCTGACAGTACTGTTTGTTAAATAATTTCTTTGTAACAAATAAATAATTTCTAATTTCTAATCTGGGTGGTAAGTTTCAGTAGTATTATAATTCTCTTTGGTGGTAAGTATGATAGGTATCCAATACCAAGTATTTTTATATATTGACATAAAATGGCTTTTCCACGTGGTTTCACATGTATAAGTCGTCCCGAAATAAAAACCCCATACCTAATATCTAGATGCATTTTTCAGGATTACAAAAATTACTTGCCATAAGAACCATCAAAATCTTTTTGGTCCCATGTTTTTGTTGTTTACACATATGGCACATGGAACACTCCTTTCGTAAAATAAAAATGTAGGGAGGTTATCTATAACTATTGACCTTTATTTTTTATGTGTGAATAAAAGACCTTTGATGATACGTACTGCTAGAACAGACAGCGGCGGCCCTAGGGTACAGCTAGAAGTAGGTACGGTCGCTCTAGGCGCCAGGTAGCAAAGGGCGCCAAAATGACAAATGCGAAAAACAATTTCGAGTGAACAATGAACGCAAGCGTTGACCAAAGGGCGCCAAAAGACAATCTCGGCTGCGCTGGCGCTGAGAACCATGGAGGATAGATGAGAACAAAGTTGAATATGTATGAATGAGTTTTCGCGTGAATGAGTTTTCCGGGATAGAAAACCTGTGGGGTTACTCCTGACACGTTCGAATCGTAAATCAAATCGAGTTTGATTCGGTTTCAAGCGTTTTGGTACTCCCGAAATCTACACTAGCGCACGATCGAGCCGTGCTTCAAATTGGAACTTACTTGGATCAAAAAAATCCGTTAGGATCGAGAAATGCTTACTCTCCACTCGTTCGTACGATCGTGAATCGAGTTGTCAATTCGACTTTATCTGTCAAATTCTACGATTGCTAAATAGGTGCCGTGTACGGTTCAAGTGAAGTTGTTTTGTGTTTTGGTGAGAATTTTTAAAAATATCTGTGCAATTATGGCTAGATTTCAATCATTTTTTAATGTTCTTAAAGAAGCTAATCGTATTGACAATCGAAGAACAAGAAATTTGCTTAGGATGGGCCGTTTTACTAATCGGGTAATTAATATGGATTGCGTAGAGTTTCGAAGTTTGCATAACTGCCCATCCCTTATTATTATTGCTGAAGACATGGAGACAGGCATTGCAGACAATGTCATACATGCCTCATCATCATCTCGAAATGATGAGCTACGACGTAGGCAAAATGCACGGCAACGTCTTGTTCAAAATCTGTGGAGGAGTAGATACAATAGGCGAAGCTGACTTATTGTTTGATTTTTTTAAATTTAGTTGTTTCTTAGTTTGTTATAAAATAATAATATACATGTTAAGACAAAAATCTACTTTTTCCTTTTATTTCATTAAGCCCTGTTACATATTTTTTATGAAATGCAGTCTAATCTTGACCAATGGGTGAAGTCTAGTTCTTATTATATTCATATCATAACCATTATAATCATTCTGATTTACAAATCATATTATGTTCAAACTTTATTTAAATGCTGATACTGAAAAGAATTTTTTTTTTTGTTTTTGTTTTCACTTATAATAAAACCATTTTTGAGCCTAGAACTTGCCTGTAACATTTTTTTTTGGAAACTGATATCAATTTATTTTTATTTTTACACACACACATACTCACACCTTTTATCTCCGAAGTGGTAGGCAGAGGCGCTACTAGTAATGCACTCACTTTTCATGGTGCGTATTCCGTCACATGATGTGACAGGGGGCGAGCCTATCGCCATATCGGGCACAAATTCCAGACTCCAGGCTATAAACAATATCAACACTATCCAGCACTTTGAGTTACAAAGTACTGTGTGGCATTCCACTGCACTCGTCATCCTGAGACATAAGATGTTAAGTCTCATTATGTCCAGTAGTTACACTGGCTACAATGTCCTTCAAACCGAAACACAACAGTGCATGCACACTGCTGCTTGACGCTAGAAATAGACATTGCGGTGGTACCCACCCAGCTGGACTCTTACATATGAGAGACCAGTAAATGATTACTTTACTTATTTTAACCATATAAAAATAAAAATAATTCGATATCAGTTTCCGAAAAAAAAATATTTTCTAAGCTTGAAAATGGTTTTGTTATAAGTGAAAACAATAAATAATCCAATTAATGCCAGTTTTGACCTCAAACTCCTGTTACAAGATTCTAAATCTTAACCAAAAACTGTATTTTGAGTTTCCCGCTACGACTTATATAGTTGTGACGTGACGCTGACAATGTCAGATATTTTGATAGTTCATAGCATAGACTAAATAGATTTGGGCAACTCAATTTATCTTTGGTTGCTGAATTATTACAAAAAACTCAATAAACAACGTAATAATTTCTTATATTTATATAAATATGTATGTAACAACAACTGGAGCATCGTTTTATAAGTAAAATAAATTAAATATAAATTATTGTAATGAAATTCTCCATAGAACATAGCCACATAAATATGACGTGATCTACAGGATACAGCTATAATCTGTGAACCAATACTCGATCGACGAGTTGATAACGGCCGTTTTTGATCAGCTAGTCGATCGACGTCGGGAGTGCGCATTTCAAGTTCGAATCGAGATCGAATCGAGTTCGAATCCAGGAACAATCGAACAATCGAATCAGTTTCAGGAGTTACCCCACTGATTCATATTATTCTCGGAATAAAAAGAAACCCATGTTACTTGCTAATAATGTAGCTTTATGTTGGTGAAAGATTTTTTTAAATCCGTCCAGTAGTTTTTGAGTTTACTCGTTACAAACATAACATACAAAAATACAAATCTTTCCTCTATACCTAACTAAATGACTAATGACTAAAAGCCTTACTCGCGCTTTTATTGATCCGTGCTGTACAAAACTGAGGCGTGACGGCCCTTGGACCGCGAGGGTAGCTAATAGCCTTTGATTAATAAACATATTATTAATCAAAGGTAATAGGTATGGATGGTAGCCCACTTCGCCATGCGCCTAATACCGTTTCCGCCTATAAAGTTACATGTCCCATAATTCAATGTGGTCAGAAAAAAACCATAATACATTTTTACACTTTATTTAACATTTTAATATAACTTACAGTATTTAACAATAAATTATTTTCACATTAAAGTTGGCCCGCACGCGAACCATTACAGAACACCTAATTGCTATGGTAACATTCGAGAAAACACCGACCTAGAACAGCAACAAATAGATACATTGATTACATATTAGGTAGGTACGTACTGAGGGAATAGTACCTAACATTAATATAAGGATTGGTATTTTACATGACATAAAGGTATATCTATAATATGACACAAGTTTAACACCCGTTTTAGTTCATCTTAAAGAACGAGCGATAAAATAAGCGATCTCTGGGTTGGCTAATAGCTTTTTTGTTAAGTTTACATTACGCCGGCTCTCCTGCGCTTAGACCGAAAACAATAAAAAATCATTATGTTTTAAACAATTAATTACGACAGTAAATAAACCAATGATAGTTGCTTATCTATTAATTGTTGTTCTATCATGTTGGCGTACTTATAGGTAATTCTAAAATAAAAGGCTCACAGGAGGCCTGACATAACAAAAAAGACTAACGAAACGTGTTATACGTATCTATATATATTATACATATCCTCATGAACAGATTAACATAATTGAAAATTTAACATGTGAGCGACTATTACTAAAACGTATATAAACGACTAGCTTACACAACTACACAACTAGATAAAGCTACTTTGCAAAATGCAGCTATTTGAAGCAATCAAAACTATCTCCAGCCAAATAAAAGTTAATTCATAATTACATAATTCAGGTTTTAAGCTGTCCAATAAATTACAAATTTACTCTTATTACAAAGCTATTTTGCAAATGGTGATCAAATTAATGAGCTATAATGATTTTAGGCGGTACTTAGTTTATAGAAATTGCTAAACAACACGCACCGCTTCATATTTTTAAATACAGTATCAAATTGTAGACAGGAAAGAATGGTAGTTTTAAAAGTCACCATAAATTTAGATTTTCACAGACGTGACTTATTTTATATTATTTTCATAAATATTCATATTAAGTATTAATTGTAGAACTTACGTTCTCGGTCTTTGGTTATGTCAGATTAATAAAATATTTTTAAAAGTATAATCTATCAAAATGTCTAAGTAGTACCCTCTTTTAGTAAAGGTGCAAGACATTGATGAAAAATAAAAGATGTTTAACCACTTGACGAGGTACCTACATTTTCTACTTATATACGTAAAATATTTTACAAAGTTACGTAACAGGGAATAGTTCGTAGTTTACTTACCTACATTGCTTGAGGTATCTCCACGTGAATAATTCTCTGAGACATATAAAAACCAAAGTATAATCTAGTGTCGCAAATACTTCACTAATATTAAGTTCCGAGCAAAATTTGCATGGGTAATATGTATATACTACATAATATTATACATGTTGCAATTTATTTATTTTTCATGAAGAGTAGGAAGTAATTGTTATAAGTACTTTATATCATACCTAGACATATTGCTTCATCGTGGCTTAGGTACCTGCTTGGGTATAAAGCTAAAAGAACAAAGTTATTTTATATTACATACAAAGTTTTAGGTCTTTGCAATAATTAAACGAATAACAAATTAATGTCATTTTTAATCTCATTTGAGCATATTATTAATATTTAGTTATTTTAGTTATAACAAGTGTAGCTGACATAAAATTGATTTTAAATAAAACAAACCCGCATAACATACAGTGTACTTAAACCCTATATAATTGATTAACATGAAATTGACATTTTTAATTGATGCCACGATTGTAATGGTACTTTCCTATAGTTTTTCGTATAGGTAGTACTACTTTCATGTCTTACGAGATATAATAATTTTTTCGCGTTTAAGTGTTCGGTACATTCGCTTACCTACTTGCAGTTTGCGATTTATTGACCGAACAAAGACTTTATTATAGTTAGTGCAAAACTTAAATAGCTTTAGGTACAAAAATAAGATACATTTGAAGAATTGCTATATAAAATAGAATAATAATAAAATAGTAATATTACATAGGTATATAGGTACTACATATTACATGCATTTTATACAATACAATTTTATTTTAACTCGGTAGCGCTTTTATGTAAGCGGTTAAACCTTTCTAAACCTTTCTAAAACTTTATAATCGATTTTAATCGATGTAAACTATACAATTTCACATACCTACATTTAATTCAAGATGAGCGAATATATCAGAAACGGACAAACGTTTTGTTAGTAGTTCTCCAAGGAGCGCACAGCGCACCGCATAGTCAGTAACTAGGTACATGTTGGTAATAATATGTTGTACATGGTGGACAAAAGTCATACAGAAACATTGTTTGGAGTATGTAACTATACTACCACCAGTTAATTGAGTAAACTAATGAGCTTACTCTGGAGCCCATTAAGAACCGAAATGAAAAGCTTATGTAAGTAAGTAGGGTTGGTAGGCAGATACATCGATAGCTGCCGAGTATAATATCACTAGTTGTCCGGGAGTAGGGAATCTTAAAACATATATCCTTAGATAATCGTTGGTCCGCTTCTGTTGAAAAGCAGCTAATTCAATCAATTCATTGACAATTGTTAATTGTATGAATTTCATGTTAATTGACTTCGAAAGTTGTCTGTTACATATTGTACAATTATTCAATTATGACAGATACAATGACACCATTAAAAGAACACATTCACAAAATAATAATACCTTTAAGACCGTAAGCCGTACGCACCAGCAATCGAAAATACTCTATTGAACACAGCATTTTAATTCCAGTTATTTTAACTTTACATAGCTTTCATAAAAACTTCGTATTTTAATTACGTAGTCGTATTTTTATGATGGCTAGTAGTGAGTGTATTAATCTTGTAAGAAAAAGAAACAATTAACAGGTACCAACTAATGACCGAAAATAGCTAGGAAATAACGAGGTACTTAGAAAGAAGTACCATAATAATATATAAGTCCCAAATAACATAGAAGTCCCAGACACAAATTTATTATTTTTTTTACTTTTACATACACATTTTTGACAGCATTACACATAAGTGTACTTTGCACTTTGTCCTATGACTCTTATCATAGCAATAGTCGATTAATTCTGTTAAAATTAATAGATAAGTACTGTGAGAACTCTTTTAGAAGTATCTAAGTACAATCTAATGGTGGTAGGTCTCTCATATGTAAGAGTCCGTCTAGGTGGGTACCACCGCAATGTCTATTTCTACCACCAAGCAGCAGTGTGCATGCACTTTGTGTTTCGGTTTGAAGGACATTGTAGCCAGTGTAACTACAGGACATAGTGAGACTTAACATCTTATGTCTCAGGATGACGAGCGCAGTGGAATGCCACACAGTACTTTGTAACTCAAGGTGCTGGATGGTTTTGCTACTGTTTATGGGTGGTCGTATCGCTTCCCATCACGCGAACGGCATACTCGTCTCGTCATTCAATGCCATAAAAAAAAAACCAGGGAGAATACAATGGATATTATGACTACGGTCCTTGGTATTCATTTTGCTAAAAGATGAAACAAAAGTTTACTTAGGAAGACGCCTTAATTTATTTTAAATTTATATTGTCAAAACAGTTAAAGTAGGTGTAACACGTATGTGAACATATCTAGCGAAAATTAGTTATGAGTGAAATGTTCTTTTAAAGTGCCAATAGTTTTAACTTAGCTAAGCGAAATAAGAATCCTACTGAGTCCTTTACAATTATAATATATGAATGTAATACTGAGATAAAGAATTGTTTGTGACAAACAAAAAAAAATATACTTGGTATTCATTTATATTTTTGTTTCATTAATAAAATTAGATATATTTTCGTTTACCTAAATTTATGGATTACGTGGAAATATAAATATGTATGTCACATATAAAATATAATTATGTAATATTAGAGAGTACAATCAAATATGGAACCCATACATAGTACACTTTAAGTATGTATGAAATCTACACAAAATTTAACACCTATAGAAAATATTTACTACCGTAGACATATATACGATACACTACCAGCAAAAATCCTATTAATCTCATAATAGCGTACTTTAATTGCTATTTTCAGCTTAGCCGAAAATATTTTACCTAACATTAATATCATTATATCCAAATACACATACACGCAATTCTAATTCTACATAGATCACAGAATTGGAATGGAATTAAACGAATAGTTTAGAATTATGTTGGGATAAAACAAAAATTGGAAGAGATGGGTACCTATGTTGTATCGTGAATATATAGATCAGTCGAAGAAAATACATGATTTTATGCATGAAAATAGAAATGGAAGATCCAACGTACCTACTCCAAATAAAACCTACGTATTTAGTGAAAAAAATCTACCTAGTTTTTTTATTTCCTCCTATATAGATATTTGGTAGCAAAAATGCAAATATTCCTCTAAAAAAAGCGTTGTCCTATTGTAATTCGTAAATTTCTCGATGTTTTTGAACTTTTTAAAATAATTTTAATACCTTCTGTTAAAAATGATTTTGTTTTAGTTTCTTCTATTGAAAATAAAACATTAATAACTAGGTATTTTTTTAAGAAAATCTGCATGGATCTGAATATATCGCGTTTTTATTTGTCTAGAACTAATGAAATATTCATAAGATGATTTTCATAATTTATATACGTACAAGCGAACGTGTTTTGTTATTTATATACATTGCTAATTTTGATTCTAGTTTCAGGGTTTGACCAAAGTGACATCTATAAATGCAGATTTTTTTAAATTTGTCATTTTCTTAGTTCATTGAAAATGTTTAGTTCGAGGGATTACTAAGAATATCATGAAAATAGGAAAAAAAGGTGAAGAGTTAATGCGTATCATTCCAAAACATTAGTCAAGATCTTTGTGCGCTAGCTATTTTAGTGGGGAAGCTATTTACACGACTGCCACATTCAAAGTAATTAAGATACACACAATATAGGTAGCTCTAGATTGTGATAATCTATTGCGTATTAAGTAACTACTGGTTAAAACGTACCTATGTGAAGAAATCACACCGAGCGTTTCGATTAACGCACTACGTAAACTTAGCTACAAATCATTCATGGAATGTAAAATTTTGCTAAAAGAGTTCTAAAACAAAACAAAAGCTCCTTTAACTGAAACCTTTCACTAGGTCATGGATCTATTTTTTTACCCAATAGGCTGAATATCTGTAAGTATTGTTACATTGCCAATTGTTTTTATCGTACTTTAGTTGTCGTTTCATAAAATATGGAATTCATTTATATTGTTTATACAGCAATAAAGATTTTTACTTTGTATGATACGTTTTTACACTAACATTGTTCGAAAAATCTTAAGGCCTTAAATAGTATTTCGAACTTAATTTCTCATCTGCTTTAATGCTAATTGCTATGCCTGGTTTACACAAGTTACACGGGTATGATCCCCATCGGATGTCATTCGGGTGCTTCGCTCCGTTTAAGTCCACCTTCGTACCTTATTTATCAAAGACTAGTATTGTCTATAGACTGTGCGCGTTTTTGTCGCGGAAAAAACAATGAAAGAAGATCGTCTAATTTCTAAATGTATGACTTTGACATATTTTTAATATCGTACACGTACCTTATATAATTCAAGGGAAACATTTTAATATGAGCTTTTTAGGCCTAATGAATATTTTACTCTATTATTAATATTTTTCATATATTAACATTCTTTAAATGTGTAAGTATATTACGAACACAGAGCAAATAATATTTTACAAGAGAGATGTTACGAACGCTCGGCGCGAGGCAGCTACATAAGCATTGTTCATGAAATGTCACAGATATAACTCATCCGCAAATGTTAACACACACAATATAATATTATTATAATTTAATAATGCGTGCATTTAACTAGCGAAATTTGGAGAGCGCATTGAGTACTGAACACAGCGGCACAGCGGCTCTATATGTTTTGCGACACTAGCTTTTATATGTTATAGAAAGCAACGCAAGCGACATAATATCTTTGCGATACAATACCGATTGCGAATAATGTTTATTATGTTGGTAATATCACTGTCTCTACGCACACGATTGTTAAAATTATAACAACATATACAATGTTTAATTAAGGAAGTCTTTTGTTTCACCTTAAGTTTCTTTATAATTGATGAACTTTAGTTCTTTAAAAGTAGTACAGTCCGCTATAATATAGTAAGGATGAAAAATATTAACTACTTAAGTAAATTTCGTTCTACTTAAAATGGAATACTTAGTGTTTGTTTTTATTTTTCTTTTGTGGGGAAATAAAGCTAACACACTATTTACCGAAGGCTTACAAATTATTATAATGTAAAGCTCTACGAAATTAACCGTTCTAACCTAGCAATTATAGCATTGTGACTTTTTCGCACCAGACAAGGAATATTAAAACGAATCAGTGTGCTTAGAATTTGGCAAAAAACACGACACAACTCCGTTTCGTTATATTGGGATTGATTGAGAGACTAACATGTGACTGACGTATTGGTCTCTCGATCAATCACAAACATCAAAATTAAACGACATCGTCTTACGAGTTACGTTTTTTTGCCACATTCTAAGCACACAGGTAATTTAAATATTTTAAGGGATCTCAGTGAAAGTAAGATATTTTTGATTTTCATACGTTATAACGACGTTGAAATTGCAACGAATTATTTTTTTGCAATTTGAATACACAAATTTTATATGAAACAATGTTGTCAACGTTTAGAAGTTGGAGATGCAGTCTGGTTTGTTGAAGGGGCCGAAGACATTGAGCTCGTACAAGCTGGCCAGGGTGATGAACAAGATGTACCAAACCATCAGCACCGCGCCGTACTTTCGGTCCAGCTTCCAGCCGTTAGCGTGCGTCGCTACCACCAAGAAGACCACCGTCGAGAACAGGGACAGAGTTGAGTAAATCAGGCCTGGGGAGAAATAATTTTTTTTTTTCTTTTTCTACAAAAAAACGATGCATGGCTGAAGTTATTTTGTTTTATTTATCTGAGCTGAGATGTTAAGATAAACGAAATTTCTACTGCGAAAAAAGGGAACCACAGTTAGGTGATATACCGGTTCATAAGACTATAGGTATGGTTACATGAAATCCCTAGACTTAAAATTAAGGATCCTTTTAACTTTAGCGTAGAAAAAAAAACCAGATCTGCTTACCAACAGGCGAACGGTATGCTCGTCTCATCCTTCAATACCATAAAAAAAGATAGTTTGCCGATAATAATAATAATGTTTGTGATTTACCTTTGCTGTAAACGTTGACGTGGCTGCCGGGCTGTATGATGGCGGTCTGGATGAACCACGGCAGGCCGAGGCACACCAGGATGTCGAACACGTTCGAGCCAACAGCATTCGACACCGCCATGTCACCGTAGCTGTATGACGAAATGTGTTTTCAGCAATTAAATATAAATAAATAACATAATATACCTAATTATGGGCTTACTCTCTTTTAGAAGACAATATTTTCAAGCGCTAACTTAGAACCGCTAGGATTTGCCATGAAAGATATTATAGCGTACTTCTTAAATATTTACATTATATATAAACAGATATACAGTTTCTAAAGCAGTATCTTGCTTCCACTCTTTTTATCTCAGTCACGTATCGTATTTTAAATCTACTATACTTGAAACACTCACCCCTCTTTGATGACGGCGAGTGATGACAAAGCGTCGGGGACGGAGACGCCGGCCGCCACGAACGTGAGACCCATCACAGTGTCGGGAATGCCCAGAGTGTACCCTGGGTGAATAAAACGGGTGTTTTACCAAAATTATTTATCCATTCGTAATTGAATCGAAAATGATGGATCTATTTTGGAACTTTATTGAAAGAAACATTTTTTTTTGCTGGAAGCAGGATATTTGTATTCGCTCAGATAGCGATATCGAAGATTTGAGAAATCTAAAATATTTAAATCTGAAAATCAAGCTATAAAATTATTTTAACAACTCCATTTAAAACAATATTAGAATAGTTGATCCGATACTAGGACCTTGGAAGGTTAGAAACTTACCAATGATGGTGATCATCCACACCATGAAGTACGAGTAGAAAGAGATCCAGAGCATGGAGATGATGAATGTGACGGGGTACCAGGGGCCGCGGCAGTCCGGCATAGTGTGCCGACACGACCAGTGGATCGGGAACGCCACGTACCAGCACGCCAGCTGCAAGTGATCTGCGGAGACAGAGCGGCTTTGAGGACGTGGCCGGTGTTACTGTAGATAGAGACAATGTGCCAACTCTGGTGGAAGTCATCACTGTATTATTTTTAGATAGGGATGTGTTACATAAAAGTTTATAGGTTTTTGATTGAGTTTAAAAAAGAAAACTCTGCAATTTAGTGTATAAGAAACTTCAATTATAGCTCTACTTTTCTGTTTTGTGATTTGACAGGTGTTATAGGTATTACTGTTTTAGTATTTGTCTGCAGTATGTACACTTATTAAAACTGTTTTGTTTCTGCAAACAAAGCCTAAAGAAGCAAGAATGCATGCCAGAATATTGCACCTTAAGGAATACTTTTATGTGAATAAAAAATGGTTATTAATATGTTATCATGATACATACTAGCTCCGATGGGCTTGACGAGCGGATCAATGGCAGTTTCAGGGTTGTACTCCTTAGCTTTGTAGTACGCAGGCATATGTGGCACCTTAAGGAATAAAAAAAGAAGTAAGTGTATTTTATTCTCCTTTGTTATTATCTTTTTGAAATAATCTAAAAAATCATTAAAAAATAAATGACGACATTTGTATGAAACAAAAGGGACATGAGAACGAAATATTATTCACATTAGGTAGTAGTTATTACCTGTGATTGCTGTGGCTGCTGTTGTTGCTGTTGTTGTTGTTGCTGCTGCTGCTGTTGCGGTTGCTGTTGGGAGGGATTTTGACCCGTGTATTGCTGGGCGCTTGCCTGCGACGCGTTCCAGTTTGAAGATTGCGTCTGTCAATTAATGCGATGTTAATTTTTATTTTAGTAAAGTGTAAATGGCACTTGATGATAAGTGCAGTGTAATATAACGTCGAGTAAAGAGAAGTGATGCATTTTTCATTGGTTGTTAGTTTCCAGTGTACCGACAAATCTGGTATGAGTACCGGTGCTCTGATTCACTTTAAGTGTATGGAGCAAACACTATATAGATAGCAAACAATAATATTATTACGGGTGGTATTGTATGTAGACTAGGTGTTATAAAGCACATAAAGCCGTTGGTCCTGAATCTGATCTCTCTCCGGTCATGTCGGATTGCCGTCTCACCGGCTTATAATTGTGAAGGAATTGAGAGTGCACCTGTGTATTATGCACACAGTAGTGCACTATAATATCTCTGATCTCAGGCTGATCTCAGTTGAGATTGGCCGCCGTGGCTGAAATTCGGCTAGGTATATTATAATTACCGTTTCATCCCAAGCCTGGTTCGGGTCCCAAGTCTGGTTGGGATCCCATACGGGGGTGGGGTCCGCGTTGTACGCCGCGTTGTCATACGCGCCAGTCGGGTTGTAAGCTATAAAGGTGATTTACATATTATCATCTTCAGGCCATAAAAAAACAAATAGCTATAGTGATGTGACATGAAAATCGATATTTTAAATTTGCCCAGTTTCGTGTGTAGTATGCATATTCCTATAAATTTTCTATAGAGCAACAAAGAACACGTGAAAGTTCCATATTTAATGGAAACCATTACCTGCAACACCTTGAATGACAGAATATTTCTTACATAATCTTCTATTTGAGGGAAAAAGGTTAGTTAGAACTCCACACTTTCATTACCGATAGAACCGATATGATTACCCTACTGGCCGCTGTTAATTCTCATTAGCCCTGCTACTTACGTGCGTCTTGCATGGGCGTTTCCTTTGTCTGTCCGTCCATCTGAACGTAGTCACTATCGGTGGCCGGTGGTGGCGCCGGCTGTCCGCCCGCACTCCTGAACACAAAGCATTTGTGTTAGGTTATAGGAACAACAGCCTATTTTATGACGTAAAGGTAAAGGGTTAATTTAGAATGACCAGAATAATTCATTTGACAATATCATCAAAATCCATAACATGTGGGTTTAATATTAGTTTAGACCCACTACTTTTTATTGGCTTTTGAACTAAACCTAG
Source organism: Sphinx pinastri (assembly GCA_947568825.1). NCBI lineage: Eukaryota > Metazoa > Arthropoda > Insecta > Lepidoptera > Sphingidae > Sphinx > Sphinx pinastri. The sequence goes on along the minus strand of OX387624.1, from coordinate 11,631,241 downwards.
TATTAAGGTTTGATTGAAACACAAAAAGACCCTATTTAGACAACATTTGACCTACAAAACATCAAGTAGAATATTTGCACCCTATGCTGATGTCTAAAAGATAATAACCTTGTTCCTTGAAGTGCTTATATACCACTAATACCTGTAAGTGACCAGCGCAGCTTGTTCCTCCCTGGTTGGCAGTTTGAATGGCAGTGGCAGGGTGAGGGCCCACTGTTCCAGCTGAGTGTTGAATCGCAGCGCCACACAGTACACGCCGTACATTATCAACATGAACAAAGCTTCTGGCCTGCAGAGAAATAGATTTGTAAATTATTTCTTATTATAATTATTATCATCAGGCACTAATTTCAGAATATTACCAAACTTAATAGGATTTGTTATGATATCGATTTCAAAGTTCTTGCTTAGCTAGATATGTTTATAAAAATGATATAACTTACTTTATCTACCACATTGATGTATTGGGTTTTTTAATACATCAACGATCTACCACGATATTATTAAACTTCTTAGTTATTAGAAAACAATACTAACAAATAATCGAAACTATCTTATTTATTAGACTAGGTATTTACATGATCGGTAAGGGCATTATTTACCATGAGACGTATCCATTGGCGATGGTGCAAAGCATCACGAGGATGGAGATGGCGTAGAAGAAGCAGTCGCGGCAGAGCGGCCACCAGTTGAGGTGCGACACCGTGCCGGCGCACAGCGCGCACACCGAGATCACGAACATTATGTTGAACACCGCTGAACCTATCACTCCCGATACACCTGTACAATGAATGGTAGAAATTTAGTAAGAATTAGGAAAGCTTATGGTAATTTAGTAAGATGTAGTCAATCCAGTCGGAGATACAACGCGACTTTGCAACTTAAAAAAAAATTAAATACCTAAAAATAATATAATATTAACTACATACTGATAACCAATTTTGTAGTCGGTGACTAATTAAACTTAATTATTATTTCCTGTATGTTATGTATTTGTCTAGCTTAGCTAGCAATTTTATAATATAGGTACATAAAAAAAAGCTTCCGACGAATTGAGAATCGACTCCTTTATTGAAGTCAGTTAAAACAGTAAGTAAAAATAACTTTAGCTGGACGAGATGGTTAAAAATACAATTAAATTTATTAACGATAAATATGATCAATATAAGCGATGTACCGATGTCGTCCTGTGCGCAAAAGACTCCAATGACGACGGTGGCGAGCTCCGGGGCTGAGCTTCCCGCCGCCATGAACGTAGCGCCCGCCACATCAGGAGCTAGCTTCAGTTCTACAATCAAAAATTTAACACACATTTTCTCTTTATATTACAAATTGTATTTTAAACACGATGAATGGTGCTTGGAAGAGACGCTAAAATTTGCCAATTATGCTGTACCTACCTACTTACTCAAATTTATATTGTTTAATGGAAGAATAAAATTCTTAAAATTATGAAGAAGTAAAAACCTTCAATACCGAATACAATGGACTGGGATAAGTTACAAATACAATATTATAAATCAGAAATAGTGCCAATATTAAACTTAACTAACTTAACTAAACACACAGTAATTAAATCTTAGTTCCGAAGAAATTAATCAAAAACAGTTAATACCTTCGCAAATCCTGTCGAGGCTCGAGACAAAGTACTCGTCGCAGACGATGGCCAGGCCGATGAAAGTGAACACCGCCACTAGGACGTGGATGATCAAGCCGCCGTGCTTGCGGGCGTTCTGACCCATCAGAGGTTTTGGAAACTGACGAGAAGAGAAAACTCATTATGATAATCATAGATTGAAAGCAAGTTTTATATCAAAATAAGATTTCATAATGCGTAGTGTGTATTGTGTTGACGTTTTAATGCGTTTGACGACGAATACAATAAATATGATATAAGTGATTACCTATTAAGTAAATCTGGAAAATAATAAACTGTTGAGGATAGAAGGCAGCACATTTTAGTGTAATTTGATATTTTTGATGATAGTTTATACGCTAATTAAATAAGAAAAAAAAATAAAGATGCATTTCCGTTAAAGCGGAGGATTAAATAAGAAGGAAAAACGTTTACTCTAAAGCTGATCTGGAGCACAAACAATCTAATTTAGGTCCGTTCGTTTGTCTTCATCCCACTTCCATAGAAATGCACCATTAGTGATACAAAAGAATTTCTTACGTTTAACGAATTTCGTAAAAGTGCACATAGTAACTTAACTAACCTGTTCAATCGCTGGTGGAGTACAGTTTTCCCTGTAAGGATGCACGGTCGGTATTGCCCACGCAGCTCTTTCCTTTTCCCGCATTATCGTCATGGTATCCGTCTATTAACGTAATATTTATATATTCATGTGATATAATTATGTGCAGTAAATTAAACAATGCTTTAATCTTTAGATGTTGAACAATACCTCTGTATATCCAGCATCCTTTTGAGTTTTCTTATCTTCATCTTCTTCTTCTTCTTCAAGAGATTTAATTGTCTTCTTATTTCCTTCTATTTCATTTTCTTCTTCTTCGGGATTCTCTTTGCCCTCTTCAGGATTTGTGATTTCTATCCATACAATATTTGCGAGGGAAAGAAAAATATATAGTAATATTATGTATTGCCTATACAAAAATAGGTACAACAGGTAAGTTTTAATATATTTCTGCGTAATTAATTCTGTGTTTATACTTTAAGAGTAATTGTGAGGCTTATTATTAGTCATTAGGCGACACACTGGTCTCATTTAGTTGTACAAAAAAAAAGTGCGCATAAACGTAAATCACTGAAGCCATTTTTTTACAATTTAATTTTCTGTTTGGAAATTTATCGAACAATATAAATACAAATAAATAATAGAATTGCATTACTAATATTATCAATTTAAAATTTAAAATAATTTTCAGCTATGTTCCAAAAACTTATATTCAGAATCAGAGGGTATGTATTATATTCAGAGTCCTTACCTTTCGGTTCATCTTCCTTCTTCCCAGCATCGTTAACCACAGTAGTCTTATCATCAACGCTGATCTCCGGCGGCGTAGTTGCCTTATCCTCCATTTTGTCAATGTCCGCAACCGGTTCAGACGCGGTCGACGCGCTGAACACGGCTTGCAGTACCGAGTACGCTATGAAGAACACGGACACGGTAAGCCATCTGTGCCGCCGCGGCCTTCGCATCCTCTAAAAAAAAAAACAATTCATTCTTTTAATGACGTACATATAAATACCAGCTCTGTTTTATAAACAGCCCATTGCTAAGCACGGGTCGCCTCTACTACTGAGAGGGTGTAGGCCGTAGCCCACCACGCCGCGCTGGCTAAGTGCGGGTGGGCAGACTTCATCTCGAAATTATATTTTTAGAGAATTCTCAGGTATATATTTTTCCTTTACCGTTAAAACCATAATTGATAAACAATGAACGTTATATATGTCTTCATTGTAACAATGAACGTTAATTAATGCTGTAATAAACGGTTATTTATTTCTTTTTCCACATCAACGAACTATAGGGACTGTTGAATGTCTGTGTTATTATAACATAATAATGCAACATAAAAATAAGGCAGGTAGATACTACATCTGATGTTTGGACAATATGCTCTAGTTTTATGACAGCCTCGGTGGCATAGATGCTGCAATGCTGAGGTCTCGGGTTCGTTCCCCGGGTCTGGCAAAGTGATATTGGGTTTTTCTACTCAGTATCAGCCTGGATCGTCTGTTATATGTGCCCGATATGGCGATAGGCTCGTCCCCTATCACATCATGGGACGGAATACGCACGGCGAAAAGTGGGTGCACTAGTTACGCCTCTTCCTATCCCTTTGAAGATAAAGGGTGTGAGTGTATGCTAATTTGTGAGTGAGTGGAAATTTAGTCTTAGTTTCATGAACAATTATTAATAAGTACATTGCAGTAAACCAGTTTGTGTACATTATGAGACAAAGTTGTAGAGATTTGGGATCTAACCTAAAAGCAATCCAGAGATTATAATATTCTATGTATAAAATTAGTATTTTTTACATCGCTCTGTAATATAATTTTATAATGCACATGGGGTAAATAACCTCAAAGAGAATTATAATACATATGGAAATAACATCAAAAGCATTCTGAAGGCTGCATGACATTTTAGACATGCATGGACAAGTATTTTAAATGACAATAACTCACAATAAGTAAATATAAAAAAGAAAAATCATCCTTGAGGCCAAATAAAATCTCTTTAGGTATAGATAATAATACAAAATTCCGTGCTGCCTACATAGTACGTTTGAGATTTCTCGCGATAAAATCGTGTTTATGTTTCCATCGTAAATGTGACCATAAAACGGATTAGTTGAGCTGCAAATTACAGAATTTTGATTTATGGACATTATATTAAACGTATAATCTATTAAGTACATATAAGAAAGTCAAACAGTGCAATTTTTCGTAGATATAATTTATTAAGAGTGCACTAATGCGTAGGTATTGCATATTTGCACCTTAAGAAAAGGGGGAACGTGCACGTCGCGTCGTAAGCTCTGCCATCTGGTGGTGTAATCTGAATCTGTCAGCTTATCGATACTTGGCCTTGACGTAAAATATTCATATTAAAAGTATGAAAAATAACATTTAATTTGTTGATAATGTATTGCTGTGTATCTGGATACTCCAAAACATAAAAATAAAATGGTGTAAAATTCTATTATGTTCTCAAGAATACTACCTAAGTACTTATATTCCATGGTTACGTGAAAATCGTCAAAAATAATAAAAGCTGTATAAAACATACATATGTTTGAGCTTCAAAAGCATTTAGAAATATCTCATTACTTTATAAAAATATAACTTTATAAAAAGATAAAGAAGTTACTTAATATTCAATACAAACAAATCTGTAATTAACCCGCCAATACCAGCTTATATATAGTTATAAGCTAATTTCCTTATCTAAATGTCCGTTTAATCACCGGTGTCCACCGCGGGCGTTGAAGGATTAAGGGAATATGACCTCCTAATTTTGCTTCAATAACATAAAAATAACTAGCTCCCATCTAAAAAAAAAAGCGTATTCTGGTTACGCTGGGTAACAATAATTTTCGGCCTGATCCCATATTTTATCATTTTTGTCATATTAAAAGAATATATAAATAAATTTTATGTTTGAAAAGTTTAAATTTTTTATCCATATGTGGCTCTTGTGGTCGATTTTGCGCTGCCACCTATAATTCGTCCACGTTTCCTATAGGCAACATCGCTGCAGCTGCTGAAGCTCCCATGATCCTTACTAAGGGAGCTCAAGGGTTATCCTATCCATGCGAAAATAAAATACGCTGAGTTAAATGGTAGAGTTTCATAAAATTAGCGTTTTATAGAAATACCACGAAAATGTGTGTAGATATTTAAAATAAGACTTTTTAACAGAATTTCGTTGAAGTTGAATGCCCTAAAAGTTGACAAATGATATGAACCGGTGACATAGTTCCCTTGTTCACATTTACAAATGAGTCCACATTTTCCGTTGGCGACGCACCGTTCAATAAATCGCGTGATGACGATGCGAGAACTGTAACCGGCTTACATCCGACAAATCCCTCTATAACTTAACTGTCTATGACTTCGTGCGTATTAAGTTTTTTCACTTCTTTAAGATACAATGAATCTTGAACATGAAATTTGCATGTTAGAATTAATTGATATTAACATAACGTCGGGCATAGTGCAAAACCGCGTAATTAGCAGTGGTAAATACCGCGTAAGTGACGAAAAAAGTTTAATTGAAATTGATACTTATACCACTAAACTTATGATTGATAATACTATACTTCTTTTCTTTCACTTACGCGGTATTTGCCAATGATAGTTAGGCGGTATTGCACTATCCCCGACGATAAGTCAAAATTCTCTACTTTTCTTTATTAATTTCAAAATATGTTCAATGGTTCTAATACCGACACAAGTTACATCAACTACCTTTGTAGCCAATCCCGTTACTTTATGTGCCTCAGTGCAACGCTAGGAAAACGGTGATATTGAGTTACGCGGTTGAATACCAAAGGAGATTTTCGCTTTTTGTATGGGTACTTGGCCTCAAAATCTAACCAGGTTCAAACTTTATGGATATTAAAGGAGCAAAAATATGGATCTTTAGTCCATTAAAAAAATATTTTTAGACCCCTCCATTTATACCTAACTTTTTTAAAAACCTTAATTAGTTTTTAATCAAAATAAAATTACATACATACACATCAAAATCGGAGGACTTTAAAATTATACGTTTTATTGCAAAGGCCTAGTTTTTGGGAATACTATCCAAATATATATTAAGTATCTTGGTTGGAATTTCAAGCCCGTTTCTGGACATTTCCTTTACTATTTATATTTATTTGCACTTTGTACACAGTTATGTAAAGACGGTCTTAATGCCGAAGGCATTCTCTATTAGTCAACCTGAGGCGATGCAGAGATAAAATCATAGTAGTTGCACGAAACTCAACTTAAACATAATGTCGAAACAGTTAAAATAGTAATATGTAAATAATATGAAAATAAATACTATAATATACATAATATCTATAAAAGTAATAAATATATATATCATACATATACACGATACAATTATATAAACATGTCTACTATAAATATATACGGTTACTAAAAAAATAAAAAAAAAGTCACCACTTCAAATCGACGAGAGTTTTCAATGTTCAAATATCATCATCATCAACAGCTACATGACGTCCACTGCTGGACATAGGCCTCCCGTAAATATTTCCAGACGGACCTGTCAAAAGCGGCCTGCATCCAGCGTGTTCCTGCGACCTTAATTCGTCTGTCCACCTTGAGTGTTCAAATATACTTAAGATTATTTACCAAAATATATTCGAGCACTCAGACATACCATAGTTACCTCATAGTAAAATTAAAATATAAAAAACCCTAACACTATTCCAATGAAGTCGACCCCATCGAATATATTTCGGGTATCGAGTTAGTGTGAGATAAGTCCACACGTGTCCCCCGAGGGACTGCTTATCGTCCCTCTGCGAGAGAGGTTACATAGAATCAGCGCTGCGGGGATCGGGACTGTTCACTCGTGAATGTCTTGAAGTACACTGCAGCCCAGATAAACTGAGTGATTTTACATCAACTACTTTTATTTTAATAAAATGGGTTATACTACGATATATTCACTTTTCAGAGTAACTCATTGTCCCGTGATAATCTAAAAATGGAAGATCATCAGATAGTATTCTTTATATATTCTTTCCTTCTTGACCTTATAGGTTAAAGGTTGTTAGATTTAATGCCAAGTAGGGTCCACTTAACTCTGGGGTTTCCCACGGTTTCTCCATCTTATCTATCCTCCATGGTTTTTCCACCATGACATAGCTCGTGGCTTAGCACTTGATCCCCACGAAACCGTTTACGTTAGTCAAACGGCCGATAGTACAGATAAACAAAATTCTTTCTGTAACATGTTAAAAATGTTTGTTGTGCGGATCTAAAATTGAAGTGAGATAGGAGCAGCAGAAAGCAGATTATAATATAATACTAATAACTTATTGTAATAATATGCTGATATACTTACGCTATAGCTTATAATATAATAGTACCTGGGTGACCGAGCCTTGCTCGGGTGGTTTTTAATACTAGACATGGTATTTATTACTTTATTAAGTAGGTCCTAATAATGTTTCCCATTTCAAGAAAATATTGACGACCGAAATTAAATAAGTCGTTACCTTACTAATTAAAAAAAAAATCGGTTCTTCAGCGGTTCATATTTTATATTAAATCTCAGGTTTCGTAATTTTTTCATATTGAATTACATCACGAGCAGATACATGGTTCAGTCCTCACCCCTATGTCACTTAGTTACGTTTTGACAAAAGACGAACGTCCTTTATTTATTATCATGGTTTAAGATAATTATATCCGCACCAACGGTTTAGTTTCTCCCCCCTTCAGCTGCCCTAAGTTAGTGGTTAATAAATATAAATATCCCATATTTATACTCGAGGTAAATTTATATCAAATTTCACCATAATCGGTTCAATGGTGTATTTTCTTTCCCCTTTTAACCTTCTTTTTAGGGATTAAGAAAAAACTGTATATGTCATATTTACTTTCAAGTTTCAAGAGGTACCGAAACCAAATTTAAATAGAATTGGTTCAGTGATTTAATTTCTATCCCCTTTTACCCCTCTCATTTTGGGGTTAGTGAAAAATTAATATCTCATGTTAATTTTCAAGGTTCAAGATATCCCCAATCCCCATATTGTGCAATACAATCGGAGCAACAGTATTTTCTCCTCTCTAAGTATTTACCCCCTTAGTTAAGAGTTAAAAAATAATATCTCATAGTTATCTTTAAGGTTATAGATATCCCCATATCAAATTTGAATACAATCGGTTCAGGCGTTTAGTATCTCCCCCCTTTTATCCCCTTTTTAGTCAGGAGTAAAAGAAAAGATTTAGCATCCCATATTTATTATCCAAGCTTAATATATTCGCATACCAAATTTAATTACAATCGGTTCAACGGTTTAATTTCTCCACCTTTTACTCCCTTAATTATGGGTTAATAAAATAAATAATATCCTTTGATTGTTTTCTAGTTTTGAGATATCCCCATACCAAATTTCTTTACAATCGAATCAGCGGCTTAGTTTCTCCCTCCTTTTACCCCTCTTAAACAGGAGTACTAAAAAATGAATATCCCATATTTGTTTTAAACGTTCAAGATTTCCCCATACCAAATTTCATTACAATCAGGTCAGCGGTTTAGTTTCTCCATCCTTTTACCCACCTTAAACAGGAGTTACTTAAAAAAAATTATATCCCATATTTGTTTTCAACGTTCAAGATATCCCTATACCAAATTTCTTTACAATCGGTTCAGCGACTTAATTTCTCCCTCCTTTTACCCCCCTTAAACAGGAGTTACTTAAAAAAAATTATATCCCATATTTGTTTTAAATGTTCATGATATCCCCAAACCAAATTTAATTACAATCAGTTTAGCGGTTTAGTTTCTACCTCCTTTTACCCCCCTTAAGTAGGAGTGAATAAAAAAGTTACATCCCATATTTGTATTCAACGTTCAAGATATCCCCATACCGAATTTCATTACAATCGGTTTAGCGGTTTAGTTTCTCCCTCCCTTTACCCCCCTTAAATAGGAGTTAATAAACAAATTAAGATACCACATTTGTTTTCAGCGTTCAAGATATCGCAATACCGAATTTCATTATAATCGCTTCAACGGTTGAGCATGTACCCCCTTCTAACCCCACAAGTTTGGGGTTGATAAAAAAACTGAATACCCCAATCTCATTTTTAGAGCTCATACTATCCAAATCCAAAGTTTCATCCAAATCGGACGAGCCGTTTCCGAGAAACCAATTACATATATATATACAAGTTTAGCGCGTTTAAATAAGAGAGTGATTTATAGCATATTTTAATTTGAAGTATTTACTAATTGATATGATATTGTAAATAACAAAAATAAGTTTGCACAAAAAGTAAAAACTGTGTTAATCATTTGTCCGTCAGTGTACGGTAATTCGTGGGTTCTCGACAGCCAATACAGCAGTGTACAAACACACAGGCGCTTTCCCCGGCATTTTCACGGAATATTTGCCTTCGCACGGTCTATTCAACTCACAGTCACGTAAATTTTATGCGAAATGTTATTGGAGTGTATATTCTCGGGACCCGAAATAGGTATAGAAAAATATTGTTGAATACGTGAGACTTTTAGCGAAATACTTGGCTATTTTAAGATACATAACATAGCTTGAAGGTTGTTTCTTCGAAGGGGTAGGAAGAACTGAGACTAGTACTCACGATGCACTCAGGATATAATCTCAGAAGAAATTGTAGATTTTTAAACAGTAAAGGGAACATTAAGTATATGTGTGGAGAATAAAATTATAAGATGTATATGTGATTTAAAAAATAGTAGATTCTAGAAATATTAGTTTGCTACGTGTAGTGCTTTAGGATTAATTCTGATCACACTCTAAATTAAAAACTAAAATATTTGAAGTACTCTGCTAATGGATCAATGAGGTTGTGAATTAAGATTTATTAATGTTCCGTTATTACAAAGTAATTCTGTAAACTGTTTACTGTGTTATAAAAATACCGAACAATGGTGGAAATAGTATCCCATAATCCTCTTACTTAAAATATCATATCTCTTCCTAGCCAATTTCGGCCACGGCGGCCAATCTCTACGGAGATCAGCCAGGTACGCAGGAGATATTATAGTGCACAAGTGTGTGCGCAATACACAAGTGCACTCGCTATTCCTTCACTCTCATAGTCCGGTGAGACGGCAATCCTACATGTACTTAAAATAGAATACCTATAGGCTACGAGTATCTTAAAAATTCACATCTAAATTGTGCATTCGCATTAAAATCTATTTTTCCACCAATATTCAATCCGAAATGTATTATTTGTCCGAAATTGGATTCCTGCCAAACATGTGGCGCCCGATAAAATCAAAGCACGGCGCTGTAGGTTCTATAGACATCCTATGACGTTGGCGTTGGCACAATGTAGATTCAGTGGCCGTAGCTCTGAGCACGCCTTATAGAAATAAGCGTAACGATACGAGCATATAAGCTGCATACATCATCAGGGGTGTTTATATTCATTATAATCATTAGACCGGTGTTACCATAAAGGTAAACTTGTTCATTGGTCGTCTATTTAGTAAGTTAAAAATATTAATTTCATTATATATTGCCGCAGTGTGCCCATGCTCTTTTTGAGATGATGTGCTGAATTTCAGTAATAAACAAGATGTATGAGGAAATTATGTTCCTAGAAAGTGAATGTTTTACAATTTTTACTGACTACCTTTAATATGAACAACGGGATTCAGATACATTCGGAAGCGCCCCTTTGGGTATAAGAGTTTGCATACCCACATGGCTTAGTTTTAATGGTCTCATACGTGATACGTGACCAAGATTTACCTGCGTTATTACCAATTTTAAGTAACTTAATAAATTTTAAACAATTTTTAGCTTTATATACGTTTTATTGTTACCCCTTTTAAAAATGCACAGTTCGTGCCACAGATTCATAAACTAGTATGGCTATTTACAACAATTTTAATTTGAATAACACCGACGCCGAACAGCATAGGTCTCTTCCTACAACCGTCCTACGTCAAAAGAAACGACCACAATTGCTGACGTGCCCCGTCCCTCTCTCTTCCGTAACATTTCGGCGATAGAGACGCAACGCTCAGACCCCCGCGGCTCACGTTATACTGGCCACACTCACACAGTCGCAGCTCGTCCGATCGATAGCTGATGTACGTGTTTATTGCACTGAAGTGTTTCATTCCTGTTTACGGTATTAAAACGGAATTTGTATTCGATTGCACGTAGGGTGGCGACATTTGAATGAGATAGGTCAATGTTAAACGAAATAGATGCTATTTTTGCTTCGTGTTTCATCTATACTACTACGAAAGCGTGTATCGTCGATAACTAGAGCGATATTTAATGTTGAAATTTTTATTAATAGACGACCACCCACACGTGGGGTCAATAATAGCTACGCAGATATATGCCGGTACAAAGTTTGATCAGATTTTTCTATAGACATATTTTTTCATCTAGGTATAGCTTATTTAAACTAATGAGTGCATACTCTTATGATTGAATTAGATAAATTGGAAACCGGGACGCTAGCACTAAACGATGTTAAAATTTACTACCCGTGTTTTGCTAGTTTAATGAAGTCCCAGATAGCCTATTCGGAACTTATCCACTATATAAACTACAAATTTTGGTTACACATCTTGAATAGAAATATCTGTCAGAAAAAGTTACTAGTAATGTATCAGATTTATTTGGACGTAACAGGAATCGGTGAAACTGGCCTTAATACTTATAATCATCATCGAATTCTACCCGTGTTTTGTCATAGTTGTCGTGTATGTGTTGTGTTTGTTAAAGAATAACAAAAAAAGTATCGAAACAAAAAAGGTTTTATAGACCGGAAAGGAACAAAAAGTCGCCTGGTAGTTGTAGGTTGCTTCGCCCTCCGTAAGCTCTACAATTACAGTCCATAAACAATAGCAACCCCACAAATAACTATGAATTACAGTGTACTTTCATTGCGTTGAGTTACGATTGTTACTTTGTGATACCAGGAGATTACTTAATCATAGTAGTAATCATCATAATAAAAAAATCTCATAATATTCTCTGGAACTACCGTATAGGGAGCGTGCACGAATTATAGGGGGCAGCACAAAATCGACACAAGAGCCATATGCGGATAAGAAAAGAAACTGTTTAGAACAATAATTTATTTATTATATTGTAATATGACAAAAATCATAAAATATGTGTTCCGGATGAATATTATTGATACCCAGCGTGTCCAGAATATGCTCTTTTTTACATTGGAACTAGTTATTTAAGCAAAATTAGGAGGTTATGTTCCCTTAATTACAGATTTTTGTATTGAACATAAGTTCAAAACATCTTTATTTTTATAAATTACGTAATGAGACATTTCCAAATGCTTTTGCTATGTATGTTTTATACAGCTTTTCATGGAAATTCAATCATGGAGTGTATGTACTTAGGTACTATTCTTGGAACATAATAGAATTTCACACCATTTGATTTGTTTCTTTTTATGTTTTGGAGCATCCAGATACACAGCAATACATTATCAACAAATTAAATGTTATTTGTCATCCTTTTGATACGAATATTTTACGTTAATGCCATGTAACGACGGGCTGAAAAAGAGTCAGATTGTGCCACCAGGTGGCAGAGTTTACGACGTGCACGTTCCCTATAGTTTTGTAATTGTAGTTTTAAGTGACTCTTTGTAAAATTTAATCTAATGTTTTGTTTCGTCATCATAATATTGTCGCGAAAACAGTACTTTCAACAACAAAGCCAGGATCTTTTTAATAAAAAAATAATTTCAATAATATGTATCCTCAAGTTTTCGTATTACTTTCGTAATATTTTCTACGCTACGTAGCCCCGTAGCATGTGTCGCGTAGAGTTATCGTAGCACATTGTGACTGGTTACGACTTTATAATTTTTAACAACATTTTTGTTGATTGTGCTCATAGTTTAGCGCACTTAAATTATGATATTTCAAATATTATTGAAATTGGTAATATAAAATAATCATCGAATATACTTGAATATACATAATTCGACTAAAATTTTCATGTACTAACTCTCACCAGTTTTTAAAATGTATGCAACAGACTTTCTTAAATTTTTATTATATTTTATTTTTATGTCTCACTTGGAATCAACTGAAGAGACTGTCAACTCGATGTCACTTCAGCCTTCAGATATCATAAACCGAAGTCATTTAAAGTCAGTCGAAGCCTTAAATGAACATAACGTGTACGGAGATATGGAGTGAATAAAGCTGCCAGTTAATTTATTGGCTCCACACGAAGTGCCAGTCGGCTTATCTGTCGGCTTTTATACTTGATTGGATTGTCACACGATACGAGAGCGGCGCGATTCACGCAATACTATTCATGCATGATATGCTAATGATTATTGATTGCTTACTCTTTATGTTTAAGACGAAAACTCTGAACCATAGTGTATAACAGTAACATTTGTATCATCATCATCATCAGCCACATGACGTCCACTGCTGAACATAGGCCTTCCCCAAAGATTTCTAGACGAACCTGTCAAAAGCGGCCTGCATCCAGCCTGTTCCTGCGACCTTTATCAAGTCGTTGTCCACCTTGCAGGTGGACGGCCGACGCTGCGCTGGCCAGTACGTGGCCTCCACTCGTGATCCTTTGTATAACAGTTGTTAATTGAAATTAAATGAAACTTAACCACAACCAATAACCAGTGAGAAGAATAGGATAATAAGATTATCATAATGGATTGTTTAACGTGTAACTTACTAAGAGTTTGTTTTAGTCAATAGTCAGTGAACTAATTTAGTGTAATTTGTTTCAAACATTTCTGTTAGTGAGTACCAAAATCTCGTGTACCTGTTACCGACAGATTAATGTGTCGTGTGTCGTCGGTGACGTCACTCTTGTGCCACCCTGATGACATCAGCCACCCTCCACTAATGTGTTTACTTAGTTTTGAGACGGCACTAATGCCGGAATTAGAAGAACTCTTTTATCAAAGTTAAATGCATCTTGGCTCGTTTTTAAGATGGCTTTTCGAATTAGAAAAAATAATAAAATGTAGGCAATGTAATAAAATTAGATTTATAAATACCTACCATCGAATCCGATGGAATTTGCAATTGATAACATATCAGTGAGTTATGTAATATAAGGTAGCTGTTAATAAAACACGCTTTGAGTGTAAAGGCGATGATTAAAATATTTGAAGTAAATCGGCATGAAAAGCACGCTGACATAATAATATACCCGTATACAATATCTTAGCGGCGATAGCCTAGTTGCGAGTGGAACGGACTGCCGAGACGAATGTCCGCAGGTTCAAAACCCAAGGGCACACACCTCTGACTTTTCTAAAAAGTTACGTGTGTATTCTTTGTGAATTATCGCTCGCTTTAACGGCGAAGGAAAACAACGTGAGGAAACCTGTATATCTGAGAAGTTCTCTATAGGAACTTCGAAGGTATGTGAAGTCTGCCAACCCGCACTAGGCCAGCGTGGCAGCTAAGGCCTTGACCCTCTTAGATATAGAGGAGGCCCTTGCTCAGCAGTGGGCAGTATATAATACAGGGTTGGTATGATGATGATGATGATGATGATACAATATCTTATGGCTTATTTAGACTATGGGTGTACTATTGGCAAATAATTCGCCGAATAACTTGGCAAATAAATATGACTATGAATTATGAGTAACGTATACATCCGGATAAGCTTTTTACACACTCGTGTTTGTGACTATTAATCACGGCAAGTATCTAAATCAGGCAGGGACGGTCCTGCGCAGTTATCTTAGTGCAACATGATACCCCGGGGCCGTCTCGTATGCGCCGAAGAAGGCCACCGCGGGTTTTGGTTGGTATGCCGGTGTAGGGAGTACATAGGATTAGGGACTCGGTCCAAAGCTCGCTCGGAGGAAGCCATACTCCCGAATGTCGACATTGGGCTGTAAGGCCGGTGAAACCAACATAACCGTTCCACTCACCCCAGTGGTGGTAGCCATACTACGTTTTTCCAACCGAAAAAAATATATATCTAAATCGGGGACTACATGGCATTTATGTTTCCGTAGTATTATAATGCTCTTTGCATTTATGATTAAGTATGTGTCTTTATGACGTCTATGACATCTGACGTCACACTGACAAAACCGAACTAGTGCATCTCTTTATGCCGGAACATAAATGGAACTGGGGTAAGCGCAAGTGGCTCTCCACAAACATGCGGCGCGTGGCCCACGTGAAAGAACGGCTTAAATCTCTATTATATCGCATTCATCATTCGCGCTTAACCTTTCGCTTTTGAACATGTTCCTATGTGATGCAATGATTTCCAATGACGTGTCAAACGGTTATGCTTCAAGGTAAAGTTCACTAACGAGGTGTGTCCTATTGATGGACCTGCGACCTGTCCAAGAGTCTGTGCTTGAGTGTTTGTAAACATCAGATAAGCTTCAAGGATATGTTAGGTGTATTTTATAATATAGAGCCTTCATTCATGAAACATTTTATTAAATTTCCATTTCATAGATGAAGAATAATTAGTTGCAAATGAAACTGTTGACAATAGTGTTATCATTATGCGATTGTAATTTATTTATAAGAGCTGAATTCACACCCTTCTATGATAAACAAAAAAAAACGATCTATCCCGTTTCCAAATAGATTAATAGAACATGACTTCAAGTGATTATACAGAACATTGTCTGGCGCCGAAATCCTGCAATATATTGTTTAAATGTAAACATTAAGCGAGGCCGCGCCCTTGTCCCTGGCTGGTCTCCAGCACGTCTGAAGGAGGTCTCCACACTGTCTGGGATCTTCATTGATCGATTTATTTTGGTACAGACTCATACTTTATGTTCAAAAATAACACGTCCTTGCGTGTTATATTACGTATCTATTATACAGGATTCTCACGCAAGATATGAATATTTATTACTTCGACCTGTCTACGCAGTAGAAATTAGAATCATTCGTTAATATGAATCGATGTTTTTATCTTAGTATGCTAATATTTTTACAATGCATTCGTATTATAGGAATTGATGTGCGGAATTTATTACTGCATTCAATATTGTAAAATGTATGGGCTTGGCTCTTATTAATACACACACACACACACTCACGCCCGTTATCCCCGAAGGGGTAGGCAGAGGTGCAACTAGTGCACCCACTTTTTGCCGTGAGTATTCCGTCCCATGATGTGATAGGAGGCGACCCTATCGCCATATCTGGCACAAATTCCATACTCCGGGCTTATACTGAGTAGAAAAACCCAATATCACTTTGTCCGTCCCGGGGATCGAACCCGAGACCTCAGCATTGCAGGCAAACGTTAATACAACTACGCCACCGAGGCAGTCAGCTCTTATTAATGATTGTGAGATTCATAAAACAAAGAAAGACCAGCAAAAGTACGCTCTTACATATTAACCAATCGTGAAAGGAGTTTTTTAAGCCACAGTTTGACCCTCTTGAGTGTTATTGATTATTTAAATAAGACCAAGATTGATATTATAATATTCTTGCCACTTCGACGTACCATATAAAATCCTAAATAAACCAAACAAAAATATTAGATAAAGTTTCATCCAAAAAGTCAACACAACTCTGCCTCCAGCGATCTAATATAATAGAAGTAATAAGTTAGTAAAGGCTCCGAACGGATTCGCATTCAGATAACGAATATTATTTTCTACTTGACGAGGGTCCACGGAGTTGGTAATGTGACAATTTTTCAAAACTTGGACGTGGCGCCATCTTCCAATGCTGGGGGTTTCGTTCGATACTTTAAATGATGACCGAGTTCTTTCAGTGACACGCTGAAGGCTCAACAAATTTAGTCGGATGTTTCTTTACAGGTTTTGTTTTCTGTGCGATGATCGACGATTTTAAATCTCAATAGTGAAATATTTTTGTGATTATATTGAGAACTTGGTCCTATGATACGGACCTATGATGGTCCTATGATGAGGTACGGTAATTGGTAAAATATTTCAGTTTGTTGCAAAAAGAATGTCGTGCACGGATCATTTAAGGATGGATTTTAAAATAAAAATATAATTAAATCGTAGTCGACAATAGAGGAAATCCGCAAACCAACGAATTATAATTTGTCATTTCGAAAGCCGCGCCGTGGATAACAAGCGCGACGTCGAGCACCTTAATTGAAATACTTTTTAATTAAACTGCGGATGTTAGAAAACCAAATAGGTATAAAATATAATTAAGTATAAAGTATCTGAAGAGATTACGAAGAAATGGGATGTTATTAGTATTACTATTACAAAAATTAGTTGCCAAGTGGGATCGGTGAATTTGAAATTAAACTATTATAACGGATTTTATCGCGGTTTTTTATTTTACATTTTCCCGACGTTTCGAAGGCTTTGCAGCACTTCGTGGTCACGGGGCGGACTGAGGTGTAGGTGGTCCGAAAAGTTAGTGTTACAAATCTACCTTCAATTTACAATTATACAATTTTAAGGTGTTAGTCATTGTTGGCGGTGCGGTCTACGCAGTAAGAATAAAATAATAGAATTCTTATTCTGTTCACGTTTTGGTTTACTGATAGATCTTTCGTAGTTGAAAATATAATTGATTTTTAGTAAATCAGGCTCCTGAGCCCTAGTAAAAGTCAGGTTTTACAGACATTTTGAAAGTGTAGCAATGACACCAAGCAAACTCTGACAAATCTGAGAAAACTAGGGCGGAACCAGTTTCCATGGCTGCTTATGTAGCGGATTATAATACATACATACACACTTACACCTTTTATCTCCGAAAGGGTAGGCAGAGGCGCAAGTAGTGCACCCACTATTCGCCGTGCATATTCCGTCCCATGATGTGATAGGGGGCGAGCGTATTGCCATATCAGGCACGAATTCCAGACTCCGGGCTGATACTGAATAGAAAAACCCGATATCACTTTGCCCGACCCGAATATCAATTCCGAGACTTCAGCATTGCATTCGTACCGTAATACAACTACGCTACCGAGGCAGTATTATTATACTTCTAAGTATAGTAATCCGGTACAGACTCTAGACAGAACTTTATGAGCATTAACTTTGAATAGTCATCTAAGTGTGTGTGTCCCTTCCTAGCCGATTTTGGCCACGGCAGCCAATCTCAAAGGAGATCAGCCAGGTACGCAGGAGATATTATAGTGCACAAGTGTGTGCGCAATACACAGGTGCACTCGCTATTCCTTCACTCTCATAGTTCGCCTTACGTGCTTTCCGAGGCACGAGGTTATCACACCGCCAACTTCCTGACACCGAGCTGAGACTGAGTAATTTTTAACATGGAAAAACCCAGTCACTATGTTTTTGACTCGACTTGGGATTCGAACCCAGGACCTCAGCGCGCAAATCGTACTCGTTTTAACGCGTACGCAATACAACTACGCCACTGAGGCAGTCAATTCTAACTACTCTCAAGGTGAGGTTAGATAACAGCATTGATTAATGCGAATAGATTAATTAAGCGGCTATAGCCTAGTTGGGAGTGGAACGGACTGCCGAGACGAATGTCCGCAGGTTCAAAACGCGGCACACACCTCTGACTTTTCTAAAAAAAAAAAGTTATGTGTGTATTCTTTGTGAATTATCACTCGCTTTAACGGTGAAGGAAAACATCGTGAGGAAACCTACATACCTACCTACCTGAGAAGTTCTCTGAATTTCGAAGGTATGTGAAGTCTGCCAACCCGCACTAGGTCAGCATGGTGGACTAAGGCCTTAACCCTCTCAGTTGTAGAGGAGGCCCGTGCTCAGCAGTGGGCAGTATACAGGGCTGGTATGGTGGTATGGTATTGATTAATGATTGAATTTGGATTTACTTCTGTATGATTGGTTTTTTAAATTTTTTATTTAAAATAAGTAAAATATAGAATGAAGGAAGAATTTATGCGGTTACGCGGTACGCCCGCCGCACACCATGAAGCGGATATTCTGTTAAAGAAAATCTAGATAAAGTTTGATAAGGTTATTCATAGTTCAGCAATTTTACGGTTGCATCGATCGTACTTTCCGTTTTGGCGCAATCTTCCAATTCTATCACAATTCCGCATCTCAGAGATATTGTGGTCTCAGGTATTGTAGGAGGCGGTATCAAATCACGTAGAGAGCGTTCAGTCAAACAATCTGACGTACCTACGGCGTCTAGGGCTCGATCGATGTACCGAGATCCCAAAAGTAACAAAGATGATGGTAAAGTGTTCTGTGTGTTGTTGCTAAAGATTTAGCTAAAGGAATATAAATAATTACTTAATAATAAGTCGATAACAGTTGTAGTGACCCTTGCTTTGACCCCCGGATACTGTAGGCAGACAATAATAGTAACTTATTCCAGGACGCATACTTATTATCTATAAACAATGTAACAATACAATATAATTATAACTAATGTGATAAGCATATGAATATTACAAAAAGACCAAACAGTTAATCGAATTCAATGAATTTTAATGATTAGCTCATATTGTTTTAAATTGGACGTTCAATTCTGTTAATTGCCATATATGCGACATACAAAGGTCGGTCGCGTAACACAATGAGAGTGTTGCGATTTTATTATGAATGAGTTTTGCGATAGTGCACAATGATTAAAAGCTACTAAAAATGCTACGAGTAAAATAATATTTTTACGCATAAAGAATGCATTAGAGTAGCCAATACATTATATTTTTTTAAGAATATTGATTATGGCTGGTACATGGTCTAAGGCGAGTGTGAGTCTCTAGGTAGGTGACATTTATAAATGGTGGGAGGGCTCACCGTAGGCTGCATGACGCCTGGCTGCCGGCCAGCTGTTTCGAATGTAGCTCGCTATTTATACGCCCAGGATATCGATTTTGCCCGGAACTGTTACGTAACTTACACACGACACGGAAGTTGTACGGCGCCCCTGGCTTTTGCCGGAACACATTAAACGCACATCTTTATCTTTGTCAAATTAAAAATATATAAATAAAAAAATGAACTCTTATAAGGTCTACGCTCTATAATGAATTCGAAATGAATACGATGGAACACTTTTGTTATAATTATTTCGTACTTAATTTAAAAATGGAAGGCGGGAATTGACTTAAAAATTTTTTTCTCACAATTTTGCTCTACCGGTGTGGCTAGTATCGTTGTCCGAATGAGGCTGGATAGGAGCGACTAAGCTCAGTGGCGCCACCGGGCCGACTGGCGGACGGTCGCGGCGATTGCGCGGCTTTCAACGCATACAAATAATGTTGGCAACATTGTTTTATTGCATTTGCCTTTATTCTCTTCCCGGTAAAGTTGAAAATCGAATGCCGCCATATTGAAAACCTTACAACTTCGTATTGCGGGAATAGTAACTGTTATTGTGGTGGGTATAAGGTTGAATGTTGATCTAATTGGTACTGTATTACGACGGTATTATGTAAGCGTTGTTTCAGCATTGACGGAAAAATAGACACGGCGGCGCCTGTTATTCATTCATTTGTCATAGGGATTTTTATAACATTATACATTTCAGATAGAAAAGTGTTAAATTATTTTAGTATCAACATTTTTTATTAAAAAAACTACAAGTTTGAATTCTATTTATTGAATTAGGTAAATCAATATTAGGATATTACACGGATAATGTTGACGTCATATGTATTGACCTAACAAGAAACTAGCGACTATAAAAACCGAATTAAATAACAATATCAAGCCAAACATGCCGTAAGTAGCATTTAACAATTCGCAGTTACATTCTTATTGATTGTGCTGCTATACCATTTTTAAGGGTTTGGCCACATCTCAAGGTGATTAAATCGCTGATTTGTTGGCGCGTTGACATAATCGCATACATAAAACTTATATCGACGGTCTAAGTTTCTTTCCGACCGAAGAATCGCCAATTAATTTACATATACGAGAAAAGGAAATGCAATAATGATGTAATTTGAGGAGGCCCTTACGGCTTCTGAAATATAAAAAAAAACATACAACTTAGTTCTTATAGAAATAAGCAAAAAACATACACGGAGTAATATGACCAGGGAGCAACGGAAACTGGCTCATAAAGGAGCTCAATGTCTATTGATTTAACGCAATGTGTGTTGTCTTATATTGCGTTGCTACATATTTAAATATTTGTGATATTCTAGTGGAAATCGAGTATAATAATCAAATAAAAAAAATCGAGTCTGCGGTCAAATGGTTTCTCAAATGAGCAGTAGTGATATTTTAAAAATTAAATTGTGTCAAACACTTCGAATGACCATATCTGTTGTACTTACCTATGTATTACTTAAACAATTACACAAAAACTAATATCATATTTTTTTTTATATCATATTTTTATGTTGCTACTGTTTATGGGTGGTCGTATCGCTTACCATCAGGCGAACGGCATGCTCGTCTCGTCATTCTATGCTATATAAAAAAAAAAAAAAAAAAAAAAAAAAAAAAATTTCTGAATCGGCTGATTTGGAATCATACATTGCATTCGTAAAAAAAAAATAGAGCCCTGTGTTGTTTAAGTACTTGCATTTAATTTCAGTCAAAATTGTATCAAATTAATGTAACATTAGCCGAATTCATTTTAATACTTTTATTCTAAAAGAAATAAAGCCAGCTTCGCATAAACCACTTTGTTTTAATTTTCTCTCTGTAGTCGTATCACTACACCACGATATGATGCTCTGCGAACAGCGAGTACTATGCCAATTTTCTTTATCTCGTAGGCCCGTAGCCTTCCGTAGCGCCGCGCGCCGTGTAGCAATCAAGCGAAATGTCGTAGGCCGTAGCAATCGCATGCCGTTATATTCGTCGTAGCGCCCTTGAAGGTGAATTTCGGAAAATGTTTTTCTTTTACTATTAGAACATCAGAAATCTAAAATTAACGTAGGGCGTCTTATATGGTTTGGGAGCTTCGATCCAGGAGCTCTTAAACTTGGATCTTTTTATATAATTTTCGCGGGACTGGAAACTAGTGTCACTCATTCATCTCCAAAGAAGTAGGTAGGTACATCTATGCAATTGTCATCAGTTCATCAGATTATAATTGCTTATTGTTAAACATGTCAACGTCTGCACCACCCTTCGGCTTATTGTCTCAGTGGAATCTTCTAGCTTTAAACTGTAAAGATGTACTATAAGTAAACTAATCTAATGTAGCGATAGCTCGTAATATGAACGTAAATGATACAGTAGGAAATAGACCTTGTATTGACATCAATACAAGGTCTATTTCCTACTGTATCCTTAGAGCATTTAACAAACTGTATCCAACGATTTTCAAATAGAACTTGTGGCTGCCCCCTAGACGGATGAAACAATTGCAATACAATGCAATGCAATCAGCCCTGTATTATATACTGCCCACTGCTGAGCACGGGCCTCCTCTACAACTGAGAGGATTAAGGACACCACGCTGGCCTAGTGCGGGTTGGCAGACTTCACATACCTTCGAGATTCTTATGGAGAATTCTCAGGTATGTAGGTTTCCTCACGATGTTGATGAAACAATTGAATTCAAAGAAACTGTTTAGACAGATCAATTATTGCTAGCAATATTAGAACGCAAATATTGAACCCCGTCTAAACATTCGCAGTAGCGAGGCAATTGTTACCTATGTTGACGTAAATACGATCATTTTGATCTGTCTATCAATTGAGGCTTAAATTCGGCAGAATGTTTTCAGTAAGGTAACTAGTGAATCTGTAAGTCATCAAATAACTAGTGTGAAAATAATATTCTTATTATTTAAAGTAGCTTATTCTTGACTATTTAAAGTCACCGACATATTTCACGACAATCTTAACATTTAAACACGAATCGAAACATTTTCATGATCATAATTCCGTGAAACGTGACGTTGATGAATGCCTCCCGCTCCCCCTCTCCGCGCCCTCCCTCCTCGAAGGCTAAGTGAAGCCGTTTAACCTCAGTTAAAGATGTACATTTAATTGTACGGAGTGCCGGAGATTGACTGCGTGTTTGGAATTCATATGGATTCCGTCGTTTCATTTTTGGTTTAAAAATTCGGGGTGGAAAAACAATAGCGTTTATTTTTAAACTATTGTAATAGGATTACATAAAAACGGTACGTGCATTTGTAATATCTTATCTTACTAATAAATGCGAAAGTTTGTGAAAATGTTTGAATGTTTGTATGTATTTAAGAAGTAAACCCAGAAACAACTAAATGGATTTTGATGAAATTTGGCACATAGGTAGACCATGTCCTGGATTAACTCATATGCTACTTTTTATCCCGGTAATTTGCTCTCATGGGAAATAGTGGATATTTTTAATCTGATTCATAAAGTAGGTGACGCTGGCATCGTACTGAGGTTTAGGGCCTTTTGTAGCGGGAAAGGTTTTTCATGCGGGCGAAGCCGTGAGCAACACCTAGTTAGTGTTATTTCATGTTTAATGATAACTGAAATTGTTATAGTTTAAACGACTTCACATACGTCATATAATACAATACGCTTTTATCCTCGGTGGCGTAGTTGTATTACGGTACGACTGCAATGCTGAAGTCTCGGGTTTTTCCTATTCAGTATCAGCTTGTAGTCTGGAATTTGTGCCCGATATAGCGATACTCGTCCCCTATCACATCAAAGCACGACGAAACGTGGGTGCACTATTTGCGCCTCTGCCTACCCCTTCGGGGATAAAGGGCGTGAGTGTGTGTGTGTGCTTTTATCCAACTATTAAGAGCATGGTGTTTCATGGTACGCTATGAAATAATGGGCTCAAGACTCATTTGTTACAGCATCATCTCGAGTCCTTAAAATTATTTTTACTTCATTACAATTCTTATCATATTAACCAAGTCATCGCCCCGGCTTGCAACAATAAAACAAGGAACCCTACATCGGTTGTGGGTGTTGTGGAGACCTTGATGCCGTTTGTTTGGTATACTGTGAATTCTTATTAGGGTGGACGATCGATATAGACACAATCAATATAATGTATGTGCTGACAACAACTTTAATGTTGTAGTTACGTTAATAACCGTTTTCGAATTACCTCAAAAGGTTATAAAAGTTTTTAGGAAAAAAAAAGTGTGTGTGTACTTATGTACATAAGTACACGCGTTAGAATTTATACTTCTTTGGCGTAACAAGATAAAAATCTTTTTAAAATTTTTATTTTTCGCGTTATTCTACGTTCAAAATTCAAAAATGTTTACTATAGCTAACTTCAGGGTGTCGGTTTTTCGTGACAGTGTGCGCGTGCATCGTAAAAATTTACTCTCATCATTTTTCCCTAACGCGCCAAAAGAAGTATAACTTCAAAAATCATATTAGTTTAAAAAATCAAACAGTAGTTCTAATATCATATTTTGTTATTAGAAAAGCTCAGTAATAACCTTAAATAAATTAAGTGTGATTGATAATCAATCCTCCTATATCTGAGGCAAAGATAAGCTATACATGCTTGTCCAATAGTATAGACTAATTCAATTTTAATTACTCTTTCCAAAATACTTAAATTAGACTATTTATCTTGAATTGTGGCTAATAAGATATTGGTAATACGTTAAGAAATATCTTTCTACCTCTTTTTAAGCACATTGTTCACACAAGGGAGTGTGAGATTTGGCATAATTAAATTTCATATAGAGAAGGAGCACAGAAAAATAAAATGTATGCATAATATGTATTACAAATATTTAAAATTGTTGAATATCGACCACTGGGCGACCACTAGTTATTATAAAACAGTCTTGTTAGAATGGTATACCAGCATAAGCGCCATCTCTTGAGTGGTAGTTGGGACTTATAAGGAACATTCATAGCATTCGAACGAGGATGTTTTCCGTTCTCACCGTTAGATAGCAATACTTTCGTATGTGGGATAATTCTAAGTTTTAGTACGTAGTACTATTCAGTATTCTGTGGCTTTAAGCATCGCTTCCATAATCAATTCCACTTCCTGTTTTTGACAGAACCAGGCTTTATAAATGATTCCACGGGGAAGAGGCAATATTTATTATTTTATTTATTTTTTGTTTTGAATATAAATACAAGAATGGCTAAAGTAGGTACTAATGTACAACTTAATTATTTTTTTTTTACTTTAGCCATCATTTTTAGTTACCCAAGTCTGCGTTAGATCTAAACTCCTTCTCCTCTATTTACTCCAAAGACTACATTTATATTTTTACTTGGATGTTCGATACTTATTTATACAAGTTTAAGCTATAATACAAATTATTTAATACAATTTGTTACAATATGAATTATTTTTTGTTTATGTGCGTAATCTATTAGGATACGGTTAGTGTAAACCCAAATTCATTTTCTTTTTTATTGCATGGAACGACGAGACGAGCATGCCGTTCGCCTGATGGTAAGCGATACGACCACCCATAAACAGTAGCAACACCATCCAGCACCTTGACTTACAAAGTACTGTGTGGCATTCTACTGCGCTCGTCATCCTGAGACATAAGATGTTAAGTCTCATTATGTCCAGTAGTTATACTGGCTCAATGTCCTTCAAACCGAAACACAACAGTGCATGCACACTGTTGCTTGGCAGTAGAAATAGACATTGCGGTGGTACCCACCCAGACGGCCTCTTACATAATGAGAGAACTACCACCAGTAGTACCATTAGTAGATAAATTCTTTTCTAAGCATTGAAATTGATACATGCTTATAAATTACAGATACATTTTTTTAAACTATCAAGATTCAATGTAAATTACTGTAGAATCTAGATCGTTAAAAAATCTAGAGTAATTTACATTATATGCAAATACCAATTAAGTAACTTAATGAAATTTGAAATAAAATCCTGACTACTTAAAAAAGTATATATTTTAAATATAACTCTGAAATATAAATATATAAGCAAAAAATTGTAGCCGTTACATCAATTCAAATCCGTACGTCCTGATTTTGCTATAGCGTGACGAAATTTTGCATTTTGAACTTCAAATACATGGGAGTGGCGAAGCATATTTGTAGTACTAATATTATTATCATTGGAAAGTATAATAGAATTTGTTAATAGTCTATGAATATTGTCGTACTTATCATTCCTTAAATAATATTTTTATGTCAATGAAAATTAATGAGAATGAAAAACAGTAAGTACCTACATAAAAAACTACTTTGACTACTCCGGTGCCTAGGGGTATTGCATACGTGGCACGACTACTGCTCTCCGGTATCGGGTTTGAATCCTGGGTCGGGTAAAGAGCGAGTGTGTTTGTGTGTGTTTGCGTATTATTTTGTCCGGTAATAGTGAATTCACAGCTTTCTAACGTTTCTACTAGTGAAACACAAATCATTTAAGGCATCTGACATACATATTGTATCACAACTTAATAATTTGTTTTATTATAGTATTTTATTATCGAGACAATACACACAAGTGTTCACAAATTCAAAGCGAACTCAAGCTGTGTTGCCAATTAAAATATCAAATAATTCGTCACACCGACCAAGCCCGTCACACGAATTGCAAGAGTCAAAATTTCAATTACGCACTCACACTTATAACATTTTATTACATTTTCAATCAAAATAATGCAATCTCGACCTTTACTTCATCAAAATAAAGACTATCGTGCGGTTTTGTGGCTGCAGGTAATAAAGTTGTCAATACCAGTACTTAGCACTGGATGACAATACTGAAAGGATCATGAGTGCATTAGCTTTTGTGATACAATACAAAGGGACATGTCAACGATGTTAAATAAATTTACAAACTTATTGGAAAAGTGATGGTCGTAAAATAGACTTTATTTTAAAGGCATAAGGGCTAGGAATGGGAAGTGTTTTGTTTGTCACGGAAGATAATAATTGAATGGGGATTTTTTCCCGCTCCGCTAAATTGGGTTAGGTTAGAAATGACACTTGAGTTATCTAGAGATCGTGTTTACGGGTTTTATAGTTGTAATCCGTTTAGCTTTGTATAATGTATTGTTTCTTTCGAAAAAAGAGTTTGGACATAATATTTAATAAACAAGTGTTGAAGTTTACGTTAATCCTAAATACTTCGTTAATAATGAAAAAAATATATTTTTAAAGTATACATTCTATATTCATTGTAGTTCACTATTTAGTTTGTTAGTCTTGTGTGTGAGAATTTATGACCTTTATTAGATAAAAAAATCGATCACAATTGTATTTAATATATATATATATGTACTTCAAATAATTAATCCATTTAAAATTTAGAAAGCTTTAAGTCTTATTCCTCCCTTTCACAGCTTTAATTTACTCATCTTGGGTACACTATTATAAGCTCTAATCAAAATTATATGTTGTACAATTGAAGGAACCGTTACTTTAGGTTCGTGTCGAGATATAAAATTTATTTTATCCCTCGAAAAGGCAGATGTGCGTTGAAAAGGCAATATCTCATATCGCTTTGTGTTCTGTGGCCACATGTGACACCACGGTACGATCATTTACTTTGAATACAGTGGTTTAGTCGCGATGTCGCTCGCACTGTTGTTGGTTGGATTAATTGTTTTCGATTTATTCATATATTGAAGAAAATAGACATTTATAATTAGAGCGATGATTACAAGGCCACAAAAAGGAATAAACTAATTTATATAAAATGTGGGTTAATCAATTATTGCAACTTCTTATTAATGTTTATTCTATTATAGCATTTAAATAATCTCTAATGGTTTCCAATGTAAGCGGCGATAGCCTAGTTGGGAGTGGAATGGATTGCCGATACGAATGTCCGTAGGTTCCAAACCCAAGGGCACGCACCTCGGACATTTCTAAAAAGTTATATCTGTATTCTTTGTGAATTCGCTCGCTTTAACGGGAAGAAAAAACATCGGGAGGAAACCTGCATATCCGAGAAGTTCTCTATGAGAATTTCAAATAAGTGTGACGTCTGCCAATCCGCATTAGGCCAACGTGGTGGACCAAGGCCTGAGCCCACTCAGTTGTAGAGGAGGCCCGTGTTCAACAGTGGGCAGTATATGTATAATACAGGGTTGGTATGGCGGTTTTCAGTGTAAAATCTAAGATCTTGGGTAGATTTTGCGTGAGCAGGTTTATGGTTTGCATCATTTTGGCACCAATATTCTTCAACGGTATTTGTAACTTACACCATACAGACGAAGCTGAATTTCTTATTCCTTCAGCAATAAAAAATATCCATCTGCTCATCACCATTCGCGGAGATACCAAAATGCCGAACAATCAACCACAAAACATTATGTACATATAAAATACAGATAACAAATGATTTGTATCCGCCATAAAGGTTGTGAAGTGATGCGGAAATTCGGCGAGTTGGGGCTGCCGCGTGGGGACACTTGCCTCGCTGCGAAGGGACTGGCAAGTTTTAAACTTATGGGGATGGGTTTATATTTTCCTAAATGCATATTACGTCGCTGAAATGATTTAACATTACAATATATAAAGTATATGCGAAGGTGAATTTTTAGTAAAACTTTGTTAGAATGTGAAAAAATTACATTTAAGCTTCTTTCTACCCCGCCTAAGGTTAAATACAAGTATACCTAAGCGTTTTAGGTAGCCGGATGATGAAACTGCTGTTTTCATTATTTTCTAGTTTTATCATTTGTGGCTATTTTTTTCCTGACGTTTAAATTACAGCACCTACAAGCTCTTTCATATAAATTGATGAATAAAATGTTGATAAAATAAAATGTAGATACAAAATTACTATATTTACGTTAAGTGGCTTACAAGCTTACTTACAAGTGATATGTAGTGTTAGTTAGTGAATTGTTTGGTGTTCGCACTCTTACATCATAAACTATCATAAAGATCATCAATGGGTGCCGGCAATTTTTTGCCTTATAAATGGTTTCAAAATTATTTAACAAACCAAGTCAAATATAAAGCCATTGAAGTGTCGCAAAAGTGCCGCCGACTTTGTCGCGCCGCCGTCACAAAGTCACCGTGTACCGCCTACACTCTCACCTTTTCATACAGTCATACGCGTTGACGCTTTGACAATGTTATACCGAATATAAATCGCATTTAAAAGGCGTCGGCGTAACCTTGATGTGGCGAATTTTTGTTTGGTTTGACAATGACGCTTGTACAAAGTCATGTTCGTTGATGTCATTATAAGTTTCGCAGTTATTGTAAACTTTGTAAAACATTGTCATGTTTTTTTTTTTTGGTCGTTAACTAGATTGCGACTATGTATTACCTATTACATTCTCTTATCTTTATTAAGATTACATTATACCTTAAACGATAATTATCCAATTACGTAAAATAATGAATTTACTAAATGCAAGTTTTAAAACTTACCCTTTCTCATGACCATAAGGGTTTATTCATACGTATCACAACCACACCACATGGCAGCGAAAAATGTAGCAGAGATGTGGTCGCGTTGTGGTTTCGATGTGGTCGATATCGCGCAGACGTTTGAATTCGGCGGCAAATGAAGGCGGCTAGTAGTCCATGTGAATGGAACTATGAATACTATAAATAACCACATCGCAGCCACAACGGAACTGCTGAGCCTGTAGCCAAGATGCTTTTCTACAAACGTTAACGCCCATAGAATAAAAACAAATGACGTATCCTTGCGCGAGACCGGTCTGGTTTCTATTATATTGGCGTTAACGAATGTAGAAAAGCATCTTGGCTACAGGCGCTTGAGCACTTTTTGTCACTGCGATGTGGTGTGGTTGTGGTACGTATGAATGGACCTTTAGAAAGGGTAGAGCTTTCGTATTTGGTGGAGCTACGTTGCTGTTAGTTGGGACTTGAATGTATAGCAGGATTAGGCCGAATAGACCGGTGTGATACTTATCAATAAAATGGCGTTTGAAATTATTGATGGTACAATATCGCAATTAAGCAATTCACAATTTAGAGCTCATTAAGTCGAGCGCACACAGACTTTTACTCCCGAGCGATATACATATTTGATTATAATATGAAAATAAGTGGATGGATAATCGTAAATAAAGTGACGGAAAATAAAATATTATACGCTATCTAAAATGTAGTAAGTACCTATATGAACATTTAAATCATATCTAAATCATTTAGTATACCAGTGTATACCATTAAAATACATAATATTATAATCTGAGGTAGGTAGTAAGTTAGTATGTACTAGATTTTATATTTTTCAGTTAACCACCACCACTGACATTGCTTTATAGTAAAAGCTTAAAGTTCAAAATACTGGTCGACGGGCAAAGCTAGGCGCGGCGTGGTACTTGAGCCGCTCCCACTGAGCTTTTTGCCATCGGCTTTATTTGATTTTATTTTATTTTATTGTAGTACAGGAAACAAACAGTAGAATATACACAAACAAATCAATACAAAGCAACTTAACACATAATACCAAAAAAGTTTCCAACATCTAAATTATTCAACCGATTATTTTTAATTATTTTATAAATTATTCAACCGATATTAACAGCATAATTATATTTTCAATATTTAAAAGCTAAAAGAAATACTTAAAAACCTATTTAAAGACGGTATGTTCTAGATAGATCTCATTTAAATGGATATTTTCCTAACATATACAATCACGAAATGTATAATTTAATTACCAAGTAAATTTTATGTGATTTTATTCCACGTTTTTTTAATTAATTTCAAATGACGAGACGAGGATGCCGTTAGCCTGATGTGATAGTAAGCGATACGACCGCCCATAAACAGTAGCAACGCCGCGTATAACATTGAACTAGTATTGCTTGCGGCTCCGCTCGCGTGAAAAAGTTTTTCTGGGATAAAAATATTTTCCCAGGATAAAAAGTAGCCTATTGCACTCAGGAGTTCAAGAATAATGTAGCTTCCTACTAGTAAAGGAATTTTCAAAACCGGTTTAGTAGTTTCCTGAGAATAGCGCGTACAACCAAACAAAGAAACAAACTCTTCAGCTTTATAATATATGTATAGATGTATAGATCACAGAGTACTGCGTGGCACTCCACTGCGCTCGTCACCTTGAAACTTAGATGTTAAGTCTCATAATGCTCAATAATTACGCTGGCTACAATGTCCTTCAAACTGGAACACAACAGTACATGCACACTGCTGCTTAGCGGTAGATATAGACCAAAAGTGTTTTATGGGCACATTTCGCTACATAAGCTCACTTCAGTCAATTGAGGCTTCAGTCAGGTTTAAAAATAAGCTATTACTGCTAAAAACATATGTTCAGAATGAAGTTTTTTTTTATTGTTGCCTTAGTAGGCAAACGAGCAAGCAGTCCGCCTGATGGTAAGCAGCATCCGCCGCCCATGGACTAAAGCAATGCCAGAGGATGTGCAACTTTTATATAAATATCTACTTTCTATGTAAGTATGTATAATAAGTCCGATACTCTAGCCGAGAAAAGGTAACCGACAAAGAGACTCTTTTGTAATAATATGTACTTCAAATGGTTGAAAGTACGCCGCATGGGCGGGGCGCGTCAAACTGGTGTTTGTTTGTTTGTCGGCGAGCGTGTTAGTTATACACCTTGCACAGATGCCGCTCTTGTTTGGGACTCCATCGAGCGTGATGAAGGCTTGTTAGCTCGCATTTG
Organism: Sphinx pinastri; assembly: GCA_947568825.1. NCBI lineage: Eukaryota > Metazoa > Arthropoda > Insecta > Lepidoptera > Sphingidae > Sphinx > Sphinx pinastri. The sequence continues at coordinate 11,599,583 of OX387624.1, read as the reverse complement.
ATTGAGTGGTTTGAGGTTACATGAATATTAGAAGCAAAGAAAATATTAGGTTTGATAGTTCACGATAGAGTTGTGGAAATGTACCTGTGTAGTTGCTTTGTACCGTAATTTAATGGAGAAATATACCGAAATGGTAGATATACTTAAGTATAAATATTATTCCCAAAAAAAAAAACAACGTGTTGCACTCCGGGAGTACCGGCAGAAGTGAAAACTTGAACATTAACGTTGTGCATTTTTAAATATTTTGGAATGGTTAGGGAATAATTTCGCACGAATTGGTTTATTTGTCAGTATAAAAGTACTAGCATTTATGTGGTTAAATATGGGTTAAATACAATATATCGTACACAAAAATGACAATTTCACTATTTCTTTATAAATCAAAATTTGAAAAAAGAATGTTACGCTCTTTTGTACTCGTGCCGTGCCGACGCTGGGGAAATAAATAAAAATGTAGTCGTTTAAGAATTCTAGCCTCTACGCATTGTATTTAAGGTTCATATTAGTAAGGGATGGTTTTAATGAAGTAAATAAATAAAGATGTAAACGTTTAAGAAGTATAGCTTCTACGCATTGTATTTAAGGTTCATATTAGTAAGGGATGGTAAAACTGCCTACGGATTTTCGATCGGTCACGCGATCCTGACGCGAGTTTAACATTTTATACCCATCCCAAAAGTGCTCAACGCCGCTAAAGAAGTTTTCACTTCAAGAATATACAGTTTTGGAAAACAAAACTACTTAACTAACGTGATGCTTTAACTTTTTTCGTGATGAATTTGTTTAATGTTTACTCCCGAGGTTTCACCCTTTTCAGACATTACACCCTTCATAGGGACGTTAAGTAGTTTTATTTCAATTTCGAACATTCGCGTAAACATAAGGAATCATTAAATATGCAGATGTCGAGATTTTTAGTAAACTACTATTGTGACTAGGCTATGCATTGGGAACTGAGCAGGCACAAATATTTCCAATTTTTTCCATTAAGAATATTATTTAAAAAGTGTAACGGTACTCGTCCATCGATCAATCAAAGGGTTAATCACAAGACGTGTTTTACCACCGTAATATGTCTTAATGTTTATATTTAAAGGATTGATGCGATGTCAAATTGAGATGAATCTCCGATGTTGTTATAACTGACATAAAAGTATAACACGCATTAAAAGGTGTTTTAATTTTCGAAATGGAATTTATAATCATTTGGAGCAAGCAGCGACCATAGAGGCTATATAGTCGCTGGGAGTAAGCTACTAATTGTGATGATATGATAAAATGAAACTTAATGATACTGAATTATCGAAATATGGTTAAGCAAGGTAATATAATACTTATATCTCTGGATTTCTTCGGTTGCTAAACTATCGCGTTTTTTTTGTACCTACTGAAAAAGTTTTATCGAGTTAGTCACAGCCTAGTGCTGAGACTGCGAAACATATAGCGTATTTCAGAGGTTGTGATGAAAATAGTGAAGTTCTGACCTTCGATTTCTAGATCAAACAACTAAAGGTGAGAATATGTACATTTGAAAACCATTTTAATTTTCCCAGCTCAAGAATTAGTACTAGATATGGCGATCGGGTCACCGGACAATCTATCGACGACATAGCCTAAAACTATTTCATTAGACCAAAATGAGCTTCGTAAACTGAGATTATGTAACTTTTATATTCTTTTAGATCCAACAGCTAACTAATAAACGTTTAGATTTATAGATGGATATTTTTTTATATAATTCTACGCATAACATTAAGGAAATTTTCAATGATCAGGACATTTTCACAAAATAATAATAATTGTGATGTGCGAGTAACCCTAATTTTGCTCCCCTGCCGACGGGTCGGTGACTCCACCCCACTGACCCCCTGTTTGAGGGGTTCGACTCCCAGACATCAACACGACATCGGCTTGTGGTTGACTTTGGGTATATGTGAATTTTTATGGGGATTAACTTGTCACTAGGGATTATGCTTTTAAGAAATTAAATACTTCGCATTTTTTATATGCATATTATCATCACGCGTTTCTCTTAGGCAGAGGTGTTATCACACACACATATTGATAGCTAGGTCCAAAATTATACTTGGGACACATTTGTGGCCATTTCTCTGGCACAATTCCATTTTACGGACTGGTACCTACGAAGAAGAAAAATCCAACATCACTTTACCCGCCCCAGAGATGAAATCCATGATCTCATCATGGCAGTTCTACTACAATTGAACTACGCCACCGAGGCAGTCTTCTACCCTATTATTCCACGTAAACATTACTACGTACCTAGTAAAAAGTATTCAGTAATCTAATAACAATCATTTCTGACTATAGCGACCGTATTTGATAATGAAAGTCGTTTAATTTACGGTCGTAAATATGAAACAAACTCCCGGCGTCGTAGAGTCTGGCGGAGTATGAATGAAGCGCTATCCTGCGGTCAGTCACAATGCGCACGTCACCTCTAAGGGATTTATAGAGGTGTTTGTTCTTCAACCACTTACTACCAAATAAACGGACCACACGGGTGTCGCGAAATTTTGAGGTTATACACAGGATGGGTTTTAAAATTAAATGTATGAGTCAAATCAAGTTAATTATGGTGGATATGAATTATCAGTGGAATTAAAAGTAATGGCCTAGAAACTTCCGTGGTTTCTTAGTTAGTTAAAATACTGACATACCTACTAGTTTATTCTGATGATTTACGGTGCGGCAAGGATTAAAGTTTTTAATTACAGGTACATCAGGTTCATATTATATCGATGGGTGCAAAGTAAAAAGAGTTATCTCCAAAAGAGCTCCTTGAAATGAAATCAAATGAAATCATTTATTCGAATCCATAAAATGTTAAATATTACTTAGATTCAGTAAATTTTTACTTTATCAGAGAACGGGCAAGAAACTCTAGGGTTGCTCTTTTCAAAATCAGTTCAAAGATATAAATTAAAGATATAAAATACAAAAAAATATATATACAGATTTTTATTTTGTTTAGAGCAATCATATATTTACCTGCATAATAATAAATTCTCAATTCCCCTCCGAGTGTACAACCCTCTCAGTAATCACGAAATAGTTTGATGATCTATATTTTTCCCATACAGGTATTACTAACTATTAGTTCTTAAACATAGTAAGCGGAATGGGCAGATATTAACCTCAGATTATAACCTTTGCAGATGACTCTTATTACATTGCACCCGTCGAAATGAGGATACCATTCTCTCTAATAGTAGGCATGCTTTTTGTTTAATTTAATGATAAATAATAAAAACTCTTTCCATGAATATATCTTATAATATAAATACCACTTAAAATTTAAAAGTAATAACTTTACACAAAAAAATCTTAAATCAACTTCTTAAAAATGTATTGTGTTGTCTTATTGCTGAAATAATCGTGGACCAGAAAGTGAACATAAATTTATAACACTTATGGATGTTAGGACATCCTGTATAGAAGAGTGTCGAAGTTGCTACCTTTTACGACAACCGTGGTAATTGACCAACACTCACATAAAAAAACATAACAAAACTGAAAACGTATGAAGTCGTCACGCAATCTCAATATTATAAATTATTCTTTATACTTTAAGATTTATACTTATTTCATAAAGAAATTAAAAGTCTACTATATCTAAAGATTTATGAATGGATTGTGGGCGATCTGGCTTTGTGGTTTGATCTATATTTAATTTTGTACGGAATTTTTACTTTTTGGGCGTTTATGAATGAAGTGAATGAGGTTTTATGTGATTTAGTAACTCCTACTCTAGTTAATAATACTATTTACTGAAGCAGATATGTTTCATCTACTGCGAGTTATCGTATTATTCAAATCATGGTAGAATACGATGACTGAGAAATTCATTAATTTCAAATTGGATCCTAAAACATAATTACTTGATACATTCATAGAGAGGTACTCGAAAATTGTATTGCGAATTTGTATTCGGATGAAATTTGGCACACGGATAGACCATGTCCTGGATTAAGACATAGGTTACTTCTACCGCGGTAATTTTCCCCCATGGGAAGTAGTGGAATTTTTTATTAGCTGGCTCTACGAATCGCTACAGTGGTTTACGGACCTTTATTTATTTATTTATTTATTTTAGTAATATAGTCCTATGCTAATTACAAATCTTCACCAATAAAGTACCAAATAGTAGTATTTGAGGGCTTATAATGTGAACATTTGCATTACATTGAATATGTATTTTTGTTCTTAATTTGCTTTTTAATAAACATTTGAATTATTTGTTAGTTTGATACACATGTGAAAAAAATAAAACGTTATTTTATTATATCATAATACTATTATGTTTGTAAAAAAAATATATTTGCTAATATCTTTTTAGTACGTGCTGTGGTGGTGCAAAACAGGTCAATACCCTGCGATATTTTATTGAATGAAGGGGATGCTCTTAGTACAAACGTGTTTGCCCTATATTTAGTTTTGGATAGAGGAATATTTAAGATAGATCTTTGTCTAAGCCTTAAGGTGTTCGTTTTAAGGTAAATCATAGATAGTAGTTCAGGAAAGTCAACTTTTACATTCGCGATGTTCATAAGATAGCAGATATCGCCAATACTACGCCTTGTTTCGAGTGGTAAGAAGTGGTACCTTCTGCATCTGTGGTGATAGTCTGTTGAGTGTTGGTAACATTTGATATCAAGAAATTTTAAAAATTTCATTTGTATGCGTTCGATTCGTTGTTTATAGACTTCGTATTGGGGGTTCCATATTTGTGACGCATACTCAAGGTGACTGCGAACATAGGCACAATATAATATTTTTAGTGTTTTGATGCTGTGAAAATTTGACGATCTTCGTAAAACAAAACCCAACATCTTCGATGCTTTATTAACTATAAAACTTATGTGTTTATCAAATAGGAGCTTTGAATCATGGACCACTCCAAGATCTTTGACCTCATGTACCCCTGTTAATTTCTGATTTTTTAGGACATCCCCTTTGCTCAAAGTTTCCTTGCGTCGTGTAAATGACATATAAAAGCATTTAGACACATTCAGGTCTAGTTTGTTACATGAGCAGTAGGTCTGAAATCTGTGCAGATCGGATTGGAGATCATCAATATCTGAAGCATTTATTATCACTTTGAGTATTTTCATATCATCGGCGAACAATAATATTTTCGAATGACGAAAGCAGTGTTTAATATCAATATATAATTTAATATAGCGGGAAAGGCTGTTCACGTGAGCGTAGCCACAAGCAAAAACTAGTACCATATAAAATTTTGCTGGGGCCGGTATTATTTAACGTGCCTTTTGAAATATGGCGGGACTATTTTCTTCAGATCTGTCATAAAAAGTATTTGGCGATGTTTTTATAGAATAACGGCATATCAATCAATCGCACCCGCGACTTTAAAGGCGCGAGTTACGAACACTTAAAACTAAATTTTGTAAGGAAACACTCTTAACTTGTCGAAACAGTGATGTATCGGCTGTATTGCGACAAAAACTGTTTTATCTGTTATTTCTAAGATATAAGTCCTTCGCTTCAGTAATAATCAAACTACATATTACCTCTACTACTCCTAATTACATTATTACACCGATAGTATTATATTTAGATGAATGTTAAATATAACTATAGAAATGTCTATGTTATTTCTACTGAATTGTCGAATATAGAGACTAATAGGTAAGTGTTTTATAAATTACTATTTCATTCAAATTCAATTTTTTTATTTATGACATCGGGTAAATACCTACATTGGTCTTAAGTAATAATAAAATCTGCTCTTGGAGCATATAACTATTTAGAAATTAATGGCCTTATTCATAAATAGTTTATAAACCTATTTTAGTTATCGAATGTTTTGTCTTCTTTGAACGAATTTTGAATTGAATTTGAAGGAATAAGGCCATAAGTGTTTAGATAGAATAATTAATTAACAAGTTTATGACAAGTAATAAATTTCTCAGCCAAAAATATGTGTAAGTAAGTACACAGAACCATAAAGTCGCTTATATGCAAGGGCATGGCTAGGTACGCACCACCGTAAGGCTAAGTTTAGACTAGCAAGTTCTCGCAGCAATATATTGCTCAAGAACCTCCAAGTGCGTTGACACTAGCGGCAGTATTTCAATATTTCTATACACATGTGACTAGCCGCAAGTCCTGCAGCCTTCAAAATTTGCAGAATTCTACTTGCTGTTCTTGTTTAGACGATAAAAAGTCTTCTCGGTAGTCAACTTCTGCAAGTTTTCTTGCTAAACCTCACTTAATAGCATACTTTATACTACATACTATACGAAATACTATTTCTCGGTGTTTCTCGGGTTTTCATTATTTACTGCCTCGGTGGCGTAGTTGTATTACGGTACGACTGCAATGCTGAGGTCTCGGGTTGGATCCCCGGGTCGGGCAAAGTGATATTGGATTTTTCTATTCAGTATCAACCCGGAGTCTGGAATTTGTGCCCGATATAGCGATAGGCTCTCCCCCTATCACATCATGGGACGGAATACGTACGGCGAAAAGTGGGTGCACTAGTTGCGCCTCTGCCTACCCCTTCGGGGATAAAAGGCTTGAGTATGCGTACCATTTCTGGTGTGGAGTAGGTAAAATTTCTCGGCACATTACTTGTAATAGTTATTTATAATAAAGACATTTTCAAATAAGAACAGTTGGCGTAAAATAATCTTTTTTTACTTAAAAATACAAAAAGTTCTTTACAATAATCAAAAATCGTCGATCCATCACTCTCGCGCCATTTTGTGACAGATCGCGCCGTATCCAAAAGTCGTTCGGAAATTGTTCTTTTGCATCAAAAGCTACGCAATCAACCCCATTGTTACCACGACGTAACTTGATTTGTTTAGATTGATAACATCTATCCATATTGTGGTCACGCGGATATAATCCAGAAATCCATATTTTATAATATTTTTATTTTGTCAGGAACGGTTACTGCATCAGAGATACACATACGCTCGAATCCTTTTTATTTGAATTTGAATATGTAGGGAATATTATATTATATTTTATTTATTCTGCAAAATGAATCAGTAATATTATATACCTAGGGTATATCGATTGTTGCTTATATAAGATGACTTCTGCTCGCGGCTCCGTCCGCGTGTATGCATTTTTCCGGGATAAAAGTCCCGCTTTATATTTCCCTGGGATTAAAAGTAACCTTTGTTACTCGCTGATAATGTAGCTTTATATTGGTGAAAGAATTTTTCAAATTGGTCCAGTGGTCTCGGAGCCTATTCAATGCAAACAAACAAATAAACAATCAAATCTTTCCTCTTTATAATATTAAGTATAGACAATTGACTCTTTTTAAAAGCTTAACTCGCTGACAAAATTTAACTTCTGTGATATATAATATAACAGTTTGTCATCACATCAATGATCGTAATTAGATTTGATAATTTTCTGAATGATTATGATTTGTCATAATTTTAATTCCATTGCACTGCTTCTGCGATCAACGAATTTAATAATAAGTATGTTCCATAATTACATTGCTTACCACCGTGCTTGTTTTATATTGTCCTAGATTTATTGATTTTATAATTTGGTGTTATATCGTTTATTTATACCAGCAGAGTTCAGATATATAAACTAACTTTCTACTATTTGTACAATATAGTAGGTGAATGGGAAAGCTTCTCTAGACGTTTACATTTGTTTGTTAGGAGTAAAAGTAAAAACCGCAGAATTAATTTGGTTGAAGTTTGGCACCTAGATAAACTAAGTGGCTTACAAGTGTATTAACGTCAATTAGCAATTAGCAAATAACTTTGTCTGTACAACAGCTTTAATATATCTGTAACAGTTTTGTTTATATGTATAAATAAATAAATAAATAAGTTCTAGATTAAAATATTAGCTTAAAAGTAGCTCTCGGAAAAGTGCATAGTATTACAGATTTAGAAAGAAAATGTAGTTAGGCTCCATTTTATATTTGTAATATATTTTCAAGCACAAAATGTAAATTTTCTATTAATTCGGGTTCAGCAATTTAGCTGCTATAAAACTAATTTCGTTTGTCCCCTACATTAAAGGGGAAAATAAAATCAATTCTCCCATGAAGTAAATGAGAACAATACTATATACCCATGCGTGTGTATGTACCATTAGTATAAATCAAGAACCGCAACAATTGCAGAAACCATTAAAACAAGCAAGGTTGCAGCTGCGAAGTGGCGGCCACTCGAGCGTGCCGACCGGCCCCCGGGCCCGCCCCCCGAGCCGCACAAAAATCACCATAAATAACAATACACACCCCTATCTCAAACACTATGACATGCCATCCAAAAGTAAAAGAAATATCTCGCACTCAAAAAGCGAATCAAACTCACCTCTCTTCCATCAGTAATAAGATTTAATATAACTCAAACAAGTCTAGGGAACGAACAAAAAAAGTAACATGCAACAATTGAAAAACATTTCGTCTCTTTCGTCCATTCAATGGCGCTATCCCTCTTTTACTAAATTTATTGTTAAACCAAATGTATATAAAAGTTGTTGAAATGAAAAAGGGTGCCAGTATTCCGTATCTATCCAGCGGGACGACATCTTAGTGTATTCAGAAAATGTTTTCAGTTGAACAAACTTACTCAAGACTTTTTAGACCGTGGGATATAAGTGACGAAAAAAATGATAAATGTAAAACAATACCATTAGGAAATTCAAAAAGCAAGAAAAAAAAAGTGGACGAAGATAAAAGAGAAAATCGTTTACGTAAAATTCGTGGAACATTCAAGAAGGAATCAGATCTTCATCAAGACGCAACCATTTCTACTACAACAAAAGACGATGACGATAACGCTTCTAAACGAAAATTACTAGAAACCGACTCACCAGTGGCTAATCTTACCATGTGCTGCGATAGACTGCTACAAGAACCAGAAAAAGTCAATAACAAGCCTAGTGAAACTCCAAAAAGCGTTCAAACAGAATTACCTCCAAGCCTACCTCATTACCCTGGATATATATCTGATTACTTTCCTACAGACATTGCTCAAGCATTAGGTGTTCCACCCACAGACCCGTTATTACTAGAATCTCTTGCTCACGGCTACGCAGTGGAGCTGGAATACGCGAGGATACTCCAGCAAGAGAACGAAGCTAAACTCCTTAACGCACGAAAACAAAGACCAAAGAAATACAAGTGTCCTCACTGCAACGTCGGCTTCTCAAACAATGGCCAACTCAAAGGTCATATCAGGATTCACACTGGCGAAAGACCATACAAATGTGATGAGAAAAACTGTGGAAAGACTTTTACGAGGAATGAAGAGTTAACAAGGCACAAAAGGATTCATTCCGGCCTCAGACCGTTCCCTTGTCCCACGTGTGGAAAGAAATTTGGTAGGAGAGATCATTTGAAGAAGCATACGAGAACTCACTACATCCAAGCTGAGCGAATGATGCCGATATTTGTTCCGCTGTCGGCTGTTCCGCATGTCGCAGGATATCCTTATCTCTACGGGTACTGACGAAAACTGTAGTTAGAATATTGATTGAATTCTTATAAAAAAGCAAGGCTGAATACCTTGTTTGACTCTACCATGGTACTAGCGATTGTGAACCAAATCATCTTAGAAGAGATTTGTCGTGGAAGTCAATTAATTGCTGGAGATCCAATGAATTTTAGTATGAAGAAATTGATAATAAGTTAAAGTGATGGCATGGCGTGATAAATTAAAATAAAGTTAAGAGGTCGAGAAATATCGGACATATTATAAAAGTTGTAAAAAATGATTATGCATTTTAGATGGAGTTTAATGGGGATTTCATTTTATGTGACTGAAATGCTCATGATCTCAAACTTAAAATAAATCATAAAATTAGTTAAATGACATAAATGTTTTATAAGAATCGTTAATGAAATGTAAATTAATTATTATTGTAAATATTAGAGCATTACAATTTAAAACAGGCACATGTCTTGTATATTTTTTATATGATAATATAATGGTTTCCAAATAAAAATATTTTTCACATTATTATACGTGTTTGTATACCTTGTTGATAGGTGGGTATCGCTTACCTTAGTACAATCAAAACCTGTATCTAAAATACAAATAAATATTGCATATATACCTACCTCATCAATAAATTGAGGTTGAAAAATATACTTACATATATATCCGTAATATATAGACGGAATTTTATTACGAGAAAACTCTCTCGCAGTTTATAGCAATAGTCCATCTCTAACCCAAATTATACATTGGGTTGAAAACACTTGTGCCGATAGGGAGATCAATTTGCGACACTAGGACCGGGTTTTTTCAACTGTAGTTAGGGTAATACTCGGTTTTATTAAGCTGGACGTTCTTGCAGCGCCTCACGCGTCATGCCTCACGTCTCACGCCTCACGCCGCGCCGGCGCGGCGCACTCGAGGCTCTGCGAGCGCATCCAGCTTAATAAGACCCGGAGAAAAAGATAACTATAGTTGAAAAAACGGGGCCTAGGCATTGCGATTTTATTAAAATTATCATTGTTAATTTCGCTATGGTGGGATTATATATTTTTTTATCTACACACCACACAACAATCAGTCTCTATCGCCATTCGTTATGAACAATAACTATAATAATTAATGACCTATTAACTAGCTTCTGGAGGTAATTCTCATGCAGACAAGACATTATGTGTCGGATATAGGATACATTTATACAAGCAAAAAAAAATATAAGATGGTGCGTGCGACCGGCCACACGTTGCGTGGATACGCCAGGGACATGCTGAAGAAAAGGAAAAAAAGATGTAGTTTATAAACGCCATGCACCATTTTATATCAAAATTCTTTTATGATTGCTCGATATAAAAGTAAATTTTAAGAATTTTTCCCTCTGTATTACTTTCAAAATCACATTCGACCTTTTCAGCCATTTGATCAACACTTTTTGTTGAATGTACAGTGTACACTATGTACTACATACCATATACCTTTTTTATTTCCTTTTATTGTTTCTGAATGACAAGACGAGCATGCCGCTCGCCTGATGTTAAGCGTTACGACCACTAGCAGTAGCAAAACCATACATAACTTTTATTTACAAAGTATTGCGTGGAACTCCACTGCGCTCGTCACGCTGAGACAAGAGATGTTAAGTCCCATAATGCCCAGTAATTACGCTGGCTACAATGTCCATCAAACCAGAACACCACAGTGCATGCGCACTGCTGCTTGGCGGTAGAAATAGACATTGCGGTGGCTCATACCCAGATGGCCCCTCGCATACAAGAGACCTATCACCGGTAAGTATCAGAAGTAGTAGTAATATTATGTAAGTTGCATCTTAATAAAACAAGTATAACTCGAATGGATAATAATGGCACCTTTGCAAAAGAGCATCTTGGTTGCTCTTGTTAAACATCAAAGAATTAACTTAGAAACTAATCGACATTACTTTTGAATAAAAAAAAGAGTTCCTATGGCATGGGGATCTAAAGATAATCTATTTTTTATCCGAGGAAGTACATAGTCCTGGGCAAAGCCGTAGAGTACGCTATCGTAGAGTTGCGAGGAAATACTAATATGACATTACAAAGGGTTAATACTTTAAATAATTTACCTTATCATGTTTATTTGTACTCAGGCAAAAACCTCAATAAACTTTACTAAACTAATATTATAAAGAGGAAAGATTTGATTGTTTGTTTGTTAGTTTGTTTGCATTGAATAGGCTCCGAAACTACTGGACCGATTTGAAAAATTCCTTTACCAATATAAAGCTACATTATCAGCGAGTAACATAGGCTACTTTTTATCCCGGGGAAATATAAAGCGGGACTTTAATCCCGGAAAAACTCATTCATGCGAGCGGAGCCGCGAGCCGCGTGCAGAAGTCCTAGAGCAAGTACCTATCAATCAAGTTGCTCTTTAAAACCCCCATAGAAGCCCAGGTAAATGTGTCGCGTTACGGGATCAGTCTTCGTATATCCGATTTGGAACAGGACGGCATAATTATGTCAACTGGCTAAGAAATTTTTCATCTCTTGTCAGTCGATACGTACTCTAGACGCTACTCCACTTACCACCAGATGAAGTGGAGCCACTTAGCTGTGCCCGTATACAGAAAAAACATAGAGATCGAATCAAAGAGAATTATAATACTAATGAAACAAATACAGCAAAAAATAAACAATTGACATACAATAGAAACAAAAACCATGTTCAACTGAATGTTTACAAAACTAATTAAAACTTCGATTACGAAGGTCAGCATTCAGTTGAAACTGCTTGCGAAGAAAACATAACATGTCCAATGTGTCACTTTCAATATTCCAAATCAGTCCCACAATCCCGCAGGATTCCACGACGATAATCCCGCAAAACACGGGACTGGAAAATGACGCGGGATCCCGGAATACCGCGATCTCTGTATTGCGTGATTGGAAGCCCTACTACGGAACTAACTGCAATATGAACAAACTACAAACTTATTAACTTATAGACTACCTCAGTGGCGTAATTGTATTACGGTACGACTGCAATGCTGAGATCTCGGGTTCGATCCCCGGGTCTGGCAAAGTGATATTGGGTTTTTCTAATCAGTATCAGCTCGGAGTCTGGAATTTGTGCCCGATATGGTGATAGGCTCGCCCCCTATCACATCATGGAACGGAATACGCACGGCGAAAAGTGGGTGCAATAGTTGCGCCTCTGCCTACTCCTTCGGGAACAAAAGGCGTGCGTATGCGTATGCGTACAAACTTGTTAAAATTTGATAATTCGTCTAAGTACCACGTAGAAACCAAGATAAAAATTACTTTGTATATCTCCAGCCACAGGCCACAGCTATGAACCAAGCAATTCTATATTTGATTTTTAACTTAAAAGACGCGATACCAAAGCGTCTTAGAAATACAAAAAATCTGCAATATTATCGGACTAAACTGTGAAAAACACATTAGTGCAAACACCATCAATTTTGCCCCCAAAACCCACTGTTATGAAATCAATCCATCTTACATTCATAAAGATTTTGAAAAAAATCTTACGCAATGGCCGAAATGAGTGTTCACTTCCGGTATGTCAATAGACGAATGGAAACATGAACAATTTGTTATTTACAATATTTTGACTTCTGTACCATTGTGTGCGCACTTGCGATCAGAATGGACTTTTAAGAAATTCCATTAAATATATCATTAGAATAATAGAATTTGTATAAACATTGTGTTATGGGCTTGACACGTCTCACTTTAGTAAGAAATTTCAATAACTTTAGGGGCATTGGTATAATATCATTAATTGCTACAGGTACCTAATATGACTGTATAAATACTGCAGATTAAATTGAAGGAGACCTCGATATGGTTCACGGAAAATAAAAACTCCAAAATCAATTTACAAAACAAAACATTTACTTTCAAATATTTTCTCAAAAACATTTGCCCAAATCATTGATGTATTAAAAAAACCCAAATGACTTTATTATCTCCACTAAAGAGACTTATCGTTATCTACACTCCTGTGCACGGTAATACCAACTAAAACTCTGCGGTGATCTTCCTCGGCGCAATAGGTACGGCTGCAGCCGCTGCAGGTTTCTCCGGAATGAAGTGCCTAGTCGACCTCCGCAACCGCCCCTGCGCGGTCTCGCCTAGTGGAGCCTGTCTCCAATTGAGGTGTACCGTTGACTTGATAGTTGCAATTTTTAAAAAATCCGCACATGGGCGAGACAGTAATGAACAATAACTAGTTTATATTACTCTAAAATTAGTCATTTTCCCACGTAGATCCCGGATCGTATATAAAAAGTCAATTCGGAAACGATATTCGCGAAACCCAGCGTGATTCCGGACGTATTGTAATCGAAATGTTGTCATTGCACGCAGCGTGACGTCTTATTTACGGATATATTCTTAGTAGGTTAATGGGGACTTCAGTCATCAGATTTGTCAGACCAAATAGCAAGTTGCAGCTCTGTTAGATGAATATAATATTATTATCATGGTAGAGCTATTGGTGGGAGTGAAAATAATTAGGCGTGTAATCCTGGTTTAAATATTTCATATTTGGAAAACAATGTCACCAGGATTTGTATTTGATATAAAGCGGTGGGGGTTCATTATTTTAACCGAGAAACTATTTTACAACGCGGTAAAATAAATATTCGCTTGAGAAATCGGTTAATTATTGATCGTCAATGTGTTTTTTGTGCCAATATATTACATGTTTTAGCTTTTATTGTTAAAATTTCGTTCTCACACCCAAACGCGACAGTAAAAAAGATAAGCACATAATGCCAACTGTAAAATTAGTTTTACCAACTTCAGAACTTTATTTTTTACTCTAAAATATACTAAACCCGCCTACAACCCGTACAAATTTGCTGAATAGATAATTTATTGGCCGCGTGTGAATCCCACCAGTTTGTCTTTGGTATAAAAAAAAAATTGACGATGTGTGAACTGTGAACCCGGCAATAACCCTAATGGTTCTGTACACTACCTATAAAAAGCAAAACTACTTATATTATGAACTAGTTACTTACTTATTAAATTATAATAAAGATACGTCCAAATCTTTCAAGACCATTATAAAATTGTCTCCACGAAGCGTTTACTTTATCATCCCCGAGTATTATTTTTAAGAATGAGTTTGCTATAAACAATAATGTTTTGAGTTCTCTAAGGGGTTAGAAAAAATTCCTCTTAGTTTTATTACACATTGAAAAATTACTAAAGGAAGTATGACCTTCCATAACTGTTGAACCCTAAAAACCCATTCAAGTAACTATACATTTTTTGAACGTTTTTTCCTACTTTTAATCGCAGGTGGGAGACTCGCCCACTGAATGGACAAACATTAATGACCCAATGTAAACATTTATTGTTGTTAGTGAATCAAGTTTTTGCTGGGAAACGATATTTTTTATATTCTTACAATCAAAGATTATTCCACAATATTAATCAATATAATGTCTATTCAAACCATGAGATTTAAGAAAAGTAAAATAGTAACTGAGTTTGTAATAAAATCAAAGCTTATTCTGAATCAACTTAATGTCACAAGTATTTATAATTTTTTCTCCAATATCAGGAATGCCCAGCCTGGAATCTACAACGCAGCGCTCTCAGAGCAGTCGTCGGAGGAGACCTCTCGCTGCCAGCCGTGGTTTCCGCTATGGTCGGCTGCTGGAGGTCATGGCGAGCGATGGCTTCCTTCTGCGAGTGCGTCATCTCGCGGAAGGAAAGCGCCGAGCGGGATCGTGAGCAGAACGATCCCGCCCGCAGCCAGAGGAGACGAAGGAGGCGCCGGGTGGACGACTGACCGGC
The DNA here is from genome assembly GCA_947568825.1 of Sphinx pinastri. Classification (NCBI taxonomy): domain Eukaryota; kingdom Metazoa; phylum Arthropoda; class Insecta; order Lepidoptera; family Sphingidae; genus Sphinx; species Sphinx pinastri. Next base: position 11,584,291 of record OX387624.1, on the reverse strand, counting down.
GCCTCGTGCCCTGTGGTTTGGGGGCATCTAGAGAATTCCGCCACGGCATCCCCTGCCTGTCGTAAGAGGCGACTAAATGGGGTTTGAGAGAGTCGCGGGGCGAGCAGTGGGGGGCTGCTTCTCCAATTTATGCGACTCCGAGGTGGACGACATTGCGGGTGGTCGGTCTCCTGCAGTCGTAGACGCCAAAGGCGTGCTTTGGAGGCCGGGGGCTTCTTAGCCCCCTCATTTAGAAAGGGGCCGTAATGCGGCATTGCGCAGGGACGGTTCCGTGCAGCTATCTTCGTGCAACAAGATACCCCGGGGCCGTCCCGTATGCGCCAAAGAAGGCCACCGCGGGTTTTGGTTGGTATGCCGATGTAGGGTGTACATAGTGTTAGGGACTCGGTTCAATGCTCGCTCGGATGATGTTATACTCCCGAGTGTCGACATTGGGCCGTAAGATCGGTGAAACCAACATAACCATTCCACTCACCCCACAGTGGTGGTAGCGATAACGCGTTTTTCCCCGGAATAAAAAAAAAAAAAAAAAAAAAGGTAAGAAAACACGACGAGTTTGAACATTAATAATGACTATCCGGGTTTGTCCATCTAAAATCTAATATTATCCTATAGTTACTTGAAACTTGTAGAAAAAGCACGAAACAATTGATGCTAGTTATTCCAAATAATTGCACGGATGTGTAAAACTAAAAATGTAGCAGAGTAAAATGTAGGTAACCGTAACGAAGGTCCATCTCGTGGGAACTGAAGTCAGGTGTCACGCCTACGCTGTCTCTTTGTGCAATCGCTACCTGCGGCCAGTCAGTTACTGTATGTGTGGTGACCATAAAATATTGTAAAAATAAATTCGTCGTAAAGTACGTCCATAAAAGTAGTTTCTAATATAAAAGGTAGCAGATAAGAGGAAGCAATATCAGTTTGCAATGCAATGCAATGCAGTCAGCCCTGTATAATATACTGCCCACTGCTGAGCACGGGCCTCCTCTACTACTGAGAGGGGTTATGCCTTAGTCCACCACGCTGCCCTAGTGCGGGTTGGCAGACTTCACACACCCTCGAAATTCTTATCGAGAATTTTCAGGTATGTAGGTGTCCTCACGATGTTTTCCTTCACCGTTAAAAGGAACGATAATTGATAAACAATACACACGTAACTTCGAAAAGCCAGAGCCTTGGGTTTTGAACCTCCGGACATTACCTCGGCAGACAGGTCAGTTTAATGAGTATGTATCTGATGGTTAATTATTGTAATCGACCAATTAGAAATTGTTGCTAGCTCATGTATTATTTTTTCTAGATAGTTAGTTCATGTGCGTTTCATTTTGCGTCGATACTTGATCCTCTTTTTATTACCTTATGATAATTTGATTGTAAGATATGCTTACATCCTTATATGGACAAGCCAAGACATGTACACAGAAATTTTAACATAAAATGCAACAAAGATTGATATAAAATGTTTATTACTTATGTATGATGAAGTAGTAACACGTGGAAAGTCTCTACGAAATACGGTCACCCTACACTCCAAATTGTCCGTTAAAAGACAGCTTTAACAATAAAACACGATTATTTACCGCGGTCATTACCTTCATTCATAGATGCAATGTCCTAAAGTTACGTTCACATCGTGAGTAGGTACTCGTAGCCATTTTTGCGCAATTCGCTTCGGCAGGTTGGCGCACTTGACGTTTGACACTATGAATGAAACCTTTTCGGTGGAGCTTGATCGATTTGACACGATTTTTGTGATTGCTTAATGTACAGATTACCCGTTTTTTACATTCCACCTTGCTAAGTCTCCCACGTTTAAAAATAGGTACTATTCAGGTATTACTCCTAATATTGTTCCCTTTGTCACTTTTTCATATGATGGATTACTTTAACAGAAAAACTTAAATTGCCTGATGAAGAAAGACAAAAAAGTGAATGTTAGAATTAGTTTTGTAGTTCTTCCTATTACATTATTCCCTATAAAAAAAAACTGCTTTCTTATCCCCTTTTGATTTTATTTATTTACCTACTGAAATCACATGAATTTTGGCAGCCTTAAAGTAAGTAGAGCGGATATCGTATGCTGTGAATATATCATCATACATGAAAAAATATAATGATCTAAGATTGGGAAGGAAGTTAGATAAAAGCAACAAAACCGAAATTGCCACCCATGGCGCAAGATTTGTCACTGCGCTAATTGCCGCAACTCACCACATTCATGTTGCATTCTATGCGAATGTTATAGGATACGTGACAATCTATTACGGAATGATTGTTATTAATATTAGCTATCAAACTGTGTGAATCAGGAAGATGAATTAGGAGAGCTTTAGAATTTCCAAAAAGCTTTTTTGTAACGTATTATATGGACTACTAGGTGTTGCTCACGGCTTCGTTCGCGTGAAAAACCTTTGCCGCTACAGATGTCCCTTAAACACAGTACGACACCAACGCCATCTGCTTAATGAATCAGATTAACAATATCTATTATTTCCCATGGGAGCAAATTACCGGGATAAAAAGTACCCTATATGTTAATCAAGGACATGACATACCTGTGTGCTGAATTTCATCCAAATCCGTTTAGTTGTATAAACATACAAACATCCAAACATTTTCACAAACTTTCGCATTTATAATAGTAGGAAAAGGAATATAAGATGAGGTCAGGCAATTCCAGGAAAACCAACCTTAGAGAGTTTAATAAATTCTTAAAGGATTCAACTTGATTATGTATCAATTTGAAAAATTGGACTGATCTATGTTGTCCTGGGATTTCAGTTCTTACGTTTTAACATGGTTTCAACTATTTATTTACCAGTTTTTAACCTACTTGTAAAGGAATATTGACTGTGTATCAGTAAATTTGCTATATTATTTTTATATTTTTTGGTCTGCCTCAATGAGGTAGTTGTATTGCTTGTAGATGATACGTGGCCACGTGCACTATCGGGCCGAGATTTCGGGTTCGAATCCCGGGTCGGGCAACGCGCTATTAGATTTTTCTGCTCAACATTTTTAGCTCTATCAGCCCGGAGTCTGGGAATAGCTGCCGAAATTCGGGTGTGTTACTCCTTTGCCTATCCCTGAAAAAGGAATAAGGTGTGACGCTTTGATTATTTATTGTGGTGTACACAAGCATATTAAAAACATATTAATATTATTTAGTTATGTCACTAGACTGCCTCGGTGGCGTAGTTGTATTACGGTACGACTGCAATGCTGAGGTCTCGGGTTCGATCCCCCGGGTCGGGTAAAGTTATATTGGATTTTTCTATTCAGTATCAGCCCGGAGTATGGAATTTGTGCTCGATATGGCGATAGGCTCGCCCCCTATCACATCATGGGATGGAATACGCACGGTGAAAAGTGGGTGCACTAGTTGCGCATCTGCCTACCCCTTCGGGGATAAAAGGCGTGAGTATGCGCGGAGTTATATCACTAATATAAAATACAATTGATTAATTAAGAAGACTGAACTTTTCCAAACCCAGTAAATTTAGAATGCTATAAAACAGTTCTGTTACCAGTATTCATAACATGTTTTAATTTCGTAGTAGAAAACTTTCGCATTCAGTAGTTTTGATGACAAAGCCGAATATAATAAATTAAATTAAAGCTATCAACATATGAAATAAAATGGCGACAATAAATCAAAGTGCAACAATCGTCAGAGATACGCGGCGGTGCATTGTTAGTCGCTACCCATACTGGGGTCCCCTCGAAATGTTGCACAATAGATGTGCTCGTATTTGCGGTCGATCAGACCACATATGGGGTCCTCAATTACATACAACTCAATGGCATCTAGACTATCAATAAATATATTAGACTAATCCGCTATGTCAATAGGTACTTTGTAAATTTTATAGGGTAGGCAAAGTGTTTTACGCGCACATTCGCTAGTTATTCTTAGTTAGTCCCATAGGTACAACAGGGCGATTCTAATTTGAGTCTGGACTAATACTTGAGCTAAAAAACCCAATATTACCCAAACCGGGAATCGAGCCTCAGGAGTCAGGAAGGCAATCGAAACGAGTACGCAATACAAATCCACCACCAACGTTGGGAATTAAAATTCGGACCTGATAAAAAAAGCCGTCTCGACGCTATATTTACCACAGAAATATACTTATATGCCTATTGCCTGTTCTTAACCTAATCTCGAGTATATAATAATTACAGAAGTAGTAAGACAAGTTTATAAATTACTAGACTTCTGATCGCGGCTCCACCCGCGTAAATGAGTTTTTCCGGGATAAATCAAATCGGTCCAGTAGTTTCGGAGCCTATTTAATGCAAACAATCAAATATTTCCTCTTTATAATATTAGTACCTATAGATAATAAAAAAATATATATAATTAAAATAAAAAGAGTAGTTATAGAAACTTAAAATGTATTTTTATGGCTAAATCACAAATTAAAATAAGAGTTTAGAATTCATCCCTTTTAGACAGAATTTGAGTATTATTAACGTATTCTTGAATTATAATTTCCAAATTAGTAACATTCACATTCTGCTTCCAAAGATAATCAATATTTTGTGCATTCCGCACATACTTCAACAAGGCGTTGAAAAGCTCTACCGCCTTGATATTACCGCCGTATATTTTATTACAGAAGGGTTTAATGTTTGTAATAATCTCAAAAACGGTTTTTAAGACCTCATTATTATTGAAGTTCCAAGCAACTTGAAAAATATTCAACAAGCCATTACAAACCGTCGGAGTAGACATTCGTTCAAGCAAACCAATCCTTTGGTACAACCTTAACTTATCCAAATCCGCTTTAGTTCTTTGTATTTTTTCATTCCGAGCAATTAAATGTTCTTTTAGTATTTTATTGAATAAATCGAGCAAAGTTTGTACAACTGACATGTCCAGTTTAGATACCTGATAGTAAAACGGTTCTAAACCTTTAAGCTTCATTACCCGCGCTTGTATCACAGGATTCTTGGGCAACCATAAGTAAAGAACGTCTAATGCGTGTGCCTTCAAAGCCAAATTTTTTTCATTCTCGAATATATCTAATAAGCCATCTACAATATTTTCAGGAATAAATGAAGCTGTTGTAGAAGTGACTTCGAATAGTACTTTCGTTAAAATAAGTAAATATTTTCTAACATTAACGTGCGGTATCAAAAAATTGTATGCAACTATGCGATCTAAGCCTTCCGCGTTAAGAAAAGTATATGCATTGTTAATGTCTTTAATTGATTCTGTCAAATCTTGGAGGATTCGAACCATCGCGTCATAGAGCACGTCCGTGTCTTCTAAAGGAACAACTTCTCCTCGTCGAGATTTCAGTGCAGCTTTTGCCAGATTTTCGAGGCTTTCAATATCCTTTATGATGTCTTTATTAGTTTCTGTGCCAAGTTCTAATGGCGATATAGGCTCCTCGGTTGCTGGAAAATGTAAATAATTGCATAAATAGTTATCATAAAGTCATACCCCGTTTTTATTCCTTCCTTCCTTCTATACAATATATTATGACTTGTGAGTTGTGACATGAGACTGTAAAAATGGTAAAAGTAAACTGGTGAGCCTCACAGTGTTTGTTACCTATGCATTATATTATATCGGCGAGAAAATATACTTAATAGGAAAATACATTACTTGTATACTTTTCGTCTGTGAGGTCTCCATAACAATACGCCATAGTAATTATTAGGATGCAATTAAAAAATAATGTACGCAAACTTAACATATTAATCCTTATATTAACAAGAATTGGGATCCTGTATATTCGTCGTATTTATTAAAACTTCTTTATACGATGGAAACGTATTTTTCAATACTTCAAAATCTTTTCAAAATATTTCATATCTTTCCAGCAAAGCAGGTTTAGACCTTTCCGTAGTATTATAATTCTCTTTGTTTAGACCAAAGAGAATATTATGAACAAAAATAAATGAGGAGCTCAGACTGAAGTTTCCGTCTAGTACCTTCTAGTACAGTCAGCCACATAAGTAGATGAACAAATTCAAAATTTCAAATCACTTAGTACACACACTTTTTTTTCTGTGATCCTGCAAATACCCGGATCCCGCGGGATTGAAAATTTTCAGTCCCGCAAATACCGAGATTGAAGATAGGCTGCGCGATTGGATGCTCTACCTAGTTAAGCTGCTTTGCTAAGGATGTGTTTGATGTCCATCAATAAGGAACATTTATTTTCATAGCTAGGTAAGCTTTAGAACTATGACGTCATATTTGCTTTCAAGAAAAAAACTACCTGAATTATGATATATGATAGGATCTAGATGGTCTAATCCAGCCGTACTCAACCATTTTTTACGCGAGACACAAAGACGTCTTAGTGGTGGTGTCTCGGGCCACAATGTAAATTCATTGACCTACTTTAGTGTCTAAAAACGTAATTAAATACCAAGGTTTTATTTACTGCCTCAGTGACGTAATTGTATTATGGTACAACAGCAATACTGAAGTCTCGGATTCGATCCCCGGCTCGGACAAAGTGATATTGGATTTTTCTATTCAGTATCAAACCGGAGCTGAGTCTGGAATTTGCGCCCGATATGGCGATAGGCTCGCCCCCTATCACGTTATGGGACGGAATACGCACGGCGAAAAGTGGGTGCATCAGTTGCGCCTCTACCTACCTTTTCGAGGATAAAAGCGTGTGTGAATGTATGGTTTTATTTATTTTAATAAAAAGTATTCACAATTAACTGGATGATTTTATTCTAATAGGGTTAGTATACAGCTCAAGTGATCTTGGGAAAGAATATTTAGTTTTGGTGAGATTTTTAAAATTAAATAGGCTACTTGTAAAGACTCAGCGGGCCGCGTTCAAAGGCTCGGCGCGGTGGACCGCGTTCGGCCGGTGGTCTTAGCGTTTTTAGCAAGTATGTATTGCGTCTTACGCCGACACTACACTTGGCGTATTTGAGCGAAAATTTGCGTTATTTGGCCAAAGCAACATCAACTCTGTACAATAGAAAAGGCACAATTTTTCTGCCGAATATGTCAAGTTTAGTTGCAGTATTACATACAGGCAACTTCGTAGGTAGGTAATGGAATCGCGGCAGTGAAAATAACAATAATTTTTGACACATTTCAAAAGTCAAGATTTGACACCACTGTAAACAAAAACTTGTAAACTTAGTACTGTAATATATAAGATATTTATTTTAAAATTCGTAAATAAATGGATGATTCGACAGTCATAGCTCCATGTGATGACGGCTCGTGCTGCTGCGTATCCAACAGGAGTACGGTTATAATCATTGCAACGCTTAGTTTGGTCAGTCTTACTTTTAACACATATTATGTACCTGATTTTAATAAATGCGTAGGTACCCACTTACAGGTAGCAAATACCCAGAAAAAGTTAATTCCAATTGTAAATTGAATAGTGAAGAATGCTAGAGTAGATACAGCAAAACAAGTACCGGTGCAGGTACCATTTATGTATTAAATAAATATTTAGAAACAAATAGGTACTAATCCATTAACTACAAAGTAGTGTATACCCGTAGATAATCTATGTGTATACCCTATATTCAAGTTACTTTATGTGTATACCTATGTAAACCGTAATCTTCGCAGGCGGTAGCCCTGATAGACATGTTGGCAAGCGAGGATAGTTGCGACTGCGAAGAGATAATGGAGTACGTGGACTCGATCAGGCAACTTCTCATCACGCTGTTCCAGATGGCAAACACGCTGCTTTTACTTGCCGCCATGGTCGTTAGTGAAACTATTCTTTTTAATTTTAATAATTCAGGAAATCTAGTGCCGAGTCAATACTATTATATTACCTCTATATTAGGATAATATACGTCGCGTCACACGCCCGCAATTACCCACTGATAAGTAAATAGTTTTGTGGCTACATGTAACGCTTTAGAAATATAATAAATACCAAAAAAAATGGGCATGTCAATTTTTTTTATAACACGAATACTAATGTAGGGTCATATTTTAGCGTGCTTTTTAATCTTTATGCCAACTTCTTAGACTAATAATCAGATTATGGTGCGGTGCAGTCGATATATTCTGAGGATCAGTAAATTACTCGTTACTATCCGTCGGAAACATCTCTTTCCACTCCGTAAGAGCTGTGTTATACAGTATAATGTGTATCTTAAATGATCTATTTTCCAGGAGAGCGCGTTTCTAGTTCAAATATACATATGGTATGTGCTTGGTTTTGTCATAATGGGCCTCGTCGTGTCTCTGCTTGGTTTCCTATTCAAACTGAGGCTCGAGAGATTGTGGACTTCAATTAATTTTGTGTCGGAAGTAGCTTTTCTTTTTGGTAAGGTTTTAATTCTATATTTCACATTATTTGTACTAAGTAGTTTGAAAAATAAAAAAACACTAAATAGAATGATGCCGGTACCCAGTGGCGTTGTTAGGAGGGGTGGCTGTATGTCCCTGCGCGGCACATGAAAAGAGACGAGATTTTTTTAAAGTATAGTTGAAATCGGGGTCATTTCTTAGTCTCGGGTGGAAAAGCCCAGGCTACGCTACTTTCGGACCTGTATTCGCTTTCAAATATTGCACTAATAGTTGAAGCTGGTGACTGGGTTCTGTTTTTTTTTTACTAAAGGAAGCTGCATTCTAGCAGAAACGGACACTAACGTGGACAGAGCCGTGAACAAAAGCTATGTGATGATATATTTAAAGTAAATACATATTAGGTACAGCAGTAACACATGAACACTTAATGCCAAAAAAATATTTACTCTGTTATTCTTTTCAGTGATATTCCGATGTTTACCGATAGTAGATATGTACAGAAAACGCGTTGAAGTCAAATGAGTGCAAGGATTTTTATACAAGTTATTGTAATAAATATTTAAGCGTGCATTTTTATATAGTTTAATTTCACACATACGCACACTCACGCCTTTTATCCCCGAAGGGGTAGGCAGAGGCGCAACTAGTGTACCCACTTTTCGCCGTTATTCCGTTCCATGATGTGATAGGCGGCGAGCCTATCGCCATATCGGGCACAAATTCCAGACTCCGGGCTGATACTGAATAGAAAAACTCAATATCACTTTGCCCGACCCGGGGATCGAACCCGAGACCTCAGCATTGCAGTCGTACCGTAATACAACAACGCCACCGAGTCAGTCTAGTTTAATTTCAATAGCATAATAAACTGGTGTAACCTACTCAACTCACATCTATGTATAATTCAAAGTAATTACGAGGCACGGAGTAAATAAAAATTCAACATTATTTTTTAAATATTTTTCATTTAATATTTTTGTACTATCTACTATATACAAGGTGAATGTTAAATATCTATTGAAAAAAAAAAACATTATCGTACAACAAACTTAAAACTAACTCAATACTAGACAACACTTCTGCCGACTTGCACACAAATCATAGTTTTAAAAAATATAACTTGTCTGTGGTTTAAAAGTTCCACAATATATTTTCGTGTAAATGATTTTTGTACCGGGCCGCATATTACATAATTAGTATCTAGTTATAAAATTTAGGTATTATTTATTCATTCAATTCATTCCTGTGGGATTGTAAGCTAGTACAACATAAAGCAGATTACACACGGTTTATTTTCTTTGATGCGTTACAAGAAATACGAGAATGTCAATTCTGTGTTACAAAAAACAATAAGGCTATCTAGAATATGTCGCGGAACACTATTGGGAAGACACATTTTCAAGCAAAAATATTACAACTCAATTTCATCTGTTTATACATATAAAAGATTAATAGGCTGTTTCAAGATGTCTGAGCAAACACTAGTCGTCGAATATAATATACGATGACCTAATACAAAAGTCTAGCTCTCAAATAAATGGTAAACAAAAGAGTAGGTACTATATACATACGTTAACTGACACATATCATTTACATGAACAGTATGAAACAGACCCTTGATTTAATTCGTACTGCCCAGCGACTATATACTGCCATAAAATATTATACCTTTGTAATTGCATTTTTGTATCCATAGACAAATTTTTATTATACAAATTCTTGATACAAAGCCTTGTAAACCCGTATGTTTTGAAAGCACACGATCCAGCTATTGCGTAATTAAAAAATAAATGATTGTGTAGTTATACCTACCTACTGCCAACACACGTTCGACGTCATAATTTAATATTAAAATTTAAAAGGCATAATATCCTCACCCGACTTACACTTTGAATAGAACATAGAACTGCAGTATCTAAGTTGCCTTAATATTTTTTAAAAACTCAATTTATTATTATGTAATATTTTGTCCTTCCAAATTGTCACTGGACCACAGTTTTAAACATGTATACATTAGTTCTAGATTTTTTAAATTTTTACAAAAGCTAACTAACAAATTATTATGGAGAGAAAAGCAACAATATAAATGTTTAAAAATGCCTTTACAATACTTTAATCGCAGCAAGTTTTTACATCTAAAGGCCTGCGTAAATAATTTGTTGTTGCATATAACAGCTGATACAAGGAAATAAGTCTTTATACGAGTTTTTAATTTACAATTGGTTTTTATTTTCAACCGTCTTTACGACAGTAGATTGTATTTTAATTCATTTGTATTAACCCGCTTTTCGACACGGCAATAGTTGCGTGCATCCAAGATCTTAGAATATCCGTAATTTGGCAGCGTTGCTAGTCGTACGCGAAATATTAGATTGAATTTTATACGCCGAATATGCAAACAGTCGATAGTACCTAAGCTTGCTGCGCGTACGCCGACAAATGTACAATCACGGCCAGCATAAATTAAGATGCGACACATATTGTGTACGTGAAGGTATTTCTAGACATTTATGTGTAAGGCAATAAGTCAAATAAGTAGCGAAATTCGAATTGTTATTAATTGAACCGTTATCTCCTTATAAGTGCCCTATAATTTATTACCTTACATTCGTATGAAGCTTGCGATAAGCCGCTAGAACGTTTTTCGTGAGAGATATAATTTTACAAAATTGAAACACATTTTGGCACTATTAACTCATTTGTTTATGAAAATCGAAGCCATGTAAGCTTTGACATAAATATAACAGATTTCCTATTATGTTAAGAATGTAACATTTGGAAAGATGTACTAGAGGGATACAGTAGCTTGCTCAGTTGACAAAAGAGGTGGAGATAGTTGTGTGATTTAGGCTGGGTTGTTTATCAATGCATAATGGTAAGGGTCTTATCACACCGGCGGATTGCAAGCGAATTCACGAATCGAAGGCCCAGCGCGCTTGTCCAGTGTAATATGACCGTTAACTCTACTAGACCACTGATGAAACACAGATTTGGACGATAACAATATTAATACTCGTAAATCACGTGTCATTGTTATCAACATATTGTAACTGTGTCACATAGTACTTCATACAAACTTCTTGGTGCAACTCAAGGGGGGGGGAGTCCGGTTCCCCAAAATGTCAGCGATCGGTGGCGTTGCGTGGTTAATTGTGAGCTTAAGGGGTGGGACCTGAACCCCCCTTATATACGCCCATGGACCCCATGGTCATACTTGTAAGTGTGGAAACATTAAGTTAGTGTATTTTTTATCAAAATATATAAGAAAATAGTAAAGAATAGCAAACACGTCTTACTGGACTTTGATTTTCATTAACACACTCACAAATTATAAAAAATCGCCAATTGCATACTTGGAAACTTTCACGTGAGATCATATTTATATGAAAACATTGTTTATTCCGCTAAAACACACGTAATCTCGTGGAAACTTAAAAACAATACATCGACAACTTATACCAACTAAACACTGATATCGATAAACATTTACGTCAATAATTACATAAAAAAACAAATCCGTCACAGATCCGAGGCTCATGAAATGAAGATGGGTAGGAAACGATGTTTTGTCGATATCGATAAAAAAAGGAAATATCGTCAGTGTGTTAGTAGGTACTTATGAAAATATAAAACCAGTGATTTCTAAATTATACCGTGGAATACACGATTTTGAGAAAAATGATTATGTCGGTTGAAATTTGTCGAAAACCAGTACAAAATTATTTAATATTGGTTAATATAAATTCAACAACACCATTTCGGTATCCGAATACATCCCGGTTCAATGGACAAGCAGAACAATTATACTTATATACAAAAAAGGTGATAAAGACGACATAGGCAACTATTGGCCTATCAGCCTCCTGTCAAACGTTTACAAGGTGTTTTCAAAAATAATCTTACATCGCATCTCCAAAACTTTGAATTTCCACCAACCAAGGGAACAAGCAGGATTCAAATCTGGACATTCAACTATAGACCAAATGCACAGCCTGAAACAAATAATAGAAAAATGCCAAGAATATGGATGCTCCCTATACCTGGCATTTATAGACTACAATAAGGCGTTTGATTGCTTGGAACACCACTGCATTTGGAAAGCTCTAGAGAATCAAGGTGTAGAACCCAAATATATACGACTGATATGTCTAAATAGTTCATCACGGGTCAAACTGGAAAGATATAATACAATTTGGGACTCTTCAAGTCCCGAGTGAATCGGTTTCTTCTGGGCAAGCGTGCTTCACCTTAGACCGCATCATCGCTTAACATCAGGCGGATAGCGGACAAACGTGAGCCCATTCAGAATTAAAAAAAAAAAAAGACACGGTGAAAATTTTCCAATTCAAAGGGGGGTCAGACAAGGTGACCCTCTCTCATCCAAACTTTTTTCTGCTGTACTGGAAGAAATTATGAGAACTCTGAAATGGGTCAGCCATGGAATTAATATTGATGGCCATAAACTCAATCACCTCAGATTTGCAGACAACCTGGTATTGATATTTGATAATCCTGAAACACTACAGAAACTGATACAAGATCTTGCCACCAAAAGCAGAGGTTGAGCTCACAATAAATAAGTCCAATACTAAGACTATGACTAATAGAAAAGAAATTAGCATAAATGTAAATAGCGAACAAATAGACTATGTGAAGACATATCTCGGATATACCTCGGACAACTTATCTCATTTCAGGACCAAATGGCACAAAAATTAGATAGAAGAATAACAAACGCGTGGACGAGATTTTGGTCATTCAAAGACATTATTAAAAAATACCCCATAAAAACAAATGAAAACTGTTCAATTCGTGCATATTGCCAACTCTAACTTATGGCTGCCAAACATGGTCTATGACTCGAAAACTCCACCATAAATTAAGAACTTATCAGAGGAGCATCCTGGGCTACAAAATAATAGACAAAAAGCGAACAGACCTAAAAAAAAATAACACAAGTCGAAGATGTAACCAGGTATGTATGCAATGGCGCTGGTCAGGTCATATGCTAAGGTAGACAACAATAAAATGGACCAAAGACCTTACAGAATGGATTCCACAATACACCAAAAGAAAAAGGGGAAGGAAACTGAAATTGATGTCCGGTGGTCCGACGACATAAAAAAGATCGCTAGACTGCTGGCTCAGAGCTGCAAGAAATAGAGAGGAATGGAAGAGGTTAAACGAGTCTATGTGCCTATGTGTCTGCAGGACACTCTGATTTAGATTTAGAACCGGACTGATGTGCACACCTATATTTTTTTTCTATGTATTGTAAAAATCAGTAAGTCTTTGAAATTTAAAATATGAATTAATTTATCGATATCGACAAATACTCTTCTCTGAGACACCTATTTTGTGACGTCATAAACAGTCTGTTTCGCGTGCGGACATTACAACGGCGTACATCCATAAAACAAGCAGTAACATAGTGTATGCTAGATAATATTGAACTTTGTCTTAACATCAACTAAATTAACCATATTGACAAATTAATTTCTGCGTAAACTTGACTTGATTTATCAATTTGCATGGACAATTTGGAGACTTAAGCTTAACAGTTGGATGGTCTTTAATTTCCTTTAACATGTAAATAGATGTCAATATTGATATTGCAAAGTTCAAGTTTATCAAGCACATCAATAAACAATCTTCCAACACGATTACAGATTAAAACACCGACGTTCCAGTCTGTAATCAGTGTTTATAATATTTAATTAGCTACTAATATTGAATATATTACAAATATAGCGTAGTTTTTTTCATCGGGTATTCTTTCTAGGTTTAGTATCCCATACCCAATAAGAAAACCGTGCTCTTACAGTGCGGGAATGAACAGTGAGTCTTATTAAAGTATTTTAGGCACATGTATATCATAAGTCTCTGGCGTTGGCTTCATGGAATCGCCGGTAACCACAAACCATCAATTATACTTCAATAGGGAATAATATTTGATGATCTGTTTGTCTAGAATCACTTTTAATTGAATAAGTCACTGTAACAATGAAATTGGTTGAACTTACCTCTTCTATTGGTCATTCATAACACATTACATGATTTATCCTAACAAACTTAACCTTTTCAAATCAACATTATATTGTCACTCATGGAAGTGTTAAAAGTTAAAACATTCACCTTTCGTATCACAATGCTCAATAAAACGATATATAGCATACAACATAATTGGTGAGCACAAGGCATATGAGTAAGAACACAGGATTACACGTATAGTCCACGAACACGGAGACGACTCCTCGCCACAGTCGATTGTACTCACTGTTCACACGCACACACATTTACACATCTTAACTAACACTCTGGTTGGCGATGGACACGACTGGCTGTTGGTTTCCGGCGGATATGACCGTCGAGCCGGGTGGGATCTTCTGCGGTCGCATGCCGTCTATGTGCCGGTACTTCTTGAGCCTCGTCCACTGCCCGTTGTTATAGTTCATTTGGAAGTGCATCTCGGAGAGCATCGTGAGGTAAGTGTCGTCAGATTGTAGTACATTCTCTATGTTTTCCGATAGTTTTATTGTTACTATGTTACCTAGGTTCGGACACGGATTGTCTGTGAAAGAAATGCGATAAATGGTCATTTATAAGGAGAGTATTTATAAAGTACATTATGTTATTGCAAAGGCCGAATTACTACATTGTATTCTTATCTGTTTTTTCATTTATTTGAAATGGTATATCTAATAAGATTTTTTAACTAGATGGGTATGAGATGGAAAATTATTAAACGCCAATGTAAATATAACACTTGCCTCTGGATCCAGCCATGAAGCCGAGTATAAGTGCCTTCTCCGGCCGCGTTACGCGATTGGCATTTCTGAACATGTCTTGTGCTTCCAACATTTGTTCCCGCTGAAATTAAATATAACCGTTTAGTTTCAGAGTTACTTGTGGTGGGTTTATAAGGCCCGCCT
The DNA here is from genome assembly GCA_947568825.1 of Sphinx pinastri. NCBI lineage: Eukaryota > Metazoa > Arthropoda > Insecta > Lepidoptera > Sphingidae > Sphinx > Sphinx pinastri. Next base: position 11,569,090 of record OX387624.1, on the reverse strand, counting down.
GCGATGCTTTATATTATTTTTAAGGCATAGATAACTATAACTGTGAGAGCTCTAATGGTCTAACTTTCATAGTAAAAAGTGATTGTGTAGTTTTCGTATAAGTGTGAATGAGTAGCGACCGTGAGTGAGAGTCCGCGGCGCGGCAGCAGCGGCGCCTGCTGCGGCTGCGCGGCCGCCGACTGCAGCGCCGCGCCCCCGCCCGCGCCCGCGCCCGTCACCGGCGTCGGCGTCGGCGTCTGCACCGGCGCAGACATCTGCACCTGCACCAACATACACACCAATTCGTATATATAATAGATACTAATCAAAACTAACTTATTGATTGTATTGTTGAATTAACACTGGGTTATTATTATTATAATATGAAATGGTAACAATGAGCTTATGCTAAAAGGGTATGCAAACATAACGAATGCGCGGCACACTTAGCAGACACGTATATTTGCGGCGTATTCGTTAGTTTTGAACAGACCCTTACGTGAGCATTGTAGCAAAGAGAAAAATATAATGTAATAATAATGTGCATGCTGACCGTCTGCGGCAGCTGGTGCTGTAGCGGCGGCGCGTGGTGTAGCGCGGGCACTGGCGCCGACGCGCGGACCACCGTCTGCGACATCTGCACACACACACACACATATATACAACCAATATATGACTGACTGACTGATGACTGCCTCGGTGGCGTAGTTGTATTACGGTACGACTGCAATGCTGAGGTCTCGGGTTCGATCCCCGGGTCCAGCAAAGTGATATTGGATTTTTCAATTCAGTATTAGCCTAGAGCCCGGAATTAGTGCCCGATATGGCGATAGGCTCGCCCCCTATCACATCATGGGACGGACTACGCACGGCGAAAAGTGGGTGCATTAGTTGCGCCTCTGCCTACCCCTACGGGGATAAAAAGCGTGAGTATGCGTATTATAGTTATATCTTTACTATCTACCAGCACAAATTACATCTTATAAGATTTTTTGGATACTGGAAAATGGTGCACTGTTTACATTTAACAAATATTGAATGAAGTGGTGAAATGTACATAAACACGCCTATAGTAGAATATTTTCTGGCGGGATATCCAACGTCTGTGATAGGGGCTGACCAAGCATAATAAAATGGTGTATTACTTAGCAGTTTGGAGACAAACCACAATAAACAACACATGTTCGATAATAATTGACGTAATAAAATTAAAACAGTGTTGCCGAACATGCTCCTCAAGGCAATGTAACTTACAGGTTTGATGTTCTGCAAGAACACCGCCTTGCCACCGGGCTGCAGTAAAACGGCAGATGTGTTGATGAGGTTCTGTGCGGACAGTAGCACGGGCTTGCCGCCCGCCTGGCCTGCTATTAGCAGTTTTGGCTGTTGTCCTATCACTATTGGTTTAGCAGCAGAACCCTAAACAAAAAGTGATTTCTTTAGTTATCAGTAAACTGATTACTCATTACATAGTAAAAAAAATAAAAAGAGTGTGTGCTTAAGACCGCACGGCAGAAGTTAAAACTTCATTGGCAATCGCAATCAATTGATATAGTATTAGTAGTATTTGGATCGTATTTTTATGTTTTATAATGTTTAATGTTTTTTCAATATATAATATTAGCACGATAAACCGCTAACTACACACACTAACCTCACAATGTAAACCAAATAATTGTCAAAATATTTTTTATTACGTACCAATAATAACTATTAAATTAATAAAGTTGAATATACTAAACACAGTGACACAACAGCGAAGAGCAGCTGACTATATCTTTCTCGCTCGGGTACACTCGGCGGTCCCGAGTTCACCCGATCGAGCCTTTCACCTCAGAGCGTGACGGATCAGCCTAACTTACTACCTACGGAAAAATCTGTGTGCGATGCGCCAAAAGAAGTTTACACTTCAAAAATCATCTTAACTGAATTACCTGGTGTACGAGTATGGGGCTAGCGAGTGGCGGCGGCTCGGTGCTGGGCTGCGCGGGCTCGGCGGCGGGCGCGGCGGGGGGCGCGGGCGTGGGGGGCGCGGCGGCGGCGGCGGCGGCGGGGGACGCGGGGGGCGCGCCCGCGGGGCCGGGGGGCGCGCCCGCTGCGCTCGGCGTCGGCGCCGGCTCTGTGCTCGCTGCCATATCACATCAAACATATTTTAATCCGGTCGGTCAGGATAATTCACATGCAACGCTTAATGTATAGTGTGACTGTAGGAAATAGTCACCTTTTAAAAATATATATTTTTACAAGTCTGAGACTAGGCGAAAATAAAATTATATGTGAAATGTTTCATAAAAAATGTATAAATAATTAGAAATAGATTGTGTTTTAAAAAAACTTTCGTCAATTTCAGGAACTTTAAACGCATTCTATGCTGTAGGGCCCGCATGCGGTATAACGACCGAGTTAACGACCAATGAAAATGAGCCATTACTTATGCGAATGTGTGTCGCCATAAAACTAAACAAGACTCCTTACCGGTCGGCTGTTCCTCTGTCTTGGTGACGGGGTAGTTGTTGATGCCCTTGGCGTAGTCAGCCGGCGGTGGGGATGGAGGGGCGGCCGCTGGCGCTTTCTTCGCCCCCTCCTCCATTTCTAAAAGTAAATTTACAGTAAATAGTAAGCGTAATTTTAGGATGCAGAAATATAATACTTAAAAATAATGTGTTTCATTACTTTCCCCGTTCACACACACACACACACACACTCACGCCTGTTATCCCCGAAGGGGTAGGCAGAGACGCAACTAGTGCACCCACTTCTCGCCGTGCGTATTCCGTGCCATAATGTGATAGGGGGCGAGCCTATCGCCATATCAGGCACAAATTCCAGACTCCGGGCTGATACTGAATAGAAAAACCCAATATCACTTTACCCGACCTGGGAATCGAACCCAAGACCTCAGCATTGAAGTCGTACCGTATTACAACTACGCCACCGAAGCAGTCATTAAATAGCAATAGTAGAACTTATCCAAATTATTAATGTTAGAAACTTGTCCAAATATAACTATTATTATACTATTATGTGAGAAAGTAAAATTAATTTAGAATAGAACTCCATAATTTATTTACCAAACTATTGATACAAATATGAAGAGCTGAGAGCCAAACTTCGCGAATACATGCGTACCGCAAGATAAAAATAGAAAAGTGTTAGCGGTAAATATTATAAAAACTAAGGCGCGCAAAAAACTATGCACCATTTCCGACGGCTACTACTCAATGTGTTTAATTTTACGTTTTTTCACTAACAGAATAGACGTAAAAATGGATTTCAAGTATATCGATCGTATTTGAAAGACTCAGTGAACCAAAGATATTTTTCGAAAAAAATTAAGTATGTTAATAAACTCAAAATAAGTGCTGATTTTAAATATGTACATGTAAAAAACTCAATAACGCAACAAATTCGGGTGACTATTAGTTTATATATTTTTTTAAATTTCACCATCATTGGGGTGATGTAATTAGTTCCGAAAGTGTGAATAGTGCAGTGGTGTTACTGACCGAGCTTTCTCCTCTTCTTGATCTGCGCGTGCGTGGCGGGCTGCTCGGTGATGTCGAGCAGCTTGATGCCGGGGCGCTGCGCGGGGCGCGGCGCGGGCGCGGGCGGGGGGGGCGGCGCGCGGCTCGCCGACCGGCCCGCCCAGCGCGACGGCAGGCCCTTCAGCGGAGCTGCACAGAACAACATGTTTCTCATCAACAATACACTACAACCTACTCAGTACTTACTATGCTACCTGCACTTTAACTTAGTTATTATTGGTGTCATGATTGTCAAAAAACAAGAAAACTAGAAACTAGTTTATTGAAATATACAAATGTATCAAAATATATTTATTGATTAGTATTAAAAGCGAAATTATTCTTTAAGCAATCAATCTGTGGGTAGCATATGGTAGAAATTATGCCCTTTAGTAAAATTTATATTTATTTGTTAATCAATTGTTATTCGAACATAAAGTACTCACTGGTATCAGTCATCTTCCTAGGCATGCCACGACTGCGCACGGGCACTGTGGGCGCCTGAGCCTTTTTTTGATTGGCCTGTGCCTCCGTCGCCTTCGCTAGCAACTCACTGCGAAGCGCCACTGACTTCGGCTTGCGTTTCAATGTGAAATGTTTAACGGGATTTGGTTGTTGGCCCACCTAGAAATTGAAATACGAATATACTGTCAAGGTCTTATATCGCCAATAAGTAAGTAGAGAAAAAAACGAATATGTCCATCTGTCAATTTTTAAACTTATAAAACATAACTATAAACCTCAGTGGTTATTAATGTATGTATTAACTATTATTGCACTTATAAAAAGAAACTGTCTATGATATTTCCGATCCATGAGTAATTTGTATCTACTGATGGGCAAGTTTATTATAATATTATATCTATATATTTCACAATGGAAATGACACATTGATTTTAATAACCAAATCATATTACAGAATGTAGATTTTGAATTTAATTTTACAAATTAACCAAACAAAGTCATGTACAGTCAGCCACATAAGTAGCTGAACAAATTTAAAACTTCAAATCACCTCTACACTTTTGTGTTTTTAACCCATCAACGCCTGCTTATATATAGCTATAAGCTAATTTCCTTATATAAATGGACACCGGTGTCCACCGTGGGCGTCCAAGGATTAACAATTCTCGTTTTCTCTTCACAAAAATAAAATAAAGGTTATTGACTTTACTTCACACAAAAAAAAATGTTTCAATTAAACTTAACGCGTAGAGACAATTTGAAATTTGTTCAGCTAGTATGTGGTTGACTATACATCAACTAAACTACTACTATTAAAAATACTTAAGTAATATGACTTAGCATTGAGTAAGAGTATGTAATATCATCAGATTACATTATTTCCTAATGTCTGCACTAGGATGTTTAGAAATGTAAATCTTTTACTCATGTGTCACAACCTGTTTACTATATCGGAATCATCTTTAACCCGTCAATGCCCGTGTTGGACACCGGTGTCCAAGTATATAGGAAAAAAGCTTATATCTATATATAAGCGGACGTTGACGGTTTAATTCATTTCAATTGCCTTTGATATAATATGCACATCTATCTTAAAATTTAATCTACACTTAAGTAAATCATAAATGTAACTCTTCAGTTTGTTTAAATATTTGATTCATTTATCTCTGTCTTTTTCGAATCAATTTTGAATTGAGTTTAAAACCAATAAGACAAAACATTCTATAAGTAAAATAGGTGTATAAAATATAAACAGTTGATGAACAAGGTCGAAAATGTTTAAAACAACTTACCACAGACACTAAAGCATTCTTATTCAAATATAGGCACTCAAGTGGTAATAGTCCAAGTTCTGAATGTTTGGCCAAAGCCCTCCTCAACTCTCCAATCATGTCGCTAAATATCGGTCTGGTTTCATCAAACTGTGCTATCTCTGTATTGAGGGTGCCGGCGGAGGGAAACGTCTTGAGGACCTCAGCCAGCATGGCCACCCACAAATCTGAGTCCACTGCCGCAACCTCGATGATTTCTTCCAGCTCATTTCTCCACTAAAATGTTATTTAAGATGATTAAGAACATATATTACAATTATATAATTATAATAGTTTAAGCTAAATCCTAAATGCAGGCTGCTTCTCACAGGTTGGTCTGGAAATCTTTGGGGGCGGCCTATGTTCAGCAGTGGACTTAAAGGCTGAAGAAGAAGCTAAATCCTTGGGCAAGTTTGGGGGCTACCAGGTATTCAGAGAATACCATAGGAAAACAATATTCAAATAAGCAAGTCAGCATATTGGACTTGGTATTGGAATAATATTATTTTAGTAGCTTTGCTGGTTTTGACTGCAGTTATTCACAACTGGTATTAACACTATACTGAGTATTTTACAATGTGCTACTGATGCTTGACTCTTGACTTAAGAGTAGTTAGGCTGTTTTACTCAACCCATTTCATAGAAAAATCTAATCTGCTTAAGTATACTGGGAATAGCAAAACTACAATAGTAAACTAACATTTTAAGCTTTGCATATACAGTAGTGCTGTAAAGTGTACCAAACGGTTTGCTAGGGCATGCTCACACATAACTATAATTTCATAAGTTTATAGACCGAGGATAATCAACTAATTATTATATGTTTGTACCTAAATAAACATACAAGTAGTAAAAACAATAATAACAATAAACAAAAAATAATTGTTTGTTTATACTTTATTAGCCAGTAGACATATTGTGTATTGTATATTGCATTAATTATTGTTCGTTATAATTGTGTAATAATCAACAATATTGCAGGAATAAGTATATTTTACATGAAAATTTACTATGACAACAAATAAAACTCCGACATACGTATCTAAACCATACCTCTCACTCGAATTTATTATAATAAATGGGAATAGAAAAGGACAGAACACTCAATACAGTTACGCAAAACCATAGAACATCAAAGAGAAAAGTTACCTCCTCAACATTTCTGCGCGGGATATGAAAGAAACTTAGCAATAATTTCAATTTCACTTGTGTTTGTAGATCAGGAAAACAATCCTTAATGTTTTTTAAAACTTCGGCATTTAATTGCGTACAAATTGAGCCACTTGTCCACGAATCATTCGATGTACCGAGTTTATTGTGGAGCCACAAAGATGTGTCACTATCCCGCACGTTCGCCATCTTGCAACTGAGATAGTGACGTAGTTGCCATGTGTCTTTTGAACTGATGAAGCAATAAACAAAGAACTAGAAAGAATTATTTTTACATTGGAATCAGGTCATTTTATTAGTTCATTTATGGCTATAGAGGCTATACCTTAGATTTTACGACGACAATTTGATATTGATATTGTGATAAATAATATTTGTTGGAAACCTTAAATTTTTAAAACTCAAATAAAAAAATAGCGTACTATTATTTTAAAAATCCAATGGCGCAAAAATTGATACTCCTAGTATGTCTCTTGCGTAATTCGTGGATAAACTTGTAAAGAATACCAAATTATAAATAAAAAAAAAATATTATTATAAACCGCGCCTTGCCAAAGATAGAAAAAAAAATATAATTTTAAATTATTTTTTTACGCAAACAACAAAAACGTACTTTTTATATATTTGCGCAAGGAAAGTGAGCTTTTTAATAATTTAACTCAAAAGAAGATAGATTTTGTTTTAATTTGTATTATTTCGTATATAAAATGATTTCTAGTGTATTCCGATACAGTAATATTAAACGGGTGCCAAACTTGGACATTTGACGCTACAACAAGGAAAAAAATCCAGTCAACCCAAAGGAAAATGGAAAGAAGCTGCTTAGGCATAAAACTAAGAGATAGGGTAAAGAGTAACGATATCCGTAACAAGACAAGGGTGACAGATGCCTTGTCTTTCTCGATGAAAAGAAAATGGCAGTGGGCAGGCCATATGGCCAGATATGAAGACGACAGATGGACCATACGTTCGCTAAAGTGGAACGGCCCGCCAGGTACGAGAGCGAAAGGCCGACCGTACGCTAGGTGGTCCGACGAGATCGTAGAGACAGCAAGCAGAGATTGGTTAAGCGTTGCGAAGGATAGAGACAAGTGGTGTTCCTTGGAGGAGGCTTTTACCCGAAAGGGGTCCATACAAAAATAATTTTTAGAATATTTAAGTCACTCGTTGCATATTTATTTTTAGTATGATATGGAATAAATAAAGCTATATTATTATTATATTATTAATATTAAACAAGAATTCTTAAAATCTAATGATAATAGGTTATTACAATATCTGAGTAAAAACTGAAAACTATGAGCATTATAAGCAATGACCATGAAAGTATCGTAGAAAGCTGAAAATGTTGTGCTTTCAGTTTTATTACAAAAAACATTACTTGTAATTCCTCTGAAGAATAATAAGAATTTTTAATTCCTCTATGCAACAAAATTTTATAATTGGTAAATGTTTCTATTTCAATCATAATTCATATTTCACTATTGTTTTTGAGAAATCTATAAAAATAAAATACGCCAAGGGAATTAACTAAATACATACCTACATTCATTTCCAAGATTCACCTTAATTATTAATGATTCAGGCAATCATATTAAATAAATGTTTTTATCATCTTTTTCAACCAATGAGATTTTCACATGTAGTTTAAAAGAAATGATCATGTGAAAAATAATATTTATTTTATGAGTAGGTACTACGTACATCTTTTCAATATTCATTAGAACAAATCACATCACTAATGATTATTTATGGCTAGAGTGGATGATATTCTCACCCGTAATAAATATTTCAAGCTGTATATACATTTATTTTAAAGTACATGTGTTTATTGAACTTTTTTTAAATTATTTATCACGTGATTCATATTTATAAGACAGCGCTTGCAGATATTTGAAAACAAAAAGACAACAGATTTGGTCCATTGCTTCAAAATTACTAATCTTTCTAAAAGGATAAAAATAGGTTTTGCTCTTTTGATCGTCCTCTTTAAATGTCATAATATCGAAAAATATCTTATTTTTATTAACACGCTTTTATTAGCTTCATACGTATGTATGTAACGGAAACTTTGAACATAATTTTGACCCTCTTCAAAACGTCGGATTAAATCGAAATTTGGCATACTTATCAAGGACCAATGACAATTCAATATTTTAAACTAAAAACTGAAAAATAAATAATAGTTTAAAAAACTAAAAACACGCTTTATAGAAAATCGAGCTAAAAAATAGAAACTAAAGACGTAAGAATAGTGTAAATAAGAAAAAAAAATTGTTGTAAAAAAAGCGTGGGGTGCATGGTGTCAATAGTTATAAATATTTTATTGACAGATATGAGTAGAAGGATTATCATTTTGATAACATCGTAAAAAACATCCACGCATTTTTTACAATAAAGTACATTTTTTCCTATTTACACTATTCTTAATTCAAATTTATTATATTTTTGAAGTTATACTTCTTTTGGCGGGTTAGGGAAAAATGATGAAAGTAAATTTTTACGATGCGCGCGCACACCGTCGCGAAAAACCGACACCCTGAAGTTAGCTATAGTCAACATTTTAGTTTTGAATTTGAACGTAGAATAAGGCGAAAGATATTGAAATTATACACTCTTTTGGCGCGTTATTTAAAAAGATTTTTATCTTGTTACGCCAAAAAAGTATAACTTTTTTTTTCTATTTTTTAGTTGGATTTTCTATAAAGCGTGTTTTTTAGTTTTTTTTAACCATTATGATATTAAGTGGACTCTAGACAAAGACTACCTACTGGTGTCCACCAAACTTTATGAGACGTGGTATTCTCTAAGGATAAAAACGATTTGAGCCAAAGACAATTTTTAAATAAATAGCAACATTTAAACATTTTTTATTCCGGCAATGATTTTGCGCGCCATATTCAAAATATTTATAATGAGGAACATTTTGCTACGTAATTTTATTGATCTAACGTTCATGATTTGAATAAGTTGTAATTTTCGTTCTTTCTGGGATCCATGCGAATAGTTGAACAATGTCTGATACATCAGATATATCTGTGTCCTTGGATATTTACGAAAAGGATTTGAACGACGATAAAACTTTGGATTTATCGAGCCAGGACCTAGAATCGGTGGCACCGATTACAAATAAGCTTCTTTGTGTAAGGTCTAATAACAAAGCATTGTTTTAATACACTTTATTATCACCTACATCATTCTGCTCGTCTGATCGTACTTACTTGTCACGAATAGACATAGACTGTCCTAAAGAGTAGCAAATATTGCTTGGCACTGCATTTGTCGCCCAGAGACGTTAGATGATTAAAGTCTCTAAAACAAATCAATAACGCTATGATGTCCTGTGGAATACCGGGTCACTTTTTTATTGCAATGGAATAACGAGACGAGCATGTCGCTCGCCTGATGCTAAGCTATACGACTGCCTTTAAACAGTAGCAACACCATCAGAACTTTGAATTACGAAGAAATTGTTGCGTGGAACTCTGCTTCCCTCGTCACCCTAAGACATAAAATTTTAAGTCTCATAATACCCAGTTATTATTACAATGCATACACGGTTGTATTTGACGGCTGAAACAAACCTCGCTAAACTCGCATATATGAGATCTAACTGTAGGTACTTGTCCTGCGTAGGTACCTATCTGTGTGAGGTGTCAGGGCGGTTACGGTCACTACCCACCATAAAGTTGTCTTGTCCTTTAAGTTGATTATAAAATTGATAGGAACATAAACATATAATACTTATAAATTTCAGGTACTTTACCTACAAAATAATAAACTAACATCGCTTACCGAGGACTTTTTCCCATCCCTTCCTAATCTGATGTACCTCGACTTGAGAGACAATCAACTAACAGACATTCCGGTGACCATCCAAGGTCATCAATGCCTTACACACCTACTTCTGCAAAACAATAGACTTACATCACTCCCGAACGAACTGGGATCTGTAACCACATTAAAAGTGCTCCAACTTGCCGGAAATTCGTTAATTTTTCCACCTAGAGACGTGATCAATAATGGAACAGCAGAAATAGTGCAGTTCCTACACGATAAATACATTGAGAATATATTCATTAAGTCTTTCGATGGGTCAGAGTCGATTACGAGTAGAAACGAGGAAGGCATTAGCTACAATTCAGTTGAGCAAGAACGTATGAAATCCAAGACATTGTCGGTTCAATTCAATGAAAAAGAATACGAAGATTCTGACGACGAGTACTATTCTAAATTAAAAGGAAAGTGTCCTAAATTACCCAAAAGTCGAAAGAAGATATTGCCAGGGTACAGTCAAAGCGCGAAATGTTTGAAAGCGTTGTACGCTGACAGCAAACACGTGCAAAATGAGAAGATTAAACAAACGTACTTTAGAGAGAAGGCCCTGATGAAGCACAAGGATTTGTTAGCGAACAGGGAGAAAATTCTGCAGGACAGGAAGTATGTTATTTTGATTAAGTTCCTCGATAATTGTGTATCATAGTGTGGACGATTGTAGTTCCCTACTAATGCGATTTTTTTTCAGAAATCTAGAGCTCTTAAAAAACTGGCGGCAAAAATACAGACATAGACAATTAACAAATAATTCATCGTACAAATTGGAACCCCATTCATTCCCCTACGACACAAATGCAGAGCACATGAGTTTCCTAACTCGAGAGGATATAGGGAAAGACCTTCCCGATAAATATAGAAGAAAACTAGTAAGGAAATGCAAACCAACAGTGCCTAGAAAAACTAACAATGATGTCCATTTAGCGATGAAAATCAAGCAGCTATTCGAGAATCTAGAGTCGATCGATTTAAATAGAGAAGGAATGACGCCAAGGACAGAGCAAAAGGTGTTGCTCAATGAGATTCAGAAAGTGAGTAGCTATTTATTGAGCCATTTAGGGAATAGAGGACTTACCTATGTTTTTGGTGCATACTATAATTCCTTAGTACATAGATGCCTCTTTAGACTTACGGCAGTTTAAAAATATTATTTAGTTTCTTTACATTAAAATTTTACGAGATAGTGTAACTGGGTATACATTTTTTTTGCAGATATCAGAAATAAAACAAAAGCTCATGGAACTGTCTACGACGAACAAGAACTCTGTTGTTACTGAATGATATTAAAATACATACCTCAGACTGTATTTGTTATACATATTTCATATTACGAATCACTTTTATTTGAAGATTAACAAATCTGCCTATAAAATATAACATTATATGGAGGAATTAACTGATCTAAATGAAACCAAATGATATTTATCAAATATTTATTATTGATTCATCGCGACGGCCGGCACCATAAAATGTAATATAAATAACAAAAAATACACGAAAAAACTAAATAACTATCGTTATATACGTGTACATGTACATAGCTTTTATACACTGTAAGCAACATAAAAGGAACACGTTTTTATATTTTAATATTTTATATACTTAAAATTTATATTAGTCATAAACCAAACCAACCGGGTATTTTGCGATTAAACTAAAATGCTTACAAGCTATTAAATAATACCCGGATACTTATATTCCAGCAACCTTTCGATTTGTTTTGCGTTTTACAACAAAATCGAAGAATTAGTTTAAAAAAAATTGCCTTTCTGTCGAAAAACATTATGTTTGAAATCAAATTGAAGTATAAGCTATAAGTCTTCATACATTTCCATATACCAAAACAAAATAAGTAATAGACGATGAAATACTTGGAAGATATAAGTAGTACTTGTACAGTTCCTAAATAAATAGGCTAAAGATTAACATAGTATTTAGATTACATACGTCCCAATAGTTTAAAACTGGTATAAAACAATACAAGATTTCAATTTGAGAATATTTTGAACTTGTATATTATTCAATTATTCAAATGTTCATATTTTTCCTTAGTTGTTCCATTGATGTCACTTATATTTTGGAGTGATTCCAAATTTGACATTTTTTTTTCTGGTTTTAATAACATTACAGAGGGAAAAGGGTGCTTAAATTTATGCTTATTTTGTATAAAACTTGCTATAAACAAAAATACTATCTTTACTTAACCATAGTTTAAAAAACAATACAATATGCGGACATAAACTTAAGTCTAACAAAGCATAATCTCTTAAATGCGTTATTGTGCAACTAATGTCTAATAGGATAATACTCTTAAAAATAATATTTAACAAAAAAAATTAAATATAACTCAATTTATTATACTAATACAGAAATTGATTTTGGGGCTATCCGGTAAAAGTAACACCAAGAAAGTGATTTAGATGGCTAATGACCAAAATGGACCAAAGACTATGAAAATTATTAGCTCGTTTACTGCGGCGCACATCGGTTATATCGTTTTACGGTCGGTCTCAATAACTCACCATTTTTTTTTATAGCAATGAATGACGAGACGAGCATGTTGTTTGCCTGAAGGTAAGCGATACGACCACCCATAAACAGTAGCAACACCATCCAGCACCTTGACTTATAAAGTACTGTGTGGCATTCCACTGCGCTCGTCATCCTGAGACATAAGATGTTAAGTCTCGGTTATGTCCAGTAGTTATACTGGCTACAATGCCACTACCTTCAAACCGAAACACAACAGTGCATGCACACTGTTGCTTGGCGGTAGAAATAGACATTGCGGTGGTACCCACCCAGACGGCCTCTTACATAATGTGAGACCTACCACCAGTAAAAGTGGTACATTTAACTGGAGATTGATATCTAACTCGACAGCAAAAGTTACGCTAACTGTTACTGCAGTTTCAATATCAATTCTTATCTTAGTTTTTAGAAACACAGATAACCACCAAGAGTAACCATTTTAATTGTTTGTTATCTGTTAGTAAGTTATTGAGACCGGCCGTTACAAATAACACGCGACAGGTGCGTCCGCGCACGCCATGCGTCATGCGAGTACTAAATTAATAATATAATTTATTCACGTGCAATGAGGCGTTAGATTCGCATGCTCAACCCCGAATATGAGGATAAGGTCATTGTGAGGTAAGTGCTTCGCCCCCGATGTGCTGTCCATGTGCAGCGTAGAACCAAACTCATCATAGAATAGTTTTTTTAAATTCACTTAACGGCTAACGGTTCTTTGATAACGAGAAGGAATTTCAAAATTGGTATCCAATAATATTTAGCATTGAGTTATCCATCGTGTCATAAGTTTTGAAATAGTCAATATTACCTCACAATATTGAACTTTAACATATTGAACATAACTTGAATATTCTTGTTCAAAATCATCGTATGCATAGGCCCTTCGACGTATGATTAGCACACCCAACAGCATTATTTTTGCGCCGCAATCAAATCACAAACAGTCGTGATCATGAAATCCTTAGTTACTGTCGTGTTCAATTACAATTCCAATCTTAATCTTCAATCCAATCACGAAAATAAACCAATCGAAATAAGTAATTCGTAAGCATGTCAAAAAGATTTGATCTGATTGGTCCCTTTTCACGATGAATTGAAAAAGCGCTTGGGATCGCTTATTTAAAACGGCAGTTTTCGTGTTACTGCATCTAATAAACATACAGGAGCAGAATATGTCGTAAACCATAATTTGTCCTTTAGTCAGCGCGTAAATGCGAGCTACCACAAGCTCTACGTAAGAAACAGGGATGCAGACAGCATTCCTACTTAGCTGATAAATAAACATTCCTGACGCATCGCCCCACCGGCATTACTCAAAACAGGAAGTGACAACACGCACACACAAGTTATACACAAAGCTTGTAAGCACCTTGGATATAATGGTTGGGACGTGGTTATTAAGTAAGTAATATATAAGTTGCAGATCGCAGAAATTGGAACAAATTCAAATTTTAGATTGATATCACACTAATACTTAAGCTTCATCTGTGGATTTTTGTTATACATTTTTGTGGACTTGTCATCGTTTTTGTGGACGTGGTGTACCCAAATAACCGGCGAAGAAACGAATAGTCACAAGTTTGGTTTTACAAAGAAAATATTTACTTCACAATAAATTTTGATCTTACAACCAAATTTTATTTATTTTTCTATTGTCTTCATATCTACATTCGATTCGATAGCATTACAATATTACATTACATTTATAAAAAGTCACACACGATTAGTTGATTTATCTATATTTAATTTTTTTGTAGTACCTACAAATACGGCAGATTAATTATGTGCTCATATTAGAAGAATACTTGTATATTAATTGTAACATGAATGCTCATATCTGGGTATTATCACATTTATTTAATTTCAATTCCCGAATACATATAGTATGAATAAAAACATAGTATTCACTTATCTCGAAATTTGAATCGACAGCAAAAATGTAAGCCTCCGTATTCCTTTAACGGAACCATTATAATTATTCAATAAGCGCAGTTTTCAATAAACAATCCCAATATTAATCTTTGATCGGGTCCCGAGAATAAACCAAGAAAAAAGAGTCATTTGTAAGCAAGTAAAAAGAAACTTTGTTCCGATTGGTCCATTTTAGTCAACGATTAAAAAAGTGTTTGGAATCGTTTATAGAAAACGGCGGTTAGTCTAGGACTTCGCAACAGTTTAACGACCGGCTCAATAACTTACTAACATTTAACTGGAGTTTGATATCTAACTCGACAGTAAAGTTACGCTAACTGTTGTTGCTGTTTCATATCAATTCTTATCTATCTTAGTTTTTAGAAACACAGATAATCACCAAAAGTAACCATTTTGACTGTTTGTTATCTGTTAGTAAGTTATTGAGACCGGCCGTTAATCGCCTAAGTAACATTGACTCTTATACGTATTGTGCGAATTATTTTTTGTCTATGGTATTGATATTATTTTAATTATTTATTTATAATTATATCCATTTACATACTAACCTAGTAATATCCACATTTAAAATTATTATGTTTGCGTATGAACTGTTTCGTTTAGTGAATTTCTAAAACAAATTCAATTAAAACGTAATAGGACAGCTAAGAATACTTAAATTGGCGCTTTTAGAAACATAAAAAAGGTATCTATTTTTGATTAATTTGAGGAAGCACATACAAACTACGTTATACAACACCGTAATGAGAACATTATTATCCTTATAATAAACAACCTTTTAATTGCTTTACGATCCTTAAAAGATTTTTTTATTGTTTTTATCTGTTTGTCAATATAGCACAAATCACTGTTTTTTTTCCTAATATTAGACAGTTCAAATGCAAACACAATAGAACATACTCCGTTACATAATCAGAAAAAAAAAATTGTGTAATCATTATTTCTGATGCAGAATTCAACGTCTCAACATTTTCATACAAACACTTCATACCGCGTTTACTTTACGCGACATTTAAGTGCGAAGTGTTCCAAGATATTTCACTCATTGCTACTGCAATTATGTAAAGTCGTACATACTGTACCCGTCATCCAATCAATCGTCAAGTCAGTCTTTATCCAAATATGACTAGGCTCGTTTGTCCTTATTACCCCTCCAATTTCACTATAAATATCCACAGTAATCCCTCTCTTACGCTGAATTATTTACTCAAAGACGTTCAAGCATTACGTAAACAGAATTTTAGTATTTTTCATTTACTGCAGAAAACTAGCTTAATTGTGTGTAGTCAACTGAGATTCATTACCTATCGATTCTTATTAAGAAGCCAATTGATCACGCCATTCAAGAAACTATAAAAAGAAAACTACAAAGCCTACTTTGATGCGACACTATTCTATAGCTTCGGAAATCTCGGCTTCATTTATGTGGAGTTTTAAACACAACCGTAAATGAGGGATTACGGCATTTATATTACTAAGGCCCGATTTCACCACTCACTGATAAAGTACTTGACAGCCTATTCGGAACTTATCCGCCATATAAACGACAACTTTTGGTTTCACAGGTCTCGAATTGAAATATCTGGCAGAAAAAGTCACCAGTAATGTGTCAGATTTATTTGTTAGACAGCGTTATATGTCAGATAGTTACCTGTAACTTTATCAGGAACCGGTGAAACTGGCCCTTAATGTAATAAAATTCCTAACTGTTAAAATGCACTGAGAAAACTGTACAAGCATGGCTTAATAAAACGATGATAAACAAGCCATTTGGTGATGTCGATAACTTAAAAATAACTTAAATTCCCATTTTAATAATGCAAGCTCTTAAATAATTTTTATTTTCATTTTTGTTATTTTGATATTTTTTCTAGATTTTCTACTTTTTCTTCGTGTTTCTTACTATTTGACTATTATCAGAATTAGAATCAAAAAGCTAGCAGCGAAGCTGAAATTATAATAGATATGAACAATATATGTTTTATTTATATTAATATTTATTAAAAATACTTATATATTTACAGACAGTAAGATGTAGCTGTGAATTAATACAATGGCACACGCCTAATTGTTACTAGAATGAGAATTAATGAACCATAACAAAAACAATATTGTTTCGTAAAAGCAAAAAATCGATACTAAAATATCGATGTTTTTACTGATTTACAATCGATTTCAATAAACGATTCCAATCCTAATCTACGATCCTATCTAGAGATTAAATAAATCAAAGTTTGTCCTTTCAAAGAATATAAAAATCTTTATACTGTCCATTTACGATCGTAAAAGAGCGAATGCGATCGTTTTTTGAAATTCACATTTAATCGATTCTATTAAAAATTAAGCAATCCCACTTAAGAATCATAAGATTGTTTGATTTGTACTAATCCACAGTAATAACGTTATTTAGGGAAGTAATAATTATGCCCATAAATAACTCGAGAAAAAATCTAAAAATGATCGAACAAATAAATCAGTCCAGGCTTAATTTGTAAATGCATTTATTTATTTATGACATTGTCATAAAACATACATAAACAGAGCTAAGTTTTACTAAATACCTTATGCTTTAATATCGATACCAATTCCTTTCATATAGGATCTTAGACACCCGTTATTGTATTGGTCTTAGCTTCGAGTCCTTCACTTACATTAAAATAGTAATTAGCTACTAGGTACATATAACTTATTTATGCCCGGTTTCTGCCAAACAGTTCAGAGCAAACTTTTCATTAGCTTTTAATTAAACAAAGTTGAAAACGCAAGAATTCTGTACAAAAATAAGTGTTCAAAGCGTAATATTTTAAACAGACTTCAGAAACTGGACATTAGTCAGGTGCCTTATTACAGAGAAGTATAACTTATGGATATCAGATCGATACTATAGCGATATAAAGAACACATTATTGCTTTTATGTATATTTATTGCTTATAGTTTGTGAGCTGAGAACGAAAAACTAGATTGATTTGCTCATGACCTTATAATAGCTGCTCTATCGATACTAGGGAACTGTTGTTCGTTTTACAATTTATAACAATTTTCTCATTTACTAACGCTTTGTTTTTTTACTCTATGTACGCCACTCTCCCCTTCCCCCAAAACCCACCTTATCGATGTAAGCATATTTTTCATAACTTGGGAAAACTGTAGTCTTTTCCCAATTAATTAATCAAAATCGATGTTCTGTGAACTTTTACATTTATCATACACTTTTAGTATTCCGATCGAATTATTTTCCAAGAATCGATACTGTAACCGAATAGGATGAAAATATGTCTCGACAATAATGAAAAATACTATATTAATATGCCTTACGCTCGATGGAATTGAAGCTATTCTGGAAGTTATGTTAAACAGTTATTACTGTTTTAGCTTATGATTGCAGATCTGAAATTACGTCAAGAATCTTTAAAGCAAAAACATATAAACTTTAAAATGAATGTATAATTTATAGATATAAATCCACATGAATGTTGAAAAAAAAACTATTTTGCGGATTTTATCGCGGTATTTTAAAAAATCAAAAACAAAAAATCTGTAAAATAGTTTTATTTCAATGTCTAACATTCGCGTTCAATGTAAATCATTCCACTTGAATGCATCGAAATAATAACCATTTAAAGTTGATAGGTAAAATATTATACACCATTAATGAAAGATGCGGTATATGTAAGGAAAATATTATTTCTGCCAAAATAGCCCAAACATTCTGATGTTACAGTCATAAATCATAAATATCACTTGACACACTTGACACGTTGAAATGTATATTTGCTATACTTTTTTCATTTTTACACTGTATAATAATATGGTTACGTTCGAAAATGAGATTGAAATCTAGTCAGGAAGTGAACTAATAAGTAACCCTTAAAAGCAAACATAAATTGTATTATATAGTATAAACTATACGGGACATTATTCCAAAACATTAATATTCTAATGTAGCGGTTTTAGCGCAGGTATGTAATGGAAGATGACGTAAGCCGCCCATGGAAGAGAAAACAGCTAATGCATGGTGTCATGGACAAACCTGTGTAGGTTATTGTCAGTGCGCGAGTGTTCGGCGCCGTCTCGCGGGGGGTCTGGGGGCCCTGGGGGGTCTGGTGGGGGGTCTGAGCGGGGGGCGCAGGGGGTGCAGCAGCAGCAGCGGGCGCTAGAAGGCGCGCGCGAGGTACACGCGCTCGGCCACGCGCTGCACCTCCACGAAGCCCAGCTTGCTGTAGAACTGGTGCAGGTTCTGTTCGTGCGCGTTGATACACACGTGTGCGCCGCTCGCACCTGGACAAAAATCACAATTGTAGATAATAATTGATGTGTGTAGTGTGGGATGTGTTGTTGTCTCCTTTTTTAGTGATAGCATTTATATGCTGTTAGATTGTAGAACTTAAGATTCTAAGTTCAGCTCTAAAGTGGAGCAACACTTGTGACGTTTTCCATAGGTCGGGCATAAGAACTAAGCCAAACCTAATTTGCAACACGTGTTGCAAAATTGATAAGGCTTATTACTTTAATACTGCTGTATCGCGCTGCATTGGTTTCATATTAGAACATTATAAATATGCAAAAGCGCTAGCTTTTAGAAACTGCCATGGGTGCTTATGACCATTTTTTTTTTGTAGTTTATCTATACTAATAATAAAGAGGAAAGATTTGTTTGTTTCTTTGGAATGGATAAACTCAAAAACTACTGCACCGATTTTGAAAATTCTTTCACTAATAGGAAGCTACATTACTCCTGAATGCTATAGGCTACTTTTTAACCCGGGAAAATATTTTTTCCCGGAAAAACTTTTTCACGCGGGCGGAGCCGCGAGCAGAAGTCTAGTTTTAAAATAAAAAGTGAACACAAAGAATAGTGATATTAGGATCCGTATGGTCATAGGTGGTGTGCACTGAGCAGTGAGCGCCTGTAAGTAGGTGCGGTGCGGTAGGCGTGGTGCGGTAGGTATGGTGCGGTAGGTATGGTGCGGTAGGTGTGGTGCGGTAGGTATGGTGCGGTAGGTGCGTTGCGGTAGGTGCGGTGCGGTAGGCGTGGTGCGGTAGGTATGGTGCGGTAGGTGTGGTGCGGTAGGTGCGTTGCGGTAGGTGCGGTGCGGTAGGTGTGGTGCGGTAGGTATGGTGCGGTAGGTGTGGTGCGGTAGGTATGGTGCGGTAGGTGTGGTGCGGTAGGTGCGTTGCGGTAGGTGCGGTGCGGTAGGTGTGGTGCGGTAGGTATGGTGCGGTAGGTGTGGTGCGGTAGGTGCGTTGCGGTAGGTGCGGTGCGGTAGGTGTGGTGCGGTAGGTATGGTGCGGTAGGTGTGGTGCGGTAGGTGCGTTGTGGTAGGTGTGGTGCGGTTACCGTGCGCGCGCAGTGCGGCGAGCAGACAGGTGAGCAGGCGCGCGGGCGCGAGCGGGTCGCGCGGGTGCGGCGCGGCGCACGTGACCAGCGCGCCGTGCGCCCGCGGCACCGCCGTCGGCTCCGGCGCGCCCCAAGCGTGCAGCTGCCGGATGTACTCCTGCGGCGACACAAATGCACTATGTATTCTAACTCGAGGGACCTATTTATACATACGGCAGTTGTTTGGACGTAACTAATAAACATATACGTAAAATCAAATTACAAATGGCAGGGTAAACCTAAAAAAAAGTGAGAAGACTCCCTATGTGTGGACACACTTGTGATGGCTACTTGTTTGACCTATTTTATTTGTCATTAAGTATATGATCCGTTTTCCATTCATACTTCAAACTTGGCTTAAGAAAGCAAAAATACCTACATGCTAAAATTCCCATAAAAGAATTTAGTCATATAAACGAGCATCAACCACTACATATCCTTTTTAAATATGCTCCCCGACTAACTTTACATATAAATGTAGGACGATTACTTAAAACTGGCACACATAACACAGTCACACATGGCATATGTGTGAGTGTGTAATAACGAACTAAATACCTTTGCAGTAGGACTGAGGTCTTCGCGCTGCAGCAGTGACTCTGGGTACTTGGCGCACATTTCGGGTATCCATGCGAGCTCCTGCCGCCTGTGGAACTCCTTGCTGTTGAGCACCGCGCACGCATAACCTACTATCTCGGGTTTCATTCCTGCAGACAAAAAAGGTAGTGCAAAATACAATCTATAATTTCTAGGGAGTATTCTTGCCACATGGCGTATTTCATCTTATAGAGGAATTTTGAAAATCAATAAATGCACATATCTCTACTTTATTCACTTTCATATTGTCAACATAACACGATTTTAAATTAATATCAATAAAACTTTCCATTTACAAGAGTCATGTGTTGTTCATTAATAAAATATATCAGTAATAAAATCTACCATACCGTTAACCCTCGGCTCGGACGGTAGTTCCTTATCTTCGTCGCCGGGCTCCCCATCGGGCGTGTTCGAGTCCGCGTGCGGGCAGTCCTCATCGTCCTCGATCACCATGCAGAACTCCGGCGATAACGTTAGGAAAGGTTGCACTAATCTGTGATAACGATAATAAAATTAAATATTTTTAACTTACAACCGTTTTCAATAAACGATTCCAACAGCTTTTTTCTCCATCGCGAAAATGGACCAATCAGATCCAAGGATTCTGAACTTGCTTACAAATGACTTATTTTGATTGGATTATTATCAAGATTCGGATCGAAGATTAAAATTGGGATCGTTGATTGAAACAGCTGTTAGATATCACATAAAGTCTTAAATATTAACGCATATCAAAATAATTATATTATGGTCGATGGACGGGATCCACGAGAAGAATTCAACGTCGTAAAAACTAATCAAAAGATGCTTCATAAATGTGTTGCGCTTAATAGTGAAGCGTGATAAGAGCAGCTAGAAGAGGATAAAAATATGATTAGGTACTTAAGGAACCGACGGGATGGTATAATATGAATATCTCACCTATCAGAGGGTAGCGACTGTAGGTCGCTGGGGAATAAGTCTGAGCCGTCCTCACCGTCACGACACGTCTTACGACAAAGCGTACATACCTGTGGACACATTCAAATGAAGGGCACAAGCAAATAACAGGGAATGTCACAAATTTTAATATTTTTTATTTTTTTATACAATCATATTTTTGTCTATGGTATTTTGAATTTTAACCATAAGCATTTAAAAAAGTTAACAGACGGCGCCAAAAATGCAGCTTTGTTTATGGCCAAAACGAAAAGAACTGGGAATGTCCATAGAAATAATATACTCTCTCTCTCTCTCTTGTCTCAATAAATATAATATACTTTTAAACTTTTAAATTGTTTTTTCTCAAAATTCATTAATTGGGACATCCCCTGTTATTTGCCTGTCCTCTTCAAATATTTTGCACACAGCAAATATTTGTTACTGCAGACAATTTAGATGATTTCGTTGTACAAAGATTAACTACTTCTCAGTTTACTTATGCGTCAACAATATCTCTAATACATTGCGTTACGTTATACATTAATACAATAAATTTGATAGGGCATATTACAACACAGTAAGCCCAAAGTCTAAACCAACTAACGCTTATAACATTGCTAAAGATGTTATGTCCTGGCTTCAAAATAGTATATCGTTTATTTAACAAAATCGACGAATTAATGAATGTACCTAATTAATTAAAATTATGCCATGTGTTGTTGAATTTATCTATTTAAGTACCTGGGTGACCGAGCCTTGCTCGGTTTTTAATACTACAAATGGTATTTATTACTTAAAAGTAGGTAGTAATAATGTTTTCCATTTCAAGAAAATATTGACGGCTGAAGTTTTTTTTTTATAGCATTGAATGACGCGACGAGCATGTCGTTCACCTGATGGTAAGCAATACGACCACTCATAAATAGTAGCAACACCATCCAGCACCTTGAGTTACAAAGTACTATGTGGCATTCCACTGCGCTCGTCATCCTGAGACATAAGATGTTAAGTCTCACTATGTCCTGTAGTTACACTGGCTACAATGTCCTTCAAACCGAAACACAACAGTGCATGCACACTGTTGCTTGGCGGTAGAAATAGACATTGCGGTGGTACCCACCCAGACGGACTTTTACATATGAGAGACCTACCACCAGTAAAACATTAACTAGTGATAGATAAGTATTGTTGTGTGTGCGTACCGCGTCCTCGTCCTGGTGCGTGTAGACGCGCACGCGCAGCGGCAGCGCGGAGGGCGCGGCGCCGGGCCGCAGCGTGTCGGCGCCGCACTCCAGCGGCAGCAGGCGGCGCAGGTCGGCGCTGAGCCCGCCGCGGAACACCCACGGCTCCTGCGCGCCGCTCTCGAACGCCTCGCGCCACCCGCGCGAGAACCCTGCCCCGGTGTCCAACCAAACAGTTCTAACATTATATTATATTCTAAGCGGACATTGGGAAAATTGCGAGCCTGACGCCTGTTCGTCAGTAACTCAATCTACCGTGAAATAACAAAATATCTATCTAAAATTCATTAGAACATACTTTGACATGGTCTTAATGCGTAAACTGGCATATTTACTTCCGAAATATTGTTTTTTTTACAACATTTAAGCATACTGAGACGTCTTGTTACACGGACATGTCAAATAAGACAGCGACTTATTACCAATTGGTAATAACTTTGGACGAAAAGTTTGGTCCTGACGTCCGGTCTATAATTATACTGTTTATTGTCTTTGTGTCCAACCAACCACCCCATGACCCCACACACTTATACTCACACATTACGTTATTGCAAGTTGTTTTCAAAACTCAAAACCAATATTATAATTTATCAAGCGTAAAAAGTAATAAAAATTACTTTTGACACCTTGTATATTGCAATCAGAAAATATACAGTATTAGTAACTTACACGTATAGCTGCCTTGTATATTAGCAGCAATATTTGCGGGAAATTTGCCCAGTTCTGAAAAAGAGAAAGTTTCTATAACGTACATTCACAAACAATAGGAAGTAAGTCATTGTTATTTCAAAGGTTTCACATTTCATTCATAGATGGCGCCACTACCATTTTATAGTCTACCCTCATAAAATATGATTGTTACCCACCGATCCATGCTAGGAATGCGTCTAACAACGCGAGCACGGCGCACAGGTCCCACACGTAGGGCAGCAGCTCGCCCGCCAGCTCCTGGTTGTTGGCGCGGGCGAGTCGCCGGCACACGCGCCGCGCCCGCCCCGTCCACCACGAGAACCGGCCGCGACGACGACGCCATTCGCTACTCTATTCAGACATAGTTTACATTGTACAGTCAGCAGCATAAGTAGATGAACAAATTCAAAATTTCAAATCTCCTACATACTTTTGTGTTTTTACTAATCTTTTTTTTCTTTTCGCAAAAATAAAATAAAAGGTATTGTTACGTGCTGGGGTTCGGTATAAACAATTAAACGCCGGTATTGCGATAAAAGTACCAATTAAGTTTTTATTAGCAAATGATTACAATTAAACTAACTAAAACACTGCACTGGATACTACGATATTTGAATACACTAATTATAGTCACTCACTATACGTTCACACAAATCACAATTCGCTTCGAAGTCGCTCGGAGTTATCGCTCGTAGTCCGCTTGTCGCTCTGCTCGCTAAGCAAAACTGAATGCCCGGCGGCGGCCGCGCGCCGACTTTTATACTCGGTCAATGGCCTTGGTCACAAGGCCGCGGTCGCCGGCCGCGAGTACTATCGTAGTCTGTGGAACATTCTCGAAAGATCCGGAATAGTCGGGAACTCTCTCGCAAATATAGGTCAATAATCGCGTTTCCACGACATTCTGGAGACATCGAGATCTTTCGAGAATGTTCCATCGCCGAACTTTCCACATTCGGATAGTACCACTTTTAGCCAATAGATGGCGCTACTATCCGCGAGTGTTAGCGCGCGTAACACTGCCCCCTCCCAAGACATGCTCGTCCCGAGCATCGTTAGAACCATAATAGCGCGCTAACCGATCAACGTGAACAATTTTGGGTGTACCTCGCTGGCCTTTCTGTATACGGTATGTGACGTCATTTATCTTGGTCACGATTCTATAGGGTCCATCCCATTTGGCTTGTAATTTAGGTGACTTGCCTTTGCTTCGAGCCGGATTGTGCAGCCATACCAGCGTGCCCTCCTCGAAACCGCTATTGTTCGCTTTTCGGTCATAACGGGTCTTCATCCTCTCAGTCATTTGTTGACCTGATAGTCGAACGTGCTTATATACGCCATTTAATCTCTTGCGGATATCCTTCACATCATCTGTTACACGGTGCGGAGTCTCAACACAAGATCCTCTTGATAAGAAGTCTGCGTTACCCTGAGACTTCCCACTGTGATTTTCGGAGGTTCTAACCAACCTCCGCACATCAGGTCTTTCTTTCCTCTCCACCTCTGTTGTCACTATCTTTCTCACCTTAACATCATCTTCCCTGGCGTAATCCTCACAGTTCTCAGGCCAAGGTCTTTTTGCCAAGGTGTCTGCGTTGCCGTGGGATTTTCCGCTGCGCCAGTTTTCGTTATTAGTCCACTTGGTACTGTCCCTATGGTGTACAGGCCTGTCTTCTCTTTTTGCTCGTTGTTTCCTACAATCCAAATGGAGGTGGCCCTTTCCTCCACAGTTGAAGCATCGAGGGCGGTATCCCTGGTGACAATCGCGTACAGGCGATATCGCAACCTCCCTAATGCGATATCCGCGATGGTCTTGTCGCGCAACCTCTACTTCGAGCGCATGGGCTAAGGCGTCCTTCAATTTCTCATGATGCCCAAGCCTTACAGCAGCCCGTACTTCTAGGTCTCGAATCCCGTCGACAAAAGCCTGCACCAGAATTCCATTAACAAGCCCAGGTGTAGACTGATATGCCTTTCGGACCAGCTTCTCAACCTCCAGGGCCCACTGCTGTAAACTTTCCGAAATGCGTTGGACTCGGTCTTTTAGCTGAACGCGATACACATGTTCCAAATGAGCATCACCATACCTAGATTCCAAGGCTTCAATCAGTTGGTCGTAGGTCACATCAGTACCAAGGGCCTCCAGGATAGTTAGGGCCTGCTCGCGTAAGCCCAAGGTGAGTGCAGTCCCAGCCTGTTCTTTAGTCCATCCATTCGCCCGCATGACGGCTTCGAATTGCTTTCTATAAGCCGACCAGGAGGATGTGCCGTCAAATGGTGGCACCTTAAATCCTCGAGTTGAAGATGCCGCAACCACGGTCTCGCTACCGCGTGTTTCCATCTTCTTCTCAACGTCGGCGATACGAGCTTCCGCGTCTAAAATCCGATGCTCGTGCCGATCAACTTTTTCCTTCACTTCTTTGAGGTCCTGGTCAATGGAAGCCCTCAGGTCCTTTATCAGAACGGTTTGTTCTTCTTGACGACGTGCCTGCTCCTCTTGGAGTCGAGCTAACTGCTCCTCATGACGGTGAGCCTGCTCCTCCTGACGGCGAGCCTGCTCCTCCTGACGGCGAGCCTGCTCCTCCTGACAGCGAGCCTGCTCTTGTTGAAGTCGAGCTAACTGCTCCTCCTGACGGCGAGCCTGCTCTTGTTGAAGTCGAGTTTGCTCCTGCAGCATTGCCATAATCGCCGTAAGGTCCGTAGGTGCCAACGCTGGAGAGACTCCAGATGGTCCAGGGGTAGGCTGCCTTGTCGGTTGTCCAACTACCTGCGCTGGGGAATCCTCGAAACGGCCCCGGTCCATCTCTTGCTGGCGCTGACTTCGGGTGCGGATACTAGCACCTTCTTCCTCCTTTGGTAATACCGGCATTGTTTATCGCACTTCTGACACCAAATGTTACGTGCTGGGGTTCGGTATAAACAATTAAACGCCGGTATTGCGATAAAAGTACCAATTAAGTTTTTATTAGCAAATGATTACAATTAAACTAACTAAAACACTGCACTGGATACTACGATATTTGAATACACTAATTATAGTCACTCACTATACGTTCACACAAATCACAATTCGCTTCGAAGTCGCTCGGAGTTATCGCTCGTAGTCCGCTTGTCGCTCTGCTCGCTAAGCAAAACTGAATGCCCGGCGGCGGCCGCGCGCCGACTTTTATACTCGGTCAATGGCCTTGGTCACAAGGCCGCGGTCGCCGGCCGCGAGTACTATCGTAGTCTGTGGAACATTCTCGAAAGATCCGGAATAGTCGGGAACTCTCTCGCAAATATAGGTCAATAATCGCGTTTCCACGACATTCTGGAGACATCGAGATCTTTCGAGAATGTTCCATCGCCGAACTTTCCACATTCGGATAGTACCACTTTTAGCCAATAGATGGCGCTACTATCCGCGAGTGTTAGCGCGCGTAACAGTATTTACTATACTTCAAACGAAGAAAAAAATATTTCAGTTTAACTTAACGCGTATATAGGCGATTTGAAATTTTGATTTTGTACAGATATTTATGCTGCTGACTGTACACTTGTGAGATACACCTACACATCATTTTGACAAATAATGCCTTGATTTTTGACAAACGATTATTGTTATGATACGATAGTTTCGGGCATATGTGTAGTTTCATAGTATGATCGAAAATACGTAATGACCGGCCCTTTTATTTACATACATTTAAATGACTTTTATGGTGGAAAAAACCTAAGGACTAAAATTCGTAAGCACAAAAATTATAATTTAATCCGTACAAATGCGACGAAGGCCTTTCGCTCCACTCAAAAAAAAAAAGTTGGTAAACTACTCTCCGTACCTCGGTGCGGTTAGCCCTTGGCAGCAGCGTGGCGGCGTGGGTGGCGAGCCAGTTGAAGTCGTGCATCAGGCGCAGGCCGCGCGACCCGTGCTCGAACGGCAAGTAGAACAGATCGCACAGTAACACCAGGTCATCTGCCACCAACGCATGCGACTCCATGCTCTCGGAACTGTCTAGCGCCCTGGATGTAATATTTTTAACATAAATTTTAGGTTTTATAGTTAATTTTATCTTTATTTGCAATTTTTTAGGTTGCATTTTTTTTCGGAAAATAAATACGTATGCTCGTTTGCCCACTAAATCATAAACTGATCGGATATCAGACGACCAACTATGAAGGGGATAAACAAATTATTAATATAAAAAATGGACAATATCTACTTGTTGCAAGTATTTATACTCCATCGGTATAGGTATTTAACTAAATGTACACAAATCATAAAAAATGTATTTTATCTGTCCATTTCTTTTTAACAAATTAAGTTGTAACCAAAATAAACGTCTTCATAACTCACATAACACTTAGCACTGTTATTCCCGTTTCTTAAAGTTGTTTGTTTATTATAAAGTTATAGTTATTAAGTAATAAGCGCGAACACAATTAATTATTAAAAATGACAATACTTTTACAAAAGATCTCGATATGTCAACTGTAAAAGAGCTAATACGACAGGCACGCTAAACATTTTTCCAATGGATCGTAATAACCCTACAAAATTTGAGAGTACGACTGTCACGTAGCACGCCATTAAAACTGGTCGCCATTCAATTTAATACTAGACACCCATCATCGATAGTCGATACATTTCCGCATTGTAGAAATTTGTTTGTCATATTTATTGCTTTGTTTCTGATAATTCGTTTTTCCTAGTTATTTGTTTTGTATCTAAAATGAATTTAATAATTTTAAGTGTTTGTTGCACGCCGTAGTTCCATTGTCAAGAAAATGTTGACTACCCAGGAATCATAACATGTAATTTTTTGTCTACATTTAGTTAAATACCTAAACCGATGGAGTATAGATAGTCAAGACCCCACACTAAATATATAAATATGTGTCTTCATTATCAGGAACTACATAGGATTTTCAGTATTACATCAATAAATCACTCACTCATCGGGTGTTTCAATTTGTTCCACCATCATGTCGGAACTTAACGGGCTGTTACTCGGCTCTACTTGCATCGATCCATTCTGCAATAAAGTACACTTTTTTATGCAATGCAATCAGCCCTGTATTATATACTGCCCACTGCTGAGCACGGGCCTCCTCTACTACTGAGAGGGGTTAGGCCTTAGTCCACCACGCTGGCCTAGTGCGGGTTGGCAGACATCACATATCTTCGAAATTCTTATGGAGAATTTCTCAGTTATGCAGGTTTCCTCACGATGTTTTCCTTCACCGTTAAAGCAAACGATAATTGATAAACAATACACACGTAACTACGAAAAGTCAGAGGTGTGTGCCTTGGGTTTTGAACCATCGGACATTGTCTTGGCAGACCGTTCCATTCCCAACTAGGCTATCGTCCACTTTTTTATACTGAACATTTACTATAAAAAATATTGTCCAAGTTATACCTATGACATAATTGCATAAATCAGAAAAACATAATATACACACACACACTCACGCCCGTTATCCTCGAAGGGGTAGGCAGAGGTGCAACTAGAGCACCCACTTTTCGCCATGCGTATTCCGTCCCATGATGTGATAGGGGGCGAGCCTATCGCCATATCGGGCACAAATTCCAGACTTTGCCAGACCCAGGGATCGAACCCGAGACCTCAGCATTGCAGTCGTACCGTAATACAACTACGCCTCCGAGGCAAACATAATATGCAAAGTATTTTTTAAACACCATTTATAAGATTCATAGGAATTTCAAACAACCTGTATAACGCTTACCTCACTAAGTCCGTCATTCATGACAACATCAGGATCTGTAGCGGTTGTGGAAGGTGGGTCTACGTCCAGAGGTTCAACTCCTGGCTCCGGAATGGATGTTCGACTCGGACTCAGAGTTTGAGGAGTATCTATAAAAATATAAAAGTAAATAAAACAGAAAATTGTTATCCTGCTTCTGAAATCTAGATTGTAAAATAATAGTCTAAAACTATATTGTGAGAATGGTATGTTTATGTGATATTTTAATGATGTTAGATTTAATGACTTGGCAAATAGCTTATTATTGTTTAACAGCCAATTTCAATCAACATTCCTTATCACTATTTTTATATCATTCCTGACAATGTACCAAACAGTATAAACTTTTTAGACATGCTTATACATGACTTGTTTTGATTGGTCAAGCCATTGGTAACGTTTATTGATATCGCTTGTATAATCTATGTAACTCAATTTTATAGTCGTCTTTTGTAGTAGTAAAGACTTACCACCAACGCTCATCTCTCCATTCTGGTGCGTCTCAACCGTCGGCAACAAGTCATCAACCACAATATTATCTTCATCTTCTTTTTTTTTCATTTCCTCCACAAAACTGGATGACTCAAGCACACTATCACCTAATATTGTATCGTTAATTTCACTTTTATCGATATCTTTATCGACATTCTCTTCAATAGCTTTCATTCCAAGTATAGGCACTGGCAGGGTGGACACGGGTATCTCCGAAGGCAAAGCCATGTTGGAGCTAGCTATCGGTATTATCGGATTGGGTATTGATTCGTTTAGTATAACTTTCGTTGGCGACACTAGTGAGTTCATGACTGGGTTCGATACGGGGTTGAATGTTTCTATCGGCGATACCTGGAACAGAGAATAAAGGAGTACGGATGGTTATCAGATGCTTTCGCCTTCGTACCGCCACGGGTCGATAGGTTAACGAGTTTGTTGCGATTGCGAGTTAATTTATAATAAGTAATCGATAGTTATCAAATTGAAAACAATTCGATGAAGTTACCATTAATATCCCAGTTCGTATTTACAGACAAAACCGGGATGCTCGTGCTGAATCTATCAGAGGGATTGAAGTTAGGCAGACTCGCGGTCATAAAAACAGAAAATTGTTTTGCAAAGCAAATGTGCTGTGCCGATCCCACATTCGTGTGGGATAAGGGCAGGTGAAGAAATTGGAAAAATTAAAATATAATTAGGTTACATGGTGGAGTTCAGCTTCACCAAACAAGTTGTCACAATAAAGCAGACTCAACCATATAGACCCCTTATATCCTTATCTATATTATAGGCAGTTATAGTGACTAACACTCACTCCTGTGGACAGTATGGGCCTGTCCGTAGACGAGCAGACCTCGGCCAGTGCCTGCAGCTGGCTGGTGTTCACGGTGGGGATGGCGGAGCTCATCTCCGCCGTGCTGGTGGTCGACGTGTTGCTGGTGGAGGTCACGAGGGACATACACGTATTCACGGAAGGGAGAATCGGGATTATTGGCACTGGGGGTGCTGTGAACAATTCACATTATTGAATTTCACTAATTCATGATAACAAAAAAACAGATACTACGCAATATTGATATGAGATGAGAATGGTTATATGATAAATAGCGTTACCTGCTACAGTTGGCTGTGGTTTTATGACTGGTCCTTGAGCAATCTTCGGTATCGAGAATTCTGGCAACCATTCGTTTATTGCTTGCCTGCAATTAGTTCGGTGGGTCACATATTATGGTTATCAATGTATTTAAATATAGATTATACCAGGTATGAACACTTAACAACTGTCTTTATTTTTTTATGAATACAATATATAAAACAACAAAAAATATTAATGTAGGTCACATAGAAATGAAGGTTTATACCTTAGTGCTTGTCGATGATGGTAGACATGTTTGCCGAGTGTCACCGGCGTCTCATCTTCACATACGCCTTGTTCGCTTTCTCTTTCAAGTTTAATATCCCACGATACTGCCTCCACTGTGTAAAATAATTATAGCGATGTAAGCAACACTCACCATTTTAATTTCAATTCCCTCAAAAATATACTTACTGTGCGCAGGCGCGTCTAAGCTACAGCTTGCCCAATGTGCCAGAGTCCATATCGGTATCATATTGGCGTTGTATTCGCAGTTTGGGTTTGTTAGGACGCCTCGTAATAAGGGTATTAATTCTGGAGACCTGCCGCAATATGGACCTAGAATTCAACCAATTTCAATCTATATTGAGTAGTAAAGGCTCATTCAGTCTTGGTTGAGCAAAAAGTACATTTTAATGAGAGGTTATGAAAAAAATATCTATGAGGAAAATTAAAAAAACAGAATTTAATTTACCAAGGAACATCCTCTTTTGATCGTAATCGTTGGCATGCAAGTTATCCCATATGACTGGCGGTCGTCGCAACACCTGCGTTATTTCCTCTATGCACTCCGTTGTCAGTGTTTTCGATATCACTTTTGGACCTATGAACATAAATCGTGTTAATCTTTTATACTGGTACAGCATGATGAAGCTACTGTAACAACATGTTCCAACAGTCATCTATACTAATATTGTAAACAGGAAATACTAATATATATGCCTGACTTCACACTAAGATACAAGCCTCATGATGTGGTTATCACAAATTGCAATGGTTGCTCGGTTGGTTGTTTCGGTGGTTTGCTATGCCATGAAAGCACAATGCAGATTAAAAACAGTTTAAGCAATTAAATACATAATCATCTGAAAATAGTGGCGATCACTATTTAGGTAATCATAAAATTTTCTTCAGGCTTTGTTGCCAATTAGTTCCACATTGTAAAAGCAATTTGTATGATGTTTTAAAGTAAAAATATCTTATGTTTGCTCTGTAAACAGAATAGTAATTATATGCAAAATGTTCTAATTATCACTATTTTATCACAAATGGAAGTACCATGAAACAATACTTGGCCTTTACAGTTCATTAGCAGTTAGTACGCCAACATTTATTTAGCTGTCACATAATTTATATTCAAGAGTTGTCTTGTTATTTTTCCATCGCCAGTAAAGAAATTTATAAGAAACTTGCAAACGGCATAATAATGAATAATTTAAAACGTCAATTTGAATGAGAAGTTGTTGACACCCATGTTGTATTGAAATTGATCGCCAAAATAAATTCATATAAATAACTCAAATAAATTTAACCCTTTTATGCTTCATTGTATGGTTATTTTGAGTTCTGTATAAATAACTAAGCCTAAACTGTTGGCCTGACTATCCCAATATTTCAAAATGTTAACAAATAGTAAGGTAAAGCTTCCACAAATTTTACTATTACAGTTTAAGGGTACAGTTTTCCTCACGATGTTTTCCTTCACCGATAAAGCGAGTGATAATTCACAAAGAATACACACATAACTTTTTAGAAAAGTCAGAGGTGTGTGTCAATGAGTTTTGAACTTACAGACATTCGTCTCGGCAGTCCGTTCCACTCCCAACTAGGCTATCGCCGCATTACATAGCTGCATACCTGAGAAGTTCTCTGAATTTCGAAGGTATGTGAAGTCTGCCAACTTGCACTAGGCCAGCGTGGTTGACTAAGGCCTTAACCCTCTCAGTTGTAGAGGCTAGTGCTCAGCAGTGGGCAGTATTATAATACAGGGCTGGTATGGTATGATACAGTTTCTATAGTGATTATTGTAATGAACAATAATTTACACAATAAGCATTAAGCACTGTGGTCGGGACTTTCATTGCGCGAGTCCGACTCGATTGTTCAGGTTTTTGTATACTTACCTGTCCACATGATGTCAATCTGCTGCGATAGCTTGGTGCCGAGCGTGTTCAGATATTCCGAGCTGTTGACGGTGGGCACGGCGCGCGTGCTGCAGTACTGCGTGGGACACAGCAGGAACCGACAGCAGCCCAGATGTTGGTGGATCTCATTGGTTATAGACACCTGGAAAGGAAGGTAATACATCAGTATAAGTATTCAACTTTAGTCTAATGCAGCTTAAATCTACTAGGAGCAGACAACAATCTTTAATAAATTAATTTATCTATAGGATTTATAAATTAGCTCAGAAAGTTAATTATCCTGAAAATAACGATACTTACTTGAGCATGTGCAAAGCTTTGAAATGTCTGTTTGTCTGCCTCACTCATTTCAGGTTCGATATCGTCAAATAGAAGTGCAAAACATGTGCATCCAAACTGGGACACCTGAGAAAAGCAATCAATTAATTAGCCTATTGCAGTCCACTGAAAAAAGAAGTAATAGTAATCTGTGGTATCTGTGGTAATATCTGTGGTAGTTTCCACCATAGCTATGAAAAACTAGTGTGAGATGCTTACTTTCATCTATTGACATTGACATTGACATCATACTGTACTATGAGTTGCTCGAGACTTATTTTCCAAATTGTAAAGCCAGTCACAGCACTCATAGCTCTCTATCAACACGTTTCCTGAATTTACCTGTTCCAACTTCCGTTTCAAAGTTGTTATCTCTTTCTGACTGCTATAAGTGATGTCCAAGCCCGGTGACAGGGCATAGCAGAAGATAATGCCCTGAGCCTTTGCTGCTGATATGAGCGACGTCAGGTGTTCCGCCTCCTCAACGGTATACAACTCGCGCCAGTACGCGCGGTGCTTGTAGTCGTCCTTTGGAGCATATACATACATATCCATGCCCCATTTTTTGAGTCTGCAAATGTATATTTAACATCTGGTAGTAAGTAGTGATTGCGGTAAACTTAAAGTCACAGGAATTCGGGTTCAACCTGTATGGAACAGCTTTTCTAGATCAAAAGGTCCCAGTATGTACTTTTTAGAATAAAATGTAGCCTATATTAATCCAGGATATGGTATACCTATATGTCAAACATTCTTTTTCTTTTGAGACTTAATGGTTCCACTGATTCATCAGTGATTTTGCGAATTTCAACGAATATTGAATCCAGTCCAAATTAAATAATTTAATCTCTTGAAATAGGAACTTTCGGCTTGAAGTTACCTACCACTAAAACATTTATGGGGAAGCCCAAATTTCATTCAAACCCTTAAAGCACTTTCTGTGTTAACTTTTAACAAACACTGAAACTGTGGCATTTACAATATTAGTAATAAGTAGCTTTCGTTTTTGGGATGGATATATCATCTTGTATCATCACTAATTAGAGTGTGGATGTGTGAGACATATAAAGGCTAATATCTATAAAAGTGATGTCCTTGAAATCACATTTACAATTTCCTAGAATACTAGTTATAAATCCTTAAATATGGTAGGATTTAGGAAGTTCATTTATTTAGCTACATATTTCACTTACATTATACTTGGTTTGTGAGGAAACCTTCTCAGGAAACCTGCTGAGAAGTTCTCTACAAGAATTTCAAAGGCATGTGAAGTCTGCCTACCTGCACTAGGCCAGCACAGTGGACTAACACCTATACTCCATTGGTTTAGGTATTTAAAGAAATGTAAACAATAAATGGCATATGATTCCCGGGTAGTCAACATTTTGTTAGAAAAGTATTTACAAAGATAATATTGATGACTGTTTTGTCAATGAAATCAACTGTTGTGTCAATGAAACTACAGCGTACAACAAATACTTAAAATTATTAAATTCACTTTAAAAAATAACTAACAACAACTAATTATCGGAAACAAAGAAAAACTATGATAAATAAAAAATTTTTTACAATGCGGAAATGTATTGATAATTGATGTCTCGTTAACCAATTTGAATAGCAATCAGTTTTAATGACTAGCTATGTGACAGTCATACTCTTAAATTTTGTAGGGTATTACGATCCATTGGAAAAATGTTTAGCGTGCCTGTCGTATTAGCTCTTTTACAGTGGAGAGATTGAGATCCTTTATAAAAGTACTGTAATTTATAATAATTGTTTATAATAAGTGTTGTGTAAAGTTATGAAGACGTTTATTTTGGTTATAGCGTATTGTGTAAAGAAAAATGGACAGGTAAAATACCTTTGTTATGTTTTTTTTACATTTAGTTAAATACCTAAACTGATGGAGTATAAACCCTCTCATGAGGAGATCTGTGCCCAACAGTTAGGGCAGTACAGAATATAGGGCTGGTATTATTATTAGACTTGATTAGGAAGTTTCTTTTCTTTTAACATAAACTGTGTCATATAGCCCACACTGACTGGCCAAACTAGCGCAGTAATAAATTGTTGGTGTCCAAACATGGTTTTGGGTGTTTTATTATTGAGGTGTGTAACATAAGTGAACTTCTTTAGAGAAAAGATACATCTTATGTAGCAAAAAGAATCAAAATAAGCCAATAGTTCCACATAATGATTCAAGATTCTGATAGCCATATAAAAATTCATAGTATGAGTTTAAGGTTATGTAAAAACTAGTATTGCTTGCAGCTCTGCCCATGTGAAAAGTTTTTTCTAGGAAAAAAATATTTTCCTGGGATAAAAAGTAGCCTATAGCACTCAGAAGTAGTGTAGCTTTTTAATAGTGAAATAAATTGCAAAATTGGTTCAGTTGTTCCTGAGATTAGCATGTTCAACTAAACAAACAGTCTTCAGCTTTATAATATTAGTATAGATAAATTTTAGGTACATTGTTATTTACAATTACACATATAAAAAACATAATATTTTTATACATCATTTGGACAATGCTATCTATATTATGTATTGTGTATAGACCTATTCGTTATCCTTCTATTTTCCTAAAACATTTCTGTTCAATTTAACGTGTTATGGTAAGTACATAAGTAGTAGATATTATGAATGTAAATATTGTCATTATGCAAATTATCGATATAAACAATAACATGAAAGTACTCACTTTTGAAATAGATCCTTTCTTTGTTCCGTGGTCCATGGCCGACCGTAAAAGCCTGTAATAGTCGAGCTTGGGTCATTCACTTAGTTGCAAACTTACTTTTATATATAGTTATATGAAATCTATCATAGATCACATTTCACAAAAAAAATAAAACATTTTCACCTTCAACAACGCCGCAGATGAAGTCCTTTCGCTTGGAACTTGGCTCATCTGGAGAACTTTCGGTCATATTTACAACAAAACGAAGTAAACTCAGAAATTAAAGTAAATGTAAAACGGGCACACGCTTAGTAACTTTCCACAGGAATATCGCAGTATGTAGCCAACGTTATATGACTCACTTGCGGTCAATGGCAATGTAAGTAACAGTTTAACAATGTCTTTATCTCTAAAAGCACCGTTTGGATCCGTAGCAGGCGATAATTACCGAATTTACTTTAGTCTCGGCATCGGAATATTGCGAAGGGATTATTCATGATATGTCAAACTAAGTATTGGGTGTTTTCTGTGGTGTAATTCAAAACGTTGCTTCGTTAAATCGAAGCATATTTAATTACTAGAATATTTAAATAAAGAAGTAATATATATCATATAATGTTTGTAAAAATATATAAAAAATGAAAATTTTACTAATAAATTGTATATTTTTTTTGTTATGATTAATTTTTATCGAACGGAGACATCTTGACCGAATAAAAAACTTATGTTTCGCCTTTCAGTAATTTTTTTTGTTCCATAAGGAACCGGCTAAGGTCATAGACAATGCTGCCAAGTCATAAGTAAAGGAGATGTCCGCTTTTGGTATGGGTGCTGGGCCTCAAAGTCTAACCAGGCTTAAATATATGGCCAAACTTAAGGCAGTGCAGACATGTTTAAGCGGCGGAATTCATGCATGAACTTCGTGCTGCCAAGAGTCAAGATCAGCGTTGCCAATCTGTGGGGAATTCCCCAAACTGCGGGGATTTTTAGTCCGATTGGGTAATTCGTGGGGAGAGCGTTTATGTGGGATAAATACGGGAAATTTAGACAGTTACAATAGAAATGAACTTAGAAGTAATTAAAGTAGTATAAGAAATAATTATAAGTTATAAATTATGTATATTTCATTCAACTTTATCTCAACTTGTCTGTCAGGAAGTTTATTTTATGGGAACATTACGTCCATCAAATTTTATCGTTTATCGGGGAAGTCCCTGTTGTTTACTTTAGCTTTGTAACGAACTATACAGAGTTTTACAGAGAACTGTTGAGCGTTATTGTGTTCATTCTCCCTGCTCTGGCAATCACATGTCACGATTTTTTACGGATAGGGAGTACGCACGTAAGGAACGGAATACGCACGGCGAATAGAGGGTGCACTAGTTTCGCCTCTGCCTACCCCTTTGAGGATAAAGGGCGTGAGTGTGTGTTTATATTTTTTTTCTGATACCTTATTTTTATATTTATGTTTCATAACATTGTTTGTAAAAGCGGCATCTAGTGCATTTTAAAAGCCAGATTTTCACAAGATATAGCCCATTTTTAATAAGGGTATAGTGGCTTAAGGCCACTAGTGAGGGTATTAAGAGGAAAAGAGGGAGTCTGCAATTTGATCCGTCAAAGAATATGATAGTAAAACAAATTTGGCGCAATGAAGAGCTGCAATATGTTGATTATTTAAGAATAAGTAATATATAATATATTTGATTTATATAATAGTACTTTTATTTCTTTGCTGAACACTTGTGGGGAATATCGATTTTAGTTTTGGGGATTTTCAGTTACGATTTTGGGTAATTCAGACCATGGAGGTTGGCAACGCTACTCAAGATAATAATATACATGTTTCGGAAGTTCTGTCGACGCAAAGGTAACTGCGACGGTTTGTTTGGGCAAATACGTTACCGCACCATCATCCCCTCGTATGCGACGCATGAAGCGTCTTACTTGAATAACATTGCGAGAACTACGAATAAGGGAAAAAAAATGTTTGTTTGAAAGATCCAGAGGGACCGACGTGAGTACCCCAGTGACCTTAGTATCACTATCCGGAACAGTGGCTTGAACCCTACTCTTCAGGTAACTTTTTGTTTTGGAAGAACACGTTAGCGTTATTAGACAGATCAAAGGAAATACCTATTTTAAATTTACTGACGGACTTTAAATGTAAAATGCCAGTGACTCAATATTTACATATAGCGCGAGAAATTGATAGTCTATCCTTATCGTTGAAGGATTTTTGTTCATCTTGACGACTCAGAAATACAGTATACTGATTTATATTGCTGATTTCGGGATACTTTCTTAAGTACCCCGGTACCTTACATACGTTGTACTTGGTACTGCTATCGTCGTCAGAATTCGAGTTGTCGGCATTGGAGTGTGGTGGTCGGCCTGGCCCGCCAGGAAGATCTTTTTTCCTCCTCTTCACTGCACCCATTTTCTTTTTTCAGTGTATTATTTACAATTTAAGAAAAGAAAAAGTAAAGAAAGGACTATTTACACTAATTTATAAAAAAAAATTGTTAAAAATAATATTTGTTTAGGCGCCTTTCACTTCAAAGTTTCCCGCGCGAATCGTTTCATTCATTCAGATGAGTTCTGAATACGACATAGCTGTTTTTTCGTTCGAAAATACATGTGTACGATACGTATTTAAATTAATTTAATCTCTGACTTTATTTAGCCGTTAAATTCTCAGATATAGAAGAAAATCTCTTTAAAATATATTTATGTGTATTTTTCGTAAATTTTTTAATTTTTTTTCGTAACATTTACAATAATCTAACCTGGTATCACTGAACAAAGGCGCCAATATTCAAAATCATTGATATTCTAATGGTTTACAAATAATAACAAAAACTATCAAAGTAATAATATTGTTTTATATAGAAGCACAGGTAAAAGTTAAAGTTAAAATAATACAGAATATAAATTTACATGTCTTTATATTAATAGGAATTATCGCACCTTTAGAACGAAAACGACACAATTGAAAAAAAACGAAAATTGAGTTATCGGCCGTTATAAAATGACAAAACTGGTATATTTATGTATTAAAATATAATAAAAAGGGCCCGATATAATAGTTTTGTCTTGTTCCCGCTCGAATATGGCTGTGTTTGAACTATTGTTTTATTGAGAACTTCGTTTTAAACTCAGAAGTTTTAAGTCATCTTATGACGAAAACCTCCAGAAAACTCAAAGGACAATGGCGAAAGCGTATTTATAAAAAAACTATGCGTTTAGAAATTCCATACTTGGTAATCTCAATATAATTATTTTGTATGATTTTACAGCATACCAACTTTAGTCGTATAAGTTGCATAAATTAATAAAAAAACTTAATTGACTTTTTTTTGTAATGTGTCACGGCCATTTTTTATGAATGGCATAGGACCTTTTAGGCTACCAAAACATCATTATCATCAGGTCTCTAAAAATATATCTGACTAAAAAATGTTCATGAGGAATAACAACAAAGATCTCAGCTTTCTTGCTACATGTTTATTACTATGTATATTCTATTCTATACATTCTTACCAGCTGCCTTTTGGCTGTATAGTTACGGTCATTGCTTATCTCATTTTAGAAAAAAAAGCTATTTCCGTCATTTCGTTTCTAGCATTTTTGTAAAATGTGTGATCATATATTGTGTTGATTGAAAATAATGTAACTGGTCGAGCAACCGTACTGTAGGTTGCTGCGCTCATGCCATGACAGTTGTCTGGTATTTGGGACGGGCGAGTCGCCTGACATCAAGGCAATATATCTGCCCCGGCAGAATTTTCAGATCAGATATTTATCAGAGAGAATGATTATGAAGAAGATGAATAAACATAAAAAAACAAGTGTTTTATTTTTCTCCAGAACTCGTTTTTATTTAAAAAGAAATCCCGAAATATAGGACTTAGGGTCTGAACGTATTTTCTCCCAATAGTTCCAATAGTTTCAGAGTTTATTAAAATAAACAAATCTGCTATTTCCTATAGTAGTAAAGATAAAAAATGTTTTGATATATACCTAAGCTTGTATAGCTGAGGTAGGTGCATGACTGCATGCCGCGCGCTAGTATGCCGTGTGGCGGATTACCTTCTCCATGTTTAATAATAATAATAATAATAATAAAACATTTATTGCACACAAAACACCACATATACAATTAAAAAGTAAGAATAGATTAAAAAGAAAAAAAAAAAACACATGGGAACAAAAAAAACTAAAAATACAATCTATGGCTAAATCGCCACAGTGCCGAGTGAGTCGGGGCACCGCACAACTATATATATTGTAAACAAATATAAAAATATTAAGTGCATTGTTCCGAATGTCGTGGTGTGTGTGCAAGCGGACCTATTCAGCATGGGGCCGCGGGGCCCGGAGGAGCCGCGGCGCGCTGGTCTTCCATATGGCCCGTTGTATCGAGCGCGCACGGTCGTGCAACGTTAGTCCGAAAAAAAAAAATATATGAAAAATTTACACATTTAAAATCTTAAATAATTATTGTTATGAATTATAAAAATTGGTGGAAACGTAGAATATAAATAAACAAAATATGAAGATTACAAGTGAAATGTTAGGTTCGAATGTGGTAAGGGAGGGCCTCACTTGAGAATAAACAGATTACCAAACATTTTGAGTTTCATTATTTATATTATTGTGTAAAAATCAATTCATAAATGTCAACTAAATCATAACCTCAAAAAAAAATCTTTAGTTCTAGACTTTTTTCACTAATAATCTTGATACATAATTGTTTGGGAATTGCTGTTGAATTGTTATATATATTTTTTTACTTCTAAACGCTACACATTTACATCAACTAAAATCATGTATGGAGACCTGCCATTGTCCTTTCGATCATTTTGAATTGTGTCGTTTTCATTCTAAAGGTGCGATATGCATATCGGTCTCGAAAGGTGGAGAGTGGTGGAAAGAGGCTATAGGTCGCTGGGTGGAAAGCTTCGCTATAGCACTTATAAAAGTCAAAACAAAAGTTAAAACAAACACATATACACAAGCACATACATAGACACACACACGCCTTTAACACCAAAGGGGCATAACTAGTACCGTCATGTGATTCTGTGCCATGATGTCATAGGGGGCAAGCCTCTCGCCATATCGGGCACAAATTGCAGACTCTGTGCTCACACTGAGCAGAAAAACACAATATCACTGTGCCCAACCCGGGATTCAAACCCAGGACCTCAGAGCGGTATCGTACAGCGCACGCAATACAACTGTTTTTGTTTTTTTTTTTTTGGATAGGCGATCCTGCAGTCAACACCGGGGGAAACCTGCGAATGGGATACTGGAGTCCCCTGGCATGACGACTGCAGGGGCCTGGAGGGGACGTGGGAGAGGAATATGGAAGGAAAGGAAAGGTGGGGGGCGGGAGGAAGGTTCCCGGGATGGGCGGAAAGAGGGTGCCAGGAAATGTTCGCGGGCCCTTTTAGGCCTCAATGTGATTAACAACCAAGAGGTATACACACTGACTGTGTGCCTCGGCCCGCGACTAATGTCCCCCCGTGCATGGGCGTGCATTGGGTGTGAAGACCCAGAGCACAAGAATTGCCTCGGGGGCGTACTGTTTTTGTTTTATGACGGTTTTAGAGTATGTGAGGCTTAGAATAATAACACAGTGGGGTATTTTGACTATCTGCGACCTACTTAATTAATAGCAAATTGATTTAGAACGAGTGGGTGCGGGAACATAACTCATTACGTATCTACCTACGTTATTTTTTCTTAATTGTTTTATGGCTATGCTGACAAGTCACAACCAATCAATTTAGGCCGTGTGATATTTAGGGCGGTATTAATATATAAATCTCACGTTCGAGTAAAATCTCAAGTAGACATTTAATGTATTGAACTATTTAATAAGTCAAGCTTTAGCTGTAATTTAAGAGCTTGTTCTCAGCTGAGTAAGCGCTGTTACACAAACAAAACTTAGCAGTCAAAATTCATCACATATTGCTACTTGAGATGTCATTTGAGCTGATGTTAAGGTGGGTTTATTAAATAGCGACAATCTTAAGATGCTAACCTTAATTTGACAGCGTCTCGGCTGATAGCGCACATCAAAGCGAAATTGAGTTGCATCTATTAATTCGGTTTGTCCTGTAGGACAGAGCCAGAGAGGAAAAAAAGACAATACGGCCCTAAGTGATGTTAACGGCCCACAATCACTAGGTTTACGACACGCAACAGCAAAATATAATTTATAATTTCACGTTCACGTTTTCACTAGTACGGTCCGATCAAGTCAGCCCATTCGAGCCGTGGACAAATTAACTATTTAAGTCTTAAACGTGACTCTACTACTTTGGATATGGTAGAGATACCCACCAAAAATATCATAATAATTATATATTTAGCATATTTATAGCATCACGCCTTTTCTATTTTTAACAATATTCAGCTGTACACAGCTGTGTTACAACACACCCTGCCTGACTACCTCGGTGGCGTAGTTGTATTACGGTACGACTGCAAGGCTGAGGTCTCGGGTTTAATCCCCGAGTCGGGCAAAGTGATATTGGATTTTTCTATTCAGTATCAGCCTGGAGTCTGGAATTTGTGCCCGATATGGCGATAGGCTCGCCTCCTATCACATCATGGGACGGAATACGCTTGGCGAAAAGTG
Organism: Sphinx pinastri; assembly: GCA_947568825.1. Lineage (NCBI taxonomy): Eukaryota > Metazoa > Arthropoda > Insecta > Lepidoptera > Sphingidae > Sphinx > Sphinx pinastri. Next base: position 11,526,345 of record OX387624.1, on the reverse strand, counting down.
GGTGCACTAGTTGCGCCTCTGCCTACCCCTTCGGGGATAAAAGGCGTGAGCATGCATGCGTAACACACCCACATTTCGCCAGCTATCTTTAGACCCATGCGAGAGCATTAGCTTATTGCCGTTTAAATGATTATCTACAAAATTTCAGACTGAGCTGATTGTTGAACAGAAATACTCAACACCGATTTCGATCGATCAAACCCTAGGACTGGAACGCCACGCGACAAAAATAATCAAATGCTGTTTTGATTTTATTTTTACTCTTTATTATATAACATTGCAAATGAGATATTGACAGTAACATTTTATAATACTGACATAATTAGTGATAATAGGTATTTAAACTACACATTCTGTATCTTTGCGTGTGCTCATTTTTCTTACTTAAAATAATGATTTTACTTCGAGTAATGACTAGATGATTCCATTAAATACTGAAATGGCGTTTCCTATCCTACATTAGCTTTTTAAACACGGACCATATTTGAGCCTACATTAATTCTATTCTTATAGATAATAATATTACTTATTTATTTACAAAGTCCATATTTACATTATTTTTTAATCACATGGTTTTGATCTTTGATCTGATTTCTCAGTATGGCAAAAAAAGTCGTAAACTCCGAAACCTAGCAGAAGATTTTATATCTACAAAACTTATAATTTTTTTTTTTGTAGTCGTGATTGACTTTACTGCACTTAATAGTTAAAAGCTCAGTGACTACTAAAATGCCTACTTTATCGATATCTTCATGTTTACAATTTACGGCCTCTACCAACTTTTCAATTCATTTTTGATCTCAAATTTCATCACACAGTACATTTTATAATATTCTTAGGGATATGCGTTCTGTAATTTTATTAATAATGCTAGTCACTTTGAGTTCTTGAAGATCACCAGCTCATAATGTCTTTGGCACATATTCTTCTAGAATTCCATACATTTCTCCTCGTTGACTCTTGTTGGTTTTAGGAGTATACGGCGGATATGCCGCATCTCTGCAAGTGTCAGCCGAGCATGCCGCCCGACATGTTGCCGTGAACTCGCATGTGCCGGTTCAAGTTCCCCGATTGAGAGAACCTGTTGAAATAAAAATTAATACAAGTAAAATGCAGTCTGTTGTCACATTGTTCGCTTATTACGTAAAATTGTTTTATGGTTTTACATATAAGGCTATTGATAAAAATAAACTTTTGTCAATATGTAAAAGTTACACACATTGGGAAGGGAATAAAAATACAAAGTACAGAATAGTACTACCTAATAATAATAATAATAAAAGAACAATATTTATAAGGGAATATAATACAGGATAAAAAAAACTTTTCTAAGTGGTAAATATTTTTTTTTGTATTGAGCCACAATACAAACCTTAGTAAGCACAGTTTGCATTGGTATGGTTTTTCCCCGGAATGTATCCGGAGATGTTTCGTCAATGTCGAACTGTCCGAGAAAGCCTTCTTGCAAGATCTGCATCTGTTCAAAGTAAGAGGAATTATATATTGACGGTTGGCGGGCTAATTGAATTAAGTGACATTTTTTTCGAAAAATTTAAACTATGTTAAAAAAACGGAGCAAACCGTTCTGATTGCAAATATGTATAAAAAACAATGTCGCAAAAAATGTTGCTTATCTCAACTAGCCCACGAACCGTCGATATTATTATGATCACATATATAGTACGCAGTTCATGCCGTGTACGATATGTACTACAGGAATAGACGTAAGTTATTTTTTTTGTGAACAAGAAAATGAGAATCATTTGTATAGTAGAGGGCCCATAAATGATTGAAGGTGACTTTACATGTAGAGCTTATATTTCAGCAACATAATATCATGATTCTAAAAAGATTTTGCATGCCATTGAATTTCATATAAGGACTTGGTTAAATGCTCTTAGGACCATTATTAAAATAACGATAAGTGGTCATTATAGCCTAGCTGGGAATGAAACAGTTTGACGAGACGGATGTCCGCAGGTTCAAAACCCAAGTCAAACACCTCTAATTTTTCGAAGTTATGTGTGTATTGTTTATTAATTATTATAGTTCGCTTTAACGGTGAAGGAACACATTGTGAGGAAACCTATATGAAAACCTATGTACCTGAGAAATGAGAATAAAAAAAAATCGAACGTATGTGAAGTCTGCCAACCCGCATTAGGTCAGCGTGGTGGATATTTATAAAAACTGTTCAAAATTCTTCAAAGTAAATTATTTATAAAATAAAAATTGCTGACGTCATCACCGTTGAGACCCCCCGTCCCCCATGTCATCGAAAATAAGCAAGGCATGGACCCTACCCTACCTCCGTTTGGTGCTTACGTAACACTTGAATGGCCCCTAAGGCCTAAATCCTCTCAGCAGTAGAGGACACCCGTGCTCAGCAGTGGACAGAATATGATACAGGGCTGGCATGGTATGATATTAAAATAAATCTCGTAGTTTAGCCAAACATACTTACTGATAAGGTCTTTCACCAGAATGCGTCCTCATATGTGTCGTCACACTGGAACTTTGACTAAATCTTCTATCACAAATTGGACACCTGTTATGAAAAAAAAAACAAAATCAATTTAATAATGGCTCCAGATCTGCAGCGCGTAGGTATTCAGTCCAGTACCGGGAGCATTTGAGAATGTTCAGGGCATTATATTGCCTAATCTGTGGGTAATGATAGGTGGTCATCTATAATTACTAGTGCATTAGATCAGCTACTTATAAGAACTGATCACAATTCACAGTCCGCAATAGCAGTAGTCGTAGTTGAGACAGTATTGTTCATAATGCTCAAATAGAATCTTAGACTGTAAAATTAGGGGAATTCTCCAAGTGTGGGACCTTTACCATATTAAATTACCCAAAATACCACTAATATTACCTAAAAGGTTTCTGTCCCGTGTGAGTTCGAACATGCGCTGTGAGGTTGGCCGCCTGGGAAAAGCTTTTATTGCAGTCTCCGCAGCGGTACGGCCTTTCCCCGGAGTGGGTTCGCAGGTGGGTCTTGAGGGTGCTGGGACGTGCGTACGTCTTCCCACATATACGGCAAAGATTTGGTTTCTGTTCGTCGTCTTCCGAACATCCGCTAAGTGCTCCGACCTTAGATATGGAAACTCAATATCGTTATTCATAACACTGTAACATCAGTCCTAACAGTTTTTGGATTTGTGCTATAAGACTTTTATCAGCCACATGAAGACCACCGCTTAACATATGCCTCCCCTAAAAAAATTCAGATGGACCTGACAAAAATGCCCTCCATCCAGCGTGTTCCTACGACCTTTATTAAGTCGTCTGACAACCTTGCAGGTAGACGTTCAACGTTGCCCTTGCCGATGTATTGTCTCCACTCAAGAACTTTTTTGCCCCATCTACCGTGAGTTCTGCGAACAATTTTCCCTGCTCGAAAACTCAGTCGAGGTCTTCAAGCGATACTGCCAGACAACAATGTCATCGGCAAAATCAAATTACCTAAGTGATGTATTCGCCATTGATGTTGATGCCGAATCCTTTCCAATTCAAGAGCTTGAAGATATCTTGCAACGCGACCATGAATAGTTTCGGAGAAACAACATCTCCCTGAATCACACCTCTGTGTAGTGGAATAGCCTTCGTGCTTTGTTCGTGTAATCGGACTAACATGGTGGCGTTATTATACAAGCATCTCAACACTTCGACGGACCGATTACCAATGTAGCTCGACAATCTGTGGCATTTTTCTCCGCAATAGATATTATAGGTAGCTAGCATCGGTCGGTTACCCGTGCCTCATACTGTAAATATTTAGAAATACCAGCAGATTGCTTTTTTATTTAATATTGTTGGCGTTTTAAAAATAATATCTATAAATTGTAAAAATTATGACTGACCTGAACTTTACCCGACGCATTAACACACGTCGTGTACCCATACTCCTGTGGATGCATCTGTCCCTGGTGATTGAGTAGATACCCATTGTCCATATTCTGTTCCTTCTGACCCTCTTGCATGCACATCTTCGGTCTTTTCATTGCTACCGGCTTTTGATTGCTAAAATTCGGTTTTTGCTGGAAAATGTAGTTTGGATTTGGTTTCGGAGGGCTCTGGAGTAGTGGTTTGAAGGTGGAAGTGGCAGTTATTAGAGGATCTGATTGGTTAGGCGTCCTGAAATCTGCTGTGAAGGAGTAAGTGGCTGAAGGATAGGAAGTAGGACTTATGACGTTTTGTGATTGAGGATATACAACGTTCACTGACGGCGGTGATGCATTTTGGTTCCATTGTACCTAGAGAGAGAAACAATTTCAGAAAACATTTCCTGAAATTCAAGTTACGATCGGGTATTTTGTTTATGAAATATTTATTATTTATTTACAGCTTCAAACTATACATTTCCATTTAATAGTTCTGGGACTGTTAGTTTTGAAGATTTGCATACAGTTTTGCCTCTTCGTAAGAGAAATATCGTGGGGTTAGTGAGTACAAAATAACAATATAATTTCGAAATATGTTTTGCACCAATAAATTTAAACATTTGTGTGTAAATTAAAATATTCATGTAGCGAGATTAACGTTGGGGTCTCTATTACAACACCCGCTTTGTACCTATTTAGAATCATCAATGAATAAGGCTTTTAATAAGGCTTTATGTACATTAGGTGGCTACTGAAAACCAGTGCTGTGTTTTGTTTGTCATAACACAGCTTATGCTGAGATGGCCACCTAGTTATCGCGATTTGGACATGGAATATTTGTTAAGTACAGCCAGCCACATAAGTAGTTGAACAAATTCAAAAATTCAAATCGCCTACACGCAATCAGTTCCATTAAAACATTTCTTATTCTTTGAGTGAAGTAAAGTAAATCCCTTTTATTTTATTTTTGCGATGAGAAAACGAAAATTGGTAAGAACAAAAAAATGTAGAGGCGATTTGAAGTTTTGAATTTGTTCAGCTACCTATGTGGCTGACTGTACCTTGTTTCTTTTAAATACAATATATCTCGCGTACTATGACAGTAAATTATTCTTATTTTTAATGATTGAAAATACCTGAGAGCACAGCTGGTCCGGCGGACAACCATGCATAGTCATGTTCATGGACACGTTGACGCTCATGGTGGGGAACAATGGAGCGGCGCTGTAGTGTTCGTAGTACGGGTACCCGCTCCCACTGTTCACCATCACCTGCCACCATAGCGATAAATACAAGCATATTATGGAAGCATATTATGTGTGCTTTCCACACACTAAATATCTACTCAATATTTTATTATAGTCTATATTGTAATGGGTGCCTTGTAAAGCTATGTTCGAGCTAAAGCAGTATTCTAAAATCGCGTTAATCCCGGTTTTTATTTCCATGAATAATGTAATATTATGATTTATAATATTAAGTAATAAACAAACATACATTATAAAAGGTTGATAATTTGTTAATTACAACCATTAAGACTCTATGCCGTAACAGTAAGAACTGTAGCAAAACATTGAAAATATACGGGCTTCGTTGATTTTATTTATAGAGTTAATTTATAAAAAGAAAGCGTATAATGAGTAATTTATTGTTAAAACCGTCAATATTTCTCCATAGAAACGGTTAATTATTTACTTGTCTGCTGTTGTAGTAATTTCTACAATTTGTACGAACACTAAAGTGAACAAGTAATTTATTTATTTATTTAAGCACTTCATATACAAATGTATAAAGGCGGACTTAATGCCGTAGGCATTCTCTCCCAGTCAACCGTAAGGTGGTGCAGATATTAACAAGGTAGGTGCATCAGAGGTAGATAATTCGAAATAATGTAAAGTTATAAATACACATACATAATTGAAAATGAAAATACACAACAGCCATTATTCGTCAAAGTAACGCGGGTTTGCAACTAGAGTACTGAAGGGCACTTTCATCCGTCGCGACGCGTCGGCAAGTTTAGCAATTAAACCTCATAAACTTAAACTGTACTTAAATTAAACAAATGAACTACCAAATCACATACATCCTTAATATTTAATATAAAAAATATATTGTAGTAGCAATAATTATAATTTAAATAAACCATCATATTGATTAAAAATGGACTATTTTTACAGGTGAAATTCTTTAAATAGAATACTCCAAGTTACGCTGTACTTTGCTCTACGTTTCCGATTTAAAAATATTGGATCTTCATGATTTTAGATTCGTTTTATGTAACGCGGAATATTGAGTTTTTCCCCCACTAATTGCAGTGAATGTTAATAAAAGGTTCCTTATAGTCCCTAAGGAATATTATATCAGTTATGCTTTACGTTCTTCTCAAATAATCACTTTAAGTATTATAATTTATTATTGTACGTATCCTGAGGTCGTAGCCAAGATGACTTTCTATAATCGTTAACGCTAATAAAATGAATGAGATTGACATGTCCTAGCGATAGACTTATCGTTGGTGAGGCCATTCCCATAATGACACAACAGCCCATACATAAGAACGACTTGCATAAGATTAAATTTTACAGCGTTCTAAGATACACTTTAATAGAATTTTAATATTTCTTAATACTTATTATTATAATTAATTGAAATATCACATTTTACATAAATGCGTACTAGTAAACTGTTTAGAATAAAATTACATTTATATTTACAATTATACCCATCAAAATAAAATCTGACAAATGAGATGTATCTAACAATAGCGAAGCCGTATACCGATTCAATATTAATTACAATAATTTCACACAGAAACCCAATATAGGGACCCGGCTTTTCACAAATTTCCTTCGTGATTCAACTCGACACCCCTGGATTGTTAGAGAGGGATCACTATACGAAAGCTTAGTGTTAAAAAGAGATAGAGAGACAATAGGAAAGTTTAGTCGTCCTTTTTTGGCGTAGCAGTTCGTGTGTGAGTATGAAAGGGAGGTGTACCTGAGGGTGTATATTGTCGGAGGAGCAATCGCCGTGGACGACGGCATGCTTGAGGGAAAGAAGGACGTCCGCCGCCTCGCCCCCGCCCCGCTCACGGCAGTCTCCAGCGTTGTTCCTGTTGAAATTACGGAACTGTACAAACGAGTATACGAAATACAGTATAGCGCTGTGCGGTTTCACACAAATTCCAGACTCCGGGTTGATACTGAATAGAAAAACCCAATATTACTTTGCCCAACCCGGGGATCGAACCTGAGACCTTCACATTGCCGTCGTACCGTAATACAACTACGCCACCAAGGCAGTCTAAAATACGCCATACCCTGTGCGGTTTCCCGTTATGTGAAAATCCGTCGGATACCGCGCGGCGCTGCAGTTTCTCTATGTGTTTGAACACAGGGTTCGGCGTATTTTTTTAGACTGCCTTGGTGGCTTAGTTGTATTACGGTACGACTGCAATGTCAACGTCTAAGGTTCGATCCTCGGGTCGTGCAAAGTGATATTGGGTTTTTCTACTATGTACCAGCCCGGAGTCTGGAACTTGTGCCCGATATGGCAATAGGCTCGCCCCCTACCACATCATGGGACGGAATATGCATGGCGAAAAGTGGGTGCACCAGTTGTGCCTCTGCCTACCCCTTCGGGGATAAAAGGCGTGAGTGTATACGTATATATATATGTATGTAAACATTATATTATATTGTATTTTTTTAGACTGCCTTGGTGGCTTAGTTGTATTACGGTACGACTACAATGTCAACGTCTAAGGTTCGATCCTCGGGTCGTGCAAAGTGATATTGGGTTTTTCTACTATGTACCAGCCCGGAGTCTGGAACTTGTGCCCGATATGGCAATAGGCTCGCCCCCACCACATCATGGGACGGAATATGCATGGCGAAAAGTGGGTGCACCAGTTGTGCCTCTGCCTACCCCTTCGGGGATAAAAGGCGTGAGTGTATACGTATATATATATGTATGTAAACATTATATTATATTGTATAAACATGATATTATATCCTTTATTGTTCCTTCAGTGAGAAATTTTAAAAATATGTCTGTGTGATAATTTTACTGAAAACAAATAGCCGAACTAGCCAACATTAAGCTAAGAAACAAAGAAACAGATGAAGTTTGTTGTAGAGCAGATTAAGTGTGTTATTTTATTTTACGACAAAGATAGACAAACTAACAGTCTGGTGCCTGCTAATAAGTAATCGTCATCACCCATTAACACACTGCCAAAGTAGTGACAAATTCGTTGTTGACCCTCAGGGGTCGTCCATTAGTCACGTGATGTTTTTTAGCATTTTATGGTCATACATTGTAAGGTTTAAGACTACTCCCTAACTCCTACCCAAAATCACGATCCTATCTTATACATTTTAGAGTATTATCTTCAAATACAGGTAAGTAAGTAAGTATAATAATATTATAAAATAATTAACATAATATAAATCGCACGTTCAGCAAAAAATAAATACCTGTCACGTATAGGTATATCGCTACGCCCCTCCTTCCCCCTTGTGATATTTCGTGACTTTTGCCCAACCTATATCTCCTGCGTACCTGGCTGATCTCCGTTGAGATTGGCCACCGTGACCGAAATTCGACTAGGAAAGGATCAGTTAGAGACTACTTCTAAGCTTCTCAGTGCCACATGTCATCAAGGTAACAAACATTGATCGAAGACATTAAATTGTAATGTATATATGTACATACATACATACATAAACTCACGCCTTTCTCCCATTAGGGTAGGCAGAGACTATGGAGCGCCAAGTGCTACGATCCAAGCATACCTCTTTCACTTCTTCTACAGTCATCAGTCTCTTCATACATGCTCGTCGGTTACGAGAACTCCTTATTTGGCCCTTCCTTAGGAGGTCGCCAATTTGGTCCATGAAGGTACGTCTAGGACGTCCCCGTCCGACGCTACCACTCACTTTCGCGACATAGATTTCTTTCGTTCCTCTTCTTTCATCCATCCTTTCAATGTGGCCAAACCACCGAAGCATTCCTTTCTCAATCCTATAAGACTATAAGCAATATGTCTATTTGCTTATAGTCTCCGCATATATACATTACAATTTAATGTCTGCGATCAATGTTTATGTAATTTAAAGTAATATTAATCTGTAACTCTTCCTAAAAGAAATAAATAAATAAAATGAACAGAACTAAAAAATTAAAAACAAATAATAGTTTAAAACAACTAAAAAACACGCTTTATAGAAAATCCAACTAAAAAATAGAAAATAAATTTGAATTAAGAATAGTGTAAATAAGAAAAAAATGTATTTTATTGTAAAAAAAAGCGTGGGGTGCTTTTTAAGATATTATCAAAATGATATATAATACTTCTACTCATATTATCTGTCAATAAAATATTTATAACTATTGTCACCATGCACCCCACGCTTTTTTTACAATAAAATACATTTTTTTCTTATTTACACTATTCTTAATTCAAATTTATTTTCTATTTTTTAGTTGGCTTTTCTATAAAGCGTGTTTTTTATTTTTTTTTAAACTATTATTTATTTTAAATTTTTTAGTTCTGTTCACTATTGTCCAACAAATGTCACAAAAAAATATATAAATTGACAAAAATCTCATTTTGCAAATTGAATAATGGCATAATCTTATCAAATTAGTGTATTGTTATCGGTCCTCGACAAACCTACAAAGTTTGAATAAAATCTGACCGTTTAAAGTGGGTCAAAATCGCACCCAAAGGAGTCGGAGTCGGAGAGTTACAAACATACAAACATACATACAAACAAACATACAAGTGAAGCTAATATAAAGCGTGTAAAATACTTTTTGTCTTTAGGCACTGATTAATTTTTTGACGAGAAGACATTGCTTAGTTTCCCGAACGCTGCCCAACCTCTCTCTCAATGGCCACATAGTCGCTCTATCTGTTTTGGGAGAGTGATCTATTTTTGCGACTATCTATTGCTTACTCCATTCTTAACATCTATGTGATGAATCCTATAACATAATAAATTCGAGAACAGCTCTGTCTGTTTCTTACGCTTTTATGGCTTAACCCCTAAACCGATTTTGATGGAATTTGGTACAGCGTAAGCTTAAACAACAAGAAACGATATAAAATACTTTTCATTTTGGAAAAGTACACAGTAGAGCTTTCAATTCGGAAAAGAAACTTTTCATGCGGGCGAATACGCGAGCAGTACCTAGTTTGAGATAAAAATCCGTAGGTTCATTTTAATCAAGCTTTAAATTGATTATAATTACACATTAGCGTAGACTGGTTGAAACACACAACGTATTGTCTTCTATCGACATAGTTTTTACACCCGCGGCAAGTTTTAAAGCGCAAGCCATTAAACCGCTTTAATTAAGACAGCAGGCTTTAAATAATTAGTGACAGGAAATTTGACATTAACTACAATCTAAACTTAAGTTTAAGTTAAATTTTTTATATGAATATATTGTTGTTAATGGAATTCACAGGAAATATTCTCATTATCATAGTTTGTTAAGTGAAATGTTTTGTTTTCATTATAAAAGTTACTATCACGACACTGCTACAAGCACGATTTATCAGTAATCTGTGGATAGCGTTGTGGGTTTTTGGTTTTAACTATCACATATATATGTATATATCTCTGCAACAATTTATAATGTATTATTGTTTGTTATCCCTAGTAAATAAAAAGTCTTACCACTATTATTGGTAAGTTTTATGATTAGACAGATTTTCGATGTTGGGTAACCACTTAGTTTTAACATGCGATGAACCCGTTGATATCTATTTCACTACAATTTTAGTTCTCTACATTTATTATTTCACACCTCTTTTTTAAAAGAAGTCGGTTAAAATGATTACGATTAGTTATAATTAGCGTGGTGGACTAAGGCCTAACCCCTCTCAGTAGTAGAGGAGGCTCGTGACCAGCAGTGGGCAGTATATAATACAGAGCTGGTATTATTAAGTTAGAATTATTATTACTATCCAATGAATAAATACATTTTAGGCACACTTTTTCTGGATTGCATAATTTGTCTATGAAAACAAAAAACTTACTTATATCCCGGGCAAGGTGAGAATGGAAAGAGCGAAGGCAGTGGGTCAAGCTCGAGCGATGGCAGCGAGAACGAGCCCATGTCTTCCGTGGGCCAGCCGTCGCCGGCGCCTACCTCGCCGAGCACATCGCACGGCGCGATCCCGTCGCTTAAAGCGTTCAGCTCTGAACCATTCTCCGGACAGCAGGTCTCGGCTTCTTGCTGCTGGAGTTAGAGTTGAGTTTAATATGATTTCGAATAACAGAGTTTTATTAAAGCTGCCTGGTTAATGGCAATAGGTTCAGCTCCTATTTCGTGGCACTTAATATAGCTGGTGAAATATGAGTGTGATAACACCTCCGACTACCCACACAATAACTCCCCCCCCACTACTACACACACTAAAAAGGGGAAAAATGCGTGTTGTATGAATTAATCACATCTAATCTTCAGATTTAAAGAAAAACTTCTTTTTGAGAGTTGACATTTTCGTTCAAAGCCGGTCAAATTATATTTTGCACAGACTAGAGTTCACAAACTTAACACAGTCAAATTTATAGTAAAATTGATGTAACAGATGTATCATGGGTGGAAAATCATGTTTATAGTTTTTTTTGTATAAAAAACTTGTGTGTAATATCATGACCTTTTATTCCTAATTCAATTGATATCATAACAAAAATTGAGCCGAGTAAATAACAGTGAAATATCATTGGTCATTTTGACATCTAATATGAACTCTGGAGTCATTGACCTTTATTAGCCCCCACCAGTGCGGTACAATTAGCACAACAATGCAACAATCAGAGATTTGGTACGGACGCTAAACCTACCTCACAACGATCTGGATTGTCAGGACTAAAAGCTGCTCGCGGGATACATATCACAATCACAGTAACGTCTACTATTTAGTACCTGACAGCACTGTTCGGGAAAGTCTCTGACCAGGCAGGAGCACTGCAGCGGGTCGCAGCACAGCCCGTGGCAGCCGCCCTGGCAGCACTCGCCCCCGCCGTACTGCGGGTTGTTGGGTACGTAGCATTCCATGGCCCCGCCTCTCGTGACCGCGCATCTTCATAGCGCATGGGAGGATCCCATCTCGGATGCTGCCCCTCAGTGTTTCCGACGCTTGTAGTCGCGCAGCATTGCTAAAATGCGATGAATGTTTTGTTAATGAACCTGAATTACAAAAATGTGATATTTCATAAATGAGCATTTAAAATTCACTTCGGGATGTTATACATTTCGCTTGCAGAATGTAGACGTGAATGTTAAATTAGTTTTTCATATTACCAAACGACCTATGTATCAATCAAATTTTAGGTCATCTTATAAGTGATTAATAAATATGTAGTGCTGTATTATGTAGATCAATCCAAGTATTTAATTTCCCTATGGACTTTTGACTTGTTCCCAATAAATTTATTTCACATGAATTGTTTTCTTATTCTGTGTCATCATGAAATAACACTGGTGAATTAAAAATAAAAATATCTTGCCGAGATCCGCAACAGGCTTTTGTTCATACGCTGATATGAGATTGGTTAAAAAATATTGAGACACCCTTTGGAAAATATGTTTCTTTAAAATAATCGAAACTAAACAAGTTTCAAAAGGGAAAAATACTCTAAAGACTTTTCGTTTTGCTGGTCTCTTATAAGTATATATAATAATTTAACAGATGATCCTGTTTAAATGTCCAACAAAAATTTGCAGACATTCTTGATGTCCATTTTCTTGTATCATCTTTCAATCGCAATGAGATTTTAATCTAGGAAGCGAAATTTTTGAATCGTCTCCGTTGCTTTCCATGGCTTTAATGAAGTTCGCCATGAGACCTAATTTAATGTGCAAAGGCAGTAAAACATTATTTTTGGCCATTATTAAGAGGTATTCAGATGTATTTTAGTTCAAGAATAAAATTAGTCCTCATTGGCAGTTTTTTTAAATTTACCTACTACTAGTAACCTAGTACCTAGTAATGAATTCTAGCTCTACTACCGCGCTCGCACAAAATTCAACAATATTTTGTGTAGTCTTTGCTTGGAACTCTAACAATATTACAACAATTTTAAAATCTAAATATTATATGCTAGCTTTTGCTCGCGGTTCCGCCTGCGTATAAAAGGTTTCCTGGATATAGAAGTGACTAAAGAAGAGTAATGGAAAACAAATCAGCGATTTTTATAATTATTTTCTGTCTGTCTGTTTTTCTGTATGTTTATTACTGCACATCTCCGAAACTAATGAACGGATTTCGATGAAATTTGGCACACGGGTAGATGGCCTGGATTAACACATAGGCTACTTTGTATCCCGGGAAAATATAAAGCGGGACTTTTACCCAGGAAAAACTATTTACGCGGGCGGAGCCGCTAGCAAAAGCTAGTATTAACATAAATGTTTCTTTTAAATGGATGCTATGTGCGAAAGTTAGAGATGAAACCTAATTGCCGTTTACTTAAGTTAGTGTTGTGACTTGTAGCAATATTAAACCTCAATAAACCATCCATATCTTACTAAAATATACTAATGTGAGGGCATAACGTGTACTTACAAATATGTCTTGTTTTGGTAGTGTGGTCAATTACAATACTATTTTTCGAGATACCCACCAAAAATATATAAAAATTTTGGGTTATATAGGTAGTTTAGCATTTATTTGGATATTTCGATGTGATAGAATTGTTTGATTATATTTATGTTATAATTAAACATGAGAGATGAGATAATAATAAATAATAGGTATAACGGCAAAAAAATCGTGTTGGCAAGTGTTATTTATGCTATTGTAGCTCATAGCGTCGCCATGTTATATCATGAGACAGAAATAAGCTAGGCAAGGCAAATAATGGTTGAAATAGTTGCCCCTTTAACTTGTACTATCTACTACGGGGCAAAAGTAACATATAATATTGAATTAACGATTTAATAAAGATATTGGGCTAGCGTTATAATGAAGGAATATTTAGAATTAATAGCAACAAGTTTTATTCATTACAGAAAATTAAACTATTAAATGCTTATAGTAGTCGGTACTATTAAAACCTATCGTCTCGGAAATAGTCTATCATGTATTTACCGAAAATTTAGCAGCAATGCTTATGGAAATTTTCTTTTTCAATTGAAATATAAAGAAATTAATTCGTTTTGTTTAATTGAGCTGACCCAAATTTGCATTTAATTTAATGGCAGAATTTCATATGGATGCAATCAAATCATCTATGATATAGCTAAGACACTTTTTAAACATAGAGCTAAGAAATTTTATCGCTTAAGTGTGTCAGATTCGATTATTTATTCTGACCAATATAATTGATTTTGAAAGGTGATTAATGTTGTTACTTAATATTCTGTTTAACTCATGGATCATTTTTCCACTTAATATTTTGTGATGTTCAGACGTTTTGCGTTGAAGATCAATACTAATATTAATTAAAGCTAAGGCGGTAGTCGACCATAGAGAATAATAACGCAGATTTAGGGCTCTCAAATTGCTTGTTTATCATAACAATATTATAAACACTGACCAGCCCAGCTTGTGCCTGGTCATTTTAGGATCTTAATGTAAATTAGTGTACCTTAGATGGTATATTTATAAATTCACCCATACTGGTACAGCGAGATAAATATATATTTCACTATTGCGGTATTGTCAATCATACAAGCGGTTTTTTCTTGTTTAAGGTTAAGTGAAGTGAGTTAGCTGAGAAAAATACGAATTTCATATTCATAAAGGGTCCAGATCGTAAGAGGATTTGGTAAGTCTTCATTCTATATTTTGTACTAAGGTGACAGGCTTTCAAGAAGAGTATAGACAAATTTTTGGCAACAAATTAATAAATTCAATAGGCACACTAATTAATCAATCAGCCTGTCGCCGTCCACTGCTGAACATAGGCCTCCCCAAGTGAGCTCCGACCATCCCGACAGGCACAAATTGACTTCTTAAAAGAACTGAAAATGAAACATGACTTCTTAATATGACATGTGTATTCTTTCTGAATTACAACTTGCTTAAGCGGCGAAGAATAACATCGCGAAGAATCTCGCATGCATGAGAATCTCTCCATAAGAATTTCGAAGGTAATATGAAGTCTGCCAACGTGCACTAGGCCAGCGGGGTGGACTAAGGCCTAAATCCCTCTCAGTAATATAGGAGACCCGTGCCCAGCAGTGGGTCAGAGTAGAATACAGGGCTGTAGATTACTACTATGAATATACTAATGTACTAATACTGAGGTACATAATTTTAATGTCATTTCACAAAAGCGATGACCATATATTATTATAATGTAGGTAGGTAGGTAAGGAGAGCGACAATAGCTGTAACAAACTATTTGTCTTCTCCAAATGGACTGAAGTCTTTCAACCATCAGTTTACGTGTTAAGTTGATATAAAATAGCAGCAGATATTCGTATGCCAATTATAATATACTAGACCTCTGCTCGCGGCTCCGCGCGCGTGAAAATTTTTTTCTGGGATAAAAAGCCTATGTGTTAATCCAGGACATGATCTACCCGTGTGCCAAATTACATCGAAATCCGTTCAGTAGTTTTTGAGTTTATTCGTTACAAATATACTTACATACAAATCTTTCCTCTTTATAATGAATGTGCAAATTATATAATAATTACAGCAACCAAATTGATATCTAGAAGTATACTAATTAGTCTAGGGGTAAACCAGAAGCTAATGTCTTGTATCTTACTACCCTTAAAATGAGTTTTTATTCGAATCTATTCTAATCAATGTTATGTTGAAGAAGATAAACGTTATTACTACTTTCATCTTTTTGACTGTCTGCTAACAACTGCCAAGGAAGTATACATATAGTCTGGTCAACAAGTGCCTTTCAGGTGAAACGTTTTTCTCAAGCTTGAAAAATATGAAAAAGGTGTCATGCGATTGGAAATAGCGTGTAGATGATTTAAAAAATTGCAAAAATTGCAATAGTTATAAACAATTAACTGAAAAAAATAAATGGGATTTGGTTTTTTGCAAATATCTCAAAAACTACTTGACATTTTTCAAATTTGAAAAATATTCATAAAGAGGAGGAAATTTTCCAAAAAAATGTCCTAAGTTTCGGAACTGTAGGACTTATATTTATAATAACTGTTGCCCGCGGCTCCGCCCGCGTGAAAGGGTTCTTCCGGGATAAAAGTCCCGCTTTATATTTTCCCGGGATAAAAAGTAGCCTAAGTTACTCCTTATTACATCAGCTACCTGCCAATAAAAGTCCTGTCAAAATCGGTCCAGCCATTTCAGAGATTAGCCGGAACAAACAGACAGACAGACAGACAGATAGACAGACAAAAATTGTAAAAAATGATATTTTGGTGTATGTACCGTATATATATTCATATACATGTAGTAAAAAACAGTTATTTCAATATTACAAACAGACACTCCAATTTTATTTATATGTATAGATGTATAGATTTTCCCAGAGAGTTGAAAATACATCCTAAAACAGATACTAGGGCTTGCACAAGGCAAGCCCAATTACGACCTTTAATGAATAAATATTATTTAAACTTATTGAATATGAAAAATAAAAATTGAAAAATTCAGGCACCTACTGGATAGATGAATGAACAATAATCCGCCGGGATTTTTTTTTTTCGTGATTTTTCAATTAATTATGCATTAGTTAATTATCATTTTTTTCCTATTTGAATAGGAACATGGCAAGTGCGATAATTGTTAAACAATAAATCTAAGATTTTTCTGTTAGAGCTATTTTTGAAAGGTCTTGGAATAGATTCCCGTTGGAAAAATAAAAAAAAAAATATTCTTCACTTTGTTATTAATTTAGTTAGGTTAAAAATTAAAAAGTTTGATTAATCATTGAAAACATTGTTATTTTAATATTACTATTGATGCCTTTTTTATTATCAGAAGCTACAAGAAAATGTTTTTTTAATCTTCTATTGTTAAAACAAGATAATATAAATTTATATTATAGACATAATTTGTATATTATAGACATTTTAGATAAGAAATCACCACCGAAAAAATTTGCAAATATTATACCGGTAATTATCTTATAGATTCCTTCTAGTAATATTTGACAACGAATTCGGCAGAAAAGATTCTTTTAGAATGTTTGAATTTAGAAGATAGTTTAGTCGGAATGATTTAAGAGACTACGCACACATACTAGTTCAGATGTTGTTAACTACTATAGCGCGATGGTACTCTACCTATGCATTTTATATGTTAACCAATGCCCCTATTGATGATAGCTGTAGGAAAAAATTACGAAGTTTTCCAGCTTTCCTTTAAATTAAATAAGATTCTACCGTAATTGTAATATTTGTGGATTTTATATGTTATGATATTACGCTATCTATTGTTTTAACAAAGTATGCAACAGTTTAGTAGAGTTATTACACCCGTTACTCTCTAATCGATTAATTGTGTTAACTATAACTATTTATAAAAATAGGAAAATACGTGATAACTATAAATTTATTTTTCATAAAGGATGCATAAATTTAGTTTTATGCGAAAATTGAAACCCGACCATAAAGCTTATTTTTTTTAAGAAACTAGATTGTTTCTATTCCCTGAATGAACGAAAAACGTTATACAATTGATGTAGAATTATCATAAAAAAACTATAGTTCAGGCAATTTTGAACCGTTTGTCAACAATAATTAAATTACGAAGATGCGGAAAACTTAGCTTTATCCGAAATCAAAATTCAACGTACTGACCTTATTAAATAAATCCAATAAATAAATATAGGTTGATAATCCACGTAAAATAACACAATGAAAACATTTAATAACACATCACAATTCACATTTTCACACTGTTCACTAATTGAATTACACATAACGAGGCATGCGCCATTGTAAGTAGGGGACGAATTAAAAAGTAGTGTGAAAAAAATATATTTATATTATAATTAACATTTTACGGAGAAGATGAGTCTTTAACGCTTTATCGATGGTGACTGGCTATCTTGCTAAGTGTGCACTCCGCCCCTGTAATTGGCTGTTTGTATCCAACCCCTCGGCCTCGTTAAAAAAAACATAACATATTGTGCGCGGGAAAGTCGCCTGTCACCGAGTATCAAGTGAACATAGCCACTCGGAAGCTTTGTTATTGCGGTGAGAACCGTTTATGCGGTTCGATACTGTTTAGATAGTTAAATTGGATGATTAATTAGTCGGACTCTTTTTATTTTTAATGATTATTTATTTAATAGAACCCAGAAATAGGAAGCACTCTACGAATATAATTATTTAACTTTACCCAGTAGGTGAAGCCGCAGTCCAATACTAAAACACGCATGGTTGGCTATAGCAGTCATAGGTTTTAAAAGGTTTATTTCAGGTAGATATTTGTTTTTTCTAAATAGGATCCATGGTATAGACGCCGCAGGAGGGTAGATGCCCGATCATTACCTAATATTCAGAAACACATAACAATGTCAAACACCATATATTATTAAGGTAGTACCTACTATACGCCCGCATTGGTGCGTGCTAACCAGCAAACATGAAGAAAGGCATAGAATAAAGAAAGGTGTCTTCGGTGGCATTCAAGGGAAGAAAATTTCCTGAATATCGAAGGCGGATTACGGATTGTAAACATTTTATCACATCGAACCATTGTTTATATATCAATGCATCCAAAGACATTAAACCGTATAATTTATAGACCGGACATGAGGACCAAATTGTTCGTCCAAAAGTTATTACCAATTGGTAATAAGTCGCTGTCTTATCTGACATGTTCATGTAACAAGACGTCTCAACGTTAAATTTTGTAAAGAAAACAATATTTTGGAAGGAAATATGCCAATTTACGCCTTACGACCATGTCAAAGTATATTCTAACGAATTTTAGATAGGTATTTTGTTATTTCACGATATTCTATGTTTCACGATATATTGAGTTACTGACGAACAGGCTCAAAATTTTTGTATGACTATTTTCCCAATGTCCGCTCTATATAATCTTAGAACAGTTTGAATGCATCGAACACATAAAAGTTGAGTTATTGTCAGAAAAACTAAATAAATAGATTGAAGCAGTTAAAATGACTCGGAAAAATTTCTTCCGAAAAACATAACGAAGTACCTTGTAATTAAAATAATCCTCACCCCAAAAAAGCACATGCGGCAACTATACTCTGCCTTAGGTGTCTATCCCCTTGGTTAGGGTTTATGTAGTTACCTTTTTTTTCTTTTACCGCTTTGACGTTTAAAGGCCTTAGTTAAAGACGGGTCGATCAATAATCATTAAATTCTTTTTAATAATAATAATTGTGTTTCAATTACAGCTTGATTTCCAAAACTGGGGAATTTATACCATTACGACTATACCCTATATTCAGTATTTCATATTCGTATTCAGCCTTTTCAATTAGCAGTTTTTTTTTATTATCAGTAGGTACTCGACGCGCATGCTCACGCCTTTTATCCCCGAAGGCGTAGGCAGAGGCGCAACTAGTGCACCCACTTTTCGCCAAGCGTATTCCGTCCCATGATGTGATAGGGGGCGAGCCTATCGCCATATCGGGCACAAATTCCAGACTTCGGGCTGATACTTTTTTTTTTATTTTTTTTTATTCACAGAACCACAATAAATAACTAAATTATAGACTAACTTAACTTAACAGGAGCCAATTATAGGTTTCACTAAGATATTAATACATAATAAATTGTCGGAGGGATACAATACATTAAATAGGTTCACAAGATGAGGTAAGTTCATAAAAATAGGTTCACAAGATGACATAAGTTCCCAATATAGAAAAAGTCTATGTAAAAGTTGCAATATGAATTTGCGTGTATGTACAATGTTTCTGTAAGTATATACTGAATAGAAAAATCCAATATCACTTTGCCCGACCCGGGGATCGAACCCGAGACCTCAGCCTTGCAGTCGTACTGTAATACAACTACGCCACCGAGGCAGTCAGTCAGGTACTCGAACCTTATGAAAATTAGGTATATAAACAGTAACTTTCAAAAAACAATTTTAAATAATAATTATAACTAGTTCTGCTCATGATTACTCCGCCCTAAAACGAATAAGTGTTTTTTTTTTAATTGGGTAGTAAATAATTCCATTATTCGTCAGCAATTAGGTACTTACCGGAAGAAATCGCATTGAATTCGACTCTTTATTTTTTGTAAACATATTATATTACTTATGTACAATGAATTGTGTATTCTTGGTGGAAAATGTTTAGTTAATATTGTATTATGCTACTGGAATTTAGAACCAGTGCGTCGCAGTACTTCCACCAAGCACCTTATTCATTGTAATGTATTAGGTCATCACTGTACAGATATATATTTTAAATTCAAGATAAGAAATAGATTATACCTACACGAATTTAAATAAAACCCTTACTCCATGTACGTTGGTTGAATCGTTAATTATAGATGTAAAAGCCAATATTTGAATTAATAAACCTAGGAATAATCTAATCTAAATGCAAATTACGAGCTTAATAAATATATTATTTAATTATTTTTACAAGTAATAAAGTTGCTGCACCTTATGGTCCGAGTTCTGCTCATCACAGATCTGATGTTATCCATCCCTGTGGAAGTATAACATGATACAACATCAATATGGATTAATTTGGGCAGGGTGATTGCGCGAGGCCACCCAGGTAGCGGCGAAGCGCGCGCTCATGTGTGAGACCGTCCTGCCAGCCCGAGGAGACGGCCCGTCTGCTGCATGGATTTTATCTACAATAAAAACTATATCAAATATTATTAATAATATTGCAAATAGCTATTTAATAATATTTTAATACTCAAAAAATATTTTTCCTGAAAAATCTTCAGTGATGTAGTAATTGTGAATTAAAGAATCATACAATATGACGATATGGTTTATCTACACGTGCAACTAGTAAATAATATTTATTCATACTTCCAGGCCACTTCTGCTATTACATTTGGCAATATGAATAAATAAATATGCCGCGAAAAAGTTTTATTCACACACACACACACACACCCACACACACACACACACACACACACACACACACACACACACACACACACACACACACACACACACACACACACACACACACACACACACACAAACTCATGCCCTTTGTCCCTGAAGTGGTGAGCAGAGGCGCAACGAGTGCACCCACTTTTCACCGTGCATATTCCGTCCCCTGATGTGATAGGGGGTGAGGCTTTCGCCATTACGGACACATATTCCAGACTCCGGGCTGATACATACATACATACATACACACTCACGTCTTTTATCCCCAAAGGGGTAGGCAGAGGCGCAACTAAGTGCACCCACTTTTCGCCGTGCGTATTCCGTCCCATGATGTGATATCGCCTATCGCCATATCGGGCACAAATTCCGGACTCCGGGCTAATACTGAATAGAAAAATCCAATATCACTGTGCCCGATCCGGGGAACGAACCCCAGACCTCAGCATTGCAGTCGTACCGTAATACAACTAAGCCACCGAGGCAGTCCGGGCTGATACTGAGTAGAAAAACCCAATATCACTTTGCCCAACCCGACTTTTGTTTTTAATTCGTGTTTACTCTTTTTAACCGAGTTCCAAAAAACGAGGTGTTCTCAATTCGTGTGTTTGTATATTTTTTTTGTTTATTAAATTGAATTCAAATAAATTTTATACTGAGGAAGAATATTCTTCAAAAATTTCAGTAGAAGAAATTTAGGGTTTAGCGTTGCTCACGACATTGTGGCTAATGCTCTCATGTAGCCTGTTTTTGCATGCAGAAAGCGCGCAACTTATAGGACGCTGCGATTCCAAAATCGACAAGATTAAATGGCATTGAATCCGCTTCACTCACAGATAGGCGAACTCGAAATTGCAAACTTTAACTGAGATAAAGCTGCAGGCAATATCGAATCTTAACCAAAAGGATATTTTTTAATGTTTCGCAATAAACGTGATAATAAAACTGCAAATGTAAACCTAACTTAATGACGATTGATGAATGATGATGATTGACCTAAAAAGTTTATTTTAAGTAATGAAATGATTTTTGGGAAAGTTACAGAAACAGCGATTTATACTAGTTACGATGAAAATTAACTTCGAATCGGAATGTTTCCAACTTTTCATCAATGTAATCCGCAAAACCAATCAAACGCAAACTTTTTTGCCTTAGAAGCCAAATAACGAGCGGATACCGATACAAAAACTGTAAATTCACGCGAAATTTTGTTGACATCGAAAGTAGCACCGTGTGAATGGTACTGCTCGCGGATGCCTCGCGCCCACTCGGCTCACTGGGCAGCGGTGCCTGGGAGCCGCCGATATGGCCTGTAGGTGGTCTTACCCCACACGTAGCTACACCTTGCACTAACTCTTTTATTATATATACATATCGACGGTTAACGGCCAAAAGGGGATAACCGCCACTTTACAAATTTTACAGGAGAGTGGTTTAAAGTTGAAAATAACCGAAAAAAAATCATATAAATTTTTCCTTTGATTCCAAAAGTTTCAAATTTTAACCATATAGCTTTTAAATGGTTTTCTTCAAAACTGCATTGTTAAATTAATATAAATCACCGTTTTAACACTATTTACTGTCGCTTACCCTCAAATGTACCTGATTTTACTAACAGGAAGAACGTCGTAAATGAAACAACTCACTGATCCTCTTCCAGCCTAAATGATGTTACTGCCTTTTTCATTTTGTTTAAATGATGGAAAAAGAGCATACTGTGAGTTTTTTTGTTTATCAAGTAGCACGAAATATCATATAACCGACTCTTGGGTAGTGACAAACAGACAGGGAAATTGTAATAAATGAACAGTTTATAAAACTTACATTCAGCTCCTTAAAAAACAAGAAAGCACTTTGTGTGATTTTCTTATAAAATAACCATAATTCCATAGGATCTGCACCCAGAGACCTGGGATATAAAAAAAATATTTTGTTTTTCTTAAATCAGTCTTTATTTTCTCTAGATTATCGAAATAAAGTTTTCTTCGAGTATGGAGGCATATGTTTGATTTATGTAATGCTTTGCCGATGATGTCCGATGATGTGATTTTTGAGACAAAATGGGCTGCCTGAAACGGAAAAATCTTGTCTTACTATAATGTAATAATAATTATTAATATTAATGCGAAAGTTTGTATGAATTTGGATGTTTGTGAGAAATAAACACAAACTGCTGAATGGATTTGCATAATATATGGCACAGACATAGACCATATCAGATTAGCGTATGTTATGCTACTTTTAATCATGGTTAATTGCACTCGTAGGCAATATTTGTTTTTTTTTTTATCTGAGTATAGTAATTGATGTTAATGGCATACGCATACTCACGCCTTTCATCCCGCAAGAGGTAGGCAGAGGCGCAACTAGTGCACCCACTTTTCGCCGAGCGTATTCCGTCCCATTATGTGATAGGGGGCGAGCCTATCGCCATATCGGGCACAAATTCCAGACTCCGGGCTGATACTAAATAGAAAAGTCCAATATCACTTTGCCCGACCCGGGGATCGAACCCGAGACCTCAGCATTGCAGTCGTACCGTGATACAACTACGCCACCTAGGCAGTGATGTTGATGGCGTCGTACCGATAACACTATGGATAGCTACAGTGAAAAGTACACAGTAGGATTTTTACACCGTGAAATGTCTTTCACGCGGATGAAGTCGGGCAACATCTATACTCTATGGGTTTACGTACTAAATGGGTGTATGTAACTAAACTAATTAGGTATATACCTATATTAATACTACTACAGATAACTATCCAAAGCGATACATTATGATTTAAGTACTTAAATTTTTAACCCCCGACACAATAGCGGGTTGTTATAAGTTTAGGATGTGTATCTGTATGTCTGTCTGGCGCATCGTAGCTCTCAAACGAATAGACCAATCTTGACGCGGTTTTTTTTTGTTTGAAAGCTGATATGATCACGATGGTTTTAAGCTATAATTTATGAAGATCTGTTCAGGCGTTTGAAGATTATCTGCTCGTTTCCAATTTAAAAAGCCCGATTAAATTTAAATTTGGTGTACTGTGACTTCGGAAATATTTTTAAACATGAGCTGATGCTGCAGCATCAAGTATTCTGCGGGATACCCAACTCCTTAGCAACTTATAGCAGATATAGCGTGTTTGGTCTCATAAGGATGGTCTCATCGAGTAGGTGTTAGATAGTGTATTATCAAGGCCCCATGATGGAGAATAAAGTAATTTAAAAAGTTCGAAATAAAAATTTAAATAACCCCCGACACAAAAATCTCTAAAAAGTAAAATAATAAAAGTGTCTTTGTCGTTTAAGTACCTAGTAATAGTTTGAGCTAAGCGTCTTCACGTCGGGGGACCGAATTCAGGACTAGGGAGACGAAAATACTTCTTTAGCAGTCCCCCGACGCGACAATGCTTGGGTCAAAATATTACTAGGTACTTAACGACAAAGACACTTTTATTATTTTACTTTTTAGAGATTTTTGTGTCGGGGGTTATTTTGTCTATATAATATTGTATAGTATTATATAATAGGTACAATATCACAATCTAACAAGTGCTGAAACATCAAGGATGCTCTCCAGGACTAGAAGATAAGGTGTCCTACCAATCTACCAATTACTAATCAAGTGTTTTTCAAGACGTCACTAATACTATGTAATAGCGAGGTATATAGGCACATATACAATAGTATACATACTTAATTACATTCGAAGGTAGGCAGAGGTGTTCTCACAGCAATTTTTCACCCAGCTTTGTTAGGTCCCATGTAATAGGGGGCGAGTCAATTGCCATTTACCAGGCTGATACTGAGCATAAAATCAAAATATTATTTTACTCGACCCAGGAATCGAATCCGAGAGCTGAGCATGAGAGTTGTACCGCAATACAATAATGACATTACATCACCAATACACTAAAGCGTTCAAAATGAGTGAATAAGCTTCCTAGCAGAATGTTTTTTATCTCAATAAAATCGTTACAGTAACATAGGAAAATTGTATCTCCTCCTCCTCCTTGCATCGTTTTCCTCAGTGCTGAGGGTCGTGATCCCCTGAACATGGAGTAATCTTAGTCTTCATCAAGTTGCGCTACCTGTTACCACCTGTTCTAAAGATACAGTATACATACACTTATATTTCGTTTTCTAGCTAAAATAATGATGATCACAACCAAATCAAAGCATAGCAAAGCTACCTAACAAATAAAGCATTCAAAAACTAATATAGCGTATACGCATTTAACCACTCATATTGACATTATGTGTGATTTATATCTAAATAAATAAATGGCAATACTTACATACAATTATTATCAATAAGATAAACTATGAACTTACCTTTTTAACAGTTTACGTAGACACAAGACCGCGTGCCAAAATGACTCACGCGCACATGTGGTGCTTATGCCGTAGTCGTGTGAGCACTGGATGTTCGCTGTTCAACTATAACCCCATTTGATTCAAACGAGTGAAAGAGTTTCATTTTTGTTGGACAAGCCAATCGCCAAATTCTTCACGATTAGATTTATTCGAATTGGGTTAACTATTAATTTTCGTTTTACCTTTTTATCTAACCACCATTCTGTTAAAATTTATCGGGGGGAAAAAAAAGGATAAGCGACAATATTTTAGGTGAGGTTTGTTTGAGCGATTTATATTAAGCGTCATGGATAATTGACATAGGGACTCGAAAAAAAAGGACTAAACGCCAAATAAAGTCTTGAAAATTCGATCTAAACGTATTAAATGAAAATTATTTTTTTCTAAGAATGAGACCTAATGTCCTAAGCAGAAATTTAGACCAAGAATATGTAAGCAAAATTGGAGTAATCTATTTATTTGTAAAAAATGTTTCCAGCCCAAACAGGTTAACGTGCAAGAAACAATATTTTACATAAAGCCTAAATAGCATAACTGTCAATTTTGAAGAACTGTTTTCGTCCAACTACCATAATAAAAAAAAACACAAATAAGTCCGTCGTTTACGACGACAAATTTAATGGTATTGCCCTAAATTTGTGCCCGCTTAAGCGACAAAAAAATTCTTGTAGCGTCATGAAACTTAGACCAAACGACGGAGAAAAAAAAGCCGATTCTAACGGTATATATAACTCTATTTCGTAAAAAATGTCGCTTACGACGTTTTGGCCGTTAACCGTCGATATGATAAATGTACTTAGGTAAGGATATCTCATGGGTTCAATTTTCATATTTTTTTTGGAACTAGCTTATGCTCACGGCTCCGCCCGCGTGAAAAATTTTTCCGGGATAAAAAATAGCTTATGTCCTTCCTAGAGTTTCTAACTTTGTCCACAGCAAATTTTATTGAAATCCGTTCAGCAGTTTTGGAGATGTGCGCTAACAAACAAACAGACAGACGGACAGACAAAAAAATATCTAAAAATAGTGTTATATTACTCTTCTTTAGTCATCCTCTTACTTCTTTTACTATTTCTCTTCCAATGTACAGACACACCGGGTTCTACCGTTTTATTATAGGTGTGTGTAGATAAGTATGGATTTACGCGTGCTGTATTGCCGTGTGTCTAGCACAGGAGGTTTTCTTAAAATAACTACAATAATATAGATACAACATATTTTTTTAAAAAATACGATATATTAGAGAAAACAAATGTTATTTTGCACTGACGTATTTACTAAAGAAAGTTGAGATAATCTTATCCATGTCGATCATTATATGTGGCTGCAGTGTAACTGGATATACTGGTTGATCCTGAAAACTTACAGAAAGTAGTTTGGGCAGCATTGTAATCCCGAGATCATTATTATCCTTTCACGAGCACATAACAATTATCTTTTGGGCGTATAGGATATTTTAGATACCTTTTGAGATCATGTTTGGATTAATATTAATCAACGACTTTATCTGTCCGACGGGCCTGTCCGCATCCCAAATATCTTAATCCGTTTAGGGACTGTTTCACAGATTTCAATTAAATTTTATTTAATTAATTAAAAATAAATAAATAAATATTCAGTCGAATAAATAGTACACATTTTATTACTATTTATTTGGGAGCATAGATTACTGTGTGAGTTTAAATTTGGTCGGTTTATACATTTATGTGACGAGTAGCATTTATCAGTAAGCGGTGACTTTGATCCTTAGCGTTCTTTTCGTTTTGGTTATCATTTTAACTCTTAAATATATTGTTATAAGTAGAATGAGGGTTGAACAATGAACATAATAATTTTGAGGCCATGAAAGATGTAATGTTTAACCTTGATACATTTGAATAAAAATAAATAATTTGTCATTATCTCTGTTTTTAGTTATAAGGTTATAAGGACTTTTTAGCTCATAAGAGGTTATTTACTACCTGTGACTTCAGTAAATCGAATTTAAGTCTATCTTCTTGCTACGAATGCTAACCTAAAATCAAGTTTCAATGACTCTGAAATTAACTGCAACGATCCGCTCTTCGGCGTACTCCTTTAGGATACGTATAGTCCTCCCCTCTTCCCCCCATAACGTCATGTCACAGGGGATGATCCTCCGTGTCCGGTTACGGGCCGGATAGGACTCGATACTCGACACTTCCGTTTCCGAACGATCGGCTTTCCGACAGGTGAGCAAGGCGCGATCGATTTTACATTCAACGGGGTAGCATTAGTATGGGACCATTTTACAAATTCTTTCACATCCTCTGTTCTGGCATGTCCGGTTGTGTGGTAAAATGTTAATAACGGTTAAAGTATTTACTTTATGTACTACTGAAATGTTGGAAATTCATAAAGGTAATTATGTCTGACGGTCTTTTTTCTAAAGTATTATGACTCAGAAGGTGAAGCTTTGCGAATCTCTGCGTACATTAATTATAGTTTCGTAAAGTTAGTAACAATACGAGTTTTTGAATTTCGAATAACGAATTGAATGGTGTTGTGAACAAGTGAAAATTAATGTTAACCCTTTTTTTATGGCATTGAATGACGAGACGAGCATGCCGTTCGCCTGATGGTAAGCGATACGACCACCCATAAACAGTAGCAACACCATCCAGCACCTTGAGTTACAGAGTACTGTGTTGCATTCCACTGCGCTCGTCATCGTGAGACATAAGATGTTAAGTCTCATTATGTCCAGTAGTTACACTGGCTACAATGTCCTTCAAACCGAAACACAACAGTGCATCCACACTGCTGCTTGGCGGTAGAAATAGACATTGCGGTGGTACCCACCCAGACGGACCCTTACATATGAGAGACCTACCACCAGTAAAAACCTGCAATGAAATTTATCAAATAAAAGGATAGGAAGGAATTGAAAATATATTTTTCCACTACCCTCCATAACAAAGCAGGAGACGATATTAAGAACTAAAAAGGTATTTAACCTTAATAATAGAGAAATTTACAACCGTAAAAGCCAGATTTAAAGTACCACGGATAAAATTTTAAGAGTCCTATCATTTGAGCTGGTAAATTTAAGTCCAATAGTAAGTACGGCAAGAACGCCGGTAAGCACGGAAATTCTGCCTAGTGTCTACAAGGTCCATGTTATTTGCATACTATCTAGAACGTAGTTATCTGACCGTCTCGAAGGTTTGGAATAAAATATAAATAACTGCTTCTTGGTGTAGCAGGCAATGAGGCGTTAGTGAAACAAGAGGCAGCGGGTCATACCCTCACCGGAATCAAACTAATGTAGTCTGTAGCATACAGCGCCTTGTTGATACCACCGACTTGAATTAGTGTATTAATATACCTACTTGTAGTGTTAATTTGATTCGTAGAATAAATATGTATATGAGTGCTGGATGCATGTAAATCATCACTTATTCTCGGGTGACCCAGAATTTTTTCTTGCCTTACCTGTAAAAATTACTTATTTATGCATCCATCGAGAGACCCATTATTTCATTATCATCATCAGCCCGTTGCAGTCCACTGCTAGACATAGGCCTCTCCCAAGGTACGCCACAGAGCCCGGTTTGCTGCTTTATGCATTCAGTCGCTGCCGGCCCTCTTGTGCAAGTCGTCCCACCATCTCGCCAGAGGGCGTCCCACGCTACGTTTGCCAAGACGCGCTCTCCACTCCAAAACAAGCTTACTCCAGCATTATTTCATGTTCGACAATAAATTTGGACTAAATTGCATTTAGACTCATCACCGCGACGAATGTCATTTTTTTAATCAGGATTTAAAAAATTAGATAAATACTACCGTAAAAGCACTAGTCTTCTTCATGAGAATATTACGTAATCAACCCGATCAGCAATTTACCAGCACGCTCCTCTACACAATTGTTGAAAGCCGCTGCACTATTATTAAAACGCACCTGTATTTGCCCTGGGGCTCAGCGGCAAGTGTTATTTGTAATTTGTATAACAGGTAATAAGTTGTGTTTATTCATGGGGTCGTCAATGAATAGGGAAGTATCTACATCAAACAGATACTTTATTTGCTTATATGTTACTTTATTGTACGAAATAATGGTCATGTAAATAGTTTACATAATTATAATCCCCTCCCCAATAAACTGTATCAGTTATTTAATCACTGTTTCGTCAATATGTTATCTAGGCACGTGAAATATAAAGCATTGATTAGATTAATTTATGATATTAACTGGTTAGTCCTTACAACATTGCTACAACTTGTTTTATTGCATATTATTATTCGTGTATCCGTCGTAAATCGTCGAGTTGCTCTTGGGAGGTTCAGCCAATGCAACCGACCTAAAACAAGATAAAACTAATATAATTTTGCGGCAAGCTTTTTGGTGATTAGATTTCCAAATCAGAAATCATTTCCCATTACCCTAGCGTCGACTTTTTTTTTCTGTTCAATAAGATTTTTATTATTTTTACATAGATACTAATTTAACCTCTTGCACAGAAGCTTTCAGACAAAGTAGATTAATCACAGCAAAAATATATAATTTTCACGCTGTTAAGTCCATAAACACATATTCAAACCACGATTAAATAAAATGACAATAATTATCCGGCTATTATACAAAATCTCCCGCTAAAAACCGTCGGCAAATTTTCTATTGCACGCGTCCGCCACGCGTCTCTCCCCTCACCGCGATTAAATGGGAATTTATAGAGAGTATCTTTAAAGATAAGTTATGAATCCACAAAGATATTAAATTACACACATTGGTATCTTTTATTTACGTTTCAGATTGACTGTATCGTTTTACGCTCGGACGATTAACGTGATTGTTTTCATTGTCTGCCTGGGAATATGAGTTCTGTTGTTTTTGCAAATGCATCTAATTTTAGCGATTTGGGGAAGGAAGATTATTTTAAGCCATTTTAGTATGAGAAATTATTGAATCCGTATTAGGTATATAGAATTATTAGTACTTTTAGCTAGATTTTAAAACTTTCACTGAATGTGTGATGTGCTTTATTTTTTTTATTAAGTAAAATTTATGGCCATGATATTTATTTATTTATTACACTTTATACACATGGTGTACAGGCGGACTTAATGCCATGGGCGTTCTCTCCCAGTCAACCTTAGCGTGATGTAGAGATGAACGGAGGCATGTCCAAAATATACATACAAACATCTACGTCGGCGAACTCATAAACGCTCCGAACTACATTGCCTTTGCATTTGGGCGTACAAAGGCCTATTAGAAACTTATATCTGTAATTCATGAAAACTATTACTGTGTCCCCGTTATTGTACGTCATAAGCTGTCTCTACATGGCGCTCGGGCCCGCACGGCAGCCCCGCGACACAAAAGCTTGCTCAATGTGGACTGGACATACAATTAATCGGACATGCCTATTCGTCGCTTGATAACGAGCATTGCTGCTGCGTTTGGACGTGTCTTAACTTACATCTATTGAGCAACATTTGATTCGGAGTTCGGCACCCAATTAAAACCTTTATCTCTGCTCTACTATCTAATGCGAGGACGGTTTTTATACGGAAATAATTTATTTTCACATGCCACTATTATCTATATTAACGGATCATCATCGTCATCATCATCATCAAAAAGCGGCCTGCATCCAGCGTGTTCCTGCGACCTTTATCAAGTCGTTAACTTTTTTAACGGATACAAAACAAATATTCGTGATTTATAAACAGTAGGTATTCGATAAAACCACGAGGTTACCGAACAAGTTTTGCTTACAAGGCGAGTGAGGTGTCGCTAAGGTCAAAAATTTGGCACAGTTAAAACCGCTAATTTCGTTGCAATTGTACTTTGTATAAACGTTATTTATGTTTATACCTAATATTAAGTGGCCTGACTCTTTATTACAGTTCAGCACATCATAAAAATGGTTGACCAATATTACGATAAACTCTTTCGTTATAATCCTACTAATATCTATGCTAATTATTGTAAACGCGAATCTTTGTAAGTATGGATGTATGGATGTTTGTTACTTTTTCATGCAAAAACTACTCAACGGATTTCGATGAAATTTGGCACACGGGTAGACCATGTCCTGGATTAACACATAGACTACTGTTTATCCCGGGAAAATATAAAGCGGGAGTTTTATCCCGGAAAACTTTTTAACGCGGGCGGAGCCGCGGGCATAAGCTAGTATCCTATAATACTTACCGTATCTGTACAATATAATATAGTTTTTCGGACATATAGGCCTTAATAAAGTTTTAATATGGGTTGTTTTTTATACCACATGTCGAGTCGAGCAAACTGCTCGTCTGGTGAGTCACGACCGCCTATAAACAGTACCTATCCATGCCATCCGGATCTTAATTTACAAAGCACCTCAAGCAGCAGAGCACCACCAAGCAGAGCAATGTAAGTAACTACTACTACGCTCGTAACTAAGATATTCGATAATAAGTCCCATAATATACAATAATTAGGTACACTGGCTAAAATGTTTGGCAGCAGAAATACACTGCGGAGTGCAGTGGTACCATTCCAGCAGATATCTCGCTAACAAGAAACCTACCTATGACTCATGTTCTTAATAGATAGCAATAGATTGTGGTTATTTTGATTACCTTATTGGTTCAATAACAGTACTGAGGCTGTGAGCCATGAGATTTCAGGCTTTATTCTCTAGCAAACCATAATAACGGGACAAAAATCAACAACAAAGTCAAGGGCGTCGTTCGGGGGGGGGGGGGGGGTATATTAAAAAAAAAATGGCAAATATAAAGCAACCAAAGTCCTAAATCTTTCACTTGACTTGCTCGATCGATCATTCTCGTACGTCATTTTTATTCTATTTTTCTAATAAATATAATAATTTATAAGTTTAATTTATTGTACAGTGAAGAACTCGTGAAGCTTTACACGTTGCGACTCTGTACCGTTATTATTACAATCGCTGTAGATATAAGGCTCGTACTAATTTTCTCATTCTCCATATCAACTATGTACTACCAAACTATGGAACCAATTGCCGCCAGCAGCATTTCCGGACAGATACGACCTGGCGACCTTCAAAAAAAGAGCGTATTCCCACCTAAAAGGCAGGCAACGCATCTCTGTGCCCCCTAGTATTGCAGATGTTCATGGGCGGCGGTGATCACTTACCATCAGGTGAACCGTATGCTCGTTTGCCCCCTATACCATAAAAAAAAAAAAAACTTGACCCCCTTGTGCCAACGGCTGGCGATGCCTTTGAACAAAGTTGTTATTCTATGCTAGTTTTAGGTTTAGATACTCTTAGAAATATAAGAGTAGGTTACAAATACATTAGGTTATAACATTATCAGTTCATTACCATGGATGTGGGTCGAAATACTATACCTTATAATAACTCTACATCGGGACGCGTCGTGGGGATTCACAGAAGTATGTTGCCAGTTGCTACGTATTTTTGTTTGATTTAGCGTATAATAACTTTATTAGGAATAACAATCATAATTTACAAAATGCAATAATAAATAAATGGCCATTTTATAGTTATTTAATATGTATAATATATTAAGGCTTAATGTAGGGGTGTAGCAAATTCATTAATTTCATCATCATCAACCAAAGTCTTTCAATCATATCTGTCACAGCGATTTCAGGTGGTAAAAATAGGTGAATATCAAAGCAGTCTACAAAAATTGTGTTGTGGTGTCCCTCAGGGGTCTGTGTTGGGACCATTACTTTTCTTAATATATGTGAATAACCTAAATAAAATAGGATTGACAGGACACATAACTATGTACGCGGATGACACTTGTTTATTTTATTTCGGACCTAACCTAGATAACTTATTAGAGAGTGCACAAAATGACTTATTTAAATTCTGTATCTGGTGTCACAGTAATCTACTCACAGTAAATGCAAAAAAGACCTCCTATATGATATTCCACGCAAAGAACAAAAAAATTCCTAATTATAAGCCACTGTCTATTCACAATACAATTATTCAGCGCTCACATAATCAAAGATACCTAGGCCTGCAACTAGATGACAAACTCTGCTGGAGGGGACATATACAATTATTAAAGTCCAAACTTTCATCACTAAATGGAATTTTACGTAAATCAGTAGGATGTATACCACAACAAGTATGTATGTCCATATATAATTCATTAATCAAATCACATCTAGAGTATCTCATAGAAGTGTGGGGTTCAGCTGCTGCAACAAACCTGAGGGAGCTGCAAATATCACAAAATAAAATAATAAAAACACTTTTTAAATTGAATAAAATGACTGACACACGGATTCTATATAAAAAAACAAATATACTCAATCTAAAACAGTTATACACATATACAACTTGCATTCTAGTTAAAAAAATATTAAGCAATAAAATACAATCAGATATTCAATTTACAAAAAGAATATTCCATCACAATTTAAGGAACACTAATAAAATTAAATTAAGACAGCACAGAACCAATTATGGCAAGAAAAATATAATGTTTGAGGGTGCACAATTATACAACAATCTACCAAATGAAATAAAGGAATGTGAATCAATAGAGATATTTAAAACAAGACTAAGAAAATTTGTGAGCCAAGAAATATTTTAAATTATTATTACCTATTCTTATGTTTTCTTTTTTAAGATTGATTGAGCTAACCATAGTTTTTAAATTTAATTTACTAACACTCATTGTAAGTGGACATTAAGTCTTTTATGAGTGAATAAATTCTCTAAACCCAACCACACGACGTCCACTGCTGAACATAGTACTAGTTGTAGTGTACTGGTGGTAGGTCTCTCATTATGTAAGAGGCCGTCTGGGTGGGTACCACCGCAATGTCTATTTCTACCGCCAAGCAACAGTGTGCATGCACTGTTATGTTTCGGTTTGAAGGACATTGTAGCCAGTATAACTACTGGACATAATGAGACTTAACATCTTATGTCTCAGGAAGACGAGCGCAGTGGAATGCCACACAGTACTTTGTAAGTCAAGGTGCTGGATGGTGTTGCTACTGTTTATGGGTGGTCGTATCGCTTTCCATCAGGCGAACGGCACGCTCGTCTCTTCATTCAATGCAATAAAAAAAAAAACATAGGCCTCCCCTAAAAATTTGCAGACGGACCTGCCAAAAACGGCCTGCATCCAGCGTGTTCCTGCGACGTATATCAAGTCGTCTGTCCATCTGTCCCCCTCAGTGTCCCGCTGCCTAATAGATGACATTTCTCGTGTGCCACAGTTCGCCTTGCGTTTTGTCTCCTCCCGTCAAGTAGCAGTATACAAGGACGGACGTGTTCAGGTTTTAAGGATATTATTCATATATTAATAGGTATGCAACACATGAAACACAAATTAGTTACGCTCTTCAAAAACTCTGCGTGCTCTTTACCGTTTGAAAAATTTTCTCCCTGCCAAAACTAAGACAATGCTTGTGCAATCCCTTATCCTTCCTATAATAGACTACGGTGATGTGTGCTATTTTGATCTGAATGCAGACCAACTCAATAAACTTGACCGCCTTCTGAATAACTGCATTCGATTCATTTTCAATCTTCGTAAATATGATCATGTGTCTCCCTACCGCTCTCAGCTGAAATGGCTGCCCATACGTCAACGCCGTTCTTTGCGTGCTCTTACTACACTTTTCTCTTTACTTTCTTCTCCCACTTCACCTTCGTATTTATCTTCTCAATTCCAATACCTAAGTAGTACTCATGATAAAAACCTTCGCTCTTCAACCAATCTTCTGCTTAAGTGTCCCACTCACAGTTCTGCATTTACTCACTCTTCCTTTGCAATTCAGTCCATTCTTCTCTGGAATGCACTCCCTCTCGATGTTAGGACGACCACGAATCGTTCTGCATTCAAAGCAAAGGTTCGCCTGCTGTTACTTAACAAGCTGATGGAATCATCTTAATAGTCGTCTCCTATTATATTATTAGGTATTTGTATTTATATATTATGTATTTTATGTATTATAATTCGGGTTTATATATTTATATTGTATTCGTTATCATGTTTATTAAGTGTATTTGTGTTGCGTACTTTTTATATTTATGCTTTTAACTTTGGTTTGTTACATTTTTTTTTTGTATTCTCTTTCTCATATTATGTTATATCTTTATTTATTACACCTACCTGTATTGTTTATCTCTGCATCACCCTAAGGTTGACTGGTAGAGAATGCCATTCGGCATTAAGTCCGCCTTTATACATTATTGTATAAAAGTAATAAATAAATAAAATAATAATAATAAAAACTACTATTTAAAAAATAATGTAAATATTTCTCATTAAGTGAAATTTGTAAATTTCTTTTGGGAAATAAAGTTCTTTAACCTCAACCTCAATTATACCTAATTCAGAGACTATTCCGCCCTCACATCCACCACTGTAACTCCTGTAAACCAGGATCAGCAGTGGCACGAATTTTCGGACATAGAGTGGTGAAGCTCGGCGAGTCTCAAAGAACACTAATTTGTCTTTAACCCATAATCAATTAATCAATGGAAAGATAGTGAGGAATTGGAAATATTAATAGTGGAGGGCCATGGCAAAGCGGGAGTAGTTACTAATTATAATTGAGTATGACAATCGCAGAGATATAAGTACCTACTACGTAGAGCGCTGTACACTTAGTACAAATAGAATATTGCGTGGTGTTGCTTATGTTTAGATAGGCACGACGTTTAAAATAATCAGTAGAAATTTACTTGTTCCGTCATTCTTTCAAAAACAAACGTTTATGTATATAAAATGGCTGACTTTTGTATAATTACATGTTTTCCTACTTGCGCCTCCACGCCCACTCCAATGCAGTGCCGAAACTAGCCTTTTATGCGCTCACTGCGAATTTCTATAACTGTGCCTATGCATGACCCAAAACTTGGTCCTGATGCCTGCACTGGTCATTTTATGCCCCTCCAGGTCCTGCACCCTGTACCTAGGCACCGTTGGCGCTGCCATAGTTAAGGCACTGCTCCATTGGTGCCAAAAAAAATCCTATATTCAACTAAGCTTACTGTACTATAGTAATTACCTACATAAATGAGTAATACCGCAGCTCAAATCTTAAAATAGGTACAAGGAATTAAATTGCACCACATTGTTTAATGTATTACGCTCGCGTTGCCCACCCTCGAAAGCTTACCACAAAGCCCACACTCGCACAAAAACGGTATATCAGAACGTTTTTAATTTACCTACCTATGAACCGTTGAAGCCATATCTTCGAAGCCTTACAAAATTCTCATCGATCCAAACGTGGACGGGTAGCTTTTTCAAAGTTTGTTAGATAGCTTTCTTCGGGAGTTCGTATGAAATTATAAATACACAGGAGTGTGGAAGGATACCAGTCTATGAATTAGGCGCAATAAATATTTTTATATCTAAGCAGATTTTTGTCTAATATTACAAAAAAATGGTACTAGCTGCTAATATATTTTTAATCCTCTGTTCTGATCAACAGTAAGTGTACCGAGCTTTTTTTGTAAATTTTAGGTCTTTTAAAAAATTACTTTGCCTCGTTGACGTAGTTGTGTTACGGTACGACTGCAGTGCTGAGGTGTCGGGTTCAACGCCCGGGTCGGGCAAAGTGAAATTGGGTTTTTCTATTCAGTATCAGCTCGGAGTCTGGAATTAGTGCCCGATATGGTAAGTGGGTGTACTAATGGCGCCTCTTCCTACCCTTTCGGGGAAAAAAGGCGAGGGTGTGTGTAAAAATATATTTGCTTGTTATTTTAATTATGGCCATTGTCCCAAAATGACTTAAAAACTTACTATTTATAATTAAATAATACTTATTATATTGTTACAAACATAAGCGATTTTGATTTAAATAAAAAAGATCTACCACTGATTTTACAGAAATACTTTAATAAAGATATTACCAACGAACCGGACGGTACGAGCGTCAATGCTCGACTATGGCTCGACTGTCTTTTTTTTTTGTTCCCGGCCTAACGGCCAGTAGCCTGACGAGATCCGGCTTTTCTGGCCACATCGGACTTTAGGGTGAGCGCTTTAGGCGCTCGCAACCCTATAATTTAGCCTTGATCTGTCAGACACTCTATGCTTTTATAGCAAATTATGCCGGTCACGCCACAAATATATATATTTACTGATATCACTCACAAACACACACACACACACACACACACACACACACATACGCACTATTATATTTTTGTTAACGCATCCACTTTTTAAGCAATAGTACCTATTGCTTGCTATTGTGGAACTAGAGTAGCTGTACTATTTATTAGGATTTATATTAATTGTGAAGTGGCTCCGGTGCCCGTAACACAAGTTCAATCTTTCCATGGGCACCGGCGCTTACTATTTTTTATTTTTTCTGTACACGGTTACGCTAAGGTGAACAGTATAGTGCATAAGTAATTTGTACCCTCTGCATAAAATAAATAAATAAAAAAATACAATAAAAAAAAACCCTCACAAAAATATATAATTGGTAACAATATGTAATGAAAAGAAAAAATAGACCATTTAAAACGCCTTGGATCATAGGTAGGCAATACTCAAAGCTGCCCTGTCCCATAATATCTAATTCTTTGCATACTTAACTCGTATATAATATAATGATTCTTTACAAAGCTGGTGGTATTTAAAAATAGCGTTTTTTGTTACAACGAAATAATATTATAAAAGCGGCGATAGCCTAGTTGGGAATGGAACGGACTGCCGAGACGATTGTCCGCAGGTTCAAAACCCAAGGGCACACAGCTCTGATTTTGTGATAATATAGTATGTAGTATCATTATTAAACGTTTTATCCTCTAATATGATTGTTCATCAACTGAATATATTATAAATCAATATATTTATAAGAAGTAAAATAAATTAAATCAAAATCTTTTTTTTTATGGATAATTACAAAAACGTTGAACTTCCTTAAATCTCTCCTGGTGGTAGGTCTCTCATTATGTAAGAGGCCGTCTGGTTGGGTACCACCGCAATGTCTATTTCTACCGCCAAGCAACAGTGTGCATGCACTGTTGTGTTTCGGTTTAAAGGATATTGTAGCCAGTATAACTACCGGACATACTGAGACTTAACATCTTATGTCTCAGGATGACGAGCGCAGTGGAATGCCACTCAGTACTTTGTAAGTCAAGGTGCTGGATGGTGTTGCTACTGTTTATGGGTGGTCGTATCGCTTACTATCAGGCGAACGGCATGCTCGTCTCGTCATTCAATGCAATAAAAAAAAAATATATATAAATATCGGGCGGACTAATGCCAATGGAACCAAAGTATTTTTAGTCGTTTACGTAAAAAATATCACATTTTAATTAATATAGATATTATTAATTCAGTGAATAATCACACCTATTTCATAAAGTTCTATTTGTTACAACAAACAGATCGTATATAATGAAATACTATTTATTTAAGCACTAGGTGTTCCTCGCAGCTTCGCCCGCGTGAAAAGCCTTCCCCGCTACAAAAGTCCTTAAAACACAGTACAATGCCAGCGCCATCTACTTAAAGAATCATCCATTACTTCCCATGGGAGCAAATTACCGGGACCAATTTGGACAAAATTGGGTAACCAATGTGTTCATCCAGGGCATGATCTACCTGTGTGCCAAATTTTATCCAAATCCGTTTAGTTGTTTCCGCGTTTAATTCTAAAAAACATCCGAAAATTTTCACAATCTTTCGCCCAGGGAGATGAAAATACTTCTTTAGCGGTCCCCCGACGCGACGACGCTGGGGTCAAAATATTACTAGGTACTTAAACGACAAAGGCACTTTTATTATTTTACTTTTTAGAGGTTTTATATGTCGAGGGTTATTAATTTTTTTTTTTAATTGTGTTATTTTGGCATAAATGCGCTACTTTTTGAAATCAACCTGTTACTTTAAGGTAATTAATATTATTAAATTACTCAGTCGCAGCTCGGAGTCAGGAAGTTGGCGGTGTGATACCCCCGTGCCTCGGAAAGCACGTAAAGCCGTTGGTCCTGCGCCTGATCTCTCTCCGGTCATGTCGGATTGCCGGTGAGACCACCGGACTATGAGAGTGAAAGAATAGCAAGTGCACCTGTGTATTGCGTACACACTTGTGCACCATAATATCTCCTGCGTACCTGGCTGACCTCCGTTGACATTTTTTTTTTTTATTCGTGCACGACATAGTGACTACACCTCGCCTGATGGTAAGCGCGATGCCGTCCACATAGAGGATCGAATGGCAGTAGATGGTTATCTAATGCCATTCGACACAATCATGCCGGCCTACTAAGCTGCTTCTTCACGCTACGGCGGAAGGACCCAGGATTATAGGAAGGAGGGAACACGTGCGCCGGCAAACTATTCCAAAGCCTGATGGTGCGGCAAAGAAAAGATTTAGCGAACCTATTGGTTCGGGCCGAGATGGTTTTAACCATCAAGCTGTGGCTTCGCATGCCAGCACGCGTGGTTCTGCTGAGGAAAGGAGAGGAAGGGATCAGATTAAACAATTCCTCAGAGCATTCGCCATGATACAGACGGTAGAACACGCTTAGAGAAGCGATATCCCTCCGCAACTGTAGCGACTCCAAGTTGCTCGTCACGTCTGCATCATTCACAATGCGGATGGACCGCCGCTGCAATCCATCCAAGGCATTGAGCAAGTATTGGGCGGAACCGTCCCAGAGGTGCGAACAGTATTCCATACCCGGCCGTACCTGTGCTTTATACAAGCGGTAGATTTGACCGGGCGTGAAAAACCGACGCACCTTGTTCAGGATTCCAACCCTGCGTGATGTGGCAGATATTAGGCCTTCGATGTGATTCCTTGGATTCAGATCACAGCGGATATCCATACCAAGGAAACTCAGGTCATTCCGCAATGAGAGTGGAACACCAATGCAATTGGCTCATCGCGAATGCGGCTCGCGCGCGTACCGCGCTTACATCTAGGATGTAGGTCAACCTCTGATCAAGGGTCTACTTGAAGCGTAGTAGATGGCGGTGTCGTCCGGAAATAGCGCCAGATGGGCAATTTTTGGTTTTAATGTACGTTTGGGATATCGTTGGTGTATAACGAGAAAATAAATGGAGAAAGCGCAGAGCCTTGCGGAACTCCGGCTGTGACGGTGTGTCGGGAAGAGAGAGTTCCCTTCACGCGATATTGGAAACCGCGATTCGACAGAAAGTTTCGTATGACGGGCACGAGCTGAGTGGACACGTTGAGCGTGTACAGCTTGAAAAGCAAGCCGTTGTGCCACATCCTGTCGAATGCTTTTTCAGTATCGAAGAAAAGCTCACCGGTAGGAAATATCAGAGTCTAATTTTGTCGTAAACATGCTCCGTGATGCGGAGCACCTGGTTTACGCAACTGTACCTAGAACGGAAACCAAACTGCTCCGGAGGGATCAGATGGTTGTTGTGGGCGACTATTTTGAGGCGTTCGAGGACGATCCGCTCGTAAAGTTTGCCTAGGGTGCTGAGCAGGCTGATTAGCCTATAAGAAGACGATTCGGAAGCGGGTTTTCCGGCTTGTGAATGCCTATCACAACTGCCTCCTTCCAGACGTCTGGAAAGAGGCAGTTTTGAAACGCGGCGTTGCAGGTGGACATGAGTATTTGAACTAGATACTCCGGGAGCATCTTGAGCATAGGGGTAGGGATCACGTCGCCCCCGGGGGCTTTGCGCCTTTTGAGTGCCTTGATCAAAGCGACGACTTCTTTGATCGTCACCGGTGCAAGGGGGTCGAGTAGCTATAAAATCTTAGCGATTCATAATCCGTATTCAATATTCACAAGACTTTCTTTCCTTCATTGCTACTTAGGACACATCTTATCTTACCTATCTATTGGCTAGCATGCACCGATAATGGGGTGCCTTGTACCAGCTATACTATTATGTATGGCGTTAGATTTTTCGATGTGTTTTTCTAAATAGTAGTACCTAATGATTGGCATTTATCCTCAACCTTAACTATAGGAAACATAGATACCCTAGCAACTACAAAGAATCATGTAGATATCATAAGCTCACCAGCCTTGAAAACAGGCGCACATTGATGGACATGACTTTTCTGCATGGTGTATGTAACGGATACATTGACTGTCCAGATCTCGCTACTAAATTATTATGTTTTTCAGTGCCAAGAACTCGTACACGTCATGTGAAGCTTTTTGCTGTCTCTCATTTATCCACGAATTATGCACAGAATTCAATTTTTAATAGATTACACAGAGTCTATAACAACAAATTTTTTATGACTGATATTTTTCACGATGGCAAAAGACGTTTTAAATCCGATATAGTTAAGATCCTACAGGAAGGCAATGTATAGAATACCCATGCTCGCACACACACACACACACACCCACACACACACACACACACACACACACACACACACACACACACACACACACACACACACACACACACACACACACACACACACACAAAACACACACAAATTAAATTATTAATAAAAAAATAAAAAACTACTTTTTTCGCTTGTATATCTAAAAAAAAATAGAACCTTCAACGATTCATAGTAAATTTGCTTGTTATACTTCTGTGGTAAATACCACCGCCTTAGGCCTTATCCATATGGTACTTACTAAGCTGCAAAGCATTTTTGAGTGAGTTAAGGTTTTGTCTTTTGTATTTAACTTAGTTGCTATAAATTATCATAACAAAGTTTGGTATTCATTATTATTCATGGTAATGGTGGTAATATATTTTAATTGTATCTATAGTTATAGTAGTTATTAATTTTTATAACATAACTATCATAAAATCCACATTTCTACCCAGTGTAGCCAACTTAAAGGTTTTGCTCCCAAATTTAGGGGGGGGATGGCTAGGGGTATTTTAGGGGGGGGGGGGGGATATTTAGGGTTATGATATTAATCTTTATCCAAAAAACTTTTAAAAAAAATAGCACCGACTTCAAAAACCACTATAATGTAAAAAATAACTTGTACTTACTCTGCTTATGGGTTATAAGAAAATTTAAATAATACCAATGTTATATACACTGCCATTCGTGTAATTATATTAATGAACAATGAAATTACTTCACTAATAGGAAGCTACATTACTCCTGTGTGCTATAAGCTACTTTATATCCTAAATGCTCGCGGCTTCGCCCGCGTGGTAAAAGTTTTTTCTGGGATAAAAGTCCCGCTATATACTTTTCCGGGATAAAAAATGACCTATGTGCGATTCCAGACTATAATCTATCTCTAATGAAAACCCTTCATATTAGTTTTTCTTCAATAGGTATCTATAATGTAGCCTTTTTCGAGAGAACCGCACCGCACAACGAATTGGTACGGCCGTACTAAATCCGATCGTCTGTTCATAGTTTAACG
Organism: Sphinx pinastri; assembly: GCA_947568825.1. Lineage (NCBI taxonomy): Eukaryota > Metazoa > Arthropoda > Insecta > Lepidoptera > Sphingidae > Sphinx > Sphinx pinastri. Next base: position 11,483,740 of record OX387624.1, on the reverse strand, counting down.
AACGTTGAAGCAAGTTAGCTGGCAAAGAAAAAGTTGACAATACCGCGAATACCTATTTTTGCTTCCGCGTATTTTCTTTGTTAGGGGGTTTTAGAGTTCTTTAGGGGGTTCAAATTTGAAATGTTGGCGACACTGTTTCTACCATTCTTCTCTAAAATATTTTTTTTACTCTGTGACAACACCCAACGAATAATATTCCATTGGGCAACATCTAAATTTGTGATGTCAAATTTTTATTGTGGCAAAAATTTCAGTCATTATTTTCGTATTATTATTACGTGACATCAAATATTAGAAAAAAAAATCAACATCCACAAAACAAATCAGGAAAACATCTGGCTGTATGTATGTGACAGTGCGTTTGCGTAGTTCGGACCTTAGTGAAATTTAATGTGATAGGTGCTTGAAGTTTTTGCATAAATGAATAATGTCGTTGAGATCGAAGGCTCTGGCACTCGTGGAGGTGCTGCTGAGGGTGCCGCCTCTGTTTGTGGTGGATGAATTTCTTAAGATCAGCTTAGGACTGCCGGTGTCGAGCGGTGAGGAAGTGCCCGTTCTAAACCTCATCACACTGGACAATAGTGACGCTACGGATGGCAATTACTACGATGCCAATTTCTACAATGCGTTTTTTTTCACGCTGCTGAAATTCCTCGTATGTTGTATAGGTGAGTTGATATTTTGTACCCCAAATATAAGCGCAACAAGCGAACGAACGCCTTTCATTTTAGTTGTTTCGAAATGTCTCATTGCGGCTGGCAAGTGACACGCTGTAGTTTTTTTTTAATTATTGCACTAATTTCAGTTTTAGAAATCATGTTGCAAGGCTGTTCTAATATTTAACGCATGGTGGATGAGATAAGATCATGATAGAGTTTTGAAAATATCCAATAATTTAAAGCCATATTGTGATGTGTGGTCACTGGGATGTGGTAAGGAAGTTCTTAATGGTCTTATCCGGCTCATAATTTATTGCCAACACCTCTAATCAAAATTAAAGGCAATGACAGACAAAATACCGAAATGTCATCATTATTCAGCAATAACACTGTCACAGTTTCCAAATCTAGTTTAAACAGATACCAATGTATCACATTTTTATAATGCACTTATTATCACATGATTATAAGCTTATTAAATTCGTATTTTTATCATTTTTCTATTATTTATTTATTTATTTATTTAGAAATACCATTAGGTAATACACAGCACATACATTTGTTAAAATTACAGGTATAAACTATATACAATTGTGTTTACCTCTTAAAGGTATTTACAACTTAACTAAAACAAAAACAAAAATGCTTAGCTACTTAATTTGATATACAGGCGTATGATAGGAACAATTTAAAGTTCTTAAACATGTTTCTTACGTTACATTGCTAGAATTTATGGTTGACTAACTGAACAACAACAAGAGAAAAAATACAACAAGAAAAGGCAAATCAACAGAAGTTTACAAGTTTAGTTTTTTAAGTTTTTTTTTAAGTTTAAGTTTACCGTTTTTTTATTGCTTTACTAACTTTGTTTCTTATTATTATGTAGGTTTAATTGATGTCACTATATGCCTCAATGTATCTGCCTACAAGTTAGTACTACTAAAAGTAACATAAGCTTAACACTGGGAAGATCCTTATTTCTCGATAAGCTTTACTAGTCATAGAGTGTGTCTTTATAGAAAACTAGACTTCTGCTCATGGCTCCACCCCCGTGAATAAGTTTTCCTGGGATAAAAATATATTCCCGGGACAAAAAGTAGCCTATAGCACTCATGAGTAATGTAGCTTCCTATTAATGAAAGAATTTTCAAAACCGGTCCAGTAGTTTTTGAATTTATCCATTACAAGTCTTTGGCATGATGAGCGCAACATGTTAGATAGTATTCAAATAACATCCGGGGCTGTATACTACATGGACCTTGTAGAGACTAGACAGAATTTCCGTGCTTTCTGGCGTTTTTGCCATGCCTTTTATTGGAATCAAAATTGGCAGCTCAAATGATAGAACCCTTTAATTTTTATCCGTGGTGCTTTACAACTGGCTTCTCTAGTTGTAAACGTCCCTATACTTTAGGTTAAAATGCCTCCTTAGTTCATTATTTTGTCTCCTGCTTTGTTATGGAGGGAAATGGACAATCAATATTTCCAACTCCTCCCTATCTTTCTATTTGATTAATTTCGTTGCGGGATAAAGACAGACTAGTGTTCCCTGAGACTCGCCGAGCTTCACCGCTTGGTGTCATAAAATGCGTGCCATTATTGATCCTGGCTTACAGGAGTTGTAGTGGCGGGTGTGAGGGCGGGATAGTCTCTTTATCCATTACAAACAAACAAATCTTTCCTCTTTATAATATTATTATAGATAAATCCCAGTTTCTAATATGAACTAACTTACATTATTATCATGCACTAAGGATAATAAAATAAAAAATTAGCCTTTTATTTGCTACTACATTTTTACAAACTAATTAAACTAAATATTATAAAATAAATAAAATGTGTTATGTAATAGTCGCCTCTGTGGCGTAGGCCTCTCCTAAACCTTTCCATACATCTCTTTCCTGTGTCTTACGTATCCAATGAGATCCACATCTGTGAACGAAAATGTCTCTCCATCTTTTCTTAGGTCTACCTTTCCTCCTTTTCCTGTCTCTTGGTACCCACTCTGTTAGACGTTTTGTCCATTTATTGTTATCCATCCTACAAATATGTCCTGCCCAGTGCCATTTGAGTAATCTAGTTCTTTTCCGTACATCTATTATTTTTGTTTTGCTTCTTATATTGTCATTGCAGATCTTGTCTCATAGTCGTATTCCAAGCATACTCCTTTCCATTTTACGCTGGCAGATAGCAATTCTTTCTTCGTCTTCTTTTCTCAATACCCACGTTTGGCAACTATATGTTAGGCATGGTAATACGGTTACTTCGATCAATTTTTTCTTTATATTTAATTTTACCGTGTTATTTTGCATAATTTCTTTTAATCCCCAATATTTTTTCCAAGCCAATGTTATCCGTCTTTGTATCTCCTTGTCGCTGTTATTTTCGAAAGATACTAGTTGTCCTAAATATACGTATTCTTTAACATATTCGATTTTTTCTTCTGCTACTAAAATTTCTTGAGGTTCTCCATTAGCAAGATAGCTTGCTTTTAATCATTAATTCTGCTTCTGTAAAGGATGTATGTTAGGTAATAATTAAGTAAAAAATAATTCATTTACAATATCAATATGCTTCGTATTGTTTGTGTTATGGTCAGATTTATCTTAAGTTTAATATAATAACCCATGTCCTTTTATTACATTTTGAACTAAATGGATGGAATTTATAAGGTCTTAAATTTATTACTACTGTTATTTATCATTCAAATTTTTGCTAAACTATTTCTTAAACGTTAATTCCGTAATGTATACTTTTGCTGTACCATTAAATTGTGGAACAGTTTGACAACATACATGTTCCTATGACATGGGGCTCTTCAAATAGAATGTGAAGAAGCAGTAAGCGCATTGGCATAATTGAGCTGAACTTCAAGAGGTTACTCCCATCCCTTGCCAGTTGATATTTTCCTTATGCTTCACTTCACTGAACATGAGATCAGCATTGAAGACACTTAAGTAAATAAAAAAATTCTTAAAGTTTAACAACCTTTTACATAAACAGTTAATAAACCTATTATAGTTATATAATGTTTTGTCTTCTTCCTTCAACTCAATTCAAAATTAGTTTGAAGAAGACAAAACATTTGATAACTAAAATAGGTTTATAACTGTTTATGAATAAGGCTGTAACAGGTGTCAGTTGAATGATAAAGATTGTATGTCACTAGAAAGTATTACGCATGTCAGTTAACTAGACACCAATTATCGATAAATTTCCACATTGTAGAAATTTGTTTATTTATCATATTTTTTCTTTGTTTATGATAATTATTTGTTTTTAGTTATTTGTTTTGTTTCTAAAGTGAATTTAATTATTTTAAATGTTTGTTGTTCGCCGTAGTTTTATTGGCACAACAGTCTTCGTAAACACTTTCGTAAGAAAATGTTGACTATCCACGAAACATGTCGTTTTTTGTTTACATTTAGATTTTATACCTAGACCGATGGAGAATAGTTGTACTTTTTTTAACAAAAAGTATCATGCAAAAGGGAATGTGCACGAACTATAGGGGGGGCAGCACACAATCGACACAAGAGCCACATGTGCATAAAAAAGGAACCTTTCAAAGCTATAATTTATTTTTATTAAGTCAAAAATTATAAAATATGGGTTCGGCTGAATATAATTGATACATAGCGTGGCCAGAATAATCTTTTTTGAGATGGGAGCTAGTTATTTTCATTTTATTGAAGCTAAATTAGGAGGAGGTTATGTTTCCTTTATTACAGATTTGTTTGTATTGAATATTATCTTCAAAACTTCTTTATTTTTATAAATTACGTAATGAGACATTTGTAAATGCTTTTGCAACTTATAATTATGTATGTTTTATAGAGATTTATTATTTTTGTCGATTTTCATATAACCATGGAATGTTAATACTTAGGTACTATTTTTGGGAACATGATAGAATTTGACACCATTTGATTTGTTTATTTTTATGTTTTGGAGCATCCAGATACACCATACCATACCAGCCCTGTATTATAATACTGCCCACTGCTGAGCACGGGCCTCCTCTACAACTGTGAGGGTTTAGGCCTTAGTCCACCACGCTGGCCTAGTGCGGGTTGGCAGACTTCACATACCTTCGAAATTCAGAGAACTTCTCAGGTATGCAGGTTTCCTCACGATGTTTTCGTTCACCGTTAAAGTGAGCGATAATTCACGAAGAATACACACATAACTTTTTAGAAAAGTCAGAGGTGTGTGCCCTTGGGTTTTGAACCTGTGGACATTCGTCTCGGCAGTCCGTTCCACTCCCAACTAGGCTATCGCCGCTTACAATACAGATACACAGCAATACATTACCAACAAATTAAATGTATATTGTGTATTTTTCATCCTTTTAATATGAATATTTTACGTCAATGCCAAGTATCGATGGGCTGAAAAAGAGTCCGACTGCGCCACCAGATGGCAGAGCTTATGACGTGTACGTTCCCTAATGAGTGTCTACCCATGCTAATATATAACACAGTATAATTAAGATACATTGTATTACAAAGTGTGTATTTTTAAAATATCTATTGTAATAATTGTATTTCTATTTGCATACAATGTGAATAAAACATGCATTTCTATCTACACTACGTCAAATATCGTAGTGGTCAACACTTATTTTTACACGCTTTATATTAGCTTCACTTGTATGTTTGTAACTCTCCGACTCCGACTCCTTTGGGCGCGATTTTGACCCACTTTAAACGGTCAGATTTTATTCAAACTTTGTAGGTTTGTCGAGGACCGATAACAATACACTAATTTGATAAGATTATGCCATTATTCAATTTGCAAAATGAGATTTTTGACAATTTATATATTTTTTAGTGACATTTGTTGGACAATAGTAGAAAAGAACTAAAAAATTAAAAATAAATAATAGTTTAAAAAAACTAAAAAACACGCTTTATAGAAAACCCAACTAAAAAATAGAAAATAAATTTGAATTAAGAATAGTGTAAATAAGAAAAAAATGTATTTTATAGTAAAAAAAAGCGTGGGGTGCATGGTGACAATAGTTATAAATATTTTATTGACAGATAATATGAGTAGAAGTATTATATATCATTTTGAAAATATCTTAAAAAGCACCCCACGCTTTTTTTACAATAAAATACATTTTTTTCTTATTTACACTATTCTTAATTCTAATTTATTTTCTATTTTTTAGTTGGGTTTTCTATAAAGCGTGTTTTTTAGTTTTTTTAACTTATTATTTATTTTAATCAAGGAAATAATGGGTAACTGAGTAGTTCTCATAAGAATTGTAATTTGTTTTTATTAATTTCATATCATAATGGGTTATTTTTTGGCACAAAGACAATTGTTGTTTATTGATTGTCTCAAGCCGCCTAGTTCCAATAATTTGACAAATGATGGTTATATTTTTTTTTAAGTTATACTTCTTTAGGCGCGTTATGAAAAAATGATGAGAGTGAAATTTCAAGATACGCGCGCGCATCACTGTAACACAAAAGTAACAGGTTGAAGCTGCCCGAATATTTATAAAAAAATGAACAAATTTAATGAAGACTTTTGATAAAAATCAAAAGTGAATATTAAATTAAGAAAATAATAAATATTTAAAAAATGAATAAACTTAAATTCAATTTTTGAATTTATTATCAAATTTATTAATTTACTTTTAAAATATTAAGTAATCAATAATAAATATTTAAAATTAAGAATCTTATAATATTTAGTACAAATTATGTCATATATATTTATTATTCTCTAAATTTTATTTTTAATAATCATATCTGTACTAATATATAAAGCTGAAGAGTTTGTTTGTTTGTTTGAACGCGCTAATCTCAGGAACTACTGGACCGATTTTGAAAATTCTTTCACTAATAGGAAGCTACATTACTCCTGAGTGATATAGGCTACTTTTTATCCCGGAAAACTTTTCCACGCGGGCGGAGCCGCGCGCAAATGGTAGTGTATATATATAGGTGTATTATTAAATTATTAATTTTAATTTTTTTTAATTTATTAAACTTTATTGAGTGTGTTGACTATGGTTTTCCAGTCCTTTTATTATTTTATTGTAATTAATTATTTGCATGCAATTAATAACTATTTTTTAATGATGCCAAAGAAGTTAACTTCTCTGGCGCAGTACATAAGTACACGCACCCACTTTTTTAAAATATCATGATAGATTTCTTTCTATACTCTTTATTTAGTGGATATTTTTAAGTGGATATAGGATATAGGATTATAAAAGCTATTAATATTCATGTTATGGTTAGAAATAATTTCTCAAGGAGGAAATCTAAACCATATAATTTTAGTATTAGTATTAAGCGATTTCAATAACATAAGTGTAGAGACATCCATAGACTTATTAAGCAACCTTGATAGTAGACATCCAAATTTATTAATAAATATTAAATATGATAATGTAACACCAGTGCGCAAACAATATCGCACAGATAATAATTACTTTAAGGCGAACTACCAAGTTATACTTTCAGAATTAAAAACCATCGATTGGCAAGCTGAATTATGTAATTGTGAAAATGTTAATGCAATGGTTGCAAAATTCTATGAACATTTAAGAAATATAATTGAAAAAACTGTCCTTAAGCGAAACATTAAAAAGAACAAATATCCTACGTGGTTTAGCAGTACACTAATTCAACTAATGGCTGAAAAAGATAGAGTTAAAAAAAGACTAAATATATATAAAAACCCTCGTGACAAAGATGATTACTATAGACTCCGAAAGAACTGTCATAAACTGTACGACATTTGTCTCAAAAACTATAAGAATACTATAGAAACAAATTTACCAAATTGCCCAAAAGTATTCTGGAGTTATATAAAAAACACAAGAGGAACGAGGTCATATATTCCTACAAATATAGAATTAAAAAATCAAATTGCGAAAACCAACATTGAAGCTGCTAATCTGTTTTCTAAACATTTTGCCTCTGTCTACAACCCAAGCACGAATATAATATTACCCATGGCCCATCAAGCCCAGGAAACAAACCATCTTACAACAAATTGTCTTACAAAACTCAAGTTTACCGAATCTGACATTCTTAAAGCCCTCAAAAAACTGGACATTTCGAAAGGTGCAGGGCCGGATAACATCCCTCCTCTATTTATCCACAGATGCCGATCTGTTCTTACTCTACCCTTGAGTCTTATCGTCAATCGTTCACTTGGAGAGGGTATTTTTCCTAGTGAATGGAAGAAAGCACGCATAGTCCCTATTTACAAGAAGGGCGAGCAAAATTCAGTCAAAAACTATCGTCCCATCTCAATCCTCAGTACATTTTCAAAAATATTTGAATCTCTCATCTGTCCAATATTATCAAAATGCATTGACAGTCAATTATCGGACTTTCAACACGGGTTCCGAGTTGGTCGATCCACCAGCACTAACATGATTTCATTTGTCTCAGACCTCTCACAAGAACTAGATAAAGGTATACAAGTGGACTCTATATATCTTGATTTTTCAAGTGCCTTTGACAAGGTCAGTCATTGTATATTGTTGCAGAAACTAGACGACTGTGGCATAGGAGGAACGATGCTTACTTGGTTTAAGTCTTACCTCTCTAAGAGAACTCAAATAGTGTCCATCAATGGAGCCGATTCACAGCCTTATGTTGCACAATCTGGTGTCCCACAGGGATCTCACTTAGGCCCCGTGTTATTTCTAATATTTATTAATGACATCACGCTTACTATAAAACACAGTAAAATATCTCTCTTTGCCGATGATATGAAAGTTTACAAATCAATTATAGACCACAACGACGCGGGTCTCTTACAGACAGACCTAAACGCCCTTACATCCTGGTGCCATAGGAACGATATGTCACTCAATGTCAGTAAGTGTTTCCATATCAGTTACACCCGAAAAAAAAAACCACGTGATACTAGGTATAAGTTAAGCGGGGACCATCTCCAGCATGTAAATGAGATCCGTGACCTCGGTATATATATGGACAGTAAACTTAATTTTATCGGGCATATTAACAAAATAGTCGCTAAGGCGGCCCAGATGTTAGGATTCATAAGAAAGAACAGCAAGGGCTTCAAACCACAAACCCAAATTATATTGTACAACGCACTAGTTCGCAGTCACCTAGAATACGCTGCCGTAGTTTGGAGCCCCTTCTACAGCGTACACTCGCAACGTGTAGAGAGTATACAGAGAGTGTTCACTAGACATCTGGCTTTTCTCACCCCTGGTTTTTCCCATAGATGTCCATATAATCTTCGGTTAACTAAATTTAAAATGATTTCTCTCATTAATCGTCGCAAGCTCCAGAACATGTGCCAGCTTCATAAGATTTTAAACGGCAAAGCTAAGTGTAACCATTTACTCGAACGTTTTCGCCTTTCAGTTCCACGAAATCATCCACGAACGCCAAACCGTAACATTCTGCATACTCCATTTTCTAGAACTAACCTAGGTCTACAATCACCCTGTACAAGAATTTGCAATCAGTATAATCAGTTGTTAAATGATTGTAAAGAATTAGACGTTTTCCATGACTCTTACCCCGTCTTCAAACACAAGATACGTAAATTGCTTTTATAAGCCTCACACACGGTACATTTAATCTTATTTTCTTTTTAATAGTCATAGAAGTTATGTTTTTGTTTATCAATATTTTATCTAGTTAAATAATATGTTTATAACTATTAACATTAAGTATAGCATTACTGTTTTGATGTTTAATTTTTATATATTAATGCGCTGAGTAATGTGGCGAAAGTTATGTACGCCGTACTTGTTGTACATATCAGTGACTATATTATTATATTCATTCCAATGTAATAATATGTACAACGTGGCAGTGCTTATAAATAAATAAATATAATCTTATTTTGAAGAAATGGAGTAATGGGATGATTCGGACTTTGAAAATAAATAACGCATAGTATTTATTAAATGCTTTTATTTAACTTGCAATGTATGTATGTCTGTATGTATGTAACTTTGTTCGGGTGGAATCTTGCAAGTCAATTTTGAAGCAGTTACCCTCAACCGATTGTGTTGAAATTTTGCATACACGTTCAGTTTGGGTGACAATGCATTGTTAGCTAAGTGACGTCATTCTGAATCCAATATGGCGGACGATCCAAGATGATGGGCTAGTTATTTTTTGTGCACGTCCATAATATGGGTATCAAATGAAAGGGTTTGCTGAGAAAAATACAAAAAATAAAATGACCTCTCTAAATCCAATATGGCGGACGACCCAAGATAGCGGACTAGTTGTTTTTTACGCAGTCCCATAATATGAGTATCAAATGAAAGGGCTTGCTGAGAATAACTCGAAAAATAACTAAAAAGTAGAAAAAGTGTGTAAATAATACAATAATTATGTAACTTGATCTTGACACAAGTAAATCACGCGACAAGACAATTTAACGACACTTAAACTAAGTTTGATTCAATTTAAAGTTTATTTTTTCTTTTAAGAGCATTTAAATAAAGGCTTGTTTTTAAAGATTCTTTTTTACCTTTAATTTATTATTGATGTTTTAACAATATTGTCGCAAGATAAGAATATATTTTAATATTTACATTTTTTTTCTGCACTGGACTAGATTTTAAATTAAAATTCTAGGTTTCCAAAACACCACACTACACAACATTCGGGAAGAGGCTTGTATGATTCTTGGGTGAGCAAGAACAATTTCAGGCTGGCCATAGCCAACTCGAGGTTACTATTGGTATTTTTTATTTCATTGAATGACGAGACGAGCATGCCGTTCGCCTGATGGTAAGCGATACGACCACCCATAAACAGTAGGAAACACCATTCAGCATCTTGGGTTACAAAGTACTGTGTCGCATTCCACTACGCTCGTCATTCTGAGACATAAGATGTTTTTTTTTTTGGAAGGCGATTCTGCAGTCAACGGGGCCCGGGGGAAACCTGCGAATGGGATACTGGAGTCCCCCGGCTTGACGACTGCAGGGGCCTGGGAGGGGAGCGGAGGAGGAATATGGAAGGGAACGTGGGGGGAAGGGAGGAAGGGTCTCAGGATGGGTGGAAAGAGAGGGTGCCAGGAAATGTTCGCGGGCCCTTTTAGGCCTCAATGTGATTTACAACCAAGAGGTATACACACTGACTGTGTGCCTCGGCCCGCGACTAATGTCCCCCCGCGCATGACATAAGATGTTAAGTCTCATTATGTCCAGTAGTTACACTGGCTACAATGTCCTTCAAACCGAAACACATCAGTGTATGCACACTGCAGGTTGGCGGTAGAAATAGACATTGCGGTGGTACCCACACAGACGGACTCTTACATATGAGAGCCCTACCACCAGTGAATGGTATGGTCTCAACAACAACTTAAGATCAAAATTTTCTTCAGTGCATATTCTTAATACAATAACTATTAGAAATATCACGTATCAGCACAAGCGAGTACCGGTTGAGATTGGTTAAGATCAAGGATCCAGTCAATTCACACATCCTGGTTGCTATAATTTTCCCGACGCGCTCGTTTAATCTACGTAATGTTACTGTTCGGTAAAGTCCGTAAGGTGTATCGTTATATTAGTTTGACGCAGCTGGACGTCTTCTCGTTCCACCAATCCTTATCCCACTCTAACGTGGGGTCCGCGCAAAAACTTCTTCAAGCATGATACAGAAAGAATATGGCTTCGTATTTGCGACAGGCCGACTTATAATTAGAATCCAGGATCTCACAGTGTACAACCCATATATGCTGCCAAAATACCAAGGAGACATAGGTTTTGTAAAACAATATCCGTAGTTTATATACATACACACGCGTTTTATCCTCGAAGGTTTAGGCAGATTCGCAACTAGTGCACCCACTTCTCACCGTGCGTATTCCGTCGAGCCTATCGCCATATCGGGCACAAATTCAAACTCCAAGCTGCAAGAAAACCGAATGTCACTTGGCCGACACGGGGATCGAACCCGAGACCTCGGCATTGCAGTCTTACCGGAATAAAACTACTCCATCAAGGCAGTCAGCCGCCGTAGTTTATATTTTATTAAACAAACCGTGAACAGCATAGTCTAGATGTCATTATTATATTTTACCATAATCACAATGCTCAAAACATTGCGATGTCTTGATTCACAATTCCAATTATGTATTTTTAGAATCGTCTGCATGTTTAGGTACAGTTTTGAATTGTCGATTTTATTATCCGTCGTCATCATAAGCCTTCTTTGGAATTTCCAAGTGTCCAGCATTTATATCTATCATTAACAGGAAAGAATAACAGTAAACTTCAACGAGATATGGGGAACCTGCGGGGATTTACATCCCGGTATTTCTTGTCTTGCAACAGGCGACTTACTGTGGCAACGGGGGTCGCGGCCGTATCAAGGAGGATACACCATCATTTACTTAAAGTACATTTTGAAACTGATACTTTAAAGTGAACTCTTATGGTCATCAGGTGAAGATGAGCTTTTTATGGATGGGCACCTAAAAATAGGGACTGTAAAGCGGTATTGGGTGGTACTCACGGCAACAGGGTTGGCATCAGGATCGTGGATGCCGGCTGGCAGTAAACATGAAACTAAATATTTTCTGCAATATGCTTGAAAAAGTGTTGCCCTATCGACTCGCCATCTCACGAAATACACAATAAGAGCAGGCAGTAGAAGATAATACAATTACGTGGTTCGTAGTTAGTAACTATTTATTAAATGGTTTGTAGACGAGGATTTTATATTGTCTATGCTGTGATAAAGTAGGGCTGGTTGCATTGCATTGCAACCTATTTCAGCCCGTTAAATGTCACTTTTTTAATACCTATAAAAAACTGGATACATAATTTGAGACAAAAACATAAGGACATGCACATCTAATGAATAATACGAATTCACTAGCTTTTGCCCACGGCTCCGCCGGCGACAAAATTTTTTTCCGGGGTAAAAGTCCCGCTTTATATTTTTCCGGGATAAAAAGTAGCCTATGTTAATCCAGGACATGATCTACCCGTGTGCCAAATTTCATCGACATCCGTTCAGTAGTTTTTGCGTGAAAAAGTAACAAACATTCTTACAAACTTTCGCGTTTATAATATTAGTAGGATGTATAGTTATTTCAATAGCGCAGACGTTAACTCTTGACGCCAAACAAGTCGATCATAAACTAATAGGTATAAGAAATAAAGTTAGATTCCAAGTGTTAATTCGACAAATGTTATTCATGTCTGATGCAAGTACTGATGCTGCATTATCACACTAGTAGGTATAATTAAATATAACACAATGATGTGGTCATGAACATTGATCATTATTATTGTTGTTTCTAAGGTCGGACAATCCACATCTGAAACATAAGAAAGCCTAACACAAAAGTCACACTCTAACCCATGCTCCTACATTAGAATGTGAGTTTTGTGTTTGATCGGTTTATACATTTGTGATCAATAGCGTTACCAGTAAGCTGTGAAATTGACCCTTAATATAATAACATTCACTGAATGTGGATTGAGCTACATATTTAGTCCGGAATGGTTGGACCTATCGTCACATGATTCAAAATCCCAATAAAGTCCCAACTGTATGTATGGACAATAATATGTGTAACATATATATTGGACATTTATAATATGTTTAACTACTCTATGTTCACAAAATGAAAATCACTAATACCAAAACTATTGCAAAGGTTAGGTTTTAAAATATGGTTGAAAAGTAAACCCATACACCATTAAGATAGAAACCAAATTCGCGTAAAGTAAAAAAATACTGGTGTGAATTGTTGATATACTTTAATGTTTGATGTAGTAACGTATGGTCGGTCTTGAAACATTAAAATTCATAAAGCCTAACGCACACAGAGACAGTTGCAAAATACATTGCCACTAAAATATTGAACAGATATATATATATTTCGTACTATCTGTATTATCAGACTCAGTCTAGAGTGGTCTGCAGTAGGAGACTGGAGTACGAGGATACCGCACAATGTCCTTCGAGGCGGCGACAATCCAGGCACGCTTTCCACCTTTGGACCTTTTATACAATAGTTTATAACCAAACCCGCACTCTCTGTCAGATGGGAGAAGGCAGCGGAGACAACGGCATTGAAGTGGCCATTAGACGGCAGAAACGTCAATACGCATTTGCGACGTGGCAGTCGAGGCTCCATCAGGAGCCTTACGTGCATAAACGCGTTGTCGAAGCTATTCTGCCGGTTTTCGATGCTTAGATGAAGCGTAAAAATGGTCGATTGACCTATAGGCTTACTTAAATAATTACTGGGCACCGGTGCTTCAGTGATTATCTGAATAAGATAGGGCGTAAAGTGACGGGCAATTTCGATAATTGCAGTGGCCAAGACTCTGCAACACACACGCTTTCGGAATGTCCTGTGTGAAAAGAAGAGCGACAGACCCATCAAACAAATCATTGTGTGATTGGAGTAGACTTCTTGCCGGTAGTCGTGCAGGTTATGCTAGCTGGGGAGATAAATTGGGACACTGTAGCCTCCTTCTATGAAATAGAAAAGAAGGAGGCTGCAGAACGTGATCGAGAGAGGCCTGATCCCACTCGGAGACGAAGACGCTAAGAGAATAATACCTCTCGGCTTTGTCTATTAAGAAACAAAGAGTATCGGGATACCAGTAATGTCCTTCCGAGTCGTGTTTAAAATGCTAGCACTGGAATGGCTTCGGAGTGTTCGGTTCGAGGCCACGGAGTCATTCTAAAGTGCTGATGGAGACAAACATGGGGTTTGTTGTCGGTAAAAATCCGACATGCCCCGTCTACCTTGCATAAGCACGACAAGGCTCCAAGAGAATATTCCTCATGACAAAAAAATGGTGACAGGATAAATTTAATTGTGATGGCACAGTTCGGCCACGTTCAACAAAGGGTACTGCAGGCCATTGGTTTTGATTACGGTCAGAATGGCTCGTTCTATATTCAATGCAAACGATTCCTTCATCGTGCAGTAGGATGTCGCGGTGTACGAATATAGTTCACAGCCTGAAATTTTGTTGCACGATTTTATACTACGGTGGACTGCACGACAGTCTTTATAAATACGTTTTCTAGGTCAAGAGAGGCCTGTCATCCCTCGAACTGCCGCGGCACGGCTTAAAAATGGAAAAACTGAAATATTTTGCGCTGTCTTGATTTTTATCTTGAACATTGCTTCGAGTTCTATTTTGTGTATGAGATTGTTTTTAATTAAAAAAATATATTATGATTACCGTATTTAGAATAATATTGCTTATTATTGATATTTTAATCATTTTGTTACTCACAAGTTTATTTTGTAGTCTCTCGTAATAACTGATAAGTGAAATATTTTATTATGGTTTAGACATTAAAACAATATGTTTTCACACAAATGACCACATCCTTATGATAACAATGTAAAAAAAAATGTAGGTGAATTATATTTACATTTTCATTTTATGACGTCCAATCTTATCTTATTAAGATTATATTATAAATGAGAATGTTTGCGAAAATGTTTTTATCTTCGATAAATATTAAGTTTAATTAATAGATTCAAATGTATGAAGAAAATCAATTTTTGTACATATATGAAATATTATTAATGCCCTCCTACTGCCTCGGTGGTAGTTATATTGCGTGCGCGGTACGACATCGCTCAGAGGTCCTGGGTTCTTTTTAAAATAAAATAATAGGCTTTCTGCCTGATATGGCGTTAGGCTCGCTCCCCATCACATCATGAGACGGAACACATATGGCGAAAAGTGGGTGCCCTTGTCTCTCCCCTGATATCTGCCTCCCCCTTTTGTGATAAAGGCGTGATGTGTATTTGTTTTGTAGTCACAAAGTTAAGCTCGCAGCTGTGCCTTCGGTAATGACCAATTCAATTTTTTGTATGGTGTTGACTGTTGCTGCTGTCTATGGGCGGTCGGAGCGTTTATTATTAGGCAAGCGCTATGCTCGCCTCGTTATTGGTCTGCAATAAAAGCAAGTAGCCTATAGCACTCAGGGGTAATATAAGGGTGGAAGAATTTCAAAATTAAGTCGTTTTTTGAGTTTCCTCCGCAGATGCCGTTTCCGCCTCCCGCGTTATGCTTACCTGAGGTCCGGATAATCCGAGTGTCCACTGTAGGCTACTTTTTATCATGGTAATTTGCTCCCGTTGGGAATATTAGACAATTTTTTTTAAATATATGGTGCTGGCGTTGTCCAGGTGGAGCTATGGTTCGCTAGTTATTTAATAACTTCTGTTGCGGAATACGCAAAAAATTATAAGAATAACTCGTTCGGTGTTTTATTAATACTTGATTTGACGATCCTGAACAAAATACTATTATACTGTAATGCGTTCATCCGGCGATTTCGATTTTCACAAAGAGGCACGCAATAGTTTCAATATGAAAATAAAACAAACACTATGTATCCTCTGCACCTAGACCCTAATCAAAGACGCTAATTGACGCTACGGCTTCCATCTTTGTGTATCATATTCATATTATCATATTCTAATACGTAGATACATCGTTATTATTATGCGCTTAAACACCATGCTTTCAATAACGACAAAAGTATAAAAACCATTTACACTTGATTTATCAGACACCAGCTTGTCATACTGAACTCACAGCTGTTGTATCCTGTTATATTAGCATAAATTTTGAGAAAATTAATATTGCATACTAAAATTGTTATATTGTTAGGTTTGTAATTCAAATCACTTTAATCTCGTTTCTGTGAATGTCGTGGTCGCCTATAATTATGGCAACATTTAAATTAAGAGTTATTGTATAGTGTAACTTGTAACAGACGACTTGATAAAGGTCGCAGGAACACGTGGATGCAGGCCGCTTTTGACAGGTCCGTCTGGAAATCTTTGGGGGAGGCCTATGTTCAGCAGTGGACGTCATGTGGCTGATGATGATGATGATGATGTAACTTGTAATTACTAATATTAATGTATGTCACGTTGGTGATCCTTAAATCAATAAATAAATAAACTCACAAGCTATATCAGCCTTGCATATCGAGATTTGATTTAAATTGAACGCTTTAGTCGCTGACATACAAATTCAACCAGTTACCAGACCAAACTGCAATACATCTTAAGTGTAATGTATACGTAAATAAATCAGGTAAAAACACACTTTGGCCTTTAGAGATCATTACCAAGGATTGCATCCGATTGACCGGCTTTCGGCGTCGGCCGCTGTGGCTGATAAATATGCAAGATATTTAATGACTGGTTAAGCAATTGCGTAATTTTAGCAATTGGCCAACCTAGCAGGCCACTTCGTTAGCACTGCTGACTTTTTTGTGTACGTATCGATTTAAAATTTAATATAAAAATTAGAGTGCTTTATGTCGACAGGAACAGATATTTATCCATTTCGTTTTCATGTTATTTGTTGTGATGTCATTTATTTTTCATTCTCAGTCAACGTTTAAATATCTGAAAATGACTTTGTACACTGAATAATTTATATTTTATGTATTTTTATGTGGTAATGATAGGCTTTTTGGCTTTTGAGAAGTAATCACCGCATAATATTTTTTTTTGAATACAACTTATGAAATAAAAATAATACCTTCTGGACATTTAATAATTATATTTTTTTTTACTATTTTTTATATGAGCTCGTATTATGAGGTCCTGAATAGTTAACAGATGATACTGGTCCGAGTCCATTACTATTTGCGGTCTTCTAGGTGAGAAAAATACAATTTTTGCTATAGTCTATGTGAACATTTTGGACTGTGTGGCTCCTTGTTATATACAACATTGATGCCGGAACATGAAGTGAGAATATTATCCGCTCCAATGTGTCGGCCTTCGTGGCACATGTTATGCGATCATCCAGCTTTAAAATGATGTCGCTTGGTCAGGACTCATGAGGTTGTTTAAGCCTCTATATTATGTTGTGGAACTGAAACTTCCGCGTACTTTCCAGTAATTACATTTTTTTTAATTTATGAGGCAATATTTAAATGTTCTTTTTTTTGTACTGCATAAATTATATACCTATTCAAAATCAAGCTATTTAGCGCACAAAAAACGTTTCACCAGTATTGTATCTAATAATAGACATATCGTCTATTTTTTTCTTTTTTGGGCTGTTGTGTCTGATGCTAACGAGTCTTACTTATGAGTGCCTTAATTATTTATTTTATCTATAAGAATTGCGCAATGACGCAGCACACAATGTGCATTTGTTTTGAGCATTTTTTTTTAATTTATACCAACGAAGCCTTTTCTTCATTTGTTTTCATTCAACATTAATTTAAGACACCAATCATCAAATGTCCCAAGCCAGAAAGTGGCTATGGGTATATTGATTAAAGTTGTAGGCAAAAACATAACAAATCGTAGCTATTTTATATGAGGTCATATTGAAGATCTTTCTAGGCTCACCCTACTTCGGAGTCTGCGATCCACCGATACAGCAATTTCTCGGAAACCGCGCTCCTTGCCTAGCTATTTTAACTGTAGTCAAAACATAAAGTATAGCCTGCATTATGTGTTGACTAATAGATGATAATAATGATACTTTTTATACGAAATATATTTTGGACTTTGATTAATTATATACCTGAGTGACGCGCTACAATGAAACTAAAACAAACAGGCCAACTTTTCTTAAGCTAGTATGCGTGACAGCTGTGTCATACGCTATCGCTGCATCATTCTGCGTATCCTTGTGTGCGCGCATAATGATACCAGTTATTACATGGTTTCTATTAAAACGGGGAGATAATTATATCCATGAAAAACAACAAAAAATTATTCACTCGAACTCATTTAGCGGGGAACAGTTGGCCTCTAATTTTTTCGACGCGTTTGAAACGTTCAGTGTCTATCTAGGTATATAATTAATCAAAGATTTTGGATTATGTTTTTGAGACACAGCGTTGCCAACACGTGATTTTTTTTACTGTTTTTCTGACTATTCTCATGCCATGCGAACCAAAATCGTACCTTTGCTTTTGTCGTACATGTCCCAAAAACGGTTAAAGCTTAATGAAAACTTTGTTTGAAATGTATTTTTTTTTCGGTCGATGTATTTAACTTTATAAATAAATATCCGGAATCTTTGATAAAAACCGGTAATCCGTAAAATCTATGATATCCGAATCTCCACTTTTCTTGCCTCCCGAGCAAAGCCCTATTTCGCATTTCAATGCGTTTTTTTTTCAAAAATCTACTCAACAGTTTTGTATAGGCACCGCTATCAATATGAAACCACCAATTGCCTTCTTAAATAAGTAACATAAAAAAATATTAGGGTACTATGTACTGGTTTACATTATAAATTTAATGTTATGCAGTCTAATGATTTAAATAGTCAACCATTTCCCGTGTATGTCAAATATGTAGTTTCATTTGTTATTTGTATGCAAAATAGGGTTATAAGATTACCTCGTAACAAAATCAAGGATCTATTAGTAGACAGGTATCGCAGTAGGCTGGTAACTTTAATATACATATTATGTTTTAGAAAGGGGTTTGTGTTATTATTTATATCGAAAATAACTAAATCAAATCTTAACATCAGGTGACTCGATTGTTCCTTTGCCAGACTATGCTATACAAAAGAGGTTTCTTTGAGGATCGTTAAAAAAATGTTGGTTATAAGCATGAAATTCTAACCAGCTAGTAAAGCGTCGAACGTACTTTAGTTTGAAATAATATATGTATAGGTACATATTATACATACAGAACTATGTATTTCACAAGCGCCTGGTAATGAGTTTGTATTAATTAACTTAATTATATTTACAGTGTAGAATTTTGAATGTGGCTTTGCGAGTTGCGACTTTTTTCGTTGTAAAGAAAAAATAATTCACAAATACATTTAAAATATATAATAGTCCTTAAATTAGTAATGTTTCTGTGTTGTGATTAAGATTTTAAAGGAATCATTAAAACTAGAATAATAAACGTATGTGACAGATATTCGTAATCTCGTTCACTAAGAAGTAAAAGTACCTAATCTAGCCAGGTTCACACTGTACGCCAAAAGGTGTATACAAGAAAAAACTGGCTACATCGAGTCTACCATTTCCAAACATTCTAGTGCCGTCCGTTCTGTTTCTACTCCACATTTACCTAGCACATACAGGTCATTGACCAGGCACATACTATTTTTATAACAATAATAATGAGTCACGTACACATATAAAATAATAAATAATAACACTTACAATGTGTACTACATTTCAGGAATCGATTAATGAGTTTCTGAGTAAGTGATATCAGTCAATAAAATGTTTATAATTCATTCGAAATATTTCACCGTCTACTTAACTCGCTGTGTAAACTGTATGATTTTGGTAAATAGTGAATTACAGTTAATATCGCCCGACAACAGCGCTCGCGTGTTAATCAAAATCCGTGGTCAAAGGCCTCGTTCATTACTCTTTTCGAGTTTTTTTTTCGTTAACTGTTTTACTCGGCGTCCGATTAAGTAGCCTTTTTTGTCTTCTGATAGTTTAGCGGTATCACAACTGCTTTGTTTTTATAGCAGGTCATTAAACGAGCAAATAGTTCACCTGAGGGTAAGTGCTTACTGTTGCCGTGAAAACCGTAGTCACATAATAATCGTTATTCGTGGGTGTAGAGCCGACCGTTAAGGAAAAAATGTGTATCTGCAAGACTGGTATATCTTTTACCTCCGGCAAATTAAAATTAATATTGACCGCAATTGACGCAACTACAAAACTGTTACTTCTAATCGGTTTGATTTGAGACTAGTTCCAACTCAGACGAGATGGCTTATAGCCGTCTTAGGCTAAATGTGCTAGACTCATAGTGGGTAGTCTAAGGCAATCACATTACTTTTTGAAATATTAATTAACGTACCCTAGAAATAAAGAACATGTATGTCCTATGGGACAAAGCCCAATAAATAAAATAAAAATATGTAATGGTGGTGTTGCACCATTCTTACTAACACGCTGTCCGCTAACTCTCAATACAAATCCTCATCCATCACCTTATTTCCAATTCTAAAACACATATCTGCAGTGCAGGCGATTAAAATGGATGGCGGATAAAGGTCGATACTTTTTGATTACACAAACTATTTGTAAAACTCACTATTTGTATGCCTAATTGAAAACAAAATACATAATAGGATACAATATTTCCTTTCATTACTTCCCATGTTCTGACGGAACTCTCCGATCAATGTTAACTGTCGGTTGTTAATGCTCTAGTTGTAACAATGGTTACCTGTGCCCATTGTCAATTACATAACTTTATTATACAACAAAAAATCAAAAACTCAAGCTTTGTCCCTCATGTTATGCAATCATTCATTGTTTCCTTCTGTGTGCATACATAAATACATAGCATCACGCCTTTTTCCCGATTCAGGGGTAGGCAGAGGTGTATCACACCCACGTTTCGCTATGTAATAGGGCCTATTGCCATTTACTGGGCACATTTTAAGACTCCGGGCTGATACTGAGTAGAAAAACCTAATATCATTCCTTCTGTATAGATTTCATCATTTAAAAATCACTTTATTAATAGGATAGTTTATTATGTTCTATTTTGTACATTATTTATATGTAACAGAAAATAATACGAAGAAGAAATTCTTTTGTGAAATCAGCATAAAATTGGTTTGGTTGACTTTTCTAAAAAGTTATGTGTGTATTCTTTGTGAATTATCGCTCGCTTTGACGGTGAAGGAAAACATCGTGAGGAAACCTGCATACCTGAGAAGTTCTCTGAATTTCGAAGGTATGTGAAGTCTGCCAACCCGCACTAGGCCAGCGTGGTAGACTAAGGCCTAAACCCTCTCAGTTGTAGAGGAGGCCCGTGCTCAGCAGTGGGCAGTATATAATACAGGGGTAGTATGGTATGGTATACAAAAGAAAGGAAAGGATTTTCACGCGAGTGAATTCGCGAGCAGCACCTAGTATTTATTAATTGTGTTAATCTTTTGTCAAGATCAAATTACATATTTATTAGTTACATATTTATCAAAAGTAAATCTTTTGTCAAATCAAGTTACATATTTATTAGTTACATATTTATCAAAAGTAAATCTTTTGTCAAATCAAGTTACATATTTATTGTATTATATACACAAGTAAATCTCGCGACAAGCTTTTATCTTTACATAGTATTAAACAAGAGAATTTAAATAAAAGTTTATTTTAATATATTTTTTTTTACCTTTTATTTATTGGTAAATGTATTAAAAAAGTAGTCAACTACCCTATTGCCTTTGTAGTGCAGCATATGGTTGCTGGGTTATTTACAATAACAGTTTGCGAGAAGAGCCTATTTCACAAGTTTCAAGTAAAATTTATTTGATAGTTGTATTAAACAGCCAGTGTAGATAGTACTTATTTTGTTACCATTTATTTGGGAACATAGATGAGTCTGAATTTTGTTATTTGTATTTAGTGGGTCATACGTTTATGTGACGAGTATCATTATTTGACAAAAATGTCTACCTCGTGACAATTACTGATCAGGTTTTTACTTTTTATTTTACCGTATTCATAACTTTATAATTATTTAGCAATTAATTTCTTTTCTGAGTTTATAGAGTGACTCTTCTATAAATATGGAGCCGAATATAGTAATTAATCAAAACTAGCATGTGGCCTTCGAGAAAACAAAGATGAGAACTGGCTCTATTAAAACATTTCACGACCATGTAACTTTACATTATAAATAAATGCATTAATAAACGGAATTATTACGATTTATGTGCTAGTTATTAGTATACATGCTGGAAACGTTAAGTGTGAACGGCAATTATATTGTTACTGGTGATTATTTCCGTAATATAAAACAAACTAAAAAACTAAACCTAACCTTTATAAAAAGTCTCATAACACGACATATTAAATGCATTACATTTTTTATGGGTTCCAACAATTTTTTTCATTTAAACAGAAATAAAAAAGTACTTTTCTGTTTTTTTTTATAACATGTTCTGAATTCTTATTCTATTTATTTTTCCAACCAGTTCTAATACATTAACTGTGCCATATTAAGCTAACGTATATTGCTAACGAAATAATTGTTTTAACGATTTCATGTTATGAGAACTGAAAACTTTTCAGTTAACATTTTATCGTAATTATTATATTTAATGCAATAATTCCACTACAAAATATTCGGGGAAAATGTTATAATATTGTCTTTTTTATAATTCACTAGCTTTTGCCCGCGGCTCCGCCCGCGTGAATGAGTTTTCCCGGTATAAAAGTCCCGCTTAAAATGTAGCTTATATGACACGTTCGTAGATTTACCATAGCAGCGCCATCTATTGATTACTTACTCAACCCAGTCGAAAGGTATCGACATCTGTTAGAATCATTTGGAGTTAAGATAATTGTGACTGTCAAATAATAACAGACAAATAATTAGCAATAAATTAAAATTGCGACTATAATTTGAGATTTAAACTATCCTATCTCTCAAGTTGGATCGAACTGCACATGGTGTGCGAATTTTATTATAATCGGTTAAGTGGTTTAGGAGTCCATTGAGGACAAACATTGTGACACGAGATTTATATATATTAAGACTAGACTTCTGCTCGCGGCTCCGCCCGCGTGGTAAAGTTTTTCCGGGATGAAAATATTTTCCCGGGATAAAAAGTAGCCTATAGCACTCAGGAGTAATGTAGCTTTCTATTAGTGAATTTTTTTTCAAAATCGCTCTAGCAGTATTTGAGTTTATCCATTACAAACAAACAATCAAATCTTTCTTCTTTATAATATTAGTATAGATAAATAGATTTTTTATGTTTCGTTATGTTATTTATAATATGGCGAACTAAGTATACCTAATCTTTATTTTTGATATCGCATTGATTATAATTTGTAACAAATAGTCTTCATCTTTTCCACCATACATATTTAAGGGTCTTTGTTAATTTTATTGCCATTCTTAAATATGGCTCGTACGTAAAGTTAAATAGACTATAAATATCATCATCATCATCATCATCATCAGCCACATGACGTCCACTGCTGAACATAGGCCTCCCCCAAAGATTTCCAGACGGACCTGTCAAAAGCGGCCCGCATCCAGCGTGTTCCTGCTACCTTTATCAACTGGCAAGCGCAGCGTCGGCCGTCCACCTGCAAGGTGGACAGACGACTTGATAAAGGTAGCGGGAACACTATAAATATACACACACTTTATTATAAGCATTTTGTAATAATTTATAATAAATACGCATTTTAATTGCATTTTATAATAAATACGATTATTATTTTACTGGTGGTAGGACTCTTATATGTAAGAGTCCGTCTGGGTGGGTACCACCGCAATGTCTATTTCAACCGCCAAGCAGCAGTGTGCATGCACTGTTGTGTTTCGGTTTGAAGGACATTGTAGCCAGTGTAACTACAGGACATAATGAGACTTAACATCTTATGTCTCAGGATGACGAGCGCAGTGGAATGCCACACAGTACTTTGTAACTCAAGGTGCTGGATGGTGTTGCTACTGTTTATGGGTGGTCGTATCGCTTACCATCAGGCGAACGGCATGCTCGTCTCGTCATTCAATGCCATAAAAAAAAAAAAATCTTATACTACTTAAATATTAACTCGTGTGTTTCTCTATTTTCAGGATGTTTGTCAGCGCTATGCATATTCGTGTTATACACGAAGCACCTGATCATCGTGTACCTCTACCTCACGTCGCTGGGTATCGTGTTTGTCTCCTACTGGACCAATGTGTCCGCCATCAAGGAGATACAGGACCTCACACTAGTCTCTGCCTCGCCTCATTTCTCTACGAGCATCCTCGAAGACTTGCTCAACTTAAACATAAAGAACCTATTTGATCTCGATGGCCCTGGTATTTTGGTCACACAAAACTTTGCCATACAATTCATGCTAGCAATAATATTTAGAAATGTGCACCTGGGTCCACGGCATCCGACTATCCAGAAACTCCTACCGATAAGTTTCATGGCGCCCTCGTTTTTGGCAATGTTGCCGGTGCCGCCCAACTTACTACACCATTCACCGGTATTTTCTGCACTCCTTCCCCTGATTTTGGTGAAGTACGTGCTCTGGTCGTCGGCGTACAGCGTGGTGCATGTGATCTACGCGGGATACCAACATGGAAGATTGTTCGTCAGCAATTACGGACTGTCAGCCCTGGTGGAAACAGAGTGGATGCGACTCAACGTGCCTTGTGTTTTAAGAGTTTTCTGGGTACTCAGAGTCGCTGAACACGCAATACTTCTTCTCATGGACAATTATGATGACGACTCTGAAGAAGGTTTGAAAGTATCCACTTTGCTAGCTGTACAATCTTTGGCATCTATGGCTAAATCGCTACTCGTGACTGGATGTGAGACAATAACGGCAGTCCTAGGCATGACGTCCGTGATTTCGTTTTTCTGTCATTACATCGGTAATTTCTTCCAATGGATTCTTCTGACAGACGAAGAAGAAGACAAGAGCATTGGCACCGTGTCCGCTATTCTGTTCTACATCTTGGCACTTCAAACTGGCTTGACATCGCTGAACCCAGAGAAGAGGTTTATTAGATTATGCAGAAACTTTTGCTTACTCTTTACAGCTCTCTTACATTTTTTGCATAACATAGTAAATCCGATGCTCATGTCTTTGAGCGCATCACACAACCCGAGTTTGCACCGACATGTCAGAGCGTTGGGCGTGTGCGCATTCCTTATTTTATTCCCAATATCACTACTTGTGTACTTGTGGTCACAGCATACGATATCGACATGGCTTCTTGCTGTGAGTGCCTTCAGCATTGAAGTAATTGTCAAAGTGGTTGTTAGTCTAATGATTTACTCTCTATTTCTCATTGACGCGTACAGAAGTACCTTTTGGGAGCAACTTGACGACTATGTGTACTACATCCGCGCATTCGGAAACACCATAGAATTCTGCTTCGGCATATTTTTGTTCTTCAATGGCGCATGGATACTCCTCTTCGAGTCGGGAGGAGCAATACGAGCCGTGATGATGTGCATACACGCGTACTTCAACATCTGGTGCGAGGCGAGGGCTGGCTGGTCCGTGTTCATGAAGCGAAGGACGGCGGTGAACAAGATAAACTCGCTGAAAGAGGCATCAATGGACCAGTTGAACAGACTAGACGACGTATGCGCGATATGCTACCAGGAGATGCATTCGGCGAAGATAACTCGCTGCAACCACTACTTCCACGGCGTGTGCCTCAGGAAGTGGCTGTATGTGCAGGACCGATGTCCGCTCTGCCACGACATACTCTACAAGATCGACAGCGACGGCAACAAAGACAACTCTGACGCCGGCAACGAGGAGAACAGCAACAACCAGAACTTGCTCCTCGAGGAGGAGCCCGACCTGCTGCTGGGCGACGGCGTCAGATGACTGATGGACGACGACCAAGACCACTTACATTAAAAACAATATACTTTGCAATCAACTAATTTGAGTGGTACACTTTCGACTTGTATAGTAAGTTATAGTTTTTTTTTATGATGATCATGTTCGTATACATACCTGTGATTTACGATTTAAAATTTGTCTTGTGATGAAATGTTTTATTTCAGTCACTGAGTGAACTGATAGTGTAAGCTTAGTGATCCATTGGGACGCTTGATTTTGTGATTTTCTTCGTATTGTCCTATCTACGTTCCGTGCTGTACACGTTTGAAAATTTTCAAGTCCATTCATGTTTATGTATTAAAAAAAACTGTTTTGATAAAACATGAGGCGGATTAGATTTGAAGCTATTTGTAAATAGTTAAGGTGTTTAGAAATAGCTTTTAATATTTGGAAGTAACTTAATTGAAAAAAAAAAGGATATAAACATAGTAATTTTTCTCATAATGAAATGTAAATAAACTGTTATTTTAGTAGTAATCGTCGTTTCTCATTAGTAGTTTATTTACCTTGAATAAAGTACATACATTACTTAGAAATAGTATACCATTCCCACATTAATGTAGTGACATCGTGTGAACGATAAATTTAAATTTTCCAGTTATTGATACATAATCATTATTCATTAATTGGGAATGAGCTAGATTAGAAAAAATATCGATGTCCGATTATAATATAATAATAAAAACAGGTCTATATTATATACTGCCCCACTGCTGGTCACGGGCCTCCTCTACAACTCAGAGGGTTTAGGCCTTAGTTCACCACGCTGGCCTATTGCGGATTCGCAGACTTCACATGCTTCTTAGGTATGCAGGTTTCCTCAAGATATTTTTCTTCACCGTTAAAGCAAGTGATAATTCACAAAGACTACACACATAATTTTAGAAAAGTCTTAGCTGCATGCCATTGATTTTTATAGGATATAAATCACTTTCAAATGGATTATATATTAAGAACTAGCTTCTGCTGGCGGCTCCGCCCGCGTGGAAAAGTTCTCCGGAATAAAAAGCCCGCTTTATAGTTTTACCGGTTAAAAAGTCTGTGTTTTAATCCAGGACATGATCTACCCGTGTGCCAAATTTCATCAAAATCCGTTCAGTAGTTTTGGGAGATTTGCAGTAACAAACAAACAGAAAAACAGACAGAAAAGAATTATAAAAGTTACTGATTTGTGTTCCATTACTCTTCTTTAGTTGCCCCCTTTTTTTATCACATTTCTTTAAATGTACAGACACACCGGTTCTACTGCTTTATTATAAGTATAGATAATATATTAAGAAGGACTGCCGTGGTGGCGTAGTTGTATTATGGTACGGCTGCAATGCTGAGGTCTTGGGTTCGATCCCCGGGTCGGGCAAAGTGATATTGGATTTTTCTAATCAGTATCAGCACGGAGTCTGGAATTTGTGCCCGATATGGCGATAGGCTCGCCCCCTATCACATCATGGGACGGAATACGCACGGCGAAAAGTGGGTGCAATAGTGGCGCCTCTGCCTACCCCTCCGGGGATAAAAGGCGTGAGTATGCGTTAATATATTAAGAATAAGGAGGTATGACTTTGTTCGCTTTTGTATACTTGCTAGTTTTATAATAGGTTAACAAAGGTATACCAGGTAAAAAGTTTATTACAGATACAGCGCCCTCTATCTCCCTAATGTAGGTATTCAATCCAAAAGTTACACATAAATTATACAGTATTTAACACCTCATGTCGCCGGTTTCAAAAGTTAATGACCTTTTAAATGGCTATTCGCATGTGAAGAATACTAATAAAATGGAAAAGTGTCGGACAATGTCTTACCTTTTTCATTTTTCAAGAGTATAAATACTTTTTTCTGGTCCTTCGAACTAGCGTGATAGATTGAGTGATACTCAAAAGATTTTTAAACTATAAAACATTCTTGTAAGATGCTCTACAATTGTTGCTAGTGTATTCATTGATGATTCAATAATGTTTAAGATTTTTTTATTGAACAACTTAATTGCGTTTCTGCAAAGTGTTTAACTCTTGGATCTTCTATGGTCGCCGAATGTTTTGGGAAACGGTAATAATAACTGTTCCTCGAGCCACGCCCTAGCCAAGAGGTATATCCGTTATTCATACATTTATTAGACGATGATGTTGACTCTGTCACTGACATGACTTTTTACATGATCAGCACAATAATAGGTACAGTCAGCCACATAAGTAGCTGAACAAATTCAAAATTTCAAATCGCCTCTACGCGTTAAGTTTAATTGAATATCTTTTTTTCTTTGCTCGAAGTAAAGTAAATGCCTTTTATTCTATTTTTGTGGAGGTAAAACTAAAATTGAAACACTAAATTACAGGGGTGTTTTAAAGTTTTGAATTTGTTCAGCTACTTATGTGGCTGACTGTACATTGCCGAATACTAAAACTACGTAACAGTGACTTAGCAGTTTTGTATTTAGTTTGGTTACGCTAAACGACTGGTGGCTGGTGAGTCATATTTCTATCAAATTAAAATTCAAATAAACGAGTTGCAAATGTATTATTAAAGAGGAAGTCATTTTAGTAGGTACATCAAAGGTTAGATTTATCAACAGTTAATAAATCCTGTCGTAAGTTACGTTGCTTTATCGACTCGTTCATGTAGCAAGGTAAGCTATTATCACAATTTTGCAAGAAATTATAGCGTTACCGATTTTTCGAAAGATTTTCAATTGCATAATCTAGTCTATAAATCGATAAATAACTCTAGTTGAGTACAAAAGTAACAAAATCGTAAAATATTTTATACAACATTTATTCCAAAATCAACACAAACTTAAACGTGAAAAACACCTAATGTTAATTGAATATGAGCTCTTTGTAGTTGGACAGAAGGTAGTAGTTGGAGACGCGGCAGTTGGTGGAGGTGCGCACCACGGTGGTGCGGTCCGCTCGCTCGAAGTTTGCCTTCACTATCTCGTAGTAGCGGCCGTCGCTGGAAGATACATAGTACGGAAATTACATAAAACCCATAGGCAGGTATAAGAGTGCCGAAAATCGAAACCAAACTCAAACACTTAACACAGACTTAACATCTTATGTCTCAGGATGACGAGCGCAGTGGAATGCCACACATTACTTTGTAAGTCAAGGTGCTGGATGGTGTTGCTACTGTTTATGGGTGGTCGTATCGCTTACCATCAGGCCAACGGCATGCTCGTCTCGTCATTTAAAAAAAAACTAAAATCCGATATTAGACCAGTGGACCAAATACACTTGAGATGTCTTACCTAAGTACCAAACACTTAAGTTTGAGGCATTTGACACGCAGGATATCGATAGCTTTTTGACTTTTGTCACTGAAGCGGAGGTTCTCTGGGTCCCAGCGTAGCTCCAGCCTTTCTAGATTCGGGCAGTTGTTGGCAATGCCGTCCATTAGCTAGAGATGAAGAAAATATTATTATTTTATGGTTGTTAGTAATAATAAATATCCAAGTACGTATTTGTTTAAATAATAATTAAACAATATTATTAAGTAAGTATATCATCAGGCACATGACGTCCACTGCTGAACATAGGCCTCCCCTAAAGATTTCCAGACGGACCTGTCAAAAGCGGCCTGCATCCAGTAAGTATATAGGTACGCTATCTATAGTTGGAATAAAGGGTTTAAGGTAACCCATGTGTCCGAGAAACATAGAGAGATGCCTGAAGTGGATTGGTCACGTTATGCGCAGAGACGATAATCACGTCGTCAAAAGCGATGAGCCTTCCAGAGAACAATAGAGGGCGAGGGTGACCTCCCTCTACCTGGTGGACCAGTATGATCAAAACTCTAAGTAAAAATAAAATACCCGAACTGACAACCCAGGACAGAACAGTTTGGCACAGACATATTAGGAGAGCCGACCCTACATAAAGTGGGAATAAGCAAAGAAGAAGAAGATTTATAGTTGGAATTTAGTATAAAATTTTCAAGGTTATGTAATAATGGACATTGTATAAAATAGGTATAAGTACTTGCCTGATCTACGTGAATATTAATTCCCAAACGTTCCTGAGTTCCCATTATGAGAATCCTGAAATGAAATAAGTTCTGTTCAAATAATGTGCAACATCTATAGGTATAGTACCTGGGTGATCGAGCCTTGCTCGAGTGATTTTTTATTACTATACATGGCATTTATTACTTTAAAGTAGGTCCTAATCAGTGCCCCCGCTAAGTCGAGCAAAGAGCGGCACGGCCGTACCATCCTTTTCTCGGAGCAGTTCAGTGGGCTTAGAATGTGATAAAAAAACACGTCACGTCTCCGTTTCGTCTTATTGGGATTGGTTGAGAGACTAAGAAGTGACTGACGTATTGGTCTCTCGATCAATCACAAACATCAAAATTAAACGACATCGTTTTACGAGTTGCGTCTTCGTGTCACATTCTAAGTCCACATGCCATTTTCGACCCCCAATAACTTCGTTGTAGATAAAACTAGAAGCCTGAATTTTATTTTAATTAATTTTTATCAGTTACCAAGAAGGCATTGAATAAACACGGTATATTTCATTCAATTTGAACCAGTAGTTTCAGAATTATAACTAGTCAAATTTTCTTAATTTTGTCACTCACTGACTGACTGACTGACTGGCCGATCGTCAAAACTCTAAGGCACTTCTAGCACGCATAGCAGCGTCAAATTTAGAATACAATTAGTGTTTAGTGTATAAACCAGGAAAAACTAAAATATTTTGTAATTTCGGTAGTTTTCTAGATTCGCCAACTGCATAAATAACTTTGTAATCCCATATAAATATATAGGATTACCAAGTTACATTTGCAGTGAATGAATCAATGTACCTGTATATGTACAATATGATACCTACAAAAAGAAATGAGATGCCATTAAAAACAAAACTTGTAAAAAAACAAGTCTAACAATTCAGTTCTTCTACCGTAAAAAGTTGTGAGATCCATGTAATACCAAGTCGGTTAATTTATTCAGTCCCTACTTAAGGGATTTTTTGTCTTAAGTTATTACGTAATTAGCTAACCTAACAACATCTTATAGTGACCATATCAATATTAAAAATCTTAGCCGAGGCTCGTACCCCGCTTAGGGGGTGCCCTCAGCGTGGTCGTTTAAATGTAAAGGGTTGGAGCGCCTAAAGCGTTCGCCCGAAAGTCCGGTGTGGTCAGAAAAGCCGACTCGCGTCAGGTTACTGACCGTAATGTAATGTCAACGTTTGATGAATTTATTAGCATTGTGTCATCTTTACCGCTAAACAAAGCCTCCGGAGAGGATAAAGTATCCAATAAGATGATTAAAGAAGCGTGTAAATCAGCCGGTGAGGCGTTACTAACTGTTTTTAACCGATGTATTGCTGAAGGTATATTTCCATTAGAATAATACCTAAAAGCGGCGATAAGTCTCCCGATGATCCCAAGTCATACAGACCTATAACGCTGTTACCATCTTTAGGTAAACTTCTAGAACGTCTTATCATCCCTCGTCTCTTACCGGGCGGACCAGTTTTCCACAAAAACCAATTCGGTTTTACAATAGAGCGACGATAAAGTGCGACGATAGCCAAGTTGGGAATGGAACGGTCTGCCGAGACAATGTCCGCAGGTTCAAAACCCAAGGCACACACCTCTGAATTTTCGAAGTTACGTGTGTATTGTTTATCAATTATCGTTCGCTTTAACGGTGAAGGAAAACATCGTGAGGAAACCTACATACCTGAGAATTCTCCATAAGAATCTCGAGGGTATGTGAAGTCTGCCAACCCGCACTAGGCCAGCGTGGTGGACTAAGGCCTAACCCCTCTCAGTAGTAGAGGAGGCCTGTGCTCAGCAGTGGGCAATATATAATACAGGGCTGATGATGATGAGGTCGACTACTGACGCGGCTATATCGGTTAGAAGAACGGTGAGTACATCGGAACATAAATATGTACTTGGTATCTTCCTAGACATCTCCGGTGCCTTCGATAATGCTTGGTGGCCTATGATACTTCTCAAGTTAATAATACGAGGTTGCTATAGGAATATATATTCCCTTATCTACACATACTTCTCGTACGGAACAACCAAACTGAAACTTGGCCACCACGCCGTGTCGAAGCCTCTGACGATGGGATGTCCACAAGGTTCGGTTGTAGATCCTTATTTATGGAATTTGGGCTTCGATGATTTTCTTTCGATTCCTTTACCCGTGGGGTGCACTTTGACCGGATATGCGGATGACGGCCTATTACTCGTAGAGTCAAATAGTAGATCGGGGCTCGAAAGTTTGGCGGAGACGTGTTTACAATTAATATCTGAATGGGGTGAAAGAAACCGCCTTACCTTCGCACCGCAGAAAACGTTCCAACTGCTTTTAAAAGGAATATTAAAATCACCGCCACGTATTAAATTTAATAATATCACCGTCAAGAGAAAAGAATCGGTTTGTTATTTAGGGTTAATCTTAGAGAGAAATTGTTCTTTTCTAGAACATATAAGAAACGTTGGAGAAAAATCAAAAAGGAACTTTTACGCTTTGACAAGGATATCGACTTCTACGTGGGGACTATCTTTCGCTACACTCAAAGTCATTTATGGAGCGACTTACTTAGCATGTATTACATACGGGTCACCTGTATGGGCCGATAGGGCTACTATCGGTGCTGTGCGCAGAAAACTGCTCCAGAGTCAACGTCTGGCGTTGATATTCTTGTGTAAGGCGTATAGAACTGTTAGTACGGAAGCTTTACCTGTCCTTGCGGGCGTACTCCCAGTCGATTTGGAGGTACAGCGTCGTGCCGCTATGTATTTCTCCACTAGAGAGGATATGGACAAAAGGTTTCTTACGGCGCGTGACCTCTTAAAAATCAATAGATTATTTAAATCGCACACTGATGTACACAATGAGCTGTTAAACGAATGACAATATCGGTGGGACGTATCATCGAAAGGGCGTCATTTATATAAATACTTTCCGTGCGTTCGCGATCGCCTAAATAAAACTTGGCTAGAAATAGATCATTGTGTATCGCAATTTCTTACCGGCCACGGTAATTTTAAGGGCAAACTATTTTCATTTAGGCTGGTTGACTCTCCTGTGTGCCCATGCTCGACACCTGGTTACGTATATGCACAATCTGCACATCACGTACTTTGGGAGTGTGGTTTTTGGCATGATGAACGCAACATCATGTTGGATAGTATGCAAATAACATCTGGGGTTGTATACTACATGGACCTTGTAGAGACTAGACGGAATTTCCGTGCTTTCCGGCGTTTTTGCCATGCCTATTATTGGAATCAAATTTGACAGCTCATATGATAGGACCCTTTCATTCAAATTTTATCCGTGGTGCTTTACAACTGGCTTTTCTAGTTGTAAGCGTCTCTAAACTTGAGGTTAAAATACCTCCTTATTTCCTTATTTTTGTCGCCCGTTTTGCTATGGAGGGAAGTGGACAATTAATATTTCCAACTCCTCCCTATCCTTCTATTTGATTAATTTCGTTGCGGGCTTAAGACAGATTAGTGTTCCCAGAGACTCGCCGAGCTTCACCGCTCGGTGTCATAAAATGCGTGCCACTGCTGATCCTGGCTTACAGGAGTTACAGTGGCGGGTGTGAGGGCGGGATAGTCTCTGACCGTAAGTTCATAACAAAAAAATAAATCTTTTATGTTTTAAATAAAATAGATTGACTTGGCAATCGCACTAAACAATCTTATTTAATATAATATGTATTACTTGTGAGATACATTTTGTTTTCACATTAAACTTTAAGTTTTAAAAAAGGCGCTCTACCAATCCTATATCAACACGTTTAGCAACCCTCCAAAACCGTGAGTGTGTCGCGTTCCAGGACGAGCCTGTACATATTCGGTTTCACATATGCCGGCATAACTGTCGACTGGCGTGGGAAAAGCATCTCTCGCCAGTCGACACTCTATCTGGACCCCACTTCGCTTACCACGGGCGTAGCTATAGCTTTCACATGGGGGGGGGGGTCCTACAATACAAAAAAAAATGTGGCATGGTTTCACCGTATACGTAATATATTTGAGTGTGGACATGTTTGGGAGCCCGATCATTTTAGAAGCTAAGCGGGGGGGGGTCCGGGTCCCCAAAATGTCAGCGGTCAGTGGCGTAGCGTGGTTTATTGTAAGCTAATGATCCATCCGTAGTAGCACGGTGCGTTTTCGACGGTCTTTCCTGCCGCGCACGTGCAAGCTTTGGAATGAACTCCCTGCATCGGTGTTTCCCGAGCGCTATGACTTGTTCTTCTTCAAACGAGGTTTAAAAAGAGTGCTCACCTCCCGGTAGGCAACGGCTTGGCTGTGCCTCTGGCATTGCTTTAGTCCATGGGCGGCGGATGCTGCTTACCATCAGGCGGACCGCTCGATCGTTTGCCTACTAAGGCAATAAAAAATAAAAAAAAGCTAAGGGGTCCGGACCCCTCCCCCCTTATATACGCCCATGTCGCTTACCATCAGGTGCAGTGGGTAACTTTGCCGTGTCGGTATAAAAAAAAAGGATCTCACTTGGTATTGGTGAGCAGTTGCATAACGCTCTGCCAGAGCTGGTCGGTGATGTGCGGCATGCCGCTGAGCACGAGCCCGTGCAGCTGGCTGCCGTGCCGCGACAGGAACCGGTGCAGCGCCTCGTCCGTCAGGTTGTCTGATGAGTCCACGTCCAGCGCCACTAAGTTCCTGGAATGTAGGGGTACGTATTATTAATTTAGTTCAATATATCGCACCTTTAGAACGAAAACGAAAAAATTCAAAATAATCGATAATTGAGTTATTGTCATAAAATGACTTAAAACTGGTCCCTTTTTTATGATATAATTAAAAAGGCACCGATATAATAGTTTTGTCCTTTTCCTGAATATGGCAGTGTTTGAACTATTGTTGTATTGTAAATTTTGTTTTAGATAATTTTACGACGACAACTCAATATTCGATTTTTTTGAATTGTGTTGTTTTCATCCTAAAGGTGCGATATTATGCTAATGACTAAGTGCAGCATAAGTTATATGATGTACCGCTACATAAAATCCTGTAGAGCGTGCGATTCTGAAATACAGCCGCTACTCAACTTCATCGACGAAATTCATATTTAAATAGTGACATGGTTCATCATACTACTTACTACATGATCTGTCACCTTGAGATGCTTAGGTATATAAATACACCATGGTATTTCCCGTAAGAGGTGACAATTCTTAAAATTTATTTTACTAATGTAACAAGTTATGTCTCTCCCTTTGCAGTATTAAGCGCTATAATTACCCATAAACAGTAGCTTAGCTTACCTAGCCGTACCAGCTTCTATCCAAGCCTTGAGCACTGAATCATTGAACCCGTTGATCTGGCCTGCGCTCAAGAATCGTAGGTTTTGTATCCTGGAGAGCATGTCTATGAGGCACTCGGTGGAGAGATCAGTTGCTGTCACATCCAGTTCTTGGATGGAAGACTTCTCCCACTCTACTTGCATTACATGTTCTGATTGAAGACCTGAAAATTTAAAAATTTTGTATTTTTAGAGATGATAACAAAATACATAATTAGTGTGTAAATACCTAGGTATCTATAGTATACAAATAAAAAAAAATGACGTGATAAATACTAATAGAAACCTGAAAAATATGATATTACGTAAATAAGTATACATAGTATCCTACCGTATGCTTGGTTTCATTCTGAGAATCTGTAAAGACTTTTAAGTGTTACTCCACTCTCATTCTTTTATATAATTCTCTTGTACGATCTATTTTGGAATATGGCTCTATAATCTGGAACCCCAAATTCAAGTTACATATAGATGCTATAGAAAAAATTCAACGGAAATTCGAAACGAAACACTTTTTAACAAAAGACAAAACCGACTTCAAAACCACTACAAACCAAAAAAATCATTTAACTATATTATACGTATATTTGGAGTCGGTACCTAATTTAAATTGCCAGCCAGGTATAAAAATATTACGATATTTGTAATTTTTATCAGTGAAAACTTTACAGTGGGGTTAGGACAAAAAACTGATTGTGATTGGTCGAGAGACCAAAGTCTTACGTTACGCTTCTATGTATTAGTCTTATGTTATATGAATAATTGTACTGTTTGTTTTCCAAATATCATAAATTTTTTCAAAAACTACATAAAAATTTTCTCAAACTCAAAATTCAAAATTTTCTTTATTCAAATAATCTTTAACAAGCTCTTTTGAATCGTCATGAAACTCCCTCAGCCGAACACGATCAATTTCTGTGTTTACCAATTTATAAAAATGTACATAATATATGTTGTTGATCAACTCACTGCATCCGTTCATGAGGAGGCAGGTGAGGCGCCTGGAGCGTTGGAACAGCGTCTTCATCGTGGAGCCCGTCACCTTGTTGCAGTAATTCACTGCCAGGCACTCCAACTGTAAGTATTTATAAAAACTCTATGTAATTGTGATTTTTAATATTAATCACCGCAATACCTATGGCATTTTGCATCGGTAAACCACAAAACCGGCGACGTCCTATTTCAGTCTTTATTTGCTTTATTAAGATTTTTACCTTGGGTCGATAATATTTCGTCAAATATCCTTATCACTTTAAAGAAAACGGATATATTCGGTCAAGATCTAAGTATATTCGGCACAAAGTCTGCTCTGGTAGAGACTCTACCCTTTCCGAAATTCGTAGTTAATTAATCTAAACTAATGGAAATTCACACCAATAAGTAATAATAATAACATAACAATGCATACCTAACCATTTTAATACAGCTACTTATGTTACTTTACCACTTGAAACATGTGTCTCTCGTCAACACCGAGGTTGCATACTCTACGGTTGCGAAAACAAAATACACTCAAAGAATTCCCACCAACATGTTCCACAGCATTCACATGATAAGCAAATGAATAAAATATCTGCTTGCCTGGATACAGTTAGAACTGAACGCGTCAATATGTGAATCGTCCACAAAGTTGATTCCGTAGAGGTTGATGACGCGCAGGTTGGGAGTCGCTGACTTGAGTTTGTGCACGTTTATCACCTCGTAGATCTCCTCTTCTTCTTCTTCCACCTTTTCGTATGTGCCTGGAAATTGAAAGCAATATGTATTTAAAAAAATACTTTTGATTCCTGGATTATGAAATTTAACAAAATTTGGGTTTTGAGACAATTATTAATAGAAGAACTATTTTCCAACTTTACTATTTCATTTTTTATTCGGTTCACTGTAAAGATGTTGCAAAAGCCAGTAGATATTTTATAATGTATGTCTTTTACCACACACCACCTATAGTCCAATTCAAGCCTCGAGCTCGTTTTTGTGATTCCCTCAACCATTAAATATTAAGACCGAACTTTGTTACACCTCCTTATATACAAAAAATATTATTAAAATCGAATAATGCAATATGTATAGGCTTACCAATAAGATGTAGGATCTCTAGGCCATTTATGAAGTTGTATATTTTCCTCATAAAACCTTCCATGAAGATGACTTCGGATAGACAAATACATAAATACCGTAGTTTAGTTGGAAAAGCCTGCATTTCGGAGAAATCGTGCAGTTGCATGGCTGAAAAATGTGAAATTAATAGTCATACAAATTCTAATAGTAACAATAAAACGTCTTTAAGACTGTACAAAGAGTTAAATCATCATAAATGTTTACGGGAAATGAGAACTAAAAATAACATACCCCATAATTATAAAACGTATCATCGCGCCTAGTTGGAGTCCTAAATATGAATAAAAGTCGATCACCATATCGGACACGATACTAATTCTAAGCAATATATATCTCGATTGAAAATACACAAATATCTATTCGCCTAAGCTAGGTAATATAATCGAACCCACGGCATTAGCAATTTTTCATGTTACAACCCATGTGATTTTTTACAATGTAGCATTTTAGTGAAGATATGTAGAGTCGCTAGTTTTAGACATTGGGTGATCTAATTTTAGGATTTAGGTAATACTAAGTACCTATGGAGTTAAATTTGCAGTTTCTATTTCATTCCTCAAACTGCTTACATAAAAATTCCATATACAATGAGTAATATTGATAGTCCATCAAAATCATGTGTTTATTTATTTTCTACTTACCAGTACTGAAGTCGAGTAACATGTGCGTCAAATTAGGACATTTTGCCGCCAGTTCGTGCAGCACTGTGTGTGTGATTAACTCTATAGGCAGCTCTATGTAACGCAGAGATGGTCCGAATCTTATTGAAATCAGCGCCAGCAGTGACTCAAGGGAACCTACAACACGAGACCAGGTATACATTACAAAGTAGTGATATGTTTTGTATACCAAACAAAATTATAAAATGTAAACATAACGTTGCTGTCTCAGAAATATGTGTACACACTGTGTGTAGATAAGGCAAATGACGTCACGTTTGAAACAAAGTAATGTTACTAATAGTGGAGTGTGATAGAGACAGAAAGCGCGCATTGCTTAGCCTGTCCACATACATTGTAGACAAGAAGTACAGCAAATATACGAAATAATTGGTATATCTAAGTATAATAAAACTGGTCTAGTTTTGCAAGAAATAGAATGATACTAACCCACATGTAAGCCAGAAATTTCAGGTCTTAAACTGACATGAGTCCACAACCGGGTATCGTATGCCACCATACGCCATCTTTTGCAAACAGTCGCCATACGACATATTTCTCTATGTGATAAATACGAAAATATATTTAATAGCACTTTATCTGGAAGTTTTTCTATAGTCTGCAAAAGAAAAAATAATAAAACTATAGTGTCCCAACTGCTGAAATATTAAAACAGCGCCAGTGGGTGAAAAAACAACTATACAAATGCTAAGTAGATGAGGATTTGATATTGGAAAATAAATCTAATTTAAAGGAAAATAAAAGATATTTTACTCCTAACTTTTGCTTACAATGCATAATATGTCATAATATTATGTCATAGAGATTTCATATCAAAATCCATAAGTCTACATTGATCGCTATAAATGCACATACATCACTATCTATCAGACCCAAATACAAGAGCTAGCCGTGATCAAATGTACACTCATTATGATGTAAGGAAACACGAAAGTATTTATGTAATGAAACACATTTCACATTACCGTACTAGCAAACGGACTCCTGACTTGGCCTCCCTCGGTCAGATATACTTGACTGGCCTCTAAAGCCAACTGGCCCCACACATCAGTGGGTATATCCATGATTATTGAGTTTTACACACTTTACATTCACTAAAAATTCATTTGAAATGCCAATTTAAAACAACTGCACTGTTTTTGTCTAAACCATACACGCTAAAGTTGACCGCGGGCAAAGAATAAATGGAACGCTGAGGATAATTTTGGAATCATCTGGGAGTGTACGTCGAGCGTGAGCGCGACGAAATATTTTAAGAATCCGGCAATATTTGCTCTTTATTATTTTATAAATTGTAAGCTACCTATTTAATTTATTTCGTGATTATTTATTGTTTAAATAATATGAGAAAATTGCTAAAAGTTCATATTTTTCTCAATTCGTAAATTTATTATTTTAGTGAGGTGAGAAATCGAGTATTGTGTGCGTGTGTTATCCGTTTTATATTATCTGTTATCAGACAAAGGTTTTAATGTGTATTATTATGTAATTGCTCGTGTAATAACAGGTGTTATTACGTAAAATGCGTAATACACTATTAACGCAAAAAATAATAACTACGTTAGGTATAAGAGAAACATTACTCCCTGTCATTTATATTGTCCATAAAACGATATATTTTGGCCTAGGATTAGGTATGTATTATTTATCTTCTGTTAATCAAATACAATTAGCGAGGTAGGAAGATTTATAAATGTCTAGAATCCATAATTTGTAAATTACGTTTGTACTTTGCATGAATGAACCACACAAGGTATTTTCATTCGTATTACCTATGGGATTGTAATTAGTATATTATGTAGGTAAGTTCACTTTTTGGCCTTCTCTTCATAGATTTTTTAAAGCCTAGAGTTATCATATCATTAGTCTATTTAATAAAGAATTGCAAACAACCCTTCTGTCGCATGTGGGGCAATCACGCTTTATAAAACAGAGCTAATCGTCATTGAATTAATTTCTAGAAGCATGTCAATAATAAATTCACTTCACGTATTACCTATCTAAATAAAATTATACAAATAACTACTTTTATGAAATAACAATATACACGACGCAACGTATGCAGATTTGATTTACGACTCTACATTACTCATAAAAAACTTACGTTTAAAATAATTCAATAGTTAATTTTTATAATACAATCATTGATGTATTTTAATACATCAATGAATACAATGCCTCTTTTTTCGACAAAAAACATACAATGAGACATTTGTAAGTACTTATAGTGATGACTCTGAAGAAAATTAACGTCGTAAGATATTGCTCTGTTATATTACACTTATTTACCAATAAATAAACCCAGCTATTTGCTATGAAGCTGGGTTTATTCTTTTATGTATTCTAGCTCTTTGATGCATGCTGTATGGAAATGAAATCTGCAGTAGCTAAAATTGTGATGCATGGTATTTAGAATGAATTCCTTGGAACATTACATTTCCTTTGATGTTCGATACGATTGCGTTACAGCATACTTGCACAGTAATTTTTATTTGTTATGATATGGGGTTGTCCTTGTTTCCTAAAAAAATATTCTATTACCCAAATAAAAATACTGAAGATCTTATTTATTCTCATTAAAATCTTCTACGATGGAAATACTATCAAAATGGAATAATAGAAATAGCGCTCCAAGCGCGCTAGATGATCTGTTTAGCCATACAGTTTCCAGTCATATGATTATGTCTAAAACAGATGCCACTTAAAATCAACCTGGAATTATTAAACAGATCTCTACATTTTTGGCACTGTTTGATCCTTAGTCCATGAAACTGCGCATGTGTTCAAGATTTAAATAGACAGGCAATTTATATTATAATTAATGAAAATGTTATACTATATATTTAGGTATCTTTATTACTTATAAACATTTTTCGTACATTATAAAGCGTAGAACATATTACAGCGCCGTCTCAGTTCTCTAATAAATAGTAGAATTCCTGCGTACATAACAATAAGAAAATCACACGCGTCGTCTGAGAGCTTTTACCAGCAACGATTTGGCAACCGTCGAGGTATTTCCTGGACTAGTGACTCATACATTTTGTCGTCTGGCAACAGTTTGTTGCATTGACAAAAGATTTTACACACAAATCCATGATGGAGCTAAATATTTTACATTAATTTTAAACAATAATATTTCTCATTGTCATTGTAACACTGAAAATAGATTATATTGCTCTGATGTGTAACGCACGCATTCATCAAATTGCAAAAAAATCTCAGTATCGTAGTTAACGAAAAATACTCTTTTGATAATAAAAAATATATCTCACAGAACAGCTACCTAGTAGAGCGTTGCTTTGTTTCTACTTTGTCTTGAAAGTAATAAATAAGCGTAATTATGAAGGTCATTTAAAAAAATATGCATAAGCTTATTTTATTAATAAAAAATTACATACGTGCAACCCCTAGGTACAAGGATTTTGTCGCAGACACATAAATTGATATAAAGCATCGCCTAACAAAAGTCTTTCGGAAAAATTGTTCGGATTCAACATGAGATACTTTGGCTAAAAATAAATGTAAATGAATACGTTTTAATTAGATCACTAATGAGTCTGTTGGAAGTGTTTGGATGGTCGGCATATATTGGAGCTAAACTGCGTGAAATTTTTAAAAATATATTTTTGTATGATGCTGTTATAATCAACGATAAATTAATTAACATAAAAACTGAGATATAAATAGTAAGTGTAAGTATCTGCGGAAAGATTGTCAGAAACTCTCGAGTTTATTTCGAATACGATAACTAACACATGTATTTATGAATTTATCCTCGAATCCACCTCGAGACCTTTTTTCGTAGTCAATCATTAATAGTCATTTCACATTTTTTTATCTTTATTGCTGTATCTCTAATTACTAATTATCCTGATTCTAATAGTTAATCATACTAATATTATAAATGCGTAAGTATGTGAAAATGTTTGGATGTTTGTTACAAGTGACGCAAAAACAACTAAACTTTGGATTTGGATGAAGTTTGGCACTCGGGTAGATCAAACCCTCAATTACCACATAGGTTTATCTCGGTAATTTTCTCTCATGGGAAATAATGGATACCTTTAATCTGAATCTTTAAGAAGGCGCTGGCGTCGTACTGTGTTTTAAGGACTTTTGTCGCTACAAAAGCCCCTAAACATACAAAAGAAAGGAAAGGATTTCACGCGGGTGAAGCCGCGAGCAGCACCTATTATTTAATAATTGTAGAAGCAAAGAGGTAAGAATGAGTACCGACAAGTGATACTCGTACTTACATTTATTGCTATTAAAAATTATAAGGCGTTGCGCAGACGTCAACTTGTTGACGAGAAAGTAGAAATACTACTGTATTTTTAAACTAACAGGAGCTTCAAGATGTCATTTTCATAGTATTATAGTGTTCCCCGATAAAACGTAAATAGCGTCTGCGCGGAGCCTAAGTAAAGAATTGATTTGGTATAGGTACGATTGGATGATATTTCAAGTATAAGTACTTAGGTACTTGAATTTCTATAAAGGGTTCATTTTACGACATTTTTCTTTATCGATACCTTACCTACAAATTTTTGGTTTAAAATGTGTTTATTATATCAATCTCTACTAGAAAATAATATAACAGTGATTGTAACGTAACTGTTTTGCTTTACATTCGTGAAGAAAATAAATAAATGCTATACTTAATATTAAAATAATATGTTTACAAAAGTCGTGCATCTATCTCCTATGCTCATAAATAACGTCAAGGAATAATCTTAAAAGCATCATGCATCAAACGGTTTCATACAAAGCGAATGGGCATATTAGAGTGGCGCCCACCACCGCTGGCCAAAAGTCAGCATGACCTATTCAGAATCGCAAAGGATTTTATTTATGAGGGCTAATTTTAAAACATGGGTCTTACCAAATCATGAAAATAAGATCGTGTTTTATTTATCTCACTCAAAATAATTGAATAAAGAAATAAATGATAAAATATGAATAACTCCGTTTCAATGTTGTTAATATTGTTTATAATTAAAACACATTAGCTACAATAGTCCTATCATTTCCGTATACATATATTGCTGAATATTTTTTTATAATAAACGTTGTTGCATTCGATTAAAAACTTGTAAAAACAACGTTATTAAACTCTACATTGACAAGCTAAACTGTAAAATTCACTCGTATAGATACAATAAATTTAAAAAAATATATTTAAAACACCACACATTATTATACAGGGTCATTTTGACATTGCGTCAATAAATGAAACCACATACTCGTCTTTGCCTCTACTAGCATTATGCCAAAAATCATCCATGAGAAACGAATATTTTCACCAAAAAACTCAATTTTACTTTCCTGATTTTTTCATCATTTTGTAGTTTAGTGCGAATATGGCGTGTGCGTGAGTAAATTTCTGACTGAAAGTTTCATGTTGCCGCAGCGACGAATCCCCATAGAGTATTAGTAGTGGCGTTAGGGCGTGTTAATTTAAAGTTACTTTTTATTGATATTTATTTTGTGTGAAACTTACACTTTTTTATTTTACATGTATGGTTAAAATAACTTATTGAAAAGTGTTATTTTCAAGGAGATAAGTATATGGTTTCATTTAGTAACCCAATGTCAAAATGACCCAGTATAAGTGCTTGTACCAACATAAACAATAATTTTATTCAACATTGACCATCTTTTGACATATTTTTCTTGATTTTAGGACATTAACCGATTTATTAAATTTTTATTGATCACTCAAACAGAATTTTTTTTACCTATTTTTCATTAAAAATAATATTTCATATCCAACCATATCAAATTGCGAGTGACGAACAAGCAATTGCATACCAAATATGTATAAATTCTTCTTACCTTTATTTTTGGCATATCGATGAATTACGAACTAAATTAATAATATTTATTATGAAAGACAACAC
Source organism: Sphinx pinastri (assembly GCA_947568825.1). Classification (NCBI taxonomy): domain Eukaryota; kingdom Metazoa; phylum Arthropoda; class Insecta; order Lepidoptera; family Sphingidae; genus Sphinx; species Sphinx pinastri. Next base: position 11,439,736 of record OX387624.1, on the reverse strand, counting down.
AACCCGTAGTCCGTTATTTCCGTACTAGGTTCTGAATTACGGATAAGGACAAGACATGCGGATCTACAAACTCGACTGCTTGCTATGAGGTTGTAAAAACGAGTTCCCGTGTGCTATGCACAGGCGGTTCCTGAACATTGACGTATCGAGACTTTTTATTGGGAGGTAAATTCATCACCAATAAATTCTCGCTATATAATGATTTAATCACCCGGGTAAGAACCACCTTCGTCAAACTAATCATTTTTCATAAATTAATGGCACCGTATGACTGGGGAATCAAAGTTTTTTTCTCGGTCGATCAACAATAAGTGAAGTTTTCTAACACGTTTTTCCCGGGACTTATCCCTTAATGAGATTAACGTCGGCGCAGCCAGCAGTCGTAAAAACTAAGCCAAATCTATTCATCTATCAATACTGCCTATAATAACGCCAGAGGGAGTGCCTTAAACTGAATAATAAACTTAATTCCGTTTTTGTAACCATAATTAATCTAAGATTAATTGTAGTTTAATTTAAAGCTATTTAACCTAGACACGTAATTTTTATAGAGTGGTAACTAATGTGTTGCTATCTGACTAGGTAGACTCACACTACGATTAAGGTGTTTTCGAGGGCTGACCCCCTAGCTCACTAGATCTGTGCCTGGACTTAAGTTCACCTATAGAAATGCACTAATACCTACAGGTTAATGGCAATGGTGATGAATAGATGTATTAGCGATAAATGTTCCGACGCAAATGTATTGAATAAATAACACCATCTTTTAGTCCACATTTTGTTATAAACACATGAAAATGTCGGTATGCTATTAAAATAATGCGATTCATGTTCACAAATATACCGGTTAATTTCTGAGAAATCTTTTTAAAACGTTGTAGTTTCAGGGTGTTGGCAATGTAGAGTCGGCTCTTAGAATTCATATTACAATTCCGGTATTGAAAAACAATATTTCATGTATCATGGCTAAAAATATAAAAAAGATATGACATGGTTAGAACATTATTACTTTTAAGAAAGTTACTGTTAAAAAAGTACAACAATATTATATCATTTTAGGTAAAATATAAAACATATGAGCGATTCAAATTGTAGCTTAATAAATTATCATGTACTCTTATCTTATAGGGAACGTGCACGAACTATAGGTGGCAGCACAAAATCGATACAAGAGCCACATGTGGATAAATAATGGAACTTTTTAGATCAATAATTTAATTATATATTATCTTTTGATATGACAAAAATGATAAAATATGGCTTCCCGCCGAATATTATTGATACCCAGCGTGTCTAGAATATGCTTTTTTTACATGGGAGCTAGTTATTTAAGCAAAATTAGGAGGTTATGTTTGTTTGTATTGAATTTTATCTTCAAAACTTCTTTATTTTTATAAATTACGTACCTAATGAGACATTTCTAAATGCTTTTGGAACTCATAGTTATGTATGTTTCATACAGCTTTTATAATTTTTGTCTATTTTAACATAATGGGAACGGAATAGAATTTTGCACCATTTGATGTGTTTATTTTTATGTTTTGGAGCATCCAGATACACAGCAATATATTATCAACAAATTAAATGTTATTTTTCATCCTTTTAATATGAATATTTTACCTCAATGCCAAGTATCGATAGGCTGAAAGATTCAGATTGCGCCATTGGATGGCAGAGCTTACGGCGTGCACGTTTCCTATAGTATTAGGCATATAAGTGCAAGATCTGCGGAGGCATTATAAAAAATAGTGACAAAATTAATGTACCTAAATGTTAATATTCAGCAATCTGTTAATACCTGTAAATATTCTGCAAATTCGGCTACTGAGTACATAACCTTGGAGTAATCAATATGGAATTACTTAACCCAAAATACTTTTTAATTGGCAGACCTCTCTTGTGCGAGTCCTGCTGGATAGGTACCGCCGTAATGTTTATTATTGCGGACAATCATTGTGCACGCATTGATATATTTCGGTTTGGAGGATATCATAGCCAGTGTGTTAGGCATTCCGAGTAATGGTTAGTTATAAGTACTTACATATAATGTTTCAGGATGACGAACGCAGTGCAGTGTCATGCAGCGATTTCTAATTCAAAAGTTGACGAAGTTTTGATGTCGCTACTGTTTATAGGCGGCCGTGATGCTTACCATCAGTCCAATGGCTTGCTCGTCTCGTAAATTTTTCATTAAGCTTCATCATTCATCAACAAAATGTATAATAATGTAGAGTTTGACTTTGTTTTTTTTTTATGGTATAGGTGGCAAACGAGCAAACGGTTCACCTGATGGTAACTGATCACCGCCGCCCATGGACATGGACTTTCGAGACGTAGCAGCTAGAATCACCTCTAGGTACACGACACACATTATAAATGGTTGATATTATAACATGTTATAGTTATTACTACTATAAATGAGAAAGTTTGTGAAAATGTTTGGTTTTTTGTTAGAAACGCAGAAACAACTAAACGGATTTAGATGAAATTTGGCACACGGGAAGGTCAAGTCCTGGATTAACATATACGGTACTTTTATCCCGGTAAAAAGCTTTCCACGCGGTCGAAGCCGCGAGCAACACCTAGTATGAAATAAAAACTAGATAAATTTAACACAGCAACTCATATTTTCATCAGGCATCATCTATGGTCTATATTTTCTTTGTCTGATACTGTGAGATAAATCAAGTAGGTATCTTTGCGTCGCGTTGTCTATAATAATACCAGATAAGACCAAATTTATAATACAATTTTGCTTTAACAATGTGTGACAAAGATTATGTAGGTATACCTATAATATCTGACAATAATAATGTTATTTGCGATGATAAACGGACAAAACAAATTTCGCTAGCTGCATTCATAAATCCCATCGCTCATGTCCGCCCAACGCGCCAACAATCACTGTTTTGACGTATTTATGAATTAGTATTTTAGCATTGATATAATAAAACTTGTCTCACTTCCTCTCATCATTTCAAATTACATTGTAAATTTATGCGAAATTATAATATTGAAACGATAATGAATATATTCACTATATTATCTTTTGTTTAATTCGTCGCGTCGTTTCAAAAGGTATGTACTTGCTTTACATGAACTATAAAATTTATACTAATTTAATAATTTCATTAAGTGTCTACTATTTTCTCAAATACATAATGGTTTTGAAATTCCATCGAAGCGGTACCTAATTCTTTTGTCAATCAACGTATTATAATAGAGTACGAAAAATATAGGTATACGAATGGAGCTTGAAACTTTTAATTTTTAATATATTTTTAATTAGAAGATATATTTAAATCCCACTAATTATAAATAATTTGACTTAATTCACTTTAAAAAAACTTTGATCATATGTATTTACCACCATTTGCTTCCGACGAAAACTCGATGACATTTCATCTCTGGTGATAGCAATTGTGGCTGTGTCCACATTGATCATGCCCCACGAATCCATCGTTGATAAAATAACTTATCAAATTGTCCACAACTTATCACTTATCACTCAATCGCGATTTAGCGGCGGCTCACTACACGAAAGCGGTTTGTCCGTCGGTCCACATGGACAAATGTGTTCTTGTAACACATGTACTATATTGTACATTCAATTTGGCAGGCCAAAATAAGTCCGGCATTTTGCTTGAACTGGGCGAGTGTGCGTAAGCGCTGCCAAGAGGGCTCGCGTTGCATTCGTCTCGGGGACGACGGCCGAGAGGCGACTTCAATCAATTCATGTTTCACTAAAGTATATATAGCTGTAGACTAGAGAATGTGTATAGGAAGTGGTAATTCATGAAGTTATCTGGGCATGTGCGCTGCTCTTCATGAGTAAAAGCAGACATCATAGTAAGAAATACGTAAATACAAAAGAGAAACTAAGACCCGGGAGATTTTGATTTCCCACAAGGTTATTGGTACCTAGGAAACGTATTAAGTACCTTTTTACCTAGGAAATGTATAAATAAATATTTAACCGTTTGAACACTGATATTATTGCTAAGTTACTGTAAGGTTCTAGGTACTCGTTGTGTTTAAGACTATTTCACAGGCATCAAGCTCCTCGAAAAAACTACTTAGTTGCTGGATACTGCTTATCATTGCGATTCAGTTGGATTCGTGTTTGGTGCCAGTATTTGCGCTCTAAGACCTCTAAACTTTTTGTCCACATTTTGATGTAACTATTAATAATATTATTATAAAAGATGTGTGATATACTGATATCAACATATATTTTATGTCTGGTCTACCTACTTAAACCAAAAAATATGCTTACATTTGACAAATTTCACCCTCAAACACCAATATTTCAACCAGTATGTAATGATTTTGGATGTGCAACTCGACATGATTACGTAACATTGATAAATTATTGACATCGTAAAAATGGACCATGGAATATGCATTGGTAATCAATAATCATTTTTCCATGAGCCGTGAGAGTGACAAGATGATGATAATATCACACCCAACGTATATTTACGAACCAGCATGTTGAGTGATACGCGAGATCTTACCAAATGTTCTTAATCAATCAAGATGTCACTGAGTACTTATAATTAGATCGGTGACAATTGACTGCAACGACTTGTTTTATTAATTGGTGGGAATTACCATTCTGATTATTTCTTATCTGTTCCCTCATTTATCAAAATCACAGCGGTCAAGTATACCATACGCATTCATATAAATATATATACTCATGGCAGAAAACACTTCAATAATTGTTTCTATCATTTTGGCTACCGAATAATTAAAATCATATAGTTTAGTCTAATGGTAAACAAAGACCTGAAATTATTAATCGAATTTCTTGGATTTTATTACATAATTATCGTTTTCTTTATTTATATACAGGTGCCCCAGAGAAAGTGACGATAAAAAAGCATCAGGGTGAACACGTTACAATGACTGCAAGAATAATAATAAAACGTAGCCCTACCTTGATAGGTAGCTATTATAATTTATAGTTCCCGAATTAAAGTCTTTTAGAGAAAATTAAAAAATCTCTACCCTGACCGATATTTTAAGGTAATTTGACCACTGATTTATTTGTAGTTTGTAATTATAATTACTGTATCGCAATCATAGATGACCAATCTATAGGGAACGTGCACGAACTATAGGGGGCTGTACAAAATCGACACAAGGGCCACATGTGGATAAAAAATGAACTTTCAAAGCTATAACTTATTTTTACAAATTACGTAATGAGACTTTCTAAATGCTTTTGGAACTCATAATTGTGTATATTTTTTACAGTTTTTATTATTTTTGTCGATTGTCACATAACCATGGAATGTAACTACTTATATAGGTACCATTCTTGGGAACATAACAGAATAATTCAAACCATTTGATTTGTTTATTTTTATGTTTTGGAGCATTCAGATACACAGCAATACATTATCAACAAATTAAATGTTATTTTTCATCCTTATAATATGAATATTTTACGTCAATGCCAAGTATCGATGGGCTGAAAAAGATTGAAATTGCGCCACCAGATGGCAGAGCTTACGACGCGTCGTGCACGTCCCCTATTGAATAAATCACAACAGGGTTACTTTTCAAGAAAAATAATGAAATACCTGAGGTAGTTACTTTTTTGTAAAATATTACACAATTTAGAAACCATATACAGAAAAAAATGTAGCGGACCAGTTTAGCAAGTTTTATAAAAATTTTACGTATTTTATCAAGATTCTAAAATGCTACAATAGGTACCTACTTAGATATATATATTTTTTAATAACTTTTCATAAACCTTTTAATCAAAAATGGGCTACTTTTATAAAACACGTTAAATTACAATAAATGGAAGCATATTATTTTCTTTGCAAACTGTTAGGCGACCGATCCTGACTGTCCTTCTTAATTAAAAGAAACTACAATGTCCACGAGGTCACAGGTTTAATAAGAAAATTAAACTGTTACAATTTTCACACAAGATTCCTGACTTCCAGATTTCTGATGTAATGGTGATTGCTTAAGAAGCGAGTACCACTCGTCGCGAAGCCAATAACTAACTGCCCATAATTAAATAGAATTAAGTATATTGAAAAAATCACAACTCAGCATTATTGCAATGGAATATTACGCAATGCAATGCAATGCAAAGACAAATGCTGAGGTTTCAGTTCTTACATATTAGGCAGGGTTGTAACAGCTCCCCCTTTTTGACGGAGCTTCATAGACTAGAAAATGAAGCGAAGTCTATAAAAGAAATTTAAGTAAAAATTAGAATAAGAGAGAAATTAGGAAGTCAAGTTACAAATTAGAAAAATCCAAATATTAAGAATATAAAAATTAAAACAGAAAGTTATATTTCAAAAGCTTAAAACTAACTTCGGAAAACAGTTTTTCATATTTTAAAACTATCTATAAATTATAGTATTAAAGTAAAATTAACTATCTTTATATGATAGTACCCATATTAAAATTCAAAAGCAACTTAAAATTAAATAGAAAAGCAAACATTGTAAGGTGTAAAATCGAAAATTTTAGATAGGTATATAAAATCAAAATTTAATTTATCAAAATTTAAATTCCTTTTAGAGGAATGCACAAAATTTACTTTATTCATGTTTTCACCATAACTTTTAATTATTGGCATAGATTTGATTGATCTGTCATCATCAGAGATAGACATTGCATTTAATTCAATTGACTGAGGTATTTTTACATTTTCCTTTTTAGACCTTACATTACAACACTGATTAAAAATTTGTATGCAACATACATTATTATGCTTGTTTGCACAACAGCGATAAACTTTATAAACAATATACAAAAATATGCACACAATTAGGAAGTATGTAAAACTAGAGTAATATGTGCCATATTTAATAAAATGGGATTCCTTCTGAAATTTATTTATTTCATATTGTAAATTATCAATGTCATGATCAGCGTATTTTAATGAATCTAAATTAATTTTATTGAGAGAGATAGGTGACAGATGAGGCAAAGTATGATTGAAATTTTCCTTTTTACCACAATCATCAGATGTTATGTCGAATTGAATATCCAAAGGCGACTTTAATATGAATGAATAGGAACTAGTAGAAATTTATTGGATTGTTATAGATAAAGCGATACAATTTTCTGACAGCTTTGCGATACCTGTACCCACAATTGTATAAACATTAATATTATCATGACATTTAACAGTTAGTTTACTTTCATCGGATTGTACATAAATCCATTCATTATTTTTCAATTTTTGCCATATGTCGATTTTACCATATAATATTTTTGAATTACATTGGGAAGGTAATGATAAAGTAATTTCCGTTAATAACATTGATTCACAATTGGGATTAGTTACTGTAGAACATATTGAAATTTGTTCACATATACTATAACTATTATCTATTATTCTACAACAATTGTCGAGATTGTCCAACATAGTATAACGTAATCTGTCATCACTTAAAGCAGTGTAAAAATTAGAAGGTTGGATTATTGCAAAGGTTTGAACATGTGTCTCATCATGAGGAGTCAGTAAAGGAATATTTTTATAAATGGTAAATTTGTCAGCAGTTATAAGCAGAACTGCAAATAAAAATATTATCTTTCTATTATAGAAATATGAGGTAAGTTGAGAAACATCAATTAAAATATGAATATTATGAATGTCTAATGGAACTGTAAATAAATATAAAATGTGTTAATTTAAAGGGAAGCAGGTTTAATTTCATTAGTATGGTATTTCATATGTTTGCGACCTACTTGTAATGTAACATTATGTTTATTATGAACTTTTAAAATTTTGTAAGGTCCCTTCCATATAGGCGAGAGTGCCTTACGCAACCTATGATGTTGCTTTAAATAGACTATGTCTCCAGTTTTATAATTTGTTTCATGAGAATTGGAATCATAGTACCTTTTTGATCTTTTTTTACTCATATTAATATTTTCCAAGGCTTTTTCTCGACTAAATTGCATTCTATATTGTAATGCGCGAATGTATTCATTATAAGTAGGGGAATTAGATGTACCGTATAGCGAGTTTGGGATGGTTGGCTTATAACCATATAATAATTCATAAGGAGTGAATCCAGTAGTACAGTGAGGAGTAGTATTATAGGATAATATCGCGGTAAATAGATAACAATGCCAATCATTTTGATTTTCGTTTACAAAAGATTTTAGGTACTCTTTTAATGTTGCATGAGAGCGTTCAAGTGCTCCATTGGTTTGTGGATGATAAGGGGTAGTAAATAGGGGTTTAATTTTAAATATTTCTGTCAATTGCCTAAACAACTCAGAGGTGAAACATGTACCCATATCAGTTAAAATAGTTTTTGGAAACCCAAAATGTGCAATAAAATGTACGAGATTTCGAGCTATTTCTTCACTTGTTGCTGAAATCATAGGATAACAACTAGAAAATTTAGTCAAATCATCTTGTAAAGTTAATATAAATTTAAACTTTTGGAAACCGGCGTCGGGTAGAGGACCTACGACGTCTAAAGCTAGGCGTTCAAATGGCCTAGTAGATGAGGAAGTTATTTCCATCGGAGCTTTATTAGATTTTCTTAAAGGTTTATTAATTTGGCATAATTTACATTTCCTCACGTATTGTTCAATATCAGAACGCATGCCCTTCCAATAATAAGAGGCTTTTAATCTATTATACATGCGTTTTGAACCTGGATGACCCGCAATAGTGGAGTCATGATTTTCTTTTAATATTTTGGGAATTTCAATAGGAGTTGGATAAATTAACAGATTTTTGTAAATATGTATTTTAATATTAGTTTCATTAAAAATATAAGAAATCATGTTATAAATTTTAGTATAAGCTAATTTTGAGAACGGATCAGTAAAGTCAGATATTGCAAGATCTGAGACAGGGTTATTATTTAAAATATAATTTCTAAGCTTCATTAACAAATTAAAAATATCTTTAAATTTAGTTTCTTCATAATGATGGATTTTTGTAAATAGAAAATAATAAGTTTTATTTTTATCATTCAATGTGTAAATAGTATAAGGTTCGCGTTCGGAATTTATTAAGTCAGCAGAATTGTCAAGTTGCGACAATATTTCTTCGCAATGTGGCAAAGAATAATCAAAATCTAAAGAGACTGGGCAAGCAATTGCGTTGCATTTAGATAAATGTAAACCTTGAGAATGTTCTTCTATAACGGTATTCGACATTGGAAGTTTATTTAAAATTTGAGCTTTAATGTATTTTTCATACGACAAATTATTTAAATTTTCAATATCAATTGCGTTTATGGGACAACGAGAAAGCGCATCGGCATTAGAATTGAGGCGACCCTGCTTATAAATAATTTTATAGTCGTATTCTTCGAATTTGAGGCGCCAGCGAATAAGTCTACTACCGGGATCTTTTACATTAAAAAGCCAAACCAAGGGCCTATGGTCGGTAACAATTTTAAATTTGCGCCCAAATAAATAGGGACGGAAGGTTTTCACTGCAAAAATAATGGCAAGAAGTTCCTTTTCTGTTGTAGAGTAATTACCTTCTACCTTATTAAGTGTCCTAGAAGCATATGCGATAGGTTTATCTTTACCTATATCGCCTTGAGAGAGAACTGCACCCACGGCATAATTTGAAGCATCCGTTGTAATAATAAACGGAGCCGAAAAATCTGGGTATTGAAGTAGAGGAGCCGTGGTAAGTTTTTCTTTAAGAATTTGGAAAGCAGCGTCTTGTTCAGATGTCCAATTAAAGGGTACATCCTTTTTTAATAAAGAAGTTAGAGGTTTAGTTAATTTTGAAAAATTTTCAATAAAGCGACGATAATAGCCTACTAAACCTAGAAACGATTTTATATGCTTAACATTTTGTGGGACCGGAAATTCAGTGACTGCTTTAACTTTGTTAGGATTTGGTAAGACACCCTTGTCGGTAATAATGTGTCCTAAATATGCAACTTCGCGACGTAAAAACTCACATTTGTCTGGTTGCAATTTTAAATTAAATTTTCTTAAGCGGTCAAAAACGAGACCTAATTTTGAAATATGAGATTCAAGATCATGTGAATAAATAATACAGTCATCTAAATAAATATAACAATGAAGACCTTGAAGACCCGAAAGTGCCGTGTTCATAAGACGTTGAAATGTTGTAGGCGCGTTTTTTAAGCCGAAAGGCATCCTCGTAAATTCATAATGACCAGAGAGACTTGAATTAGTACTGACAGTAAAGCCTGTTTTAGAAGCGTCCTTGGGATTCATTCTAATCTGATGAAAACCACTTGCGAGGTCAAGCGTGCTAAAGTATTTCGAATGTCCTAATTGGTCAAGTATATCCGTAATTAAAGGTAGTGGATAGCTCTCAGAAACAGTAACATCATTAAGACGACGATAATCTATAACTATTCGCCACTTACTTTTGCCAGAGGCATCTATTTTCTTGGGGACCACCCATACTGGTGCACTCCATGGCGAAATTGAAGGTCGAATAATATCTTGGTCGATCATCTTACGAATTTGCGTGTCGACTTCCTCCTTATGAACTTCGGGGTAGCGATATGATTTTACATGTATAGGGGGTGTATCTCCTGAGTTTATAGAATGCTCGATAGCATTTGTAAAAGACAAAGGCTCGCCATCAATATGAAATATATCTGTATATTTAGAACATAACTCTAACAGTGACTTCTTTTCTTCAAAATTTAAATGAGAGCAGCGTATAGAATTTACAACTTTATTTAAACGGTTTGGTTGTGTTGTAAAAATAGAATTAACGCATTCATAAGAGCAAGTATCGTTAAAAGGAGACAATTGAACACTGTAATCTGTAATTTCTACATTTGAATTTGTGGTATTTAAAATAGAAACATTAATTTTTTTATTGGGCTTAATAGAGACAATACAATTTGCGACATAAACACCTTCACTTAAGGTATGATTTAATACGAGAGCTTCATTGTTTTTGTAGAGCTCGTGCGAGTAATTTGATACAGTGCACTCTATAACCGCTTCAGAACGAGCCGGTATAATGTAAATCGGTTGATTATAAACAATGGGTATTGAATGTCCTTTGATTGACAACGATTTTGACGAATAATCTATATTTGCATTAAAATAGTTGAAGAAATCGCTACCGATGATTCCGTCATAATTTGTTAAATTTACGTCATCCGTTGTGACGTGGAATTTATAATTAAATGTTTCACTTGATATATTAAACTCTAATTGAAAAGTACCCAATGTTTCAACAATAGTTTTTGAATTGGTTATGCCCCTTAACCTTACAATCTCGGAAGAAAGTTCTGGAATTTCCCTTAGACTGGATTGCTTTACTAGACTGATACTTGATCCAGTGTCAATAAGAAAACAAATTTGTTCCGTAGAATATTTAGAATTTAAATAAGTATGGGGTAAAGATATCTTTTTGTTAAAAGTTTCAGTACAAAAGGTAGTTATATTATTATCTTCATCAAAATTAGAACTTAGCAATATATTTTTATAATTAGGTTCACTACATAATATAGTAGGATTTAGAACACTCTCTTTTTTTTGTAGAGGTTTGTCAAACATAGTATAATTGGAACTCGATTTTCGAGATGTACAATTTTTTACGTTTATAGACTTAGAAAAACTCGGCTTGTTCCGAGATGAACTTTGTAAAATAGTATGACTCAACTTATCGTCCTTTGTGGACGGTTGAGGTGTAACGAAATTAGGAAAACTCTTGTCATTTATAGACAGAGGTGCTTTACAAAAACTCAGAGACTCTTTATTTTTATTTAAGCTGAGAGAATTCTGAGATGAAGAACTCGGTTCATTTTTCCGAGATGTATTAATTAAACTCGAGACTTTAGCTTGAGGTGAATTATAATTATAACAACAATTGTGTTTAATGTAACTTGAATCAGCGTTATACTCTGAAGTAGGATAATTTTTAATTGTGCCATTTCTATTATAAGATTTCGGCAGGCACACATCCGAAATCATTCGTCGTTTAAATTTTCATTATGCTCGGAATCACATGTGTGTATATTAACATTGTTGTGCGCGCTAGGATTTGAGTGACGTTGCAATGTGGTGTTACCACGTGAAATTTGAGCTTTAGAAGTATTATGCGCACTTTGATTATATTTAAATTGTAATTTACGACACTCTTGAATCGTATGACCTACATTTTTACAATAATTACAAAATTTTGCAAAACTGGAAGAATTATTAGTAGAATCGATATGATAAGATTTTCGGAATGAGGTACCAAATTTATTGTGGGAATTGCTCTTCTTATAGCACTCGGATGAACTGTGGCCAATTTTATTACACACAGAACATCTTTTTAAAACTTTTTGAGATGAACTAGCTTTGGATAAATTATGTAGTTTTTCTTCATCGATGGCGTATTGAACCGCCTCGTTTAAATTTGAAGGATTCCTACATCTCACAATACTAGAAATATTTTCGGAATTTAAATTCAGCATAAAAGTATTGAGAGCGAGATCTTCCATGGCTGCTATTCTGCCCGGAAGTTCGTTTGGATTTTTACAACTATAATGTATATCAGATTGAATGCGTGTTAGTATTGATTCAAGACGTAATGAATATTTAGTGATATCCTCAGAAGCTGACTGCTTACAATTTTGTAAATCGACGAGAAGATGCGTGGCGTGTTTCTTTTCGCCAAAAGTAGTTTTAAGAAATGATTTAATTTCATCCCATGTAGAAAATGTTTTTAAACTACTTGCAACTTGAGCCTTGCCTTCAAGTTGGGATAGTATAAATTTACAAAGAACATTTTTCTGGTCGGTTGTCGCAAGGGACATAGCATTATCGCAATTGGTAAGAAATGCGGGAAGGGATTCTCTATCACCATTATACACTTTAATAAACTTGGTCAAAACGTTAAGTGTAATTTTTTCGGACATTTCACTGACTTCAGGTTTAATTGATTTAGAAGCGTCTGATTTAAGCAGTGACATCAATGAAGTTGGACAAATATAAAATTCAAAACATAAAATAGATGAAATTGTAAAAAAAAATACACGTATAAAATCTAATCAAAATTTAAGTTTGTACACATAGAATTACGAATTTATAGAATAAGGATTGTAAAATGTTGTATATAAATTCTTGAATAATAATTAATTTGTAAATTTCCCTTTGTAAAATTATTATATATCTTTGTAAAAATAGAATTAAATGTGTACAAATTAAAATTATTGACTAAATTTAAAAATAGAATAAAACCTTTATAATATAATAAATTCACTTTGATATTATTGCACTTGGTAACAAAAATATATTATTAAGCACTCACAGTATGACGTAAATGGGTTGCATATTCACCACGCAGTAACGCGATGCTCGAGGAACACACTCAGCAATAGCGGTGTTTCAAAGGACGGGTCACGCGCTCGTGTGGTGGTGAACACGTGGTGCTGGGTTCTGATGCAGGCTCAGGCGACGACTGAGGCTTACTGTCGACCAGGGATGATGATGAGTTAGTCTGGCTGGGGACTGCTGATGCGGGCTCACGCTGGTTAGATGAGGCTGACCGTCGACCAGGTTGAAGTCCGGGGAAGTCAAGGTGTGTGGGACTGCGGGCTCCTGCTAGAAGATGAAGACTGACCGTCGAATCCTTTGTGGCTCGGAGTAGCTTAGTGCAGGCTCAAATTAAATGAGACTTACTGTCGACCAAGAGACAGCTTCACAGGGGGTCGAGGATTCAGATGCCAGGGTCCACGTGACTGTTAAGACCTCTTCGGCATCCCACTTCTGACACCAGTTTGTTAGGCGACCGATCCTGACTGTCCTTCTTATTTAAAAGAAACTACAATGTCCACGAGGTCACAGGTTTAATAAGAAAATTAAACTGTTACAATTTTCACACAAGATTCCTGACTTCCAGATTTCTGATGTAATGGTGATTGCTTAAGAAGCGAGTACCACTCGTCGCGAAGCCAATAACTAACTGCCCATAATTAAATAGAATTAAGTATATTGAAAAAATCACAACTCAGCATTATTGCAATGGAATATTACGCAATGCAATGCAATGCAAAGACAAATGCTGAGGTTTCAGTTCTTACATATTAGGCAGGGTTGTAACAAAACGTTGAACTTTTAGAAATTTGCAAGTGATGTTTTCTGAGTGCTATCGCGTTTAAATTCGTTTAATTCTAGTGTAACGTGACGTCTCCGAAATGTAAAATGCTAATGTTTGCGGGCTTTTAATGCGGGTCTAACTATGTACAGTGAAACTTGGTTAAGTGGGACCTGGATAAGTGAGAAACCTCCATAACTGGAACTCATGCTGAGGTCCCAACACATTGGCACTGAATTACTCCTGTTAGTGGGACGAAGCAAACCTCTATATCTGGGATTCGTTCTTTCGATTTATCATCATAGTTACCTCTATAACTGAGACAGCGAGTGAATTTTATATGCATAAACCTCTGTAACTGAGATAACATCGTTTTGTTTGTTTACTTACTTATTCTTATTCTACCCGCAAATTCCGCACTTTACTACGTAAGTAGTTTTGAGCCTCAATGACTTCCAGTTTTAGTTTCGCTTTACTATCATACGGATGTTTATTTGAAAAATGACAAAACGAAAGCTGAAATCTTTATCAGTACGTGAAAAACTGAAGTTAATATCCGTTTATGAAAGTGGGAAGACACGCGATGAAGTTTGTGTCGAATTTAATATGCCAAATTTACTTTGTAGAATAATTCAGAGTAAAGATAACATTCAATCACAATGTTTTGAAGGACAAGGAAAACTAATTATTTTGAAATGACATCAATTGGTGACCAAAGCATATTATTAATGGAACCCTCTGTAAATGAGACAGATATTTATTTATACCTGGTTATCTGAGACACTGGGTAAGTGGAATACCTCTATAAGTGAAACAACATTGCAGGTCCTTTGATGTCTCACTTAACCAGGTTTCACTGTAATTAATTTTGTGAATATTTGGAATACCCGATTAATTATATAAGATGTAAGATACGAGTCAATTGATGCTTTAAAAGCGGAGCTAACAAAAACAGGTGCAGTTATCTTTTTCCCGAACATCACGAAACTACGCAACACTGCAGCGTGTTCGACATTTTATTCAATTGTATTGTAGTTGTATTAAAAATAATTTAATTCTTAGCTCTATGTCCACGAGCATACCTACTCATACTCACGCCTTTTATCCCCGAATGGGTAGGCAGAGGTGCAACTAGTGCACCCACTTTTCGCCTTGCATATGGCATCCCATGATGTGATGGGGCAAGGCTATCGCCATATCGGGCACAAATTCCAGACGCCGCGCTGCGCCGAGCTGATACTGAGCAGAAAATCCCAATATTAGTTTGCTTGATCTGGGATTCGAACCCGAACCGAGTAATACAATTACGCCACTGAGGCACGAAATGGCTATAGGCTTGCCCCCACAATATCATGGGACGGAATACTCACGGCGAAAAGTCGGTGCATTAGTGGGTCTTCTCGCGATGAAAGGAGTGCATGCGTGTGTGTTTTTAAGGAATTAAAAAAGTCATAGTCTAATTCATTCAAAATGGATCGTTTGTAAAGAAAATGCTTTGCTTTCATTTTTGTAATAACGTGTTTAATAATATTATGGCTATTTGTGAAAGGTTCATGAAAAGTTATTTCGTTAAAAAATATGTAGGTAAGTGTAACCAATGAATTGTAACATTTTAAAAATGTATTAAATTGCGTCAAGGTCCTCTTTTTGTATAGGTGCTAGGCCTTAAAATCTAACCAGGCTCAAACTTTATGGATATTAAAGGGGCAAAAATATGGACCTTGGATCCATTAAAATATAATTTAAGACCCCTCCATTTACAACTAACTTTTTAAAAACGTTCATATTAAGTGTAGTTTTTAAGCAAAATAAAATGACATAAATCTCAAAATCGGAGAACTTTAAAATCATACAATTTATTGCAAAGACCTAGTTTTTGGGAGTATTATCCAAATATATAGGTATAAAGTATTTTGGTTAGAATTCCCGATACAATTCTTTTGCAGTCTAAAGTTTTAAAGTTGAGTAATTAATTACGAAAATGTAGGTCTTAGGAATTTCATTATTTTTCTTACAAAGTGACACGAACAATTTGTTTCACGTAGAAGTTTTTGTGTAGTGTGTAAACAATATCCATAACTAATATCAAAGGTCATAATAAAAATATCATCATAATAAAAACCTCATTCCTAGCCGATTTCGGCCACGGCGACCAATCTCAACAGAGCTTAGCCAGGTACGCTAGAGATGTTATAGTGCACAAGTGTGCGCGCAATACACAGGTGCAGCCCCCCGAGGCAATTCTTGTGCGCTGGGTCTTCACACCCAATGCACGCCCATGCGCGGGGGGACATTAGTCGCGGGCCGAGGCACACAGTCAGTGTGTATACCTCTTGGTTGTTAATCACATTGAGGCCTAAAAGGGCCCGCGAACATTTCCTGGCACCCTCTCTTTCCGCCCATCCTGGGAACCTTCCTCCCTTCCCCCCGCCTTCCCTTCCATATTCCTCCTCCACTCCCCTCCCAGGCCCCTGCATTCGTCAAGCCGGGGGACTCCAGTATCCCATTCGCAGGTTTCCCCCGGTGTTGAATGCAGGATCGCCTACCCAAAAAAAAAAAATACACAGGTGCACTCGCTATTTCTTCACTCTCATTACTCATATTCCGGTGAGACGGCAATCCGACATGACCGGAGAGTGATCAGGCGCAGGACCAACGGCTTTACGTGCTTTGTGTGTAAAGTGGACAATTAAGTAATATTTCCAACTCCTCCCTATCTTTCTATTTGATTCGTTTAATTGCGGGTTAAAGAAGACACAATGCGACGGTCGAAAGAATTGCATATCGGATTCGTGTGTAGCAGTGTTTCCACTATCATGAATTTATCTCTTTTTTAGGGCGAAATGGCCTAATTTTGTATAAGTCAAGGGATTTTTTGTCATGGTAAGAGATTTACGGAAAGAAGATTTAATAGTTCTTAATTGTTCTTAAGTCATCAGCCCAGCGAGTCTCTGTACTTGGGCTAGCTTCTTATAATTGGTCTTAATGGTCGCCCTGTGCCACCATACCAAGGCTCCGTAGAGTAGTCTTGGGAGTATGATGGCCTTATACAGGGACATTTTGACATTGCGTTAATAAATGAAACCACATATTCGTCTTTGCTTTTGCTAACATCGTGCCAAAAATTATCCTTGAGAAACGAATATTTTCATCAAAAATTGAAATTTTATTCTCCTGATTTATTTATCATTTCGTAATTTAGTGCGAATATGGCGTGTGCGTGAGCGTTTTTCTAACTGAAAGTGTGATATTGCTCCAGCGGCGAATCCTTCTAGAGTAGTATTAGTGGCATTAGGGCGTGTAAACTTAAAGTTACTTTTATTGATATTTATTTTGTTCGAATCCTGCACTTTTTTATTTTATATCTATGGTTAAAATAACTTAATGGAAAGTGTTATTTACAAGGAGATAAGTATGTGGTTTCATTTAGTAACGCAATGTCAAAATGACCCTGTATATCCAGTAAGTTATATTTGGCTTCATACCCCAAGTCTTACCTATCGCTCTATTGCATTAAATTACATATATTAAATTACATATATTCAAGCTCAACTAAACAATACATCTATTAGAAGTAGTTTTTTTTTTATCTTTTTTTTTATAATGGCATTTGTGTTCACATTTTGCCAATGTCAAGTTTGGTTTTTCTATTTTATTATCTGTGCTGTGTGTTATTATTCTAAGATCTGTAGTATGTCGAAGTAAAGCAGTGGCTACCTTACCAAGACTTTATCGATGAATTTTGGCAGCAACAAAAAAAAACACTTGATTAGCACAATTATTTCAATTCAATTCATTTGAGCTCTTTAATAGAACTATATTGGATAATATACCACCATAATTATGCAATATAACACTAAATATCACCAAAATAATGAATAAAAACAAGAGCACCTTATGACACTTCCAAGTTCCCGCCAAAACTCGAATACTAAGTTCTAAGATAAAAAAAGTGAATTGAAATAATTGTGCTAATCAAGTGTTTTTTCTGTTGCCGCTAAAACTCCTCGATAAAGTCTTGGTAAGGCAGCCACTGCTTTACTTCGACATACTACAGGTAATAAAATATACAAACCAAACTTGACATTGGCAAAATGTGAACACAAATGCCATTATAAAAAAAAAAAAAAAAAAAACTTAGTATTCGTCATTTATAGAACAAGGGATGTCATTTCTCTCGTAAGCATAAAACTAGTAATGACGTGACCAGAAATGACGATTCCGTAAATATTGATCGAAATTTCTGGAAACTTAGCTCGCGACCATGAAAAATTATTCGTTAATAACCGTGACTTTATAAATTCACCTTATGGGATGAAACAGGAATGATAAAATTTATGACAAACCAAAAATTGCAATAGTTTTTAAATAATTTTGCCGGATTCGTTATATCAATCATTAACTTGCACTCACTCTCGCTTTCGACTGCCGAATGCCGATCTCGCGCGGGGTGCTGAATTCGTATCCCATTATTCTTCTTAATTTAAAAGACCAAATGATGTAAGTTGACATGAATGATGAAAAATTCGTGTCAAAATTTTTTGGCGCCTTTGTTTAGTATTAACAGTTTTCTTAACTGATACCAACCGAGGCTCAGGAATGAAAACCAGTAGTAACAATGCCTAAAAATCGATTTCGCAACGTTCAGTAAGCATGCTTCTAGAGTAAAGTACGCAAAGTCACTTTTTGCCGGTACTAGGAATGATGTTTATCAACATTTTTTTGCAGTTAAAAATATAAGTTAAACTTTTTTTCTATTTTAATTAATGACACCTGTAGGGATATCAATCTTAAAATTGGGTCCTATTCATTTTTTATTTAATAACCCGGTATTTTAATTGGTATTTAGGCGAGAATTGATAAGAACCATTTTAGTTGATTCACCCACAACATGTAATGCCAGCGTAGACAAAAAATCATATTTACAGATGTCAGAGGTAAAATATTTCTGAACAGGCAGTATAGTGCGTTTCAACTTTAAATTCCGATGGCGTGAATTGGCACCCCTGTCTGACAAGTGGTGGACATTATGAAGAAAATTCCCGCCATTTCAGTTTAAAAACGTAGGGTTACCAAAGTATTAATGTATTTCCTTGAATAGAATACAATATCAAAAATCATAAACAATAATTGTATAACATCGATTAAAATAACTATAAATAAATTGCCAGTGTAATTATACAATGTATTATATGCTAATTAATATGTTTTGTGTTTTTTGTGCCGACTTGTCGTAATTGCTTTTTAATAATTACTTACCTCCATGACTCATTAAAAAACTAATGTCATTCCATTATGATAAAGAAATATTCGTCTTGTTTTATTTATTAATGTATTATCCTAAATCTATAAATTTATTTAATAATGGTATAGTACATAAACATATTAAAGTTGATTTAGCTGCTAAATACCTACCCACTCATCAATTATTTTTATAGTGTTTGATTTACTTCCGTAAGTTGCAGATTAATTCCATAGTGTAATTTTGTGACATAACTACTTGTTGTCCTGCACCATACATCTTAGAAAAAAATAAGTATTTATTTGAAACTACAAAGAAGGTTAATTATTACGTACTTATGGCAGAATTCAATGATTTTAATAACAAATTATTTGAAAAGTGGGCTCATAGTTTACGCTTACCTATATATTTTAAAATTTGATTTGAAAATATTAGTGTTTTGTTACTAGACAAAACATGTTCCCATTACAAAAAAAATATATTCCTTTATTTCAAGGTAACACATTTTGTGTTATGTTGCAACACTGCTGCCAACCAGCCATATACCTTGCTGCCAACATCACGCCATCGGAACTTAAAGTTGAAACGCACTATAGTTCCGATTTTGGCGACGTTGGGGACCTATATTTGTAGAAATTAAAACGCACTAAGGGTGGGTTGCAGAAAATAACTTTAACAATAACAAAGGTCTAACCAACTGTCAAATCTTCGGTTAAGCAATTTTCGGGTTGCATAAAATTAACAATTGTCAAAATGACGTCGCGAATAACAGTAACATTAACCGCTCAGTTTCGGACGGTTAATGTTAAAGTTATGGTTAGTTTTCGTAATCTGTGTGTATACTCTCTATAGTTAATTGGCATTTGTGAAACGATTTGCAATAATAACATCCTATGCCCTATTTTAATACAAATACTCTGTTAAATACCTGCGTAAAATGTTTGTGTATAATATATACCTAATATTAATACGTAATATTGTGGGAAGCAAGCTCTACCAATGATAGCGATTCTGATAGTGGGTCTATCCATATAGTTTGGTGGAGAAAAAAAATCCGCTGAAATTCTATGATAGAAACAAAGAGGATGTACATGCTAGATAGCTACGTAATATTAGAAATTTGAATAATGAATCGATATTTCATCAAGATTTGATAGTTATATTAAATCATTTCCAATGCCAAAATATTACCCGTGCAAGTTTTTGGGGTAATATAGCATCATTTTACTGGTCACTCGTTTACCTTTAACTTTAACAATTACAGCAATGGTGCAACAGGGGAAATGTCAATTTCAGTAGTCATTGTTATTGTTACTGCTAAAGTTAACTTTAACGGTAACACTAACGTCAGATTTTGTGCAACCCACCCTTAATGTTTAAAAAAAAATCCAAGAAATTCCATGGTTCTGAAATTGCAGTCTGCCATTATTGGTCAAGTTAACTATAACTTGGCATCATGCTCTTTGACCTTAGTCTATTCCTATGCAATGAAAACAAAATTGACAAGCTATTGACATTTGACAATTAGTTGACATTTATTTAAAACACTTGTTCAGAATTTCGCAGTTCTCATTCATTCTTATATTTTGTTTTGCTTTCATCGTTGGCGGGTGTCATTTGTTTTTATAATAAACATTAATTGCGCATTTATTAATTTCTAAATAAAAATGATATAAACGTGCTCTGCGTGGTTACTATCATTAAACTATTGAACAAAGATAACAAACGCAATGTACGGGCGTACTCAATCTCAGTGAAGATTAGTTCGCCTAGACGGCATTTTTTTATCTCGGAAACACGGAACATCTCCAGTAGTGATGCTGTTTTAGTTCGACGCAGATTTTGCTACATTACAGTTGTAAAAAAATGTGCTTCTGACATTTTCCGTAACAAAAATCCATAAATTGTTAGTCTGGTTAGTGTTTTGAAAAAAGAAATTATTAAAATAGAAGTGCCAATGGCGGGATATTTGCCGGAATATTTTCACACTTTTGTGGACGAGTTAGATGAGCACCCGTGGCTTTTCGCTTCTCTAGGTTCAATGTTAGTTGGATTGAGTGGGATTTTGCCGCTACTTATAATTCCTTTGGACTCCACAGCTTCGTTTGAAAATGGCCGTGAGTACATTTCAATACCATGTGTTGACTATTTTTAGTTTTTCCAAATCATCGCAAGTTTCGTGTACGTTACGTCTACGGCGGCGCATGCGCTTTGTGTACGCTTGTCGCCTCCGTCTATAGTATAAACTAAATCACAAAGAAACTTCCAAAAAACTTCCTTGCTCATGAACATAATATCACACAAAGATATCATATGATATATATTGCATTTTCCAATAGAATTTGCAGATAGTAGAAACACAGTGATGTACAAATTTATTATAAATTAATTTGAATATATATGTGAATTTTGGACAAAGAAATAATATATCCCTAGGTATTTGAAACAGTTTTAAAGGCACCATAATATTCACAATAATATCTATATATATAAAACAATAATAAATAAAATACATGTGAGAAATCTGCAATTTCTATTGAAAAATATTTAATTTATGTGTTTTATGTAACATAGTCTCGTGTGAATGTTAATTGTTGCATCACATTATGAACCCAGGCTTAGTATTTTAGAGTACAAAATAAAAGCTTTATTTTTTTGTACCTTAGTAATAAATGATTCAAATTGTTTTTTTTTCTATGATGTATTTTTTTAACAATATGTACTTTGTTTAAATAAAGAATACCCCTTTAAAATAAATAAAGCAATACCTTACCATGTAACATTGTTTTATGCATTTCAATAAAATATAGACACAACTTTGTAAGAAACTTAAATTCAAATGAAATAAATGATTCTTATTCCTTAAAGCCAGTAGTGACTTTAAGTTTATAAAGCCAACTAAGCTCATTTGTTATTACAGTCTAGAATTACATTGAGCCATTCCTTGTAAGTGTATTGTAATTTGATTCTTGCAAGAAATGTCTTTTAAAAAAAATTAGACATACTAATAAAATAGGTGGGTAATTTCGATTTATTTCTTGTTAAAGAAATACTTACATAATACTTTTTTGGATACTGTCTAAATAGAATCTAAATCACTTCTGCAATTATTGATCATTTAACTAATGAATTCCAACCCAATAATATTGTTAAAATATTTAATTTTGTGCTCAAACAGCAATAAATTATGAATTAAACCATTTGAAATGGTTAGGGAAATAATGTTTCATCACTATTGAAGTTCTTACTACACTTATTACATATAATTATTTTTACAAATCACATTAGACTATTGTAAGATTGTTTTTTTTTATAAATATCCATAAGTATTGGACAGAATACAATATTTTATCTAGTCTTTTATTCTTGATGACATGACTGTTCAATTTACAAAAAAGTGTTCATGCTGTGGATAATGTATTGTTGTAAAAAAACAGTTAAAACAACCAAACAAAAATTATAATTCTTAATAAATTCAATTTTAATAACATTTAGTATACAGTGGAATAGATACAAATTATGATTTCTGAAAAATAGAAGAAATTGTGACTTTCTAAATTATAAAAGTTATACTTTCCTATCTTCATTGTTTAATGTGTAAATCACAATATGATTATAAACAAAATAATATTATGCTATTTAAAAAACATGTATGTTTACTGAAATAAAAATCTGACTCGTCTAACATCACATAAATTCGTATTTTTATCCATAAACAATTCAGCAGAAATGCAACTAGTGTTTCCACACTACACCCTAGCTTACATTTGTTCTATAAATCGCTAGAAGGCAAGTCTGTTATTCTGCCGTGCTAAGTTCAAAAACCATATCTTAAAAAATACTTGGTTTTTATGGCATCAGACAGTTTAAAAAATGCACATCCAATTAACCATATAGTCAAATAGCGGTATATTTATTAAAACTTGTAAAAGAACCGTAATAAAAAGGTCCATATCTCAGTTTTACCTCAAATTACATAGAGTGAAAGAAAACATTGTTATATATCTAGTATTAGAATATTATTAAGCGTTTTTGTAATGTCTGATTTGTGAACCAAATTAAAAAAAACTATATTTACAAAACTTACATTTTCTCAAAACTAGCGGTCCTTGTCATGCTGCTTTTGTGCTTAGCATGGCAGTATTGGGCACAAATTGTAATCTAGTGCCAGTCAGTGTTTTTTGCTGCTCTTCCAGGGTATCAAACCCAGGACCTCACAGTTCACATCCAACAGTATGTTCAATGCTGTCATTGAATCAACTGTATTTTGGTTTTATAGTCATCCAACAGGAACCCAATAATTATTCAATATACATATAAAAATATTGCATTCAAGTTTACCAATAGGCATCCAACTGCAAAATGTTTCCTGCAAACATAGTACAGGTTATTCACATTGTTAGGCTGTGTCATGAGAACCATTGTTAACTTCACATTGGATTCAACTGTTTATACATTCAAAATGTCATCATAGGCTAATAAACTAACAGGTTTTAAATGGCTGTTTTTAAGACACATAATCTATTTTATTATGTCTACAGATTTCAACTTGAAGTTAATAATTTCTAAGGTCATAAACACTCAGTTATTGTTGATAATAATGTTATCATTGACCGAGAAATTACATGACTAGATCGGAACTTTACTTTTATATTAAAGTTTTCATGCCACCTTGCAGTTTTAATAGATGATCCCCAATATCTCACAGAATACATTATTAAGATTATTCATTAACAAGACGACCTTGAGATAATAACCTTTAGCTGCGGCTATACTGTACGATACCATCGCGACGCGTTCACGGCTCTTGAACAAATCCCCTCAAAATGCTTTATATACGATCCCATGTCTGATACTCTGCCATACCATTATCCATTTAAATTTTAAGTGACTGCTCTTGTTTTCTAAAAACAAAGTAGTTTGTTAGGTACGTATCGGGATTCCAGAGTTGGTCAGCACGAACCTATGGTTGTCCTGGATCAACTCACAAACCTGCTGGCTATACTTCATGTGGTCTTAAATCAAAAGACGTCCTTGGTCTTTGTTACACCTTGCGTGTGCTACCTCTCCCGCTTAAAAATCTGTTGCCGGTATCAAAAGTAACATACAGTTCTCAGAAATATTACTTGCATACAAAGAGAAATTAAAAGATAACCTTGTTAAAAAAAATAAACACAAACTAGTTTTTTAATATTGCTCTAGATTTATTATAAATTCTTCTATTTTATGCTCGCCGAATAGATTTTAATTAATTTTGGTACACAGATAGACCAAATATTGGTTTAACTACAAAATTTTTTACTCGGAAAAAAGTTTAGCTAGACCGTAAGGTAAAAGTAAAATCTAATTAGTAAAAAATATTAGTAGTGCATTCAGTAAGTGTCGAACGGGGCAACCGCCTAGGGCACAGAGAAAAAATACATAGGGTGTATAAATCATTACCCTTCTTTGCATCGCCGTAGTCTTGTGTATATATATATATATATAACCCTCCTTCTCCAATCGGGTAAAAATGCCACGTAGTGATCTGCCTCCCAGATACTCGCATTAGTTAAGGCCGCCACTAGGTGGGTATATATCAATAAATAATGGACTACAATTTCGTTATCGGACATCTCAAAATAACGTTTTTATCTGGAGTTGTCGAGTTCGTCTACTCGTCGCGTTACGAAACTTGTTACCAAATCGTTTTGCAATTGTTGGACAGGTGACTGATTTCACTAGCATTGATAAATAAGATTAGGTATAATTTCAGAACTAAGTGTATTTTATAAAAACGCCAGAGGACCGAAATATATTGATATATTTTACCAAAGCAATCATGACTGCTTTTGCAATGTAGGTGATCGTGGCGGTTGCGTTCATTAATCGACCAACAGACTAGTTTACTTTTCTATGTATAAAAATATCTATAATTTAAGTCTAAGTCTGTAGATTATAACGTATCTGCACAAACCTCTAGCATGGGCATTTTGTGAAATGCCCGGATCGGAAAATAACTCATATTTAAAATACAATACAGAAACATATATCCTTTATACTAAGCTATAGGTACAACACAATCAATTTACCAGCTGGATGCACCGCACACACCAGCTGCGGTCGCGAGATAAGGGTGAATTCCCTTCAGTAAATTATTTACGAAAGAACTGGAGCACCCTAGTGTTGACATCGAGCCTTCATCTGTCTGGATCATCGTGCATAATATTTACCAATACCAACCTCCTTATCATTTTCACTGAATCATCTAATATTGATCCGATGGTATGCATTATGTATCTAATATATTATATGCAATAGATATTAGAAAGTTACTAGAGAGTGCATGTTTCAATAACTTATAATGTGTCTTTACAAAATATAAAGATGGTAAGGTCAAAACGAAAGCATAGCGACATTTTTTTAAATAAGTGTACTCTTTGATTAGACATATTAATTTATTAATCAGAACATAGCATATTGTATTATGCAAAAGATAGCGATTAGTTAGCGATATACGATTATAGCGCTTACTAATATTCTAGAAATATTTTAGTTAACAAGTCATACTTTAGGTATGGTTGTTCGCGCTGGAATCACTAATAAAAATAACAATGGCGATCGCATCAATGATATCAATTAGAACGAAGACACGATGATGAAAACCACTGTAAACTTATTGCTCAACCGTAGTATTTTACCGTATTTAATGTGAATTTATCTCGAAATATACGGAAGATTTTATTTTAATACGTAGCTTACATTTTATTTTGTTCAAACATAGAAAAAATATATTGTAATCCATGTAAACATTTTTTTAACATCCGTTTACTCTGTTTGTACTAAAATGCCATTGAAAGAGTCTGTGTGCGATGAAAAATAAATATAATTATGAAATTATGGTGATAAATGTTACGATGAAGAACCATACATTTCATATATGAAGTTATAATTTCGACCCCTTGAAATCACGCTGTAACTTCTTTACTCTCTTCGTAAATATTTGTTAATTTTGTCTACTATATTATACCTGCTTTTCGTCACGGCCATGCAGGCGTAAGTTTTTTCAGGGTAAAAAAACCCCTGTCCATGTTTTGGAATTAAGATGTCCTATTTTATGTTAGTTATCCAGGCGCCAAATTCATCTACTTGCATTTATCAATCAACTTTACATTTATATTATTGGTAGGAACTACGGAAACAATTTTCATGAAATTAGCATATTAATCTTGATACATAGAATAAAGAATACAATGATTTTACTGAATATATTGATTCAACTATTGGCAAGGTCTCAACTGACTAAAATGATGTGACTGTCTTCGTTTATGTATAACATTGTCAACGTTAAGGAAAATTGTTTCGTCTTTGAAATTTGGCAACCTAAAGTAGAAAATATTACGAAGTATGGAGTGTATGCGTTTTGGGCGCAAGTGCGAGACGTAGCAAGGTTTTTCTAAATGTAGTAAAATAGATGAAAAGTTGGATGTAGGAATAGTTCATATAGCCAGGAGTAAAATTATGGTTAAATATTTAATCCTTCCTCGGTATCAGTGTGTCCTTTTTATTTATTTTCTATTGTCTGCACTTCGGTGACGTTTCGCAGAAATATTATCAAGTTTTGTCTTTCTTTTCGTTTTAGTGCATTCTTGTGACTTGACAGAGAACGATGGCAGATTCCTCTAACCAAAAGAAAACTATATTTTAAATACCGTATCAAGAAATAAACAATAAAGAAGCTTGGCCGCAAGTTAAACGGTAACCAAAAAATGATTAACAAGAGACTTACGGAATACAAGCTTTTTTGGCAATCCTACTATAATATTATAAACGCGAAAGTTTGTAAGAATGTTTGTTACTTTTTCACGCAAAAACTACTGAACGGATTTCGATGAAATTTGGCACACCGGTAGATCATTTCCTGGATTAACACATAGGCTACTTTTTATCCCGGAAAAACTTTTTAACGTGGGCGGAGCCGCGGGCAAAAACTAGTAGTTCATAGGCATGTGCAATCACTGCCAACTCATTCCGTCGACAACTCAATTGGTATAGATTTGTACATAATTCCTTTTGGTGTTTCGTAACAAAACAAAAGTTAGGAGATATATTTCGAAAGGAAGAACCCTATAATTACACAGATTTTCACAATGTTTCATGGAGTATCATTAAAATAAAAATATAATGTATAGATTAATCCATATGTTCGAGACATTATATCCCCTTTGTTCCCAGCGCACTATCAGTCCTTATCACACGCGCACGATTTATCTGAATACGTGAGCGGAGACACTAGTCTCAGATACGATGGTCGTGCTCTAAAGTAACTCTGTCATACTGACAGTTGACCGGTTGTCTCAGTTCTGCGTATCACAATGTTAAATGCTCTAAGATCACAATACATAAGGCATAAATAAATGTACATAGATTGTATATAGTTATGATAAAATAGAACTTTTTAATGTGTGGTTATTTTATTCCCTACAAAATTTAATTATAAGGAAATATATAGTAATAGGGCCGCGTTATCGTAAGTTCTATACAAGGCCAACTCGAGGCAAGGGGGGACGATAACCTACCATAAAATTGACATTAAATAAAGACTTAGCTGCTGTGTTTTTTGAAGCATAAATTCTTCAAACAAGCAAGTCTTCTAGGGTTATATGATAAACAATAACCATAAAAGCAGAAAAAATGGCGCAAAGTCGATCCTTATCTTATTTGAATCGCATTGTAAATTACAATGGTTGTTATACCAATTTTTTTTTTGTTAATTTATTCTTGTCCATGGATACAAGTCCTTCAGACGCATACTTGTTTCTCTTTTTTATTTTTAACATGCTTTTATTAGCTTCATACGTATGTTATTATTCTAAGCAGTATGTCGACGTAAAGCAGTGGCTACCTTACCAAGACTATATCGAGGAGTTTTTGCGGTAACAAAAATTTAAATTCACTTCACTTGAGCCCTTTAATGCAACGATACTGGATAATATACCACCATGATTATGCAATATAAAACTAAGTATCACCAAAATAATGAATTAAAACAGGAGCATCTCATGACACTTCCAAGTTCCCGCCAAAACTCGTTACAAGAATACTACGAATAGTAACTGTTACCCGGGTAAATTTTTATTATTTTATGCATTATTTAAAATGGAAATGGGATATTATATGAAAAATACGTATTATGGGTGTGGGAATTATGGAATGGACTCCCTGCTTCACTTTTTTCCAACCCTTATGACCTGTCCTTTAAATAAGGTTTAAAAAAGTGCTCTTCTCTGGGTAAGCAGAAGACTTGACTGTACTGGTGTTGCCAAAGACTACAGCTACAGGAGCTGCTCAAAATCAGACACTCTTTGTCTTATATTAGATCAAAATCATCATGCGGGCCGCTTATTCGTATTCCTACTAAGGCAATAAAAAATAAATAATTGAAAACTAATTGACTCGTAATCTAGTGATAAAAGCAATCGATGTTATCACTAAGCAATCACTGCATCGAATTACCACTAAATCACATCATCGCCTTGTTAAATGATAAAGAAATAGACCGCTTTAAGCTCTATAATAAATTAACGACTGATAGCATGAAATAACGTATTTTTCTTATATAAAATATATAAATTAATTATAAAAAATTATGTTAATTGAGAGTTTGGCTGTAATATGCCATAGCCAATAGCCATAAAATATCATATTTTGTTAAATGAAATACATTAAAAATCCGAGCGAAGATTTTTTTTTATTTGTAACTATACCTGTTTCTATAAACAAAATTGTTCAATTTATGGCCTTCCCTACCAAGAGCGGAGTTTTCGATCATGTTTCTATACAATTCTAATAAAATTAATTTTGAATTATATTTGGAATGTTTAAGACGCCGAAATCGCTGCCTGCTTTCTTAATATCCCCATTTTAATCTCTAATGTTTTACAGCATTTTTTTTAATTTGACCGAGTCATGTAGAGATTTAAAGCCTGAGTGACCTCTACTTTGACATTCATCAATCCGATAACAGAATGATTGTATTGACGTGATATTATTGTTACTAACCGATAGATGTCATATCACACCATCAGCGATAAGTTATTTTAATATTTACGAATATTAATGTAGAGTACTAAATGACATATCATGAGAAAGTAAATCTATACTTCTATACTAATTATTATTACAGCTGAAGAGTTTGTTTGCTTGTTTGGATGAACGCGCTAATCTCAGGAACTACTAAACCGTTTTTGAAAATACTTTCATTAATAGGAAGCTATTATACTCCTGAGTGCTATAGGCTTAATTTTTATCCCGGATAAACTTTCTCAAGCGGGCGGAGCCGCAAGCAATACTAGTTTTTTAATAAGTTCTGTTAACAATAATAAATATTATTTTCCGTTTATCGCTGTTTTTATTATTTATTCATAATGTAATGATAACTCATATATTAATTATGTTTGTTTTAGCCGGCGCCGATACGCTGCAGATTCTACTGAGCTTCGCTGTCGGTGGTTTATTGGGCGACGTGTTCCTGCATTTACTACCAGAAGCTTGGGAACATGACTTAGCTAACAAAAAAGGTAAGAAGTCAGACAAAATCTATACTTATAATATTATAACGCTGGAGAGTTTGTTTGTATGTTTATTTGTTTGGTTGAACGCGCTAATCTCAAGGACTACTGGACCGATTCTGAGTCTGGCCTCCTATTAGTGAAATTCTTTCACTAATAGGAGGCTACATTACTCCTGAGTGCTATAGGCTACTTTTTATCCTGGAAAAACTTTTTCACGCGGGTGTAGTCGCGAGCGATACTAGTCCTCTCATATTCTCAGAAACAGTTGTATGAGTGTCACATTCTCCTTGGTTTCCATTTTCATAATTTGTGTTATCCGCAATAACTAAGGCAATAAGTCCGTTGTCGACGCGTGATGTAGTTATAATCGTTATGTTTCATTTGTAAGTTAAATAGTAAATACAAGGGCAAATGGAACATTTAACAGACGATAAAAAATCGTCAGTCCCTAATGTGATAAGAATTAGACAGATATTATAATGTGAGAGTTTGTAAAGATACAATAAATAACAAACATTTAAATGTTTCTTGAATACATTTAAAAGATATTGGGAAACAGGATGATCTTAGTACTAGAAATAAGAAAACCACATGAATTAAATGCGGTTGGCCTTTTAATTCCGGAGAAAGCTTTTAGACGGTCGTCAGTATAATTTTTTAATGTGAGATGGATAGGCAAGAAAGTAGTTTATTGATAGAGAATGATCCAAACCTACTATAGATTATATAGAGTACGATAATATGAGTAGATATTGTACTCAGTCGGCCTTAACACCAGGCATTGAAGAGTAGGAAATGTATGCACGTGACATTGTACTGCTGCAACCTGTGTTCATGTATTATTGTATTGATTTACATTTGATAGCTATGAAAAGATCATAGCTGTGTGTGTGTCTCAGAATAATAACTGAAGCCAGTCATTGATGTATTAAAAAACCCTCGCCAGTTATTATTCTACTTTCACTTGAAAAAATAGAATTAATATAATCTATGTTTAAAATTACGATATTGCACTAAAATAAAAATAATGATTATTTTTATATTCGCACCACGGCTTCAGCATCGATATAAACAAATTATTAGAATTCTAACTTGTAGTTAAATAAAAAAGGTTAAAATTTCTCATAAGTTATGAGGTATTTTTGAAGTTCTAGGAAATACCAATAAAATTAACATAGGAGCTTAGAGTTATACTGCGCCACAAGCAAAAAGAATCATGTTCATCTTCTACGAAGACATCCCATAATGTCAAAAATAAAAATGAGAGTTTGAGAATCGTCTTCTTATTTGAAGATTTTAAAAAAGCACTGATATGTGCAGCATTTTTACTACACTAATCTAACTGCTATTGAAACGCTCGGTCCGGAATCTTTTTTAAATCGTATAGGTAGAACGTATCAACGACATCGCGACACATTGTCGTCATTACTTTGAATGAAAATAGAAATGTACAAAAGTACAGATGCATCAATTCCAAAGATCCGGAACACTTCCTCGACGAACTATTGAATAACAGTTCAATGCTAACACAAAACACGTCAAACGCAAACACAATGCCTACAATGACGTATTGTTTGTAAATACGTTACCGCCTTGACAGACGATACAACACAAAGAAATCGATCTTTTCCTCAAAGATATTGTGACTACTCATGCTCACGCCTTTTATCCCCGAAGGGGTAGGCAGAGGCGCAAATAGTGCACCCACTTTTCGCCAAGCGTATTCCGTCCCATGATGTGATAGGGGGCGAGCCTATCGCCATATCGGGCACAAATTCTAGACTCCGGGCTGATACTGAATAGAAAAATCCAATATCACTTTGCCCGACCCGGGAATCGAACCCGAGACCTCAGCCTTGCAGTCGTACCGTATTACAACTACGCCACCGAGGCAGTCAGACTAATGCAAGAAAAACTCACAGTGCATTTAATTGGAATCGTAACTTCCAATAACTTATGTTTATTTTAGGGATGTTATACTAGTTGCTTTGATAATGGCCACAAGGATGAGCCGCGGGTTTAAAAAAACATCGGCGAACCGCATGAAACAATGGCACACACATGGCAAAATGTTCACTGCTCTACTTGCGAAATATGACTACTATTCGTCGTGTTAATAAAGGCTGTGATAATTGCAACATGGGTGATGGCCAAAATAATACGGGAGACGTATGTGCTAATTAATATTCTTTTTTGATTTCGCAATATTTCTCAATTAAATCTACAATAAAAAAAATAGTTAACGTCCATAATTCTAAAAAAGCTGTCATCTTTACCTAAATACTTAACTGTAATTATTGATATAGAAAAAACCCCACTGTAATATTATATAGTTTAATGTCCTCTTTTTTACTATTGTCTTCACAATGATAACTCGGTTTATCACTAACTAGCTTTTGCCCGCGGCTCCGCCCGCGTGAATGAGTTTTTCCGGGATAAAAGTCCCGCTTTATATTTTCCCGGGATAAAAAGTAGACTGTCTTTTCTCAGGCTCGAGACTGTCTGGGTACCAAATTTCATTTAAATCAGTTCAGTAATTTTGGCGTGAAAGCGCGACAGACAGAGTTACTTTCGCATTTATAATATTACAAAGGATTATTGAATTACTCATTTGACATTTCAATACGTTTCACGTGATGCCTTTGTTTACTTTTCTTTGTCTGTTTACATCCTATTCAACGACTCTGGCAGCCCCGCGATCTCATATCCAGGAAGTAGTAAAGAACACTAGTTCCGCCTACCATTATCCAGCTCTAATGGGGTTTGCTATGCCGCAGTACTCCACAACACACACACACACACTCACGCCTATTTATCCCCGAAAGGGTACGCAAAGGCGCACCTAAGTGCACCCACTTTTCGCCGTGCATATTCGGTCCCATGATCTGATAAGGTAGCACCTAGCTAGTGGTAGGATATTTGTATCCGCCTGGATACCGACCACCGTACACAAGGTGTAAAACCGGCCATAGTGGCCCATGTAAGTGTATCGCGTTGGGGAATATTTTTTTACCTGTGTATATATAATATACTAGACTTCTGCTCGCGTGAAAAGGTTATCCTGGATAAAAATATTTTCCCGGGATAAAAGTAGCCTTTGTGTTAATCCAGGACATGATCTACCCGTGTGCCAAATGTCATCGAAATCCGTTCAGTAGTTTTTGAGTTTATTCGTTACAAACATACTTACATACATATCTTTTCTCTTTATAATATTAGTATATATAGATATAAGGCGAGTGTGGATGGAACGGCCGGCAGGGGTCGACCGCACCGAACCTTCGAATGTCAGATATCTGACATTCAAAGTAAAGGCCAGGTCATAGTACCCTGAACGGGCGGGAGTGCATGAAAAGATTGATGAAGGTAGAGGAAGCGAAAGTAGTATGCCAGAATCGAGCAAAGTGGCAATCCGTAGTCTCTGCCTACCCCTATGGGACAGAGGCGTGATAGTATGTATGTAATTTTTTTTTCAAACAGGCCGGCATAATTGTTTCTATTGGCGAAGGATAATCATCTTGCATCAGTTGACACTCTCTGGGCTCTACTTCGGTTACCAGCGCGTGCAGTGGGGTCACTTTGCTGTGTGCATAAAAAAATGTGTTACTTGGAAATCGAACTCAAACCTCACGGTCCACACACACCGCCACTAGACCAACAAAAAGAACAGGAAAAACACCACTAGTTATTATATAATCGTACAATATACCTAAATACCAAGTGTTATTTGTGTGAAGTTCATTTACACACGACGTCCTTGATGCGCGTCTGACAAGTTCGCGGTTTTTACTGTGACCTTTGTTTGATGGTAATGTAACTACATATATATAATATAGAGGTATATGAACGCCAAATGATTGCTCCTTTCTTGACGCTCATATCCTAAATTGAATGCAACTTATTTTCTATTTTGGGCGGTACATAACGAAATTTAAAGTATGTACAGTCAGCCACATAATTAGCTGTACATATTCAAAATTTCAAATCGCCTCTACGCGTTAAGTTTAATGTAAATAGCTTTTATTCTTTTTGTGAAGCAAAGTAAATTACCTTTATTTTATTTTTCTAAAGAAAAAACGAAAATTGGTAAGAACACAAAAGTGTAGAGGCCATATGAAGTTTTGAGTTTGTTCAGCTACTTATGTGGCTGACTGTACAATTAACACATAATTTTCGTTTGAATTAGAAAATTAGGCAAGAAATTTAATTATAAACGTAAAACATATATTGTAAAACAGCACATTACTAATTCAAACAAAGCAATTAACTATGCATAATATAAAATTCTAAACTCATTGACTATCGTTTTCCTCATAACTACACATACTGACCTGTTTATATTGTTTACATCGTTGAGGTTTTGTGCTATTAGTATTACTTGTTGATAGAACAATGATATCGTATTTTATGCCTTATCTGCTTTCGTATGAAGCAGAAATTGTCATGGCAATAGTTACGTTGAGGTTTAGCGTTCTGAGAGTCTGCCGGTGAAAATGGTAAACACTAGTGAATCATGGCTTCTATTAAGTGGTTATCGGTATGTATTATGTGTCTAATCAATTTAAAGCCACTTGAATAACTCTCGAGTCTTGAGACTAGACGCGAGGAGTGTGTACAAACTTCAGACCTAATATTAGGTACCCATATAATAAGTCTGATCATCCCGCGTGAGATTTTTTTTTATAAGAGACGAGAACTTTTAGAGCAGAAATTAGCCTGTTTTACTCGAAAGGCCATAAACTAGGTAACTTCTATACAAAAATGTAGGATACGAGTTGATGTTTTATGTTCAATCGTTTATGGCATTTTCATTCGGGACCAAAAAGTCTTAGGTATGCTCCAATGTCGGACAATAACTTATTTGAGTTTAATATCAGTCTAGAAAATATATAGATATTTTGCAAATATATAGATATTTTCTAGTATAAATAAGTATTTGTGATTTGTGTTCTATACATAAATTTAAATATAATAAGTATGTCCTATTTTACAATGACTTGACGAATTTAGATTTTGCTGAAACAAGGATGTGATTAAAAATTAATAATATGACCAATGTCTTAGCTAGTAAGCTACCTTCCAAATGGACACTTAATCGTTCGTTTGTCTTCAAGATTTTAATACACATCCTTCGGAAGAAAATACAAGATTATGTATATATGCCAAGTGCAAATGTGACTTGAGGCTTACCATTAAACTATCCTACGAAAAAAAACGTTTTATAGAATAAACTTATTTAATATTATTAATTTCATCGTTTCAGATGGCCAACACATATCTCTAAAAAGTGGGCTATGGTGTCTCTGCGGGATGTTAGTGTTCATAGTGGTGGAGAAGCTCTTTGCCACGACAGATGAAGCAGACGAAGAGAAAGAAGAATACGATATAGTGAAACACAACGGTTCCATACAGCAGATAGAGATCGAGGAGCTAGAGAAACTGCTAGCGATAGAGCGGAATCACCGTGGGCTGCCGAAGGGCGAGGGCATCTGCGGCAGCAACGGCACCGTCACCGCAAAACAGTTGTACGACTCCTGTGTCTTCAACAATAACACTAAAGGTGGGGAGCTGGTATTAGTCACCTTCAACGATACTAAGTTAGGTCTAATTATTAAATAAGTTTTTATTAGAAAATATTTACGCTGTATGCAGCGTACACTAGGCATTCATTGCTTCTTGAACTTGATCTACTGGCGGCATGTCTCCTTGAAGTGGATGTTATGTGATAGGGCACGACTTGTGAAGACTCGGTGTCGTCATACTTGACATATACAAATTACGAGCGTTGTTGGCAGTGTAATTAAGTTTTACTCCTTTGCCTAAAAAACAATAGAAATATCACATTGGTTATTACGCAAAAACCTTTTATGTTTAGTATTATTTAATTGAATAGTTGACATAAAGGGAAAAAATCGTTTGCACTTTGCATATAATTGAGTAAACGTTTTATTGAATATGGTTTCTACCAACTTACCTATGCAAACTACTCAAATGGGTAGTACGGATTACGCTATCGGGTTAAAGAACTTTATTTCTCATAAGAATTTACATTCACTTACATGAGAAAAACATGATTTTACAGTTTATGGTATTAGTATTAGCTTAAGTACAGATATTTATTTTAGATTCCTATAAACTACTCTAATTATACAATATTTTTAAGTATGTAGGTAGTTCTAACTTAACATTGTGCATTATAAAATCAGTCCCACTATTCGGAAGTGTTCGGGTTGTGCTCGTTCAAGTTCGTGTATCTTCGTCGCGCAACTTCGTCAGAGTCATTTGTTAAACGCACTATCTATACATATAATAAAGCAGTAGAACCGGTGTGTCTGTACATTGAAAGAAAAAGAAATGTGATAAAATAGGAAGGGGGTGACTAAAGAAGAGTAATGGAACACAAATCAGCGATTTTTGTAATTCTTTTCTGTCTGTCTGTTTTTCTATTTGTTTGTTACTGCACATCTCCAAAATTACTCAACGGATTTGGATGAAATTTGGCACACGGGTAGATCATGTCCTGGATTAACACATGGCTATCCTGTTTTTTATCCCGGGAAAATAAAAAGCGGAACTTTTATCCCGGAAAAACTTTTGCACACGGGTGGACCCGCAAGCAAGCCTGTACTTAATAATAAAAGTGTTTAAATTGAATATTTTGGCGCCCCAATCGCGTGAAACATTGGCGTGTTGGACGTCAAACCGACCAATCACGAGTGTGCTCACGAATAGAAACCTTGCAGAAGTTTTTTCTGTAAGCGAGTTTTACTATGTAAACAGTCACGGCAACCTGATTTCTGAAAGGTTTAAGCTTGCATGACTTGCGGCGAGTTGCCTGTGAAGTATTGAAATATTGCCGCTAATGTCAAAAGTTACTGCCCCCTTAGATTGTCACCAAAAACGCAACTCGGTAAGTCGATGTCGTTTAATTCTCGAGAGACTAATACGTCAGGCACATGTTAGTCTTTAAACCAACCCCAATAAAACGAAATTCCTGTCGTGTTTTTTTTTGTCACTTTCTAAGCACGCTGGAAGTTGTTGCGCCATATATTGGTGAGAGAACTTGTTAGTATGAACATATGTATATTGAGATGTGTGGTCCGTCAGGCGAGGGCCTGTGCTGCAGCGCGGGGACGAGTGTGGGGGCGGGGGCGGGTGTGGGCCCGGGGGGGGCGCGGTGCGGGGCGCGCGGCACGCGCTGGGTGGGGCGCTGTCTGCTGCGAGAGGCGCGCGAGAAGGCGCACAAGACCAACAAGGAGAACAAGGAGAAGGCCGACAAGAAGGACGTGAGTCATGCACATCCTACATCTAGCCGTACACTACATACGCTCACGTCTTTATCTACGAACAAATAGACAAAACAATCACACACACAATATGATATCCTAGCTAATCGCTTAACTATATAAAATTTAATTTTCTGATAAACATAGTAAAATAAGTCAACTTGCTACTTACTAGTTACCATACCATACGAGCCCTGTATTATATACTGCCCACTGTTGAGCACGGGCCTCCTTTACTACGGAGTGGGGTTACGCCTTAGTCCACCACGCTGGCCTAGTACGGGTATGCAGACTTCACATACCCTCGAAATTCTTATTGAGAATTCTCAGGTATGTAGGTTTCCCCACAATGTTTTCCTTCACCGTTAAAGCGAACGATAATTGATAAACAAAATAGTGACTTATTCATACATCTAGATAGTTTGTCCCTAACGCTTATAAACCAACAAAATACAAATTGAATGTCATTGATCACAACCACTACAGCTAACTCGATGGACCACAAACAAAATAAATAAATAAATAAACAATGGACGGTTCCTTAGTGAATCATACACTACCTATGTAATAAGTGAAATCCTGTAATTTATATAATTATACTGACAAATCTTGTATTGTCTTAAAACTTGGGTATACACTAGATAGTTTGATGATATGACAAGCTAGCCCGCGCGGCTCTTATTGGCTAAGTATGAACTTTGCCAGCGATGGGTCAGTGTGAACTGTGCTGTGAAATAAAATGAATTTATTTTATATTGAAGTAATTAGGATACACGCGCAACTAATAAATGCAGACCTAAGAAAGTGTACGGTTGCACAGTATAGATAGCGCCATTTTAATTAAATATGAGTACAAAGTGAACATGTAAACTGTAACAGGTGGCGGGATACCTGAACTTGATGGCGAACTCCATCGACAACTTCACGCACGGGCTCGCTGTGGGCGGGTCGTTCCTGGTCGGCTTCAGGGTGGGAGTACTTACCACATTCGCTATACTCGGTGAGTAACACAGTACTATCACCTAGGGACCTAGTTCTAGAAATAGGAAAGGTTAGTACCTTTGATTAATTATATACCTAGATAGAGTGACGCGCTGCAATGAAACTAAAACAAACAGACCAACTTTTCTTAAGCTAGTATGTGTCATACGCTATCGCTGCATCATCTGCGTATTCTTGTGTGCGCGCATAATTATACCAGTTATTACATGGTTTCTATCAAAACGGGGAGAAAATTATATCCATGAAAAATAACAAAAAATTAATTCACTCGAACTCATTTAGTGGGGATTTTTGGTGTTCGAAGTAAGGCAACAATAGTGTTATGGTTAATGCACACCTAGCAATCTAAGTGACTGCGCATAACTGCGACAATACCACCTTCACTTAATATTCGGCTTTCCATGAAATTGAGATTGAGCTACTGTCCTGTTATTACATACATACGCACTCACGCCTTTTATTCCCGAAGTGGTAGGCAGAGGCGCAACTAATGCACCCACTTTTTGCCGTGCGTATTTCCGTCCCACGATGTGATAGAGGGCGAGCCTATCGCCATTTCGGGCACAAATTCTTATCTCCAGGCTGATACTGAATAGAAAAATCCAGTATAATTTTCTCGACCCGGGGAACGAACCCGAGACTTCAGCATTGCAGTCGTACCGTAATACAACTACGCCACCGAGGCAGGCATATCATGTTATTGTCAAATTCATTTCAACGTAGCCATGACACTTCTGTGTTTTTATTAAGCATGTAAAGGCTGTTTTTGTTTATTCCAGTGCACGAAATCCCGCACGAGGTAGGTGACTTCGCTATACTTTTGAAAAGCGGCTTCTCGCGATGGGAGGCGGCGAAAGCTCAACTGGTGAGTTTTATACTCAGTTTCATATTTACTAATGGTGAACACTATTTTAGATAACATGTTACTATTATTTGTTGTCACATTAATAAAGGGCATGCAATGCAATCAGCCGTGTATTATATACTGCCCACTGCTGAGCACGGACCTCCTCTACTACTGAGAGGGTTTTAGGCCTTAGTCCACCACGCTGGCCTAGTGCGGGTTGGCAGACTTCACATACCCTCGAGATTCTTATGGAGAATTCTCAGGTATGTAGGTTTCTTCACTATGTTTTCCTTCACCGTTAAAGCGAACGATAATTGATAAACAATACACACGTAACTTTGAAAAGTCAGAGGTGAGTGCCTTGGGTTTTGAACCTCCGGACATTGTCGCGGCAGACCGTTCCATTCCCAACTAGGCTATCGTCCACTTTAAAAAAGAAAAGGGCATATGATAATTGAAATATATTTTTTACACATTGTTAAATTGTAGTGAATATATTATAATTCGTTACCTTCCAGGCGACAGCCTCAGCTGGCTTGATTGGTGCCATGACAGCTGTTGTATTTAGTGGTGCGAAGAATTCTATTGGTGAGTAATTCTTTTGTCACGTTATGAATTATCGTATGGTTTACCTGATGAAGTCATTAATAATATTATGTAAACCAATAATATTTTATACGGAGTGATTTATAAAATATGGACTATATTAAGTGAATAGTAACTGCACTGCAATAGTAGTAGTGACTGCCTCGGTGGCGTAGTTGTATTACGGTATGACTGCAATGCTGAGGTCTTGGGTTCGATCCCGGGTCGGGCAGTGATATTGGGTTTTTTAAAATTCAGTGTCAGCCCGGAGTCTGGAATTTGTGCCAGGGACCGAAACCGGTATGAAAAATACCGGTAATTTTTGGTTACAACCTTTATTTTTTTTACCGGTATTTTTTTAGGTAACCGATATTATGAAATTTCTCCGAATTAACCGGTATGATACCGGTTACCCCTAATAAACATTACCTCTATTTGGCACGTGCCGTCGGCATATTGTCAAAGGATTGAAACTACATTCAAGGTCAACTTTCGCTCGGAACGCAAGGGAAAAATAAAATATTAACTCTAAGCCAGATTTTTAACCGAATTCAAAAAAAAGAAGGAAGTTCTCAATTCGATGTGTTTTTTGTTTATTATTTAAACTCAGTTATTTATTAATCGATTTTGATAATTCTTTTTTTTACAAAGTTTTTTAGTATCCAATGTTTTGGCGCTGGGTTTTGTTGGGTCTATTCCATATATCATACGTAGCATTGCGACATTAGAGTCACTCGCAAAAATCTTACTAAAATCAAATGTAGAGGACCTAAAGTATGTCAACGTAATTGAGTATGTATAAAAAAGATCATATTGTTATTAAATTTACAGATAAAGCAAGAAACATTATATAAAATCGAAATGACTTTAACCTGGACCCTACGCTTAGATAATTAGAAAGTAGGTATATGAAAAACATTGTATGTGCCTATAAAATTTGAGGGCTGCCCTCTATTTCTCTGAGATCCCATGACCAGATTCTTACTTGGTGACAATGGGACCGCCTCAGGAGTATAGGCTTTGCTAGATTCGAAAGCTCTATGAGTCAGCTACGATACAGATG
Organism: Sphinx pinastri; assembly: GCA_947568825.1. Lineage (NCBI taxonomy): Eukaryota > Metazoa > Arthropoda > Insecta > Lepidoptera > Sphingidae > Sphinx > Sphinx pinastri. The sequence goes on along the minus strand of OX387624.1, from coordinate 11,399,108 downwards.
AGTATACACGAGTTGACTAATTTTATTCCTATAAAACAAGGACTAAAGAAGGGCAGCACCGTTTCAATAAAACTCTTAACTTATGTCTTAGAAGATGTTGTGAAAACCCTGTTTTGAGATGAAATAGGCATAATAATTGACGTCAGATACTTGTTACACATACTTTATTTAAAAAGCTGAATGCGTGTAGCAATTTTTAAATTATGCTCCAAGATCTGCAGACTTCTCTTCTGACGATCGGCCTAAGGATGAAGAACTCAAAAACGAAACTCATAGCGAATTATACATTGCGGGAATCTTAGGTAGACGTGGAAAAATCCAAAATAAACGTAGTGGATGAATACATACACCTAGACTATTATTTATCATTTTGTCTTGAGTCTAAAAAGATAGAACTTTCCCGACGTACATAATAGGCTGGACTGCTTTTAGAAAACGTTCTAAAGTTCCGAGTTTCTAACCCAATGTAAAAAAGACAAAGAAAGACAATGCATTTATTTGGCCATGATCCCAGGACCTGAATGTGTGCTACCCACCCCACTGGTGTTGAAAAATGGATGCTCACTCAAGAACTTATGCACAATTTAAAGGTCAGGCAGAGCATAAAAGGCATTCATCTCAGAGACGCAGTCAACTATGATAAAATCCGAAATCAAACACGAGTTTTCGATGCCAAGAGGAGAATTGCGGAACTAAAGTGGAAGTAGACATGGTATTTGGCGAGACGAAAAGATCTCGGATAGACGAAAACGGTTTCAAAGTGGTGCCCCAGAGATGCTAAGAGAAAAGTAGGCAATCCACCAACTAGAGGGCATGACGAGATCATCAAAGTCCAAGGCAGAACGTGGATGATACTTGCAGAGGACAGGATAAATGAAAAAATCTGAAATGATGATGATTAATGTTAAAGTTATTCTAAAACTGTCGCTCTAGTGTAGGTCTGAGCATTAGCATGTGTTAAAAAAATCCCTCCAATATACGGGTAAACGGTACTAAATTCTGTTCTACGATGTTCGTTACATGTTGCGTTGCATTTAGTGACCAATTTTTCAGGATGTGAAGTTCCGTGGACGCTCCGAATGGATACGTAATTCGGGAGCGTTGACGAAGCTTCACTCACACACTTCAGCAGACTGTAAGTAGGTATTAGTATATCATCATCATCATCAGCCTATATTTTGGTCCACTGCTGGACATATGCCTCCTCCAATACGCGCCATTTTACCCAGCCTTCGTCCTGTCGCATCCAGTTTCTGCCAGCGACCTTTCGCAAATCGTCACTCCACCTGGCTGGAGGGCTTCCCACACTAAGCTTGCCGACTCGCGGTCTCCACTAAAGAACTCGTTTACCCCAGCGGTTATCGGTTCTTCGACAGATATGACCAGCCCATTGCCACTTCAGCTTACTAATCCTGTGTGCTATGTCGGTGACTTTGGTTCTCTGTCGGATAACCTCGTTACGAAACTTATCCTTCAGAGAAACTCCGAGCATAGCACGTTCCATAGCTCGGTGAGCAACTTTGAACTGGTGCACTAGTCGTACCGTTAGTATTAGTATATGTATATTAATTTATTGAAATTAACCATCATATCAAAATAGACTGTCAATTTAGCAGATAATAATATTATTTAAATAAATAATAATAATAATAATTTCACCGTATTAATGGAATACAATAATTATTATAAGAACAGTGAAAAAAATGAATTGATTGAAAAAGTTTCACTTCATACGTGTGTAACACACACATGACACACTTTTTTTAATGGATCCAAGATCCATGTTTTTGAACCTTTAATATCCATAAAACTTGAGCCTGGTCAGATTTTGAGGCCCAGCACCCAAATAAAAAGCGGCTATATTTTTCACGATTATCAAAGATTTAAATTATTATACAAATCTTTAAATAGTTTATTTCAAAATTATCGTTATCTGTTTTCGTAATATGTAATTTTATTCATATATCTTACACATTAAGCAACACTGGTATTAAATGTGCATCACATAATTTTTGTTATTAATAAATTAAAACATAAGATTAAACTCAGGAAGTTCTTCATTCATTACGTTTTTCCAATTCGACACACTAAATAATTTTAGCAATCAAAGCAACTCACGTAAAAATAATTTCAGCATATTTATTGCGTTCCCCTAAATTTGTCCATGAGTGCATTTTGTATTACGACATTCGGTTTCTTTCTTGTGACGAAGGTCATTTTTAGGTTACCGGTATTAAAACGGTAACCTAAATTAGAGGTAACCTTTTAATTTATTTCGGTTACCTCAGATAGCGGTTACCGAAATCTTAGAAATAACCGAAATTCCTCGATACCGGTACCGTAATTCATAGCGGTTTTCGGTCCCTGATTTGTGCCCGATATGGCGATAGGCTCGCCCCCTATCACATCATGGGACGGCGAAAAGTGGGTGCACTAGTGGCGCCTCTGCCTACCCCTCCGGGGATAAAAGGCGTGTGTGTATGTGTGTTGTGACAGGCATGTGGAGTCGTTGTAGGTGGTTGGTGATAGTGTTGTGTGTTGCAGAGGCGCGCACGTCGTGGATCGCACCGTTCACGGCGGGCGGGTTCCTGCACATCGCGCTGGTGACGGTGCTGCCGGCGCTGGCGCGCGACCCCCGCCCCCCCCACGCCGCCGCGCACGCCGCCGCGCTCTCCGCCGGCCTGCTGCTCATGCACGCGCTCAACACCTACTGCAACTAACTACACACACCACACACCACACACCACACACTTCGAACCATACTGGCCGAACGTTACTAGGAAGCGCCGAAATCTAGCGAATAAATAGCCAATCTTAAACTTAATTACTTCGACCGAAGGTCTGGCGAGAGCCGATTAATAGGCTTTGGCTTCGAAAATAAATCTAACCTCGGTCGGACTACTACACACACCACCGGCTACCAAATATACTTCATACTTCCCAAAAAATGCCACCTACAGCATACACATATACTAGTTGTCACACATCATTTGTGGCTGGCCACAATGAAAAGCTTGTAAGACTGTTGCCAAGTAATCTACTGTCTATCGATTTCGAAACATTGGTAACACAATAGATATGTATTCGATGGAAACCATAGAGCCGAATCGTGTTCACCAATATATTAAATACATAAAAACCAAATGAACATTCTTGTAAAACAATTTTCTCCGTGGAACTAATATTACTATTCATTTAGTCTTATTGTTATAAATCTTATGAGTCATCACTTATTGAATGTGAAATATATTTTTATTTACATTTAAAATAGTCGTCCGTGCTGCGACTTACTAAGTATTATTATAATATCGAATATAAATCGTAGACTGAAATATAAAAAAAATGAATTAAAACGTAAGTATAAATAGTAGAAAGTTTTGGTGCATCGAAATACTCCCGTTGTTTTAGTGTTTGCATTAGTTTTAAGATCCATGCAATAATTTTATCCATGTCATCCTACTGCATAATTGTGATTATAATCAAAAAATCATCTATTTCTTCTATTTGTGTACGTTTTGTGTACATGTTTATTATGACTTTAATTTTGTGATCAAAATAGTAAGTGAATCTGTCTTTGTAATTTGAAAGTAATCGTCAAGTTCAATGCATAGGCCTATGCGACTGTTACGCGGTGGACCAGTGGAAATACGTCAATAGAGGACTTTCATATCTACCTAACACCCGATGATGATATTTTATGGTTGAGATTATTCAATAAGAAAACCCTTTTGTAAATCGATTTATGATACAAACCAACAACTGTGGTTACAATTTTAGGTCACCAAGCAGCAGTGTGCAAAATATGCATTATTTTTAAAGACGGTTTTCATTAATAATAATAAAAAATCCATAACTCCCGAGCGATACTATATCTAACTATATATAATTAGTTAGATCTATACATTTTGACCTTCTATCGACCTGCTTTTATTGGTTCATCGATAATGTAACAACCAGTATACATATGAGATTGTAATAACGATGTAAAGTAAATAGATTTCACTTGAGTTAATTCGATATGGGTATGTTAAATGAATGCTGTACACGTGATTTAATAAACGGCAAACTTGCATAATACGCTTTTGTCTCCTTTATGTTCTAACAGGTCGCACCTTTAGAAAGAAAACGACACAATTCAAAATAATCGAAAATTGAGTTATTGTCATAAAATGACTTAAAACGACATTCTCAATACAACAATAGTTCAAACACAGCCATATTCAAACAGGAACAGGACAAAACTGTTATATCGTTCCCTTTTTTATTATATTTTAAAAAAAAGAGATCAGTTTTAAGTCATTTTATGACGATGACTCAATTTTCGATTATTTTGAATTGTGTCGTTTTCGTTCTAAAGGTGCGGTCATGTTATAATTAATTACAATCATGTGTACAATATGAAAAAAACAGCTTAGTTTAAGGTGTAGTTATAATAAAAACTGTACAAACCACTCCACTGTTATAAATGTGATAGTTATTGTAGATTAATTTTCTTTCATCACTATTCCTAAGAATAATATAAGTTATCGTTACTTCAATTGTAGAATAAACCATATTGTTCGATAAAACTATCGAAACTACCCCCGTGTATATTATATTGTGCACTGTTAACCATATATTTTCTGAATACTTGTTATTTTTAATCTTCTTTCTAATTCGATTTTTTGTCACTTAAATATACACATCATTTGCATACTTACATTTTTTTTACAAAATATGTAAACCTGTAAATTTTATAACATTGTTTACGTACATAATCACTGGTTATTTTTGATTTTATTGTTTTTGTTATATATTTTTTGCGTACTGTAAAAATAAGGATTTATTCCTTTAACTAGTTTAAAAGAAGTGACTACGAGCGAATAATTCCTAGTGAATACGTATGTTAAGTTATATAGCCGTTGAGTAAAAATGTGATAAATAAATGCCATTTATGAGTATTTACGTCGTTCACAACGACAATATGTAAGTAGTTACTGAAAATTATTAAAAAATAAATAATTAGTCTTGTATTTTATTTAATATATCCTACTAATATTATAAACGCGAAAGTTTGTAAGTATGGATGTTTGTTATTCTTTCACACAAAAACTACATAACGGATTTCGATGAAATTTGGCACACGGGTAGATCATGTCCTGGATTAACACATAGGCTACTTTTTATCCCGGGAAAATATAAAGCGGGACTTTTATCCCGGAAAAACGTTATAACGCGGGCGGAGTCGCGGGCAAAAGCTAGTGTTTCTATAAAGAGAATATCCCAATCGCAAGAGAAAAGGTTAATATTCTGATACAATAGAATAAGGTATTGTTTTACGGGATCGGTAACTTGACCCAACAGCAGCTGACGGTGTAGGGTCACCTGCCCTCTTCACAGGATGCTTGTAGCGCTCAATTTTACCCGCATAGCGTATACCACCACATTACTATTCAGGTTTGCTACATGAGTACAGGAAATGCGCTTGCAGTGCTGCCAGGTTGTAGAGACGTATTTGTGACATGAAAAATCTATATACATTTATCACAAATTGTAAAAATCTGTATTCTCTATCATGTGCTAAATATCTGTATAAATACAGATAAATCTGTCGCACCTTTGGAACGAAATCGACACAATAAAAAAACGATAATTGAGTTATCGTCATAAATTGTCTTAAAACCTTTGAGTATCTTAAAACTGGTCCCTTTTTTACAAAATATAATAAAAAGGGACCGATATAACAGTTTTGTCCTGTTCCAGCTTGTGTCTGGCTGTTTGAACTACTGTTGTATTGAAATTTTCGTTTTAAGTAATTTTATGACTATAACTCAATTTTCGATTTTTTTGAACTGTGCCGTTTTCGTTCTAAACTCTAAAGGTGCGCTGTATACCTGGCACCACTGTGCGCCTGTGCCAAAGACCATGCACGCCAAGCACAGAACAGAGAAAACAGACGCCAAGGGTAGAAGCCGGTGCCATCTCTTGACCAGATTTCAGTAGTATTATAATGCTCTTCGACCAAAGAGGGCCTGCGGGGTGTTGTTTCATATGCCGATATTGATAATTCAGAAATGCACTTTTCCCGCAAAAATAAAATATTTTGGCGCCGCAGTCCACGCGGGTTTACTTACAAGTTTATTAATTATAATCAACATGTTTTGTAATAAGGTAATATAACGTGGCAAGGTGAAAAATTATGGGATATTCAATAAAACAACAATTTATGATTTGCGTTTATTTCTCAGTATAACAAGTTATGGTTATGATACAGTGAGATTATTTTATATAATTTACACGTAGCTATATATTTAAAATTTTACTTATGAATAACAGTCCATTAAAACTGTACTGTCGATAAAAGTTATATTTTCACATGAAACTTACCAATAATTAAAAATACCCCTAATTTATTTCGACATCGAAAATATAATTTTAGTATGGCAACATTTTAAGTATAACATTTTAAATGTTACCAGGCAAACTAATATCGACAATACATATAAAAACGATAATCATATAAAAAGAATAGCAACAAGCGGTTATTTATTGTAACTGAAAGTAGTAAAAAAAACTCTACCCAAGTTATAAAGCAATATTGAGTTTTCTGGATATGATACAAATGTTGAGGAAATATTCTCTGACAATGTCTTTTTAATCATTGCCAAATCTGATTTATGATCAATCAAGGAAATCAACAAAATTATAATTTCGTGACTATTTGCAAAGCCCCGCCAGAATCAGATAATTAACTTTTTAGAAGAGCTAAGAGATAAATTATTTCTGTTTATATTCTACCATAAAAACATAGTTCATGTTTTTTTTTATTATTATCTGAATGTGCAAGTTGTGCTAACATTCAAATGTTGAAAACACGAGATTCAGATAATATTGTAATATGGACTGTCAAAAGTAAAGAAATAGTACAAAATTTTCAAATCCCAAACAGCACACCCTCTTACTGGGATGACAATTTATAGAATTATGTTGATATGATATAAAAAAAAACTGCAAAAATAGGTCCATAATATATACTTCACTATAATTCTTTTAAAGATTCTTATGGCATGGTGAGACTTAATTATACATATAATTTTAATTTCTGAATTAAAAATATATATAATCTTAAAAGTGCTTTAAGGTTTAAATTATAAAACACAAAATATAGTTATAGTTATACTTCTATCACATATGAAAAAAGAAGACGCGCTATGATTTCAAGAGTTACGATTGTCCTAAAACTTCAATATTTTTATTAATTCATAACAATTTGAAAACAACAGTAAGAGGGCACCCAAGACAAAATCTTAATATTAAATGTGACGCTTACATGACGTAAACTTTCTCGACGCGCTTCATGCAGAAAACTTCCTTTGTTTTCGGACATATGATGGAGCCGTGTTCTTTCATCATTTCTTTTAAAGCCTGTGAACATGATCGACATTAGATTTTGTGATTGCCGTGATAATGGATATTAATATCGGTAGGTAAAATTAGAAACTGATTACAAAAAAAAAATACATAGAAAACACTATGAAGGCTGTCTGACAATAATACATTTGAACATGAAAGCGTGAATACTTTTTTATCTTTTTTTTAACTTACTATATTAATTATTATGTTATAGACATCTGTGAGTCATCATAATATAATAAAATATGTGAACCTATTAGAAGTGAAGTGGCCTGTAGAATCACTCAATTTGGTGCTAGTATACTTTCTCAAGATAAAACGCCCATTTTCATATTTTACCAAGCTGGTGCGATCATTTCGGAGTTGTACAAAGGACACAGCAAATAACTGTTAGTGTCTACTTTAATTGTAAGTTGCATGCTGCTGAGAGACTCATTCAGAACGTTGAAGTGGTCGAGCATATAGTTTTGTGTACCTTCTCGCCGTAGACCTGTCCGTTGGGCAGCACCATGGGGTGGTTGTGTTCGTCGAGCGGCTTGCGCGAGATGCGGCAGACGAGGCGCGAGTGCGAGACGTGCGCGTGCGGCAGGTCCCTGGCCAGCAGGTTGAGCGGCGGCGCGCAGGCGGGGCAGCCAGCAGCGGCGGCGGCGGCGGCGGTGGGGCTGGAGCCGGGCTCGGAGCAGCACTGCGGCGTGTTGAGCGCCGCCAGCCCCAGCTGCAGCGCGGCCGGCAGCAGCGGCGCGCGCGCGGGGTGCAGCAGCCGCGCGTGCTCCCACCGGAACTGCACCACCAGCGCGCCCCAGCGCGACACGCACTGCAGCGACCGGTACGGCTCCACCTCTACACGCACACACACACACACACACACACACCATTGTAGTACCACCACGCTATCATCACCGCTTTGACGTTTGTCCGCTCATCAAGTTTCGTATTTATTCCAAACAACGTTGAAGGAACTAATTACTATACATTATTGTCAATAATGACGTGCAGTAAAAGTTATTGAAAGGAGATGTCCACTTTTTGTATGGGTGCTGGACCTCAAAATCTAAACAGGCTCAAACTTTAGGGATATTAAAGGGGCAAAATATGGAGCTTGAATCCATTAAAAAAATATTTTTAGACCCCTCCATTCATAACTAACTTTTTTTAAAACGTTCATAGTAAGTGTAGTTTTCAAGCCAAACAAAATTACATAAATCTCGAAATCGGAGATCTTTAAAATTAAACGATTTATTGCAAAAGGCTAGTTTTCAGGAGTTCTATTCAAATATATAGAAACTGTCTTGTTTAGAATTTCAGGCCCGTTTTTGGACAAGTCCTTTATAATTTTACGACAAACTCGGCATTTGTTTTTCGAAATTCGATATTTAAAAAATGAAATCTAATACGATCGTCATTTATGGGATCGCTGGTATACTTTTTTCGATAATGAATTGAGATTTCACGTCACTATTGTAATCTATCAAAACGTCCATCGTAGCGTACCAGTATAATAGTAATATATTATGCATTTACTTATTTTTATAGATATGACTGCCTCGGTGGATTAGTTGCATTACGGTACGACTGCAAAGCTGAGTCTCGGGTTCAGATTGGATTCAATATCAACCCGGAGTCTGGAATTCTGGAAGTCTCTGGAATTTGTACCCGATATGGCAATAGGCTCGCCTCCTATCACATCATGGAACGGAATACGCACGTCGAAAAGTGGGTGCATTAGTGGAGGCCTCTGTCTACCCCTTCGGGCATAAAAGGCGTGTGTGTATAAAGATATAACTTTGGACTAGCAAGTTCTTGCAGCAGTATATTGCGCAATGACTTCCAATGTATATACACTAGCAGCAATATTTCACTAGTTCTATAAACGGCATGAATTAAGTTAAGGCTATCAACAGGTTGCAGTCATTACACCATATTTGCTTATCCAACTCATCTGCAGATAAACTTAATACATAATGCGAGCTGTGTCGTACCAGTATCCTTAGGGAATGCCAGCATGCCCATGCAGTGCTGTATGTCTTGAAGCTGCCCCTCCTCGAAATTGGAGAAGTGTTTCTTGGCGTAGCGTACTGCTTCTAGGCGCTTATCTTCGCGTACCAGCTCAATGAATTCCTAGAACATAATGAAATATTTAACACCAATCATAGTGTTACAATAGAAAACAAGACGAAAAAGTTCAGTTAAGCCACACAGTATTTAACTAATACAACCATTGTCCCCATTTTTAGCCTTTCTTTCATTATTCATATATGAAAACTAACTAACTTCAGACGAATCAAAAATATTAGATGTGATTTTTAAGGTCCATTTTAATAGACAGAATGAAGGGCACAGGCAAATAACGGGGAATGTCATTTTTTTTAACATTTTTTATTTTTTTATAGAATCATAGCTTTGTCTATGGTATTTTGAATTCCAATCAATAGAATTTTAAAAAAGTAAACAGTTGGCGCCAAAAATGCAGTTTTGTTTATGGCCAAAACGAAAATAATTGGGAATATCCATAAAAATAATATACTCTCTCTGTGTCTCAATAAAAATAATATACTTTTAAACTTTCAAATAGATTTTCTCAAAATTCATTAATTAGGACATTCCCTTTTATTTGCCTGTGCCCTTCGCATGTAGTAGCACATGCTGCGCCTAGACCATTGAGCATGTGCCCTGCCTGTATGCGTATGTTGAACTCCATGGTGGAGTTGAGCTTGCGCAGCTTGGACTTGTTGTCGGCGCACCACTGCAGGCAGCGCGCCGTGCGGCGACTCGCCAGCTCCGCCTCCACCTCCGCCGCCGCGCAGTAGATATCTGACAACAAACATTCATTCATGTACAGTCAGCCACATAATTAGCTGAACATATTCAAAATTTCAAATCGCCTCTACGCGTTAAGTTTAATATAAATTGTTTTTCTTTTCTTTGTAAAGCTAAGTAAATTACCTTTATTTTATTTTTGTGAAGAAAAAACGAAAATTGGTAAGAACACATAAGTGTGGAGGCAATTTGAAATTTTGAGTTTGTTCAGCTACTTATGTGGCTGACTGTACACTAAAATAAATCTAATCTTAATAGGCTATTTTACTTATATTTTATAATTGTTTATCAAAAAATCTGATGGAAGGGCTGAATGTCAAAAAACGAAAAGATATCTAGTGACGTCATCGGGCGTTACGATACGTGCTAAAGAATGATTAAGCACTCCATCCCCACTACGCTCACATTGCAATATTTGAAATATGAATTGCCACTCCATTTCTCTACCAATTATATATGACTAGCTATTGCGCGCGGCTCCGCCCGCGTGGAAAAGTTTTTCCGGGATAAAAAGTAGCCTATAGCACTCAGGAGTAATGTAGCTTCCTATTAGTGAAAGAATTTTCAAAATCAATCCAGTAGTTCCTGAGATTAGCGCGTTCAAACAAACAAACTCTTCAGCTTTATAATACTACTAATATAGATTTACGGGTATACGTGACTGACGGGGGTCCTATGTGAAAGCTATAGAGCTACGCTTTTACAGGGGCCCCGTCCAATGAATTTGCCACGGGCCTCAGATGATATAGTTACGCCACTGCCCTTCGGGGATAAAGGGCGTGAGTGTGTATCTGTGTTTAGATAAAAGTAAAAATAACTAAAATTATATTATTAATAACCCATTATATTTATAATACCCGTTGCAAATCAGTGTTTGAAAACAATAATATTTGTGCACAAGTGAGAGGAACGACGATAATAAATTATAATTGTTGTTTGTACCGACTACTGACCAACATTTGTGAGGTCGCGGAGGTCACGTGCATCAGCCAGTTTGTTCGCCGAATCATAATAGCCGTTGCGCAGGAAGTAGTCCACCAGCATCCGGTCAAGACGAATCTTACGCCACTGATTTAGCGCAGTCTGCAATACATTGAACCGTCCTGTGTAACTAGCCAAATAAATCGATCTACCTACCCATACTATAGGCAACATAAGAATACCATATTTCATTTTAAAGCATTTTAACAGACTTCAAAAAACGGAGGTTCTGTATTCGATCGATATTTTACAAGCAGCTTTTTCCCAATTGTATTGGAAAAACCTTATAACAAAAGACGGCAATACTCTGCACAGTACCCTGACTTGCGGCGTGTTGGGCTCGGCGAGCGAGCTGGCCTGTTCCTTCAGGTGTTCGAGCCGCTTCTTGCACACGTACGCTACTTGCAGCTCCTCTGCAATGGCCTCTGATGCCTTACGCTTCATTGTCTTCAGTTTTTCAACCTAAAAACAAAGTAGCAGTAAATAACTGTTGTAGTGTAACAGATGACAGTGTGTAATGTGCCAGTGAGGATATGTTTAATTTATACCAGGCTTATAAATCCCCTAGAAAACTTATGGTATCCTAAAAAAATTAGGAATAATAAACCTGTATATGGGGCCGTTCAAGTATTACGTAAGCACCAAAAGGGGGTGGGGGTCCATTGCTTTGCTTATTTTCGATGACATGGGGGACGGTCTCAGCAGTGATTACGTAAGCAATATTTATTTAAGTTTTATTTGATTTATAAATAACAATAAATAAATTTGAACAGATACACGTGTAAATATTATTATACCTATGCCATTGATATATAAAGGGGTTTTTATATATCAATCACCTGTCAATGACCTATGCTTACTTAAGCATAGGAAGGGGGGAAGGGAGTTAAGAACTTCGCTTACTTTTGCTGACAGGGGGGATGGGGGGCTTAAAAATTTTGCTTACGTAATACTTGAATGGCCCCTTTTACTGTAATTAAATAATAATTATATTAAAGACACTGACATCATAATATCAATTTTATTTTACTTAAATATTTTTATACCTAAAGCTTTCAATACAACCGTGCGAGTCCAGATCACAAGCGCAACTCAATCTGGCCAATGTGTTAACATATAGATACAAAAAATACAAGTCCTAGAAATAAAATTTGGGACACTGCTGCTATTAATGTAAGTAATAGATTCTGTGGTTTGTGGCAGAGTCGTTGTCTGTAAAATGACGTCATGCGTCCCGATTTACAGGGAGTGTGATATATTAAAACATTGTTAGTATAAATAGATGCAATGACTTGGCTTTTTCTTTATACACATAATTGTTAATCACTCAAACAAAATCTCTTTACCTGCCTAAAATTAAAAAATAAGAGAGCATAGTCAGCTGTACAAATGGTCGAAAGTAGCATATATATTATACATCCATACGAAAAAATCACAAAATAACATATGTCATGAAAATATAACTGTAATTAGTTCCGTCTATACTCGCCGCAAACCTAGGAATCCCAATCTAAACAAGTCTCAACACTAAAGATCTTACCATGCCCCCAAGCAGCGACTCAATCTCTGTAGTAGTGACTGGTTGGTTCTTACAGGCTTCAAGCTCACTAGCACTGCTGGCCACTTGCCTCACTTCCACATCAAACACTCTCTGGGCGTTACGATATTTTTTATTAAAAACTTCGTAGGGTACCTATAAAATAAATATTAAATGTAATGGAAATGTGCTAAAGCATTTCTTAACATGTGAAGGTTGCATGGTTGTACAATAAACTTGAAGTAATATTCATAGACATTTAATTACAATATCAACCAGGAGAAAAACTACATGCTAGATCAGACTACCTAGAGAAAAATCAAAATAATAAATGGTTTTGAAGAAAGACAATTGTCCAACATCTTGATCTTAGACACCTTTTACTTTTTACTGTATTATTGATCAATTGCATACCCTGTTAAAATTAAATTAAACTGTTAAATTGTTCTTTCTTTAGACAAAGCTAGAAGACATGTCAATCTTAGTCTGATTTCAAGTAGCCTAAATTAATTGCAATACTTATTACAACTCATTTGAAAATTATAATTTTAACTGTGTATAATTAAATGAGAAATCACTAATTAATATCCATGGATAATAGATCTAACCATTTACCAACTAACTATCCTAAAACTTGTAAATCTTATATGGTGTAGTCAATATTTTATTTAATTAAAGCTTATTAGAAAAGAAACTTTTTTCCATTATGGTTTATTATATTCATGGACACATTATTATTATATTAACCCTTTGAGTGCACTACTAAGTTGCCTAATTTTATTTGTAAATAAATTTTGTACTATATGGATAAAAGATATATACCCCAACTGCATATCCTAATTACATTAAATATATAATCTTTGATGGTGATTTTTTAAGAGTAAGTCCCTTTTGTAATGTATGAATGTACTGTACTACTGTACCATCCCAAACCAAGCTCATTATTTGCCCACTTAAAAAAATCATGCCATAAAAAGCAGATCCCCATCTTTCCTATTTGATTTTTAAGCATAAGTATCTACGAGGCCTTGCATTTTTATGCCCTGCAAACCTTCCATTTATGATTTTCTTTATCAAACTTTTTTTCCATGATTTACAAACCCAACTTAAACCTTTTCTATCTTTAGGTGTCATTCCCCATGTCTCACATCCCCATCAATGTATACTGTTATAAAATACCTACATTTTATATCTGGCACATGTTTTTTTACATAGAATTTGCCTCATGAGAAATTAATAAGGGCATTCAATGCCTACAATACACATTTATTCCATAGTAGGTGTGTAAATATTTCACAGTTTTCACATGGTTTTGACTTTATTGTCTATAATAGTAAGTAAGTACTTAAGTAAACATGCATTCAGTGAAAGTGCCAATATCAACAAGTTATAAGATAGCAAAGTGACCAAGCATTATATTAGACTCCATTAAATAATGGCAAGATAGGCAAATTATTTAATTATTTATATACTATTGTATCATATATTTGTAAATATATTGCCATTAATGAGACAAAATAATATTCATAATAAATGGTATCTACGTACCTCTTGTTGTATCCACAATCTTAGCAGATAAATGGGGTAATTTTATATTCTACCAACTTACAAACAATTTCATGCTTACCCACTAATTTCAATTCGTAATAACTATTTTAAAGGGCTTCTAAATTAGTTACAAGGACATAAAAACTAATTAGATATACGTTTTTAGACATAATTAGGAAACATAAACATATCCAAGACCTTAATTAGCTAGTTACTATGTAATTTAATGTTACCTTCAACGTAGCATGTTCCATTGATTTTAACTCGTTCATTGTTTAAATATTAATAATGTCTTCCCAAAAATACAGATGCAGGTAATCCGTCGCAGATGTGTGTTGTACCTTAGAAAATGAAAACAAAACACAGCTGATTGATCAATGGGTAACTTATACAGCCTGCATTTAAATGGCGATATTCATTTATGATTCCGTTTAATTTTAACAAAATAAGCTTGAAAATACTTCCAATTTACTGGATTCCAATAGATGTTTTTAAATTTGTCAACAAGATGGGCATAAAATCATAAAAAATATAATTATTTGCACCTACCTTTTATCATAAATACCTACGTTTTATAAATTCAATCATAGTCCACAGACAGACTACGAATTAAGATACCAAGTGATTTCATAAATTTCGTAGTCTATGGAGGGGCTTATACATCCGGAACGACATGCCGAAAGAACTGAATTTAGATTTAAGAATCTGAAGAATAAAAAAAATTAAGAAAAACAAAAACCCGACTGCGTCAATATCTGCCATCTTTATTAAATTCATTGAAGAACTGAAAAGATAGAAACAAGATTTTAATTTGAATATTTTATTTGGTTTTGAATAATCTTAGTTGACAGTGTTCGCAAACGCTGTCGGAGGCATAACATGCTCACTTCTCATAATTTGGTTGCTGATATATGTAGAACAAAAAACCTCGGAGTGAGCAGATGCTTGGCAGATATTGACGTAGTCGGATTTTTTCTTTTTCTTAAATGTTTTTTTTTTATTTCCATCTTTTTAGTTCTCAAGCTCCTTTATTAGCATTCCCTATTCCAAACTCCAATAAAACATATAAGTTATATATATATTCGTAATCACCGTTAAAAAATCTTTATTTTGATACCACACTCGATGTATTTTGAAAACATTTATTTTTTCGAGATCACTTTTTGCCGCCAAAAATCCTTAATTCTGTTTATTTTTTATTTTGATATACACAGTGTCACTCTCACGACTGAGACGAATCTATTGATACCACTCACATAAAAATACGACAAGCCGTTTAAGCTGTAGGGCGTGCCAAAGAAATGTACAAACATACATACATACACTCGAAAAACATAACCCTCCTTCTTTCGCAGTCGGGCAAAAACGGATGCCTACCTCACCTCTTCACCTCAACTTTCTTAAATTCAGAAGTGTTGCCACTATCCAACTCGACTTTATACATCAAGAAGCTTATATACACCGTAGACAGAGTAAAATATAGACTACTGAATAGCTCCTATTCAGTCCCACAGAAAGGGATGATACTATAGACTATAGAGGTCTCGCTTATTAATAAATTATACAATGTGGAAACTAGGCAAAGAATTAAATGTTATAAAGAATAAGTTAAATATATGTTTATTACGGTATTACATATAATACAATTTTTATATATCAAATATTAAAACAATAATAAGTGAGAATGATAATTTAAGCTGCCAGTAGCAACTATGCAAAGAGTAAAGAGTATTATAAAAGTGCATACTCCTCACTTCGCAGTTATGAAAGAAAGGGATAGAATCGTTTTATTGCTGTCCCGTAGTGCATGTCGGTTTTTTCAAGGTCGGAATTGAAATTCCACAACAACTTTTGACATAAGCCTTTGTCTCTGTCGTAAAAAGGTTGTGCATAGTATCGGTTGTTTTCAGAGTGCTATAAAACTCTTAAAGTGTAAATAACTTTACTAAATTCATTATAAAATGGTGTACTATTACTCAAGTCACTTGTCAAATTCTCTGTCTATGGTGGCCACGGCAAGTATTCCTCTATAGTTTCCTTCCTTTAAGTTATACACAAAGCTGAATTAAGGGAAACTATTTAAAAAGTTAAACAATCTTAAATAAATGAAAAAGAAACACTTCCCCTACGAAATGTCTAATCACTATTTGAAAATAAATAAAATATAGAAGGGAGATTATACTAGACATATCTATAAATAAAAACAACAAACTGACGAAATCAAAATATGAACTTAGTAAATTCCATAACCCATGAAAAATTGAATAAAAGCATAGAATGAAGATTACCTTTTTTTTAAATCCTATAAAAGTAGAATATTCATGCACTTATTAGCGCCTGTTATATAAACTGACTAAAGGAATGAACTGCGGATTTAACTTAAGAATGCTTGCAAACGGCTTACTTCGACCTGCATATTTTCGCTATGTTCCGCACACGAAACGACGTTTCAACAACGCGTTTGACATTGAAATAATGAAATAATTGTATGACGGCTACTTACGAGCGACTGGTAGGCTACGCGTATAAAATCTATGGTATAAAACCGCGAGTTAGTTGTCAGACGGCAGAAGCCTGGTGGGCGAAGGGCCTTCTAGATCTAAGATAATTAAGATCATTAATTAATTGTCATTCACTTACGGAATAATTCAGCACGGTTGTGAGGTAACGCCGTTTTATATGGGATCCGGAGCGTTCTGAATTCAAAAACGATAAAAACTGATGTATAAGCCCGGGTTAAAATTTACAATCTCGTAACACGATTTTAAAGTCAAAAATGGTTGCAAAATAATGTACCCTAAAAATGTACGAAGAAGAGATTTACGCTAGAACATTTAGTTCTGGCGCTCGCTCGGCTCGCGCTTAGCGTATGCATTTCCAACATAACTTAATCAACTTGAGGATTTCTAATATCTTATGTCGTAACTTTTTTAATGATGAATTGGTTATACATATACACATTTGGAAATGTTAATGATATAAGTGAAGACAAAAACTAAACCAATTATTGCTATTTTTGACGCTGTTATCTTGTTACAAGATTCTAAATCGCAGCCTAAGCCCGTCCTATGACCGGAACTCAGGACGGAATTCAGAATCTGAATCTACTATCTAGATCGCTTCGGATCCCATACAATAGGGTATTTTCCTATGTTTGATTTTCTACATTAATCTAAATGTAATGGCAAATAGTACAAAAAAGAAGGGTTTCTGTAAAAACTGAATTAAAATAGGTTAAAAAAAGAGGTACTTGCTAATTCATATTTCAAATATTGCAATGTGCGGGTAGCGGATGGATAGTATTGATTTTTTGGTACAAATTATCTTAAAAGGTCTTTGGTCAGTTAAGATGTAGTTTCCAATAAATCCTTCTTTTTCTTTCTAAGATGTATGGTGCAAAACTACAAATAGTTATGTCACGAAATTTTACTACGGAATTAATCTACAACTTACGGAACAAACCAAATACGCACATAATTGATGAATGGGTAGATATTTAACAGCTAAATAAACTGTAGTATGTTTATTTACTAAATCATTATTAACTACATTTATAGATTTATGGATAATAATAAGGGGTGAAGGCTATTTGGCGCAACCGATTTTTTTTTGGGATATTAAGTTATATAGATTTGGAACCAGTATCTTTTTCTGATTCTATATACATATCCGGCCAATATTCGCTTTGGCCAATTAAGCGGACATCGTTTTTACGCAGCGGCGCACAAGGTTCTAGTTAAAAAAAAACAACGGGTTGCACTCCGGGAGTGCCGGCAGGAGTGAAAACTTGAACATTAACGTTGTGCATTTTTTCTTTGATTAATTATATACCTAGATAGACACTGAACGTTTCAAACGCGTCGAAAAAAATAGAGGCGAAGCGTTCCCCACTAAATGAGTTCGAGCGAATTATTTTTTGTAGTTTTTCATGGATATAATTTTCTCCCCGTTTTAATAGAAACCATGTTATAACTGGTATCATTATACGCGCACACAAGGATACGCAGAATGATGCAGCGATAGTATATGACACAGCTGTCACGCATACTACCTTAAGAAAAGTTGGCCTGTTTGTTTAAGTTTCATTGCAGCGCGTCACTCTATCTAGGTATATAATTAATCAAAGCATTTTTTAATATCTTGGAATGGTAAGGGAATAATTTCGCACGAATTGCTTTATTTATCAGTATAAAAAACTAGCATTTATGCGGTTAATTACAATATTTATTTATTGCGCTATCGTACACAAAAATGACAACCTCCGTCTTACGAATTTTCGATCAGGTCACGTGTCCTGACGCGAGTTTAACATTTTATACCCATCCCAACAAAAGTGCTCAACACCGCTAAACAAGTTTTCACTTCAAAAAAGGGGTTCATAATGGTTTGGGGAACAAAATGGGTTGGGGGTCAAGGGGGATCACAATGGGTTGGGGGATCAAGTTGGGTTGGGAGTTCAAAGGGGGTCAAATTGGGTTGGGGGGTCATATTTGGTTTGGGGGGTTAGGGGGGTCAAGGGGGTGTGGGGTGGCAGTTGTACAGAACAGCAGACCCGCCACACTAGAGATCCTACCCTATCTTCTAAGATAAAGTTCCTGATAGAATGAAGTGAGGATATTAAGATCCTCTTTTATTGAAGTTGGTTAAACCATCTTATGAATTTTCGATCAGGGTCACGTGTCCTGACGCTAGTTTAACATTTTATACCCATTTCAAGAAAAGTGCTCAACACCGCTAAAGAAGTATTCACTTCAAAAAATGACAGCTGTCAAACTACTGAATAGTCAAGGAATATTTAGCAACACTGCATATACATTGCTGCCAATATCACGCCATCGGAACTAAAAGTTGAAACGCACTCTACATACTCTACGTGAGTGTCCACCTTTATAAATTATACCAATGACATTTTTTTTGTGTAGAAATTAAAGCCCAGGTACACACAAGCACAATAAAGCCGATATCAGACTATACGGTGCCTTATTTAATATAAATTATATCTATGCATTAAACATAGTTATTTTCGCTTTAAAACAAAGTATAGTGCGTTTCAACTTTAAATTCCGATGGCGTGAATTGGCACCCCTGTCTGACAAGATGGTGGACATTATGAAGAAAATTTCCGCCATTTCAGCTTAAAAAAGTAGGGTTACCAGAGGATTTATGTATTTTCTTGAATAAAATACAATATCAAAAATCATAAACAATCGATTAAAATAACAATAAATAAATTGCCAGTGTAATTATATAATGTAAATTATATGCTAATTAATATGATTTGTGTTTTTTGTGCCCACTTGTCATAATTGTTTTTTAATAATTACTTACCTCCATGACTCATTAAAAAACGAATGTCATTTCTTTTTGATAAAGAAATATTCATCTTGTATTATTTATTAGTGTATTATCCTAAATCTATAAATTTAGTTAATAATGGTTTAGTAGATAAACATATTAAAGTTGATTTAGCTGCTAAATATCTACCCACTCATCAATTATGATTATAGTGTTTAATTTACTTTCGTAAGTTGCAGATTAATTCCATAGTGTAATTTCGTGACAACACTATTTGTTGTCCTGCACCATACATCTTAGAAAAGAAGAAGTATTTATTGGAAACTACAAAGCTGTTAATTATTACGTACTAACGGCAGAATTCAATGATTAATATCAAATTATATGAAAAGTGTGTAGGTACATAGTTTACGCTTACCTATATATTTTAAAATTTGATTTGAAAATATTAGTGTTTTGTTACTAGACGAAACATATTCCCATTACAAAAAAAAAATATTCCTTTATTTTAAGGTATCACATTTTGTGTGATGTAGCAACACTGCATATACCTTGCTGCCAACATCACGCCATCGGAACTTGAAGTTGAACCGCACTATAGTTCAAATTGTAACATATAAAAAAACTCCTCAGGTAAGGTTAGGTACGTAAAGAGTTTGGGCATTTTAGCCTAACCCGCATTACAGAAAGTAGGCCTTATTTGTGCCGTACTTTATGTATGTACAATATGTCGCCGCCCCCTAGGCCGCGGCCTATTGGCAAATACAAGGACCAGAACGAGCTTTTGGGCGCTCGCTTACGTTTAGCGTATTGGACTAAGAGAGTCCCTAAAGCTAGGGGGCCCCATATCATTGATACGGCTGACACAGCGATAGCATATGCCCCTTGATTTATATTATCGCATAAAACATAAATCATTTGATCGATTTTAGAAAATGCTAAGTGCCTTTATTTTTAGCATTTGCTTAGCATTCTAACCCTTAAAAATATGTACAGAAATATCTAGCTAAAATCACGTTTTATTATTATAAAATAAGGGTTTACTGATTTGCGATAGTGGGTACAGCTTTAAATTAAAAAAAACTGAGTAGTGTCTAATAAAAATATAATTCAAGAGTCTCTAAATTATGTACTATTTTCTACGTTGAATGATAACATTTTCCTATGTAACGTGAACGAGTGAAAGAAAAATATTATCTAAGTTTTCAGTTAACCATAGACAATAAGGTAATAGAGCATGTGTTTGTCGGCGCGTCAGCGCGTCACTTTCGTTACGCAAATCCGCCATTTTGTATGTAGCTGGCTGTGCTTCGCGGTTTACTTTCTCAGTTGAGTGATTACACCCACGAAAAACTCAAAAACTTTTTTCAAATTGACTTAGTAACCTGACCGTGGACGTAACTGACTATATTGTGATATTATTTTGCTCCAATAACGTTGTGCTTTCGTGTTTTGTGAGTGCCCTATAATCGGAGCGCGTGGCTGGTAACTCTTTGTTGTTGGATTCAACTTATTTACGGTGAGTTTCTTATTATTTACTAATAAACATATATCACTAGAGGCGTATGAAGTCGGATTGACGTTTTTGCCCATAATAATTAGGAAATGCCGGTGTAATTCACAAGATTATGTTAGCGTCGATACGGTTGTTAGCGGCGCGGTGCTTCGCCGTGGCGGTGGTCGCCGTCCATCGACATTGTTCCCGGCGGTGCCGACGCGTCACCTCTTGATCGCGTGAGAAACGTGTTGCTAGTGAATTGGTTTTCTAGAAATATCTGAGCTAAAATTCAGATTGCCGGCTCTACAGTCACATGTGTTAGATAGTGAAGTGACCGGTTTGTGAAGTGTAGTTTGAAGTTGTGGGTTGGGAGATAAATGAATATTACATAGTGGATGATGAGAAGGAAATTTGTTGAAGGTAAATACAAACTCCCCCAATAAGCATAGTTCTAAAACATAACCTGGTGCACCAGTCCCATATAAATTTATAAGCATAAAATTTAACAATTAAAACACAGAGCATTACCATTTACCTACCAAACAAAAAAAAGCAATTTCTAAAAAGTTCAAAATGTAACTCATAATTGTAATAAACAATGAAGGTTTCTCTAATTATTAGGTGACTTGCTGTGTAGTAAGTTAATACTTCAATTTTAAAAATCTGTTTCTCTATAGTAAATCCTACAGGAATTTCCAATAGAAATTATAGATGATGTAAATAAACAAACAACAATTTTATTCAATATTTTACTACGAGATAATGTATTACTGCCACATTGACTTTATTCTGTGTAAATTAAATTCATTTTATCCATAACTGCACCTCTATTATTATATCAGTTCTATTACACAATCAAGCTCTCTACTATAATGTACTAGAAAACTTCTAAATTATATGTGTCTAAAAGATGTATCACATGGATATAAGATGGTTTATGGGATACATATCAATAATTCTACTTTATTAAATCTTTCATTAGGTATTATGTGTTGAATTTTAATTGCCTTACAACAATCATTTTTAAATAATATGTAACCAAACCAGTTTCTTTTTTACTCAAATTATTTGATATAAATGATAAACATTAGTTATTCTTCTTCTTTGATTACTGGCGACGAGCTTGACTAAGAAAATAAACATTAGTTATATAAATACTGGTGAATTATGTTTATTGTTGTGAGGGTACTGAAATTTCATAAGAAATAGGCAATTGATCCAAAGTAGGTATTGGAGTAATGGAAAGAAAATTTTACAAATACTACCTACATTACAAATAATTGTTTCATTACGAACTAACATAAATTATAATAGTGAAAGTTGGTAGGTTTTATTGTCAGCATTTCTTTTTTTTCTTGAATATATGTAATCATTTTCACATGTTACAATAAAGTTCTATGTTTAGATTATTGTATTTGGATAGTGTCAAATGTTCAGTTTTAAATCTAAGTTTTGAATAGTATGTGGCTAAAATAAAAATTTTGGTATTTAAAGTAATTTAAATCTAAAATAGTGTGTTAACCTAAAATTTTCATCAAAGGGAGTGATGATTTGCATAACTTAATTCAATAAAAAAGTTTCACCATTGAATCATTCATAAAAAAATCTATAAATCATAAAACTTTAGTTCAAATATTTAACATAAAATTGTTGAATTCACTTTGTTCATGTATAGAAAAGTTAAATTAATGTTCAACTCCCGCCTAACTAACTTTGAATTGGGTAAAAACTTTGAATGGTTTTCATTTGAAAGTTTTCACCTTTCATTATTTACTTATTTTACTCCTACTTTGTTCTCCTTTAGCTCATGCCCTTGTTGAAATTCTTTGGAAGTTTCATTAATTACTGTTAATCAGAAATTTGGCTAGCAATGTCTGAATAGGATAACAGTCAAGGATATTTTTGTCTAGTCATCCAATATATGATTGAATGTTACAATTGTGTTGTAACAATTTTTTTAATTAAGATGATTTTTTAAACTATTAAATACTTTCTTAATAAACATTATCCCATTTGTTCTTTCTATTGGATCAAAATCATGAGTTTAATTTGAGATACAATCCTTAGGTTGATCAATAAGGGTGTTCAAGCTTTTCTATTAAAATAATACCAAGCATTGGTTTAGTTATGTTATGAATGACACTGGCTTGGATATGTAATAGTAGTCTTATAAAATTCCAGTATTTGGTACATTTACTACTGCACTTTATATGGTCAATCAGCTTGCCAGCTTCAGAAATATTATTTTCATTTCCAATTACAATTCCCCCCCTTAAAAATACGGAAGATATTAAAATACCTTGTTCGCTCATGCTAAGATTTACATAATATTAATAGAAACTCCATAGGACCTTAATATGTCTGATTTGTTTTGTGAACTGTAAGGAAAACAATAGTGTTATAAGGATAATTATTTACTCATAATTAGAATTTCTAAACAAATAAACAAATAAAGAAGTTGAAAATTGAAAAGAGCCCAGGCCCAGACAATAACTAATGAAGTCATAAAAATAGGTCACCCACTACTAGCAAAACCCTTAACAAAACTTTTCAATATGATTATTCAAACAGCTTGCACCCCACAACAATGGTCCGAATCAAACATAATTCTATTATACAAAAAAGGAGATCCAAAAGATATTTCTAATTACCGACCTATAAGCCTATTACCGACGATATACAAAATATTTTCTTCAATCATAGAAAAAAGAATTGGGCATGTACTCGACAGTAAACAACCGATAGAACAAGCAGGTTTTAGAAAAGGCTATAGCACTACGGATCATATACACACACTAGAACAAGTTGTTGAGAAGTATCAAGAATTTCAAAGACCGCTCTACATTGCATTCATAGATTACCAAAAAGCTTTTGATACAGTATTGCACTCAGCGATTTGGCAAACTCTACAGAATCAAAATGTCAACCAAAGATACATAAATATACTGAAACACCTTTACGAGAAGAGCCAAAGTAGAGTGCAATTGGAAGACATAGGGCCGCGTATAAAAATAGCAAGAGGAGTCAGACAGGGTGACCCCCTCTCGCCTCGACTTTTCATAGCAGTGCTAGAGGCGGTCATAAGCAATCTAAACTGGAAAAATTTGGGAATAAATATCAAAGGAAAGTATCTCTCACATCTAAGGTTCGCCGATGACATTGTACTGTTATCTGATAACCATAAAGACCTACAATACATGATATCCACTTTGCATAAGGCTAGCAAGGAAGTTGGCTTAGAAATAAATCTAAATAAAACGAAAATAATGACGAACAGCAGCCATGAATCTATAAAACTTGAAGACTTCCAACTAGAATATGTCAATAACTATATATATTTGGGAAAACAAATTTCATTCAGCACACAAAACAATCAACAAGAAGTAGAAAGAAGAGTTCAAAAGACCTGGAACAAATATTGGAGTTATAAGGAAGTACTAAAAGGAAATTTTCCTATGAAACTTAAAAGAAAAGTAATGAACACATGCCTTTTACCTTCCTTGACATATGCCTGTCAAACGTGGAAGTTCACTCATAAAATCAAGAACAAGATAAAGACAACCCAAAGAAGTATGGAGAGGAGTATGCTGAAAATAAGTAAATTTCAGAAAATACCACACAAAATAATCCGCGAGAAAACAGACATTATTGATGCCCTAAGTTACGCACAGAAATTAAAATGGAGATGGGCAGGCCATGTAGCCAGAATGACTGACGACAGATGGACTATACGGGCCACAGTGTGGCCAGGACCAGCCGGCTACAGAAAGAGAGGCAGGCCGCAAACACGATGGGCAGACGACATAACACACGTAACTGGTAGAGACTGGGTAACAGTGGGAAGAAACAGGGACGCATGGCAATCTCTGGAGGAGGCCTTCACCTGAGAAGGGTTCTTGCTCATTCATTAAATATCCAAGATCGAATATGACAAAAAAAAAAAAATATATATATATATATATATTATCTAATTATAACTAATTGAATATTTTTCACTAAATGTTAATATTGATTTATAATTTAATTTATCGAATTTTAGTTAATATAATGAAATTTTGTTTAACTTTTTAAGTAATATGGCAAGAAATATAAGGCTTTTTTATTTTTATTTTTTATTTTTATTTTTTATTTTTTTATTTTATTTTATTTTATAATTAGAATTTCTACACAAAGCACCTCTATGTGTAAATTACATTCTAAGGTTTTCTAAAAAATATTGACTAATGATATAGTCTGCTTATTGTGACACATGAACATATTTGATTTTCATTCTTTTGGCACAATTTACAACTCACAGGGATGTTTCTTAAGTAATAATTTTTTTTGTGTGGTAATCTCATCCTATTTTGTCCATGATTTCGATTTAATAAATAAATAAAACATGAGGTGCTTTTATTAAAGATATACCTGCAATATTCTTAAATTCCTCAAATCATATAAATTCACGAAAGTACCAAACAGTTGTGACTATACATTTTAGAATGCTATGAACTGTCATGCACAGTAGAACATTCTTTTAATTTTATAGACTACTTGTTCAAAAGTGGGTTATTTTTCACAAAATGATACATTTTATGTAATAGCTGTATATTCTATATATGCTCATATACTTACTTGTCAAACACAATGCCCTTACGATTCTTATTTGCAGTCCTGATGATTAACAACTCGTAACAAAATTATCGGCATTGGTAAACGAGAAGACTAAAGTTGTAAATGATTACCGTGTTCTTTTTATACGCCTGCGCTCTTTAAAGTTGAGTTTACAGTAGTTGGAATCTTTGTGGGAGACCATCCGTATTCTAATCGATCTATGTTGTACGTCAGTTATTGTAGAATTATATTATACAAACAATCATTACAGGTTCGCGTATACAAAATGATGGTCTAGAGCCGCTGTACTTACTAACTACCTACTTAGCAATTAACAAGAAGTACTTATTCAGATTGAGTTAATAGTATTAGTCATGTTGAAAATTATTTATATTATGTATGTATGTAAAAGTAAACTCGCGACTAAACTTTTAAATCTTAGTGTATTGTAAACAACAGTACGTATGTATGTAGGTACGTATGGCGTGGTGCGACGCCTCACTCGCCGCTTCGGTCGGTTCGCCTCGACCTATCTTCGTACGTCGTGTTGTGAAGTGGCTATAGCCTTTTAATATATCGTTACTCTATGTATCGGTGTAACTCGGTATGACTCGCAACCTAGGGCTGTCCTTACAGAGTGCGTATTAATTTATATTCAATTGTTATTTTATTCAATTTATATTGTTAATTTCCGAAATGATTAAGATTCAAGAATACTACTGAACTGATATTTATGCTCTCCTCACGATTGTAGTCAGTGGATCATATTTTAGATTATGTTCGACTCGAACACTATAATTTTATCCGAAATGTCAAAATTATTTTCGTTTTCCATTCGATACCGCAGGGTGGTAGCGGTTCGATGATTAGTTTATGTGGAAATTTACCGCAATAACTAAAAGTATTCTTACACTTTTGTATGAAGTGAATGCCCTAAGTGGTTCCCTTCACTGACATTTCCCAGCGTTTACTAAATGAATTCTCTCTGAGCGTAATATCTACAGATAATTTTATTTTTGTAAATAAAAATAATATAAGTGCAGTGCTATATAAAATTGGGCACTATCTTCACGGTCTTTTATTTAATTTTTATACCTTCGTACATAATTGTCTTAAGTTGTTGAGATGTTACTTACCCAATACCACACGAACTTACACTTGGGTGAATATGCTTAAAAAGTCAAAATACTAATTGAAAGGTTTTTTCCATACACGTGTTAAGTTTTGCATCTTAATATTTCACTCACTGTATTTTATGGTTTCTATTAGAATTGCTCCTCATAATATTAAGCAAAATAGTAAATTCGCTTGCCTTCTATGCGCTCGGACACATTGTCTATCCCATTGAGTTGATACTTCGTACGTACTAGTTTTGTTGTCACATACGTAAAAGTTCCTAACATAGTACCCTTAACGTGAAAATTTGTGGTACGCGAGTCTTATCGGATTATCTTTCGTACAGTCAAGCAACGTTCAACTTTTATCTAGCTTATATTAAAGTGTGTTAGGTTAACTGTTCAGGCACACTAATAAGGCATCTTGTAAGTGGTATTTCGTTTAGTCATATTAAAGATAGATAAAGAATTTAATTTATTGATTTGAGTACATTCGCGTGGCATCCATGACGCTGGATACTTGGTAAATAGACGGACAGACCACATCCGTTATAGGCTCACACGCGCGCACACGTGTGTCGCACACACGTTCACACCCATACACACAACCGGCCCGATAGCATGATCTGCGATCGATTGAGTTCCTTTTAAATACACGCCTACACCCGCTGCTTCTATTTGGTTTTGTTTTGACGCTCGAGGTCGAGGGAATTATCTTCGTTGCTTGGTCAAAACGTGTTTTTCGTATTACCAGTAAATAGAATGGTATTTTTACTGTCGTTGGGACTAAATTAAGTTCTGTTTAGTAGATGTAGTGACGCGTTTGCAGCATGCTTTGGCACGTTTCGTATGTTTTGCATTGACCTAAAATGCTTGAGTTGGTTATCTAAATAGTTCTGGCGTATATATTTGGAGGTGTCACTTTTACAGGTGCTTTTGTCATGCTTTAACTTAAATGGTTTAAACAAAATTTTGAACGGCTGATCCAATGATCAGCCGTATGTATGCCAATGTTACAATAACATATTTTAAAAAAAATTACAAGCTTTTATTTAACTTGCAATGTATGTATGTATGTATGTAATTATGTTTGTTAATGTGGAAACTTGCAAGTCAATTTTGAAGCAGTTACCCTCAACCGATTCTATTGAAATTTTGCATACGCGTTTAGTTTGGGTGACAATGCATTGTTAGCTAAGTGACGTCGTTCTTAATCCATCATGGTGGACGGCCCAAGAAGATGGACTAGTTATTTTTTGTGCACGTCCATAAATATGGGTACCAAATGAAAGGGTTTGCTGAGAAGAATACAACAAATAAAATGACCTTTCTAAATCCCATATGGCGGACGAACCAAGATAGCGGACTAGTTATTTTTGATACTATGTAGAGATAAAAGCTTGCCGCAAGATTTACTTGTGTAGATAATACAATAATTATGTAACTTGATCTTGACAAAAGTAAATCTCGCGACAAGCTTTTATTTCTACATAGTATTAAACAAAGTTTGATTAAATTTAAAGTTTTTTTTTTCTTTTTAGAGCATTTAATAAAAGCATGTTTAAAAAAAAAACATTTTTTAATAGATGAGATCAACATACAAAACATTGCTACATTTGTGTAAAATATTTTTGCCGTCCATTCTGTTCAATTAAGTTACGAACAGAGCGTCGCGACGCTCGCATAACAGCGGGTTTTTCCCACTCGCGGCTTAGCAGACATTCAAACTTAACAAAATATGTATGTATGTAGTATTTACATTACATCTACTATCGAGACGACTAGAGTGCTTATTAACCGGCACTTGTTAAGTATGTGCGCATCATCATCGCTACGTTTCTGGCGCTCACACTAATCTTTATTTTATATTTTTGACAATAAGGTTGTTTTAAGGATAATGCAATGAATTTAATATGTAGGTCAGATAGTTTTTATAAGGATAGTAGAACTTGTGAAAGAATTTAATTGTAACAATATTGCCATTATACATTTATACGTTTACTACACGAACTAGACACTTATTTTTTCTCCTTATCGTTTACCAATTTTATAGTTTTTTTATTGTTATAAATTGTTGAGGAGACTAGTTTTTATACATCCACACAGTGAACGCATAGCGAGCGTGTTATCTGCCTTGAACTAGAAATAGATCTTTCCATGACATAATCACACACTGATTTTATAAAATTCGCTGTGTCTAAATACATGTATAATAAAATTGATTACATGTGTCTCTATATATATTTCGGTGATGAATATTTAAATTTCTATAGCCAATAACATAAAGAAGGAAACATTATAGTTTCGCTAAGTCGGGTCTGTAAGTTGTTCTATTTTTATGTTAATTTTATATTTCAAATATATAGTGGCACTAAAATATGGTACACAAATTTATAGTATTTATACGTTACTAAAATATGTAAATGATATACTTGATATCTAGTAAAAAAATATTATTAAAAAGATATAAATATATAATGTGTCTTTCAAAATTGTATTAACTACATTGGTATCGCTTTGTTATTTAATTGATTTTGTGTGTATACTGCTAATGTTGAACCGGTGAGGTAATTACGTATATAAGTTCCGTGAACAGAGGGTGTGTCAATTCGCACTATATGCTGGCCCGTTCGGAGATGCAGCGTGATCGTATATATATAGGAAATAAAGAAACAACTCCATCATGTCTTATATTTAAACATTAAAACGACAAAGTTTCACAGTGTAGGTACGAATAACTTAAACACTCCTGGGAAATTAACTGCGGAATGTAGTATTACTTAGGTCGTTTGTTAGCTGTTTGTAGTTACTCATTCGTTTCGTATTTGTAGCGTTTTGTACAACGAAATATTGTGAAATAGGGGATTGTGGTAAACGTGTTATTCACAGTAGCGCTTATGAAATTGTTATTTATTGTGCATGTGTAACTGCGACCTTTAGTAGCTTCTATTATGTGTCTCGTTGTTCATCTTACTTAGGACAGCTGGAAATCTCTTTTTGATTTACCGATAACAATATAATGTGTTACGACTAAATGTTATTCATAGTACTGGAAGCGAAACTATTGTATTCGAGGTTTGTAGTTGGTATTTTAAACATTTTATACAGTGATATAGATATTTTGATCCCACACCAGCACACATAAAGCAACAGGATACCAAATTGATTGGCCAAAACGATGACACTACGCCGGAATACAACAAAGCGGTGTCGAACAAAGGCTAATTTATTTTCCATCTGGAGCTTGTTATTATACGTTTATCTTTGGCCACAACTAGGGTGCCAGTATCCAGTTTTAATATCAAACCAATTTCATTTCTATAAAAAAAATGCACCGGTTGGTACTCTTAATATGGAGTCAAGCCGTGGATGAAACCTAGATAATATGGCCTTGAACTAATTGTATCAAAACTGTATTCTATCTAAGTCACGAAAAGCGCACGACATTTATAGAATTACAATGGAATCTCTTTATTTGAAATGACAAAAACTTAGGGTATAATGCCACTATATATCCACTCCTATTTCCGAAACGAATTCTTTACTCACATTATTACTTAAAGAACCTATTATTGTGGTTTTGCTGGCAATCTTTGGAAAGTGATCCGCCTATCCAAGGCCCTGCTTTCTTTAAGTTCGCTCAATGCTTAAAAAGTAAAAACTTTCTTCAGTACTCAGTAGCTTTTACTCGCAGCATTGCTCCCGTGAAGGATGTAATTCCGGAATAAAAGTTCCGCTATATATTTGCCTAGGATAAAAAGTAGCCATTTCCTTCCCAGGGTCACAAACTATGTCAATATCAAAACTCATCGAAATCTGTTCGGTACTTTATGCGTTTATCGCGTACAGACGCGGCTGGGAGACTTTGTTTTATACTATGTAGAGATAATTTCATTCACGATGACGCGTGCTACCAATTTTTAAGCAGACTTCACGAGTTAAAAGGACTTTGATTATTTAACGTAGTGTGCGAGTGTACTCATAGGTATTTAGTGTGTATTTACAGAACTAAACCACAAGCAGAAGGTTCCCAATTGAACTGTAAGCGATTCGAAAAATTAGTTAGGCGCGTCATCGTGGATGACATTATAACAGTTACAGTAAAAATCCGTACTTTTGTGAATAATTGTTCGATAAAATGTATTTCTGATTGGAAATCATAAAAATAAACTGCATACTCTATAGTCTATTAATTTGATATGAAGGTGTTATACAATGTTTTAAATTACGAACAACAGTCTCAGACGCAACGAGCCGTCGTGTACGGAATGTTTACACAACGTGTACTCGTGCACAGTGATACAGTTTCCTATTTTCAGCGCGCGCTAATCATTGCCTAGTGGGCGAGTTTGATGGCGCAATGTTTAAGGTTATCTAAAAATATATATTATGTACGAAGCGTGTAGAACGCAATTGTGTTTGTTACAGATTTTGACACGTGTGACGTGGTCTAATAAGTTATGTGCATTGACAACTGCATTCATCATCTTATTGCCCTTATCCCAATTCAGAACGGCGCGGGCCGGCACAACAAACATAAACTATGTGTCCTATACTCTATCGGTTTAGGTATTTAACTAAATGTAAACAAAAAATGACACAATGATTCCCGGGTAGTAAACATGCTCTTACGAAAGTGTTTACGAAGACTCTTGTGTCAATAAAGCTACGGCGTACAACAAACACTTAAAGTTATTAAATTCACTTTAGAAACAAAAAAAAACAACTAATTATCAGAAACAAAGCAGAAACTATGATAAATAAACAAATTTCTACAATGCGGAAATGTATCGATAATTATTGGTGTCTAGTTAACCGAATAAATTGAATGGCGGTTAGTTTTAATGGCGTGCTAGGTGACAGTTGTGCTCTCAAATTTTGTAGAGTCATCTATTACGATCCATTGGAAAAATGTTTAGCGTGCCTGACGTACTAGCAGTTTTACAGTTGACAGATCGAGATATTTTATAAAAGTATTGTAATTTTTTATAATTAATTGTTTTCGCGCTTATTAATTAACAACTATAACTTTAAGATAACTAAACAACTAATAACTGAACGGGAATAACAGTGCTAAGTGTTGTGTATGTTATGAAGACGTTTATTTTGGTTATAACGTATTTTGTTGAGAAATGGACAGGTAAAATCTATTTTTTATGATTTGTTTACATTTAGTTAAATACCTAAACCGATGGAATATAGTTTCTATGACCGGCTGACTGTCTGAGAAACGCCAATAATCCCTAGAGGATCTAATCGCGGGCAAATCGTGATTCAAAAACCCATATAACGCCAATGATAGAAAAGGTTTGTAGAACAACGTGTGATTTCTTCAATAATCGCGTCTGAGGGCGTGGTCGAACTATAATCTCGTGTGAGTGACATAAAACTGCGATGAGAAGCGTAAATAAAACCTGGGTAAAATTTGTTATTTATGTGACAATTAAGAACGTTTTAATGTAATAGCTACTTCCTTTTTTTTCTAATTGCCATTATAGACTAAAGCTCTGAGCCAGTCTGTAGATGACCATAATAATTTCCTTTCCATAATTCATCCTGGACAAGGCTTTAGCTTGTTAAAACGTTTTATTCGCATTAGTGGCCAACATTTTGAGTGATTGGAATTGCTTGAGTAGCTTACATGTTACAACCAACTTTGCAAAACATCAATGAACCGTTCGTCTTAAACATCGAAAGTTAGGATAGTGACTATGCCATAATGAATACGCAGTTTTAACCTTTTTTAGGAGCATTATAAAACATAATTTAGTATAATTTATTTCCTAATTTTGTACGTTAGAAAGTAGTCATGCTATCTATAGTATATTTTTGCGCGCAAACTTAAAATCAATACCAAACAACTGTAAGTGGTTATCGTCGAGTCTGAAGCTGTAACGTGGTGAATTATCCATTTGAGCGGGATCAATCCATTGTGTGCTCGTAATACTTAGTTCGCTTTCATTTGTATCTACTAAAAACATTCAACAGGATAGTTATAGACCGGACATCAGGCCCAAATTTTTCGTCCAAAAGTTATTACCAACTGGTAATAAGTCGCTGTCTTATCTGACACATCCATGTGACAAGACGTCTCAATATGCGCAAATTTTATAAAGAAAACAATATTTTGGAAGGACATATGCCAATTTGCGCATTACGATCTTGTCAAAGTATGTTCTAATGCATTTTACATAGGTGTTTCTCTATTTCACGGTAGATTGAGTTACTGGCGCACAGGCTCGAAATTTTTGTAGGAAAATTTCCCAACGTCCGCTCTATATAATCTTAGAACTCTTTGGTATCTACACACTGCCAACTGGTAAACATATTATTAGATCTGTCGATTTGAATGTGTCAAAAAATCCCGAATATGTCCAATAAAATGTTGCATTTAGGTCTACCTACTAATGCCGTAATCACAGAAATCTCTCGGGTGAATTGGGCACTCATTTGCGTCGTCGTTGACATCCAACACATCATTTAATATTAGATAGTATTATGGCTTGGAGTTACACCTGTGTAAATGTTTTGAATTTATAAATATTGTCTTAGTTTCTATTCGATATAATATTATCCTTTCAAATACATACTATCAATAATTTTATGTTCATAATCACATTCAGGCACAAGATGTCTCCTGCTAAAAATAAGCCATCTTTAAAGATTTCCAGACGGACCTGACCTTTTAAAAACATTGTATCGTAAGTCGGTTCGATAGACTTTGGAATCGTAATCAAAATGTGAGTTTAATCCTCAAAAATGTTATGTGTTTTTACTCTTTGCGTAAACTATTTTCGCGCCGATGTTACTTTTTCAACCTCTTGATCAGAGCATTTCAAGGGGTAATAAATGCCAGCCAGATGAATTAGCTAATTGGATATTCGTTATGTATCGGAAACCGTCGGTGAGGCTAAGTTTCCGCCAAGCCGATGTTATTCACCTTTCCCGTTCTTTGTCATGGTTTTTTTTTGTAATTAAGGAAGTCTGGCTGTAGATTTAAGCTACAGTTTTATTATTTTAACTGGAAATATAATAGTTGTGATTTGCAAACCCAAACTTGTTTACGCTTCAATACCCACGACTAAAAATAGTTCTTAAACTTTTCAAGGCATAAATCATTTTTCAGTGTGGCGCGCCACAATTCCAAACTCAGAAATCATATTTCGGCTATTTTTTCGCCCGTAAACAAAACAATGTGTTTGTATCTTCTAAAAATTTAAATATTTATACTACTTCAAACAAATCTTAAGAAAGTTTACTGTAGTCGGTATTCCAGGCAGCGAGTTTTTGTTTTAAACTAGGAACGTGACGATAAATTATTCCTAGTCGTGGCTCACCTTCATCTCGCACTGTATCATCGCCATTACCGAATGCTTTATCGCCGGAAAAAACGAGCGTTCAGAGCGAAAAACAAGCCAGTGGTGCCGACTCGTCGAATTTGACCCAAAGCTTCGTGCTGAGTCATACAAGTAGCGATTGCGGGCGGACGATGGAGAGGCCAATGGGAGGAGGAGGCATGACGCCGGGTGTGGGGTGGTGGTGGTGAGAAAACCGCTTAGCTCAGCCACCTATTGTAGTATTGTGAAGGCACGTTGTTTTTACGGAGAGTGGTGTGTCAGCGACAGACTGTAAACAGGCGCGATCGAAGAGCACTAGGTTTGCAGTTGGTTTGAAAAGATGTTCTACACGATTTAATATGCAGTGGGCTAGCTTTATAAGACTTGAAAACGTAATACTCTAAAGAAAACATCAAAATCTTTTAAATAAATAACCATAATATTTTTGACATTTATTTGTAGAAAAATAACTTGGGGAAGTCAGCACATTTATTAAAGTTATTTGATACCACGAACTTTACGATTTCGATACCACGAAAGTTAATTAAACCGAAATAGAATCATGATTGTCACGCAATAATTAGACGGCAACAAACTTTTTTTGGTTACTTATAAGGTTATTTAGAATTCGGTAGTATTTCGGTGCATACTAATAGGATAAAACTTTGGCTGCAACAAGCATATATCTATAACGTCTATTACACGTTAAAATATCGAAATGAGATACCAAACATCGTGTCATAGAAAAATTATTCATTATTCCTACCTGGTTCCCATCGCCGGCAAAATTGTAGTAATTCAGTGACGCGTGAACGTGTATTATATAAAAAGGGCCGCTTGCACATGTGTGTCACAATTCAACCAGTAGGTTGTGGCCGCAGTTTTATGCCGCTAAGTATTTAACAATTTAATGGGTTAAAACTTAAAATATACTGGGAATAATAATCATAAATTATTTTACTCCATTTTATAGCAATCCGATTCATATTTAACCGTTTTCGACGTGAACTTTACATACTACCTGTTTCAAGTCCCCGCTTAAATATTATTTGATACAGATTCGACGCGATGCGGTGGCTATTTATTTTCGCGCGAATGTTTTCCACCGTATCAAGTATGTAGTCGTGCACCACATGGCGTTGGAATATGGGCGAGCCCTCAACTAAAATCTTGTATTAATCTGTATGATCTTTGTTTTGTACCAAAAACTTAATTAAATGCCTTCGCCGAATAGTTTGCTTGCCTTTAGTATAATTCCAAGTTCTTAAGCCTAATATTTCCTATTTCCGTATTCACACTCATAACTATGCCAAAATATTTATCGACGAAAATCATTGTTGTTAAGGAGCTTCGTTTATGGTTTTAGGTACAGTTGATCTACATTTTTTATGCCGTTTACGTGTTCTATATTAACGTACTTCACGAAGAAGATTATTTACGTCGTTTATAAATCGGTAATTTTTAGAAGCTTTTAATTTATTGATCCAGATGTAATTTAAGTGACCGCTGGGTCATATTTTATAACAGGGCTAGTGCATTTCCAATGTTCAACAATTTTCCTCTAAAAGTAGCGCTTATCGCTAGACGTAATATTGCATTTTGTAAAAGAAATAGAATTACGTATAAACCAGTCGAAAATAAGACCAATATTACGTAGAAATACAAAATTAGAAATCATTTACATATTATAATAGAGATTTTTCCGAATTAATGACACAGCTGATACCGTCCGTTCTTATTTATACCTCAAATAAACTTATTGGATGTAGGTAAGGTCACAACGTCTACTCAATACAGTTGACAACATTAAAACACATTCTAACGAGCATGCAGTTAATTGTTACATATCAAGGCCTTAGAGAGCTGGGAGAAGAGACACACGATTAATTTCTGCCGGCTACTCACTGGATCGGTCGTCAGCCAGTTTTTACTACCGCTACGAGACACGATCCGGTCACATAAAAGAAACGTCGTCTCTGCAAGAT
This sequence comes from Sphinx pinastri, assembly GCA_947568825.1. Taxonomy (NCBI): domain Eukaryota; kingdom Metazoa; phylum Arthropoda; class Insecta; order Lepidoptera; family Sphingidae; genus Sphinx; species Sphinx pinastri. The sequence goes on along the minus strand of OX387624.1, from coordinate 11,363,010 downwards.
TTCCGCCGACACCGCGCCAACTAGCGCTTTACATTGATACATTCGATACGTTGGTATTTCAACGTAATTTTTAGAGACTTTTAAAACGTTCTATGAAGTATTCCTTTATTGGTAAATTTTAAAGATTGTATTACATGCTTATATTTCTATATATATAATTAATTATGATTTGATTAATTCTCAGAGATTTTATAACTTTTTTGAAAACTAAATCATCATAAGCCTCTGAATTATTCCCGATTTCAAACACGGTACAATTGAAACTAAATCTCGACGTAGATTCAAACGGCAGATATCAAAACCTTGCCAATCAAAAAAAACTTTTATACATTAATTTCGCTAAGTCAGTTTTAATGAAATTCTAGCAATCAAAAACAAATTTCGTAGGGAGAAATAACGCCACTTCGGAAAACAATTCTATTGGAAGTGGATCGAAATCGTTTAGTTTACGTCAGCCGGGGCATTGGGGAAATGTCGCCGTCCGTTCCCCACCCTATCTCTCCCGTCACATAAAGCTGCCGAGACGGACACGTAAGCAGAATTTAAATAGACGTCTTGTGTATCCAGGCTATTCTCGGGTAGATACCGAACTTGCTTATTTAGATGTTTTCTGATAAATATGTCTAACAAACACAATATCATGGTATTTGTCGAAGAAATATTGATCGTATTGTTTTCAATATTTAATTATGTCGATAGTGTTGTGAATAAAAGCATAAGCATCGGGCATTGTCACTTTACTATTTTGCTACTCAAGCTAAACTTCGTTATAAACTTTTAAGTACTATTAAAATAATTTGCCACAATTCTCATTCTGACGTCCTTGGCGCGCAAAATATTAACGACAAACAGTAAATTTACGAATGAATAGAACCGTGTTTTATTATTTATACATTCATCTACTTCAGTTTCACATTTTATAATTTCGGAATATTGTTACTACATAATTATTATCTTTCGTTTTATATAGGTATAGTTTTTGATTTATTGGTTTTACACGCTCTTAATCGTTACTAATATTATAAATGCGAAAGTAACTCTGTCTGTCGCGCTTTCACGCCAAAACTACTGATTTAAATGAAATTTGGTCCACAGATAGTCTTGAGCCTGAGAAAGGACATAGGCTACTTTTTATACCTGGAAAATATAAAGCGGGACTTTTATCCCGGAAAGACTTTTTAACGCGGGCGGAGTCGCGTGCAGAAAGTTATAAATAAACTCTTCTCTAAAATTAAACCTTACCACTGTGTACCTATCTATAACTTGTCTGGACTAATATTTTAAAGAGACCATCGTTCAAAGTTTTCAATCCAGGGGTGAATTCTGAAACGGCTGAACTGTTTTTGAAAATTATATATGTCACTAACACAGGAAGCTACATCATCTCACAGTGCTCTATTTTCGCATACTGGTAATTCAACCTGGTGTTAACTTAATAAATTATCATCATCATCTTACCAGCCCTGTATTATATACTGCCCACTATTGAGCACGGGCCTCCTCTACTACGGAGAGGGGTTAGGCCTTAGTCCTCCACGCTGGCCTAGTGCGGGTTGACAGACTTCACATACCCTCGAAATTCTTATGGAGAATTCTCAGGTATGTAGGTTTCCTCACGATGTTTTCCTTCACCGTTAAAAGGAAACGATAATTGATAAACAATACACACGTAACTTCGAAAAGTCAGAGGTGTGTGCCTTGGGTTTTGAACCTTCGGACATTGTCTCGGCAGACCGTTCCATAAATACCGACTTAATAAATATTTAATGAAAATGTGCAAAATCGACATGAGCGCGATCGATGCCAAGGTCAAACGCGTTCGTTATCCAAATAGTCATACGTAGGCATTGATGTATTAAAAATAATACATCAATGTACGTAGGTATATTTTAATTTTATGTATAAAACGGGCCTGGCGAATTGCTGTCAAAGGACTGTCAAAAGATTAAATAAACAACGCCATGTTCATTTTTTTAGATTACAAATAAAATGTATGACAAAATGAATTTTCTTCATAATTTCCTTGATCGTGAATTTTTTTCCATGGTTTTATAGTTGTTCTTCTATTCGGAAGGGTTACAAATCCAAAATATCAAAGATCATGATAATCGGTTCGACCGTTCTGGAGTTATAAATGGTGTAACTAACACAACTTTCTTTTATGTACATGGATTTAGATAGATGTATCATAAGCAATCAGATACAATGGAGGCCGTGCACGTGTCTCTCACATTACGCTTTCAAAGCACGGATCTGTTATTGGTTCTTATTTTCTAAAATCTAAGCTAATAAAAATAAGACGTGCACATCATTGCTTATAGATAATGCTGATAATCATTTATGATAATTATTGTTATTGCCTTGGTGGCGTATTTAGAATACGGTACGACTGCAGTGCTGAGGTCTCGGGTTCTTTCCCCGGGTCGGACAAAGTGATATTCGAGTTTTTATTCTACTCAATATCAGTACTGACTCGGGAATTTGTGCGCGATATGGAGATAGGCTCGCCACGTATCACATCATGAGACGAAATACACACGACGGAAAGTAGGTGCACTAGTTGCGCCTCTGCCACCCTTTCGGGGATAAAGGGCGTGAGTGTGTATGCATGTATTTGCTATTGATTTATCTTAAGCCGGATTTATATGTGCGTGAAAATTGCTCTACGGGTTTAGTAAGTACTTGGGATGGCAATCGCAGTTCCCTTATTTATGCCCCAAAGTAATGAGAAAAATGTGCATCGGTACCGTATATAATGTAAGGCATTACATTATATACGGTACTGATGCACCGAGGCGGGCACGACAAGGTGACTGCACCTCACCTGATGGTGAGCGCGTTGCCGAATATATGATAAATATATATATATATATAATATGATATTTAATATGTATGTATTTTGGGTACGAGATTTTAGGTAATTTTACCATTCATATAAGAAAGGTCTGGTTTTTTCAATCAGATAAAAGTTATTTGTAAGTTAAAGTACAGCGCAAACTAGTTAAATATGACAGTTCTCTGATAAAGCTACAATTTGATAACTTTTATATGCAGTCATGTTATAATTTATTTAATGGGTGTATTTTATCTGACAATCAAAAAATCTGCCCTTAAGCAAATATGTATCCAAAACCTCAGGCAAAGGCCGGTCATGTATAGTTCTGTGTAGAGTTAAGTATTAAAATGGCGAATGTATACCGCTGTAGATACTATCTGTGTGTTGTGCTCGCAAAGTGGTCGTTACTGGGTGAAAGCTTTGTTGATGCTATCGTTTCGTACCTGCTGCCTTTAGTAGGCACAAACACACACAAACAAACATCGCGAACAGTTCTATTGACTATTTTTGTTTTGTAAATAACTATGAATTTGAATACCTAATACGTATACGTGATACATAGTTGCAACATAATGTTATGATAATACTGTTTTAAAACGAATTACTAATTAAAATTATAATACAAGGATTTGTAATCCTTAAACAATACTTTTAGTACAATTCCTAGAAAATATATAGAAGATCAAACGTGACAACCATAGGTTATCCTGTAATAGTAAATGTAAGAGGAAAATAAATAAATTTCGATTTATAAATTCGATCTGGCTATTTCAATTTCCTCCTCCAATACTTACCTCGTTATTTTACTCAGCTGCTTACGACCACTAGTACGTTTTTTTTTATCATGGAGCTATGTAGCAGCATTGTATCTAAAGCGTAAGCATAATATATGTATCTCATGATTGTTAATACGGTTTTGATTATTGAAAGTTTATGCTAGAGTCCAAATCGTTTTGAAGAATATTGTTTAAAAACAAAACATGGATTATATTATTTTACCTACCACGGAATGTCGTCTTACTAATATTATAAATGCGAAAGTTTGTGAAAATATTTGTTAGAAGTTAACGCAAAAACAACCAAATGGGTTTGCATGAAATTTGGCACACGGGAAGGTTGTTCTGGATTAACACATATTGTACTTTTTATCCTGGTAATTTGCTCTCATGGGAAATAATGGATTTTTTAAATCTGATTCTTTAAGTAGATGGCGCTGGTGTGGTACTGTGTTTCAGGGACTTTTGTAACGGGAAAGGCTTTTCATGCGGGCGAAGCCACGAGCAACACCTAGTATTAAAATAATATTGTGATATTTGAGTGTTATCTAAATTCCGAATAGAAACTGGACGAGATGCGCGGGTGACAACAACGTGAAAGTATTAATTTCTTTTCGATATTTACTGCTACGTTACACACTTTAGCGCATCTATGTTTAAACTTAGCGATAATAATGTTTGAAATCCACATTGTACTTGATGCAACGTAGACACATGACTCATTTTACATATTTGTCATACGAATCAAACTAGCAATAAACGTGATTATGCTGCATCGATAACGGTTCTTAGTAATACTATATTATGCAGTCTATGCAGCACTGCTTCGTGTAATTTTTCAGTTTGTTAATTAGTTATTTCTACTTTTTATTACATTCATTTATTTTGAAGTTCCAATTTAATTGTAGCGAAGATTTTACTTTTAACCAATGAAAACGATAACATGGTAAACTACTGTTCTATGTCACAAATTTCTAGACTAACAAAACAATTTTTCTTATAGAGGGTGTATCACGATAGAGTGTACAACTGAAGCAAGTCGATAGAGGTTCTCAATGTGCATCGATCGATCGATCCTTTATTGACCTGCTTCACTTGGACATTCTATCGTGATGCACCCTGTATAAAAGAAAAATGCAGTAACATTCATTGAAACTGCTTTGCTCTAAGGTCGCAATGTTTCTTAAACTTTTTATAAAGGAAACGAAGTCACATCTACAATATTTATATAATATAAAGCCGACGATAACTCAATATTAATCGTTAAAACGAGTCGAGAGGCCCGGCGACACAGCTAGGTCGCAGTTAGGTTACGTAGACAAGGGCGCCGACCTTGGAACCACCCTGATCACCCCCGAGTCGCACGCCTCCCCTCCTACCACCCTGTTTTCCACCCTCCTGAGGATACGAGATGATCCGAGGAGACTACTCCTCTGGACGTGGCCATGTACACATAACGCTTCTTGAAAGCGATTGTCGATAACCGATCTTTGATATTTTGTACCGATGAGATTTTAAGATCTTTTGTGTTTTATTTTTATTTCTCATCTATTGCTAAATACTACTAAAATACGGACTTAACTTTAAAATGATAAGTGATAACATTGACTTTATCGTGATAAAAATTCAAATGTAACAAAATAAGCTAGAAAAATTAAGTTCTTTAAAGTTGCACATGGCTGTCGGTATCATGCACTGCTTAATTTTACTTACATAATTTAATTGATAAAGACTGGGTATAATATCTTAACAATAGTTAATTTGTATAACGGCGGCCTTGAGACAAAAAATAGAATAGCTGAATTGGTAATAATATTATTTAATATATTCTTGATTATAACTATCCGAAGATGATTTCTTCGTAATGTCCACATTCTTAGTCTATGAACTGAATAGGGTAGTTGACTACTTCTTTTTAATACATTCATAAAAAATGTATGCTATCCAAAATCTAGCGGAAAAAGAATTTTCAAAATTAGCGCAATAATAATAAGTAAGTTTTTTATACCTTTGAAATTTGGCGAAAGGGGAAGTTGTCAAATAACAGTAATATCAGACTGTGACGTCATCAAGTGTCATCGACCATAACGCTGCGTGCGTGCGAAAGAGATAGCGCGATTTTGTTTTGCATAGATGGTAGCATCATCACAGTTACACGCCAACTTACTTTGAACTATATTTTAGTGAACACTCGGGCGAATTGGTCCCATGAAGTTGACGCACAAGTTGTGCCTCCCTCTGCAGTCTGTGCCAGCCTCCTCGTTCGCCCCGTTGGTAGTACTTTAGAACAGTTCTCATAACATTACGTACATCAAACAGTATGCACGTGTGGACATAAAACACAAGTTCGCGTTAACTTGCGTTCCAAAGTCGACTGTATTATGTAATCTTCCGTGCTTTTCCAACCTAAGTTACTCGCTCGCATGTCGTATGCGGTAATAACAGAAACTCCTTTAATGATTAATGTTACTTGAAAGTTGGTAATGCTGCTCTAATTTGCGTTACGCCCTCGCCGTTTGCGCACGTTTATGGTAACACGCGCATATGGATGCGACTATGGGTTTTTGTCGGCGATTCCGCCGCATTAATATTTCATGTAAGTCGTTCACCTTGCGCCCGCCCGGTATTCCACGTGTCGCATATTTAGTGATATTTCATATATTCTGCAACTCAAAACTTAATGCACGACATCAACCAGAGACGTTTTTGGTCATTTATGTAGTATTTTGCACACGACGCTCGGCCTCTTAATAACCGTAGGTATGATTGTTAAGAGGAAAACCTGACTCGACACAGCGCCATTGTACGACCCCGGGTCGTACGCCGGCGGCGGCCTCCATTATTCACTTTTTGCAGTCAGGGTTTGACAGATGGCTAGTTCTGTTGACGTCAATTTTTTTGTGCCCCGGTTTGATGCAGGCAGACGACTTTTGTAATTTTTTAACGATTACCAAGATTTCCGGGCTTGCTATACCTACCTAATCGTTACACGATTTAAAATAAAAACACATAAAATGAACACATGTGGTTCTCTTTGATATTCACTTGATTTGGAACAAATGCCTATATCTTGAAATAGAAAAGTGCTTATTTGAATTTGCATTTTTGTGCTTGAAGATTTTAAACTCATAATTTCCTTCTATATTCAAAATTACACTTGATACGTATGCCTTATAAGGCATTCTAATTAAAGCGTCATTTACACAAGAACAGTTTCTCGAATCCCTCTCACGTGAAAGTCTCTCTCATGTGTTTTATTATTGAAACTCCAGGCCAGACATCTAAGTGTTTAAAAAACCCAATTGTCCTCTCCGTGATTCAAACCCCCATTACATTATATATGGTCTCTGCGTACAGCTAATTATATTACAAGATATTCCTTGTCAGTCCACACTCTAATTTAATATATTATTAATATGCATAGCATGGAAATAAAAGAAATGTATCAATAAAACATTTTACCTTTAACCTCAACTTTATTCTGCCAAACTGTTCAAAAGCTAAGCAACTTCCTCCCACAACCGCTATGCTTGAACATTCCCATAATTTGTCCAAAGTATACCTTTTGCTATGTCTTTATGCTTGTGAAGGAAATTCAATGAGACATTTCATTGGTCGGTCCTGCATAATTGTGATACATTCTTAAAACATAAAATATGTATTTAAGACACAAATTTTCACATTACACTATAAGAAATTGTATGAAAACTTGCAATTTCCTAAATTTAAATATATTAAACGTGCCGTAAACCAAAGAAGAACTTCTTTGGTTACTGGCGACGACCATGATTATGAAGCTATTCCGCCAATGTCACGTTGTTGCAGATTGCAAAGTTTGTTGAATGTCTTTACATTGGAGACTTTGGTTGGTGGGAGAAGACAAACGAAGGAGATTGACGCTTGTTGTGTCAGATGTTATATCCTTTGAATTGATGTTTAAACAATGTTGTAGTCTACAACAACACGAGAATAATTATTTTTACATGTATATAATATGTACATAACGCACATGGAAATATTATGTTAATAAAACGACACAATCAAACAAATTGATACTTATGACACCGTAAATTTATGTGGTTTGTTTTTTGAATAAAGATATTAACAAGTTTGACATGTATTGTCTCTTGTCGACTTCACAGCGTACTTTACAGTGACTCCATAGAGAATACTTTAATTAATTTTATACCTAGATAGAGTGACGCGCTGCAATTAAACTAAAACAAACAGGCCAACTTTCTTAAGCTAGTATGCGTGACAGCTGTGTCATACGCTATCGCTGCATCAATTTGCGTATACTTGTGTGCACGCATAATGATACCAGTTATGACATGGTTTCTATTAAAACGAGGAGAAAATTATATTTATGAAAAATAACAAAAATTCATTCACTCGAACTCATTTAGTGGGGAACTGTTCGCCTTTATTTTTTTCTACGCGTTTGAAACGTTCAGTGTCTATCTAGGTATATAATTAATCAAAGAGAGAATATTTATTTTTATAAGTTTTGCATAATATCATTCACTCCGAACAACGAAAACAAAAACACAAACTTAGTCTATGATTACGATAAACGATAAAGAATCCGTACATTTGTTAGACTAGGGTGTTTGTGATACTTTCGGAGCAGTTTCTTTTTAGATATATCGTTGTCAATTTCGCGAGTATCCCCCCTGATTTTGTATGAGACTCGCCATTCGAATTTTGAATGGCGAAATTTGTACTATTTGTTTACACACGTGGGTAATCAAGGAGAGTTTATGGGACGATACTTGCTTTCGAGAGGCGACAGTCGCACCGTTTGTTTACCCTAGGCGATAGATTATTGCATAGCAAGAAACTGTCGCTCGTATGCGAAAAACTCTTCTTGTGTAACTTCGGCTTATAAGTGTAGATGTACGTGTTGTAATAATTTAAAGATTTTTCTATTCACATTACGTACAAGATGACAGTAATTGTAGGCATCAAACACGGCCTAATTTGTACATTTGCGATGAACCGTGAGGTTCTTGGATCGATCCAAAAGACGTCATCCAAAATATTTTCTCAGTTCTAAATTTGACAAATACATTAGTATTATCCACGATTATAATTACGCTCGATATGGCGATACGTCAAGATAACGTTAAGTGATGTGATACATTAATATACTTACATGTGATACTTCACATGGTACAAAGATTTTTCTTCACAAATTAATATGTAAATTATTGTTGAGATACTTAAATTTGTATACATTTTTTGATTATGAACTTTGTCAGTCTTTCGGATACGGTGTTAGACTAGCTACTACTAATTGGGCATGCCTCATCTTGATAAGTCTACATCGTGTCCTTGTTAGACTTGCCGGACTAACTCCACGTGTTTTACTTCTCAACTTGGATTCTTTAGAAAAAGCCGCAATAGTATTAATTGGAACCGGACCGTTGCTCAATTACAGCGTGTAGTAACAGCGCAGCCGCCGCTGAATTGAATTATACGTCCCTGAAAAGCTGTTCGGTCAACCTGCGAAGTTTTCACTTATGCTTAGGTGCGCATGGTAAGAGAAGCATCGTTTCGCTTTATCACGTTGTTGCGCAATTCCCACCGTATTATTACACGTGTTATCTCAGTATTCGAGAACGTTCGCGCGTCCGCGTGGCATTGCGCCCGCGCTCAGGCAGAGTCCGCCGCTAAGACGTATACAGCAAGCGGCGCGCCAATGTTCAACATTCTGACTGTGACGAACTTCACTCAACAAGGTTCGTAAAACATCGTTCGTCATGTCTGGCGGTTTCGTGTACCGATCGTAAATTGTTTTTTCGCCGGCGTGAAAGGAGACCGCGCGCTGCTGGCATCCGGCCGGTGCATTCACCGCTCGCTGTTTTGAATTTATCGCGAGATCGATCGCGCGCATAGCCGCCGACGCGCCGCTCCGTGTACACTGTACACGCTTACCTGCGCCTAGTTGCCGCCGACGTCACCACACGTGGCGCGGCGGGGACGGCCGACCGGCCGATTGTGTGCGCACGCTTGTCTTAGTGTGCGCGCTGCGATTATAAGGAATTCAACGATTACGCAAACCTACCTACGTACGGCGTGCGAGTGCGTCCGCCGAGCGGTAATAACAATAATTAACCGCCTCATTATAATTGATATTCGAGCAGACAGTATTCGCTGTCACCAACGGATAATCGTTTCGCCCGACGAGACACTTGCAGCGTGTTAGTTTTGCACGGGTACCTACCTATGTATAGTGTATAACTATATACTACTATTGTCTTAAATCGGTGAGAAACCTCTTGTCATAAGTTGAGGTATCCTACTAATGGCCTTCCGCCTTCGAATTGGTTGAATCCAAAGAAACTTTAACTTTAGGAGGTATATATAATAAAATTTATAAATCTCACTTTTACTGTAAACAATGGCGCTACTAATGTTAACCGCGTGCATAAAGCAAGCGCGCGAGTGACAACTGACATACCGTATCCAGGGGGTTTATGTCGCTCAAACTTAGTGAGTAATGACCTTGATTAATAATATATCTACATATAGTCACGCGCTGCAAAGCAACTAAAACAAACTGGGCTGACTGCGATTATGACAGCTGTGTCATACGCTATCGCTGCGTCATTCTGCTTATACTTGTGTGCGCGAATATTGATACCAGTTATTGCATGGTTCGTATTAAAATGGGAAGAAAATTATATCCATGAAATAAAAAAAAAACATTCGAAACAAAACAATAATTCCACTGATTATAATTTTGAAATTACTCTAATACTAACAACAAAGATTTTATTAAATTTACATATATAAGTTTAATTCCATTAATTAATATTAGAAACGTGAAAGTATCTGAAGATTGATGAATGTTTATGATATAGAGGCGGCCAGTAAGTCCTTATTTTTTTCGACGCGTTTGAAGCGTTCAGAGTCAATCTAGGTATATTATTAATCAAAGGTACCATCAATGATATGGCATATTCTCGTGAACTTTGCGTTTACTAACACTTGCACTTTTCTACTGGTGTTGCATTATGAGTCAACGTGAATTAAGTAGAGGGCTTTAAGAATTCAATACTATATTGAATGCATGTATGTTCCGCCTACATCTACAATACAATGGCCTACTGGCGTGTATATGGGCTGTGAACAAGTAGAATCTGGATATGATTCCCTGCTCGAGCAACACTTCGCATCCGTATTCTAACACTGCGCAAAATTAAACCCCCAGAGGTTATTAAACATCAGGTAGGCGGTAGTTCGTAAAAACTATGCAAAATACTTGCTTGTAAGGACAGAATATGATGGTGAGTGTATGCATGTTGGGTTATACATATTTTTATTATAAATGGCATAAATTTTAGTCTTCTGTAAAAGTTTGAAACGGTATAAAGAAGTTTTTCATAATATGTTTAATACAACATACATACATATATGGGCACATACATATATTTAAAAAAAATGTTGTATCATTGATGATACTAAGCATCGCATACAAAATTAAAGTATGTCAGTGTTGCTTACGGAGATAATTCTAACAATGCGTCGTGACGCACATAGGGCAGTTTATCAACATGACCCGTGTTACATTGATATTTTGTCTAATCTAATCTATACGTAGTGCATTTTACTAACGGTTTTTAGATATAATATTATGTTGGTAAGGGCACTCAGGGTGTTATTTTTTAAATATCGACATGCAGAGGTCACCTTATGGTAAGTGGTGGTGGTACCACTGTCTATGAACATCATCACTGGCAGATTTATGGTCGGCGCTTTTTTGGCGAGGACAGCCTTACTGGTCTTAAGAATAACTCAACAAAAATACTACTTCGATTCAATCTATTCATGCTGCATTCAAATCTGTGGGGTTACTCCTGACACGTTCGAATCCTAAATCAAATCGAGTTTGATTCGATCTCAAGCGTTTTGGTACTCCCGAAATCTACACTAGCGCACGATCGAGCCGTGCCTCAAATTGGAACTTACTTGGATCAAAAAAATCCGTTAGGATCGAGAAATGCTTACTCTCCACTCGTTCGTACGATCGTGAATCGAGTTGTCAATTCGACTTTATCTGTCAAATTCTACGATTGCTAAATAGGTGCCGTGTACGGTTCAAGTGAAGTTGTTTTGTGTTTTGGTGAGAATTTTTAAAAATATCTGAGCAATTATGGCTAAACTTCAATAATTTTTTAATGTACTTAAAGAAGCTAACCGTATTGACAATCGAAGAAGAAATTTGCTTAGGATGGGCCGTTTTACTAATCGGGCAATTAATATGGATTGCGATGAGTTTCGAAGTTTGCATAACTGCCCATCCCTTATTATTATTGCTGAATACATGGAGACAGGCATTGCAGACAATGTCATACATGCCTCATCATCATCTCGAAATGATGAGCTACGACGTAGGCAAAATGCACGGCAACGTCTTGTTCAAAGTCTGTGACTAATTGTTTGATTTTTTTAAATTTAGTTGTTTCTTAGTTTGTTATAAAATACAAAAATCTACTTTTTCCTGCCCTGTTACATATTTTTTATGAAATGCAGTCTAATCTCGACCACTGGGTGAAGTCTAGTTCTTATTATATTCATATCATAACCATTATAATCATTCTGATTTACACATCATATTATGTTCAAACTTTAATTAAGGGCTGATACTGAAAAAAATATTTTTTTTTTTTTGTTTTCACTTATAATAAAACCATTTTTGAGCCTAGAACTTGCCTGTAACCTTTTTTTTTTTTTTTTTTTTTTTAAGGAAGACTTACAGACTAATACAACTTTATATTATATACATACTTAAATGGACATATTGCATATGAATAGTCTCCGCATATATGTAACAATATAATGCACCTACTAAAAATTAGGCATGTACATAGTTTTAAAGAATTGAGATGTGAAGTTAACAAAATTAAGAATTAAAAGAAGAAACCACAAGCTGCATTGTGTTTACAATAATAGTATTTGTTAGCCCCCCTCATTACCAAAGAATTGTTTACTGAGCTTACCTCTCACCGCCTCTGATTTGGTACAGAACAAATCTACATCTAAGCTTGGCGGAAGTTTATTAAAATTACTAGCAGTGCGCAATAAAAACGAATTTTGCCTATAATTGGTGGAAGTGAAAGGCGTCGATAACAAAGACTTTTGTCGAAGACCCATTTGATTAGTACGTAAACCAATTTTTGACAATAACTGAGGGCAGTCGATAGTTCCGTTAGCAACACTCATTAGAAAACATATATCGTTAATATTACGCCTATTTTCCAATGGCAAGAAATGATATCTTTTGCACCGGTGTATGTAGTTATCTGACCGTTGTTGTGCTTTAAAGTCCAGATATTTCAAAAATTTTCGTTGTATCGTTTCAATACGGGATTTATAAATTTCGTATTGGGGATTCCATACTTGAGATGCGTATTCTAGGTGACTACGTACCAAAGAACAATACAAAATCTTTATACATTTTAGTGAGCGAAAGCTATTAGACATGCGTATAATAAAACCTAGAGCTTTAGACGCTTTCTTTACGATGTGTTCCACATGTTTGTCAAAAAGTAATTTGCTGTCGTGAATTACTCCTAGGTCTCTAATATCGCTAACTTGGGTGATTAGGCAGTCATTAAATGTATATCTGGTGTAGATTATATTTTTTAGGCGCGAGAAACTGATGTGGTAACACTTGGACACATTTAAATGTAATTTGTTAGCTATGCAGTAGTTATTATATCTATCGAGATCCTCTTGTAAAAGTTGAGCGTCACAACCGTTATGAATTAATTTTATTATTTTCATATCGTCGGCGTACAAGAGTACATGAGAGTTCTGAAAGCAATGTATAACATCCGAAATGAATACATTAAATAAGAGAGGACCTAGTATTGAGCCTTGGGGAACTCCTGATGGTATTAATGTCCAGTTCGATGTATAACCATTTAAGACAACTGCCTGGGAACGGTTTTCAATATAAGACGAAAACCATCTGTATAAGTCACCGTGAATTCCAGCTAACAACAATTTTTGTAAGAGTATCCGGTGATCTATACGATCAAAACACTTACTATAGTCGGTGTATACGACGTCTACTTGGGCATGTTTTTCCATACCCTCTGTAACCATTTCATTGAACAGTATAAGATTGGTAGTAGTGGAGCGTTTCCGAAGAAAACCGTGTTGTTCAGGGCCAAAGTTATTGCAAAGTGTCGAATAGATTGCGTTATAAACTATTCTTTCAAGAATTTTGGAAAACAGACACAGTTTTGATATTGGTCGATAATTTTCGACTTTGGATTTGTCGCCCTTTTTGAACACCGGAGTAATAAAAGCTGATTTCCACATCGTTGGAACTATTCCTTCTGTTACCGATCTCTCAAAAAGAATGCAGATTGGCGCAGCAAGACTGTGAGCACATTTCACAATAAATGTAGGTGGAATTTTGTCTGGGCCACCGGACTTAGATAAGTCTAATTTTTTAAGCAGATCTAATACTTTGTCACGACAGATTTCGATAGAGCATACATTTGAAGTGCTAGAGCTAGCTGTAGCACTTCCACGTACCGAAGATAGATTCACATCTAAGGAATCAGATTCCTGAAATGTAGAATAGAAATAAACTGAGAATAGGTTACTTATATCTGCACCTGTGTCAACTGAGGTGTTTTCGTATGACATCATGTTAGGAAATGTATTCGAATTACGTTTAGCCTTGACATATGCCCAAAAAGCTTTAGGGTTATTAGTAATTGATGATTCTATTTTGTCTATGTAGGCAGTATAACTAATTTGTTCAAAGTGAGTGACCCTGGAGCGTAGCAAACAAAAAGATAAATAATCCGATTTATTTCCATACATTTTATACCTTTTATGATATTTGTTCTTTTCTTTTATCATTTTAATTAAAGCCGAATTATACCATGGTGGATATGACTTACGCTTAATAGTTTTCTGCGGGATATATTGGTCTATAAGCTGGTATAATTTATCATAAAAAGTGTGCACTGCTTGATCTAATGGTTCGGAGTGAAGCAATGTTGGCCAATCAATTTTTTTGGAAACTGATATCAATTTATTTTCATCTTTACACACACACATACTCACGCCTTTTATCTCCGAAGTGGTAGGCAGAGGCGCTACTACTAATGCACCCACTTTTCATCGTGCGTATTCCGTCACATGATGTGACAGGGGGCGAGCCTATCGCCATATCGGGCACAAATTCCAGACTCCAGGCTATAAACAATATCAACACTATCCAGCACTTTGAGTTACAAAGTACTGTGTGGCATTCCACTGCACTCGTCATCCTGAGACATAAGATGTTAAGTCTCATTATGTCCAGTAGTTACGCTGGCTACAATGTCCTTGAAACCGAAACACAACAGTGCACGCACACTGCCGCTTGCCGGTAGAAATAGACATTGCGGTGGTACCCACCCAGACGGACTCTTACATATGAGAGACCAGTAAATTATAACTTTACTAATTTTAACCATATAAAAATAAAATAAAAATAATTCGATATTAGTTTCCAAAAAAATATATTTTCTAAGCTTGAAAATGGTTTTGTTATATGTGAAAACAATAAATAATCCAATTAATGCCAGTTTTGACCTCAAACTCCTGTTACAAGATTCTAAATCTTAACCAAAAACTGTATTTTGAGTTTCCCGCTACGACTTATATAGTTGTGACGTGACGCTGACAATGTCAGATATTTTGATAGTTCATAGCATAGACTAAATAGATTTGGGCAACTCAATTTATCTTTGGTTGCTGAATTATTACAAAAAACTCAATAAACAACGTAATAATTGCTTATATTTATATAAATATGTATGTAACAACAACTGGAGCATCGTTTTATAAGTAAAATAAATTAAATATAAATTATTGTAATGAAGATCTCCATAGAACATAGCCACATAAATATGACGTGATCTACAGGATACAGCTATAATCTGTGAACGAATACTCGATCGACGAGTTGATAACGGCCGTTTTTGATCAGCTAGTCGATCGACGTCGGGAGTGCGCATTTCAAGTACGAATCGAGATCGAATCGAGTTCGAATCCAGGAACAATCGAACAATCGAATCAGTTTCAGGAGTTACCCCACTGTTTACAGCTTTGCTCTATCTCACAATTTGATAAGTTATGAATATCTACAGCAAATTGCAGTACGGCAATAGTCTTATCTAAATTACAAATGAACTAAATACTTTTTATTTCTGCGATTAGTTTAATTGTGGCAATACTTTAGTGAATTTTAAAAATATTATATATTTATTATGTATACATGCCTAAGATTTTAATTTTCGTTGTTTGTAACAACATTATAATATTACGTATTTAATTTTTCATTGGGACAGAAAATGTTATATAATCTTGTCTTTACCTGTGTAGGGTACACATGCGTTTATTATGTTGTAGCGATAGCATTTTATTGCTGTTATCATAATCTCACAAAACAATTTAATGAGTCGATTATAACACACATCAATTGAAAAAATTACCTACATGTAATGACAAATCATGACTAACACTTAAAACTCTCGCCAATTTAGCGTAATGTGATAAAAACCAACTTAACACATACTTTCAAGACATAGGGACTTGTGGAAAAATAAGAATAACGCTGACTCTGTGTAAAGCGTGTGTGCGGAAACGTGATGCCCATCGCAAGGAACAGTAGCGCGTACGTGTCCGTAATATAATCAAATAAATAATAAGAAATATTTTATCCGTGATGTCATTAGTTTTGTGCCGTTAATAATTAGCTGCACTTATAATCATTTTGACGAAAATTATTAAATGGTCATTAACGAGCGGTCACGAATCTAACTAAGTAATAATAATCTTAACTAAGTAGGGGCAGCAATGAAATATAGATAAAAACGTATAGTATACACTTTACTCTACAGGTAAACTCACAGTAAGTTTTTGGGGATCATGCCAGCCGCAGCATTCATAACTTTTGAATTGTGATGATAATTTGCAAGGCCAACACATATAAGTACTTCAGTTTTTTTTATCGACCATCGCTCAATTTGACTCTCAATTATATATTACTGAAATTACTTGGAGTTCTAATATAATATTTTTGATTCTTCGTATTTCATGAAAATTCTATACACGATGTATGATTACACGTCTATAATGCCTGATCTGAAGCCAAGCCGTTACACGGCAGCAGCAAGGCGCGGTGGAGCTTTTAAATAAGCCGTCTACAAGTGACAACCATAATGTTTTCTCGGAATATATACGAATCTGATCATGGTTTTATAGATCACTATTTATTCAATTCGTATAGGATGTGATGCGCATCTTCATTATATGTGTTTACGCCTTTATTCATTATAATAAATTATTTATTATACTAAAGCGGTTTTGTACAAATTAGTTATTTACTGATTGGCCTGAATACGCCTGTGGGCCACTTCTGTCAATTCCTGCAGGTTGCAAACAAATGTATCCGCGTTCCCGGAAATAATGTTGAGCAATTGTATGGATCACTACATGGGCGCAAACCCAAGCACATTCCATGCTGTTCGGAGGTGGAACGCGCCCTCTAGAGGACATAAAGTCATGAATAAAAAATAATGTTTTATGATGCCGTGTTGGGTATCAAATGAAAGGCATTAATTAGCAAAATTCAAAAATATGTACATAGGTATATTGTTAGCTATTCGTTGTGGCTTTGCTTTCATGCACCCGATAACACTGGTCACTAGTGGTTATGCCATACGAACCCCGATATTTAATCCTGTTTTGACCACGGCTATCCTCTAAACATTAATATGAATATGTAAGACCAGAAATAAAGAATAGTTTGTATGCATATACAATTTTCAGATGAGAATATTTTCTAGTTTCACGCTTTTAAGAGAGTAATATTTCTTAAATAAATTAGCGGCTCAGAAAAAATACTTATCTGGTAGCGTGATATATTTTCTTATATTAATTATGATAATATAATGAAAGATCAGATTTACACGAAAGGAATTTCTTACAAACCGGGGATAAGAATACGAAAGAAAACTCGCGAAAGTGTATAAAACAGCATCGTGTATGTAATTCTTGTTGTCTAGTTAATAACTATAAACGAGATTCGCATGATTCGCCTTGTATAAGTTTTATTATATTCTCGCTTCTGTCGAACGTGACAATCTTTTGTTGTAAATCAAGCTTTAATGTTAATTTGCCTTCAGTATTCAAATCTTTGCTCATCTTTGTTTTTTTTTTATTATGTAACTATGATCTGATATCTTTTGTATTGAAATTTTATAACACTAACAATATGTTAATTAACTCTAATGTTTTACTTTGTTTAGTACTGGGATTGCTTCTTTGTTATGAATTGCCTGGACCTACGGTACGGCGACTTTCTTTGAACGCGCTACCGTCGTTCTATCTTATATGTCGTGTATTTGTGTTGCAGTGAACAGTTTCTAGACTTGTTTCTGTAGGTAGCGGGCGGTTGGACCGGTTTCAATGTGAGCTTAACCCGGGCTGCAGACAAAAGCTAAAAATTACAAATACACTACCTACAACTTTCTCATGTCGTGCTTGATATTAAATTTCATGTTACTTCATATAAAATTGTCTTTCCTACATTAAGGTCGAAAAACATGTGATACGGACGAATGTACTGAATGTGCAATATTCATTTCAGGAGTTACATTTATCATGTTCTCGAATATCATACGACAAGTCTGAAGTCGGGCTGAAATACTTATATAGTTATTTTAAATAACATACGGTAAAGAAACATAATTATATAATATGTATATGAAATATATAATAAACGTTACATAATCATGTAATCCTTATAGCACATAATATAGTTCGGTCTTCTAATATTGTTAATACAGTCAGTCGTATACAAATAAATTGTTGATGTTATGATGATTTTACACTGGTAAATTAATGATAAGTATGAGCATAAAGCAGTTCATTTTCGTACAGTACTCAAATTTAAATATTGTTATTACTAAGTGCATGTACCACACTGGCCGCTGCACATTCAAGCATATCCGTTCCCATTGTTTTTGCATTAGAGGATGCCTTTAAATAAATTCTAAACGTAGTTAACCCATAGCCTCGTGACATTTCACCGTTCGCAAACGACGATCTTACCCGACTTGCTACGTGGGAACATTCAATAGTAATAGTGCACAAACTTTGCCACAATTCAACTGTATTAAACTTTCCATTTGTCTTTCGCCATTATTTTAATCTTTTCTCCTTTTTGTCCTGATCTTTCCGTATACTCTCGCCTTTTTGCTATCCGTAGACATTCATTTTACAGTTTGGTTAATCTTATGTTTTTGCCCTTAAGTAGAAAAGAGAGTATTGTTTTATTTGCTTAGTGTTCACAAAGAAATTATGATTCCGCTAGCGCGGCGGGTTAAAAAAGTACTCGGTAGTTTGTCGAATTCAAACACAAACTGTTGTACTTGTGGTAGGTCTCTCATATGTAAAAGTCCGTCTGGGTGGGTACCACTGCAATGTCTATTTCTACCGCCAAGCAGCAGTGTGCTTGCACTGTTGTGTTTCGGTTTGAAGGACATTGTAGCCAGTGTAACTACTGGACATAATGAGACTTAACATCTTATGTCTCAGGATGACGAGCGCAGTGGAATGCCACACAGTACTTTGTAACTCAAGGTGCTGGATGGTGTTGCTACTGTTTATGGGTGGTCGTATCGCTTACCATCAGGCGAACGGCATGCTCGTCTCGTCATTCAATGCAATAAAAAAAACTGTGGTTTATTTAAATTTATATCCAATTTTATTTATGACATTAATGTAAAAATAATATCGAAAAAACTCAAACTAATTTTGTTTTTGTTGTCAAGGTATTGAAAACCATCGGAAAACAAGGATTTAAATAGGAAAATTTTATTAATGTGAACGCCTCTGAAAATACAGTGTCACTCATACGTGTTTTTTTTTTTATTGCATAGAATGACGAGATGAGCATGCCGTTCGCCTGATGGTAAGCGAATACGACCACTCATAAACAGTAGCAACACCATCCAGCACCTTGAGTTACAAAGTACTGTGTGGCATTCCACTGCGCTCGTCGTCCAGAGACATAAGATGTTAAGTCTCATTATGTCCAGTAGTTACACTGGCTACAATGTCCTTCAAACAGAAACACATCAGTGCATGCACACTGCTGCTTGGCGGCAGAAATAGACATTGCGTTGATACCCACCCAGACGGACTCTTACATATGAGATACCTACCACCAGTTGAGTATGTATCTAATTCGAAAGTAATATAAAACTTATTGCAATGTCAAGTAGAGTAATATCGAAGACGATTAATGATGATGTAGCGTTCTTAGGGTCAACTCAGGCAAGTCACGCATTGCTGCGCGCGTGAGTGATTTCTAACTAGGAAAGCTAAGTGATGGAACGTGATTAACGATGTTACATTATTTCCCGTGTCTCGATGCGACGCTAAAATTAGTTTTTCGCTACACTGTTACTAAGTAGGTCTCAATGTTCATTATATTTATTACTTCTTTTGATTCGACTGCCTCGGCGGCGTAGTTTTATTACGTTACGATTGCAGTGTTGAGGTCTCGGGTTCGATCCCCGGGTCGAGCAAAGTGATAATAGTTTTTTTACTCAATATCACCCCGGAGTCTGGAATTTGTGCCCGATATAGCGACAGGCTCGCCCTCTATCACATTATGGTACGAAATACGCACGGCGAAAAGTGGTTGCACTAGTTGCGCCTCTGCCCATACCCCATCGGGGATAAAAGGCGTGAGTGTGTGTGTGTGTTGCTGAGCTATGGAGTGGGTCGAAATAGGCCCGTGAAAAATAAAAAGTAGCAGAGGAAATTTTGATCATTTATCCTTACAATGAGTATGAACAAATTGTACTCACTACTTATTGCAATGCAATGCAAACAGTATTATATACTGCCCACTGCTGAGCACGGGTCTCTTCTACTCCTCCTTCTCTACTACTCACTATTAAACCACCATAATTTTTTGCTAAGTCTGATGTACTAATTTGTAAAGCCTTACTTTATTTGACTAATGAGTGTTTTTGTAGGATAACCTTTGAAAAAGTAGTAACATTGTTTACGGTCACTTTACAGCTTCATGACTTACACATACTTTGTTTCAGTTTATGTGTTGTAGTCTCTAAGATATTTTATGACACAGTTTTGTATCACTTAAGACAATATCTATACACTGAAAATGCGGCTTTCCTTGTTTATGTTTCTACTTTATTTCTGCTATAGTAGAACATCATAATAATCATAGGCCACGTTCACACGATCCACCAGACCAATGCTCAGACGAAAAAACGATAAATAGTTTTTGTTTGTTCTCACGTCGCGCTGACGCGAATTTAGTGATTGCGCGTTTCAAAATCGCCCTGTCATTCGCCATCCAAAAATAGTACTCTTGGCACTGAATTAAACGGCGTTTATTTTTTGAACTATAGCCAAATTGTAACGCTTTTTAGATTGTGTGGTTTTGTTATCAGCATATGTTCTATTAATATAAATGAATGATAATATCGTTTGCGTGTGTATTTTTATTTTATATGCAATTAAATTCTTATCCTTAAATATTAAGAGACAATGATATCGATGGGAAAAACAGAGAATGGCCCATACACCAAGTATATAGTTTTACACCAAGTAAGTGATTTTCTGCGACATTGAGTTTTATACATATTTGGAAGCAGAAAATTTTCCAGGTTTTTTTTTATTAATTAATTTTCTTTTTAAATAATGTATACGTCAATAAGCCTTTCACACATCGATATTTTCTTATAAAACGCAATTGGGTAGTTTCCTATGTTTGATTTTGTACATTATTTTATATTTAACAGAAAATAACACGATCAATAAATTCTTCTGTGAAATAAGCATCAAAATTGGTTGAAAAATAAAGTAGTAATTCATATTTGACATATTGTTGGGAGCAAAATTGGGGGCGTGGTAGGAATATTGCCATATTTCTTTCGCACGCACGCAGCGTTCTCGGTAACGTCACAGTCTGATAATACTGTTATTCGACAGCCACTCTTTCCATAAAATTACAAAGCTTAATAACGTACTAGTTATTGCGCCATTTTGAAAAATATTTTTCCCTTAGATATTGCGACGGCATAAACTGAAAAATGTAGTCTAAATACTATTCAGATTAAGGTCTGTTTAAGCACATCCTACTATATTAAAGACTAGACTTCTGCTCGCGGCTCCGCCCGCGTGAATTAGTTTTTCCGGGATAATAGTCCCGCTTTATATTTCCCCGGGATAAAAAGTAGCCTATGTTACTCGCTGATAATGTAGCTTTATATTGGTGAAAGATTTTTTCAAATCGGTCCAGTAGTTTCGGAGCCTATTAAATGCAAACAATCAAATCTTTCCTCTTTATAATATTAGTATAGATATGTCTTTGAGTCATTATCTATAATTTATTATGTAATAATGGTCGTCCAATGGTCAAAATTTGACCGTCGAACTTTACGTACCTGCTCGTTCAGGTAACACTGTAATATTAGAAACTTAATAAAATCAACTCTTATTAGTTATAACACATTCATTTACGATGTTCAGGGCAAGGTTAAAAAATACGGCTGAATTACCTACTTGACAACATTTCATAAAAAAGAAAATTCGTTGGAGAACGATTCATTTTACTGCAATATTTTATAGTGCGTAGAGTATGTTCGGCTGGGAGGCAGGCCGGTCCGAGGGGCGCCACTCGACCTTCACGAAGGCCGTTCCCGGCTTTTATTGATTTTTTATTGTCCATTTCGGTCGTCGTTCGTTACTACTACGCTCCGGGAGCTGTGTCGCCAGGTTTCTAGAAATGTACTGGTATTTCTGTATTTGTAATTTTACTGTGTGGCAGAGTTCTCATATGCAACATTTTCTACACTGTGTTTATAGACAACACCGCTTAATCTATTTCTCTGCCCAAGCAGCAGTTTGCAAGCGCACTAGGTATACTTTTCAGGTTTGAAACTATGTAGGCAGGAAGGGGGATATCTTCAATTAATACTTTTATTAGCTGCTTTTGAATTTCGTGTATTTCATAAAATGTTATAATTACTTCGCTGTGTTACAAATTCGTGTCCAACCGCCGTGCGAGCCAGTTAGAATAGACATCAAAAGTGTACAATCACAGATAAAATAAAAATATGAATTTACACTGCCTCGGTGGCGTAGTTGTATTACGGTACGGCTGCAATGCTGAGGTCTCGGGTTCGATCCCCGGGTCGGGCAAAGTGATATTGGGTTTTTCTAATCAGTATCAGCCCGGAGTCTGGAATTTGTGCCCGATATGGCGAATGGCGATATCACATCATGGGACGGAATACGCACAGCGAAAAGTGGGTTCACTAGTAGCGCCTCTGTCTACCCTTTCGGGGATAAAAGGCGTGATTATGTGTATGAAATTACAATAGCAATAATTAATTTATGGTCCTCGCGTTGTGTCCACAGCGCCGAGAGATGACACTATGTTTCGTAACAGAAACATTTAATTGTTAAGCTTATGAGATGCACCACATCTTTGTTTCGAAAATGTTCAGTTTCGTCGTATGTCTTGTTGTAGAACGACTCGAATATTAAACCACAGCGATTTATTCACAGAATAGCAGATGCCCCTTATATTACGTTAAAAGTGTATTTCAGTCGACAGATCTGAAATACATTCTAAAATTTAACACTCCTGTTGCCCCACTTCACTTTTTACTCTTATAACTTGTTCTTTTAATACAGTACATAACTGCTCACTCCCATTTTTATTGTGCAAGTAAGACAAGTTTTATGTGTCCAAATTTTATGGCCCTACCGGCATCGTAGCGGCATGTCTTTGATTTTTACTATAGTTTTAATATTCGTCGTTATATTCGTTCGTAATCCCTATTAAATTGGTACACAATTTAAATTTCATTAAATTACTCAGATTGCTTTCAGTTCAGAGGCGGTCAAGAAGCGGCAGTTATTTGAACATGTGTAATTATTTTAGTAAGCGTGCTCTGCTGATTAAGTTTTGTTTAATAATTAAGTTCTAAATGGTACTCGCGGCTTTGCCCGCGTGAAAGACCTTTCCGCGGTATAAAAATACTACTGTGTAGGTCTCATATCATAAAAATCAGTCTAAAATATGTAAATACACATAGACTTAGCTAATTATGTTTTTTTTATTTGTAACCAGTATTAACAATTTTTTATTGTTTCTGTTACAGGTTGTGTACATAGAGCAATTACGTGGAACTATAAAGTAAGTTCTTTTAGAGTTTAATTAAATATGGAAATTGGTGTATGAAATTTTAGAATTGTAGTTGTCGATTGTTCAATTTAATTAAATCTATATTTGACTATCATTCATTTATACTCAAACTGCGACCATCTGACCAAAAATTTAACTAAAACCAAAAAAACCTCCCAAGGACACTTGAGCTGTATGCTTACCCTATAAGAATAAAATCATACAGTTAACCGTAAATACTTTTTATTATAATAAATAAAACACTAACTTTCTATTTTGTTTTGGCTGTTATTGGTCACTTCAGTAGGTCAATGAATTTGCGTTGTGGCCCGTATAAAAACAAAGGTTGAGTACGACTTTACTATCTATACTAATATATAAAGCTGAAGAGTTTGTTTGTTTGTTTGTTTGAACGCGCTAATCTCAGGAACTACTGGACCGATTTTGAAAATTCTTTCACTAATAGGAAGCTACATTACTCCTGAGTGCTATAGGCTACTTTTTATCCCGGAAAAACTTTTCCACGCGGGCGGAGCCGCGCGCAATGCTAGTATAATATACAAAAATATAAGCTATAATACATCCTAGTCGCTAAGTCACATACTTTTGCGTTAAACATAATTAAGCATAATATATAAAACTAGTTTATTACGGTTTTTTTGTAGTTTTTGTCAATTACACATTCGTCTTGGAAACACAAAATAAATGTACCTATAATTATAATATCATTTATACTTTGTTTCCTTGTAAATTTGTGTTATTATGTTTACCAGGAACGACATTGCCGGAAAGAGCAAATATTCTCAGAAATTCTAATTTTAGACGGGTCGACGGGCTTGTATCCATTCCGTACACATGGTTTATGAAAATTCGCAAACTCAGCTTGAAGTGCGTTGACTTTCATATTGATGTAGTGCTGTGTGTACTGTGTTCGTATCGAGACCTGCGCCTGGAAGCCCGTAAGATGAACGTTAACCGCGCCACAAATCATCGAGCCCGCTAACTCGGTTCGCGAAAACGTTGCAATCTCCCCCTGCAGCCGGTGCCACCCCCGGAGTCTCCTAAAGCTAGCGGTAAACTTCGTAACGATACAATTGCGCTCTTCGAACGAATATAACACGACAGTGCTGTGGCGTAGGCGTTAATGTCGCGTGCTCGCTTTGCTGGACATTCAGCCGTTGGTTGCACACTACACGATCATTAAACTTACATCTGTTAATAATAATTGCGTTTGTCTCGTTCATCGTTGTACGTGCTCGCTAAGTTCTGGCGCAGTTGCAGGGCGGCTTCTAAGAACCTCTCCTCCCGTGTACTCCCCGTTCCGTCTCGACCATTTCCCCTCCTCGGTTAAACCCACGAAGTTGCGGCAAGCGTCGTTTCTTAAGATGAAATGGCATTCAGTTTCGTTTTGCGACGGTTGAATAGGCGAATGTATGAATAGCGATAACTGCACGTATGTACTCGTGTGTGCGTTTTCATGTATGAATCTATTCTCTACGCGCCAACGTACATACAAGTATGTTTATTTTACAACATCGCGGTTTTGATGTTACATTTTAAATGTTTTAACAAGATTTATACATCATGCTGACTAACCCACGCATACTTATACGCAATTTTTTTAAAAATCTTGACGTTATATTGTTAACATAGGATTGATATAAAATTAATATTATAAATGTACAATTCTTGCTTTGAACCTACCTTAGAGATTTTTTCTTTGTTTTCACATTTTTACGACTGGCTGGAATGGCTTGCCTGGCGGTTAGGTCTTACGCGCGGACAAAAGACATGGTTGATTCCATTTAAATTCCAATCAAGCCTCTGGCTCTGAGAAATATGTGGTAATTAGTACGCGGGTAGATGAGGCGAAGACAAAAACCCATAGACAGGTAAATTGAACCGGCCTATTACAGAACCTTTTTTTTGTTTGGAGTAAGATCTTAATTTGATATGGCGAATAATTTTTCTGATGATAACTTACTATGTCGCAAGAAACCTTTCTCTCCAGGCTTCAAATATGAGATTGTATGAACATATTTGCGAGTTGCTTTTATAGGTCTACCTACATGGATTATTGAATCATGTACATGTGTTAACATTTCTAGTCCTATAAAGTTGTCAGATTATGAAATACCATAATTAGGGTTCCGGACCTCAAAAGGAAAAAAGGCACCCTTATAGGATCACTTTGTTGTCCGTCTGCCTGAAGGTTTGATCATACCCACGTTCACAAAAAATCAGGAGTTCTCAAAATCCAAAGTGTAATAAGTATAATTAAATTTGTAACGTATTATTTGTGAGATTTTATATACATAAGATGAGGTACTGTTATGTCTCTATACGTGAGGCAGAAATTATAAAGAAATTAAAGAAATAGACCTATAAAAAAATAATTATATAAACAACCGACTTATAATATTATCAATCCAGCAACGTCGCGTTGTGACTATAGGCTGTAGTTATGACATTAAGGGGACCCCTGTAGAAAAATGATATTTTATGTATTTTTAAAATTTTAATTTCTTTTTTACTCGAAATTTATATCATAAAAAAACATCATATTTCTGCTACATATTGTTATCTTGGCTTTAGTAGTTTCAAATTTTTTATATATTATTTTTATTTTTTTTAAAAACACGCAGCCAATATTGTTAGAATAATACATGAAAAAAAAATACAATTTTCAATAACAGCTGAATAGTTGCACAATTTTATCAGGCGGATATTACTAATCCAACAAGCAAACATTTTAGAAAATGTAATTATTATTAATTAAAGATAAATTGTACGATGGGGTTACACATTATGAATATTATTGGTGTGCTTTTATTGAACGCCAAAAAAAAGAGAAAATACTTAAATAAAAAAAAACTTCGATATTGCATCCAACAAGCATTTTCGGAAATTATTTAAAGGAGTGGATGGATATCAATTTCGATTCAAGTTTCTGGGGATTGGAGATTTTTTACCGAGTACAGTCCTACGAAACGGTACCACGAGTGGATGTATTAATTTATAATGTGGATATTTTTTCATTAACTTCATAAAAAATAGTACACATTATTTTAATTTGCAACCAACACTATTAGGTAGGCAATTTAATTTAATTAGAAAAAATTTGGTAGTTTAAACAAAAAGACCTATAATTGTTTAGAGCAGATTCATAGAGAAAATTTAGAGATAATTTATTTACTTAAGTAAATTATTCGTAAATTTTTGCATACTCGGGAGTAAACCTGTAAATCGTGCGCTGAAATGTATGGAATGAATGCTCAAGGCCGTTTGCTCGGAGGAGGGCCTTAACATTCGATAGCGCACGGCTGCGGAGGCGTTCTTTCTTTGTATAAAATTAGCACATAACAATCCAATTTGGTGTAAACATTTAATTCCATTAATATTACGGATTTGGCACATAAAAGGCTTCTGAATTAGGTACTCGATTCTAATTTCGAAGTTTGTAGCTACGAGGCCAAGTGGGTCACTGACTGAAGTGTTTTCTGTCATTTAAGTATTCAACGTGGGGTGGAGCGAAGTCATTTTTAACCGACTTCCAAAAGGAGGAGGTTATATAGAACACGTATCCATTTTTTATAGAACCATTCTTTTACAGCTAATTCATTTAGCGTGAATAGTAAGCAATAAAAGTAGGGGCCGAAATACAGGTACATTATACATCGTTGTAACATAAAATACCGTTTATAAATATCGTGACTATTTTGATATCAGAATTTAGCGAAAAATCTTGAGGTTAATATTACTTTTTTGCCCTTTTTTTAAATAAATTATCTGTCAAGTTGAACGCTAACTGGGGGTCAAGGGTCAACATTTCGGGACCGAAGTCTTATCTATACTAATATTATAAAGCTGAATAGTTTGTTTGTTTGTTTGTTTGTTTGAACGCGCTAATATCAGGAACTACTGGACCGATTTTGAAAATTCTTTCACTACGCATGCATGCTCACGCCTTTTATCCCCGAAGGGGTAGGCAGAGGCGCAACTAGTGCACCCACTTTTCGCCAAACGTATTCCGTCCCATGATGTGATAGGGGGCGAGCCTATCGCCATACCGGGCACAAATTCCAGACTCCGGGCTGATACTGAATAGAAAAAATCCAATATCACTTTGCCCGACCTGGGGATTTCTTTCACTAATAGGAAGCTAAATTACTCCTGAGTGCTATAGGCTACTTTTTATCCCGGAAAATCTTTTCCACGCGGGCGGAGCCGCGCAAAATATTAGTTAGTAATAACGTTACTCACTGCTATACATCGTTTAACTGACACTTACATTTTATGAAATAAACATTGTATTTGTGTCAAACATCCCGTTTCGGTCAGTGTTGCGTCGTTTATAGCCGCCCTAATACAGTCGCTATCATAATATCTATTCTTATTCATCCAAAAACAAAGCGTGCGTGAAATGTTAGCATCATAACGTCTCAATATAGACCGTATACGAACACATTATGAACGCGTCAGCGGAAAATAAAAAAATCAGATCAACAAAAAGGAAACTTACAGTGATGCGAAACTTTGAGGATTAGGGTTGCCAAACTTTGTACTTTAATGACTGATCTTCTACACTCTGTAAACATTTCCTTTGTGCCGTCGCGGCGACTCATGTTATTTCGGAAGATTCAGATTTTTGGTCTTGTTAGTATTTCGTCTTTGACTCTCAAGTCTCAACTGATTTGGCATAACGATAAAAATAACAGAACGGCGATAAATTAAAATATTACATAATATTATTATTTTCTTTGCTCGGAAATAGTTTGATTGAGTGGAGTCACTCGATGCAAGAAAAGTCTACCTTGAGACGAGACCGCAGACCGCCTACTTATAAGAATCGCGGCGTAATTTATCGATCACCCACAATTTACGACTAACTTGCTTCCAGTTGAGAACTCGAACTCGCTTCACTAAAGTAGTCTGTGGGAATCAACTTTTCTTCCATGTAACAACTGACGAAGCAATGTATTATTCGTGGGCTTGATTTACGCACGCGGTTGCCGCGGACTAATGCAGTGTGTAGGTATTTGCCGTGCGCTTGTACTGTCATGTCCCAAGTCTTGTTTATGTATCGTAGTTTGTTTCAGATGATGGTTTGTTGAAATGGTTGTCTACAGATTTTGTTCAAGAGTCAGACAGATTATATAATACTAGACTTCTTCTGCTCGCGGCTTCGCCCGCGTGAAAAAGTTTTTCCGGGTTAAAAATATTTTCCCTATATTTTTTAATTTAGATTCTAATCTCTGTTTGATAAAAAAAACTGTAGAACTAAACTGTACTAAAAAATAAAAACATATTCACTGCCTTATGTGTTAATATCGTACAACCGTTTAAAATAAAGAGAGCGTCTAACGTAATGACGTGTAAAAGAATGAAACGTGATTTGTGTTTACCACTTCATTCGGACAACTTTTACTGTTTGTTACGACTGTGTATTCTGATGAATAAAAAATATTCATTACACTGTTGTCGCTATGTTACAAAAATACCACAATTATATTATCGCCGTTGAAATAATCTATGATTTTAATAAAATTGCAAGCTGGCAACACCACCAACGAAAAACCGTTAAATAATGGTGGTCGACTCAGCGGAGCGTGAGTTCACTCTCGACAATCGGATCGCACAGGACGAAGCTATACTACATCAGAAGTGGGATCAGAGCAGACATGCCACGAAGCCGCAAGCGAATCCATAACGGTAGAAAGAAGGATTCTTCGTCTTCAAGTGTTTCCTCAACAAGTTCATCAACCAGTGATGACGGCAGCCGTAGACGCCGCCGACGAGTAAGGAAATCTCCAACCGTGAGTCAAAGTACCATATTATCATCTGTAATACCTGAATTTGACCCTCTGTGCGATAATGTTGATATGTGGATTAATGTGGTCGAAGCTAATGCCCGTGCGTTCGGTTGGTCAGATAAAATGATAAAATTTCAAGCGTTACAAAAGTTAAGAAAAACTGCTCAAGTTTGGTATGATTCCCTACAAAAAACTGAGACCTATTGGACTACGTGGAAATGGCGACAGTGGCGTGATAGGTTATCAGACACTTTCCAAGTGAAAAGAAATACGTTTAAATTGTTGAAAGAATTAATTGATACGAGGCCTTCTGACAAACAATCATTATACGAGTTCTATTTTCAACAAAAATGTCGCATCGATAAATTATCTTTATCTTTTTCTGAACAGGACATAATTTCTATTATTGTAGGCACAATAGGAGACAAAAATCTATCTATTGCTTCTGAGTCGGGTAGTTTCAGATATTGTGATGAGCTAGCCTCCTTTTTACATAGTAAAACGTACGAGTGTGAAAAAGATAGAAAAAGCAGTCCTACAAGAAAAATTAATAGCTTGCCAAGACAGGGTAGTCAGCAAAATAGTAGTCAGTACCAAAGTGAGCCTACCACTGCTGATACGAATAATACGGGTGTTAATCGTAGTAACGTAGATTCAAGGGCTAAAAACAGCACTTTGCGGTGTTTTCGTTGTGGGGAATCGGGACATAAGAGGAATGAATGTAACGTAAAGGGTACTATTCATTGCAACTTTTGTAAAAAACCAGGACATTTAGAAAAAGCCTGTATGTCTAAAATAAAAACTGAAAAAGATGTCGAAGTGAAACTAATTAATGAATCTAGGATAAAACAAAAATTTTTCAAAAATATTCTAATTGATAATTTTGAGTGTCGCGCATTCATTGATATGGGTAGTGACTGTTCACTGATAGTTTCCGACATTGCTGAAAAATATTCGCTGAAAATATATAAGTTGCAGAGCCCGGTTTCCTTGTTTGGTTTTACGAAAGAACACAAGATGATCGTAGATTGTGCGGTATCTGTTGTAGTGCGTATAGATAATGTTGAACTGCCAATTACAATATATATTGTTGAAAATTTGTCAGGTTGCGAGGTGCTTATTGGTAGAAATTTTACAGAAAATATAAATATTATGTATACTCGTATTGGTGACTTATTAACATTTGAGAATGTAAAAAAAAATGCCGAATTAACGGTTTGTGAAATTAATAGTGACGATTTAAAATGTAATTCTAGAGAGTATCTTATTAAAAATATTTTGTCGGATTACCCGAATTGTTTTTCGAATAATTTAAGTAACTTAGGCAAAGTACCCGGTATTCAACTTGAAATTGAGCTATCCACTTGTAAGCCTGTTTGCCAACGCGCTTATCGTATGTCTGATTGCGAGCGGGCAATCACGCGAGAAATTATTGAAGATTTATTGAAAAACGGGATTATACGCTGTAGTAATTCTCCGTATGCAAGTCCGGCATTGTTGGTTGATAAAGCCTCTGGGGAAAAAAGACTTTGTGTTGATTACCGAAAATTAAATAAAATCACAATTAAAGATAGGTACCCAATGCCGCTCATCGAAGATTTAATTGATAGATTACGTGGGTGCAAGTATTTTACGGTACTGGATCTAAAGTGCGGCTACCATCATATAATGGTCAAAGAAAGTGACGTGCATAAGACTGCATTCATCACTCTGGACGGCCATTATGAGTTTATGAGGATGCCTTTTGGCTTATGCAATGCTCCTGCCTTTTTCCAGAGACTGATGAATTCTGTGTTAGGTAACTTGAGATTTGGTAGAATTATAAATTATATGGATGACCTCCTAATTGCTACAGAGACATTAGACGAAAACGTAGTTTGCTTACGGAGTGTTTTAGACCTACTTCTCGCAAATGGCCTCACTATTAATTATGAGAAATGTGATTTTTTTAGAAATGTTATCAAATTCTTAGGATATGAAATATCTAAAGATGGAATTCGACCTAGTAAAAAAAAAATAAACACTATTCATAATTACCCTATACCCAAGTCGGTTCATGAAGTAAGGCAGTTCCTTGGGTTAGTAAATTATTTTAGAAAGTTCATTAAAGACTGTGCTATTATATGTCGTCCACTTACTGACCTTCTAAAAAAAGATACAATTTGGAAATGGGAAAAAGAGCAAGAACACGCCGTTTCTAAATTAAAAACTATTTTAACAAGTGATTCGGTACTGGCTATTTTTAACCCAAAGTTACGTACTAATCTGTACACGGACGCAAGTCGTGAGGGTCTAGGCTGTATTCTAATGCAGGTATTTGAATCAGGGGAAAGACCAGTACATTTTTATAGTAGGCAAACTAGTAACGAAGAAAAAAAGTACCACTCGTTTGAGCTTGAGTTGTTAGCAATAGTGGCAGGCTTACAAAAGTTTAGGCATTATTTATTAGGTTCAGGCTTTAATATTGTTACGGATTGTAATGCGGTCCGACACGCTTTA
This sequence comes from Sphinx pinastri, assembly GCA_947568825.1. Classification (NCBI taxonomy): domain Eukaryota; kingdom Metazoa; phylum Arthropoda; class Insecta; order Lepidoptera; family Sphingidae; genus Sphinx; species Sphinx pinastri. Next base: position 11,330,832 of record OX387624.1, on the reverse strand, counting down.
AGTAAACAAGACATTGTTCCCCGCATTAGTAGGTGGGTATTACAGACCCAAGAATTTAGCTTTGAGACTATACACCGACCAGGGTCACAAATGCAACACGTAGATGCATTAAGTAGAAACCCTGGTATTCAATCTGACAATAAGTGTGCAGAGGTTAGTGTTATGTCAATCACTGAGGGTGACTGGTTATTGTCGGTACAATTGCAAGATCCGAGTATTTGCAGTATCAGAGATATTTTACAATCAGGAGAGGCCGAGTCTTATAAGCAAATATTTAATAATTATGAACTATTGGGTAACAAAGTTTACAGGCGTACTGAATTTGGTAGACGCTGGCTGGTTCCAAAACAATGTATTTGGCAGATCATTAGAGCAAACCACGATGACATCGGTCACTTTGCTGTAGACAAAACTGTAGAGAGGATTAATTCAAAATATTGGTTTCGCCGTTTGAAGAAAACGGTTACTAAATACATTAAAAATTGTATTCACTGCATTTATTACAAAAATGTTCATGGTAAAAAACCTGGCAAATTATTTCCTATCCCTAAATACGCTAGACCTTTTCACACACTACATTTAGATCATTTAGGCCCATTTGTAAAAACTACCCAACAGAATGCGTACGTTTTAGTTATAGTAGATTCTTTCACCAAATTTGTTTTTATTTCGCCGGTAAAGAATACTAAAAGTAAATGCGTGGTAAATGAACTTATTAAAATATTTAAAGTTTTTGGGAGTCCAAATAGAGTTATTTGTGATGCTGGCACTGCATTTACATCCAATTTATTCTCTTCGTTTTGTATAGATAGAGGTATAAGACGTCACATTATAGCTACTGCCATTCCTCGTTCCAATGGGCAAGTTGAACGGTACAATCAAACCATCTTGGAATCCTTGCGCACTATGGGCGCTAATAGCGAAAACAATAAATGGGACCAACATATTACTACTATACAGCAGGGCATTAATAGTACCATTAACAAAACCACATCGGCAGTTCCTAGCGAGGTTTTCTTTGGATATCGCTTAAGGATGAACCATGAAAACATGGTAGACAACGAAGAACCTTTTGTGGACATGACTGCGCTAAGAGTCAAAGTTGATGCCAAGATCAAAGAAAATGCTGACAAACAAAAACAGGCTTTCGACTCCAAGAGGAAAGAAGCTCCTCTTTACAAAGTAGATGATTTAGTGGTAATCAAGATTCCTAGTCATAACAATGACGGCCAGAGTAAAAAATTAATGCCGCAGTTTAAAGGTCCATTCCAAATAAGAGAATGTCTAGGCAATGACAGATATCGCGTTGAAGATATGAGGGGAGCGGAAAGGACTTCGAAGCGATACAATGGTATAGCTGGTGTTGAGAACATAAAACCCTGGATAAACATTTCCAATGAAGAATAACAGTTACGGATGTTGTCAAACCATGATAGGATAGTAAACGTAAGTTTTTCCATTACCACCAAAGATTTGATTCTAATGTGTAATTGTCTGGTGATACTACGTTAGATATTAGAACATTATTATAATATAGTTAATGTCTGGTGTATAAAACTTACAACAGTTTCATATCGTGGCAGTTGTTGTAAAAGTGACAGGCATCCGCTGTGAACGCTGTCTCTTGTTGAAGCTATTATGGTGATATGCAACCGCAGCAACCGAAGGTGCTGTTGGTTAAACCATGAGGTACGGACAAGTTGGCCGATGATGGGATAACTTGACAAATACCTACGCTATTCTACATACTGCAATTGCCATGATGTGATACCAGTTGGAGACTTGTTTAAATATTCAATGAATGGAACAAATAACTATACCTACCCTTATTGGAATGCTATGACAGCGCAACACTAAATAACCTTTATCTGTTTCCAGCTGTATACACCAGACTACAACATCATTCGGGGCGAATGTGTCTGCAGGAGGGCCGGATGTTGTCGCTATGTTACAAAAATACCACAATTATATTATCGCCGTTGAAATAATCTATGATTTTAATAAAATTGCAAGCTGGCAACACCACCAACGAAAAACCGTTAAATAATGGTGGTCGACTCAGCGGAGCGTGAGTTCACTCTCGACAATCGGATCGCACAGGACGAAGCTATACTACAACACTTAAGCATAAATTGAATATGTTTTTTATGTGGCTTGGTTTTTTACATACAACGTTTTATATTATGTTATTAAAACCTTTTTTCATTGTTCATGTTGTGAAAATTATGTACATACTAGGGTTTGCTCGCGGTTTCGCCCGCATGTAACTCCTTTCCTGCTACAAAAGTGCCTAAATCAACAGTGATTTAGCAATAGTCCTGTGGCTATCCATAGCGCCATTTTTAAGACGTCATCTATTTAAATAGTCAGATAAAAATATTCAAATATTTACTCCGGGAACAAATTACCGGGACGAAAAGTAGCTTATAAGTTATATGCTAATCCAGAAAATGGTCTATCTGCGTGCCAAGTTTTATCCAAATACGTTTAGTGATTTCTGCGTTTACCTCTAACAAACTTTCAAACATTTTCACAATCTTTCGCATTCATTATATTAATGTATTAAAGTAATATCAGATATTTATCTATACATAATATTATTATACCTCTTCCACATCACCTAGAATTTACGGTCGGATAACATATTTACTGTTTAAAAAAGGTGTTATGAAAAGTATAATGAAAGGTCACAAGACACGAACATCTCTACTTGCGGCGCACTGCGGCGGAATAGTATGTATCGTGAAACTTTCGAATGCAACGGACGCGTGTGCATTATGCGCGCATTACGAACGCCCTGTACTTGTGATTTATGCATAACGCTCGTGGAAACTCGTTACTGTTCGTTGTTTATATTATATGCGTTACTGTAGAATTATTAAGTATATTAGCAAGCCTGCTGCCTCGGTGGCGTAGTTGTATTACGGTACGACTGTAATGCTCAGGTCTCGGGTTCGATCCCCGGGTCGGGCAAGTGAGTTTTTTTACTCAGTATCAGCCCGGAGTCTGGAATTTGTGCCCGATATGGCGATAGGCTCGCCCCCTATCACATCATGGGACGGAATACGCATGGCCAAAAGAACTTATACACCTCATACTTATCATTGAATGAAGGTATGCCTAAGTTATCGTTTCTATCGTAAGAAAGACTATTGTAATCGCTTGTTAGTCGTCTAGTTCTGATGTGTAACATAGAAATGTATCAGTAGAAATAGCAAGCTATGACTGCATTTCTTTCACAATCTAACGTAATCGTACGCGGATGATATAGCTGGAATTACATAGTGTAAACAAAATCATTCAACAAAGCGAGAATAGAGCTCTATATTAGTGTATTTAGTCGCATATTTGTAAATAATTATTTAAAATTTACATAATCATGTATAATTATAATTTTTTATGTAACTCAACTCAGATTTTCCATGTTTATTTGGGACAAACTAGTCTGATGAATTCAAAGATAATCTGTTTCTGACGTGTCCCGTGTACAACTAAACGATTTTAACATAAAATCCGCACAGAAGTCATAATAATTATTCTATCTCTGTTGTAGCATTTTATATGCACATTTATTTAAAGTTTAATGGCTTTATAATCGACTATTTACGCGCGCGCCTGTTTAAACTTGAAAGTGTTAAGCAAACATTAAACTTTGCCGCATGATAAAATTTATATACGTTTCCATTAATAAAAAATATATTTATTCCGTTTTTATGTTTAATTTGTACTCTCTGTCTCTACTAGTCTATTTACTATCTTGTTTTAACTATTCTTGGTATAAATTTATCAGTTTGTTTAAAAGCAAGAAGTGGTGTGGTCGCTGTGGTACAGTGAAGTTCTCGGTTCTAGTCTCAGGTCAAGCGTAACTTTTACGATTTCAAAAACACTTTTGATTTTGACCAAGGCTATAATTTGTGTTTTCAAATAGTCATTAACTCGAATATTTGTGCGTGTAGCATTTGTGCCGCGATCTAACACTTAGGGATAAGGTGGTAAGAGTATACTCCAAGTTATAATATAACTTACATAATATTATGCAATATTTAAATCTCTACCTCGGCGGCGTAGTTGTATTACGGTATGACGGCAATGCTGAGGTCCCGGGTTCGATTCCCGGGTCGGGCAAAGTGATATTGGGTTTTAAATTCAGTATCAGCTCGGAGTCTGGAATTTGTCACGGCGAAAAGTGGGTGCACTAGTTGCGCCTCTGCCTGCCCCTTCGGGGATAAAGGGCGTGAGTGTGTTTTTTATTTAAATCTATGCGGAACTATCGTTAGATTCTATATTCATTCTAGGTGCATTCTCCTCCAAAGTGTAAGTTAGAAAGTTTAAGTGGAAACCATCAAAAGACAAACTATAAAAGAACCAAGTTGAGTAGTCAAGGAAATGCATATTGATTTTCAACTCGAACAAAACTAATATAATAGAAGTTTCAAAAGGACTCGCTTTCTATAAAGTTTATGAACGTTGGCGTTCCCAGTAATGTATGTACGAGTGTATACTGTTATACCCGAGTATGTATTTCATCTCACACGCTGTGCCAAAGATGAAATTAAAAATAACGGTTTTTTTAAATATTTTATTGAGTCGTTAACCTGCTTTATAGAGTGGCATGAGAAGCGATGCTTTACGAGTTTAAGCAGTCTTATATGATACAGTAGTGATTTTTTTTATTTTAAAGAAGATAAATAAAAATTTAAATTCCAACTTATCTGTCATTCGTTTTTCATCGCTTTATATACACTTATTTTTATTATTCTTCTGCGAAAAGACTTTTTACCGAACTATTATTAATCTTATCAAAACCAGTCAGATCCAAATAGTACAGCCAAAGAGATTTTTTTACAAGTTTATACATACTATATGCGAAGAGACTTTTTCCCCGACCTATTATTTACCTTGTGAAGCATTTTTCCAAAGTAATCTATTTTGGCCATCTATGGATTTAGAAACTGTCCACAAAAACTTTAGACAAAATAATACCTAATTATAAAAAATATATTATACTAACTTTTGCCCGCGGCTCCGCCCTCCTTCCAGGATAAAAGTGCCGCTTTATATTTTACCGGGTTAAAAAGTAGCCTATGTGTTAATCCAGGACATGATTTACCCGTGTGCCCAAATGTCATCGAAATCGGTTCAGTAGTTTTTTGCGTGAAAGAGTAACAAACATACATACATCCATACATACATTCTTACAAACTTTCGCGTTTATAATATTAAAGTAGGATTGGGCTTTTTATCTTAGGTTTTAATATGATATGTAGCCATGTTTAACCTTATTACTGTTCACAAAACCATGTCTTGACCCTGTCTGTTAGTAACAAACCACAAGCGGCGGACAATAAATCGAACGGTGTCGAATAACGGTTCGAAGCTTTCGACGCGCCTCTGTCATCGTGTCTTTCACAAATAAAATTATGTGCACGCAAGCCAACTTTGTAAACGTTTCAGTTTATGACAGCGGTTGGAGTTTCGAAAATAATTTTAACATTATGACTATATGACTTGGTAAATTGGGCATACCATCTTTGCTATGAGTTTGGCGTGGTATTGTTGTACACAATACATATTATTTTGGTACTGGTTGAAATACAGTTTCAATATTCATAAGGTATAATTATATTAATAACTAATAGGTATATGTTTATATTCTCCACTCTTTAATTGACGTTTTTTATCGGACAGGATATAAATTTTAAAGTTTATTTTTGAAATGATGTATTTAGTTGGAACATATATCTACTAAAATGATGATTCATTTGTATTTTGTCTTATGACTAACTTATATCCGATACTTTAAAAATTTGCCCTTAATTAGACGAATATTTAGCACCTCCCCCGTTTTATTTAATCGTCGCCGCTTTGATCTCCGTATGCCCAATTACGTAACATTAACGACCATTTGAAATATAAAGCTATTCCTACCCACTAACATCGACATAGCTAGTATCGCATTGCGGGGCGGCCTGGGGAGTGAATGACCGTCTCTGCGAACCGAGCTGGCGTCATAAGCGCTCTCTAGCCGACCTCGCGTGCCCCACTACACTGCGTTCTATAAAACATCTCAATATGTTTGTATGTCTTTGCGAAGCTTAGTCATTCATGGTTTGCATAAAAAATTCTGGTTTTCATAATACGAATCCTGTAAACTTAAAGCGATTAGTATTCGATGGCACTGTTAAAAATTGTAAGAACTTGAGAAAGTTCACCTGTACACCAACAACTTATTTATTATTGTCTGGAATTAAAGTGGCATAATTCATAAATCCACTTTAAGTATATTCTGGATCAAATTTTTGTATTATTTCATAGAATTTTCAGATTTCAAAATAAATATGCAGTCCAGGATAAACAGAAATGTAATTTGTATGAATTTAAATCATCGTTGAATTTATTGATACTCCTAAATTTCTTTTTCTCATATTCAGTAACATGTTTGTTAAGATATTCTCAACACTCTGTTGGAAAAAAACCTTGTTGACTTAGAAAGATATTTTTAGAGGAAAACGATTATAGCAAATCAACACTTCTTGTCTGATGTGTATTTATTACATTTATTTACGTTTCACTTTTGCAAATGTTTCGTTTAATACCCGTAACTGAATTCTAAATTCAATAACATATGTATTCTAAGAATGAAGGAATAATTTTAGTCACGTTGTGCGTTGTGACACGATCCACGCAGTGAATGACCGTCTGCGAAGCGCGCGAGCGTATGCAGATGAGCCGTTAGCGCTCTCTGGTTGGCTACGTGTGCCGGCTCACTTCGCGATTCATGCCGGCATCGTATATAATGTCGGTTATCCTATTGAAGTATGATGTGATAGGATTCTCACCGTGTATTTTAGATAATAAAAGTAGTATATGGAGTACTTTATATTGTGTTTACTCGTACACTTAGAAACATTCCAATCGTGGACGCTGTAATCACATGCTAAACCAATTAATGTCCCTTTTAAATATTCAAAAATATTACTCTTATTAATGTTGTATGATGATATATGACATAAACAAAAAATTATAACGAAGCATTTGATTTTTAGCGTGAATGTCATTATATTCTGTTTTAGCGGGTAACGGATGTCGGCAGCGTTTTGCCGGCGTTTTCCTGTTCTTGTATTTTGTCGGTTGTTTTATGTTTCTAGGTATAGGCGCATTGTGTTCCCGTGTCGAGATTCGTTTGATAGCGTGTAGGAATGAATGTCTACCGAGTACATCTTATGAATTAACAAAAATACAAAATATCTTTAATAGTGAATAATGTTTGTACTAAGTACATAAATAATCTCGAAAAAAAAAGCATACGCGTTGAATTGTATTGTCAGTGTTTTCTAATCTTTTTGAAGTTTGTTAAAATACAATAATAACATATTATGAAACCTATAATAACGTATAACGATTACACTATATACTAAATCTCTATAAAACATAAACACTTCATTCAATAATGTCTCAGATGTGGGCAAGAGTCTTTCCCAAGTCCCAACACCTTTATCATTAGACATCCTTCCTGGTCCCTGAGGTAGGTTAAAACTACGACGATGTTCACTTGATAAAACAAAACCGAAATCCACGTATCCTTTAAAAATGCCATTACATTTCAATAAGAAAGATTGCTTAAATTCGTTTCCACTTCGATGTTTCGATTATAATTTTGTTGTAACTTGTATCATTTTCAAAATCTGTTGGATAATATGTTCAAACGGGCAATTATTTCGTTTTCTTGGTTTCAAATAAACCACTATCATGATACATTTGTAAACCAGGAGCCATAGTAGTCTATATAAAATAAAATTGTATAACTGGAATCGAAATTAATCATGCCTAATATTCATAATAGTAGGAGCAACAAAATATGATGATTAAGTCAAGGACTATTCATTATGTTTTAACCTCGTCCTCATACTTTGCATGTTCTCTTTCCTAAGCTTGCTTAGATCCGTTTTACGTAACAATAGGTTCTATTGGATGCGGATGACTGGTTATCTTCGCGATAAACACATTAAATCAACAATTACATAGGCGTGATTACAACAAGTGGCACTCCGCTGCAGTATTTCCCCGATTACATTCGTGCTCGTAATCTGCCTGCGTTCCAACAATAACAATCAGTTTTGCCACGTATTTTCCCATGTAAGGACTTTAACAGCGGCTTGTTCAATTATGTCATTCGTTGAATTAGCTCCACACGTTTTGCGAGTGTTTTGTTTGCTGAACAAACACGGCTGAGTTTCGACAGTGATGTTCAATCTTTTTAACCTATTTCAAAAAATGAGGTTCTGTATTCGACTCGTATGTATGTATGTAAGTTTGTATGTCCGCGATTTTCTCAAAAACTACTCATCCTATTTGTATGGGATTTTCGTTATTCAAATGTGTATTTTTCAGGGAATGTTTTAGTATATAATTTATTAGGATCTGATGAAGATCTTCGGAGATAGACAATGGAACTCTTAACAGCAGATAACCCGCGAATGCTGCAATCGTATATCTATGATGTATTGTTTACACCATTCCATAATTAAAAAAAAATCAATAAATAAAAACGTTTTAAAAAAATAAAACCGACTTCAAAGCCACTACAAACCAAAAAAGAATTGACACTTTATGTACGTATATTTGGAGTCGGTGCCTAATTTAACGTTTAAAGCGAACCACAACACTGAGTAGCCAAATAAAAATGTAGCTCATAATGATCTCCCATATGAAAGTAGGCGTGCTGCCGTGCAATATAAAAAAGCCGAAATCTTAAGTTGGTTGGCTTAAGCGTCTTCTGATTTCTGACGCGCAATTGAGAAGCACAACCTAACTCAGTCCAGTGTAGGTTTTATAATATATTACAAGGAACAAAGAAAACAAAATATGTATGTTAAGGTGTGACTTGATTCTAGTACAAAATTACATCTATACATATAATAAAACAGTAGAACCGGTGTGTCTGTACATTTAAAGAAATTTGATAAAAAAAGAAAGGGGGCGACTTAAGAAGAGTAATGGAAAACAAATCATCGATTTTTATAATTCTTCTGTCTGTCTGTTTTTCTGTTTATTTGTTACTGCACATCTCCGAAACTACTGAACGGATTTCGATTAAATTTGGCACACGGGTAGATCATATCCTGGATTAACACATAGGCATAGGGAAAATAAAAAGCAGGAGTTTTATCCCGGAAAAACCCTTTCACCCGGGCGGAGCCGCGAGCAAAAGTTAGTTAAACATAAACCATGACTGACTAGCTCTGGCGACCGACGTATGAGCGCGATGGTACAAAATCTATGTACACCAATTTCACAACTTCTTATGTGTACCTACTTGTTATATTTTGTTTGTGCAAATAAAAAAAAAACATTTTCAATGTAGTGCTCCAGAAAGCGCAGTGTCGCCACCGGCCGGACACTAAACAGGTGTGTAGGTACTAGGTATGTTAAAAATTGTGTAAGTGCTTTGAACGAACGTGGCGGATCTACCCAAGCACGAGATCGCAGATAACTGCCGCTCTCAGGGAATGCTTAGCCTTAATTGACATTTACTTTGTCGATAATTTATGTAAGCTTTAGATGCGACCATAAATTCTGTTTTATAAACGAATAGATATTCAAAACGCGTGAGAATATATACTACAACTAATCTATTATTTTATCATTATTACGACTTTGTGGAGTGGAATAAATCGTATTTTTATTTTTGATATATGCATCTTGTACGTACTAAATGACAAGACAAGTAAGCGATTAGCCTGATGTTAGACGCCACGAGTGGCGCTAATAACAATATCCTGATCCAATTACAAAACCATAGTCTTTTGGCACACCATTGTGCTTGTCCTCCTAAGACAATTACACTATATTTTCTAATTAATATCGTCAACAGAAATAAATTACCAGTATCACTACGCATTTCTTTTCGAACACGCGACCATTTGGCAGTTTCGGAGATGTGCGCTAACAAACAAAAAGAAACACAGACAGACAGAAAATAATTATAAAAATCGCTGATTTGTTTTCCATTGCTCTTTTTATTCACGCCCTTTCTTTTTTATCACATTCCTTTCAATGTACAGACACATCGGATCTATTGCTTTATTCTAGTTTAGTTAGAGATAATGCGTAATAAGGCTCTTTATTTGTACGACAGTGCTTGTATACCCCTTAGGTAATAGCATATATAAGCAATGCCATGTTACCTATCCAAACATATAATACGAGAAACCTATCACCCACTATACATTTTTATTATAGGTATGAAAGAGTTCTCGTATTACTCGCATCAGCGCCGAGCGCGTGTGCGGTATCTTTGACCTGACCTCGCTAGCACATGCAGTGCAAATGACAAGTGTTATTACATAACCCCAGTCTTCTGCAGATACATCCACGAACGGACTAAAGCTTTAGAAACTGTGCTTATTGTTTGCACAAATGCTATAAGTTTAATATTATGAAAGGTAACAAACATGAGACTACGATGCACACCGCCTTCAAGCGAATGTATAAACTATAGTTTTAGCATAACAAACACTACGTTATTGTAATTTATTGTTTGAAATATTATGATGTAACTTGGAAAAATAAGATTTCGGCAACAGTTATCCAGGCATAGATTAACATAATAATGAATATTTCGGTACCAATGCCGGTAATGAGAAATATTTTAGTGGAATACATATTAATATTTCGTTATCGTGATTATTTAAAATCGCAAATGATTGGATTGTACATCTGACAAGATTAAGTATGTATAGAAAAAAAAATAACTTATTGACGCTTCCGTTCTGTACACCGACAAATAACAGGTTTTCCAGTGGTGTTGCTTTTTTGTTCGTTTTATCTATACTCATATTATAATACAGTATTATAAAGTAGTAATAGTATTATAAAGAGGAAAGATTTGATGGTTTGTTTGTTTGCATTGAATAGGCCCCGAAACTACTGGAGCGATTTGAAAAATTCTTTCACCAATATAAAGCAACATTATCAGCGAGTAACATAGGCTACTTTTATCCCGGAAAAACTCATTGACGCGGGCGGAACCGCGAGCAGAAGTTTAGTATTAAATAAAATAATTATGTTCAATGATTGGGCAGGTAACAGGCGAGATAATGTTAGTTGTTGCGCGTACATAACGACTTAGGAAACACCGAAATTGTTTGTACATCATGTTAGATGTGTAGCGTTAACTGGGAGTGCTCATAAAGTGCTAATGCAAAGAAAGGCATGTATGTATTTGAGAATCAACTGTGGTTTTAGACATTTAATAGTGTCGAAACGTGATTCAAGCAGGAATGTATATAAGTAAACAAAATATCTGGGTAGATGTTTTACTATTCGCTTAGCGCTCTTAACTGGCATTTTCATCGTTATTTGTCTGCTAGGCGGGCACGGCGTGTTGAGTACACGCCGTGCCCGCCGATCGCCAGCTCGTCTCGCCATGCGATCAACATAGAAATACTAGTGTGTAAGGACTAAGTTCCCTAATTTCCATTAACACCGATTATTTAAAGTAGTATGTGTGGTCTCAAGTCTAAATTATGTGTATACATATTATATTGCCTTATTTAGTTAACTATTTCTCCAGCTCCATTAGAGAGAAGTTACGATTTAATGATTCGTACTAAAATGTCTCAGACGGATCTATTAATAAAACATTTGCATGCTATGCATATTCAACCTGATCGACGTATAGGATCGGCCAATTGTAATTTCACCGTCTTAGCCAGTCACACAGTGAGTCAGCGACAACCGTTCGCAATCTGTGCTAACCTGATTTTCTAGATTTATGTTCGAAGCACGATTCGATGCTATCTGCACGGTTGGCAGCTCGGAACATTTTGTTTCTTAGCTAGTAGTGAAATATTTGTAATTCCGATGAGTTATTACACTGGTCTGTCTGTGCTTTTGGACGTATCTCGAATACGATTGACACATTTCGAAGCGTTGTGGCCGAAATTGAACATTTCTGAAGAGTTTATCTCGGACTTTTTTCTGAGTTCGTGCTATCTTTTGTGTATTGAGAACATGGCAATAAAAAGTATGGTTTGTGTTGATTTAGTTTACAATCTACTTTCAAGAATAAATGAAGAATTTTATTGCTTGTTATTAGAAAAAGAATAGAATTTCATCTCACTGTATGGTAATTTTTAACCGACTTCAAAAAGGATGTTCGGTACGACCCGTATGTGTATGTATGTAAGTTTGTATGGCCGCGATTTTCTCAAAATCTACTGATGCTATTTGGATGGGGTTTTCGTTATTCAAATGTATATTTTTCAGGGAAGGTTTTAGTATATAATTTATATATTATACCTATGTACCTCGTTTCAACTTATGTACCGATTTATCATATACTAGCGGCTCCGCCCGCGTTAATAAGTTTTTCCGACATAAAAGTACATATAAACCTTCCTCTTAAATCACGATCTATTAAAAAAAACCGCATCAAAATCCGTTGCGTAGTTTTAAAGATCTAAGCATACATATACATACGGACATAGGGACAGACAGCGGGAAGCGACTTTATTTTATACTATGTAGTGATTGTAATATTAAACGCAATATTTGTAATCTTTATCTTGGTCTGTTTTTGAGCTTTTAATTTTTTTTTATTTGTGCCTATATTTCACAGTTTCACAATAGTATACGTAATACAATAAGTGCATCGTCGAATAGGGAGACATGCTGGAATATGTAAAACAATTATCTTATAATTTTGATAATTCTGTTTCGTTAAAAACTGGATTGTGCATAGTATAACAATCAATTCACTTAAAAAGACTGGTGTTTTGGATAATGTGTTACATACATAATATATAATAACTTGCATAGGTGAGTGGCGAACATTTTCAGGAGAAAAGTAGACATATATAGCCATTCACATGCAACATTTTAAACACTACAATAGTTTTGTTTCATTACATCTGTTGTTTAAAATAGTTAAATATTGTAATTAATGCCAATTGTATACAAATATGCATTTAATTGTGTTTCGTGTTTATTAATTATTCACCATTCAGACGTTTAGAATTTAGTTCTCCAGTGCTAAATGAGATTTTCCTCATCAACCTACTATGTATGTATTTTGTCGGGTTTGTAAACGAGCGCATGTCGCAACTCGCAAGCTTTAAGAGCGCGCCTGCGTCGCGCCGTCGAACTATCCGCTTTCTCGCGTGACCACAGCGCCCGTCAGCTGTGCCTAACCACCTAGCAACAAGAAGCAAATAACCAACTTGCGCACAACGTGGACTTTCCTCATTGGCCCGCTGAGTCGGGTGAAATGGTATTTTGCCATGACATACTCAAGTCCGTCACTGGCTTGACGGGTGACGCACGAGATAAATGTTGATTTTGGCGAAACGTGGTGATGACGTCAATTTTTATTATAGATTTTAGAGATAGTACGTGGCCTGTGTTAAATGAGATTTTTTTATTGCGCTCTCATTTAAATTCTAACGCGGAATTTTATATACACAGTACCTACGCCTATTAGTAGTTCACCATAATTTTTAAATCAATCATCAACATAATTGGCGTCTTAAGCCCCCAAACTATAACTTGTATCAAATATTAATTCACCTAAACGTAGCTCACTCATTAACGGGTTAAAACTTAAAAGTAACATGGCGTCCACAACCCGTCAGGGGATTGCACAAGCAAGACCGGTGCGCGGGGTCGGCGCGACCTGTGCGTTGACCCGTGACCCGCCGCGCCGCCCGGTGCCTCGGAGCCGGCGCCGTCGGCGGCTGCACCAGTGCGATCTTTGCACTCCGTCAACCGTGCACTCGTTAGAAACACAACACACTGGTACTGTATATAGTACCTATATAAAATAGGTCGGGGAAAAGTATAAAATCTCTTTGGCTGTACTATTTGTATTTGACTGGTTTTGATGGCATTAAAAATGTTACATTTAAAAAAAATAAACACATTAGTAAAATGTTGTTCTCAGCTATTTTTCATTTATTTTTCTTTCGGTCAAAGTAAAGTCAAAGTAAATAAATAAATTCGATACATTTTAAAATTTTATTATAAAGGAAAAAATGCACAGCAAATCACGAAAAAAATTGCGACTTTTATGGACCTAATGCAGTGTCAGTAAGAGTAGCCCAAAGTTGGTTTAAGCGTTTTCAATCCGGGAATTTTGATGTTTGGTCGCCCTGTTACGGATAAAGTGGACGCCATTTTTGAATAGGTAGAGCAAATTCGACATATCAGTAGTTACGACATAGCTGAAAAACAGAATTTACCACAAACAGTTTTGACCCATTTGAAAAAAGCTGGTACCCAGCTTTTTTCAAAAAACCTCAATATTTGGGTGCCACATAAGCTCACTGAAAGAAACCTAATGAACCGTTTACTCATTTGCGTTTTTTTATTGAGACGTAATGAAACCGAATCGTTTTTGAAGAGATTGATAACTGGTGATGAAAAGTGGATCACGTATGACACGAATGTACGAAAAAGGTCGTGGTCAAACGTCGGTCAGGCTTCACAGACTGTGGCAAAACCTGGGTTAACTTGCAATAAGGTGATGCTGTGTGTATGGTGGAATTGGAAGGGCATTGTTCATTATGAGCTTTAACCGTCTAGCAAAACCATCGATTCGGATCTCTACTGCCAACAACTAATGAGATAAAGGCAAGAAGTTGAGAGAAAGCGGCCGGAATTGATCAATAGAAATGGTGTGGTCTTTCATCACGATAACGTTAGACCACACACATCTTTAGCCACTCAGCAAAAATCGGAGAGTTTGGCTGGGAGGTGTTAATGCATTCAACATATAGCCCTGACCTTGCACCTTCAGATTTCCACCTGATTTTTCTCTTCAGAATTCTTTAGGCAGTGTCAGGTTAACATCAAGAGAGAACTACCAAAACCACTTGTCGCTTTTTTTTATCAGAAGTCCCAAAATTTCTACAGTAACGGGATCATGGCAATACCTACAAGGTGGCAGAGTGTCATCGAACAAAATGGCACATATACTGTGATTAAATGTAAATAAACTTTGAAAAAAGTAGTCTTGAGTTTTCATATACAATGCGAAGAAACTTTTTCCCAACCTAATATTTTGTGCAGTCCTATTATACTATTAACTTATTATTTATTATCTAGTATGACCTCAGTGACATTCATGTGATTTAAGAGTAAACTCATTTATTAGTCATAAACGGCACAATCAAAAAACAAATAAATAAATTTGATGCGTGAAAACGCTTTTTCCCGTGAAAGCGACAAAGTCTATATTCCCAATTCGTGCTCGAATTTGTCGGAAGGTTTTTAGCTGTTTTTATTTTTACATGTATGCTTTTAAATAGTCACGAATACAGATGGATTAAAATGCATTCTGTGAATTAAATTCGAAAACTTATTAGTATCGCGGTCCAGGTACGTAAATACAACAACCAAATAGTAATTTCTCAACCTACTTCGCGAAGAAAATAGGGTTAAACGCGTCTTGCTCTAACATAGTTTAACAAATCTATGATTTTCTGTCCTTATAAATAGAAATATAAATTCATCAATCACTTAGTCTACGTACAAAATTATAATTTCATTATGTTCTGTTTCCATTGAGTAGGTTTATTATAATATCCTTTGCAAAATACCTTCCCGTTGCACATTTTCCTGGTTGTTAACTTCACTTTAACATAACTTCACACACGTTTTGTTCTCCGATGTTGAAGTCGGTGCGCTGTGAAATATATTTTGCGTGTTAGATTTTTTTATGTAGTGACTGTGACATAATGATCTGAAATAATATACAGCTGAGATATAAATAGAGCATCCCTAAATATACGAATGCATCGCGACACGGCGGCGTTTCTAACGCTCGCCCCATCCATGTCCGCGATATGAAACTTTTATATCTTTTCTGTTTATCTATTTATTTATTTATTTTCTTCTGTATAAGAAAATTTAGTGTAATTTTACTGGTAATACCTATTGTGTAATTTTATTTAAATTAATCCCGTTAATCCTGAAACTGTCTTCACTTTGGAAAAAATATTTGTGAAAACTGTTTGGCTAGTGTAAAAGTTATTGTACTTAATTCATATGTTGTAATTTTGTGCTGTTTGTTTTCCTAAATAAATAAAATAAAGTATTCGTAAATATTTGCCTATTATATTCGACATATCAAAGAAGTTAAAAATCTGAATGGGAAATGTATTGTGGCTTATGAATGGCGTTGTGTAGGATGTGGCGTTTTGAGTGGTGTGTTGTACGACGAGAACAATAAACGTTTGCTTTATGTGGAAAAACGTGATCTACTTAATTTAAATTTTTGTCCGGGCTAAATGGTGTGCGTTAGATAGAATATATTCCCCGCGTTCAAACAAAAAGAAGGTCGGTGGTGCGGATTAGGATGTATATTGACACAGTGGAATAATATCTTCTTTATTCGCACCGAAACGCCATAAAAGGAATTTTGTTATCGACCACTCTTGTCTATTTAAAAAACGGTTTATGATTTTTCCAAGCATTGTCGTCACTTAAGAAAATTAAGATATTTTAAATCAAAGAATTCCGTAGAATACCAACGATTACCTCCAACTTTGCAAAAAATACCATATATTGCCACTTAGTAATCGTCGAGAAATTAGTGCCTACATATTTCTTCTCAAATTATTGAAAGATGATATCGACTGTCCCGAACTTCTAGCCGAAATATATTTTAATATTCCATCGAAATTAATTTGTTTCAATCAACCTCTATATCTCAATAAAGCTTCTGATAATTATAGACAACACAGCTAAGTAGCTGTATAGTATACTAAGTAGTTCGTGCCAGCAGTAATTACAATACTTTATATGAATAAACATAAAAATCTAGATCCTTCATAATCAGTGTGTCTGTGGCGAGGAGGTGCTTGAGTCTTGATTTCTTTCATTAACTGGATTCGTCTGTATCCTTCGATTTTGTGTTTCTTTTTTCCCGTTGACAAACTTAATTTTGTGTCTAAAAAGTATGCTTATACTCAAATGACCGTATATTATTTCTATAAGTGAGAACTTGTTATTGCCTTTATGACACCTAATTTGTGGCTATTCCTAGTATAATTATTAGCTGTAAGTTTTCCATGCTGTAAATAAATAAATAAATTAAATGTAAACCAATTACAATGAAAATGACCGGTTTCCTATTGTTTTATAATTTGAGAATGTAAGCTGGAAAAGCAAATACATAAACGTATACGTAACGGTAATCACGATAGATATTGGTTAGGTCTATGTAATTGGCAACGTTTGTATTTTCGAAACTTCAAGTATTATATTTTCTCACAAGTGTGGAGGTAAAGTCTTTTTACTAATGCCTATCCTAGATGATCTATTCGTCCATTCAATACGTCTTGCAACAATGTGTATTATTGTGGCCGTCGCGTCGCAATCGAGATAAGGCCTTGATTCCTCTGTCCTCATTAGATTCTAACATGCATTGTGTTTATTGAGTGACGATAATAAAAACGCGTATATTGCAGAGGCGGATGCTTTGACGTGTTACTAAAAATAGCAATTGGAATTATGAAAACTAAGGTATTTTGTAAATAAGACAATAAATAAAAGACGTAGTAAGTAATAAAACAAAATGTATCCTCTGTCTTCTCCTGTGTTACCTTGGGCTACTTTACCATTCCACTAGAGAGATCGATAAATCAATGTACCTTAATTTATGTAATAAATCCCGGAGCTCATTTCATTAATTATTTTTAGCCAACTATGTGCATCAGTTTGGCGTCTGTAATCGAGATGGGACCTTGGCTCTAGCGTGTGGACTGTGGAGTAGCCTTAATAGATTCTCGCTTGCATCGTAAGTAGCCAGTAACAATTCACGGCGCGTGACTTTTCCACTACTATGCGTAACACTGTACTCAGTTTATATCGTCGCGTGTTTACTTACTTGCATATATGTACGTTGCATTGTATTTCCGTATTTCTTTTCGTATCAGATATTGTAATGAACAAACAGAATCGCACCGTGTTGTAATTTTATTTTGTTAACCTTTGTTCTTGAGAAAAATAATGTTTCCATCCAATTAGATCTTTCACGTGAGCAAAGCCTGGTGATATGTTTAAAATGTAAACATACTTAATTAATCACTCAGTTTTTTTCGGCGCGCATGTTAGTTCATTAAAGTTGCCTCTAAATGGGTTATCTGCATAGTGCAATACTGAATACAGATTGGATTTTAAAACGGAGCAGTAAGGGCGGCTACCTTAACTGGGGCTGAGACTGTTTATCATATATGTCCTTTCTCTATACATCTGCACCTTAACAGGACGATCTGTATTCATGCTGATTTATATTTCAATAAGAAAGATCAACTTTTAACAACTTTCTGTTAAAAATACAAGTACGAGCAGGAAACACATGCATTAAGATTTTGCAACCTATTACAGCATTATTCTTCTTCAGCCTTTAGAAGTGCACTGCTGAACATAGGACAGCATCATTATCCCATTTTATTCATACTATAGAAAAACGATCACAATCAAAATTAAAGTAATCAATAATTTTTTTCTGGACGAATTGTCTATGTGGTGTCTTTTTTTATGAATAAATATGTATTTGTACATGTGTTGTATGCTGTTGATCTATTTTGTATTGAGAAATAACTATTTTAGAATTAGTGCCCCATATGGCGATAGTTGAGCCTCTGCCTACCTCTTCTGGGATAAAAGGCGTAAGTGCGTGCGTGCAGTATTTTAGATTTTTATTATACAAGCGACTGTCTTGAATTAACATTATTTTTAAAAAGACCTGAATGATTGGTAATTAAATATTGCACGAAATATTGAAGTGTTTCACTGCCTATATAATGTAAATACACAATTCATATAGCTAGGCGGCCCAGCGAGTCGCGCGCTCTAGTCATATTTCACTGCAAATCGTTAAGTTATTTGTATTGGCTAACCGCAGTCCGCACTCTGCACTATGCTAGTACGCCTTACGGCTAGTTTATAGGGTGATGCGATGCGCATTATAGATAAAAATGAATGGAGTAAAATTAATACTGTATACATTTTCGACCGGTTTATTGCAATTACGACTATAGGTTGAATTATGGTCGCAAATATTACGAAGAATCATTGTGACGATGGTATATGTATTTAGGCTTATTTGGTTTTAAAGAAAAACTACTTAAAGATGTATCACTTAACAGGCATTTCACTTAAAATTGTCAAGACGTGTCTATACAAGGCAACAAAAATGTAGCACTAAAATATTCTTTAGTAGTTATTATTTTAACTATGCATCGAAGGTTCTTAAGATAATTTTTGTTCCAATGTAAACTGTTAGTTGCGCCGCACGTATCGCAGTGTTCTGGCGTACCAGTTAACAACGTCCTATAGCATCGTAACTGTTTACGGTTGCCATCAGCTGAACAAGCATTCTGTGTCTGCATGTCCGCCAGTTAGGGCTGACAGTTCCAAAATATTCGATGCCTGTTTTAAGCATAGAACCTTTCTACTGGAATTTGAAGTAAAATGTTACGATATACATCTATCTACACCACATATTTTATTATTTAATAATCCTCGTAACATCTCAAGATTTTATCTAAATTAAATACTATTCTGCCTCGGTGGCATAGTTGTATTACGGTACGATTGCAATGCTGAGGTCTCGAGTTCGATCCCTCGATATGGCGATAGGCTCTCCCCCTGTCACATCATGGGACGGAATACGCACGGCGAAACGTGGGTGCATTAGTTGCGCCTCTGCCTACCCCTTCGGGCATAAAAGGCGTGTGTGTGTGTGTGGGTATAAATACTATTCTATCCGTTCACCTGAAATTAGAACATTCAACGTTAACATTTTCATAACCAAACATTTTTTGTAGAAAAAATCGTGCATTCGCCGCTTCGCGGAGTTTTGTTGCGTGTTACCTTTGTTGCCATCGCAGGGCGGTCGCAGTTTCGGCTGTCGAATAAAAAGCCACGTCGACAAAGGTTTCCGAATGAAAGCGGGGGTAACGCCCGCAGGCCGCCGAGCCGCGCAATGGCCGCGTAACGAAAATCGTCGTGCTTGCCGTTTCCGAATTGTATCAATTTACAGATTGCGTAAACATCGTCGCATTATTGCACCGAGACTATCAGTAATTCTCTGATGTAATCTATAATGTTTTATCAGTTAGATATGAGCCTTTTGTTTATCGTGTTTAATATCAATTTTTAGCGGGTTATTGGAGAGAAAATGACCAACGCACTAGAGTGCTCCTGGAGGAATATATTTTTTTCTGTAATTCTCCCCGGGCGGCCTTTAACACCTTACTTATAATTATACGAATATTCATTTCCTTACAATCAGGAAATAGCTTCACAACATGTGGGGACTTCCTTTATGTGTATTATAGTGCGCATAGCCATAGCCGTCGGGTGGTTTAAATTTACCTCATTTGCATAAAACACTCTTAGACAGATTGTTTTTCGACGTCTGCCCCACGCGACGGTCCGATTTTACGAGTTGAATAATATCTTGGTAAAACTTACCAAATATGTTTAGAAAGGGTATTGCCAAAAAAATCTATATGGTCATAATATTTTGAAGTGTCTAATGATTTATATATCGCTAGATGTTCGTTCTGCCCCTATACCGCTGCCTACAGAAAATGATCGTATTTCGATAATAAATACTAAACAACGACGTAAAAAACGAGTCAATGCAATAAAGTCAATATTTAATTTAATGTCGATTTTGTTTCATCCCCTTCATAATTTATATAGTAGCGACCTTTGATAAATTATAAACCTAGATAGAGTGACGCGCTGCAATGAAACTGAAACAAACAGGCCAACTTTTCTTAAGCTAGTATGCGTGACAGCTTTGTCATACGCTATCGCTGCGTCATTCTGCGTATCCTTGTGTGCGCGCATAATGATACCAGTTATTACATAGTTTCTATTAAAATGGGGAGAAAATTATATCCATGAAAAACAACAAAAAATAATTCACTCGAACACATTTAGTGGACAACTGTTGGCTTCTATTTTTTTCGACGCGTTTGAAACGTTCAGTGTCTATCTAGGTATATAATTAATCAAAGGTAGCGACTAAGTGAGATGGAGATTTTTTTTATTGCTTTTGAATGACTAGACGAGCATGCCGCTCGCCTGATGGTAAGCGATACGACCTCTAATAAAAAAGTAGCAACATCATACAGAACTTTTAATTACAGAGTACTGCGTGGCACTCCACTGCACTCGTCACCTTGAGATATTATATGTTAAGTCTCATAATGACCAGTAATTAGCTATAATGTACTTCAAAACGGACATAACAGTAGATGCACACTGTTGCTAGGCCATAGAAATAGACATTGAGGTCTAACGACGCAGTGCCTACAATCAAGATTAATTTACATTTGCTCTCATAACATAATCACCTTGTCACATAATAATATGTCTAGACTCTAGATCTAGTTATTATTCGCTAATTATTAAAACGTAAAAAAACCTCATACAAGTTGTTTATTTTCTAGATCACTGACAACATTTTCTCGTGTATTTTTCTACAATTATTAATATAATATTAAAGAATTTTCAAAATCGGTTCAGTAGTTCCTGAGATTAGCATGATCAACCAAACAAACAAACTCTTCAGCTTTATAATATTAGTATAGATAATAATATAATAATAAAGTATACATAACAGCAGTTATTTGAATTTTAACGTACTGCATGGGATTGCGTTGCGCTTGTCATCCCGAGATATTTGATGTTACTTTTACTATCACCACATTTATGACTTCATATAGAGAGGTATTGCTCCAGTTGCATATTTTTCAGACACGTGAATTAACATACCTTCAGAGGAGAACCGTTAATTAAACTCAACACTTTGCATTAAAATAAATTCTCCACAAATAGCAACGCGGGAACCGCGCGCGACTCGGTGCCGGCACAATTAAACGTACCTACATCAGTCAGTTTCATTCAGCCGTTTATCGCGGGTTAAATAGGGCGTAGGGCGCACGTATAGGGTTGACCGATACGTAAATAAATATCTGACATATTATATGCACACCAAATTTCCCACACTAAAACTCTCGTAATATGTACATACTTTTGTTTCGTGAGTATATCTACAAGTAATAGTATCATAATTTCTGTAGATAGTAATTACACTCGAACTGACAGATTCGTTGCTAATCAGCATCAAAATATATGATAGTTTTTTCTTACCTCTCAAACATATTTATATTTTCCCACATAAATGTTGAAAATATTGCTCCTCAATTATATTATGTATTCTGGCAACCCTACACGCACGAGCACCGATACGGAATCGATTGGGAGAGTTGTGTGTGTGGCTAACGGTGGACAAACTTCCCACCTGTCTGTGACCCGTTTATGCGTAGCGATTCTCGTGTGTGTCGCAATGGATAGTGGCTGAATGTTAGCAGACATATTCATAAACCCTGTGTTGTTTGCGTTGTTAATTAGTGTTTTAATCTTTGTGAATGTGTTGATAGTGGTTGTGAAGAGTGACGTGCGATGCAAAGTCCATCGATCGTGTACTCCACTGACTTTGTTACTATCATCTTCCTAAAGTCGAAATTCGAACTCTACATCGTTTTGTGAAGTACGTACATGTTTTTGTTTCATCAGTTTAACTAGTAATAGTTGAAAACGACTATGCAAGTAATAGTTGAGAAATTTCTTCAATAGTAGAGTGGTGGTTGATTTTGGTTTTCTAACAAATGGCCCTACTGTGATCTAAGGTTGGAAATTGGATGATGTTATTCAGTAATGTTACATTTACGAGATTGTTATCCATTACAGGAGTGGATTTGGTGATGAAGGTTTTGTTGATGACTATTTCTTTAAATGTGGATTTTTGAAACTTTCCTTTCAACTAATTCACAGGACCCAAGTCGCTGGTAATAGATAGTTTATTAAATATAATTTAGCATTGAATCACACATATAAAGGTTAATGAACGCACGCATCTCAGAAATGTTTGCAATCTGATAAATATTAATGTTTTTGTCATTTTGTTGACAATTCGTATATGTATCTTTATTGCTACTACACAGCGCTGATTTAATGTGTTTTGTGTTTGTTACATTTTGATATTCCGTGAATTTATTACTGGTATCAAACTTAAACACTAAGTGACTGTATTACCAATTACATAGATATACTTTCTCGATACGTTGAATTATAGAAATTATGTACTTACTATGCTGTGTTATTGGCCATTTAGTTCCATTCACGTACTTATTTCGTAACTATGTCAACGGCATTTATACTACATCTACACACACGAATTATGATAGGAGCCGTTGCTTTAATATTGTATACGATATAAGAAATATCAGATATTATAAAGTACGTAATATTTTAGTTTACTTAAACAAGGCATACTTATTTTAAGCACAATATTATCTACTCATAATGCCTGTAATACATTTTTCTTTCAATATATTATTTCGAGCACCCAGAATATAATAGTATTATTACATGTATTACTTATAAGATACGATAAAATTATAAAATCGCTAAACGTATATCTCTCTTCTTTGCAGAATAACTTATTGTTTGTGGGTGTGTGGTTGAAGAGTTCCTGAGTGGATTTTAGTCTGGAAGAAGTGTGATAAAAAGTAAGTAATTTACATTGCGTTTTTATAAAGAAATGGTGATGCCTACCATTTAAATTAAATTAAATTTATGAAAAATCTCTTAATTGTAAATCTAAAGAACAAAAGTAAAATAAGTTTAACAAGAAGTACAAATGGCGAAAATCATAATATTATGTTGGGCGCCAAAGAGTCAAATATTTTTTAGTTATTATCCTACTTCCTACTAATATTAAAAACGCGAAAGTTTGTAAGAATGTATGGATGTTTGTTACTATTTCACGCAAAAACTACTGAACGGATTTCGATGAAATTTGGCACACTGGTAGATCATGTCCTGGATTAACACATAGGCTACTTTTATCCCGGGAAAATATAAAGCGGGACTTTTATCCCGGAAAAACTTTTTAAAGCGGGCGGAGCCGCGAGCAAAAGCTAGTTATAGTATAATTATACATGTATATATTTCGTTGTGAACAGGGAAAACTGCTCTGTTCGCAGCTCGAATACTTATATTCCTATATAAGTAATTTAATATAATGAGGTTGTTTAACACATGCATATTGTGTGTTTACATTATTTGTTGTCGATCTTTTTACAAAAATCTAACCATTGAAGACAATATGATAAATATTGTTTAAACCGTAACTAAGTCGACCCTCGATTGTTGACACGTTTTCAGAAGCTAGCGTATAGAACTAAAAGGTCACGTGTCAAAGACATTTTTTTTGTTTTCGTAGAGAAAGTGCAGTATTAGTACGACGTTGAACAGGGGCGACTGAGTGGTTATGTTGTGGTTATCAGTGTCACGACTTAGCGATAACCAATAACCGTAAAAAATATGGGAAATACGACTATAATTGTTCACTTGGTATAGTATTGTATCGTTTAAACAATAAAAACAACTGCACTGGATTTCTTACCCACATTCGCAAAGAGAGAAAGAAAAAAAATACAATACATTAAAGTCTAAGATTATTATCTTTTTTTTCATTTCATACATAACGCGACAATCTGGATTTTACCAGTTTCAAGCAGTGCCGTCTATATACTTTTTTCTAGTTATTATAATGTACCCGTAACGTCACACGATGATGCAAACTTTATCAAATGTATTTCTTTTTGACTGTGATAGTGTGGAAAGTTAGTATATTTGACTTGTATTAATTTAGTCAGACAGTTCTACAAATGTAAATAATTTAATTGCTAGAATGCGTTTCTGAATTACAAACATGTTGGCTAAGCTAGATGTGTTTAACTTCACATTTGCGTCACAATTTCAATTTTTTTCTATAAATGTTTATTAATATAATTTACACAAACCACATTTAATAACCAGTCGAAGTGGTTATTGTGAATATTTGCACTATGGCTTTATGTAATATCTAGTTTTTTTTGCATAAAGACAGTAGCATACTCATTTATCGACGTCCTTTGTCAAGTCAGCCACGTAATTTATTCACTGACACACCGCTGCGAGGGTGTTGATTTTATATCACAAGCACCCTATAAGAAGCGATGTTCTGAAATTGAACTCATAAGGGGAGAAATAAGGTTGCAGTTTGTTTAAAAAGCTGTAATTTGTAGTTCATTTTTCTAGTGTAATATACCAAAATTTTTGTATTAAAGTTGTATATTGTACAATTTTAATACATTTTATGAGATTAATGAAACATAATATATATATATATATATATATATATATATATATTATATTTCAACATTTTTAATAATACATTTTGAAGCAATTAGCTGAAAAAGAATCTTACAAAAATATGGACATTATGAATAAAGGAGTTTCCTGGGTATATATATAATCACTGCATATCCCTAGCTAGCCCCCGAAGACGTTTACCGTCAGTTAAGTCTTTCAATGGAAGTTTTCGAGAATTCGTCGCTGTGCGTTAAAAATTAAAACGGCCATGAATCGAAATCTATATGGGGAGCTTGATGCAAGTTTTACGATCGTAATGCTATGTAATCGTGGTTTGTGTCGTATATCGTGTGTAATAAATGTGACATCAATACGAGTGGCCTGTGAATCGACGCGCGCCGCCTACATCAAAAGGCTCACAGATCGAGGGGTAATGAGGCGTCGTCGCCGCGTTGGCCAGAGCCGTTGCCATCCGAGCTTTTAAACCCATCTAGTGAGTAGTGATATAAACAACAACCATACGTAAACTTATACTCTTAACGCTTTCGTAAAAGATAATATTATATTCTTTAAAATTGATATTATATAGTTTATATTATACTTGAAATTTTTTAGGACTAATGTTTTTTTTTAATATTGTTATGTTAATAATTATTATGTATATAATAAAGACTTTATTCAGGATTATAATTTGAGGCGAATTTAGGACTGTCTTACGTCCGTTTCAATGTAATTACATGGATTCCTTGGTTATCAAAAGCGTCACTGGCAGTAGAAACAACGTGGCCGATGTTATCCGCGGTGTCCGGCGCGGGCGAACACAGGGTGAACGACCCGAGCGCGTCGCGTCCCGGCGCAGCGCGTTGCGGCGATCGAACGCTAGCCGTTCGCCGTTCGCCGCTCGCTCCGTCCCATTTCCACGACAAATTACTGAACTCGTACCCGGCCATCACTTCGCTTGCCACCGCGCCAAGCTGTGCTTAGCGCGCGGGTGTTTTCGTAACCGACACCCCTGTACCACTGCCGCGGACCTTCGCTTTAATAAATGAGTTTCTTAAATTAATAAAAGAAAATTGAGAGTTGTTTTTGCGTATGATTTGAGAGATCCCATTATTTTTTTTATTTTTATAGGAATCTTACGCAATATTTTTGCCATTTATGAACGATTTTTATTTTTATAACGTTAGAACTTACCACCAGTAATAGTTTTAAAATTAATTAAAAA
Source organism: Sphinx pinastri (assembly GCA_947568825.1). Classification (NCBI taxonomy): domain Eukaryota; kingdom Metazoa; phylum Arthropoda; class Insecta; order Lepidoptera; family Sphingidae; genus Sphinx; species Sphinx pinastri. The sequence continues at coordinate 11,304,380 of OX387624.1, read as the reverse complement.
TGACCTAATAGACGAATTAGACCTGTTCTGGACTTCGAGATCGCACTTTTTACTATTGAATATTATGTCATTATTAAATGTTAAATGTAGGTAGACATTGTAGCTTTCACTTTTCGAACTACCAACACCTCAGTCCGCCCCGTGACCATGAAGGCGGCAAAACCTTCGAAACGTCGGGAGAAAATATAAATAAAAAAACTGATATGAACTATTATATGAATATTATGTCATTATCCTTTATGATATACGGTTATCTTATATTTTGTAGATTATACCTATATATTTCAAATGAGCAGTCAAAAGGTTTATCTACATGCTTGTATCTAAGTCACGGTAGGTGGCCCTGCTTTGTTTTTAAAATTTATCCTGTAGTAAACGAACACTCTTGTTGTATTATAATATAGCGCGCCGGGCGGCCGCGTTGTGCCGACTCGGAAAATATCGTGTACATCGGGCTTTGATTATAGACGACCGGTCAGGTGCAGATTTGAGTCGCTTATCTAGTTGATAAGCAACATATTTAGTCAACGATTGAATGAAATTGCTGGTGGGGTGTGTTGTTTATCGGCGAAATATTCTGGAAGTGCGGCTGCCCGGTAATAGTTGAAGATTACAATGTAGGTCAATAAACTATAATGTAAGTATGTTGTGATGCCTTGTTTTTTTCGGATAGCATGTGAACGAATTTTAAATATTAAATACGTTTTCTAATCGTGTAGATGTGCCGATTTACTAAGTACTTGTGTAAGTAGTGGTGCTATTATATTACTCATGAATGTTGGATACTCAGAGTTCAAAGTTGGATGAAACAAATATAATTTGTATATCTACTGAATCACCTTCAAAATGTTATGCTAGTCTCGAAAGTAATATTACAGTGCACATTCCCAGGGCCGCCTGACCTACGTTATTTTAAAAAGGCCGAGATTTCTTACGTTTGCTCTAAAAAAGCGCACATTTTAAAGCTGACGATAAACATGAATGTACCTGGGTGTTCTCGTTAAGATTTTTTACATAACAATTAACATGCCATCATTTAGCGATTTAGACGAATTTCTTTTAATTAAAAATGTTCACTATAAAGACTTAAAACTCCTACAGGCATTAAATAACCCCCGACGCAAAAAGCCTCTAAAAAGTTAAAAAATAAAAGTCATTGTTTGTCGTTTAAGTACCTAGTAATATTTTGACCCAAGCGTCGTCGCGTCGGGAGACCGAACTCCGGACCAGGGAGATGAAAATACTTCGTTGGCGGTCCCCCGACGCGACGACGCTTGGGTCAAAATATTACTAGGTACTTAAACGACAAACAAAGCCTTTTATTTTTTAACTTTTTAGAGGCTTTTTGTGTCGGGGGTTATTTTAATTTAATTTTTTTTCAAACGTTTTAAATTACTATGTTCTCCACCATGGGGCATTGATATACAACTATCTACCACCTACTGATTGAAACCATTCTTATGAATCCACACACGCTATATCTGCTATAAGTTGTTAAAGAGTTGGGTATCCAGCAGACAACTCGATGCTGCAGCATCAGCTCAAGGTTGACATGTATTTAAAACATTGCCGATGTCACATTACAGCAACTTTTAAATCAATCGGAGTTGTGAAAGTTAGAAATGAGCTGATAATGTTCAAACGCCTGAACAGATTTTCATAAATTATAAGCTAAGAACCATCTCGATCACATCAGCTTTCATACAAAAAAAACCGCTTCTAAATCGTCCTATTCGTTTGACAGCTTCGCTGCCACAGACAGACATACAGATACACAGATACACACCCTAAACTTATAACCCCCCCCCCCCTTTTTTTTTTTGGTCGGGGGTTAATAATAAAATAACTAGTCGTTTTCTTTGAACGCGCTCACACGAAAGAGGAAGGTGTTGTTTTGCTCTACAGGATAACTTGCATACAAATAATAGTGCCAGTTTTCATCGCGACTAACGTTAACCGCATGGAATAGCTTATGATGACTTTTAAAATCGCAAACAATGCGAATGCACGCGCTTCCACCTTAATTAAGTTCCGTCATGTACGAAATTTAATTGACTACCGCCAAGTTTCCTCGCAACTCGGACTTTCCTAGAAAGACGACCGTGTTTCGTGTTCTAATACTAAACCGGCACGTGTCTTTTTACATTTCTGGCACGCGTTTGTATTAAAATGGTATGTGGCACGAAATAAATCCGAGTCTATGCTACATTACATATTCTGTGTGTGCCGGTCTCGGCGAGGACACGTGCACCGACACACCGTACAGGCGGCGGTTAATATGTGATGTACGCTTAGTAGTACGGTTTTGCGAATTATTTCCCTTTGTTGTAATTATTCATGTTGAGTTGACAGCCCATTTTACACACATATACACACACACACACGCGCACACGCATACTCTCACGCATTTTTATGCCCGAAGCGAAAGGGTAGGCAGAGGCACAACTAGGGCCCCACTTTTCGCATTGTGTATTCCGTCCTTTGTAATAGGGGATGTTCCTATCGCTATATCGGGGACGAATTCCAGACTCTGGGCGAATACTGAGTAATGAGTAGTAAAATCATATTTATTATAACCAAAATATCATTTTCGTTGACCTGGAATTCAAACCCAAGACCTGAGAGTGGAAATAGTACGATGCACGCAATACACCTACACCACCGAAATTTTGCATTATACTTATCATAGTATGGAACATATATCTTTATGTATGTGTATTTATGAGTATATATTATTTCGAAATAACTACCTCTGATGCACCTACCTTGTTAATATCTGCCCCACCCTAAGGTTGACTGGGAGAGAATGCCTACGGCATTAAGTCCGCCTTTATACATTTGTATATGAAGTGCTTAAATAAATACAATATGTATATCGTTATTTATTTCGCAACAATCCACATCACTAAATTTTGTATAAATCGGACGTACCAATTTCGCGTAGTGTTCTTGTCTAGGGAGGCTTACAAGAGATTCCATGTAAATTGGTTCAAAAACACACTGCAGATTAACGTGAGGATTTAACTACATAACACTAGTTTAGTTTCGGGACTTTGCCCTCATGTCTGCGGCGCGGTGCGGCTCGAGTTTCAGACGTATCTCGTTATAAAGTTTTCACTGGTGTACATCTTGTGTAGATTTTTTTATGAGTTAATTCGTCTACGGTTTGAAGTTTTTAGTAAGGGAAGGTTTGATAATATTATGTTCATAGTATGAACGCGTCTTTAGCAAGGTAGGCAAGTACCTATCTATAAAATATCAAGTCCAGCTCGCAAAGAAGCTTGGATTAAGATATAAAGTACAAAAAAATATGAGTTCATAGCATAGTATGTAAATTTATCTTTAAAATACAATTATACAAAGTATAAATTAAATTAAGTGTCGCAAGCAATAACGTTGCATATAACAATTATTAACAATAAAAACAATATTGTGTCGTCATTTACAATATGCTTGTGTTCTATTGTTTACACAACAGAATATTAATTACTCAAACAGTCAATGTCATATTATTATCAAAACGTACAAACATGCGAGAATCTAATTTTAATATACATTGGCGAATAGGAATAGGTGACCGTATTTATAATATGTTTTGCGGTACTCAGCCGTGTGTGCGTTGTCTCTGCAATGTACATAATTATAAATTAATTATTTAGTCGTTTATTAGTGCGACCATTATCGGAATTCATTTCGTAATATCGACGATAACAACCACACCTCTAAATAATTACATTACCGCATGCCGGCTTGGCCACCGACAAATGGTAAATAAAATTGTTATTTTGTACACAATGTTTATTAAAATACTTATAATAACTTGAAGAAATATTAAAATTTATAGTAATAATTTGCGATAGGCATGGCACACATGCAAAACCATTTATACCAGGTAGTACATACATTTGGTGCAGAATTATTCCGTTTAGTGTGCAATCAATTTTGTATTTCATTATCATCTTCTCTAACTTAAAGCAGGTACATGCCTACTTATCAACCTACATACTTACGTATGTGACAAATGTTCCAATATTAAATATTTCTTCTTATATTAAAATTTATAGAGACAACTAGCAGGGAATTGCCATGTAGATTAAGATTTACTGAATAAACTATCTCAACAACTTAAGGGCGCATTTACAAATTTCCGTAGTTTTGAGGTACCATTTATTGAATCAGGAGTTACGCTTATGAGGAGATCTTGGTATATAAATAAAGATTGAACATTCCTCTTTGCTTATAGCATATAGAAATTGTATGCTTCCATACAACATTATCACGTAAATACGTTTATTCTGGAGCAATAATCGCTGAAAATGACGAAAAATAGGGTCGGAATCGGAACCATTATACCTTAAACTAATGAATATTTTAATATAAAACCGAAACAATATGATGGCTTATATAGTCTTCTCGCTTTATGACTAATTATTTTCAAGTCAAATTAAATACTTTTCCAGTAAAGAGAAAAAATATAACCTGAATTGAATTTCTTCATACATTTTCCAATTTCGGACTGTCATTCCGCGCTGAGACGCGGCCGAGGAAGCACGGGTGTACAACTTTTTTTCAAAAAATAAATACGTAATAAATTGATCGCGATGTCATTATACTACGAATATAATAGTTGATACTATTTCAAATTATTATTTTTCAAAAAGCAAGTATGAAAATTTAATATTACAATAAGTCAATACAAATTTGATTTAATTAATGAAACATTCATTTATTTTAATGCATATATTTAAATTACATTATTAAAATGGCATAGTATTTTTATATTTACAAAATCGACAAGTTTTGCAGTATATGGTATTTACTATTTATCTATTTATAATTTTTAGTATCGGTGAATATTTATTTTTAAATTTTACTAGGTTTAGTTCGCGTTTTTGCCCGCGTTCAAAGCCTTTCCCGGTACAAAAATATCTAAACACTCAATACTACAGTACTATAGTACTACAGTTCAGCCACAACTATTCACTAGGCATGGCTGCTTTGGTGAGTAGCTGTGTCGTATCGTAGGTACCGAGGTGTCGGCTGTGTGTGCCATTGTGACAGTTGCCCGCTGGATACGGCTTAATATGCGTTTGAGTTTTGCCCAGCCTGGAATGAGGAGCGCAGCGCTCTCAAAGCAGTCGTCAGAGGCGGCCTCTCGTTGCCGGCCGTGGTCGCTCCCATGGTCGGCAGTCAGGAGGTCTGGCGTGTGTTGGCTCACTTCTGCGAGATAGTCCTCTCGTAGAAGGAGAGTGCTGAGAGAGTTCTGGAACGCGAGGATTCCTCCCGCCGTCAGAGGAGACGTAGGAGGCGCCGGGTGGACGACTGACCGCCGTCTCCCACCCTGTGGATTGAAGGTGTTTGGAGAATTCCACCACGGTATCCCCTGCCTGTCGTAAAAGGCAACTAACAGTGGCCACCCGGGCGTCGCGGGCGGGTGCCGTCTCTAGCTTTGTCTTTTTAGCACATTGTTGCGACCCCCCTGATGGACAGCAGTGTGGCAGGTAGGCCTCACGCTGCCGTTGACGCCGAGAGCGCCGAGATGCACGGGGGCTCCTGAGCCTATATCTCACTTGCTTTACATAGATGATCTCAAGTTGTTTGCATCAAAACAAACAGAATTGATTGAGTCGTTAAAAATTACTGAAAGATGTAGCAAATAACTCAACATGGAGTTTTGTGTAGATAAATGTGCGGCTATCCATATGAAGCGAGGAGAGGTCGTGGTCTCTGGTGACATACAAGTCTTAGAGACTGTAAGACTTAGATCCCTTTCTGAGACGGAAACTTACAAATATCTGGGTATGCCTGAGGCACTGGGGATTATGAGTGCCGACGTAAAACAATCGCTGAATGACCGTTTCTTCGGCCGCCTGGCAAAAGTATTTAATAGTTTTTTGTCAGGTGGTAACAAGATTTGTGCTTTCAACGGTTGGGTTATGCCTGTACTCATGTACTCTTTTGGTATACTCAGAAAGAAAGACTCAGACTGAATTGGACGCCCTGGATCGAAAGTTCCGGACCCTACTGACTGCATATCGAATGCATCACCCACGGTGGTCAGTGATGAGGTTGTACATCCCGCGAAGATGCGGGGCTGAGGCTTACTTAATGGACTTGCATAACCGCGAGGTATGCAATCTCAGGAATTATTTCCTCCACAGCGAAGTAGGCATGTATAAGATTTTAGTCATGGTGGATAAGGGATTTATCCCACTTTCCTTGGCGAATGAGAACTGGCAAAAACCTATGGCGATGGGCATTAGCGAACGCGATGTGATATGGAAGATCAAAGAACTATACGGTCGGTTCTATCGGGGCCTTGTCGTTTCTGCTCATGGGTTGATACCAGAGTCTCGACCAACACCTGCTGAAGCTCTCAATTCGTAGTTGGGTCAAGAGCCAGATGCAGAAAGTAGTACTTCTGGACACCGCAATGTCAATGTCTTTTTCTACCGCCAAGCAACAGTGTGCATGCACTGTTGTGTTTCCGTTTGAAGGACATTGTAGCCAGTATAACTACTGGACATAATAAGGCTTAACATCTTATGTCTCAGGATGACGAGCGCAGTGGAATTCAACACAGTACTTTGTAAGTCAAGGTGCTGGATGGTGTTGCTACTGTTTATGGGTGGTCGTATCGCTTACCATCAGGCGAACGGCATGCTCGTCTCGTCATTCAATGCAATAAAAAAAATGTCTATTACATGATGAAATTATAATAATAATTATTATTAAACATAATTGTAAACATTCGACAATTCCAAAAAAATAAATATGGATGAGTAAAATAATAACTTCAAGTATTAAGATTAGCTCGTTCAAATGGAAAATCTAGTTTAAATCGGTTTCGATGTGTGCGCGTGTAGCAAAGCGCGTTCTTGTCATTCAAATATCTAAAATCGAAGATGTCAAAAATGTAATAGCGTCCTTAAGAATTTCTTTGAATTGATGATTTCATTACATTAATGTCGGATGAAGTCAACAAATAATCGGAAACTCTGCCGTAAATAATATTATGTAGATAGTATCCAAAAACCTACTCACATTTCCCTACTCAATGTATCTTATCAGAAACTGTTAACAACACATACTTTATAGTGCTAGTTTGGTACGAGCGTACGTCACCTTTGCACGTGAACCTAGAAGCTGCAGGATTACTGAATGTTCGATAACTATGTTGTTCAGTTTTTTATATCTATGTCGTCCCTGCAGCCGGAACCTGCACTTCTTTGTTTGTTCAAAGCTTTACTCCATCAGCTAATGTACGCACGTATAACCACAGTTTTTGTGCTATAACTAAAGGGGGAATACACAAGAGTCAGCGCGGCACGAGAAACTTTGTTGCAAAAGATTTAATGGAAGTTGAGTTTCTCTTTGTCTAAGTTTGGCACTCGTCTGGTCGCGCCGCATCGCTCTCGTTTCATAACTTGACGCGATTGTAGGGTTGTCGGTTTTACCAACATTGATTTGTTTTTCATATATATTTAAATCTCGGCTATCAAGCTATATAACTGAAAACCAATTACTTTTTCCCTGAATTGTGGAGCAGTCAAGTTTTATTTCATTAAAAAAAACTGCTCATTTGAACAGTTACTAATACAAATTACTTTGTTAAGTGAGTGCACGGCGACCACTGTATTTTGAATTATCACTTATTTTTGTTATCTTGTTCTCATGTAAGTGACATTCTTCGTCTTTTTGAGAATAAAATTTCTTTAACCTTTATATTGTTACGAAAATAAACCGGAGCTTATCATAGAATGTCCAATAATGCAATGGTTTTGGTTATTTTTTTTGCTATAGGTTGAATTTAAAACTGTCATACGTTCAGATAAAATTAAATAAAAAGTGTCCAAGGAAGGTAATTAAAAAAAAATATTAAGAGGACACTCTTAAGTGAGTTTAAGGCTCTACCACCCGAGTTTAAATATTCTTTCTCTATAAAGCACAAGCTTGTCTATACTTGAGTAAATTGTAAAAAAATATGTAATAGGCTTATCATTGTCATTAAAAAAAAAGGTTAAGACGTCTAGGTTTTTAAGTTTCATTATACATTACCAGCCGTCCTTACCGACGGACTAGTGGACTAAATACTTACTATCGAATTGTTGAAAAGCTTTGTTGAATAAAAATTTAAGCACAAAAATAATTTAATGAATTTCATTGGGATCTCAAAAGAGTCTTATTGCGCACGCAGTACGACGCCACCGAGGGAGGCAGTTGTACAATAGTACCTACCGTAAACTGTACTATTGGTATGTACATGTATTTTTATGAATCAGGGTCCGCGATTAAAAAACTAATAACAATTCCATAACAATAATCATCAATGTAATGTAATATACATACAATTTACCCATCGAACTCACAAAGATGAACGAGCTGTTTAGGAGTTGTGAGTTCCTCGTTAACTATAATCAAATGCGGTGGCAATTGGAATGGATCGCCGATCAGAATCTAAAGGATTATCCATTAATCACGTGATATTTTAAGCAACTTCATAACCCCTTCCCCCGCTCCCTGGCGATATGTGGTAAGGGTTTAGGCTAACCAAAAGATCACGTGTATTTTTTAGCACAAAGTATCTTAATTTTTTTTAAGCTATTGCATAGCTTCTATCGCGGGCCTTGAGCGTGGAGACCGAATCCAGAAATTCCGTAACGAAAATAACCTCACATCTTTTTTATTTTACTAATATGAACCTTAAATACAATGCGTAGAAGCTATAATTCTTGAAACGAGTATATTTTTATTTATTTTATTTATTAAAGTCATTAAAACCATTTCTTACTAATCTAATATGAACCTTAAATACATTGCGTAGAAGCTATTTCCCCAGCGTTGGCACGGCACGAGTACAAAAGAATCGAACGTAACATTCTTTTTTCAAATTTTGATTTATTCTACTTTGGTTGTGATGACCATTGCAATTCTGACATTTATCAATAACAAGACTAAACGTGCGTTGCCGCGTTTAAAAATCTACTTTATGTGGTAAGCGTAAGATCGAATTTGTGTTTATTCAATCAAAATTTGTGATAAAAAATGCTATGCAATAGCTTTACCGCGGCAGTCTCCGAGTGCCACACGTATTTTTTGTGTATTATCTTCAAATACAGTTTAGTATAATCTAATTTGAATCGCGCGTTCAACGAAAAATAAATACACGTGATATATCAGTGTACACCACCTTCCCCCCCCCCCCCCCCCTGGCGATATTTCGTGATTTTTAACGAACCCCCCTGTTCGAGCCTCACGTGATGAAGTAAAAAGCAGATTTTTGAACTCAAATCTTTGGATCACTCGCTATAGGCTTGTCGACTAAATAATTACTACTTGCATTACTTGAGTTCTCAAAGCTATTACGCTACGGCCACATTAAAGTTTGTAGCAATTACTGTAAGGCGTGATTCATTCAATCTTACAATTTGTTGGTAATTACGAGCACAACCCTGCATTTAAATGTATATAATATAGTAGGGTTAGTCCGAAAGGGAAGTTTTATCGCTCGTGAATTTCATTATAACTTGGATGGGGCCTCTCTTCTTAATGCCTTTAAACGGGGATTGTTGTCTAATTTGTACGAATTATGTCGAATTTCGCTTACGGAATTGTCGCAAGTTTGGTAGGCAATGTTTTGTTAACTTTAGTGGTAGAGCCACGCTTCCGGCATATTTCTGTAAAGCATTGATGGGCCGAATCGTTCGGCATAGTACTTTTGTCTCACAAGTCACAGCCGATGTGAAGTGACAGAAAGTTTCGTTTCAAATGGTGAGATTGTCTGAGTTATATGCATATTGCAGTTCACATAACTCATTGTTGTACATCGACGGACCCCGGAACGTGGGTCATCGAAATATGTTGTGTTTTGGTTGGTTTCTTACCTTGTTTAGGCTTGTCGCTTTCCACTTATTATACTTACATAGTACGTGCATAGATGTGTTTAAAGTGTAGTAATAATTTAATGATGGTTTCGTGTGTATTATCACACGGCGTATACAATATTTCTGTAGAATTGTAAGTATCTTCAAATATTTAGGTATAGTCTTTCTGCACGAGGTTGATCGCTATCTCAAAGAGAAAAACATATGTGTCCTCTTATCGTTCAATAAAAATAATACTTTCACGCCCGATGGTACCTAATAACCGAAGTAAAGTGCAAAACACACACATATACACAAAAATTGTTATTGAGAGTAAAGTTGAAAGGAGTATAGATCGTCTGATCAGCTCGAAAGTTTCAATGTTTCTTCGAGTAACGAGCTCAATTCAAAACTTTTTTGGCCTCTTATGAACACGCGTTTGCTCACGCTTGTGATCTCGCTCGATACAATTGATTATGGGCCGTTTGTACTTTGTGAATTGTGTACACTATACTTTGCAATTTGTGGTTGTGAGTTTACTACCGTTTAATGCAATCGCCCCTTTAGATGCGATAAATATATGCTTATGTATTCCCGATTGCAAACAAACATTCCCGACTAGAAAGCATACCGACTTCGATTCCCCTTATAATTTGGTACTAGAGTGGCCGACTGGTCTAACGAGAAATTCAACCAAGCGTAATCATATTGAACCTCTTCGGGGATATAACAGAAATCCAATCAAGCGACGTGTACGTCCTTCGTTGACGAATTGCTTTCGGCTCGATGCTAGATTTATAGTCGTCGTCTTAAAATATTATTACCTACTTTGCGTGCCCCGCTAAAAAGCCGTAAGAGGCTTCTGTACCGTTACGTATTGTTTGTTTATTTTAATAAACTTGTTATCAAGACACGCGGCAGCGTGTCAGCCAAACAAAAAAAGAAAACGAGACCCAGCAGCCTAGTGCAATTTTACACCAACCATTTGGAATAACCTCTAAATCTATTTAATACAAACACATGAAATTTGGTTTGTTTATTAATTACAACAACATTATCTAGAGGCCTAAAGGACATGTCCAAAAACGGTTTTTATTCGACGTAAATTCTAATTAGGATAATTTATATAATATTTGGATAGAACTCCCTAGACCTAGATAGTGCAATAAAAAAATAATAATTTTAAAGCCCTCCGATTTTGAGATTTATGTAATTTTATTTTGCTTAAGAATTACACTTAAAATTAACGTTTTTCAAATACGGGTAAATATATTCAATTTAGTTCACCACGCTGGCCTAGTGCGGGTTGGCAGACTTCACATACCTTCGAGATTCTTATGGAGAATTCCCAGGTATGTGGGTTTCCTCACGATGTTTTCCTTCACCGTAAAGCGAACGATAATTGATAACAATACTCACGTAACTTCGAAAGTCAGAGGTGTGTGCCTTAGGTTTTGAACCTCCGGACATTGTCTCGGCAGACGGTTCCATTCCCAACTAGGCTATCGTCGCTATTTAACCTAGCTTGGTTTTTGAGCCTAACCCCTCTCAGTAGTAGAGGAGGTCCGTGCTCAGCAATGGGCAGTATATAATACAGGGCTGATTGCATTGCAGTGCATATTAACTTGTTTTTGGGTTTTTATAGGTATTATATGGATACATAAACTTTTTCCACAGTAGCCTAAGGCTTAGCGTAAATTTAATATCGGTAATTTTTTTTTGGCATTTTTGTTTGTATAGTAATATCGATATATTAATTTTCTTTTATTTACACGTGTTAATAATTGGTATTTTCAAAATGCAGCATGTAGTATCGCAATAGAAAGATTATTACTTTAAATAACAATACAATACATATTTTGATTGAAACTTCCAACATAGATTTCTTAAGCTGAGAGTACTAGTGCGTAGCAGAGAAGAAATGGCATTTAGATTATTATGCGTCACAAGTTGCCCGTTTGGCCTCGAGGAGAAAGTTTACTCGGGCGAGTTTGTACGAATTCCCCTCCATCCCGCCATTTCCGGCCCCCGTCTCCGTAGCCCCAACGCCCCGGCGGCAACACCCTCGGCCTCCCGAACTGTCTGCACTGTTCGTAAGATCTTCTACACATCAGTAGAAAAGTAAAATTTTATGCACGTAAAGTTTTGTTGGATGTGACTTGGTAACCTGTGTATGACGTGTTTTTAATATTACTCGTAGCTGTTGTAAATGTAGTACTCTTTGCCAAATTAAGTCAGATTGCATATTTTTCCAGTCAGAATTTTAACAACGACTCTAATATATTATCGTCTTCAAGTACGCCGTATAGATTTCACTTAACACCTGCTGCAATCTATGCCGCTTAGAAGACAGGAAAGAATTTAAGTAAAACAATACATTGTAATTGTGGATTCTAATTTCAGTAAGTTTGAATGTTAAGCTTTAATGTTATTGAAATTGTTTAATGCAAACAGCAAGTTTATTTACAGCCGTGTAACTATTGTTCAACCATATCAAGGGGCGAATATAAGACGCAAAAGGGGAAGTTACGTTATCGTGCCCCGCATTCATGAAATGTCCCCTTGTTGACTTTTGCCGACACACGCGTCGACAAGAGTTGTTTTTATTCTACTTGCTATAGCTGCGCTAAGTATATAGTTCCAAGCTAAAATTTATACGATATCTTTCTAATATGAAATACGATATGGCGATAGGCTCACCCCCTGTCACATCATGGGACGGAATATGTACGGCGAAAAGCGGGTGCACTAGTGTCACCTCTGCCTACCTCTTCGGGGATAACGGGCGTGAGTGAGTGCGTGTGTGTGTGTATGAAATACGATAATGCTGTTGATATTTGCATTTGTAAATGGCTAATGACATTGGCTGCGATACACATTTCATTTTCCCATAGTGACGCTTTAGATTTCAATACGCTTGGTGTGCTGAAATTTATAACAACGGGATGAGACTTTTTGTTTGCTTCTTACCTCGCAGCTAAACAAAAAGATTATGCAGCGTTGTTTTCGAAAAGGTTCGCGGTTATTGAAGTGCCTATTTCAGCATTTATTTATTGGAATAATTGACTTACATAGGTTATGGTGGACACAGCTGTATTACATTAGTTACAAAACGGATTTATTTAAAAATCAATACGTGCTTATTTTTAAAACCAAACTGCAAACAGGTATGTACTGTGTTATGAACAATTTGATTGAGGGACGTGCGCTTCGCGTATTTTTTATGTTTTACGTTTAAAATTGTTTATATTGTTTTGAAGATTTACATGGGTGCTTTTTTTTATCGTTTGTTATGGAGTATGGATGTCAGTCGTCACTGCATACATTTAGGATAGTCACATACATACTTTCATTTAATAATAAATAATGTTTATTAATGTTTTAATTCGAAGTGGACGATAGCCTAGTTGGGAATAGAACGGTCTGCCGAGCAAATGTCCGGAGGTTCAAAACCCAAGACACACACCTCTGACTTTTAGAAGCTAAGTGTGTATTGTTTATCAATTATCGTTCACTTTAACGGTGAAGGAAAACATCGTATGGAAACCTGCATACCTGAGAAGTTCTCTATAAGAATTTCGAAGATATGTGAAGTCTGCCAACCCGCACTAGGCCAGCGTGGTGGACTAAGGTCTAACCCCTCTCAGTAGTAGAGGAGGCCCGTGCTCAGCAGTGGGGAGTATATAATACAGAGCTGATTGCAATGTTTTAATATTTTCGTTATGAACTTTGAAACATGCAAACAAATAACAGTTTAATGTCACATAATATTTCAAAGGGACTATCCAAGTCGACCCCCAATCATACGAAAGCATAATACTCAAACTTATCGTAATAAAAATTGTTACTGTTATCAACTCGATCATAAATCGGAACTCCGCCGTCGTTAATCTTAAGGAATGCATGCCGCAAACTGCCAAACTTTGGCGAAATTGCCTCCGTCTACGTCGGCTCGCAACTTGGCGCAGGCCACCCTACGCTTGGCTCCCTTGTATCTTTGACTATGACTGAAAGCTTGTGCTGACTATCAAACTCTGTTCGACCGTTGAATATTCAAATCGACTTTGTGTTGAATTAAGCCGTTAGGAATTATTACTATTTGTTTGTTTATGCGCTTGTTTTTATACTACTTTTGTATAGAGTGTCTAGTTTAAATTTTAGCAGATTTTCGACCTATCTAGGCAAATGGGCTCATAGGTAATAGTTATTTAAACTGGTTTTGTTTCATATCTATGTATATTACATCCTCGTCCTTTTGTAGGCGGCAGTATCTTATTGCAGTAAAACAACGATACAGGAAAATATGATTAAAGTTATCTTATGAAATTTGTTAAAAAATAATTTACATCAACTTTTCTTCAGCATTGTTTCAACTTTTCCCAACAATTTTACTCGAAATGGTAGCACAAAGTACTGTAAATAACCGACAAACACTTGTAAAAACCAGTTTCGTTTCCGCTGCACGGACAGAACCGAGGGAGAAATGGGAAATGCAGCATTGTTAACTTTCTATCTATAATAGGGTTGCCGGAATAGAGATATTAAAATGTGGTTACATTTATTATTTAGTATAGACATGGAAATTACATAAATTAGTTTCTCTTGAAATGAAGTGAGTTTGGACAATTTTTCACTATGGTAGCCTACCGCAACGAAATGTTTTATTTTTGCGAGTAATAAACCAATCATTAATCAATTAAACTACTTTTAACCTTTAAGGGTTTTGGCTCAGGTTAAAAACTACCTTCGTAGAACACTGTCAACCACAATATTCCCATATATTTAATAATTAATATTAAAAATCACCGACTTTAAGTACGAGTACTCTACACAGTAATTTTATTTGTTTGCAAAGAGAACTTGACTAATATTAATGTTAGGGCGATTTATATCAGTAGAAATTAAAATTATGACCTTCTACTTGTTTTGTATGGCAGCCCTAATTTGGAATCAGAAGTTGGCTCGTGAGCATGAGGCAAGGGCGTGGGGTTGTGCACCCCACTGTGTGACTGGTTTTTAGGTCAACGGGAAACTCCGAGACAATCGTCGAAATTGGCACGCGTGGTACGCAGACAGCTGTCTAGTTTCAAAAACAATGTTACGTATTTCCAAGGGTGTAGTAATTGAATTTCGTAATATCTTTGCTACGTGCAATGAATAAGGATGTTATTGTATACTTTTATAACATCAAATTTAATTAAAGTTGAACATAGTTCTTGTAATAATTTTATTAAGGTCTTGCTATTACCACTGTTTACATTTGTTTCCAAACTCTTGATGGTTATATTGGTTATGGTAAATAAAACAAGCATGATCAAATCATCATATTTCACGATTTCACACCTCAGAACACAATAAATGGGGAGACTCGTTTAATTTTGTAATTGGCCTTCCAACGTACGGCGTCATTAGACAAACATGAGAAACGATGGACCAAGTGAGTTACGTTCACCACGTTTGTGTATAACTGTACAGTCGAGTGTGGGAATTGCTAAAGCAATCAATACAGTCGCATGGGGACCACTTGTCAGTGGGAGAGTACTGGTCGTTGTAAATTGCCGCCATTGCATTAACGTGCCTTCTGCATCACTACCCCGAAAGACTGCGGTTGGGATAATTTTATTGGTATTTAAGGTTTTCTGTAAGAAAATGTGTATATAAAATGATTGGATTGATATTCACATAGGAAAGTTTTGTAAACGTTCTGTTGTAGGTTGAATAGTGCTCCTAGTGCACAGGTTCTGTACGGATATAACTGAGTGCGCAATAGAAATAACGGAAATTATTTTTTATGAAACTTAAAAATAAAACAAAATTCGCAACTATGATAATGATAAGGAATATAACTTAACATAATTGTAGGAATTATACTGGGATAGATATGCGAACCGTTTTTATTAACGTACAACAATTTGAATTCTATGACAGGATATAAAACAATCGAGTGCAGCAATAGACAAGTAATAATGCATAAGATTATATAATATTATGTATTATGTTCAATCTTCTTTCAACACGTATAAGTATCACATATAAATTGAAGAGGCTTCTCTTCAGCGGATTAGAACTCGTTAATTTCATGCTTAATGTTTTAAAAGTACAGATTGAATAATTAATTGTATTTTATAGTTTTACTATGGCGTTCAGACTTAAATGAACTTGTATCCGCAGACAACTCGAGATATAAACACCGAAAGCCAATTTTATTGTGGCGCGCATTTGGGTTGACGCGGTTCCCAATCATTAACCGATAAATGCGCTGACCGGTGGACAGTAAGTAACTGAGCTGAGGAATAAGAAAGTACCTAATAGTTGTTTCTAATTTAGTAAGGCAGCGAAATAATTTAGAAAAGCATTTTCAAGTAGGGCATTTCATAAAGTAACGAATGTATAATGGTTAATATTGTCAATAGAAATTAACATTTAAGATTAGAATTTACTAAGTTATACCGACAAAAATTTAATTATAAGATGCTTTTGCACTTAATTATTCATACCTTGCCCTCGGATTTGGTATTACGATGTTTATCGATTATGATTGAGGAAGTATATAGAATTTAGGTAGACAGACGACTTGATAAAGGTCACAGGAACACGCTGGATGCAGACCGCTTCTAACAGGTCCATCTGGAAATCTTTAGGGGAGGCCTTTGTTCAGCAGTGGACATCAAGTGGCTGATGATGATGATGATGACGACGATAGAATTCGGGCTGATGTCTCAATGAGAACCTAGAATATGCAAACTAGTTGTTGCCGAAAGTCCTAAAATCCAGTCCTAACTCTTTTCTCCACAACGGTTGACGTCATTTCCAGCCGTAAATAATTTAAACGTTACACACAAACCATTAACCATCGTCCATCGTCAAGATGGAGATTATAATTGATGGAGACACAGCGGCCCAAATGTTCAATGCACATCGCGATATGCGTATATTGTCTCTGAAACCTGTTCGGTGCTCCGATGCTCCTCGACAATCGATAGTGCAACGACCCGGGACGCGCGGTAACGATTTATCGTTTTCAAGTAACCCATCGGCGGCGATAACAAAACGATCGAAGAACATTAATTATACTGTGATAGCGCTCCGGATTGTGCGATAAAGATGTGCCGCGTGCGTGTTTTGACTGCGAATATTCGATGGTCATTATAATTGAGTTATGAATAATACTTCTGGGGAATTTTGTACATGTTTAAAAAAATTTTGAACGGAAATAAAAAATGTTGCGTGATCTTTTCGCAAGCATTTAAAATTGGTAACAATTTTTATACCAATTAGATGCGATATAATGTGGTACGATATTTTTATATTTAATATTTGAAGCAAAACTGTAAACCGAAGACAATGTAATAAAATTTTACAGCACCCTAAAAAGAAAAATGACGCGATTTTTGGAAGTGCAAAAATGTGATTCTTTCTCAACCAAACTACTACCGCTAACGCGCACACATTCATGCCGCGCTGCAATTTTATGTGCGAGAGTACATTCCGTATGGGCAACGTGTGCAACCGTTCTTTACGTATCAAATTCCTGGTGTAGTAGGTACCGCCGGACCCGAGCAGAATTCCAATGGGCTATCGCGTCGTAGCCGCCCCAAGCTTCCTCAGCACGTGGGCAAATTGCTAGACGATATTGGCAAATAATTCATATTCTGATTGTACATTGGATTCATGATTTAGGAATTATGAATTTGTAGATGCTTTTGTATATACCGATTTTTTTTGCCTTACAGAAATCGTAAGGATATTATAAAATGATAGCATTGCGCGCGGCTCCGCCGGCGTGGAAAAGTTTTTCCGGGATAAAATGTAGCTTCCTATTAGTGAAAGAATTTTCAAAATCGGGCCAGTAGTTCCTGACATTAGTGCGTTCAAACAAATAAACTCTTCAGCTTTATATATTAGTATAGATTTGGGTAAAGTTGTTGCTCAATTTTCTATTTTTTGGCCAGCAGCTAGAAAACATTTTCATTATTACAATGTCAAAAATATTTTCGTTTCTCCTACAATTAAATCCAAGACTGGAGTTGGATCGAAGTTTTTAGACGGAATCAGTTTTACGAAGCCCTTTATTTACTACTTTATAATATTATGTTATAGTAAATTTTAAATAATACTTCAAAATTCAAGAAATGCATGGTATTGCTGCTGTTTATGGGCGGTGGAATTGCTTACCATCAGGCGAGTCGAGCGACATGCTGGTCTTGTCATTCAACTGCAATAAAAAAATCAAATAGTGTAACGAGGTGTAGCCGACCTAGTTACGCTTCTATATATTTAAGCAAAAAAAAAAACTCACAAAAACTAGTTTGCACGGTAAAACTTCGACCTACGTTTTTTCTCCATTGTAGTAGCAGCAACGGAACCTTACATTAGCATGGAAATATATAATATGGTGCTGACCGGCTTTAATATTGGTGTCTTGAACTTCTTTTAAATATCTTGTTGTTTTATAGCATATCGCTATAAAAAGCGTAGGTCAAAAACATAATTTGTAATCTATTTCTGTAAAACTATAAACGTTAAATATTCTAAGAATTAGGATATTATCATTTTCCTTCTAAATTCCCGACAAGAAAGAAAGAAAAAACATTTATTGGCCACTAGTTGGGTGGTGAGTGGTGAATACATAATAATATATACATTATTATTGCAAGTACTAGATAGGTACTCACTCTAATGTGGATGGTATATGTCCCACCGCAACAGTGTCAATAGGATCTAGATCAGCATATGCCAACCATCAATGCTTGGCGCTGATTTTCATCTAGACCCTAGAGCAACGTCAGCCAAAAACAAATACACAGAACATCGTGCGTGCGCACCTTTCTTTGCGAGTGTGTGAGTGTGTATGTACGTGTAAGTGTGTGCATGTGTCGACGATAATTTATTATTAAAAAAAATAAAATAATAAAAATAATAATAAGAAAAACATATTTTACACATATGGCGAGGCTGTATGGTCTCCAGTTCTTTGCCTGTCCAATGTAATACAGATCAATATAAAACTAATGTCAGTAATGACAACAATAACGCTTTTCAAATTGTCAGCGTTTCTTTGTGTCGTATGACCGAATTAATAAATTATAATTACAACACTGATGTATACGGTAATTTAATACGTTTTCAATGCAATTGTCTATAATAATTGGCGAAAGTAAAGCATTTCGAAAGCTATTTTACTAATATTGTAAATGTGTAAGTTTGTAAAAATAATTGGATGCTAGATGGAAACTCAGATACTCCGGAATATATTTGGATAAAGTTAGGACACGCATAGACCTTTATCCTGGAAAAATACACAGCGGGCTTTTATTCCGGAAAAAGATTTTCACGCGTGTGCAGCTACAAACATAACCCAGTCGAGAAATATAGATAAACCGTGTTTGCACAGCTATATTTATTGCGTTTGTTTGCCTATGGTGACGTCTTTACATATTGTATTTGCTCTATGGCCGAATTATTAGTTCATAATTATTATTGTCTCTGTTATTGAGGAGAAATATATCCATACGTATATATACGGTTTTTTCTTTAAGTTAATGCCGAAGGTGCGGTGTAATTGGTATATAAAGCAGAAGTTATCTGCATTGGTATACGATATCGCACACAATAGCGTGACAAGCAGTGTCGATTGCGATAACACGTTCTGTACTATACACACGCTGTTGTTGGCTGCTGCGCTGATTAGCTTCATTGACGCTCGACTGGAGGCGAACGTGACCTAGCATAACTCCCTGTTGTAGGCGGACATGAAGTAACGTGTTTTTATATGGTATAGACGCGATATTCAACAAACATGAGACTAAACCAAAATTCTTTACGAGGGGATTGAAAAGTCGCTTCGAGGGCAAAATTAATGTTCCAAACCAGCTTAATACTTAGTGGTAATGCAGTGCGTCTCGTAGGTTTGCGGAAGCGCCGACGGATGGCTTTCAAGGCATAATTCGCAAAAAATCGTCTTCCACGCTGCAGCGCCTAAGAAACAGTAGTAACGCCATGCTAAAAGTGATTTCTGAGCGGTTTAACTGTCCTTTACAAAATTATTGGATAAAAGTAGTTCTGGAAAATGTAACATAACAAATGTAGTAGCTAAAAGTAATTGATATTTTGTTAATTTGATTTTAATTTATATGGATTATGTGATCTGAATGAAATATATATATATATATATATATAAAAAAATGCAAGCAAATAATTGCAAGCTACACCCGAAGCCCGATGGTGTAAAGTTCGAGTTAATCGACGCTTGTTCAATACACAATCTATGACTAATGTACAGTAAAATCTTTGCGGATTGGCAAAAAGTGGCTAGTTTGAGAAGGCACACACTTATTTTTATAACCAACGTATTCACGTATTCCATTCGGAAACAAGTACTAAAGTTGTATTTAATTATAATGATTTAACAAACGGCGCGATGAGGCGGTGGGCTTAAAGTGGGCCCCAACCCTGTCGTCGGATGCGATCAACAGCCCTTTCAATTAAAAGTTTCTCTCGTGCCACAGTTTGTGGACTCGGCCGCATAGTTCGGCCGAGTTGAGTGACGGCCAGATGCTTTGGAAACACTGTAGCACTTGCTCGCCATGCCGACCGACTCCACTCGCAACTTCCATCGCGAGCACGTTGACGATTTTGCTTGTGTTTCATCACACTGTTTTAATGAGCGACTGAACAAATAACCGACATTTTTTCATTGTCTCCACCTTTGTAAGTCGTCGTACCGTGAAATTGCTATTGCAAAGGAAATTCTGTTAATTGAAAGTAAGAAGCTGCTATTAACAATGTTACGAAAGAGTATTTATTTACCTCTGCAAGTTGTTAATTATAGAAAGTAATGGTTAATTACATTAATCTTGACCAATTTACGGTTACAGTTTTTATATCATAATTTATTAAAAAAGCACATTTTTTTTTTATTAGATACACACGCATTAACGCCCACGCAGCACACACGGGGTGGACTGAGGTGTTGGTCGTCCGAAAAGACACACAAGAACTATTTCAGTCCGCCCCGTGGCCTTGAAGGCTGCAGTCTTCAAAATGTCAGGAGGAAATAAAAACCGCGATAAAAATCCGAAGACTACATACTTTTATTTCGATGATATTCGCGTAAACATAAAAAATCTGTTCTCTATTTGTTGGGTTAAAGTTACTCTAGGGTCAAATAAAAAGGGCCAAATATTTAATGTTTGGGATATGCTGATCTGGATTCTGTTGGCACTGTTGTGATGGGACATATACCTTCCTCATTGGATAATATCTAAGTACCTAAATATACATAGGTACCCATCTAACTATAAAACAATGTTTTTTCTTCTACCTCAATACTTTCTACCTACTACATATATATTTACTACCCAACTTGTTGTCAGTAAATGTTTTCTTTCTTTTTCGTTCTTGAAGTTTCCTTGTGGAAAATTATAGTTTCCTGTGTATATGTTAGTCCGTGATGCATTATATATTACGCTTTGTAAAAACAAAACGCCTATTCTGTTAATAAAGTGCAGTTAATATTAATTGTTAGATAACACATTTCACGTACATATATACTACGTAGTCTATATCATCCAAACTTAGACAAGCTGGTAATGCTGCAAGCATTTTTATAGCCCAAAAGAACACGTGTGTGTGGCGTGATGGTGTATTCCGAAATTTCTCGTTACATATTTCGAATCGCTACAGCACTGTTACATTTCCGTCCTTGTTTTTAAACCGCACCAACGATCGTCTGAACAAAAAACACAGAACGCAGTTTGACGAATAGTAATTGAATTCTATTTTTGTTTCTCGAATAGAATGTTCCCGGAAAATGAATTTATTTGTTTTCAGTCCCATACGGGGAGCCGTGTATTGAAAAAATAGGAAATAGGTTTTTGTTATTGTCACGAGTTGTGGAATAGCGGCGTTGTATAATTTAAATACAGTTAAATAAATAATGCTATTATTTAAAATATCACGTGCAATTAATGCGTAAAGCGTATGCACAATTTAATTTTGATATTCATAGAATTGAAATAAATATAGGTAGACATTAGGGCGCGTTTGGTAACAATGCAGGCAATGCCCGCAGCTATAATGCTACAGTGTTGTTTCTACAGTTTATGGACCGTAAAATATTACGTCGATCTTCAGGCGGACGAGGTATAACGTGAAACTTAATAATAAATGCTTTCCACGCCCGCCCCCGCTAACATCTCGCGCTGTCGGTTTTACAGCTTATTATGTAATCTCTTTCATGTATATGCCTCCTTTATGATTCTGAATACCCGTTCGCGCCATTCATACTACACCGTACGCGTTAAATGAATAAAGTGGCGGTTCTTCGTTGCGTTGTTGTCGATTTTTGTTCCGTGTTTTATGTTTTCCTTCTAAAGAGTGGGAGAGGATAGTAGGTCTGTAATTTAATTAGAACTTATTCGAAATGTTTTATCTTTCCTCTTGTTTGAGTACTATCTCTGGGAAACATGTAATTAGTATTAAATTAATCACTCCACAAGTTCCTCCGTGACGGTATTGACAACTTCCTCTTAAATATATCGGTTTTGTAATATCTTTTACTACTTGTTGATTATTTGTTAGAGCACCGTAACTAATGTAATATTTTGGTTGTTGCAGGTGCAGTGAGCCGGTGTGCGGACAGTGCGGACGGTGTCGCCGCTCGTGCAGTGCAGTGCAGTGTTGTGTGTGGTGTGAGGTGTGAGGTGGGAGGTGCAGCTAAGTGCGGCTCAGTGCGGTGGTGTGTTGTGCGCGTGTGTGCGTCCGTGTAGGCGCGTGCGACGTGGCGCCGACGCTCACGTCAACTCAATGCCGGTGCGCCGATGGAGCGGTGATCGCGGACTGACTACGTCACTACAGCAGCGCTGGTGAGTCGCGTTATTCCACCATTCTCGTAATTCTTGGTCTTCATACCCAGAACTAAAGTTTCATACTTGCTATATCTAAGTATAATAGAGACTGCTTCGTACGTTGGGTCGTACGTGGGTACCCGTCTCCACGGGTCAATCTCTTCCCTGCAACATGGTTGACGCATAAAATAAGGTCCGTTTCAATATAACCATACCGTATTATATTAATTTGATTTTCAAAATAACAATCAGTTTCTTACCCGTTCTTCTATGGTGAAAATTGCTTTCGGACTGGTAGAGTAATTTTTACGCGAGTCTTAATGATAAATAATTAACATTTATATACAAAATATGTTTATGGTTCATTTACAACTCTTTGCCTTGAATGATGACCAATGTTAGATTCATACTATAAAAGAAAACTATCGTGTGTGATTTTTTAAAAATCTGAGGCGAATGACGTGGCGAAAAAGCCGTCCGCCTGATAAGGTAAGCGCCACAATCTGTCCATAAACATCAGAGCCACCCGAACTTTGAATTCCAAAGGACTGCATGACAATGCACTACGCTAGTCTATTTTGAGACTATACATGAGATGTTTAGTGTCTTAATACCCAGAAATTAAATTGGCAATAAATGTCCTTCAAACCTAAAAATAGTGCTCGTACCATGATGCTTGGCGACTAGAATAGATATGGAGACGGTGGTATCTTCCCAGTCGGACTCTCGCTTTTGAAAAACCTACCACCACCTATACGCAAAAAATATAACTCTCCCATAAATTGTTTTAGTCCGTACCGATAAAGATCGTAAGGAAAAATCTTAGTCTGTCTACTTTTTAGGGACGTACAGAAATAGGATACCGATTATTTTAGAAAATATTCTTCTTCCTACCCTTATCCTACTGGAATGTATGGTCGACGCAACATAGGTACATATTTTTCACGTATGTGAGCGTATGTATCAATAATATAAATGATAACAAAATGTGAAATTAATGAATAGTTAATGTCAGCAGTATTGACCATTGTCGAAAGATATCTCAAAATACTCTTTATCTTCATTTATAGTATCGGAACGCTATGGTGGCCGTTTTAACGTTTATCCGCTCATCAAGTTTCGTATTAATTCATAACTACGTTAAAGGAGCTAATTGCTGTACATTATTGTTTATAGTGACGTGCAGTATTTCCTGTAATGTATAATTTTACGACAATCTGCATTTGTTTTCCAAAATTCGAAATATAAAGAAATTAAATCTAATACGATCGTCATTTATGGGATCGCTGGCATAGAATAATAACGCCAAGAATGATAGTTTCATATCAAAAAACTGTCAAGTGTGAAGCATAAAACTCATTGATGTAGGCGTAGGCCACACGTATTGACGTTCTGCCACACGCACACAAGGGTGCAAATAATGTTGCTAGTGGTATCGGATGTTCCCCAAAACCTTAAGTCATTATTTAATTAGGATTATTTAATTATGGAATTATTATTATTGTTCACAGTAAGGGATTACTTTATCCTAATTATAATGATAAAAATTTGAAATAAAAAATAATAAAATAATAAAATAAATCCCTTAGAATGACCAAAACAGTACCAAATTAAAAACAAATTACGTTGATGACGTGAATTAAACGGTTGAATGCGGTATTTACCTTTGCCTCCATTCTAGTTTTATGATGATGATATTAATGAATGCCTTTATTTATGTCAATAATATCAAATGTATCTGGTTCTATTTTATTACGGTTTTTTTGCGAATCATAGTAAAAAAGGCAGCATCACCATTCACCATTCAACCGTATAATGGACGTCATTTGAAGCTTAGTGCTTACGTCTGCTGAAAAAAAGAAAAAGAAGGGTTAAAATTATAAATGATAACTTCATAATTTCTAAAAAAAGAAAAGATACAGGTGTCCTTATTTTAGAACTATTTTCATTTAAAATAATAATATAAGCTTGTTAAAATTTTAAATGTCAATTAAAATCAACTCAACAGAAAAATATTATTTTCATAATACTGGCAACACAATTCCAAAGCATGCCAAGGTACCAATTAAATAAGTTAATTTTAGAAATATATTAATTTTAGAATATGAACATCAACATTTGGGGTATCAATTTTCTTTTTTTTTGGCAACATTTTGATATAATGGCGTCTATAAAATTTTTGAATTATTGTTTTTGCTTTAGCTATTATTTTATGTCAAAATATTAGATTAATCGTAATAATTGCATGTGAAATGTTTTGTTACAATGTTTCTTAAAATTATCCGAGATACTGTGACATCAGTTTATTGCACAAACCATCATTTTAAAATAAAATATCGAGAGCTGATAGCGCTACAATTCGGCCTTGAGCACTGACGCGGGATGTTTGGTTACTAGGCTAATTTAGCCTAGTTTTACTTGCCTCACTAAGCGTGTATGTTCACGGTTTCTATGTGTTATTATTCTAAGATCGCTGGTATATTTTTTTCGATCATGAATTGAGATCACCTTACTGAATTGTAATCTGTCAAAAATGCCATCATAGCGTGTCGGTACAATAGTGACAACAGTCATCATATCTTCGGGCTTATCGCGCCATTGCATGACATGCACGATTATACACACTTATCGGTCATAAGAGGAAGCCGACGATTATTTCTTCCGTAACAGACACTTCATAGTTTTTGTACCTATGTAACGACTTTTCCGGAAATTACTCAACTAGTTTTACCCAATTTGATTAAATCTTAAAAAATATTGTGTGTTCGTAGTTTTTTTTTGTCATAAATTTGTGTGCCGCTATGGCATTATTCCCGTGCTGTGTACGAATTATCACTTTTTTCTTTCTTTTATCAAGCGTGAGTTTTCCATAAAAATGAATGAAATATATCAAATACTAGTATTGCTCGTGGCTCTGCCCGCGTGAAAAAGATTTTCCAGGATAAAAATATTTTCCCTGCATAAAAAGTAGCCTATAGCACTCAGGAGTAATGTAGCTTCCTATTAGTGAAAAAAATTTCAAAATCGGTTCAGTATTCCTGAGATTAGCGCGTTTAACCAAACAAATAAACGCTTCAGCTTTGTTTGTTATGTCGGCCTTGACCTGGCCTCCGCGTGTATGAACCAGTCAGGGGCGCAGCTACCGCTGTATCAGCCGTATCAATGATACGGGCCCCCGGGCTCTAGGGGCCCCTCTTAGCCCATACGCTAAATTTAAGCGGTCACCCAAAAGTACGGAGACCTTTTTTTGCTCCCGAATAATAGGCCTCCGGACTCCGGATACGCGGAAGGACACAAACTAAATGGTCTATACTTAAGGAAACTATAAATTTGGCGCTAGAAGGGCCGCCAACAAAATTTTGATATAGGGCCCCCTCTATCGCAAGCTACTCCACTGGAACCAGTCTCCCGAAATCGTCTGATGGCATCCCGTACGGTGGTTCGAGGTACACCGAGGGAAAGAGGGATACGACGCTGGCTCATGAACCCTGCCTTGGCTAAAGCCACAGCCCTAGCTGAACCAGTTACGTCTAGTGGCATTTTTTATGGCTATAAGTTACACAATAACCCCAGAAACCGTGATTTAACAATGTCCAAACAATTTTGCAAAAAAAAACAGGAAATTTGTTCACGATAACGCAACAGCAACAATGTCTAATTACGACTAAATCCCGACAAATGGTTTGGTGCCACAAATTATACGAAAAGGAATAAATAACGGTTAATTGTGCCTGTGAGTGTAGTATAGATTTTCTTAATGCAGATCGACTCAGTTTATGTAAGGATTTTCATTGTATGAGAAGAAAATATAATCAGAGCAGCAACATAAGTCAAATTTAATAAATATTTTATACATACATACATAGTGTCACGCCTCTATCCCATAGGGGTAAGTAGAGACTATGGATTGCCGCTTTGCTCGATTCTGTCACACTTCTTTCACTACATTCACCTTTATCAATCTTTTCATGCACTCCCGCCGGTTCGGGGTACTTTTGACGTGGCCTGGCTTTTTTTGACACCTTCCGGCTCCCCATAAAGGTGTGCAACGCTCCATTCACCCGATTACCTGTACTCACTCGTCTATCAATGTCACTGTTATACCTACCATCACTTGTAAAAACACATCTTAGAAATACAAAATCACTTACTTGCTGTACCCTGTCGTTGTCTATAAAAATATTGCATTCTCTCATGCCATCGTCCCTTTCAAACACCATAACTATCGTCTTACTAACATTTATCTTCATGCCTTTTCTCCCAAAAGCATCATGCATAATTGTCACTAACTTCTGTAACTCTTCCTCCGATGACGCAAGAATTACTTGATCATCAGCGTAGAGCAGACAGATGAGTGACAACCCATTCATTCTCAGCCCGTACTCACTCTCTTTCATATCTTTTAGACAGCCATCCATGAATAGATATAATTTATAAACTTAATATGGTATGGTACCCACGTTATTAAAACTTGTAAACTGAATATGGTATGCTAGTCACGTTATTAAAACTAACGCAATATATGTTCATCATGGCCTTGGTGTACCGTAAATTAAATTAAATAAAAATAAACCATAACACGGATAGCCCAGCAGTACAGATAACATTTTCTTGTTTTGATATAATAGGTGCAGTTATTGTGCGATTTATTCATCTCCGCCCAATTACACTAGTGTAAACTATTTTTATTGCTTTTGATCCGTCTTTATGTCTAACCACTCCAATCAGACCATTTCGTTTGACAAATCCCGATCATTACAGCTTTGTCCTTGATTTTCACGAAAGGCACACAAATACAACAAGAAAGCTAGCTGCATTGTTTTTTTAGTTTTTACAATATGATCTCTTTGCGACCACTAAAATAGTTTTAAGTTTTGCTTACGTAACCGCCCGCGTAAACACCGCTCCCGGAATATAAGCCCCGCTGTGCATTTTGCCAGGATAACTTTTTGTTATGGTAAATGGAGTAGCCACCGCCTGTTTAACTCTGTTATGTTATAGGAATAACTGACCAATGTAGATACTATAACTTTCAAGCCATATTGGAACCATTTAAACGACTGACTCAATAAATACTGAAATTATAATTCATTTAAATTAATATATCACTGCTTTGCATGAATAACCACACAATCCCAAGAAAGCAAATTTTACTGGACATCCATTTAAAATTAAAAAAAAAATATTTTTTTGTAACTTTGTACTTATTGAAGATATATAATCAAAGAATGTATTAACCAAAAAGGCATTCATCAATGTTTTACTGAAATTCTGATTGTTATGTGCTCGGCTATTAATCGGTTTGTCGATTTTTCTCCAAAAATCAACCGATGACATAAAGACATTTTGTCATACCACTGCGCCATTTTGCCGATATGACTGTGAGTTTTATATACCATAAAATATAGCCTATTATGGATTGTATGGTGTTATAAAACGCAAATTCAAAAATTTTGGATTGAGCGGTTATTCATGCAAAGCAGCGATATGAAGTCGAAATATTTTCTCTGGAATATTATAAAAATTCACTATGTTAATTTGTAATTCAAATATGATATAATGAATGTCGATCCAAGCAATAAATAATTTCGTCCTTCGTTTTTGGGCGTTTGGGGAGCTTATCGTTATTTATTTGTTATTCGGATAAAACTACAGTGGCAAATCGACCGAAGAAGTTTTGCTGCGAATAAAATCATTAGTTTATTAGTTTTGTATCTACTTAAGTAAACGGTGACGAGTGTATCGCTATTTCGAACATTTTCAAATAAATATTATTCACACGAACTTTTCTATCTAAAAATCACGGAAGTAGTTGCGTGAAACCTCACTGGTTTTGCAGCCTCAGCACGCTGCCATTAGAGTAATGAGGTAAAAATGCAAGCCGGTAAAATGTGGCGACGCGCAGTACTATCGACATTTAAAACTTTCAGTCGGTCTAATTTATATGTATGTACAAAACTTGTTTAAGACACAAATTATAAAGTATCGAGTGGCTAAATAAAGCAGCATTTATAACGACCTTAAAAATTATAAACGTATTAAAATGGGTTATGTTTTTTATAAGTAAAAAACGAGACAAGAAGAGCTACGACAACCTATTGAGAATAGTAACATATTCTACTGGGCGTGTTACTTTGAAAACGAATTGTTGCTACAATGCATGGCCCTATAATGCTCTCGGTACCCTCCCACATTTGATGTTTGGTCACATAAATATCTATAATATACTGTATATCGGAAAACAACTAAGCATCCATTATTATTTGGTGTTCAAAATAGACAAAGCGATGAATCCTATGCAGACGTACTCTCTCATAAACTTATTCATAAAACTATATATTTTAATTTAAAGGACTGACATGTATTGTGCCTGAATTATGCCTGGTTATTTACTGGCTGTTTCGTATTCAAAATCAAGCTAGTATGCCATACTTGCGTGTAGCCAAGCGAGTTACAACCCTCTTGACATTCAACTTATGCTTGTTTAATCAAATTACAGTTCTCTCTGTGAGTTTGATTACATTTTAATTATTTTTATTTATGTTATGCCTGCCCACAGATAGTTTCATTTTAAGTATTTTTTTACCAGTTATAAACACGTGTAGTCCAACTAGATTTTTAGGTCATGCGGTTCAATCTCGCCACTTTGACCCAATCCGTGAAGTATACATGTCAGAGCAACCTACATCTAAGCAATGACGTGGTGTTTTATTCAAATCAGACTGTGCTGCTTTTTTGTGTAGGTAATTCCTATTTTATTGCATAATGTGTTATTTTGCGTTTATAAACGGATTAAAATTTAAAGAATTGCCTAGGAGAAGCTATCGCCTAGGGGTGATTGATGTGAGTATGGCGATGAGACGTATAAACAAATGCAATTTTTTAATGCGAAATGTATAATACTTATTTCTTGTAAACTGAAACGCGATAGCAAGCTTATAAACGCACCCCATAGTAAACGCTCAGCCTATGAAACGTGAATTGATCACACTCAGGTCTCTAACCCATATAAATAACACGATCTTAAACTTGGACTTGCTTATATTGTAGCACAATATCGCTTCATAATAATGAATTGTTGAAAATTTACTATTTAAGTAGATTTCGTTTAGAAGCATAAGTCATAATATTTTAGATTTTATTTCGTTTAAACAAAATCCGCATAAAGACGGTCTAGGAAACCTGCAGTTGCTGAATATTCGGTAGAACGCTCCGAACATTAAATTAGATAAGCCACAAATCCTTGCCAAAGAACACCGATTCCTACCTAGGACGATTCGCGAGGCTATTGAAATAAAAAAAAAAACACCTAAATTTCTATAGAGAAGATGGCTACAAGCTTGCCCATGCTTGGGACCCTGTTATACATTTAATTCAATAGGAACCCAAAAGACCGGCTGCCAGACTTTAACGACACTGTGAGCTCATTCTGCGTAGATCGCACCGTCAACTACTTGTGTAAAATGTAGATATTGTAACTTTGACTTTTCGGATGACAACACCTCAGTCCGCCCCGTGACCAATAAGGCGGCAGTCTTCGAAATCTCGCGTGTCGAGAGGAAATAATATAAGTAAAAAAAACCGCAATAAAATCCGCAAACAAGTTTTATTTAATGTCGAACATTCGCGGAAACATAAAACATTGATTGCCTGCGCGATGTATCTATGCCATAGATTCTATGGCGATTGTTATTTAAGACCAATAGGTTATATGAGCGTTTATATTAAAAAATTGGTTGTACATCGGAAGGATAGTAAGAAATAGTATATAGATAAGTGTTCATTTTTGAGTTTTACTGTATATTTCTTAAATAATATATTAAAACGGACTATGGGTAATAAGATATCTTTTTCGTTTTTCTCTCCAATAACGATTTTCGAATTATAATTGTATACATAATTATATCAAAAAACTACTGAATATATTTTTTGTGATGTAATCGTGCAGTATTATCTTTTGAGAGAGTTATCGATTATCTACACATATAATAATCATATAATAAAACTAGCTGGTCCGGCGAACTTCGTATCGCTTCAGAGTCAATGAATGTTGTGTTGACTTATTAGTTACTTATTAAGATTAAATAAATTATCAAAATGAATTAAGCTCAACAAATGTACAAAAATCAAAAAAACAATTTAACCATATATTCATACACAGAGA
Organism: Sphinx pinastri; assembly: GCA_947568825.1. Classification (NCBI taxonomy): domain Eukaryota; kingdom Metazoa; phylum Arthropoda; class Insecta; order Lepidoptera; family Sphingidae; genus Sphinx; species Sphinx pinastri. Next base: position 11,273,505 of record OX387624.1, on the reverse strand, counting down.
CAGAGAGAAGCAGATACTATTGAGCGTGACATGCCACGGTAATGACATAGGTACCACTTTTACCTCTTCCATATTAATAGTATTCCTCATACATTTTCGCCGATTATGGGTATCCCCTCCATCCGTACCATCCACATTCGATCGTTAAATACCTTTCATTACTCGCCTTTCAACCATCATCTTCACATACTCAAATTATCTCAGCATACTTCTTTTAATTTTAGTCACCACATCATCCTTCAATTTAAAACAGAGGAGTGCATTTCCACCGCATTTACTCGACTTTCGTGATTTTCTGCCAAACCAGCATTCACTTCCATGCATAAGCGTCGTCAACAGCACAGCATTGTGAATCAATATTCTTGCTCCCTTTACCCTGGTACAGGCTTTTGGATTCTCATTACAGAGACATCAATGCCATCACCAGGCGGCCCACATACGTTAATGACAACGTTGACCACAGCTTATTCCTCTTCACAGGATCATACGCCTTTTCCAAGTTTACGAAAGCACAAAAGACTGTTTTGATTTGATCAAATGTTTCGCCGCCATGTACCTTATGAAAAAGACTTGATTTTCTTGTTCTTCTGGATTGCGTCATTGTAAATAACATTGGTAAATCAAACACACAGTCCAGAATACTTATCTCTGTATACGAAAATTATCGATTAGATTAATCAAAGAGCAGTTAAAATATTATTGAAAGGATAATTGTCGATGCGCGCACAATGACAAACATACTTGACATTGACAAAATTGTCGTTTAAACGATACGGCGAATCACAACAAATTTAGAGTTGGAACGCATCTCTTTAAAATCAATTTTCGCTGATGAATTTCAGAAATAATCGTATGAAGTGAATTAATTACGTACGACAGCTACTGATGAACGAAGCAGAAGAGTCACCATCTTAACTCACTATACTATATTATATACATATGGGCAGACGCATTAATTCTCGACGAAAGTGTGCGCACTAGGGTCGGCGATTTTGATGTTGATTTTTTCCTCGTAAGTACACCTTAAAAGGAGACGATCCTAAAAATTTGAGCCCGATATGTGCTAATCCGGCCACTGGAGAATTTTTTGAGTTTTAGAAAAAGTAGAGTTTCCCTAATTTTCAAATATTTGTATCTCAGCTTCTATATAATTTAAAGACTTCTGCCCAGCGGCATTTTTCTCAGTAAGACTTTTACTTTTATTAAAAAAATAGTTATTAGGTCTAAACTTATATCGCGCTTAGCTAATAGTTTCCAACTAAACAACTGTTTTGGTTAAATTTTACCTATTTATAAAACACTATTACATGTACCGTATTTGAAGTTGAGAGTCGACCAATATTTTAATAGAATCTACCCAGCTTTTGCTTAATTGCTCCATTTTGTAAAGTTATAGCTATTTAAAATCAATCAAATTTTGAAAAATCGCTGTTTTTAAATAGCTAGAACTTTTTTCTCCGAACTTCGATTTGTTTCAAAGTTTCAGGAAATTTGCTTTATTCTGTCCCCAAGAAGCCCTGAAAATTTGAACAAGGAAATCGAACTTGTATTTAAGTTATAATTTTTTTTATATTTTCAAATTCAAAATTGCATTGAACCTGATAAGAAATTCCTTAATAATCATCACTTTAGCACATAAAATAAAGATTATTGAATTAAATAGAAATAATTTCAGGAACACATTAAATAGTTATTGGAATTTTATGTTCTAATGTTACGTAAAAGTACAAAAAAATGTAATGGAAATGACAATTGTAGATATTTTTTTTTATTTATTAATTCAGTTAAACTACTTTTCAAACTTTTTCAAAAGAAGTCGCTCTTCTAAAGAATTGTCGTTGATAGGTGTGAAAGAGTTTCGAGTGTCCTTGATGGTTTTCACAGATTCAAATCGTTTATTCATTTTTTTTCAAATGTAAGAGAGGTCTCTCATATGTAAGAGTACGTCTGGGTGGGTACCACCGCATTGTCTATTTCTACCGCCAAGCAGCAGTGTGCATGCACTGTTGTGTTTCGGTTTGAAGGACATTGTAGCCAGTGTAACTACTGGACATAATGAGACTTAACATCTCATGTCTCAGTATGACGAGCGCAGTGGAATGCCGCACAGTACTTTGTAAGTCAAGGTGCTGGATGGTGTTGCAACTGTTTATGGGTGGTCGTATCGCTTACCATCACGCGAACGGCATGCTCGTCTCGTCATTCGATGCAATATAAAAACACCCTATCGCCAAACGATAATTAATTCCGTGAAAAAAAAAACGGAATCACTCAAGAATCGTTTTTTCAGAGCAACCAATTATTTATTCCCTTCGCTACACAGAGTATTTCGTGAAGTGTCATAACAGGCCTCTTATTTTGTCCCGAGTATAGAATCATATTAAAGTATGTAATAAAATCGTACAAAAATAATAATGTACTTATTCTATTTCATTCATAGTGATTATAGTGTGTTGTTTGTTTACAGGTGACGCGCTGCGGAGAGGTGGTTAAAGCGGCTTTGCCGCTTTAAATGGACAAACGCAAGATGCTGCCAAAGAGAGCGCGTATGGATAGCATGCGGGGTCCTATTGCAAATGGACCCTTGCAATCAAGGTTAGGATGATTTTGACAAATTTGTTTAAATGGGGTTTTAACGTCTTATATTATACGTAATGTTATCTGGATAGTAATCTTCTTCTGTATAAAGTGAATTGGACTAGATCCTTGAGCTCGAGGGTTAACGTGCATTCAATATTAAACAGACATATTCTTTTTTCAGAATGAAAATTTTTATGTTTTTAAATTTTTTGCTTAACGCTCTTGAACTGAATGTGTTTCATTGCCATGATAAAAGACATCCATGAAATATTAACTTATAGTACTCTATAGTCTAGTCTTTTTAATCCCAAAAAGATGAAATATAGATTAGCAGCCATACCTGTTTTTATTATTATTAACGTTTTACGTCCCACTGCAAAACTATGGCTTCTCTACCAGCCTTACCCATTGAACTCAAGTAGTGACAGCGTTTAGTAATTATTACCAGAAACCCTTATACATCGCTCAGTAACAAGGCCGTTAATGGCCAATGTATTGAAATATGTCTAGGTTATTTATCTATGTCTATTTTCATTGAGGTGTCTCTTTTAGTAAGTTCTTATATATTACTCATGATACTAATATAATTATTGAACAAAATATTTCTATAGGGATCTAGAGTGATGAATGGCACTTGGATTGATTTTACTGAGGTGTCATTACCTGTATGATTTTTCGAGCTAACTTAGGGCCCATAAAAACATCAATAGAATGGTTCAAATTAATTATTGATATTAAACTAAGTGTTGCTCGCGGTTTCGCCTACGGGAAAACCTTTTCCCACTAATAGTCCCTAAATTACTGTAGCGATCCATAGCACCATGGGTACGATGCTAGCGATACATTAAAAAAAAAACGAGATTTTTTTTATTTTTTTTTATTTGCAAATAAAAGGCATAATACAGAATTCAATCAAAAGTAAATAATACAGACATTTTACTAACTATAATCTAGATTGAAATTCCTCAATTATATGCCCTGATTGAGCTTACTGCGGACAATAGAATAAAACTTATACTGAAAATTCAGTTACAAAGGAGTACGCAATGTTTGTTTATTACTTTTTACTGATAACAATTTTTTTTTTCTTTTTTCTTTTTGTTGACAGACAGATGTGTGCCAAATTTCATCCAAAACAATTCAGCAGAATTTGCGTTTACTTCTAACAAACATGGAACCATTTTCACAAACTATCGCAATTATAATATTAAGAAGTAAGATATTTTATATTGTTTTATAAAAGTCCGTATTTCACTTAATAATTAAACACTATACTCTACTTTGATGAACTAAGTTCTGTGTTTGTCAGAAATCGAATCTAAACCGATTCCCTGCCGTACAAATTGTTGTAGCGCGGCACCGCAGAGAGGGCACCTCGGCCGCCAGAAAGTTAAGAAAGCAACCTCCGGCTATTGGGCTCACTTGGCTCATTCTTTTCGCGCGCTAATCTTATTTGGTTTCCATCAAAACTTGCCCGAAGGGGTAGTCTCCCCCGGTGGGTGGCGCGGCGGCGTGAGGGCGGTGGCGCCTAGCTCTCGACGGCCTCTTTGTTTGCCACCAAATCTGTTTTCGTCTGCCACCGGGAAAGTTTGTCGAAATTCGCGAAAACTCGCACTGCCGTCGATCCTGCCAGGAATTACTTTTCAGTTTCACCGTCTCCCCTCCCCCCTTGCGCCCGTGAGAGAAACTTTCTCTCACCCGCACCGACAATAATAATAATTCCGCAACGCTATGACGAAAGTTGAAATTATTAGTTTAATCTTACTGTGGAGCGCTTTAATTATCCTAGGGGGAGGCTGGATGGGCCGGCAGGGGCATAGCGAGCGGGGTGCTATGTGGGTTCGGCCCGGGGACGCCCTCGACCCGTGATTACCCAACTTCGTCGCTGCCAGCGTGTTTCCAATATTTGCCCCCTCAGATTTAATTGGGTTATAAATTTAGATTTGTTTTTTGTTACGCTCCAGTTGTTCTGACCATTTACAATGGTCCCTAATGTTTGTCCGTGACGAATGTCTGTCTTACGAATTTGTTGTATTACTGACCGGATTCACTAAGTGATTAGGTTGTGATATTGCTTACGTGGCACCATTCCGTTTATTGAATTATTTGTTTATTTGGATTATTATAAACGTGGCTATTAGTTTGTATTGGTAAGTGGTGTACAGTAGATAACTTTGTCAGTTGTTCCGAGGAGACCCGTCGCGTCCTTGACCTGGTGGCAGTGTCTATGGGCTGTGGAGCCCAAGGGTCTTGGATTCCCAGATCGGGTAACAGTTTTTGTAGGATTGTCTAACACACTTAAGGTAGTTGCCCTCAGACAGGCTAGGCGTACCGTCGCAAGTTGAATTTTTGCGAATTACATAAAAACTTCGCATGTGGGAACTTCTTTTCAGAGTAGATAAGTATAGGTAGAAGAAGAACAGTTAAGATATAATATGAATAACTAATAATTAAATTGACTGCCTCGGTGGCGTAGTGATATTACGGTACGACTGCAATGCTGAACGGGTGTGAATGCGGGTTTGAATCCCGGGTCGGGCAAAGTGATGTTGGGTTTTTCTACTCAATATCAGCCCGGAGTCTGGAAATGTGTCCGATAAATGGCAATAGGCCCGCCCCCTATTACATGGGACCTAACATAGCTGACGAAATGTGGGTTTGATACACTTCTGCCTACCCCTGAAAAGGGAAAAAGACGTGATGCTATGTATTTTATATTTAATAAAAACTCAAATCATAATATTATCAATTTGACTCACTATTTAGTTTACATTAAAACAAGTATCGACGATTTGTCAATATTCACTAGTTCTTGACTGGAATACAACTGCGTTATTAATATCACAATAACCACGTCGTAATATAGTTAGCTCGACACCACGATAAGGACTAACATAGTGACCTCTTAATACATGAACAGCTTATTATAACTAATCTAGACATTGACCGTCTCTTTAATGGCAATGAAGAGTTCCCCTTCAGAAACACTACTTTGACCTCCCTTCCTGTTTTTACTATTGTTATGTATAGTTATTTCTGGACGACTTTAAGGCGCGTCGCCCACTGGCAAGTAGAGGCGACGTGGCGACAGCGTCGCGGCACTGTTTGTGTGTAATTTATGTAGAGTCGAGGCGCGGTCGGATATGCTTCGTTTGTAGTTTTGTACCAATTCATTCAACAAGTCGTCGTCAGAAGATGAAGACGAAGACTTGCACACAAATAAAATGGCGGTGGAGTCGTGGCGCCGGCTCAACTAGCGCCTCTGCCCCGACTCCGCCGCGCCTGCGCCTTGCCCGTGCCATGACTAGTATGCGAACACACGGCGGCACGGCCATTAGTCGTGCCTCGACGATGCCCCGACTTTTGATCATGTGGGCGTCGCGACTCGCGCCTAACATAATTAATAAATAAAAAATATTTAATTTAATATATTAATAATGATTCATTATTTCAATTCTTTTGAATTACCGGATTTTTTCTCAATTCTTCTCGAATAATAGAAGAATAAAAGTACCTACATAATTCCTTTTCATTGTAGTTGTGTGAGTATAGACTATAGAGTATAAACTGTAGTCAATATTGATTCACAATCTATTAAGGAATACGGCAGTCGGTAACGGTAGTAACTAGTACCTTTAGCTTGTGAAAATTTTAGATTTATATAAAACATTTTAGTGTTGATACTCAATGTAAATCTCGTTTAATCATAAAGTATAATTTATGATTAGTATAATTTATACTGAATTGGATATTTCGATAGATTTTTTTCCTGTTTGTACACAATACCCAATGCTTTTAAAGTAAGTTTTTTCTTTTAAATCTTTTAATCGTGAAAGCAAAAAATAAAATGTTAATTCGATTTCTCTCTTCAATCTGGTTGCTAATTATATGTGTATCACCAATATCGTATTTTGGTACTTGGCTCAATGCACCAACCCCCATTCCTTTATTGAGAACATCCTGCCGTACATCGCGACGCTCCCGGCTTAGCTTTTTGTGCATTGCATTCGCGTGTCGGGTCATATCGCCGGCGGGCGTGCGACACTCGTTTAGTTAATGATACGGTACAATTGGCTCGGCTTTATTCCATTACGCATCGGTAGTCGGCACTGTTCAAGGGCCCTTTGTACCCCCTTCCTTTCATGTGACGTCCATTTGAACTTTAACACAGTGCAGCAACGGGTTATGTTAGGGTATTTTCTCTTGATATGATTACGAAATGGGGTGGTTATTCCATTGAATTAATACAATTGTGTGTGGTTGAGCGTGGTAGAGGCTTATCATTTTTCAATCTATTTATTAAAGAGTGCACACAGCACACTATTTATTCATTTATTTATTTCCTCTCTAAATGTTTTTTTGATTTCTCGGCTGATGTCTTGCACTAGTTTTTTTGTGTCGATTATTTGGTTATTACCAACAAAACCTGTATCAGAGCCGTCTTCTTCTTCTTCGTCAGGAATTATATACGATGTCCTGCGGCTGGTGTTTTTTGTCATTCTTCACAACTCCATTCAATGCCCGGAGAATTTCGTAGAGTATTAATTTAAAAAGGTACATCAACAATACATGTATATTCCATACTATAATACACTTTACTTAGGCTTAAAACTAATACATGCACCAATTACAGATGTACACAACATTACTTAACACTATATAAGTAGTATAAGTTTAAAGATTGTATATTATAAATCTATACTAATATTATAAAGAGGAAAGATTTGTATGTAAGTATGTTTGTAACGAATAAACTCAAAAACTACTGAACGGATTTCGATGAAATTTGGCACACGGTTAGATCATGTCCTGGATTAACACATAAGCTACTTTTTATCCCGGGAAAATATTTTAATCCCGGAAAAACTTTTTCACGCGGGCGAAGCCGCGAGCAGAAGTCTAGTATATAATAAAATATTGATTGTTAATATCTAAAGGAATACACTGAAAGACACAAGTTAATGTTGGAGTCTTAAATTCCGATGCGACTGGCTTTTTATTGCTTGGCGTACTTTGCTTGTAAGGCTATAAACTTTTATAATCTCCAAGATGTCATAAGTGAGCTAATAACTAATATTTCGCTGTTAACGGATTTGTAATCATAATATTATTATTATTATCCTCATTGTTCAGGTGCATCTTTTACTGGTAGCGTCAGCGACTTCGCTGGGTAGCGTAGATATACTTTGTATATTAATTTTGTCAATAGTACCTACAGCCACACGTGGACGTTTTATTTAACAGTACCGAATAAACTTGACCAGGGTGCTATGATTTAACATTGTTACGCAAACATGCAGTATGACTTATGAGGAGTCAGAGATATTAGATAAAACGTTCTTAATGCTCATTCCTACGATTTAAAAGTTGACAAGACGATAGCTATATTTGGGCGGCGGTGATATCTAAATCATCGCCAAGTATTAAACTGTATAAGACAATTAAAAGAAAAAAACATTTATGTTGTACTTATAATAAAATTTTCATTAAATTATTTTGCTATATCGTTTTCCTAAACTTGCTTCTGTCGATCGCATCGACCTAGTTTTAACAAGACTATAGTCTATGAAAGTGGAGCGTTAGACTAATGTAGGTCGAGCGTCTGAACAATGAAAACGAAAAAGCTTAATGCTTTTTTTTAACAAAAGAAACTACCCACATTGAATTCAAATGATAAAAGTTTTCGTACAGGTACAAAGACGGCCGCCGGCGCGGCGCAACCTTGGTTCGGTGAGTCGGTCGTCGACATCGCGCGAGTCTGTGTCTGCACTTGTTTCGAACCAAACTCGCCGATAGCCACGATCGAGACAGACAGTCGCGGTTGCACCGATAAACAACCGTGTTATAAATATTTAATAAGTTTACGTAACAACTCCGTGATTGTTATTAATCTGGGGGTATTTGCATTCGTGAGTCGTGAATCGTGATGATTTCGGATCAGATTAGCATTATATTATGTTTTTTCAATTTTACCAGGATGAAGCACCTAAAAACTATATTTGGCTACGATCTACGTAAACAGCCGAAGAAATTGCTTATTGTGTGAACAAAACGTGTTCATATTTATCATATTAGGTTGGGGAAAAATTCGCATTTTATATGAAAACTCAAGACTTGTTTTTTCAAACTTTATTTACATTTAATTACAGTATATAGGTGCCATTTTCTTCGATGATTTTCTGCCATCTTGTAGGTAGTGCCATAATCCCGTTGGTGTAGAAATTTTGGGAATTCGGATCAAACAAGCGCAACAAGTAGTTTTGGCAGTCCTCTCTTGATGTTAACCTGACACTGCCTCAAAATTCTGAAGAGACCGAAACAGATGGAAATCTGAAGGTGCAAGGCTAAGACTATATGGTGGATGCATTAACGCCTCCCAGACAAACTTTCTTACTTTTTGCTGAGTCGTTAAAGATGTGTGTGGTTTAGTGTTATCGTGATGAAAGACCATACCTTTCTATTGATCGATTCCGGCCGCTTTCTCTCAACTTCTTGGTTTAATCCCTTTGACCACGACCTTTTTTGTACGTTCTTGTCCTACGTGATCACATTTTATCACCAGTTATCAATCTTTAAAAACGTTTCGGTTTCATGAAGTCTCAATAAAAAATCGCAAATGAGTACACGGTTCATTAGGTTTCTTTCAGTGAGCTCGATCGAGCTTTTTTGTGTACCTAGCTTTATTCAAATGGGTCAAAACTGTTTTGTGGTCAATTTTCAGTTCTTCAGCTATGTCGTAACTACTGATATGACGATCTTGCTCCACTTTTTCAAAAATGGCGTCCACTTTATTCGTAACAGAGCAACCAGAGCGAGGTGCATCTTCGACATCAAAATTCCCAGATTGAAAACGCTTTAACCAACTTTGTGCTACTCTTACTGTCACTGCACAAGGTCCATAGACGTCACAATTTTTTTCGCGGTTCTGTGCATTTTTCCTTTTTTATAATAACATTTTAAAATGTATCGGAATTTCTCCATTACCATACCAGCCCTGTATTACATATATACTGCCCACGGCTGAGCACGGGCCTCCTCTACAACCAAGAGAGTTAAATTAAGTTTAGGTTAGATATTAGACTCACTCATTTTGACAGAAAGATAAATAAATGAAAAATAGCTGAAATCATTTTACTAATTTGTTTATTTTTTTAAATGTAACCTTTTTAATGTCATCAAAACCAGCCAGATACAAAAATAGTACAGCCAAAGAGTTTTTATTACACGTTTATGCACATTATATGCGAAAAGACTTTTCCCCGACTTATTATAATGTTGAATGTCGCTTAACCTATTCTATGCTCAAAACAAAGCGTGAACCTACGTATATTACTTTACATTTTACTTAGTAAACATCGTTATCACATTTTAATACCATTATATCTCCAATCTTCATCTAATAACATGCGATACTATTGCACTTAAAACTTATTTCACTATAAATGTAAAACACACTGTCACTATAAGTATAATACGTTTGACATTCAAAAAATATTTAATTTGTAATTATCGATACGCAGAAATCGTCGGTATGTTATCAATATTCACGTACAACCGGTTGTCGGCGGTTTGCTGGGCGACCGATAAAGCACCTGTTATCAGCGACGATGACAGATAAGAGCTATCAGTGTCAACATGTTACGTGAAAGCTTTGTGCTGAACGACGATACAATGTAACTGTTGTTATGTGGGATATGTGTAGGTGTATATGATACTAAAATCCCGTATAAATCGACTTTCTCGTCCCTTCTGTTAAATATTATAATTTCACAATTTTCTTAACTGTTGTGTATTAACAAATTAGCTTCAGTAAGTTTGAGAAATTTTCTTAGATGTCGGTTATAAACTTATCATTTTTTATATGAATAAAAGGAATAATAGTATCAATCGAATGCAATTTAGGTGTACACGAGAGTATCGATCTAAGTTATATAAGTAAAATTACATAAAATATGATAGATATTCTAGAAATAAACATTTCGTGGGAAGGCACGTTTTCAACAGTATAAAACTCGTTAATTGTAAAATATATCAATTTTCTCTGCAATTGTATAATAATAAAGATCTGGTTTTACCGGTTATTGCCACTGTCTTATAAAACTGGCACAAAATTCTCTTGTCTTTTATCATTCATGCGGTCAACGAGGTAACTGGACTAACAAACACAAATTACGATAAAGCCCTAATCCTTTCCTTAAAAAGTCTGTTGTCTCCGGCAGTGTGGTCCACACGTGGGCGTTCGTAGGCGGTGCTAATCACTAACCATCAGGTTGACACACATACTCTTTTGTGGAGCTCCTTTTGTAAATACGAAATGTATTGTTTTCTTTCTTTTATTTTAAATGTTTTGTCCGTTATGTCCCATATTGGGAATTAAACTTGTAAGAAGAATAAGTTTATGCTCGACGCTTTGTCTTTACGAGCGTTCTTCTTCTTCTTTTAAATTATGGCTTCCACCGCTTATCTATCGGTGATTTCGCCAATGTCATGTAATAATAGCAGATACAAAACAATAAATATAAATTCTTAGAAATAAAAAGTTGTCTCCATGTCGAAAAACCTTTACGAGCCTTATTATTTAAATTTATTCAATCGTGACACACAAGACGCAATTCATAAATCTATATAAACTTGTCAAAGCACCCACAATCATAATGTATAAGGTCTAAAAGGCTTGACCATAAGTTAAATTATGAACATACTAGCTTTTGCCCGCGGCTCCGCCCGCGTTAAAAAGTTTTTCCGGGATAAAAGTCCCGCTTTATATTTTCCCGGGATAAAAAGTAGCCTATGTAATCCAGGACATGATCTCCCGGTGTGCCAAATTTCATCGAAATCCGTTCACTAGTTTTTGCCTGAAAGAGTAACAAACATCCATACATCCATATACTTTTACAAACTTTCGCGTTTATAATATTAATAGGATTTACTCATACACCTGGACAGTTTTATGGAGATTCAGCAAGATATTAAAACTAGCAAATATTTTTTTGACAGTTCTGGCACCTGCAAGTTTATTTTCAGTCCGAAATAACACTCTTTAGTATCTTTAATAAGAATGCGGATGTGGTTAATTTTGGCCGACGAAAAGTGCGCCATAAATCATGTTATCAAACTTTACTCAATAAATATATGTTCATAGTAATTTGTCCGAAATAATGAATTTATGTAATTTAAATAATAAAATATGTTTTTATTATAATTGCAGGCCCTTGGTGGCGTTACTAGACGGACGCGACTGCACCGTCGAGATGCCGATACTAAAGGACGTGGCGACGGTCGCGTTCTGCGACGCGCAGTCCACCTCCGAGATACACGAGAAGGTGCTGAACGAAGCGGTGGGCGCGCTCATGTGGCACACAATCATACTCACCAAGGAGGACCTCGAGAAGTTCAAGGCGCTGCGGATCATCGTCCGCATCGGCTCCGGCGTCGACAACATCGACGTTAAAGCCGCCGGTGAATTAGGTGAGCATAAACGTTATCTCTTATCACTAACACCTATGGTAATTTAATAATTATCAATGAAATGTGTATAATATATACCTAAGTCGGTTTCGCATTACAAATGTATTCGTGACATTAACTTTTACCCTAAAATCATTTTGCCTGAATTTTTTGTGATTGTATTGTTATTTATCTTACGATTTCACTAATTCTTGATGATGATGATCTTATTGTCCTATAAATTAACGCAGGGCTTAGGAATAAAATAATCTTATCGAATACAATGACGGCTATTCACAACAATCGTATTTTTTAAAATTACCTACTAAAAAAAATATTGTTGCGACACCATCGAGGCTAAGCCGCCTAAGAAAATCTATACTAATATTATAAAGCTGAAGAGTTTGTTTGTTTGAACGCGCTAATCTCAGGAACTACTGGACCGATTTTGAAAATTCTTTGACTAATAGGAAGCTACATTACTCCTGAGTGCTATAGGCTACTTTTATCCCGGAAAAACTTTACCACGCAGGCAGAGCCGCGCGCAATGCTAGTTATCTATATTACAGTTACACTACCTTTATCTATACTCATTAATAGTGCTAAAGTGCTACTTGTACAGCATAAACTGTGGCCATACAAGCTCGTTTAAAGACTTCTGTAACCACATTTAGTGAGACGCGTCGCAGATGCGGAAACCTGTTTGTGTCCAACGGTACATTAAATACGGGCGACCGGTCCGCTGTAACTATAGTACTCTTATCATTTCGACAGTAACTTTCGTTGTTGTTGCAAACAGGATCATCGTGTTTCGATATAATGATATGTTCTAGGAAAAGAATGAGGTTTATGATGTAGCAAAATTGTATTTTTTATAGTCATGTTTTGTTCGGATTATTTATGTATTTTTGAAGTGAAAACTTCTTTAGCGGCGTTGAGCACTTTTGGGATGGGTATAAAACGTTAAACTCGCGCCAGGATCACGTGACCGATCGAAAATGCGTAGGAGGTTTTACCATCCCTTACTAATATGAACCTTAAATATAATGCGTAGAAGCTATAATTCTTAAACGACTACATTTTTATTTATTTACCCAGCGTTGGTACGGCACGAGTATAAAATAGATAGTGAAATTTTGTATACGATAGCGCAATAAATAAGTATTGTATTTAACCACATAAATGCTAGTACCTTTATACTGAGGAATTCGTGCGAAATTATTCCCTAACTATTCCAAAATATTCAAAAATGCACAACGTTAATGTTCAAGTTTCACTTCTGCCGGCACTTCCGGAGTGCAACCCGTTTTTTTTTTGTTTAATGTACATACAGTTTATACACGGGATAATGATCGTTATTGAAGGCATACGATATTATAATTTAGCTAATCTACAAACTAATTTATGACTTATACCAAAGTTTCGTTACATGTGATTGAGATTTATACCCTTCTATTCTGTGTCCCTCTCTCTCGACTCAGACCATGTCCCTGACATTACGTTGCCATTGTAAACTGTTGCTAATTGTTATTTTACGTACGTTTCAGGCATAGCGGTATGTAATGTCCCAGGCTACGGTGTCGAAGAAGTAGCGGATACGACAATGTGTCTCATATTGAATTTATATCGACGGACATACTGGCTCGCGAACATGGTGCGGGAAGGAAAAAAATTCACAGGTAAAACTAACTATGTATCTATCATCCACGTTATACATATAAATGAATAAGAATTTTGCAATCAAGTTACGGATGTGATAGCATAATCTATATTTGTTTCCTGTTGGTGAGTTGTTTCTTAACATTTCTGTGCTAAAGCTTGTCAGTGGGCAACTAATTACTTAAACTAAGTGGACATTGGTTTATTGGTCACGTATTAATTAATGAAAATTTTATTCCAAACGATGCAAATTCTGTGACACCTATAATTAGTCGCTACACAGCTGACGTCATTTCGTCATAAGAAGGGAATTCCGTACGGCGACCGGCTTTTATCAATGACTAAGCCAGTTCAGGAAATATTTGGTTGGAAAGATCATACTACTTCTACAATTACTAATTATAATATGGTCTGGAAATTGAACTCGGAGTCGAATCGGTTTTAGTCTTAAGTTAGTGTTAATTTTTTACCATAAATTGTATCCAGTTATAAAATATTTATCAGTATTCAATAACGGAATTGTATGGTCAAGAGTCAACAATATTTATAATACCTAAAATGTTTATAAAGGAATGTTCTTTGAAAAAATAAAAGAATGGTGGAATTCTTCTTTTTATTAATTTACATTGTTCTTGAAAAAAAGGACACTTTTTTCTCTAATATGAACACACACACACACACACACACACACACACACACACACTCACACACACTCACACTCTCACACTCACTCACTCACTCACTCACTCACTCACTCACACTCACGCCTTTTATCCTCGAAGGGGTAGGCAGAGGCGTAACTAGTGTACCCACTTTTCGCCGTGCGTATTTCGTCCCATGATGTGATAGGGGGCGAGCCCTTCGCCATATCGGGCACAAATTCCAGACTCCGGGCTGACACTGAATTTAAAAAGCCCAATATCACTTTGCCCGACCCGGGAATCGAACCCAAGACCTCAGCATTGCAGTCATACCGTGATACAACTACGCCACCGAGACAGTCTTAAAAAGGACCTTTTTTTTCTCTAATATGCGCGACCCGAGCAATTACTAGATTTACTAAACGATTAACTTGATACAGTCAACAATTAGAAATAGAACTGAATAAAACCTGTTACAATATACGATTACGACGAATCAGAATATACGATCACGCTGAATCAACTTTGTAAATGGTGAGGATATTTTCTGCAATTTTTTAAATTTAAAAATTAGTCGTTTTTGAATTGTGGTAAACAACACGCTGTGGGTTGTTTCCATAGATTGTTGAATGTCATTTCAAAAATCAGGAAAAGTAGATTTTTCATGTGCAAATAGAATGTCAAAAAATTGTACCCGAACATCAACAAGCAAGACGCTCTCGGCTCTTATTCAAAAAATAATATTTTTACATAGGTCATGCATACCTGTCTCATGCATGCATGCATCTTATAGGATGTCCGTTAGGTTGGTGATGCCCCTTGTTCACGTTGACAGTATTTCAGCGTAACTTATTAGTGGCATTAACTTATGCGAGGCTCTTATGATTCAGATTTTTGCTCAGCCATTTTAGCCGATTGCCGAAGGAGGGTAATGTTTTTTCTTTGTGCCCGTTGCAAGCGCGATGCCTGAGCGCTTGCCCTGTTCGCCAGCCGTATTATAAATACACATTTACACCGCTAACTATACAGGTGTGAGTATGAGGATGGTGCGTGCATTGCAGGTCCGGAGCAGGTGCGCGAGGCGGCGGCGGGGTGCGCGCGCATCCGCGGCGACACGCTCGGCATCGTGGGGCTCGGCCGCATCGGTTCGGCGGTCGCGCTGCGTGCCAAGGCGTTCGGTTTCATCGTCGTCTTCTACGACCCCTACCTGCCCGACGGCATTGAGAAGTCGCTCGGACTCAACAGGGTTTACACGCTGCAGGTAAACAATACATTATAATATTTTTGTCTCTCCACATCTATCATTGACGCACATATGACACATCGCACTGGCATAATGATATGTATTGATTTTACTATTCCACATCATCGGTTTATAAAAAATACATGAAAAGTGTTTTTGGAACAAAGGCATCTTTAGAATATTTTTTTACGTTTTTAACACAAATCGGATTGTAATTGATGTTCATAAGTTAAAACATTACAGATTATTTTCAAGATTATTTTGTTATTAGTACTGCTAATATTCAGAGTCATTTACATATCACTGTATAGAGTGCGTATGGTCTAGATATTTTATGTCACTTTGAACTTCAATATACCAAGGAGTATCTAACGTTTGATTTATTTTGTGTTCCAGGATCTCCTATTCCAAAGTGATTGCGTATCACTGCACTGCAGCTTAAATGAACACAATCACCACCTCATCAACGAGTTCACTATCAAACAGATGCGCCCAGGTAAATAATTGCAATTACGTAGTATAAAAGTAATATTCAATTTGATTTATAAGTAACCAATTACTCACGCAACAATACAATTGGTAATGACGAAAGCAATCATAAATGTTGACCAAAAACAAAATCTTAATTGTTGACTGAGAATTTGAGACCGACCACTGATTTTTATCGAGTGTCTAGTGTTCATCAACTTGAAATGTGTAAGAGTTATTACACCAACAACTCGTATTCTCAAAATAAATGATGTTTGAATTTGTTAGTGGCGAAAATGGTCGTTTTGCTATTTATATACAGCAAATATCAGGCATATTAAATATTTGAATAAACATTCACGTATCCGTAAGTCACTCTACAATGTCTATAGAATAAATAAAACTGGAAATAGTATTCTCAATTATCGATGGGCTTGTAATTAACGAAATATGCGCAAATAGTAATTTCCACGCAAATTGCACGAGGTCGTGAACCAAATTCGTGTCAGTTTGAGTTTATATTGCCTTGGCCGAGCTAGGGCAACCATCTTCAAATCAATGTCCACATTGACCCGATAATTTAACTATTTTCCCTGCATTTGAGTCAGTATAATAGATGTGAGTGGTCAATGTTGATATAATGTCTTCATTAGTTGATATTTTTCTATGTAGTCTATCAAATCAGTCCATATCCACCTATTGCTGGGTACCTCCTCGTTATCATGCCTCTCTTTCCGGTCCAGTGTTTCTATCATCCACTGCTCTGCCGGCCTTGTGGTCAAACAATTGGATTGGTAGACTGCCTCTTATTCATTGGCCATTTCTCGGGTACCATCAGATGACTGCGTTTTTTTTTATGGCATTGAATGACGAGACGAGCATGCCGTCCGCCTGATGGTAAGCGATATGACCGCCCATAAGCAGTAACACCACACAGCACCTTGAGGTTACAAAGTACTGTGTGGCATTCCACTGCGCTCGTCATCCTGAGACATAAGATGATAAGTCTCATTATGTCCAGTAGTTACACTGGCTACAATGTCCTTCAAACCGAAACACAACAGTGCATGCACACTGCAGCTTGGCGGTAGAAATAGACATTGCTGTGGTACCCACCTAGACGGACTCTTACATAGGAGAGACCTACCACCAGTGCCAGTGCGTTGGTCCGTTTTGTCCCCTTAATCCCCACTAGCTTATTATGGTGATTTTGTTTGTAAAAAATAATTGTTATTTGTCAGGAGCGTTCTTGGTGAACACGGCGCGCGGTGGGCTGGTGGACGACGAGGGGCTCGCGTCCGCGCTCAAGCAGGGCCGCATCCGCGCCGCCGCGCTCGACGTGCACGAGAACGAACCCTTCAACGTGTTCCAGGTACGGACGGCACTATGCACGATGCATTATAAACGTTTCCCGTTTCACATATTCCATGTTCTGTTTGATCTGTCTACAATGGATGCAGATAGTAATGACTTGAATCATTATGTTAATTAAACATATACTAGCGACCCGTCCCAGCTTTGCTTCGGTAGCATATATCTGTTATAATATCTGTTTTAACGCGTTTCATTTTCTGGAATAAAAGACCCGCTGTATTTTTTCGCGGGAGAAAAGTACCGCTATATAATTTCCCGGGATAAAAAGCAGCCTATATCCTTCCCTGGGTCTCAAATTATCTCCATACTTATTTGATCGAGGTTCCACTCCGGAAAAACGATTTTCCGGAAAATTATCCCTGTATATTTTTCCGGGACAAAAGGAGCCTATGCCCGTCCCTGCGTCTCAAACTATCTCCATACTTATTTGTTCGAGGTTCTACTCGGTATGTTATTCCGGGATAAAAAGTAGCCTAAAATTTTTCTTGGGTCCCAAACTATCTCCATACCAAATTGTATCAAAATCCTTTCGGTAGTTTGAGTTTATCGCGTTCAGACAGACAGCCAGACGTGTTGGAGGACTTTATTTTATAATATGTAATTAGGCAGTTGTTAGACTTCCATGATTAATTGTTTTCTTATTTTAGAGTAGGTGAAACTTTAGCAGCTATGTCTTTAGAAATGGTTCTGACTGTTTTTATTATATAGTTTTTTGTTGTGTATATTAAAAATGAACGAAGTAAGTACAAGAATGTCCGTCCCGGCAGGGTCCTCTAAAGGACGCGCCGAATCTGCTGTGCACTCCACACGCTGCGTTCTACTCGGACGCGTCGGCGCAGGAGCTGCGCGAGATGGCCGCCTCGGAGATCCGTCGCGCCATCGTCGGACGCATCCCTGACTGCCTGCGTAACTGTGTCAACAAGGTAAACAACACATTATTGATAGCCGGTATTAGTTGTCTTTGTGCTCATGTTTTCAGCTGTTAGATTGTTTACGCACAATATTGGCTTTTACTTTTTACTCTTACTTGCTTAGTGTGCGAAATGTTACTTCCACCTCAGTCATTTGCATATTATGCCTCCTTTCTCAGTGTCCCGTCTTAAAGATACGTCTCTATCGACACGTAAGCCGCAAAGGATAGACCTGATGAGTTATTTTTCAACCACAGAAATAAGAGAAGTCAAGGGAAGTCTTATTGGTTTGGCAACTTAACTTTTAGACTCGTATTAATATTTTGGCGACACAGAATGAATGTTTTGATTGTATGTTAATTTGAATGGTTTGTGTTGTTGCAGGATTACTTTATGGCTAGCGGCGGAGGCGTGGGCTCCGTGGGTTCGGTAGGTCCGGTGGGCGGCGTAGGGTCAGTGGGGTCGGTGGGCGGCGTGGGGTCGGTGGGCGGCGTGGTGGGCGCGGGCGTGGTGGGCGGCGCGGCGCCGGCCAGCTCGTACGGTGAGAGCATCAACGGCGGCTACTACAGCGGCGCGCAGGCGGCGCACTCCACCACGGCCGTGCACGAGCCGCCCGCGCTGCCGCCGCAGCCGCCCGCGCCGCCGCAGCCGCCCGCGCAACCGCCCATCACACTGGTACGTATGGGATTGTATGGATTATGAACCACTTTCAAGTACAACATTACATTCCTCTCTAAATTCTTCTTCTTTTTATATTATGACTTCCACTGTTTATTAAGTATTGCGCGCAGCTCCGCCCGCGTGGGAAAGTTTTTCCGGGATAAAAAGTAGCCTATAGCACTCAGGAGTATTCGTATTAGTGAAAGAATTTTCAAAATCGGTCCAGTAGTTCCTGAGATTAGCGCGTTCAAACAAACAAACAAACTCTTCAGCTTTATATATTAGTATAGATAAGTAATGTTAAGTAGTAATAGCAAAATATAATATTAACTAGCAGTCCAATGCTAGAAAGGACATATCTCTACACTGGATTTATTACCCTGAATAGTTTGCCATACCCAGTGATACCAGCATTTATTGTGTTTTTTTTATCCACTTATGAGAGTCCTTATGGAACGTCCTGAAGAGTCGTGTCCCATGGATAACAATCGTAGAGATATGCAGTGTTTTGTTCAAATTGCTTTTGTAGACTGAACTGTACTCGTCGTAATCATGTATATAAGTTTGCAATTTCAAGAAGCTGTTTCACAAGTTTCTAGTGCATTTTAGGCAGCTAATGTATAGTCGAAAAAGTGTATGCTCGACCACTTTAAGCTTCTAAATAAGTCGCTTGCGCGTCATGTTTCAGCAACTTGCAACTTACAACTAAAGTAGACAACAAGAGATATCCGCTGATTCCTTTGTACATCTCCGAAATGATCGCACCTGTGTGGTAAAATTATAAAAATGGGCGTTTTATGTTGAATGTTGAGGAAGTGAACTAGCACCAAATTGGATGATTGTACACAGTTGACAGTACTCATTTTATTACCATTTATTTGGAAGCATAGATAGATTAGAGTGTCACTGTTGTATTTGGTCGGCTAATACATTTATGTGACGAGTAGGATTTACTTAAACGTTGTGAATCAGGCCGTAAACCTAGAACATTATAATTAAATTTAAATTTTACTAAATGTTTAATTGTTTTGTCGCAGCCGATCAACACGACGGACCCGGCCAATCATCAATTGAACAAGCAGGAGAGCTCGGACGTCCACTAGGCGACGTGGCGACGACGATACGCTACGTTACAGTACCGTGATCACGCCGCGACAAACGACACATACAAACAATAGTTTTATTCCATCGCAATTATGTCATAAGTACCTACGTCGTAAGCCAACGAGTGATATATGGTGGTGGAGTTTGCACCGAGACACGCGGCGATTTGTGCAAATATGAACGCGTATGTGGATATTGGACCAATTCTGTAATAGTGTTGCGGACGCGGCCGATTTCTCCAATGCGAGTGTTTAGTGAAGCTTTTTTTAACATTTCTATTCCCGTATGCCGGTACGGCGGCGAAGATGCGCGTCACATGAACTTTAAGCGTATTTGTAAGATTTGGAAAAAGTTGCGTCGATCAATGTATTGCGGGAATTAATGGGATGATGTCAGGTCAAGTTAGTGAGCGGAAACGATTCGCAATAAAAACAAGTGCCAACGCATTTGGCCGTAGTTCAGGAAACGTATTGGATGTTAGCAAGTTAGGCTACAAGTGTTAGGAACTGTACAATGCAGAACCAGAGCCGAACCTTAGTTCGGCGACTATAATGGACCTCAGTGTGTTATCAGTGATGATTGGGAGAAATGATTTGTATGTATTTTGGTTGACAATAAAACAAAGGGACAGAAAATGAGTAAAAGAATCTTCAGATAGACATAAGCTTAGAAACAGGGAATGTTATATTATATGTGGGGTGGACACAACAAATAAAAATGTGCAATAAGTGCAATTTTTATATATTTTTGCTGAATCGTATAAAATGGACATAGGCAGAGTAATGGCTTACAGATAAAGTGTGTGTGATTGTTGTTAGCTACGTTTCAGTGAGATTCGTTTTAAATAAGGGGTTTTTATGAATTTATTTGTAAGTACACTAGTGTCTCGGTGCAAACTTCGTTGAGGTACTCTGTGGGTTTTGTTGCGAAGGTCCAACACTTGATTCTGAGCAATAATAATATGTCGAATGGTGGTACCAGAACACTTATTGATAGCAACACATTTGTTGATTCTTTTGATGATAGGTATTATCTATTTTTAATTAAACTATTAATAATACCGGCATGAATAATTTTGTTATAGCATGTTTAAAGCTTAGTGCTTGTTTAGACAGTGAACTCTTGTGAGTTGTTTCATATATTGCTGCATAATATAAAATTATATGCCGGCTCCGGTCAGGTCGCCGATCTCGGCAACTAAACTCCGGTGGTACCTCGGAAACAAATAATATTTGAGCGAATAGTTGATTCTGTGTTTGTATCGGTAAGTTGGGACAGCTATAATATAAATACAGTAATGTGTAATACGTGTGATCGCAGGCCGACGCGTGCGGGCGGTTCCGGCGCGACGCGGACACTCGGACACTCGGACACTCGGACGTTCCGACCTAGCTAGCCATGCTAGCTAGCAACATCATATTTTTGTATGACATATCTGGTTCCATTAGACAATTTTATTATCTGGAATATATTCGAAAACATTAGTATAATTAAAGGCGCTAGGTTATCCTCGGGTTTGTATACAGATACATCAGTATGTATTTTAATAATATATGGCCAAGTAAATTATTGACCAATTTGATAGTAACTATTTAATAAAAAATATGTTAATTTGTGTTAAGATTATAAAATGTTCAGCTTTAAAGATTAATAAACTGTGTCTGAGCATATATTTGTAAAGTAAATTAAATAGACATAACTATAATACTCTCTTACGATTGTGTAAGAGGATATAGAAGTATTGCCGAGAAAGAAGCTGGACAATCCTGTATGAAAATATAATAATGACAGTGCAATGGAAATGGAATGAAAGTAAAATAACATATTTCTTGAAAGTTGTATGTAATCGTGTAACATAGTCGAGTCGACGTCGAGAATGTTGTACGTGGTATTGTAGTTCGAACGGGGGCATAGTCCAAGTGACCGCGTCGTGCAGTGTGATTGTAGCAAATCGCCAGAGTATACTGTCTACTACTAGGATTCGGTGAACACATGGTCCCAGCATGTTTATAGCATTTGATCGCATTTGTACGTACACTCACACCCGGTCAGCGACACCGACGCGGCATTAGCGCGTACCAACTGTTTATTTTTTAAGTATACAACAAAAGGACTGTAGAATTCTATCATCACATTTTAATAACGACAAACAAACAAAACAAGAGGTCTTCGTGTTTAATTTCTTTATTTTTTTTAAAATGTACAAACCATGCTTTCATTTGAATTTTTTTCTAAATAGAGTTAAGTGACGAATTTGTACATGAACGAACACCATAGAGATAAATTTTAGTACCGAAACGCAATAGCGGGCGCCACCCGGCCACCTCTGTTTGAGAATCGTGAGAAATTGGTATTTAAAATTAGTATTTACTTACAGTTTAGTTTAATGACAAAAACAATGTGTATATTTTATGAGAAAGTGAAAAGTTCTTAAATAAAACTATTGTTTTCGGATTAATTACTTTTGTGTTTTATTTCTATCAAGAAACCCGAATTTGTTCCTTAGGAAGCAAATTAGTCATTATCTGTTTAAAAATTTGCTAATAGCATCGAATGTTTAGATCTGTGATGGTCGCTCATTATAAATCATTTCATCGATGAAGACGCGCCCCACGAGTTTTTTCAGCGGGGGTGTTGCGGGGTAAGGGGACTAAATAGAGGTGGGTCATGTCATGGCAATATCGTAACGCATTAGAGGTATAACAATCAATACCGCTTTCTGAAACTATCAATACGATAGTTAACTACTTTTTTGAAATACATTTATCAGAAATGTATGCTATACAAAATCTAACGGAAAAACAAATTTTCAAAATTGGGGCAACAATTAGTAAGTTATAAAGCTTTGTTTGGTGGAAGGGGTAGTTGTCAAATAACAGTAATATTACACTGTGACGTCACCGAGAGTGGCCGGCCATAACTCTGCGTGCGTGCGAAAGAGAGCGCGATAGCCACTCCACATCTCCACTTTTGTTCACAACAATATTTCAAATATGAATAACTGCTTTATTTTTCAACCAATTTTGATGTGACAGAAGAATTTCTTTTTCGCATTATTTTCTGTTACATATAAAATAATTTACAAAATCAAACGTAAGTCTACCCTATTATTGATAACTAGCTATTTTTCGGTTTAATTATTTAGTTTCGTTTTGCTGATACTGATATTCTGACTGTTATTCATAATAACTGTGTATTTTATAGTTATTTCTTCGTTTTATCTGACTGGATATATTTTTACATTTGAGAAATTTCCTGCATACTTACTACGTACATGTATTATTTTGAAGATATCAAAAATAGTAGGAACTAATGTGTACTCGAAACAATAATAACCTAAAATACTGCAACTTAAGTTTTTAACAAATGCATTTATTGCTATGGAAATAAGTGTCAAAGTATTTGTCATCATTAAAAATAATCTTACACCCTTAGAATAGCCGTTATTATTCTATGAATACACACGTATTCTAAGACGTTTTCTCGAAAGTTCCTCAACCTTATCTCAAATGAGGTTACCTTGACAATGAATTCAAGGAATCCTCGAAAATGGTATTCTTAGTTGAAATTTGAGCTACGTTTGAGGATCCTTGAGTGAGGTCAGTACGTCATTGTTGTATGCTTACGAATTACGGCTATGCCTTACCTAAAACGATAGCATCTCTGGAATTCTATGTCTTCGTAAAGCTTTAACATCAAATAATGTTGGAATGAAATAATCAGATTATAACACCGTTTACTATGCGAAAATCCTTCCTTAGGTCTTCCTTAAGGTAGGAGGTTGAGTAGAGTCGAGGCAATATCGAGGAAACGTCTTACAATATGGGTGTTTGTATATTAGTGTGTTATATATATCCCCGAAGGGGTAGGCAGAGGCGCAACTAGTGCACCCACTTTTCGCCGTGCTTATTCCGTCCCATGATGTGATAGGGGGCGAGCCTTTCGCCATATCGGGCACAAATTCCAGACTCCGGGCTGATACTGAATTTAAAAAACCCAATATCACTTTGCCCGACCCGGGAATCGAACCCGAAACCTCAGGATTGCAGTCGCACCGCAATACGCCACCGAGGCATGTTCATATGCACATTAAATAAATGTTGGATTCTGTAAATACCTAATTGAAATAATTTTAAATTAATCCGTATACAGGGTGTGGGCTAAGTAGTGGATAATACATTACCAACGTATGGGGAACCTCATGACTGTTCAAATAAATAAAAATTGTAGCATCTTTCTGAGGCTGTATTTTCGCTGTTTAATCGTATCGTTACGCTCGCTCGAAATTTGCGTATCGTCGGGGATAGTGCAATACCTATACTTCTATGATCTATGGTAATACCGCGCAAGTACTAAAAACGTGTCCACTCAGTGCTCACGCACACTGTATGACTATGCACGCCTCCTCGTGGATTGTGTCGTGGATGAAATGACCATTCATTCGTAGTTATCGTGTATATTTACTGAATCCAATATTATGCATACGGATTGTCTTAAAATGTAATAATTCCCTTTATAAAGCAGTATGTTGTGTTATAATCGTCGCAAGGTTTCAAGCCTTATTATGCAGACATTATGAAAACGAGATTGAAATTCTGTAATTTCTTTTTATTTCGTAACTACATTATATATTTACATGACAAATATTTTAAAAATACAACATAATATATGTATAATACTTTGATTAATTAATGAAAAGTATAATAGTAGAAAGTAATTGCAGTTCATAAGTTCGATTGGCACATTTTTATTGGACTTGAAATATAATTCAGAAATATTGAGCTAAATTCGTAATAATCACCTGATTAATAATGAATTTGCGTCAGTAGAAGAGTGAACTGAGTGAATAACTTATATAGGTATATAATCAGCAATAGTTCTTTTATATATTTAGATTGAGATACCACGGTGTCAGTGGGAATACATCAGATTTAAAAAACAGCTTTGCCCTTTAATTTTGTACTGTTTACTGGTGAAGCAATTCCGAATCATACAGCGATTAGCCACTATAATTATAACTGAATACTATTCTGTACCTCCAACTTCGACCTGTCCTCGATATTAGTACTGCGTTTATTACCCACACAACAAACATAGTAGACGTGCCGCCATCGTATCTAGATACAAGTCCCATATCACAAGCACGTTACATTATGAGTTTCTAATTTGGCGTATTGGCACCAGGAGGTGATACCAGTTTCAATCTTCGCGTCTCTTCGGCGTCCAAAGCCCTTTTCATTTCGTAATACTTTTGTTTGAAAGAGTGCAGCTCGCTAGTCACTCGCTCCAACTCGAGACGTAGGTCGGTCACTTGACGCTCGCGCATGCTCATCTCTGGAATATTAATGCTTTAGATCAATTTCTTTTCACTTACCATCAGTGGCATTGGGGCCACTTTGCCGTGCCGTCGATAAAAAAAATGAAATTGATTTAATCATTTTTTTTTCATTTAGGAAATAACGCAAAATGTTATGACGAAACTAGAGATATATTTTAGCTGGAAATGAAAACGTTCCTCGAAGAATATAAAACTACTCACATAATAATACAAAAGGGACACTGAGAACTATGCTCCCAGGACCCAGACAAATTGATAATTAAATGTGTACTATAATATGTATTGAACTGACGAATAATATTTACTTGAATATTGTTAAATAGACCCTAAGACCGGGTTTTTTCAACTGTAGTTAGGGTAATTATCGGTGTAATTAAGCTGGATGCGCTCGCAGAGCTTTGAGTGCTCCAGGTGCTGCGAGCGCGTCCAGCTTAATAAGACCCTGACGAAAAGATAACTACAGTTGAAAAAACGAGGCCTAAATGTATGTAATATTATTTTGTACAATATTATGTGAAATTGTTTGTGTTTATATCGAGAAGATATATGTACATTCTTACCAGCTACTAGGCATTTCAATTTAGTGGTTCTCTGTGCCAGGGCGCGCTGTGTGCGGTTCAAAACTATCTGAAGGAATAAAGAGGAGTGAAAAACTTCTTAGAAGCAAAGTATAAAATAAAATTACTAACGTCGAGATTTAGGTGGTTTTTTTTATTGCATCGAATGACGAGACGAGCATGCCGTTCGCCTGATGGTAAGCGATACGACCACCCATAAACAGTGGCAACACCATCCAGCATCTTGACTTACAAAATATTGTGTGGCATTCCACTGCGCTCGTCATCCTGAGACATAACATGTTAAGTCTCATTATGTCCAGTAGTTACACTAGCTACAATGTCCTTCAAATCGAAACACAATAGTGCATGCACACTCCTGCTTTGGCGGTAGAAATAGACATTGCGGTGGTACCCACCCAGACGGACTCTTACATACAATATCGTATGTTCAATGCAATTAACTAAATTATGAAATACAAAGAATCTGGACGCCGCGTCATAAGAAGAATAATGGGGTAACAGGAACGGTGCTATGTTACCTGTATCTCGGGGCTGGGCTGTAAAGCGAGAATATCTTTCACTGCGCTGTACAAATTGCGTGTCTCCTTTAGCTCGCGATCTTTAAGCACTAACATCTCGCTTTGAGCTAGAACTTTCCTATAAAGAAAATGACATTGTAAAATCCATTACAGGATAACAGTTTTGTGTGCTAACAATGTCTTCAAAAAACGGAACTCTTAAGTCAATGTTGTGTAATTTTGATGTTTGTGATTGATCAAGGAACCAATAATACGTCAGTCACGTGTTTGAAACGGAGTCGTATCGTGTTTTTTGGCCACATTCTATTCTTAGCACACAGTCCGATTCCTAATGATGACGTTCCATAACACAAGTATTATAAATAACAAAATAATTGAATATAATCTACGTTGATATCGGTATAAAATAAAATGATTATCGAATTAAAGCTCTAATGCGTTATCTGCCTTCGCTACACTAAATATACATTATACACTAATTACCATGCACAATTATATTATTACGGTTTTTTCCCACGTAAAGTCACCAAAGTCTATAATTAAAAATTATAATCTTGGTACAAGTTATTGCGAACAAATTGAATCATACATTCCACTAATTAATATCATTGAGATGTAGAGCGCGCCCGCGGCCCTTCTAATTATATTGTAGTGCGATAATTATTGCTCACGCGTAACTGGATTTGAGTTAATTATTGAGACAATATCAGATTTGACTCGAAAGTTACGATGGCTGCGCGTCTTTGACAATGGCGACCAAATTAAACCACTAAAGCCTGGTTTAGACTACGACACTATTCATCGTACTCTCAGTGTACATATTACACACCGACTTTCTATATGTAGGTAAACACCGGTGGTTCTTATTGTGACATGTAGAGACATCCGTATTCAAACAAAGACATTCGATGTATACACCGAGTGTACCGTGTAAAGTGTCGGTAGTCTAAACAAGGATTTTTTAATTGGATCGAATGACGAGACGAGCATGCCGTTTGCCTGATGGTAAGCGATACGACCACCTGTAGACAGTAGCAACACCATCCAGCACCTTGACTTACAAAGTACTGTGTGGCATTCCACTGCGCTCGTCATCCTGAGACATTAGATGTTAAATCTCATTATGTCCAGTAGTTAAACCAAAACACAACAGTGGTAACCACCCAGACCGACTCTTACATATAAGAGACCTACCACCAGTACCAGTTTACCAGGTTTACCAGTTGTAATATAAATTATAACAGATACGTACTTTTGTGTGAGCCTTAGTTTTTGTGTGAGCTCTATGCTCTCAGGGTCCGTGCCTTGCAGCTTCCTCCAGCGGTGCACGTTGAGTGGAGACTCCAGAGCTTCTTCCAAGGCCCGCACTCGGAGACGCTCGCGGCCTAGCTCCCGTTCTAGATTGAACACCTGAAACCAATGTTTTAGTTTGAGCTAAGCAGTGTCTTCCAACATTAGGGGCATAGATGTTTTATTATGTATCAGTGGGAGTTGGGAGTGGAACGGACTGCCGAGACGAATGTCCGCAGTTTCTAGACCCAATGGCACACACCTCTGGCTTTTCTATATAAGTCATGTGTGTATTCTTTGTGAATTATCTCTCGCTTTAACGGTGAAGGAAAACATCGTGAGGAGACCTGCATACCTGAGAAGTTCTCTGAATTTCGAAGGTATGTGAAGTCTGCCAGCGTGGTGGACTAACGCCTTAACCCTCTCAGTTGTAGAGGAGGCCCGCGCTCAGCAGTGGGCAGTATATAATACAGGGCTGGTATGGTGGTATGGAAGTAAATTCTCATGGTTACTACCAACGTAATTTTGTTTGTTATACGATTTCTTTTATTTGTTTTTGTATATTTTTTATTATACAGGGTAGATTTTTAAGATGGACCAGGAAGGGCAGTTACCTTAACCGCTGTAGCTACAAGAACATTTTCTAGAAGGAGACTGTCCATCGTTTTTGAAGACATAATATTTGCATTCACAGATTTTGGAAAAAATGGGCAATTCACGCAAAAACTTTTTTGATGTTATAAGGATTAAAAGCCTCTATAGGGCCATTAGGGGTATAAGTACTTTTAAGGTCAGAAATTACAAAACACTTTCTCCACACATTTTGTAGGAAATGTGACTTCATTTGCATTTAAACTTAACAAAACTTTGTATACAGGGTCGATTTTAGTTTTAATTTTTATTTGTAAGTAAAAATAGCTTTATTTGACGTCATTAAATTGAATCTCACTATTCCACCTATTTTATTTCAAAAATATCTTTGGCCGTTTATAAATATATTTTTTAAGGTATATAAGTTTATATTTATATATATAAGTATATATTGGTATATATTTTTTATAAGGTTTTTTTATTAATAAATTATCATTATACACTGTAAAAAGCTTTATCCCGTAACAGGGGCCGCAAGTTTACGAACTTAGAAGCAGAGCCATATTTTATCACAATTTTTTTTTACGACGGCCAGTAGCCTGACGAGAGTCGGCTTTTCTGGCCACATCGGGCTTTAGGGTGAGTGCTTTAGGCACTCGAAACCCTTTAATTTAAGTGACCGTGCTGAGGGCAAACCACTTACGGGTTACGAACCTCGCCTCAGGACGGCCACTGGGAGAGGATGAGACATCAACGATTAGTGGGGAAGATTGGTGTTTAACCTAATCCTATCCGTTTATTTCGTCGGCACGCGGGCCGGAACTGTCAGGGGATAACGAAATAGCGTTCAAACAAGAGGTCCACAATTAAATTAATGTAAAAAAATAACCGAACTAAAACTACATAATTCATGCATTAAATGAATAACAAAATATCAATATTTATCACACAAATGCTTTCAAACTGACATCATGTTTAGTAATATATTAAAAAAATCTTGAAAGCCTTAAGATGCCGAAATAACATTTACCTTATAGGCTGCTTCTGTGGTGTAGTTGTATTACGGTACGACTGCAGTGCTGAGGTCTCGGGTTTCGATTCCCGGGTCGGGCAAAGTGATATTGGGTTTTTCTACTCAGTATCAGCCCGGAGTCTGGAATTTGTGCCCGATATGGCGATAGCATCGCCCCCTATCACATCATGGGACGGAACACGCTCCGCGAAAAGTGGGTGCAATAGTTGCACCTCTGCCTACCCCTTCGGGGGCAACGGGCGTGAGTGTGTGTGTGTGTACCTATATCAAAATCAGATCTTACGACGAACTTCGATTAAAACTTGTTTATTTTTTAAAATTCATAAATAAATTCATTTTATATGGATATTGCTTTCTACGTTAGGCACTAGGTAGGTATCATCTCGTCTCGTATAAATCTTGGGTAACTATCGAAATGTGTGAATTATTTTATTTACAGACATCATTGTGATTTATTCAATATCATTTGTTTATGTTTTAGTTTTCCTCGTGACTCAATTCGATGTGAATAATGGCCATTAATCGTCACCCAAACAGGATGTGAAGATTTTTTAAGCCGGCTAAATCAACACATCTATACTAATATATAAAGCTGAAGAGTTTGTTTGTTTGTTTGAACGCGCTAATCTCAGGAACTACTGGACCGATTTTGAAAATTCTTTCACCAATAGGAAGCTACATTACTCCTGAGTGCTGTAGGCTATAGGCTTTTTATCCCGGAAAACTTTTCCACGCGGGCGGAGCCGCGCGCAATATAAAATAAACAGAAAAACGATTCGACTCCATGGAACTCTGGTTGTACTTTGTATGCCTATGTAACAATCCAGGATATGATCTAGCCGTGTGCCAAATTTCATCAAAATCTGTTCAGTAGTTTTGCGTGAAAGAGTAACAAACATCCATACATCCATACTTACAAACTTTCGCGTATATAATATTGGTAGGATAAACCGCGTAGTTGTAGTGTGTTATTTATTATATTTAATTGCATATTATGCGTATATTGTACCTCAAGTCGCAAATCTGTCATGTTTTCAATGCCTTTGGAGAGAAGATTCTTCTCTTTCCGCAGCCTGATGATTTCCAGGCGAAGCAGCCGGATGTCTTCGACACGTTGTTCGTATTGGCGTTCGCCTGAAATATATTGTTATAATAGAGCGGATTAGATAGCAAGATATTTGATAGCAAGAAAAATGGACAAATAAGGTCACAGAGTGGTACCCGAGAGACAGCAAAAGATGTAAAGGAAGGCAATTCACACGTTGGGAGGATGATATTAAAAAAGTAGCAGGCCATATATGGCCCCGCATAGCAAGGGATAGAACACATTGGAAAAATTTAGAGGAGGCCTTTGTCGAAAGACAAGCTGTTTCACAATCAGATACACCGATTGCCGATATTGTAAGTACATATGGTGATAATATCATAGATAATTAAAATTAAAACTTAGATTAAGTAGGTATATCATATAGCATCATTAGAATATAAAAATCAATCAACTGTAAATTTAATTCAGAGAAAGCGAACAGCAATAAAGGCTTATTTTATTTTATTTATTTAATAGAGCGGATTTATTACAAACTTCAACTAAGATCTAGCTTTAAAATTCCTTCAGTCATCGATCACAAAATTAATCTTTGATATGACCCCGATAAAACCAATCGAAATAACTCATTTTCAAAAATATGTCAAAACATAATAATTCAGTGGGCTTAGAATGTGACAAAAAAACACGTCACGTCTCCTTTTCGTCTTATTGGGATTGGTTGAGAG
Source organism: Sphinx pinastri (assembly GCA_947568825.1). Taxonomy (NCBI): domain Eukaryota; kingdom Metazoa; phylum Arthropoda; class Insecta; order Lepidoptera; family Sphingidae; genus Sphinx; species Sphinx pinastri. The sequence goes on along the minus strand of OX387624.1, from coordinate 11,242,294 downwards.
ACTGACGTATTGGTCTCTCGATCAATCACAAACATCAAAATTAAACGACATCGTTTTACGAGTTGCGTCTTCGTGTCACATTCTAAGTCCACTGATTGGTTAATTTTCGCGATCCATTGAAACAGAGCGATTCGGCGTTATGTGAATAAAATAATACCTATACACACCTCTATGTAGAGTAATCTCCAATATCCGTATCTTCTCATAAAGCAAGGAGATCTCATCGTTTCTTCGCACCAGTTGGGCTCCCACCACGTCTCTTTCATTCATCAGACCTTCCAACTCTTTAGTCAACTTGGCACGAGCCGTGTCGCCTTCCTGTAATGTCATATTTTAGAAGAATCCGCATTTGATAGAGAGCAAATTACTTATTTCATACAATGCGATATATTATTATATTAATTAGTGTTAAAAAAGACGTGCGGTGATGTATGAATTGGTATAGAATCCAAAATATTTTTTTTGTATGTAATAGACGTTTTGTAACCCAGACCTACTTGTTTTGGTAGACAGAACAATGAATGGTGCATTACGTAGTGCAATTTACACGACGCTAGTACCGATAGAAATGGTCGAGTTTTACATAAAAAAAATGTTTTTCTTTTATATTTAATCTCTAAAGTAGTTCAAGTCGCTTTCAGACAGAAGATTACCTGTACAATTCTGTTAAGTCGTGCTTCTTCTTGTTTAAGAGCGGCAATATCTGCTCTTGCCTCAGACAGTTTCGCTAGTCCAGCTTGCACCTCGGAGCGGAGTTGTTCATTCTTCTTGTTGCATTTAGCAAGTGTGCCTTCACACGTCTTCAAGCCTGCTTCCTTGCCGCTTATATCTTCTTTAAGCTGCTCAATTTGATATGCCAACATCTACGGAACAAAATGTCCATAAAATAATATAATTTTATCATAAAACATAATATTAAATTATACTGCTGAAATATGTACATGGCAAATAATGCGCAGGCTTTAATGTGCATATTAAAGTTGTGTTTTTTAGAGTATCTAAGTTATGATTTAATTATGATGGTTTTCTGCTTATGCATACGTGGACTAAAACATTCGGCCTTTTTATATAAACTTCAAGGTGAGTCATTTAAAAAGGACATGTCCAAAAACGGGCTTAAAATTCTAACCAAGATACTTATATACATCGACGCTTGAAAGGCAATAATATCTAAGCGACAAAAATACCTAAAATGAGTTATATACATATTTGGAATCGCCAGATTTTTCTGCGTCGATTGATCCGGGTTTCGTAGCTCTAGGACAACTTTTTTGGCGGTTAGATACTAGATGATTCCGGTAAATTTCACTTTTTTTTTCTCACTTACCGCCAAAATTTTTACGACTTTTTGGATTTACATTAGTTGGTACGCTTAAGGAAATTGATTTTGAACTTAGTGTGTTTTACATGAAATCATGATATTACTGTTTTGCATTAATATATGTTTACTTGAAATAAAAAACTGCTCGCTCTTTAATTAGTTGTTTATTACCTACACAAAAAATTATAACTTTGGCATAGATATAATTTTACCTGGATCCATACTCTCCATATTTATGTGCTTAGATATTTTCAGCTTAATAAAATATTTTGTTAATAGTACATTTATACAATTTTACTTAAAATAAAATAAATAATTATTAGTCGGTTAGATAATTTTACCTGAATAATATAAGTTCTATTTTTTATACTTAGATATTTTTACTTGACAACCTTTAACTTCAGTCATGTCGCATAGATAATTTTACCGGGTATGTTCAGGTGGTTATACTTATTGCTAAGATATTTACCTGTTCATAATAAAGTAAATACACCCGCTTGCGAACCACCTAGTGTTTTGAAAGTGTCATTTGTATATGCGCGCGATCGTGTACAGCGCGTATTGGTTGTCGCTAAGAGAGGACAGCCGTCCGACGTTTTTATGATTTTGCCTCAATTTTACGTAGATATGGTGAGTTTTTTTTACAAATAAATAGACTTTTATAATTTTAATAACATTTATTTTTGTAATAAATATATTTATGTTGCATTATTGTGTATTACAATATGTTAATAATAATTTAACTCCAATTTTACCTATTCTCTCCGTATACTTGCCGGTTGAGGCTAATCCAGACCTACCCTTTTTGGAGATAATTTATTTGATAAATGCACACTCTCGTTGGGTGCCCTCTTCCAGCCGTACCATCCACATTAGCTCGAAAGCTTACGAAAGGTATTTAACCTTTCATGACCTGTCTTGAATCCATCCTCTCCACGTGCCCAGACCTCTTTCTATCACAACCACTTTTATCTTGCTCACATTAATCTTCATTCCCTTCTCTTTAAAGACATCATTCACATAATTTTTCGTGCCTTGCAGCTCTCCCGTCAATCCGATATATTAAAGACAATGTTAACAATCTCTGCACCACCCTAAGATTGACTGGGAGAGAATGCCTACGGCATTAAGTCCGCCTTTATACATTTGTAAATGAAGTGCTTAAATAAATAAATAAATAACAATGTTAACAACAGTTCATTCCTCAGCATACGATCATAAGCCTTTTCCAAGTTTACGAAGGTATAAAAGACTTTTTTGGACTTAGCCAAATGTTCTTTCGCTATGCACCTTATGTAAAAGACTTGATGTGTGTAACCCATTCCTCTTCTAAAACCTACTTGGACATTCCACCCTTTTTTTTCAGTCTCATTAATCACTCTCTTAATGAGGACCTTGGCATACAATTTACTGGCACCACAGGGAAGGCTTATTCTGCGGTAGTTTTTATATTCTTGCTGTGAAAATTTCTTCTTGAAAATGGATATAATAATGGTTTTGCACCAGATATTAAAAAGTAGCCATAACAATTTTGCTACTACGCCTTTGCCGTATCTCAGCATTTTAACGGTTACACCCAGCAGCCTTGCCTAACCTCATACTTTTCATCGCATTCACTATTCCATTTTCCGTAATCTCATTATTAGCCTCGTTTTGAGAGTAAGCCAGGTCTATAGCCTCTTAACCACCTGCTACATCCCCATCGCCTCATTTAAAAAGTCTTTTGAAGTAGGACTTCCAAGCAATACTTCCTTTTCTACTCTAAACACCCTTCCATCTTCATTTCTGATGACTCCTATCTTTGAAGTCCCCGACTCTCCCCTGATCAACCATATTTGTTTCCAGAATAGTGAAAGATTCGCTTTGGATTCACGAGAAGGTTTGTGGTCTAGTTCCTTTTTCTTTCTTTTGCTCAACTATTTCCTGAACTCTCTTTTTCATTTTGGTATACACTATACACACTTACTTGTCTTTGCGAAGTACTATGAAAAACCTTTGTGGAAGATGTATGTCAAGATCGTAGAATGTGGTGCTCAATAGTCTTTTTCTACCCCTGTGGGTTAAGGGCGTGGGTGTGTACGTATGTATTTGCTTTCAGCAAAAATAAATTTAGAGAGAAAATTATGAGTTTCCAACACAATGAATAAATTATAATATTATTGCTTTCGAGTTATGCTTACACAGAGATATTTAAGCAAGCCGTTGTAAATGTTCAGATAAGGCAATTTTGTATGTCCTTCCGCTCATCGTATATTTGAGGCGAGAAACTCCCTCTAAAGAAATAAGTGTTGGCTATTAACAAATTCTATATCATTATGCTATATTTTGGATGTAAGTATGTTTATCTAACAATAAAATGTTGATTATTATTAAAATTGACTGATTATTAAATAGTTCAATGTTTGTAGGAATAACAAGATTTACAATAGGTATTATGCACGTATTTATGTTTCTCCACGATCGTCTGACCCAATAATTTAGCTATAGATATTTTTACTCGATTTTATTAATATGTTTAGATATCATTATATGATTTTTACCAACAGCGCATTTTGGAATATTTGTATTCCATTAAATTTACTTGTTACGGTATTCATAAGATGATCCATTTAGATGATTTTACCTGTTTGTAAATTTAGGTAATTTTTAACTAAGCGACATTAACTTTTTAATTTATAATCTTCAGGGCTGTTAATTTAACTCAAAAAACGTCAAAAATTAAGAGGTTCCTAAAACAGTTACAATTATTTTTATGCAGCAAATGGTTAATTAGTTATGATTTTTTTTGTCAAAATCAAAACTTTAAAACGCTCTACTGAAAAATTTGCTAAATGTCGCTTAGATATTATTGCCTTTCAAGCGTCGACATGTATTTGGATAGTACTCCCAAAAACTAGGCCTTTGCAATAAATCGTGTAATTTTAAAGTCCTCCTATTTGAGATTTATGTAATTTTATTTCGCTTAAAAACTACACTTAATATGATCGTTTTTAAAAAAGTTAGTTATTAATCGAGGGGTCTTAAAATGTTTCTTTAATGGATCCATGATCCAAATTTTTACCCCTTTAATATCCATAAAGTTTGTGCCTGGTTATATTTTGAGGCCCTGCACCCATACAAAAAGCGGACATCTCCTTTACTAAGGAATCCTGTAACTCCAAACTCACAGATTCACATGCCATCATCCCTTCATTGTGATTGGTCAAGTATTTTGGTATAGTAAAGTAAGTATTTATATAATACATTTCAAAAAAGCTTTCTTAAGATTGAGATCTAACAAAGAGTTCTAAGATTATATAGAGCGGACATTGGGAAAATAGTCATACAAAAATTTTGAGCCTGTTCGTCAGTAACTCAATCTACCGTAAAATAAGAAAATACCTATGTAAAATTCATTTGACATGGTCGTAATGCGTAAATTGGCATATTTCCTTCCAAAATATTGTTTTCTTTACAAAGTTTAAGCAAACCGAAACGTATTGTTACACGGACATGTCAGATAAGACAGCGACTTATTACCAATTTGTAATAACTTTTGGACGAAAAATTTAGTCCTGATGTCCGGTCTATAACTATACTGTTTAATGCCTTTGAGATCTAATGACCCTCATAAAAAATGTATTCAGTCACGCCTTATCTAGAATTAAGGTCGTCACCTATCTATACTAAATTGAAAAAGGCATATCATTATGCTTTTTTAAATTGCTATTAACATACTGCACAAATCCTAAAATATACTATTAACTTCCTACTAATTACTATCGTTATATGTAGAATGATAGATAGGAACACTATTGCTATGTAGCAATTATATATTATAGGCATCTGCCTATTATAAAATGCGATAGATTTTGAGGCTTTAACTGCTTAGACACTAGTTCGAAGTAAACCCAGAAATGGAACAGAACGGTTTTGGATGAATTTGGGACATAAATAGACTACAAATCTGTACTTAATATTATAAAGTTGAAGAGTTTCTTTGTATAGTTGAACGTGCTAATCTCAGGAACTACTGAACCGATTTCACTAATAGGAAGCTAAATTACTTCTGATAAGCTACTTTTTATCCAGGTAAAAAAATGTCCCGGAAAAACTTTATCACGCAGGCGGAGCCGCGAGCATCATCTAGTACTATATAAAATTAACATAAGACTATTTTTATCCCAGAAAAGTATCTACATATTGGGGAAGGAGAATGCCCGTCTGTGTATGGGAGTCCGTCCCGCATAATTAAATTTTTTATGATAGTGAAAATTACACAAAACATAGAACGAATAACATATGTCCCAATAAAACAACACACATTCTATTTTATTGTGTGGTTTTCGTACAATTTCATATTTTCATCTTTGTTTTGGCAGCCCTAGGGCTTGGCAAATTGTTAACTTTAATATATCGATGATCGACGATCATTAGAATTAAAAACAAAAACATCGCTACTGTAATATTTTTCTGGTTCATGTCAAATATATGACATGACCACGGTATGCAATAGCAAAATAATAAATGATCTATCTCTTTTCCATATAATATGATGTAGACAATTCTGTATATTACTCTTTTATTTAAGGGCGCATTTACAAATTTCCGTAGTTTTGAGGTACCATTTATTGAATCAGGAGTTACGCTTATGAGGAGATCTTGGTATATAAATAAAGATTAAACATTCCTCTTTGCTTATAGCATATAGAAATTGTATGCTTCCATACAACATTATCACGTAAATACGTTTATTCTGGAGCAATAATCGCTGAAAATGACGAAAAATAGGGTCTGAATCGGAACCATTATTTATTTATTTATTTATTTATTTATTTATTTATTTACAATATGGAAGACTTACAGCTATATAAACCTTAGTAACACTAGAATGGTTGACTGAAAGCCAATAACAAGCCTTCACTTATAGAAATTTTATAGTAAAGAGTGAGCCAACAAGTACTAACGCCAACGAGACAATTTGCAATAAAAGTACACAAGAAATATAGAATACAAATAAAGTATAAGATTATTCCTATACAAATTCCTTAAAAAAGTTAAGGCTTAAGCACCTTCTCGCTGAGGACACACTTGTTATAAAGGGATCAAGATCGTGCTGCTTACATATTTTATTAAAGTTTGCACTTGCACGCACAATATAGCTATTTTGCCTGTAATTTGAAGACGCATTGGGTATGCGTAAAGGTGGATTGAAACGAATTGATTTAATTGGGACATTTAAATATATTTTAGCTAGTAGATCAGGGCAGTCAATTTCATTATTTAAATTTTTTTGTAAAAAGACATAGTCGGCTATCTCACGACGAATTATAAGTGGTAACAGATGATGTTTTCTACAAAGTTGGAGGTAGTCAATAGAATGATATGGAACCCTTTGATGGAAACAAAGGTATTTAATAAAACGTTTTTGGATATTATCAATGCGATCGATGTATTTTTGGTAGCGCGGGTTCCATACTTGTGATACATACTCCAAGTGGCTTCTGACATAAGTACAATATAATATTTTAAGGGTTTTGGCTTCAGTAAAACACCTGGAAAGCCGCATTATGAATCCAAGTGCTTTAGATGCTTTTTTGACGATAGTGTCGATGTGAATATCAAAGAGCAGCCTACAGTCGTGATGAACACCCAGGTCACGCATCGTATTGCACCTAGGTAAAACTTGACCACCTAGATTATATGCTGCGGCCAAAACAGTACGTTTCCTGGTGTATGTAATCACAGAGCACTTAGAGGCATTGAGATCAAGTCTATTAATCCGACAATATTCCTCTAGCCGAGATAGATCAGACTGAAGTGCCGTCATATCTTCAGGTGATGATATTGTGGTGAATATTTTCATATCATCGGCAAAGCAGAGAAGTTTTGAAGATTTTAGACACAGGGCGATGTCATTCACATATATAATAAATAGCAGCGGACCAAGCAAGGACCCTTGCGGCACGCCGCTAGTAACATGAACCCAACTGGACATGTAGTTGTTGAGAACAACTGCTTGCGTTCTGTTATCTATGTAAGAGGAGAACCACCTAAGCAGGTCTCCATGTATTCCTATGTGGTTTAGCTTGTCCATCAAGATATTGTGATCAACTCGGTCAAAAGCCTTGCTATAGTCAGTGTAAATGACATCAACCTGCCTGCCGTCGTCCAAAGCAGAAGTAATAAATTCGTTGAACAGAATCAAATTTGTGGCTGTAGATCGACCTTTTAAGAAACCATGTTGGAATGGGCTAAGTGTTCCAGCAATAGTGGGATATAACTGGCTATATACAACCCTTTCAAATACTTTGGTAATTGTACAGAGTTTAGATATCGGCCTATAATTAGTGACCTCTATTTTTGGCCCTTTTTTGTGCACAGGGGTAATAAACGCAGATTTCCAAACCTTGGGGACTATACCTAAAGACAAAGATTTCGTAAACAGCATCGATATAGGTATAGAGATAGATGGTGCACACCGTACAAGTAATCTAGCCGATATGTTGTCCGGGCCAGCACCTTTAGACGTATCTAGTTTGTGGAGTAGATTGGCTACATCGTCCACTTTAACCTCAACATGGCAGATGTCTGCCGCAGAATTTGGTGGCCGAAGAACAGAAGAAGAATTTAGAGTTTGGTTACAGGTACTACTAACAGATGGATCGAGAAAAGTAGAATGAAAGTATGAAGAAAAAGCCTCACAGATAGTTTCGCCCGAGTGAAGTAGTTCGTTATTAAAATTAAGTGAGCTAGGAATAGCATTAGAGTTATAACGGTTTTTAACGAAGGTCCAAAAGTGTTTAGGATTATCTTTTATTGACTTTTCTGTTTGACTTAGGTAATGTTTGTAACATTCTCCATCCATTAACTTTACTCTATCGCGCAGTAATCTGTAAGTTAACTCGTCAGATTTATTACCGTAGATCTTGAATTTTTTGAAATATTTATATTTCTCTCTAACGGCTTTAATGAGTGATGCAGTGTACCATACTGGATATGAGCTTTTTCTGATGTATTTATGTGGTATAAATCTATTTTGGAAGTCAATAATAGTTTGATTAAAGAAGTCGACCGAGGCGTCCACAGACCTCAGTGAGAATTCATGTCCCCAGTCAACTGCCTTGATTTCGTCATTTAATGACTGGTAATCACCTTTGTGAAAAATATAACGAACTCGGGGTGCACTATCCAAAACAGGTATATCCAAGAGATCATAATTAATTAGTAGTGCCGGGTGAAAGGCATCAATCGGAACTAGAGGATCAATACATTCCGATACAATAACTGGACTATTAGATAGGACCAAGTCGAGCAACTTGCCGTATTTATTGGCTACACTGTTGTACTGTCCCAAGCCAAGCACACTTAACTCGTCCACCAGCAAGTATTCATCGTTAGTAGTGAGGTTCACTGGGATCAACGATTGACTTTCACATGACACCCACGAGATTCCACTCATATTAATGTCACCGATGACCAAGAATAAATCGTCATTATTATTTATAATTACATGATTCAGTTTAGTGAGAAAGTTACTTAATTGAGAAGAAAAGGAAAGGCCTTTATTTTGTTTACAAAGATAAATAGCACAAATATGAAGATTTACATAGTTACGCGAGTCGGAATTTCTAAGGCGTATTTTGAGCCAGAGGTCTTCCGCAGTCGATTGAAAAAGCGGCTGAGAAGTAACTTGTAATTCCCTTCGCGTTGCGATAAGTACACCACCACCTCTCGACTGTCCAGTGAGGTCATAATCCCGGTCGCGGCGCCACACTATGTACCGGTCGTCAAAAAATTCTGAGTCAAAAACACCATCCGTTAACCAACTTTCAGTTAAAACAATAATGTCGTAGGAATTCATCTTAACTTGACGATAAAAAGTGTCTGTTTTGGTTCTTAGTCCCCGAACATTTTGATAATAGACAGCCAACCGACGGTTATTATCATAAGCCATTATAAGCAAAAACAATGTTAGTATACGCAACGATATACGTAGTTAAAGTAAAACAATCCGTTACAAAATCAATTAATATAGGAAACAATATAAATAATTTATTACAAGGTGGGTAGAATATGACTAATTTTATGTCGGAGCAAAAAGCGTAAGATAACGAATAGCTGTTGTAAAAAACTGTGCAAAGGTGCGATTTATGCGTAAGCGCAAGCGAGAAAGATATGTTTTTGTGAATTATGGTTGTAAGGCAAACAGCGCGATAACGAGAACAAAAGAATATTATGCGGGAACAATAGTAAGGTGTCGTGCTCATTAGCGAGGCAGGGGTGCGAAGCCTTTTACAAAAATAAAACATTATGCCAGAAGTGACAAATAATAAGTTGGTTTTGAAATTAAATAAATAGTGGTTCAAAAAATTACTAGATACATTTAGGCAATAATTTACACAATTTTGTTTAAATCACTGTCCTTTATAATTATAAATGCTTTAGTGGAATTGTTTTTCCGAACATGAATTTTACCGTGTTTGACCCAAACGTACTCATAATTTCTTTCTTTGGCAGCAATTTTGACATTAGTTAGTAATTTTTTTGTGTTCGGACTTAGGTGATCGTTAACATAGACGCGTTGAGGCGCTCCCTGAAATCCTATGTCAGCAGTAGACAGGTTATTGTCACTACGTGCAGCCGCGATGAAGTCTTCCTTTACGTACCTATTTAAGAAACTTGCTATTATCAGCTTTTCATTGGAGTGATACATGGGAACCCTTGTTATATAATTAATTTGCGCCTTAGGACAAGCGTAACCAATCTTGCGTCCGATTGCATCCAGTATTGAGAATAAGTTCTCGTCCTTTTTTAGCGGAACTCCCTTAATCTCAACATTGTTCAGTCGAGACCTCTGCTCCTGTGCGGAAAGCTCAAGTTTCGACTTAGCCAATTCAGCCTGCAGCAAGTTTACAGTATCTTGAAGTTTCCCAAATTCAGAAACCTTAGTTTCTAGCTCCACAAGTCTATCATTGAATTCCTGAACTATGGTATTGGAGGTGTCACACGCTATCTTAAGCTCAGTTAATTCGTCTTTTATTGATCTTATGTCATCGACTAGAGTTGGTAAACTTAATAACTGGCGCTTCATATCACGTATCTCACTGAGTATGGTGTCCAAGGATGCGGTTGATTCTGCTGAGGATACAGTTGGTATTGGAGATTCCGGGGTAGGTATAGGTGATACAATTTTACACCTCGCGCATTTCCACTGGGCTCTTCTATCAACGCCTAACTTCCTCCAACCAGCTTCCGAGATGTTTGCACAGCCAAAGTCCAATAGCTTTTTACAGCAGCCACATTGAACCCCATCGTTGAACTTTATATTGCAGGCAGCACACGTTTTCATTATTATTGATTAAAACTTTTTTAAAACAAAATCAATTGATTGCCAAAAATGTTGACGATATATTATTTTTTAGCGACAAGCGACAAGCGTACAGTACAAGTGCGTGCTCACGATCAACTGATGATATACCTTAAACTAATGAATATTTTAATATAAAACCGAAACAATATGATGGCTTATATAGTCTTCTCGCTTTATGACTAATTATTTTCAAGTCAAATTAAATACTTTTCCAGTAAAGAGAAAAAATATAACCTGAATTGAATTTCTTCATACATTTTCCAATTTCGGGCTGTCATTCCGCGCTGAAACGCGGCCGAGGAAGCACGGGTGTACAACTTTTTTTCAAAAAATAAATACGTAATAAATTGATCGCGATGTCATTATACTACGAATAAAATAGTTGATACTATTTCAAATTATTATTTTTCAAAAAGCAAGTATGAAAATTTAATATTACAATAAGTCAATACAAATTTGATTTAATTAATGAAACATTCATTTATTTTAATGCAAATATTTAAATTTCATTATTAAAATGGCATAGTATTTTTATATTTACAAAATCGACAAGTTTTGCAGTATATGGTATTTACTATTTATCTATTTATAATTTTTAGTATCGGTGATTATTTATTTTTAAATTTTACTAGGTTTAGTTCGCATTTTTGCCCGCGTTCAAAGCCTTTCCCGGTACAAAAATATCTAAACACTCAATACTACAGTACTACAGTTCAGCCACAACTACTCACTAGGCATGGCTGCTTCGGTGAGTAGCTGTGTCGTATCGTAGGTACCGAGGTGTCGGCTGTGTGTGCCATTGTGACAGTTGCCCGCTGGATACGGCTTAATATACGTTTGAGTTTTGCCCAGCCTGGAATGAGGAGCGCAGCGCTCTCAAAGCAGTCGTCAGAGGCGGCCTCTCGTTGCCGGCCGTGGTCGCTCCCATGGTCGGCAGTCCGGAGGTCTGGCGTGTGTTGGCTCACTTCTGCGAGATAGTCCTCTCGTAGAAGGAGAGTGCTGAGAGAGTTCTGGAACGCGAGGATTCCTCCCGCCGTCAGAGGAGACGTAGGAGGCGCCGGGTGGACGACTGACCGGCGTCTCCCACCCTGTGGATTGAAGGTGTTTGGAGAATTCCACCACGGTATCTCCTGCCTGTCGTAAAAGGCAACTAACAGTGGCCACCCGGGCGTCGCGGGCGGGTGCCGTCTCTAGCTTTGTCTTTTTAGCACATTGTTGCGACCCCCTGATGGACAGCAGTGTGGCAGGTAGGCCTCACGCTGCCGTTGACGCCGAGAGCGCCGAGATGCACGGGGGCTCCTGAGCCTATATCTCACTTGCTTTACATGGATGATCTCAAGTTGTTTGCATCAAAACAAACAGAATTGATTGAGTCGTTAAAAATTACTGAAAGATGTAGCAAATAACTCAACATGGAGTTTTGTGTAGATAAATGTGCGGCTATCCATATGAAGCGAGGAGAGGTCGTGGTCTCTGGTGACATACAAGTCTTAGAGACTGTAAGACTTAGATCCCTTTCTGAGACGGAAACTTACAAATATCTGGGTATGCCTGAGGCACTGGGGATTATGAGTGCCGACGTAAAACAATCGCTGAATGACCGTTTCTTCGGCCGCCTGGCAAAAGTATTTAACAGTTTTTTGTCAGGTGGTAACAAGATTTGTGCTTTCAACGGTTGGGTTATGCCTGTACTCATGTACTCTTTTGGTATACTCAGAAAGAAAGACTCAGACTGAATTGGACGCCCTGGATCGAAAGTTCCGGACCCTACTGACTGCATATCGTATGCATCACCCACGGTGGTCAGTGATGAGGTTGTACATCCCGCGAAGATGCGGGGCTGAGGCTTACTTAATGGACTTGCATAACCGCGAGGTATGCAATCTCAGGAATTATTTCCTCCACAGCGAAGTAGGCATGTATAAGATTTTAGTCATGGTGGATAAGGGATTTATTCCACTTTCCTTGGCGAATGAGAACTGGCGAAAACCTATGGCGATGGGCATTAGGGAACGCGATGTGATATGGAAGATCAAAGAACTATACGGTCGGTTCTATCGGGGCCTTGTCGTTTCTGCTCATGGGTTGATACCAGAGTCTCGACCAACACCTGCTGAAGCTCTCAATTGGTAGTTGGGTCAAGAGCCAGATGCAGAAAGTAGTACTTCTGGACACCGCAATGTCAATGTCTTTTTCTATCGCCAAGCAGCAGTGTGCATGCACTGTAGTATTTCGGTTTGAAGGACATTGTAAACAGTCTAACTACTGGACATAATGAGAGTTAACATCTTATGTATCAGGATGACGAGCGCAGTGAAATGCCACACAGTATTTTGTAACTCAACGTGCTGGATGGTGTTGCTACTGTTTATGGGTGGTCGTATCGCATACCACACGCATTGTGAGGAGATTCCTCACTTTGTATCCCTGACTATCGGTAGCTTGGGTCTTGAGCCTCGCCATCGGAGGGTGATACACTTTTTTTATCTTAATATATATAAATCTCGTGTCACAATGTTTGTCCTCAATGGACTCCTAAACCACTTAACCGATTATAATAAAATTCGCACACCATGTGCAGTTCGATCCAACTTGAGAGATAGGATAGTTTAAATCTCAAATTATAGTCGCAATTTTAATTTATTGCTAATTATTTGTCTGTTATTATTTGACAGTCACAATTATCTTAACTCCTAATGATTCTAACAGATGTCGATACCTTTCGACTGGGTTGAGTAAGTAATCAATAGATGGCGCTGCTATGAATGATTCTAACAGATGTCGATACCTTTCGACTGGGTTGAGTAAGTAATCAATAGATGGCGCTGCTATGAATGATTCTAACAGATGTCGATACCTTTCGACTGGGTTGAGTAAGTAATCAATAGATGGCGCTGCTATGGTAAATCTACGAACGTGTCATATAAGCTACATTTTAAGCGGGACTTTTATACCGGGAAAACTCATTCACGCGGGCGGAGCCGCGGGCAAAAGCTAGTATTTTTATATGTATAACCTAATTTTTTTTTATATATTAAAATGGTGGTAGGTCTCTCATTATGTAAGAGGCCATCAGGGTGGGTACCACCGCAATGTCTATTTCTACCGCCAAGCAACAGTGTGCATGCACTGTTGTGTTTCGGTTTGAAGGACATTGTAGCCAGTATAACTACTGGACATAATGAGACTTAACATCTTATGTCTCAGGATGACGAGCGCAGTGGAATTCAACACAGTACTTTGTAAGTCAAGGTGCTGGATGGTGTTGCTACTGTTTATGGGTGGTCGTATCGCTTACCATCAGGCGAACGGCATGCTCGTCTCGTCATTCAATGCAATAAAAAAAATATCTATTACATGATGAAATTATAATAATTATTATTATTAAACATAATTGTAAACATTCGACAATTCCAAAAAAATAAATATGGATGAGTAAAATAATATGTTCAAGTATTAAGATTAGCTCGTTCAAATGGAAAATCTAGTTTAAATCGGTTTCGATGTGTGCGCGTGTAGCAAAGCGCGTTCTTGTCATTCAAATATCTAAAATCGAAGATGTCAAAAATGTAATAGCGTCCTTAAGTAATTCCATGATTACCGACGACCGCAATAAAAATATTTTCACCAATATCGTTTTTTTGTGTTTCCAAATATAATGTGTGGCGTAGTTGTACGGTATGACTGCAATGCTGAGGTCTCGGGTTCGATTCCTGGGTCGGGCAAAGCGATATTGGGTTTTTAAAATTCAGTATCAGCCCGGAGTCTGGAATTTGTGCCCGATATGGCGATAGCCTTGCCCCCTTTCACATCATGGGACGGAAAACGCACGGCGAAAAGTGAGTGCACTAGTTGCGCCTCTGCCTACCCCTTTCGGGGATAAAAGGCGTGAGTATGCGTATGCGTATGTATTCGACAACGTTATTAACAATGCTTATCAACGAGTTTAGAAGGCAGGGAGACATCATGTATTCCTAACCATTGTTCTTCTAGTTTTTTTTAAATATGTGTAAACGACGATCCTGTTCCATACAAAATACAATCATAAACATGGAGGTTTTTTGACATGTACAACTTCAGTAAATTATGAGGAGGAATTTTAGATTTCATTGGTTTTACACATCCTACGTGCGTTACCACATATACCAGTAAGATGATTTACTAAGGCTGATTTTGCTCTCACGCTGACCCCCAGCGTGGCGTTGATGTCAATTTAGATGTTCTTTTTCGTTTTAGACCTAGAAAATAGCTTTTGTAAACGAAAATAGTACTATAGGGATTAAAAAAAAGAGATCGCCCGAAAAATTCGGTACAGATTTTGTGTGCCTTGGGTTTGAACCTCCGGACATTGTCTCGGCAGACCGTTCCATTCCCAACTAGGCTATCGTCCATTATTTTATTTAAACTACACTTAAAATTAAAGTTATTAAAAAAGTTAGTTATAAATGGTGGGGTCTAAAAATTTAGATCAATGAGCCATACATTTTTGCCCCTTTAATATCCATAAAGTTTGAGCCTGTTTCCAGTTTTAATAGGAACCATGCAATACCTGGCATCATTATACGCACACACAAGGATAAACAAAATGGTGCAGCAATAGCGCACGCCACAGCTGTCACGCACACTAGCTTAAGCGAAGCCGGCCTGTTTGTTTTAGTTTCATTGTATTTCACTATTTTGATGCAACAACGCGTAAAATGTAGGTCTTGACATTCGCATGTAGAAACGATTCTTTTCTAGCATCAGGATTTATTATCACTTAGAAGTCGCTCTCTTCCAGTCGATTCGTTAAAAATGGACAAACCTAACCTATGGATAAGCCTAACAAATTCGTCACTGTATTTGTTTTCGTCTTAGCGTCTTCGAAGTAACAGAGCTAACAGCAATGTTTCCTGATCGGAAAACATTATGTTACAAGACTGTCTGAAATGCGATGCGAGCACTTTGCGGTGAACTCGCTGCGCCTTCATCTTGCTGTGAATTCGATCGCAATTTGCTATAGTGTGATAAGAGCCTAACACGGATTTAATTTATAAACAATACACAGTAGGTCTTACGGGTCCAATCGAAAAGCTCAATACCTTAAGTTTCTGTTTGAGATCGGATATCTCGTCAAGCGCCTCGGTGTAGTTCTTGTGCAGCATGTTTCTCTCGGCCCTTGTCGCGTCCAGCGCCACAGATAGTTTCCGCGACTTGATCGTCTCCTCGCGCAGAGCTTTCTTTAGATCCAGAATATCAGCCGTACGGAGACGGACTTCCTCTGTGTATCATCATTTCAATATTAGTCGAATTTTAGAGAACTTGTAGAATGTGGATAACTTCAATTCGGTACCTATGAGTAGTTGAGATAATAGATATTATAATGTTACCAAATTGAATTTACCTGATATTTCATCTATTTTCTCATTCAAGGCAATTGTCTCTTCTAACATTCTGAAATCGAGATGAAAATATTAAAACGCATGTAAGTGGGAGATTTTTGTTTAATATTGCACTTTTGATACTTATTACTAAAATACAAACTTTGTTTATGTTATAATCTGTCACCTGTCTTTATCCTTTTCAAGCTGTCGTATGAGGAGCCGCTGCTTGGTAATCTGCGCCTCGTTCATTTCCAGCTCGTGTTCGAGCTGCTGCCGCCGTTGTTCCTGGAGATTCAGCATCTGCAGGTTCTCCAGCGCTTCATCTGTTAATTTAAAAAATATGCATTGAACGATACCAAGCTTGATTTAGATGCTGTATAGCAATTTTTTAGTATAACAAATATTTGTTTGTCCTAAAATAATTACAATTCTTATAGCATCTCTGCTCGATGTTACAAAAATAATGAGCACTGAGCAGTGTGAGAGCGGGTTGTCTTGTAACTAGGCTTTCTAAATCTATTTAAATGGTAGACATTGAAATAAAACTATTTTGCGGATTTTATCGCGGTTTTTTAATTAATTAATTAATTAATATTTTCAATTAATTATTAATTAAAAAAACGCGAAAACATCCGCAAAATAGTTTTATTTCAAGGTATGCTATATATTCTAAAATGGTTGATCTACTTTCAATCGAAGAAAATTCTTATTTCCTGACAGTAAATGTTCAATAATTATTATTTAACTACGTCATTAAAAAGGAATGTTTAACCTTTGTGATTATCGCACGGATTAAGTTACAATCCATACAACTATTGAGTATTAATTACGATTTATCACGCATTGCGTTGTACGCAGCCTCTTGTGTCCCATGAATTATGGATTCTGTTACGCATTGAATTTGATTGTCATATAATTTTATATAAATCACGATTGCATGCGTGTAATTTGGATGTAAACAATCGCTTCCATTGGTTATTGTGTTTTTAAACACAAGGTTCTCTCGTCCTTATTCCAATGGAATAATGAGCCGCATTAGATCCTGAATAAATTAATATAGTACCATAAATTGCTGCGCTTTATTATTCAGAAATAATATATGCGATAAAAAAAAGACAATATTTTGTGTTTCGTTGTATATTTAGGTATTTATGTTATATGCCATCAACGTTGCATACAAGATAAAATGATTGTATTTACTCTTTATTTTTAATGATTTTATAATATCCCAGTCATTGTGTAAAAACTGTTTATAAATTAAATAGCTAATAATTTATTTATTATCAGTCATAACCATTATAATATTGCAACTTTGTTTGGAGGCAGTTTTGCCATGAACTGAATCAACAACAACGGATGGATTACTTACAGTAGAACAAATATTTATATACTGTGGTAAAACTAAGGTCGCGTAATTTTTACGAAAATGACTTATGGAATACAGAAATAAATTATTCTATTAGGGAATCCCTGCGTCACACGTATTAGAAATTATGCGGGTCTTTCGGCCTATAAATCTTATATCTCAGAAAAATGTCATACAAACTGTACCTCAAGCGGCAACTCAATTTACCACTTCTAATTTCCCACAAAAGAGGTCGTCAGTAGAGATCATCTAAACTCATATTATAAAGAGGAAAGATTTGTATGTAAGTATGCTTGTAACGAATAAACTCAAAAACTACTGAACGGATTTCGATGAAATTTGGCACACGGGTAGATCATGTCCTGGATTACCATTAACACATAGGCTACTTTTTATCCCGGAAAAACTTTTTATGTAGTCACAAATAAATGTCTTACTCTGTATCTTTTGCATGTTCTTGTTTAGTATGTCCTTCTCTCTGTTCAGATTTTCAATTTCACGTTTGTCTGACTCAGCTTGTTTTTTGCTCAACATGATTTCTCGCTCCATCACACTCACCTGCTGCCGAAGTCTCTCGCTAAGAAATACAATTTTAAAGAATTAATGTGCTAAAATCGCACTATATTAAAATCATTATTTAAACTATGAAACCAGGGGGATGTTTTCAAGTTTCATTTTATATATTTTTACCGATCAGATTCTGTATTCGCCTTGGCTTTTTCGAGGAGTTGAAATTTCTTCATCTGTTGCGCTGCTTGTTTATTTAGTTTTGTTACTTCATTACGCAATTTAGTTCCTTCGTCCGTCATGTTCTGCAAGCATATTGATTTGATGATAAATTTAATTACTGTAAATTATAAGTCCTTCTGAATTATATACTTAAATATATTTTTTGTTAATAACTGTCTTTCACAAAAAAAAAAATATCAGGGTCCACGATAGTTTATGTCTTCTCTAAAATCTAAAGCGGTTTGAAAATTAATAAATATTTATATCGACGCTTAGCTCGTTATCGATCTTTTGTTACCTTTAACTCCTTGGTGGTTTTAATCAACGTCTGCTTGGTTTTGTCGAATTCAGCATTAGTAGAGTCCAGTTGTTCTCTTAATTGTACTGCCTTTGCTAAAGCGGCCTCTTGTTCTTGCTGGGCTGTCTCCAGCTTGTTTGTCATATCACGCAGCTGCTTGTCTTTGCGTTCTATGGTCCTGTCTGCTTTTGTTAACTGTCAAAATATTTAGTTGTTGAAATAAGTTGTCACTGAGTGTTATTTTATTTGAGACACAATTTGCGATTTGATGTATATAACTTTTGTCAACCGGGCATATAGGATTTCGAGAGCAGTAAACAATTAATATTAAACTAAAAAAACAAAGTATCTAATCATAATTTTATGGCATATCCTCATTAACAATAACAAGAGTGCGAAAAAAGCAAAGGGCAAGCCCGGATAATCTTACAACGTCTCTCGATTGTCAAAACGTTTGTTTTACAACCGTTTCATATAATATTAGGTGCAGCAAGGGATCATGCAGGGATAAAAAAATCTTACCTTATCGTTGAGATTTCCCATAGCCATCCCTCTATTTTCAACCTCGGCTTTCAGCGTGTCACTTTCCCCTTTTAAATGATCCACTAGACGATTTTGTCTTACAGCATTGTTATCCGCTTCCTGATGTCATGAAAGAATGACATTAAAATTATTTTGCCTACAACAGTCGGTAAGAATCGAATATAGGTCAAAATTTGTATATATTTTGATTATTGAAATGAATATTGAATATTAAATTTATGTTTTTTTTTGGTTAGTGATGATGTCTTTTGTAGAAATAAAACGTAGGTACCTGGTAACCACTCGCTCCGTTTCTATTATCTGAGACTCTATGCAGATGTAACAACGCAAATATTGCTAAAGTGTCTATAAAATATTATCTGTAGATGTAAGACTGGGTCAACGCACATTTTGGTAGAGTCTAAGATGTAGAGACCAAGCCCATTGTTTGTTCACTATCATACCTCAAGCTGCTCTTCCAGCTTGGCTATCGTCTCGGCGCCGTCGTTGTTCTGTTGCTCCAATTCCTCCTGATAGCTCAGCGCGTTGGTTAACCTCAGCTTAACGCCATCCAATTCGCCTTGGAGACGCGCTTTTTCTTTTTCAAATTTCTCTTTCTCTTTAACCGCTGATGTTGCTCCTCTTGAAAGAGTTATGGATGTGAAAAAATCTGATTATGTCAAGTCTAGGTAAAAACCTGAACTGCCTCGGGGGCGTAGTTGTATTGAGGACGAACTTTCACACACTTAAAAGAGACTTTTGTTTAATTCATCATTACGATTGACGTGTCTATAGTTATGTTTTGTTTCAAGTTTAACTCGTTATACGATTATACTACTCACGCGTCATCATCTCCCGCTTTTTTCCTAGCGTCCAACTCTTTTTCCAGCCTGGTGACCGTTTTCTTCATCGTCTCCAAACTTTCTACGCTCTGCAGTTCTCGCGCGTGCATCGCGTCTGCCAAGGCTCGGGCCTCCTCTAAAAGCAGCAATCTTACCTTAATCTCACTAATCTATATCTATCTATCTATATATATAAAAAATCGTGTCACAGTGTTTGTTACCATACTTCTCCGAAACGGCTGAACCGATTTTGATGAAATTTTATATTCACACTTGGTAGGTCTGAGAATAGGTTAGTTATTTTTGATCCCCCTAAGCTATAAGAGTTTTAAATAATAAAAGTGTCTTTGTCGTTTAAGTACCTAGTAATATTTTGACCCAAGCGTCCTCGCGTGACGCGTCGGGGGGACCGAACTCCGGACCAGGGAGATTGAGAAAATGCTTCTTTCGCGGTTCCCGTCGCGACGGCGCTTGGGCTTGGGTTGACTGCCTCGGTGGCGTAGTTGTGTTGCGATACGACTGCAATACTGAGGTCACGGGTTCGATCCCCGGGTTGGGCAAAGTGTTATTGGGTTTTTCTAATCAGTATCAGCCCCGAGTCTGAAATTTGTTCCCGAAATGGCCATAGACTCGCCCCCTATCACATCATGGGACGGAATACGCACGGCGAAAAGTGCGTGCACTAGTTGCGCCTCTGCCTACCCCTTCGGGGATAAAAGGCGTGAGTATGCGTATTACGTATAAATAGTATCTAATTGTACCATTATCAAATCAGATCTTACGATGAACTTTAATTCATATAAAACTTGTTTATTTTTAAAAATTAATGAATAAATTCATTTTATATGGATATTGCTTTCTACTGTACGTAAGTACTAGGTAGGTATCATCTCGTCTCGTATAAATCATGGGTAACTATTGAATTGCACGAATTATTTTATTTGCAGACATCATTGTGAAATTTATTCAATATATTCTTTTTATGTTTTAGTTTTCCTCGTGACCCAATTCGATGTGAAGAATGGACATCAATCGTCACCCAGAAAGGATATGAAGATTTTTTTATGCCAGTTAAATCAACATCTATACTTATTATATAAAGCTGAAGAGTTTGTTTGTTTGTTTATTTGAATGCGCTAATCTCAGGAACTACTGGACCGATTTTGAAAATTCTTTCACCAATAGGAAGCTACATTACTCCTGAGTGCTATAGGCTACTTTTTATGCCGGAATAACTTTTCCACGCGGGCGGAGCGGCGCGCAATGCTAGTAATATATAAAATAAATAGAAAAACGATTCGACTCCATGGAACTCTTGTTCTACTTTGGTTATATGAAGGGCGTTGCGATTGTGAAATTTATCAAAAACGAGACAAAACGTGCGTTACCTCCGGTAAAAAAAAAACAACTTTATGTGGTAGGTGTAAGATCAAATTTGTGTTTAACTCAATCAAAACTTCTAATTTTTTGTTTCATTTTTTAGTTTGATTTATATACAACACTTTTTGATGCCTCATTTGCAAGGAACTTTGCATCTTGTTTTTTTTACATATTAATGCATATAGGCTACTTTTATCCCAATAACTTCCTCCCGTCAGAAATATTAGAATTTTTAATCTCATTTTTAACTAGATGGCGCTGGCATTCTACAGATGGTGCTATGGATCACTACAGTGATTTATGAATTTTTGTAGCGGGCGAAGCTGCAAGTAACAGCTAGTTAAGAATAAAGTACGCAAATAATACATGGATAATGTCTAAGTAAGGTAAAAGAACTCGCTTTACTTCCAGAATATCAAAGAAGAATGTAACCCAGGACGTTAAGAGTATAAAAGTTATAAAATCGAAACCTACGTATGTATTGGAATATTTTTTTGTTAAGACGCAATTCTACTGTCATATTAACTTACCGATATCGCTACGCAGTTTTTCGATTGTCCTATTAGCTTCAGAAATCTCTGCGAGGTAATCTGACACGGTGTCATCAAAGCGATTGAGTTTTGCCTGTAGACAAATTATAATGAATACTCGTGCGTTAGTTGCATCTAACTCATATCTCTATATTGTCACGAACAGACAAGTGATATTATGTCGAGTAACCCTGTCAGTTTTAGAGGAGGCCCGTGCACAGCAGTGGGCAGTATATAATACAGGACTGGTATGGTGGTGGTGTATTTTAATAAAAAATATCCCGAAAATATATATTAATAAACAAAGTTGGTGATTTACTGTAATATTCTTCACATAATAACAAAACTTACTCTGAGAGTGTGGGCTTCTTGCGTGTGCGTCACATTTTCTTCTTTGAGCCTATAGTAAGAGTCATAAAGTTTCGTGTACACATCGGAGTACAACTTCAGGCCCTCCGTCTCTCGTAATTGTTCCAACACCTAGCAGAAAATGTTACATTTAAAACTTATGAGTGTACATTTCCAACAGCTTAAACTGAATAAAGTAAAGACATTCGACTTTTTGTGATTTAATATTGTTCTCGACTGTAGACTCATCCTGGTACAGTCAGCCCGATAAGTAGCTGAACAAATACAAAACTTAAAACAATAAAATCCTACCAAATTTGATGTCCTCTTCACAAAAATAAAATATTATCGATTTACTTTACTTCCCACGAAGAAAAATCTTTCAATTAAACTTAAAGCGTATATAGGCAATTTGAATTTTTAATTTGTTCAGCTACTTATGTGGCTGACTGTACAAGCTGCTTCTATGTTAGAACCTTATCAAAAAAGATGATTACAGTTCGATAGCCAGACTCTATAGAACACTGCGTCTCTAGTCTCTACCATCTACTAATTATAAGGCGGGTATGTTTCGAAAAACTGCTTGTCTTGAATGCAGCCGCTGGTGTCAGTCATTGAACACCAAAAGAATATTATAATATAAAATTACGTTGTATTTTTCTTTGTACAAACTTCTGCCAAAAAGTTTAGGAAGTAGAGTAGTCGAAGAGAGAAGCAGACCATTATTACAAAATTCCTTTTACAAGCTGCGGTGGCGTAGTTTTATAGCAGTTTTTTTTCAGAAATCACAAATGGGTATATTACACGCGTGGCTTTCTTATTCCGTGGCAAAGACATTAAACAGTGTTATAATCTTGCAATGCTAAGGTCTCGGGTTCGATCCCCGGGTCGGGCAAAGTGATATTTGATTTTTCTAATCAGTGCCAGCTCGGAGTCTGGAATTTGTGCCCGATATGGCGATAGGCTCGCCCCCTATCACATCATGGGACGTAATACGCACGGCGAAAAGTGGGTGCACTGGTTACGCCTCTGCCTACCCCTCCGGGGATAAAAGGCGTGAGTATGCGTGCGTATAATCTTAAAACTCTTTGTTCCGTGGACTACCTAAGTTGTAATATTAAAACAATAATAACCTTTTCAAATTCCTTCTCAGCCTCTGTGGTCTCTGAAGCTATGACCATCGCTGCACCAAAATCTTCTTCGTCGTCCATCTTGGGATAAAATTGAATCAAAATATAAATGAAATGAAAATAACGTAAAAAAGTGTAAATACAATGTTGTTTGACAGTGAGAAGGGAGATGTTATTCGATCGTCATGGTTACGCTATGACGCGACGACATTATCAAAGAGAATAATAATTATAATACTATGGAAGTGTTCTAAGCTACGGAAAGATATTATAGGACAATGTTCGATAGCGGTTTACACAAGCTTACCTCGCGGCTCTACTCGCGTCATAATGATAATTATTAGTAGGAAAACGTAGAAATATAATTAATGTGCGCTTGATTTTTAAACAACCGAAATACGCCGTCCTAGAAGGACATTGGCCGAAAACAAAGACATTAAACAGTATAGTCATAGACCGGACATCAGGCCCAAATTTTTTGTCTAAAGTTATTACCAATTGGTCATAAGTCGCTGTCTTATCTGACACATCCATGTGACAAGACGTCTCGGTATGCGCAAACTTTGTACAGAAAATATTTTGGAAGGAAATATGCCAATTTGCGCCTTACGAACAGGCTCAACATTTTTGTATGAAAATTATCCCAATGTCCGCTCTATATAATCTTAGAACTCTTTGGCCGACAATAACTAACTGTACTATTGAATGTCTTTGAACATCCAAAATGTCCGTAGTACATACATTCCACGATAAAGTTACCAAATTCAAATAAAAGATCATATAAATTAGGCTGAAAAATAATTGTATTTTTTATATCTTGGGACTGCGGTAACATCTCAAGGACTACTTGTATTTTACAAAAGGTATAATGTGGTACAAGTGAATATTATTAATTCACAGTTGTTCACCCCCTACCATCTACATCAACAGGTTGATATCACAAACGCAGTGTTCCGGCTTCACGAAAGTCCATTAAACAAAAATAACTATGATTGCAGAATGGGCCACTTCCTCATTACTATACAGTAATCATTTATAGACCCCTGTGGATTGCGTATTGCCTCGTTCCGGAATCCGGAATGATGCTCTCTCTTTCTAATTTTCTAAAGAGGAGGGGGACAATATGTTGAAGGAGTTTGAAATATTGGCCCAATGTTTAGTGCTGTCTCAATTGTTTTTTTATACTATCATAGTATCAAAGAGCATTATAATACTACGGAAACATAGTATTCAAAGTCAGTGTCAGTTTTCCCGAAGTAAGTACCTACTATATTTTTAGATGCAAAAAGCTTATTACCGAAATACCCAATAATTTAAGTCACGTTTTCAAAAATAAAACACCATTAGTATTGGCGTAGAATTTGTTTAATATTATGCAAAAAAAAGCGCAGTCGTTCCGGTACTGATGTCTTTCAGTCTTTGATTATTTAACCAAATGCTCTAAGCTTACAGTGGTTCAGTAAGAAGGCCCTTGCTACGATGGTAACGTCAACTGACTGCAGGCAGCCGGCCTTTACGCGCTAAACTCGACCTTATTGAGGTGAAATGAAATCTATTTTGTTTCTCATTAAATGAGTTTATTTTTTACTTAAAAATTAAAGATAGTGCACCAAATTAAGTGTCAACCGATCGGATTTCTTACTTTGATGGATCATTTATAAGTCTTACAGAAAGACTTTGGCGGCAGCAAAGAGTTCTATAACTATACTGTTTAATCTTATTATAACTTTGAACATCGCCAAGTCTGTTAATATGTTCTTGGTTCAGTCCCACAAGGTGTACCTATCGATTTGCTTGATTTACAATATCAGCAAAATCTAATTAGCTGTTAATGCCCCCCGAGGCAATTCTTGTGCTTTGGGTCTTCACACCCAATACACGCCCATGCGCGGGGGAACATTAGTCGCGGGCCGAGGCACACAGTCAGTGTGTATACCTCTTGGTTGCATAACACATTGAGGCCTAAAAGGGCCCGCGAACATTTCCTGGCACCCTTTTCCTTTCCGCCCATCCTGAGAACCTTTCTCCACTCCCCACCTTTCCTTCCATCATCCTTTTCCGCTTCCTTCCCAGGCCCCTGCAGTCGTCAAGCCGGGGGACTCCAGTATCCCATTCGCAGGTTTCCCCCGGTGTTGACTGCAGGATCGCCTACCGAAAAAAAAAAAAAAAAATTAGCTGTTAATAAAAGGCGGTTATAATAGTGCAATTAATGCTTTGAATAAATGCGTGACAAATGATTTACTTTGGATAACGTATTAGGAAGTTAAAATTTCATAGCCTTTTTGTGTGATTTTGTCTGTTATATTAACACCTTATGTTAAGTCTTTTAAATAAATTGTAAGTATATTGTTTCGCAAATTTGTTCTTCGTATTCACAAACACCCTGCTTCATTGATGGCAAAAAAGGTACCTAAGTATAAGTTACTGGTAAAATCCCGGTTAAGTCGTCATATTCGTGATCATGTTCTTGGGTAAATACTGCAAGATTTTCGTAGATGAAATGATTTGATGATAAATTAATCTAGCAAGCTACAGCGCGTTTCTACCATGAATATTATTATTTAAATATAATTCTATATTGGAAGTAGCGCCTGTCATCGCGGTTGTAATATACTGCATTATCAATATCGGTAGGCGTTTTAAATGTATGCAAAAACGTCGTTTAACTTTGTATGCCGTTATAATTTATTAAATTAAAAGTTAAGATAAATAATAATCAAGAACACATTCCAAGAGCTGGCGAGGTAAGTATTTTGCGAAGGTATGTACTTTAGGCACTTTCAAACATTGAAAAAAATGTATTTTATTAATACGAGAATCTCAAATCGTGAATCGGGCAGGACAATTACGGCTATTTTGCAACTGCGCAGTATACATTAGAATATGTAAAAAAAAATCAACCAATAAAATATGTTTTAGGCATTTTGAAAATTTTACGGCTTGTTTATTGATTAATATTGAAGCATATGGGCAAACCGCCAGACGAATTAAACGGTTATAAAGAACTCCCGAACGAGAACGCAAATAAAGATTTTATATGAATGCGGCAAAAAGGTTTTAAAATGCGTAGTGTTACTTAAGAGACAGTTTGATTTGGTTCCGATGACAATATTATTGCCATGATTATGTTTTACAATTTTTAATAATCAATATATTTTAGAGCATATTATAAGGTATTAAAAAAAATTTTTTTGAAGTAGGTTCATTTAGTTTTGGTAGAAAAATTTGAAAAATTTGGTAGAAAACCCGAAACGCCCAAGACAGCGGAAATAACACAGACTAGTGGTATGAAAATCAACATTATAATAGTATGTACATTTATTGCGCATAAATCGCATTCAGTATAATTACCTATATATAACGATGGTATAAAAGTATTATTTAAGTAACTAGTGGTCGTTCCTGTCTTCGCATGAATGAGTACATTTTTATATTATGCTGACAATTGACATTTATATTTATAAAAAAATACCGTTTGATCAACTTAGAATATTCTGCTTTCATATTGCTACGTTTACTATCTCAGTGGCGTAGTTGTATAATGGACTAGCGACCCGTCCCAGTTTCGCCTCGGTATCAGAACATAATATGCTTTCATTTTTTTTCTGCCGTAGTATCTGTTTTAGCGCGCTTCATTTTCCGGGATAAAAGCCTAACTTTATATTTTCCCATAGCCGCAAACTATCTCTATACCAATTCAATTGCGGTTCCACCTGCGAGAAAAAAAAATCCGGGATAAAAATCCCGCTATATATTTCCCGCGATAAAAGTAGCCAATGTCCTTCCCAGGGCCTCAAACGATCTCCATAAAACATTGCTCGCGCTTTTAACTGAGGAAAAAGTTTCTCCGGGACAAAAGTCCCGCTTCGTTTTTTTTCGGCATAAAAAGTAGCCTAAATCCTTCCCTGGATGCCAAACTATCTCCATACCAAATTTCATCGAAATCGTTTCGGTGGTTTTTGAGTTTATCGTGTTCAGTCGGACAGACAGACGCGGCCGAAGGACTTTGTTTTATAATATGTTAGGAAGTTTTGAAAGTTGGGCTTAGCTTTAATTGCTGAATTTAGTATATACCTAATGTATAATCAACATACATCGTAAAGTTCTTATCATAATTATAGTGTATTGTATAAATAAGTAGTGCTAAGTTTATCAGGCTAAAATATTTTCTGTATTAGTCGGCAAAATTTAGGCATAAACCCGTCAACGCCCGCTTATATATAGCTATAAGCTAATTTCCTTATATAAATGGACACCGGTGTCCACCGCGGGCGTCCTAGGATAACAGAAATGCATTATGCCTGATGAACTTCTTAGAATCCATTCGGATAATGATAGTTATTTTTCTATGTTTATGGAAATATAAAATATCCTTGGTATAAGGTTTACCATTTCAAAAACATTCGTTGATTAGTGATCACTTATTAAAATGTGTACAATATAGGAAGTATATTTGAAGTAATGAAAAATCGACATGTCGCGTGTAAATTACCCACGTGTGTTTTTTGTTGCTATGAAAACAGAGTCGAAAATGCCGCTCGCCTGATGGTAAACGATACCACCGCCCATAAACAGTAGCAACGCCATACAGAACTTTGAATTACAAAGTACTTACTGCGTGGCACTTCACTGCGCTCGTCACCCAGAGGCATTATATGTTAAGTCTCATAATGCTCAGTAATTACGCTGGCTACAATGTCTTTTTAAACGGAACACAATAGTGCATGCGCACTGCTGCTTGGCGATAGAAATAGTCATTGCGGTGGTACGTACAGATAGACGGCTACTCGCATACGAGAGACCTACCACCAGTAAAGTAGTAAGTATATTCCAGTATTCCCCCGACAACACGCATCGCAGTACGCTTCCAGGAACTGTTGGGTACCCAGTACCTACCGAACTGAGTAGTATCTTCATGTTGTAGGCAAATAAAAGCTGTGCTCAAATATTTTTATTTCACATTATCAGGGATTTTGACATTTTGGTTACATACGTTGCACAGGAGAAAGTTCCAGAATGTTGCTTTCGCTTCAACTGGCAGTCGCGAACTTTTTTCTGCGTTACTCCTTTAAATATTATTTTGTCTTCTCGATTGGAGTTGGGGACGCTAGCGAGAATTTTATCGCAATATTAAAATTCTCCTAAAAAGTGTATAAAAGAAGAAACGAGTGGTGTTAATTGCCTCAGTATTTAAACTCGATTCCAATACACAAGTAGTTCAAGTTGGTACAGAAAAACAGTTTAACCTAGGTTTCATTTAGTGTCGACTCCGTTGTACCTTGTGCTCGACCTTCACAAAATGAGTGACCCTTGCATGGTAACCTTCATCCTTAGTTCTTACAGCACTTGGCTTTGACGTATAATAACTTAAAAATTAATCGAGATTGTTTTCAATTTCAAATTTTTAAAAAGTCTGACACTTTTTAAAAAATTGAAAAATAACCTTTTTTATACGTTAATAATTGATTATTTCAAGATAACTTGGAAGTTCAGTTTTTTTCATTAAGTGAAGATAATTAATGGTAAGTATGCTTATTACTGGTTGTAGGTCTCTCATTATCACTGGTGGTAGATCTCTCATTATGTAAGAGGCCGTCTGGGTGGGTACCACCGCAATGTCTATTTCTACCGCCAAGCAACAGTGCATGCACTGTTGTTTCGGTTTGAAGGACATTGTAGCCAGTATAACTAATGGACATAATGAGACTTAACATCTTATGTATCAGGATGACGAGCGCAGTGGAATGCCACACAGTACTTTGTAAGTCAAGGTGCTGGATGGTGTTGCTACTGTTTATGGGTGGTCGTATCGCTTACCATCAGGCGAACGGCATGCTCGTCTCGTCATTCAAATCAATAAAAAAAAAATCTATTACTGTTGTCGTCACACAAAGTATCACTGTTTATTTAAATTTCTTAATATTCTACTATTCATATAAAGTACTTCTAAGTTCTCTGTAAACAAGATCCTGCATTGCTTTTGACTGAGTTATTAATGCATTTAATCTGTGTTGATTAGCGTTTTACGATTGTAATTGTGTACAATCAATGTTTTTGATGTTATTTGTTCGGAGTTGCAAAACTAATTGCATTTATGTGTCCGTACATTTCGATTTTAGACTGAGGTAAAACCCAAACAATGAATGACTGAATATTAATGGATATTTAGGTATATGTAATATGGGCTTCTTAGTTCTTAACGAAAACTACAAATCTGACGTCTACATATTTTTTATAATGTTACGGTTTCTTCTAATAATCTTGGGAAACTACAAAATATTCAATTTAGTTCGGGGAATAATTATAATAATTGGATTCGAGTATACGTTATAATATACAAAGCGATTAAATACTAGAGCCTTGGAATAAAACGTCGTGTTATGCAATTAGGCGCAGACTAGTAATCGGGGCCTAGAAATTAGAATCGCCTGCAGGCATGTAGACAATGATGTCTCGTGCCACTTATGCGTCAATGACAGACAATGAAAATATAAATTGCGAAAGGATATTCAGGCATACCTAAGTTTAATTTTCATATACATAATTACTTTGCTAATTAATTAAAATAGTAAAGTAAAATGAAAAATGTTTGTTAATCGATGTCCTTAATATAAGTACGATGTATGTATGTTTAGTGGGGACGTATGCAGTGGCACAGACGGGTGATCAGTTCGCTTTATTGGAACTATTTCACCCTTAGTCCCAGTTTGGGTGGCGCTGCCACTTCCACTTTGGGTCGGCCCGCTTCGCCAGTATCATACCCAGAGGCCGCATTCACCATAGGCAGTTTCGGCTGTGGCTCAGCTAGATCTTAGAGGCATCGTGGCTCTCTTCCAGGTGTGCACCTTTCAAGTTGTCAATCTCTAACCAGCACTGCCTTTCACTGAGGGTCCCGCCACTTTGATCTTGATTGATCATTGCGGCAGGAACCAACAGGGGGGTTGCGCCCAGTTTGTTCGTTGAAAAACGCACAGGCTGCCAGGCCTTGCCTGCCCACGTACTCTCCTACCCCCCAGGCGGCGTCCCCTAGTTCGATACAGCATCGCTTGCCTTACCTTGGCTATTCATGACAGCTTCCACCCTAGAGCACTGGTTTCACTGGTGCTCCTGCAGTATGCCCTCTTGTGACCTTACAAACCTCTTTGTTGCCCTACTGAACCTAATAATGTCTCCTAGCTTTACCTCCTGTAGTTGTGCTACTTCCAGTCTATCTGTTCCCAATATCTCCCACCTTAGCAGAGAGTACATTGAGCACTCTGCCAGAAAGTGGATGCTAGTCTCTTCTTCTCCACATTCTGGGCACGAGGCGTCTTCGGTCTTACCTATTATCTTTAAGTGCCTGTTCAGCGTACCGTGTCCAGTCATGATTCCTATACTAGTTCTCATGTCCTCTTTCCTAAATTGGAGTAGGCTTTTGGTTTTCTTCTGGTCAAGCGTCTTGATGAAGATTTTAGATTGGCGACAGCCCTTCATGTCTCTCGATCTGACATTTGTTTCTGTAACTATCTTCTTGCTGATTACTCCCTTCGTGAATTTTGCCGGTATAGCTAAGCACGGCTCCGGTCCTATAAATGTTTCATCAGCTCCCTCTCTCGCTAGCTCATCGGCCTTCTTATTTCCTGTGGTGCCTTGGTGGCAAATAAGTACAATGGATATGCATTTACTTGATCAGTTCGGACGTCAAATTTTACTCCGGCAAATTAAATATTACTTTTTAATTAATTATTGTTATATTCCGTAATCTAATTAGTGCATTTTAAGGAAGTAGTAATAATATTATACGATAATACAAAACTTTTTTACAAAAAATAGCACCGACTTCAAAAACCACTATAATGATTCCTTACGTTTACGCGAATGTTAGACATTGAAATTGAATTGACCACTATAATGTAAAAAATAACTTGTACTTACTTTGCTTATGGGTTATATGATAAGGAATTTTAAATAATACCAATATTATATATATTGCCATTCGTGTGATTATATTTATGTACAATGAATAAATCTTTGCAGTCGGTGCCTGATTTTTTGTACTAATTTTGCACTCAACTACTATTTTTTATTTCATTATTTTGCTATAGTTCGTACTATAATTATAATTTGTGTAGCTATTATAAGGATTTTTTATATATACATATATTTGCGTAGGCAGCTTATGTATGACGCGTTGGTTTACACTTGTTCGATTTTTTATTTATGACCGGCGCACCGACTCCAAAGATTTATAATGTAAAATTTATTGCTGTACTGTACTGCTAAAATTTATTTCAGCACGCAATTACATAATAAATCATAAAATTGATTTGAAATTAAATGTAGATTCTAGTGTGTTCATGGATTAAAGGATGTTTAAAACATGTTCGTCTGGAAATCTTTAGGGGAGGTCTATATTCAGTACTGGAATTCATACAGCTTTATTTGTTCTGTGCAGCTGATAATGATGATGATGATGAAGACAAAGAACTTCAGTACGCATTCACCAAAATCATTTTACCAGCCCCTTTGAAAAATACGAAAAGTTTTCATTTTTATTTCAGAAAATTAGGGGAGCGGGGGGGAATGTGGCCCTACTAAGGGAAATTGTCAATAAAACTCATATTTATAGAAAGTATAGTTTTTTTAAAATCAGGAACATGAATCTTACTTATCTAACTACAAAATAATCATAACTTCAATGTTTTGCAATCATACATTTGTCTATTAAACTTTTTTCAAAAAAACAACTACGCTCTCATTACCTTCCGTGGTGGGAAATGAGAGCCTATATAAATCCCATATGTTTAATGGTAGCCATTATATTAAATCAGTCTCAAACATATATTAATGAGTTAACATTAAAAGTCCAAACAAAGGCACAAATGTAGGCAGCTGAATCAACAGCACCAGAACATTCTTGATGTGCCCAGCTCCCGCAACTTCTGCAACGGAACCACAATTCATTATCTTTGCCCGTATGGCCACGTACTGGCAAGCGCAACGTGGGACGTCCTCCTACAAGGTGGACGGACGACCTTGTGAAGGTCGCAGGAACCCGCTGGATGCAGGCCGCTTCTGACAGGTTGGCCTGGAAATCTTTGGGGGAGGCCTATGTTCAGCAGTGGACTTCTAAAGGCTGAAGAAGAAGAAGTATCAAGGTAGATGGCAAACAAATCTTCTTCCTCTGTGTATTCAGCCTCATCATCGAAAATATCATGAATTTCTTCTCCTTCAGATGTGTCATCACTTTGAAGTTTTTTGATCGCATTATCTAAAATATAGTCAGTCCAAAAGCCTTTCGTAGTCGTGCGATTCCTATTCCTTGGCTTTTGACATCTGAAAAATAAAAATAATCAAGCATGTGTCAGCTAAAGCTTCTTAGATATATTGGGTTATGAGCAAGTTATGAGAGCTATTATGGGGTAATGACAGTGAAGTAGGCTCCTATTAACCAGCGACCACCATCTTAGATTTTAAACGAAAACATAATTACCTAGCTAACTATCATATTTTAAATGCAGAAACATAAAATTAGATAAATCTGGTCATAAGATTAATGTACACAAATTGTAATAAACATAAATATATTTTGATACTTACTTGGGGCTTGGAATGTCGTGAATTCCTATAAGCACAGAGTGAAAAACCGACGACCGTCTCTCGCGAAGGAATGCGTGGCACTGTCGAGTCAAGCGAGTGGGCCGAACCTAGTCCATGTTATACGAAGGCTTTCCAGTGGCGCCTGAGCAAATACGAGTCGTATTAATGCCTATATTCACACCGCTCCCATTTCATCATTTAATTTACTGATTGATTCCACAGATAAAAGTTTACTTCTGACTTTGCTTGAACTGTCATTTTCTCGAGCCTACTAGACTAACGTTTTGTTTCTACTTGTATTGATAATGTTATTACAAATTTTAAACTAAACTATAATTAAAGTTGTTAGCAGGTGTACGCTCAGACCACACTTGTCAAATGGTCAAACTTGACCATTTGACAATTTGTAGAAATTTAGTACCAGATTTAACTTCGTGTTACCAATGCTGACTTACGACTTGGGCAACCTGAACAATATGTTTGAAAAATTATGTATTCAATAAAACATGTTGTGTAAAATCAGTGCTACTAAAAAATAAAATATCGTTCAGTTCTTGGGTAACAAAACGTATTAGGCGTAGTAGAGATGTTCTGTACGAATTATATGACAGAAGGTCCTTTACACCTGATGCCAATTTTACCAATTATGTAAGAATTTACTCTAAAATGTTTAAAAGTGTTTGTAGCTATCCTTAAGCTGCTTATATTAGTAGCAATATTAAAAACTCCGATAATAAAAGTAAAACAACTTGAAAGATTATTAATACTGAAACTGGCAAAACCAAGTGTAAAGACAATTTTTTTTTTTTTTTTTTATTTTATTATTATAGGTTCACAAAACTGGTAACAACAAACAAACTGTCTTAAAGGTAAACACAAGATGTAGGACTAGTGTATGCAACCTTATATATGTGAACACAGCATGCTTAGTTTAGGATGACATTTTATATAACTACTAACTATCACTTGGGACACAAGTTGTTGCAATTAAGACTACTCGATGGTTTTAAACATTCTGGTCTTAGCCGAAGCCTTCGAACCAAAAAAGATGTCGAACTTATTACAAATTCCATTATAATAAGAGCACATGCGATACAGAGGTGAGTGTTGACCGAGGTTTGACTTATATAAAGGAAGAGCAAATGTTTTACGGTTTTGCAAGCGGCTACTAAGACGGAATAAGTTGAACTTCAAACGTAGGAGCAAGTCTGGACACAAAACAAGACCGTGAATCACTTTGTAGAGGAACATAACGTCAGCAACAGTTCTTCGTTTCTGAAGTGCAGTGAGATTGTAGTGTTTTAAACGATGATCATATGAAGGGAGTTTTTTACAATTAACGTCGTTATAAGCTAACATATGCAAGAAACGCTTTTGAATCCTCTCTATCCTAGCGGAATGCACTTGGTATGACGGGTTCCAGATTGAACTACAGTATTCCAGAATACTTCGAACAAGACAGCAGTATATTATTATAGATAATTTTGGGTCACGAAAGAGTTTCATTTGTCTGCAGACAAAACCAGTTAATTTGGATGATTTGTTTACAATATAGGTAATATGCTGCCTAAAAGATAAAGAGCTGTCTATTATGACCCCAAGATCTCGAATTTGCGATACTTCAGCTAGAGGATTGTCGTTGATATAATAGCATGCCGCTAACGAATTTATTTTCCTGCTAAATTTAATGTGATAGCATTTATCCGCGTTTAATGTCATACCGTTATCCCTGCACCATTCCGTCAACAAAACCAGATCTTTCTGAAGCATGTAAACATCGGCATAGGAAGTTACGGGCCGGTATATTTTTAGGTCATCAGCGTAAAGTTTAAAAGAGGACGTGAGATTAAAAGCCAAGTCGTTTATGAATATCACGAAAAAGAGTGGTCCGAGATGAGAGCCTTGGGGAACACCAGATGGAGTTAACCTCGGTATCGATTTGAAACCACTCATTGACACAAGTTGCGACCTGTTTCTTATGTATGATTCACACCAACGAAGAAGAGAACCGTGGATACCCATCTGCTCCAGCTTGAAAATAAGTATATCATGGTTTACCAGATCAAATGCCTTACAAAAATCAGTGTATATAGCATGCACTTCTCCACCCTTATCTAGAACTTCAATAATGTCTGTAACATAGCCTATTAAGTTAGAAGTGGTGGACCTGCAAGGCAAAAATCCATGCTGGTTGATAGATATTAGGTGTTGTACATGTGCAAAGATCTTCTTTTGGACTATAGATTCAAAGATCTTGCCGGCAGTGGAGAGTAAGGAAATCGGGCGATAATTACTAACATCTTGCACGCTACCCTGTTTATGAATTGGCGTCAGATGTGCAAACTTCCACACAGAAGGAAATGTACCAGCAACGAGAGATTTGTTATAGATGACATGTAATGGTATATACAGTTCATCTGCACATTCTTTAAAAAATATCGGTGGGATAAGATCCGGACCTGATCCTTTATTGCAATCTAGGTTGAGTAAGCACCTATGTATTTCAGATTCCGTAATGTAACAATTACTATAAGACAACGTATGGTAAAGCAGAATATTATTAAAACTAGAAGTTTGCACGTCAGAGGCCCGAGTATAAACTGAGTGAAAATACTCTGAAAACATGTCACAAACAGCCTGACCACCGACAGCTGTTTTGTCGTTGAAAAACATCTCCTGCGGTATATCACTATTGTTACATTTCATTCCCTTACAAAATTTCCAGAAATGCTTAGGATTACGACGCAATAGAGATGAGGCATGCTTTTTGTAATGGTTAAAGGAATCTCTAATCATTACGTCACACCTAGTTCTCAATAGCTCGTAAGTGAACTTATCCATGGCATTTTTGTACACTTTATAGCGATAGTGGTATTTAGCTTTTTCTTTAAGGGCCTTAATAAGGGGACGTGAAAACCAAATTGGATATTTGCTATTACGAGGTTTGTTCAATGGTGCGTGTTTGTTAATTAGATCTCTAAGAATTACATAAAAACGATTAACACAGTCGTCTACACTTAAGTTACCCATAGTTAAACAGGACCAGTCGGTAGAACCTAAATCATTCCGCAAGCAATCATAATTTATTTTTGAAAAATTTAAAAATTGAGTTAATTTAGGCTTAACTGTTTTATGTCGGGAGATATGCAAAGTAACAAGTAATGGAGGATGATGAATATCTGGATTGACTAACGACAATGGAGCAGCACAGACTCTAGTATCATAAGGATGATTAGTCAGTATTAAGTCCAGAATCCTGTGATTAGAATTTAAAACAGGGTTACATTGGTGCAAGTTATTGAATGCCAAGCACTCCGTGAACATGTTCTCATTAGTACCTGCAGTTTGAAGCGGAATTAACATTGAACTATTCGGATCGTGACCTATCGACCAAACAATGTTACCAAAATTAAAATCGCCCAAAACCATCACTACCGCGGTATCAGATAATCTGTTGTTTAGTACGTCTGAAAAATTGTTAGATAAAATCTCCATACATTCATTAGAAGGTGGAGGTGGCACATAAACCCCACAAATGGCCAGTTGCCTGCCTGTTGTCAATGTAATGGTAATCCAGATCATTTCATTAGAAGACTCCCAATTGAGTTTCCTAAGAGCGTTATGCTTCTTAAGGATGGCTATAAGAACACCACCACCATCCTTCTTCCTTGCGTAAGTCGATGTTGTGTTTCTATCCCGCCTAAATACTGCATATCTTTCATCTACTAATTCGCGATCGAAAACTGATTCATTCAGCCATGATTCGGTCAAAACTATAATATCGTACTCATTGCATAGAATATTTGTATATAAGACATCAGTTTTCGTTCTAAGACCTCTTACATTTTGATACAAAATATTATAGTTGAATTTAAAAAAAAAATACAATGAATAACATGCATTTAAAAAAAAAAAAGAGAATAAAAAGTAAAGAACTAATAACTAATTTAGTAATTTCAAGTAATCCTCGCTCTTGATCCACTTTGGCTCAGTATGAGTGTTTTTTCGTATATGAATACGCCCTCTCCGCACCCACACAAATTCGTAGTTATTTGCCTTAGCAAATGCTCTAACAGCTGCGTGCAGTTTTTTATTGGCCAGAGACAAGTGCTCTTGAACATATATAGGCTGTTTCGTGTTTATGAAACCAAGGTGTGATGCGTTCAATTTGTTCTCGTTTTTGCACATTCTTTTATTAAACGATTTAACAGCTGCTATAACCTCATCACGATCATGAGGCGAGTGAAATTTGATGACAATGCTTCGTGGACGCTCTGAATCAGAGCTTTGCTTCGCTATGCGATGAAAAGAGTGCAATCGGGAGACAGGAATACCACAAGTCACTGTCTTGAACAGGTTCTCAATTATGGATAACAAATTCTCCTTTTTGTTCTCCGGCACACACTGTATCTCTAAGTTGCAATCGCGGGATTGCTGCTCCATAGTGGCAACTGAGGCAGATATATCTAACAATTTGCTACGAATATCAACGTTCTCCGCAGCGATATCTGATACCTTTTTTTTTATATCTGCATTAAACACAAGTTGGTCATCATGATGTGCTGACAAAAACTGAACGGTGTTGGTAAGTTCGTTGTGGTTCTCTTGCATTATCGAAAACTTGGTGGTGAGATCCGAGATTTCCTTCCTCATACATAATAGGTTTCTGTTGTAATCCTCGAGCTTCTTGTCTTGTGTCCGAAATTGGTTATTCATATCATTGCGGAGAAGTCGGATTTCTGCTATAATAGCACTTAAATCGGAAACAGGCTTGTGATTTACCACTGTCATCTGATCAGAAGACAGTGACGACTCCTGCATTACAATAACATTTTGTGCGTTGGGTGTAATATTCTTGGATGTGGCTGGGCCCCTGCGGACGTTGGAGGAATTTTGTGGATTTGATTTCTTGCGTGTAGTAATATTTAGGGACAAATTTGCAGGTATTTGTGGTTTAGCTGGAGTATTGTCATTGATGGACACTCTCGATGTAGCGCAATAGGGGCAAATCCATTCATTTAAGTCAGAGCAAGTTGCATTTACAATATCTTGGGATACATTACCACAATTGTAACAGTAATTACCATTGCAACGAGAGCATAACATAAATTCTTCAATATTTAAAACTCTGCCACAACCGGCCGCACATATACATTCTGAAGATGTGCTCATTATGTAGTATTACCAAATGCGATGTCACACAATGTTTGCAAACCGCTAATTTGTCGTATACGCTAGATGACTCCGTAGCTCACTTGTACAGCGTCGACAGCCCCACTCCAGCGCGCCTGTGGTCGGCGGTTCGAGACCCGATGCGTCGATGCACAACAACACAAACAAAATTATTTGTGTCCTGCTCTAGATCCGCCCAGTAGGTGGAGCACAGTCATTTAACGCACCGAAGAGTGACAAGGAATCGAAAAAATCGTAATTCGACCAATAAAACAAAAAGTCACTTATTAATCACCAAACAGCAGTCCACAATCGAAAAACGTGTCGCCACTGCGATAGCTAGCCGATAACTGACAATATTATATTGAACATTAATGACGAACTAGTTTCAGATAAAAATAATATTGCTAATTATATTGTTTTTTTTTCTATCATACCTTTTGAGACGACAAAATGTTTGCCATCCTCACCAGGGGCAGCTGAGTCATCTTAAAACAAAATCTAGAATTATCAACTCCAAATTTCTGATTTGAGTCTGTTACTCAATACGATATTATAAAAGTATTTAAGAGCCTTTGATTTATTTGACTGCCTCGGTGGCGTAGTTGTATTGCATACGTGTTACGAGTACGATTTGCACGCTGAGGTCCTGGGTTCGTATCCCGGGTCAAATGCCGGGCCCATGGAAGACCAGCGCCGCGGCTCGCCCGCGGCTTGAGCTGAATGGGACCCGTTTTGCACTCACACCATGACGTTCGGCACGACACACGCGCTTTTTTGTATTTTTTTTTATTGTTATTATTATTACATTTTTATATTTTTGCATTTTTTTTTGTATTGTTGTGTTTTTTTTCCTACGTTAATTTCTTTGTTGATATGGTGTTTGTGCAAATAAATGCATGGTTGTTGTTGTTGTTGTTGTAACTGGGTTTTTCCATCTTAAAAATTACTCAGTCGCAGCTCGGAGTTAGGAAGTTGGCGGTGTGACACCACCGTGCCTCGGAAAGCACGTAAAGCCGTTGGTCCTGCACCTGATCTCTCTCCGGTCATGTCGGATTGCCGTCTCACCGGACTATGAGAGTGCACACACTTGTGCACTATAATATCTCCCGCGTACCTGGCTGATCTCCGTTGAGAATGGCCGCCGTGGCCGAAATCGGCTAGGAAAGGATTATTTAAGAGCTTAAACTTGAAGAGTACTGAAGATCTTTGGGGTTTGTCTGTTTAAGCGTTGCAGTCAGTAATAGTAAGCATTTCCCCAATCCTTTCAAATAAGTTTAATTGCGGTATAAAATACAGCGTATTCCCTGATCTTATGAAGATTAGTAAAGTAATAGCAGTTTTTAAAGCAGGTTGCTCTAACACACCCTCTAATTATAGACCTATTTCTATTTTACCAGCCTTAAGTAAAGTATTCGAAAAATTAATGCTTGATCAAATGCTGGTTTACTTTAATAAAAATGAGATTCTACATGATAGGCAATTCGGTTTTATAAAGGCTACGTCCACGCACGATGATGGATGTGCATTAGTAAAAGCTGTGTTGGATGCCTGGGAGGGATGCTTTAGGGGTGTTTCGTGATCTTTCCAAGGCGTTCGATTGCGTCGATCACAGTACCCTCATCCTAAAGCTACACTATTATGGTATTAGGGGAGTAGGGCTTTAAAAACTAATATCTTGTTATTTATCAGGTCGCAAACAAAAAGTATTTGTTGACAATGTCTACTTTGGAGGGTCCACAGTTAGGATTGGGGTTCCCCAAGGATCAATTTTAGCTCCATTCTTATTTTTAGTCTACATTAATAACCTGCCTTACATGATAAACAATATGGCAGATGTAGTATTATTCGCTGATGACACCTCGTTAATTTTTAAGATAAATAGAAGGGAACAAAATTTTGTGGAGCCCAATTAAGTACTTAGTTTTATTTCTAACTGGTTCTCAGCTAACAATTTACTATTATGTCCAGTTTTAAGTATTTGTACATGCCTGTCTAGGTATTAAATCCCTTCATTTGGATTTAATCTCATTTCAACGGTGATGTGCGTGCATTAGCTTATATAACAGCACAAAAGTATTGAAAAAAAGAAAAGAAACAATGAACAATTGATAACAAAAAAGTAAGCCCGGAGTTTCTTTCTGCCTTACTTCATCGGGTCGTCATCGCTTAAGTAGTGAAAGGCTGGTAGGTTAGCTAGGCTAGGGCCCGTAGTGTCCTCACCAGTGAGGATCGCGACGCGTTCCTCCCATTATTATTTTAATAAAAATGATCTCTGTTTTATATCCCCTTTCCTGCCAGCCCGAGCTGGGTTTTTTATTGATCTTTCATAATTGATTTTACTCCTAATAAAAATGTCGGTAGTTATATAAGTGA
The DNA here is from genome assembly GCA_947568825.1 of Sphinx pinastri. NCBI lineage: Eukaryota > Metazoa > Arthropoda > Insecta > Lepidoptera > Sphingidae > Sphinx > Sphinx pinastri. The sequence goes on along the minus strand of OX387624.1, from coordinate 11,201,986 downwards.
CCTTTGGTATTAATAATAATTATTATAATCAATTTAATGTATTTTGACTTATCATAAGTGCAACTATGTTCGCCTACGTGATGAATAAAGTATATTACCTATTTTATTTTTATTTTATCTAAGTTGTATAATGGACTAGCGACCCGTCCCAGTTTCGCCTCGGTATCAGAACATAATATGCTTTCATTTTTTTTCTGCCGTAGTATCTGTTTTAGCGCGCTTCATTTTCCGGGATAAAAGCCTAACTTTATATTTTCCCATAGCCGCAAACTATCTCCATACCAATTCAATCGCGGTTCCACCTGCGAGAAAAAATATCGGGGTAAAAATCCCGCTATATATTTCCCGCGATAAAAGTAGCCAATGTCCTTCCCAGGGCCTCAAACGATCTCCATAAAACATTGCTCGCGCTTTTAACTGAGGAAAAAGTTTCTCCGGGACAAAAGTCCCGCTTCGTTTTTTTTCGGCATAAAAAGTAGCCTAAATCCTTCCCTGGATGCCAAACTATCTCCATACCAAATTTCATGGAAATCGCTTCGGTGGTTTTTGAGTTTATCGCGTTCAGTCGGACAGACAGACGCGGCCGAAGGACTTTGTTTTATAATATGTTAGGAAGTTTTGAAAGTTGGGCTTGGCTTTAATTGCCGAATTTAGTATATACCTAATGTTTAATCAACATAAGCCGTAAAGTTCTTATCATAATTATAGTGTATTGTATAAATAAGTAGTGCTAAGTTTATCAGCCTAAATTAATTTTTTGTATCACTTAGTCGGCAAAACTTAGGCATTAAAGAAACGCATTGAGTCTGTGTTTATGGAAATACAAAATATCCTTGGTATAAGGTTAACCACTTCAAAAACATTCGTTGATTAGAGATTACTTATTAAAATGTGTACAATATAGGACTAAGTATATTTGAAGTAATTAAAAATCGACATGTCGCGTGTAAATTACCCACGTGTGTTTTTTGTTGCTACTGAAAAAGGAGACACACATGCCGCTCGCCTGAGATACCACCGCCCATAAACAGTAGCAAAGCCATATAAAACTTTGAATTACAAAGTACTTACTGCGTGGCACTCCACTGCGCTCGTCACCCAGAGTTAAGTCTCATAATGCTCAGTAATTACGCTGGCTACAATGTCTTTAAACGGAACACAATAGTGCATGCGCACTGCTGCTTGGCGGTAGAAATAGACATTGCGGTGGTACGTACAGAAAGACGGCTCCTCGCAACCGAGAGACCTACCACTAGTAAAGTAGTAACAGTAATCACCCGATAACACGCATCGCATTACACTTCCACGAACTGTTGAGTACCCAGTACATACCGAACTGAGTAGTATCTTCATGTTGTAGGCAAATAAAAGCTGTGCTCAAATATTTTATTTTTAATTTCACATTATCAGGGAATTTCACATTTTGGCAAAGTTGGTTACATTCGTTGCACAGGAGAAAGTTCCAGAATGTTGCTTTCGCTTCAATTGGCAGACGCGAACTTTTTCCTGCGTTGTACTCCTACTTTTCTCGATTGGCGTTGGGGACGCTAGCGAGAATTTTATCGCAATATAAAAATTCTCCTAAAAAGTGTATAAAAGAAGAAACGAGTGGTGTTAATTGCTTCAGTATTTAAACTCGATTCCAATACACAAGTAGTTCAAGTTGGGATAGAAAAACAGTTTAACCTAGGTTTCATTTAGTGTCGACTCCGTTGTACCTTGTGCTCGACCTTCACAAAATGAGTAACCCTTGCATGGTAACCTTCATCCTTCATTCTTACAGCACTTGGCTTTGACGTATAATAACTTAAAAATTAATCGAGATTGTTTCCAATTTCATATTTATAAAAGGTGTCAGGGTGAAAAATAAGTTTTTTTACGTTAATAATTAATTGATTAGTTCAAGATAACTTGGAAGTTCAGTTTTTTTCATTAAGTGAAGATAATTAATGGTAAGTATGCTTATTAATCTATAACTGACATGATGTCGCCAAGTATCAATGTTTATTTAAATCTCGTAATATTCTACTATTCATATTAAGTACTTCTAAGTTCTCTGTAATATGGGCTTCTTAGTTCTTAACGAAAACTACAAATCTGATGTCTATATATTTTTCATAATGTTACGGTGTCTTCTAATAATCTTGGGTATCCACAAAATATTCAATTTAGTTCGGGTAATATTTATAATAATTGGATTCGAGTATACGTTATAATATACAAAGCGATTAAATACTAGAGCCTTGGAATAAAACGTCGTGTTATGCAATTAGGCGCAGACTAGTAATCGGGGCCTAGAAATTAGAATCGCCTGCAGGCATATAGACAATTATTGTCTCGTGCCACTTATGCGTCAAAGACAGACAATTAAAATAGAAATTGTAAAAATATTTTCAGAATTAGCGACAATGTACATTATTTCACAAATTCCTAAAGAATTTAAGGTGATTTTGTCACGAGTTCGCGCTGCAGTCAAGCGAAAGGATATTTAGGCATAGGTATCTAAGTTTAATTTTAATATATATAATTACTTTGCTAATTAAGAATGTAAGTAAAGTAAAATGAAAAATAAGTACGATGGATAGGTATTCTTTGAGCTTTTAGATAGCAAACCTGTATGTACACTTAGGACCATTATGCCAGCATTTAATGCAGGTAATAACAATAGGCTGTGAACGGTGTTCGACCTTACTAAACATAAATAAACTGAGTAAAAACTTGAAAGTGTGAGTAAAGCCGGCACTAAGGGTTTTATGCTCAAAATTATACACATCGTAATCTTCAGGACAATTATCATGCAACGGTTACCGTATTGTACCTACATTTGAAGATTTCAGTGATATTTTTATGCACAATATACGTAATATAATAATTATATTGCCGTTACTACATTTGGTGTACCTGGTAAAATTGTTGTGCTCTTCAGCCAAATCAATATTATCGAATTTGTGTATTGTATTTTATAATTGTAATGTTGCATACTGGCATAAGAAGTATATTGTACAAATACATTGTATCATCAAGCAATTAATGTTCACTTATTTTCTTTGAACTTTCTAGATGCCCTAATTCGACGACCAAGATAATAAGAATGCAAGCAATAAAAATAAGGCAATTTTGTCATAACATGGCAATAATAAGATCATCGTCAGCAGCCACATGTAGACCACTGTGGAACATAGGCCTCCTCTAAAGATTTCCAGACGGACCTGTGGAAAGCGGCCTGCATCCAGCGTGTTCCTGAAAATAAGAAATAATAATAGCAACTCATAAATATTCTTCGTACAATGCAAAAAGGTTTGCAACAACTTGCCCAAGTTAACTTGGTGCTTTTGCAAAGCGTGTTAAAGAAATATTGCTGCTAGTGTAAACCCATCTGGAATTACTTGAAGAATAAATTGCTAGAAGAACTTGCTAGTCTAAACACGGCTTAATGTACACTACACACACACTTACGCCTTTATCCCCGAAGGGGTAGGCAGAGGCGCAAGTAGTGCACCCACATATCGGCGTGCGTATTCCGTCCCATGATCTGATAGGGGGCGAGCCAATCGCCATATTCCGCACAAATTCCAGACTCCGGGCTGATATTATATTTAAAATCCAATATCACATTGCCCGACCCGGGTATCGAACCCCAATGTAGATTATTATAGCAACATTTTCTTTGTTTTTATATATTTCCTGTATTCTACTACTACTATAATAATATGCATTACCATTATTAATAAAGTGATATGACGTACATTATGTTAAAGTTTATAATATTTTTCTAAAAGTTAAAACAGTTATTCTAGCAGCTAATTATTTTGTCTAATTTTGAGTTTTAAACTATGTGTCTCAAGGATGAAAATAACGTTAGAATAAAGCAATACATTGGAGAATTCTTAGTCCAGTGACAGTTTATATGGGCTTTGGACCGGGAGGATTTGGGTTCGATTCACAGGTCACGAAACATTATAGGTTTTTCCAATAGAATTTTTTTGGTACGGCATCCCCCAAAGGAGGTTGGTGTCAGGCATGCAGCCAGCTGTGAATGCTATGCCAAATTCATTCTACTCTTGCTTGAAAACATTGTACTACCAAGTAAGGGTATTTGGGAGAACTAGGTAAGTGACTGTATCACTTTTGTTATTAATTATCATAACAATACATAAATGCTAACTTTTAGTATGGTCCAGCCAAAAGTGTTAGTTTAATAGAGAAATAACAACCACAACAGCGAAGAAGTAAATATTTGTATCCACAGTGCAATTACAATAATATTTACTATAGACGGTATTTATTATAACAATAAATCATGAGTAATTCTAATCACACCGGGTTGTCACCCGCAATTAATATCGGGTCGTTGTGACGTCACTCCTTTCTCGAATTACACCGGGAGGTCCCATAATCAGTTCCGTACAGTTTTCCGAGTATAGGCGTATCTCGATTCATTTTCCTTTTTCTTATAATTCCCAAAATAGTAATTACAGTAACTATGCACGGAAGTTGTAGGTCTTCTATTTTTTTTTTTCGGTAGGCGATCCTGCAGTCAACACCGGGGGAAACCTGCGAATGGGATACTGGAGTCCCCCGGCTTGACGACTGCAGGGGCCTGGGAAGGAAGCGGAAAAGGATGATGGAAGGAAAGGTGGGGAGTGGAGAAAGGTTCTCAGGATGGGCGAAAAGGAAAAGGGTGCCAGGAAATGTTCGCGGGCCCTTTTAGGCCTCAATGTGTTATGCAACCAAGAGGTATACACACTAACTGTGTGCCTCGGCCCGCGACTAATGTTCCCCCGCGCATGGGCGTGCATTGGGTGTGAAGACCCAAAGCACAAGAATTGCCTCGGGGGGCTAGGTCTTCTATTAGGTATCATGGGATATTTAGTTATCTATTCAAGTGTGTGTCTATCCAGTTTCCCTTATCTTTTTGGCTAGTTTGAAGTTACTCAAGTCACCCCTCTACGGTTCCGCATACGTACCGTAGAGGGTCTCTGAAAGCAATAGGGTTTTTGTCAAACAGCGGACGGGGCGGTACAGCGATTTCGGTACCTATCATAGTGTTTAGCTTACAATAAACCACGCTACACCACTGACCGCTGACATTTTGGGGATCCGGACCCCCCTTAGCTTTTAAAATGTTCGGGCTACCAAACATGTCCACACTCTAATATATTACGTGAGGGGGGGGGGGGGGGTATACGGTGTCATGCAGGGCAAGAACCCACGTCACTGAGATGCCCATGTGACATAGACAGACATCAAATCGGTAAAAGATTTATAAACTTATACATAAAAACAAACTTAAAATCTTACAAATAAATAACAACAACAACAACAAAACGAACAAGTAAACATATCAATTCTATAACACAGATAAAATAAATTAAAAAACACGTATAGTAATATTTTACTTATACGCACGCTACTGATAACAAAACAAACAAGAACACATAAATAACAAATACAAACAGCTCAATCTTCTGCGATCACTGGCGAGCCGCGCGTAGGCAGCGCCGGTCGATCGCATACAAATAAGAATAAAAAAAATATATCAAGGCCATGTTAAAATGACAAGTGTTAATGCATGTGTGAGGATTTCTTATAACAAAACGCAGATGTAAAAGAACATCTCTAACGCTTATAATACAGTCTGTTTGATAAGAACGTAACCGACATTTTATTTTTGGATTCTATAATTTTTTCTGTCATCAAATCAAATGATTCCTTATCATGAATGCATGATAAGGAATCATTGCATCAATGCCTCTGAGCCGCTTTAAGCGCTTACATAGGAGCGAGATCAAATTTCCCGCCATGAGTGGAACATACACGCTGCGCTGCGCAATGAAGCGGTATTTTTGAGTTTACGCCCGAAAGGACCTAAAATGTCCCTAATCCAAACAGCAAAGTTTATAAAAAGGTCAGCGGTATTCGTGACAAAACGGGTAAATTGGTATTCACATGTTAATTAAGTAAGACGTCGTCAGTCGATGATACACGGATAGTACAACTATGTTAAAAAAAGAGGTTTTTTTTTCTTGCGTTTTTGCAAGAAACATTAAAGAAATCTGGTCCCAGCATATCTCTGATTACTATAGGGGGCCGCTTAAAGGAAGCGAACGTGAAATATAGAAGCACAGTGAAGAAACCTTTTCTTTCTGTGAGACACATCAAAAAAAGATTGGCCTGGGCAGAAGAAAATAAGGAGCGCGATTAGAGTAGCGTTATATTTTCGGATGAAGCGCTGTTTTGGGTTTCGAATACAACATCTCGGGCTTGGTCAACTGTCGATAACAAACTGTTGGTGCGAACTGTCAAACATCCAGTAACGGTGCATATTTCGGGGTGCTTCTCATAAAGAGGTTTTGTAAATTTGAAATTATTTACTAGGATATTGGAAGTTACGAAGATAAATCGAAAGCAATGAAAAAGCTTAGATACCTTCTTCTAATAGGCTGTACCCAATACAAAAATATATATTTAGGTCTTGCAAGAGGACAAGGACTCCAAACACCGAAGTCACGTGTGCACCTCGTGAAAGTCTGAGTACAACATTAAGGTCTTGGACTGGCTCTCACAGTCGCCAGACGCAAATCCTATTAAAAACGTTTAAGAAAGTTAAATTTGCGTGGATGCAACGCCCAAATCGTTGCTGGGCTTAGCCGCAATATAAAGCAGAAATAGAGGGTTTTATCCCGGGCTACGATGAAAAATTTGTGAATATTATGCCCCAAAATTGCCAATCAATTATAAACAATAGAGAAGACTGGTCACCATATTGATATTTAAGCATCAAAGTATGAATTATGAACTAATTAATATATCAGTTCCTGTTATTGCACTTCATAATTTAATTTAATTAGGCCGGTCACGCTCTAGTTGTACGTAGTGTAAATGTAAGTACCTACGTGGAAAACTTAGATTAATAACGACTAGATTACCTGTTGGCCGCAGCGAGCTAGTCACAAAAAGTCTACCAAAATTGGTAGACTTACTTCTCATGTACATCAGTATCAATTCAATCATTAAGCCGTTACAAGCTCACGAAATCAATAAAAATATGCTGGTTTATGCTATAAAATCGCAATTAAGTAGGAAAGTATCATTAATCATAGTAACACCATAATCACTGTCCACCGATAAGTTTTGTTGTTTAATCACTATTTTAAGAGTAAATTTATGATATTATTTCATAGATTCGAGGCGGCTCGGATTGCCCGGTGTTGCCGGTTTATAACTGGGGTAATTTGCTGGAATTATGGGAGATTGTACAATTAGGTATTCATTTTAATTTCCATTGCTCAGCAAACATCAAAATATCATAAACTGCCTCGGTGGCGTAGTTGTATTACGGTATGACTGCAATGCTGAGGTCTTGGGTTCGATTCCCGGGTCGGGCAGTGATATTGGGTTTTTTAAAATTCAGTGTCAGCCCGGAGTCTGGAATTTGTGCCCGATATGGCGATAGGCTCGCCCCCTATCACATCATGGGACGGAATAACGGCGAAAAGTGGGTGCACTAGTTGCGTCTCTGCCTACCCCTTCGGGGATTAAAGGCGTGAGTGTATATGTATATATGTATATGTAGGATAGTAATCTTTAGAGAAAATAATTATTCACCTATGTTACGTCTAACGTTACCCCAAAGAATGCAGAATAGTTCTAGACGTAAGTATAATGCTTTCGTTTAAATAGTCTACATTTTTTCACACTACTTTTAGCTACGGTCAAGTTTTTACTTAGGTACTATTTGTTATGTTGTTGATTGTTCAGAAATTTAAGACTACTTTTATGCGTTAAAATAAAGATGATGTGAGCACATTTATAAAATCATTGTTTTATTTGGCCCATTGTTCCAACAAAAGTGCAAAGAAACTTGGGTAAATTATATAGAGCAGGTATCTCTATACGCGCACACATGGACAGTTTGCCGACAAGTAATTACACGACACTCACTCTCATATCGTGCGTGTCGGCGCGATTTGTGACACGCTGCGTTGCATGTTGTTTGTTCGCATTGCTCCGTCTATATTAGTCTAACGTGGAAAAGACAATCTGATCTAACTTCTACCAAGTACCGATATTGTCTTTGGTACTGAGAAATGCATTTAAAATAAAATAAAATCATTTATTGATCAAGTAGGCTTATAAAAAAGCACTTATGACAAGTCATGACAAGGTAGAGACAATAACAAAGGTACATATACCAATTAAATAATTTAAAGTACCTAGATTAAATAATGAACAACCAGCACGGGCTGATAGGTACAGAGGACACGGACATTGGGGACGGGAATAGGGCTAGGTAAGGAGAAGTGGAGCTGATATAAAAGAAAGGGAAGGAGTATCTTTACATTACGAGGAAAGGAAACGCCACGGTCCTCGCCGGCGAGGATAAAAAGGTCCTAGCCTAGCTAACCTACCAGCCTTTCACTAGCTACCTAAGCGATGACGACCCGAAGAAGAAAGGCAGAAAGAAACTCCGGGCTTAATTTTTTCGTCATCAATTGTCATGATTTTCTTCATTGTTTTTCAAATGTATATTTGACAGTATTATTATTACACAGGTTAATGTATGCATGGATGTAGCCCTAAGATATAAATAAAATACTATTTGGAAGCAACCAAATAGAAATATATTGGCGTTCATGATGCATTAACCCACGTTTACAAATCATTAATAGTAATAGATACCTATAGATCGGTCGTCACTATAATTAAACAATGTCAAAATGTCTAAAAAAATTGAACTTAAATGTCAAAAAAAAAAAAAAAAAAGTAAAAATATAATATTATGGACATAGCCATATAAATGTCATATTAAAATATATTTTTTCATAGGCGTTTGTTAGATTATAAGTAGAGACAGTTTAAAACATATATATATTATACAGCAGTCACTTATATAAGCAAATTACATCAAATCGCTTGATACCATCAGGATACTAGCAATAGTATCGTTGTTAAGGGTGGAAGGGCGGATGAGTTTTCAAGGAAACAAGAACCACTATATTTTTTACATAATATATTTATTGGATTTTATAAACCAATAAGCATAGCGCTATCACCAATATAGCATAAATGTGTACATAACAATTATATACCCTAACATAGGTACAACTTCTAAAAACATGATCCTAAATTAAAGGCTTATTTATACAAATACTTAATACTTTAAATGGAAATACAACTAAAGATCAAATAAAATAAATTACTTAACTTGCCAGTCTCCTAGTACTGCTCAGCTCGGCGGCTCACGATGAAATGTGTCGTTCTCCATCCAGCGACGGGTATTTATATCATTCCAAACGTCAAAGACACTTTAGTACTACCCCCATTTTAGATAAATATTTACAATTAATATTTTAGCTACCTTAATGAATTTGTTTACAATTATTACACAAATAAACACTTTTTATGAATAGTAATCACTTTTATAAATTATAATTACGATATTACGGCCATACTGACAGTACTTCGTCCCCGAAGTACCGCTTGTAGTCTCCAACTAATGAAGGTTTCGTAGTCAGCTTCTTTTATCTTCTAGGCATGTGCAATTTCTGTATTACTGATTAAACTTATTTGCCAGACGCCTAGACATGTCAGTCACATTCACCAGCTGCCGGTGAGACCGACTGACACCAAACGTGTGGCTAGCAGCTAATAACATAGTACTTGCATAGCCATGTTAGTCCCTTTCAATTGCTGCTTTGAGATAGACCAACACCAAACAAGTAAAACAGCACTTATTATATTTACCAGTTACCTAGACATGTCAATCACATTCACCCGCTGCCGGTGAGACTAATTGACACCAAGTAAATGGTCGACCAGCGGATATTATATACTTATCAATGGTAACGACACACAATGAAAACAAAAAGATACGGACATATTTCTAATTGTAGAAACTACATACACATGTTTCACAAACTGTATTTTAATCATAACATATCAAGAATAATAATACGTTACAAGGCATTTTCAACAGCAATATTTTCGTCAATCCATTCCCCAGGCCAAAAACGTAATTTTTCTTTTGCAACGACAATGTTCCTAAGATTACCTAAACCCTTTAGGGCATAACGATCATTGGGTAGAATTGAAGAAATTTCATATGGGCCTTTGAATTTTGGACTTAATTTATCATTACGTCTGTGATCTTGATTAACATAAACTAAATCACCTGTATTATAATTCTTAGTATTTCGTCTAACGGAATCAAAACGTTTTTTAAATTTTTCTGAAATATGTTGTAACCTTTGTTTGGCAAGTTCACGATCCGCTTGTATGTTGATAGGAGCCTCTATATTACCATCTGAAATCTCATTTAAACGAGCTTGTACAACAGGTATATTCGCTTCTACGCCGATCAGTAAACGCAGGGGCGAAAATCCTGTGGACTTTTGCATTGTGGTATTTATAGATTGTTGTACTTTCCATAATCCGTTCGGCCAATCTGACGATTCGCTACTCATAGTACTCAACATATTAATTACTGTACCCACATAACGTTCGACTTGTCCATTACCCCTGGGGGTGCCGGTAGCTATCATATGGTGTTCGATTTGCAACTGTCGAAAAAATGCTTGAATTTGATTAGAACTAAAATTTGTCCCACGATCAGTAATAACCAAAGATGGTGTACCAAATAATGTAATGGTTTCTCTTATAATAGGTATTAATTCTTGGGTATTTAAAGTTTTGAGAGGCTTCAATAAGCAAAACTTGGTGAAACCATCAACTAGTAGCAAGACATGTTTGTAGCCTTCACTGGTTCTTGTGAATGGCCCGACGCAATCCAAATGTACGGTATGGAACGGTAAAGCAGTTTTGTCAATAGGATGTAAGAGGCCTTGTTTTGGGCCAGAATGACCCTTTTTCTCTATACAAATCAGACAATGATATATATATTTTTTTACGAATGCTGCCATTCCAGGAAACCAAAAATGTTCTTGTATTTTTTGTAATACTTTATCGAAACCTACATGACAATTTTCATCGTGAAACAGTTTCAATATGCTGATTCTATATCCCTTTGGTACAAAAAATTTCGGGTCTGCACTGGGACTAGCTTTATATTGTAATAAATCATTTCTTATTAAATATTGATTGGAGTCCAAGTCTCCCGCTAGTAACTGTGAAAGGAGATTTTGAGTCTCTGGGTCATTCTCCTGTGCAATTTTTAACCACGACTGTGAACCATCATCAACATCAATCAGATAAATCTCTTTAAGCGAACGACCGTGTTTTGGGTGTGGAGACTCAACTGGATTACGGCTTAGGAAATCCACGTGACTGATAAACTTTCCCTTTTTGTACCTAATGTCAAACCAAAAATCCTGCATATAGGTCCACCAGCGAGCTACCCTAGGTGATAGATCTCTTTTTGTCATTGTAGATTTTACTGCATTACAATCGGTAACAATTGTGAATTTAATACCAAGAAGGTAAACTCTGAAATGTTTTAGGGCATTAAAGATAGCCAGTGTTTCTAGATCATAAGAGCAATACTTAGATTCTGTCGGACTCGTCCGCCTGCTGTAATAAGCTACGACTTTATTTGAGTTATCGATTTTTTGTAGAAGTATTGCTCCGTAACCTATTGAACTAGCATCAGTGTGTAGTTCTGTTGGATGCTTGGGGTCAAAAATGGTCAAAAGGGGTTTTGTAATAAGATTTTCTATAACATATTTACGAGCCACTTCTTGTTCGGGGCCCCATTCCCATTTTTGATTACATCTAGTTAATTTAGTAATACAGGTTGTTCGTGAAGCGAAATCGGGAATAAACTTTCGGAAATAACTGGATAGACCCATAAATTGACGCACTTGTTTGACATTCTTAGGTACAGGGGAGTTAACTAGAGCAGCTACTTTTGATTCACTAGGCCTAACTCCTTCGTGGGATATATGTCTACCTAGGTATTCGATGCTATCGACAAAGAATTTACATTTTTTAATATTTATTGTAAAACCTTTTGAACCGAGTGCCGAAATAGTTTGTTCTAGATAGTCAAGTCCCTGTGCAATATTATCAAATGGAATCAAAATATCGTCCATATATACTAACAGGAATTTCAAATGTCCAACAGCTTTAGTAATAGCTCTTTGGAATACAGACGGACCATTACAAATACCAAATGGCATTTTAAGAAATTCATAATGGCCGTCTGGTGTTGTAAAAGCTGTATATTTAGTAGAATTACCAGAAATCGGTATTTGATAGAAGCCGTTTTTCATATCGATTGAAATATAGAATTTAGATTGTCCTAACTTATCAATTTGATCCTCAATGAGAGGGAGAGGGTATTTGTCTTTTTCGATCAGTTTATTCAAAGCTCTGTAATCTACACACATTCGGTCGCTTCCATCACGCTTTTTTACTAAAATAATGGGGCTAGAAAAGGGCGAACAACTTTCTTTAATTATTGATTTATCTAACAGATCTTGCACAATTTCTTTAACCTTCTCCCTTTCTATTGGGGCTAGTCTGTATGGTCTATATTGAACAACTTCGTCTTTTATTAATTTTATTTCTAACTGACCGGTCTGTACATTGCCAATTTCTTCTAAAACAGAGGAATGGTCTTGGAAAAGATCTGTAATCTTATTCCGTAATTCGTCATTTAAGTGTAACAATGCCCCTGAAAGGTCCGAAATCGAATCGGTCCTGTATTTTTCAAGTAAATTTATTTCTAAGGCGTTTTTAGGTAATTTTTTTCGTTGTAGCCGAGAACCTAACGAGTCTGTTACGATTTCAATATCAGGATGTTGTACAGCATTTCTGCCTATTATAAGATCGTAACGACTATCATTATCCCTAACTACCAAGATATCTAGTTCAATACACAATTCTGCGAAAGTAACTGGTATTGTAATTTTTGAAAACACCTGTAATGTAGCTTTACCAATCCCATTAATTTTATAACAACACGGATCGAGGCGATAACCAAGGCGCTTAGCTATAGATTCCTTAATTATACTACAGTTTGCCCCAGTATCAATAAGCGAGTTTACACTAATATTATTAATTGATACTTGAGATAATTTTAAATCGCTTTTTCTAAAAAATTAACCTCCTTTTCATTAGTAGCAGTGTTGTTTTTTTTATATCTGCAGTAAATATCTATGTGTCCGGGTTTTTTGCAATACGTACAAAATCTTTTCGAAAATTCGCTAGATTTCGGCTCTTGGGCATCTATTTTATTTGTTGTTGCATTATTTTGAAGATCTTTTCTAAAGCATTGCGCCTTAATGTGGCCCGTTTTGCCACAAAGATAACACCTGTGGTCATAATTATGATTTTCCGTTTTAGGACGTTTAAAATAACTAGGACCAGGGGAATCTTTACATTCTCTACTACTTGGTCCTATAATGCGTTTCTTCGTCTTTGCGTATGACGTAAACAAAGAGATAAGTTCAGAAGTAGTCTTAACATTGCTGTTAAAAGATGCCATTTTTACATTAACGTCCGATATACTACCACACACTAGTTCGATTAATTGTAATTCTGTAAAATCAATTTTTGTATTACGTAATAATCTAATTTTTTCTCTGGCATATTCGCAGTAAGAATCTGCAGACTCCGAAGTATACGACACTGCCTTTTGGAGTTTCTCTGAGAGATTCTTTTTTTCAGGGTACAAAGCCTTTAGCTCTGTACAGAGGTTTTCCCAGGAGCGACCTTCTGCGGGTTCCCAAGTCTCGAACCAGACTAACGCAGAACCCCTCAGGGCCTTACCTGCCTTGGCGACAGTTGCCACACTGCTCCAACCAAATTCCTTAGAGAGTACCTCGATATTCTTGCACCAAGACTCAGCGCCCAGATCACTTGTAGTTGGATCGAAAACCGGTAATGCTACGTCGTCATCTCTTGATCGTGTGCCGGTAACAGCGTCCTTAATTGCTTTGAGTAACTCTTGCAGAGCGTCAAGATCCATCCTGTAAACATTACCATAATTTTGTATAAAAACAGTGGACACTATCCCACTTCTGATGTTAGATTATAAGTAGAGACAGTTTAAAACATATATATATTATACAGCAGTCACTTATATAAGCAAATTACATCAAATCGCTTGATACCATCAGGATACTAGCAATAGTATCGTTGTTAAGGGTGGAAGGGCGGATGAGTTTTCAAGGAAACAAGAACCACTATATTTTTTACATAATATATTTATTGGATTTTATAAACCAATAAGCATAGCGCTATCACCAATATAGCATAAATGTGTACATAACAATTATATACCCTAACATAGGTACAACTTCTAAAAACATGATCCTAAATTAAAGGCTTATTTATACAAATACTTAATACTTTAAATGGAAATACAACTAAAGATCAAATAAAATAAATTACTTAACTTGCCAGTCTCCTAGTACTGCTCAGCTCGGCGGCTCACGATGAAATGTGTCGTTCTCCATCCAGCGACGGGTATTTATATCATTCCAAACGTCAAAGACACTTTAGTACTACCCCCATTTTAGATAAATATTTACAATTAATATTTTAGCTACCTTAATGAATTTGTTTACAATTATTACACAAATAAACACTTTTTATGAATAGTAATCACTTTTATAAATTATAATTACGATATTACGTTCAATGTGAATGCTCAGTGCCTTGGTGCTGTGCCGGCAGGACTGATTCCAAATATCCTTATCATTTAAATAGTCTGTCACTTTATAGTAGCCTCTAGAAATCAATACACGTTTAACGTAAGGCTTAAATTGGATTTCAGGCAGATTTATTACTTCAGAAGGAAGCTTATTATAGAATTTAATGCAGTTGCCCATAAACGAATTACTTGTTTTACTCAGTCTAAACTTTGGAACTGCAAGTTTGTTTTTGTTCCTTGTATTTATACAATGTATGTCACTGATTTTTATAAAGCTATCTAGATTTTTGCGGACATACATAATGTTTTGGAATATGTATTCAGCTGGCAAGGTTAGTATATTAATATCTTTAAAAAGGTCTCGAAGAGAATCGCGAGATTGCAAATCATAAATAGCGCGAACAGCTCTTTTCTGTAATATGAAAATAGTCTGCAGATCAGATGCAGAACCCCATAGCAAAACACAGTACGACATAATACTATGAAAGTAAGCAAAATACACTAACCTGGCCGTCGCCACGTCTGTCAGTTGCCTAATCTTTCTAATGGCGAATACAGCGGAGCTTAATTTACCAGCTATTCTATGTATATGCGAACTCCACTGTAGCTTAGCATCAACTGTTATTCCAAGAAAGACAGTAGAAGGAACAAGATCTAAGACATTTCTATCTAATACAATATTAGAAACTTGTTCAGTATTGTTCAGTAGGGAGAATTTAATACATTTGGTTTTCGCCGCGTTCAAAAGTAGATTATTTGTGGAAAACCAGTCTGAAATGAAACCAAGTGTTTCATTAGGCTCTACAAAAGCCTCATCTTTCCTATTGATCTTAAAAATAAGTGACGTATCATCAGCAAATAAAACTACATCTGCTTTTTTATTTATCATGTAAGGTAAGTCATTTATATACACTAGGAATAAGAACGGTCCTAATATGGAACCCTGAGGTACCCCTATGCTAACTGGAGATCCTATAGAATTAATATTATCGATGTATACTTTTTGATGCCGGTCTGAAAGATATGATGATACCAATTGAAGTGCTCGACCCCGAATACCATAGAAATTAAGTTTCAAAATGAGTGTTCTGTGGTCAACGCAGTCGAATGCCTTGGAGAGATCACAAAAGACCCCCAAGGCATCCTGTGATCCCTCCCAGGACTCGAATACAGCTCTAACTAAAGCATGACCGGCATCTTGTGTAGACCGGCCCTGGGTAAAACCAAACTGCCTATTATGTAAAATCTCATTTTGATTAAAGTGCGACAGCATTTGTAGTAACATTAGTTTTTCAAAAATTTTGCTTAATGCTGGTAGTATGGATATCGGTCTGTAATTAGAAGGATTGTTTAAGCACCCTGATTTGAAAATTGGTACAACTTTACTTATTTTCATGAGGTCCGGAAATATGCCGTCTTTAATACAAAAATTGAAGATTTCCGCTAATATTGGGGCAATCCTAACTATCACCGACTCTAAAGCTTTAACTGATAACCCCCAAACGTCTTCAGTGGTCTTTAGTTTTATGCTTCTAAACGCTTTGACAACATCGTAATTACTAACTACTTTAAATTCGAAATTGTGTTGCGAGCAATTGACATTACGCCTGAGCAGAAGTTCAGCGGCTTCAGGTGACGATGATAGACCTTTTGTAGTTTCAAACTTTTGTAGTTTCATTCGTTGTTATGCTCACGCATATTACGTTTTAAAAGAAGCAAGAAGCTGAAAGATAACGTCGTGGTTAGATGCTAGTGGCATATTACAATTCTTCACAACAAATTCCTTTTCTAAAAAATATAAAGATAAAAAAGCCCAAAAAGCCCTTCAAAATAAAAGAGGTTAAATGCGAAACCAGCTACATTTGCTTCATTTATAAAAATAAATGACTCAAACGAGTTATATCCTGTAAAGGCACCGAGGTTGTTGACTCTACGCGCTGTATGAGCGACCAACGGCGATGGATTCTTTTGTGGATATTCCCAAGAACATTTTAAATTATACGGCTATAAAATAAATTTTGTTGATTATTTTTTCCCAAATGGATGACGAAACAACGAAGCTTTTATGCACCACCCCAGGCTAACTGATAGAGAATGCCTTCGGAATTAAGTCACGCCTTGCATATGCGTATGTATGTGTTATCTATTGGTATCTATACTTACTAATATTATAAAGCTGAAGAGTTTGTTTGTTTGAACGCGCTAATCTCAGGAAGTACTGGACCGATTTAGAAAATTCTTTCACTAATAGGAAGCTTCATTACTCCTGAGTGCTATAGGCTACTTTTTATCCCGGAAAAACTTTTCCACGCGGGCGGAGCCGCGCGCAATGCTAGTCAGTGTAATATGTGTGTGACGCAAAACGCCCATGCAAGTTTGCGATTCTACTAAAGGAGAGGAATGTTTAACTCCTGATTTAATAAATATTTCATCATTGCTACATAATGGAGCATTCAGATTTCCACCTGATTTTAGGATCTACTAGACACTCGGGGAATGTATACCTTTTGACTTTGGTTTGATTGGCTACGTATGATGTTCTAGAGATTAGATTAACCGCTCAACAGTGAGCATCAGGCTGATCTACCCAAATGATGGTCTTTTATGTTATAATACAGACCTGAGCTGTTGTCCTAGCGTGATACTACCCCGACGATCCTATAGGTTTACGTTCAGAGTCATAAGACCATTCTCAGCCTAATATAACCGCTCCGCTCATTCTCGCGGTATACGGTAAGAATAAATAAAACACATCTAACAAAAAATATTTTATTTTTCAATATAAATTCAAATAGTATACCTAGAATGACTTAGATTTCCGTAATATATATTATACTCTTTGGACTTGTATTATACAGATACAAACCATGAGTTTTTCTTGCACCTTTTCTGTAAAATTCCGTGTTACATAATAATTAAATTTTCCTTCCTGGATTATTTTGCTTTTAAGCATAGATATTATTTTCTGAAATAAAAATAAAAACTATTATTAAGTGGTCGAGTAAATTTATTTGGTGAGATCATCCTGAAGTTCTTTGTCTTCATGATCATCATGATCATTATCAGCTACACAGAAGAGAGAAAGCTGTATCAATAATGTCCACTGCTGAATATAGGCCTCCCCTAAAGATTTCCAGAAGGACCTGTCTTATACCTCCTTTAATCCATGAAAAATCAGGGACCGACTGCAAAGGTTTATTCATTGCACATAAATATAATCACACGAATGGCAGTGTATATAATATTGAGTAGAAAAACCCAATATCACTTTGCCCGACCCGGGGATCGAACCCGAGACCTCAACATTGCAGTCGTACCGTAATACAACTACGCCACCGAGGCAGTTTATTCCCGGAATATAGTTGTTTTCGTCATTATGTCTTAATTATTTTATATATTAGTTTTATATAGTATACACCTGTTTTTTTATCCAAGGATCTAGTGGTTCTTCAATAAAAACCGATGCTCAAAACTCCATTTTTACAAGTAACAAATAAATAAATAAAAATATTAAAAACGACGGCGTATTTTAAATTTATCATGAGTGATTAACATAATCATCCGATGCTGGTGCTGAAACCATTATGCCGTGACCTTATAATAACGTCTAGAAAATACCTGCATGTTTTAAAAATCTAAAACAGGTATGATGAGTTTTTTACACTCTAACGACCATAAACATATCGCTAATAACAGCTCTTACGATGGCATATCGGTATGATAGCGAAAGTGAATAATATGTATTTATACAATAATTTATACATAATATAATGAATTGTCGATCACAAACTAACGTAAGCTAACAGCTACGTTAGATGAGCTTATGTTAGCTTCTTGGTCGACAAGCTGTTAACAAAGCTCTCAATAAAAGTTCCGTAAAGTATGTAAATGATGATAAGGATATACATAGCATCATCACGCCTCTTTCCCTTTTCAGGGGTAGGCAGATGTATATCATACTGTATCACATTTCGCCAGCTATGTTAGGTCCCATGTAGTGATGGGTAATGTGTTTCTGTCATACGGGAAAATATGATAAATGCCGGGCATTTTGGGCATAAATAAATTTATGCCGGATAAACGCCCTGGGCCCTTTTGCTGGGCAGGAAAAAGATACGCATATAGTTGAACAAAGTTTAATAATTTGACGAAAAAAGTGTTTTTTTTTTATATAATTAGAAAAGAACTATTGTTATTTCTTGTGGGCATTTTAATTTTACCTTACAACAGTATGAACTTATAAATGTAAATCATAATAATAGATAAATTAAGCCTAAAACAAATTATACTTTTTAACTCGAAACAGTAACATCTGTGGAAAGTTGGATAAAAAAACAATAGGGGTTATCCCATGTTTGACTCTATTTGACTTTTCTAAAAATTATGTGTGTATTCTTTGTGAATTATCGCTTGCTTTAACGCGTGAGGATACCTGCATACCTGAGAAGTTCTCTGTAAGAATTTCGAAAGTACGTGAAGTCTGCCAACCCGCACTAGGCCAGCGTGGTGGACTAAGGCCATAACCCTCTCAGTTGTAGAGGAGGCCCGTGCTCAGCAGTGGGCAGTATAAAGTACAGGGCTGGTATGGTGGTGACGGTGGTAGTGAACACTGCGTCACTGAAGTAAAGTTTAGGTACATCACGCTTTAATATTTTTTTGCGACCGTCCAGTAATAAATAATATTTTAATAAATCACAATAAGGAAGATAGTTTAGGTCATATACTAGGATATATAAAAACAAACGATTTTAATAACGTTGCTGTCTGTAGACTGTTATTATGTAATGATCATTTATGTTCGTAAATTCCATTCCATATAAAGATTAGCTTATAAGGTGATTGATTTTATTTCAATTTATTGATAAGAGTTTTTGTTTATATTTCAATGGAATGCTTGATACTGGGGAATTCCTTGATAAATTATCCTTTTTGCATAAATACACCTCATTAAATTCCTCATCAATTAATTTCCTCATCCTATATTCCTCATCCGTGCCTACAAATATTAAAGAATATGTCCATTACTTGGAATCACTTTTGTCTTGAATTACGTACAAATAGCAATAAAGAGAATTGCAGCGATTTCTTTCAGATTTAACACGATCCATATACTTCAATTCTTTCAAATATAACATTAAAACTAGTAGAAGGCCTGGGAGAGGAGTGGAGGAGGAATATGGAAGGGAAGGTGGGGGGAAGGGAGGAAGGTTCCCAGGATGGGCGGAAAGAGAGGGTGCCAGGAAATGTTCGCGAGCCCTTTTAGGCCTCAATGTGATTTACAACCAAGAGGTATACACACTGACTGTGTGCCTCGGCCCGCGACTAATGTCCCCCCGCGCATGGGCGTGCATTGGGTGTGAGGACCCAGCGCACAAGAATTGCCTCGGGGGGCGGTTATTGTTATGGTTAGAGGAAGGAACAACACCGCTGCTTGTCGTTCATATTTGAATATAGCTATTTTGTTCCTAAAATATATTAAGCCCTTGGTGGTATTAGCTATTTGCGTCACAAGTATTTCTTTCACTATTAGAATTAAATTTTTTTACGACTTCTTTTTTAGGTATATGTCTTTAGATTTTAGACAGAAAGAACGTTATTCTTAAATGTATATATAAAATCGCGGCCACACAAACTTACATACATACCTACATACGGGTCGAATACAGAACCTCCTTTTTTGAAGTCGGTTAAAAAAGGTGTAATAGAAATATATCACTATCGCCCGGGGACTCGCGCTTAGGGCTTAAGGGACCTCGCAATGCCCAATTGAGGGCCTTTTTCTTACCTACAAAATTGTTCAAATTGGGGACCTTTTTTGCTCTGCCGCCCGGAGGCTCGTGCTGGTTAAGACCGTCACTGTCTACTAGGTAAGTGATGTCTTAGTGATAAGCACGGTATAGCATAATGTGGAAAATTGTTATACCAATTCGAAAATGTGATAATTTCACCTCTTTGCTTCAATGACGGGATAAGACCACAACTCAAAGCAAGATTCAATCTTATCTTACTTTTACTAAGATTATATAGCTTAATATCAATGCCATCTTACTATGACAATATATGGAAATAAAAGCAGATGATGATATTATACTGAAAACTTTTTGCCTGTCCTTAATTAATTGTCCACCACTTTATATATAGATATAGAAGAAGATAATATATAAATAATTGGTTTTATTTTAGCTAATATCTCTCATAGAGATCTCCCATAATTATTAATGTTCACGATAGTAGCATTGCTGTCTCGTATTGTGATTGAGATTTTCGGAGACCCAAATAACTCTCCTTTTTAAAATCCTTATTCTAATACATTAAGTGCAGTGCGTCTCGTATTCTTGTAGAAGGGCGAGCGAATGGCTTTCAAGCCATAATAAGAGACCATTCTATCGTTGATTTTGGGCATTATTCTGTATGTTACGGTAAATAGTAAATTGGCCGTTTCGTAACTACAAGAACTATTGCATACTAGAAAAGTAATGAACAGTGAATAAATTTTACATCTAACGCCCACGTGACGGTAGCGAAACGGCCAAGCCACATATTTTGACTATAGTTCGGACAAACTAAGCTGGCCGGTATGACAATTCAATTTTTTTCCCGACGCGATAACTCCGTGAGAGCGTCTACCCAACAAATTCAAAACCGTGTCATGTCATACCGGCCAGATTCGTTTGTCCCTACTATAAGGTGTTGAGTTTGTGAAGTTAAGGCTTGTAGAGTTAAAAGCTTGGCTCTACATAAGATCTGATAACTTTTTGACAGTACGAGCCATATTATGATCGTAGGAAAGTGTATAGCGGGACTTTTATCCCGGGAAAAAAAAACTTAAAATTTGGCAGAAAGGAAAGATCATACAAGTCGCGTCCTTTTCTATATTGTCTAAGTTTAAACTATAAAAAAGAACTCCATCGATTTAGGCATTTAACTAAATGTAAACGAATCATAAAAAGGTATTTTAACTGTCCATTTATTTCTCTGTACAAAATATGTTATAAGCAAAATAAACGTCTTCATAACCTACACAACAATTAGCACTGTTATTCCCGTTTATGAAAGTTATTTGGTTAGTATAAATTTATAGTTATTAATTAGTAAGCGCAAACACAATTAATTATCATAAATTACAATACTTTTATGAAGGACCTCGATCTGTCAACTGTAAAAGAGCTAATACGACAGGCATGCTAAACATTTTTCCAATGGATCGTTATAGATAACCCTACAAATTTTGAGATAACGACTGTCACATAGCAACTAACCGCCGCGCCGTTCAATTTAATCGGTTTTAACTGTTCGTATTTGGCTTTCGTTGCGAGCGAACGTCTGCCTGACGTGTGTCCGTGTTAAGTGAATTTTGTGTTGTTTCCAAATTCCGGCTATCCACGTAAACTCGGTACCTCTCTTATTATCTTGTGGGTTTCTTCGTAAGGTACCGGCGCCATATTTATATTTGTATTGCGCTGTCTCGTTTGTGCAACGTGAGTGAAATATATTAATTGTCGAAAATTAAGAAACGATCATTTGGTGTGCTGGTCCGGCGTGAGTGGGATTTGAACCGGCGACGTGCGGCGTGCATCGCGTCGCCCGAGTCGGAGTCGTTGCCTCTGCGCCAAAGTTGCGTAGCTTCGCCGCAGCGTAATTATCTGCCGCTACCAGTGTTAACATTGTAGACTTATTTGGTACTTTTAATTATACCATGATTCGATCACCAAATTCTAAATGCGTTTCGAGTCCCGGCCCAGCAAGTGCTTCGGGCCCCATTGGGAATATTACTAAAAGAAAGCGAAAGCAACCGGAGTCCGAAGTATCGATTGCTATTGAGGCCTTATCTAAAGAAATAAATAAGACTTTAAACAACTGGCGTTCGGACTTGGATAGTACTCTGACAGAAATATCTGGTAACATAAACAGCATAAAGAGTGATCTCGCTAGTGTCACCCAAAGTATCTCTGATATAAGAAATGATCTCAACTCTCTTCGATCTGATCAGTCAAAACTTGCAAAACGTGTATCTGATCTGGATGTGAAACACAAAGACGTAACAGAAGACATACACTCGCTACAAAAATCACTTCAATTTACATTGGAACAGCAAGAGGATATCAAGAGCAAAATAAAATCTAGCAGTATACAAACACTTGAGGCTGAGGTGGTAAATAATTCTATAACCAATTTGGAGACAAAAATTGAGAACATGGAACAACAGGCTCGTCAGTCCAATTTGGAGATATGTAATATTCCTGAAAAACGAAACGAAAATCTCATTACACTGGTGGAAAACTTATCCTCTAAGATAAATTTTACGTTGCCTGTAAAAGATATTCTGTCTATACATCGTGTACCACATGCGCACAAGGATAATAATAGGCCGAAAAATATAATTGTTAAGCTAAGTTCACGATTACAGAGAGATGACTGTCTAAGTGCATTTCGTTTAGCCAAAGGTGTTAATACTACTCAATTAGGCTATCCTGGCACTTCTAGCCCCATATACATGCACGAACACCTTACTCTTAAAAATAAACAGTTATTTCGTGACTGTAAGGAAGCGGCTAAGAAACATAATTTCAAATACGTTTGGGTTAAGCATGCTACTATCCTTGTGCGAGAGACAGATAACAACCCTGCCATTGCGATACGCACACACCATGACATCGCAAAAATTAAACCGAGTCACATGCCTCAAAAATAAATATGTTTTCCCATTTATAACTAAAGGTTACTTGAATTTAAAGTGCATTAGCCGTATTATTGTTTTTAGCCTTATACCCTACTATAGATTAATAGTTAAATTTATTCTGAATCTGGAGTTCACGGTGACTGTTATTAATGTAAAAAAATCTGATACATACTATTATGTTACTCTTGTTTCTCTTATTTTCGTTCATAGTTTTTGTTATTATTTGTGTGATGCACAGTCAACATTGCCATAGCCTATTATGATTGAAAAGGTCCTAATAGCGCCCTGTTACCACTGCTTTAACTATGGTTATGTCGTAAATTTGTATAAGTCTATTTTAACTTACTATTTATTTTTTATCGTTTTGTCATGCTTGCCCCTTATAATAAGTTAATAATCTATTATCAAAACTGTAGGGGTATACGAACAAAACTTAATATGCTACATATGAACATATTAGCTAACTCATTCGACATAATAATACTAACTGAGACCTGGCTTACTTCACAAATTTTTGACAGTGAGTACATAGATGACAGGTACAGTGTCTTTAGATGTGATCGTAATCAGTTTACCTCTGATAAAAAAGATGGGGGAGGCGTGCTAGTGGCCGTATTAAGGAAGTTACGTCCAACCAGTGCCGGATTAACTACGTAGCAAGAGTAGCAATTGCTACGGGCCCCGCGCGAAAGGGGGCCCCGCATGTTTAAACCCACTCATCTCTGCCTGAGCGTAATTTTTTGAGTGAAACTTGTTAAGATGTGGTACGTTGAATTTTTTTGATGTCACAAAACAAGACACTCGGTACCCGATTATTTCCTTGGCGTAAATAATTTAAATAATATCATACAGTAAACGCACAAGTTCTACAAAAAGTTGCTTGTATAAACGTGAAGAATTTCAGTCGGCCTGATAATCAGCTCTACATAAAGTCTGCCGCATATGCAAGCACTCTTACCCGACACTTAGTGTGGATGTGTAGCAGAATTCAAATGGCTCGATTTAAATTGTTAAAATTATCTATTGATTTGTAAAGTTAACAGTCTACATTATTTTTAGTATAATTTAGTAACCATATACCAAAAATCTATTTTCTAGAATAATAATAATAATAATCCCTTCCTAGCCGATTTCGGCCACGGCGGCCAATCTCAACGGAGATCAGCCAGGTGCGCAGGATATATTTTAGTGCACAAGTGTGTGCGCAATACACAAGTGCACTCACTGTTCCTTCACTCTCATAGTCCGGTGAGACGGCAATCCGACATGACCGGAGAGAGATCAGGCGCAGGACCAACGGCTTTACGTGCTAGAATATAAGTTTGCAAGTTTCTAGAATATAAGTATATTGAGTTATAGAAGTTATGACTAAAAAAAAATTTTTATTACTTCAAGAGAGATTTCCTCCAATTTAATTTTTCATAAACATTTCGTAATTCTGATATAGTAGGATCATTACCAAATGCATAAAAAGCAATGCATTCAATAAACTATTTCCAGAACAAAAGAAGTTTAAATTCTAGACGCGAGAGTCTCACGCGTGTTTTTTTTAAACTATTGATCGGTATCCTATCCCTTGTCGGTACAATGGGCACCCGGCCAATGCAAATTATTTGTGATCGAAGTTGGTAACACTGAAAAATTAACCGGAGATTCCCTGACATTGCCATTAAGAATCGTAACAAACAATCCGCCAATTAAAATAGAGTTTTTTTAGCTACCAACCAATAAGAAATTGATGAATATTTTATTTTGTAAGTTTTAATCTTTCTATGTGTAAACATGATGTGAGCCATTTATGAAATAGGTTCGTTTTAGTTCTGTGTTATTAATTGATTTTTGCCGATCGCAGTGTTGTGGATAATTCAATAAACTACTCTCTAAACATGAATTAGTGTTTTTTTTTTAATAAGTGAATATTCACTAATTTCAGTGACAATCGAACCACTACGGTTTATAAATATATTATTTAGAATTTTAGCATTATAAATGTATTGAGTATTGAATTGTATTTTTACCACTCTATACTTAAGAACCCATAGCAGATCAAGGGCTTTTTGAAAGAATTTGCTACGGGCCCCGCGCTTGCTTAATCCGGCACTGCGTCCAACCCGTGTTTTGATCAACACCGTCCAATATACTGAGCATGTACTTATTCAACTTCTCGGGAACAGTGGAGAAACATACTTTTTAAGTGCTGCATATATCCCTCCTAATTGCTCTTCAGATGTTTACTCTGCTCATTTTGATGTATTGGAAACTGCAATAGACAAATTTACCTCTGGTACATTCTACATCTTTGGGGATTATAATATTCCAGAAATTGATTGGGTACCTGTTGGCGCACACTCTTCCGCTTTGAGTTTCGAAGTTGGTTCTATTGCTTCTAAATATTTATCAAATTTTATGGCAGTGGCTAGTGCGTCACAATTTAATCGCTTTATTAACCATAATGGACGCATTTTGGACTTGTTACTCAGTAATGCGGATTGTGTTACCATAGCGCCGTTAGCTTTGTTATTGCCTATAGATAACTATCATCCTCCCTTTTGCACAACTATCCAATACAATTATGATCGTCGTTCATTGAAACCGGCGATTAAATTAAACTATAATTTTTTCAAAGCTGATTATGATCATATAAATCAAGATATCTCTAAAATTGATTGGGATACAGCTCTTAAAAATTTAACTGCTGCGAAGGCAGTCGATACATTTTATAATATAATTTTTTGCATTATACGCAAACGTATTCCAATGTCCCGCCCGATTCCAGGGAAATTCCCTCGGTGGTTCTCAAAATCATTAGTTCACATATTTAATGATAAAAATAGAGCTTGGGTTAAGTGGAAAAAGTACCACCATGTGTCTGACTATGAGCAATTTTCGTTTCTTCGCCGACGGTTTCAAGTTGAATCTAAGAGAGACTACCTTAAGTACATAAGTACGGTGGAAGAAAATATACATAAAGATGTAAAGTATTTATGGCGATATATTTCTAATTGAAAAACATCTAGTGATTTTCCACAAAACATGCATTATAAAAGTCAATGTTCTAATGATCCAAATGTTATCTGCAATCTGTTTTCGGAATACTTTTTCTCGGTTTATGAAGCATCTTCACTTACAAGTAACTGGTTACCTCCGAAAGACTACGATGACAATAATTGTTCTATTATCAGTGGTATTAAGTTGAAAATTGACACTATTCTAAAAGAATTGAAATCCCTTAATGTACTAAAAGGGCCTGGACCGGATGGATTGCCTGCTTACTTTCTAAAAATGACGGCGATAAATATTAGTAAGCCTGTACATATTATGTTCAATAAATGTCTTGCCGAGGGTTTGTTTCCTAATGTATGGAAAAGTGCAAATATTACGCCTGTTTATAAATCTGGCTCTAAACAGGACATTGAAAATTATAGGCCAATCTCAATTTTGCCCGCCTTGTCGAAGCTTTTTGAACGTCTAGTACACAATGAAATCTATCCAATATTGCATAACATAATTATCAAGCAGCAACATGGATTCGTTAAAAGGCGTTCTACTGTTACCAATTTATTGGAATTTACTGATTATGTTTTTAAAAGCATGGATCGGCGTGTACAAGTCGACGCAGTGTATACAGATTTTCGAAAAGTATTCGATAAGGTTGATCATGAATTGCTTCTCACCAAAATAGCCTATAATGGGATACGTGGTGATTTATTGCGGTGGTTCAGTTCATATGTAACAAATAGATCGCAACAAGTAGTCATTAAAGGTTATCAGTCCCATAGTGCAGTTGTTACTTCAGGCGTGCCCCAGGGATCGATATTAGGCCCTCTTCTTTTCTTATTATTTATTAACGATATTCATAAATGCTACCAACATTCAAATTTTTTACTTTACGCTGATGACCTAAAAGTATTTAAAAGTATAAATAACCAACATGACTGTAATTTTCTACAGGAAGACCTTACTCGATTTTCTAATTATTGTATAGACAACAAAATTCAACTTAGCATCCCTAAATGCTTGGCTATTTCTTTCACAAAAAATATAAATTCCACAATCCATACTTATAGTATTTCAAACGTCTCTCTGTCTAGGGTATCTGTAGTTAAGGACCTGGGTGTATTGCTCGATAGTAAATTGCATTTGGATGAACATGTTGATATGATTATTAAAAAGGCATATCGCATGTATGGGTTTGTTATGCGATCATCAATTGATTTCAAACACATCGCCACTTACACTCATTTATACAAATCTCTTATAAGATGTCAGTTAGAATATGCAGTACAAATATGGAACCCTCTTTACGGAAAATATAGTGATAGTTTGGAGGGCGTACAGCGCAAATATCTAAGAGCCATGCATTACCGGTGCCACCGCACTATACTTCCCTACAATAACCTTCTTCGACATTATAAATTGTTAAGTTTAAAGTCTAGACGAATTTATCTCGACACTTTGTTTCTTTATAATCTGTGTAATGGCAAGTTTGACTGTGTAAGTTTAATAAACGACCTTTATTATATTGTTCCAAGAACTGTTTCAAGACGTGAGGTATGCAGAAGGCCTGTCTTTGGAGTTACCATGTGCCGCACAAATGCAGGGGTCCGTGCACCTCTTCGTCGCCTTGTCAAAACATATAATGAATTATTTTTGGAACTGGATTTGTTTGCTTCATCACAGTATAAGTTTCGTAAAAACATGTTTATAATGCTGTTAGATTTAGATGAGTAGATATTATTTATAGTTTAATGTGTCACCAATATATTTTTTTTTTTAAATTCTTTTTTTTTGTATTGTAAATTATTCGATCGTTCCTGAAAATAATACTTAGTTTATATTCCGTGAAGAACGTAGTTGGTTGTATATTTATATAATTTTATGTATGTGCTTATTTAGTCGTATCTAATGTACAACTGTTTGTTTTTCCTTAATAAAATAAATAAAATAAATAAATAACTAGACACCAATTATCGATACATTTCCGCATTGTAGAAATTTGTTTATTTATCATATTTTTGGCTTTGTTTTTGATAATTAGTTGTTGTTAGTTATTTGTTTTGTATCTAAAGTGAATTTAATAATTTTAAGTGGTTGTGGTACGCCGTTGTTTCATTGACACAACACTTGTTAAGCACTTTCGTAAGAAAATGTTGACTACCCGGGAAACATGTCATTTTTTGTTTACATTTAGTTAAATCCCAAAAGCGGCGATAGCCTAGTTGGGAATGGAACGGACTGCCGAGACGAATGTTCGTAGGTTCAAAACCCAAGAGCACGCACCTCTGACTTTTCTAAAAAGTTATGTGTCTATTCTTTGTGTATTATCGCTCGCTTTAACGGCGAAGGAAAACATCGTGAGGAAACCTGCATACTTGAGAAGTTCTCTGAATTTCGAAGGTATGTGAAGTCTGCCAACCCGCACTAGGCCAACGTGGTGGACTAAGGCCTTAAACCCTCTCAGTTGTAGAGGAGGCCCGCGCTCAGCAGTGGGCAGTATATAATACAGGGCTGGTATGGTATGGTATGGTATGGTATTTAGTTAAATGCCTAAACCGATGGAGTATAGATATACGCTGTTTGAAGTTTTGTAAAAAATACATATTTTGTTGCGTAAAGGTAAGTTATTGATATTATTAAGAGGAAGGAAAATCTATCAATTTATTATATTCAAATACCTCCTTTTCTCCTATATGGAATAAATTTGTTTATAATGACCGCGTTTATGTTATGAGGCATCGCAGTTTATTGACAAGGAAAAAATAATCATCATTAGATTGGCATTTTTGACCTAGAGTGTTTCCTAGGTAGGTAGTAGGTACGAGGTAGCAGATACCCTATAAAAAATATAATTTCTACCCCTAAAAAACTTTGGGAGGCGCGTAGAGATGGCGAGAGACTACCCTAAAATAGAAAAGCCTCAGATTTTTCTAGAAATAATAAAATAATTAAAAATGTTGTTTTATGTTATACTTAGTTTAATTTATGTTATATAATTTATTTTATAAATAGTTATAGTATATAGTTGTATGTTTATGTTATTTTGTGATAGTCCCGCCGATTATAAATGGGTATATCCTGTAATGACTGTGTGTGTTGAATAAAGAATAAATAAATAAATAAAGCGCTTAAATTACGTGTGAGATATAACGTCAGCGTTCTTTAATTTTGAAGACATAATATTAGCTATATTATACGTCTTTAAAAATTAAAGAACGCTGCTCACTCTTCAGTCCCGGTACATAAAAGTTTTAATGAGAGCACAAAGTGCTAGAATCTAAAAACCTCCAACCCTAGTGTGTGCCTCATCAAGCAGGGGAAACTCGTAGATAATTTTCCTAAACGCCTCCAGTTCCAAGCGGAATAGGAATAATAGGATAACGATAAATACTTAAAGAGACTATTGTACACTTGGGAAAACCCATCATAGGTTCTATTTTACATAAGTGTTGGACAACACATTGTGTACTTATTTTAATAAGTAGATTAATGAATCTTAAAACTATTCTTTGAATTTCCTTGTGTCTGTGAGAATTTTGTTAATTCTTGTCGCGCATTTTTATTACCTACTGAAGGGATAAAATCAATAATACACATAGTTAGTTCTCAACCCTCACTTCTCAGTAAAATTTACATGATTATATCGAGAGTGTTTTACATACATCACAAAGTGTTTTAAAATATACATCGCTCCAACAACACCTATGTGAAACAAACATTTGCTGATTTCACAAACATTGCTCTCGATGTGGAAATGCAACCTGCGACGCTTTGCGGTTTCTCTCAGTCAACGTACTCAACGTCTGCACTGTCCAACATACCGGTAGGCAACTGCAGCCGTCATCGCAGTATTTAATAAAATGTAAGTGAATGGAAATTACGGTGAGTGAGAATAATTATTTGAAATGGTGATAAAATTTACATAGTCAAGTATTAGAGATTATAGAGCAACAACCGAACGATATTGTTATGAATTTTGTAAGAAGATCTGCTGCAGATTTAAGTAGCGTGATGGTAGAAGTTTCTAGATAGGAATTGTTCTAGATTTGAATGTGGAAAAATTATTCATAATATCCTAATTGAGGCGCAATGTGCCTACCAGTGACTTTAAAAAATATTGTTCGTAGGCCGTCGTCAGGCTAGGAGGAAGTTTACGGAGAGGTAACGGACTACCTAAGGTCTATGAGGGATAACAATATGACGCATCCATTAAGCTGGACGGCGGGAAAAATCAACGCGTCTATTTTTCTTATGTTTATTGTACGGTGGTAGATGGTAGGATGGACTGCCTCGGTGGCGTAGTTGTATTACGGTACGACTGCAACGCTGAGGTCTCGGGTTCGATGCCCGGGTCGGGCAAAGCGATATTGAGTTTTTCTATTCAGTATCAGCCCGGAGTCTGGAATTTGTGCCCGATATGGCGATAGGCTCGCCCCCTATCACATCATGGGACGGAATAACGGCGAAAAGTGGGTGCAATAGTTGCGCCTCTGCCTACCCCTTCGGTCTGATGTATTTTCTAATGGTTAAATAAAACTGTATACTAATGCTGTTGAAGTTAACTGTTAAGTTGCATATTTCGTGATGCCCATTAACACGTTCACTGCGCTACCAGTTAAATTTGACTGGTACGTGACTTACAGTTGGTGCGCGGACTCGATTCCACGGTTTTACCCCTGGTGCGCAGGGTTTTTTTTTATTAAATCTTGATGGTAGGAAGAAGTTAATTATATATAACGATTTTATTCTTCAAGTACTATCTATTTACGTGTTTTAAAGTAGACCAGACATATTTGCCTGGTGCGCACTGAACGGTAAAAATTGTCGTTCTGTGCGATACAAGTCACAAGTGGCTGGTACGAGACAGAGAGCCAGGGCGGTACATGCATATACAAGTTATCGATATTAATAATTATGAATTAAAGATTATATGCGTAAACATAATAAAAAGCCAATAAGTATACTAGATCTGTCTACATAAAAAATATAATGAAAAAAAAAATATTTATTTTTCAAATAGAATCATTACTACAAAAATTTATGAAAAAGACCTTAAATGATAATACCAAAACAGAATTAAAGGAAAAATACATATTTTTCAGAAAAAAATAATTTTATTTTTTACTTTAGTAATATAAAAATCGAACTATTTCTTTTATTAAAAAAATATATATCTACGTTTTACGTCGATATTTTTGTTTTAATCATGGCCCCATTACTAATTGTTTTCGATTTGCTATTTATGCCGGTGCTTTACCGGGTATAAATGACTGGTATTTTCAAAAGCTTGTATTTCCAAAAATATGTATAATATCCTTGGGCGACGGTACGTTGTTATATCTTCATTCATATATTAACCTCTAACACCCTTAAAAAAGGATTTCTTATTTCCACTGCAAAAATATGACCATTTTATTGAAGGAATCTGTACCAGTCCTTTAAGACTGGTAGCGCCCCAACTGTAACTCAAGGTACCAGTCAGAATTAACTTGTATCGCGCCGAAAGACAGCTAGGCAAAAACGGCTGCGCAGTGAACGTGTTAAGCTGGATTGAGGGAATGCCGGATATTTTAGTTTTTTTATGATATGGCTATATAATCAGCTCATTATTCTTTTGTAGTAAATAAGCTTATTTATTATTACAATTGTTTATTTTATATTTTGAAAATAATTATTGATCGTGCCAAAAATACAAGTAACAAATACATCCATCGGGACGAATTGCGACCTGCACGTCCGTTCTAGGACGCCTCTCAAGCCAAGCGGATCAAACACAAGGACTATATAAATTGGCTGTCAGTGCCTGCGCAGGCAGTCTGCGTACTAACCGTAGTATGTTCATAAACTTGTAGATAAAAAAACGTTCGCCAGTTGACGTACCATTTGCGCGGGAAGTTTGGCTTGTGAGTGCGTTCGGAACGTTTTCCAATTTTCGACTAGTGTTTTTGAGTGTTTTCTTGTGTGTCAGCAGTGTCTAATTCGTGAGTATATAATTTATAATTCAACTTATGTAAATTATGAGTAGGTAAATAGATATTTTATTTACAAAAATCAATAATATAAAAATACTAATTCAAATTTTACCATAACTGACTAAGCATAAATTTTAATTTAAAGCATTATTGTAAATCATTTTTTTAAATTAAAATCCAATGTATTTTTTTTAAGTAGGCAATAATCATTATTGATAAAATAATATAAATGTTTTATTCGCAGTTGTAGATACATACAATTCTCTGTTGGCATCCACATAATATAATAATTGAAATATTTACGGAAACCATTTTCTATACTTAGTAGGTACATGTATTATATTTTAACCAACGTCATAGGAAGTGTACTACTTGAGGTCGTCATTGTTGAATGCAGTAGTAGGTATTAATTGGCCGGTGGCACTTAACCCGAGATTATTGCAATTTATATCACCTCTGCACATACTTTACATAGCAAAATAATAACTATAATTAGATATTTATAATTTTATATTAAAGAAGTAAAGTAACATTACATTACTCGCTAATGTTTATTCGCATTTAATTTTATAAATTCGTATCTTTCGTCAAAATACAGTGGAGACAAAGTAAAATAATTTCGTTTGAAATTAAAAACGAGATTGACTTAATAAAGAAATCCTAACATACGAATTGAGGACCTCCTCCTTTTTTGAAAGTCCTTTAAAAAATAAGATGGTGTAGAACAGGTAAATATTAAACACTTCACACATATAGTTATTTATTAAAATAGCGCATTATAATCACCAAATATCATAAGTAAGTGTAGGTATAATTTGGAAGATTAATCGATAGAATTTAAAACATGATTCAGTCTTGAAATCTCGTCTTACCTATTATGTTAATATATTTTTTTGCGAGCACATTTTCCCGCCGATTTTGCCCGTGTCAAGTACGGAGTCAGAAGGAAAAAAAGTTAAGTAACAAATTAATTTATCGATTTTCGCAATAGATAATAAGTACCTTATTCAAAAAAGTTGGTGTTTTATAATAGGCCAGTATAATTATATCATTTTAATGTCCCGACTCCCGACATAATAATAACCAATAATTAAGGCAAATGAGAGAATAATAAAATAAGAAGTAAGTACATACTTAAATATGTACTGCCTCGGTGGCGTAGTTGTAAAAGAGATAGAATCTTACGTAAGAAGAAGAAGGAGGGGTCGAGAATCTTATATGCACTTACATGCGTTGGGGGGGGGGGGGGGGGGGGGGGGGTATATCAAAATGGACAAAATGATCCTTGCGTAATCAATGAATACCAAACACCGCAAATTATTTCGTAGTCGTGATACGGAAGGGACGGAGTTAAAAATGTCAGGTATTAAAAAACCCTGTTGGCCCGGTCACCAATCAGTACTTTGTATATAAAAACGGTACATCTATATCTATACTAATATTTTAAAAAGGAAATTTGTGTTTTTTTATTTTTGTATGTTTGTAACGAATAAACTCAAAAACTACTGGCCCGAAATTAAAAATTCTTTCGCCAATATAAAGTTACTTTTTATCCCGGGAAAATAAAATCGGGACTTTTATCCCGGAAAAAGTAATTCGTGTAGATAATACAATAATTATGTAACTTGATCTTGACAAAAGTAAATCTCGCGACAAGCTTTTATCTCTACATAGTATTAAACAAAGTTTGATTAAATTTAAAGGATTTTTTATTCTTTTTAGAGCATTTAAATAAAAGCTTATTCTTATTTTTTTTTACTTTTTATTTATTAAAAATAATTAAACGCTCGGAAAATTTTACGAGGCTCTTTATCGCATGATATTTGTGTATGTCATTGTTACTTCGAGGAACAATTTAATGAGATTCAACAAAAAAGGAAACAAAAGTAATTTTGTTTACTCCAACCAATGTCAATATTTCCCTTTACTAGCTGATCTTGCAATAGACCTACCTTATCGATAAGTTTATTGCAGGGATATGTGGTTCCTATATTTTCTTTTGTTTCCAACCAAAGACATTAAACAGTATAATTATAGACGGGACATCAATGCTTAAATTTTGTACAGAAAACATTATTTTGGAAGGAAATATGCCAATTTACGCATTACGACCATGTCAAAGTATGTTCTAATGAATTTTAGATAGGTATTTTGTTATTTCACGGTAGATTGAGTTACTGACGAACAGGCTCAAAATTTTTGTATGTCAATTTTCCCCATGTCCGCTCTATATAATCTTAGAACTCTTTGAACTACACAGATGTCGCGTTGTGCTTTACTCAGATTCTACCTATGTTTTTTGCATAATCAAAGAAATTTTCAAAATTGGGCCAAGAATTTTAGAGTTTATTCATTTGTTTGTAACAAACAAACAAATTTTTCCTCTTTATAATATTTCTTTCATCTGACGCATTCACGCAATTTAGTGATCAATGATATCTGACATAGTGTTGAGTTCGCATTGGAATAATAATATTTTTATAGACTTTTAAACTAATAATTGTTTTGGGTTAAATAAGTTCTCAATTAACCTTGAATATTCTTTATATAGTCATACGGCATACCTGAAGATAATGTGTCATTGTATTTTTATAATTTCATTGCAAAATGGGTACGTTATTCCAGTGCTGCTCAGCACCGTCACCCAGAACATTGTTAATAACCAAGTACAATCCTAACTCTTTACTGCCTACGTCTCGGCGTTTATTTGCCAAATTATGCTGTGGTATGCATTTTATTATCATAATAGGTACCCAATAACTCCGGAAAATTCCTATCAAATATTAGGGGGGAAAACATACATATATACATATACACTCACGCCTTTTTAATCCCCGAAGGGGTAGGCAGAGGCGCAACTAGTGCACCCACTTTTCGCCGTTATTCCGTCCCATGATGTGATAAGGGGCGAGCCTATCGCCATATCGGGCACAAATTCCAGACTCCGGGCTGACACTGAATTTTAAAAAACCCAATATCACTGCCCGACCCGGGAATCGAACCCAAGACCTCAGCATTGCAGTCATACCGTAATACAACTACGCCACCGAGGGGGAAAAACTCACATTATTCTTTTTTTCTACTGACATCAATGTCATAAAGCCATTATTTGCAAATAATAAAGTTAATTCGCCCAACTTGATGGCCTGCAGTCGGGTTTTTTCTTGTTTTGACCATTAACGTCACCAAATGAGGTTTCATTCTAAGAACATTATTCAGTGTATAAATAAATACCTACTCTGAAATATTGACTCAGTAAAACCCGCTATTGCGTGCCTACAACTGTTTATTGAAGAGTCTTTAAATCAATTCGAATGAATCATGTAAGTGTACGACTGCTGTAGGCCAATGATTAAGAATTGGGCGGTTTTGATGATTGACTTTAGAGCAGCCATTCCGACAATTTAAGGACTATGTAGATTTTTAATAATTATCGAAAATTGGGAATTTGACACAACCGCAAAATATTGCAGTAGCACGGACTATAAAAAGAACAGTAGGTAATAAAACTGATTATTAATGCTAATTAAAACGGCTTGATTTTATTGTATTAGATATACAAAGGATAAAAGAAAACAGTTCACATTAAACAATAGAACTAAATTATATTTTTTTGTTTATTAGGTTAGTGCAGTCTGACGTAGGGCCTGTAATTTGTAGAGTTGATCAAAATACCTAACTGAAATCCTACCAATTATTTGTTTTATTTCAGAGTTCCGTAACTGTTACGTGGTATTAACTATGTGAGAACATAAACTCGATGAGATGTATTTCTTGAACAATTTGACTTTGGTAAATTTTGATAATAATGATGTAATAATTCTCAAACAGTGCATTGAGCAGCTGTTAGAATTTTATAATATTACTAGCTTTTGCCCGCGGCTCCGCCCGCGTTAATAAGATTTCCGGGATAAAAGTCCAGCTTTATATTTCCCGGGATAAACAGTAGTCTATTTGTTAATTCAAGACATGATTTACCCGTGTGCAAAATTTCATTGGAATCCGTTCAGTAGTTTTTGCGTGAAAAAGGAACAAACATCCATACTTACAAACTTTCGCGTTTATAATATTAGTAGGATTAGGATATATTTGTTTTGCCCATACCGTTCATCTAGTGCCCGGAAAATAAGTTTTAACACTTGCCTTAGTAGTCACGTTTCATTTCACGTTTTTTTCATTTACCACATAGTTTCTTCAGTGTATACTGATCCTAATAAAATGAAATTATAAGTAAGTAGTAATGTGATTTCAATAGCTTTATTCAAAGTCTAATTTGCATGCAATGCAATGCAATCAGCCCTATATTATATACTGCCCACTGTTGAGCGCGGGCCTCCTCTACTACTGAGAGGGGTTAGGCCTTAGTCCACCACGCTGGCCTAGTGCGGGTTGGCAGACTTCACATACCCTCGAGATTCTTATGGAGAATTCTCAGGTATGTAGGTTTCCTCACGATGTTTTCCTTCACGGTTAAAGCGAACGATAATTGATAAACAATACACACGTAACTTCGAAACCTCAGAGGTGTGTGCCTTGGGTTTTTAACCTCCAGACATTGTCTCGGCAGACCGTTCCATTCCCAACTAGGCTATCGTCCACTTGCATAATTTGCATATTTTATGTAATTACATACATTTAGTAATTTGTATTCCGACGTTTCCGGCCTTCGATGCGTGGATCCGGTAAGTATGGACTAATTAGGTAAATAACTGCAATTAATATTGTATTGTTATTAAAATGTAGCTTTACTTGTAACATGTCCAGTATTCAAGTCCTACTGTGTTTTTTACAATATAGTAATATTATTATGATTATCCAAGGCATGGTCTATCTGTGTGCCGAAATTCATCCAAATCTGTTCAGCCGTTTGGAATTTACTACTAGAGAACATAAAAACATCTTCACAAAATTTCCCAAAAATGACAATTCAACTTTGTGACATACTTACCTTTGTTGAATCATTTAAATAAGGTTTTTATATGTCACTTCACCGATTACGGTTGGCTCCTCACAGTAGTAGAGGAGGCCCGTGCTCAGCAGTGGGCAGTATATAATACAGGGCTGATTGAATTGCATTGAATATCGTTTATCTGCCTTACTACGAGTGTCTCCTTGGTAAATAAAAGTTAACTAGGAACGTGCGATATTTTTATGAGAGCAGTAATCCTTGAGTGTGGTGCAACTGCGCGGAGCCACGGAGGGGACTAAACCTGTCCAAGATATTGCCATGTGTTCTGCTTTATAGGCGCTTAACTTATCAGAATGTTGGATGGGATATGGATTTTAAGTTTACATTATTTACACATCAATTTCCGGAAGTTCATTACGTTGAAATAGCGCAAAAATGGTAATGTAGGGTTTTCTCGTAAAAAAACAATGTCCTGTTAACATTTTATATAATGTATAACTAAAATGCTGTACACACACCAGGGCTTCCACTCGCGTGGACTCGCACAATAAAATATAAGAACAAACCATCTTGTCATCAGCTACACGCGATACCGAATTATTCTAATTTATGCGTTGTTAACCAGGTGTTAGGATTGTATATTGTTTGGCGAAAATGTTTTGTTGACCCAAATCATGCATTTGGCCAGAAACCTTGCCTTCACTTCCGAGCGTGGTGCTCAAGGCGTTATGTGGCAAAGATTTTGATGCCAACCTGTCTCTGCCATATAGTTTACGCCTGACGGACGAGCGCGGCATAACAACGAGACATGAATGAAGAACGCCGACGAGCGCTCATTATTCTATTGGTCTGTTCAGATAAGTACGTTTATAAGTCACCAGACCCTAAAAGTCGAAAGGATAAAGAATTTATAATTTTTAAAATAAAACATACAATTAACTATTATTCTGTTGGTAATAATATTATGTGGTATTAATAACACAGATTTTAATTTTAATTACGTTACATTTGGCGCTGTAAAGCAATTAATCTAAACTAAATCTAAGTACACATACGCAATTGCGTCTCTTCAGTTAATGACGATCGTTTATGATGTCGGGACGGCCTTCTAGAGTTCCAAGTACCAGTCACAATCGTGTATTCCTAATTAATAGCATATTTGATTGGACTCGACTTTTTGTTCGATACTATGCAACACGATCGATAGGCCTATTGTAAACGATAGACGATTATTATTTCCTATGGGAGCAAATTACCGGAATAAAAAGTAGCCTATGTGTTAATCCAGGATATGATCTACCCGTGTGCCAAATTTCATACAAATCCGTTTAGTAGTTTCTGCATTTACTTCTAACAAACATCGAAACCACCAAACATTTTTCAAGCTTTCCCATTTATAATATTAGGTTGATAAATGATGTTGTTACCTATGACGAATTAAGATGTTGTGTTCTGGATCATTCTTTGTGAATTATCGCTCGCTTTAACGGTGAAGGAAAACATCGTGAGGAAACCTGCATACCTGAGAAGTTCTCTGAATTTCGAAGGTATGTGAAGTCTGCCAACCCACACTAGGCCAGCATGGTGGACTAAGGCCTAAAACGCTCTCAGTTGTAGAGGAGGCCCGTGCTCAGCAATGGGCAGTAAATAATAAGGGGCTGGTATGGTGGTGGTGGTTCTGGATTTATGAAAATGCAAAATAGTAACATACTTCCGTAACTTATAACGTACGGGGCATTGTTTTTCTCCTTCAGCACTTTGATTCTCACATATCGGACGTTGTTATTCGAGTCTAGATTAGAAGAAATACTCACATGGAAATCTCGAATGCTCAACGAAGCAACTACGTACATCCGCACATTACAATTGATTGTAATGTGTTAGTCATTGGTGCTCTTAGGGATGTCTTCGCACGACAATTTGGGTCAAACAAGCCTTTCGCAAAGTATAGCTATCTATAAGTACTCTTACTCGGCCGTATCCTTGAAATAATTACCTACAGCCGCGCGGTACGTAAATACGCGATAGGGCTGCCCGTCTACAGTATTTTAATTTAATCTAAGATACTTGAGTTTCTTTCTAGTTTTGAGATTTTACATACATACACACTCACGCCTTGTATCCCCGAAGGGGTAGGCAGAGGCGCAACTAGTGCACCCACTTTTCGCCGTGCGTATTCCGTCCCATGATGTGATAGGAGGCGAGCCTATCGCCATTTCGGGCACAAATTCTAGACTCCGGGCTGATACTGAATAGAAAAATCCAATACCATTTTACCAATACCCGGGGATCGAACCCAAGACCTCAGCATTGCAGTCGTACCGTAATACAACTACGCCACCGAGGCAAGCAGTTTTGAGATTGTAAAAGATATTATTTCAAAAATGAAATTCTTTGTGAATGAAACAAGAAGTGTTCAATTAAAATACATGTTGTGTTTTTGATTAGTAGATTTAATTAAAACAAGGGTTGTTTTTAAATTTGAGACTGAAAAATATTTGTGCCTCGACTGAGACGTACGAAAAGCTTTATTGTTAAATTTAATAGTATAAAAAACCGCATTCAGATAAAAAGTTTAATTAAATATACTTTTGGGAAAATGGACAAGAATTCAAGGAACCAAAAACAGAAAAATATCTAAATAGTCTATAATTGCTCTTTGCTATGTTAAGTAAGTACTTGCACTTATTTAATTCAAATATTCACAAAATGCACGCTTACTGCTTACAAAACCATCATACTGTTCGTTCGTCACTGCGGCGCACTCGCGACTGTTGTGTACTTATGTGTACCAAACTCGAGGCGCAGGTATCACTCGCGTTCCGGTAGTTTGTATGAAGATATTCTACTGTGTAGATATGTATACTGTGCCTTTCGCGTTATCTGCATTGTATGCACACGTGTAACAATGCTGTATGTATTTAAAAAACAATATCACGAGTTTCTCAATATCACGAGGACGTTTACCAATTTTAGTTAAACTCGTTTCAACAGCCTTCTGAGAAACCGGGAAATATAAATTAAAAGTAATTTACCTATATAGCGACACATTTTGATTGTACTTTAATCAAGTGCAATAGCATTGAATGTTTGACTTGTTTTAGCGGAAATTCGGAAGCAGGCTCTGAAAATTAAACTGGCAATAACCGAATCGAAGGTTCAAGCACAATTAAAGTTTAAAAATAGTGCAATGGTAATTGCTTGCAGTGATATCCGAATTTTAAGAGATTATTTTAGTAAAATATATTTTTTACTTGTTATTATAATATTGGAGTGCTTTTAGCTCTTCCGAACGATTCAAAATGTATTCATAAAATTAATTACCATAACTCGACCTTAAGTCTAATCTATCTAGTCTGCAGTTTGTGTCATACAGTGACCCGATACCTATTGCTAATTCGTCACGGCTAGACTGAAAAAAATTGGCTATTGACCTGATCTAATTCGTCAGTAATTAGAAAAAGGTAATACTTGGTTTTTGATTACATTGTTTCGAGGCAGAAATAGATTAGAATGTAAAACAGATTTTTTATTTATTAACTTTTTTATCGGATTAGTTTTTGGAATTGAACCGTTGCTAATAATGTGATAGAGCGAAACTTAAATCTTTTTATCACAATTTAATCTATATAATATTAATACGTCAAGAAAAAACTTTAGACCCCTTTTTTAAGCACATTGCGCGCATCCAGGTGTGTGAGATTTCGCATAATGAAAAATAAAATTGATGTATAATAATATTATATTAATTTGGAGCACTGGACGATCTTACCAATTATAAGGCACATGGACGTATATATATAGCGGGGGGGGGGGGGGGGGGGTATATGAGTTATGTTGTACTGTATG
The DNA here is from genome assembly GCA_947568825.1 of Sphinx pinastri. Lineage (NCBI taxonomy): Eukaryota > Metazoa > Arthropoda > Insecta > Lepidoptera > Sphingidae > Sphinx > Sphinx pinastri. The sequence goes on along the minus strand of OX387624.1, from coordinate 11,160,962 downwards.
TTATCCCTAATGTATACGTGGGGAAGCCTGGGTAGATACCACCGCAATGTCTATTTCTACCGCCAAGCAGCAGAGTTGTGTTCCGGTTTGAAGTACATTGTAGCCAGCGTAATTACTGGGCATTATGAGATTTAACATCTTACTACGTCTCAGGGTGACGAGCGCAGTGGAGTGCCACGAAGAACTTTGTAATTCAAAGTTATGCGCGGCGTTGCTACTGTTTGGGCGGTCGTATCGCTTACCATCAGGCGAACGGCATGCTCGTCTCGTCATTTAATAACAACAAAAAAAGCCTTTAACGATTGGAGTCGGGATGGTAGAAAGTAGAAACTGTACAGCGTGTCGTAGCTTCTGCGACAACACTTGTGGCTGAATATTGCTTGGTGGGTGACATGGGTAGTAGGTAGTTAGGTACCTACCTTCTCCGCAATCGAGACCCTATTTTTCAAAATATATTTTATGATCACGGTTAAGTAAAAAACTTTAACGCATTCACATGAACAAAAAGGGCTTAGTAAACCACAATGTAATTGTTTTAGGAAGGAAAAATATATTGCACCAAGTGACACGCAAAATCGACTAAAGATAAAAAATACATTAAGTAATTTATTGTTCCCAGAATCACAATTCAAAGTGACAGTAAGGTCGCGCTATTTCCATCTTATAAGAAATAAGATATTAGTTTGTGACTGAAAAATAAGACATTTTATTTCCTTCTAAACATAATATACCTAAGACGATCGTTTTAACCAGTACAACATTATATATCTGCATTTCAGCATATTATCTATCATGTACTTATGTGCTTTAAAACGTTTTTTATTTCGCTGGGAAAAGACACGTTATCTCTGCCACCACTATGGGTGAGTGGAACGGTTATATTGCTTTCACACAGCCTTACGGCCCAATCTCGATATTCGGGAGTATAGCATCATCCGACCACGTATTATGTAGAATGAAAGTTTACAAGTTCGAAAAGATTTCCGAACAGCGCGGCGTAGATAATGAACGTCATTTTGTTTTACGCATTTAACTATGTCGTGTTTATTGCGCGTAGAATAATTATTGTCAATTTTGTCAAGTAGGTACTTTTTTTCTCATCTGAAATAAGAAGCCATTGACCATGTGCAACCTTAACATTAATGAATAAAAAATTCCGACAAAAACAAAACAATTTAAACACGTTTAAAAATAAAGCAATTTCAATTTAGAGGACATGCAGGTTTTAATAAAATAAGTAAAGTAATGAAATCATTGTTTACATACAAGCCTGACAAGGGAAATCGAATTACATGTCATGGTCGTTAAATACAGTTTTAAATACTTTATTCAAGTATTCACATGATAAACATGAATACTTAACTTACTTAAATTATATTTTTTTACCAACTTAAAAAATCGGACGACCTCCTTAATTTAGTTTCAGTTCCTTAGAATGTGCTGAAAGACCTTGCTTCTTGCATGATTCCAGGTAAACGGGAAGTACCCTATAGGTTTGGATTCCCATGAGAAATCGCAAAATATGTGAAAGTATGCAACATAAACGGTCATATCTTTTGATCGCGTCAACTTACAAGTTTGAATTTTTCACAGCTGATGAGAGACCTTAGACCCAAGTATTTTGTATAAAGGACATGTCCAAAAACGGGCCTGAAAATCTTTTTTTTTTTTTTTTTTTTATATGTTTCTTTTTGCAATCTGTTGCTTATAAACATTCAGCAAACGGTCAAGGATGTGAATTTTGTCTTGTAGGGCCATCAGTCCAGTGACTCATGCCCTTTTTTTTTCTTTTTCTTTATAGATCTGCAGGGGCTTTTCTTTTTAACCTGATAAACTTTGTGTCATTTTTCATCAAATTCATCGCTAATATGTTAGGATGTTTGTGTAACCTGTATTTATATCGCATCATTACGTGTTTGATCTCTTCTTTGACTGTTCTAATTTTTAGATCGTGATGGAGCTGTTGATTTGTTACGAACCACGGTGCGTTAGTGGTGATCCTCAGCATTTTTGACTGGAATCTTTGGAGTATCTCTAAATTTGAGTTGGAAGCTGTCCCCCAAAGTTGGATTCCGTAGGTCCAGACCGGTTTTATGATGCTTTTATATAATAGTAGTTTGTTCTCAAGAGACAATTGAGATTTTTTATCCAAGAGCCAGTACATTTTCCTGAATAAGATACTTAGAGCCTTGCGCTTTGTAAATATATGCTTCTTCCAAGTGAGGCGACGGTCTAGGTACAGTCCTAGGTATTTTGCTTCGTTTGCCTGGGGTATCTGCACAGAGTTTAGGGACACAGGAGGGCATGTGGCGTGTCTGGTGGCGAAGGTCACCTGTACAGACTTGGTCTCATTCGCTTTTATTCGCCAGGTAGCTAGCCATTCCGTGATATTATTGAGACAGCACTGGAGACTGTTACTTGCTTGTGCAGGTTCGTCATGTGTAGCCAGAGCTGCTGTGTCATCTGCAAAAGTACCTATTACTACTCCGTTTGTCATGGGAAGATCAGACGTATAGAGCAAGTACAGGGTCGGTCCAAGTACACTTCCCTGGGGCACCCCGGCGTAGATTTTATGGAGTTTTGTTGTGTCTTCTCCTTGTTTTACGTAAAAGAATCTATCTGCTAAATAAGACTTCAGAAAGATAAAGTAGTTTATTGGAAGATGTGTTTTTATTTTGCATAATAAACCTTCGTGCCAGACTTTGTCAAATGCCTGAGATATGTCGAGGAATGCAGCACAACAGTATTTCTTCTTATCGTAAGCCTTATGGATTTCTTCAACTAATCGATGGACCTGTTCTATGGTGCCATGCTTCTCTCTAAATCCAAATTGGTGGTCAGGTATGATTTTAGATTCAGCAATTACTAAATTAAGTCTGTTTAAAAAGAGTATTTCCATTACTTTAGACAGAACAGGTAGAAGACTGATAGGCCTGTAAGAGGTCATTTCTTCTGGAGCCTTGCCTGTTTTATGTATCATTATGATTTGGGCAATCTTCCATTGTTGTGGGAAGAGACCTCGCATCAGTACGCAATTAAATAGTTGGACAAGAAACAATACTGCTTTATCTGGTATTTCGCGGAGTAATTTAGCGGTAATCAGATCATATCCTGGCGCCTTTTTTAGGTTCAACTTTTTAATGGTGGTGATGACCTCGCGTTTCGTTATCCTCTTAATGGGTAGGTCTAGTTGGTAAGGTTCATCAAGACACTTTATGAGCTCTCTCTCTTTGCTGTTTGAGTTTAGTTTAGGGTTTGGTACAAAAACATCGTCTAAATACGCAGCAAAGACTTCTCCTTTGTCAGAATCGCTTTTTGCCCAAGTACCGTCCTTTTTGCGAATTGGTGTTTTACGGACCGTAGGCCGTTTAAGTTGTTTTGTGACCTTCCATAAGGAGTAATCACTAGCGACCTTGGTGTCTAGATTACGCAGTCGATCTTGAATGGATTCATTTCTTTCATCACGTAATAAATGCTTTAATTTTGCTGTTAGATAATTAAGCCGTGATTTGTCTACTCGAAATCTAGTGGTTTGCCACAATTTACGTGCCTGGCGTTTTTCAGCAACTAGTTCCCTAACCGTTTTCGAGCACACCAAAGATGCATCTTTCTTATAGTCAGGAGTACTGTCCCAAGCAGCATTTTGGACACACCCATTAAAATGCTCGACGGCCAACATTATGTCCTCTTGGTTTTTAAGGGGCAACTTTGTGTTTATTGTGGATTCTACTAAAGACCGAAATATGTTCCAGTTGGTTTTGTTACTGTGCAGTTTCGGAGTTGGTTTTACTTGTACAAATTTTTGAAATAATTCAATAAGAACTACACTATGGTCTGATGAGAGTTCTTCAGATGAAGTACATTTAAAGCTTGACAATGGGATTCCCTTAACGACACTGAAATCGACTAGGTCTGGGATTTTTCTTGGATCAGTTGGCCAATAAGTAGCTTCTCCACTTGATACTGTATCTAGATGTTGATCTTTTATAGCTGCCAAAAGCTGTCTTCCTTTCGGAGTTGTTAAGCGTGAGCCCCATGCCGTGTTTTTGGAATTGTAGTCTCCGCCTGCAATAAATCTCGGTCCCAATGATTTAAAAAAGCGAATGTAATCTTCTTTTTTAATTTGATGTTTTGGGGGAGAATATACTGCTGTGATAGTGATATGTCCTCTCCAATCTTCTAGAATTATACTTGTAGCTTGTATCTCTGGAGTTTTAAATGGTTCTGCCTCATGATGCTTAATGTTATTTTTAATCAGAATAGCGCATCCTCCGTGTGCGGAGCCATCGGGGTGCATTGTTTGATGGAACGTGTAGTTTTTTATTCTGATATAGTTTTTAATTGTAAAATGTGTTTCAGATATCAATAAGATGTCAATTTTATTTAATCTCAGAAATGTCTCTACTTCTAGGACATGGTGTATCAGCCCGTTAGCATTCCATATGGCTATTTTGAGGCAGTTGAATGAGTTAGTTTGGTCATGATTTCTATAAGATGGTGTGTCATTGAAGTTAATTGTTGCATTAGTTGAGTAAGAGTACTGAGTAGGTCTTTCATGTCTTTAAATGGTTGCTCGTTAAGCAATTCGCTGCTACCCGGATTGATTACAGTTACTTCTGTTGATTTGTTTGATAATAAGGCATTGCTATAAGATGGATTTTCAGGCAGAGTAGTTTGATTAGTTATTTCCATTTTTGCCGATTGTTGTCCGGCACGTGGTTTTGCTGTTTGGCGGCGTTGAGCTTCTTCAGGATACTTAATTTTCTGGAGTTCCTTATACACTGAGCAACCTTTATAGTTTGCGGGGTGATTTCCGTCACAGAGCACACATTTAACCGTGTTGGATCTTCCCTTGCGCTCGCAGTTGGTTGATGCATGGTCACCAGCACATTTAATACATTTTGGTTTCCTAAAGCAATATCTTCTTGTATGTCCATATTGTTGGCAGTTACCACATTGTGGAATTTCCCGCTTCGGTCTCGGTGGCTCAATTTGGATTCGACAGTGTAACAGGCTTTGGATGTCATAAATAAGTTTATTATTAATGTTAGGTTCTATTTCTACAAAGAATATTGGTAAAGCTTTTTTAGTAACTCTTTGCTTGACATTCCAAATATTGGTGACTTTATGGCCATACGTTTGAAGTTCATCTTTTATTTCTTCCAGGTCAGAAGATGCATGGAGATTTTTGAGAACTACTTTAAAGTGTCTGTCTTGCTTGGGTTTGTATGTGTAGAATTCTGTGTTTTTGTCTTGCAGGTTCTGAACTATTTTTGTATATAGTTCTGTAGTTTTGGGTTGGATTCTTACCTGCTCATCACGAAGGATTTTTACCTCATAACTTCCTTTGGCTACTTCATCAAGCATTTTAAGTAGTGGTTGAATGTTGCTAACTCTGTCTACATAAAGTGGCGGGGGTTTAATAGGTTTTTCTATTTGGTTGTTTATTTGCTGCGTTTGATTATCTTTCTCAAGCTCAGAAAATCTGTTTGATGTTGCAATTGGTTGACTAAGCCAATAGTTTTCGATTTTCTTTTGTTTTTGGGTTTTGTTGCTCTCAGGGCTTTCAAGTTGTCTTTTTCTGGTTGGTACTTCTGTCCATTGATTGTTATCAACCATTCGACATGGTTCTGTTGCAGTGGGTATGATGTTGTCCAGGTTACTTAGCGACTGAGTTCTTGTTTTGTTAAATAGAGAGGTGTGAAAAATTTGTTGCGATAATATTTTCTTTGGAAGTCTTTCAGTGGTTGGTTCGGGTTCGGAAGAGGTTGAAGGAGTATTTTTTGATTGCTTCATGTTTGTTCCCACGAGTAGGGTCGAAATAGGCGAACGGCATGCTCGTCTCGTCATTTAATAACAACAAAAAAAGCCTTTAACGATTGGAGTCGGGATGGTAGAAAGTAGAAACTGTACAGCGTGTCGTAGCTTCTGCGACAACACTTGTGGCTGAATATTGCTTGGTGGGTGACATGGGTAGTAGGTAGTTAGGTACCTACCTTCTCCGCAATCGAGACCCTATTTTTCAAAATATATTTTATGATCACGGTTAAGTAAAAAACTTTAACGCATTCACATGAACAAAAAGGGCTTAGTAAACCACAATGTAATTGTTTTAGGAAGGAAAAATATATTGCACCAAGTGACACGCAAAATCGACTAAAGATAAAAAATACATTAAGTAATTTATTGTTCCCAGAATCACAATTCAAAGTGACAGTAAGGTCGCGCTATTTCCATCTTATAAGAAATAAGATATTAGTTTGTGACTGAAAAATAAGACATTTTATTTCCTTCTAAACATAATATACCTAAGACGATCGTTTTAACCAGTACAACATTATATATCTGCATTTCAGCATATTATCTATCATGTACTTATGTGCTTTAAAACGTTTTTTATTTCGCTGGGAAAAGACACGTTATCTCTGCCACCACTATGGGTGAGTGGAACGGTTATATTGCTTTCACACAGCCTTACGGCCCAATCTCGATATTCGGGAGTATAGCATCATCCGACCACGTATTATGTAGAATGAAAGTTTACAAGTTCGAAAAGATTTCCGAACAGCGCGGCGTAGATAATGAACGTCATTTTGTTTTACGCATTTAACTATGTCGTGTTTATTGCGCGTAGAATAATTATTGTCAATTTTGTCAAGTAGGTACTTTTTTTCTCATCTGAAATAAGAAGCCATTGACCATGTGCAACCTTAACATTAATGAATAAAAAATTCCGACAAAAACAAAACAATTTAAACACGTTTAAAAATAAAGCAATTTCAATTTAGAGGACATGCAGGTTTTAATAAAATAAGTAAAGTAATGAAATCATTGTTTACATACAAGCCTGACAAGGGAAATCGAATTACATGTCATGGTCGTTAAATACAGTTTTAAATACTTTATTCAAGTATTCACATGATAAACATGAATACTTAACTTACTTAAATTATATTTTTTTACCAACTTAAAAAATCGGACGACCTCCTTAATTTAGTTTCAGTTCCTTAGAATGTGCTGAAAGACCTTGCTTCTTGCATGATTCCAGGTAAACGGGAAGTACCCTATAGGTTTGGATTCCCATGAGAAATCGCAAAATATGTGAAAGTATGCAACATAAACGGTCATATCTTTTGATCGCGTCAACTTACAAGTTTGAATTTTTCACAGCTGATGAGAGACCTTAGACCCAAGTATTTTGTATAAAGGACATGTCCAAAAACGGGCCTGAAAATCTAAACAAGACAATTTATATATATTTGCATAGAACTCCTGAAAACTAGCCTTTTGCAATAAATCGTTTAATTTTAAAGACCTCCGATTTTGAGATTTATGTAATTTTGTTTGGCTTGAAAACTACACTCAATATGAATGTTTTTAAAATAGTTAGTTATGAACGGAGGGGACCAAAAATATTTCTGACATTTATCAAAAACGAGACTAAACGTGCGTTGCTCGCGTTTAAAAATCTACTTTATGTGGTAAGCGTAAGATCGAATTTGTGTTTAGTCAATCAAAATTTGTGATAAAAAATGCTATGCAATAGCTTTACCGCGGCAGTCTCCGAGTGCCACACGTATTTTTTTTTTAATGGATTTAACTTCCATATTTGGCCCTTTAATATCCCAAAAGTTTGAGCCTGGTTAGATTTTGAGGCCCAGCACCCATACAAAAAGCGGATATCTCCTTTCAAAAAAGGGTCATGACAGACAGACAGACGGCCAACAAAGTGATCCTATAAGATCCTATTCATGCTCTTATATTAGTTTTTTTTAATGCATTGAATGACGAGACGAGCATACCGTTCGCCTGATGGTAAGCGATACGACCATCCATACGAGAGACCTACCACCAGTAAAACTTTATCACTGTTAAATAGATTATTTTGATACAATCATTCTGGCAAATATTAGTAGCGCTAGGGTCTATTATTTATGACATATAGGTTGATTTTCATAGGTAAAGTACACAATGGCGCTTATATTCCGGAAATAGTATTTTACGCGGGCGTAGTCGTGCGCAACACACATAGTAATATAATTCTCAGTACTTTGTAATTAAAAGTTCTGTATAGTGTTGCTACTGTTTATGGGCGGTTGTATGTTTACCGTCAGGCGAGCGGCATGCTCGTCTCGTCATTCAGAAGCAAAAGCTCACAGAAATTTGCACGACACGGCCGTGACTTATTTTTAAAGCCATGCTTAATGCTAGCAGATAATGTATTAATAGACATTTTATGGAGTAAGAACCTTGCACCTCCGCTCACTGGTCCGATGTGTTCCGTAATTATCCTCTCAAGGCAATTCATCATCAGTTTTTGTACGTTTAATTCTGAAGTTTCTGACGAAGGTAGGATAGTCCACACACACACACACGCACGCTTACGCCCGTTATCCCCGAAGGGGTAGGCAGAGGCACAACTAGTGCACCCACTTTTCGGCGTGCGTATTTCGTCCCATGATGTGATAGGGGCGACTGGCGAGTAGTTAATTAGTGGCAATGCGTATTACTCACAGCAGTGGTAGAAGGAAATTTTATTGTAGTGACAATGGTATGCAAAAATATTTCTACTCAATCAGGTCTTCTGCACATTTCTCAAAACAAAAGGTGAAAAATTAAGACTAAAAACACAAGGACCTTATATCCTACTAATATTATAAACGCGAAAGTTTGTAAGTATGGATGTATGGATGTTTGTTACTCTTTCACGCAAAAACTACTCGATGAAATTTGTCAGACGGGTAGATCATGTCCTCGATTAACACATAGGCTACTTTTTATAAAGCGGGACTTTTATCCCGGGAAAACTTATTCACGCGGGCGGATCCGCGGGCATACGCTAGTATTAAATATAGTAATCGTATTGTCTTACTCTTAATTATAATAAATTGATGGCTTATTAGAAATAACAATTTTGTAATTTAATTTTACTTAAAACTGGCAAAATAACTTAACTATGCGACTGGGTTCCTTAGGTACAAGACGTGAATTTATGCCCCCTATAATTTGATGGTAATTTGTGTCTTGTTTAAAATTTGTTGATTTACTTGACAGATAAGTGGTGTTTATTCCAGTTTCGTACTGATTTGATTGCCTAGGATTATTTTATATTGGAATTTCTTATGAAACCCGGTCTTGTTAGAAGGTTTACGAATTGATATCGGCAAGAAGATGGCAGTTTAAATACAACTATCAAATGCAGATGTATAAAATCGTTTTTATTGGAATTTTAGAGTCCTAACTGTGAGGGCAATCCTGGGCGACCCGTGAACAGCGACCAAATTTGATACTACATAGTACCTAGTTGCCATTATTAAACTCTGAACGATCAACGTACACAATACTAGGGCCGTAGCTAAGATGGTTTTCTACAATCGTTAACGCTAACAGAAAGCAAAAATATGTATGGGAATGACATGTTCTAGCGACAGATTTCTTCTTCTTCAGCGTTTGGAAGTCTACTGCTGAAAATTCCAGATCATACCTGCATCCAGCGACAAACTTATCGATCGGATATGGCATTCCCAATTCCCATACATTTTTTCGTTTTCAATTCGCTGATGCCGTCAAGTTGTATTTTATCCTTTATTTTTTCCTATTATACTGACTATTAGGCAGCATGACATTCTAATCTCGATTAATTTATATCTTGGTGAACATTAATGTATCAATTTAAACAGCCTTAATAATTTATTCTATCAATCTGCAACGGCAATAAATGTAACTAGCCAACTCATTATGTATATGTGTATATTTACCATTGATGATATTTACATATTTATTGATGTCATTTTATATGACATTTACTCACAGAATAAAATCTTCACGCCGCGCGTGCATTTACTGATTGGATCTTGCAATTTTATTATTTCAGACACGTGTTCGGAATTATTATTTGGCATTGTAAAGGAAACTTATAAAACAAAATTTATTTATTGTCAATTTAATGAAAATGCCGTATAGAAATAATAATATTATGCTAATCTTAATGGACTCGTAAAAGTCATTTTTGCCAGTGCAAGCAGAACAAATGTTAAAGGTGAATTAATATTAAAAAACACCTGGGCGTCCTTCGACCTTTTCAAAAATACACTTGCACGCTATAAATATTTGTCAAGATTGCCGGAGACAATAAATAACCGCCTTCAGCCCCCCCTCTTAATTCCTATTCATCTTTTGTATGGCTGGCAACATATCTGGAATTATGGGTGTTTATAGAAGTAGAGATCATTTATTGCAAGATGACCTACTTGTTCGTTTGCCAAATAACATAGTGAATAGTGAATAAAAGTGTCTATTAAATAACTATAAATATTACACGGGTGCGGCCAAACCCAGTACTCAGTATAAGGACTTGTTCACATTAGCGAAACGTAATGCACGATGATGCAAAACACGCGTTGGACATTCTCTGCGGCTTTTAAGCGTTTGTGGCTATTGCGGCAATCTGAAGGCGTTAAAATGAACAAGATATCTGCGCTAGTCGACGTTACAAATTGTTTCTACAAGCAATAAGCAAATTGTGACGACTGTCGGGCTTGCGCCTGCGCTGTGAGCTTTATATTTATCAATTATGGCAATTATTTGTCGCAACTAAACGTTTGGTAAGCTACTGGCCAGTTAGATTATAATAAATACCTATTATAAAGATTTTATTCTTGCGCATTCCGATTTTGGTTACTTTTTCTCAGAATATAGTAAATTGCAAAGAAAATGTATAAAAAATTTATGCATTTTTATAGGCTAGAGACTATCCCGCCCTCACACCCGCCACTGTAACTCCTGTATTTTTATAGGCTAAACAAACAAATAAAATTTTATGGACTAATATTTCACAGTTTATTTTTTGACACTTTATACACACTACACTTTTTTATACTTATTTCCCTTATTCATGTAAATATAAGTTTCTGTTTTAATCCAAGGGGGACGAGTGGTGTGTACATCACCAAGATTTACTAATATTTCGTTCCAGTCCAGATTAGCATTATATCCCATAGTTTACTCTATGACAGTTTTTTTGTTTTCATACAGCCACGACAAATTAGCTGTATGAACAAAAAACTGGTGTAAAGTAACACTTACTGGTGGTAGGTCTCTCATATGTAAGAGTCTGTCTGTGTGGGTACCACCGCACTGTCTATTTCTACCGCCAAGCAGCAGTGCGCATCCATTTTTGAGTTTCGGTTTGAAGGACATTGTAGCCAGTGTAACTACTGGGCATAATGAGACTTAACATCTTATGTCTCAGGATGACGAGCGCCGTGGAATACCACACAGTACTTTGTAACTCAAGCTGTATGGTGTTACTACTGTTTATGGGCCGGTCGTATCGCTTACCATCAGGCGAACGGAATGCTCGTCTCGTCATTCAATGCCATAAAAAAAAGTGACCCCACTGCACCTGATCGTAAGCGGAGTGGGGTCCATACTCTCGACTGACGAGAGATGTCATGCCGGTCTATTTGAACCGAATATACACAGACGTTATACGATCCTGGAACGCGGCACACTTAGTGGGCCACTATGGGGGTTAACACCTTCGGTGGTTGCTATCCAGGCTGATACAAAATATTATTCAAATCACGTTTAGTCGCCATATCTTCCACTAGTGTAAAACAACCTTAAGATCAATAGTTCAAATTCCGCCGATGGTTTCGCGCAGGGTTTGTGTGTAATTGGCGTGAGAAGTCACCGAGATAAAGTAAATATTCTTAAGTTGCACAATGTCTTGAGACTTATTTGTTCGTTAATATGATAGGATCAGTGGCAGTATAGCGCTTGAGGTCTAGACCGCCCACAGGTTTCTAAGTGTATTTTATAATCGTTGTGATTAGATTGAATGTACCAACATGTTTTATACGATCCAGTATAAACTGATATTAACATTCACTTGTTCAAATTATATGCAGCGGCTTTTACGTGAATTTATGTCCATGTTAACATGCAAATTAATGTGATACATTGTTTTTTTATTGCCCAGGACGACGTACGAATAAATGGGTTACGTGTCACGTGATCTCTACAACCCATAAACATCCACAATTCTAAAACAATAGTGTGTGTTATATACCTATCAAAATAATAATGTTTTAAAAGGCAATGTGGGTGGGTGGGTACCACCGCAATGTCTATTTCTACCACCAAGCAGCAGTGTGCATACCCTGTTGTGTTTCGGTTTGAAGGACATTGTAGCTAGTGTAACTACTGGACATAATGAGACTTAACAACTTTGTAACTCAAGGTGCTGGAGGGTGTTGCTACTGTTTATGGGTGGTCGTGTCGCTTACCATCAGGCGAACGGCATGCTCGTCTCGTCATTCAATGCAATAAAAAAAATTCAGCAGTCAAAAGATTCTTTGAACTTATTTAGATAAATGTGAATATTTAGTTATTACACGCGGTGAAAATAAAATACCATCGTCTATCTCTTTTGGCTCTTCACCAGCCAAACTGATTGGGTAACATGGGCTGGTTAGAGATCAGTGAATACCCAGGCCAAATTGTTTAGTGATTAATAACACACCATGTAAGGTTACCAACGCTAAGGCAAAGGCCCTGTAGGAATTTTGATGAGTTTTTTTTTTTTTTTGTGGCAATTGTATGAACATTTTGCCAATTTCAAGTTAGGGATGCGTTGTTTGTTTGTTACTTTATTAACACAAGGCTTTTGCTCGCGGCTCCGCCCGCGTGAAAAGATTTTCCGAGAAAAAATATTTTCCCGGGATGAAAAGTAGCCTAGGTATAGCACTCAGGAGTAAAGTAAAAGTAAGTATTTTGTCCCGACAATAAAAAAATCTTTCTTTCGAGTAATATAGCTTCTTATGAGTGAAAGAATTTTCAAAATCGGTCCAGTAGTTTTTGAGTTTATCCATTACAAACTAACAAACGATCAAATCTTTCCTCTTTATAATATTGGTATAGATACATATTTAAGCAATCTTTTCAGAGATAGAAATTAATTGCGCCTAGGCACTAGTTGCGCCTCTGCCTACCCCTTCGGGGATAAAAGGCGTGAGCATGCGTATAGAAATTAATAAAACAAAGACAGATTAAAATGGTGTAAGCAGCCTGTGGTTATTTACTATAATAAAAACTAATTATGTTTAATTGGTGTCAATTAAACATGGTGATAAATTTGTAGAATGCTAACGAGCTTATGACCAATTGATTCATTTGTGCACTTTATCTTAAAATTTATCGCCTATATGGAATGAAATTACTGATGATAAACTCAGTTAATAATTGACGAAATATACACAAAGATATCCGCTTTTTGTATGGGTGCTGGGCCTCAAAATCTAACTAGGCTAAAATTTTAGGGATATGAAGGGGCGAAATATGGATCTTGGATCAATTATAAAAATAATTTTAGATTTATAACTATTTTTTTTAAAAACGCCTCCGTTTATAATTAACCTTTTAAAAAGTTTATATTAAGTGTCGTTCTTAAGCAAAACTAAATTACATAAATCTCAAAATCGGAGGTCTTTAAATTGAACGATTTATTGTAAAAGGCTAGTTTTTAGGAGTTCGAACCAAATATATATAAACTGTCTTGGTTAGAGTTTTAGATCCGTTTTTGGACATGTCCTTTAAATAAGTAAGTACCTATGAAACAACACAAAGGTAGCCCGTAACGATATTTTATTCCACATATGTACCAACTACGTAGTAAAGCAATGTCTGCGAAGTTTTAAAATATGACATCTTGATACTTAACTATATTGTGTGAACCAAGGTATAAAAACATAATATGTAAGAGTGTTTATGCAACGCGTTTAGGTACTATCATAATATAAATACGGATTTCATTTAAAATATATTCTAGATATCTCAATAATTATTCATATTTTTATTAGTTTTGCCCGCAGTTTCGCCCGCACGAAAAAGTTCTTCCTGGGTAAAAGTCCCGTTATACATTTTCCCGGGATAAATAGTGGCCTAAAACCAAACTATCTCCATAACAACTTTATCGCGTACAAATTCGGCGGGCGTTTGCCACCCCTTTTACCCCCTTAGGGGTTGAATTTCGCAAAATCCTGTCTAAATGAGCACCTACGTCTTCATTCAAAATTTGAGACTTCTAGCACTTTTTTTTTTTTTATTCAATTGAATGACGAGACGAGCTTACCGTTCACCTGATGGTAAGCGATACGACCGCCCATAAACAGTAGTAGCACCATACAGCACCTTGAGTTACAAAGTACTGTGTGGCATTCCACTGCGCTCGACATCCTGAGACATAAGATGTTAAGTCTCATTATGTCCAGTAGTTACACTGGCTACAATGTCCTTCAAACCGAAACACAATAGTGCATGCACACTGCTGCTTGGCGGTAGAAAAAGACATTGGGGTGGTACCCACCCAGACGGCCTCTTACATATGAGAGACCTACCATCAGCTAGTAGTTTCTGAGATTTCGTGATGAGTGAGTGAGTAATCTTTCGCTTTTATGTATTATAGATGTATACGTGGGATCTTTAATTATGATATTTATGGCATTTGAAGAAATATATGACATAGAATGTTGGTTAAATGTGCGTAGCCATGGGGTGTCTGGAAACGCAAGAATAGCTATTCACGATGGTGTGTTGGTCATTTAAGTGAATGCTGGATTTGGCAAAAGAAGCACGAAAGCCGAACTTAGATAAATGTGGTGGAAATGCACTCCTTCTGGAGTATATGTGGAGTAACCATTGCTGGTCGCTTGAAGAATAGATGATAAAAAATCGATGAAACTGAACGATAATGTGGTGACTAAGGTAGAAAGAAGTATGCTGAGATGGTTCAGGCACGTGAAAAGGATGGATGAAAGGTATTTAATGAGCGAATTTGGTGAATTTGGTGGTACGGCTGGGGTCACCCGAGGAGAATGTGCATTGATCTTCTCCGAAAAGGACAGGTCAGAAGTACCCTCAACCGGCGAAAATGTATGAGAAGACTGGCATGAATGTGGAAGAGGTGAAAGAGGTGTAGCACATGGTGCTCAATAGTCTCTGCATGCCCCTATGGGCTAAAGACATGTGTATAAATGTATGTATACAGCCACACACACACTCACATACACAAACACACACACCCACACACCCACACACACGCACACACACACGCACACACACACGCACACACACACGCACACACACAACATACAAAATAAACTTATCAACATTGTACCTTTAGGTTTTAAATGGTTATTATTATTGTTTTCTTTTGTTTAGTTTTAATTTTGTATTATTGGACTTATATTTAATTGCATTTTTGGAAGAGCAGGGCCTCCTAACACAAGTATTGCCATACTTAAAAGGAGTGCTCCAATAAAGATAAAATACACCTAGGTTAAGATAATGCAAATAAAATGTATTATTATTATTGTATCTTTCTGTGGAATATCACGGCACGAAGGCCGGTCCTTTTGGAAGGCTTGCGTGGGGATACAGATCCAACACGTAGAGGCCCCTTAAAGATACTTTAATATAGTTGGGATATGTACACCATGCAGGTACTATCTCTGTCTGCATTTATGGGAGAAATACAACCAAAGACAGCGCCTGCAAGGTGTAAGGACTATTGCAGAGTAGATGGGAATTAATTGCGTCTATGGATGGGATCTAGCTGGACTGGTTACTGGGCTATTGATTGAGACA
Source organism: Sphinx pinastri (assembly GCA_947568825.1). Lineage (NCBI taxonomy): Eukaryota > Metazoa > Arthropoda > Insecta > Lepidoptera > Sphingidae > Sphinx > Sphinx pinastri. The sequence continues at coordinate 11,145,314 of OX387624.1, read as the reverse complement.
ACGGGACGCCTGCCAAGTAAAATATCTCAATCATTTGTATTCAAGGCAGACGGTGACTTGCCCCCCACTAGATGGGCATCCCAAAAGCGGCGCATGCTAAGGAGGCAACATCGGTGTGGGTGGCTAAAGGGTGTCGAGAGGTGTGCACCGATTTCACCATCGCGGGTCGCTAACGCGTCTCGGAGCGGGTTTCCTAGCTATTACGCAGCTTGAGCACTTCCATCCTGGAGTTCAGGTTTTAGCTCTTGCGATTTCCACCCCTAGCCGGCCAGTTAAGGCAAGCCAAGGGTCAGGGGGTCTTATTTAGCCCCAACGGAATCGGGGTACGCGGTGTCGCCACTCACCGTCGGCTCGCCACAAAGCCGCCCCTGCGGGCTTATTATTATTATTATTATGTAGAAACTAGGAAGTCGATAGGTAGGTCTCTCTAAAAGAATATGTTTAGATCGAACCCCTTTTATTTTATTTGCATTTTAAATATTGTCTGAGACGACCACTCATGAGTCCTGAAAGAGGAAAATGATTATTAAACGAAAAGAGAAAAAAATATTAAACGTGCTTTTCTCTGCCCTACTATTCTAAAGCTGTTAAATAAACATTACAAAATGAATATACAGTCGACACTGCTTCCTCGTGGTGTCACTCTTGTACTCTTAAACCTTATTCGGCCCTGTATAATATATGTTTCCTGTATACAGAAAGAAAAAAATGACAACTACTTTAGTAACAAATATCGATTAGACATCCGTCCTTGTCACCTTGTGATATAAGTTGTATCAATAACATTATTCCATTGATTAATTATAATTGTAAATTAGTTTTTTAGTATTAAAAAGTTTGTTTTATTTACATCGCGGAAATAACAAAATCTAGCTTCTTGCTAGATTTAGATAGGGCCGGATTGAGTTCAAGTCCCTAGGCCAGGTGTAAATGCCATAATACTACCTTAAGATACGTTGTAATCACTGGTTAAGTGTGGGTAAGACTCGTTCATCCGTGCCGTAAGCTAAAAGTTCATGACTTTTTAGTTTTTATTATTTGTTAATATATTATTATTATCAGCCACAATAACACCCACTTATTATTCTGACAAATTTTAAGTTGACTGCTTATTGCGCTTATAAAGATAGAGCCCTGTAAAGGTTGGATAGACAAAAACAGAACCTGCGTAGGACTAAATAACTGTGGGTGGCACCCTTGGGTATTGAACTCGAAAAACAACTTTAATTTTTTGTTTACTTAACGAACGAACGTAACGAACTATTAAAATATTATGATTTTGTTAATGGTTATAGTTTTTATAAATGTTATTTTCGGATATCACTGAGTTTATTTTTCTCTAATAATTATCAATATTATACCAAATAAGCCCCAATAAAGTATTACAGCACAAAAACTAAAGTAAAATATCATCAATTCATTCAAAATAAGTTCTCGACAAACTAACTCCTCAGTCCTTACACAGATTTATAACAATAACTTTGTGACTACGAGGTATACGTCCAAAGTTTATATCATTTTAAAAACCTTATAAAATACAAAAGTTTTTATAATGATGACACGTTTACACTGTCATTTACAGTCTTACTTATTGTTCATTGACAGTCTTACTTATAAACAAATCGCTAAACTATGCTTAGTTGCGTCATAACTAGTCTGCCCTTAATCAATGCTTAACTTTTGTTTTTTTACATATCAATGCTTTTGACAGTATTTACTCGATCAGCTGTAATTCAAAACCCGCCACCTTACCTTTTAAGTAGGTTTAAACTAGGCCACGGCGCGGCGATGTTTAATTTTGACAGTTATTTAATTAAGTAATGCTTAAGCACCTCTTAAGGACGTTATTACATTTTTGACAGGTTCGATTTTAGATATTTGAATGACAAGAACCCGCCTTTCTCCACGCGCACACATCGAAACCGATTTAAATTAGATTTTACATTTAAACGAGCTAATCTTAATACTTGAAGGTATTATTTTACTCATCCATATTTTTTTTTGGAATTGTTGAAAGTTTACTATTATGTTTAATAATAATAATTATTATAATTTCATCATGTAATAGACATTTTTATCTCTTTATTTTGAATGTTCCTTTTTTACGTTTTTATATATACAAACAATACATTAATACATATAAAAATATAAAAATATAAAAAAGTGAATAACCCTCCGATGGCGAGGCTCAAGACCCAAGCCACCGGTAGTCAGGGATTCAACGTGAGGAATCTCCTCACAATGTGTCTGGTAAGCGATACGACCACCCATAAACAGTAGCAACACCATCCCGTACCTTGAGTTACAAACTTACTGGGTGGCATTACACTGGCTACAATGTCCTTCAAACCGAAACACTACAATGCATGCACATTGCTGCTTGGTGGTAGAAAAAGACATTGACATTGCGGTGTCCAGAATTACTGCTTTCTGCATCTGGCTCTTGACCCAACGACCAATTGAGAGCCTCTGGAGGTGTTGATCGAGACTCTTTGGTATCAACCCATGAGCAGAAACGACAATCGGAACAATAATTGTGGAGTCCTCCTCTCACATGTCGGTAACCTCTTGTGCCAAATCTAAATATTTAGACATTTAGTCCTTTTCGGCCTTAACAAGGTTATCGTCATGCGGAATGGTGACGTCAACAAGTATTGCCCGGGGCGCCAATCGATCTACTATTAAAATATCAGGCTTATTGGCAACAATAGTCCTGTCCGTGATAATAGATTCATCCCCAGTACAGCGTTGCATGATCATTTTCGAGAACTGGTTGGGTCACATACTGGTAATATGGCACTTCAGGAGACACAAGACCTTGGCTACTAGGTTGTGTCTATGCAACTACTCGCCGTTAGCAAGATACGAACAACCGGAAATCACATGCCCGATTGATTCACCGGGACGGTGGCATGCCCAACAGATATCCACCGTACCGTCCTTCAGGATTTATTTCCTATAATTGTTCGTCTTCATAACTTTGCCCATAATTGCAAAGATAAAACCCTCAGTTTTCACAAATAGGTTACCAAAACGTAGCCAAGATACGGATGCAAGCTGAAGGGCCCGATAGAACCGACCGTGTAGTTCTTTACTCTTCCATATCTCCTCGCGTTCCCTAATGCCCATCGCCATAGGTTTTCACCAGTTCCCATTCACCAAGGAAAGCGGGATAAATCCCTTATCCAACATGACTACAAACTTATACATGCCCACACCGCTGTGGAAGAAATAGTTCCTGAGATTGCATACCTCGCGGTTATGCAAATCCTTAGCATTAAGTAAGCCTCGGCCCCGCATCTCCGTGGGATGTACAACCTCATCACTGACCACCGTGATGCATACGATATGCAGTCCGTAAGGTCCGGACCTTTCGATCCAGAGCGTCCAATTCAGTCTGAGTCCATCTGAGTATACCAAAAGAGTACATGAGTACAGGCATAATCCAACCGTTGAAAGCACAAATCTAGTTTCCACTTGACAAAAAACTGTTAAGTACTTTTGTCAGGCGGCCGAGGAAACGGTCTTTCACCGATTGTTTTACGTCGGCACTCATAATACCCAGTGCCTCAGGCTTACCCAGATATTTGTAAGTTTCCGTCTCAGAAAGGGATCTAAGTCTTACAGTCTCTAAGACTTGTATCATGTATGTCACCAGTGTATAATAATAATAGACATTATTATCATGCATATGATTATAATATCTAAAACTCCGTGGTGGCCCTCTTCGGCGCATTAAGGACGGCTATGGGCATCGTCTGCTGGAAGATGTCCAAGATGACCCGCAACCGCGTGCCTCCTCATGCAGCCCGGCTCTATATATGTGGGTGGGTGGGGCTCAGGAGCACCCGCGCATCGAAGGACGCCCTCGGCGTCAACGGCAGCGTGAGGCCTACCTGCCACACTGCTGTCCATCAAGGGGGTCGCAATAATGTGCTAAAAAGACAAAACTAGAGACGGCACCCGCCCGCGACCCACGGGTGGCCACTATTAGTTACCTTTTACGACAGGCAGTGAATATCGTGGTGGTATTCTCCATACAACTCCAATCCACAGGGTGGGAGACGGCGGTCAGTCGTCCACCCGGCGCCTTTTACATCTCCTCTGACGGCGGGAGAAATCCTCGCGTTCCAGATCCCTCTCGGCACTCTCCTTCTATGAGAGGACTATCTCGCAGAAGTGGGCCTACACACACCAGACCTCCTGACTGCCGACCATGGGAGCGACCACGGCCGGCAGCGAGGCCGCCTCTGACGACTGCTTTGAGAGCGCTGCGCTCCTCATCCCAGGCTGGGCAAAACGCAAACGTATATTAAGCCGTATCGTAAAATATAAAATTAAATAATCACCGATACTAAAAACCTTAAATACATAAATAGTAAATACCATACACTACAAAACTTATCGATTTTGTAAATATAAAAATACATCCGCCATTTTGATTATGAAATTTAAATATTCGCATTAAAATAAATGAATGTTTTATTAATTAAATCGAATTTGCATTGACTTATTGTAATATTCAATTTTCATTCTTGCTTTTTGAAAAATAATTCGAAATAGTATCAACTATTTTATCCGCAGTACACCAAAGTTGTACACCCGTACTTCCTTGGCCGCGTCTCAGCGCGGAATGACAGCCTGAAATTGGAAAATGTATGAAGAAATTCAATTCAGGTTATTTTTTTTCTCATAACTGGAAAAGTATTTAATTTGACTTAAAAATAATTAGCCACCAAGCGAGAAGACTATATAAGCCATCATATTATTTTGGTTTTATATTCAAATATGCATTAGTTTTAGGTATAATGGTACCTATTCAGACCCTATTTTTCGTCATTTTCAGCGATTATTGTTCCAGAATAAACGTATTTACGTGATAATGTTGTATGAGAGCATACAATTTCTATATGCTTAATTCAAAGAGGAAGGTTTGATCTTTATTTATATAAGATCTTCTTATAAGCGTGACTCCTGATTCAATAAATGGTACCTCAAAAACATGGAAATTTGTAAATGCGTCCACAAGTTTACAAGTAAGACTATTATTTTACACGAAACGTATTTTAAAGCTGGGTCTTTCTTATCAGAAACTAAAATTTGACAATTAATTGTCTTTCTCATAAGAATTACAAAGATAGTGAAGACACTTATTATTTTAAAAAACGTCTTCACTACCTAATTGGCAATATAAAACAAAAAAAAAACAATTACAAAAATATTTATATTTGCAGGAGCAGAGCATTAAAAAAACCGAAAGTAGACAGGATTTTTTTTAAAAAGTTTTTATCCCTAGTTTATTAGTAACCCTGGGGTTTTCAAGAATAATAACCAAACTAGTTTTAGATAATGAGCTGTAGAATCAGCCCCTTACGTATAATCTATTATGTACATGGACAGCATTCTAGTATTTCAGCTCCCGTCATTTCCTTCGTAAATTCTAGTTTTGACAAGGTAATTAAAAATGATTATCTTCTATTAAACAAACAACTAAATTTACCCGCAATTGTAATTACGCGACACAGGCTAATGTTATAACTACATCGGATTATAATTGAAATGTCCGTTGCCCTCAAAAGAGGTGTCGAAACTGCGAAGGTTGTGCCGCTCCGTGCTTCGGTTAACAAGAGCTTACGAAACTGAGTACACCATCCACTAGCTCTACCGCGTTATAACTATTTTAATAAAGTAAATATTACATTAATAAAAACTGGTGGTAGGTCTGTCATATGTAAGAGTCCGTCTGGGTGGGTACCACCGCAATATCTATTTCTACCACCAAGCAGCAGAGTGCATGCACTGTTGTGTTTCGGTTTGAAGGACATTGTAGCCAGTGTAACTACTGGACATAATGGGACTTAACATCCTATGTCTCAGGGTGCCGAGCGCAGTGGAATGCCACACAGTACTTTGTAACTCAAGGTGCTGGATGGTTTTGCCACTGTTTATGGGCGGTCGTATCGCTTACCATCAGGCGAACGGCATGCTCGTCTCGTCATTCAATGTAATAAAAAAAAACCTTTTGCCGTAATCTGTCTGAATAAAGGTTTTCTGGTAACGTTTTAAGGAGAATGTTATCGTGACTGCAAGTTCCTAAAGTATGATACCATATTCAAAATTATTAGAACTTTTTAAATAAATAGTTCTTAGAGTTCTCAATTATTAACATGTTTAGCAAATAACAATTGTAATACATAAATTAAGTAAAAAATAAAAGGAAACTTTATTTCTTACGTCTAGCCTATATCACACATTGAATTCGTAATTTATCCGAAGAATTAAAATTGGCATTTATAACGTAGATATAATACACTATCCGCGTAAATCACGGCCACTGGCATGTATAACTGTTAGGTAACTGGGTTACTGACCCACCACAACTAGAATAGACAAAGGTGTAGAGTGGACTGATATATTATTTTCTGCGGTAATATACTAAGTATAATTAAATAATAACATAGTTATTATTTAGGCATTCTATGATTGTTTTTGGGATGCTCTGAACTTTGGATTAGGCGTTAATGCTTCAAATTTCTGAGACATGAGCGTCAAAATATACGATATTAAAAGAATGTATAGAAACGACAATAAAAATTACAACATCTATACTAATATTATAAAGAGGAAAGATTTCATTCTTTGTTTGTTTGTTTGTTTCCCAACCCAAACAAAGCCTATTCAATGAATAGGCTACGCAACCGGCTCCAATTGTATTCAATGAATAGGCTCCGAAACTATTGGACCGATTTGAAAAATTCTTTCACCAATATAAAGCTACATTATCAGCGAGTAACATAGGCTACTTTTTATCCCGGGGAAATATAAAGCGGGACTTTTATCCCGGAAAAACTCCTTTACGTGGGCGGATACAGGAGCAGAAGTCTAGTAATAAAAAATTGATTAGTTTTTACCCGACTACTTATAGTCATATCTAAATAATGAAAGTTATAAGTGTATCAAAGCAATAAGTGACCTTCGTTTCTAAAATGTTAGTGTGTCATTTTGGTTTTGTTCCGGAATCTAATGTACAAAAGTGTTTTATAACAAAATATTAGTTATTTTAATTAACATAGCAATTTTTCATAACTTCTCGTTATACAATTCGTGCATGTCACGATGATTCCTCCCATTTCGGCCGCACTGCTTATTACGAATTAGGTACGATCAGTGAAACATTCTAGAATACCAATCAGCGTATTTCGCATGTCGTTACGAAACGTATCAGAGCTAGCTGAGCAATTGTATTTTAAAGATATCACACACACACACACACACACTCACGCCCTCCATCCCCGAAGGGGTAGGCAGAGGCGCAACTTGTGCACCCACTTCTCGCCGTGCGTATTCCGTCCCATGATATGATAGGGGGCGACCCTACCGCCATATCGGGCACAAATTCCAAACTCCGGGCTGAATAGGAAAATACAATATTGCTTTGTCCGACCCGGGGATCGAACCCGAGACCTCAGCAATTCCGTCTTACCGTAATATAACTACGCCACAGAGGCAGTCAAAAAAAGATAAAGATATCAAATATAATATAAATATGTATGCATTTAACGAAGTCGTTAGTTTGGTAATTACAGTAATTTCGGCAGATTTCATTATCAAGTTATTGTAATCATAATTTATAAAAAAATATACACACACACGAATTGAGAACCTCCTCCTTTTTTGGAAGTCGGTTAAAAATTGTAGTTCATGGTTTGATATTTTAGTTTTGAATGCTCCGTGTTGTATGCCATACAAAAAGTTTGTAATAATATCAAAGTAAACGTTGCGCGTCTACTCCACGGATTTCTAACAAACAATCGGTTTTCGCCAACCTTTACTTTTTTACTTAACAGTCTGTTACACAACCAGGTCAGGTTCATTTTGGAGTACGTGCGTTTTTGTTTGTCTTTTTTTAATTGTTAGACTAAGGTCTGACGACAATTACACGCTCGGTCGCGTGGAAGTCATAAATATTATTGAAATAATATGGCGTCGAAGATAATTTGTACTTGGCTTGCTTTAACTCTTTTTGCAACAGTAGGTCAGTTCAAAATGCGGGTTTTGTAGCACAGGTCATAGATTTGTAGCTATTTACACTTGGTTTAATGAAAGTGGTAACTAATAAAAAATAAAAAATGGAAAGTAAAATTCGCTTTACTTAGGAGATATTAGTCCTTCTACAACGCAGCGCTCTTAGAGCAGTCGTCGGAGGAGACCTCTCGCTGCCAGCCGTGGTTGCCGCCATGGTCGGTGGCTGGAGGTCATGGCGAGCGATGGCTTCCTTCTGCGAGTGCGTCATCTCGCGGAAGGAAAGCGCCGAGCGGGATCGTGAGCAGAACGATCCCGCCCGCAGCCAGAGGAGACGAAGGAGGCGCCGGGTGGACGACTGACCGGCACCTCGTGCCCTGTGGTTTGGGGGCATCTAGAGAATTCCGCCACGGCATCCCCTGCCTGTCGTAAGAGGCGACTAAATGGGGTTTGAGAGAGTCGCGGGGCGAGCAGTGGGGGGCTGCTTCTCCAATTTATGCGACTCCGAGGTGGACGACATTGCGGGTGGTCGGTCTCCTGCAGTCGTAGACGCCAAAGGCGTGCTTTGGAGGTCGGGGGCTTCTTAGCCCCCTCATTTAGAGAGGGGCCGTAATGCGGCAACGCGCAGGGACGGTTCCGTGCAGCTATCTTCGTGCAACAAGATACCCCGGGGCCGTCCCGTATGCGCCGAAGAAGGCCACCGCGGGTTTTGGTTGGTATGCCGATGTAGGATGTACATAGTGTTAGGGACTCGGTCCAATGCTCGCTCGGATGATGTTATACTCCCGAGTGTCGACATTGGGCCGTAAGATCGGTGAAACCAACATAACCATTCCACTCACCCCACAGTGGTGGTAGCGATAACGCGTTTTTTTCCCCGCGATAAAAAAAAAAAAAAAAAAAGGAGATATTAGTCCTTTAACCATAGAAATAGTAGAGAGCAGATATTCAACATGCCTAAAACATTTTTTCACAGAAAACCGTTCTAATAATGAATATATTATGTTGATTAAAATGAAATATAACATATTGATTGATTTCAAGAATCTATAGATCTTACCAGCCGTTGTCTCGCCGTGGGAAATGGGGCGTGGCTACGTGGCATACACATTTAACGTCTCGTGCCTATAATTGAGGTAATTAGTTTCATTCATAACTTTAGAAGCTGACGTCAGATAGCTAAGATTATGAGTATCTTCTGTCAACGTTTTTTGCATGAAAATTACAATGCTGAAATGGAGGTACGGTTTATTAGTAAAAATGCTACGGGCCACCGGATTCAGGGGGCCCCTGGACCCCGACCCGAGAGGAAGAGCTTTCTTTTTCAGGAGAATCCTAAAAAAAGGTCGCCAGATTTTGTATTCCCGAGGGGCCCCATCCCATGAATTTGTCGCAGGTCTTCACCGGTCAGCCGACCCGTCGACTGTCGATATCGACCCGTCCCGCTACGCAAGGGTAGCACCAATTATAATTATAATCTATAGCCAGATGTACAAATACAAATACAAAAACATTTATTCACACAACACCATGACACAAACAAATTACAAAGAAAAAAAAAAAAAAAAAAAAAAAATAATAAAATATAACACACTAACACACGAAATAAAAAATTTAAAAAAAGATATCAAGAATTGCAAAAGTATTAGTGCATCGTCCCAAACGTCATGGTGTGAGTTCGAAACGGGTCCCATTCATGATTCAGCACAAGCCGCGAACGAGTCACGGCGCTGGTCTTCCATGGGCCCGATGCGTTGAGAGCGCACAGACGTGTTACAAAAAAAACTAAATTATAAAAATAAAAACAGCCAGTACGAAAGTAATAATAACATTTTTTTTGATAAAAATTGCACTATTATAGATGTCGACGCTTTGCAAAATTTTTGCGGGAACATAATAAAATTGCCAAACAAAACACAATGTTTTTGGTCAAATCGTTAGCAAACATCGTTGCACAGGATCCCCCGCTAGGCTAATCTGAAAATTGAAATTGCAAGTACAGTCAGGCCACATAAGTAGCTGAACAAATTCAAAATTTCAAATCGCCTCTACGCGTTAAGTTTAATTACAACATTTGTTTTCTTTGTGTGAATTAAAGTTAATCCCTTTTATTTTATTTTTGTGAAGAGAAAACGAAAATTGGTAAGAACACAAAAGTGTAGAGACGATTAAAAGTTTTGAATTTGTTCAGCTACTTATGTGGCTGACTGTACATAGGGAACATACATACCTATACTAAAAACGATGGGATATATTTCGTATCCGCCCGAATAGGAACCATCGTACATTTCGCACCTTTAGGACGAAAACGACACAATTAAAAAAAAACGAAAATTGCGTTATCGTCATAAAATTACCTAAAATTGCGTCGTTTTCGTCCTAAAGGTGCGATTTGTAAAAAGTTTAAACCCGCCATAGTTGTCCACGTAAGTGTGCCGCGTTCCGAGACCAGCCCGTCAAACAGGTTGGTATAATTGGGTCGACTGATGAAGGATAATCATCGTTCGTCAGCCGACACTCTACCTGGACCCTTTGATCAATTATATACCTCGATAGAGTGACGTGCTGCAATGAAACTAAACAAACAGGCCAACTTTTCTTATGCTAGTATGCGTGACATCTGTGTCATACGCTATCGCTGCATCATTCTGCGTATCCTTGTGTACGCGCATAATAATACCAGTTATTACATGGTTCCTATTAAAACGGGGAGAAAATTCTATCCATGAAAAACAACAAAAAATAATTCACTCGAACTCATTTAGTTGGGAACAGTTCGCCACTATTTTTTTTTGACGCGTTTGAAACTTACAGTAATTAATCAAAGCCTGGACCCCTCTCCGCTTGCCATCAGGTGCAGCGGGGTCACTGTGCCATGACCGCATAAAAAAAGGAAATGGGTCATCTTAATCACAGTCTGAACATTTATTATAAACAATAAATAAAATATAATTTTAACGTAATAATGCGCCTTGCCGATGCTAGTAAATTAACTTTAAAGTGATTGTAGAGATCGGTGCCAGTAATTACACTTGTAATTTTCATTAATGAAATTACAGAACAATGGCGCATTTTATCTTAAAGATTACAAACTTCTTATTAAAAATTAGAGACGAAGTATTAATAAAATCGACCAAGTGCGAGTCAGAGTAGCAGCCTGAGGTGTCCGTAGCAACACTTTATTCTTTATTATTATTTGTTAGGACATCCATCATGAATAACATACAGGTACTTATTCTGTGAATATCTCAACCCATTACGTCATCATCATCAGCCACATGACGTCCACTACTGAACATAGGCATCCCCCAAAGATTTCCAGACGGACCTGTCAAAAGCGGCCTGCATTACCCATTACGTGTTAGGGCTCAACAGGTACCACTGTAACCGTCGAACTGACACCAAGTTAAAGTTATTAAAGTACTGAATAATGATTTACTATAATAAATATTCTACTTCTCTGCAATTGGTTTCGCACGTCGTAAATTTACATAATGTGTTTTTTATTAGTAAATAAACAGAGTTTATTACACACCATTCTATTACGAAAAATATAGATTGTACGTATCCTTCAGTACAATTACTTTGTCATATTTTATTGGAATGGATCGAGGGCAGATCTCTGACGCAGATATAATTGCCGTGTGTAGAAATACACTGTATTGAAAGAATTAACAATAAAATTATTTCACTATTGAATAACTTTGATCAAAATAGCCATTCATTAGAGACTAGAGCCAATGAAAAGGTCAGCGTAGCCAAAAGGAAAACAATATAATTTCTGACAACCTACGGAACTTATCTATGATATAGTATGTAAAATTAGTTAGTTTAAGGAGGGTATTCAGTGTACGATTCTGGTCCCAAATATACCTCCATAAAATATATGACCTTATTTTTTTTACGAGAAGTTTAGCACTTAAGTATTTTTGCTTTGAAGCCAGGCTTGAAGTATAAAGGGAAACGGTTCATACGTAAAAGTTATATTCATACTTAATTAAATTAAAAGATATGTAGGTCAAACAAGTAGAGCACCTACCCAAACGTTGGGAGACTTTTTCTTGAAAATTCTTTCACTAATAGGAAGCTACATTACTCCTGAGTGCTATAGGCTACTTTTTATCCCGGAAAACCTTTTCCACGCGGGCGGAGCCGCGCGCAATATGTTATAAGTATACATTAAAGATAAGGAGTGGAACCCGCCTAAGGATTAAATTTTAGTGCTTACTGTTTTTTTTAATGAGCTAATGTACAAAGTTTCGGGTATGTATAGACACGCTGGTTTTAACTGTGCTTTATCTATTAGTCAATGAGTGCTAAGAATTAAGTTTGTATATTACTGTTTACTGGTGGTAGGTCTCTCATTATGTAAGAGGCCGTCTGGGTGGGTACCACCGCAATGTCTATTTCTACCGCCAAGCAACAGTGTGCATGCACTGTTGTGTTTCGGTTTGAAGGACATTGTAGCCAGTATAACTACTGGACATAATGAGACTTAACATCTTATGTCTCAGGATGACGAGCGCAGTGGAATGCCACACAGTACTTTGTAAGTCAAGGTGCTAGATGGTGTTGCTACTGTTTATGGGCGGCCGTATCGCTTACCATCAGGCGAACGGCATGCTCGTCTCGTCATTCAATGCAATAAAAAAAAAAAATCTATTATTGTATGCATAAATCTATACATCGATGTAGTTAACAAACAATCAAACATTTTTACAAACATACGCATTTATAATTCATTCACGTGGGTATAGTGCTACCTGAGTTGTGTTGGGTTTTGAATAAAATTACCAAATTACCAACACTGTTATAGAGATTAGAGGGGGCAGGTCCGGTCGCTAGCGTTGTTGTTTTTTAATTCGGATACGTAATAATAGAGGGCTTTAGTTTTGTTTTTAAGCTATTGCATAGCTTCTATCGCGGGCCTTGAGCGTGGAGACCGAATCCAGAAATTCCGTAACGAAAATAACCTGACATCTTTTTTATCTTACTAATATGAACCTTAAATACAATGCGTAGAAGCTATAATTCTTGAAACGAGTATATTTTTTATTTATTTTATTTATTAAAGTCATTAAAACCATTTCTTACTAATCTAATATGAACCTTAAATACATTGCGTAGAAGCTATTTCCCCAGCGTTGGCACGGCACGAGTACAAAAGAATCGAACGTAACATTCTTTTTTCAAATTTTGATTTATTCTACTTTGGTTGTGATGACTATTGCATTTCTGACATTTATCAATAACAAGACTAAACGTGCGTTGCTCGCGTTTAAAAATCTACTTTATGTAGTAAGCGTAAGATCGAATTTGTGTTTAGTCAATCAAAATTTGTGATAAAAAATGCTATGCAATAGCTTTACCGCGGCAGTCTCCGAGTGCCACACGTATTTTTTTTATAAACGGGCATGGCACAGTGACACCACTGCATCTGATGGTAAGCGGAGAGGGGTCCAGGTAGAGTCGACTGACGAACGATGATTATTCATCGTCAGTCGACACAATTATGCCGGCCTGTTTGAACCGGACATACACAGGGTGATCCCGGAACGCAGCACATTTACGTGGGCTACTATGACGGGTTTTAGCTCCTTCTGTATAATGGTCGCTATCTGGGTGGATAAAAAACATATCCTAACACCAGCTGTCACGGTATTTCCATGTTAATTACCTTAATAAAATTACAATACTTGGGTTTAAGAAAAAAAATAGGAAGCATGAAGCATCGTAGAATTAGATTTGAACATAAATTATAATCTCATTTGTAATTCCGTACATTAAGTATCCATTTAGCAATTTACGAAGAAACTTTCACATTTATCCATAACGTTCGTAGTGTTACTATAGGTACTAATACATTACATAGTACAATCTGTATAATAAGTTTGTTGAACTTTATTGAGACGTGTTGTAAACAATTTTTTATAGGCAAATTTATGCGAGAGGCATATTTAAATGTTTTACCTGCAACCGAGTTAATTAATTAATTATGTACCCAACAATATAACATCTATTAATTATGAATAAAATGATCATGGCGTGACTTTAAAAAAAAAGCGGTTTAAAAAAAGAACACGCGACTTTGTTTAGATGATTACTTTATTTGCTAAATAATCATTTTTATTACGGTTACACTAAAATGAGAAGCACTTAATAAGGAAGCTGAACACGTTCTTTTAGAAACAAAGATACCTATTTGTTGGCTGCTAGATGTTGTGTTACGTAATAGAAGCAATATATTTCCGTAAATAGTAGATATCTAAACAAATAACTAGTAGAATAAGTAATAATTTAAAATAGATTTAATATAATTATAGCAGGTATAACACAGCTGGTCACGAAGTATCTACTAATGTTCATTGTGGTCAATATCTTGATATCACTTTGACATTTGCGGCCCTTTGCACAGATATTAAGGCTGGTCGGTCATAAACCGCTCTATCTAACCCTATGTGTCGGGTTGCCACATATTTATAAATGGGAAAATGCTAGTCTCAGGTGCTTAAGATGCCTAATTTTTATGAAAAATGCCTGCGTAAAGTAAAAAAAAAATACATAACAATCATGATCATCATCAGCCACATGACGTCCACTGCTGAACATAGGCCTCCCCCAAAAATTTCCAGACAGACCTGACACAAGCGGCCTGCATCCAGCATGTTCCTGCAACCTTTATCAAGTCGTCTGTCCACCATGCAGGTGGACGGCCGACGCTACGCTTGCCAGTACTTGGCCTCCACTCGAGAACTTTTTGCCCCATCTGTGTGTTACCAGTGATGACATACGGTACTGAGACGTGACCTCTGACTATGGTCCGTCTAAGACAGCTCACGGTCACTCAGCGAGCCATGGAGAGATAACAACACTGACAAGTATTTATTAATCATTTTTTTTTCAAGAGGAAGATTGTGATTTTTTTGTGGCCATAACTTTATGTCTGTAATAGACCCACTTCGGCTGCACGCTTGTCTAAACCTTAAAGTGCTGCAATTGCTGTCATATAATAATCCTATCCACACACGGCTGCAAAGTAGACAGCGTTGTCGACGGGGTAGTCGATATCACTTCATTTCAAGTTGGAAAACTTCGGCTAGTAGATTGAGGAATCATTAAGAGTGACAGTCAAGTTACTATTACACTACGGCCGCTTGATCATGACCGGCGTGAAGTTAGTCACGAGTGTTGATAAAGCCATCGTTCCTGAGGACGAGTGACGACAGATATAGAGAGCTGGTGTAGTGACCAAGACATAGCGGCCGTAAAGTAATTTTAGCTAAATTATGACGTTTGTGTTGAAAGCAACTCTCATAGCTTTCACTTTATCGACGTTTCTGTTGTTGCAACTCATATCATATGGCTTTTACTTACTTCAATTGTTGTTTTTACTTTTGGAGCTTATGAAGAAAATGGCTGTGTCCCCCAAATTTGCCGGCTCTTCGGAATGAGTGACTTTGCATTGGCTGTTAGTGTGGTTTGTCGCACAGGAACAAGTTGCCGACAAAATTCTAACAAGTAAGACGAAGGACCAAGTCGCCGCGCAAGCTGTGTCGATGTGGTCGTGGCTAGTGTGTAGAGAGCTTAACATACATACATCGAAGTGTGGTTAACGGTGATCGTCGTGGTCTTGGGTCCGGTTATACCAACCTTATTCGCAAGCAGTTATTCATTTCCCAGAATATTGTTTTAGTTCTGGTCATAATATGAGCCGCAATCTATAAACCCTTAAAAACACCTGCTTTACGCTATTCAGCAATGGTTTATATCTGCGTTTGCATAAAAAATGTTGAAATAAATGGACAGATTTTTTCAATTGATCGCGAACTTAATCACTCAGTACAAGGAAGTGACGAACCCGTACTCAGCAAAAAGCTATCTACGGGCCTATAAGGCGGCGTGATGTTATTAAGCGGCATATTGCATCAGTTCCATTATTTACCTAACTTACATATATTAAATAGTTTTAATTATGCAGGCAATAGACGGTATTAATCTATATAATTGCTGCTAGCATTACACAACACACGCAAGAATTGTTTATGGAGGTGGTTGGTTTGTCAAGTATTTTAACAAACTATCTTTTGACATGCGTAGGACCTATAGCTACCAACGACCTATATAAAACAACAGTCATTCGTTTTCTTGTAGCTAAGGTAGCTTTGCTGTCCCATCTCAAAAATTCACCCTGTATAATGTATACTGCCCACTGCTGAGCACGGGCCTCCTATGCAACTGAGAGGGTTAAGGCTTTAGTCCACCACGCTGACCTAGTGCGGGTAGACTTCACATAACTTCGAAATTCTTATAAAGAACTTTTTAGGTATGCAGGTTTCCTCATGATGTTTTCCGTCACCGTTAACCATTACGATACTAAATCGAAGGAAATAAAGCTTTAAATAAAAAAATGTTTGTCGCACGTATTTGTAGAAAAAAGACTTCATATTTAATATATCCTTGATTGCGCGTACCTTAGTGCGCAATATTAATAATGAAGTCTAAATTAAGTAGTCAAGGATAGTATTTATTAGCTCTAATTGGTTAAATCTAATCTAGACTACACATAAAATTCGAGCAATTATGATTCAAATGAGGATGCTTGTTCGGGTTCTATTTTTTGTGTCGTATTCGCTTCTTCAAGTTTTGTTCTAGTATGTCGACTGTACATACAAGTTTCTTATAAAATTACACTCATTAATATTCTTAATTTAAATCCTGACTCGATTTTAATCGTTAGTCGCAATTAACAAGTCTCAAATACGTAATTCATACAGATGCAATTAAAGCATATTAATAAAGTTTTGATATTTTAATTTCTGCATCGGTTTCGTAGTTGTTTTACGGTACGATTGCAGTACCAAGGTCTCAGGTTCAATCCCCGGATCGGGCAAAGTGATATCGGAGTATGAAAGGACATGTCTAAAAACGGCCCTGAAATTCTAACCTAGACAATTTATATATATATTTGGATAGAGCTCCTAAAAACTAATACTGTAAAAGTACAGTAAATTGTTTAATTTTGAAGACCGATTTTGAGATGCGGGCGAGCCTATCGCCATATCGGGCACAAATTCCATACTCCGGGCTGATAGTGAATAGAAAAACCCAATATTACTTTGTTCGACCCGGGAATCGAAACCGAGGCCATGGCTTTGCAGTCGTACCGTAATACAACTACGCCACCGAGGCTGTCATGACTATCACCATAGTCCAGGACTACGTACAATAGAATCTCTTTTTTGACGTACCTAATACCTATAGTATTGTCAAACGTAGAGAAACATTTAAACGTTAACTTACTCGATTCGTATACTTACTTCCAATTCTTTATTATTCGTGCTTGAAACGAACGCCTGCCCGCCTAAACGTAGCCCTCTCTGGATATCAGTATTCAAAACCATATGATAAAATCGCTTATAAAGAACCTAAACATTGTAAACTTTTCTTCTCTATTTTTATTAATTTATGCATTATAACAGTAATAGGGAACGTGCACGAACTATAGGTGGCAGCACAAAACCGACACAAGAGCCACATGTGGATAAAAAAGGAAATTTTCCGACCTATAATTTACCTATTTTTTTTTAATATGCCAAGCATTGATAAGGTGAAAGATTCAAATTACGCAACCAGATGGCAGTGGTCGTGCACGTTCGCATATATTGTAAGTTATTTTGTAATTGTTTCAGATACAATGGGATCCTTGCCGCGCATGTCCGTGGTGACGGGACCCAGGAGCGTGGTGCCGACCGCCCCCCTCACGCATCATCTGCGACATTTCAACAACAGCGACAGAGTTGCTTTGATGTACTCAGGTATAATAAAGCGACTTAATTTGTTTTTTTTATTCGTTGCGGAATGAATACTTTTTTGTTTTTTCAAGAGCTCTTAAGCCCATGTCGTATCTACACCAAATACTGATTAAATGAGTTGTTGTGACGTATATACAGACGAGGACAGCTTATATTCCCATGGATAGATAAAGTTTTAGAGTGGTAATGAAAATAACGCCTCACATAAAAATTGCTGCAAGTTTTCCAAGGAATGATTCAATAGACTGACTCGTATAGGTTACTATTGTAATATGGTGTTAAATATTATACGGCTGTTTCATGACTACGAACAATAACTACTTATTCGTTTTTATTTTCTATTGAAAACACATAATTAATTTATTTGCATAGTTAAAACACGATATTAGTATGGCATAATTATGGTGTTTAACACGACTCAATTAATTGCACTTGTATTTTAATTGCAATTGATAATTTCACTGTTCAATCCATTGAATGAATAATAAGTGATTTGGTTGTACCAAACTATTTATCTATGGAATGCCACACGGTACTTTGTAACTCAAGGTGCTGGGTGGTGTTGCTACTGTTTATGGGTGGTCGTATGGCTTACCATCAGGCGAACGGCACGCTCGTATCGTCAAAGCAATAAAAAAATGCAGATGTAATAAAACAATATAAAATATTCATAAATACTTGTTATGCTAATAATGCTGTACGCACTAATAATTCGATTTGTTTGTACTTTGCACGTCTATAATAAAATAAGTTCTAGTATTTTCCGCGAGACGTCGAGTAAAATATTGTCAACAATCGAGTCAGGTTAGGCAGGTATCCAAACTAGTCAGGCTGGATACCTAGTAAGCATAGTTGTCAGGATCCGTAGTCCGCACTCAGTAGATACAATACTCCATCCTTATTGCGCCTTTATATTTTAAATAGCAACAGCATTTATACGAAGTAAACACCAACAAAATTTAGCAAAAACTTACCAAAGCAGTTGATGGACTTGATGGTTCATGGGTTCATGGTATAATTAATTTTAAATGCACTAATTTTAATTGATTGCCTCTGTGGCGCAGTTGTATTGCGTACGCGTTACGAGTACGATTTTCGAGCTGAGG
Organism: Sphinx pinastri; assembly: GCA_947568825.1. Classification (NCBI taxonomy): domain Eukaryota; kingdom Metazoa; phylum Arthropoda; class Insecta; order Lepidoptera; family Sphingidae; genus Sphinx; species Sphinx pinastri. The sequence continues at coordinate 11,126,374 of OX387624.1, read as the reverse complement.
TCCTGAGTTCGAATCCCGAGTCGAGCCAAAAACATTGTGACTGGGTTTTTCCATCTTAAAAATTACTCACTCGCAGCTCGGGAGTCAGAAAGTTGGCGGTGTGATACCCCCGTGCCTCGGAAAAGCACGTAAAGCCGTTGGTCCTGCGCCTGATCTCTCTCCGGTCATGTCGGATTGCCGTCTCACCGGACTATGAGAGTGAAGGAATGTATGAAGGAATGAAGTAATGTAGCGAGTGCACTTATGTATTGCGCACACACTTGTGCACTATAATATCTCCCGCGTACTTGGCTGATCTCCGTAGAGATTGGCCGTCGTGGCCGAAACTGGCTAGGAGGTTTACGTTTATAATTTTAAATCAAAGTTTCAATGAAATCCGAACGCCTTTGGCATTTTTATGATCCTTCTAATCCTTTCGTGTTAATTATTTACGTTAATGAATAAACACCGAACCGACCAAGTTTATGCTACGACAAAAGGCTCTGTCACAGAAGTCTCGGGTACAATTTCCGGTGGGGGTAGAGTGGGGTTTATGCTCAACATGAGCCCGGAGTTCGAGTCTGGAATTGATGCTAATAAATAGACTCGTTCCTTACTTACTGACTGAATTTAACAAAGCTGGTGAAATGTGAGTGTCTTACATCACTGCCTACCCCTGATATGGGAAAAGGACGTGATTCTATATATATTTGTATCTATGATTCATAGAAGTATATTTCACAGATGAGACCTGTAATGTGGGAGTGAGTTATTCTGAGCTGTTCGCTCGTACAAACGCTCTCGCTCGAGCTATAACGAGTAGAGCTCGTGCCACCGGCTGCAACAGGGATGGAGACTACGTCATTGCTGTCTGCATGCAACCGACACACAAGTAAGAACCTATATCAATTCTAACTTACCAAATCAAAACAGTAAGACACGGATTCTACTAATGCTTTAACTGGAAATTACATTAAAAGGGATTAGATGAGTTGGCCTTGGAGTCTTGAAATTCAAGTGTAGAATCGGTAAGAAATAAGAAAATACCGGCAAAAATTCAGGCTTTGAGCGTAGACCAAAATTAATACATCAATTTTAAATTAACCCTCATGCACAATTGCTATTTCCTAAAATCGTTCTCCCGTTTTAGTACTATTATGGCCTTGTTGGCAACTTGGAAAGCCGGTGCTGCATACGTGCCGATGGAGCCCAGCTTCCCTCAAGCCAGGATTTCACATATACTGAAGGATTCAGAGCCATCTCTTGTAATCTACGATAGCAGCGGTAAGATACCATTCTTTACTAAGTAATACATAGGAAGAATAACAAAAAATAAACTGACTTCAAAACCACTACAAACCAAAAAATAATATAACTTTATATACGTATATTTGGAGTCGGTGCCTAATTTAAATTGAACATTGTTTTTAACCGACTTCTTGTATATTTGTTCGTGTATTTGCTTAGCTTAGCTGGCAATTTAAATTAGGCACCGATTACATTATACGTATACAATGTTATATTATTTTTTGATTTGTATTTGTTTTGAAGTCGGCTTATTGTTTGTTAATAAGGTTTTAATTTATTGCTTTTTTGTTACTTAATTATGGAATGGTGTAAACTATACATCATAGATATATGATTGCAGGATTCGCGGGTCATCTGCTGTTAGTTATTGAAGAGTTCCATTGTCTATCTCGGAATATCTTCATCAGATCTTAATAAATGATACACTAAACCATTCCTGAAAAATATAAATTTGAATAACGAAAACCCCATCCAAATCGGATTAGTAGTTTTGAGAAAATCTCGGCCATAGAAACTTACATACATACGGGTCCAATACAGAAACTCCTTTTTTGAAGTCGGTTAAAAATAAATAAATATATTAATGTCCAAGACTTTTTTCTCTATTAATATAGTACTAAAAATATATTTTAGCAAATTCAGCTGCATTTGCCGATAGTGGAGTACCATCAGTGTCTTTTGAAGAGCTAGCGCACGAAGCCAGCGGCTTGGCATCCGACGAACCTCAAGATATGGAAATGCTCGCACCATCTGGAAACGAAAGCATTGCTATTGTGCTGTACACTTCTGGAAGCACTGGAATCCCAAAAGGTACTTATGCAATGCAATGCAATCAGCTCTGTATTATACATATACTGCCCACTGCTGGTCACGGGCCTCCTCTACTACTGAGAGGGTTTAGGCCTTAGTCCACCACGCGGGCTTAGTGCTGGTTGGCAGACTTCACATACCCTCGAAATTCTTAACGAGAATTCTCAGATATGTAGGTTTCCTCACGATGTTTTCCTTCACCGTTAAAGCGAACAATAATTGATAAACAATACACACGTAACTTCGAAAAATCAGAGGTGTGTGCATTGGGTTTGAACCTCTGGTCATTGTCTTGGTAGACTGTTCCATTCCCAACTATACTATGGTCCACTAAAGGTTTAAACTTAAGCTAAAGTACTATAAATAGTATTTAATTCTATTACTACTCTATTCCTATAGTAGTGTTATGAGAACACAAATTTCGCGTGACGGTTTCTTTCATAATTAGTTACAACTCACCACCAACAATCCATAATAGTTATATGGTTGAAGACTATATTATAGATCTGCTTAAATGTATCTACTTTAATTTAAGTATTTATGACGATTTACGTTACATATTTATGTTTTTCGATAGTAAAAAGACTTATAAAGAAAAGTATAAAATATTTGCCGCATAAATAGAGTCCAAATGCACGATAATGCGTTGCCTTTAGTTATTAATTTAGTACCTATGTTTAAAATTCTGTACAAATCTAAACGTTAATTTGTTTTAACAGGAGTTCGTCTACCATACTCGGCGATTTGCAACCGACTTTGGTGGCAGTTCCACACCTTCCCATATTCAGACACGGAAGCGACTTGCGTGTGGAAGACTGCACTTACCTTTGTAGACTCTGTCTGCGAGATATGGGGTCCCTTGTTGCATGGAAGGTCTCTGCTCATCCTCTCCAGGGAGACCACTAGAGACCCGCAGAAACTAGTTAAAATTCTGTCGGATTATCAGGTATGATAGTTACATAAAACTGCATTAATATTATTGTTTGACTTGATGTTTAATAAGATCCTAATCAAATTAAAATAAATGAGAATAGCAAATAGGTGATTGGGGTGGGAAGTAAGATGGTAAATGTCAGGAAGCACTGTCCTTAAAATGTAATATAATAGAGTGAGGAGAGAGTCTTGGAAAGAATCTTTTAAACCAATATAGCTCTCTTGAATAGACAAGAAAATATGATTAGTATGTTAAATGATAATGTATGAAAGTGCGCCATATAAATATTGATTTTCGCAGGTCCATCGCCTCGTCCTGGTACCAACTCTACTTCGCTCAATCCTTATGTACCTCTCCCTAAATTCTTCTGAAAAACCTATCCAACATCTCAAACTATGGATCTGTTCAGGCGAGACTCTAAGTAAGGAGTTAGCTTTGCAGTTCTTTAAGAATTTCGGAGACCATGATGGATACAAATTGGCAAATTTCTATGGAAGCACTGAAGTCATGGGAGATGTCACGTATTATGTCCTCGAGAAGAGTGGTCAGCTTGACATACATCCTACGATTCCTATTGGTAAATATCGGATATTTTCAATGTACTACTTACCTAAATGTCAAGTCTATCTCTTTTGCTTTTAAATTTTTTAATTCTTTTCTTCTTTTATTAAGTCTATCTGATTTATTTTTTATTCCATCAATTATTGAGTTGTAATTGGATTTATTGTAATTTTCCGGATTATGTTTTTGTGTCATACAGGTAGATAATTATTCGTAACTTCCTTTTTTTGTCATACAGGCAGTCCACTAGACAACTGCGCAGTGTACCTTCTGGATGAAGAATTAAGCCCAGCACGTGAAGCAGAGCCGGGAGAAGTGTGGGTGGCGGGACGAAACCTTGCCAGTGGATATGTGGGCGGACAGGGGGCTGACCGGTTTTGTGATAATCCTCATGCTAATCATCCTGGTAAGGAAATAGTACGGCTAAAAGGAATGAAAAATTTCAATGGCTTAAATATACAGCCGAATTTAAAGAATTTATTATAAGAACATTTATAATTGAGGTGATCACTCCATACATATTTTTTTTTCTAAATATATTGAAATAGGAACTTTTCTTTAATTAAATTCATTACCTACTGTTGCTATTGCACATGACTGATCTTTTCAGATTTCGGCCGTCTCTACCGCACCGGCGATTTCGGTACTTTGCACAAAGGTGTAATATTGTACGCTGGCCGTACGGATTCCCAAGTAAAAATCAGGGGTCATAGAGTAGACTTGTTGGAGGTAGACAGAGCAGTTTCTGCCGTACCTGGAGTTGAAAAATGTAAGTCTCTCTAACATCACATTATGATTCACAACCTAACAGCATATATGACTGCCTTGGTGGCGTAGTTGTATTGCGTACGCGTTACGAGTACGATTCGCGCGCTGAGATCCCGGGTCAGGCCAAAAACACTGTGACTGGGTTTTTCCATCTTTAAAAATCACTCAATCGCAGCTCGGAGTCAGGAAGTTGTCGGCATGATACCCCCGTGCCTCGGAAAGTACGTAAAGCCGTTGGTCCTGCGTCTGATCTCTCTCCGGTCATGTCGGAGTGCCGTCTCACCGGACTATGAGAGTAAAGGAATAGCGAGTGCACCTGTGTATTGCGCACACACTTGTGCACTAGACAGTATCTCCTGCGTACCTGACTGATCTACGTTGAGATTGGCCGTCATGGCCGAAATCGGCTAGGAAAGGATTTTGATTATGATTCATAAATTATTCACATATAATACCACAAGAGCTTCAAAATTATCGGGTATTTTCCGATAGGTTCGTTGCAAACAAATGAAGGAGTTTTCAGGTTAAAAAATCACGAGCGCGAAGCGCGAGTGATTTTTCCTGAAAAACTTGACGACTTCATTTGTTTGCAGGGAACCTTGAGGGAAATGCCAGATAATTTTGAAGCTCGTGTGGTATTCGGGGGATTATTTTTCCGTCCCAAATGTCGGCCAATAGAATTGCACCATGAGATGAAATGAACAGTCAACAAATAAGAATTTCATAATATATAGTAACGACCAGAGAAAATATTCAAAAAAAATTGTTTCTTATTATATAGTAACGACCAGAGAAAATATTCAAAAAAAATTGTCAGTATAATACCATGTAGGTTGTACCACGTGACGTCGAATGGTGCAATTCTATTGGTCGATATTTGGGTCGGAAAAATAATCACATATAATACCACAAGAGCTTCAAAATTATCGGGTATTTTCCGATAGGTTCGTTGCAAACAAATGAAGGAGTTTTCAGGTTAAAAAATCACGAGCGCGAAGCGCGAGTGATTTTTCCTGAAAAACTTGACGACTTCATTTGTTTGCAGGGAACCTTGAGGGAAATGCCAGATAATTTTGAAGCTCGTGTGGTATTCGGGGGATTATTTTTCCGTCCCAAATGTCGGCCAATAGAATTGCACCATGAGATGAAATGAACAGTCAACAAATAAGAATTTCATAATATATAGTAACGACCAGAGAAAATATTCAAAAAAAATTGTTTCTTATTATATAGTAACGACCAGAGAAAATATTCAAAAAAAATTGTCAGTATAATACCATGTAGGTTGTACCACGTGACGTCGAATGGTGCAATTCTATTGGTCGATATTTGGGTCGGAAAAATAATCACATATAATACCACAAGAGCTTCAAAATTATCGGGTATTTTCCGATAGGTTCGTTGCAAACAAATGAAGGAGTTTTCAGGTTAAAAAATCACGAGCGCGAAGCGCGAGTGATTTTTCCTGAAAAACTTGACGACTTCATTTGTTTGCAGGGAACCTTGAGGGAAATGCCAGATAATTTTGAAGCTCGTGTGGTATTCGGGGGATTATTTTTCCGTCCCAAATGTCGGCCAATAGAATTGCACCATGAGATGAAATGAACAGTCAACAAATAAGAATTTCATAATATATAGTAACGACCAGAGAAAATATTCAAAAAAAATTGTTTCTTATTATATAGTAACGACCAGAGAAAATATTCAAAAAAAATTGTCAGTATAATACCATGTAGGTTGTACCACGTGACGTCGAATGGTGCAATTCTATTGGTCGATATTTGGGTCGGAAAAATAATCATTCAAAATCATTTATGTATTAAAAATTCAAATTGTTATTAATATGCTTGAGTATTGAATTGGTTTCATTTTTTTTTATATTTTAGCTGTTGTTCTATGCTATGGTTTGGACCGCGGCAATCCTCAGATTCTTGCTTTCGTCACCATAAAACCTGAAGTGAGGACATCGGCTCAACATATAGAGGCGAATTTGAAGAATTCTCTTACACATTACATGATTCCACAGGTATCTAACAGTCCTAATACTTATGATTTATGATTTCACCAAAATCGGCGGAAAAACAGATGGAATTGTTTTTGTAACAATTTCAAACTTTCTTATTGTTTTTTTTTTATTGTTTCACACCAATATTTATTAAATGTATACATGTCTGCTTTCACCAGGTTATTGTAATAGAAAGCGTCCCACTACTCGTCAACGGCAAGGTTGACAGGCAAGCTCTGTTGAAAATGTATGAGAATACTAACAACAATGGTAAGCACAAAATATCCACTATAACTCTATAATGTATCATTTTTTTCCCTTACAACTATTTGAACATTCTCATTGCCTTCTACGAATGTCCAGGAGAACATGAAAACAAGATACTTACTTCATAGCGATATCTAGCGACTTTTGTTTTAAAATGTAATTTGGATATAATTGATTGTGTAGTAACGCAATTATTCATTCCACAGATGATTCTGAAATCCCGCTGGATATCGATTACACGGGAGTAGAAGCTGAGAAGATGGAAGCAGCGCGCGTGTTGTTTGAGACTGTAGCAGAAGTCCTGGGACGAGCGGCAAGAGGGACACTCTCTGTGAGGGTTGGCTTTTATGAACTGGGAGGGAATTCATTGAATTCTATCTATACCATCACCAGACTTCGTGATAAGGGCTACTTTATTGGTAAGTCAATTAATTTTAATGGTTTTTTGGCGATAACTTAATCTATTTTCTTTTTAAACTGAACTTAAATCTTAATTTAGCAAAATGCGAATGAATTAGATGTATAACCCGACGACTACTGTGGTTAGCAACTTTGTTAAAGCTATTATAGTACATATAAGTTAAATATTGTTCTCAAGTAAGTGACATTTGTCTTATTGGGAATAAATATCTTTAAACCTTAATCTGAAAATTATTCCTCTCTCCCGCCTCTCCATAAAAGTGCTCAGCATCTAAAGGTTACCTAAAAATACCGGCTACAGATACCTATATAATAATTGAATTTTATCTAATGATCTCTAAACTAACATTATTTATTGGAATTTCTTTACAGAAATAAGTGATTTCTTGGGAGCCGCGAATCTAGGAGAGGTACTAGCAAACATGACCACTGACTCGGAAGGAAATATTGATGGCAAAGAGCCACAGTTCACAGCTGTACCGATGCGAGATGAACATAAGCAAGTGGTTATTGAGTGAGTACTTACCTATTATGTATACGTTGCACATTTCCGCATACAGAACTAAGTAATTTCATAACACAGTAAATAATTTGCCCTTAATGTTGAAAATGCGGAAACTAATATAATCAATCATGGACTTAAGATCTGAGAAATATTTAAAGGAATGGTAAGCAATTTGGGAGATCTTACTTATGTCTTGCAGTAGAATTATATGGGATAATTTTTATCTTTGATATTCCTATCAGGTATTACATATATACCTACGTCCTATGTTAATAAATCAAAACAAAAAGCAACATATGAGTCGAATCCGATAATTTATTGTAGAAAAATAGCAATACTACTAAACGGCGATAGTCTAGTTGGGAGTGCAACGGACTGCCGAGACGAATATCCGCAGGTCCAAAACCAGAGGGCATGCACCTCTGACTTTTCTAAAGTTATATTGTCTGTATTCTTTGTGAATTATCACTTGCTTTAATGGTAAAGGAAAACACCGTGAAGAAACCTGCATACCTGAGAAATTCTTATAGAGAATATGTGAAGTCTACCAACCCGCACTAGGCCAGCGTGATGGACCAAGGCCTAAACCCTCTCAGTAGTAGTAGAGGTGGCCCGTGCTCTGCAGTGAGTAGTGGATAATACAGGGCTGGTGGTAGTAGTAGTAAACTAAAACTAAAGCACATAAAGCCGTTGGTCCTGCGCCTGATCTCTCTCCGGTCATGTCGGATGGCCGTCTCACTGGACTATGAGAGTGAAGGAATAGCGAGTGCACCTGTGTAGTGCGCACACACTTGTGCACTATAATATCTCCTGCGCACCTGGCTGATCTCCGTTGAGATTGGCCGCCGTGGCCGAAACTGGCTAGGAGGACTACGTAGTAGTAGTAGTGGTGGTAGTAGTAGTAGTAGTACATACGCCTATTGTATTCCAGCATGATAGTGTCGTCGTTCTACGAGAAGGCGGAGCTCGAGCAGTTCCTGAAGCACGAGATCGAGACGCGCGACTACGCGCTGTGCGTGCGCGCGTGCTGGGCCGCGCTGCTGCACGCCCGGCTCAGCGTCGTGCTCAACGACGGTATCAATATCTGTTTTTTTTTCTTCTTTTTGGCTTCGCCGTTTTGTTATCATCATCTTATATCGCCATCAAACACATTAAACGGTATAATTATAGACCGGACATCAGGCCCAAATGTTTCGTCCAAAAGTTATTACCAATTGGTAATAAGTCGCTGTCTTATCTGGCACTTCCGTGTAAGAAGACGTCTCGGTATGCTTAAATTTTGTAAGAACAATGTTTTGGAAGGAAATATGCCAATTTACGCATTACGACCATGTCAAAGTATGTTCCAATGAATTTTACATAGGTATTTTGTTATTACACGGTAGATTGAGTTACTGACGAACAGGCTCAAAACTTTTGTATGACAATGTTCCCAATGTCCACTCTATAATTATAATCTTAGAACTCTTTGATTGCCATCAATTATCACTTTACAGAGGTGTATTTAGAGGGGAAGGGGCGGCGGATGGTCCGTGCCCATTATAGGATTGCGTGGTGACCACCAAATGGAGTTTGAGGCAGCCTACTACTACGATAAATTTTTAAAACGAAAAAAAAATTCACAGCTGCGAGTACACACTACACAGTATTTTTTAGTGTTGGTTGCTGCCTTCCCCTGGAAAATGACTCTAGCTACGCCCATGACTTTACACACAGTATTTATTTATTTGCAATGGAGGAAATTTTGAAAAAAAAAAATTTTCATCTCATATCCTTCTATTTGATTAATTTCGTTGCGGGTTAAGAGTAGCCTGAGACTCGCCAAACTTTGCTCGGTGTCATAAAATACGTGCCACTGCTCATCCTAGCTTACAGGATTTGCAGTGGTGAGTGTAAGGGCGAGATAATCTCGATCAAAAAGTGTTTATTTATACGGACATTATTATCAGCATTCCGACAACAAATGGTCTAGGTCTAGGTCTAGGCTGGTCTAGGTCTAATTCTGTTGCAAAACTGTCACTTTTCTAATTCAATGTTTTGATTCATACTGCAGCTATGTATGGTCAGACGTTTCTTAATTAACCATTACCATTTTATTTTTGTCGAGTAAGCTAGTTACCTATAGGTATCTACGACGGCCATCATTCATTTTCTTGACATATCTTTGGACTCAAATAAATGTTTTTTTTTTATTACTTTCGTTACAAAGTTTGAGATAATATATTATGATGTTTTACAGCTAACGGGACTCCTGTAGCAGTAGCGTTAAACTTTGATGCTCGCGATGAGCCGGAGATCGAACTAGCGGGAGGACTCGCAAAGATTATGGGATTCTTAGAGTACGTCGAAGGATCCGTGAGAGACACCATGCTTCCTGGTGGGAAAGGTACATTTGTATTATATTAGAAAGCAATTCATTTATTAAATACATTGCGATCTCCTTTAAAAACCCATTTGCTGATACGAAGCTCTACATAGAGTTAAGAGTACCTAGTTAGGTACCTATGTACCAAACATTAGTATTTAATTGAAAGAGAGGTCCACTCTGTGCCAAGAATTTTTCCAAGTTCGATAATTGTTATTACATAGTATTAACATTAACCCACTTCTTCTTCTTGACATACCAAAATAATATCACAAGTACATAGATAAGATTTTTTTTAAGCAGATGTGGTCGAAGAAGTAAAAATTTTTTTTTTTAATCCAGGTACAGTCCTCCACTCATTCATGATGGCGACGGCGGAGTACCTCAGCCCGCAGGACAATGTGGCGGCTATTCGGGCGCTAGAGCACGCCACTATGAACGTGGCGCGGGAGAGGCGGTTCCTGGGCGTCTTTACAACCAACACTAGCCCACTGACACAGGTAGAAACCTTTATTGAACTAGTTTTACGTTTTTACTTTTCAGTTTCAGGAATAGATTTTGCCGAATTTTTTGTTACAGTGAAATATGCACTGTATAATATCATGATATCTAAATATGTATAGGGATAGGCAGAGGCACAACTAATGCACCCAATTTTCGCAATGTATATTCCGTACCATGATGTGATAGGGTCGAGCCTATCGCGATATCTGGCACAAATTTCAGGCTCCGCGCTAATACAGAGTAGAAAAACCCAATATCACTTTGCCCGACCCGTGGATCGAACCTGAGACCTTGACATTACAATCGTAGCGTAATACAACTACGCTACCAAGGCAGTCTAAATATATTATATTATATTTATTATAATAGTAGAAATAAAACCTAACATAGTTACTCATAATAAAAGCCAAATAATTTACACTATTCAAAAGTTACCTCAGAAGGCTAGTACTTAATTTAAAAAAAAATACTGTCTCATAATTATAAATAATGTTTCTATTTTGTTACAGCAATTGGGTACAGACATCCTGGGCTTTCAAACTCTGCTGGACTACCAATTGAATCAATACGTGGATGCTAACGGAGAACGCACTTTCGGCAAAGCGCCCGACGATATGAGGGCCATCGTCTGTTGGAAACCCGTAGAATAGTCTATTGTCTATTGTTAATATAGAAACTACGTCACAAATACGAATTATGAATGAAGTATGTATTTTCTCGCATAATAATTGTCATTGTTGATAAGTGAGGTTACATGGCCTTAGAAGTGTAAGTAAGATTTAACTTAGCTATTCCTGAATCTCATAAATGAATCTATTTTTCCGTAGAAATTGTGAAAGTTTTTAACTGCTTACTTTTCAATGAAAAAAAAATCAGTCATATTTCTGAACATTGAGTAAATCAAATCAATCTAAATATTACATTTTATTGTGTACAGATTACAATTGAAAAGATTTACCAAAATGATTATATATTGACCGATTGAACGTACATTCCACTGTGTTTGTAAATACGAGGCAAAAAGACATAAAATCTTAGCGTATTATTAGAAGAAAATACGTATTATTTACATATCATTTGCTTCGGCATTTTGAGAAACTAAGCAGGTATGTATTCTATACCTACTATGGAATATCTTAAAAAAATGGTAAATATTATTTTATAAGATTGCATAAATATGTAAGTATAGGCAAGTGCCCAGTGAGTTTAATCTAATAGCCTCAAAGCGTGATGAAGTGATAAGTTGGAACTCGAATTATTATGAAATATTAGCGTTGTGATATTGATGATATCGATAAATTACAATACGTGGAAAAAATATTACGATGGCACACAATTCCTACAGCGAAGTGCTTTTTTACGTACCACAATAGGGTAGCTGACTACTTTTTTTTAGTACATTTATCAAAATTGCATTTCACGCTAAATGTGACGGCAAAAGAATTTTCAAAATCGACGCAATAATATATAAGTTATATATAAAGCTTTGAAATTAGGTGGAAGGGATAGCTGTCAAATAATAGTAATATCAGACTGTGACGTCATCGAGTGTCACCGGCCATAACGCTGCGTGCGTGAGAAAGAGATACTGCGAAATCCCTACCACGGCCCCACTTTTGCTCGCAAGCATATTTCAAATATGAATAACTTCTTTAGTTTTCAACCAATTTTGATGCTGATTTCACAGAGGAATTTATTTTTCGTATGATTTTCTGTTAGAAATAAAATAATGGACAAAATCAAACATAGGAAACTATGCTATTGTTTGCCACTATTAGTTATAGAAAAGCGAGGTTTAGGTTAGAAAGAAAAATTGCAAAAGTTATCTGCCGCAAGCGTTTTTTACCGTGTCAACAGCCAAGGCAAAAATACATCTGTAAATGTTGAAGCACGAAGGACTTCTGGCAAGTGATATATGTATAGAACTATTGAAATATTGCCGCTAGTGTAAACGCATCTGGAATTTCTTGCGCAACATATTGGTGCGAGAACTTGCTAGTCTAAACACGGCTTTACAGTTTACCAGTAATCTTGAAACAATGGCATAACCCCGTGATCCGATATTACCCCAACGCACATTATTATTTAAATTGAGAACACAGAAAAATTTATGAAACGAAATATAATTACCAGTGAGCGAATTTCATACTCATTTTTAAACGTAACTGTGAAATAAACACTTGTATAAAGCTGAAATATAATTATTGTGTCTATAAATATTTGTGAATGTTGATAATGTTTTAGTTGTGTGCCAAATTGTACCTCTCCGTAAAGATGTGAAAAGTTGTCAACCAGCCTTGCCAAGTTGTGATTATGTATTGTTATTATTTCTTTAAGAGATAGTTGTAATGTAATACTAGATCTCTTATGATTTTAATTATTGTGAAGAATTTATGTTTAGCCCTATATAACTCTGCAGGTGTATAATATATTATAATACCTTATGTAAAAAAATCCAGTTCTTGTAATAGCTTCTAGGTGGCATCCATGAAATTTATAGTAAAACGTATGTAACTTAAGTAGTTTTGGGCAATCTTCCGATAAACTATTCATACTATATATACCTAGTTCATCGGAAACATGTTATTTATTTCGTTTGTAATTTGTGATTTTCTGATTGGTCTATTATCGAGTTCGATCCGAAGATACCGGTTGTAGTGCAGGAGCCAGATGCCTTTCTACGATCGCTAATAAAAAACAGACAAAATGTATGTGCATGGCATATCGTATCGATAAGTCTAACGCATGGGCCGGGCACATAGCTCGTAGAACTGACAACAGATGGGATAGAAAACTTCTCGAGTGGAGACCACGTAATGGCAAGCGCAGCGTGAGACGTCCTCCTATGAGGTGGACAGACGACCTTATAAAGGTTGCAGGAACCCGCTGGATGCAGGCCGCTTATGAGAGGTTGGTCTGGAAATCTTTGGTGAAGGTCTATGTTCATCAGTGGACTTCTAAAGGCAGAAGAAGAAGTCTAACGCTAGGATATGTCATTCTCATACATAGCGTCAGCGTTAATGATTATAGAAAGGCACCTCAGCTACGGGCCCCAACCGTTTATTCTAATCTGCTATACATTGACTGCCTCGGTAGCGTAGTTGTTTTACGGTACGACTGCAACGCTGAGGTCTTGGGTTCGATCCCCGGGTGGAGCAAAGTGTAATTGGATTTTTCTATTCAGTATCAGCCCGTAGTCTTGAATTTGTGCCCGATATGGCGATGGGCTCACCCCCTATCAAATCATGGGACGGAATACACACGGTGAAAAGTGGGTGCACTAGTTACGCCTCTGCCTACCCCTTCGGGGGTAAAAGGCGTGAGTATGCGTATGCTATACATTGAGAGGACTCCTTAGAGTTTATAAAGGGTTAATATTATAATTAAAGTGCACGTTATTTAATGAGTATAATGTAATTTACTTTAATTTTTAGTAATTTATTTACATTAAATGATATACACAGAGAACAGTTTTTATCACGACACTTTCACCCGCATTCGTAAACCATGAGGCCGCACAGTGCGCCCGAACGCATAGTGCCGGCAATTTCATAGCATTCTGTGGCTTTGTTTAGCGTATTTATCTAATAGCCTACTGAAGTAAAGGTGTATCTCAAATCTTAGGGCAGTATTAACAAATCAATCTCAAGTTTGAGTTACATCTCAAGTAGACACAATGTATGGAACTATTATTTATACATTATGTCTACTTGAGATGTAACTCAAACTTGAGATTGATTTATTAATACCGCCCTTAATCACAGCGCCCTTAGGCCTTGTAGTTAGTACCTGTGTACTACGAAGGGTGTCCGGCCGTAAACGTTGAGACACAGACTTATCGTTATAGCACTGTTTCGTACTTAGCTAAGTACCGTTTCTGAATGCCTTAAACTATATTTTCACAAATTTGTTTTGAAATAAAAAACCATTAGTAAAAGTTTAACTTTATTTCATAATAAAAGGATAACATTTAACTTGGTACATTATTTCAGTTTTCTACAAATGCATTGTACAAATTGTCTAGAAAAGGCAATTGCGCTTCCATTCTGTTACCCTAATAATTATCTAATTTGAAAAAGATTTCATTAGTAACTTTGAAAAAATTATCTAGAAGATATGAACTGACGGAATCACATTACATAACTCTATTACAAATTGCAACATAATATCTTACTGTATTATACTACCTAATTATATATTTTCACTATGTGCAATATTATTTTAGATACCTACTTGTATGTTTTCAAAAAATCTCATTAAAAATACAAGTGTTTACTAAAATGTTAATATTGAAAACTTAATTGAATGATATCCCTGTATGCTAATTCTATATTTGAATATCGATAACTACAAATTCTATCCAAAACATTTCATACTTGTAACAAACATTAGCCCCTTCTACATTCATATATTGGTTACAATGGCTTCGACTAAATGATTTGATATGAACAAATTTCAGCCATATCAAATAGTAGTTTACGTTATATTTTCAAGTAACACCTCCAATCTATTGTTATTACTTCATTGTGCTTAAATAACCGTACCTACTACAAATGAATGGCAGTCAAAATGTCTTCAAAATGCGGTACATATTTTTTTTATTTAGCAGAACCAAGTCTTGACAGGGGCCTTGCCGTCGACAGAAACCTCATGTCAAATAGGCCCAGTAATGCCACCAATACCAAACTTGGTCAAATCGGGCACGTCGATGTCATCCAAATCTGCATTCATTGGCGCATATCCTGTAGGATCAGGTTTGATTGGCACGTAATCATCAGTCCCATCACTCAAGTCGACGATTGGGTCTTTTAAAATTGGAATGCTCAAATCAAATTCCGAATTGATATTCGCTTCGTTCAAAAGTTTTAGGGATTCTTCCAGAGCTAATGTTCTAGAATGTTCTGGAGTGTGTCCGCTTGTTGACGGTGTGGTTTTCTCTGTGTTGGTCGATTTGCGGTGATGAAGCGAGTTAGTAGCAGATCCCATGTAGGGGGGAGGTTGGGGACGGTTGTAGTTGCTAGACAAGTTCGTGGTTGATTTCGGGCTGTATGGACGTGCCAGACTGTTGTTGGGGCTAGAATGAAAAATGTTAAAAAGTTCAGCGTATTCTTAAGAAAATATTTACATACGTGATATTAGAATAGGTTCACCCTTTGGTGAAGGACAACAGCGCAAATAAAAAGACTGATTTTAGTTAAAAGGCTCATGGGTAGTTTGCGGCTTATTACAGTCGAACATTGAGTAATATTCGGGAAGAAGTTTGTTGTTTGTCATAATGTAACAGATGTAACGAAATAGCGAAATTTTAGAACAATAAACATAATAATATTATTGAGGTGCAAAGTCACGGTTAACCTTTAATATTATGGCCCCGGAAATAAAGAATAATGAGTTTGTCACTTCCGGTCAAACCACCAAGCGACTTCTAGTAATAGTGGGTAGTTTGAGGAAACACCTCTGGGTGTTGCATATTTATACAGAAGATGGTCAAAGTGCTCGTCAGTCTTACGTGAACCAAGGGATGGAAAGGAATCAAAGAAGTTAACATCTGTACCACCTACATTAGCTTTACCCCTAAAATAAAAAAAAATACGTGTGGCAATCGGAGACTGCCGCGGTAAAGCTATTGCATAGCATTTTCTATCACAAATTTTGATTGACTAAACACAAATTCGATCTTACGCTTACCACATAAAGTAGATTTTTAAACGCGAGCAACGCACGTTTAGTCTTGTTATTGATAAATGTCAGAAATGCAATGGTCATCACAACCAAAGTAGAATAAATAAAAATTTGAAAAAAGAATGTTACGTTCAATTCTGCCGTGCCAACGCTGGGGAAATAGCTTCTACGCAATGTATTTAAGGTTTATATTAGATTAGTAAGAAATGGTTTTAATGACTTTAATAAATAAAATAAATAAAAATATACTCGTTTCAAGAATTATAGCTTCTACGCATTGTATTTAAGGTTCATATTAGTAAGATAAAAATGATGTGAGGTTATTTTCGTTACGGAATTTCTGGATTCGGTCTCCACGCTCAAGGCCCGCGATAGAAGCTATGCAATAGCTTAAAAACTAATAGCTTTTTTTCATCGAAAGTAATGTTTACTAGAAATGTAAAGTACCTGACGCCCAGGCTCTTAGTGCTAGTATTGTCTGCTACTTGGGTCTGCTCAGTATTTCCAGTGCCGTAACGACACAGTTCCACTTTGCTGGATCGATGTGTTCTGAAATTAAAGCCATATTCAAAATATTGAACATAACTTTGTAGGTAGTTTAAGAGTGTTGAAATTATCTAGCTTTATTGTTATAAGGCGAAGGTCGTAGTTATTGTATTTTGTTAGTCGTATTTTTAAAAAGATAACCTTCGTCTCCTATACTCGATACAAATGTGAAATATGTCGTGAAGAAAACATTCTGAATCTGGATCTCTCCTGTAAAGAATAAAATAATTTATTGCCTTTAATTTCAATAGGTAAATATAAAATTAATGTCACTTGTAGCTTCAAGACTCAAAACTTAGTCTCTGCCCAAATCTCTGCATAAGCGATGGTAGGGTTTCATTTTACCATCAGAGTCTTCGGAAAAAAATAGTGTTTTCCAGATATCTGCAATTGCATGTCTTACTCTAATATTATGGAGGCGTTGGAAAGGGAGGCCTGCACACAACACCTGACCTACCACAATCCTTCACCATGAGAAGGTCCGTTCCATGAATTCCGTTTCGTTCCATTTATATGAAAATTCTGGTCATTGATACCGCTGTTTACAGTATTCCTAACACTTATGAGGCGAGCTCATTGCCAGCCAATGCTATGTTTCAGACATACTTACATAGCAGCGTAGTGGAAGCACACGACAGCTGTAAGGGCGGCGACAGACAACAGCATCAGTACTAAAGGCGCCGCAACAGCAGCAGTGAGCTGTCGCGCGTAACTCCTCGTCGGTAGGGAATGCCGGCTCGGTGCGTTCCATATCTCCCGCGTGTCCAACACCTTCGGTTTAGACTTCTTGCTTGTGTTAGGTATCTCTGTTAGATACTCCAAGTGCTGTGTTGAACGTTCTTTGTATATCGTGTTGTACTGAAATGATGGTTTTTCCAGTTAAGGGTGTATCTCGAAAGAGACAAGCGAATTTGAGAGCATGTCGTCACTTCTACAGCCGTATCTATCGGAGTTGCCCATTACAACTTTAGGTATTCTGGGCAAATCTCAACTCTTTGCCAATCTCAAATCTCAATAAAAAATATAAGAAATGCGCGACAGATAAGTATATAAACAAACAACTGAAGATATGAGCTTGGAAGTCTTGGAACTGGGCTACTTTGGTACCTTTTAGATACACGTAACCATATTTACAGAAGTTTAAAAACTTACCAATTCAAAACTGCACCAGTCGAGAGTCAAACCAGCGTCTCTGAACAACCTCTCCACCGTAGTTCGTTTATATTCGCGAGGGCAGCTCGGCAGGCGAGACAGTGGCCGCACTTCCTCCCGCAACCTCATGAGCTCTGAAGAAAACTGTGTCGAACTTCCAAAACGTACCACTAGCCTGGGCACAGAAATACCATTTCGTCTTGACAGTTTTAATCTGTGTAACCTTAATTCGGCCAATAAAGTTAAGTTCACAGCGTCAGCCGCCTCAAAATTCTCGGGATAAAAATAAGTAGTTATCTTAGACCCTAAGATAATATAGGTTTCTATTTGTAAAAAAAGAAAGGACTGGAAGACTTAAAACCTGGGGTGGCGTTGCGCACTCTAAGTAGTCGATGTTAATTGGGATTGGGGGCAAAGGTACTTGTTGCCACTTTACGATCGACTTTAAAGCAGTAGTAGGTAGGTAACATAAAGTAGATATAATATGAAACAAAAATGCTAGCCTTCTGTGAAAATACTAACCCTTCCCCATCACTGGGCTTCAACGGTAGTCTCGCTCCCAAGTCAATAGCTGACGCTAAAAAAGTCGCGTATAGATCTTGACTACTCTCTGTCCACAGTTTCGTTCTCAGAATGTCTTTGAGGCGTGTCATTCTGCAAAGAGGTTACTTATCTGTAAGTAATTCTTATATTAAACAACAATACTTTTTTTATTGCTGGCTGCTATTCGCAAATGATTTTACTTTTTAATATTTCAAAAGCGTATAGTCGTTCAGGGCAGAGTAGAAGGAAATAGACCTCGTGGTAGGTCACCAATGAGGTGGACCGACCAAATTAAATCAGCAGTAGGAGGCCCTGTACACGAATGTACCCGATTGTCGTCTAACAGAGACAGATGGAGAGATATCGTGCGGCGAACTACATCATCGTTTGGACACAAATCATAGTGACCACGACCGTTCTGTCAAGAGCGAAGCGAAGAAGAAGAATTTCAAAAACATTATTTTTTACATTGCTGGCTGCTTTCCCCTATGATTTTATTTTTAATTTTGCATAATATTGACAAACGACTATCTATGTAAATTGTGCAGACGGCGTATTTTATTTATACACGCGGACAATAGGTACGCATTTTTGATGCGCGCTCTATGCGCGTTTACAATGCGCATAGATTTATCTACCCTTTGAGTAATTAATCAAAGTATCTATACCCTTAGAAGAATAGTATACGTATCTACCTAAAAATTCCAATTCTCGACTGCATCAAATTCAGTGCGCGTTTTAATCGCCATTGAAAGTTAAGACACGTCGTCAGCTCGTTTAAAAAAGTCGCACCGTGAATCGTGACTCGTATGAATCTTAGATTTTGGTAAGTTATTCATTACATTTTAGTGATAGGTAGTTGTAATCGTACGGTATAAGTACCTACCTGTGCTCATCCAGCAGATCTTCAACATTAAGGTTGTCAATCTTAAGCTCCACCTCGTGCCGAGCCATATTCTCTTTGGGCTGCACTTTCAGCGTCAGAAGGACTCTGCGCGTTTCGAAGTCTTGCCGATTCAGACCAATCACCTCTAACTGGAATAGAAATTGTTTTGTGTTGAAAAATATGCGAGCCTATCGTCTCAGTGAATATAACGCGGGAGTGTTCGGGAAGGTATTTTAAAACGAAAAATGACTTTACCGACCTGGGAATTCAATTCATGACTTCATGTAAGTTACAATGTACAGAATATTGTTGTAATTGCTACTCGCAATTGGTTGAATGGAACCAAAGTTTCGACCTAGCGTCTTACCAGTGATGGAGTGTGAAGTTACTTTTTAATAATAATGTTATGATTGTCCTAATCATAATAATATAGTGCTATTATTTGTATATTAGTTTTTTATTATTATTGCCAGTATAGGCAGACGAGCTAGCGGCTCGCCTGATGGTAAGCGGCCACCGCTGCTCATGGACTCGGCGATGCCAGGGACACAGACAAGCCGCTGCCTACCGTAGGGACAATACTCTTTTTAAGCCTCGTTTGAAGAAGGACAGGTCATAGCGCTCAGGGAACACCGACACAGTTAGTTCATTCCAGACTTTACCCGTACGTGGTAAAAAAGAACGCTGGAACCGTTCCGTTCGAGAATGGTACGTCTCCAGGTGGTAGGAATGAACTCTACTGCGGTGCCGAGTGGTGCGATGGTAGAAAGGTGACGATGGTACCATCTTAAAGAATTCCTCGGAGCACTCCCCGTGGAATAAACGGTTAATAATATACCTATTATTATGGAATAATTATGCGATCAAGCCATACTGTAATCGGTTGTTTGGTTCCTCGAGGAGGTGTGCCAAAAATGAAGCCCGAGTGATGTCTCCCGCTGTAAATGTAACGGAGCCATGACGGCAATTCCGGCTTGCCCAGCATGGATGCGTGGAACCGATATTGCTGGTCGAATTCTGAAAAATTATAAGCAATGAATTATCAACATATTTCGCAAAATACATAGGTACGTATACATACACACTCACGCCTTTTATCCCCGAAGGGTTAGGCAGAGACGCAACTGCACTAGCCTACTTTTCGCCGTGCGTATTCCGTTCCATAATGTAATAGGGGGCGAGCCTATCACCATTTCGGCCACAAATTCCAGACTCCGGGCTGATACTGAATAGAAAAATCCAATACCACTGTGCCCGACCCGGGGATCGAACCCGAGACCGCAGCATTGCTGTCGTACTGTAATACAACTACGCCACCGAGGCAGTCCCAAGATCCCAAAATACACAATTAAAAAATAAAATTTGGACGTGAGAACATAGGCAGAATGCTTTGAACAATTTATGTTGGTAGCAAAGTAAAACATCCGCCATAATCCAGTCTAATCGTGAACAAAATAATAGTTATGTTTATCATAGAAAACTTTATCCTTACATTTTAACCATGTGGTGCTAATTAACGTTGTGGTCAATTTTTATCGCACATTGCACGTTATTTGTTTGTAATATAAAGTTCAATTTCAAATGCATATACCTTGATACGTCCAGTTGAATAAATTCGGGCTAATTGGTATAGCAAACATTTCCGTTTCAACTGCATTGTGAACATGGCCCGACACAGCCACCCACGTTGTTAGTAATAATATAATTATCTTTGCCATTTATGACCTTATCTGAAAAAAAAGCAAAGGTAAATACAAGGGCCGTATTTCAGGTCTAGGAATTATGACATAAATAAAACAAAGTGTAAAAAAAATTGCAATATCGTAAGGAGGAATTATCTTATATAAATACGTTACAAAAACAAAACGACCAGATATAACATTTTAATTTCTACAATGTCCGTTTAGCTTAGTGATACAGATATGAAAAACAATTTAAAAATAGCTAACGCTACAGACGCGAATGCAAAAATATTTTTAATGAAACAATGATACAGGAATGTATTAATCGTAATTGTAATTGATGATTTTTACAAACTACATTTAAGTCCAGGGAGAACAAGAACTCTGAAAAATACAGTGCAATCTTAGTTAACACAAATATTTAGAGGGAATGCCTATGTATGCATAAACTTTTACCTAATTTATTTGTTTATTTTGAACTAGTAATTATATGGTTCGTACCTTCAAGCCGCTAAGGCGTATCCATGTGCAGTATAATGGTTAAACTCGACCTAATTCACTAAAATAGAAGTGTAATCGATTTCTATTTTAACTGAAGCGCGTATGGACTGGAATACTAAAACGCATGTGCGAGGAACGCCCGGAAAATGAACAGGGAGGTATCTGTGCCGTGGAAATCGGACCAGTGTTTCTTATTAGTGATATTTTAAGGATCCACTTAAGTACATCGGGAAAATCTAAACCGTTTAATTTGCAAGTAATCTTCACAAAGCTATAATTATTTTATGAATTCTGAGAAAGTAATTTTACTTTTCGTTTAAAATACAAAAAGGGAGCCTTACTGATTTTTATAAATTAAAATGCTTATTTAAAAGTGCCTTTAGAATAAGAGTTTTTAGAATACCTATTGTAACCTTTAAAAAATATGTGTAAGACCACTGTTCATAAAAAATATGGTCATGTCTAAGTTAAATAGTCTAATTAGATAATAATGACAAATATTACATTTCTGTTATATTTTTATCTACATGACCTTGATAACAGATGAGTAGGAGTAGTTATCTTAAAAAAAACACCCCTGGTCAAGGCCAAGTCGCTATGAGTCTTTATGTCCACCTTAGCCTTAATTAATGACATAATATCGTTACCTCACTCGAATTATCATATTTCTTATTATTGAATTAATATATTTAGGTATCAATAAACACGACTTATCTATGTAACAATATACGTAATTAGATATTTGGTTATAAACAATCCACATTATGCTATAGGCTTACATGCACTTATTATAATTGCCAATCATTGCAAAATAATAAAATTGATTTTGTACCATTCGGGTGCGTACGTAGTCTCAATACCATAATATGCTAAATACTAAATAATAATATTATAATACGCATTTCTGATGTTCTTCTTTTTTGTACAAACAATAAATCAAATTAATCTCGTCATGGACCGCTTACGTATGTTTTGCCCTTCTAGCCTTTACTGTTTCCTATGTTGTG
This sequence comes from Sphinx pinastri, assembly GCA_947568825.1. Taxonomy (NCBI): domain Eukaryota; kingdom Metazoa; phylum Arthropoda; class Insecta; order Lepidoptera; family Sphingidae; genus Sphinx; species Sphinx pinastri. Next base: position 11,103,949 of record OX387624.1, on the reverse strand, counting down.
AATATTTATTTACGTCGACGGTATAAATAAGCAAGTACGGCCCTGAAATGGGGTGTGACGTAAAATGAGAACCAACGTCATTGGTTACCATGTAGCCAAGTAAAAATGTATCACTTGGAAATCTTTACGTTCCATTTCACGTATTCCTACACAAATATAATATAAAGAATCTGTAGATATATTAAAAGTAAATAATTCTAATATTTGTACAATTGAATAATACTTTATTAGCAATTGTTATACCTCAGAGATATTTACTGAAAACAATTTTATTTTTATTTACTCAAATTGAAATAGTAATGTTAATATGGCCTTCGTAAGTTGGACGTATAATAAGCTGTTTATACGCGCGGATGTGGGTGTAAAAATGTCATTCATCCAAATGTCAGAAAGGGCTGGGGCGAATCGGGCGAGTTTACGTTAACGTACTGAATTTCGGTGAAAACGTTAAAACAATTACTATAATGTAAACAACGGTATTTGTGAATAAACGGCGTCTGAACGCCTTATTCATAAACACAGTGTTTCGACAGCGCTTTAGTGTGAATAACCTCGTCCGATTTAGAGTTTGTTTTTCACGTAAAAAGCAAATCGGTAACATGTTGAAGTTCAAAAAAATGGGTTCGGATAAAGTGCCGTTGTTGCTGGTCACCGCCAACGTTGGATCTATATTCGAGGATGTAAGTTTTCAAAATTAATTCCTCGGCAGGTTTCGCGTAATCGGACATAGAGAAGCAATCATTAATGTCTTTAATTGAATTAAAATGTTGCGCGCAAAGTGATGGTAAGTTAGGTGTTCTAATTTTAAAATAATGTACCGCGCGTGTAAGCTGACAATGCCTTAGTTATCCAGAAAAATAAATGTGTATACCTACATTCTTCGATAAATTCTGTTAACAAAATTTTACTGCCTCGGTGGCGTAGTTGTATTACGATACGACTGCAAGTCTGAGGTCTCGGGTTCGATCCCCGGGTCGGGCAAAGCGATATTGGATTTTTCTATTCAGTATCAGCCCCGAGTCTGGAATTTGTGCCCGGTATGGCGATAGGCTCGCCCTCTATCACATCATGGGACGGAATACGCTTGGCGAAAAGTGGGTGCACTAGTTGCGCCTCTGCCTACCCCTTCGGGGATAAAAGGCATGAGCATGCCTATGCGTAACAAAATTTTATACAATAGTATTCTGCAAATGATGTAGGCCTATAATTTATTATAGGGTAGTATAACATATTTCTAGTTGTACCTCTGAATGAACAGATTAAACTGGATGACTGAAAATATAGGTTACATATATTTTAATCATATGATAGTTTGTATGATATAATATGTAATAGTCGTTTTTTGTTAAAATATACATATATACACACTACCCCTTTTATTCCCAGAGGGGTATGCAGAGTAGACTAGCGGGTGTGCCTCTGCACAACAATTGCATCCACTCTTCACCATGTATATAAACACCGTCATTGTTGTTAAAATATGTTGTCCAATGGCATAACTATATGGTGGCATGATGGCAAAATGTACCTTTTTTTGTGTCTAAATCCATATAGATTCAGATTTTTCATGTTAGGGCCTTTCAATTCATTTGCCACGGGCCTAACAGTTACACTACTGATGGATACATTTTCTATGCCTGTTAATGCCATGCCAAAACAGGCAAAAAATCTGAACCAAATTACTATTATTATAAGTCTCATGATTAAAAATCTTTCTTGAGCTTTGTTAAATACATATATTTTTAATGATATGTACTACCATAATAAACTTAACTATAAAATTACAATTTTATCCTTGTGACATGTTAAAAATAATCCCATTCAGTTGCATGTTGCTGTGGTTTTATTTATAATTATACTTGTTGTCAGACCATAAATTGTTGTACAATATATTGATAAAGGGATTTTTTTACATAAACACAGTAATTGTACTTTTTTAACCAACTTCCAAAAGGAGGAGGTTATCAATTCGTGTGTTTGTATTTTTTTTTTATGTACACTGATATTTCTCTGAAAATTGGGAGCGTATTTCCTTCATTCCTTCTTTGTTTAGTTGTTTAGTAAATAAGGGTCTCGAAGTTTTTTTTTTTTTTTTATTGCTTTTTTTTTATTTTATTTTTTTATTGCTTTGAATGACGAGACGAGCATGCCGTTCGCTTGATGGTAAGCGATACGACCACCCATAAACAGTAGCAACACCATCCAGCACCTTGACTGACAAAATACTGAGTGGCATTCTACTGCGCTCGTCATCCTGAGACATAAGATGTTAAGTCTCATTATGTCCAGTAGTTATACTGGCTACAATATCCTTCAAACCGAAACACAACAGTGCATGCACTATATTGAAGTGGTCCCATTTCAATATATCTTGGTTTAGGGCCACCATTTTATGGAACAGACTGAATAGACCTGAATCATACGAGTAATTTATAATATAAATTTACATAGATGTTTGGATTTTTGGTTAAAGTAAAAGTATAAATTTTCTGAACACATTTTGTACAGTTTGACACACATAGACTCACCTACTGGGGCTACTGGATTATCATTGCTTTATAGCCTGTAAATGTGTCTAGATGGAGTTTCAAACCAGGAAAGGTCTTTCATTTTAAGCCTTGAAATCAAGTAGAAGTAGAAACACCCAGTAAATTATAGATGGATGGCTTTTCTTTGCCCTTTTCTGTCTTAATATTTTTTTTTAAACATCATGAATAAATTATTATCAATTTTTTTTATATAATATATTGACACTGGTCCTAAAATTCTCCCATATTCTAATCTTTAAACCGTCAACACCCGCTGCAGACACTGATGTCCGGGTATATAGGGCAACCAAGTATATATCTATATATAAGCGAGCGTTGACGGGTTAATAGTAAGCAATATACTTCTACATTAGCATTGTGGTATACCATATAAATGATATAAAGTCTTTCAGAAAGAACATTGTAACGGACATGTCACACTTTTTGATAAAACAAGTTTTATCTGCATTCATTCTAAAATATTTATGGTTACTTTAAGTATTTTATGTAGTAGTATTTTTGTAATAAAATACTGCAAATATAAATATTTTAGAAATAACTAGCTGTTGCCCGCGGTTCCGCCCGCGTGAATGAGTTTTCCCGGGATAAAAGTCCCGCTTTATATTTTCCCGGGATAAAAAGTAGCCTAAGTTACTCCTTATTACATCAGCTACCTGCCAATAAAAGTCCCGTCAAAATCGGTCCAGCCATTTCAGAGATTAGCCGGAACAAACAGACAGACAGACAGACTAAAATTGTAAATAAATATATTTTGGTGTATGTACCGTATATATATTCATATACATGTAGTAAAAAACGGTTATTTCAATATTACAAACAGACACTCCAATTTTATTTATATGTATAGATGTATAGATAATGAAAGAAGTTGCTTCAATAAACAGTTCAAAACTTCCTTTACAATGTTCTTCCTGCAAAGGGTTGATATTCATGGTGTTAGTCACTTACAAACAGATCATGCCCAATTTACTGCATGCTAGTTATCACCCATTAAAAATAAGCTTTCTGTTTAGGTGTTTTCTCTCATACTTTTAAAATGTAATAGAAATTCACAATTGGATTGCTTGTTGGATCTAATCCTGGTTGCCATATTATGTTTAGTAAAACTAAGTTTCTGTGACCATCCTGCTCAACTGTTACCTCACTGCACCGATGCAGGATCTTAAAACAATATCCCTGCAAAAAATATTGAAGGTACCTATTATAAAAGATATTTTTAAAACTCAAGAGACTGCTATTTGAGGTAAATCCGAGATTTCACCAACCACACACATTATCTTTCATTTATACTAGACTTTTTAGATCTTATAGTGGCCATGTGTCTACCACCCGTTGGCCTAAACCAATATTTAGTAAAAATGGTATCAAAAGATTCTACAATGATATTTTACATATAAATTTCAATTAAAAGTAATATTGATTTGTGGCACACTTGTGCAGTTGCCGTGCTGAGGTGTCTGGTTCGAAACCGGGGTGGGCAGTGATATCGGTTTTTCGGCTCACTACCAGCCCAGTCTGATCTTTGTGTTCGATATGGCGAAAAGCATACACCCTATCTTGTGATAGGGGATGACCTTCATCATCATTGGACGGGAATAAGTAAGGCGAAAAGCTGGTGCATAATAGGTATGTTCTGTGGGTGCACTAGTTGCGCCTCTGCCCACCCCTCCAGGGATAAAAGGCGTGAGTGTGTGTCAAATCCATAAGATATAATACATAAAGAAACTACGTGAAGAATTTGTGACTAACATATTCCTAGTTTTTTTTTATTACTATATCATGTGATTGCTTCTTTGTTCAAACAATCCTTACGTCACGCTCTGTTCTTCCAATTGGTGTTTATGATCAAATGTAAATTGTATTTAATAGAGGTGCTGATACGAGGAACATGTTTTCTATATCTTATTGTGGTTTGAATGTAATATAATAACGTAAGTATTTTATATCTATACTAATATTATAAAGACTAAAGATTTCATTGTTAGTTTGTTCGTTTGTTTGTTTGCAATTAATAGGCTCCGAAACTACTGGACCGATTTGAAAAATTCTTTTAGCAATATAAAGCTACATTATTAGTGAGTAACATAGGCTACTTTTATCCCGGGGAAATATAAAGCGGGACTTTTATCCCGGAACACGCGGGCGGAGCCGCGACCAAAAGTCTAGTATTTTATATGAAAATAGGATTACACCTATTGAAATCGTTAGCAAACTGGTTTTCTGCCACAGAAAGTATTTAAAAGAAGAATTTGGAACGGAATATTGTACTTTCCGGTAACATGGTTTTGAGTTTTTGCGGTTCTAGCGAAGCCGCGCATGGGATTAGATTTGTCGTCAATAACGGCGCAAACTGTAGTAACACCAAAAACAAACTGCAGGAATTCTGCAGCAGGATAATCATAGTATTATAATTATTTTTAGTTTTATTGACTGCCTCGGTGGCGTAGTTGTATTACGGTACGACTGCAAGGCTGAGGTCTCGGGTTCGATTCCCGGGTCGGGCAAAGTGATATTGGATTTTTCTATTCAGTCTCAGCCCGGAGTCTGGAATTTGTGCCCGATATGGCGATAGGCTCGCCCCTTATCACATCATGGGACGGAATACGCTTGGCGAAAAGTGGGTGCACTAGTTGCGCCTCTGCCTACCCCTTCGGGGATAAAAGGCGTGAGTATGCGTACTAGAATTGTTATTGTTAACACTCGAGTATACCTACTACATCATTTGAGTAAGGTTTGTTTATATCGCGTATTTATATTGTGGCCCGCGGTTTCAATTGTTATTTTCTTTTGTAATTAAGCCATTTTAAAAAATATACCATTTATTTACGCATCGTTATTCTAGGCTCAAAGCCCGAGGACCCGATATTACTTTTGTCTCTTAAAGCATGCGGGTACTTGTCTCTTAGTAGCGGTCATTATACGCGAATGAAAACAAGTTTCTACCGGGAGAACCACCAGTGCATCTATTTTGTAATTAATATAAGAAATAGGAAATAATATGACCCGTCTCAAACATGTTTTACGGCACTGACCACTAATTTAAACAGCTATGACGTCAAACCGACTTAAACTTCATCAAAATTGCATAATGGAAACATTGCATTGTCATAATTGTTAGTTCTACAACTATCATAATTGTTAGGTATTTTTCTGAGGAAACATGTAACATGCAGGTATTATATGCTAAAATATTACCCTAACCTACTCTGACTGAAATTACCTGTCAGCTACTGTACTGTTACTAAGCAATACCCAATGGTATTTTTTTCACGTAATTTAACCGAAATTGTTTTACAAACATCACATTCCAGTAACGCACATGTTCTTAATTTGATTTTAGTAGTAATCCTAATGTAGGAAATGTCGATTGTACAATAAAGTATAGTTATAAGTGTTTTTTTTTCTTGTAACTACGTGTTTGTGTAAACATTGAATTTCATTTACGTCATATCATGTATTGATGTGCTATTTTAAATGACACGATGTTTCTTCCTACACATTTTTGTACTTATAAAATATGATGAAGTCGACATGATGTATAAACATTACACATATTTGAGACAGCAGTAAGCAAGGCAGAAATTCTAAAGAAAAGAAATGTGAAAAATGAGTAGCCTTGAGTTCGCGAAATTGCAACTCGAGATTCATGGTTATATTATAAAATACTTAAACACACGAATTGATAACCTCCTCCTTTTGGTATTCTAAACAAGGGCTGTGTCTAAACAGCATTTTGGATATTAAATTATTATTTTATTTGTGAAGTGAGCGATAGCCTAGTTGGGAATGGAACGGTCTGCCGAGCCAATGTCCGGAGGTTCAAAACCCAAGGCACACACCTCTGACTTTTCGAAGTTAAGTGCGTATTGTTTATCAATTATCGTTCGCTTTAACGGTGAAGGAAAACATCGTGATGAAACCTGCATACCTGAGTTCTCTATAACAATTTCGAAGATATGTGAAGTCTGCCAACCCGCACTAGGCCAGCGTCGTGGACTAAGGCCTAACCCCTCTCAGTAGTAGAGGAGGCCCGTGCTCAGCAGTGGGCAGTATATAATACAGGGCTGATTGCATTGATTGCATTTTATTTGTATAATTATGGAAGTTGCAACAAAACAATTATGAAATCTGGTATGCGGATATTTCAGGTTATTTTCACGGAAGTTGATATTTAAAAGAAATGTAGCTACGCTATTTACATTTTAACGGTAAAGATGGTAATTTTTATCAGCCTTTAATTTTAAAAGCCATTAAAAATTATTAATCGAGAAAATTTAGTATTGATAAATTTTATCTATACTAATAATATAAAGAGGAAAGATTTGATTGTTTGTTTGCATTGAATAGGCTCCGAAACTACTGGATTGATTTGAAAAATTCTTCCACTAATATAAATCTACATAATCAGCGAGTAATATAGGCTGCTTTTATCCCCGGGAAATATAACGCGGGACTTTTATCCCGGAAAAACTCATTCACGAGGGTGGAGCCACTATCAGAAGTCTAATAATTGATAAATATCAATGAGGTTGCTTCTCATTATTCAACGACCAACCTGACATGGCTCATATCTTTGATTAATTATATACCTAGATTGACACTGAAGGTTTCATAAGCGTTGAAAAAGCTAGAGGCGAACTGTTTCCCCCTAAATGAGTTCGAGTGAATTAATTTTTGTTGTTTTTCATGTATTTAATGTTCTCCCCGTTTTAATAGAAACCATGTAATAAATGGTATCATTATGCGCGCACACAAGGATACGCAGAATGATGCAGCGATAGCGTATGACACAGCTGTCACGCATACTAGCTTAAGAAAAGTTGGCCTGTTTGTTTTAGTTTCATTGCAGCGCGTCACTCTATCTAGGTATATAATTAATCAAAGTGTGTAATACATATATTTATAAATCATAAAAACTGATCATAAAGGTGTTCATGTCCCTATGAAAAGTTCGAGTAATTACTTTGTGAATTTCAACATGGGTCTCGAATTTTACTCTCCGGTGTTATAAAGTAACTTTGTCAGAAGTTCCTAGACATGGAGCCTGGTTACTTTAAGTTAATTAACTTAGGCTCACTTATCCATTTATGAGATTACATTAGGCTAAACCCTAGTGTATGAATTGAAGTACCCTCTATAATTAGATCAAGTTAGTTAGTGTCTGTCATAAAACTTGTTTCAATGGAGATTAACTTAACGCTTATAGTTTAAGATTAGGTTTTCGGAGAGTCAATCATGGTCCCTATCCAAATAACTTGGTCGAGATATATTTGCTAGTGACGCGTTTTTTTAAACATAGATGGACCAGGAAGAGACAATACTATATTGATGCATCTGACCCTGGATGAAGGGAAATAACTAGGGAAGAGTATAAGAGAAATTGGAAGAATGGGATCGCCTTTGTCCAGAAGTGGGGCATATAATGTTCATGAATCATGATGTAGGTGACTCTATCTATTCTGAGAGTAACGTAACAAAACCATATAAATGCAATTCTATTCTATTTCTTACCTATATCTTGCGTAATGAAATAAACAGACAAATAGAGCTAATACATGGCTAAATTCTATGTTAATGTACTTTGTAGTTCATTATTATGGGCTTCTCTTCACTTACCAACAGGTGCAGGTGCTCACTGCCGTGCCGCAGATAAAACAAAAACCTTTTTATTGTATGCTCCGTTCTCTATAGTTTTATTACAATGTTAATATCGATAAGCTGAAGTGAGGACACGGAAAATGCAGTTTGTAGTAATTGGACAACGCTAGGTGAAGATTGTTCGCGACAACGTTGCACGATATATTTACCTAGTAGTATGTACAATCAACTGAAATCTGATAATAATTTATAGGTGTAAACTGGAAACGTTTTACACGTATAAAACTATATTCATTGACAGAGAGAGGTGCAGAATACCAGTGCACCCGTACTGTGCCTTCATATGTGTACGAGCTTTTGCCCGCGCTACGCCCGCGTGAATGAGTTTTCCCGGGATAAAAGTCCCGCTTTATATTTTCCCGGGATAAAAAGCCTATGTGATAATCCAGGACATAATCTACCCGTGTGCCAAATTTCATCGAAATCCGTTCAGTAGTTTTTGCGTGAAAGAGTAACACATCCATACACCCATACTTACAAACTTTCGCGTTTATTATATTAGTAGGATTCCCATGTAAAGGGACGACCCGTTTGACCATATCTGGCACAAAGTCTGAGCCAAAACCTTAAATGTGTTTGTCTTTAAAATCTTTCACTATTTTTTGTTGACCAGGGTTCGAACTTAGCACTCATAGTTGACAGTTCTCGAGTGCGCCGCCATTAAACCAATGCGGCGATTAGATGTAGATAAAACGGTTTAGCTGTTAATCCCTTTTAGTGGCAGATGTAATTAGTTATGCTTGAAAATTGCTGACTAGCCGTTATTATACGTATCCACTTGTTAGTATTGTGTAAGCATGGGCTACAACATTGCCTTCTCAAACAACAAATGTCATGGTATCGTTTAATGGAAACCCTTGTCACTATGACATGACATTCCAGTTATAAATAGTCCCTATGTCATTCCGCGGTCTCATATTATAATGTAGAAGTATAAATAGGTCTACACATATATTTGAAAAGGGTTATTTACTTATACCTACTTCCTATAGTCGACATAACGAATACTTGGGCACGGGAAACCAACAAGCAATAATAGGCTTCCTTGAAGACTGGCCGTAAAGATAAGTTAAATATTTCTTCTTCTTTAGCCTTTTTCAACTTTTTCGGTGTAGGCCTCCTTTTACATCTTCCATTCGTTGCGGCATTGAGCTCTTTTGATCCAGTTTAATCCAGCGACCCTCTTCACGTCGTCTTTCCAGTGCATTTGTGGTACTTCCTCGAGGACGTTTTAAGTTAAAACCAAATTAAAACCTAAGGGGTTTAAAATATTGATTGCTATGGGCGCATACAAGGCAGGGGGTGAGGTTTGAAAGTCCGTACACCCCCCCCCCCCTTAGCTTAACGAAAATAATCCTGGCAACAAATGAAATGAAATGAAATAATTTATTCGAACCCATAAAATGTTATACATTATTTAGATTCCGTCAATATTAACTCTACCACCAGTTCGGAAAGCAGTTCTCACTAGAGAAGAACGGGCAAGAAACTCTAGTGTTGCTCTTTTCAAAATCAGTTCAAGGTATAAAATACAATGCATTATGTAGAGAAAAAAAAAATACAATTCAGTATTTGTTAAGTTTTGTTTAGAGCAGTTCATTTATATACTCGCAAAATAGGTAATAAATTTTTAAATTCCAACACTAGTGCATAACTATCTCAGGAATCATGTAATAATTTGATCTGAAATGTTCAAGATGTCGCTATTAATCTTAGTTCAAGATATACCCCTAATACTTAGATGTAGTAAGCGAAAAGGGCAGACCAGTCCACACAAGCAGCACTCGTTCACGAGTATGACGCATGTGCCAGCCATCGGCCTCCTCAACCATATTACAGGGAAGTGGCCGACCCGGCACACGACGCCGCCGCAGGCACAGACAGTTAAGGAGTATGTCAAAACATGTACACATCATAATGCCTATGTGCACTACTAACAAACATTTTGACATACTTTCGCATTTATAATAAGATGACATAGACCCAACAAAACCCAACGCAAAAACATCACTGAACATCGTGAGAGGGGTTGGAGGGGTGTAAAGGTTACCTATGGATCCGCCCCAGGCGGTACATTTTGGTATCCTCGGACCCCCCTGTGCGAAAGCTATAGCTACGCAAGTGTTGATTGCTAAAACGTTTACTTATACATCTTTCATCGTCGATCCAAATAAGTTAAGAATAAAGTTCCGGAGAAATACAAACGATGATTAAATACATTATAATAAAATTAAGGTACTCATCATTTATCCGAATCTCAATAGAATTCCGTAATTGCCGAAACGTTACAAATGATTCTTTGATTTTCCGGTGTGTCAGAATCATTTCCGAGAATCTCTTCCTTTTTGTAATTCCTATCGATTACCGTAATAATACATGGTTATTTGTAGTTTTTACAAAAAGATAGTATTGGAAGAATGTTTTAAAACGTACATTTCGGTTTTCATTAATCGTGATATTGGATAAAAATAGTTTTGTATTTTGCCATCCGAACAATTTTAAAATTCTCTTCACGTCGATGATTCATATTTCTGACGTCAGACATCGGAATTTTCAGGTACACACACGTAAAAGTACTATGTCAGTGTTCTAGGAATTTAGTACATAGTTGTGAGGATGTGGGCAATGTATTGAGTGTTGACGTTGTGGGACTTGCCCGCGGGCTTGCGGTTACGCGAACACGGAACCACTTCGTAAAAATTGAACTGTGTCAAGCTGAGGTGTAGTGATTAAGACAGCCTATTCCAGCCTATTGTTATTCATTTTTTATTTATTATTCACCTATAATGATAGTACGCAATGTCCAATGTTATTTTTAGTAAATTGCATCATAAAATATCATGTGTAACTGTCGATGGTGTATCTTAAACAAATAAATAAAAATAAATAAATAACAGGATGTATGCAGGGCCGGGTTATCCTAAAGGCAAATTAGGCCTAGTATTACTGCCTAGGGGTCTGGCATCTGCTACGGGCCCTTCGTCCCGAGAAAAATTAAAGTGAAAATTATATTTCACGATTCATATTTAAGGGCGGTATTAATAAATCAATCTCAAGTTTGAGTTAAATCTCAAGTAGACTTAATGTATTGTACATTATGTCTACTTGAGATTTAACTCAAGTAGACACCCGTTACCCGAAGACAATATTATTGACTATCTTTTACAGTTTCGATACATTTTAGAACATATTTTAAGTTATAAAAAAACTGCCTCGGTGGCCTAGTTGTATTACGGTACGACTGCAATGCTGAGGTCTCGGGTTCGATCCCTGGGTCGGGCAAAGTGATGTTGGATTTTTCTAATCAGTATCAGCTCGGAGTCTGGAATTTGTGACCGGTATGGCGATAGGCTGGCTCCTATCACATCATGGGACCGGAATTGGCACGGCGAAAAGTGCATTAGTTGCGTCTCTGCTTACCCCTTACACAATAATAATGCAATACCTCTTTGCAGCCATCAGTGATGCTGCCGATATGGACATCGGAGTTCCTGCAGGCAGTGTCCCGGATGGATCCCAAGTTCATAGCGTTGCATCTGCAAGAGGTTGGCGGGAAGGCGTACGAAAAGTCGATGCAGTATGTCCAAGACTTCGTGCAACGGCTTGGCGACTGCCCCGAGCTTCGGCTATATGACAAAATCAGGATATTTCTAGACGAGGATTTCAGTTCACCGGAGAAGTTTACAGTGAGTAATTATTGACATGTTGTATAATAGTGATAAACAAAAAAAAACTTGTTTGTTTGAAAAATATTAACCTGGAAACGGATTTCTATCAAACGAATTCAGGTAATTTCTAAAAATATTTCGTAAATTTTGAATAATTTCACAACGCAAATTTCACTTTCAAAAGTGGGAAATATTAAGGCATTCTCCAGTTAAATGTTAGTGAGACCTATAATATTTTGAAATTTTTTGAAATGCGGATTTTTTATTAATAATATTATGATACACTTTGAATTTTATTTATTTAACGAGTACAAGTAAAAACAAAGAGCTGAAGATATTTTATCTATACTAATATTATAAAGAGGAAAGATTTGTATGTAAGTATGTTTGTAACGAATAAACTCAAAAACTACTGAACGGATTTCGATGAAATTTGGCACACGGGTAGGTCATGTCCTGGATTAACACATAGCCTACTTTTTATCCCGGAAAATCTTTTTCACGCGGGCGAAGCCGCGAGCAGAAGGCTTGTACATTATAAAGGATGAAGTGTAAATATAATAATACATTTTCAATGTTTGTATCAGGCATAATTGGTTTATGAACCTACCCCTAAACATGCTAACGAAATATTACATTAAAAATATTCAAATCTTACACACACACACACGCACGCCCCTTATCCCCGAAGGGGTAGGCAGAGGTGCAACTAGTGTACCCACTTTTCGCCGTGCGTATTCCGTCCCATGATGTGATAGGGGGCGAGCCTATCGCCATATTGGGCACAAATTCCAGACTCCGGGCTGATACTGATTAGAAACACCCAATATCACTTTGCCCGACCCGGAGATCGAACCCGAGACCTCAGCATTCGTACCGTAATATAACTACGCCACCGAGGCAGTCAAATCTTAATACTATTTTACTCTAAAGGAATATAATGAATAGTACTTAAATATTCTCGTCGTAGAACAAAACTTCCATTGATATTCAAAGACCAATTTGTATCATTGTATACAATATTGCAGTAAACCATCCTCCAGGAATACGTATAACAGAACATAATGGCCTAGTGCCCTTTGGATCGCTTTATGCAAGGCATTATAATGGGGTTAATCAGTATTCATAACGGTGACTGGTTTAACATAAAACTAGTAGCTACTTGGTATCCTCAGAAAGCTGTACTGTTTTTACATTATAAATAAAAAGGTGTGAAATGGTATTTGGATGTTTGTTAAAAATTTACGTAGTAATTACTGCACGGATTTGGATGAAAATTCGCACACAGGTGTTTTTTTTTGTTGCATTGAATGACGAGACGAGCATGCCGTTCGCCTGATGGTAAGCGATACGACCACCCATAAACATTAGCAACACCACCCAGCACCTTAAGTTACAACACAAGAATACTGTGTGGCATTCCACTGCGGTCGTCATCCTGAGACATAAGATGTTAAGTCTCATTATGTCCAGTATTTACACTGGCTACAATGTCCTTCAAGTCGAAACACAATAGTGCATGCACACTGCTGCATGGCGGTAGTAATAGACATGGCAGTGGTACCCACTCAGACGGACTCTTACATATGAGAGACCTATCACCAGTAAGTGTCTTGTATTTACATTTATAAGCTTCCTGAAATAATACAGTGAGACTTTTAGGTATTACGGGATATATCTTTTACACGCACGGAGCCGCGAGCAACATAGTACTGAAATATTACATACTATCGGCTGTAGAGTAGTATTTTTACAATGTTAGTATCAAAACTACACTAATATTGTATAACTGGTCAATAATTTTTACGTCGAATTTAACAACCATTATTCCACTAAATTGGCTTAACCATAGACTTAAGAAATGCTAGTTCTAAATCAATGGACACCAGAATAAATATGCGTAATGTAGATTTTAATAAGAATCTATTGTAAACGTCCGTCGTAGAACTAAAGTTGGCACGGTTTCCTAAAGTTGGTGGGCATGAGTACAACTGTGTGCGCCAAATACGAGTAGATCAATACGGATTGAAGCTCATATCGTTGCCTTGAAGCAACAGAGTTCTATCTGACTATTTATTAAATTGTCAAATAGAACCTTGTTGTCCCAAAGCGATATGTAGAGTGTAGCATACATTTCCAGTAGCCTTTCGGAAACATAAAATGCCTTTTATTTCGTTACGAACAACTGTATGAGCGTCGAACGAGAGTTTATTTCTCGATCATTTCACAGCGAGTTCGTTTGTGAATGTTTTTGTGTTGGACACCAGGGTGCCGAAGGGGGGAGAGGTTTTGCTATTTGCTTATAGACGTACACGTTGCGTAAAACTCGGCATAAAATGCAGGAATACTTCTGCGACAATCGCTTATTTTTGAACGTTTTTATTGACCTCGCCCTTGTGAAATAGACACGAAGCTTCTTCATAATTTATGCTAGTTTAACAACACCAAACGAACTTCATACATAAGTTATCAAAAGCAAAGAAGGAAATAAAGTACTTTTTGTCACGGAATATTGTGTTAGCACCAGACTACATGTAACTCAATGCTAATGTACCTGGAAAAAGGAAATGTTGGTATCAAAACTTCTGCTCCCAAATTGAGATATTTCTTCATAATTGTAGATAAAATGTCAACTAATTAAAACCGTTGTTTTTTAAACACGCTTTTATTAGCTTCACATGTATGTTAGTATGTAACGGAAACTTTGAACATGATTTTCACCCCCTTCAAAATGTCGAATTAAATTAAAATTTGGCGTACTTATCAAGGACCGATGACTATTCAATATTTTAATCTAAAAAATGAAAAATAAATAAAAGTTTAAAAAAGCTAATTTATTTACATTAATTACGTACTTATCTGCTTTATCTTACTAATATTAAAAATGCGAAATTCTGTGAAACTTTTGGATGTTTGTTAGAAGTAAACGCAGAAAAAACTAAAATGATTTGGATAAATTTTGGCAGACGGGTAGTTCATGTCCTGGATAAACACACAGGGTAATTCGTTCCCATGACAAATAATGGATATTTTTAAACTGATACTTTAAGTAGATGGCGCTGGCGTCTTACTGTGTTTTAGGGACTTTTTAGTTTGCTATTTTAATCAATTGTTCAATCCGTAGACATTTGTTCTTTGAAACTAAAATC
Source organism: Sphinx pinastri (assembly GCA_947568825.1). NCBI lineage: Eukaryota > Metazoa > Arthropoda > Insecta > Lepidoptera > Sphingidae > Sphinx > Sphinx pinastri. The sequence goes on along the minus strand of OX387624.1, from coordinate 11,088,925 downwards.
CGTAACTTCTGACACTAGTAAAAACAAGACGAGTATCAGATACATATTTGTTGTTACAGGCGCTAGGCAACATGTACTTCGCCCACACGTCGCTCACAGACCTCAAGATATGGGACTTCGAGTTGAAAACATACGTGGAAGTGGCCGGCAAGGAAGTCCACAGTGGCAACATCGAGAAAGTCACCACCAAGGAAAAAGCCAAGTTCCCGCAGCATTTCTTTCCTGAGGTATTAAATGTTCATGGATATACTATTGAGAGGTAGCTGAGTAGAGCGAAACACTAAAGATTCTGAAAAGTGAGGTTTTAGATACGAGAAACATGAGTGTTACCTTAGCTTGAGTATGGATCCAAGCCCCAATGTGGTGATAGATTCGTGCTCTATCATATTATACTAAGGAAATAAGATTCGTGAAAAGTCTAGTTGCACCTCTGCCTACCCCTTCGAGTATATATAGGCATAAACTTATTTATACAAAAAGTAGAAAAAGTATTTATGTAATGTAAAGAAAGGGATAAGAGCAAAATAATTCTTAAAATATTGACTAATCAATTTTAAAACTTCGTATTTACAAATATGATTTACGGTAAAACATAGTCAAACGACTGACATCCTTTGTAGCCGCTATGTATCAACCTATATACGTTAATATGCAAGGACGCGAAGATAAATTTTGATTAAGCACACCCACTGCTTCCCCAATTGCGGTGTCAGATGGTCTATGTAATTTTCCATTACTTAAATAGTCGACATTCAAAACGTATAGTAATATTGTGTAATTATCTGTTTCAAAGTCTTGCTTTTGCAATTGTAAAATTTTTATAAAATCCTATAACATTATTTTCAGCTGTATTTTAACTGATTATGAAGTTTTGCTATCACTTCGTCGGATGTTTTTGTATCATGATTTTTTCTGTGTCAAAGTTATTTGAAATAACCACTATTTTTCATCGTTTTATTTTATTTTAAGTTAAATACCGTCGGGGATAGTGCAAAAGCGCGTATCTAGCATTAGTAAATACCAGCCACCAAGTAAGTGATGAAAAAAGTTTAATTGAAATCATACTTACGGCACTAAACTTATGATTGATAATATTGTAATTTTTTTTTTACTTATGCGGTATTTACCAATGCTAGATACGCGCTTTTGCACTAGTAGGATAATATTGGGCATTCTAGACCACCTGTCGCTCGGCGAAACAAGTTCGCCATCGCTCCGGACGGTGGTCTAGAATACCCAATATGGAATGATCGACTCAAAATATGAATTCACACCACAATTTTATACTCTGACAAGTTCGCCATCGCTCCGGACGGTGGTCTAGACTGCCCAATATGGAATGATCGACTCAGAATATGAATTCACACCACAATTGTATACTCTGACAACGGGCAATCAATGAGTGTCGAAGGAAAAATAAAGTTTTTGTAATGTGTTTTATACGAATTCATCAAATTATGATTGAAACTCATATGAAATGTTATGTGTATTATGAATGTGAAAGCTTTGGTTGAGTAAAATAACTGTGACGTTTTCGAATTATTAATTTTTTATTTAACATTATTATATGTTTTCGGTTGTTCTTCGAACAATAAATCGGATAAACGCACGAACTCTTGTAATTTTCGCCACTGAGGGGAATCGGTGTCGGTTTGGAACTTGATACGGATGAGCGCCTTCTTCCACATGTCCAATGGTTCGGTGTCGTGCGCGTCGCTCGACTTGTACACCTTGCAGTCGATGTAGTATTCACCGCTGGTGCTCGCTGTTCGCCGCTCGCTGCCGTTGGCCACTCGGTTCACAAAATATGACGAGAGCCGACTAATACTTTCAGTTTGCTCTGTGTCCGTTGCATAGTTGCGACTTATACCAAATATATCAATAGTTTTCTTTGTTTTTTTACTGAAACAATATATGAAACATAAATATTAATTTTCAACTTATTGTCACTGAAGTTTCTCCTAAAACGTTTTTAAATTGATACACATACATTATCTCTACCAGTCGTATTAGTAACAAATTATATAGAAACAAATTTATAACTACCACCCAAACTAATATTTTGATACATTGAAGTTTCTTTTGTTGAGGTGTTTTAGTATCGTTCTCCGAAGAGCAGATCTCTATAAATTTGTAAGGATCATATTCGAAATTATAGGTACTCTTTTAAACAGAAAATATGGTTTGAAACAATGCCTATTACCTCGGAGATATATGCGGTAGTTTGTGAACACTGAACACACCTCTCTAAATATATTACTTGTTATAAACAAATTCTACCGCAAGGTACAGAAAACATTCTTCCTACGAAGTCCGTAAAAATATTTAAATTTCTTACCTTGTTCGTGTTGAATTCGTCGTTGAGACTGGCTTGCGCTTCCCGACGTTGTCCGCCGACAGGCTGCGGTTGGGTTTCTTTTTTTGTTCAGAAACTGGAGCTGGTTGATAGTACTCGCATTCTGATTCAGACCTGAATTTCATATAAATTTTAAAACAATTAATTTAAATATACAAATTTAAGAAATCAGTACGTCAGAGTGATTTTAAAATAATTTATACTCACATTTTTCCGTTTGAAACAGCTGTTTGAATATACCTGCACAATAAGCTTGGTGAGTCGGTGGCAGCAGGCACGGCAAGTGTCAGCAGCTCGGCAGCGGGTTCGGTTATTCGCAGATTACTTCTTCAAGAGTACTTCCAGTCTTGTAGAGTTGATTTTGTTATGTCGTTTCCATCAAAACCAGTTGTTTATAAGCGAAAAACGTGTGATAATTGACAACATTAAAAATGTTGCATGTGCTATGGTATAATGTATTTTACGTTACTTTTTTCCGTGTACGTATTATACTCATGTAAAATGCGCATTCAGAGTTCGAGTAACATTAAACGTCGATGCAGCAAAAATGCTTAGGGTTGGGAAACGTACATTACATTGTAAATATTTAAGTAACCATAAATTATGTTATCACAGATTATTTCAAATAATATATTAATAACATCAAACTTTACAAGTAATTTCTTTATTTATGATGATAGTGACCAACATTTATTTCCTATTTTTTTCCATTTTGTTTTATCGTAATGATTACAATATATTGTGTATAATATTATAATGTTATTGTAACTATAGTTATTGTAAGAAATTATTTCATTTGAATGAATATCGTAACCAAAAAAAAAAAACTTAAAATTGAATACGTGCCATCCTTACTTGAATGACGCAAATTTGATTTTGCTGACTGGAAATTAATACATAGGTTGAGCGCACGTGTCACGATATGAACTATGTTATTTACTTGATATTTGAGTATATCCTTCTAATGGAAGAAGATCGTATGAACAGTAACCATAATATGACTCTTATGATTAATAGTTATTTTAATATTGAATTTGAAATTACTATAAAAGCTGATTTTTTCTTTTTCAAAGTTCATTACCACAAAATGTTGAAGTGACATAGCAGCATTTATAAAAAAAATAATCGATAAATATATTTTTATAAGAAGTAATCGGTATATTACATACAAATTGATATACCAACAACTGAGTTTTATATGGAGCTACAGAATATAGAAATATTAACTATAATAGAAAAACGGCAAAAATTCAGGTAACTATAAACATAAAAATTCTTAAGATATTGTTGATTGTACCTTAAAAATACATTTAATATTCGACTAATATTATGCATTACTCTTTCAGAAATGTTTTAAAAGACAAGTTACTTTCGTGAATAAGAACGAGAAGCACAAACGACAACTGAATTTCAACGGGGCACAGGCATTTGTCTTATGGTATTGGATAAGCCACTTCATTCAATTTAAAATCCGGCTTGAAATTTATAGATGTGGATTTTATACTTACTGTATATTTTGTAAGTATTTAACAATTATAACTTTTGTTCTAGTTTATAAGCACGCTTGGTGCTTTTGTAATTTAAAATAGTATAAAGCATTGTAAATTATAATTAGATAGATACTATAATATAAATAATGCCATACTGTTCGGTTTGCAAAGTGTCCGTAGATAGTCGTCGATGGTCGGGTCATTCAAGGAGCAATGCACATAAAAACAATAGCGCAACCCCATTTTACGGCAATGTTTCAATTATCAATACTTCGTTTAAAGGACGTATCGTAAGTTATAGGATAACCGCAACTGACGAGCAAGTAAATAATTTCCCAGAGATGTTTCTGAATAGTATTAGTGATCAAGTAAAATATTTAATAGATCGATCACTTCACATACATACATCTGTTAAAATTAATTTTGAACTCTTTTCTGTTTTTCTTTTATATAAAAGTGATCAAAGGGAAATTAAATCATTCGGTACAAAAAATTATATAGTTCATGTTAATTACGAGTTCGATTCAATTTATAAATCTGCGATTGCATTACTTTTAAAAAAAATAGAAGAATTTCAGGAGAGAGATAGCGGTTGGACCTTTTTGAATAATTCACATTTAGAAATAAACATTAATAAATATCAGCCTCTCGGCGGAAGCGGATTTATAGATTTACCAAAATTCATAAAAAATAAAAAAGCTTGTTTGAATATTCGAAACAAAGACAAATATTGCTTTTTGTGGTGTGTTGTGGCAGCCTTGTGCCCTGCAACCCGACATTCGGACAGAGTTTCGTCTTATCCGCACTTTCAGAACATTTTAAATATTAATGACTTGTCGTTTCCCATAACTTTTTCTGATATAGTGATTTTTGAGAAAAATAATCCTTTTCTGAATATTTTCGTGTATGGGTTGAAAAATAATAAGATTATTATAGGCCCCTTGTATAAATCTATGAACAACAATAAATCTAAAAGCATTCACTTATTATTTTTAGAAAATAATACAAATTCCCACTATTGCCTTATCAAGGACTTGCCACGTCTCGTTAGACATCAGATCACCAAACACCATGGTAAATTATATTTCTGTGAAACGTGCTTGTTATTTTTTTCGACTCTCAGTCAAATTAATACACATTTATGTGGAGGGGTAGTTACAGTTTTGCCAGAAAAAGGATCATTTTTAAAATTCAAAAATTATGATAGGAAACAAAACATTCCATTTGTGATATATGCGGATTTTGAAACGTTGCTTGAACCGATTGGTGACGGTGAATCGAACACCACCGCTAACACGTCATACTCACAACGGCACGTGCCGGCTGCGTTCGCCTACAATATAGTATCATCTTTCGAGGATTCATTTGAAGGTTATAGAACTTATCGCGGTAAAGACTGTGTTTTGAAATTTGTTGAATTTTTGATAGATGATGTTAAAGTAATATACAAAATTCTGTCTAAAAATGAACCTATGATATTCACAGAAAAAGATGTCTTTGATTTTACCAATGCCATAAAGTGTTACATATGTGAAAACTTATTATGGTGCGATAAAGTAAGAGATCACTGCCATATTACAGGTCGATATCGTGGCGCGGCTCATCGACATTGTAATCTACAACATAAAGTTCCAAAATTTATTCCAGTATTTTTTCATAATTTATCAGGTTATGATTGTCATTTATTTATAAAAAAATTGGCTGAAATTCCCGGGCAAATAAAGATTATACCTAAGACCAAAGAAAAATATACATCATTTTCTAAATTTATACATATTACTGATAATGAGTACATACAAATAAGGTTTTTAGATTCTTTCAATTTTTTAGGAACGAGTTTAGACAAACTTGCCAAAACAATGCATTCCGAAGATTTTGTTAATCTGAAATCGCATTTTTCTGATAGAAGAAAATTTAATTTATTGACACGGAAAGGTATTTATCCATATGACTACATGACTGATTGGAAACGATACGAACAGAAATCGTTACCACTCAAGAGCGAGTTTTATAATTCATTGACCAACGAAAATATAAGCGATGATGATTATAATCATGCCAAAACGGTTTGGAACGAATTTAGTATAAAAAATTTAGGCGAATACACGGATCTGTACTTGAAAACAGATGTACTTTTATTGACAGACATATTCCAAAAATTTCGAAAAACATGTAAACAACATTATAAACTGGACCCTGCCTTTTACATCACCGCTCCTAGTTTATCTTTTGACGCCATGTTGCTTAAAACAGACGTTCATTTGGAACTCTTGTCGGACTTGGCAATCGTAAGAATGATTCAAAGAGGTATAAGAGGAGGTTTGTGCATGTGTTCCCATCGGCATGCAAAAGCCAATCACATGTACATGTCTGAATATAATGCGTCAAACCCTTCCTGTTTCATAGCATATCTCGATTGTAATAATCTTTATGGTTTTAGTATGTGTCAGTATTTACCCTATTCTAGTTTTAGATTTCTTAATGAAAGTGAATTAGCTAATTTACATGTAGAAAATGTTGAGGACAACGCCGAGTGGGGCTTTATATTAGAAGTTGATCTTTTGTATCCCGAACATTTGCACGAATATCATAATGATTTACCATTTTGTCCAGAAAAATGTGTGCCTCCAGGAGGTAAAACAAATAAACTTATTGCTAATTTATATAATAAATATAATTATATAATACACTACATTTATTTGAAAAAATGCATAGAACACGGTTTAATATTACGTAAAATTCATAAAGCTATAACTTTTAAACAGTGTCCATATTTAAAAAAATATATAGAATTGAACACTTTGTTGAGACAAAAGGCTAAAAGTAGTTTTGAGCAAGACTTTTTTAAGTTATTAAATAACAGTGTTTTTGGGAAAACTTTAGAAAACACTGAAAAAAGAGTAACTGTTCATTTAGTTAATCAATGGAGTGATAAAAATAATAAAACTAAAAAATCAATATCCGCTGAGAGGCTAATAGCCAACCCCTATTTCCATAGTGCTTCGATTTTATCTGATAATTTGGTGGCAATACAAATGAAACCCAATCAAATTATTTTAGACAAGCCTATTTATATAGGATTTACGGTATTAGAACTTTCTAAGTCACATATGTATAACTTTCATTACAATATTGTAAAGAATTTTTACGGAGATAGAGTGAAACTATGTTATACAGATACTGATTCTCTTGTGTATGAAATATATACGAATGACTTTTATCGTGACTTAAAATGCCAGTTTTTGCAATATTTTGACACAAGTAACTATGATGATGTTAATGTATATAAGTTACCATTAATAAATAAAAAAGTTCCAGGTCTTTTCAAAGATGAAATGGGAGGAAATTATATAACGGATTTCGTTGGTTTGAGATCCAAACTTTATTCTATAAAAACTCCCAATAACATTATTAAAAAAGCAAAGGGAGTAAAATCATGCGTGGTAAGAGGATTAAGTATCTCAGATTATGAAAAAGTATTATTTCAGGGTGGAGTCATTCGTAGCAAAAATATTATGTTTAAATCAATTAAGCATGAAATATTTACACAAAGTGTTAACAAAATTGCATTATCTAGCAATGACGATAAACGAGCAATATCTGTAGACAAAATATCTACGCGAGCCTGGGGTCATGCGCATTTTTTTAAAGAATGATAATTTAATACTATCTACCTATTAACTTATAAAATTGTAACTGTAGTATTAAGTACTTTTAACAGCTTATTGTCTATTCTTTATTTTTTTTGGAAAAATATAAATAAATATGTGTTGAATTGTAATAACTTGTTTTATTTACGAACCTGACTGACATATTTACCATCACAGGAATAATATTAGTATGGATTATAATACATATAATTCAACCATCACACTATAGGAAGGTACTTAGCTGATATACAATATGATACTTCAGATTGCCTTCTATCCAGTTCAACATACATACACACACGCAATCAAACCTTGTACTAATGAAGGGTAGGTCACACCATTACCATATCGAACGAACACTCAGGACTGATACTGAGTAGAAAAACTCAATATCACTTTGCCCGACCCGGGATTCGAACCCGACACCTCAAAGCGGTAGTCGTACCGCGCTCGCTTTACCACTACGCTACTGAAGCATTCAGTTCAATGTATTATAAAATGTTAAATAAGCATTAAATATATGACGTATCGTTTTGTTTCTAATGAATAAAATATTATGCTTATTTAACGTTTTATAGTAAACGTGTTCTAACATGTATAATACCGTTGTTTGTTTCGGGGGAGATATATAATTTTTGGTCACTTGTCACATATTACTGGTTCGAATAGGTACTTAAACTACATTGCAAAATCATCAAACATCAACAGCATGTCGTTGGTATGTATTTTATTAAATTATATTTTATTAACTTTGTATTAATTATAATAGATTGTATTACCATAATACCATTAGTAATGATTTAATTTGTTTTGTTACAGATTTCTGATGCAGATATTATATTTAACCAGTATGCGCAAGATCCCTTCGAAGGATTCTCCGAGATTCTACGCAACGAGCCCGAAATTTGCAATCAACAAACGAAAGAAAAGAAATCCAAACGACGTCGGGAAAAGTCAAGACACAATAATATAACGAAACAGAAAGAGAACACGTCTTTTGTAATGAGCAGATTACAGCGACGCGGCATCAAATTGATAAAAATTTTCGTTATAGACCTTTGTAACAACAGTACTCAAACCAGTGACAGTGATAGTGATAGAGAAAATGTAATTTTAAATGCACAATACATAGTTAAAGACGCTATTGATAGCGTCATGGACGATACTGAATCATTGGTCAAGAAAATTTCTAAGTCCTTAATAGATAGTGATTTTTAAGAAACTTTATGTTAAAAATTGTGAGTATAATGATGTTTTTATTTAAACATGAACTTTTAACTTGTCTGTATTAGATATATCAGATGTTATTATGGATTATGTAATAAAATATATTTATATTAAAAAGATTTTTATTTAATGAAACTTAAAATATACAATTTATTACCACTTCAGATATTTCTTAATACATAATACATTTTTTAGAGCACAATGTTTGAAATGATGAGTACAATTTAGATTTGTTTTTTCATCGCAATATTTTTTATGTAACACTGTAAAACTAGGACACTTTTCTTCACCGAGGTCCGACACTTTGCAATTTACACAAAGATCTTGTACCCATTTCACCTTCTCTAATCCTTTGACAATGATTTCTTTATTTTCTAAATATGGAACGATTATACGTTGAAATTCTCTAAAGTCAATATATCCTTCGTTCCAGTAAATGCCTCTGTTTTTCTCCAACCATTTAACCTGTCTCTTTTCTTCATCTGACAAGTTCTTAAAAAGATACGGTGGTTTTATTAAAAACGTTTGCGTATAATTACGAGTTGCAAAAGATAATTCCTTTAATATAAAATTGTTATGTATGTCTTTAAATCCTTGAACGTCCAATATTATACTATTAGAATTCATGATATTTTTCTCACAGTACTGCTTAGGGGTTTATATTCAATTATACAGTCATTCAATATAAGACAGTAAGCAGAAGTATGATCAGGTATTTCAACAATACTCTCCAACTCTACTCTCACGTCAACTACTGGACCTGATATAAGATTATCTATTTGTCGAGAACAATCTATCACACATAACGGAGCAATGTCCTTAAATTCTTTAGCACTCAACAAAGGCTCCGGTCTACGTCCGTAATAAGACTGTTGAAATCGAGCGTACTGTTCGTATAATAAAGCATATTGATTGTTTATAAAATCAGTATTTAGATTTTCGTACGGATAATAAGTTGAATTTAAGTAAACTTTTACTTCACGTAGGTTACAGTGATCAAATCTAGACATGTCAGCCCCAGATTTGTTTTTCCTGTTGGTTTGCAGTCCTATAACAACGTATCGTGGTTTTTCGATTTGCGATGAGGTTTTAATAGACCACGTATGCTTTGTTGTTTTAGGTAATAAAGGATATTCATATAAATCCCAGTTTCTAAAAATTAATTGAAGTGCACGGTCTTTTTCTAAAATTTTTATGAAGTTCAATTTTTCTTTGTCGGACACTTTCACATGTGGCATTCTCCATACAATTTTATTAATTTCAACACTTTGTATGACTTCTCCACTATTCAGTTTCAAAGCATTCAAGTCTGTATTACTTCTTAGCAAAATCAGTTCGTGTTTACAATTTATGATAACTTTTTTGTAATCTTCACCAAATCCTAAGATATTACTTAGCGGTATTGATACTGAAAAAAATCCATTCTCACTTTTCGTGCCATGTATATCCCATCTCCAGGCTTGGGATGTTTTAGATTCACTTTCGTTCATAGATATCAATGATTTGATGGTAGTAGTTACACCCGCATTTTTTATTTTATCTATCTCCACTCCGTTCAATTCATACCTGATATCTTGAAAAAGGTACATCAACGGATTATTTGTAAATTCTACGCTTGTTTTTTCTTTGGTATCTCTTTTCGTAACATTCACAAATCCTTCTAAATGTAAAGTACTCGCTGATGGCAGAACATACAAATCTTTTTGATTAATAGGTATACGAATTTCATCATTTCTATTAAAACTAGTGACGTAGGGTTTATACGAATGAAATTCAATACCTTCGATGGTATTATCGTATAATGGAGTAGTTAAAAGATCTAGTATATTCATTTTAGTAAACCTATTGTTTTAAGAAAATTGAGATTTTCTTTGTTTAGCTTTTGTCTCTTATTAGAATGCAATGCAGCTTTGGAGATGGTTCGTGCCTTACTAACGTTTTTGGTATCTGCACTGCTATATTTATGTAGTGGGTAATAATCAATCATTTTCTTTTTAGGTGTAAATATAACTGTACTTCTTCGCCACGTAGATTAAGCAAATTGTTGTTAATATCTAATAACCTTATATTAACACTATTTATAATATTTTGATTGACCGGAAAGTATATTATATTCTTCGGAATTTCAATAATTCTGTAACCTGGAGGCACGTTAGGAGCAAACTCGTGAATAATATGACTAGGTCTACCATTCACATAAGATCCGCTAATAATATCACATTCAACCCTCACCACGGTCGTTGATAAAATGTCGACTGGAAACTGTGACACATGTAATATATTAGCTTCAAGAATTTTCTTGTCGAATCCTAATAGTCTACCAATAGAATCTTCTTTTATAAAATTTAACTTTTTCGTGCAATATATATTTGTCTTTAAAGTATTGTTGTTGCACTGTAGTTGAAATCTTGTATTTTTTATTTGTGATTTAATGTAATCGTTGATATCTTGCAGTTCATATGCACCTTCAGGTATTTCAATAAATTCGTTGTAATCACCATAATACAATTTATTATTTTTTTCATCAATATTCGGAATCGAATTAAATGTAGACAAATGTAATAATGCACATTCATATTCTCCTTCAAGTTGCAAATTTGGTGAATAATATGTGGAAAGTATTGACGAGGTGCCTGTTATAGACAGCGTGAAAGACATCTTGCGATTGCTGACAATAAAACAAGTTGATTTATTTTATACTTTTATTCCAAAATTTAAACAAAAAATTCAAACACAATTGACCACAGTTTACAGAATTATATGTTTGATACCTTGTATAGTTATAATGTATATTACAATGTTTAAAATAATTTACTAATTCTATAGGTGGTTTTAAATCACCAAAGCTGTCAAAATATTCACAGTATTTATCTATTTTAACATAGGCTACCCAATGAGTTCCTTCGTTGACAGAGTTATCCAAATTGACAATACCACATTCGAGGGGGTTCGATTTCTTAGGTAATTGGTCTTTCATAAATACTCCTCGAAAATATGGTATATTTTGTGCGTAACGCATGATTTCGATATTACTTAGAGCATGATTAGGTAACCTCATATTTAGTTTTTTGAACGCTTTACAAACAATCCTTTACCATTCTTGTAAGGCTTGATATACAAACCTTTACCGATTGCTATGGATTCCATAACCTTATTATGGCGTTCAGATTCCCTTAAATTTTTTTGAGCATTTTTATAATCATTAACAGTTTTTGCAATTCCAGCCGCACCTCCGGCTAATGAACCTAACGCAGACAACCCAGCAAATATAGGTATTAAAGGCAAAACTCCACCAGTTTTTGGTAACGATATAACTCTTGGCAAACAAATCTTATTATTTGAATTTAATGGATATAATTTCTTCGCTGCCAGATAGGCATACTTTATTAAATTTGTTTTATTAGGCTTGGACTTTTTAATATGTGCGCGAATTTTTGATACTAAGGACCCGAATGATTTCAATCCTGACCCGGTTTTCAGTTTCGCCTTCATAACTTTGCTAACAATCCAAGAAGCCAATTTTTCTCCTTTTCCCGCATCTTGAGCATTTAAACGCCGTTTAGCCATATTTATCAACTGTAAATCTGCTTTATGCCGATTGGGTAAATCTGAGAATGTTGAATATGCGATATCGTGTTCTTTACAAGCTTCATCCAACTTATTTATGCCTTTGTCACCGCGCAACAAGCGCCTTTCAAGTTTTGTTCCTGGACCGCAATAGTTATAACCAGGTAAGTGTAGTTCGATCGGTAAATTGTTTATCAAACTATTTACCAGTCCGCCTCCGTTCATTGTTTGTAATTGAATGTACTGTTGTCATGAAGAAAAAAGATTAATATATGATATCTCATCAGTTAACAACTTTAGACTTATCAATCCAACTGTTTTCACTTTCTTGTAGACCCAACCATTTTACAAATAACTTATTACCTTTCTTTTTTATAACCTTTTCAATTAAGTAAACATCGGGGTAGCTTGTTTTCTGAATTTCTTGTTCATAAAAAGATCCTAAAATCGGTTGTTTGCGTTGATCTTCTATATTATATGTAACAGGATTTGTGTCGTTTACTTTAACAATATTAAAAATTTCTGTTGACCAGTTAGGAGTGTAACCCTTTCGAAAACAGTTTTTATATTTACTAATACGAACAGGGTCACCTATACTGAACTTATTCCGTCTAAATGCTAACGGTTTTCGTGACTGTAAAATAAGTTGTTTTATTTTTTGTTCATTATTAAAATCCACTTCATTCGGTTTGTGGCCAATCGTTCTATGTTTTGTATTATTGTAGTCTGCTACAATACTATCCAATGACTTTCCTATCCATTTATAGCTGCCATTTATGTTGAATAATTTAAAAAGTTTATTTTTTAAAGTTTTTATTAATCGTTCAACTATTGATGCTTTTTTTGTTGAAAACGAGGAATAATGATTTATATTAAATGATTTAATTAATTTTGAAAACGTTTCATTGTAAAATTCAGTACCTAAATCAGTTTGCAAATTTACTGGGGTGCGACCGCTTTGTTTAAGTACTTTTTCAAAAGCGTGTGATACTTCTATTTTTGTTTTTAACTTTAAAGGGACTGCCCAAGAATACTTAGTAAAACAGTCAATTATAACTAATATATAACTAAATCCCTTGTTGTATTTTTTTATGTTTCTTAAATCAATTAGATCTGCTTGCCATAAGTCATCTATGCCTTTAAGGATCACTGAGCGACGAATAAAATTCTTACGAGCCGATCGATGCAATTCATTGACGACTTGATGTTTTATCATTTTGAACGGCTTTACTGGTCTTTTTAGTTGAAGAGTTTGAATTATTCTGATTAATAAATGAAAATATATTTTCTTTTAAATGCTCTATAGAATTATGTACCTCGCTTATAATTTCTTGCTTAGATTTATCTATTAATGTTTGTACGTAATTTTTATTGCACAAATTTTGAATTTTGTTGTCAACGTACTGCTTATTTGAAACATGATCAGCTTGCGTAGGATCAATCACACCAGAAATTCGATTCTGTTGTAAATCAAATTCTCCATTTATTGATTTGGTAATTGTTTTGTCAGCTATATCAAAAATATCAGATATTCGCATCCGTTTGTGGATGTGATGACCAAACTTATCAACATTCATTGCGTCCGATATTGTTTTAAGTTAAATTTAAAATGAAATAAATTGCTGAAGGTCAAAGTATTTATTGATTTATGATTCCATTTTCTCGTAGTTCTTCTATAATCGACAAAATTTCATTGTCTACACCAGTATTCCCAGCATCTCGAGACGCAATTAATAACTTTAACCTATCAACTAACTCATTAGGATCATCCCAATAAACATAATCAACAAACTTATTCCACTTCTTTAAAATTGGCAAACCCTTACCTTTAGGTATTTGTTTACAACTTATATCCTCGGTTAGTTTAAATAGTGGTTTAATTATATACATATACTTTCTACCTTTATTACTCTTTATAGGCTTTTTAGGATCGAAATCTCGTCTATGAGCATTGGTTTCTAACAGCATTAATTTATAATTCTGTTTGTCTACTTCCGTTACTAAGTTTAAATTAGGATCTTTTTTTAACAAGAGTTCTCTTAAACCTGGTGTATTTTTATACGACGTTTCACCAACATTGATGGTTTTATTGTTAACCATTACGTTCGACGTACCTAACATTAATTTTCCTTTATCTATTCTTACCCCGAAAGTAACATCTTCGTACATTCCGGGTGATAGTGACCATGATATTGTATTTTGATTTACACTAGGGTTCGAATCTAATGTTTTATATGAATCACCACTATTTTCGAAATCATTATCAGAAACTTCAGCCTCTCCTTTTTCATCTTCAATGTGATCATTATCATTAAATTCCGAATGAACCTTAATATTACCCCAATAATTTTCGATTTTCGTATTCTCATCTTCAGGTAAACTAGTATCTTGACGCCCATTGTAGTCATACTTTAAATAAGGTTCTTGTTTTAAATCATTTTTAGATGCTATTTGATTCAAAGGGGTAATCAGTGGTTTAAATACGGTTTGCAAGGTCTTTTCATTATCTACTTCAATATTTCTCATTTTACGAACTTTCTTTTTTACGACTTCAGCAGCGTTAATAATTTGTCGTTTGAATGATTGATCCATTTATGAAGTACTTCGTTCTTCTGTTAATGTTTCAAATAGAATAAAAAAATATTGTAAGAATGACGATATTTATAGAAATTCTTAATCGAAAACTACAAATCTGTCAAATTTATTTCGATAACATCCTTCGTTTTTTCGACAATCTTTATTTATAACCAAATAACTATATGGTTCTATCCATATTTGTGAACACATTTCACGAAACTCATGCCATTTCATGTCTGTGTTAACATGTTCATCATAGACATGTCTCATATTAATATCATCTTGTTTAAAAAGAATAATGAGATTTGCATTATCCCTAACAAGTTGTTTTGGTACTTTACTATATGTTTGATTCAAATAAAAGCAATCTATATTTTTATGTCGACCCATTGCGAAATAATCCCGCATATTATTTTGATTTTCACAAGCCACATCATCAAATATAATTATCGAATCACTACAAGCTTCTTGAGGGCACAATACTTCTTCATTGTCCTTGAACTTGGAAAATGATACATCAGGAACCATATCATACACTTTTTCTAAAAACAAATACTTCGGTTGATTTAGAGTTTTTGAGTATAGATATACATTACGATACTTTAATCCGTCTTTATGTAAAAGTAGACCGATTACTAAATTTGTTTTTCCGCAGTTAGACGGGCCACAAATAATACATCTTATAGTATTTGGTAAAAGTTTGCCATGTCGATGAGTGTCGCCTTGAGGTTCAACACAAATTGGATCCACAATAAGAGAATGTGGTTGTTTAACAAATTTCATTATTTACAAACGTCCGGTCATATATACGGTCAAAGCAACAATAATTATTTGTATGTATTTGTTTCATTAATATAATATTCGGCTTGAACGCATTGCAAACAGCAGAGCATTACGATCTATCGATCATTCCACATTGTCAGTCTAGACCACCGCCCGGAGCGATGGCGAACTTGTCAGAGTATAAAATTGTGGTGTGAATTCATATTTTGAGTCGATCATTCCATATTGGGTATTCTAGACCACCGTCCGGAGCGATGGCGAACTTGTTTCGCCGAGCGACAGGTGGTCTAGAATGCCCAATATTATCCTACTTGCACTATCCCCAACATTATCTTGTAATCATTGGGCTATCATTTATAAAAAATGTTTACAGGTGAACTCCGCTTAGATCTTTCGTAATGTTTTAATTGTTATTTGTACTGGCTATATCACACACGTATTAAGCAATAACGACATCCCTCAGCCATAATACCAGGCATTACAGTTCGTAAAAAACCCAGTTCAGCCCTTAGTAAGATTACAATCGAATAATCTCCTGATTCGAAATTGCAGATCTAAATAAATAATTGTTTAAAATGTTCCATCGAAATAAAACTAGTTTTCGGATCTTTTCACGTTTTTGTATATAAGAAAATACGCTTATATCTATATATAAGCGGGCGTTGACGGTTTAATTTTAATCCCGACGTTTCGCAGTCTTCATGGTCACAGGCTACAGTCCGCTTCACCAGCCCAGACTAGTTTCATATCGATGTCCAATATTCGCGTGAACATAAGAAATCAATATAAATTTGTTCCATTTTGTTGCAGTGCAAATGGTCTCGCAAAGGGTTCCTGCGCACGCGCTGGTGCATCCGCGGCACGGCGGTGGAGTTCATCAACATCCATCTGTTCCACGACGCGTCCAACCTGCTCGCCTTGGAGCCGTACCCTTCAGTTGGTATCATTTAACTACTTTCATTAATGTATGTCAAAGGTATTTATTTTCGAATGTGAAGTCTGCCAACCCGCTCTAGGTCAGCGTGGTGGACTAAGGCATAAACCCTCTCAGTTAGTAGAGGAGGCCCGTGCTCAGCAGTGGGCAGTATATATTACAGGGCTGGTATGGTATTAATGTATGTACAGTTAGCCGCATTTACACAAATTTACATTTACACAAATATTTTACAAAAGAGTAGATAAAATTGTCGCTAGCGATAACATCGTTAATTGAACTTTATATGTGTATTTTTTCTAATTATAAATGTATTTTCCGTATTTACATTGTACAGTCAGGAGTTTTACATAGAAATTATACTGAAATGATTTATAGGTACATTCACTTTTAAATACAGCAAAGATAAATACTTTTTCATATGAATACCAAATATATGTTTTTTGCTTACGTTTAATAATAATTTCGTATTATTTTTATGCGTTATCACATAAGGAAAACTTGCAACGACAACTCTTAAGCAAAGTATAGACTAGCAAGTTTTCGCAGGAACATATTGCGCAAGAGCTTCCAGGTGTATTTACAAGCGGCAATATTTAAATAGTTTTTAACCGACGAAAAAAAAACGGAGGAGATTCTCAAGTCGACGTGTATATTTTTTTTAACGCATAACTTTTTACAGAGTGTCCGAGTAGCCCGATTTTAATAAAAAAAAAATATTGGATAGGGTATACCTCAAAATTGGTCCCATGTAAATTTGGAAAATAAAATCTACCCTAAGGGTGGAAAAAGAGGGTGATTTATTGTTTACTCAAAGATTTTAATGCTGAGTTGTGTATTAAGCATGTAGTTTACAGCCACAAAATAGAATTTCGAGGGTATGTGAAGTCTGCCAACCCGCACTAGACCAGCATCGTGGACTAAGGCCTAACCCCTCTCAGTAGTAGAGGAGGCCCGTGCTCAGCAGTGGGCAATATGTAATCCTTCCACGCCCGCGGTGGACACCGGTGTCCATTTATATAGGGAGGGCGATATATAAGCGAGGATTCTATAAGCGGGCGTTGACGAGTTAAACAAAATTAGGAGGTTATGTTCCCTTAATTACAGATATTTTTGTGTCGAATATTGTGTTCAAAACATCTTTATTTATTAAATTACGTAATGAGACATTTCCAAATGCTTTTGGAACTCATAACTACGTATGTTTTATACAGCTTCTATTATTTTTGTCGATTTTCACATAACCATGGAATGTAAATACTTAGGTACTATTCTTGGGAACATAATATAGTTTAACACCATTTGATTTGTTTATTTTTGTTTTGGAGCATCCAGATACACAGCAATACATTATCAACAAATTAAATGTTATTTTTCATCCTTTTAATGAATATTTTACGTTAATGCCAAGTATCGATGGGCTGAAAACGAGTCAGATTGTGCCACCAGATGGCAGAGCTTATGTCGTGCACGTTCCCTATAGGGTAGTTGATTACTTTTTTTTAAGACATTTATCAAAAATTTATGTCATCCAAAATCTAGCGGAAAAAGAATGCACTAATAGGGTTTTTTAATACATTGACTAATAAGTAACTTATAAAGCTTTTAAAAGCACGTAAAGCCGTTGGTCCTGCGCCTGATCTCTCTCCGGTCATGTCGGATTGCCGTCTCACCGGACTATGAGAGTGAAGGAATAGCGAGTGCACTTGTGTATTGCGCACACACTTGTGCACTAGAATATTTCCTGCGCACCTGGCTGATCTCCGTTGAGATTGGCCGCCGTGGCCGAAATCTCGGCTAGGAAGGGATTATAAAGCTTTGATTTTTTTTTTTAATAATGGCATTTGTGTTCACATTTTGCCAATGTCAAGTTGTCTATTTTATTATCTGTAGTATGTCGAAGTAAAGCAGTGGCTACCTTACCAAGACTTTATCGAGGAGTTTTGGCGGCAACAAAAAAACACTTGATTAGCACAATTAGTTCAATTCACTTCATTTGAGCTCTTTAATAGAACTATATTGGATAATATACCACCATAATTATGCAATATAACACTAAGTATCACCAAAATAATGAATTAAAACAAGAGCACCTCATGACACTTCCAAGTTCCCGCCAAAACTCCGCTTTGATATTTTGAGCATACGACATGCACGTTACCTATAACTCTGTACGACATTGCCCCGTTTTGAATGTGTAAAGGTGTACTGCCGCAGCCGCCGACGTGCCCTGCGTCACACGCTGCGTCACGTGCACTCTGACGTCAACGCCGCGCCATACTTCATATTCGGAGACTTCAACTTCCGAACAGACACCGGCGGTGTGGTTAAGGTGTGTCATACTCGATTTTAATATGAGTTGGGTGTTTAATAACGTTTTTAAGAGCAAAGATGACTATGTCCCAGGTCAATTTTTTTTTTGCATTTTTTATGTTTCATTAATCGTTCATCAGGTCAGAATATGTTTTTTTTGCATTTTTTATGTTTCATCAATCATTCATCAGGTCGGAATATGTTTTTTTTGCATTTTTTATGTTCATTAATGTTTCATCAATTTTTTTTTTTTTGCTTTATATTTTTCCGAGAATTCTTCACACAAACCATTAAGATAAAACGTGGATTTTTTTTTTATACATAAACAGACCACATAACTTCCAACAGCATTTTCTAACGTAAACCCATCTTTATTAGAAAGTGACGGAAGACCTGTCGGCGAGTCGAGTACAGAACGGCACTAACGTGGAGTCGTCGAAGCTGCAGTACCGCTGCAAGGACGACGACCGCGTCGTACTCACCATCGGCAAGAAGGAGTTCTCGCATGTCGACCACCAGAAGGTCTTCAGGGAGCCTTGGGTATGTGGGTCACAAAAAACTACTGATTGGATATATTTATGACTACCTCGGTGGCGTAGTTGTATTGCGTACGCGTTACGAGTACGATTTGCGCGCTGAAGTCCTGGATTCGATCCCCGGGTCGGGCAAAGTGATATTGGATTTTTATATTCAGTATCAGTCCGGATAGGCTCGCCCCCTATCACATCATGGCACGGAATACGCACGGCGAAAAGTGGGTGCACTAGTTGCGCCTCTGCCTACCCCTTCGGGGATAAAAGGCGTGCGCATGCGAGGTTTTCTTGACACTTGCATATAAATTAAAGTGGAACATCAAACAAAGAAACAGTATTTAACATACAATTTAAAGTTCAGTGTTTTACACCTACTATGTTTTTGTCTCAGCACCGCCTCAGGTTGACTGGTAAAGAATTCCTTCGGCACCTTACATAACTATGTAAAAAGTGCAAATAAATAAATAAGTCTATACTAATATATAAAGCTGAAGAGTTTGTTTGTTTGTTTGTTTGAACGCGCTAATCTCAGGAATTACTGGACTGATTTTGAAAATTCTCTCACTAATAGGAAGCTACATTACTCCTGAGTGCTATAGGCTACTTTTTATCCCGGAAAAACTTTTCCACGCGGGCGGAGCCGCGCGCAATGCTAGTTATAGTATAAAGGTTATAGTATAATATACAATTTATAGTATAAAGGTGTAATTTTCGTCACAGCTGCAGCGTTTCGATCGCGAACTGGAAGCGTTGCGGCCTCATCTGTACGAGTTCCCGATCAAGTTCCCGCCCACGTACCCCTTCGAGGAGGACGTGCATTTACCCACTCATTATATGAAGACCAGGTGAAAAATAATTTCTTCTGTGAAATCAGAAACCACATTGGTTGAAAAATAAAGTAGTTATTCATATTTAAAATATTGTTGTGAGCAAAAGTGGGGACGTGGTGGGGATATCGCGCTATTTCTTTCACACGCATGCAGGGTTATGGCCAATGATACCCGGTGACGTCATAGTCTGATATTACTGTTTTTGACAATTACCCCTTCAACCAAATTTCTAAGCTTTATAAGTTACTTATTATTGCGCCAATTTTGAACATTCTTTTTCAGGTAGATTTTGGATGACATCAATTTTCGATACATGTAGTTAAAAAAAAGGTAGTCAACTTCCCTATAGGGAACGTGCACGACATAAGCTCTGCCATCTGGTGGTGCAATCTGAATCTTTCAGCCTATCGATACTTGGCATTGACTTAAAATATTCATATTGGATGGATGAAAAATAACACTTAATTTGTTGATAATATATTGCTGTGTATCTATCGGATGCTCCAAAACATAAAAATAAACACATCAAATGGTATCAAATTCTATTACAATCCCAAGAATAGTACCTAAGTACTTACATTCCATGGTAATGTTAAAATAGACAAAAATAATAAAAACTGTATAAAACATACATAACTAAGTATGAGGTCCAAAAGCATTTAGAAATGTCTCATTACGTAATTTATAAAAAAATAGATGTTTTGAAGATAATATTCATTACAAACAAATCTGTAATTAAGGGAACATAACCTCCTAATTTTGCTTCAATAACAACAAAATAACTAGCTCCCATCTAAAAAATGCATATCCTGGCTGCGTTGGGTATCAATAGTATTCGGCCGGAACCCATATTTTATCATTTTTGTCATATTAAAAGAATGTATAAATAAATTCTAAGACTGCCTCGGTGGAGTAGTTGTATTACGGTACGACTGCAATGCTCAGGTCTCGGGTTCAATCCCCGGGTCGGGCAAAGTGATATTGAATTTTCCTATTCAGTATCAGCCTGGAGTCTGGAATTTGTGCCCGATATGGCGATAGGTTCGCCCCCTATCACATCATGGGACGGAATACGCACGGCAAAAAGAGGGTGCACTAGTTGCGCGTCTGCCTACCCCTTGCTTAATGCGTAAATAAATTCTTGTTCTGAAAAGTTTCTTTTTTTATCCACATGTGGCTCTTATGTCGATTTTGTGCTGCCACCTATAGTTCGTGCACGTTCCCTGTTGACTGCATTGTGGCACTTACAAATTAGCTCACTTATCTTCTATAACTGCTTGTAACAGTAATTATATTCGTCAGGTGTCCGGCATGGTGCGACAGGATACTGTTGTCGCAATCAGCGCGCCTGCTCGTCCAGCAGCAGGACCCCGCCAGGCCCGGCGAGAACAGGCACCTGCATTCATCCAGGTCAGTGGTTGATCGAAGGATCTAAAGCTTTTTAACACGTTGACTGCGGCGCCAGAATAATGAACTATCCATCAGTGCATCACGCACGGAGGGTGTTGTCCCGCTCTGACGTTTAGATTATAGTCCTAGATTTTTTTCAACATTTGAAAGTGTTTTAATGGTATGCGCGTTGAGTCCAAGAACAAAACTTACTGCCAAGCAGCAGTGTGCATGCACTATTGTGTTTCGGTTTGAAGGACATTGTGGCCAGTGTAACTACTGGACATAATGAGACTTAACATCTTATGTCTCAGGATGACGAGCGCAGTGGAATGCCACACAGTACTTTGTAACTCAAGGTGCTGGATGGTGTTGCTGCTGTTTATGGGTGGTCGTATCGCTTACCATCAGGCGAACGGCATGCTCGTATCGACATTCAATGCAATAAAAAAAAACTCGAGGCGTAGTCACCGTGGTAAGGGGATATCGACTAAAACAAGCTATACTCTTTGTAGGAGTGAAAGTCGCGGGGCGAGCAGTGGTGGGTGCTCAGTCCAATTTAAGCGACTCCGAGGTGGACGACAATGCGGGTCGGTCTCCCGCTGTAGTAGATGCCAAAGGCGTACTTCAGGGTTCGGAGGCATCTTAATCCCCCCTTTTATAGAGAGGGGCCGCATCGGCATCGCGCAGGGACAGTCCCGTGCAGCTATCTTAGTGCAACAAGATACACCGGGGCCGTCTCGTATGCTCCGAAGAAGGCCACCGCGGGTTTTAGTTGGTATGCCGGTGTAGGGTGTTCTTGGGGTTAGGGACGCGGTCCAATGCTCGCTCGGATGACCCCCCGAAACAAAGGGTTGGAAAGGAAAATCAAACAGTGTATGTGAAGTGTACTAATTCCTATAAGTCAACGTGTGGTACGAATGGCCTCACCACTTTTAATGGCAATAGTGTCTAACAACAGAAAAAACAACTAGTATTACGTCCAATTTCAACAATCGCGCTAACTTCGGATCGATCGCAAGAATAAACTTACCAAAATGTCATGGTTAAGCGTTGACATGCTTTATTTCAATAAACGACCTCATAGTTAACTTCGAATCCATCAAGAATGAATCAATTAAAATAAGTCTACAAGTTTTTGTCTGATTGGGTCACCTTCGCTACCATCCCGAAGGTAGCGACGTGTTCTACAACTGATATTGTATCGATAGGAAGTCGATGGCGGACTCCACAGACAGCAGCAGCGGGCGCGTGTCGTCATCAGACAGTAGTCCTGTCAGGTCGGGCTCACCAGCGCGGCAGGGGCAACAGGTAATGTAGTTTGCAGTTATCATGTCACAGATTACAGATTTAGACTTATTTCATTTAAGCAAAATTAAAATTAAAAAGGAAATTATTAATATTCATCGAAACACTTAAACACACACACACACATATACGCACATAATATTTCATTGTCTAGCTTATAATTAATTAGCTTTTGATAATGCATGTAACATGGCAATTAGGTACATTAAAATATGGTGTAATCCTGTAATTGGCTGTATATGTAGCTATTAATTAGTTAAAAATAACATATATATGTAAATGCTGTTGGATTACCAAAAGAAATCAAATAAAATAAAATGTCCAATTAAGACCTGTAACAACCCCAGATACTCCGGTATAACGAGAATGTTCTGGGCCCACATGAAAAAAAAAACTAGCTAAGTGTAAACTCATTATTAAAATGTTAAACTAATGTTTTAAGTCCAGTCTATCATTCCTGAGCTGATCTTGAACGAGTTCAGCAAAGTATCTCCACTGCACCTGATGGAATGGTAGCGGGTGGAGTATTGGAATCCTACTAATATTATAAACGCGAAAGTTTGGAAGTATGGATGTTTGTTACTCTTTCACGCAAAAACTACTGAACGAATTTCGATGAAATTTGGCACATGGGTACATCATGTCCTGGATTAACACATAGGCTTCTTTTTATCCCGGAAAAATATAAAGCGGGACTGTTATCCCGGGAAAACTCATTCACGCGGGCGGAGCCGCGGGCAAAAGCTAATAGTAAATAATCGTATGTGTTTGTGTCAGCAGTCGAGTCCCGGGCGAACCCTGGAGAAGAAGAGCAGCGCGGTGGAGCTGGACGTGTTGGCCGTGCCCGTCAGCGCCGCCAGCAGGAAGAGCATCGCCGACCCCACCAGCGTACAGCAAGCTATTAACGCTAGGTAACACACAAAAAACGATAATTATCAGATATTTTTTATCACCTCTTTACCAGTCATTTATATTGCGTGATGCTCAAAGAATCCATCATATAAGTCGTCATCCCTAAGTTCGACTTGCCAAGGGTTGGATTTAAAAAAAAATCTTTTGAAAAATTATGTTTTGCTAATCCAAAGGACATGTCCAAAAACGGGCCTGAAATTCTGAACAAGACAATTTACATATATTTGGATAGAACTCCTGAAAACTAGCCTTTTTCAATAAATCATTTAGTTTTAAAGACCTCCGATTTTAAGATTTATGTAATTTTGTTTGGTTTGAAAACTACACTTAATATGAACGTTTTAAAAAAAGTTAGTAATGAATGGAGGGGTCTAAAAATATTTTTTTAATGGATCCAAGATCCATATTATGCCCCTTTAATATCCCTAAAGTTTAAGCCTGGTTAGATTTTGAGGCCCAGCACCCATACAAAAAGTGGACATCTTTGGGAATGGGATAGGGAGGTGGGAAAAAGTGTAAAGAGCTACAAAATTGTTTTTTTTTTTTATTTATTTTTTATTGCATTGAATGACGAGACGAGCATGCCGTTCGCCAGATGGTAAGCGATACGACCACCCATAAACAGCAGCAACACCATCCAGCACCTTGACTTACAAAGTACTGTGTGGCATTCCACTGCGCTCGTCATCCTGAGACATAAGATGTTAAGTCTCATTATGTCCAGTAGTTATACTGGCTACAATGTCCTTCAAACCGAAACACAACAGTGCATGCACATTGTTGCTT
Organism: Sphinx pinastri; assembly: GCA_947568825.1. Taxonomy (NCBI): domain Eukaryota; kingdom Metazoa; phylum Arthropoda; class Insecta; order Lepidoptera; family Sphingidae; genus Sphinx; species Sphinx pinastri. The sequence goes on along the minus strand of OX387624.1, from coordinate 11,064,270 downwards.
GGCGGTAGAAATAGACATTGCGGTGGTACCCACCCAGACGACCTCTTACATAATGAGAGACCTACCACCAGTAATTGTAAAACGTACACAGCATTAATTGCAGGGTGACAAACTCGGAGGGCTCCCCGATCCGCCGCAAGCTGGTGCGCAACCAGTCGGAGGGCTCGCCCAAGCCGAGCGACGCGCCGTCCCCCGAGCTGCGCCGCCTCGTCGACGCGCCCGCCAGGAAACGCAACGAGTACGGCGTCATCGGCGGGACCGCCTGCATGGGCGACCATAAGGTACGCCACCACCTACCGACCAATCGTATCGAACGTTCACGTATTACGTCAATCATTTATTTTAAAATAAAAAAAAAAACTATATACTAATATATAAAACTGAAGAGTTTGTTTGTTTGTTTGAACGCGCTAATCTCAGTAACTACTGGACCGATTTTGAAAATTCTTTCACTAATAGGAAGCTACATTACTCCTGAGTGCTATAGGCTACTTTTTATCCCGGATAAACTTTTCCACGCGGGCGGAGCCGCGCGCAATGCTAGTATAAAATAAAATATTACATAGAATTCCTTTGAGCTAGCGCACGGGATATGGTTGCTACGCGATTTCTTTAAACTCGATTTGATATGATGTTATTTGGTATCGATTCTCGAAACTGTTAAAGTATAACGTATTTACAATTGTAAGTTAATTTTGCATATTACGGTTTATAAATAAATAAGAAATCTGAAGAATAAAGATGACCTATCTTCCACAGCCAATCTACCTGAGAGTGATGCTGCAAAGCGATCGAGGTACGCTCGACTGTTGCGACACGATCCTCCCATGCTCGATATGTGTAAACGCCACGCGCTTCCCCTCCACCTTACCTCTCACGCTCCCCCACTACACCCACCTCATGCCCCGTCTGCGGCGTCTCCCCACGGACCCAGATCTTCTCACCAACAAAAAACTTAAGCTGCCAGACATCTCGAGCAGCCATCCTGACAAACTACTATCTGACGATAATCGAATCAAAAGGACGCGCACGGGATCGTTAAATGAGAAAATACTTCGAATCCCGCACGTCGAAATCACTAGAGCTGATTACTGCAGCTACGATAGGATATACGTTAATGATGTCGATAATACATTACTCACTGTAAGGCAGTGCGTAGATCCGTACACGCCAGAAAGTATCGATTCGCACAGCCCTAATGTCGAGGCGTCATCCGGTTCCGATGTGACGGATATAGAGTATGACCTAAACGAAATTGATTTAAAATCTACTAAAGTAAACCGAGATAGAAGTATTTCGCCTACTTTATTGAAGAATCGATTAGATAAATTACTAAGTGATAAGGAAAAATCGATTCCTGAGTTGCAAAGACTCGATAGTAGAGAGTCGTGTGGGTCGGATGGTAGTAAGAAGGGTGGATTGTGTTGTCTTGCTTTAAAATGCTACGGGTTTTGTAGGAGGAGAGCTCGCAAAGTTAAATGTGAATGTAGTGGCTTGTCTAAGTGTTGCACATCTTAGCTGTTATTATTATATCGAACATCGATTATTAAAATCGATATTTTTGTTTGGACTTCTCTTTGAACTAAAATAAAAAAAAATTGAGCTTTATTAAACAACAACATTAATTTTAACATGTTTTATGAAATCATTGACTTTTATTTGAGGGATCGAAACTTTTGAATTCAAAGAGATTTTCATGTAACTATTGACAATGCACTGTTTTACCTGTGTATTTCTTTTGCAACCAACGTATGGTTGTTTGACCAAAAACTATGGTAGTTTGTACCATGATGCATGTTTTTTTATTACCTATTCGCATGCATTTTAATGACTTAACGCACATTAAGTTGATTAGAATTCCTGTTTTCCTGTACATAGTTATACATAAAGAAATACTATGTGCTTACGTCTAGTCGATACGGTATTTAAGGTATTTTATAGCTTCTAAAATTATTTGAATTTAAAAAAATATTTATTACGTTAAAAATTTAACAGTACCTTGAAAATTATCATTTTTTTAAATATATGATATATATGACTGCCTCAGTGGCGTAGTTGTATTACGGTACGACTGCAAGGCTGGAGTCTCGGGTTCGATCCCCGGGTCGGGCAAAGTGATATTGGATTTTTCTATTCAGTATCAGCCCGGAGTCTGGAATTTATGCCCGGTATGGCGATAGGCTCGCCCCCTATCACATCATGGGACGGAATACGCTTGTCGAAAAGTGGGTGCACTAGTTGCGCCTCTGCCTACCCCTTCGAGGATAAAAGGCGTGAGCGTGCATATATTTTTAAATATCTACATACATGGTTTGATTTAATAAAATGCTTTTAAAATTATGTTTCATTCAAGTTGAACAAATATTAACAGTTTTTAAAGGTATCAATATACCTTATTTTAGTTTGGTAATATGAAGTAAGATTCTTACTCCAAATTGTCAAACTATAACAAGGAAGATCGTATAAAATAAAGAGACAAAAGGAAGATATAATATAAAATGTGAAATAAGTAGAGTTTGATCGAAACTCTACTAATATTGGTGTTGTGAATGTGTTTTTTCATTTGAACAACGTAAATTTCCTACATAAATCATCTGAACAACGTTTTTTTCATAAACGTCGGGTTTGTACAGTCAGCAGCATAAATACTGGAAAAAAACAAAATTTCAAATCGCCTTTATACGCGTTAAGTTAAACTGAAACATATTTTTTCTTCGTTTGAAGTAAATTAAATCTCTTTTATTTTATTTTTGTGAAGAGATTTGTTTTTAGTAAGAACTCAAAAGTACGTAGCTAATTTGAAATTAATTTGTTCATCTACTTATGCTGCTGACTGTACAGGTAAAATATTTTTTTAAATTTAAATAATATACCCCGCAATTTTTTTGCATAATTTAGCAGTAAGAGCTGTATAATCTCTGTTTGTACATAATTTTAATTTAATGAAAATACCAAATGGTCCATTAAACTCTAGTCTGTGTCTGCTCAAGTGGATGGAAAAGGTATTATAATACTGTAATTACAGATAAAAAAAACACTTCAAAACTGGTGAAATTAAATAAAAATATTGATCTGCCAAGGTAGCGTTCATATATTATGTAAGTTTTGGTAAAACAACATTGGTTATTGGGGATAGGTTTGGAAATTTAAAAAAAAAAAAATTAATTACTAAATATAATAATAAATTAATATTTGAATGCGATCTTGATTTTCGAATATTTTTTTTTTATATTTCCCCATGCAATCATAAATCTGTTTTATAATTATTATACCTTAATTATAAAAGCTAGTCAATAGACAATCTTTCCAACTTAGGAATTTTAAATTGTTTTAAATTTTCATAATACATTCTATTGCACGGTTATCTATGGAGTTTTAACATATTTTTTTTTGAAGACTTGTATATACAAGTACTCGTTTGATAACAGTATTCTCGAAATGGAAAATCAGCCCACAATAAAATAAATTGGAAGACAAAGTTGTGGGAAACAATTCAATAATAATTTAACTTAAAAAATCACTTATTTCACGTTATAGTACTGTTGTATTTAAGACTGGATATTTATTGTGTGGTACCTCTCTAGTAGTTAACATGTTTATAAAAATAATACTACTCTTCTCTATTTTCATGATACTCTTACTTAAAATAAAATTACCGAGAATTACAAAAATTACTAAAGAATTAGCTCTAATAATTATTTCGAACTTTCACATCATCTTTTGACTTTCATCACTCTTGTTGAACTGAGTATTTTATAATAGTGACATTATTGGTTATTTATTTATTTATTACATTAGAATCTACTCTACCCTGGATTCACAAACTTACTTCAGAATAATAACTAAAGACACTTATAGCTGTATGATTTATGAGCTGCTGATTGTTACTTTAATAAGCTTTTGTGGTTACTAAAGAGGTATTACTCAATTATAACTCATTGTTATACGTAAAAGCACGTTGTGTAAGCCACATGTTTTGTATTGACGTGGTGCTAATTTAACGATAATAAACATTACGCACTGAATACCCTACTTTTATTATTTTAGGTTAAGTTGGCAACTTGACGTTTTATTGACATAAAAGCAAAGGTTACTGATAATTACTTTACTATTATTTTTTATATTATAAATTACATTATAAGTAAATGTCTAGACACACAACTAGCCTAAATAATTATTTAGAATAATGTTAAAATACGTGAATGTTTTGGCCACTGTTCTATAACATTACATTATTGGCAGAATCATCGCGTATGCGGGGGACGCCATTAAAAAAAATACTTTTCATAGTAAATCGTGTGTTCAAAACAAAAGCATTATTAATAATAATATGTCACGTAACATGTGGTGTCAATACTTACGTTATTTTGTTTTTTTTTCTCTTACAGGAGAATTTGTGCGTCTTAAAAAAAATCGCCGCATTTGCAAAAAAAAATTTTTTTCAATATTTGTGGCCACGCATTTTTATTTTGTTTCGTTAAGTGTTTGCATGATTGTTATATGTGTGCAATGTGCATTGAGTTAAATAAATTAAAATTGCACAGTGCCACTCGTTAAGTCTAGACAAATATATGATTTAAATATTTTTTTTTTTTTAAGTTATACTAAAATGAACAATAACAATACGAGTTTGTAAAATAAAAACTCAAGAAATTAGTTTTAAGAAATAAGGTGATATTGAAGCTTTATTAAGAATCTATTTAAAATGTAACACATGACGTTACTAGTCAGGTAAATCTAGTATAAAACCAAAAGTATATGCACCGATAACAAAGTTTACAAGAAATAAAAAACACTAAAGATAAAATTAGGTTTGGAATATAATATTTTAAACTAAAATCACAGACACATAAAATGCATTATTTATTAGACGGTCCTAATGCAATGCAATGCAATCAGCCCTGTATTATATACTGCCCGCTGCTGAGCACGGGCCTCTTCTACAACTGAGAGGGTTTAAGGCCTTAGTCCACCACGTTGGCCTAGCGCGGGTTGGCAGACTTCACATACCTTCGTAATTCTTATGAAGAATTCTCAGTTATGTAGGATTCCTCACGATGTTTTACTTCACCGTTAAAGCGAACGATAATTGATGAACAATACACACGTAACATCGAAAAGTCACAGATGTGTGCCTTGGGTTTTGAACCTCCGGGCATTGTCTCGTCAGACCGTTCCCTTCCCAACTAGACTATCGTCCAGAGGAGGTCCTAATAAATAATGCATTTTACAGAAAAAGTAGGTACGTTATACACATGATTGGTGCTGCAAATAAAAGCTACAATATTTTGAAATGTAGAATGGCCTGTGTGTTTTGTTCTTGTATCAGTTGTTTGCTTTGCTTGTAAGTATTATTTTCATTTGCTTTCTTTTATTTCATGTATCTTTTAAATAATTCTTGTAGAATAATATCTCTCATTATTCTCAGGTAACTTTCGTCAGGAATTTCATTCTGAAACTTCTCCAAAACACATGAAGAATGAAGAAGTGGAGAACGTTTCGGACAACGTCGCGGAATCGCCAAATTCTAGATACATACATTACAATGTAGACAGCCCTTGTAATATATTCAAGGAAACTGACATTTAACTTGATATTCTATCTAAAGAAATATCAACTTTATTTTTGATCTCTTGGTGTTTTTATTCTAAGGATTTGGGTGAAGCCATCGATAGTTTTGGATAAGACATACCTCAATATTACATTTTTAAAAAAGTTCTATAATGTATGACATCAGACATGCCTATCATTTTTTAATATTTATATAAACAGCCTTTTTCCATGAACTTTCCCGCGTAATACGGTACTTGACTACATTTTTTTAATACATTTATCGACACTGTATGTCATCCAAAATGTAGCGGAATAAGAATTATCAAAATACACGCAATAATAAATGATTTATAAAGCTCTGAAATTTGGTGGAACGGGCATCTGTCCAATAACGGAAACAGCAGCTTGTGACGTCACTGATTGTCACTGGCAAATACGTATCATGCATGAGAAAGAGATAGAGCGGTATCCCCAACACGTTCCCACTTTTGCTAACAACACTTTTTTAAATAGGAATAACTGCTCTATTTTTCAACCAATTTTGGTGCTGATTTCACAACAGCATTTCTTTTAAATATCATTTTCTGTGACGTATTAAATAATGTAAGAATTAACACATATGAAACTACCCTATTGTGGGGAACATAGTGTATAATTCGAATTTGTATTTTCATTTACAGTCCAAATAAACATTGTTACTGTATATATAATATAGTTCACGCCAAATATCTAGTTCGCTTTGAAAATGCAACGGTCTCACTTGTAGTGCCTAGTGAGTGCAACTGCACATGCGCAGTTATTGTTGCCGGCGACTTCAGAACGAAATTCACAAGTTTTGCGACAACAGCTTTGTCTACGAATGTGAAATGAAATCGGTGTCATCATTCTTAGAATATAAACGTTCAATATTTATTATGGATCACATTTAATATACTTAATTTGTTGTGCACACCCACGAAATCTCTTTTTGTTTTCGCGGGAAAATTGCCTTTATCACGACCCCCCAAACTCAAAAGATGATTGGGTGGTTATGTTGGTGACACCGACCTTACAACCCAGTGTTAAACACGGAAAGATGGCTTACATTGAGCGACCACTGGGTAGAGTCCAAAACGTTGAATCCATAAAGATGACTAATTAATTAAGAATGCTTCAATGCGTGTTTACTTTCAACCAAAATAGGAAAGCAAAGAACAGGAAAATCATTTTATATGACAAATTGTTATGTTGTTAGACATAGTATTTTATGTTCTAATATACCTAAGCTCGGAGAATTTGTCATTTACGTTATATTTTATGCTCTTATTAACAAAATGAATAGAATTGAATTCAATACATTTTTATGAATATTTTTACAAATACCAAATAAATGAGGGGTTGTCTTGTTTTAAAATGACATTACTATAAATGGCTTTTACCCACCTTCACTTGTACTCTCATCTTAGTTAAATAAATTATGTGCCATTATGTTGGTACTATAGGCTCTTTGGAACTATGTTGTCTCGACACACTCTAGAATTATATTCAGTACATTCCATAGTGGATGTGCGTATTTATATTATTAGCTAATTTAGATAAAAAAATATTTGTTTCACGTGGATTAAGGTTAATAATATGTTACTTACAAGTATTATGTCAAATATGAACCAGAATTCTTTAGTATCTATACAAAGTAACATATTTTAATTAATATTATATTATGTTTTAAAAGTATTACTGTAACTTATGTATTGTACTTTATAAATATTTTGGATAAAATCCACGTGAAAATCTACTTTAATAGAAACTTAAAATACTCATCTAGTCCTATTATAAATCTAAGTGACTATTCATTTCAATCAATCATCATCAATCAGTCATCAGGAAAATACGTATAAACCAATATTTGACTACCAAAGGGGCGTATTAACTCTTATAACTATAATATTAGCCAGCCTTAATCAAGACAGAGCGAGACTGTCTTTTGGCGCGCTTTTGTCAACGCTTTCGATCATTTTTCGCGCGAAATTGTTTTTCGCATTTGGCATTTTCGCGCCATTTAGTACCTGGCGCGTAGAGCGACCGCATCTCTCGCTCTGTCCTAGAGCCGCCGCTGATTATAATTAACAGTGGCAAACATTAGGTACTATTCCATAATCTTCGCTTAACTGTGTAGTGTATTTTTTTGCATAATTACTATAGTGTGTAAGAAAACAAAAAATACAATATTTTAACCGCAGTCGTACGAGTTGCGAATAACAGTCATATGATTATTATAAAGGAAAATTATCGCAAAGGCTTTTCTTACACTAGATGTGAAGTGAAAACTACGTTGGACGAATTAGAATTTTATAATCTCATTTTAACCTACTCATGCCACTTGCCACTGACAGCTAAAATTTTCAGACTAAAATCTATGAAGACTTTATTATTTTAACAATACTGTATAGTTACTATAAGATAACATTTAATAAAACTGTGCACTATTTAAGACGTTAGATTCGTCGCACACTACAGTATATTTTCGGGTCCTAGACAGAATACAGATAGGAAGGAATAGTGCGTGTTATGCATAACTTATAGGTAGTATGTACTATCGACTACCTCGGTGGCGTAGTTGTATTGCGTACTCGTTACGAGTACGATTTGCGCGCTGAGGTCCTGGATTCGAATCCTGGGTCGGGCCAAAAACCTGGTGGCTGGGTTTTTCCATCTTAAAAATTACACAGTCGCAGCTCGGAGTCAGGAAGTTGGCGGTGTGATACCCCCGTGCCTCGGAAAGCACGTAAAGCCGTTGGTCCTGCGCCTGATCTCTCTCCGGTCATGTCGGATTGCCGTCTCACCGGACTATGAGAGTGAAGGAATGTATGAAGGAATGAAGTAATGTAGCGAGTGCACCTGTGTATTGCGCACACACTTGTGCACTATAATATATCCTGCGCACCTGGCTGATATCCGTTGAGATTGGCCGCCGTTGCCGAAATCGGCTAGGAAGGGATTATTATGGATTATGTACTATGCACCATTTTCATTCAAATATAAATCGGTTCACTAAGTAATATGTGGGACGGCAATGTGTAAGCATTTTTCGCCATTTTGGAGTTTTTACGTCTTGTTATGTGAACATTATCAATTAACATACAATGATTTATGTTCAAGGTGTAAGATATATTAGAAAATATATGATAAAATTTCGTGTTTACCTAGGTGTTTGTATGTTAGATGTGTTCCAATGTTACTTATACAACATTGTAAAATATTTTTAAGTAATTCCGCATAATAAATATAATAATGCATTATATTAGATTATATACCAAACTATATTTATGAAACCACATGCGTTCAGATTCATATTTATATCACATACCATAGTGGAAATAAAAAGCTTATTTTTTATAATTTTAAAATACCAAAACCGTATTGATTATTCAATAACATACCGAGTTTTATATGCGTATTTATTGTCTCTAATAGTACACAATTTTTTAAATGTTTAGAAAAGTTGTGACTATAGAATTTAGATAAGTGTATAGTTTTTATCGCCAGAATACAGGCTACTCCCGTCCCGAGAATTCTCTACGATTTTAATCGTATCGACAAATCGTAAAGTATGTACCATACGATTTGTAAAATTATCATCGAACGTAGCCCGATACAAATCTATGAGCTTTGAACGTCGAATATGTGATCGTATTGATTTCTCGATTTGTTTGTAGGTATTATACCTTTTATTCAAAGAAACCAAGCAGTTTGAAAATGAAGTCATCCGTATTTTCCACACTTCATTGATTTATAAAAAACCCAATATAAATCAATGACTCACTTACACATATGTTCTATTTATACTCACACTTGTTAAACAAAACAGAAATTCTCAATTTCCATGTTACTCATTTGTAGAAAAACATATTTATGGCATAAAAATAGGTTGATTTAAAATTTACACATTTATGGACACAATAACAAATATTTACATTTAACGCAATTTCTTTTGTGAACACTACTTTTCATTACGTCATGTCCGATATTAAAAACATTTACATGTATACCCAAACGGTTTTTAATTAGTGATACTTTTGTATTCGATAAAAAGATGTCAAAACAATGATTTAATAAATTCACTGATTAGGGATAACTTTTTAGTAAGGGATAATTGCGTGGTTTAGTCGTAGATACTAGTAAATAATGAGTTAAATAATCTGCCATTGTAACCTACAGGGTAAATTGTTTTGCTTACTGTATTTCGCGGGTTTAATGTGTGCAATTATACCGCACCGATCCTAGAGTTGAATCATGATGTTTTCCTTAATTAAATTGTTTTGAAGTTTTATCAATTGTAAACCATAATACTATGGAACTAAAAAAAACATTTACGTAAAATCCGTAGGTAGTAAGGCTATCATCATCATCATCAGCCTATATTTTAGTCCACTGCTGGACATAGGCCTCCTCCAATACGCTCCATTTTACCCGGTCTTCGGCCTGTCGCATCCAGTTTCTGCCAGCGACCTTTCGCAAATCGTCACTCCACCTAGCTGGAGGGCGTCCTACATTACGCTTACCGACTCGGTAGTAAGGCTATGTTTGTGGAATCTTATAGGTACTTTAATAATCGTGTACCTATATTACAAGCACATATGAGATATTTTACAACATTAATACTTTAAAAATATCCTAATTTGTATTTCTAGACTGCAATAATTACCTATTAATTAGTTTGGTCGCAGTCCGTAGTAGTTACGTTCATTTTATATTGAAATGTATGGTAGATTCATAATAACATCAAATATTATACAGATTCAATAATAATCACCAGCTATCAGCAAAATAATAGTCGCTTTAGGTACTTATGGATAAATATATTAAATATTAAAGAAATGGCGCTTTCATTAAAAGAAGCTTTAAAGTAAATGAATAGAAATTAGATTGAAATTAAAATAGAGAATAATCCGTGAATGTACCTGAACGTTAGTTTTTAGAATACTAATACCAAAGACCGTAGAGTTACAATAAAACCTGATAAAATTAAAAAAATATGAAAATATGCCGACATGGCACCCTTTTTTGTTTTTATTCAGGTTTTATAATATGTAGGTATCTAGTTTCGTAGAGATCGGATATTATGTAGTTAGGTAACATTTTTTTAAGTTCTTATATATCATTATATAGACTCTACATATTATGTATAAATAAAACTTGACACAATAAAGTAAAAAATACACACTCAGTGACACAACGGTTCAACTTATAGAAAAATGAACTTTCAAAACAACCTAAAAAGAAAATATTAAACTTATAACTAAACTAAGTAAGGGGATCAGAGATAATATCAGAGAAGATAGAAAGATAAATAGGTTGCAAACACTAGAAAGGCACACAGAGGGAACAGGCAGTGTTAAAAGAGCGTTAAAGGAACTGAAAAAAATAAAAAAAGAATGGATACCAAAGCTTAATAAAAAGGAAGATACGTCCAACAACAGAAAGGACATAAACGAAATAGCTACCAAATTGTACCAGGATTTTTACTCAAATCCAGACAAGAAGCACAAACAAGAACAGGGTAATGACATCAACAAAAGACAGTACATACTGGGACCTAAGCCAAGAATACTTCCTAGGGAAATAGCAAAAGCTATATATAGTCAGAAGATGGAAAAGGCCCCAGGTCCTGACAAAGTTACGAACGAGCTCCTCAAAGGTACTCTTGAAGAGACTACCTTTACTAACAGAAATATTAACGACTGGTACTATCCCGTCACAATAGAAAACGTCACATATCATTCTCTTATTTAAAAAAGGTTTCAAAAGTTACCTGTTGCAATCTCTCTTCCCGACTATTCATCCCACATGATGGTGGGGTCAGCCTTCTTCGCCTTTCTCTTCCACTTCGCCTTATCGATGACGTCGTCATCGGAAATATTGCATGCTACCATGTCGCATTGCAGCACATCTGTCCATGTAGTTTTTGGTCTCCCTCTTGGTCTTTTTTCGGGAATGGACAGTTCCAGTACCTGGTTGCCAAAGTAATCAGGTGGTCTTGCAGCTTGTCAAAAGTCAAAAGTTCCAAAAACATTAAAATGCGTTTTCTTATTCCTATTGAAAATTATTCTACAAATTGCTATAAGATTTTTCTCCCATCCCCTATTTTGCATATTCATTTGAAGCGTTTGTTGTGGTTGTTTATTTAGTATCAGAATTTACAATGGTTCCTATTTATTAAACCTGTACCAGGCTAAAAGTTTATGTTCATGGGTGGACAAAATTTAAAATGTAGTTTTAGCCAAAATTGCCCGAATTTATACACAGCGGAGTCTCGCCATTAGAAAATAGTCGTTTTATATAAACATCGATCGGCGTGTTTGAGAGTATTTAAAACATATCTTCTCCTATTTATTATTATTCAAGTCGTAAGCAACATGTTAGTCAAAAAGATTCTTATGCATTGCCTAAGTAGGTATATAATTTCATAAAGTGAGAATCATTCGAAGAAAACTTATAAGAAATTACTTTTTTTATTTAAGAATTGAATTGAGATCACAACTCACAATATAATTTTTTGTTGATTTATATGCTACATGCGCCGAATTTCCTTTTCTCGTTTAAGAGCGCTTTCACAGAAAGATGTCTGGTTCTAAGGTTTTCGTCGTTCAAATATGATGATGGCTTAATGTCTATGATGACTATTTTATCAAAAATATTCTTAATTTCATCTGCTTAAATAATAATAGAGCGATTTTTCGGTAATTTACTTATTTATTTATTAATCATCATTCTCGCGGTGTCTGTTTCGGCAAAAAACACTCAAGAGACCGGACTTAAGAGCTCCAATCGATGTTATTTTTATTTCACAAAATAAAGGTGGTATATATTTGGTTGCACCGATGCCGCACGCAATACAAGTGAACGGTTCTTTGGTAGGGCTTTTGTTTTTATACTTACTTTACCTGAATCCAATATTCTAAGATATTAAAGAACATATTGCTTACGACATCTACTTATATAATGCTATTATATTTTATCTGTGTATAGATTAGTATGTTTAAAATATTAATATAATAACTTAGGTATATAAAGCTAATCCACACCGACGTTGTTTTTACTGCATATTTATCCAAAAATTACTAAGAATTTAAACTCTAAAAACTACCATCTTGAAACCCACATCCGAAAAGAATGCTTTGTTCCACGCAAACATTTCTCGTGGGGGTAATCCGGAGAATGAATCCACAGTATCGCTTTACACTTTCAGGAGTTTAACTGCTTTAGTCGCGTCGGTGTGAATTGGCCATTGGTCCATAGACTTCAGTATTACCAGACATGGCACCGTTACTTTTGAATGAAATATTAAAACAGTAGCTCGGGGAATTTGTTAGCATTGTACTTAATTGTGTAACACTGATAATAATTTACGTACCCAACATAGTTACTCTTATTCAACAATAATAATGGAATAACGTATGTAACCCATGAAATTATATTGTAAATTTAATTTCATATTTTTTTGTCTCTCGTCATTGTTACGGTCATATCTGGTAGGTACACGGAATTCGTAATTTTATGATTGAGGTCACGTTGAACTCGCAAAAACCGAAAATTTCCAACTATAGGCAAACATATATTTTTGGAGTTGTTATGATTGGTCGTTATTAGTCTTCAATTCGATCGATTAAGGCAGTATATGCAATAAAATACAATAGGTGTAATTATGTACAAGAACGATGTAATAAAAAATATTATAACATTTATTATTGTAAATAATAACTTCGGTTGACGACGGACAGGCGGCCCTTTGTAAATACGAATTACAATTGATTTCCGCAATATGTTTTAAAAAATATTTGCATCCATCTTGCATTGAAGTGAGATTAGGACAATTTATGTAAGATTATAAAATTATATGACTGCCTCGGTGGCGTAGTTGTATTACGGTACGACTGCAATCCTGAGGTTTCGGGTTCTATCCCCGGGTCGGGCAAAGTGATATTGGAATTTTCTATTCAGTATCCGCTCGGAGTCTGGAATTTGTGCCCGATATGGCGATTGACTCGCCCCCTATCACATCATGGGACGGAATACGCACGGCGAAAAGTGGGTGCACTTAGTTGCGCCTCTGCCTACCCCTTCGGGGATAAAAAGGCGTGAGTGTGTGTGTGTGTGTGTGTGTGTATAAAATAATATGTAACGGTGATTTGTGTTTATATTATTGTATCTACGGCCGTCATGTTTACTTTTGCATGTTATTTTAATAAATATTGTCATACGAAAAATGTTTTTATGGGCTATTTATGTTTAAAAGATCCGTCCGTGTATGCCAAGTGATTGATCAGGCACCATTTTAATAATATTGTACTAGCAAATAATTTTCAGGGTCATTTCAGTCAAAAATTGTTTGAATTAGGTAATCTTTAAGTAGTATTTTATAATATCATGTAATTTAAAGAGATAGACCTATATATTTATATTATTTAAAAAGACACAATAAATTCCTATCTAATTACTTTGTTATCGAAATATAATAATTACTATGAAGTTTCGTTTCATGCGATTTCAACGTGATTTTAATTCTAAAATCTTGTCCTCTAGCGGAAGAATTTTATCTTATGACACTTTTATCTCTTTGTCTAGTCATTGTTAGTCGATTTTGAATGAAATTTTACCAGTACGGCAAAACTTTAATTATATGATCACTTTTCGAATTTTTTATTTTGCTGGTTTATAGCTGTGTATTGATTTCGTTCAAAATTGACCGTATTGTGTATTTTGATCGGTGTGAATAAATAAATAATGTACGGAATGTTTTTTTTTTCAAATATCAATTCCGTGGAACTTGTAACTGTTCCGCCAAATCGACATTATAATTAAACAATACCTACTTGTCATTGATGTATTAAACCCTTAATACATCAATGCTACTTGTATCTATTTTTCGCCAATGGTATTTGATATTTCCATTTCCTACCTCAAGGGTAGAGATGAATTTATAGCCATGAAGCGTAAAAGGTATTCAATTTTTTTTGAAATTCAGTTTATCGAATAAACAACAATAATTGTCATAGCTCAAAAATGATCAAGGTACAAAATTCTTGAAACAAATAAAATAAAATTATTATCTAAAATTAACCAGAAAATTAGAAGAATCCTTGCATATTCGAGTTGTATTGAATATTACCTTAAAAATTTCTTTATTTAAGACAATTTCTAAATGCTTTTAGAACTCATACTTATGTAGGTATGTTTTATACAGCTTTTATTATTGTCTATTCTATCCATAGAATGTAAGTACTTAGGTACTATTCTTGGGAACTTAATAGATTTTTACACCATTTCATGTGTTTATTTTTATGTTTTTGGAGCATCCAGATACACAGCAATACATTATTAACCAATGAAATGTTCTGTTTTATCCTTTTATTATGAATATTTTACGTCAATGCCAAGTATCGATAGGCTGAAAGATTCAGATTGCGCCACCAGGTGGCAGAGCTTACGACGCGCCGTGCATGTTCCGTATATATCCAGAATCGTTCAGGCTGCAGTCTGCAAGTTCTATTTGAAGATATTTTACAAATTAAAGGAATAAGACGGTATGATCACAATTTTCTTAATAATGCAGGTAAGTTTTGGAATAACACTATTGATTCGATTTGAATTTAAAAGACAAGCATTTTCATAAGCTGTATTTAAGACTAATTAGCGTTCCCAGAGACTAGCCGAGCTTCACCGCTCGGTGTCATAAAATGCGTGCCACTGCTGATCCTGGCTTACAGGAGTTGCGGTGGCGGGTGTGAGGGCGGGATAGTCTCGTAAGCTGTATTTAGAAAATACATTTTTTAAGTTTCTACATTTATTTCGATGACGTCAGGAGGTGTAAATATTTTAACAGTGTTGTGGACTAATATTCTCTATTGTGTTATGGCAGGAACTAAGGCCTTTAAAGCAGAACAGGTTAAAATAGTTAAAGGTTAAATGTAAGTATACTAATATTATAAAGTGGAAAAGTTTGTTTGTTGTAGAGGCTAATCTCTGGAGCCCCCCCCCCGAGGCAATTCTTGTGCTTTGGGTCTTCACACCCAATGCACGCCCATGCGCGGGGGAACATTAGTCGCGGGCCGAGGCACACAGTCAGTGTGTATACCTCTTGGTTGCATAACACATTGAGGCCTAAAAGGGCCCGCGAACATTTCCTGGCACCCTTTTCCTTTCCGCCCATCCTAAGAACCTTTCTCCACTCCCCACCTTTCCTTCCATCATCCTATTCCACTTCCTTCCCAGGCCCCTGCAGTCGTCAAGCCGGGGGACTCCAGTATCCCATTCGCAGGTTTCCCCCGGTGTTGACTGCAGGATCGCCTATCCAAAAAAAAAAAATCTCTGGAGCTACTGACCCGATTTTGATAATTCTTTCAGTAATAGGAAGCTACATTTCTCCTGAGTACTTATCCCGGGAATATGGAATGGGGAATATTTTACACACACATTTAATATTTCTGACTGCCTCGGTGGCGTAGTTGTATTACGGTACGACTGCAAGGCTGAGGTCTCGGGTTCGATCCCCGGGTCGGGCAAAGTGATATTGGATTTTTCTATTCAGTATCAGCCCGGAGTCTGGAATTTGTGCCCGGTATGGCGATAGGCTCGCCCCCCATCACATCATGGGACAGAATACGCTTGGCGAAAAGTGGGTGCACTAGTTGCGCCTCTGCCTACCCCTTCGGGGATAAAAGGCGTGAGCATGCGTACATTTAATATTTACATTTGTAATACACTAGCTTTTGCCCGCGGCTCCGCCCGCGCTAAAGAGTTTTTCCGGGATAAAAAGTAGCCTATGTGTTAATCCAGGACATGACGGACCCGTGTGCCAAATTTCATCAAAATCCGTTCAGTAGTTTTTGCGTGAAAGAGTAACAAACATACATACATCCATTCTTACAAACTTTCGCGTTTATAATATTAGTAGGATATCTTATAATAAAGACACCTTTACTATATGCGGCAAAGATTCATACTTACTTCTGTAATAAAGCAGATGGCAAGGAACTTGTTATGTCAGCCCGCAGCCACACCATGGCAGTAACCGTAAGCACTTGGATAACGCAGGATAATGAGGCAGATTTATCAATTACCCTGCTTTGAATAAATCCTGCATTATTAACAGTTTATTTGCCTATTAAATAATTTAAACCCTACACATACACTCAATAGATAAAATACTTGTATCTAGGGCCATTAATTTTATTCATTATTACAACAACTAAAAAGGCAACAACAACAGTCATACCAGGAGCAACAATCTTCATTACCAGCATTAGTGCCCATATTATCGTAAAACTGAGACCCAGCGTTCAACACATCGGGTTCCACTGGTTGTGATGGAAGATAATCTGGCACGAGGGGTCCCTGCGCGGCGGCGACCGGTGGTGAAGACATGTAGAGACCATCTTGGACTGGCTGCGAGATCGGCGGGATGTAAGGTAGCTGATTCGTCGGTTGCATATTATGTGCCGGTGATAAAAATGATTGTGGCATATACGGTGACTGATATTGCACCTGTTGCATAAATCCAGTCCCATCTCCCATCATATAAGGCGAGTATACAACAGGTGTTGTCGTAGGTTGTGCTGTGTATACATTCTCCGGCTTTTTATTTTTATGTTGTAATGCCAATTCACTAGCTATGTTCACAACTTGGTTCAACACTTCTGTGCTGCGACCTTGAATTCTATTTGGCACAGGCATACGGTTTGGATTTTGAGGAGCATATAGAAAATGGCCTTGCGTGTTATTTGGCGAGGGCGCATGGTTTTGCAAATTTTGAGCATATTGAAAATGGCCCTGCAAGTTGTTTGGCGGAGGCGTAGGGTTTGCCACATTATGTGTCGCATACTGAACTTGTCATCATCCTATTCCACTTCCTTCCCAGGCCCCTGCAGTCGTCAAGCCGGGGGACTCCAGTATCCCATTCGCAGGTTTCCCCCGGTGTTGACTGCAGGATCGCCTATCCAAAAAAAAAAATCTCTGGAGCTACTGACCCGATTTTGATAATTCTTTCAGTAATAGGAAGCTACATTTCTCCTGAGTACTTATCCCGGGAATATGGAATGGGGAATATTTTACACACACATTTAATATTTCTGACTGCCTCGGTGGCGTAGTTGTATTACGGTACGACTGCAAGGCTGAGGTCTCGGGTTCGATCCCCGGGTCGGGCAAAGTGATATTGGATTTTTCTATTCAGTATCAGCCCGGAGTCTGGAATTTGTGCCCGGTATGGCGATAGGCTCGCCCCCCATCACATCATGGGACAGAATACGCTTGGCGAAAAGTGGGTGCACTAGTTGCGCCTCTGCCTACCCCTTCGGGGATAAAAGGCGTGAGCATGCGTACATTTAATATTTACATTTGTAATACACTAGCTTTTGCCCGCGGCTCCGCCCGCGCTAAAGAGTTTTCCGGGATAAAAAGTAGCCTATGTGTTAATCCAGGACATGACGGACCCGTGTGCCAAATTTCATCAAAATCCGTTCAGTAGTTTTTGCGTGAAAGAGTAACAAACATACATACATCCATTCTTACAAACTTTCGCGTTTATAATATTAGTAGGATATCTTATAATAAAGACACCTTTACTATATGCGGCAAAGATTCATACTTACTTCTGTAATAAAGCAGATGGCAAGGAACTTGTTATGTCAGCCCGCAGCCACACCATGGCAGTAACCGTAAGCACTTGGATAACGCAGGATAATGAGGCAGATTTATCAATTACCCTGCTTTGAATAAATCCTGCATTATTAACAGTTTATTTGCCTATTAAATAATTTAAACCCTACACATACACTCAATAGATAAAATACTTGTATCTAGGGCCATTAATTTTATTCATTATTACAACAACTAAAAAGGCAACAACAACAGTCATACCAGGAGCAACAATCTTCATTACCAGCATTAGTGCCCATATTATCGTAAAACTGAGACCCAGCGTTCAACACATCGGGTTCCACTGGTTGTGATGGAAGATAATCTGGCACGAGGGGTCCCTGCGCGGCGGCGACCGGTGGTGAAGACATGTAGAGACCATCTTGGACTGGCTGCGAGATCGGCGGGATGTAAGGTAGCTGATTCGTCGGTTGCATATTATGTGCCGGTGATAAAAATGATTGTGGCATATACGGTGACTGATATTGCACCTGTTGCATAAATCCAGTCCCATCTCCCATCATATAAGGCGAGTATACAACAGGTGTTGTCGTAGGTTGTGCTGTGTATACATTCTCCGGCTTTTTATTTTTATGTTGTAATGCCAATTCACTAGCTATGTTCACAACTTGGTTCAACACTTCTGTGCTGCGACCTTGAATTCTATTTGGCACAGGCATACGGTTTGGATTTTGAGGAGCATATAGAAAATGGCCTTGCGTGTTATTTGGCGAGGGCGCATGGTTTTGCAAATTTTGAGCATATTGAAAATGGCCCTGCAAGTTGTTTGGCGGAGGCGTAGGGTTTGCCACATTATGTGTCGCATACTGAACTTGTCATCATCCTATTCCACTTCCTTCCCAGGCCCCTGCAGTCGTCAAGCCGGGGGACTCCAGTATCCCATTCGCAGGTTTCCCCCGGTGTTGACTGCAGGATCGCCTATCCAAAAAAAAAAATCTCTGGAGCTACTGACCCGATTTTGATAATTCTTTCAGTAATAGGAAGCTACATTTCTCCTGAGTACTTATCCCGGGAATATGGAATGGGGAATATTTTACACACACATTTAATATTTCTGACTGCCTCGGTGGCGTAGTTGTATTACGGTACGACTGCAAGGCTGAGGTCTCGGGTTCGATCCCCGGGTCGGGCAAAGTGATATTGGATTTTTCTATTCAGTATCAGCCCGGAGTCTGGAATTTGTGCCCGGTATGGCGATAGGCTCGCCCCCCATCACATCATGGGACAGAATACGCTTGGCGAAAAGTGGGTGCACTAGTTGCGCCTCTGCCTACCCCTTCGGGGATAAAAGGCGTGAGCATGCGTACATTTAATATTTACATTTGTAATACACTAGCTTTTGCCCGCGGCTCCGCCCGCGCTAAAGAGTTTTCCGGGATAAAAAGTAGCCTATGTGTTAATCCAGGACATGACGGACCCGTGTGCCAAATTTCATCAAAATCCGTTCAGTAGTTTTTGCGTGAAAGAGTAACAAACATACATACATCCATTCTTACAAACTTTCGCGTTTATAATATTAGTAGGATATCTTATAATAAAGACACCTTTACTATATGCGGCAAAGATTCATACTTACTTCTGTAATAAAGCAGATGGCAAGGAACTTGTTATGTCAGCCCGCAGCCACACCATGGCAGTAACCGTAAGCACTTGGATAACGCAGGATAATGAGGCAGATTTATCAATTACCCTGCTTTGAATAAATCCTGCATTATTAACAGTTTATTTGCCTATTAAATAATTTAAACCCTACACATACACTCAATAGATAAAATACTTGTATCTAGGGCCATTAATTTTATTCATTATTACAACAACTAAAAAGGCAACAACAACAGTCATACCAGGAGCAACAATCTTCATTACCAGCATTAGTGCCCATATTATCGTAAAACTGAGACCCAGCGTTCAACACATCGGGTTCCACTGGTTGTGATGGAAGATAATCTGGCACGAGGGGTCCCTGCGCGGCGGCGACCGGTGGTGAAGACATGTAGAGACCATCTTGGACTGGCTGCGAGATCGGCAGGATGTAAGGTAGCTGATTCGTCGGTTGCATATTATGTGCCGGTGATAAAAATGATTGTGGCATATACGGTGACTGATATTGCACCTGTTGCATAAATCCAGTCCCATCTCCCATCATATAAGGCGAGTATACAACAGGTGTTGTCGTAGGTTGTGCTGTGTATACATTCTCCGGCTTTTTATTTTTATGTTGTAATGCCAATTCACTAGCTATGTTCACAACTTGGTTCAACACTTCTGTGCTGCGACCTTGAATTCTATTTGGCACAGGCATACGGTTTGGATTTTGAGGAGCATATAGAAAATGGCCTTGCGTGTTATTTGGCGAGGGCGCATGGTTTTGCAAATTTTGAGCATATTGAAAATGGCCCTGCAAGTTGTTTGGCGGAGGCGTAGGGTTTGCCACATTATGTGTCGCATACTGAACTTGTCCCTGCATGTTATTTGGGTCATGTATAATCACTCCTGGTAAACCAAACTGTTGATTCACATTATCTCTTGGCATATGTGGCACATATATTACACGTACGGGTGTCTGATTCGGATCATATGTTGTAGTTGTCATATTTTCTGGCATATTGTGAGACACGTAGATAGCACTCTCTTGCGTCGTGTTTGGTTCGGGTGTAGCCGTTCCCGAAATAATATTGCCTTCGGGCAAATTAGGTTGAACATATACAATACGTTCTGATGCTGTATTTGTATACTGAAAAAGACCGTGCATTTCATTTGGAGCCTTCGCTTCATCTTCGAATGTCTTCTGTGGCACATACACTAAATGTTCTGGTGCTATTTGTTGCTTTTGCATTCCCTTTTGTGAGATTTCGTCCATCACATTAACCTCTCGACCTTGCATTACATTTGTGACACGAGTCTCACTGTGTGGATTGTGTTGTATGCACACAGCAGTCGCTCCGATGTTCTGTGGTGTGTGCGCAACTTTTGACTCTTTTTCAGGGTTTTGTTTTGGCAGACAATTATTTGCCACTGAATGAGATTCGGAAAAAACATTTCCTGCAACTGCTTCTGGGTTTTCCGCGGCGCGCATTTTCACTCGATTCACTTAAATGTCGCTACTTCCGCTGTCGCTATAAATTTCTTAAATACTTTCTGTTTATCTGTACGTACTTCTATTTAATTTTTATTATTTATTGTTACCTAAATATACAGTTATTTGGAGACAGTGGAGATAAGTCCCCACTGTTTGTGTCTTACTTCCCGACTGACACGAACATCCCAATGGTTTTCCTGTTTTGAATGTTTAGTTTTCAACGTTGAGTCATAAGTTGTATGAAAATAGATAATTTATTGTTTATAAGTTAATAACACAATGGACGACATTAAGCTAAGTATACGCTAAAGATGAAAACAACCTTTCTCATTCAGCTAATTTAACAGAACAGTTTAGCTAGGGTATCAAAATGTAATTCGTCATTGATACGTGTAAAATAAACTCCATCAAAGGAGGTAGCATTTATCAACACCAGTACACTTTAGCAACAGGCGAGAAAATAGATCTACCTAACGAACAAGAGACCTACAAATACCTAGGATACAACCGATCACGCCAAATACAATATAAAGAAACTAAAAAATACTGATACGACAATTACAACACTGTCTTAATACTATACTGAAAACACAACTGTATGCCCGGAACACCATAAAGGCTATAAACACATTTGCTGTAGGTACCCATATTAACATACTCCTTTGGAATAATAAACTGCACTAAATCCGATCCAAAAAAACTGCAACGTAAAATTAATACTACAATGACCAGATTCCGCAAACATCACCCGCGATCTTGCATACAGCACCTCACGTTGCCTAGAAGAGGAGGCAGAGGTCTCATCGATATAACCAACTCACACAATACCCAAATTACAACACTCAGGCAGTAAGTACTCTTTTAATAAAATGAATTCTTCTGAACTTTACAAGGCAATAGCACAAAATGACCACAACTTTACTACTTTAAACATGATTTTAAGAACAATACAAAACAACGAAAACTTAATTAATAACAAGAAAAAGATAGAGGATTGGAGCCGAAAGTCTCTGCATGGAAGACACCGCCAAGATTTGAACCAACCCAATGTCGACAAAGTGGCGTCGAACGCATGGCTCAGTCCTGGCGAGCTCTTCCCAGAGACAAGGCTTCATGACTGCAATACAGGATCAAATTATCGAGACACGAAACTATAAGAAACATATCATGTAAATACACAACTTACCTTCAGATTTATGCCGAAAATGTAACAGCAACTCAGAAACCATCCAACACATTACAGGTGCCTGTAGATCAATAGTCCAGACCGATTACAAATTCAGACATGATCAGGTAGCAAATATAATTCGACAGAACTTGTCACAAAATACAAACTCATAGCGACACCAAAAAACACCTACTCCATATTATAAGTAGGTATATACCAGAAACAGTGCTGGAAAATAGTAACCACAAACTTTACTATGATCGAACTATTCTTACTGACAAGACAGTGCATTACAACAGGCCTGATATCACTCTTGTTGATAAAAATAATAAGTCTGCATTTATCATCGACATAGCCATAGGGTCATTCGGGGTAACAGCACGCAGTGGGTAAAATTTCGCATATCTCAGAACCTATTGAGGGGGCTCAGACATTTTTTCGGCTAGATCAGGGGCGCGTCAGAGCCACAAGCTATTTTACCAAGCGTCATTTGTAAAGCTAAAAACGGCGATCAACGTGATTTTGTTGATTAATTAACAAATATTTCGTGCTGGGAAGAAGTTTAGGGATGAGACGGTTCATCAGTTTACAAAATTCCGTTGATTATGTTACGTTTACTTGATTATTATAGTATTTATTTTAGTTATTAATTCTGTCCTAGAAAATAATTGCGTCTCAACTGACGTGTGATTGTTGAAAATATTCCATATTGGGGTAAGAGTACGAGGTTAAAAGTATGCACGCTGTTGTAACTTCGTCGTAAATGGTCTAAATGGTTTTTTTTATCTTTAAGCTGTAATGACTGCCTCGGTGGCGTATTACGGTACGACTGCAATGCTGAGGTCTCGGGTTCGATCCCGGGTCGGGCAAAGTGATATTGTATTTTTCTATTCAGTATCAGCCCGGAGTCTGGAATTTGTGCCCGATATGGCGATAGGCTCGCCCCCTATCACATCATGGGACGGAATACGCTCGGCGAAAAGTGGGTGCATTAGTTGCGCCTCTGCCTACCCCTCCGGGGATAAAAGGCGTGAGTATGTGTATGCGTATACGTAAGCTGCAATCAAGTCGAATATTATTTGTAAAGATTTTAGACCTCATATAGAAAAGAATGCATTCTATACAATTTAGGCTTTAAAAAAGATATGTTACAAATCCTTAAGTCATACCCAAAAATAGATTTTAAAGTCATTTATTATTATTTGGCCTTAAAACAAAGAAATTCAAAATGGCGGCCACTTTTTTCAATTCTCACATTGGATCCGTCTTTGGTAACTAAAGTTATACCCAGATATCGATTTTGAGCTCATTTTACTTAAAACAAAGAAATTCAAATTGGCGGCCGTGTATACTAATTCTATCATTGGTTCTGAATATTTTGGTGACTCAATGGATCAATATCCATAATAAATAATATAAAAAATCATATGTACTAAAATAATTTTATGGTGTATAAATTTTATCATCTTTACACCCAAAATCCGAATTTTTGAAATCTATGGCGGCACGCAAGCGTCATTTACGCAAAATGGGTCCAGAGACGTAAACCAATAAGGTTTTGAGATAAACATTAAAATTCGTCCGTGTTTAAAATAGCCCCTTATGAGCTACGAGAGAGAGAAAAGGAAAATAAGACGAAAACAATATGTAAAATAAAGTTTTATTGGACTACCAAGTATATTATGCAAGTTATAAAATTAAAAACACATCCGAATAATATATTTTTTTATATAAAATCTCTTTTATTATAATACTTACCAGCTATCTACTTGATTTGAGAAAACAATTTAAGTATTGAAATGGCAAGCACCGTTTCCCGTTTCTCTTATTGCTATTGGATAAATTTAGTAGTACCTAGATAATATTATGTATAGTGGTGTAACTAAATTATTTCTTACTAGAGCAATAGGTATACACCACGTAACTGAATCAGTTAATTCACATATCTCAGATTACCATTTTTTTCCGTAATTTGGATAACTCATGACCAGGAAAAAAATTCAACTCCGATGTGGCAGTCCAAACCGCCTTCAGAGTTTATTGATTCTCGCCCCCATGGTTTTTTTAGTAAAGGTATCAATGAACTCCTAATGAGAATGGCAAAAGTGCACAGATAACAATGGTGCATACTTTGATTAAATAATTCTATTTTACAAAAAATAATCGACTGTCTTCTTCCCATACAATTCGCCAATTTCACATGTAAGGAATTAATATTTGAATAGTACTCTCAAAAATTAGACCTTTTCAATTAATCGTATAATTTTAAAGTCCCCCGATTTTGAGATTTATATAATTTTATTTTTCTTAAAAACTACACTTATATGCACGTTTTAAAAAGTTCATTATAAATGGAGGGGCCTAAAAATATTTTTTAATGGATCCAAGATCTATGTCTTTGGCCCTTTAATATCTATCAAGTTTGAGCCTGGTTGAAATTTGATGCAGCACCCATACAAAAAGCGGTCAACTCCTTTAAACATATTACATACTTACCTATATCTATAAAATATGTGTGAATACATTGTATTAATTTTATAAATCGCTTGCAATTATTGTCGCCATCGGAGAAATCCGTATCGTAGACAACCCGACTAAATTACAAATACAATACTAAATATGGTGTATATCAAATAATATGTAAACATTTTTTTTTATATGCATAACCTTAGAAACTAATTTTTTCATGGTGGTTTAGGACAGTTATATTTTTATGTAAATTAATAACGCAGAAATCACAATTTGACTTTTCTGCAATTATAACTTATATCTAGTATTCTACAGGTTTATAAACACAGTAGGTGTAATATGTTATGCATATCCTTAAGCTAATTTACAACTAAGACATTAAATGCGGATCGGGTGAGGGTATAGCACCAATCTAGTCACAGAATGGGATTAAAGCTAATTAAAATCATAGTTCCGTCACTTTGTGCTTGAATCGAGTAAAGAAGCATTTCCATGAAAATAAATAATTGCGATCCATCAACTTCAATGTAAAGTCAGCAGCATAAGTAGCTGAACAAATTCAAATTGCCTACATACTTTTGTGTTCTTACTAATCTTTTTTTTCTCTTCACATAAATAAAATAAAAGAGATACTTTTACTTCAAACGAAGACAAAAATGTTTCAGTTTAACTTAACGCGTATATAGGCGATTTGAAAATTTGATTTTGTTCAGCTACTTATGCTGCCGACTGTACTTATCTAATACTAATGTATAATATGAAGAGCCATATGCAATATAGGTGTTTATACTGATAATGACAAAAATGATAAGTCCTTTGTTTACATTTTAGCTTTTATGACGTACATTTAGTTCAGTAAATATGATATAGGTACGAATCGTGCGATCTCGTGTATATATATTTATTCGGTAGTAGACAAATTAAAAACTATGAAAATTGAGAAAAGATCGATAACTCTATGAAAATTGTGATACGGACTAGTTTTGCACAATTTTATTTGGCCTCTAACAATACATTTTGAGGAAGCCCTTTACTTGGTACATTAAATAAAGTCTCCCAATTAGACCGACAATACTAGTAAATCTTGTCTCTGCTTGTAAATCAGAACTTTTTGAATAAAGTATCTTATAACAAAATTTGAAGCATCAAATCAGTCTATTACAGGTTTTTTCTTCTAATATACCTACGGCCATTTTCAATTCTTCCTTAATTTTCGTAAATGAGGGAAGCGGAATCGGAAGTACTAACTAAGTAGGTTCGTAATAATTCAAGATATTTTTTATCAAATAATTGATAAGAATGGCACATTTAACACAAACTACACAAGTTACGGGCTACAGTTCTAGATAAAAGTACAATAGGTACATAATACAAAAAATAAGTGGGTAGTCACATTATTCTTTTTTTTTTACACAAAATGTTAATAATATTATACCTACTAATGCTCTGTATACCTGCTATTCAGGAAAAGATAAAATCTAGCGTAAATAAATACAAACACGTACTTGGACGTCCCAAATAGTACACTAATATTTAAAATAAATAATTATAGAATCATTATAAGAGAAACTCCAACAATCACAGCAGTTATGGTTTGCTTGATTGCAACAGTGAATTAGTTATCATATCAATGTTGCCAGATAGATGGTGGTTCAAGTCGCCGAATCTTGGGTAAAGGTGAGAAGCAAAAAGAAGCACCCCAGTCTCAGATTCATCGGTGCAGACGGTGATTTTCGTTCAAATTTCGTGTCATTTAGGATCATAAAAGCTAAAAATGACCCCAAATGCATCAAAAAGAGAGGGTTAGCCTAAATGGTGACGGGTCGCCAGCCGCAGGTCACCCCGACATCCTCCGAGATAGCCTAAATAGCGTAAAATCGCCTAATCTAGCAACATTGTACCATATAAAAAAATTCGAGATGGCGGATCGAAGATGCCGCTCAAAAACGTAATTTTTATTTACGCGGAGTTTTTAGAGTCACAGATTATGAAATTTGGGATCGAATTGTTCGGATCAAATCTTGCAATTGAATTTGAAATTATAAATAAAAAATAAATTACCTAATAGTAATAAAACATTTGGAAAAACAAGCTTTCATTTCAATGCTCCGAAAAAAAAATCTACTGTAAATTGAGGTTTTTTTTGAGCATTAAATGAAAGCTGGTTTTTTTTAATAAAATCATCAAAAGGTATTATTTTGAAATAGATGCGCCAACTGCCAGCTACAGCTAGTGGTTACTCCTCGTCAAAAAATAAATAAGATACTTTAGACTAGGACAACATAAAGAATCATACCATTGCGATACAGTAAAATTAGTAAGTACAAAATATAAAGCGACATCTATCATCATTCGTCAATTTTATTGTGGCGTAAGATTCATTTAAAAAATTTAAAAAAAAAATAACCTAATTGTTTATTTCAAAAGTTTAGTTTGTAAGCTCGAGACACTATACTCGGGACAATTACCCTGTTTAATATACATACTTGAATATTAATGGATTATGAGATAAATAAAATACCTGATAGTTAGATTTGTTTCAATTAGGTTTTTGTATCTAAAAGAAACATGAGGTAATAATTTTGAAAATATTATTCAAGCAAGGCAAACATGCAGTGAGGCATCACCTAATGCACAAATATTAGTCAACTTAATATTACCCATCTAAGTATGTTATTGGCTAAAGATTGAGCACTATTAATACAGTATTTAAAAGATTATAATATAAAGGGCAAAGCATAAATTATTGCTATTTCAGGAGCTCTTACGTCACAAGATGATGTGTAATACATTCAGAAGTAACTTGTCCTGCGTGTTTCCCCATTAGCTCCAAAAATTGCAACCATTTAAACACTCCAACAAGTTCAAACACATACATAATTGTATGAAGTCACTGCAACCTGTAGCAGATTAAATTTTGTTAAGTTTATAATATAGTCTAAATTGAAATAAAATCCTTATTCCTTAACCAAATGCTTAGTAATTAAATTAATTGCATCAAAATAAATAAGGCTTTCCAACAATTATAAGCCACTGTAAAATAACTTATACTTTGCTTCCTGTTTGTGTCTATGTTAATGTCTTCCCAGATTAAAAGCATAGCAGTGAGCACTTTATTTCAGCTGGATATGCTCATTATTATAATCTATATTGCCATGTAAATATTGTTTTATTCTGTGAAGTACATATAATTTTAAGATATACATGGTGGATTTTTGTGATGGGGCAGTAAGTCCAGCTACCTTACCCATTGTAGCTACATGAAAACTTTTAAGGAGATTGTTCATCAATTTTGAAGATTTATGACCCGAATTCACAGCTTTAGAATTTACAAGTATGCACACTTTTGATCAGTGGCATAACTATAACATCTGAGACCCGTGGCAAATTCATTGGATGGGGCCCCAGTAAAAAATAAGTTACGTATACACCCCCCCCTCGTCATCAAGATTTTGTGTTATATCTGAGCTCGCGCCCAACGGCTGGGGGTCCCGTGGCATTTTGCCACCCAATTGTTACGCCACTGCACATTGCACATTTGCATTTAAACATTTCACAACAAATAGTCCAATTATGTTAGATTGGCCTTAATTTTCATCAAACCAATTAATTTTAGTTAAGAGTCAGTTATTAATTTTAACCGTGGGGACTAATTGGTGTTTCCATTTGTTTGATGTTATCATTAGTGACTGTTATTTTATTCATAAATGTCTTGTGTTAACATAGCATTAATCAATTTTGTAAAATGCTTACCTTAATTTATTATTTCTAAAATAAACATTTGTGAATAAAGCACAAAGTAATGAACAGAAGCTAGTAAATATAAAATTAGATTTATCACTCAACTTTTAACCATTTTCTACATTATGTCTTCAGGGAACTTAAATATAAAGTAAAAAAAATAGGTTATCAGTTAAATGAATAATTACCTTGGTTCCAATTATAATTAAAAAAAAATGGATAGTACCATAAGTATACATTATAACAAGACAATATCGGGAGTTTTGGCGGGAACTTGGAAGTGTCATGAGGTGCTGTTGTTTTCATGTATTCATTATTTTGGTGATACTTAGTGTTATATTGCATAATTATGGTGGTATATTGTCCATTATAGTTCTATTAAAGAGCTCAAATGAAGTGAATTGACATAATCATGCTAACCAAGTGTTTTTTTGTTGCCAACAAAACTCCTCGATAAGTCTTGGTAAGGTAGCCACTGCTTTACTTCGACATACTACAGATAATAGCCCGGAGTTTCTTTCTGCCTTTCTTCTTCGGGTCGTCATCGCTTAGGTAGCTAGTGAAAGGCTGGTAGGTTAGCTAGGCTAGGGCCTGTAGTGTCCTCACCGGTGAGGATCGCGACGCGTTCCTCCCATTATTTTAATAAAATGATGTCCTTTTTATATCCCCTTTCCTGCCAGCCCGAGCTGTTTTTTTTTTTTTGTTTTTGTTTATTTCTTATCATAGATTTACTCCCAATAAAAATGTCGGTAGTTATATAAGTGACCATTGGTATTTATAATAATTATTAATATAATCAATTTAATGTATCTTGACTTATCATAAGTGCAACTATGTTCGCCTACGTGATGAATAAAGTATTTTATTTTATTTTATTTTAATAAAATAGACAAACCAAACTTGACATTGGCAAAATGTGAACACAAAAAAAAAAAAAAAACAATATTGAACTTGGCTGATAACATGATGTTGGTGATGGTTAGAAGGCTAACTAGTACAGTCACAATCGCAGTCACAGTCACTGCCCCCCCCATCACCATCACGACTAGAGGAACCCCAACAATCACAGCAGCCATTGCCTGCTTCATTATCATTACCTTCACAGCTGTTCTGCAAGCAGTCACCACAGGAATCACAACATTGTTCTGTACAAGTTGCCATACACTGGCAAATTTCCGAGATACATCTTAACAGTATAAAAGACTCTTGACCATAGTAGCAACAGCAATCTTCTACAATTTCAGATAATTCATCATCTTGCTTCTTTTTTTTCTTCTCTTCTTCAGAGTCGATATCTAATGGTACCGCTTCAGGCGAAGCGCTTTCAGGTACATTATTTGCCGTCGGTTGCATCGTAATAACACTGGCCATGATGAATTTTTAAACTTAGGAAATAAAAACTTTTCCAAAAATATTGTATAATAACCAAGATCAACTAATATTATTGATATCGACGGTTAACGGCCAAAAGGGGATAACCGCCACTTTACAAATTTTACAGGAGAGTGGTTTAAAGTTGAAAATAACCGAAAAAAAATCATATAAATTTTTCCTTTGATTCCAAAAGTTTCAAATTTTAACCATATAGCTTTTAAATGGTTTTCTTCAAAACTGCATTGTTAAATTAATATAAATCACCGTTTTAACACTATTTACTGTCGCTTACCCTCAAATGTACCTGATTTTACTAACAGGAAGAACGTCGTAAATGAAACAACTCACTGATCCTCTTCCAGCCTAAATGATGTTACTGCCTTTTTCATTTTGTTTAAATGATGGAAAAAGAGCATACTGTGAGTTTTTTTGTTTATCAAGTAGCACGAAATATCATATAACCGACTCTTGGGTAGTGACAAACAGACAGGGAAATTGTAATAAATGAACAATTTATAAAACTTATATTCAGCTCCTTAAAAAACAAGAAAGCACTTTGTGTGATTTTCTTATAAAATAACCATAATTCCATAGGATCTACACCCAGAGACCTGGGATATAAAAAAAATATTGTTTTTCTTAAATCAGTCTTTATTTTCTCTAGATTATCGAGTAAAGTTTTCTTCGAGTATGGAGGCATATCTTTGATTTATGTAATGCTTTGCCGATAATGTCCGGCACGATGTTTTTGAGACAAAATGGGCTGCCTGAAACGGAAAAATCTTGTCTTACTATAATATAATAATAATTATTAATATTAATGCGAAAGTTTGTATGAATTTGGATGTTTGTGAGAAATAAACACAAACTGCGGAATGGATTTGCATAATATATGGCACAGACATAGACCATATCAGATTAGCGTATGTTATGCTACTTTTAATCATGGTTAATTGCACTCGTAGGCAATATTTGTTTTTTTTTTATCTGAGTATAGTAATTGATGTTGATGGCATACGCATACTCACGCCTTTCATCCCGGAAGGGGTAGGCAGAGGCGCAACTAGTGCACCCACTTTTCGCCGAGCGTATTCCGTCCCATGATGTGATAGGGGGCGAGCCTATCGCCATATCGGGCACAAATTCCAGACTCCGGGCTGATACTAAATAGAAAAGTCCAATATCACTTTGCCCGACCCGGGGATCGAACCCGAGACCTCAGCATTGCAGTCGTACCGTAATACAACTACGCCACCGAGGCAGTGATGTTGATGGCGTCGTACTGATAACGCTATGGATAGCTACAGTGAAAAGTACACAGTAATTTTTACACCGTGAAATGTCTTACACGCGGATGAAGTCGCGCAACATCTATACTCTATGGGTTTACGTACTAAATGGGTGTATGTAACTAAACTAATTAGGTATATACCTATATTAATACTACTACAGATAACTATCCAAAGCGATACATTATGATTTAAGTACTTAAATTTTTAACCCCCGACACAATAGCGGGTTGTTATAAGTTTAGGATGTGTATCTGTATGTCTGTCTGGCGCATCGTAGCTCTCAAACGAATAGACCAATCTAGACGCGGTTTTTTTTTGTTTGAAAGCTGATATGATCACGATGGTTCTTAGCTATAATTTATGAAGATCTGTTCAGGCGTTTGAAGATTATCTGCTCGTTTCCATTTTAAAAAGCCCGATTAAATTTAAATTTGGTGTACTGTGACTTCGGCAATATTTTTAAACATGAGCTGATGCTGCAGAATCAAGTATTCTGCGGGATACCCAACTCCTTAGCAACTTATAGCAGATATAGCGTGTTTGGTCTCATAAGGATGGTCTCATCGAGTAAGTGTTAGATAGTTGATTATCAAGGCCCCATGATGGAGAATAAAGTAATTTAAAAAGTTTGAAATAAAAATTAAAATAACCCCCGACACAAAAATCTTTAAAAAGTAAAATAATAAAAGTGTCTTTGTCGTTTAAGTACCTAGTAATAGTTTGAGCTAAGCGTCTTCACGTCGGGGGACCGAATTCAGGACTAGGGAGACGAAAATACTTCTTTAGCAGTCCCCCGACGCGACAATGCTTGTGTCAAAATATTACTAGGTACTTAACGACAAAGACACTTTTATTATTTTACTTTTTAGAGATTTTTGTGTCGGGGTTATTTTGTCTATATAATATTGTATAGTATTATATAATAGGTACAATATCACAATCTAACAAGTGCTGAAACATCAAGGATGCTCTCCAGGACTAGAAGATAAGGTGTCCTAACAATCTACCAATTACTAATCAAGTGTTTTTCAAGACGTCACTAATACTATGTAATAGCGAGGTATATAGGCACATATACAATAGTATACATACTTACTTACATTCGAAGGTAGGCAGAGGGGTTCTCACAGCAATTTTTCACCCAGCTATGTTAGGTCCCATGTAATAGGGGGCGAGTCAATTGCCATTTACCAGGCTGATACTGAGCATAAAATCAAAATATTATTATACTCGACCCAGGAATCGAATCCGAGAACTGAGCATGAGAGTTGTACCGCAATACAATAATGACATTACATCACCAATACACTAAAGCGTTCAAAATGAGTGAATAAGCTTCCTAGCAGAATGTTTTTTATCTCAATAAAATCGTTACAGTAACACAGAAAAATTGTATCTCCTCCTCCTCCTTGCATCGTTTTCCTCAGTGCTGAGGGTCGTGATCCCTTGAATATGGAGTAATCTTAGTCTTCATCAAGTTGCGCTACCTGTTACCACCTGTTCTAAAGATACAGTATACATACACTTATATTTCGTTTTCTAGCTAAAATAATGATGATCACAACCAAATCAAAGCATAGCAAAGCTACCTAACAAATAAAGCATTCAAAAACTAATATAGCGTATACGCATTTAACCACTCATATTGACATTATGTGTGATTTATATCTAAATAAATAAATGGCAATACTTACATACAATTATTATCAATAAGACAAACTATGAACTTACCTTTTTAACAGTTTACGAAGACACAAGACCGCGTCCCAAAATGACTCACGCGCACATGTGGTGCTTATGCCGTAGTCGTGTGAGCACTGGATGTTCGCTGTTCAACTATAACCCCATTTGATTCAAACGAGTGAAAGAGTTTCATTTTTGTTGGACAAGCCAATCGCCAAACTCTTCACGATTAGATTTATTCGAATTGGGTTAACTATTAATTTTCGTTTTACCTTTTTATCTAACCACCATTCTGTTAAAATTTATCGGGGGAAAAAAAAGGATAAGCGACAATATGTTAGGTGAGGTTTGTTTGAGCGATTTATATTAAGCGTCATGGATAATTGACATAGGGACTCGAAAAAAAAGGACTAAACGCCAAATAAAGTCTTGAAAATTCGGTCTAAACGTATTAAATGAAAATTATTTTTTTCTAAGAATGAGACCTAATGTCCTAAGCAGAAATTTAGACCAAGAATATGTAAGCAAAATTGGAGTAATCTATTTATTTGTAAAAAATGTTTCCAGCCCAAACAGGTTAACGTGCAAGAAACAATATTTTACATAAAGCCTAAATAGCATAACTGTCAATTTTGAAGAACTGTTTTCGTCCAACTACCATAATAAAAAAAAACACAAATAAGTCCGTCGTTTACGACGACAAATTTAATGGTATTGCCCTAAATTTATGCCCGCTTAAGCGACAAAAAAATTCTTGTAGCGTCATGAAACTTAGACCAAACGACGGAGAAAAAAAAGCCGATTCTAACGGTATATATAACTCTATTTCGTAAAAAATGTCGCTTACGACGTTTTGGCCGTTAACCGTCGATATGGTTGTGTGGTTCTTTCAGTTTTCACGGTATTTGTCGTTGGCCATGAAATGTAGTTCTTGTTTGTTTATCTCACTAAATACTTTCAAAACTCTATACAATACACGACTTGTCTATCTCAAATCTCAATTAGGTGAGGAAATACAAAAATGTTTAAAACTTGAACTCACACGACAAATGACGACACAATATTATTATCGTTAAAACCAGTGTCGCCCACATTTTAAATTTGAACCCTCTAAAGGCAACTCAAAAAACCCCTAAAACCCGCTAAACAAAGAAAATACGCGGAACAAAAAAAAAGTATTCGCGATATTGTCAACTTTTTTTTGCCAGTCTTGCTTCAAAGTTCGTTACGTGTCTGGTTGATTTATTTTTTACCGACGAAAGCCTACAGGATCTACCAATTACATACTTACATACATACATATTATCACGCCTCTATCCCATAGGGGTAGGCAGAGACCATGGATTGCCACTTTGCTCGATTCTGGCACACCACTTACGCTTCCTCTACCTTCATCAATCTTTTCATGCACTCCCACCGGTTCAGGGTACTTTTGACCTGGCCCTTACTTAGAATGTCAGATATCTGACATTCGAAAGTTCGGTGCGGTCGACCCCTGCCGGCCCTTACATACTTCTTTAAGACATATACAAAAACGGGCTTAAAAATCAAGCTAGAGTATAGTGTTAATATTTAAACATTTATATATGCTTTGTCCAATATCGAAATCATAGGAAAATATTATACTTAGATATTATTTTATTGTCATTTAACGAAATTCTAAAGCCCCTAAACTATTTTCCCCCCTAAAAAACCCCATTGACAAGTTTCCCCCCCCCAAACTTGGGGGCAAAACCCCTAAATTGGCAACACTGGTTAAAACAGACTACTCGATATAAATTATTTATTTTAATGTCCATTACACGCTCACACAACCGGCATTCAATTCCATCACTCATGATTGACGAGTGAATAATGGAGACTGATGAAAATAAATTGACATTACACAATCACTCAAAATCAGTGGTGCCAGATTAGGCGACTTTTCGCCATTTAGGCTATCTCGGAGGGTGTCGGGGCGACCAAAAATTGTAAATGGCGACTGGTCGCCGTTTAGGCTATGCGAATGGCACCCAGGCGCCAATTTAGGCTACCTTGGAAAATTTGTGTTACAAACCTTGTTTTTGTCGGATTTGAGAATATTTGTAGCTTTGAGAGTACAAAACATGACAGAAATTGGAAAATTGGGGACCTTTTTTTTTTAGCTCTTCGCGTCGGGGGATGGGAGGTTTTTTTTTTTTTTTTTTTTTGCTCCTTCGCCTCTTCATATACGATGCGATGACTAGAGGCTACTTCTATACTCCACAAGACCGCAGTTCCGTCCTCGCCGCCGAGGACCTCGCCGCGTTCCCCGTCGCCCCCCCGACCCTCCTAACAGTTCCGGCCCGCGTGCCGACGAAATAAATGGATAGGATTAGGTTAAACCCCAATCTTCCCCACTAAACGCTGATGTCTCATCCTCTCTCAGTGACCGTCCTGAGCCGAGGTCTGTAACCCGTTAGTGGGTTGCCCTCAGCATGGTCACTTAAATTAAAGGGTTGCGAGTGCCTAAAGCGCTCACCCTAAAGTCCGGTTTGTTTGTATAAGCCGACCCTCGTCAGGCTAACAAACGATAGTCAGGTAAAAAAAAAAAAAAAAAAAAAAAAAAAAAAAAAAAAAAAAAAGAGGCTACTTCATGTTGATTTTTCGGTGACTTCAACCGTCATACATATGGCAACACGGCTCAAAATCACCTTCAGTCATACTCAAGATTTCACGGAGAACACACGTTTTCAATCGTCTTAGTATGAATAGTTATAAAATAAATTGGAATTTAGAGCAAAAAACGTGTAACAAGAAAGCGTTGGGTTGGTATATTCGCTGTAAAAAAAAAGTTTTATAGCCATACTTTTGTTTTACCCAGCTTTTTATAGCGGTTACGCCCGCGTGAAAAAGTTTTTCCGGGATAAAAGTCCCGGGATAGAGTAGCCTATGTGTTATTCTATTCTATCATCCATCTCTGAGCTAAACATCCGATCTGGATGTTCAGCCGTTCTGGTGTGATTGAGTAAAAAACATCAAAGTTTTCGCATTTATAATATTAGTATAGATTAATTTAGTCTGAAATACGAGATACAAAAGAAGATAAGGACTATGACAACTATTTTCTTTATTATCTTACTAACTATTAAAGATTCGTGGTATATACCACAAATCAGGGATTGTTTTAAAACTTAAAATAAACTCTTTCTCCGACTGTAGCATAATCAGTGTTACCAACCCTACTGTTTTAACAGTAGATTTACTGTTTTTGCTATGTCATCCCTGTTTTCTGTTTAGAGTCGGAATTTTACTGTTTTTTTTTTATTTTATTGATTTTTTACATGCATTCTCACGGATTTTGTGCGCAGTTTAGTAAATGCCTATGCTGCAGGAGCTTTATTTTTTAGGTCTCCACCCTATCCACCGAGGAAAATATCGAAATCGAGGACCTTTTTTTTTGCTCCTCGCTCAAAATCCCCGATATTACTATTTTCTCCTGTTAATTAGTGAACTGCTGTTTCTTTGTTTCTTGGGGTTGGCAACACTGAGCATAATGTTAGTTCGGAGAAGGTGATTGGCCGCGCGGGTGCGCGGGCGCCTCAGCGACGCAATAGCAGCATAGTAATTTAACTAAACTGTGCACAAAATCCGTGAGAATGCATGTAAAAATCAATAAAATAAAAAAACAGTAAAATTCCGACTCTAAACAGAAAACAGGGATGACAAAGCAAAAACAGTAAATCTACTGTTAAAACAGTAGGGTTGGTAACACTGGACGCAATGTGACCAACATTTCAAATTAGTACCCCCTAAAGGTAACTCAAAAAACCCATACAACCTCCTAAACAAAGAAAATACGCGGAACAAAAAAAAATGGTATTCCCGGTATTGTCAACTTTTTCTTTGCCAGTTAAAAAAGTGTCCGATTTTACCCCAACGCACCTTAAATAACTAGCTTCCATCTAAATAAATAATAGTTTAAAACAACTAAAAAACACGCTTTATAGAAAATCCAACAAAAAAATAGAAAATAAATTTGAATGAAAAGAATATATAAACAAATTATTGTTCTAGTTCTAGTTTGTTTTTTATCCACCTGTGGCCCTTGTGTCGATTTTGTGCTACCCCCTATAGTTCGTGCACGCTCCCTATACGCTTAACATTTCTAAACCGTGAAATATGTAACATCTTATATATTTCTTCTGCATAACAAATCACACTAAAAACAACTCTATCGATTTCACTCAAAGCAGCTGAGAATATATCTACCCTGTCATGACAGGGCTCATGACTCATGAGTCACGTTAACTATTTTAATTATCCGCGTCACGGCTGTTTTCGCGAGTAGATTGGTTCTGGCTACTGGTACCGCGAGTAGTTGTGGGAGCCATCGCTTCCATACGTATCGGTCTGGTACGCGCAGGTTCAGATGCCGCAGCACTCCCGGGTTAAATTTATATTAGTTTTAGCCCCGATCGAAATTAACAACGTAGATTCCTGCTGTTGTTTATTGTAGGTAGTCTGACCACTAATGAGCTATAATATTACATGCCGGTTTTTCCTCTTCAATGATTTGTGGGTAATATATGTGATTATTGTCCACCGTTTATAGGAAGGAAAATAAATTCCTACTCGCATACTCACGCCTTTTATCCCCGGCGGGGCAGGCAGAGGCGCAACTAGTGCAACCACTCTTCGCCGTGCGTATTCCGTCCCATGGTGTGATAGGGGGCGAAGCCTATCGCCATATCGGGCACAAATTCCAGACTCCGAGCTGATACTGATTAGAAATATCCAATATCACTTTGCCCGATCCGGGGATCGAACCCGAGAACTGCAATGCTGAGGATTGCATTCGTACCGTAATACCACTACGCCACCGAGGCAATCCTCAATAAAGTCCTAATAACTGCTATTTACTTAAGTAAGCCCATACTTGCCTTAAAATAAAAAGAACTACTTACATGTCTGCTAAGTGCTAATCCATATTTAATATTAATATTCTGTATTTCTGAAAGCGAGGTGTAATGTGTAAAATTTAAAATATAGGTCGACAACAGATTCCTACAACAATTTGTACGTACCTACGTTTCTGAAAGTTGAAATATAAGATTATAAAAACCTATGATAAACTCTGTCTATATAGGATCTTAATCAAAGTGGGAAATAATTATTAATGCTCTAAAAGGAAAAAAATAAACTTTAAATTAAATGGATTTTTGTTTTATACTACGTAGTGAAAAAAGCTTGTTGGGAGACTTACGTTTGTCAAGATCAAGTTACATAATTATTGTAATTATCTACACAAGTAAAGCTTGCGACAAGCTTTTATCTATACATAGTATTAAACAAAGGAGATGTCCGCTTTTTGTATGGCTGCTGGGCCTCAAAATCTAATCAGGCTCAAACTTTGGGGATATTAAAGGGGCAAAATATGGAACTTAGATCCATTAAAAAAATATTTTTAGACCCCTCCATTCATAACTAACTTTTTTAAAACTTTCTTATTAAGTGTGGTTTTCAAGCCAAACAAAATTACATAAATCTCAAAATCGGAGGTCTTTAAATTTAAATGATTTATTGTGACAGGCTAGTTTTCAGGAGTTCTATCCAAAGATATATAAATTGTCTTCTTTAGAATTTTAGGCCCGTTTTTGGACATGTCCTTTGATTCAATTTAAAATTTATTTTTTTCTATTTAAAAAAATTAAATAAAAGCTTGGTTTTAAAGATTTTTTTTTACTTTTAATTTATTTTTTACTTTTTAGTTATTTTTCGAGTTATTCTCAGCAAGCCCTTTATTTAATATCATATTATAGGAATGCGTAATAAATAACTAGTCCATTATCTTGGGCCGTCCGCAATATTGGATTCAGAATGACGTCACTTAGCTAACAATGCATTGTCACCCAAACTAAACGTGTATGCAAAATTTCAACACAATCGGTTGAGGGTAGCTGCTTCAAAATTGACTTGCAAGATTCCACCTTTTTTTTGGTTTCGCTGAGACATTACGTTACCACTACCGCCCGGCCTTCGTGGGGGGCGACCGAATTCTTATGTTGGGTTCACCGTGCCTTACGACCCGGCGTTGAGCCGCC
Source organism: Sphinx pinastri (assembly GCA_947568825.1). Lineage (NCBI taxonomy): Eukaryota > Metazoa > Arthropoda > Insecta > Lepidoptera > Sphingidae > Sphinx > Sphinx pinastri. Next base: position 11,025,153 of record OX387624.1, on the reverse strand, counting down.
CGGAGAGAAGCCCCCGCGCACCGAAGGACACTTTCAGAGTCAACGGCAGCGTGAGGCCTACATGCCAGGCTGCCGTCCATCACGAGGGTCGCAGCAATGTGCTAAAACACACACAAAACTAAAGACGGACAGCCCCCTGCCGCCCGCTCGCAACCCCCCCCTATTAGTCGCCTTTTACGACAGGCAGGGGATACCATGGTGGAATTCTTCAAACGCCTCCATTCCACAGGGCGGGAGACGCCAGTCAGTCGTCCACCCGGTGCCTCCTTAGCCTCCTCTGGCGGCGAGAGGGATCATCTCGCTCCCGATCCCTCTCGGCACTCTCCTTCTGCGAGAGGACCACCTCGCAGAAGTGGACCACCACACGCCAGGCCTCCCGACTGCCGACCATGGAAGCGACCACGGCCGGCAGCGAGACGTCCTCTGCGACGACTTCTCTGAGAGCGCTGCGCTCCTCGTCCCAGGCTGGGCAAGACTCCAACGTGTGCTGGGCCGTACCCAGCGGGCAGTTGTTACAATGGTGACACACGGCCGACACCTCTGTGCCTACACAGATACTTACCGAAGCAGCCATGCCCGGTGAGTACCTATGTCAGTCGAAACGTAGCCGAGCCGTGGCGCCTGTCCAGCCACTCGGCAAAGACCGGGCGCACTGCCGCTACGGCCCTGAGCCCCGCTGACGGGGTCTCCAGCCTGAGACGCCACTCCTTCACGGCGGCTCGCCGTAAGGAGGCCCTCATGGCCTCCACCTCCTTCAGGGCCGGACGCTGCCCGTGATCGAACGCCTCCTCCCGCCAATGAAAGGCATCGGACAGGGATTTGGCGTCCAAATCCCAAGGCTGGAATCATCCACCTGAACCAACATAGTTAAGTACACACATTGAAAGTTAAACAAAAGCTTGTAAAAAATAGTTTTCCAATTTTACAGACTATTTTATTTTTGTCGATTGATTTCTTTTCCGTAAGAACTGGGTTCTATTTATTTTTTGTAGCACTGAACAGAGAGCATTCAATAGCGCGCTCCGTCCACTGTCACTCACGTTCATTAAAAGCCTTGTCGACCTTTATTATCTACTTTTCATAAACAACACATTGTTTTTATTAAATTCTATTATTGCAGGGTATTTTTATTAAAGTCTTTGAAGTAGCATGATAGCAAAATTAGATTTTATTATTTTTATGCACACTGTACTCGAGTGTGTGAATATAGACAGCTATATTGTGTGAGCGAGAGGAAACGATTACTGCCGCCTTTTTAGTTTTGTTTCTTTATTGAAACTACTTATACAGAATTTTGTCAATTGGGTATACCGTATAGGTATACACAAAACCCATAGTCATTTTTTTAAATTGTAGGTATAAAAAATTGGTAGGTTAAGCGCTAAACTTAAATTCCAATATTTAATATTAATCGTCACTAGTACATCCTCCGTAATCACCACCGCCACTATCACCAGCATCATAAGTTGAGGCACCATAGTCGTTATCGCAATTATAACCCGAATAATCATTATCATTATTTTGAGAGTCATAATTATTGCTGTAGTCAACATCATTATTATATTCTTCAGGTTCATTGCTACTAAAAACATCCATATCGTCGTTTCTGGCCTCAAATCCGTCATCTACACTATCATAGTCCCCATAATTGGAATTTGGTTCACACTCGCTAATACCTTTCAGACAATTTCGTAAGCATTTTCTTAAACAATAGCATTTAAGAAAGGAATCACAGCAGTCATCTTCTTCTTCCCTTATACGATTTGCTTGAAGTTGCTCTTCGTTTAGGTCGTTTAGCTCGAAACTGTTGCCACTGTTTTTGTTCGGTTGTGTGGTTACTGGTTCCGCCATTTCTTCAAGGTAATTTTATAGTGGTAATAGAGTAAATATAATTTTTCTGCGTAATTTGAAAGTGAACTTGTTAATTTCGATATCTTTAGTACAGAAAGTATGTCTGTGAATTCTTTAGAAGATATCTGGAACAAAATATAGGTGCTAAGTTATTCGCATAATGAATTAATACTTAATATTTTAAAAATATGTTCGGAATGTAACATATTTTTAAAATATTAAGTACATACATTACATACTTGTATATATGACTAGCATTACGCGCGGCTCCGCCCGCGTGGAAAAGTTTTTCCGCTCCAGGCGCTAAAATGCCAAATGCGAAAAACAATTTCGATTGAATAACATAATTTTTACGGCGCCTTTCAAGAGGCGCGTGGCTGCCCCGAATGAAAATGAAAATAGAGTTCAAGAAAATACAAAATTTTTAGGATGAAATTAATATAAAATATTGTATGCGTTTATCCCTAACATATTAAAAGTTACTATTTTCACTTAACCCACGGCTCCGCCCACGTGAAAAATTTATTCCGGGATAAAAGTCACACTTTACGTTGCTCGGGATAAAAAGTAGCATATAGCACTCAGGAGTAATGTAGCTTCCTATTAGTGAAAGAAATTTAAAAATCGGTTCAGTAGTTCCAGAGATTACGCCCCTACAAACATACACACAAACTTTTCCTCTTTATAATATTAGTACTTATAGATATCTTTATTTTACTACTTATTTTACATATCTATACTAATATTATAAACCTGAAGAGTTTGTTTGTTTGTTTGTACGCGCTAATCTCAGGAACTACTGGACCGATTTTGAAAATTCTTTCACTAATAGAAAGCTACATTACTTCTGAGTGTTATATAGGCTACTTTTTATCCCCGAAAAACTTTTCCACGCGGGCGAAGCCGCGGGCAATGCTAGTAATATATATACTTATATATACTTTGTAAGGTGTCTCGTTTAACTATTTTTTTTTAAATAGTAACTGAAAATAATGGGCGCCAAAAACACTCTTGCCCTACCTTGATTAAGGGGTCTAGGGCAGGAAGATTCTGCGCTTCTGGAAGGAGTTGGGCTGGCTAGACCTTTAACTGGCACATCACGTACAACGGTCCGACCTTCAACGGGCTAAGTGCGAAAAAAGGAACCACACATCAGAACAGAACAGCAGGGCTCTACGGCCGGCGTTGGTTATGCATGCAGCGTTACTAGGAGATTTATAAATTAGACCGCTAGAAAGGACGCGCCATGTGCTTATTGCCGCGAGAAAAAAAATCTATCACGTTCAATATAATTATAGACATACTCAGTGATTAGCCTAAAGGCAAATTAGGCAAATGCCTTGGGGCCCGGCAATGGGCCCTTCGTCCCGAGAAAAAAATATGTGAAAGTTGCATTTAACGATTCATTTAATAAACGCGCTACCTAAGGACAATGTTATTGTCTTAAATATTTTATACATTATATTTAAATACATCTTGGAATATATTTAAAGTTATAAAATAAACATAGTTAATTTTATAACCAGTCGGTTAATTAGGTCGTGATAGAAAAATACATTTTAGGAAGTCAGGAAAGCAAAAAGAGGCCCCAAGGAGGCAATGCCTAGGAGCCCCCGACATTCTTAATCCAGCCCTGAACATATTATACAGTTTTGTGTCGTTATTGAAGCACACACAAATATATCTTAATCATATTATGACTGTTTTACGCATACTTTAAATCGTTTTTATAAATATTGTTTGCATTAGTACTTGCTTTTATACTTCGGCAGAAAGTAAAAGCCGCGTCCCTTATTTAAAGATAAGATTGTCTAAGATTTAAAACGATACCTTTTTAATAGTGCATAAAATTTACATTTTTCTGTGCATTATTATATTGTATTGCTTAGAATAATAACACATAGAAACCGTGAACATACACGCTTAGTGAGGCAAGTAAAACTAGGCTAAATTAGCCTAGTAACCAAACATCCCGCGTCAGTGCTCAAGGCCGAATCGTAGCGCTATCAGCTCTCGATATTTTATTTTAAAATGATGGTTTGTGCAATAAACTGATGTCACAGTATCTCGGATAGTTTTAAGAAACATTGTAACATAACATTTCACATGCAATTATTACGATTAATCTAATATTTTGACATAAAATAATAGCTAAAGCAAAAACAATAATTCAAAAATTTTATAGACGCCATTATATCAAAATGTTGCCAAAAAAAAAAGAAAATTGATACCCCAAATGTTGATATTCATATTCTAAAATTAATATATTTCTAAAATTAACTTATTTAATTGGTACCTTTGCATGCTTTGGAATTGTGTTGCCAGTATTATGAAAATAAAATTTTTTGTTGAGTTGATTTTAATTGACATTTCAAATTTTAACAAGCTTATATTATTATTTTAAATGAAAATAGTTCTAAAATAAGGACACCTGTATCTTTTCTTTTTTAGAAATTATGAAGTTATCATTTATAATTTAAACTTTTTTTTTCTTTTTTTCAGCAGACGTAAGCACTAAGCTTCAAATGACGTCAATTATACGGTTGAATGGTGAATGGTGATGCTGCCTTTTTTACTATGATTCGCAAAAAAACCGTAATAAAATAGAACCAGATACATTTGATATTATTGACATAAATAAAGGCATTCATTCATATCATCATCATAAAACTAGAATGGAGGCAAAGGTAAATACCGCATTCAACCGTTTAATTCACGTCATCAACGTAATTTGTTTTTAATTTGGTACTGTTTTGGTCATTCTAAGGGATTTATTTTATTATTTTTTATTTCAGATTTTTATCATTATAATTAAGGATAAAGTAATCCCTTACTGTGAACAATAATAATAATTCCATAATTAAATAATCCTAATTAAATAATGACTTAAGGTTTTGGGGAACATCCGATACCACTAGCAACATTATTTGCACCCTTGTGTGCGTGTGGCAGAACGTCAATACGTGTGGCCTACGCTTACATCAATGAGTTTTATGCTTCACACTTGACAGTTTTTTGATATGATACTATCATTCTTGGCGTTATTATTCTATGTTGTATTGTATGAAATAATAACATACTGACATAAGCTCAGGCTTTTATCACCGAAAGGTTAATGGAGTTCAAGCCATAGTAGGCACTTAGCGGCATCTCCAATAACTTACTAACATTTAACTGGAGTTTGATATCTAACTCGACAGCACATGTTACGCTAATTGTTACTGCTGTTTCAATATCAATTCTTATCTATTTTAGATTTTAGAAACACAGATAACCACCAAAAGTAAACATTTCAACTTTTTGTTATCTGTTAGTTAGTTATTGAGACCGGCCGTATATGTGGCTATTTCTTATTAAATAGTAGATGCGTAGCGTATAAGTACCTATAATATACGTTCTTACTTACCTATTCTGTGAAAGTTAAAGCCGACCCAGAAGTTAGTCTTCAAGGATGTCGCAACTCGCATAACTAATTTATACGATATATTCCTTAATATAATTGACAGGTTTAGACTTTAGACGGCGTGTGAAGCAAGATAAACATTCTCGATACAAATATCGACACTTACAACCTACGTTTCTTATCAGTTGTTTAAAAAACACACAGACACATCTTCAAAAATAAAGTCAAACACTAAAATATCGGGTATTTAACTCAATTAACATGATGTATTCATTGCGATTTGCGTGACACTGAACAGCCAAATTCCAATGTTTTCTATAAATAGATAGAACGTGAGATCGTTTATAATAAACGTGCTCTTGCTACAAATCATTCAGTACTACTACCGACTTAGCGACATATTATAGCTACTAATACTATGTTTTTAAACAAAGAGTAGTAAAGACTAGAGGTTATAATAGTTCACTACTATGAAGTTAATCGGCCTTGTCATGTCGGCGCACGCGATCACGAGCGGGCATCGCGTCGTGGCTCGTGCGTTACTAAATATTATTTTGGCGCCACTGTTTTTTATTCATGCATGCGTTTTATAGGGAACGTGCACGTTGTAAGCTCTGCCATGTGGTGGCGCAATCTGACTCTCTTTCAGCCCATCGATAACATATTTGCATTGACGTAAAATATTCATATTAAAAGGATGAAAAATAAAAAAAAAATATTTAAGTAAAACAAAAAACCCGACTGCGTCAATATCTGCCATCTTTATTAAATTCATTGAAGAACTGAAAAGATAGAAACAAGATTTTAATTTGAATATTTTATTTTGGTTTTGAATAATCTTAGTTGACAGTGTTCACAAACGCTGTCGGAGGCATAACACGCTCACTTCTCATAATTTGGTTGGTGATATAGGTAGAGCAACAAAATCTCGGAGTGAGCAGATGCCTCCGACTGCGTGTGTGTATAAATCTCAAAATCGTAGGACTTTAAAATTTTACGATTTATTGCAAAGGCCTAGTTTTTGGGAGTATTATCCAAACACTAGCATTGGGCGCGGCCCCGCCCGCGTGGAAAAGTTTTTCCGGGATAAAAAGTAGCCTATAGCACTCAGGAGTAATGTAGCTTCCTTTTAGTGAAAGAATTTTCAAAATCGGTCCAGTAGTTCCTGAGATTAGCGCGTTCAAACAAACTCTTCAGCTTTATATATTAGTATTGATATACCTATACCTAGGTAAAGTATTTCGGTTAGAATTTCAAGCCCATTTTTGGACGTCTTTTATTCTAATTATTGGTCCATTCTCGCGATGGATCTGACAGCTGCGGTTAAGGTCATTTATAGGAATCAGCCACGTCTATGGGGTAGTTTCTAGGAGCAAAAGCGTATGCCTACCTACCTCTCACATTTTAATCAGGCCCTTAATAAAAAACAATGTAATTAAAAATATTTTATTCTTATAAATAATTTAAACTACTTTATACTGACCATGTAATTATGTACAACGGGCACTGTACAGTACATAGCCGGGTGAATTGTATTAAATTGATACCAAATATAACCTTCGATCTACTTCAAGTACAATGCGAATTTCAACATTCAATAAAACTGATTGACAATACAAGATGAAAACACATCTGGATACAAATTACAAACTATTGCACGCTACACTGGTTGATAAAAACAAACGGGGAATCCTGCGTCAAAACCGATGCTCAGTCGTCTAAAATATTTATTCTGAGCAGTGGCGTAGCGTGGGGATCCTGCCACCCGGGGGCGGACCCAAGATTTGCCGCCCCAAAGCACCAAAAAAGACAATTTAAACAAATAAGAGTCACACGAGCAAATTTATTAAGGGTTTTATTTTACGCAATTTGCCTCCCCGCGCCCTAACCACGCCACGCCACTGGTTCTGAGTAAATAATTTATATGAACGTACGAAAGGATCCATAGATACATAATTATGATTAGGTAAGGTGATTTTTATGGAAAAGGCCAGACTGCCCAGAATCTATTTCATCCGATTAGGAACAAACCAATAGAGATAAATCAACATTGCTGTATAAATACCTACAGGCTTCGGGATAGAACTAGGGGAATTCGCAAATTTTCGGATCTAAGAATTCCATTTCCAATTTATAAATCAACGATGCGGGAGACGTCATAAGAAAGTATAGGGATTAATATACTATGAAATGAACCTTGTAGTGATCAATACAAATATAATTAATTACTCTGTGTATATTCGGACATAGGTACCATCTACCAACATATAAGGCTTAGTTGAAATCTTGTACCTATATTCTACATGTATTATGTTTCAACTGGATGTCTTAATATTATTTTATAAAGAATTGTTTACAGTGGACGTGAACAGGATTTTTAATACTTTAGCTTTAAACATCTAGCGATTCTTTATACTAGTTTAATTTTTTTTCCATATCAAAGGCTACTTTTAAAAGGCAATACATTTACTTGCTTGGATATACTATTTTACATATTTAATTCATCTAGTTTAAAAAGCTGAATATTTAATGTTATCTAAGCGTTTATTCTACATTAATTAAAATAAATACTTTATATTAAATGCGTAAATTACAATAATAATTCCTGTATTCATTTGAATGGAAATGAATCAGTATAAATTTTGCCACTTTCAAACCAAATGCCTTACCGCCCATTAATAAGTATTTTAAATGAGTTGCGTTGATAGATTTCGCCCGATATATTGATAAAAAATTATGAGAATAAAATCAATTGTCACATTGCCCTCCTTTTTTTAAACATGAATGGAAAATGTTAAAGGTAAAATTATTTAACTTGACCAAAATCTACCTTTTAAATAAAATAAAAAAAATAATCAACAATTATTCTGTGACAATTATAATTTCAGCTATAAATATAAATTTTATTCTTTACACGCCCTCTACATGGAACGTGACTTAGGGCGGTATTAATAAATCAATCTCAAGTTAGAGTTTTACTGGTGGTAGGTCTCTCATATGCAAGAGTCCGTCTGGGTGGGTACCACCGCAATGTCTATTTCTACCGCCAAGCAGCAGTGTGCATGCACTGTTGTGTTTCGGTTTGAAGGACATTGTAGCCAGTGTGACTACTGGACTTAACATCTTATGTCTCAGGATGACGAGCGCAGTGGAATGCCAAACATGCTCGTCTCGTCATTCAATTCCATAAAAAAAAAGTTACATCTCAAGTAGACAATGTATGAATAGTTCAATACATTATCTACTTGAGATGTACCTCAAACTTTAGATTATTTTATTAATACCGCCCATAATATTATTAAGTGTAGAAAACTTCCCACACACTTTTCAGAATACCCTCACAAGTTTCCATACCCACGTATCTATAGCACCATAGCATCGTAGAGTATAAATTCCCCACTCAAACCTTCCTGACTTATTGTTGAACACGCTTTTTTCAACAAGCGTCAAGTCGCTAACGTTAAGACGCTCAACCCAATCAATGTTTTAAAATATTTTGTTCAGTATACTAAAATAAAAAAGAACTGAATATTCGTATCGGTGCGCTTTAAATTTATCAATCTTTATTTTCGAACGAAGGAGCAATTTTCTTTTGCGTCAAACCGTGTACGGGATAAATGTAATCCCTTTATAGTTTGGACAAACTAAGCTGGCCGGTATGACAATTTATTGACACTTCACGGAATACTATGTTTAGGGAAGAGTCAAAAAATCGGTTGCTCCAAATAACCGATTCTTGAATGCAATCGATTTTATATTCAAGGAGTTTATAGTATGTAAAAAGAGTACTATAATTAATTCTTACATACGTATTACAATCAAAAGATTATTTTTATTGTTGAAGGTTTTATATATTGTATCAATTGAGAGCTGGCTGATTTTAATCTGTCACATGAGGTTTCCATAACGATGATCAATAACAAGAAAATTGTTCTTTCTGTTATACATATTCGATGTAGTGTAAACCAGTGTAAACTCTGCTAATAGTTAATAAATAATTCAAATGATATTAGAAGCTTTCCATGTAGTCCAATTACGATACTATTAACATTTATTACAGTAGTTAGTTATTTATTTTGATTTTCCAATAAAATTTCACGGTTATCCTTTCATGACCTACACATTGGTTATTAGGCATTGCAAAAAAAAATACGAGTGTGGACTGAAAATAAAACAACAAATAAGGATAGTGCTACGATTTAAATTATTTACTTTGGAGATCTTCGTTTTCTTTCTTCCAGTATAAAATATGTAATTTTTTTTAATATCTAACGCATTGATCAAAACTGTTTGTAAAATGTATTTTTATTTTTTAAATTAACAGCAGTGTTTTTATTTACATCCAAAGTTTCGATTTTTTTCAGTAATCGGTTACGTTTGGTTGCTAAGCGATTTAAAAGTTTCCCAACACTACGCTCAGAAGCTGCAGTTTACATCATTGTAAAAGCGTCGCTTTGGTATAAGAGTCAAGATTTTTTTATTACAGTATATGTTTATTACAGACTGCCTCGGTGGCGTAGTTGTATTAAGGTACGACTGCAATGCTGAAGTCTCGGGTTCGATCCCCGGGTCGGGCAAATGATATTGGATTTTTCTATTCAGTATCAGCCCGGAGTCTAGAATTTGTGCCCGATATGGTTATAGGCTCGCCCCGTAGCACATCATGGGACGGAATACGCACGGCGAAAAGTGGGTTCATTAATTGCGCCTCTGCCTACCCCTTCGGGGATAAAAGGCGTGAGTGTGTGTGTATATTTTTACAATATTCATTCAAATATGTTACATAAGTATGATACTCTTTGTTATATTGCATGGAGAACATCGTAAGTATTTGTAATTATGTAGTTGACTTTTAAATTTTTTTTAGACGTCCTCACAAAGTTATCGCTTCGCGAAAAAATTGAATTGTCATACCGGCCAGTTTAATTTGTCACAACTATAGATACCATGATACCCCGAATTTACAAAGAGCATACAATTTTTATTGAGTTTTAACAACGGTTTCCAAAGATCTAGTTTTTGGTTTCGAAGCTTCATGTATACGCAGTCTTGTGAAGCTAAAGGCGACACAGATCGACTAAGTTAAATTATATTATTTTACTTTGGCATAATTTTGCATCTCTGTTTTTATATTGGGTCAACTCTGAGAATTATCTGTTAGTTTTTCAGCCTATCGGCGCTAAACAATGAGGAATCACCATAATAATATTATTAACATCTGTCTGCAACTAGAAGTAGCTTAAATAAAGGCAGCGCTTCAGGTTTGGGAGATGGCTAAATATTGTCTTGAATGTGTGGATCATGCATTTGCGTCTTCATAGTGCTTGCCATGGTATTATGCAAACAAGTCCAATAAAACATTCAGTATGCGATTCCGAATCCTCCACATCTTATTTGCAGTATAAGTTCCGTAAGCAATTAAGTAATAATGGTTTTTTATTTTATATTGCCCACTGTGTTTCTTTAAGCTTACAATCTAAAATATCTTTGTATTGAAATTTACTAGTACAGTCAATCACATAAGTAGCTGAACAAATTCAAAATTTCAAATCACCAATTAGGCGTTATTTTAAAAAAAACATTTTTTTCTTTTTGATGTAGAGTAAATTCTTTTTATACACACACACTCACACTCACTCAGAGTCTGGAATTTGTGCCCGATGTGGCGATAAGCTCGCCCCCTATCACATCATGGGAAGGAATACGCACGGCGAAAAGTGGGTGCATTAGTTGCACCTCTACCTACACTTTCGGGGATAAAAAGAGAGGAGATAATAAAATTTGGTAAAAAACAAAAGTTTGAAAATTGAAGTTTTGAATTTGTTCAGCTACTTATGTGAGTGACTGTACATGTATCATTGTCTGTAAAAATCCCATTTGAAACAAGACTTACTCTACATTTATCCAATTCAGCACCATAGTATGTTGTAATGAAGTCGCAGATAAATAATAAAACTTATTAGAAAGGACTTGAGACTCTTAAGGGACGGCAAGATCCATGCTTATTCAACACAATGGCAAACTAATGCAGCTCTAAGTCCATTTTACTGTGAAATGTAATCAAAATAGAATAGATCATCACAAAGCAAAAGTTATTGACTATTACAACAATCGGCTGTAAATAAACAATCCCAATCGCTATCTTCGGATCGATCCAAATCATAAACCAATCAAAATAAGTAATATCAAGCGTGTAAACAAACTCCTGATTATAGTGATTGGTATCTTTGAAATCAGCCGTATATACGACGCCGCTAAAATTAAAAAGTGCAATTCTTAACAGCACCTTTATTATCCTAACAACAGAGATGCAAATGCCACTAAATTAAATACTATCAGTCGATCCGCAGTATCGTCCACCCAGGTCAATCCCTACCAGCTGGAGAGCTGTCCTCGGCTTTCCTTTTACTTCCAGCGTGTTGGGTTTTCCTATCCGGCTTGTATTTCTCCCATTTTTTATGGTTTAGTTGGTCGAAATCGTCGCAGTAATGAGCTATGTCACGTAGATAAGTAGAAAGGTGCAGTAGCTCCCTGTCTCTGTCTCTGTTGAGATGGGCTTGTCTGAACGGTCGGATTTTTAACCCGCTCTTGGGGTTCATTATGAAATTTCTTCGAATGTCGTCGAACATGATTGTGTTCTTCGAACTGTATTGGGGGAACTTGCCCCATATGACGCCCAACGGTTTCACCTGGAATGGGGAATATTAGTTAAAATCACGAATATCACTGACTGAGCTTTGTATATTAAAGTCCAAAGTCTAGTGTGGCGGCGATAGCCTAGTTGGGAGTGGAAGGGACTGCCAAGAATGTCCGCAGGTTCAAAATGCAAGGGCACGCACCTCTGATTTTTTTTTTAAAGTTGTGTGTATTCTTTGGTAACTATCGCTCGCTATAACGGTGAAGGAAAAACATCGTGAGGAAACCTGCATACCTGAGAAGTTCTCTATAAGGATTTCGAATGTATGTGAAGTCTGCCAACCCACACTAGGCCAATGTGGTGGACTAAGGCCTAAACCCTCTCAGTAGTAGAGGAGGCCCGTGCTCAGCAGTGGGCATTATATAATACACGGCTGGTATGGTAGGTACGGTAAAGTCCAAACGGATATTGCTATTGTTTATCGACAGGCATAGCATTAATTGTCGGGCGAACGACTTATTTTTGTTTCCTTTTTCGGCAAAATAAAAAGACTGCTATTATTGGACCAAGTATCTATGACATAAAATCTTGTGCACACTACACAATTAGTAATTTGCAATAATTATTAATATAGGTTTTTAATTGTACATACGTCAATAGTTCCATATTTGGCTGTGTGGACGGTGATCATCGCCAGATAATCCAAGTAGAACATGATCTTGTACTCCTGGTGCGTGGACACACCCAGGAGCCGCATCTTCTCTTCTATCCACTTCATACCGGTGGCCGACCATATCACTATGTCATAGTCTACATACGCTGACGTCAGAAATTCATGGAGAAATGGCCGCATTAATTCATAACCTAAAAAATTACAGAAATACAGTATTTTATTATAGCAACATGATTATTATTAACTACTAGCTGTTGCCCGCGGCTCCGCCCGCGTGAATGAGTTTCCCCGGGATAAAAGTCCCGCTTTATATTTTCCCGGGATAAAAAGTAGCCTAAGTTACTCCTTAATACATCATCTACCTGCCAATAAAAGTCCCGTCAAAATCGGTCCAGCCATTTCAGAGATTAGCCGGAACAAACAGACAGACAGACAGAAAGACAGACAAAAATTGTAAAAAAAATTGTTTTGGTGTATGTACAGTATATATATTCATATACATGTAGTAAAAAACGGTTGTTTCAATATTACAAACAGACACTCCAATTTTATTTATATGTATGTATTTATGTATAGACTAGGTTTTGCCCGCGGCTCCACTCGCGTTAATGAGTTTTCCCCGGATAAAAGTCCCACTTTAAATTTTCCCGGCATAAAAGTAGCCTATGTGTTAATCCAGGACATAATCTACCCGTGTGTCAAATTTCATCGAAATCCGTTCAGTAGTTTTTGCGTGAAAGAGTAACAAACATCCATACATCCATACTTACAAACTTTCGCGTTTATAATATTAGTAGGATTGCTTGTGACATTGTACGCATTGGCTTAGGTTTCTGACAAATAGTTTAGAAAACTAACCTATATACATTATATCTTTGGCTAAACTTTCATCAAAATTAGTTTAGTAGTCCTGCAGTGAAATCGTAACCGACAGAGTTACTATCACATAAATACAATATTAGTATGGATGGTGACATCCATACTAATATGTGAATATTCTATTCTAATTTCCTTTGTTGAGGGTTTCTGCGAATCGTTGGGTACTTTGAAATAATACCTCTTCAAAACAAGTACAGTAGACCCGCGGTAGTCCGGCAAACGTTTTGCAAGACGTTGTCGGATTATCGAATTTGTCGGACTACAGGGTCCTACCACCGACTCCCTGTAGTACGGAACTTTTTAAAAAGGGAGTACCTTTTAATCCGACAAATTTTGTACTTATAAAGAACTTAGACTGTATCTATGTGTACTATATAATTATGCATTGAAGAAAATGTCATGACATAGGCTTGTCGGATTATAAGAGGCGCCGGATTAGCCAAGGGCCGGATTACCGCGGGTCTGCTGTAGTGGGAAAGTGTTTGACGATGTCGAGAACATAGTTGTGTTATAAGTTTATATGCTTGTCAATTGCTTTATTATCATTAAATAAATTTATTTGCAAAGTTGTGGTTTTAAAACAGTTTAATAGTAGATGAAATGTGTCTCAACATGTTTACTTAACTGCTCTAATTATCCATAAATTCCTATGCAAGTAAAATTTCTTATGTACCTAATCATAAATTATAATTGATTAATGCCTAATAAATTAAATACTTAATTAATTTAGTAATCCCAGGGTCTATGTATGTATGTCTAATGGGGACGTATGCAGTCGCACAGACGGGTGATCAGTTCACTTCCTTGGGAACTATTTCACCCTTAGTCCCAGAATCCCAGGGTCTAAGGGTTTTATTGATAATGAAATTGACCGTAAACTAGTGATTTGATTGCCGGTTCAGAAAGATTTCTAATCTTACCAGTTTCAGCGACAGATCTGTGATCAAACAGCGTGTAGTCTATGTCTAAAACTAGTAGTTTCTTGCCTGGACGCGACTCATTCAATATGTTGATTTTGTAATCGCGCACACGCTTGCCAATCTTTGCTAAGTATACCTGGAAATTTAATAAATATAATTGTTAGAAATCTCCACACAAATATAAGAATTTAATGACCTAAAAATTCAAGAGTGGGTAATTTTTAAAATTTTCCCTGGTCTTAAAATGGGAGGGAAATAGATGGACCTAAAGTAATAGACCAATTAATCATTTGGCTTAATAAGAGTGGTTTATTATGTAATATCTACTGCGGTGGCATAGTTGTATTGTGGTGTGACTGCAATCCCGAGGTCTCGGGTTCGATCCCTGAGTTGGATACAGTGATATTGGATTTTTCTAGAATTCAGTTTCCACTCGGAGTCTGGAATTTGTGTCCGATATGGCGATAGGCTCGCCCCCATCACATCATGGGACGGAATACGCACGGCGTAAAGTGGGTGTACTAAGTTGCGGCTCTGTCTACCCCTTCGGGGATAAAAAGGTGTGTGTGTGTATTATGTAATCTTATGACCACTGATTAGTAGTTGGAGGTCCAATAGACAATGTACATTCCCAATTGCTAGTTCACTATTTCCAATACATCCACAATTATCCCAGGATTTTGGGTGGTGAAATATTGATATTGTCAAATAAATTTAATACCTCCTGATTTTCAACATCAACCTCTTCCTCCTCAATGTCCAGGTCGTTAACCACTTCATCCCCAACGTCTGGCTTAGTGCTGGCCCCCTGTATCGCTTCTTCTAGGGATCCCATCATCATTATTTTGAGGTTCGGTTTGAGGTTTAACTCTGACAGTGTGCAGTTGTCTGTTGCAACTTTACCTATTTGATTCAGATATGAAAAAAAGAATTTAGATTATTGAAATAAACAGTAGAAGTCACTTATAATGACATTGAAGGACAATAATTACGTCATAAAAACATACTAAATGGACATCATACAAAGCATATATCTTTTAGTGTCCAAATCACTTATAAACAATGCCATTAGTTCAACACATATTTGAATAAATATAGTCAACTAGAGGCCCCAACAGACATAGTTCTGCCCTAAAAAGGAAATAAAATCCTAGAACCCAAGTACAGCGCCACCTATCGGATCCAATAAGGTTGTAAGAGTCTCCACAACACCAGAAATCATTTTTAATAATATTCTCTTCAAGTGTATAATCCTAATAATATGATTCAAACTTAATTTCCTAAATCAGGTAGACTACCTGTATGACAAACTACATAATGTATGCACCAAGGTACAGCATAACAATAATTTTAACAGCAATTAACATTATTAAAAACATGTTACTTCTTGAATTTCTTTGTTCTATCTTGGTATCAAAAGAAACCACACTAGTAAATTTTTCAAGTGAAAGTGAACTAAGTTAATTGCTTGCTGCTAATTGACAACAATTCATTTTTTAATATACTCAAATGTTTATACTGTACGATACTTGATCTAAAATTATGAGACCCATATTTTTTCTTTTTTCATAATTCAGATATTTTCATTCATGATTTTCACTTTGAATTTTGTTTTATTCTAAAGTGTCATAAGCACCAAATGACGTCATATATACGGCTCAAGACGTAATGTAGCCTTTGCTTTGCAATACAAAAAACTGACAAAGTGACAACTCAACAACAACTTTTGTAATTTGTCATCCAGTTGGCGATATACGATATACTCAGTACTTACATATCTACGTAAATAGTATGAATAGCCAGGAAACTACTTCATTCGACCGTATGTGTGACGTCATCAATCATTTTTCGGTATTTATTTTTTTCACCGAAATTGAGTATTAAAAAAAATATTTAAAAATATAGTCCTATTCAGAATTGAAAAATTAAGAAACGGTGTTTTTGTTTTATGCACGTTTAGATTTTGAAATGTTGTCAAATGCTTTTGAATTTCGCTTGTACAGAATTTCTCTAATAATCTTTTGTATGGTGGCAACAGTTCCTTCAGTTGTTCAGTAATAATACATAGGTATATCCTTTTCCAAAATGTAACATACATTTTCTGGTATAAAGATGACTTCTATTCGTACTATATTAAGTTTATTCATATAAGTGTTTATAAAGCAGGTTTTCTCTAAATTTAAATAGACACGTTATATAAAAAAAAGTGATGTTTTTACATAACAGAAAATGTTGGATGTACTGTACTTTTATAAATACACATACTAAGAGTATAAGCATTTGACTGTTATTTAAGGGCTTCACAATATTTCGTAGAACTAATTTACATCATTTACCTTGAAACTTAACGTTAAGCAACTTTTGTCTTTCCGGACGAACGCCCGTGGCATTTTCTATTGCGATTTTTAACATCGCTACGGAGTCTGATGGGGAGAATTCAGGGATATCATATTCTTTTCCGTTCCACTTAACTGTAAGTTTTATTGGATTATCATTTAGGTCGCACATTTTCGTAAAATTTTCACAAAATTACTGCTTGTTGCATGACACATAAACAAAACAAGTTTGACATGCGGCTAGTGCAGTGCTGCCAACACTTTTTTATCGGACCACCTAAAAATGAATAAACCACTAGAAACCACTAAAACTGAATTTCCGGCGAGCTTTTGATGTGCGCAGACTTTTTCTGACGAGTTTTTTTATTTAGGTCGCAGTAGTATTAATATTATAAATGCGAATTTTGTAAAAATGTTTGGATGTTTGTTAGAAGTTAACGCAGAAACTACTGAACAGATTTGAAAGGATTTGGATGAAAGGCACTCGGGTAGATCATGTCCTGTATTAACATATAGGCTACTTTTATTCCGGTAATTTGTGTCGTACTGTACTTTTAGAGACTTTTGTAGTTGGAAGGCTCTTCACGAATGCTTAATGAAACGGTCTCGTAATGAGGTGCCGCGCCGTGTGCGAAATTCGCCTAATGACATATATGACAGTTTACATTGAGAGAGTTTAGGCAATGCAGCGTGTGAGAGTTGAAATATATTTTGCCAAAGCTTTCTAAAAAAAAATGTGTGCGAAAGTTCACGTAATGAAAAGTCTAAGAGAGTTCACGTAATGAAATGTATGTGAAAGTTCACGTTAAAGTGTGTCCGTGTGCAGTGTAACGAGAGTTCGCGTAAATTTAAAACTTTATAGTGTGTGGGTGTATGAGGGAGTTCGCGTAAGTGTGTCGTTGTGTGAAGCGTTCGCGTATTAATCTAAACCCCGCTTAATATAGTATTATAATATCAGGGTGCCCATAAATAGTATAACAGGCTTACGGGAAAGATGGATTGGAGGGTCCACCAAAAACTAAAAAACCTTTATAAAAATGAGAAACTTTCAAGATATTGAGTTTTTTCAAGAAATTCCCACTTTTAGTCTGGAGTATTTAACCGACTCTACCATATCCAAGAATCTGTGGCGGCATAATTAACAACACCGCCACCTATCAACATGGCTGGGAACTACTTAACTATGTTGTCAATTACGACACTCATCCATCGGACATCGAAGTGCAGTGGTATTGACAATCAGGAAGTAACGCCCAAAGATTACACCAGATAGCAATACACGATCCTGAATTGTGATGGCAATATTCGCGCGAAGCGACGTATATATACCACCTCCGATTAGGAACCATCGGGCCGCGCCGGTCAGGCGCAACATCTGCCTGACTGGGAATCTTCCCCTTCCATAGAGGAACGCAACCATCTGTTCCTCTACAGCGGCGATGACCTTACGCCGCCGAAAATCATGTTGGCCGCAGCGAACGTGTCCCAAAAAGTCTACCAAAATTGGTAGACTTGTGCTCGTCACGTACGTCAGTATCAATTCAATCATTAAGCCGTTACAAGCTCACGAAAACAATAAAAATATGCTTTGTGCTATAAAATTGTGTTGCAATTAAGTAGGAAAGTATCGTAGTAACACCATAATCACTGTCCAGTGTCCACCGATAAGTTTTGTTGTTTAATCACTATTTTAAGATTAAGTACGATATTATTATTTCACTAGGTTTTGCCCGCGGCTCCGCCCGCGTGAATGAGTTTTCTCGGGATAAAAGACCCGCTTTATATTTTCCCAGGATTAAAGCTCCGCTTTATATTTTCCCGGGATAAAAAGTAGCCTAAGTGTTAATCCAGGACATAATCTACCCGTGTGCCAAATTTCATCGAAATCCGTTCAGTAGTTTTTGCGTGAAAGAGTAACAAACATCCATACATCCATACATCTAGACATCCGTACTTACAAACTTTCGCGTTTATAATATTAGTAGGATTAGTAGGATAGATTCGAGGCGGCTCGGACTACCCGGTGCTGCCGGTTTATAACTGGGGTAATTTGCTGGAATTATGGGAGATTGTACGTTTAGTTATTCATGTAAATTTTCATTGCTCAGCAAACATCGAAAGTTAATTTAATATACGTATAATTGTTGTAAAATGTTATCATATAAAATACTAATTAAGAATAGGATAGTAATCCTTAGAGAAAATAATTATTCACCTATGTTGCGTCTAACGTTACCCCAAAGAATACGGAATAGTACTAGACGTAAGAATAATGCTTTCGTTCAAATAGTTTACATTTTTTCACACGACTTTTAGCTACGGTCAAATTTTTTACTTAAGTACTATTTTTGTCATTGTTGAGCATCTTTATAAAATCATTGTTTTATTTGCCGCATTGTTCCAACAAAAGAACAAAGAAGCTTTTGTAAATTATCTAGAGCAGGTATCCCTATAAGCGCACACATTGACAGTTTGCCGGCAAGTAATTAAACGTCGCTCACACACACATCATGCATCTCAGCGCGATTTGTGACACGCTGCGTTGCATGTTGTTTGTTCGCATTGCTCCGTCTATATTAGTCTAAGGACTCTAAGGTCATACGCTGTACAACCGTGGTACAACCACGCGCAACAACGCGACAGTGAACAGTTTCGGAGAGATAACATCTCCCTGTATCACGCCTCTGTGTAGTGGAATACCTTCGAGCTCTGTTCTTGTACTCGGACCGACATGGTGGCGTTTTTATACAAGCACCTCAACACTTCGATATACCGATAATCAATGTGGCACCGCTGGAGAGACTGCAGCTCAGCCCAAGTCTCGATCGAATCGAAGGCTTTCTCATAGTCCACGAACGCTAAGCAAAGTGGCAAGTTATACTCCTCAGATTTTTGTATAACTTGCCGCAGCGTATGGATGTGGTCTATGGTACTATAACCTTTTCGGAATCCTGCTTGTTCGGGAGGCTGGAAGTCATCTAGCCTGCGCTCGAGGCGATTCGTAATAACTCTTTGAGAACAGCTTGTAAACATGGCTCAAGAGTGAGATGGGCCTGTAATTCTTCAATAAGGCGTTATCACCTTTTTTGAAGACTAGTACCACCACACTCCTGTTCCATGCCTCCGGCGCTATACCCTGGAGCACGAGACTATCCCGCCCTCACACCCGCCACTGCAACTCCTGTAAGCCAGGATCAGCAGTGGCACGCATTTTATGACACCGAGCGGTGAAGCTCGGCGAGTCTCTGGGAACGCCAATTAGTCTTAACCCGCAACGAAGTTAATCAAATAGAAGAATAGGGAGGAGTTAGAAATATATTTTTCCACTTCCCTCCATAGCAAAGCGGGAGACAAAATAATGAACTAAAAAGGTATTTAACCTTAATTATTGAGACTTTTACAACTGGAAAAGCCAGATGTAAAGCACCAAGGATAACATTTTAAAGGGTCCTATCATTTGAGCTGTTAGGTTTGATTCCAATAGTAGGTATGGCAAAAACGCCGGAAAGCACGGAAATTCTGCTTAGTTTCCACAAGGTCCATGTAGTATACAACTCCAGATGTTATTTGCATACTATCCAACATAATGTTGCGCTCATTTTGCCAAAGACTACACTCCCAAAGTATGTGATGCGCAGATTGTTCATAGTTGCAGTCAGTAGGCGAACATGGACACGCAGGCGAATCAACCAACCTAAATGAGAATAATTTGCACTTAAAATTACCATGGCCTGTAAGGAATTGCGAGACACAATGATCAATTTCGAGCCAAGATTTTGTAAGACGATCCTGAATCGAAGGAAAAAATTGATACAAATGCCGCCCTTTCGTAGACATATCCCATCTACACTGCCATTCCGCTAAAAGAACGTCAATAATTTCGGAGGTCGGCTTAAATAATCTGTTAATTTTTAAAAGTTCGCGCGAAGTCAAAAACCTTTTGTCCATATCGGTTCTAGTGGAGTAATACATCGCGGCGCGACGCTGAACCTCCAGATCGACTGGAAGTACACCCGCAAGGACAGGTAAAGCTTCTGTGCTAACTGTTCTATACGCCTTACACAAGAATATCAACGCCAAACGCTGGCTCTGAAGCAATTTTCTTCGTACGGCGCCGATAGTAGCTCTATCAGCAAATACAGGTGATCCATAACAGATACATCCCAAGTAAGTGGCTCCATAAATGACCTTAAGTGTACTGAATGATAGTCCCCACGTTGATGTGGATATCCTAGTCAAAGCGTAGAAATTTCTTTTAGCTTTTTCCCCGATGTTTTTAATATGCTCTACAAACGAAAAGTTACGCTCTAAAACTAAACCAAGGTAACAAACGGATTCTTTTCTTTTAACTGATACGTTATTAAATTTAACTCGCGGCGGTGTCTTTAAAATGCCCTTTAAAAGTAATTGATATGTTTTTTGGGGTGCGAAATTAAGGCGGTTGCGTTCACCCCATTCCGAAATTAATTGCAAAGACGTTTCAGCCAGATTCTCAAGACCCGATCTACTATTTGATTGTACGAGCAAAAGACCGTCGTCGGCATATCCAGTTATCGAACAACCTTGGGGTAAAGGAATTGTGAAAAAGTCGTCGAACCCTAAATTCCACAAGTATGGACCAACCACCGAGCCCTGCGGACACCCCATCGTCAGTGACTTCGACACTGCATGATGGCCAAGTTTTAACTTGGCTGAACCTAGAGAAAAGTAGGAATATATACCTAAGCGAATATATATTCTTAGGACAACCTCGGTTTTTTAACTTTTGAAGTAGTATTGGCCACCAAGCATTATCAAAGGCACCGGAGATGTCCAAAAAGATTCCTAAAACGTATTTATGTTCCGAACTACTAACTGTTTTTCTGACCGATATTGCTGCGTCAATAGTAGATTTACCTACAGTAAAACCGAATTGTTTGTCGTGAAATTTAGGTCCACCCGGTAGTAGCCGTGGGACAATGAGGCGTTCAAGTAATTTACCTAAAGATGGTAATAAAGTAATAGGGCGATACGATTTGGGGTCCTCGGGTAACTTGTCGCCACTTTTTGGTATAATCCGAATGAAACCGCAGCGCCAAATCCGGGGAAAGATACCTGCAGCTATACATCGAACAAAAACCGTTAGTATGGATTGGCCCGCTGTTTTACACGCTTCTTTTATCATTTTGTTTGATATTTTGTCCTCTCCGGAGGCTTTGTTAAGAGGCAAAGAATTAACTATATTAATAAATTCATCGAAAGATGGGAGATCTGAATACGGGGTATTTGGTGGCTCCGAAGCCCACATTCTAATTTGCTTATGGTACGCGGTATCGCGTTCTGCCGTGTCATCGGGTATTAGCGAGTGTAATAGAGCTTCCGTTGTCTCCTCAATACCAGTAGTATAGGTGTTATTAATTCGAATGTTTTGTATATAGGCCATATTAATTGACCTATTTGCTTTGAACTCGTGGTATAAGGGAGACCACGGGCCCTCCTTTTCCAACCTTTCAACAATTTTACGCAATAGATTTCCCTTGGATTTCTGTACCGCCGCTCTATAATGTGACCTGGCAACTCTCAGCGTATTAAAAGCAGATGTGAGTGCTTCTCCTATTATACAGCGTTTTTTAAGCTTGTTAAACCGCCTACGTGCCCTGCGGAAAGTGCGACGCAGATGGACCAGGCGGTCGGTCCACCAATCACACCTACGAGTGTTAGTGATGGAAGTCCGACCGATAACGATATCCGCGCAGTATGTAAACGTGTCCGACATCATTTCAGCACACGTTTCAGGTGAAAGATCATTGCGAGTAAAGTCCTTGGCATGTTGAGCAAATAATAAGCCAAAAAAGTCCCAGTTGGCTCCCTTCGTCTTATATCTATAATTGAAGTTATTATAGACTGGACCCTGCATCAATCTGGGCACGAACTCGTACACTATCAGGCGATGGTCACTACACGACGCATCCGGCAGGACGCGCCACCTATCAAGTCGGACGTCTCCACTAGAAAGTGTGACGTCAATAGAAGACTCGCCCGTAGGGCTGCAGTAAGTTGGTGGTGCATCGGGGGTGTTATGAATAATGAGATTCATCTCTGCGATGAAATCTTCGACAGCGCAACGTCGATCTGTATCAGAGGAACGATATTTGCCATACCAAAGAGTAGATGACGCGTTAACGTCAGCGCCTATAATAACTTTACGACCTGCAAGCGAACGTAAAACGTGGCGGAGATGGTGAATATGTGGTCCTACTGGATCAGAGTATTGAAAATAACAGCTCACTACGTAAACTTTACAACTCGGATTAGAAACCTCCGCGACTGCACAGTGTGACGTCATAAGATCACGCACTGATGTGATGGTAATATTTGAACCCGACACAAAAATACCAGCTCGTGAGTTGTTATCGAGTTGCACAATTCTACTACGTAACCGGGCGTGTTGGTATTGCTCCTGTATAAGTACAATGTCGAGTTTGTATTCGCGAACTAATGTGTCTAGCTCCGACGTCGCCACCCTATCATTATGGAGATTTAGTTGTCCGATAATAAAGTTATCCATATTTAAAATTATTTAATATTGAGTGGAAAGAATGAGCGTCTCTAGTTTGTGCTTAAATGATGGGCATTCCTGGGAACCGCAACGATGGTCATGGGGTTTCTTAAACCGTTTACAAGATGCACATACGGGATTAAAATCGCGATTGTCTTTATTGGGGCAAGCCTTGGTTTCATGTGCTTCAGCACAAACGGCACAAGTGGGTGTTTTAATGGTGCAGAACTTATGCACATGCCCGTATTGTTGACGATTTAGACAGCGGACTACCTCGATGTCGTCGATAAACCTACAGGTTGCCCAATCAATGAATAATTTGTCCTTAGTGTGGACCAAATGTTTCCGCACTACCGGGTCGAGTTCGATGCCTATCCATTTACGACCGTTATCTAAATTAAGCCTACGAACAATTTTTATTGATTTCAAAATATCGTCCTCTTTAATGGACATTTCGTCTTTAATATTTTGCCGATATAAAGCCGTGATGAAAGTTTTGTCTTCCATGGAAGATGGAACATCTTTAACGAGAATGCGTGGGCGGCGTCCCTTGGGTTTTTCTAAACGTAACCCCGCAGATTTTATTGCATCCACCGACTGGAGTTTTTTAATTTGGCGCTCATTCGCGACGCGAAGTACAACGCCAGCCTTCGCAGTTTTCTTAACGCCGACTATTTGAAATCCATC
Organism: Sphinx pinastri; assembly: GCA_947568825.1. NCBI lineage: Eukaryota > Metazoa > Arthropoda > Insecta > Lepidoptera > Sphingidae > Sphinx > Sphinx pinastri. The sequence continues at coordinate 11,001,229 of OX387624.1, read as the reverse complement.
GTCGCTCGGATTAATCGCGTTAAAGAGCGCTTGCTTGGTTGCGGACGACGACGCGAGATCAGCTGACCGCTCACTCGTCGGATAGGCCACTACGCACGGGAGCGGGGCGCGCGGCTCCATCGCCGGGGTCTTTTTCGGCAAACGAAGCTTGAGTGCATGCGCATAAGTCATGTCGTTGTTATCCTCTTTAGAAGGAATAATGCGAGGAGATTGTTTTTTAATGATTTCCTGCTCCCGTTGCATATTGGCCAATTTCATTTCTACACAAGACGATTTAATGGCTAACATCGAAACAATAGCGGTAATTCGTTGGGTAAAATCCATAATTGCGGATTTATTCGCAACGTTTATGCGCGAACCCTGGTCATTAACGAGCTCGTTGATTTTCGATAAATAGTTAGACGCCTCGGAAACCAAGTCGCAGTAATCGGCACGCCTGACATCGTCACTAACATCCACGGAGACGGGCGAGTTAACAATTTCGGTACTCTCTAACTGTAAACGCCTTGATTTTTGCGGTGTGTTACATGACGGCGAAACTTCGCTAAAGAGACGTTTCGGTTTGGAGGAATTTGGCGATCTAGATATTATTCCGCTTCTACGAAACGGATCCGGGCCCCGATCGGGCGGATCGTCATTATTTCCCGACATTCTGCTAGGATTAAAGTGCAAGAATTTAAATTAAAAATACACAGTAGGTATTGATAATTAAAAACAAAAACGAAGAAATAGAAATTAACTTTGTACCAGACCGGACGAGTGTTGTAAAGCTACCCTCAGAATAAAAAATTAATCACTTACCGGGGAAATAATTAGCTAATTATTTCAATATTCCAAATTATATCGTTAAAAAACTTACGGACCGTAGCTCACAACACAATAGCACACAACTATAAACAACCCACGAACCGATATATGAACTCTAAACACGACTAATACAATTTTAATTAGCAGTGCGTACAAACGTTTGCGCACCGAGCGCGCGCGCGGAGGGAAGTTTATACCCTGGAGCAGAACGAAGTTGAATAGCTTCTGAAGGACTTTAAGTATCGGCACACCGCCCGTTTTTAGAAGCTCTGCAGTAATTCCGTCCTCACCCGGCGCCTTTTTGTCTCTGAGCTGTCTCAGAGCCATCCTAATCTCGCTCAGACTGACATCCGGGATGTCTTCGCCGTAGTGCCGGACCAGCTTGGCTCTCGGGTCTTTAGCAAAGCTGGTGGCGGGTTTGGCAACGAGGTGTAAAGCTGTCTGTAGAAAGCTTTCTGGGTTTTGGATACAAGCACGAGTAGGGCGGAGAGTAGACTACATCAAGTGAAACCTTTCTAACTTAACATCGATATTCAATATGCCTCTAACGATCCGGTGATCGCTTCCGGTTTTCACCCTATTGATCACGGAGACATTATTGAATATCTGTCTTTTTGTCGTCAAGATGAAATCTATCTCGTTCCTTGTCGAACCGTCCGGTCTTAACCAGGTCCATTTCCTGGCGGCTTTTGAAAGAAAGAATTCATCGCGAAGAGTCTCTCTTTCTCCAGGAAATCGGCCCGCCTTTGTCCCCTTGGGTTACGTAACCCATATCCAAATTGCCCAACTCTGAGCTCCTCACCACTTCTCTTACCCAGCTTTACGTTGAAGTCCCCCATAACAACATTAAAGTAGGTTTCGGAGGTGTGAATGGCCCGACTAATACTCTCATACATCTCCTCTACTTCCTCATCTGGGTGTGTCGCGTAAAGGTGTGATAGGCTTTGTTATTTGAATTTTATTGTAATATCAATAGGTTGTGAGTAAAAAATTAAGGATAAGAAATATAATAAATGATATTTGACCATAATATATTAAAAACGTAAAGGTAACAATTTATTTGTAGGTATACAAAAAATAAATACTGATATGATTAGTGATAAGTTTTGTATTGAGGTAAAAAATAAGAAAATTTTAATCTATTTTAATTGTCTTTTCTTCAACTTCTATAAAATTTTCTGGTTCATAATCTGGGTCTAGAGATTTTGTTCTAATAATTTCTTTGAAAACAAAAGCTGATTTTCTGGGTATTCTTGTTTTTTCAGGGCTTGAAAAATCTACTTCATAAAGTCCAAACTTTTCTCTGAAAAGAAAAACAAACTTTAATTTTTTGCTAGCAGTTATTTTTGAATAGATTTGGTAAGTACCGTACCTAAGGCTTGGCATCGTATGTGCTTATTATTTATGTAATAGATTAGTTTATATCATTTATTATTTCGGATTAAATGTGGTAGGTACATACGTGTAACCATGGGTCCACTCAAAATTATCCATCAAAGACCATACTGAGTACCCTTTCACATTGGATCCTTCATTCACCGCGTCCAGAAGCGCATTGAGATAGCTCCGAAGGTAGTTGACTCGGTCATCGTCAAGCAAACCGCCCGAAGTGGACCAACCGTTTTCACTAATGTAAATCGGCGGATTGTCGTAGAGTCTCTTGATTTCTTTTAGCAGTTTGTATAAACTCCGTGGTACTTCCTAAAAAAAATTACATTAAGACCCTGTATTGTTCTAGTTCAGATCATAAGCCTCTACAACTATTAATATATTTCAATCGGTACTTTCAAATAAGAACTCTAAGGTAGCTTTACCTATCTCATAGAAGAGAGAGAAAGTGGAGAACACATTTGTCTAAGAATTTCTATAGGTACTATAAGTAATTATAATTATTATTAAGTATTATTAATGGATTCAGGGCCAGTTGCGCCGGTTTCTTGTAAAGTTCTAGATAACTAAGTGAAATATCACGCTAACTAACAAATAAATCTGCCAAATTACTAGGGACTTTCTACCGGATATTTCAATTCCAGATCTGTGTAACCAAAATTTTCAGTTTATACAGCGGTTAAGTTCTGAAATCGACCAATAAGCTTCTAAGTTCGAAAAAAAGACTAAAATCCTTATCAAAATATTTAAATACTTACTGCCAACCAATCAGATTGCGATTGTGGCCATGATGGATCTTTAACAAAAACTGCACCCACATCATCCCCAAACGAAGGCACGGCGTACAATCCATCTAAAGACGCATCTCTATACGCCAATCTGCTTGTATACGTGTTAATTCCGAGGAAATCCGAACTTCCCTGAATGCTGGTAACTTCGTCTTCCGTCAGCTCTGGCAGACGAGACCTTGGGTAGCCTTGTTCAGCACTTTTTATTGCTACGTTCCTTTTTACTTCTTTTGGATAGTCGCCTAGTTTTGAAAATATTGGATGCATGTATTGTCCCCACTAAAATTTACAAAATAAAATACTTATGACTATATGAGTCTAGTAAAGCTAGGCAGCAAAGTGGAACCTAATGGTTTTATTGCTAATTAATGACCCTAAAGAATAAAGATGATAAAGATAAAATTGATACGTTCTTAAGATGTCTTTTAATGGAATTAAGTCTTTCAAACTGGAACACAACAGTGCATGCACACTGCTGCTTGGCGGTAGAAATAGAAATTGGGATAGTACCTACCCTGGCGGCCCCTCGCATACGAGACACCTACCCCACCAGTTAGGGATATACAAAAAAGAAGACAGAAGAAACAGACGCAGTGTCACGTCACCCTAAGCCGATTTTAGGACCAGTGGAATACATTTTTCACATAGGTTTCTTAGCTACCGTAGGTACGGGAGCACCAATAGGTATAGGATTTTTGAAAATCCATCCCCTAAGGTTGCGTTCGCTGAACCATGAAGCGCTCGGCTATTTGGTAAATACAACAATGTTAGATTACTCACTTCGAACATCTTGGAATCTTCCGCTGCTTGATAATCATCAAGTGTTTCCGAAGCTGGCTCGAACCAAGTGCAATACACTGATATACCAATACTGCCGTTTTGCAAACTCCTATAGTGTTCGTCATACAGACGGTACACTTTAGCATGTGCTAACAATACGTTTTTAGTACACATGTACTCTGCAATCCCAGTCATATTTAAAAATGGCGCTTTCAAATCTGATCCGTACCCTTCAAAGCATATATATTTTGCCGCGTTTATAGTAATCCAGTGCTTCACTCTATCACCAAAAATTTCGAACAACATTTTTGCGTAATCCCCAAACCAATCGATAACCGCAGGGTTAGTCCATCCTCCTAAATTCTGGAGGTTTTGTGGCAAATCCCAGTGGTAGATTGTTACGAACGGTTTTATATTGTTCAGAAGCAGTTCATTTATTAAGTTGTTGTAGTAATCGATGCCAGCTTGGTTGATTTTGTTCGCAAAACCGTTTGGGAGTATTCTGGGCCATGACACCGAGAACCTGTAGAAGTCTAATTTAAGCTCTTTAATCATTTCAACGTCTCTTTTGTATAAGTGGTAAGAGTCTGCTGCGATATCACCTGTACTGCCGTCTCGTATGTAAGAAGGCTCTGAGTGTGTGGCTATATCCCATATCGAAAGTCCTTTACCTAAAACACGTTTACGATATCAGTTTTCTATTAACGCATACTCACGACTTTTATCCCCGAAGGAGTAGGCAGAGGCGCAACTAATGCACCCACTTTTCGCCATTTTCATTCCGTCCCATGATGTGATAGGGGGCGAGCCTATCGCCATATCGGGCACAAATTCCAGACTCCGGGCTGATACTGAATAGAAAAACCCAATATCACTTTGCCCGACCCGGGGATCGAACCCGAGACCTCAGCATTGCAGACTGCCTCGGTGGCGTAGTTGTATTACGGTACGACTGCAATGCTGAGGTCTCGGGTTCGATCCCCGGGTCGGGCAAACTTTTCTATTAATTTTATTACAAAATCGAAAGACGCATTGGAAACGCTATTGGAGTTTTAAAGAAATAATGAAAGCTAAAGACACAAGCATGGCCATCAAACGAAAACTTTTTGACACCTATATTTACAAGTTCTTACATACCTATGGCTGCCAGAGCTGGGCCCTGACTAAGGCACAGAATAAAAAATTGGAAACATGCCAGAACGCAATGGAAAGAAGCATGATGGGGAAAAGACTATCCGACAGAATAAAAATAGCCACAATAAAGAAATATACGAAAACGAAAGATATATCAGTCACAATTAAAAAACTCAAATGGAGATGGGCAGGTCACATATCCCGAGGGCCAGAAAAGTGGAGCAAAATAGTTATGAACTGGTTCACAGATCACAAGAAAAGAAAACGAGGCAGATCGTGTTGACGATGGGTGGACGATATTAGAGCAATTGCAGTACCTGGATGAGGACAGCGAGCAACAGAACCCTGTGGAGACAATTGGAGGAGGCCTTTGCTAAAGAAAAGCAAACAGACAAAGAACCCGAGACACAGATCAATAAATAGATTTATATCTTATTGTATAGTGTAACAATGTTGTCTGAATAAAGGCTTATTATTATTATTATTATAATAGGAAGTTACATTAGTGCTGAGTGCTATAGGCTACTTTTTATCCCGGAAAAACTTTTTCACGCGGGCGGAGCCGCGCGCAATGCTAGTAAATTATAAATACAGTGTGGCGTAATTATACCTTCATGTTTCTTTCTACATACACGCTTTATATTAGCTTCACTTGTATGTTTGTATGTATGTTTATATGTTTGTAACTCTCCGACTCCGACTCCTTTGGGCGCGATTTTGACCCACTTTAAACGGTCAGATTTTATTCAAACTTTGTAGGTTTGTCGAGGACCGATAACAATACACTAATTTGATAAGATTATGCCATTATTCAATTTGCAAAATGAGATTTTTGTCAATTTATATATTTTTTAGTGACATTTGTTGGACAATAGTAGAACAGAACTAAAAAAGTAAAAATAAATTATAATTTAAAAAAACTAAAAAACACGCTTTATAGAAATCCAACTAAAAAATAGAAAATAAATTTGAATTAAGAATAGTATAATAAGAAAAAAATGTATTTTATTGTAAAAAAAGCGTGGGGTGCATGGTGACAATAGTTATAAATATTTTATTGACAGATAATATGAGTAGAAGTATTATATATTATCATTTTGATAATATCTTAAAAAGCACCCCACGCTTTTTTTTACAATAAAATAAATTTTTTTCTTATTTATTTTATTGCAATCGAATCACGCGACCAACATGCAGTACACCTGCATGTCTCATCACAATATTTTTTCCTGTATAGGTACTTAAAAGTCACTTTGTATACAAACTATACATTTTTTAACAGTATCCTTTATAATTGCAAGGACCAGGCAACAATAAACTGATACCGATCGAGAGATCTTGCAATATGGTCGGTCAGCGACACTTTGGTACAAAACGCCTTTCTGTCCAGTATAAGTAGATCCCGACTTTTATCAGAAAGGCACTCGCAGTCACAATAGAACTTATAAATTATTTCTCTACCATATTATGCATGTATTATACATATAGGAAAACATTCCTCTTGAATCACTATCTATTAAAAAAAACGCATTAAAAACCGTTGCGTTTGCATACATAGGGACATAGGGACAGACAGCAGGAAGCGACTTTGTTGTATACTATGTTACGAAGATTTGGAATTCTCTCATTGTTTGAAGAAAACTCTACGTGATCAAATCAGAAATGAAGAGATCCGTAGAAGAACAAAAGTCACTGACATAGACCAGCGGATTAGCTAGCAAAATTGGCAGTGGACAGGGCACTTCGCAGAACTGATGGCAGATGGGGCAAAAAAGTAGAGGCCACGTCCCGCAAGCGTAGCGTCGGACGTCCACCTACAAGGTGTACGGATGACTTGATAAAGGTCGCAGGGACACGCTAGATGCAGACCGCTTTCTAACAGGTCCGTTTGGAAATCTTTAGGTGAGGCCTTCATGTGGCTGATGATGAATATTTGGAATTTGTATTACGGTATTCTTACCATCTTCGTCCCATCCTCCTTCAATTTGGTAAGCTGCTGTTGAAGCACCGAACTCAAAGATTTCAGGAAATTTTCTTATCTTGCCTTTACTTAGTGCCCCATTTTCAGAGACGAGTAAAGCTATACTGCAATTCAATTATATTAAAGTTTATTTATCTACTGGATTGTATTTTTATTATTTGATAATGCATGGGATTATATTTACATTAATTTATCTATGTTTGAAGGTATATTTTTGGAGACATAAAAATACACTTACCAAAGACTTGTATAAAATGCGAACGCCATTAGCCAGTGATGAACTCGGCGCTTTGATGGAACTGATATCAGTTTGCCAATCTTCAATGCGTGAGTTATTCTGAACTACTTATCAGATAATTTTTAAATATATTTTTTATTCAATTGCCAAAGAAATTTCAATTGTGAGAGTTACTCTGTTCAAACATCTAACACTATTTAAAAAAAAATGTTTTCATGGATAAACATCTATTGTTTTGCAAACTCGGCTGACTATCAACTTATAAATTATAGTAACTTAGTACAAAATCAGATCACTGTTGATACATAATAAAAACTTGATTATATTTAGTTGTTGTATAATATAAAATAATTGTTTTCTTTAAAATCAGTTAACCATTTTACATGAAGCAGACAATAATTGGTTGGTTCATGTAAAATATAGGTACCTACAATTTATATTTAATGGTTATGAAACCTTACTTGACAGGAATTTGAGCTTTTTACTTACCTTTATAAACATGGCGGTGGGTTATCTTTATATATATAATTCTTCTGTGCGTGTGAATGTCACTGAACTCCTAAACGGCTGGAACGATTTTAATGAAATTTTTTGTGTGTCTTCAGGTGCATTCGAGAAAGGTTTAGATTTACAATTCGGTCCGGGAAAATGTATAGCCGGAATTTTATCCAGGAAAAAACCTTTCGTGCGGGCGAATCCGCGGGCAAAAGCTATATGTAAATTGATACACGAAAAAAAACTTTGTACCCCTTTTTAAGGACATTGCGCGCACGTAGGCGTTTGAGATTTTGCATTATTATTATTATTGTTCATAATACAGGAGTGCAGAAATATAACACTTACGTAAAATATGGTTGAATTTGGACCACTGGACGACCACTTGTAGATGAATTTTTTTTTTTTTTTTTTTTTTTTTTTTTTTTTTTTTTTTTTTATAGCATTGAATGACGAGACGAGCATGCCGTTCGCCTGATGGTAAGCGATACGACCACCCATAAACAGTAGCAACACCATCCAGCACCTTGAGTTACAAAGTACTGTGTGGCATTCCACTGCGCTCGTCATCCTGAGACATAAGATGTTAAGTCTCATTATGTCCAGTAGTTATACTGGCTACAATGTCCTTCAAACCGAAACACAACAGTGCATGCACACTGTTGCTTGGCGGTAGAAATAAACATTGCGGTGGTACCCACCCAGACGGCCTCTTACATAATGAGAGACCTACCACCAGTAAATTATTGAGTATGTTACTGGCATTATAAGAATCTGGGCACAGGTGTGAAAATAAAAAACAGAGCATATGCATATTATTAGTATAGCATTATCAATCATAAGTTTAGTGATTATTATCAATTTTCATTAAACAATTTTCGTCACTTACGCGTTTATGTTAGTTACGCGGTTTGCACTATCCCCGACGATATGGATATTAGAAAATTTGTCATGTTTGAATAAAATACGACATTGACTAAATCCACTTCAAGCTAATGTTCGTTAATGACGTAACCGGTAAGTTGTATACCTACATACCAACTGCTACCAAAGTGTTTTTTATAAAAATAATTGATAAAACGTAGAAGCCGTCTGATGGTAAGTGACACGATTATCTACTCATAATCGGAAGCAAAACCACCCAAAGTTGCAAATACAAAGCTCTGTGTGGCATTGCACTGCGTTCAGAGACATAATAGTATGGAGTTCATATTATAAAAACGTTACATAAAAATATTAAAACTTTTTCTGCTTCACGGCGATAAAATGATAAACAGTGCCAGTAATAATACCTACTTATTTGAAAACTTAAAAAATCATAATTATAATCACCAAATAGGTAAAGATGACCTTCTTTAATTTGTGTAATATTTTAATATTACAGAATGGCCCTGTAACCAAGACTACAATTGATTATGTTAAAACTTAAAACAATCCATTTGAGACGTACGTATTTATCATCCCAAAGGCTGGTGGTAGAAACAATGGATATTGTTTTATTACGGTGCCTGCCTCAGTGGCGTAGTTGTATTACGGTACGACTGGAATGCTGAGGTCCCGGGTTCGATCCCCGGGTCGGGCAAAGTGATATTAGATTTTTCTATTCAGTATCAGACCGGAGACTGAAATTTGTGCCCGATATGGCGATAGGCTCGCCCCCTATCACATCATGGGACGGAATACGCACGGCGAAAAGTGGGTGCTCTAGTTGGGCCTCTGCCTACCCCTTTGGGGATAAAAGGCGTGAGTATGCGTATGCGTTATTACGGTGCAAGCGTATTATTCAACATTCACTAACTCTTAATTGGTCACGTTCCTAACTACCCAGCTAAAGTGACACTTCTAGAATCTAGATTAACTATACCTGCCTAGTGGTAGTAAGTACGAGTTTCTTGGTTTTATTTTTCGGGATTGATGATGTACAAGACAACGCCACGTGTGTTTCTTATTATGCCATTGCCACGTTGACCATAAAAAATACAATTTCAACTTATTTTTTGTCGTTAAAATGTACCTACCTATATTTATAAATGCATTTATTAATATACTTAGATCTATAAATGTATACAGGCGGACTTAATTCCGTAGGCGTTCACTACCAGTCAAATATAGGTTGGTGGAGAGCTACGTAATCTTGGTAGATTTTGTAGGTCAAAACACAATATAAAAGCAATCCATTTGAGACTTAAGTAATTGCATAGCATTTTGTCAATAATTATTTCTTAAACACTGTCAACTAAGATTATTCAAATCCAAAATAAAATATTCAAATTAAAATCTTGTTTCCATCTTTTCAGTTCTTCAATGTATTTAATAAAGATGTCAGATAATGACGCAGTCGGGTTTTTTGTTTTTTTAATTATTTTTTTGTTTCAATTCTTATTCTCAGCACCAGCTTTTGAGGGCATGCCGGGTGGCCGCCCGGAGCCCCCGCTTAGGGATGGCGCAAAGGACCTTAGGGGGCGCCATAGACTCGAGTTTAATGCATAACTTCGGCATTAGGTTAATAGTCCGGTCATTTTAGACATAAAAATAGTGATCAAATAAAGAAAATTCCGACAGAGCCAAATCTTCGTAGAGACCTTAGGTTTACCACAAGGAATAAAGTGTCAAAAGTCCCCATCAGTCCCATGTGAGCTTAGGGACTTATTCGGGCCCCAAGGTCAAAATTTTAGGTTTTTTGGATTTTTCTCGAAAACGGTAAGTTTTATCGAAAAAGTACCTCAGAGCAAGTTGTAGATCTTACAATTCTCTATAAAAATGGTCCCTATGATTTTTTCTCTAAGACCCACTTAAATATCTGTACGTATCTATGCAATCAATTTTTTTTGGAGCTCCATAAACCGCAAGAAGATACCGAATTCCTTTAGTAATTAGTATTTGAGGTGAAGAATTAATTTCTGTAAATACTTTTGCGCAGTCAATCAAATCATTTTTTTCAAATAATTTTAATACTGAATTTTTGCCCCTTCTTAACATTGCTGACGTAGTATCGCATCCGGTTATCGCATGTAAAAATAAAATAAAGTTTTGGCATTTTGGATAAGCTGATAAACTTTTAGAAGAATATATTTCTGTCCGTTGCTGCGCCTTCCCAGGTTTTAAAAAGTAAATAATTTTATCTATATCAATAATCTTCATACTATTAAATAATTATTGTTCCTGAAAATAACGTCATAAAGGTTCGTGGAATAGGCCTACCGGGGATACCACGTTAAAAAAACGCGCCGGGTACACTACCTCACAGGTGGTGTGGAAATGTGTGCATATTATGTAGAACGTGATTCTTACAAGCGCAATATCTGGGAAATAGTGGGTCTTAGAGAAAAAATCATAGGGACCATTTTTATAGAGAATTGTAAGATCTACAACTTGCTCTGAGGTACTTTTTCGATAAAACTTACCGTTTTCGAGAAAAATCCAAAAAACCTAAAATTTTGACCTTGGGGCCCGAATAAGTCCCTAAGCTCACATGGGACTGATGGGGACTTTTGACACTTTATTCCTTGTGGTAAACCTAAGGTCTCTACGAAGATTTGGCTCTGTCGGAATTTTCTTTATTTCAATTGTCTAAAATGACCGGACTATAAAGATAAGATACCTTTTAAGTATACGAGACGTCAAAATGGTCGCCAGAAAAAATGGCGCCAAATATTTTTTGCCTCGAACGCCCGAATATTCTAGATGCGAGATCTCTACTAAACTAATTCTCATCTATATTGGAATTTATGAAAAAACAACTGATGCAAACGCATTTTTATATTTAATAAATGTCACAATAAAAATAAATCAAAAGGAATATTATTTAAAAAGTACATCATATTATGGAAATCTAACATGAGTTTTGAGGGTAGATCTACGACTCACTCAAGTTTATTTGTCGTAATTTGTCAACCTGAAAAATATACCTTTCGTCAGAATGCGTAAAATATGAAAAATAATATAAAAAATTGTTATATTTTGTTCCCGTACCTTTACATTATTTTGTGATACTTTTCCATGTTTCTTTTTTCCATGATGTAATCTTGGTGTATGCCTATAAATGAGACATATCAGAATAATAATTCAATTTAAAATTTTGTATCTACCCCTATTCAAAAAAATCTGATGGTAAGTAAGTACCTATAATATGATAATTATATGAACTCTACCTACGTACTGTTGATTAAAATTATACCTATCAATAAAACATTATTTTTGGAAAGAAAAGCTACCTAATATCTAAGAAAACAAAGTCCTACTTCGAAGTAAATTTAATTCAATATAAAATACCTGTGTAATTTGTTTTGTTTGAACGAGGTGCTTTGTAATTTCTTGCGCGGAGAATCCGCGATCTTGATGGACCCACTTCTCTTCGAGTAGTTTCCGTCCTGTTTCTTACTTTTTAAATGCACTGTGAATTTATTTGATGTATAGGAATGGCATAACTACCGTCTACTATGGATAATTATTTTTAAATAAAAACTTTTTCAAGTAGGACACCACAACCAAATACGCAGTGGAAAGTACCTAAGTAATAGGGTAGTTTCCTATGTTTGATTTTATACATTATTTTAGATGTAACAGAAAATAATACGAAAACGAAATTCATCTGTGAAATCAGCATCAAAATCGATTGAAAAATAGCAATTATTCAATTTTGAAATATTCTTGTGAGCAAAAGTGGGGGCGTGGCGGGGATATCGCGCTATCTCTTTCGCACGCAGGCAGCGTTATGGCCGACGGCGCTTAGTGACGTCACAGCCTAGTATTGCTGTTATTTGACAGCTACCCCTTCCACCAAATTTCAAAGATTTATTTTATTTTATTTATTTATTTCTTACTATTGCGGCAATTTTGAAAATTATTGTTTCATTAGATTTTGCATACATTTTTCATAATTGTATTTAACAAAAGTAGTTAACTACCCTATTAGTAATTTGTCTACATACAGGTAATATTTTCCTAGTTCCTTTAAATATAGCATACTTTTACATGCCATAAAATAAAATTGTATACTTATTAATCTTGAATTTACGAATTGATTCTTTACTGACCTCTTCGCGTGTGGCATCTAATAGAAGTTGGGAAACGATCTTTGTCACTCTCTTGACGTTGCTGAAATAGGGAAGCTGGTTCTTAGTTTTATATTTCCAACAGGTATTGATGCTTGAAGGAAAGTATAATTTACCTGGCTTTGTGTAAGGACGTACATATGAGGCGTGTAATACTTCGAAGAAAATAATTCGTTGTAATACTTTTGCGACTGCAATGTGAGATAGAGCAATGATTTGTAAGTATTGTTAGACATTTGAGGATAATCTTAAAATTATGCCAATACATAATATTCTACCTACTTCTAAGAGATATCTCGACGGAGACATGATGTCGGTCGCTCCTGAAATCAATGAAATTTATATAGACATTATGGAGTCTGGAATATGTGCCCGATATGGTGATAGGCCCTTCGCCCCTCGTCATGGAATACACACGACGAAAAGTGGGTGCATTAGTTGCGCCTCTGCCTACCCTTTCAGGGATAAGAGGCGTGTGTGTATGTGATTATGGTTACAAAACCAAACAGCAGCTCATTTCGGACACACTTTGTCTTACCTGGAGGTATAACCTGTGTACGACTTCTAAACGTGACGATTCTGCCATCCGTAGTCATTCCTCTATTCCTTAACCGTTTTTGTACTTCTTTCATAGTACAATCTCCTTTCTTCTTCTCTAAAGATATTTCTTTCTCTGCTTTCTTTTTCTCAACGATAGGACTCCACCAATCGTAAGTAATCGTGCTGACGTCACAAACCTTAGCTTTTTCAGTCAGCGTCGATCGGTTTGTTTTTGTTACAACTGTTGTTTTAATCTTTCTTTTGTTGGATTTTCTTTCTTCTCTGTAATTAATTGTTGCGATGCTACATATTGTTGTGTCTGTTTTGGAACCATTGCTTCCAATAGACGATTCACTTTTAAGACATGTAAGGCTTTCATTTGTCGAACTATCGTTAACATTGGTCAGTGATTCTGTAAAGAATATTCAAATTGTTAATTTAACTCGTAACTAATTGGCATTGGAGACTGTATTATGTAAATCGTTAAAAAGCTTTTAAGAATCTTGTTATATCTAATGTTTAATAAATGCAATTATTATGGTACTGTGATATCATGATTTAAATATAATACGAAATAAATACTATCAAAAAGTTGAAGCTGTTGTTTTATACCTGAACTTCCTTTATGAAAATCGTAATCTTCTGCCGTTGCCTCAGGCGCACGCTGCTGTTGCGAGTCTATAAGTAACAAAATCAATTGTATGTTATTTAACAAGAAAATATAAGTAATTTATAATTTTTATTCCAGTTCACAAACCTTCTGATTTCTCGTGTAGCATTTTCCTTTTATGTTCCGCAGCCGCATGATGCAGTTCTGAAACAAAGTCTTAGTTGGAAATAGGAAACCCCATGATTAGAAAATATAATTAATTAAAGAGAAAACCATAAACCATTCCACTTACTAATTATAATGAAAATTGGCGCCTCAGTCCTATGATTTAAATTGAGATTTTTTTATAGGTTTGAACGCTTTTATGTACAATAGGCACCATATGTGTTTTAGATAAAGTTAATAAGCTCTTCTCTCATTATAGTTTCAACATTGTTGAATGAAAAGGGTAAGGATTTTCAATAGACATAAATGTCCTGAATTGTCTGGTTACAAGTAGGTTCTAGCGATTATATATTTTACGCAACAAATTAAATTTTGTATCTTCGTTACAATCACATTTGACACAAACTATAGTGTTGCGGAAGGCATAGGAATATTACCGTGGCATAGGGATTAACGAGGTAACAAATTGTAATTTACGTCCGATCAAAGATTTAGGAGTAGGTACAGTCAGTCACAAAAGTAGGTGATCAAATTCAAAATTTCAAATCTCTTTTAAACTTTTGTTTCCTTATCAACATTTGTTTTTTCCGCACTAAAATAAAATTCGAAGGGCTTATTTTATTTTAGATTTAGAAAAAAGAATATTTCGATTAAATTGAAAGTGTAGAAGCGATTGGAAATTGTGAATATGTTTAGCTACTTTTGTGGCTGACTATACTTTAAGTATTCCATGATGAGTCTTACCATTGCAATGATGCCCTAACCAAGTGCCGACATCTCTGCTGGTAATTACACGCTGTGTAGCGCAAGTACACGTTTCATTCTCTTTGGTCATTATTGCATCTGTAAAATGGTTTCTATTTCCATCATACTCGAAGCTTTTGTAAACCATAATATTATACTAATATTTTTTTTGAGGATATCGAAAATAAGTTTGTTATTCTTAGGCGTTACTGAGTCATGTACTGTAATATCAATAAAAACATGTTTGGTTTTGCTTAAAATGCTTAAAATCTATTAATCGCATTTATAAAACTAAAAATTTGAGGAAAAGTTAGCATTCCTTATTTTGAATCACAATCCAAGTTTCTTATTATGAAGATACTAAATACACCAAATTAGGATATCTCATCAATATCTCATCATAAATACTTGTGCTAATATTTATATTGGCGCTGGAACATAATTTGCCGCGTTTCATTTTCGTCGCCCTTTATCCAAATAAAACCGAATGAGCGTAGGTACCTACCTACTTAAAATGAATTTGCTTAAGTATTTATCTTTGACCTACCCTACGAAGCATATAATGTGTGGACGCCTAGACTTAAAAATTTGAGATTTGAAAATAAATATGTAATAAATGAGATCGTCTTATGGAGTATCGACACTGTTCCGGATGGACTGAGATCACGTTGGCAAAGGGTTAAAAAAAATGACCACGATCCAGTATTTGTTGAAATAGGCAAAAGAATTTCCTATGTTTAGATATATTATCACAGGGACATCACGCTGGTCACAAATGGATAAAGGTACATGGTATCACTTACCATCACAGATTACTTAGATAAGCTAATAGCTATGCTTCTTACCATCCATAATGTCGCGCGGAGTCCACGCCGCTTGAGTAGTGTGGTCGCGAATTACTTTTACTTGGGTGTGTTGGCATGAGCTACAGAGTAAATTTAAAAGTACACTAGTAAAACTGTGCTTATTAAAAGTACGTGATTGTTTTTTTAATAACCATAAAAATACGTACAAAGATTTGACTTTAGGCAGCGCATTCACTCCTTTATTGGCTGTAAGATCAATCACTTTATTTTTATACATAATATAGAAAAAATTAACTCAAAGATAATCTATATTTTTTGAGATATAGTAAACATCATAATAGTATATATTTTATAAATCCAAAGTATTAAGTAAGTACCTCTGTTTTCCTTTTTAATTATACAAGAAGTTTCTTCCTCAGTTGAGCTTCCAAAAAGCGACGCACATAATTCTCTTATTAACTTGAATGGAGTTTTTAATCTAAAACATGTATAAAGTGCCTAATTTATATAAAGAATCAAAGACTCCAAGTTTTATAATAGTTTTTAAATAATTACGTACTCCAAAATGATCAATCGATCTAATATGGAACTAAAATAGATGAAAGTCTACGTTTGTATTTTAAGCTTTAATTAATACTGGAGACTGTTAGTAGGTACCGAGGTAGACAGGTAGGTGCCTACGTATTATCATTACTTAATGGTTTAAAAACTTTCTTTACTAGAGGCGAGTTTCAAAATCTTATTTATTTCCATTATTCTCTTTTACATCTTCATCATCAGCATCATCAGCCACATGACGTCCACTGCTGAACATAGGCCTCCCCTAACGATTTCCAAACGGACCTGTCAAAAGCGGCCTGCAACCATTGTAAGCATCTTTTACACCTTAGTAACAGTAAACTCTTATTCTAATTTAAACTGAATAATTTCCATAATTCTTACAAAAGGTCTAGAATAGCTTCAATTATCATTTCTACATTTCTGACGAAATTTTTAGAATGGTGGTATATCTTACCGTGAGTGCCGTGAACCATCCTTTGAATTGTCACAAACGCATTTTTTCTTTTTATTGTTTAAGGTATCCAATTCGCTAGTTTTTCTTATAGTTTTACTGCTACATGGCGCTGCAATGCACTATTCATGTTATATACCTACTAAAGATATTTTATTATAAAGAAAAATATACTTACTAAGAAAATAAAATTACCCGGAAGATTGCAGTCTTCAGTATAACATTCATCGTCTTCATAACACGCACTGGGATTTTCTTTAGCGACAAATGATTGCTGAGGAGAAGTAAATTTAAAAATTATTTAATTTATTTTCTACCTAAAGTTGAGTTTTTAATAGTTGATTTAAGTTTGAAAGTAAGTTGGTTGTATGAATCATTTAATTTCTTTTAATCAGTTGTTTACTAAAATACCTGCGTGAGTTTATCAGGGTATTTGATGAAACTTACATTTGTTTTAATACAAAATTTCCTTCCAGTCTCTTCGAATATATCGTCTATGCCGCCAAGACCGTTATTGACAATGGAGCGGAAATAATTGACTCGTCTGGTTGTACTTGAATTTGTCTGATGCACTAGAAAGTGGAGATTAATGCAATACAGCGAGTTATTTAATGTTACGTTGTGAGCTCAAGTAAAATAAGATAGGCGCTTTTAAAAGTATAATTAATAATAGAAGTTCTATTATTTCAAATAGGAATAATATATTGTAACTGATGAACAACAACGGATTCTTTACGGTTCATTTAAAGTAGAAGATTTGCTTCGTAAAAATTAATAGATTGCAACTTACACTTTATTCTTCCAATTCGTTCACGCGAGACTTTAGCAACATTTAGTAACTTTTGTGCTACATTCTTGGTCGAAGGATTTTTTTGCAACCTATGTGAAATTCTGTTACGGAACCTCTCCAGCGCCTTCTTTGTGATGTCTAATTCTGTAAGCAATCAATATTACTGTAACACTTTAAGGGAATCCTATCTTGATATAAATCAACTATATTAAGGTATATTCTTTTATTTTACGGACACGATAAGATGATTCCACTGCACCTGATGGTAGGTGTAGGTAGTTAGGGTTGCCAGGTCGTCAAACCTAATAGCCGGACAGAACAGCCAGTTTGGCCAGACATTTGGGTAAAAAGGCCGGACACCCTAAATTATTATGGATTTTGTGTCTTAGTACGTAATACGATTTATTCGTGCCTCATTTTTTATGGCGACGTTTTTTTTATCTTCAGAAAATATCTATTATAATCTATCTGGAAAAAGCCTAACAAAAGCCGGACACCGTTTGATTTAGCTGAACACGCGTTCAAAAGTCCTATGTCCGGCTTTATCCGGACGCCTGGCAACCCTAGGTGTAGTGGAGTCCAGATAGAGAGTCATTGAAAGGAGATGATTACTTATCCCTTGCCAGTCGACACAATTATGACTGTTTTCAAAACGGACATACCCAGGCTGATCTCGTAATAGGCACACATACGTAGGTCACTATGGTAGTTTTTACACTTTATGTCCGGGGGAAGCTATCCAGTCGGATTTACCTTATATCCTGTGGACACTATCTGGACGAATACACAGGGCCGCGCCGTCCCTATGTGCGAAGTGTGCGGCGCACACAGGCGCCAAGGCAATAGGGGCGCCGGAATCAGAATGAAATGCCAGCGGTAATTATTGAAATTATATTTGTCACAAGTAAGAAAGTACGTAGGTACAAGTCTCCAGTACGGGATAGACTATTTGATGCCCTAAGCGAACCACTCCTGTGCACCCACCTCCCCCATTGCGGATTAAGGCCTTTCCTGCAGCATCGTTGTACTTTTACGTACGTCGAAACAGGACGACAAAAATCAGAGGCGCTTATAGATTACGCACACAGGCGCTGTCTTGGGTCGGCGCGGCCCTGCGAATACAAATATCCTACTACCAGAAAAGGTAGGGTTTCAAGGTAGGTATGCAAAAGACTGCGCATAGATCTATGCAAGTTAAGTAGGTACCTGTGTATTTTGTTTAATTTAGAATATTCAGTCATTATTAGGTATAAGTTGTAACTAGGGTGATGAAATATTTAACATAATACATGTTTACCCATAAAAATAATAGTTAAAAACAACTAAAAAACACGCTTTATAGAAAATCCAACTAAAAAATAGAAAATAAATTTGAATTAAGAATAGTGTAAATAAGAAAAAAAAGTATTTTATTGTAAAAAAAGCGTGGGGTGCTTTTTAAGATATTATCAAAATGATATACTTCTACTCATATTATCTGTCAATAAAATATTTATAACTATTGAGACTGCCTCGGTGGCGTAGTTGTATTACGGTACGACTGCAAGGCTGAGGTCTCGGGTTCGATCCCCGGGTCGGGCAAAGTGATATTGAATTTTTCTATTCAGTATCAGCCCGGAGTCTGGAATTTGTGCCCGATATGGCGATAGGCTCGCCCCCTATCACATCATGGGACGGAATACGCTTGGCGAAAAGTGGGTGCACTAGTTGCGCCTCTGCCTACCCCTTCGGGGATAAAAGGCGTGAGCATGCGCATGCGAGACCATGCACCCCACGCTTTTTTACACGCTTTATATTAGCTTCACTTGTATGTATGTTTGTAACCGACTCCTTTGGGCGCGATTTTGACCCACTTTAAACGGTCAGATTTTACTCAAACTTTGTAGATTTGTCGAGGACCGATGACAATACACTAATTTGATAAGATTATGCCATTATTCAATTTGCAAAATGAGATTTTTGTCAATTTATATATATTTTTAGTGACATCTGTTGGACCATAGTAGAATTACAACTAAACTGGCTACTCTTATGCGTAAAAAAATCCTACTTGTCACAAGATGGCGCTTTCGTTTTCTTCATTTTTTTCTTATTTACACTATTCTTAATTCAAATTTATTTTCCATTTTTTAGTTGGATTTTCTATAAAGCGTGTTTTTTAGTTGTTTTAAACTATACTTTATTTTATTTTTTTTAGTTCTGTTCTACTATTGTCCAACAGATGTCACTCAAAACAAAAGCGCCATCTTGAGACAAGTAGGATTTTTTTACGCATAAGAGTAGCCAGTTTAGTTGTAATTCTACTATGGTCCAACAGATGTCAAAAAATATAACTTGACAAAAATCTCATTTTGCAAATTGAATAATGGCATAATCTTGTCAAATTAGTGTATTGCCATCGGTCCTCGACCAACATACAAGGTTTGAATAAAATCTGACCGTTTAAAGTGGGTCAAAATCGCGCCCAAAGGAGTTGGAGTCGGAGAGTTACAAACATACAAACATACTAACATACAAACATACAAGTGAAGCTAATATAAAGCGTGTAAAAAAATGTGGAGTTTATAAATAATCTATAAAGAATTTACGTACTTGATCTGTGTCCAATTTTCAGTTGATTATTATTGGAGTACTCTTTTTTTTGAAGATCGATTTTCAACATTCCAGAACTTGTACACTTGGCAATCTGAGGTTTTCATTAAAAATAAAAGTGTGTTAAAAATATACAAATACACGGTCACCGGGTTATCGTAACTATTTATTTGTTACTAATGCCCGGTTTCTGAAGTACTATTGACGGCAGTTTATATATCCGTTAGCGCTATTGGTTCAATAACCCATGAAATTGCGTTTCTGAAGCACGCACTGCAATATAAACTCCGCTTAAACTTACTTTAACTTAACTGGCCAATTTTTGCCGTTTATCTATTCCATAACTATTTGACCTGTCATTTTGTGACAAACGACGGCAACTTGTTAGATATTATTTACAATATAGAGGAACATAATTGATACGGCCAATCACAACAGTTTTAGTAGTGTTATAAATTCTCAAATTCTAAATAAAACGACATAAAACACAAATTAGCAAACTAGTACTAGCATGACATAAGACATTTTGTTGAACTGTTTGACTTTTTTTTAAATTCGGCAATGATGTCATTCTAAGCTAGAGACAAATAACAAATTACCACAATATAAAATTAAAATAATGTTTAGGCGTTGATCTATGTTAAAATAAGTTAATTTTGTATATAAAATAATTATTAGTTACGATTTTTAGTAATAAAATCCATTTTAAAGTCGACTGCTAAATAAGAGCCATCTAGTAGCAAAATAAGGAACTGGTTGTCGGCTTCATACTTATCGAATGCTTCATTATATGTTCAGAAACACAGTGAAAGTCAACCGACGTTTATCTTAAGTTTAACTTTAATGAATCAATAGTTATTAAAAGTTTAATTGGGAGATTCAGAAATCGGGCATAAGTAGTTTTAGAATTTGCATTTTTTTACTCTAGGTACATCTTACGATTAATATTATAAATGCAAAAGTTTGTCAAAATGACTGAATGTTTGTTAGAAGTAAATGCAGAAAAATCTAAACGGATTTGGATGAAATTTAGCACACGGGTAGATCATGTCCTGGATTAACATATACTTTTTATCCCGTTAATTTGCTCCTATGGGAAATAATGGATATTTTTAATCTGATTCTTTAAGTAGATGGCGCTGGCGTCGTACTGTGTTTTGAGGTCTTTTGTAGCGGCAAAGGCTTTTCACACGGGCAAAGACGCGAGCAACTCCTAGTACTACATATATCCAAAAACCTACGTCTTTACTAAAATCTTATCTGCATCTATGTATTTGTCCCTTCAGTTATCACTTTACTTTATGTAGCGTTTTCGAAAATATTAGATAAAACACTGACTTACTTTTATTCTATTCTTCATGAAGACGGAATAAGTCTGCTTACATAAGCATACATATAATTAAATTACCTGGATTTTTGGCGGAGCTTCTTTGAACTCTAGTGAACTTTCAAGTGTCAATTCCTCTGAAGGTTTGGTCGGGCTTTTATAATTAACTTTCCTTTTTGAGACATTAGAAGTACTTTCGTACTTTCTTTTGAACCACTCTTGATCAGAAAAGTAAGCGGATATTCTAAACTTCCTCGCTTCCTCTTTGTCTTTTTGGTCTAAGTCATTATTTTGCTTGCCCCGGAAAATTTTAATTATCTTTTTTCGTCGCTTGAAATTTTTCTTTTCTTTGTTTAATTGATTATTTCTGTAAACTTTTCCCAAAGTACTGCAAGACATGACTTGTGATTTCACATTACTCCAATATGTAGAGCACACTGTGTTTAAACTTTTTAATTTCCTTATGTGGCCATATAATTTTCCTGTATTTAACTTATTGTGAGTGTCTGTCTCCCTGCATTTTCTCTTTTGTTTCTTGTCGGTCCTTTTTTTATCTCCTTTATTCCCTTTTTTAGAGTTCTTCTTGCAAT
Source organism: Sphinx pinastri (assembly GCA_947568825.1). NCBI lineage: Eukaryota > Metazoa > Arthropoda > Insecta > Lepidoptera > Sphingidae > Sphinx > Sphinx pinastri. The sequence continues at coordinate 10,979,387 of OX387624.1, read as the reverse complement.
TTCCAAAACATAATGTATTGGTCAAATTTTGAACATCAACACAATATCCAATATAAAGTCCTAATACTTGTTTAGGCATTAAATTACACAGTTCGCAATTTCGTTTTATTCTGCTTAACAGAAAAGAATCTGATTCAAAAAAAAATTGTCTTTTCAAGAGTACCATGAAATGGAAGCTGCTGTTGAGTACTAATAAGGCTTCACTTTTATTTTTTTTCACGTAGCATCTGGTCTGTGTTTTAATGATAACGACAATTATAAGTAAACATTCTGTGGATTTTGCTTTGATATTAATATTAGGTGTATTAGCGAAAGGTTTGCAATTAACGTTTCTTTTGTTTAAAACGTAAAAATAGTGCCTGTAATTTTTATATACTTTAAGCTTTATACTGACTTCAAATGTTGAATAAGACATAAAATTATTTAAATAATGACTATCTAGTTCTGGGGTTCCATCATCAATGAAATGGCCATCATTTTTTTTAGCGCGTGGGTTATCGTTGCTATGTTTTAAGTTTGGAAATTCCGTAATTCTCGGACTATTGTAAGGCAAGAGCGGAACTTCATCTTCTCGTTGTTTAGTTCTTGAAACGACACTTCTCTGGTTTGTTGTTTTTCTATACTTTGTTATGTTACTGTTCTCATTATATCGTTTGCCACGCTGTAAAAATCCAATTACATATTATACATACCAAAAACATCAAAAAGAGAAAAGAGTCTACTTAGACAATTTACTAACAGATTTTTTACGCTCAGTATTGCTTCTTGAATGTCCATTCTCGTTGTCGTCATCTTCACCGTCACTGCTTTCTCCAGATGAACCTCTGGAAATTATAATATTTTGAACAATTGCTATATAACATTTAAAGACACGAATATTTATATATTACTAAATAATTACCAAATAAGTTGGGCTAGATTATGCTGAGACTAGATGACCAAACAATAAAAAATATATTTAGTTGAGCAATTGAGGAGACTATTTTGCTATAAGTAACAAGATTCTCAATTATTTAATCCACTCCGGCATAACATACACTTACCTCTCCAAACTGATGTCGCTTAAGTCCCCGTAGTCTTCTGGCGACAAACAAATAGTGCAAAGTTGGCCAATCTCAGCAAAACAAGTACAACAATATGTGCCCGGACAGTCCTTACATTCGCATCTAAAAAACCGTTCAAAGACTAAAACGTACGTTTAATTATTGTCTTATTTAAAGATATACCTTAATAAAAATTGTACATATTGAGCATGATATTAGTAGATAATAGATAGCTTAAAATTTACTTCATCAGTTAGGCTTCGTCCTTCGTTTTAAAGGTCACAATAGCCTTGTCAAACCATCTCCCTGTTATAAAAGCTACAGGTAACTCAAAGATAAACCTTATCATTTGTGTGTCAGGATCTGTTTTCAACTGCGTTGTACCACATAATAGACATTTATCTTCAGATCCTTTATCGAGAAGAGAACGAAGGCACTTGAACCTAAAAGTAAATTTTTATGATTTGTTTTTGTTTAAAAGCTAATAATAGGTAATTTATTGCGGCATTAAACTTACGGCAACTGAGAGGCAAACCACATTCGAAATGTTAATTTAGTTTGAGCTCTATATTTATATTCTCTATGGAGTTTTCTTCTTGCGAATTTCATAAAACTACCTAAAAACGTTCAATCAATATTATTATACTCAGTTTGATGGAACGATATACAGTAAAAACCGTCTCGATGGGTAGTTACTCCATAATATCTACCTAATACTTACCACGTGTCCGTAATATGTGATTATAGAGCCACACAGCTCTTTCTCGAGCTCTTTCTGGTCGATAATGGCTCATTATAACATGACGCAGTCGAAGTCCGTACGGTTCGAATAAAGCAAAGAACCATAATAGAAATATAAGCACGCCTACAAAGTAAAACGTCTTCAATACCAGTATTTTAAAGCATAATTAGTGGTTATACCCTATATTTCTTTTGGTAGTTAGATATTAATCGTCAGTTACCTACTGTTGTTAGTATCGTAATGGGGAATAGATTTTTTAAAATTAAGCTAATTTCCTTCATGTTTTTCAATGTTTAATCATAGTTCAAAATAAAAATCAAAGAGAGCAAGAAGTTTTATAGTTCCCAGATGTTTTATTATTAGCAATTAGCCTATTCTTACCCATTGCTACATCGTTTCTTTCATCGTCAGAATCTGATACTACCTATTCATAATTTGCCATATTACAGTAGTGTCATTTTACAATCCGCTTTCCACCGCACAGATGTGTTTCTCAGACTAGATTTTCATTTCATCTATTCTAAAGTAATTGTAGGGTAAATCCTCAAACTTACCAATTTGCGTATATCGTCTAAAATCCGGTGGGTTAGGATTTGGAAGACAAGACGTTGAAGAATCTGTGTTAAATAATGGTATTTCCAGTACACTAAGTATTGTTTTAAGAAATTTTCCAACGAATCCAGCATCTGATACCTGAAAGTAAGGTCTTGGCAATTCCGCTGGAACAGGTAGTATAAGATTTTTTGAAAATGAAGATTGGTGTAATATATCTTTCTCATAGAAGTAACAATTTATTGAAAGTAAGATCAAACGCAACTACATTAATTATTTTTTTTACCGTGCAATGGCGTCTGTAATCTTCCGTGATAACTTATAGTCATGAGAACCCAGTACAAGCTATAATCTGCCACCATATGGATCAATAGCTTGAACGTTGTTATTGTCATGAACACGACAGAACGACTCCAATATGTTCTTTCCGACGTTAATAACCGAAACGATGTTATCTGAATGTGATTTGATAAATTGATACACATAATTGAGTTGGGCTGGTGCAGCTATTACTGCTAAACTTATTCAAAATGCGTTAATTTATAATTTAACCTGTCATGCTCAGACATTTACCTATCAAATAAAATAGTGCTAAAATGAGTATAGTTTTATATCCCATGCAGTTTAGGCTGCTATCAGACTAGCGATATGCGACTGAGTTCCGCGTGTTGGACAGTCGCTAATAAGATGGATTCTCACTTTCTCACTATGAAATCTCTTGCAATTCACCAGTACGATAAGGCTACTTGACTCTTCAGCATTTTACTATGTATACCTACACAAAAGGTTGATCAGAATTTCAAGTAACACTTACATTGATATATTTAGCTTTTTCTCTTCTATTTAGCGGTAATATTGTTTCTCTACCCTCTCTCAGCCTCTTCAAGTCCAAATCGCGGAGTTCTTTGGATACATAACGATTGTCGAACCGAGATCTTGTTTCGTACATGTGCTGATAATACTTTGCTCTAAAAAGTTAAATTAAATTCAAATGGAAAACTTTAATCCTGGTTATATTACGCCTTTGTATAGCGTACCCCAGCGGTCGGCAAACTTTCTGCTGGCTGGTTACCGGCCTCACGACCCCAAAAGAGACACGGGCCGCGCCCCGCGGGTCCGACCTCTGGTATACCAAGTCAACAGTAAATAATTGCAAGTTCGGATTTAATCGGCTATCAGCGAACCTGTCAGTACCTACAGTAGGCTCTTTCGTTAAATCTCTATTTTTCTTACCTAAATATAATAAGCAGTAGGAATAAACTGGTCACACAAGAGCTCCAAGACAACCACGTCAGTAATGGATCTGCTCGGTTCCTGATCTCTGTGACAATGCCCGCTGCGACTTGACCAGCAGACCCACTAATATTGGCATTAAATGAGTAAGAATGATGTGTTCGCACTTCTACGTGCATCATTGCTTCGATGCGGTCAGAGAAGTCTTTCAGTCCTAACGTTAGAAAGAAATAGTTAGCTGATAATTATTGCCCGTCGCACGGTTTCGCGAGAAATATTTTGGAAGAATAAAAAAAGAAAGGGGAAAGATACACACACAAGAATGGAGCCTTTTGCCACTAAATAAATGTTCACCCTTTGCTAATACTAGTAAGGAAACCGGTGCTATCTAGGCCCTAACTATAAAAGCATCTTCAATAAATGGTTCAAACTATGTAGGTACTTATAATTATATCATATACTAGCATTGCGCGCGGCTCCGCCCGCGTGGAAGAGTTTTTCCGGTATAAAAAGTAGTCTATAGCACTCAGGAGTAATGTAGCTTTCTATTAGTGAAAGAATTTTCAAAATCGGTCCAGTAGTTCCTGAGATTAGCGCGTTCAAACAAACAAACTCTTCAGCTTTATTTATATATTGCGCGCGGCTCCGCCCGCGTGGAAAAGTTTTCCGGAATAAAAAGTAGCCTATAGCACTCAGGAATAATGTAGCTTCCTATTAGTGAAAGAATTTTCAAAATCGGTCCAGTAGTTCCTGAGATTAGCGCGTTCAAACAAACAAACAAACTCTTCAGCTTTATATATTATTATAGTATAGAAGTATAGATAAGTAATAAGTAATAAGTAATAAGTAATAAGTATAAGTAATAAGTATAAGTATAAGTAATAAGTATAGAAGTATAGATGTGATAAAGCTTAATTCAGTTGCAATCAAATTAATCAAAGTTTCAACCATAAATATACGTTTATAAAATTGTTAGCAAAATCTAGATCTTACTTCTCCGAACGGTGGCGAGAATACAATCGTCAACAAATTCAGAAACCCCGCAGAAAGATTCGAGGGCCTTTGTTTCAGCACAAACTGTGCGTGCCAGATAAGTTATGTTGCACAATCTAGATACAGCACCGAACACTTCTTCGCAATATGCTATGCTATTCCTTAGTACTTGAGTGCAGAACTCATGAGGGGTTCCCAGTTTTTTGTTGCAGTCAACCGCTATGGATTTCAACCATGCAAAATTCATTTCTATTGCGCTTACTGAAAATAATTAATATGAATACCTTTATCAGTAAATGAAATAAAGTGTTTATTCCTAAAGAGGTCTATAAACCTTCGCAGTTTCCACAAATTAAATATATCTATGTTACATATGGCGATGGATTTAAATATTTAAACACTTAGGTATTCATTGGTTCCTACTGACTTTATTTTTTCTCGCGTCCCATCCCTTGATACTACCTACCTATACCTACACTTTTTTTAATTATAAATTAATATCGAAGTAATCTAGCTTGCTTGAATGCTCAAAAACCACAAAGATCTTAATAGGTTTTTAATGAAGTAATATTGAATAATTGAATACCTACTTATTGCTTGCTATTCCTTAACCATCACAAGGATCTGACAACGACTAAAGGTGGGTACCCACAACCACGTCTATTAATTAATAATTGCAATTGTAGTTCAATAAATGCTATAGGTAATGCAATTTGCAAATTAGTAGGTCATGTGGGAATCGACAAAACGTGTGGAAATCGATACTTCAAGGATAAATTCAAAGAACTAACATTTGTAGAGTATCAGAATACTTACTTGAATTCATCATAGCGTATAGCAAAGAAATGAAATTTTATGTGCCGTTCACGACACAATAAAAAGAGGAATACCTACCTATAATCTATATCAGGGACGACTAGCCTTTCGAAACTATTTATAAGAAATACATAGATATAGGTATCTTCTGACGAGAGTCATTGAGACCTACAAAAAGGTTGCTTCTGATACCCGTTCAAATCATAGGAACAAATCCGGCTACTTGTGGTACCTAAATATATATAAATAAATCACCATACCAACGCTCAAGGTAAGTCTGTTGATCTTTATCATTATTTGCTTTAGATCCAGCGAAATTTTCTTAGTTTTCTCTACGATTTGTTTCACAGAATCTTTGAGGAAATTGTGAGGTTTTATAATCGATTCGTTCAGATTATTCAGGCTTGTTTTTATTTGCTCCTATGAAATAAAGAATAAATTGAGTTTTCTTAAATACAATATATATTACAACATTTTTTAGTAATAAATATTTGACTGCCTCGGTGGCGTAGTTGTATTACGGTACGACTGCAAGGCTGAGGTCTCGGGTTCGATCCCCGGGTCAGGCAAAGTGATATTGGATTTTTCTATTCAGTATCAGTCCGGAGTCTGGAATTTGTGCCCGGTATGGCGATAGGCTCGCCCCCTATCACATCATGGGACGGAATACGCTTGGCGAAAAGTGGGTGCACTAGTTGCGCCTCTGCCTACCCCTTCGGGGATAAAAGGCGTGAGCATGCATGCGTAAATATTTGAGAATTGATCAAAGTTTTTTGTGATTACCTAAACAATAAATATCGAGCATTTACCTGACTGCAAGCCATCGATTCTGAAAGTACTTCAGAGTTTTTCAAAGTGTTCGTTGCAGGACCAGTTAAAATTAAAATTAACGCGTAGCAAGTTAGGGTATACCGGCCAAATCGCGAGAAAAATTGTGGTATTAACAAGAAAATTAGGCACCTGAAATTGCGAACACACCGATATAGTTTAAATATTAGGTACTATACATGTATACATATTACTTCGTATTTTTATATGTATACCTGTAAAATTAGCGATAGCTGATATGTCTAATTTTACATTCATCCTTCCAAAGGGCTAGAAAACAACGCAAAAAGAATGACTCACTTTTCCCAGGGCGCCAAAGTTAGTTATTTTACAATCGTGACCGGTTTACTCCATGTACAGGCCTTATCCAATCGGGAACCTAGGTCACGTGCCCACGTGCCCTTACTCCTTAGGGTAAGGCCCTAGGTAGTAGCTAGTACTTATATACATTGTGAAAGAGCGACCAACGGGCAACTGCTCAGGGCTAAGCGCTTTGAGGGGTCTCATTTGCAAGGGGCACAAAGAAACTATGAAACGCATATTCGGGTTAAACGGGCTCGCAAGATGTGCCGCCCAGAGCCCCACATTAGTTAAGGTCACCAATATTTAGGAAATAAAAACGCAGTAGTGTAGAATATTATGAACCAACCTTATTCGGTAGCTAAAAGCCAATCCGAAAGTTAAAAGTATTCCAATTATAAAACTCAGAACTGTAGCATATACTATGGAAATCGATAGCTGGTATACGAAAAATATGAAACATAGGTATGATAAGACATATCCTCCAATGAATCCGAATGTTGCTTTTACCAGAACATTAGTAAAAGTCTGCTTGGTTCGTAGAAAAATTATGAAATTCGATAGGCTGGACCCTTCTGGGTAAAGTTGACGGAATGTTTTAGAAATCCGTTTTTGAGTATCGAAACGGTAATGTCGCCATTTCTGCAGCACAGTTTTTTTTGGTAGTTCAATGTCTGCCATGGCGATTGAATTGATTTTCTCATTTTCATATTTGAGACGGTATTTTTCGACGGTTCTCGCCTTCCACAATAAAGCGAAATGCGCCATTTTTAATGAAACAATAAGTATTTGGTATGTGTTCTAGGTAGAATTTATAAATTCTCTGAAATACGAATCCATTGCACCAGCATTGCACTCAATGTTATTCTCTTTGACATAAAATTGATTGACAAATTGATTACGTATAATATAGAACTATAAGTACCTACTGCAACCAGTATCATAATTAATTCCACAGAACAAATCTTAACTCCATGATTATTTAATTCACATATTTTGTTTTGCCTTCATCTTTGGTGGATGTCATTTGCTTTTATTATAAACATTAATTATAAAATTGTCCTAAAGGACAGAGCAAGGAATAAAAAAAGGCATAGGAAAAAAAAAACATTAATTACGCATTTATAAATTTCTAAATCAATGAATAATAAAAAGATCGCACACACACAGACAGATAGGCTGAGGCGCAACTACTGCACTCACTTTTCGCCGTGAGTCTTCTAACTCTATATTTGTTAAAAAAAACTCTTGTTATTCCATAGTTTGCCGTAAGTCATTATTTCCCAGGATTTGATCCGTATTAGCGAACACACAGATGATACAGTGAGTTCATTTTTTTGTCAAAATTAATGAGTTCGATTCCTGGCTATGAATATTGATTTTTGAAAAATCAAATGATGCAGTTTTAGTTTTCATTAAAATCGGCCACGAGACTCCTTTGAGCATTTTTCTCTTTTCCTCATAGCTGCCGGATGTTGCCATCCACGCCCACTTGAAAAATTTACCTGTATACTTACCTACATGGGCTACATATTCTTAAAATTAATATGTAACTTTACTTAAAAGATAATTAGCAGATAACTATAATATTAAATGTCTTTGTTAGCAGACAACCAAATTCACATTGTAGGTAGATAAGTATGTTTCTAAAACATAAAATTGCAGGTAGGTAGCTTAATTACAATGGCGGCTTTAGCTGGCACGAAGCCCAGGGCTGGAGCAAAAAAGTCTCCGGTTTCAATTTCCCGATTCATAATTGCGTAGATAAGAGAAAAGAGTAACTTGAATATAGGCCATAGGGTAGGTAAGAGGTTTGAGATGCATTGGTTAACAGGGTGGTGCTTAAAAAAACGTTCTCAGTCCGTAATCGCGCGAAGCTCCTAAGAAAACAATCGCTAAAGAATAATTATTATCATTATTAAATACTAGGTGATGCTCGCGGCTTCGCTTGCGTGAAAAGCCTTTCCTGCTACAAAAGTCCCTAAAACACAGTGCGACGCCATCGCCATCTACTAAAAGAATCACATCAAAATATCCATTATTTCCTATGGGAGCAAATTACCGGGAAAAAGTAGCCTATGTGTTAATCCAGGGCATGACCTACCCGTGAACCAAATTTCATCAAAATCCGTTGAGTTGTTTCTGCGTTTACTTCTGACAAACTTCTAAACATCCAAACATTTTCACAAACTTTCGCATTATTAATTATAATATTAGTAAGATAATTTAAGATTATTAGAGTTTGATTCACACACGTATTCTGATTATTTATTTGTTTATAGGTCTAAACTCAAGGTCTTAACAAAAACATAGGTCCGTTAATTCGAACGCATCCTTAAAAGCGTAAAGACTAAAGAAGGTTTTGTTTATAATTCGTATCAGTATTATGATACGTATATTGACATCAGCATTTTAAAGCGAATTTTCTCAAATTAGTGCATGTACATTGTACACGCAACATCACCTTAATTTCATCAGAATTAAGTTCGTTGACTTCGATTCACAGTCTTACTTACTAATAAATTATAAAATGAACACAGCCTAGCTCTTTCGTTTAGTAAGTCTGCGCAAGGCGGCTAACATGCGCAGATCTCTGCATTGCTACAAACGAGCTCTGTAGCTTAGGATATCGTTAAAAAAATATACTTTTGTAATACCTAACTCTCGTGCGACACAAAGCAGTTTCACTAATATGATAACAAATACTTGAAAGTGAAAAATTATGTGAGACTCAGTGACGCTCCTCGACAACAAAGGACTATTATAACAAGACACGAATGAGAGCACTTGATATTTATTGAAGAAGTAGTTTAAAGGTAAGTGGTTTTGAAAAGACACAATAGTAATAGGAAGTATTGTATTGAATTTCAAATAAAGCCTTAAGATACCTATTTGATAACATTTCATAATCTAATAATTTATGTTAATTTGCACCTTTACATCGTAATTATATCGTAATGCAGAATCTAATTCTATATATAACGAGACCATACGGGACAAATTTGCATAATCATAAAAAAGTACTTGCCGGTACAAGAATATAATTATTATTGTAATATGATCAGTGCACTCTAATGGCAATATGGTTTTAAATCGATTGCTTACAATATACATCAGAAATTAATTTATGAACGCATTTTATTCAAAATGTCATTCATTTTTATTTTTTTTATGAATTGTCAAATGACTTGTGGACATTGTAATATCAATGTTTGTTTTCATTGGGAGTTTTGTACAAAATTAATGTAAACAAAGTAATTTATTTGATTATTTTTGAATCATCTGAAACAGGAAAGATTAGAATATTGCTGAATATAAATGAAAGCTACTAATTTGTTGTTAATATGATTGGAAAGGGTATAAAGTTGATATAAAAATAGTCAGTGACATGTAATAAAATTAAATAAATAAATAAGAATATTAAAGATGCGACTTATTTATAAATATCTGGTAGTAGGTACTAAGTATCTACCTATAAAAAAGTTTCTAGTGCCATAACTTATATTTCATAACAATATTAGAAAATGTAGCCTCAAATAGATTTAATTAATCCCACTATCACACAGCTACTGAAATTAATTGGAGACAGAAGATATTGCTTGGGATAAGGATTGTTTACATTACTGGATCAATATTGTGATTATGAGTATCTGTCCACCTTCCTACCGCTTGAACTAATGTATCATCAGTGAGACCATTGGAGCAAGATCCAAATATTATTAATTATTCCATAGAATATAAAAATCATTGTTGCACCATATTACCTACCATTATAATGATAAAGAATAATTACTATGAACTATACAGAAGCATAATATTGTGATTCGTTTAATTTTTTTTCTCTTAAAGACATATGCACAACCTGGCTTAATATTATTTTGCACATTTAGTAATTATGCCAAAGCTTGATTGAAGTTTGGCCTGATATCTTAATAAAGGTTTTTGTGATATCAGAGGAAGTTGGGTAGTATGTTTTGTTATATACCCACACACACTCATGCCATTTATGACTGAGGGGGTAGGGAGAGGCGCAACATAGTGCACCCATTTTTCGCCATGCGTATTCTGTCCTATGATGATGACTATATCGGGCACAATTTCAACAGGCTAATACTGAGTAGAAAGACCCAATATAACTTTGCACAACATGGAGATTGAATCCAAGACCCCAGCACTGCAGTTGTACCCTAAAACAACCACTGTACCACCCAGGCAGTTTATGTTATTTGTATTGTAAGCAATTGAAATTTCTTTAATGATGTAGATCTAATGTGTATTATGGATAAACTAAGACCTGGCATTGTGTTGATTTAGGGCTGATTTCATTGCTTGCTGATAAATGCTACTCATTACATAAATGTATAAGCCAACCAAATACAATAGTCACACTCTAATTTATGCTCCTAAATAAATGGTCATAAAATGAGTACTATCTATATTAGCTGTTTAATATGATAACTGTCAAATAAGAGATGTCCGCTTTTTGTATGGGTGCTGGGCCTCAAAATTCAACCAGGCTCAAACTTATGGACATGAAAGGGGCAAACACACATCTTGGATCCATTAAAGAAATATTTTTAGATCCCTCCATTTATAAATAACTTTTTTTAAAACATCAATATTAAGTGTAGTTTTCAAGCAAAATAAAAGTAAATAAATTTCAAAATCGGAGGACTTTAAAATTATACGATTCATTGCAAAGGCTTAGTTTTTGGGAAGTACTATCCAAAAATATATAAAGTATCTTGGTAAAAATTTTAAGCCTGTTTTTGGACATGTCCTTTACTTAAAACCTGTGAAACAGACCCTTACACTTTTAGGGAAACTTCTATAGAGCTTTGCACTATGCAAGGTTATACTTTCAAACTTTGTTACTTTGTACTCAATGTGTTTTAAGGGACTTTGTTTAGTATTCCGTCGAACTATTTCATTGTACTGTATTAGACTGCATCAGTGGCGTAGTTGTATTACGGTACGACTGCAATGCTGAGGTCTCGGGTTCGATCCCTGGGTCGGGCAGTGATATTGGATTTATCTATTGAGTATCAGCCCGGAGTCTGGAATTTGTGCCCTATATGGCGATAGGCTCGCCCCTATCACATCATAGGACGGAATACGCACGGCGAAAAGTGGGTGCATTAATTGCACCTTTGCCTACCCCTTCTTGGATAAAAAAAGGCGTGAGTGTGTGTGTGTGTATTTCATTGTATTACATTATTTTGTATTGATAACAATGTTTTAAAGTATTGTAACGCGGTGGAGTTAGTTCAAAAGTGTAATTACAGTGATTAATTAATGTTTTATTACTTACATGTAACCACTGCCGACAGAAATACAGGGTGCGTCCTAATTTATACGTCATATATATACAAAGTCACGCAAAACAATTTTTTAATTGCACATTAGTTATGCACATGTGATGTTGAAATATTGAAGAATAATGTTACTTTTTACGGTCTTACTACTATTAAATTATCAGGCTATTATAAACGAGAAAGTTAGTGAAGATATTTGGATGTGCGTTAGATGTAAGTGCAGAAATAACGATTTCGATAAAATTTGGCGTATGGATAGATCGATGGCCTAGATTAACATAAAAGGTAGATACCTACTTTTATCCTCGGAAAACTGCAGTGTAGGTAAGTACTACACGCATGGCGGGCGGTGCAGCAAGCAACACCTCTAGTCCTTACTAATATTATAAATGCGAAAGTAACTCTGTCTGTCGCGCTTTCACGTCAAAACTACTGAACCGATTTAAATGAAATTTGGTACACAGATAGTTTAGACTCTAGAGCCTGAGAAAGGACATAGCGTCGTTGTCAAACCAATATCTGCTATGTGCACTTTTTGAGATTTCAACATTCTGACTATTGACTAGTTTGCCACCCAAACTTTGATATATAAAACGCGTATGTGATTCCAATCGTTACACGGTGAAACTATGAGTGCTAGTAAAAATATCATCATCATCATCAGCTCGTTGCAGTCCACTGCTGGACTTAGGCCTCTCCCAAGGTACGCCACAGAGCCCGGTCTGCTGCTTTATGCATCCAGTCGCTGCCGGCGCTCTTGTGCAAGTCGTCCCACCATCTCGCCAGAGGGCTTTCCACGCTACGTTTGCCAAGACGCGGTCTCCACTCCAGAACACGCTTACTCTAGCGGTTATCTGATCTGCGACATAATATGTGGCCAGCCCACTTGAAAAATATTTAAAAAATATGCTATGTGCAAATTTTGTCTCAATATTTTACATGAGAATGTTTTTTCTCCGTATTTCAAAGTTTAGCTTTTTGCACATAGCAGATATTGGTTTGACAACGACGATATCGACGACGATCTTTGCAATGCAATGCAATCAGCCCTGTATTATATACTGCCCACTGCTGAGCACGGGCCTCCTCTACTACTGAGAGGGGTTAGGCCTTAGTCCACCACGCCTAGTGCGGGTTGGCAGACTTCACATACCTTCGAAATTCAGAGAACTTCTCAGGTATGCGGGTTTCCTCACGATGTTTTCCTTCACCGTTAAAGCGAGCGATAATTCACAAAGAATACACACATAACTTTATTAGAAAAGTCAGAGGTGTGTTGCCATTGGGTTTTGAACTTGCGGACATTCGTCTTTGCAGTCCGTTCCACTCCCAACTAGGCTATCGCCGCTTTTATCCCGGGAAAATATAAAGCAGGACTTTTATCCCGGAAAAACTTTTTAACGCGGGTGGAGCCGCGGGCAAAAGCTAGTCCTACTAATATTATAAACGCGAAAGTTTGTAAGTATGGATGTATGGATGTCTGGATGTACGAATGTTTGTTACTCTTTCACGCAAAAACTACTGAACGAATTTCGATGAAATTTGGCACACGGGTAGATTATGTCCTGGATTAACACATAGGCTACTTTTTATAGGCTACTTTTTATCCCGGTAAAATATAGAGCGGGACTTTTATCCTGGGAAAACTCATTCACGCGGGCGGAGCCGCGAGCAAAAGCTCGTATACTATAAAATATTTAAAACCATTCATTCCATGTTGAAGTTCTACGGGTTCTGCTGCTCAATATTGCATCAAAATCTTTACGGATACCTCATCTGATTATGCCTTATAGATCATGGACAACGAACAACCGCATCAGGAGCTGGTCAAATGCGTGGTAGTGGGCGACACAGCTGTCGGCAAAACGCGGCTGATATGCGCACGCGCATGCAACAAACACGTATCGCTATCGCAATTGATGACCACGCATGTGCCCACAGTGTGGGCGATCGATCAGTACCGGATTTACAAAGATGTGAGTATGCAGTTACAGCTTATAAAATGAAGAACAATAACCTAACAGAAGAATAATGTACCTACTATCGACTTTTGTTGAGGAGATTATAAAGATGCGGATGTAGTCATTACGTTTCTCGATTTAAGCGTATTATGTGCCATATCCACATAAATTCTTAAATTGAGATCAACTACATTCTTGTTACCGTAATTTTGAGCTCGAGGAGGAATTTCATTTAGCAATACGTAAACGAATACTTATGTAGAACATACTATTTTGTTGCATAAAACTTATAATATTTCGGATATTAAACACCTGCTTATGTATTCCCTTCAAACCTAAGGTTTTGGAGAGATCTTGGGAAGTGGTAGACGGTGTCAATGTGTCTCTACGTTTGTGGGATACTTTTGGTGACCACGAGAAGGACAGGCGATTCGCATACGGAAGGTCAGATACATATTCGTCATTTAACACTTTACCTGTTTATAAGCTTGCTAGTTTATAAGTTGTTCACCGTTACGAATTCCAAACTCGAAAAAATCTGCTGTTTTTATGAAGTCTAAAAACTCGCACAATAGGGTTGCTGACTACTTTTTTTAATACATTTATCAAAATCAAACGGAAAATTAATTTTCAAAATTGGCGCAATAATAAGTAAGTTATAACATAAAGTTTTGAAATTTGGTAAAAGGGGTAATTGTCAAATAACAGTAATATCAGACTATGGGCCTATTCAGTGCGACGCGGATGACCTACGCGGATGTCCGTGACGGACGGTTAAATGTATGAAGCCTATACGGCGCGTTCAGTGCGACGCGGAGCGCCCGCGTCGCGGAGTGCTATCCGCGCGCGGAAGAAAATCACCGCGCGAGGTTGCCAATGTAGTTGTTCAGACTTCAGACTTGTTCAGTGCTAGACGGACGGTCCTGCGACGCGGACGTGAAGTACTGTCGACCTTATGGCTGCTAATGTACTAACTGAGAGGGTTATACAAGAAGTACGACTTCAACCATGTCTTTGGAATCTCCGCGAATACTTGTAAAAAAATAAAGATGCAAACTAAAGGCGTGGCTGAATGTTTGCAACCACCAAATTCATTTTTTTATCCATAGATACATGCTCTAAGATAGATACTGTTGGTTGTCACTGTACCACCCTCAATCACGATCCGCGTAGAACTGAACGACGAATTAATCCGCGACGGACGCATACGCTAATCCGCGCGCGGACGGTCCGCGTCGCGCTGAATAGCGCGGAGCGCCTATGAACGTCACCGCGTGTCACCGGCGATAACAATGCTTGCGTGCGAAAGAGATAGCGCGATATGCCATGCTTCCACTTTTGCTCATGACAATATTTCAAATATGAATAACTACTTTATTTTTCAACCAATTTTGATGCTGATTTCACAAAAGAATCTCTTTTTCGTATAATTTTCTATTACATATAAAATAATGTACAAAATAGAACCGTATTATGAATTTGCTATACCTTGGAATCGGAATCAGAACCTAATCTTCATAGCTCTAGTACGCTGCCATTAGGGTGATTAGATCCATTTTCGAATATAATGATAATCAAGTCATACTTATAACCCCTTTGGGATGTTCCAACTGGTTCGAGTTCATAGCACCTACGTACAATCACCCACACATATCCTATTTCAAGATCTTTCTGTTCTTTTTCTACAGTTGTATTGTGTTTGCTTTATTGATTATACAATAGCGTGTTCTCATACAAGACAGTCAAGTAGAAAAAGCTTTATTACTTTCTGTACGATTTATTTTATAGCATAATATTCTTAGATTTAAAAACGATACTTGTGATTGAAGGGACGTTGCATGTGGTAATCGCGTGTAATGATAGAATATATCGATTTGTGATTGTTTTTATTGTAGTTAATGGTTTTCTAAACAGCTTTGTTTCTTTGCAACACATGGTTTAGCCTTGAGATGTTGTGCACCACATTTTTTTTCCTGGCACAGCATAATGACTATGGTAGACCGAATATGTACGATAACGGTCGTCAGAATTATGTTTGCATGTCTTACATTGGCTGACGCCAGAAAGCAATTTGTCGTAACGAGTCATTTCGGGCAATTTGTGGACGCTTATTATGGAGTCGAACACGAGTATATGGTACCCCCCGTCACAACAGCAATTTTACAGTATCAGGAAAATTAATACAATGACCGTTGATATAGTAATTTAACATTTCTTTTTAATTATTTTTTTTATGGCGTTGAATGACGAGACGGGCATGCCGTTCGCCTGATGGTAAGCAATACGACCGCCCATAAACAGTAGCAATACTATACAGCACCTTGAGTTACAAAGTACTGTGTGGCATTCCACATATGATATGGCATGCCATTTAACTTTACTTAGTGTTCGAATTTTGCAATTAACGACCTTTCTTGCAGATCTGACGTGGTGCTATTATGTTTCTCTATAACGAATCCCATATCATTGCGAAACTGTGGCGCGATGTGGTATCCGGAAATTAGGTAAGTCACGCAATGTGGTTAGTCTTTATGTTTTTGACTGTGTTTAAAATTTTCCTTGATTGGAATGTGTACATTGTATTGTTGTTTTAACAAATCTTAATATATATAAATCTCGTGTCACAATGTTTGTCCTCAATGGACTCCTAAACCACTTAACCGATTATAATAAAATTCGCACACCATGTGCAGTTCGATCCAACTTGAGAGATAGGATAGTTTAAATCTCAAATTATAGTCGCAATTTTAATTTATTGCTAATTATTTGTCTGTTATTATTTGACAGTCACAATTATCTGTTAACTCCAAATGATTCTAACAGATGTCGATACCTTTCGACTGGGTTGAGTAAGTAATCAATAGATGGCGCTGCTATGGTAAATCTACGAACGTGTCATATAAGCTACGGGTAGATTATGTATACTTTTTATACCGGGAAAATATAAAGCGGGACTTTTATACCGGGAAAACTCATTCACGCGGGTGGAGCCGCGGGCAAAAGCTAGTGTTACATAATAATTTAATATCAATAGTTTTGTGCCTTTTTATTCGTACTAACTTGGTAAGAAGCAATTTCTTTCTAATTGAAAATTTGGTATATTGATAAATGATAATAAAAAATCACTCTAGGATTTATGTTAATATAAGTATAGGAAATATTAATACCTACAAATTCTTCAGACGATTCTGCCCAAATACACCGGTGCTTTTGGTCGGATGCAAAAACGATCTCCGATACATGTACAGAGATGAAACGTATCTAAACTATTGTAAAGATCGCAGTCCGTTTATAAGGTATGTTTGTATAGACCAATATATTAAAAGATTATTCAATAACTTCTTTAGTATTATTAATTCTGTAAATATATTTATGATAATAAATTTTCCATTGTACGTTTTATCATTAGGGCACCAAGAAAAAGTGATCTCGTGATGCCGGACCAAGGACGTGCGTTGGCTCACGAATTCGGCATCTATTACTACGAAACATCAGTATTCACGTACTATGGAGTGAATGAAGTGTTCGAAAATGCAATTAGAGCTGCCCTCATAGCGAGACGACAACAAAGGTTCTGGATGACCAATTTGAAGAGGGTGCAAAGACCTCTGCTGCAGGTAAGGAAAACTAGATTTGATTTAAGAATGTCAAATGCAGGAACGTTAGAAATATTTTTTATGACTTATGTGTGTTTGTATTTAGAGGTCCATTCCTGATATAACTTTGAAAACTGTTATTGAGGCAATTTATTTCTTATGTAATATTTTTTTCAGTATTTTTAAAATCGATTAATTAATCATATAGTAATTATATTATTAAACGCAGAAAATGTATGGTTTAATAAAACAAAATGCTTTGTAAAAACGAAATCATCTGTGTTAAATATGTCAGCATTTTAAAGTTTAGGTTTAGTTATTCTTAAATGTAAATAATATAGAAAGGGGCAAAGCTCTAGACAAAATCTAAATACATATGAAATCAATAATGCAGTGAGGGTATGGATTTGAAATTCTAATTGTATTTTCATTGAAGTACACATCGTATTGACCCGGGCGTTCCTTACCTATCTCAAATTATAGTGAGGGAGTGTCAATACGCGACACAATCAATACACTGTATGAAGCATTAATTGATTTGTATTTTTTTACTTTTTTATAATATGATTGTCTGAGCCAATGGAAAGGATGTTTGAAGGGCGGGTTTTATTGGGCGCCGATAATCTTACTGAACACATAAAATTCAACAGAAATGTTGTTCCCTTCATTCAGTTTTTTGCTTATTACTTTACAGTCGAACTGGTGCTGTATTTTTGAATATAGGCTGAACATACTATATATATAACATAAATATTTTAATTTGACTTGTCGATATTTATGTCAGAATTTGTGATGTTGGACATCGTAGCGATTTTGTCTTGATCGTCGATTTCTTGTTATTGTGATTGTAGGCGCCGTTCCGACCGCCCAGGCCCATGGAACCCGAGGTTGCAGTTGTCAACAGCGTATATCTAGAGAACACGGCAACTCTGCTCCGTCAACAGGTTAGTTTCAAATGTTACGGCAGTCAATGCTAAACGAACATTTTTAAAGCTTGTAGACGGTGTAAGCAGCCGAGAAGGTTTTGCTTAAAAATATTGAGATCTCAGTGTGTGTATTCATTGATTTAGATATGTCACAAAAAGTACGAACGACTACTTTGTGTACCTGTTTTAAATAGCAAGAAAAGTAACAGTAAATTTGATGGTATGTAATTGTGGTGCAGATCCACGTCATTATGTTATACGTTTATCCAGGATATGATCTACCCGTGTGCCAAATTTTATCCAAATCAGTTCAGTAGTTTCTGCGTTCACTTCTAACCAACATACTAACATATTAGTAAGAAGATAAGACATTGAAATTAAACTATTATAACGGATTTTATCGCGGTTTTATATTTTATTTTCTCCCGACGTTTCGAAGGCTTTGCAGCACTTCGTGGTCACGGGGGGGACTGAGGTTAATAATAATACTGAGGTAATTTCAATGTCTAACATTCGCGTAAACGTAAGGAATCATTAAGAAGATAAGACTAGTAAGAAGTACAACAACAACAGTCTACTAATATATATATTTTTTATTGTCAGTACTTCTCGGACATGGTGATAATATGCGGCGCGAAGGGTTTCCCGGTGCATCGGTTCATTATGGCGGCCGCGTGCGAGGCGTTCCATCGACTCCTGACCACCGACTGTGCGAGTCTCTCCGCCGAGCTGGCCAGGAGTTCCAGTGAGAGCAGCATGGTGAGATATATTATTATTATTATTTAAAGTCTTGCTATGAATATTAGTAGAAAATGAAAAATACAATGATATGGGTCTTAACACTCTTAACTCTTAGTCAAGTATGAGTCATTTCATTCGAAAATCAATATTTGCTCACAGTGGTGAGGATAAACAACGCCATCTGTTAGCCTCCAAATGAACTAGAAAGTGAACCAAGGACAATGAAATACCGAAATTGATCGTCGACACTGAATCTCTGTAGCAATCTTTAGGCGGCATTTTGCATATCGTAAAAAAACGTACGTAATCCTCCTGCCCAGTTTCGGTCACGGCGGCCAATCTCAACGGAAATCAGCCAGGTATGCAGGACATATTATAGTGCACAAGTGTGTGCGCAATACAAAGTGCACTCGCTATTCCTTTACTCTCATAGTCCGGTGAGACGGCAATCCGACATGACCGGAGAGAGATCAGGCGCAGGACCAACGGCTTTACGTGCTTTCCGAGGCACGGGGGTATCACACCGCCAAATTCCTGACTCCGAGCTGCGACTGAGTAATTTTTAAGAGGAACAACCCAGTCACAATGTTTTTTGGCTAGACCCGGGATTCTAACCCAGGACCTCAGCTCTCTGAATATCATTGCATTTATGGTCACGGCCGTTCTAACTAAATTACACTCCACGTAAAGACGGCCCTGTGTGAGCTAAATTTTAACTGATTTAGTTTAATTATTTTATATACGCAGGTGAGTAGTATGGGCGAGGCGACGGCGGGAGATTTCAACGAAGACACCGAGTATTTGATCAGACAAGATCAGGCCAAGCAGATGAGGTATTGAAATTTCATAACTACTGCACATAAAGACTTAACATCTTATGTCTCAGGATGACGAGCGCAGTGGAATGCCACACAGTACTTTGTAACACAAGGTGCTGGATGGTGTTGCTACTGTTTATGGGTGGTCGTATCGCTTACCATCAGGCGAACGGCATGCTCGTCTCGTCATTCAATGCAATAAAAAAAAATAAAAAAATCATGAATAGATTTTACAAACTTACCTCGATAAAATTATTCATATACAGATGTCGTGAATACCATACCAGCCCTGTATTATATACTGCCCACTGCTGAGCACTGGCCTCCTCTACTACTGAGAGGGCTTAGACCTTAGTCCACCACGTTGTTCTAGTGCGGGTTGGCAGACTTAACATTCCTTCGAAATATTTTTCTCAAGTACATGTAGGTTACCTCACGATGTTTTCCTTTACCGTTAAAGCGAACGATAATTGATAAACAATACACACGTAACTTCGAAAAATCAGAGGTGTGCCTTGGGTTTTGAACCTGCGGACATCCGTCTCGTCAGACCGTTCCATTCCCAACTAGGCTGTCGTCGAATTATGAATAATCTCAGATGTCATGAATAATCTATCTTAATAAAACCAACCCCAGCATGACAATTTAATGAAACAATCAAAATGAATATCAATAGGTATCATTTCACCATCAGTAACTTTCGCCAGATCTATTAAACGTAATATTTTGTCATCAGAGTATGGGATCAGATCAAACGTCGTTCGTCGTGTCAAATCCTGCCATTGAGCGACAACTGCAAGAAACCGCCAGATCTATACAGAGAAGTGAACCACCCCGCGATCAACTCGATTAGAGTTGTTAAGGTATGTGAATAATGGATATCGTGAATCTATTTACTTATAGTAAACTAGCATTTGCCCGTGGCTCCGCCCGCGTTAAAAAGTTTTTCCGGGATAAAAGTCCCGCTTTATATTTTCCCGGGATAAAAAGTAGCCTATATCCTTTCTCAGGGTCTAGACTGTGTGTGTACCAAATTTCATTTAAATCGGTTCAGTAGTTTTGGCGTGAAAGCGCGACAGACAGACAGAGTTACTTTCGCATTTATAATATTCATAGCATGTATTAGTAAGGATTGACTTATTTTTAGGTGCCGTGTATGGCTGAGTCATATTGGGAGATAACGACCTGTTTGGTCTATTAAATTATTATGTTGAATAAGTTTAAACAGAAAACCCTAATTGCTCTACGTATTTTGAATTTTAATAATACTATGTAATATGCATGAATATAATTATAAAGAGTCAATAAATATATTTTCAGATGACATAATACAGAAGTCATTCAATCACTAAACTGCCTCGGTGGCGTAGTTGTATTACGGTACCACTGCAATGCTGAGGTCTCGGGTTCGATCCCCGGGTCGGGCAAAGTGAAATTGATTTTTTTTATTCAGTATCAGCCCGGAGTCTGGAATTTGTGCCCGATATAGCGATAGGATTGCCCCTATCACATCCTGGGACGGAATACACACGGCGAAAAGTGGGTACACTAGTTGCGCCTCTGCCTACCCCTTCGGGGATAAAAGGCGTGAGTGAGTATGTGGCATTCAATCAGTATTAAATTTCTCACATTAATATCTGCTGGTTTGCAAAATGATCGCAATTTTTCAATGACATAATTTGCCCCCAGTGCGACAAGATACAACACGCAACGTCCCAAACGCAAACAATCGTCACCATGAGCAAGCTCATCTCTCAAATAGTGATGCAAGAGATCATCAACTTCGTGTACACCGGGGCGCTGGATAGTGGCGCTTTTAAACAGCAAGTAAGTATTTTACACCTTATTATCCGGCTCGAAGGACCGTTTTGCTCTGATTGATTTTTAATGATAAAGTTTGTCTTAAAGTATAATGATATTAAAAGCTAGAAATCAATACTATTAGTGTTTGGTTTAGGATTGTAGCTACAATTGTGGTAATAATATGTATTATCTAAGTAAGTTAAGTTTTAAGATCACTTGTATAACTGAGCGATATAATTCTAAAACTTATAGTGTTGCAAGATTTAATCCTAGATGAACTTTATCCAGAAACTATCTATAAAAGCTCCTTTATTGTAACTTGACTATACTATAAGAATGTTACGTTTATTCGCTGTTTAAAATTTACACCATAAAAATTATCTTACTGGATACAATGCCAAGCAAAAAAATTCCAAGTAATAAAATAATAACTATCGTAAAACATGAAGTCAAATCCAGTAAGATGATTATTTATGTTTATATAGATAAAATATAATAATATATTTCTTTATTTTTTCTATCCAATGTTTTACGTACTTTACACATTATTAATAAATGATATTTATTAAAATTACTAAATAAATAATGTTGTGTTCTGCAGTCCGCTGCAATCGGATTATTACTGGTAAATCGTTGTCATAATAAACATTATCATAATAATTCATTAATATTATTTTGTACTGACATATTTTTGTTGTAATAGCACTGTTATGTAGTGTGCATTTTATTGTTTATTTTAAATGTGTATTGTTTAAAATGTTTCCTTCATTCTCAAGGCATTTAAATTCATTTCCATGATTAGGACATTTATTATCATATTTTATTATTACTCTTGGATCATAGTTTATGTTAATAGGTCACTATGTGTTTTAAAACTTTTACCAAAAATATACAACATTAAAAAATATAGCTAAAATAGTCTCAAATAATCGAATGCTAAGGTGGACAGACGACTTGATAAACGTCGCAGGAACACGCTGCATGCAGGCCGCTTTTGACAGGTCCGTCTGGAAATCTTTAGGGGAGGCCTATGTTCAGCAGTGGATGTCATGTGGCTGATGATGAATCGAATGCTATAATAATTTTTAATATCCACAAAAATTAAATAGCCATAAGCGTTTCAAATGTGGAGTAAGTGGTAACTGTCAAATAATATAAAAGATATGCACTTACTGAGATGTGACGTCTCCGGATAAGATAATCCTACCAAATGCCTATTCTTGCTTTTAGTAATAATTCAAAGTTGAATTACGGGTTCATTTTCACTTTTTCATTCTTTTCGTTTAATTTTTAGTTTCAAGTAAAGTAACGTATCTACGAATAAAAAGATACAAAATTACCCTATTAGTGCCTTTAGAATGTTTTCCTTTTTACTCTATAAACCAGTCACATAAAAAGGGTACCTATATCACTATCCGATTTGTTTTACTCACAAGCATTTTATTACATTTACGTTAGTCCACATTTGTTTTTTCGGCCATTTATATATGCATAAACAAGTTGCTGCTAAGATTATGTTTGTGTTCTGCTCTTAGTACCTTTAGCTTTTATCTATTATTATACGTAAACCCAAAGACATTAAACAGTTTAGACATCAGGACCAAATTTTTCATCCAAAAGTTTTTACGTCCGTCCGCGTCAGTCCGTGTGACGAGTCTTCACGGTATGCTAAAAAGTACCTACTAAAAAAAATGGAAAGAAATATGCCAATTTGCGCGTTACGATCATATCAAAGTATGTTATAATGCATTTTACATAGATGTTTTGCTATTTCACGATTGATTGAGTTACTGACGATCAGGCTCAAAATGTTGTCAATTTTCTCAATGTCCGCTCTATATAATCTTAAATATATATATATATATATATTATTGCATTGAATGACGCTACGAGCATGCCGTTTGCCTGATGGTTAGCGATACGACCACCCATAAACAGTAGCAACACCATCCAGCACCTTGAGTTACAAAGTACTGTGTGGCATTCCACTGCGCTCGTCATCCTGAGACATAAGATGTTAAGTCTCATTATGTCCAGTAGTTACACTGGCTACAATGTCCTTCAAATCGAAACACAACAGTGCATGCACACTGCTGCTTGGCGGTAGAAATAGACATTGCGGTGGTACCCACCCAGACGGACTCTTACATATGAGACCTACCACCAGTCTGCGTAAACCTAACAATAAATTAATCTTAGTAAGATGGCCATGAGTCTATGTTGATATTCTTTAGTTCGCACATGGCAGCATGCTATAAAACTTCACGCGTATAACATATTTTAAGTATAAGAAGGAGGTTTCAACAACAACAATCGTCTTATACGTAAAGTATACAAAATTTGAATGAATATCAAACCAAAAATGATTGAATTAAGTACTTATTTCGTTTTCACTTTTGTTCAGGAAATCCGTCAAGCGGCCGAACTACTCGGGTTCCATGAACTGACGAAGTTAAGTCAGTTTATACTCGATCAGCACTTATTGTTCGACAAAGGTTTTATGCTCCAATTCCATACGGTGAGTGCTTATTTACATACACTCACGCCTTTTATCCCCGAAGAGGTAGGCAGAGGCAATTGATGCACCCAATTTTCGCCGTGCGTATTCCGTCCTATGATGTGATAGGGGGTGAGCCTATCGCCATATCGGGCATTGCTATCGGGAGTGCGTTTTTAAAGTTACCTTTGTAGAATATTTGAATGCAATGCTATCATCTGATGGCTTTGTCTCAGTTCTGACTACTTTATACATACAACGGAATGTACAGATTAATAATTTGTTCATCTGATCGTAAATATGACAATGAAATCAGCAATACCAACCAGAAGTTTGATATACCATACCATACCATACCAGCCCTGTATTATATACTTGAAGTTTGATATAAGACACTGAAATTATGGCAATGTCAATTAGTACATAATATAATTAAGGAAGTAGGGTCGGGCAGTGATATTGGATTTTTCTATTCAGTATCAGCCCGGAGTCTGGAATTTGTGTCCGATATGGTGATAGGCTCTCCTGCGTGATAGGAGGAGAGCCTATCATGGGATAGAATAGTTGTTGCATTAGTTGCGCTTCTGCCTACCCCTTCGGGGATAACGAGCATGAGTGTGTATGTATGTTTAGTTAGGCAATTTAGTTTACAATTAGAAAAATGTTTATGTATTGTAAAAGCGGCGATAGCCTAGTTGGGAGTGGAACGGACTGCCGAGAAGAATGTCCGCAGGTTCAAAGCCTAAAGGCACACACCTGATTTTTCTAAAAAGTTACGTGTGTATTCTTTGTGAATTATCGCTCGCTTTAACGGTGAAAGAAAACATCGTGAGGAAACTTGCATACCTGAGAAGTTTTCTATAGGAATATCGAAGGTATGTGAAGTCTGCCAACCCGCATAAGGCCAGCGTGGTGGACTAAGGCCTAAATCCTCTCAGTAGTAGAGGAGTCCCGTGCTCAGCAGTGGGCAGTATATAATACAGGCCTGGTATGTTATGGTTATGTATTATTAGTGTTCGAATCCTGTTTTATAATCCATAACACAGAATTCTATCGTCGTTTTTTATATGTCATAACTGAGGACATAAAAAAAACGTACCACAAAATTATTTCATTTCCCACCAGCCGCTCCCTCAAAGACTGCGTGATATGTACGTGGAGAGGAACTTGTTCGCGGACATCACGTTCGATCTCGACGACGGTATCCACCTCGCCCACCGCGCCATACTGATGGCGAGGTGCGACCCAATGAAGGCGATGTTCCAAGGTCATTTCAGGGAAAGCACGTCTAGAGTGGTGAGTTAATTGTTTTTAAAATAAATATGACAACATCAAACGTTATGGAAGAAAATAATTTTAGTCTACCAACAAGTAAAATCCGCCATAGTGGCTCAAGTAAATATGTAGCGTTGAGCCGACTAGCGATGGTAACATCACGGTGCCTCCATAAAAAAATTGTAGGTGTTTGTGATTTTGTTTGTTTTCCTAGATATCATTCCCCGGAGTGAAGATGTACGCGTTCCACATACTGCTATGCTACATATACACGGACAAGATCCCCACGGTGGAGCCGACGCGCTGCCTCGAACTGCTGGAGCTGGCCAACAGGCTGTGCATGAACCGGCTCGTGAACCTCGTCGAGGCGCGCGTCGTAGACCAGCTGCAGAGGCAGGACAGGTGGGTCCTCTCTCGACTAAAATATGGCGCATACGCATACTCACGCCTTTTATTCCCGAAGGGGTAGGCAGAAGCGCAACTAGTACACCCACTTTTCCCCATGCGTGTTCCGTCCCATGATGTAATACGGGGCCAGCCTATCTCCATATCGGGCACAAATTTCAGACTCCGGGCTGATACTGAATAGAAAAATCCAATATCACTTTGCCCGACCCGGGGATCGAACCCGAGATCTCAGCATTGCAGTAGTCCCGTAATACAACTACGCCACCGAGGCAGTCAATTACTTAAATTATTAACCCGGCGGCAATGACGCTGGATCATAATAGTGTCATAGGGCTTCCGGAACATGCACGTATCTCAAGAAAGAGGAATTTGGACAAAACTGGATCGTCTCGGTGTTATGTGATAAATGATTATTCGAAAACATAGTATTATTTTACAATTTGCTAATTATTTTATGTTTTTAGAGTATGCGGTGAAGACGACCAAGTTGTGGAAATTGCTCTGTCATTGTTGGAGCCAGTGAAGGTAATTATTTTTTAGAATCCTTTACAACCAATCCAACCAATATACCATTAAAATCAAGCATGCGTCATACTGGTGAACGGGTGCTGCTTGTGTAGACCGGTTTGCCCATTTCGCTCATTGTCTAAGAACTAATAATTAATAATACCTGTATTGGACAAGTATTTTTTTTTGTTTCATACACTGTACCTTTGAACTGATTTTGAAAAGAGCAATCCTAGAGTTTCTTGCTTATTCTTCTCTAGTGGAAACTGCTTTCCGAATTGGTGGTAGAGTAAAAGTTGACTGAATCTAAGTAATGTTTAACATTTTATGGATTCGAATAAATGATTTCGATTCATTTGATCGGATTCACTCATGTTTTATAATTTGATTGTTTATATGTTATATCAATATCAAATTCAATACAATTCAATTATTACTTATGTCAAAAAAAAAAAAAATTTTTTTTTTGACATAAGTAATAATTGAATTTATGTTGTTACTTGCAATTTGTAAAATATATATATATAAAAAAAATATAACTAAAAGACTTACGCTGAGTTTCTTGGTGCTTCTTCTCAGGTCAGTGGGCTTTTCCGAAGCACTGGTAGAATCTTGAATCTTTTAGATGATAAAAACATTGTAAAAAATGACGTGTAAAAGTGCCCTTAGGGGCCTAATTACTGAATAAATGATTTGAATTTGAATTTTGCTAGTTGAGACAGTGTTTGTGTATGTTAAGGCAAAAAAAAAATAATGTACAGTCAGCAGCATAAATATCTGTACAAAAACAAAATTTCAAATCGCCTATATACGCATTAAGTTCAACTGAAATATTTTTTTTGTTCATTTGAAGCAAAGTAAATACCTTTTATTTTATTTTTGCGAAGAGAAAAATAAGATTAGTAAGAACACAAAAGTATGGAGGCAATTTTAAATTTTGAACTTGTTCATCTACTTATGCTGCTGACTGTACAGTTGCACAACGCACACAACCTGTGGTCGTGGTGCCGCTGGCGGCTGTGCGGCGCGTACGACCGCGTGTGCCGCGCGCGCCACCTCAGCCAGGCCTCGCGCGACTACCTCGCCGACCACCGCTGGCCGCCCGTCTGGTAACCACACACTAGTACTACACGACTATTGCACTATACCATCCCAATCACACACACACCTTTTCGGAATTCGATGAAAGGACATGTCCAAAAACGGGCCTGAAATTCTAAACAAGAAAATTTATATGTATTTGGATAGAACTCCTGAAAACTAGCCTTTCGCAATAAATCATTTAATTTTTGAAACCTCCGATTTTGAGATTTATGTAATTTTGTTTGGCTTGAAAACTACACTTAATATGAAAGTTTTTAAAAAAGTTAGTTATGAATGGAGGGGTCTAAAATTTATTTTTTTAATGGATCTAAGTCCCATATTTTGCCTCTTTAATATCCTATTTTGAGGCCCAGCACCCATACAAAAAGCGGACATCTCCTTTGGCACACGGGTAGATCATGTCCTGGATTAACACATAGGCTATTTTTTATCCCAGGAAAATATAAACCGGAACTTTTATCCCGGAAAAACTTATTCACGCGGGCAGAGCCACGGGCAAAATCTAGTAATAAATATAAGAAGTTGCCTACGTCCTTTCTTGGAGTTCAAGCACACTGCGGAATGTCATAAAAATCGATTAGATAGTTTAGCCGTGAAATCATAACAGACACATAGATTTACGTTCTCATTAGTTTGGGTTTATTGTGTAGGCATACACACACACGCCTTTTTATCCCCAAAGGGGTAGGCAGAGGCGCAACTACTGCACCCAATTTTCGCCGTGCGTATTCCGTCCCATGATGTGATAGAGGGCGAGCCTATCGCCATATCGGGCACAAATTCCAGACTTCGGGCTGATACTGAATTTAAAAAACCCAATATCACTGCCCGACTCGGAAATCGAACCCAAGACCTCAGGTTTGCAGTCATACCGTAATACAACTACGCCACCGACGCAGTCCCAATCATAGGGCTGTATTAATTAATCAATCTCACGTTTGAGTAAGAGATTAGACAACTGTCATTTAAGAGCTTGTTAATGAACAAAATTTTGCTCCCAAAATCCATCACATGTTGGAACTTTAGATGTCCTTTGTGCTGATGTTAATATGGGTTTATTAAATAACGACGAGACCTTAATTCGACAGGGTCTCAGCTGATATCGCTATTCACTGCGATATTGAGTTGCACCTATTAATACGGCCCTAAATCTTCGATCTGATCCCGAGAATAAACCAATCGAAAAAAGTAATTTGCAACCATGTCAAAAAATACTTTGGTTTTATTGGTTCATTTTAGCAATGGATCAATAAAGCGATTGGGATCCTTTATTAAAGGTGGCAAATGACTAATTTCAATAAACGATCCCTAACTTCTAATGAATATCAAGAATGAACCAGTCGATAGTCGTCAATAAGCACATGTCTAACTAATTTTATTCTGGTTGGTCCATTTCCATTATAATTCCGAAAGCGTTGATTGGAATTGATTGTAGACAATTTCTTTATAACAGGCACAATGATATTCCAAAAAAAAATAGTTATGATATTAGCAATCGCAATCTGAAGACTCGAAAGTGACCCAATTGGGATAGTTTTATACACTATACTAGCTGTCCTTATTGTTCATACTGGTTTAAATACATCAACTCTTTCACATACGTAATGTCAAGAATGTGCGCGCGGAACACTATTTTCGTTTAATTAGTTAGGGTATGGCGTATCTATACTTTTTCAAAATCATTTAACAGGCATATTTATTTAACAAGTACGACACAAATATAGGTAATTTTTTCTGTATTATGAGTTCAATATCATTTTACAGGTACGTGAAGGAGTACGATTATTACCAGAAGTGTGTGAACGAGCAGTCGAAAGAGAAGAAAGAGATTGGTCTCACCACATCTTTGCAGGCCAACCAGCAGACTGGCTGCTTGTGCTTTTCTAGTGAGTTATTACACTTAATATTGACTTTTTTGGGTGTCATCAGATGGGTGCTGATCGAGACTTTTTCTTTTTCTAGTCACATCTTATAGACTATCTCTTTTTTACCTGCTTTCATAATATTTGAGTTCGGCCCCATGTATATTGTAAAAACAATAAGTAAAGTCTACGCTTGTCTAGTCTTGTTTATCAAGTATCGTTCGCTTTAACGGTGAAGGAAAACATCGTGAGGAAACCTACATACCTGAGAACTTTCCATATGGATTTCGAGGATATGTGAAGTCTGCCAACCCGAACTAGGCCAGCGTGGTGGACTAAGGCCTAAACCCTCTCAGTAGTAGAGGAGGCTCGTGACCAGCAGTGGGCAGTATACATATAATACAGGGCTGATTGCATTGCAGTCTACGCATTTTTTTTCTACCAGTCATAGTTTATATCCACTGATGTCTAAACTTGAGGAATTATTGGTTGAGAAAGTGTGGCCCAGGGGGAAGTATAATTTGTTTTGACTGCCTCGGTGGCGTAGTTGTATTGCGTACGCGTTACGAGTACGATTTGCGCGCTGAGGTCCTGGGTTCGAATCCTGGGTCGGGCCAAAAACATTGTGACTGGGTTTTTCCATCTTAAAAATTACTCAGTCGCAGCTCGGAGTCAGGAAGTTGTCGGTGTGATACCCCCGTGCCTCGGAATGCACGTAAAGCCGTTGGTCCTGCGCCTGATCTCTCTCCGGTCATGTCGGATTGCCGTCTCACCGGACTATGAGAGTGAAGGAATAGTGAGTGCACTTGTGTATTGCGCACACACTTGTGCACTATAATATCTCCTGCGCACCTGGCTGATCTCCGTTGAGATTGGCCGCCGTGGCCGAAATCGGCTAGGAAGGGATTATTATTATTATAATTTGTAAATGCGAGGTGAAGGTGTTGTATTTGATAAAAGCTGTAAATATAAGTGTTCGTCCATTAATCATGTGATGTTTTTTTAGCATTTTTTGTGATACGTGATGAGGTTTAAGACTACCCCCCCCCCTCCTCCACCCAAAATCACGTGTATTTTTTTGGTACATTGTATCTTAAAAATTGTAGAGTATTATCTTTAAATACGCATACTCACGCCTTTTATCCCCGAAGGGGTAGGCAGAGGCGCAACTAGTGCACCCACTTTTCGCCAAGCGTATTCCGTCCCATGATGTGATAGGGGGCGAGCCTATCGCCATACCGGGCACAAATTCCAGACTCCGGGCTGATACTGAATAGAAAAATCCAATATCACTTTGCCCGACCCGGGGATCGAACCCGAGACCTCAGCCTTGCAGTCGTACCGTAATACAACTACGCCACCGAGGCAGTCATCTTTAAATACAGGTAAGTATAATCAAATTTAATTTGAACCGCGCGCTCAACGAAAAAATGAATACACGTGACATATCACTACACCCTCCCCTTTGTGATATTTCGTGATTTTTGTCGAACCCCCCCTTTTCGAGCCTCACGTGATTAATACTGCCTCGGTGGCGTAGTTGTATTGCGGTACGACTGCAATGCTGAGGTCTCGGGTTCGATCCCCGGGTCGGACAAAGTGATATTGGGTTTTTCTATTCAGTATCAGCCCGGAGTCTGGAATTTGTGCCCGATATGGCGATAGGCTCGCCCCCTATCACATTATGGGACGGAATAAAAATGGCGAAAAGTGGGTGCATTAGTTGCGCCTCTGCCTATCCCTTCGGGGATAAAAGGCGTGAGTATACGTATTAATGAACGACTCCTAAGTATCCACGTATGCGTGTAGGCAAGGCGCGGCGTTCGAGCGAGGCGGCAGGGGCGGGTGCGGGGGTGGCGGGTGCCGCCGCGGAGGGGGAGGAGGGCGCGCTGTGCCGCCCCGAGCCCGCGCAACACGACCCGCCCCTCTGACACCAGCCTTATTGGAGGTAAGGGTATTTTCAGTAATCCAATATACAGGTGTTTCGTGGCAATCGTAATATTTAATCCCATGATGACAAAAATCGATTATTATGTGTAAATGATTTGTGAACCACAGTTTTTGAATAATAAAATTTTGTAATTTGTCATTACTATAATAGTGTCTAAACTACAAACAGTAGTCCTTGAATATGTGAGTTAAGTTGCGAAACTACTTTCTTAATTCTTTAAATTTTTATTGAATCGATTCGATGTTGATAATCGATTTAATTCTAAAAAAATAATTAAAATTAAAAATTTGTTTTTGTACCGAACTAGATATTATGTCGATATGTTTCTCCGCAGGTCTCTCCGTTTCGCTGTGCTCCTGCCAGTATCGATGTGTTTCATGAGCACTATACTGACTATACTTGTACTCTTTCACGTTTACACATAAATCGATACACGTCATCGTTAACGGTAGTTAATTACGCACTAATAAACTTTAAATTCACTCGACTGCTATTTTTATCGTAATGGTTTTCGGTACGACGTTACACTGTCGATAATTTCGTCTTGCGTCTATTAAATGGGAGGGATTTTGTATTTTGAAAGCGAGCGTGGCTCTATCGATTTTATGGAATTTAGTTAGATATAACGATACGAAATCGAGGTATAATATTTTTAGTATTACATAAAGTTTTGAACTCTATTACGGAAAAAAAATATTCATATACAGCACTGTATTATTAAGACTTGCAAGCTTTTTTAACATAAAATAAAATACACAATGCAAAAACATTATAATAAACTTAGGATAGTGCTGCGCTCGGCTGACGTGTGTGTTTGCAGCGCGAATAGAGTTTGTCGAACTTATATTTGCAGCGTCTGTCTTAAATTGGGAAGCTGAGCTCAATTTCATATAAATTACTTAAGTAATATATCGCGAGCTATATTTATCTTATAGTTTTGTGTGTCGCTAGATTTAGCGCTGTTTTTTATTTATCGATATTTTCGGAGCTTGAATGTTTGTATAAGACTCTGGAAGGAAGAGATGTTTAGAAATAAGTAAATTAAAGGAGAAAATAGGAAGAGGTTGGCTTATTTAGTTTGCCAGAATATTCGTCCGGACGTTGATTTTGAAGGTTGCGGAAACCTGATTAATTATTTCAATTAAAATGAGCTTTGTGCGATTAATAAATGCATTTAGATTTGAATCTGTAAAGCAGATTTTTGTATTATAATATGTTGGGTTGGATGGATGGATTATAGTGTTTAGATTGTTTGTAATTGTTGGGGTTCAAAGTAGGGTTACACTCTACGCACGCCACGCTACGCCACATACATCTTAAAGCTATCCTATATATTTTTAAGTCACGATCTACGCAAGGATCAAATTCTTTCTAGATTTTCTGGCGCGACTAGATACTATGTTTTTAAATTGTGACGTGCCGTGCCGTGGCGTGACGTCACGTAGGCGTAGAATGTTGTTGAGGACAAGCTTTATGGAGATTCGGGTAGGATTTTCGCTTGGTGCTTGTTTGTTAAAGTGTGACTTGTATGCGTAGAACATATTGAATATGTATAAGATAATTTGTTTTAAACAATTTCGTGCGAAATATCACGTATGTACCGAATTTTTGTCAGTTAGTTCCGGGACTTTGGCGGATTTACTACTGAGCCAAATAATTTTTTATTGATGCGTCATACAATTATAATTAATGTGGTACCTATTTTTACCCGACACGAATGATTGGTGCCAACAAAGTCATTGCACTTTAACTTAGATCTCTTGACTAGCCGATGTGTTAATAATTATCTATATTTAGGATACACTTTTACATCTTCTAGTGAATCCGTCATTTCGTACCGTAAAATACCTTATTTCTTCTTCTTAATATTAATTATTCCGAACACTTCGCCAAGATGCTTTCACGATTTATGCCTAGTATTTTGGGAAGTCTGTTTTTTGTTTAATTCCCAATTTTATCTTTAGCATTCAATGAAAAAGTAACGTGGAAAAAATTTTTAAAGAAGAAAACATGTTTTGTTAATATATTCTGTAATGTACATATAGTGTATAAATGTACGTAGATTTTAATTTAATTATGCAATGTAACTAGATTAAGGCTTTTCGTTAACCTTATGAGGTTTTTATTTATTAAAAACAACATTTGTAGTGTTATAATTCTCATAACGTTCCTATTTTTATATGATTTAAAATATATTTTAGGTTATTATTTATTCAGCTTTCTTTACATGTAATTTACAAAAAAATCCATTTATATATTTGCGTTGGTATTATTTACAACAACTTTGGATATGTGAATTTCATAGTAAAGTAAATCTAAATATAGATGACTTAAAAATCTTTAAGGTGACTTGAGTCAATATATCCTAACAAATCTGAATTTCGATAGGATTTCTGAAACCCCTTAAAAATTTATTAATTTGGCCTATTTAATTTAGTTAAAATGTACCGGTTATGGACACATTGAGATATTTATTTAGCTGAAATGTTGCTAACCGTTACGTTCTATAAATGTGCTCATGAGTATTGTCCAACAAGTTGTTGTGAATACTTCAAAAACATAATATATTTAAACAGTATTATTATATGAAAGTGTTTCGCCGATGATTGTAGTCTGTGATAGTTTCTAATATCAAAACTGTGATCCGTAGGTCGAACCACGAGTTGATACCAAAGAGAATATAGAGTATGGTCGGCAAAATATTGAGGTAAAAAGTTTATTTTCAGTATTGATGAAACTGATGACGTATCAATGTTGCTTCTTTGCTGCGTTGTTCCTTATAATTTTAAGTTCCAATATTTTCAGTTATTTAATTAATTGTACATTGATTTTAAATATAGGTCTGGTTCCTTCGATCTCTCTTAAAATAATTTATAGTAATTCATATATGCACAGTAGTTATCATTAAGTACTACACTTAGCTAAAGAATAACATTTGTCATATCTATACTTAATATATAAAGCTGAAGAGTTTGTTTGTTTGAACGCGCTAATCTCAGGAACTACTGGACCGATTTTGAAAATTCTTTCACTAATAGGAAGCTACATTACTCCTGAGTGCTATAGCATACTTTTTATCCCGGAAAACTTTTCCACGCGGGCGGAGCCGCGCGCAATGCTAGTAATTGATATACCTGCTAGAAAAAATTTTTTTTTTCTTAAAATGTATTTTATTTAAATTATAATTTAGTAATGAACATTTGGCCGGCCATACTGTACACATATGTATTGTATGAGAATAATCGTTCACTGAGAGTGTATTGGGTACGTAATGTATTGTTTGCATGAAGCGGCAGTAATTGTTGGAAAAGTTTTATGTACAGGGTGATTATTTAGTTTATTCTTAATTTTGTTACCAAAGCTATTGTATTGGATGCGATAATAAACTTTATTTGCATTTATTTTCATTCATGCATTTTTAATTTTGAGTTGAATTTTCGTTCATGGTGTAAGTGATGCAGTTGACATGATAATACAATTAAGTTTTCGCATGGCGTTAAGAGTAACACAGGTGACATTTTTATTTATTTTCGGTTATGTACCTATCAACTTTAATAGTGTTTCGGCGTAAGATTTTAATTTAAAAGTGTGTTATAATAATAGGTGTATACTAGACTACAGTAGGATTTCTAAATTTAAATCACTTTCCGAATTGTCTTTCAATATATATTTTTTTGTATTGAGAAATTGTAACTCAGGGAATATACTTTTCTACAGAATAAACATAAGTAGTAACTTTATCATGTCTATTTTTTTATGTGAACCGTTTCATTGTCTACTTGAAATAGGTATATAAGCATAATAGATATTGTAATTTTAAATAATATCCCTTTTGTTACGTAAGGCACGGTAAGGTAGTATTTGAGTATGGGTTGTCTGTCTCAATTTCATTCACAACCTTTGGGACCAAACTCCTATATCATGAGAATTATCAAAGAAACCATTCAATGATATATTCACGCAATCTACAGCTGAAATAAGCTACGAAATTGCAAGTATCTTCTATTTTTACAGTAATAAAAACTTAAGTAACGAAATCCAGGCAACATTTGCATGTTTGCTTTCAACACGTTTTTTTAGATCGTATGCTGCTACCAAAAGCGAATTCCACATGTTGCGATTATTGTTATTTTTCGAGTAGGTAATGTGTTTTTAATTATTAAGTATTTGGGTTACGTAAATAACACTTATAAAATGTTACTGGATAAAAGTAACGGACATATTCGGCAGAAAAGTATATTCCAATATTTGACGCGCACAATGTGTGTTGAGAAATGCGATTGACTTGATGCGTTGGTTGCCTTAAGCTTGTGATGATTTAAACGTCGCGATCTCTAGACCGTGGTGCTTAGTACAACCGTGCAGTTAAACAATATCATCGAGAAATAAATAACAATTCGCCTCAACCTGTTCACCGGCCTGTTTTACGACCGATATCATGAAACTATGCAAACTCTAATTGCGGATCAATCAGTGGCGCAGCGTGGGCTCTTACCGCCCCGGGACCTAAAATTTGCCGCCCGAAGGCTATTTCAAAAAGGTTATTTCAGCCAACATCGAACAAAGTGGCAATCCATAGTCTCTGCCTACCCCTATGGGACAGAGGCGTGATAGTATGTATTGTATTATATGTATGAGTTACGCTAGCAAAAAGTAAACATATGTAGAAGGATTTATTTTATACATTTTGCCGACCCCTTAACGTGCTGCTCCAGCCTAGCTACGCCACTGGAATCAAAGGTAAGAATAAATCACGCAGAAATCATTTGTAAGCATGGCAAAAAAATTATTCAGATTTGTCTATTTTCACTGTCGATTCGAAGGTATCGGGCTGTTTTTGAACTTGGCCATTACTCGCACCTATAGGTACGGTCAACTTATTACCTACTATGAAGCGTTCCCCACTTTTTAGGTCACTAAAGTAAAAATAATAAGATTATACGCTGCTCGCATACTCACGCCTTTTATCACCGAAGGGGTAGGCAGAGGCGCCACTAGTGCACCCACTGTTCGCCGTGCGTATTCCGTCCCATGATGTGATAGATTATACGCTGCTCCTATAAAATTATCTTGCTATTTCTGATCTCATTGTTAAATTGTGCGTGTTGTACAAATATTCTTGCTTTATTTTTAGTGTGAGAGGCTACATCGGTTTCAATGCGCTTCGTAACGTAGTTATAATACCTACTTTCAATAAGTCTGTGACGCTGTGGAGATATTTCGAAAATGATTTGAGTAA
This sequence comes from Sphinx pinastri, assembly GCA_947568825.1. Classification (NCBI taxonomy): domain Eukaryota; kingdom Metazoa; phylum Arthropoda; class Insecta; order Lepidoptera; family Sphingidae; genus Sphinx; species Sphinx pinastri. The sequence continues at coordinate 10,942,877 of OX387624.1, read as the reverse complement.
GATCAAAAAAGGCGAAGAGCTTAATTAAAAATAATATCAAACCATTATTCAGTACAATAATGCGTGCTGCAATATCAATTGTATGAAATACACATGTAATAAGTAAACACGATCATAATAATTGAATTCTTATTCTTGATAAAACGTTACAATACGTTTACAATAATAAGTTGAAACTATAAAAAGTATTTTCTGAAATAAATCCACTGTGAATAAATACGAGTAGTAGGCCTATTGTTGTCCTAAGAATTTGAAGTACAAAGTACCATCATCACTTCATACACATAGAGAGAATATTATTATTTTAGTTTTGTAAACACGCTGTATATTTTATTATGTAATTACAATTCTACACAATATAACTATTTTCGTATCATACATTTGCCTGCAATCAAATCTAATGTATATAACTATAATTAGCTGTATATATCTTTGGTAAATACCGGATTTAATATCCGCGCGCGATCCAATGGGATGCCAGCTTTCGGAACTGACACCGAGCCGTAGCGTCGGCAAACTCACTCTGATGCTCGAGAGATAGGAATTAAATAAAAATGTCGAATAAGTCTATTTAAATTGTTTTAGTAATGGCCTGTTTATTGCAATTGTGTCCAATCGGGTTAGTAAATATAAATTGATTTCATTGCATGCAAGTGTAATATTTTTATTAGGACATTTTAAAATTGATCTCATCACAACCAGGCACTCATCCAAAAGCAGGGTTAATCTATTATGTAATTATTGCTTCAATTATGAGTATAACTAGGAGGGTTCAGTAATATTTGAACATTTCTGAAGAGAGAAAGAAAATGAGTTTTAAAGGAACATTTGATAACAGAATCTTTACTTGTAGAAAACATAGTTCTGAAGTATTTTAAAATGTTTGTAGTGATTCATTTAATTTAATTTACCACTTACGGTAAAACACATTCAGAATAGATAAAATATGTTATTGTTTAAAAATGGATAATAAAAATTACTTGTCTGAAATGTACAATAACTTTACTGAAGCCCTACTCATTCAAGCATGTCTAGACTTCTTGATTAGTAATTCTAGTAATCTTAGTACGTAATTTTTAATGTAATGAGCCTTAACACTGTCCATCGTCGTAATTGTGTATTTGCCACTTGTGGTTAAAAACAAAATGTACTTCTTAATTTTTTAATGCCCGAATAATGTTAGTTTTTAGCATAATTTATGCATTTTGATGTTATATCCTATTGTAATTTTCACAACCTTTTGAAAAGTAGGTTTGTAATGCAAAAATAACAAAAAGACTAAGCACATTTGTGCTTACAAGTTGCTGAATGGTGTTACTTCTGTTTATGGGTGGTCGTATAGCTTACCATCAGGCAAACGGCATGCTCCTCTTGTCCTTTAAAGAAATATAAAAAAAACACCTCTATCACAAGTTCAAATTATGGCTCTGATTAATGTTTATATAATAGTATGGTGGAGTCACCATTTTAAATATATGAAACTTCTATTTATTTTATCCATAAAAAAGTTTTTTTGTCATTATGTGGTACAGTTATTAGATTGGCCCAATTATATTCCAATACCCCAGCAACAATTAACACAAACAAAAATGTTTCTTAAACTCAATGCTGTTATTAAAGAATATTGCTAATCTTGTTTGTAATATGTTGACTTGGTTATTGTCAATGAAAACAAAAAACATTCAGTTGAAATTACTTATATTTATTAATGTTTTTAGTTAAAACCTTGAGGATCATAAGTCCTATGTCACAGTAATAATTTGTTGCCTAATTAAAATCTCATTAAAAAAAATGTTTTAATACATACTTTTGAAATTATAATGCATCATGTCTTGGCACTCATGCTTATAATTACAGTCTGAATGCAGCGATGGATAGTGTATGAACCCTTAATTGTATTTTGCCAATCTTCACTGTCAATAAATGACAATCTGCCATTTTTTACGTACCCATAAATTTTAATAAGTGTATTAAATGTATGTCTAATGATATTGACTTGTTTCATTTTATTCTTTGCCTAAGAATATAGATATTATTACAAATTCATTTCATATGACACTATAAGTTTCTCACATCAATGGTAGAATAGTGAATAAAGAAAAATGTTTTAAAAATATATTTAATTTTTTTGGGCCTTAAAAACAGCTTAACCTAATTAAATAATAAAATTTAAAGTGGATTTGCAAGAAACTTAATTTCACTCTTGACTTCATCAAACAACTCTTTGTAGTCTTCATGTTCCTTGACAAGTACCATGATGCTGCCCCTCATGGTGCCCATAGCAGAGCCGATGTCCAGTCGACTTGGAATATAGCAGTAAGGCACATCCTTTTCCTCACACACAGCAGGTAGGTGGGACATGATGTCTATCGGAGATATGTCTCCAGCAAAAAACACCAAGCTGAAAATTATTAAAACAATATATTTATTAAGGTGAATATTAAATTGATCTATATAGAGGTGTATAATATTAATACATAAGAAAGGTGTAGAATTATGGCTAAAAATTCCATATTTGTAATTGCAAAGAATTTAATTTAAGAAACATACAAAAATCAATGAACAGTCACAACAAGAGGTCTAAAGAAGCCTCAGAATAATAATATGTCCGATGTAAGTAAATTAGTGTGGAGCAAAGTATAGTTTATTGACAAGACACTAATAAGGGTTCGCATACCTAGGATTTTTGGATATCCAATTGTCTGTCAAGACAGTTTAGTTTTGTGTGGCTATCATGTAAGTATGTCAATAGTATCGCAGTAAGCAGTTGTTTGGTGTCTTCTGATATCACATACCGGCGATTCTGTTTGTCCATAATCAAACTGGCCATAACTAAGCGGCCGTACTGTATACGATCTCAGTTTAGCCATGCTGAACTTTACATATAACCTCAAAATCATGTAACCAAAACAAAACTCACCCTTTCTCTCCCAAACGTAGTTGCTTTTGTACGATTTTAAGTCCATTCTTAATGTTATTCTTATGACTACTGGATTTTTTTATTAGTTTGTAAATCTTTTTGCTTAGTTTCTTGGGGGCCATCGGCTTTGCGATCACACAGCAGTTGTTTACTTTGTCATCGTAACTTAATGGTTCGGTTTTCACACTCACGTCCGCCTGCTTTGTATCTTCGTGTTCTGTAGGTTCTTGTTTAACCTTTCCCATTATATGCAATTTATAAACAACAATATTTCAATAAACACGTGCGCAACGCACACAACGCTATTTCTCAACTTGACAGACAGATTGACTTTTCAGTAGTATTATAAATTATAATTCTCTTTGGATTGACTATCAACTTTGACTTGACCGTATGATATGTTTAAAAATGTTATCACTCTGTTTCAGAACGAATTCTTTGTTTTGTTTTTTATGGTAAAGAAAGCTTATTGTTTTAAACGATATTATTTTAAAATATAATAACATATTATTATTACACAAAACAAACGAATATTTAAAACAATGTTAAACTGTAAGTTAAAATCTTTAACGTTAGTTAAAATTAAAGAATTACGTGAAATGGAACTCATTAAAATATGTTGCCATGGCAACAATGCCATTTCAAACAATTTTAAATCGAACTTCGATTTATTTTGAGTCCTTTGTAATTAATTTAATTACAATGCATGTAATCGTCGCCTGATTTATTTATAGTGTGCTAGAACTTTTGTTACACTTCTAAAGAACTATCAGTAACTATGGTGAGTTTAAAAAACTCGTGGTATCTTTGTTACGATACAATATTATTTGTAGCATGAATATCTTTATATTTCTTTTACTTCTGTAGGGATTACTGAACATATTGAAAAAATTACGCTCCAGCCCTGATAAAGAGCTCCGTCTGCTTTTGCTTGGCCTGGACAATGCCGGGAAAACAACACTGCTTAAACAGCTGGCATCAGAAGATGTGAACCATGTAACACCAACAGCTGGATTCAATATAAAGTCTGTGTTGTCCAACGGATTCAAGCTGAATGTATGGGACATTGGTGGCCAGAGGAAGATTAGACCATACTGGAGGAATTATTTTGAGAACACTGATATTTTGGTAAAAATATTGAAATACAAATTATAATAAGTATCTTCCACAACAGACTGTGCTTTCTCACAGAATTTTTAAGATAATATTTCAAATTGACTCAATTTTGTTTTTCAAATGCCTAGTGATTGATAAAGTTCCAACAAACTTAGTCATAGTCAAAGACATTAAACAGTATAGTTATAGACCGGACATCAGGCTCCAATTTTTCGTCCAAAAGTTATAACCAATTGGTAATAAGTCGCTGTCTTATCTGAAACATCCATGTGACAAGATGTCTCAGTATGCGCAAATTTTGTACAGAAAACAATATTTTGGAAGGAAAAATGGCAATTTGCACCTTACGAACAGGCTCAAATTTTTTGTATGAAAATTTTATTTATTTATCACTTTATACACTAATGTACAGGCGGACTTAATGCCGTAGGCATTTTCTACCAGTCAACCTAAGGTGGTGCAGAGATAATCATGGTAGGTGCATGTAAGGTAAAAAAAAAAAAAAAGTGTTCAATTACATAAATAACATACATAAACATAAATACGCGACGAATACGCATCAAGAATACATATTAAGTAAAATTATTATATGTAGGTACATATATAAGAAATAAAAACAAATAAGTTTAAAAATAAATACATACTATATAATATATTATAATTAAAGTGGTGACTCTTCCACTTCATTTAAAAGTAATTTCCGAACTCTCACTTTGAACGCAAGCCTTGTGTTAGACGCCCTGGTTTCGAGAGGGAGTGAATTCCATAGGAGAATAGATTGGATAGTGAAAGAGGAATGAGTGAAGTCAGAGCTATGAGGGGACATGTAAGAAGATGAGCGAAGGTTTCTGTTATGGCTATCACAAAGATATTTGAAGTTTGAAGAGAAATAAGTAGGAGGGGTAGGGGACATGAGCAGAGAGAAAAGGGTGGTAAGTGCACGCAAAGAGCGGCGCTGGTGTATAGGTAGCCATTTTAAATGCAAACGATGGGAGGAAATGTGGTCATATTTACAAAGATTAAACACGAATCGAATGCAGTTATTAAGAAGCTGGTCCAATTTGTTGAGGAGATCTGCATTCAGATCAAAATAGCACACATCACCATAGTCAATAACAGGAAGGATTAAGGTTTGTACAAGCATAGTCTTAAAATTTTCCCAATGTCCACTCTATATAAATTACAATCTTAGAACTCTTTGGTCATAGGAGCTATATTTTTGTTTCAGTTATAATAGAGCAAGAGCCCGTGAACCCCAGACCTTCGTTATTTTATAAAAGCTGAAAGTTTGTCAGCGCATGCTCCCAGCACAGGTAAGAACGATGGACTATTATGAAGTTTGGGTTGCCGTGGCTTTGGCAGGTAAACGGTACTAAAGGTGTGTAAAATACCGATCTAAATTCATCAAATAATAAAGTGTGATTTTTTGGTATTACCTTCAGAATATTATTAAAAATCACGTTATTGATTGCCAGACACTTAACATCGTGGCAACCCCTTGCCAGACACCCCTAATGTTCATGAAATTATAATTCTACTTATGTTATAGTATAAAAGCTGATTTTTATATATAATACTTAGGTAATAATTAGATGATGTTTCCTCATCAGCCAGACATTTTTGATAGTTCCAACCCCTTGCCAGACAATGATGTAGGGTCGCTGTAGGAGCGAGCGCGAGACAGTATATGTATGGTGGGTGCGAGTGAGATGGCGAGATAGGTCTATCGCGATCCCTCAATAACAGATTATAAAAAAAAAAACCAAATAAATAATACTCAAAAATTTAATTAAAAATATATTAATGACATTACAAGTTATTATAAAGCATAAAAAAATAGATTGATGACATTACAGATTATTATTATAGTGTACTAAAGAAAATATTATTTTATTCATTATCATCATTATAATCAATGTTATCATTTTCTTCGTCACTGTTACTCCATTCCATATCGTCGTCTTCTTCTTCTTCGTCAGTTTCTGTAGAAATATGAAAAAGTTAATGGGATTGAAAATATCAAAAAATAATGTATAATGGTTTAAAGTAGTATTATACCTGAGACAGTTTTCAGTGATTCTCTGACGTAATTTGGCAACTGATCACCTTCGAACCATTTAAAATGGTACTGATGGTACCGCGGCTCGGCAGACGGATTTTGATTTACAGTTTTGAAGCTTCTGTCTAGTCTGACATGTGATATTCCTATGAGTAAGAAAGAGATAACCAGTTTCCAATAATAACCTGTTAACTACTTTTTTGGTACAATCACAACACAAACGGTAACAAGTTCTAATAGTCACTATATCGTAATAAGTAACAACTTGTTATTTTGTAACAGGATTTTGGAACTGCTATTTCAATGTAACTGGAACAGATGTAACAAGTATCTAATTTTGCCTGTTATGACTCACGCCTAGTACTAAGTACTAAACAATACATGCGCAGTAGAAATAACAACTGCGCAGTGAAAGATCGCGATAGACCTATCTCGCCATCTCACTCGCACCCACCATACATATACTGTCTCGCGCTCGCTCCTACAGCGACCCTACATCATTGTCTGGCAAGGGGTTGGAACTATCAAAAATGTCTGGCTGATGAGGAAACATCATCTAATTATTACCTAAGTATTATATATAAAAATCAGCTTTTATACTATAACATAAGTAGAATTATAATTTCATGAACATTAGGGGTGTCTGGCAAGGGGTTGCCACGATGTTAAGTGTCTGGCAATCAATAACGTGATTTTTAATAATATTCTGAAGGTAATACCAAAAAATCACACTTTATTATTTGATGAATTTAGATCGGTATTTTACACACCTTTAGTACCGTTTACCTGCCAAAGCCACGGCAACCCAAACTTCATAATAGTCCATCGTTCTTACCTGTGTTGGGAGCATGCGCTGACAAACTTTCAGCTTTTATAAAATAACGAAGGTCTGGGGTTCACGGGCTCTTAGACTATAATTATGAATAAAAGAAAAAAATATTAACCAGCATAGCCCTTTCTTAAGCACTTATTTTACGCCTAAAGAAAAATATAATAGCATAAACCACAAAGTTCAGCCATATCAAGTGTTCATTGTATAGAAAAGCTGCTTGCATACTTACATTTACAAAAAACTCACTTCACACCTTCCATCTCCAAAGGGTAGGACCCAATCTGGCATTGATACTGTATTTATTTATTTCTTACATACTTTTTCAGAATGTCAAATAATTATTTCATCTGTGGTGTATTTTTATTCTAGATCTATGTGGTAGACTGTTCCGATCACCAGAGACTTGAAGAGACCAGCCTTGAGCTCACTGAACTGCTGCAAGATGAGAAGTTGCGAGGAGTTCCGTTGTTGGTTTACGCTAACAAACAAGATTTAGCCACTGGTAAGAGTTTATATAGCATAATATCGTCGGGGGTAGTGCAATACCGTGAACTAGCATTAGTAAATACCGTAAAAGTAAAAAAAAGTATAGTACTATCAATCATAAGTTTAGTGTCATAGGTTTAGGCTTAGGTTAGCTTAGCTTAGGTTTAGGCAATTAGGCTTTTTTCGTCACCTACGCGGTATTTACCAGTGCTAGTTACGCGCTATAAATTCGAATCCCAAACTGCAAAGATGCTTTTGCTTAATAAAAAAGAATGAGTGTGTGACAGACAAAGATCCTTTGTACCAAGCCCATTTTACAGCTATATTGGCCAATAGAATAGCCATCATTCTTATTTAGCTATTTTTTTCGGAATAACAAGTTTTATTATGACTTTAGTTATCTACAATGTGTTAGTAGCAAGCTCTGATTTTCGATTTTAATGTTTAATGTAAGTGCATTGAAAGATTTCCTTGACTCATGATCGAAGTATGACACACACACACACACACACACGCACACACACACACACACACACACACACGCACACGAACATGCACACACCCACGCGCACACGAACATGCACACACCCACGCACATACACGCTCACACTCACACGCTTACGCACACACACACACACACACACACACACACACCGCGGCAGGCAGGCAGTGGGTTTATTTAATGTTTTAAAATTGTGTATTTTTATAAAATAATATTCGTTTCTCATAGCTTTGCCAGCAAGTGAGATAGCACAACATCTGGGCCTGCATTTGATCAGGGATCGCACCTGGCAAATTCAAGCATGCGTAGCTACTGATGGTACCGGAGTCAAGGTTAGTCAAGATTCAATATATTATGTAGTTAAACAAAAGTGGAGTATGATGCTGACATTTTTTGGCAAGCATTGAAGACTGAACCTAAAAACGAAAATTTTGTAAAGAGCAATTTTAGCTTGAGATTTTTTCAAGAAATTATTTTTAATTTACTCTTTTGTCTCTTTTCAGGAAGGAATGGAGTGGGTATGCAAGAATATACCTGTTAAGAAATAGATTAATAATGATTATTTTTCCGAGCCAAATATCGACCAATAGAATTGCACCATTCGACGTCACGTGGTACAACCTACATGGTATTATACTGACAATTTTTTTTGAATATTTTCTCTGGTCGTTACTATATAATAAGAAACAATTTTTTTTGAATATTTTCTCTGGTCGTTACTATATATTATGAAATTCTTATTTGTTGACTGTTCATTTCATCTCATGGTGCAATTCTATTGGCCGACATTTGGGACGGAAAAATAATCCCCCGAATACCACACGAGCTTCAAAATTATCTGGCATTTCCCTCAAGGTTCCCTGCAAACAAATGAAGTCGTCAAGTTTTTCAGGAAAAATCACTCGCGCTTCGCGCTCGTGATTTTTTAACCTGAAAACTCCTTCATTTGTTTGCAACGAACCTATCGGAAAATACCCGATAATTTTGAAGCTCTTGTGGTATTATATGTGAAAATTATATTGCTTCTAATTGATACAAACCACATATCCAACAACATTCTATAAAACTTTATAGCAAATAATGTATTACAATGATATTGACAGTTATTGAAAGGCACTTATTTCAAATGGCCTACATTGATGAACGCTTATTAGTATTGTTAATTAGTATGCATATTGTTTGCGCTTTAGTTAGGCAATGTTATATGTATATACAAGTATCTTAAATGTTTGATAAAAATTTAAGAGGTAGTGCAAGTTTAGTCTATTACTGAATTAATTATATTGATTTGCTTAACGGGGCTGTCAGGGCAGGGGCTAATTAATTAGCAATTACGTCATTTGACGCTACAGCGCATAGTCTCTCGGACATTGCGATTGGTAGTAAATACCCATTATGGTTTTTGCACATTTTGACAATTTAACACACACACACACACTCACGCCCGTTATCCCCGAAGGGGTAGGCAGAGGTGCAACTATTGCACTCACTTGTCGCCGTGCGTATTCCGTCCCATGATGTGATAGGGGGCGAGCCTATCGGCATATCGGGCACAGATTCCAGACTCCGGGCTGATACTGAATAGAACAATCCAATATCACTTTGCCCGACCCGGGAATCGAACCGGAGACCTCAGCATTGCAGTCGTACCGTAATACAACTACGCCACCGAGGCAGTGACAATTTAAATAATGTAATAATAATTAAAACATTTATAAAGCCTTTTTGGTATAATACCCATAGCATTTGTGGTGATAAACAATAAAAAAATATTTGGTATTTTATGATATTATATTTTAATATTGGTTCCTAATTCCTATTGAAGTTGAAACTATGTATCCGTCCAATTGTTATTTATTAAATATGTTTTGATGTTTTTGTCTAAATTGAGACATGTTGAAAGAAAATATTAAAAAAGGGGGTTTTCTTTATGTTAAAGGTAGTCATAGTTCTATAAAAAAAGCGTGATCGCGTTTCATAGATAGGTATATTAAAATGCATACATTATCAACTTAAAGTTTAAAAAATTGCAATAGATACTTAAAATATGTACGAAATTTATACGAAAAAAAAAGTTGAGTGCCTCTAGAGATGTTGGTTGACACTTTGGGCGTAGTCATTAGTGGATTTTCATCGAGACGTGACTGTTACCATCTGACTTGTTATCTTGGATCAATCTGATAACTATTATTTTAAGGTAGTTGTATAATTATATACCTAGTCATATTATACTTAAATATTTATTGAAATGCAAATTAATTGTCAATTTTTTAGTTACTTAACGAAACATATAATATAATATTTAATCATGTACCTACCTATATTATTTTATAAGGGTACGAATGCGGGCATTTTAAAATAAGTTAATAACAAAAATAAATTGCTACGCAGACACAAATTAATCGAAATATAAGTACCTATATAGTGTTATCTATGGTAACTATTGTTTTAGTCCGCAAAAATATAAATAATTATAGGTACCGCAAAATGATATCTGAAGTATTTTTTATTTAGTATGTCTCATAGAATAAAACTAACTGAGCCTTTGCCCATGTTTAGCTTTAATTATTAGTTCTTGCGTTATTTTTTATTTAGAACGGCACTAACTGTATTCTCAGTAACTGGTTGTTAATGTTAGTTAATATTGATGGTGATAAGCTTGCCCGCATTTGAATGTTAAAATATCCTTCCATTTATAAATAAATCAATACATTTACAGTCTAGATTTTTATTTCTCTCACAATAATATTTACTCAAATTAGTTATAATTATAGGACGGAACTCATATTTTTTAATTAAAATTATATACAAAATAATTTAATATGTAATAAGATATAATTTTCATACAAATAAGTGCATAGTCGCACTATTGCGCAGTTATTTGGCGCTACGCAAACTCTTTTTTACCATCAGGTCATAGTAGTCATCCTAATATGGCCTTTTGGTATTGAGGTGAATATGTTTCGTTGGTGTCCTCAATATGCCTCATTAATATCGTCGTAAAAACTGCTCGGTATATGTCGTTTGCGCAGCGCCTAAGGGTATCGCCACACTACGATTTCCTGTACTATGTGATCGGTCGGATTTTCGGTAGATCAAACACAGAAAGCCATTTACCCGAAACTGGAAGTACGATAAGTACTTACGTTGAAAACAATTTTGAAAATAGACTCTTGGGGCCGTTCGTTTGGCTCTGTCGTAATTTGGCGGGAGTTCAATACTAACGTAAAATTATGCCAACGAATAAATAATATGTTAAAAGTATAAGAAACAGTTATGATATAAAGTATGTCCATTTAAATTATAAGATAGAATGATTAGTTATATATGCCTAGATGACAATCAATCTAGGGACATAATAAGTAAAAAGAGAAAATTATCCGAAAACTAGAAGGACAGCAAGGTTTAGATTAACAGTACAAAAGTTCTTTAATTTTCTATCGAAAATTTCGCAAGGAAATACTCGTAAATTTAATAAATGCAAAATAAAATATTTTAGCACCAAAATGTCCAGCAAATATTAAATTATTTTCTTTTAACACTAAAACAATGTAAGTATTAGGTACCGGAATGTAGTATATCACGGTATTTAAAAAAAGATTTTATTTTAATACGACTCGTTTCTTCGACATTTCCATTATCATAGGTGTCGGCACCTAATTTGGCCACATTTAACAAGATAAAAGATACATAAATAGTAGGTATCTACACGATTCTGTGTGCGCGAATAGATTACTAGTTACTCCGAAATTGATTTTCCACTCCGAATAGCGGCTAATTATTCGCCCAATGGTGACATTAATGAACCAATTGCAGTTTTGATACACATGACAGAGTTTAATGCAAGTTAGGCACGCTACCGGCTGCCCACATTTTATTCCCCAACTGGCCAGTGATGTACCGACACCTATTTTATAAATCAGGAAACTATACCCTGACTATGTCATAAAACTTAAAATGCAAGACTATGATCTACATATTAGTAATTACATTAATAATTTCAGGAAACTTTTAAAAATATTAAAATTAAAATTTTGGTAAAATTTACACATTCCGTGAAGAAACTATAAAAAATACAAACACACGAATTGATAACCTCCTCGTTTTGGAAGTCGGTTAAAAAGTAATTTAATTTCCATAAAAATATGGGTATAATCTCTATGTATAATTTCATCAAAGTTACTCGTCTGGTCTGGTTATATTGGATTGAAATTAATTAATATTGTTAAATATTAACAAATCGATTTTTGTATTGGAAATCTCTTTTGACGGCAAATTTAAACATAGACGTGATATTTCTCTTACTCTTAAAATAAGCTTATAAATAAATATTATTTAGACATCACAAGATGATATTACATTATAATTCGCTATGATACACTTCGGTGGTGACTTTCAATTCGTGTTCGTGGAATGCTGAGCAGTCTGCCGGATACGTCGCCTGGAATATTTATAGATTAATTTCAATGCTTGTATATGTATTATAATATCATTAACATACATGTTTTTTATTGTAGAATAAAATTATAGGTACTTTTAGATTTAGAATGTCATTATTTCTACGAAACCACAGAGGGATTATGTTCAATTAAGATTTTTTTCTTGGAATTGTGGAAAAAAAAATACATTAAAAATAGAAAAAGAAATGTAAGTAACCTTAGCTTGACGATAGCGAAAGTGGACAATAACCTAGTTGGGAATGAAACGGTCTGTCGAAACAATGTCCGGAGATTCAAAACCCAAGGCACCTTTGACTTTCCGAAGTTACGTGTGTATTGTTTATCAATTATTCTTCGCTTTAACGGTGAAGGAAAATATCGTGAGAAAACCTACATACCGGAGAATTCTCCGTGTAAGGATCTCGAAGGTATGTCAAGTCTGCCAACCCGCACTAGGCCAGTGTGGTGGACTAAGGCCTAAACCATCTCAGTAGTAGAGGAGGCCCGTGCTCAGCAGTGGGCAGTACCTATATAATATAGGGCTGATTGCATTGCATTGCAATCTCAGCTTACCTCGCAGTTGACATCGTTCTGTATGGCATTGTACAGGTCCCAGAACCCTTCGCCTTTTTGGAAACTGAGAGCAGCTGAGGCCACTATGCTACTCAACTTCGTCAACCCTGCCTTGAAACCTGGAAGTCCTGAAATACATTGGGGAATGTAGGAAAATATTGTCAACTGTTAAGGAAATTAGCTCTTCAGTTCGGTGAAGTGGGCCTTCCCATTCAGAGCCAAAGATCTCATGGGCGAGGTAAAAAAGTTTTTTTTAGAAATCACTCTACAATATTATATCTTGTGGTTTATTTTGTACAAAATCTCAGGTCGAAATAAAGGCATTTTTCCTTCCTAGCCTTTTTCAACTCAACAGAGATCAGCCAGGTACGCAGGAGATATTACAGTGCACAAGTGTTTGCGCAATACACAGGTGCACTCGCTACTCCTTCACTCTCATAGTCCGGTGAGACGGCAATCCGACATGACCGGAGAGAGATCAGGCGCAGGACCAACGGCTTTACGTGCTTTCCGAGGTACAGGGGTATCACACCGACAACTTCCTGACTCCGAGCTGCGACTGAGTAATTTTTCAAATGGAAAAACCCAGTCGCAATGTTTTTGGCCCGACCCGGGATTCGAACCCAGGACCTCAGCCACAACCACACCACCGAGGCAGTCAAATATGGTATAACAAAAATGGTAAAGAAGAAACATGGAAACTCATAACTTTCATGGAAAATTTCCCCTGAGTTTCGTGTTGGCTTGGTTGGCATTCAGATTACATCTATATAAATAACAAACTAATTGGGATGTAAAAACAAATCGTAAACTCGATCTGCCGCTTGCATGGTGGCTTCGTGACTCTATTCGCATTTTATGGCATCTAGCATATTTTCCATTACACATTTGTACGTTATTTTATCAAGATTTATCGTTAGTTGCGTGCAGGAAGGAGATAAGTACTTTCTGTGTACACATAGGTGTACTATGTTGGCAAATGGCATGTTGTATATGTAGGTAAGTATGTGTTTTCTCATGTCACATACACAGTGAAAAAACTTAAATGGAACTGGGTGGGTCATATGATAAGAAACAGCAGAAATAAATGGACGAACGATGTTACTATGTGGTACCCTCGTGATGGCAAAAGACGGAAAGGGCGTCAAAAGATACGATGGGAGGATGACATGAAAAAAATAGCTGGAACAATATGGCAAAGAAAAGCAGCAGACAGAAAATTATGGAAATCCTTAGGGGAGGCCCATGCCAAAGGGATAGTAGCGTTACCGATGTCGAAGACTAGAATCCTTATTATTGCACTATTTTAAATTATAGATAAAAAAAATGATTTATAAGATTAAGAATAGAAAAGTAATGTATATATATTGCTATCAGAAATAAAGGCTATTTGTATTGTATTTGTATGTGTTTTCTCAATAAATCTACGCTTTAAGGTGTTTAGCATGTAATTGGATTACTAATTTTCATTTCATTGTTTTATCCTATAATTTCAGTATAACCTTTGACTAACTATAAAAGACTAGCTTTTGTCCGCGGCTCCGCCCGCGTGAATAAGATTTCCCGGGATAAAAGTAGCCACTGTGTTAATCCAGGACATGATCTACCCGTGTGCCAAATTTCACCGAAATCCGTTCAGTAGTTTTTGCGTCAAAGAGTAACAAACATATATACATTCTTACAAACTTTCGCGTTTATAATATTAGTAGGATTACCTTTCGTCCCCTTATCTTGATGTCGATTAACCAAGCACATCAGGTGTTCTTGGCAATGCGGAGCTGCTACTGAGTGCTTGTACGCCCTATACACTCGCAGCACTGGCTCGATCACCTCCAAGTTCAAGGAGTCGGTCAGACGGTCAGCAATCGCGTTGTAGTCGCCACGGGAAGACATTGATTTCGTCGTCTTCTCTGCCATTTTGAGTGTTTGCTGTAATGATTCAATTTTTATTAGGTAAGTGATAATCACCGAAAGTTTTACTTTTTTTGGAAGCATTTCCAATATTTCATATACTTTTGAGGTCGCTCGAAAATTCAAATCCGATTTTAATAGCGATGGATGAACCATATTATTTAACTCAGTGACGATAGGAGGAAACTGCTGTCATCCTATAAGGAAACTAGCTTTGACTCGGGGCTAAAAGTAGTTTATGTTCTTCCCAGGATTTCAAACTATACCCATACCAAATTTCTAGAGATCTAGATATTAATTCCTACAAGTAAACTCACAACCTTACAAACTTAACTCTTTATAAATATAAGTGTAGAGGAGTCAAGTTAACTTCTCTTAATATTATGGGAAACGTACACGTTGTGAGCTCTTCATCTGTTGGCGTAATCTGATACTTTCAGCCTATCGATACTTGGCATTGACGTAAAATATTCATATTAAAAGGAGCAAAAATAACATTTCATAAGTTAATAATGTATAGCTGTATATCTGGATGCTCCAAAACAAAAATAAACACATCAAATAGTTTAAAATTCTATTACGTCCCCAAGAATAGTACCTAAGTACTTACATTCCATGGTTATGTTAAAATAGTCAAAAATAATAAAAGCTGTATAAAACATACATGAGTATGAGTTCCAAAAGCATTTAGAAATTTTTCATTACGTAATTTATCAAAATAAAGAAGTTTTGAAGATAATATTCAACACAAACAAATCTGTAATTAAGGGAACATAACCTCCTAATTTTGCTTCAATAAAATCAAAATAACTAGCTCCCATCTAAGAAAAAGCATATTCTGGCCACGCTGGGTATCAATAATATTCGGCCGGAACCCATATTTTATCATTTCTGACATATTAAAATAATATATAAATAAATTATTGTTCTAATAAGTTTCTTTTTTAATCCACATGTAGCTCTTGTGTCGATTTTGTGCTGTCACCTATGGTTCGTGCACGTTCCCCATCCCACTTAAATCTTAATCCATATGCCCACAGCCCAGTAATTATAAAAATAACTAACCTTAACATGCTCCATAGCAGGAGTGACGTATTCAGATACATCAGTATCGATATCCATGTATTTCTTCAATACATAGTTAACTAGTACACTGATGGACTTCTCCGGTTTCTTTACGTTGAAATGTGTGCTTTTTGGAAGGCCTTGTGCGTCTAGGAAATTGTTTATGATAAACTGAGCCGATACGAGATACCTGGAAATATTGAAAATTATTTAAATTTATGTAGTGGTTTAAATTTATTTATCACAATAAAACTAGGATCAACTTTCTTTATTGTTAGTGCTGCTTCATTCAATGCTGGTATTTGCATTTCTCTTAAATTTAAACAGTAAAATATAATTCTATGTATTTTTGATTAGCTTTTACTACGTATCGTAAGCCGGATTAGTTTAGAGATTACTAATAGACTGGTTTCTTTATAAGGTCATGTTGATATTATATGAAAAGGCCTTTTAACGAAATAATAAATTGAAAATAATTTATTAATAATATCTACTTCTAAGTTCATTGTCATCTCTGAGATAATATTATACATTAACTAAATATGATTTCTTTTGATTAGATGCCGCTCATTTATATTATTATCTCCTCTTTTTAAGGGCATCTCGTTCTCCTTATGGTTTACTAAGAATAATTTTGTTATTAAGATCAAAATAATTTTACTGAGAATTTTGCCAGAATATTTATTCTCAAGAAACATCTTAGAATTTCAGTGTTAGAATGTTGATACACATATAATACACATTACAATACCAACTCATAATTTATTTACCTCTGATATACTTCAGGCTTCGACATCTGCATGACCATGTCCGTCAAATACTTAGCAGCTACCTTGATCCAATGCCTCCTGAACGAGTGGTTTTCGAAATTCTTAAACATCGTCTCAAAACTGATGCTTCCATCGGGTCCAGTGAAGGATTTTAGGATCCGTTTCACCCCAGATTTCTCCCAGATAGTCTGTCCCAATTTGGAATTGATAAATATGTCCCAGTACAAGTGTGCCTTTTCCAAAAACGGTGGTAAAAATGAAGCATGGTCTTTGTGGTCGTCTGCTCTCTTATCCGCTTCGATCTCGGAGAAGGCGCTGATGGCACTCATCACTAAAGGCATGTATTTAACTGTGTTCTGGTTAGTTACGAAACTTGAGGCTAGGTTCAGTATGCCTTCGAGATTTAGATCACTGTTATTGTTTTCACGTTTTTCTCGTTTCGGTTCCTGAGTTCCCATATTTTGAGCGAACATGGATATCATTGAACCGACCATCGCCGGATCAATTTTGCCGTCTTGCCCGCCAAGTAAACTTCCTAGACCTGTAAATTTATAATGGTAATAATTATTATTCAATAGGCATTTTCGGTTGTTAGTATTATAATCGTTTTTTTTTATTATTATGAGATAATCTTTATTTAAGCAACTACCCGCTACGTGAGTTATGTTCTAGAGTCTAGTTTATTTCTCATACTTACCAGAAAGCATATCCCCAGCATTCCCATTTCCTTGTCCCAGTAATGAACCTAGATTCTTAGCATTATCTCCTTGCATGAGTGATCCCACTAGGTTCCCTATAGTTGCCAGTCCATTGAGATTATTTCCACCATCTCCCATATTTTGGAGAAATGAGGAAGCAAGGTCCAGAAATGGGTTATCATCATCAGTACGGCCTCCGATTATCGGTAGGGCTATCATCTGGCAGAGAAGTACAGCTAGTAAGCTGAGCTTTGCCATCTTGTCTCTGTAAAAAATAAAAAAAAATGTAGAAGAATGCGGCAGGTAGGTACACTTTTAATTTTCAATTAGAACCTGCATGACAGAGATGCTTGTGACTTGATAATATAATTATGTACAATTTTAGAAGAAAGGGAGAAAATTTTGTTTTTAGGACAAGTTTGCATTATAAAAAAATCTAACAAAAATATGTAATATTAATGTGCCAACAATAGGAACCCTCATTCAGCTGCATGCTGCAGTACAGACTAACCATACTGCAGCGCTGATTTTCAATGAGGGACCCAGGTGGCATACGGGGACTAAGTCAGTGGTGTGCCAATTAAATATATGTTGAACTTATATAGTTAATATTATATAAATAACAAAATTATATTAAAACTATGTAGTTAGTTATATAATTAAATTATGATTACATACAAGTCGCATGGCTGATGGAATGTGACCCGCTAGGGTATACATGGTTTTAATTTTTAGAAACCCTTTCGAGTGTTTCAGTTAATTACAGAGGAATATTAATTGTTACCTATTAGGTACGGAATATTTAATGGTAGGTACTTAAGCATTATTTAGTACTAGCTTTTGCCGGCGGCGCCGCCCACGTGAATGAGTTTTCCCGAGATAAAAGTCCCGCTTTATATTTTCCCGGGACAAAAAGTAAGCTAGGTGTTAATCCAAGACATGATCTACCCGTGTGCCAAATTTCATCTAAATCCGTTCAGTAGTTTTTGCGTGAAAGAGTAACAAACATCCATACTTACAAACTTTCGCGGTTATATTAGTATGATTTTGTTGGTAACCTATGCATTTGACTATTAAACTTGAAAAATCGGTACAATTTAAGATATAAACTTATCGATGCAATTCATTAATGCACGAGTAGGTGATTTATCGCGCTTACAAATATCCGCTTCTATGAATAATTATTAAGGACGCTATTACATTTTTGACATCTTCGATTTTAGATATTTGAATGACAAGAACGCGCTTTGCTACACGCGCACACATCGAAACCGATTTAAACTAGATTTTCCATTTGAACGAGCTAATCTTAATACTTGAAGTTATTATTTTACTCATCCATATTTATTTTTTTGGAATTGTCGAATGTTTACAATTATGTTTAATAATAATAATTATTATAATTTCATCATGTAATAGACATTTTTATCTCTATATTTTGAATGTTCCTTGTTGTTACATTTTTTTTATTGCATTGAATGACGAGACGAGCATGCCGTTCGCCTGATGGTAAGCGATACGACCACCCATAAACAGTAGCAACACTATCCAGCACCTTGACTTACAAAGTATTGTGTTGAATTCCACTGCGCTCGTCATCCTGTGACATAAGATGTTAAGTCTCATTATGTCCAGTAGTTATACTGGCTACAATGTCCTTCAAACCGAAACACAACAGTGCATGCACACTGTTGCTTGGCGGTAGAAAAAGACATTGACATTGCGGTGTCCAGAAATACTACTTTCTGCATCTGGCTCTTGACCCAACTACCAATTGAGAGCCTCAGCAGGTGTTGGTCGAGATTCTGGTATCAACCCATGAGCAGAAACGACAAGGCCCCGATAGAACCGACCGTATAGTTCTTTGATCTTCCATATCACCTCGCGTTCCCTAATGCCCATCGCCATAGGTTTTCGCCAGTTCTCATTCCCCAAGGAAAGTGGGATAAATTTTTATTTTTATTTTATTACACTTTGTACACATGGTATACAGGCGGACTTAATGCCATGGGCATGCTCTCCCAGTCAACCTTAGGGTGGTGTAGAGAGGGACGGAGGCAGGTGCAAAAAATAATAATAATGATAAACATATAAAGTAAGGTAATAAGGTATAAAGTAAGTAAGGGTAATAATAAAACAAATGTAAGAAATAAATAGATAACATACTAAGTTCGAAACTATAGACTCACATATATAAAGATATATATAAACAATTTTATATATATATATATATATATATATATATATATATATATATAAGTATACATAAATATATAAATACACGAATAAGCTAACGAGGAGAAACTGCTACTTCAGCCAGCAATAATTGCCGAACTTTCATTTTAAAAGCCAGCCGTGTTGAGTTCCTATCATGTCCATCGCAAAGGTAAACAAAGTTGGAGGATAGATAAGTAGGAGGGGTAGGAGACGTAAGAAAAGAAAAGAGAGTAGTAAGCGCACGCAACGAACGGCGCTGGCGAATGGGAAGCCACTTTAACTGCGATCGGTAAGAAGAAATGTGATCGTATTTGCGGAGATTAAAAACGAATCGAATGCAAGACGCCGGTCAGTCGTCCACCCGGCGCCTCCTACGTCTCCACTGACGGCGGGAGGAATCCTCGCGTCCCAGAACCCTCTCAGCACTCTCCTTCTACGAGAGGACTATCTCGTAGAAGGGAGCCAACACACGCCAGACCTCCTGACTGCCGACCATGGGAGCGACCACGGCCGGATACGAGAGGCCGCCTCTGACGACTGCTTTGAGAGCGCTGCGCTCCTCATTCCAGGCTGGGCAAAACTCAAACGTATATTAAGCCGTATCCAGCGGGCAACTGTCACAATGGCACACACAGCCGACACCTCCGTACCTACGATACGACACAGCTACTCACCGAAGCAGCCATGCCTAGTGAGTAGTTGTGGCTGAACTGTAGTATTGAGTGTTTAGATATTTTTGTAGCGGGAAAGGCTTTGAACGCGGGCAAAAACGCGAACTAAACATAGTAAAATTTAAAAATAAATAATCACCGATACTAAAAATCATAAATAGATAAATAGTAAATACCATATACTGCAAAACTTGTCGATTTTGTAAATATAAAAATAAAGCCGCCATTTTAAAAATGAAATTTAAATATTTGCATTAAAATAAATGAATGTTTCATTAATTAAATCAAATTTGCATTGACTTATTGTAATATTAAATTTTCATACTTGCTTATTGAAAAATAATAATTTGAAATAGTATCAACTATTTTATTCGTAGTATAATGACATCGCGATCAATTTATTACGTATTTATTTTTTGAAAAAAAGTTGTACACCCGTGCTTCCTCGGCCGCGTCTCAGCGCGGAATGACAGCCCGAAATTGGAAAATGTATGAAGAAATTCAATTCAGGTTATATTTTTTCTCTTAATTGGAAAAGTATTTAATTTGACTTGAAAATAATTAGTCATAAAGCGAGAAGACTATATAAGCCATCATATTATTTTGGTTTTATATTAAAATATTCATTAGTTTAAGGTATAATGGTTCCGATTCCGACCCTATTTTTCGTCATTTTCAGCGATTATTGCTCCAGAATAAACGTATTTACGTGATAATGTTATATGGGAGCATACAATGTCTATATGCTATAAGCAAAGAGGAATGTTTAATCTTTATTTATATACCAAGATCTCCTCATAAGCGCAACTCCTGATTTAATAAATGGTACCTCAAAACTACGGAAATTTGTAAATGCGCCCTTAATCAGTTTTTTTTATTTGGAACTGTTTTATGTTTTTTTATATTGAGATTAATGGCCCCAGTTGTAGCTTGGTACAGATTTAATTGTGAGAGGTTGATTTAAAAAATGTTGAGCAAAATCTTAAAAATGCTCCATATTTTTATGTCTCCATCTTTTACTTTGTTTATGATAAAGTTATAGTGCTAATTAAACTAATCCTACAATTATTGTATTAGTTCATTGAGTGAGTCTTTCTATTATAGTAAGAATTTACTTTATTAGGTATATAAAATATTTTTTTGTCATATTCTTGATCATATTTAACGTCTCTATTACATTATTTTGTATTAAAATATTTACGCACACACCCACACACTCACGCCTTTTATCCCCGAAGGGGTAGGCAGAGTCGCAACTACTAGGTACACCCACTTTTCGCCGTGCATATTCCGTCCCATGATGTGATAGGAGGCGAGCCTATTGCCACATCGGGCCCAAATCCCAGCTGATACTGAATTGAAAAATCCAATATCACTTTGCCCGACCCGGGGATCGAACAAAAATAAATATTTGCATTACATGCAAACACTCTATTACCTAAAAAAAAATATTTCAGCAAATTTGACTTCGTAAAACCTATACCTTTCACGTTTATTGCATGAGATGTAGTTTTATAGTAGTTTCGTAATATTATGTTTGTAGAATAAATTGTAGAAGAATAAAATAAGTAGGTATAGTTCTTTATTGTAAGTAGGTACAGTAGATTTGTTACGAAAATAAATTATAATTTTATGCATCAATACAATTATTAATTAAACAAGTTACTAATATATTCTACTGACATTTTAATTTTAAATGGCAAATAATTCAATAAAAAATTAGAAGTATTTTTATTTAGGTACCTACTTTTATCCTATTTTTTTTCTTAAGTTACATTGACATATTACCTGTCGTATTATATCAACGTATTATATTGTAACAGCTTTTGCCCGTGGTTCCGCTCGCGTTAAAAAGTTTTTCCGGGATAAAAGTACCGCTTTATATTTTCACGGGATAAAAAGTAACCTATGTGTTAATCCAAGACATGATCTACCCGTGTGCCAAATTTCATCGAAATCCGTTCAGCAGTTTTTGCGTGAAAGAGTAACAAACATCCATACATTCTTACAAACTTTCGCGTTTATAATATTAATAGGAAGTAGGATTTATAGATCGTGTACGCTTATTTGTTCTAGCTATGGAATTACGTACCCGATTTTACGGAACAATACTTAATTTATTGTAAATTTTTCACAGTACCTAGTTAGTGTATATTTTATTCGATGTGCTCTTAACGCGAAAAACCGGCTAATTGGTCACGCATTAAGCCTACCTAGATACAAGCGGCCATATTCATAAACAGTTTATATAAACTTATTTTAGCTCTCGAATGTTTTGTCTTTTCGAACGAATTTTGAATAGAGTTTGAAGGAAGAAGACAAAACATTCTATAACTAAAATAGTTTTATAAAAGTTTATAAATAAGGTCCTAGGTACCTATAACCTACGTACAGTCAGCAGCATAAGTAGATGAACAAATTCAAAATTTCAAATTGTCTACATACTTTTGTGTTCTTACTAATCTTTTTTTTCTCTTCGCAAAAATAAAATAAAAGGTATTTACTTTACTTCAAACGAGTATAAAAATATTTCAGTCTAAATTAACGCGTATATAGGCGATTTGAAATTTTGATTTTGTACAGATATTTATGCTGCTGACTGTACATAAAAGTATGTCCGCGCTTTACCCTGCTATCTAGTTCACGTGTTGAATGTGAATAGATAAGATTTTTTTTATTTGCTAAACATTCATGTGGGTTCGGTATGTATCATTGTCAGTTAAACTATGGAATATTCCAATTCTGGCTGATTAAGCGATCAGCCCTCATGAGTTGTTCTAATGATACCCAGATGCGATTACCAGTCAGTTTCGATTAGCATTACGCACGTCACGTTGAGACATTAGAAAGTCCCATAAAGCTGATTAACAGTTGGTATCATTTAAACCTGCATACACATTGCTTGATCCAAGTCGTAGCATAGTGTATTCTAAGGCTATGATAGCGTAAGATGTCAAAGATCTTTAATAGCATACACACACACTGCTTCGTGACAACCGTTAAGTGTTTAAATAAAACAAATAACTGAAAATTAAATACCTTTAATAAAAATTCAATTAAAATTAAAATAACCCCTGACACAAAAAATGTCTAAAAAGTAAAATAATAAAAGTGCCTTTGTCGTTTAAGTACCTAGTAATATTTTGAGCCAGGCGTCGCGTCGGGGGACCGCTAAAGAAGTATTTTCATCGCCCGGGCCCGGAGTTTGGTCCCCCGACGTGAGGACGCTTGGGTCAAAATATTACTAGGTACCTACTTAAACGACAAAGACACTTTTATTCTTTTACTTTTTAGTGTTTTTTTTGTGTCGGGGTTTATTTTAATTTAATTTCTATTTCAAACTTTTTAATTTACATTATTCTCCGCCATGGGGCCTTGGTAATTAACTATTTAACACCTACTCGATGAATGAATGAATGAATGAAAACACTTTATTGCACACCACGTTATACAAAAATTAAATAAATAACAAATAGATTAAGAACTTTGAATCGTGCGACAATAGGCGGACTTATCGCTAAAAAGCGATCTTTTCCAGACAACCTACACTGATTGTGAGAGATATATTATGAAGTGAAGAAGGGGGTGTATACATAACAATTTAAAATTAGTAGACTGATGAGACCATCCTTATGAGCCCAACACGCTATATCTGCTATAAGTTGCTAAGGAGTTGGGTATCCCACAGACTACTTGATGCTGCAGCATCAGCTCATGTTTAAAAATGTTGCCGAAGTCACAGTACACCAAATTTAAATTCAATCAGGCTTTTCAAATTGAAAAAGGCTGATAATCTTCAAACGCCTGAACAGATCTTCATAAATTATAGCTAAAAACCATCTCGATCACATAAGCTTTCAAACAAAAAAAAACCGCGCCAAAATTGATCCATTCGTTTGAGAGCTACGATGCCACAGACAGACATACAGATACACAGATACCCAGCCTAAACTTATAACACCCCTCTTTTTGGTGGGGGGTTAAAAATGAAGCTGTAGAGTAGAAGATAAGTAAGTAGAGTAGATAATAAATAAGAGAGTAAGTTAATACATAAAAATAATTATATGACGGAAATAATCAATGAAACTATTAATCACAATATATATATGGACACTTGACATACATGTATGGACATACTGTATGGACAGTTGAATGTCTTTGATTATATTATAACACACACACGCAAGCCTTTTATCCCCGAAGGGGTAGGCAGAGGCGCAACTAGTGCACCCACTTTTCGCCGTGCGTATTCCGACCCATGATGTGATAGGAGGCGAGCCTATCGCCATATCGGTTACAAATTCCAGACTCCGGGCTGATATTGAATTTAAAATCCAATATCACATTGCCTGACCCGGGGATCGAACTCGAGACCTCAGCATTGCAGTCATGCCGTAATACAACTACGCCATCAAGGCTTCTTTGGTTATATTATAAACTAGACTTCTGATCACGGCGTCGCCCGCGTGAAAAAGTTTTTCCGTGATAAAAATATTTTCCCGGGATAAAAAGTAGCCTATATGTTAATCCAGGGCATGCTCTACCCGTGTGCCAAATTTCATCGAAATCCGTTCAGTAGTTTTTGAGTTTATTAGTTACAAACATAATTACATACAAATTTTTCCTCTTTATAATATTAGTATAGATTGTAAATAATTGGATTTGAACAGACGTTTCAATATTTATTTTCAATGGAATGCGACATGAATAATTCAAGCGCATACCGCCGACCATCTCGTGCCATTTCTCTCTTCATTTAAAAGTGAAAACCGATGTTGGTCTGTATAAATTGTGGAGATATTTGTTCATTGTACCCATAAAAGGCGGTTATCAGTTGAGTGTGGATTGATCATATTGCTTTCAAGCGTGCTATGTGGATATTATAATTAGTATAATCAAATACTGCAATAACATAGGGGTAGAAATGTGGTATGTTTATATATATATGCAATTGACGGATGAGATGAGAAATTGGATGAGAAAATGCCATAGCTGACCATAACCCATGATATTCAATTCAATTCAATTTTTAAGTTATGGCTCCATCGCTGTCAGGCCATGATTTTGCAACCCATGATATAAAGAAGTAAAATCTGTTGACAATACCATACCATACCCGCCCGGTATTATAGACTGCCCACTGCTGAGGACGGGCCTCTACAACTGAGAGGGTTTAGGCCTTAGTCCACCACGCTGGCCTAGTGCGGGTTGGCGAACTTCACATACCTTCGAAATTCAGAGAACTTCTCAGGTATGCTGGTTTCCTAACGATGTTTTCCTTCACCGTTAAAGCGAGCGATAATTCACAAAGAATACACACAACTTTTTAGAAAAGTCAGAGGTGTGTGCCCTTGGGTTTTGAACTTGCGGACATTCGTCTCGGCAGTCCGTTTCACTTCCAACTAGGCTATCGCAGATTGTTGACAATATTACCTCAGAATACTGAATAGTACTACGTAATACGTATCCTAATGTAGAAGTGTCTGAAATTACGTCTAGCAGTAAAAACCGTGATAAATGTTTTTTTTAAGAAATAGATGGCGCATAAAGTCTTTGTGTGTGTTTATTTCCACTGACTCATTATATGTAAGTTTCTTTATCAGATTAAATTACGTTTAATGGAAAGTGCATTAGAAAATGTTCAAGCTAGGGAAACAATAGGACCCATTCTCTAACAAAATATGTCCAATTTTGATAAGACTCATGCAGAAAATATGTTACTACTGGAATATAATTATGAACTTTATCTAAAAGGAATAAAGTCCAATTTACAAAAAAATATATCAAATGGCAATTAGTTTGCTTCGTCTATTGTAGAAAACAATGGAAAGTACAGTATATCTCATTCGTAATGGCTACATTGTTTTTAGTTTAGTTTTTTTTTTGTTTGAGCGCGCTAATCTCTGGAACTAATGCTGCGATTCGGAAAATGTCTTCGTGCTGCATAGAGACTATTTTTTTAATTAGAAACGTGGACGGGGTTACGAAAAGAAATACACACACTCAGGCCTTTTATCCCCGAAGGGGTAGGCAGGGGCGTAACTAGTGCACCCACTTTTCGCTGTGCTTATTCCGTCCTAATCTGTGATAGGCCGAGCCGATCGCCATATCGGGCACAAATTTCAGTCTCCGGGCTCACACTGAATAGAAAAACCCAATAGGTATTACTGTGTACATTGTTTACAAAATCAAACGTGGTGGGTATATCGCGCTATCTCTTTTGCACGTATGCAGCGTTATGGCCGGTGACATCTGGTGACGTCACAGACTGATATTACTGTTATTTGACAATTACCCCTTCCACCAAATTATAAAACTTTATAACTGACTAGCTTTTGCCCGCGGCTTCGCCAGCATTAAAGAGATTTTCCTATATAAAAGTTACAACAAACTATCACGCACAGAAGAATTATATATATATTTCTCTACTTTTTTATGCATGTATTATACATATAAACCTTCCTCTAGAATCACTCTATCTATAAAAAAAAAACCGCATCAAAATCCGTTGCGTAGTTTTAAATATCTAAACATACATAGGGAAAAACAGATAGACAGCGGGAAGCGACTTTTTTTTATACTATGTACTGATTATTGCGCCAATTTTGAAAATTTCTTCTTCTGTTAATAAATGTATTTTTAAAAAAGTTGTGTGCTACTCTATTGCAAGCGAATTAAAAGCGAGGCAAAGGCGCTTTACTTACGCTTGTCCAGTGTACTAAGACCGTTAACTTTTTTTTTTTAATAAAGTTTATTTGGCACAAAAATTACAATAAATTTACACTAAAAACATAGGCTTTAAAGATTGCGACATTAAGCAAAGTTAAGCTTCCATATGCCGAACTAGGTTAAATACCTGTATCTCAGCACATAGCGCCGTATCTTAGTGCAACAAGATACCCCGGGGCCGTCTCGTATGCGCCGAAGAAGGCCACCGCGGGTTTTGGTTGGTATGCCAGTGTAGGGTGTACATAGTGTTAGGGACTCGGTCCAGTGCTCGCTCGGATGATGCTATACTCCCGAGTGTCGACATTGGACCGTAAGACTGTGTGAAACCAATATAACCGTTCCACTCACCCTCCAGTGGTGGTAGCGATAACGCGTTTTTTCCCCGCGAAAAAAAAAAAAAAAAAAGCACCGTTCCCCACAGTTTTACAATAGCCTCAAGAATTCATTTAATAACTATGGGTTTAGAGAATTTATTCACTCATAAAATACTTAATGTCCACTTACAATGAGTGTTAGTAAATTAAATTTAAAAACTATGGTTAGCTCAATCAATCTTAAGAAAGAAAACATAAGAATAGGTAATAATAATTTAAAATATTTCTTGGCTCACAAATTTTCTTAGTCTTGTTTTAAATATCTCTATTGATTCACATTCCTTTATTTCATTTGGTAGATTGTTGTATAATTGTGCACCCTCAAACATTATATTTTTCTTGCCATAATTGGTTCTGAGCTGTCTTAATTTAATTTTATTACTGTTCCTTAAATTGTGATGGAATATTCTTTTTGTAAATTGAATATCTGATTGTATTTTATTGCTTAATATTTACTATACTTTACTTGAGCACAGATGAAACAACAAGGGCCAAGTTAGCACATCATAATACTGTACCAAGATTTATTAGTGTAAATCTTGGTACGGTATTATGATGTGCAATATGACTGCAATAGTATACCATACCAGCCCTGTACTATATACTGCCCACTGCTGAGCACGGGTCTCCTCTACTCAAAGATATTCAAGAGTATAATTAGTTTATATTATTTCGAATAAACTACCTCTGATGCACCTACCTTGTTAATCTCTGCACCACCCTAAGGTTGACTGGGAGAGAATGCCTACGGCATTAAGTCCGCCTTTATACATTTGTATATGAAGTGCTTAAATAAAATAAAATAAAATATAGACCGGACATCAGACCCAAATAATTCGTCCAAAAGTTATTACCAATTGGTAATAAGTGGCTGTCTTATCTGGCACACCCATGTGACAAGACGTCTCGGTATGCGCAAATTTTGTAAAGAACTCAATATTTTGGAAGGAAGTATGCCAATTTGCGCATTACGATTATGTCAAAGTATGTTCTAATGCATTTTACGTAGGTGCTTTGCTTTTTCACGATAGATTGAGATACTGACGAACAGGCTCAAAATTTTTGTATGAAAATTTTCCTAATGTGCGCTCTATATAATCTTAGAACTACTAGGAGGGTTTAGGCCTTAGTAGGCAACAGTATAGTAATAGTTTAAAAAAAAAACAGACAGGAGTGATAGAGCCATTGTCTATATAGCAGAACTCCTGTAGGAATTGCGATGTTAGTAGAGTGTAGAGTGTAGACATATCACATAACAATTTATTGTTATTCATACAACCAAACCACGTAACGGTGTTGGATGAGTTGCGGCCAAAAATGCTAAGCATTCAACGGGTCAGCGGTACTGTATGCTGCTTTTGTTTGCTGATTAGTTTGTATTGTTTTGTAAAAGAATTTATTGTATATGTAGACTATTGTTAAGAGTAAATGGTTTGCAAAGATAATTGCCGGGCCATAATATTTTACCAGAAAAAATAATAGAAAAGTTTGCTGTATAGGGTGTAATTTTTGAAGTAGGTAGATTAGAACAATAATAATTAGATATACGTATTACGTATTGTTGTAATTATATTATCTTTATTTGGTTTTAAATTCTCAGACCCATAAAATTATCTTGAAAATGAAAAAAGTGTGAGTGTACTTATGTACACGTGTACGCGTTAGAAGTTATACTTCTTTGGCGTAACAAGATAAAAATCTTTTCAAATAACGCGCCAAAAGAAGTATAACTTCAATATCTTTCGCCTTATTCTACGGTCAAAATTCAAAACTAAAATGTTGAATATAGCTAACTTCAGGGTGTCGGTTTTTCGTGACGGTGTGCGCGCACATCGTAAAAATGTACTCTCATCATATTTTCCCTAACGCGCCAAAAGAAGTATAACTTCAATAAAAATAGTTATTTTTTTTAACAATTTGTAATATCCACGCCAAGTCACAGCATTTATTCTTGTCTTGAAACGTATATGACATTTCAATCGCTTCAGGGTTGTATTCCTGTTTTGACGTGATACACAAAAACGAACTGTACAAAAATATTTGATTTATATTTTATGTTCACTCTTGAAATATCATTTTATAGTCTGTTAGTCTGCTTAGCGACTGATTGCTAAAAGTATTTCCTTTGTTTTACTATTATTTATGTAATTCGTGTCATTTAATTATGTTAATTTCGGCAATAGGTGGTCCTGGTCATAAGGCAGTATTAATAGATCAATCTCAGGTTTGAGTAAAATCTCAACTAGACATTTAATAAATTGTCCTATGTAATAAACTTTTTAGTTTTTCCGGGATAAAAGTCTCGCTTTATATTTTCCCGGGATAAAAAGTAGCATGCTCTGCATAGACTGCCTCGGTGGCTTAGTTGTATTACGGTACGACTGCAAGGCTGTGGTCTTGGGTTCGATCCCCGGGTCGGGCAAAGTGATATTGGATTTTTCTATTCAGTATCAGCCTGGAGTCTGGAATTTGTGCCCGATATGGCGATAGTCTCGCCCCTTATCACATCATGGGACGGTATACCCTTGGCGAAAAGTGTGTGCACTAGTTGCGCCTCTGCCTACCCCTTCGGGGATAAAAGGCGTGAAGCGCGTAAAAAGTAGCATATTATGTGTTAATATTGTAACTCAAGATGTCACTTGAGCTGATGTTAATATGGGTTTATTAAATCGCGACTATCTTAAGACGCTGACCTCAATTTGACAGCGTCTCAGCTGATATCGCACTTCAGAGCGAGATTGAGTTGCATCTTAATACGGCCTTTAGACACTTCCGTCAGAGGAATCCCGCAGCCGTCCCTAATGCGCCGAAGATGGCCACAGCGCTGCAATAGTATATAATACAGAGCTGGTATAATTAAGTAAACTATAGGTACATTGTTTTCTACTATGGTAGTCGTAATGTTCGCATCCAAGATACAGGCATTTAAGTCAAGTTTGGGTTGTATAAGCAAACTGTAAGGTAGGTACATCGTGAAACGTGAATAAAGATTTTTTTTATTGTTAAATATAAGTTGGATCCGAACGTAGGTACTAAAACTTGCGCAGTAAATTCTTGTAACAAAACTTGATATTATAATATATCTCTATAGGAAACGCTGTATTTGACCATGGTACCGTTTCATGTGTTTCACACCTAATATAAGGACTCAATCAAAAAGCTAAGTTTTTGTTCGTTTTTATAGTCTTACTCGGTGTTGTGAAAAGCCTTTCCCGCCACAAATTTCCTTAAAGGACTCTACCGAACCATAATACAATCTGTAATACGCCAGCGCCATCTACTTAAAAAAACAATTATTACCCACGGAAGCAAACTACCGAAATAGAAAGTAGCCGATATATTTAAGAATCAAACGAACTCACCTTGTGAAGTTTGATATCTAATTATACGAGTATCTTGACCGAAGATGATTACCAATTACATGCAGCAGCACGCTACGTGATGATGACCTAATCACACTTTTAGAGTTATATTAATACATTTAAGAGAAAAAAGATAAAATAAAAAATATAACAAAATATTTGTATTTTGTAGGTAGTCTTGATTTCCTCTATTCAGCCCGTTACGCCACTCCATTCCAACTGCCATTATTTAGAGCAAAAAGGATATTTATTTTTTCCGATACATCTAGGGAAATTCTGGGTCGGGGCGGGAGTGTAATCATCTTCGGTCAAGATACTCGTATAATTAGATATCAAACTTCACAAGGTGAGTTCGTTTGATTCTTAATTATACATCGCATCTCTCCCGAAGATGATTACCAATTACATGCAGATGTTTAGAGTATAGAAAAAAAAAAATATCAATGTAGAAGCGATCACAGATAAACAATATAATCATTTCTTATTCATTAACAAGTTGCACTGTCAACAATCGACATATAACAGAAAGCAGTTCACGTGAGTTGCATAAATATAAAAGAATTTACATAAATTAATTACAGAACAAGGAATTAGCAAAATCATCAGACGAGTTACGTATTATATCTTTTTTATAGTATTTGAGAAATACGTTGGAAGATTCTGACCACCCTGCGGCTTTTCGAATGGTTTCCAAATTAACTCCTGCTCTATGGGCCGCAGACGTCGACGCGTGTCGAGTACTATGAGCACTATACAATTTAATGTCTATGCCGCTATTTTCTAAGGTTGCTTTAACCCAATGAGATAATGTTTGAGTAACTATTCTTTTGTGTGGCTTCTTAAAACTAATAAACAGAAATTCTTCCTCCTGACGTAACGAGACCGTTCTATCTAAATAAGCTTTGAGGCATAAGGCTGGACAGACATTAGGGTTTTCTCTAATGTATGGCAATATAATTAACGGCT
Organism: Sphinx pinastri; assembly: GCA_947568825.1. Classification (NCBI taxonomy): domain Eukaryota; kingdom Metazoa; phylum Arthropoda; class Insecta; order Lepidoptera; family Sphingidae; genus Sphinx; species Sphinx pinastri. The sequence goes on along the minus strand of OX387624.1, from coordinate 10,911,187 downwards.
GATAGGCACCCGGTCTTGATGTTTTAATAAGATTATCAATTTTTATTTGTATTCTATCCAAATCAAATTTGATGTTCTTGATTTTAATTAAGCTTAATGTCTGCATCCTCTGTGCAGAGGCTAACACCAAAAGGGTAATAGTTTTAAGTGACAAATCTTTTAATGATATCGAATCATTGGGAATTATGTTTGCCAAAAAATTCAGTACTAGATTAGGATCCCAGGTAAAATTATATTTAGGGACAGGTGGTTTCATACGGTAAACACCCTTAAAAAATCGCTTAATACCATAATTAGATGAGATTTCTTGGCCTAATAATATGGATAATGCTGACCTACAATTATTGAGAGCGCTATAATTAATTCCACTATAAAATCTGTCAGTGAGATACTCGATAAGCTGGGCAGGGGTGACGTTACAATAATCTAAATTTTTGTCCTCACAATACAGCCACCATGATTTAAAATAAGAGTTATATTGACTCAGAGTGTTTGGGGCAAAGGAAGCCATAACGATGTCAAGAGAGGCATTGGGTATTCCCCTTCTCAGCAGTGCCTGCCTGATAATATCGCTGCCATCAGGATGAGTTCTGAGTGGAGGGGGTGTTCCTTCCTGAAAGGAGAATATAATAGATTTTTGTTAGGCTCAAAATATAATACATCTGAAATCAGCATGTTTGACCATACTGGGTACCACGGTTGTGTTGGCCAATATGGTGCCACAACAATTCCTTCCGCTTTGTCCATTTTTATCTTATGTAGAACTTTGTTGAGAAGACTAAAAGGAGGAAATGCATAGAATTTTATATTCTTCCAGTTAGAGGTAAATGCGTCTACGAATTCGGAATTAGGGTCTAGTTTCCATGAAGCATATCTACTGCATTTACAATTTTGGATACTTGCAAATAAATCAAGTTCAGGGGCTCCAAACGATAGCGTTATTTGCGAAAACGCGTAATCAGCAATCTCCCACTCCGTGTCTATGTTGACGGGTTTTCGGGACTCAAAGTCAGCGACGGTGTTTTCACCGGATTGGATATAAGATGCAAAAACAAATATACTTCGCTTTTCACACCATTGCCAGATATCCCGCGCAACTTTATTTAAATGTGTGAACTGTATACCCCCCATTTTATTAATGTAAGCGATAGCTGTGGTATTATCTATTCTGAGTAAAATATTACAGTTATAAAATCGAGACGTAAAAATTTTTAAACCATAAAAGGCTGCCAACAATTCAAGAATATTAATGTGTAAAGATAATTGCGAAAAACTCCAGTGCCCGTGAGCTGTTTTATCATTGCAAGCTACTCCCCACCCAGTGCCTGAAGCGTCACTAAATATCTCAAGAATATAATCATTAGACTGGAAGTAGCAACGTGAGGCATCAATGTGATCCCTCCACCATATTAAATCGCATTTAATAATTTCCGGAATTATCATACGCTTATTATAATTATCGGTATAATCCAGTGCTAAAAATTTCTCTCTCTCAAATGCCTTCGTATATAGCCATCCATAACTGACTGCAGGACACGCTGAGGACAACAGACCAATAAAGCTAGCAAATTCCCGAATTGTGCAGCTTTTTTTACGCAATAATTTATCAGCTATCAATTTGATACGCATTTTCTTTTCGTCAGGTAAGATTAAATACATATCAACTGAATTAAATATAAACCCAAGAAATAAACATTCTTTACTTGGATATATTTGACTTTTACTTTCATTTATGATAAACCCTAATTTAACTAACAGCGTTTTAGTTGTTACCAAGTTATTAAGACAGCTATCGAAAGAATTTCCGATGCATAAAAAATCATCTAAAAAGTTAACTGATATGTGACCCAATGAACGTAGGTAATATAAAACTGGTTTTAGCAGCTTTGTAAAAACGTACGGTGCGGTACAAAGCCCAAAAGGTAAAACATTAAACTCAAACTGTTGATTTCTGTACATATCTGAATTCCAAATGAAACGAAGGTATTTTCTGTCAGATTTAGCCACTGGTACCAAAAAATAGGCGTCTTTTAAATCTAATGTAGTCATATAGTTATTTCTATCTAATAATTTTAGAGCCGTGCGATAGTCTTCCATTTTAAAGTGACTAGTCTTGATGAATTCATTTAATTTCTTTAAATTCAGAATAAATCGATGTTTTCCGTGCGATTTAGGTACTGTAAAGATCGGGGAAACAAATTGATTTTTACATGGTACACTTACAGATATATAGCCTGATTCTAGAAGTTCCGAAATACACCCGTCAATAACTTTAATCTCCTTGCTGGTGTATGATCTAATTGGCATATTTAATTGAACTGGTTTACATTGAAACGGTATACGGTAACCTTTTATCCAGGACAAAATAGTTTTGTCTTTTGTTATGCTGAGCCATTCATTATGAAAAAACCGTAGTCTACCCGCTACAGGTATAGAAGCAATATTGTCGTTATGTACCTGGGGAAAGCCGGTCAGCGCCGTCGAGCTTGTTGTGGGTAGTTGGTCCGCGGCCGATACGTCGCGGGTGCTTGGCGATATTCCCGTGGAGCCGGCGGACGCCGAGATTGGCTGGGGTACACTCGCGGCTCGGCGATGGATGCCCGCGGTGCCCCCCGCGCGTTTAAAGCCCGTGGTTGACGAGGCGCTGAATTGCTAGGTTGAGTGCTTCGTGCTTGCTTGGCCTTAGCATTATTCACATTGTCCGCGCTAAATCTTAGTTCAGAAGCGGACACTGAAATTGCTTTAGATGCTTTAAGGTATTCCGATAAGTTAGAACCAAACAAATTATCGTCTATTCTAGTATTTTTAATCATATCACGTTTTTGTTTGCTTAAAGAGTTTATAATAGCAAACCTCCTCGAGACAGATTCTCGGTAATGTGTATCGCATAATAATCTGCCTGCATCACTTAATGTTTTAATAATTTCTTGTGGAACATTTGAAGTTTGTAGTAAAGCCAAGTTCATTGCTTTGCCAATAGCTGAAATACAACTGGCCATTTGATTTTGTTTGTATTCACTAAAAGAGTCCTTCTTTATGTTGGACTCAGAAAGAGCGGATTTAATTTCAGGATTTAAAACAGGAGCTTTCATATTGGCACAGTTCTCGGCAGGTAGGTACTCTTTGAGAAGGTTTATTTTTTCTTCTTTAGGCAAACCGTTAAGTAAAATGTGTTTCCATCTCATGGCTAAATCTTTTTGAAGGTTATCTCCAAACAATTTATTTTGTGTGGGATCTGAACCAAGTAGTTCCAGGATGTCCGGGTCAAGGTTCTGATTGTCTACGGCCGTATCATCAGATAACGTTTCAAGAGGTATGATCTCTTCTGAAACGGTGATAGAAAATATATATATATATATACTATTTCATGGGTAGACAATAATTATAATATGTATTGATTTCTAATCCACACACGATTTTCGTCGGGATAGCCATAATATAATTCAGAGTGTAGGTAGGCGGCGTAATAAAATAATCCACACACAATTAAGTCGGGATGTTAAAGATTTGCCGTATTTGTAACACTTAGCATCCACACACGGTATACGTCGGGATAGCATAATTTAGTGTTCAGAAGATCTATTATTTAGGCATCCACACACGATATACGTCGGGATAGCATATTAATTAAGTATGTATAGTCGACATTCTACAACCTGCGTGATACTTGGGTACACGAAAAAAGGCTTGATACACATTAATTATTATTTAACGTACCTTGTAATTCTAAATCACCGGTTTGTTCCTGGGGCTGCGGTGCCGGAGATGAAACCGTGGTGTCGTCCGATGATACGGAGTGTCTTCTTTGATTCTTGACAAGTTTTTTAACTTTCTTAAATATTTTTTCTACAATATCCCTATCTGATCGCTTACGTTTACCCATTTTAACACTATATAACTTTAACTGACTCAGATTTATTGTACAAATTACAGAGGATCGACTATAAGTGTGACTCGGTCGACACCAAATAACGTAATGGCAGTTGGAATGGAGTGGCGTAACGGGCTGAATAGAGGAAATCAAGACTACCTACAAAATACAAATATTTTGTTATATTTTTTATTTTATCTTTTTTCTCTTAAATGTATTAATATAACTCTAAAAGTGTGATTAGGTCATCATCACGTAGCGTGCTGCTGCATGTAATTGGTAATCATCTTCGGGAGAGATGCGATGTATAATAATTCAAAACATTGTCTATTCGGGTGCTAAATTTCACACAAATGTAGCTTCCTATTAGTGAAAGAATTTTCAAAATCGGGCTAGTAGTTCCTGAGATTAGCGCGTTCAAACAAACAAATAAACAAACTCTACAGCTTTATATAATAGTATAGATTACCTTATTGCCTTGATATAAACCTAACAAAAATCTTTTTCCTTGTGGGATTAGTATTTTTGAAATCGTTTATTATTTTTAATGTTCATAACATAAGTATTCATAGCCTGTGTGAAATGTCAACAATTATTAATTTAGTACTAATATAGTCACAATTGATATTCATTTATTTACCATGATCATCAGTTTTACGCAGAGGTATTATGTTAGCAACTCTGTTTCTATGGAGTTCGTGTCGTTGACCCCACCTGTTCGCGACAGCAATCATTTTAGCGGTATGCTTAACTAGAACCGCACGCGGATTCAATAACTTTGTTTACTATTTAATTAGCATAAGGTATTCCATATTAGTACAAAAGTTTACCGTTATAGATAATGTAACAATAAGTCCATCCGCTTCTACTAAATTGAGTTTATTTTATGATTTTCATTAGGATATATATTGTATAGCTTTTGCGCGTGACTCCGCCCGCGTGGAAAAGCTTTTCCGGGATAAAAAGCAGCCTATAGCACTCAGGAGTAATGTAGCTTCCTATTAGTGAAAGAATTTTCAAAATCGGTCCAGTAGTTCCTGAGATTAGCGCGGTCAAACAAACAAACAACAAACTCTTATAATATTAGATTAGATTTAAAAAATCCTATCGTTCTTGGAATGTTTGCATCAAAGCCGAAATAAGTGTGTAATAAAAACAACTTGTATGTTATAAATAGAAACTAATAAAAGCAAATTGCCCCAAACTTAGTTATTCTAAAACATCTTTTAACCTGTTTCTCTGTCATCACGCTGGCTTAAAAGATATAAACGCGTTCAAGAATGAACAGCATTATGTCTATGACAATATCTGCCTCGGTGGCGTAGTTGTATTACGGTACGACTGCAATGCTGAGGACTAGGGTTCGATCCCCGGGTGTGGCAAAGTGATATTGGATTTTTCTATTCAGTATCAGCCCGGAGTCTGAAATTTGTGCCCGATACGGCGATAGGCTCGCCCCCTATCACATCATGGGACGGAGTGCGCACGGCGAAAAGTGGGTGCACTAGTTGTACCTCTGCCTGCCCCTTCGGGGATAAAAGGTGAGAGTATGCGTATGCGTATGTCTATTATAATGCTATAAGTATGTAACACTATTTAGAACGCTACAAAATACAAAGAGATGAGCCTTTGTTCCAAACTATTATGTGATAATCACAGCATAATGGAATGGTGCTGCTTAAATCAGGAATTGTTAATCCAGCGGTCCTTTAAGTTGATTTATTACGACCACATCCCACAGGACATTCTTATATGATCCCGAAAGACAATTTAGTTCGCGGTTAATACGGATATTTAAGTATACAATAGATATCTTTTGATTTTGAGTACAATCTATTATTGTATTGTACGATTGCATTTACTATCTGAAATATATGGCGTGTATTAAAAGAATAAAATCAGATGTTACAAACATTCGCGCTATTGTTGTACTTTGTTGCTTGAGATAATTGCTTTTAATTATTTAAAAGTGGTCAAAACTGCCATTAAGGTAGAAGAAGGCAAAGAAAGACATGAATGAAGTTGTCGACAGTTGACATAAAAGAAATTGGCTTAATTACCGATATGCAATATCTTGTTGTATGCATGCACTGGTGTGTTCCGGCTTGAAGGAAATCGTAGCCAGCGTAATTACCGGGCATTTAGAGACTAGAGGGCTGTATTAACAGATGCAACTCAATGTTGCTCTGAAGTGTGACATCAGCTGAGATGCTGTCAAATTAGAGTCAGCATCTTAAGATAGCTGCTATTTAGTAAACCCATGTTAACATCAGTTCAAATGTCATTTTTTTTTTTTTTTTTATTGCACTGAATGACGAGACGAGCATGCCGTTCGCCTGATGGTAAGCGATACGACCACCCATAAACAGAAGCAACACCATGCAGCACCTTGAGTTACAAAGTACTGTGTGGCATTCCACTGCGCTCGTCATCCTGAGACATAAGGTGTTAAGTCTCACTATGTCCTGTATTTACACTGGCCACAATGTCCTTCAAACCGAAACACTACAGTGCATGCACACTGCTGCTTGGCGGTAGAAATAGCCATTGCGGTGGTACCAACCCAGACGGGCTCTCACATATTATGAGAGACCTACCACCAGTAAAATCTTAATTTACAATACATGACGGATTCTGACAGCTAAGTTTTGTTTATGTAACAACGCTTACTCAGCTGAGAACAAGCTCTTAAATGACAGCTTGATTTATTACATAGGACAATATATTAAATGCCTACTTGAGACTTTACTCAAACCTGATATTGATCTATTTAATACTTACTAACATCTTATGCCTCAAGGTGACGAGTACAGTGGAGTACCACGCAGTACTTTGTACTTAAAAGTTGGTGTTGTTAACGTTTATGGGCGATGCTCGTCTCGTCATTCAGTAGCAATAAAAAAATGCCAGTTTATTTGATACTTTATCTGACGATTGAAAAAATCAGTTATTATATTGGAGAATGTAAACAATTATCTAAATGAGTAAAATATGATATAAGGTGTAAAGAATATAACCGTATATTTATCACAATTTTGTTATTACTAATTAGTGTAAGATACACATCAACAGCAACCTGGAAATGCTGACAGAGATAACCTTGTTACCAATCGTCATACACGTATGATTTTCGCGATTGCAAAATACATCTGCGTACTTCAAATCAGCTGTTTTATTGTTTATATAGCACTAAAATATTTTGTACATTTCATTTATTTCAGTTTTTTTTTCTACTCAGTATCAGCCCAGTCTGTAAATGTTCCCGGTAAATGGCAATAGTCCCGCCATCTTATATGGGACCTAACATAGCTAGCGCCAAGTGGGTTTGATACACCTCTGCCTACCCATGAAGAGGGAAAAAGGCGTGATGCTATGTATGTATGTACTTATTTATGGCAAGAGCAAGGGTGTCATTTATGTAGAAATTTTACAATAAAACGCTGAATTATGTACAGTAATTTACCTACATGTGGCAAGCCTTATCGCATATAAATTCTAAAACCAAGCAATTCCATTTTATTTTAAGGTTTTGTAGTGTCGTATTTACCGTTAAAATTATAATACCTGAGCATTAGAACTTGTAAAGTATGGACACAAGAATTTATAAACTATTTGTAATATTTTACAGTTAGCGACATTTCCTTAGTTCGCGTGAATCATTTTCTTAAATATGGAACAGGCCGTTATAACTGTAACTATCAGTTTAATAACGTTTATGTTGTTAGGACTAAAGTCTTAAACTTAGGTTTCATTACTTTAAAAAATATAAGTATTTTTCAAAGTAATGAAACTTAGTTGAAAAGCAAAATAGTAAAGTTCACAGTTAGTTAAAAATCACTTAAATGTATTTATTTTTTGTATTAATCTATGTAGTATGTAAATATTTCTTTGATATTCTGTAATATAGATATTCCAAATTATTATTATTATTAAATAATTATTATAACTATTATTTAAGATGTTCGGAAAAATATTGCAAAGAAATGTCAAGTAAAATATATGGAGGTTGTCCAGTAAAATAAGAAAATACAACTTACCCTCACTACTAAAAAAATAGACTCCAAAAATGCACAATATTAAGTTATTTTACGTCACTTTTATTTTTTAGATATCGAATCCCGCGCACGTTCGTTTCATGACTCAATTCACGCACCGGTAAATGCGAAAGAACCACGTAACCATTCCCGCTTAAAATTCAATGTTGCTACACTTAAAAACAATATTTTTATTGTTACAAAACTCGTTATTGTAATAAAATAAATATTTAAAAAATCGAACACTTTTAACATTCAAATAATATGACGGCGTGTGAGCAACGTTCAAGCCACGGCAATGTTTTTTCGTCTACGTAGGAATAATGTTGCTAGCTCTTTTTCACTTATTGCTCTGTTACTTTCTTACAGGTGAAGACTTGAGTGCATTCGTCCTTGACTCTGAACTCTGATTCAACGAGTAGTGGAGATGTACCGTTGGTATGTTGCGTCTCGTTCTATGCATATCGGAAGGTGATGTAAGAAAGAGATAGATATAAAATTACCAGTTATATGTGAAATCTGGCTGTCAATGACCGAAGGCTCGAATTGTCAAAGTGGAAGTTATTAGGACAGTTATGTATAACTGTTATTCGAGGTCCTTTGAACTTTATGAAAATAAATAGATAAGCAGGGCACAAGGCGGCTGACCTTTAGATACATTGAATGGATAATGTTATCCAATATTTAAGTACATCCTTGGAAAATGTCCCTTTGGTAATGTATTTTTTGTGTGATAACGGTATTTTGATACGGATACGCAAATCTAGGAATTTGATGATAGAATATTTATTACAGATCACAATAAAACAGATCATGGAGTTTAGTTGTGGAAACATTAAATTTTTGTTAACGAAACGTGATATTTTCGCATATTTGCAACAAATAAATTATAAGGTAGGTAAAAAATAAAAATATATTCAATAGATAGTAAAATTATCTTGAATGCACCTTTCATAAAAAAATAATAGCACATTCCATAATAATAATAACTCCCCACTCCACAGTTATTACTCAAAATCCCGATCCAAGCGTATGACTCTTTCCGATTTCAAACATAATTATGTCATACAGATTAAAAATATTTTTTTGTGAATATCCGGATACATTTTCTGAAATGTTTTTTGCGATATCATCTTTACACTTAAACTCGCATAAAAAGCTTTGGTTTTACTCCAACTTTATGGAATATGAAACGCTTAACAACTTATGTTAAATTACGAAGTTTTTAGGAGCCAGCTTTTGCTCCCGGCTCTGCTCTTATAGAAGTCTGTTCCCAGAACTTAGCACTCAAGGATAATGTACCCTCCTTTTAGTGAAAGAATTTACAGAATCCCAGAAGTTCCAGAGACTAGCTCGGTTAAACAAATAAAAACTTTAGCATTATAATTAGTATAGATTTATAGCTGATAACATTAAATGATAATTATTATAATCTCTACCTTGAAAAAAAAACATTTCAATAGTGTTTGTTTCTCAGATTGCTTCTTAGTAGATTTTTGGATTACGTTCTTTACATGCATAAATTATACTTGCATAACGGCATGCTCGTCTCGTTATTCAAAGCAATAAAAAAAAAACATAAATTTTTGTTCCATCTTGACAAAATCACTACTTCTTATTAATTTATAACTTGATATTTTTCTAACTAAACGGTGCTGTTTATAATTCTCAGTTTAAACTCATTACATAGTAGTAGAAATGCCGATTAAAAGATTCCAACTACAGTCTATAAAGCCATGCATAAAAACGTAGAAGAAAGTCTTACCATACCAACCAGCCCTGTATTATAAAATACTGCCCATTGCTGAACACGGGCCTCTATTACCGAGAGGGTTTAGGCCTTAGTCCACCACACTGGCCTAGTGCGAGTTGGCAGACTTTACATACCCTCGAAATCCTTATGGAGAATTCTCAGGTATGTACGTTTCCTCATGATGTTTTCCCTCACCGTTAAAGCGAACGACAATTGATAAACAATACACACAATATAACTTGTAAAAATCAGAGGCCTGCCTTGGGTTTTGAACCTGTGGACATCGGTCTCGTTAGACTGTTCCATTCCCAACTAGGCTATCGTCCACTTTCTACAATGGTTAACGATAATAAAAAACAGAAAAGAAACCGCGTCAAAATCGGTCCATTCGTTTGAGAGCTACAGTGCCACAGACAAACATATAGATACACAGACATAGAGATACAACACACCCTAAACTTTTAACACTGCTCTTTTTCAATCGGGGGTTACGTAAAGATGTATTGGAATGAATCGATAAGTTTAACCCTTGGATAGGTCACTTATACATAACGTTAGCGATTATAGAAAGGGAGCCAGATAGGAAAAAAAATATTATAGAAAGGCATCCTGTGACCTGTCTACGGTCCAGATACGGCAGCGTGCTCCAATTTGGTCTCTGCCGCAGAGAATATGTGAGGACAATTTTGTGAGCTTAGTAGTTCATGGACCCCGTGGTTGATCGTAAAATGAAATTGTAAATTGTTTCAAAATATTTTAGTTTCGGTTAGGTAGTGCTACGTTGAGTATGTGGTGCGAGGTTTAAGGTTCGCTTTCCACACAAATTTTAGGGGAGTTTTAATTAAATAACTTGATGCATTAAATCTTGGTTACTGATGGCCACGCTATCGCATATAATATAATTGATTGTTATAACTTTCAATATTTTTATCACCATCAATTGTTGGTTATTCCTCTTATTATCATTGTCAATGCATTTTATTTGACGAGCCCGTTTTATCATTACAATTACTTTAATATACCGTCGACCAAGTTATGTTTTCTTATATACGCATTCAAACTGAAACATGGAATGTTTTTATAATTATTTTCTTTATCACAGTTTTGAACTACAACATTTTTTTCGATATATTAAGCCACTCACTTCATAAATTAAATATTTTTAACTATCGATCATTGGTCATTGAGTGCAATAAAAAAATAACAACGGAAACGAAAATCTAAACAGAACTGCACCAGATTCAAAACTTCATAAAACAGTTCAGATAACGTCGCTCCGCCGAAACAGTCAACGTGAAAATGAATTCGGAAGTTGTAATTGTTCAAATAGTATTTTTTATAATTATAAATGTTCAGTTTGACGGCAAAAGTAATCAAGTAAGTGTTGAAAGTGATTACTAGAAAAGTAGACACATAGAACAGAAAATTAAAAACTTTTTATAATCTAGTAATAAGCTAGGAAGAAATTGACTGAACACAAAATTTTCTGGACACTTGATAGACAATGATTTATTTGCAGAAGTTTGTTTTTGAAGTATATAAAACGAAATCACAATCATTGAGCAACTCATCGATCAATCTTGAATTTTATATTACGTAGGATTACAGATTGAATACTAATTCTAGTAATCAATTTAACTTTTTAGCGAGTGTAATTTGTAGTCATAGGTTTGCCATTATGCAGGGAAAATATGAATAATTTTATGTGCTATTAAGTGTTTAGTAGCTGATTAGTGATTAATCATAATTAATTATAGTGTCTACCATATTTTTTTATTTATACTTATTTTATTGGTTTTGCTTTCCACCTGAATTTGGTCCAGACAACAAAGAATTTCCTTAATCTGTGAACTTCATATTTTAACAATACAATTTTTTCTAGGTGGAAGCCGCCCCAAAGCATCCAAAACAATTAGGCAGTTGGTTTGGTAGTTTTGAACAAGTTGATTTTCGGGTAAGATTTTTCGATTGTCGAGATCGAATATTTAATTTTGAAGAGAGAGAAAGAAAAATATTTTATTAGTCTCAGACACAACTGACATACAGAAGAATGAAAAAACAAAAAGAAAAAAACCACCCATTAAAACTAAAAGCCATAATAGGTACAACTAGGGGCCTATTTCACGATATTTGAGTAAACGCTAATCTACACTAGTCTATAGAGGTAAAGTTTGTGAGTTTGTTTGTAGGGGCTATGGAACTACTTAACCAATTTTGAAAATTCTTTCGCTAATAGGAGGCTACATTACGCCTGAGGCTATAGGCTACTTTATCCCGAGAAAATATTTATCTCGGAAATACTTTTTCACGCGGGCGGAGTCGCGGGTAAAAGCTAGTCATCGAATAAAATATAGAGCGAGCTAAGATATATATAACAAAGATATACCTATAAATGTAGGTTGACATAATATTACTAACTAGCTTTTGCCCGCGGTTCCACACCCGCGTTAAAAAGTTATTCCGGGATAAAAGTTCCGCTTTATATTTTTCCGGGATAAAAAGTAGCCTATGTCTTTTCACAGTCTCTAGACTATCTGTGTACCAAATTTCATTTAAATCGGTTCAGTAGTTTTGGCGTGAGAGCGCGACAGACAGACAGACAGAGTTACTTTTGCATTTATAATATTAAAGGATAGTAAGGATTTGAAGTGCCGTTAGTTTTTTAAGAGTTTCTCTATAAGGGGATATAAGTCTATTTTATGTTTGTAGAAATTGTACACCAAGATAATAGAAAGGGCTACAAAATGCTTTGAGAAAATAAAAAATAAAGCTAAAAACATTTTTTGCAAGAAAAAAAATAAGGCTCGAGTGTAAAGTGAGTTTATTTTGTTTTAAACACACAATTATTATTAAATGTAGTGTACTACCTCTTTATAATTGAAAAATATCACAATTATAGCGCAGATCTTATAAAAGATCTTGTAATTTTTTAAAAACGAGTACCAAAATATTGTAGCATCAATTGCGGTTTCAGTTGTTCCTAAAAACTCAAGTAACCTAATAAGAACAATACCCATTGACGTTGCATCAATGTACGGTTGCATGTAAAACTTTTTCCAAAAAACCGGTTTGGAATTGTAGAAGTAAGGGCTCATACACAAAACACGGTACGGCTTCGCGTAGTGGGACGCGACGGCGCGACGCCGTATCGTGTTTATGTGTATGAGCCCTTATTCATATGCTTAGGGTGAAGGCCGCTGACGGCTGTGACACAGTTAATACTAGTACAGCCGTCAATGGCATACTCTAAATAAAAATATATATTGTGTAGTAGTCGATTTCTTGTAGCTCTGTAAGAGTATTTATTTGTTAAATTTAAACTTGTAATAAAATTTCATTTCAAAGTTTTTAGTTTGTAGGTACCATATTCATGCGTGCACTATGCAATAAAACATTTTTTTGGATTTCGAACCAAATTGTACTTATGTATTATTATTATTGGACACGAAAATTCAACGACGCTATAAATTCTTTTGAGTCTATCTCTGGTATTTGCTTTGTGTTTAATAGGTATTAATTTTATATATCAAATGAATGCAGTATTGACGACATGTAAAAGATCTGTGTAGTGCAGTAACTATGAAATATTAAGATTGTTTATTTTATTTATTTTGATTTCTCTGTGCCCCCTGGTATTGCAGATGTTCATGGGCAGCGGTGATCACTTACTATCAGGTGAACCGTATGTTCGTTTGCCCCCTATATCATAAAATAAAAAATAAAAAATTTACATACAGACTTCATTTTTAATTGTCCTTAGGATATGCAAGTTACACCAACAACGACAGATAATGTGGAAATCAAACCGCCGACACATAAGAAAATGCGTAAAAGAAAAGTGAATAAAAAGAAGAAAGCAAAGGCAATGGAGACTGACAAACAAGAACTAAAGAAAAAGACAAAACATAAAAAGAAAGATGGACGCAGGTTCGTGAAGACGATGGTGCGGGAGCGCGACGGAGAGTATAATGCATCTTCTTCTATCGAAAGCGGAGATAGAAGGAAGCCAGTAGACATTATTGTACATATTAAAATGCATGATTAAATGATTATTATTTAATGTCTCGTCTTCGTTTAGAACCAGAGTATTCCGACTATGAGAGCTACGATACTGACTGTCCGATTGCTTATTCGGATAACTGCGAATTGAAAATCAGAAGTGTGTTACATATCTTTGATTTGAATTTGCAGTCCGATGTGACTATGACGTTACCACCCATTATAATATCATATTTACTAAAGGTACCCTTGCTTACCGTTTTGAGGTTGCATGGTTTAGTAAGACTCATTTACTGGTGGTAGGTCTCTTATGAGAGTAAGAGATGTAAGAGTCCGTCTGGGTGGCTACCTAATGTCTATTTTTACCGCCAAGCAGATGTATGCATGCACTGTTGTGTTTCGGTTTGAAGGTCACTGCAGCCAGTGTAACTACTGGACATAATGAGACTAACATCTTATGTCTCAGGATGACGAGCGCAGTGGAATGACACACAGCGCTTTGTAACTCAAGGTGCTGAATGGTGTTACTACTGTTTATGGGTGGTCGTATCGCTTACCATCAGGCGAACGGCATGCTCTTCTCGTCATTTAAAGCAATAAAAAATAATATTCAGACATAATTTACGCTCTACGACCATTACAGAAGATTGAATATAAAACAAAATTCTGTAAGTATGAATATTTCTGCCACATCATCTCATCATACAACGAAAACGATATTAACCATATTTTATCAAAACAGTATCACGCTATTCGCTTATTATACACACACAGACGCCTTTTATACCCGAAGGCGTAGGTAGAGGCGCAACTAGTGCACCCACTTTTTGCCGTGCGAACTCCGTCCTATGATGTGATGGGGCAAGCCTATCGCCATATCGGGCACAAATTCCAGACTCCGGGCTGATACTGAATTTAAAACCCAATATCACGTTGTCCGACCCGGGAATCGAACCCAAGAACTCAGCACTGCAGTCACACCGTAATACAACGACGCCACCGAGGCAGTCGCTAATTATGATGTGAGAAAATGGATGTAGCTAGCAACGTTTATATCTTCGAAGTAATAAAGTCATTATTTACAATAAAGAAAAGGGTCTCTGTGTAGCACGATCATATATTTTCGGTACAAAATCACTGGATTTTGTGGGGTCACATTTTTTATTTTATTTTAATAAATTTGCATTACTATTGGTTTCTTATACAACTGAATACTTACGGAATATCGCCGCGCGTGCCCATAAGTATTCTAGTAATGCATGCAGGTGATATCTTGAATTCGTTATTCTCAAGTCAAAACCAGGGCACAAAATTGCTTGCATAGTGCTACTTACCGGAAAATTACGAAAATAGTACTTTTGTTATAATATGGAGTCTTGTTACCTATTAAATCTGGATAGATTATCATCTTACTAGTCTATACTAATATTATAAAGATGAAGAGTTTGTTTGAACGCGCTAATCTCAGGAACTACTGAACCGATTTTGAAAATTCTTTCACTAATAGGAAGCTACATTACTCCTGAGTGCTATAGGCTATAGGTCCGCCCCGTGACCACGAAGTGCTGAAAAGCCTTCGAAACGTCGGGAGAAAATATAAATTAAAAAACCGCGATAAAATCCGCAAAATAGTTTTATTTCAATGTCTAACATTCGCGTAAATATAAGAAGTCATTATGCTATAGGCTACTTTTTATCCCGGAAACCTTTTCCACGCGGGCGGAGCCACGCGCAATGCTAGTATTATATAATATGCGAAAGTTTGTGAAAATGTTTGGATGTTGTATGTTTGTACAAGTAAATGCAGAAACAACTAAACGGATTTGGATCAAATTTGGCACAAGGGTGGAGCATTTCTTAAATTAACACATACTTTTTATTCCGGTAATTTGCTCCCATGGGAAATAATGGATATTTTAAATGTGATTCTTTAAGTAGATGGCGCTGGCGTCGTACTGTGTAATCTTGTAGCGGGAAAGGCTTTTCACGTATGCGAAGCCGCGAGCATCACCTAGTTTGATTATAATTTCCTCAGAAAAAAAATCTTATAGCTATTGCTCTGAGCTAGTAATACCCATCATTAGGGTGTTGCTACTACTAGAGGTCGTTCAGTGGCCGAAAGGACATGTCCAAAAACGGGCTTAAAATTCTAACAAAGATACTTTATATATATTTGGATAGTAATCTCAAAAACTAGGCCTTTGCAATAAATCGTATAAGTTTAAAGTCCTCCGATTTTGAGATTTGTGTAATTTTGATATATTAATATACACACACACACACACTCACGCCTTTTATCCCCGAAGGGGTAGGCAGAGGCGCAACTAGTGCACCCACTTTTCGCCGTGCGTATTCCGTCCCATGATGTGATAGGGGGCGAGCCTATCGCCATCTCGGGCACAAATTCCAGACTCCGGGCTGATACTGAATTTAAAACCCAATATCGCTTCGCCCAACCCGGGAATCGAACCCAAGACCTCAGCATTGCAGTCATACCGTAATACAACTACGCCACCGAGGCTTAATATATAGATTATTATGTAAGTAGCTAATATAAATTATTGTACAAAGGCAATTTTATTTCTTAATATTAATTTACGGCTGTTTAGTTGTATTATTCTTGTTATTTTCAAATTTTTGTTTCTTCCTTAATTTCTTATTTTTCTTGTTCACGCGCTTCTGTAACTTTATCCTTAGTCGTTTTAGAAGGTTCTGTGAGTTATGTCGAGTTGTATTCGGGTATCTTTTCTTAATTTCTTTCATTAAATGTTCCACAACACTTTCAGTAACAAGTTCTACGTGTCTGACGAACTAGAAAATATATTTACAAATTATTGGTTAAATAGTATTCATAAAATACGTAAGTATTTATACTAAGAAACCGGTAAAATTTACTTACTCTTTCATTATTGGTGAGCTCATCATAGCCGTAAGTTAAATCACTTATGCTGTTATCATTCAATTCGACGTTCTAAAAAAAGCCACAATCAATATTGAAAAATCAAAAAATATAAAACCTCATATGCAAATCAGTAACGAACCTCCTTTACATGCAAATCCTTGGACAATATGTCGTTGGCAAACAAAATAAACACAATCGAGAAACTAAATCTATTCATTTTTTTAAATTTTAATCTTCGAACACCAGTCGTGTGTAGGCCAGAATCAATTTTCAAGTCGGGTCTTTGTTAGGGCCGTTTTGTTTATTAAACAAAACTTGGACTGTGTTGTTCAAAAATCGAATGTTTTGCTTACGATAAACGACTTTCATCTGTTAAAGCTTGAGCAATTGTGCCAACATTAAACTTTTTAAAGTAGGCAATTTAAAACTGTTCAACCTTAGAGAATTCAACAGATACGTATATGTTTATTTTTCAGCTGCAGTACAATTTCGTGCTTAGATTTTGTGTATATGTTTTATGATAAAAACGTAGGGGCTGCCTTGCTCGTGATTTCGCCTGTGTGGAACTACTTTCCCCATATAAAAGTCCCACTGTGATTACGTGCATATTTTTAAGGGATATAAGGAGTCTATATTTTAACCCAGGCTTTGATCTATATTCTGTGCGCCAAATTTCATTCAAATCTATTCAGCTGTTACTGCATCTACTTCTTACAAACATTCATCCATCGAAACATTTTTCGAATTCTCGAATTTTTAATATAAGTAATATATAAAAACGGTTTATCTTTTAGAACCTATTTCATATTTCACCAGATTTTATATTAATTTGTGAATATTTCTAGCAATTTAGTACTACAAAGTCCATTAATTACTGTCCTCGATTGTCAACCCTGCTTCGTTTATAAATAGTTAATTAATTTAGGCAATAGGTACGTGTAATGAATATTGAAATTGTTTATGTTTCGTAACAAACTTTATGCGTGCGGTAGTCTGCGTGGTTTCAACAGTGGCAAAGTCTGATGAGATTAGAAAAAACTTTTATTCGTTACCCTTATTTTTCTCATCTAGTGAGATTTACTCCTACGTCAAGTGTGACATACATACATACATAAACTCACGTCTTTCTCCCATTGGGGTAGGCAGAGACTATGGAGCGCCAAATGCTTCGATCCAAGCATACTTCTTTCGCTTCTTCCACAGTCATCAGTCTCTTCATACATGCTCGTCATGTATGAAGCTCGTCATGCTCACTCCTTAGGAAGTCGTCAAGTGTGAATGTAACTTATACGATATTTAGTGGTTCGGAATGTTGATTCCTTGTAAGGATACTAAACATCATATTCTTATTTGATTAGAGATGCTTGTTATAAGATTACGGTTATAGCCAGAACGTTCAGTCTGTTCGATATTAATGAATTCCACGGTAGAGACTCGTAACATTTAGTTTGGACTACAGCATGAGTGGACCGGCTTCACCTTTCGCGTTTCCTTAAGAAAGCAGAAGTAACAGATTTTCTATTACGTTACTATTATAGGTAAGATTATCAGTGGTCTACTATTTTAAACTTCTCCAATTATCAGAGGTCGGCAGGTGCCCATGATTCCTCTAGTATATTGAATATTCACGGCCAGTAGAGACCTACCTCAGGGGATCCATTTGGTATTACAAAGAGGAGCGATTGCGAATGCTATTTTCCTACAACCCAATAAATTTAAATCTAACCGGCTAGCAATCACTGTACACAGTGATAAATCTGACCTTAATTTTTTTTTTATGGCATACAATGTCGATGCGAGCATGCCATTCGCCTGATGGTAAGCGATACGACCACCCATAAACAGTAGCAACACCATCCAGCACCTTGAGTTACAAAGTACTGTGTGGCATCCTACTGCGCTCGTCATCCTGAGACATAAGATGTTAAGTCTCATTATGTCCTGTAGTTACACTGGCTACAATGTCCTTCAAACCGAAACACAACAGTGCATGCACACTGTTGCTTGGCGGTAGAGATAGACATTGCGGCGGTACTCACCCAGACGGCCTCTTACATAATGAGAGACCTACCACCAGTAAAATCATATATCATCGACTTGATAAGATGCTTTCTGAGATCAGCCTGTGTACACCCAATAAAGGCAGGCGAGCATATTTTGGCAAAGATGAAAGGTTTTTCGATGGTTAACATGTTCGGTCTACAGTACCTACACCTACCTAACATCAAGTACAGTATAGCTCTGCCGTCATGGATAAAAAATAGGAGCAACCAGTCCCCCTCGGAAGACGTTACGTCTTTTGTTGGACGACATATTCGGTCTACAACATACCTACCTAACATCAATTTCAGTATAACTTTTCCGTCATGGATAAAAAAAACATAAGTAACGTCCTTTCCTAGCGGCCCGCGGCCTCTATTTTCGCGAATTACCAGGCTATTCGTGTGTTCATTTTGAAAATAGAATGTAATAAAAGTTAGCATTGCTTGGTGCGCAAGATACATTTCCGTTCGAAACTAATAAACTAGTTTCAATAAAGGTTTCATTAGCGACATTCCAATTCTTTGAAATATTGTCGTTAGATTTTTGCTTTATTTAGTTTCTTTATTAATACCTAGGGTATAATATGGTGCTCATTGTAGAAATAATAGTGTGGCGCTAGTGGGCTCGTAAGTTGTTTTTTAAAGTTGAGGTTTGAAGTCTATTATCTGATTACATTTCATATTAAACTAAAGATTTCATTAAAGAACGTTTGGCACAATTATCCTCTTTGTTTTTATAGACCCCTAAATTTCGTCACCGATGTCCATAGTCTGAATATATATTGCTAACTTCTGAATTAAGACTAAATTTAGTTGTTTGAAATTTATGAACTAATATGCATGCCAGGCGAAATTTTGCATAAGAAATAATATCATTAAAATATGTTAATGAACGAACCAAAGAATAGAGTAGTTTCCTATGTCCTATTTTGTACATTATTTTATATGTAACAGAAAATAAATACGAAAATGAAAATCTTATGTGAAATCGCATCAAAATTGATTGTAAAATAAAGCAGTTATTCATATTTGAAATATTGTCTTAAGCAAAAGTGGGGGCGTGGTGGGGATATCGCGCTTTCTCTTTCGCACGCAAGCAGTCATATGGCCGTTGACACTCGGTGACGTCGCAGTCTGATATTACTGTGATTAGACATTTACCCCTTCTACCAAATTTGAAAGCTCTGTGAGTTACTTATTATTTTGAAAAATTTGAAAATTCTTTTCCTTTAGATTTTGGATGGCATAGATTTTAGATAAATTTATAAAAAAAAGTATTCAACTACCCCATTAAATCTAACTTTCATGTTCCTGAAATTATTATTACGTTAGGTATTTTGTAGTGAGTACGAATACTCAAGTAAAATGCATTTTTTATTCATAATATAAATATACGAATTAATTTTAAAAGTCGTAACCATATGAATATAATTATAACTGAACCAGGCTGAAATTTTATTACATTAAAACCTTTATTTTGAATCATGAAGACAATCTATAATTCTGCGTAGGTACTATCTATTGCGGTTTGGAATTCATTGCTTTGAAGAACCCTTCAGATTTATATAATCCAAACCTAATGTTATATAATATTTGTTAAAAGATTATAATATTATGATGTTAAAATATCGAAATAATGTGTCAACAATAAAACTAAGAATAAACACAAAAGCTGTATAGGTAGGTGTGAATTGATTTATATTTAGTATTTATTGAATTTCAATATTATAGAAGTTAATTAAGATAAGCAATAATAATTGAATAAAGGTGCGTGTAACACCTCTACCTACGTTAGAGATAAAAGACGTGATACTATTACAATTGAATCAGTTTGGATAAACGGGGTAAATTCAGACTTCTTGTTATCGAAATCCATTCAAAAACCTAGCTCGTTCCGGATAGAATGTGTTTTCCAATTGGTTTTTAGATCGGGTCGGCGTACGCAAGTCCTCTGTCGGCCGCACTGGAAGCCCGCCGCGCTCTCTCTCCAGCTGAAATCATAGAAAGCCGATTTGCATGTTATCTTTCTTTGAATTCTTCGTAGAACACCAGATTGGAATTTGTAGGAATGATATGAATGAATGATAAGATTTCTTTATAGTTTCTGTTCGGTATTTTCATAATATTGACAGTTTTTATAAATGTCAGAATTATTATTTACTAGTATTGCGCGCGGCTCCGCCCGCGTGGAAAAGTTTTTCCGGGATTAAAAGTAGCCTATAGTACTCAGGAGTAATGTAGCTTCCTATTAGTGAAAGAATTTTCAAAATCGGTCCTGTAGTTCCTGATATTAGCATGTTCAAACAAACAAACAAACAAACTCTTCAGCTTTATATAATAGTATAGAAATATAGATTGGTTATTTTGTAATCCTTCCTTATGTATGATGTAAAACAAAGTCGCGCGCTGTCTCTGCACGCGATAAACTCAAAAGCTACCAAACGGATTTCAATGAAATTTGGTATGGAGATAGGTAAAGACTCTGGAAAGGTAAGGGAGACTCAGGCTACTTTTTATCCCGTGAAAATATAAAGCGGACTTTTATCCCCCAAAAACTCATTCACGCGAGCGAAGCCGCGAGCAAAAACTTGTACCTAATAGATAAGAAAAACCATTATTACACTAGTAATAATAATCTTGATTAAGTACTTGCATAGACACAACCTTGTAGCCAAGATCATACACCAGCAAGTTGCTCTTCGGTATGGTCTTGTGACTCCTGAAGTGCCATATTACCAGTATGTGCCTCAACCAGTTCTCGAAAATGATCATGCAACGCTGTACTGGGATCGATCTATTATCACGGACAGGACTATTGTTGCCAATAAGCCTGATATTGTAATAGTAGATCGATTGGCGCGCCGAACAATACTTGTTGACGTCACTATTCCGCATGACGATAACCTTGTTAAGGCCGAAAAGGACAAAATGTCTAAATATTTAGATTTGGCTCACGAGGTTACCGACATGTGGGAGGTAGACTCCACAATTATTGTTCCGATTGTCGTTTCTGCTCATGGGTTGATACCAAAGAGTCTCGACCAACACCTCCAGAGGCTCTCAATTGGTCGTTGGGCCAAGAGCCAGATGCAGAAAGCAGTACTTCTGGACACGGCACGCATTGTGAGGAGATTCCTCACTTTTAAACCCTGACCACCGGTGGCTTGGGTCTTAAGCCTCGCCATCGGAGGGTGATTCACTTTTTTATATTTTTTTAATATGTATTAATGTTTTTTTAGTATATATATAAAAATGTAAAAAAAGGAAAATTGAAAATAAAGAGAAATAAATCTTGCTTATCATGATTTCATGTGCATGATGAAGATGCTGTGTTTAAAACTACTTAACTCACAGTATTTCGATGTCTTCGAGTATTTCTTAATTTTTTCTCTAACCTTTCCAGTTTCGCTTGATAATACTTTCTTCTATCTGGGCTTAAAAGATCATCGTTTGTATTGAAATCCACGTATTTGTTAGTTATTCTTTCCCTTTCGATTTTATGTTTTAGCTTATCATTGTTGTCACTTCCGTAAACACTCTTTTCTTCGCCACTTTTATAAACGTTTCTTGGTTTTATATCGTCTGCATAAAATGTTGGATATCGAGGTGTATTGCCAAAAACAATAAATTTACCTTGAGGATAATCCTTAATTTTATCTATATATTCCATATTATGTGTGTCTTTACCTTTAATTAAAGAGTTTTGATTCCTTGCAAAAGAAACAGGTTTTTTATTATAATCGGTACGGGAATATTTGTCAACGGCATCTGTTCTTGTGTCAACGAATTTTTTTTTGTACATTTCGGTATCGGATAGGGTTTTATCGAACTCTGTTTCTACTTTGTCGTCCGTTCTAATTAAATTGGCAGGCTTGTCTATGATTTGTTCGTATATTTTTATAACTTTACCAACAACAATATCTTTATCCGCACCATGTAATTTTATTTTTCTTAACATTTTTTCTATTTCATCAAGTAACATTAGTAGTTGGTCGGTGGCTTCGTTAAAACTTTGAGCGATAGTCTGTACCGCGGATACGTTGTTATCATTTAAATATCGGCTGTAATCGATAACTTTGTCTTCTGCTGTATGCAACAGTGTTTCAGTAAAACCATTGTTACCGTGATCATTATTTTGTGATAAAACTGGTTTCATTTCTTCAGGTATTTTTATTTTCGAATAAGGGTCGTTTGTTATTTTTCTAGTCATGTACTTCTTTACTAGCATTTGTGCTGTATCAAAATTCTTCCTGGGCACGACATCTTTTTTGATAACATTGTATTTCTTTGTGTCGCCAGATTGTTTCGTTTTCATATGTGGTAACTCGAATGTTTGCGCTCTTGTGAACACGCTTTGTCTCTGTAATTTAAAAATACATTTATTCAGCACATATGACATTTATCACTATAATATAATCACTAAAATATATGTGACTGCCTCGGTGGCGTAGTTGTATTATGGTACGACTGCAATGCTGAGGTCTCGGGTTCAATCCCCGAGTCGTGCAAAGTTATATTAGATTTTTCTATTCAGTATCAGCTGGAGTCTGGAATTTGTGCCCGATATGGCGATAGGCTCGCCTAGGGGGCGACAACATGTGTTACATCTTGGGACGGAATACGCACGGCGAAAAGTGGGTACACTAGTTGCGCCTCTGTCTACCCCTTCGGGGATAAAATGCGTGTGTGTGTATATTAAATATATGTAATGTAAAATATAGCAAAATTATTTTTGTAATTTAGTCGATTTCATTGCTTATTTTTATTGTTTTTTTTTTTATTTACACCAACAATAATAGAATAAGCATATTCTAACAGTGCTATACTTTCTTTGCCTAAATTTACTTCTATTATATAACCACATAGACTAGCATATATTCCACTAATTATAATGTTTTACATGTTAACGTTTAATAAATTATTTACCCGGTGTTGTAGACTACGCTGGAAAGATTTGCGAGAGTCAACGAGGTGGTGCGTTGGATCCGATACCATCGCCTTTCTATTGAAATACCTGTTTTTGACATCCAAAATTTGCTTTTTTTTACTTTTTCTTGTCGCGGGTCTGTAATTTAAATTGGGTTAATTTTTAAGATATTCGATATTTTATCTAAGACTGAAGAAAATGGCTTATAGGAGGAGCTGACATACCGAAAAAATAATACCTGATATTACATATTTTAGTGTGTTTCCTATTGCGAAATGCTCTAATTAAATAATTAATTTAATGATAACATGTAATAGTAACTACGAACCTCGGCGTAACTATGTCCATACTATGCATGTCACTCAACATATTATCATTATGCTGAAATAAAAGATAAACATTACATCAAATTAATTGCCTTCTGGTAATCACGTCATGTAAAATATATTTTCTACAAAACAAATAATTACCTCGTTTACTTCAGGTTTTTCAAAGTAATCAAATATTTCTAATGAGTTTTTATCTGTTATTGATTCGTTTGCACTCCTAGAAAGCAAAATTGTATGTTATTTTTTGCAATCAGCCCTGTATTATATACTACCCACTGCTGAGCACGGGCCTCCTCTACTACTGAGGGGGGTAAGGCCTTAGTCCACCACGCTGGCCTAGTGCGGATTGGCAGACTTCACATACCTTCGAGATTCTTATGGAGAATTCTCAGGTATGTAAGGTTTCCTCACGATGTTTTCCTTCACCGTGGTAGCGAACGATAATTGATAACAATACACACGTAACTTCGAAAACTCAGAGTTATTTACTGAATACAATTTCATCTAAGTCAAACATATTGACTTGTTTTATGTTCAGTAACCGTAGTCAGAATGAGAGATGTCTTATTTTAATTTCTTGGTGGTACAGTATACAATATTTTCTTAAACCAACAACATACTGCAGAAAAATATTTTTATTACTTTCTAAATATTATTTACCCATTATAATCCGAATACCACAAAGCCTAGAAGTTACACGATAAATGAATCAATACTACATATATTATCGATAGAAATTAATGACGAGTTTCTGAAATCAAACCATCCACTGAGAGGTACGGTCATACTCAATGTAAACATCAAAAAATCGGTTTAAGTCACACGTACCCATAATTATTAGGAATGAGTTTATGCGGTGGGGCATCTTCCATTGTAAATATTGGCAGGACTACCACAGTCGGATCGCAATTCACATCTCCTTTTATGCATTTTCGTGTTACATGTTTCAATGGAGTAATTTCTGTTGAGAGTAAATCATTAAGTTGTAAAAATAATGAAACATGTTTACACACACACACACACGCCCGTTATCCCCGAAGGGGTAGGCAAAGGTGCAACTAGTGCACCCACTTATCGCCGTGCGTATTCCGTCCCATGACATGATAGGGGGCACAAATTCCAGACTCCGGGCTGATACTGAATAGAAAAACCCAATATCACTTTGACCAACCCGGGGATCGGGAAAAAAGTAAAACCCGACTACGGAAAATATAACCGAAAAATATTAAACAAGAAAATATTCCTATTTGAAATCGTAGTTTAAAATAAGTATGGTGATGTCTAGGGTATACATGCCGCTGTATTCGACAGTTGCAATTAAGTACATAATTTATTGGATACAGCTTACAGAATTTTATAATTTTTTTCGTTTTTGTTCAATTTTTATAATATTTCTTAACTTAATGATTCTTAATGTAACCATCGAAATTGTGTCGAGTGTTATTGCGTTTTTGATCGTGCACCTTGTTAATCTCGAACGAAGGAATTGTGATTTGGAATATTATCGCTGAGCTTATTTAGAAAATTATCGAAATGAAACGAACAGTTCACGACCAACTCAAATTGAGCTAGATTTAGAGAAAGCGTTTTCTTGTTGCGTTTCGAGTGAGATTGACGGAGATCTAGAAAATTCTCCCTTTCCCAATTTCAAAAATCAATACCACACAATCCCTTTATACTGAGATTGTGTGTTGGGGGTAATCTCTAAAACTGCTTATTCCATTCTAAATATTATTTCACCAATAGGAAGCTACATCTTCCTTGAACGATATATGCTACTTTCAATCTCGGGAACGGGCTTTAACGCGAGCGGGCTCACGGGAATTAGCTAGTCTAGTAAAACCAAAATTGTTTAGAAAGTCCCATAATAGCCCATGTCTTAAATTAGACTAATCTTCTTGTGTTAGGTAAGCTTGAGTTGTCTCGACGCCGGTAGCCGTGTGGGTGTTTAGATGGACGTTTATCGCTTCAGTGGTTTACTAACGCTTTGTATTAGCCTATTTTGTTCTATTTACGCCTTTGGGCGTTAAAGTGTCAGGTAATAATTTTTGATATAAAATGATTTTATTTTCATTTTTGTTGAGTTTTACGTATGTCGCTTCGAAGGATTTTACGTGAAGGATTATAAAAAAATTTAATGAGGTAACAATGACTTCGAGATAGTGGAGTGAGTTATGTAAGTATAATGTCCTGGGATAGTCGTTCGAGCGGTTTAATTTAAGTAGAAAACTCAGGATTTAATTTGCTGGCATATCGATAGATTTACAACATAATTAATTTTATATGTTGGACTTCTGCTTGCTCATTAAGGTATAATGGTAGAAAAAAATTGACCCTATGTTCGTCACGTACGCAACGTATTATGACATCTAAGTTCTTGAATTTGTATGAATAGAGTTGACTTAGAAACATACATATCGATACCGGAAATTTGTATTGGCGTAAGGGACATTTTGGCGAAAATTAGTAATATATTATTATCATACGCGCCTTGTAGGTAATACTTTGCTTTCAATATTTTGGTAGTATTTTAATGTATATTACGTTTGGCGAGTAGCACTAAATCAGGTATAATAATACCAACCCTGTATTAAATACTTCCCACTGCTGAGCACGGGCCTCCTCTACTACTGAGAGGGGTTAGGCCTTAGTCCACCACGCTGGCCTAGTGCGGGTTGGCAGACTTCACATACCTTCGAAATTATTATAGAGAACTACTCAGGTATGCAGGTTTCCTCACGATGTTTTCCTTCACCATTAAAGCGAGCGATAGTTTACGAAGAATACACACATAACTTTTTAGAAAAGTCAGAGGTGCGTGCCCTTGGGTTTTGAACCTGCGGACATTCGTCTCGGCAGTCCGTTTCACTCCCAACTAGGCTATCGTCCACTTTTTACTAAATCAGGTGATGTAGAGAAATAGGTGCATAGGGAAGTATTTTAGAATTCGTTTCTAAAACAAATACTTTGATTATTAGAACATAGCTCACGTGGTTTAGAGCTCTCCTGACACAAGCAGTTGTCATCCTCTTCGCTGCCTGGAGGACATCCGCATTTGGAACTGAAGCCTGAAGTGGTGGGCGGCGTGGTGTTGTAAACCGAACCAAGTTTACGAGGACGGGATGAATAGTTGCATATTACTTGAACTGACTGGAAATAATACAGAAGCTCTTATTATACCGGTTTATCCAACTTGAAAATTCGGCTTTGTCTACATTTGCGCCTAAGCAATGTGCATCTGTAGTTTTGTGATTTGATGGAAATAACGTAACAGTAACGTAACAGACATCCATACATCCATACTTACAAACTTTCGCGTTTATAATATTTGTAGGATAAAATTTAAAGCAAGCGGCAAACAAAAATTAGTCGATAAAGTAACTTACATTATAATTGAGAGGAGCATTGTTGTCGTAATAGGCGTATTCAGTGTATGCAGATATGCCGCATCCCATGTGGGTGGCTGGACCGTAGATCATCTCCAAGTAAAGTCTGCCATCCTGGTGATTTGGGTTCCTGGAATTATACAACTGGAATCAGTTAATTTGACAAAAATATTTAAATTATATGTGGATATTATTACACACACACACTCACGCCTTTTATCCCCGAAGGGGTAGGCAAAGGCGCAACTAGTGCACCCGCTTTTCGCCGTGCGTATTCCGTCCCATGATGTGATAGGGGGCGAGCCTATCGCCATATCGCGCACAAATTCCATACTCCGGGCTGATACTGAAATTAAAACCCAATATCACTTTGCCCGACCCGGGAATTGAACCCAAGACCTAAGCATTGCAGTCAAACCGTAATACAACTACGCCACCGAGGCAGTGGATATTATTATGATAATGCAAATCAATTCTTCATATAAAAATCACATTATTTCTTCACCTATTTCTCTGCTGGTAATTTCGTTTGGTGTGAGTTAATGACTTGTGTGATGACCACTAAGATGATTAGGACATTATCATTATATAAAAACTAAAATCCTAAACATGGAAATCTCGTAGGACTTAACCATTTAGTCAGTATCACACCACAAATTACTAAGATACACATTAACGAAATACAGTTAAAAGCAAACAGTTCTAATTCGTGACTATTTTAACAGACTCCATATTTAATAGCGGTTTATAAAGCTATTTATGCCATGGTTTTGCAGTGGGCTTGCACCACGCGCCTTTTACATTTGCTACGGATATAAATAAATTTGTAACATATTTTCCATGTCGGCTAAAAATAGTCACAAGCCAAAAAAATGTGTTTTGTTTTTATTCAGAATATTTTTTTATTACAGTTAAATGACGAGACGAACATGCCGCTCGCCTGATGGTAAGCGATACGACCGCCCATAAACAGAACGAACGCACAGAACTTTGAATTCATTACAAAGTACTGCGTGGCACTCCACTG
The DNA here is from genome assembly GCA_947568825.1 of Sphinx pinastri. Classification (NCBI taxonomy): domain Eukaryota; kingdom Metazoa; phylum Arthropoda; class Insecta; order Lepidoptera; family Sphingidae; genus Sphinx; species Sphinx pinastri. Next base: position 10,882,917 of record OX387624.1, on the reverse strand, counting down.
CATTCGTCACCCCGAGACTTATGATGTTAAGTCTCATAATACCCAGTACCTAATTACGCTGGCTACAATTTCCTTCAAATTGTAACACGACAGTGCACGCACACTCCTGCTTGGCGGTAGAAATAGACATTGCGGTGGTACAGTCAGCAACAAAAGTAGCAGAACAAATTAAAAACTTCAAATCGCTTCTACACGTTAACTCCAGTCGAAATATTCTTTTTTCTTTATCAAAAATAAAGTTAACTCCGTGAAGTTTATTTCAGTGAAGAAAAAACGATTGTTGATTCAGACGCATAACTTTAAAGGCAATTTGAAATTTTGAATTTGTTCAGCTACTTATGTGGCTGACTGTACCTACACAGCCGTTTTCTATCCGATGTTAAATTTATGTACTTACAAACTCCAATCTGGATAGGTAGTTATCATATCTGATGAGACGGAATTCTTCTGTCCATACCAAGATTTCAGGGTTTGTGTTATAGCATAAAATAGTTTTGGCGTGCTCAGTCCGGGCGTTGTGAAGTGCGCTGATTTCGAAACCGGGTACCAATCCGGGTAAGAGAACCGGACCAGCCCGGCCGTTTGACCGGGATCAGGAAATTTCTCTGTGAAAAATGTTAAATAAAAATTAAAATACCTTTATTACAACGATTTGTGAACCGCTTAATATTCTACTGGAATCAGTGACCGCCAGTACAGTATATTTCATCGTAAGACATTTGATGCTAATGCAGTGTCTTTATATTCATGGTATCTTATCTTTGACTGCCTCGGTGGCGTAGTTGTATTGCGTACGCGTTACGAGTACGATTTGCGCGCTGAGATCCTGGGTTCGAATCCCAGGTCGAGCCAAAAACATTGCGACTGGGTTTTTCCATCTTAAAAATTACTCAGTCCCAGCTCGGACTCAGTAAGTTGGTGGTGTGATACCCCCGTGCTTCGGAAAGCACGTAAAGCCGTGGTTGGTCCTGCGCCTGATCTCTCACCGGTCATGTCGGATTGCCGTCTCACCCGTCATGCCGCTTGGGGCAGGCCGCCCTAGCCTCGCCCCAACCACGCTATGCCACTGAGGATATGTCATTCCCATATTTTGTTGTGTTTCTTATACCTAAGCTTTAACGATTAAAGAAACTGATTAAGCAAACTGACACCGGCCCCAGGAGAGCAATTGTTATTACAGGACTGCCCTTTCAAACTTATATCATTTATGCATGTCAGTAAATAATCAATTCAAATAAACCTGCAGGTTTGCATAAATCTGGCTCGGGCCGTGCAACCCACTGTGGTTGGTAATCTCGGCAAATAAAATGCAAATGAGGTGGCACAGGTGTGCATTCGTGACTCTAAAATGAGGTCAAAGCCCACCTGTGCGTGTTGTATACTACAATAATATGTACTTCAGATGCACGATTTGAATTTAGTGGCCAGTATATTTTTGCCATTAAAAGATAAAATGATAGTCACAAACCCAATATATGGTATTTTATTAATATAATAACTTACAACAATAACTAATATACCTCGTAGTATTTACACAAACAAAAATGCAATGATATAAATCTTTGCGGAAAGGAACAGACAAAATGTCAATGGAAACAATAACTATATAACCTTATTCTTTTAATAACTTTCATTTGGGACCGAAGCCTAGTCTTCAGTACACACCAGTTGGGATTCATTTAGACGAATGAGCGAACACAGCCGTGCACAGAATTAGTACAGTGGACTTTAATAACAACGCCACATAGGTTAGGGACTCGGCCCGGCGGTCGCCCGATGGTTCCATCTCTCCGGGCGGCTCAACACCGGGTCGTAAGGCACGGTGAACCCAACATAACCGCTCAGTCGCCTCCCTTGAAGGCTGGGCGGTAGTAATAAAGCACTTTCTCCGCGAAAACAAAAAAAAGGTCAAGTATTGAACATGTAAATCACTGAGTTTGCTCGGCTTATCACCTCCGAGAAAGTTGTTGGAAACTGCCATATTTTTGTTCTCCTTTCCCAAGTCTTTATTAATTTTAAAAATAAGCAACACAAAATACCTTTGGTATAAAAGTGACTTATGGTTAAATAAATTATCATTTTAGTTCGTAATGTGTTTTATGCCACATGCAAAATAAAAAGTATGTATTTTTCTGCAGAGCAGATTAAATTTGGCAGCTATATTCACAGGTGCACTGCGACTGATAAAAATATTTTAATGTTATTATTTGTTGCAGGTTTGTTTTTAATCCTAAATGGTAATCATTTAATTTTACAGGTATTCTAGTAAATTAACATTGTCCGAAAATTTTAACATTTCTGTAATTTTCACATTGTCCTTTGACAATTTTCAATATCGAAGTTATTTTCAACATTTAAATCTACTTAAATACTTTTATCTTTCTTTCCTTTAATTTTCTCTACCAATAATAAGGACGTTCGTAGACATATTTTACATAGGAATTAATTTAAGAAGTTTTTAGTCTTACAATTCCTATACCTATTATTTCCAAGGAATAAGTTGCCAAACAGTTACAACTTAAAGTCGCCCGAATCGGTACCCACCACGTGCGCCGCAGCGATGTTCGCCGCGTGCTACGCTACACGCCAGAGGAAACGCCGCGGGCGCAGCGGCGGGCGTCGCCACTCATCACGCCTCGCATCGTTATAAACAACAACGTTGATTGCCATAATATGCCATAATATCATATTATGATTGTGTTTACGCATGACACGGCCGACGACGCGGGCCGCAGCACGACGTGCCGCCTCTCTATAAACGGATAAATCGCCCGACGCGCCGCGAGACACCACGCCACACGCGCCGCGCAACGCACCGCGTCTCCGAAAATGTAGGCCTTAGAAAGTTCATAAAGAACAGATTGTTTAGTGTGGGTAGAGTTCATATTAAGTCAGATCGTCGACAAGTTCCCTACGGTACCTATACCTAAAGGCGGCAAATAGCCTGCTATTATAGCTTACAACTTCCAGGTAAATCGACTTAGCGTATACCTACTTACTTGTAGCTCGACACAAATCGTGTTTCAAAACACATTGATTGGCCAACACCTGTGCAAACGTAGCCAGCTCGGTGTCCCATTTCTGAAAATGTTGTACAGAACATTTGGATTCTTTTTTTAAATAGTTGCAAATTGACCAGTCAGTGGACTTAGAATGTGACACGAAAACGCAACTCGTAAAACGATGTCGTTTAATTTTGATGTTTGTGATTGATCGAGAGACCAATACGTCAGTCTCTCAACCAATCCCAATAAGACGAAACGGAGACGTGACGTGTTTTTTTGTCACATTCTAAGCCTACAGTATTCTTTTCCTAAATGTTTTGCGTCTTTTCTTCGAGCCAGTTGTCACAAACTTTATAAGTTAAAATATAGCCAGTAATAAGCTTTTAAGTTGCTAGCATCTGCGAATGATCTCTATTTAAATAAAAAAAATATATATATATCTTCTGTTTTCTCCGGAGATGTTCGCTTTTTGTATGGGTGCTGGGCCTCAAAATCTAACCACGCTCAAACTTTATGGATATTAAAGGGACAAAACTGTGGATCATAGATCCATTAAAAACAAAATTGAGACCCCTCCATTTATAACTAACTTTTTAATTTATTGCAAAGGCCCAGTCTTTGGGAGTAGGTACTATCGAAATATTAACTATAAAGTATCTTGGTTAGAATTTTAAGCCCGTTTTTGGACATCTCATTTTCCCAATTTTAATATTTATTTATTTTTTAATAATAATAATCATGCGCACGAATGAAATGTTTAAAGCTAATCCGTAATTTGCACCAAGCATTTTTTTATTCATATTTTATTACTAGGCAAACAAACTGATTAGTGCACGTCTACTTCTAATCTCTATTTAATAATTAACTGCTTTTAATATTGTGATCTGTCAAGTCTGTTACTATTTAAATGAATTGAAAAAAACCCAGAATAAATAAACAAATAACTAAAAAAATAATAGTTTAAAACAATTAAAAAACACGCTTTATAGAAAATCCAACTAAAAAATAGAAAATAAATTTGAATTAAGAATAGTGTAAATAAGAAAAAGTGTATTTTATTGTTTAAAAAATAGCGTGGGTGCTTTTTAAAATATTATCAAAATGATATATAATACTTCTACTCATATTATCTGTCAATAAAATATTTATAACTATGGACACCATGCACCCCACGCTTTTTTGTACAATAAAATACACTTTTCCTTATTTACACTATTCTTAATTAAAATTTATTTTCTATTTTTCCGTTGGTTTTTTTATAAAGCGTGTTTTTTAGTTGTTTTAAACTATTATTTATTTTTATTTTTTTAGTTCTGTTCTACTATTGTATATACAATTACTATTGTTATACTATACTATTGTCCAACAGATGTCACTAAAAAGGAAATCGCCATCTTGTGACAAGTAGGATTTTTTTTACGTATAAGAGTAGCCAGTTTAGTTGTAATTCTACTATGGTCCAACAGATGTCACTAAAAATAAATCGCGCCTAAAGGAGTTACACACATACAAACATACAAGTGAAGCTAATATAAAGCGTGTAAAAAAATAAGGAAGTGGAATATTTTTTGCACATTTCATGTTTCGTATGCCTCCTGACTGAGACCCTTGGGCCGGAAATGGCAAAAATAAACACATACCAGCCTGAATATTCCGTAGCCTTTTGGCAAATAATTGCCACCCTTCCCTTTTTCCTTGCCAAGGGCTATCTTACTACGAACACTGAAAACATAAATAAAACAGGAATGTTTTCATATTATGATTTTCATTTTATCTATAGCATTGGATTGGAGTTTAAGTGGATTCAATTAAGTTCTATTTTCGTCTTTCAACCTGCATTGTTGAGCTAAATTTAAAAAAACAATAACTAATAAATATTTTGTAATAAAACCGCATGACATTCTACAAATTATAATTGAGTACAGGTTACATGTAATTATAATATAGATATAATACCTGTACAGGTATATCTTTTTCTAGAGGTGTTTTACAGAAATGAATAGATATTGACTTTTTTAGACGGGTAAAATTTTATTACAATTAACTCTTACCTAGTAATGATATAACAAAAGCATAAATGTGTTTCATTTGCAATTTGAATATAATAATAAGTATAAAAATAGAATAAAGGTGTTTTAACAAGTTGTAGTAGTTAATACTAAACTCAATTATAAACAAACTCAAGCGACGTCTTTATCTAGAAGACAATAAATTCTAAGGGCAGATTGTAATTGTTTCAACGACTTAAAACTATTTTAGTACTTACGCGTTAGAAACTTCAAGCAATTTGTTGGCAAGCTCGTGAGTAATGGATACATTTTTAGGATTACTGCAGCGTGGACCCATCATATGTTTCTGGAAATATTTCAGTATAATCAGTTACATTTTTGAGCTCTGTAGAATTATTAGGTTCTATAACATGATATTCTATAAAGTTTTAAATACGCGAGCTCTCCGCGCTTTCTTTTGCCTAAATAAGGTGAATTTACAAGTTGATATAATATGTTTAATTCGTGAGAATCGCGTTTTATCGACACTAGTGTCAATAAAACGCGATACAAACGCGCGTTTACGATTCTTAGTTGCTTTTTTTTTGGACTTGTGAGATATCAGATTGTTAAAAAACGATGCGTTTGGGCCCCATCGACATTAATGTTTTCCACCAAAACAGCTTGATCTTGTTTTAAGATATGCAATGCAATGCAATCAGCCCTGTATTATATACTGCCCACTGTTGAGCACGAGCCTCTTCTACAGCTGAGAGGGTTGAGGCATTAGTCCACCACGCTGGCCTAGTGCGGGTTGGTAGACTTCATATACCCTCGAGATTCTTATGGAGAATTATTAGGTCTGTAGGTTTCCTCGCGATTTTTTCCTTCACCATTAAAGTGAACGATAATTGATAAACAATGTAGATACACCTAACTTCGAAAAGTCAGACCTCCGGACATTGTCTCGGCAGACCGTTCCATTCCCAACTAGTCTATCGTCAACTGTGATGTATAAATCTAATAAATTACCAACTATTAGGCATGGGTTTCTTTAACAAAGATTTGAATTCACGAAGTCAACTATACAGACAACTTAATCACCATTTAGTTGTTACAATGTCTTCCAACAAGGTAAGAATAAGCTCTAAAGCGTGGCATTAAAATACTAACGCCAGGATTACAGTTTACGAGCTGTAATCTCGTTCAAAGCATTCTAGTGACATTGTGTCGCCCTCGCATTTAATTAGAATATACATAAACAAGTATTTAATATAGATCATGGCTTCGATTATTTAATCGTTAACAAGCTTTTGTTTGAGAATTAAGTTAGTTTATTATAGGTTTTTATCGCCTTTGTTGATAGATTAATTGACTCTGAATATAAGATCTTGTTGTTTTTAAAAAGATAATTGGAGTCAAATTTGTTACAAAATATATTTTGGTGAAAGTTTTAATTTGTGATTTCTGACCTTAAAAGTACTCAAACCTCTAATGGTTCCATAGTCTTTTCATGCTTTTAAGCAACAGGATCGATAAGCATCAAAAAGTTTTTGCATAAATTACCCATTTTCTTGCTGACTGTAAATTTTGACAAAATCAGTGGATCCAGATTTAATGTCTTCAAAAATGATGGACACTGGACAGTCTCATAAGAAAGCTTTCTTATATTTTTTATTTATATTTGTTTATTCGGGTAACCAAAGACCCATAGTGTTAGTAGAAAATACAAAAAGAAATATAATATTATGTTAGTAAATACCTAATTAAAGTATAACAAATTAATATGTGGTGCACCGCTGCCCCATTCCATGTGAAATGGCACAGCAACGAGCCTCATAACAACAATCCAGCCTACTGGCAATCATTTGGAGAATGCTGTTGGGGCTGGCCCGCACCCTGCCCACCAGAGATGCACACCTCTTGCGCATTATTGTGTAGAAACAATCTACCTGGGCATCCGCAAACATCCCTGATGCACTACAGAAACGGGGCAACCCCACCAGCATTCTAAATGCATTGTTATATTGAACTCTGAGGGCGCTGTACGATCTTTGAGAGTATCTAGCCCAGAGGCTGCACGTGTAGAAGGTTGAGCAATAGGCACGGAAGAGTGTCATTTTCACGTTAAGAGTGCATCGTGAAAACCTGCGAGCCAGCGAGCCAGCTACAGCAGTTTAGATAGTTGCCCTTACGGCCTCGTCTCAAAAATCCACCTGTGTATTTGGAGCCATACTACCAGTGAAATCTTCATCAATTGACTTTAATTGGTTGATTAGTTCATATAAAATATGAGTAATACTCACAGGGTCATAATGCATACACATGACATGGGCGCCTTCGGGACAATATTCCATTTTAGGGCAATAATCAGAGATATGAATGCCTCCCTGGCTCAAAATATCTAAGACCACGGAACAATTTCCCAGCTGGAACACGACAGCAAGTATGATAATCTATAAAGGCATAAAAGATATCTTTGTAATTTTCGAATTGCAACATTGCTCTTAAATGACTCAAACATGCTGCCGTCAATTGTAGAGCCAAATACCGGCCAGTGTGCTTAGAATGTGGCAAAAAAACACGACACTCGTATGGTTTTATTGGGATTGGTTGAGAGACTAACACGTGACTCGCGTATTGGTCTCTCGATCAATTACAATTATTAAATTTAAATGATTTACGAGTTGCACTTTTTGCCACACTCTAAGCACACAGGATATTTGGGATCGACCAGAAAATAAAAAGAACTAAAAAGAAAACATGTTTAAACCCCTGTAATAAAAGCCAAAAAATCTGTAAAGTACTTCAATAATAATACGTGTCACAGAGTAACGTCGTGAAGTGACCTTCTTGCGTATCGTATAGGCGAGATATCCTGAAGTCCAAATAACCTAAAATATAACTCCTTCCTAACCTCTGTTCTTTTTTAAGGCTGGCAGTCCATCTATTCTTTTGGAATGCTTTTTTCATCAGGTAACTATTTTGCTTAGCTTATTTACTTTAGGAAGATATTTATTGAATGGTTAAATAATGTTTGTTTTCTACAGCATACTGGATAGCACGCTACGATTTTTTCACAAGTGAAGTCGGTATTAAAAGCAAGTATTCAGTCAATGTGACTCTGTTGAACACATTTAAATCTTGTCATAAATTACTATTCTATCCAAGTACTTATATATAAGTCTAGACGGTAGACGTCGCGTCTTTGAAAATTACTAGAACCGAGTCACAAGTGTAATAATTTACAATTAACGCAATTTTCTCAACTACAGCCGGCGGCTTCGTCTGTGTTTTAATTTCAAATTGTAATAAACTCACCTTAAAAAACATTTTATATTAAAAAGCAAATTCATGATTTCCATCTCATTTTCACAATATTCAGCATTTAAAAGCAATTCTCAGAATTTAAATTAAACGCAAATTGAAAATTTATTGATACTTAGTAACTATGCAGATTGAGTTGTGTCGTGAACATTTTAAAAACTTGTTATGTTACAGCAAATAGCGCAAAATCGTGTTCTAAGATTTTTTGTTAATCTTTTTTAAATTTCAGTATTATCGCGAAGAAAAGTTATTGAAAATCTAATATAATTTTTGTGCTTATGTACGTGAATATGAAACAGTTTTTTTTACAGAATCCCAATTTTTATGAATAAAACTTTAATCGTATATTAACATTGTATATTATCTTATCATAATACTAGGTCGGGAAAAAGTGTTTTCGCATTTAGTATGTATAAACTTGTAATACAATCTTTTTGGCTGTATTATTTAAATCTGGCTGGTTTTAATGGCATTAAAAAGGTTACATTTAAAAAAAAAAGAAATTAGTAAAATGTTGTTTTCATTTACTTTTCTTTCTGTCAAAATGAGTGAATGTAATGAATAAATTCGATACATTTTTAATATTTGATTATAAAAAAGGCAAAAAAGCACAGCAAACCGCGAAAAAAATTGTGACGTTTATGAACCTAATGCAGTGTAGAATAGCACAAAATTGGTTCAACCGTTTTCAATCCGGAAATTTTGATGCCAAAGATTCACTTCGCTCTGGTCGCCCTGTTACAGTGGACAAGATCGACATATCAGTTACGACATAGCTGAAGAACTGAGAATTGACCACAAAGCAGTTTTGACCCATTTGAAAAAGCTGGGTACACAAAAATGCTCGTTATTTGGGTGCCACACGAGCTCACTGAAAGAAACCTAATGGACCGTGTACTTATTTGCGATTCTTTATTGAGACGTAATGAAACCGAATCGTTTTTGAAGAGATTGATAACTGGTGATGTAAAGTGGATTACGTACGACAAGAATGTACGAAAAGGTCGTGGTAAAAGTTTGGTCAGGCTTCACAGACTGTGGCAAAACCTGGGTTAACTCGCAATAAGGTGATGCTGTGTGTATGGTGGGATTGGAAGGGCATTGTTCATTATGAGCTTTTATCGTCAGGAAGAACCGTCGCTTCGGATCTCTGTTGCCAACAACTAAGGAGATTAATGCATGAAGTTGAGAGAAAGCGGCCAGAATTTATCAATAGAAAGGGTGTGGTCTTTCATCACGATAATGCTAGACCACACATCTTTAGCCACTCAGCAACAATTAAGAGGCCGTATATAAAATTTCAACTATTTCAGTAAATTTTTCGTCGTGATTATTCAAAAAATAAACTTATCTGATTAATTGAAAAAAGTTTCCTTACGTTAATACTTTCATTTTGTATGATTTTACATTGAAAATACAGAAATTGTCTCTTTCATAATTAAGGCGACTTTTATAACAATAAACAGTAACTTTCGTTAGTTAGTTTAAAGCACGATTTTGATTGAAAACGCCAACATGTTTGAGTCTCGGTACAACAAAATTTCTGAAACAGACGTTGGAACTTGGTGGATAGATTGAAATTAAAGAAAGATATGAAAAATGTGGCTCGTTTATTTTATTCGTGTTGAAATAGTCTTTCCGATGATGTATTATAAATTAACCAGATCAGTTTGTTTTTTGAATAATCACGATGAAAACTTGACTGAAATAGTTGAAATTTCGTATACGGCCTCTTAAGAGAGTTTGGCTGGGAGGTGTTAATGCATCCACCATTAGTCCTAACCTTGCACCTTCACATTTCCATCTGTTTCGGTCTTTTCAGAATTCTTGAGCCAGTGTTAGGATAACATCAAGAGAGCATTGTTAAGAGCATTAAGGCACTACCTACAAGATGGCAGAAAGTCATCGAACAAAATGCCACCTACTGTAATTAAATGTAATTAAAATTTGAAAAAAGAAGTCTTGAGTTTTAATATAAAATGCGAAGAAACTTTTTCGCCAACTTAATATTATATTTTAAGGCAAGCGAAAACTTACAAGACAATAACTTGTTAACACTTTTTTTTTTTTTTTTTTTTCTCGCGGGGAAAAAACGCGTTATCGCTACCACCACTGGGGGGTGAGTGGATGGTTATGTTGGTTTCACCGATCTAACGGCCCAATGTCGACACTCGGGAGTATGGCATCATCCGAGCGAGCATTGGACCGAGTCCCTAACACTATGTACACCCTACACCGGCATACCAACCAAAACCCGCGGTGGCCTTCTTCGGCGCCTTCGGGACGGCCCCGGGGTATCTTGTTGCACGAAGATAGCTGCACGGAACCGCCCCTGCGCGATGCCGCATTGCGGCTCATCTCTATATGAGGGGGCTAAGATGCCCCCGAGCTCTACAGGACGCTTTTGACGTCTACGACTGCAGGAGACCGACCACCCGCATTGTCGTCCACCTCGGAGTCGCTATTATAAGTAGTCGAGCCAGCAGACCCCCACTGCTCGCTCCGCGATTCTCACTTTAATCCCCATTAGTCGCCTCTTACGACAGGCAAGGAATGCCGTGGCGGAATTCTTTAGATGCCCCCGGACCGCAGGGCACGAGGCGCCGGTCAGTCGTCCACCCGACGCCTCCTTCGTCTCCTCTGGCTGCGGGCGGGATCGTTCTGCTCACGATCCCGCTCGGCGCTCTCCTTCCGCGAGATGACGCACTCACAGAAGGAGGCCATCGCTCGCCATGACCTCCAGCCACCGACCATGGCGGACACCACGGCCGGCAGCGAGAGGTCTCCTCCGACGACTGCTCTAAGAGCGCTGCGTTGTAGGTCCCAGGCTGGGCACTCCTCAAGAGTGTGTTGGACTGTGTCGTCGCGGCCGTTGCCACAATGATGGCACACGGCGGACTCCTCCTTCCCGATCCGACACAGAAACGAGCCGAAACACCCGTGGCCCGTCAGCACCTGTGTCAGACGGAATGTCGGCGCACCGTGGCGCCTGTCTAGCCAGCTTAAGAAGACAGGTCGCACTGCCGCGACAGTCCTCAAGCCCGCACACGGGCTCTCCAGCCTGGTATGCCACTCCTCCACGGCTGCGCTGCGGATGGAGGCCAATTGGGCCGTTACCTCCCTCGGAGCTAGTCTCTGCCCGAGACGGGATGCCTCCTCACGCCAGAAGAATACTGACGAGAGGTATTTGGCATCCAAATCCCATGGCAGAATACCGGCCAAGACGCAGGCCGCCTCGTGGGAGACTGTGCGGTAGCCACTGATGAGTCGCTGCGCCACTAAACGCTGCGGTTTGCGCAGTAGAGCGACGCATCGAGCATTCAGGGACCCGGCCCAAACGGGACAACCGTATAAGGCCATAGACCGCACAACTCCAGCGTATAAACTTCGGCAAGGGTTACCGGGACCTTCCAAATTTGGCAGCAAGCGTCCAAGCGCGCCTGCTGCCCGCACCAGTTTCGGCGAGAGCATCGCAAAGTGGGCACGAAAGTCCCATCGGCTGTGCAACACCAAACCCAGATACTTCATTGTGGAGCCGATGGGAATCCGCACCCCCTCCACTACAATATGGGCCTCCGATGGTGGCCTCTTCCGGGGCCCATGGAAATAAAGGGCCTCCGTTTTGTTCAGCGCCACTGAGAGGCCCAGCCGCCGAATCCTGCTCACCATCTGCTCCGTACTAGACGAAGCGAGCAGGGCAGCCTCATGGAAGGTCCTAGCCGTCGCTGTCACCAGGGTGTCGTCCGCGTAGCAGACAACAGCGACGCCTTGAGGGTTGATACCACGGAGCACCCAATTGTAACCGATGTTCCACAGGAGAGGGCCCAGGACTGAGCCCTGTGGAACACCGCAGGCCATTGCTCTCCGGTGCCACCCATCAGCGCCCGGGTACACTATGTACCTGTCAGACAAGTACGATCGGACCAGACGCTGAAGATATAGTGGCACCTCGTGGTACCGCAGTGCTTCGTGTATGCAAGCCCAGGGAAGAGTGTTAAACGCGTTGGCGATGTCAAGAGACACCGCCACGATCACTTCACCCCGGGCGATTGCATCCTCCGCTTGTGCCTTGACCCGCAAAATCGCATGGACTGTAGATCGGCCATGCCGGAAACCGAACTGGCAATCTGCCAAGTCCGGCCCAACCCTCTCGAGATGCTCGACGAGGCGAGCGTGTATAATCCGCTCGAAAAGTTTACAGACCTCGTCGAGCAGCACGATAGGCCGGTAGGCCGATGGTGACTCTGCGGGTCGTCCCTCCTTCTTGAGCAGAACCAACTTGCCAGTTTTCCACTGTGATGGAAAAAGGCCCTGCTCAATGCACGCGGAGAAGAAACTTGTTAACACTGATCAATAACGTTAATTGGTAAGATGATACATTTAATAAGTTTTACTAATTAACTATGTTATAACCAATTATAACAACTGTATGTAATTTACATCAATATTATTAAATTGACGATATCATGTTGAAATAATCCCTTTGCGTTTGCATCATAAATATCATAATAGTAGGCTTACGGTGAAAAGTGTATATCATTCTTCCTTTTTAAATAGAATATTTTTTTTTGTATTATTGTTCTTGACTGTACCTGCGAACTCTCTCAGTGACAAGATGTAAATACTTAGTAATAACGTCTTCAATTCAGTCGAATTATAAATTTGAATAGCCAATTTAGTTACACGAAGTGAGGATTATTGTAGTGACTTGTTTGCGTAAACTTTCAACAAAACGAGCAATAAAATTATGTTTATTATAATAGAACTGAAGATTTTACAAATATTTTTAAGTAAAAATTCCACAACTTTATTTCTGTTCGTCGGGCTATATTTAAAATTTTAAAAAAATTATAAAACTTCTCAAGTAGTTTCCAAATTTTATCATCAATTTATATGTCCCTAATATATTATAGTCGAATGAAAGTAAGTAGTGAATGCATTTGGGCATGATTATATCTGTGTATGTGAAGTCCAAGAGCGTAAATGATGACGATATGGCGATAGGCTTGGGATATCACATCATGGGACGGAATACGCACGGCACTAATTGTGCCTCTGCCTACCTCTTCGGGGATAAAGACATGAGTGTTTGAGTGTGTATGTTGTCTAGATAAACCGATTTTTCCCTGAGTTATTATGCAATCCATTTTAATGCAAAATCTATCAAATAAATTCGATAAATCTCCTTTTAAAAATGTGTACCTGCATCCGCGCGTTCGTTTTACAGCTCGACTATTTTTTTGAAACAGTCCTGCAGAACAATGGTGTTTGGAATTTTTCCAACAATAAAACTTTCAGTTAGTTTATAAAAGTGCACGCTGGTATATTAAACTCATTTGATCGTTAGTATCGTTTTATAATGTGTTCAGTAATATACGCCGCATCGTTTGCTTTAAATTTTGTTTTAATATCTTCACAAGTAAGTTATATTATTATCTATAATAATCACAAAAAATAAGCCGCCTTGAAAAACTACTAAACACCAAGTAATAATTTAACATTATGAATATACTGATTACTTATTTTAGAGTTGGTGACTAATTCAAATTGTTAGTTAACCTATATAAATAAATGAACAAATATATACGATAGCAATAAAAAAAATACACGCCGAATCGATAAGCACTTACAATTTTTTAAGTCGGTTAAAGAAACACGTCAAATTGATCACTTCCACTACTTCTACTGGTGGTAGGACTCTCATATGTAAGAGTTCGTCTGGGTGGGTACCACCGCAATGTCTATTTCTACCGCCAAGCAGCAGTGTGCATGCACTGTTGTGTTTCGGTTTGAAGGACATTGTAGCCAGTGTAACTACAGGACATGATGAGACTTAACATCTTATGTCTCAGGATGACGTGAGCAGTGAGATGCCACACAGTACTTTGTAAGTCAAGGTACTGGATGGTGTTGCTACTGTTTATGGGTGGTCGTATCGCTTAACATCAGGCGAACGGCATGCTCGCCTCGTCATTCAATACCATAAAAAAAAAAAAAATCCTCATTTTCTTGAAGTCGGTTAAAAACAGTATAGTAAAATAAATATAATAGTTAGACTGGTTCATAATTATATATTTTTTAATCCTTCTAGATTATAAATTTTATCGAAATATAAACTCTAACTTTCGAAGCTACATTTTTTTTTTTTTTTTTTTTATAGCATAGAATGACGAGACGAGCATGCCGTTCGCCTGATGGTAAGCGATACGACCACCCATAAACAGTAGCAACACCATCCAGCAACTTGTCTTACAAAGTACTGTGTGGCATTCCACTGCGCTCGTCATCCTGAGACATAAGATGTTAAGTCTCATTATGTCCAGTAGTTATACTGGCTACAATGTCCTTCAAACCGAAACACAACAGTGCATGCACTGTTGCTTCGCGGTAGAAATAGACATTGCGGTGGTACCCACCCAGACGGCCTCTTACATAATGAGAGACCTACCACCAGTAACATTATACATATATATATTACATACATTCATATTATGCGAAGAGAGTTAAGTAGTTTAGGTTGAATAACATTAAGTAGGTACTTATTTATGTAGTTCTACTGCCTCGGTGGCGTAGCGACTGCAGAGCTGGAGTCTCGGGTTCGATCCCCGGGTCGGGCAAGGTGATATTGGATTTTTCTATTCGGTGTCAGCCTGGAGTCTGGAATTTGTGCCTGATATGGCGATAGGCTCGCCCCCTATCACATCATGGGACGGAATACGCACGGCGAAAAGTGGGTGCACTAGTTGCATATCTGACTACCCCTTCGGGGATAAAAGGCGTGAGTATGCGTGTGTTATTTATGTTATATGTTATTCATATAATCTATGTAGTTTAAGCAGAAGGCGGTGTCAGTGGCAAGTCTAGATTATTATATTTCACAGAACAAAGAAAACAGTAGAAAATCAATAGATATTTTTCAGTTAAATTGCAATAAACCAGAAAATATTGCTTACCGATGGTACGAAATACATCAGTGGGACATATTCTTGCTATGGCTATGATTTTTGCAATCCAGAATTGCACAACAGGGCATTTTAATATTATTAAATATTTTTTCAAATTATTTACACTTAGACAGTGCGCAATAACGACTGAGACCGCTCAGACGGTGAGTTAGTAATGCAGTACTAACTAGTGGAAAAAAGGTTACGCCCACTTGACGTTTGTTAAAATATAACATGGAGGATAGATATAAGACAAAGAAAACAGTAGAACTAGTTTTTTTTTTAAATTAGTCAGGTTAAAAAAAAAAACTAGTTCTACTGTTTTCTTTGTCTTATATCTATCCTACATGTTATATTTTAACAAACGTCGTGGGATTTATGTACCTTGTCAGAATTTGAAACGGTTTCATTGTTTAATTAGACTACCCCAATTCTACTTCTAAAATTTTGAATCTAACAATGAGAAATAAATTAATTTGTTGAGGTTTATATAAATATTACGTTTCGTTTGAGAAAATACGTTGTTCGATGTAATAAATAGAATAATGGTTTCCTCGAAAATCATCGAGTCTGGTGGTTCTGTAATTGTTAATTTAATTAAGGAAATTGAGCCGCTGTTTTGTAAAGATATATATATGAATTTGTTTCATATTGGCTTCGTATAAATTTTAAATGGCTATCAGAAAACTAACCAGGGTGTTAAATATACGATTAACTACTTTTAGATAAGACTAGCTTTTGCCCGCGGTTTCGCTCGCATTAAAGAGTTTTTCCTGTATAAAAGTAACTTTATATATACAAACTATACATTTTTTAACATTTTCCGTTATAAATTATAATTGCAAATACCAGGCGACAATAAACTTATACAGATCGAGAGATCTTGCAATATGGTCAGTGAGCGAAACTTTGGTACAAAACGCCTTTCGTCCAGTATATCCCCGATTTTTGCCAGAAAGGCACTCGCAGTCACAATAGAACATATAAATTATTTCTCTACTATATTATGCATGTATTATACATATAAACCTTCCTCTTGAATCACTCTATCTATTAAAAAAAACGCATCAAAATCCGTTGCGGAGTTTTAAAGATCTAAGCATACATAAGGACATAGGGACAGACAGCGGGAAGCGACTTTGTTTTATACTGTGTTAATATATGATATGGTAAAAGAAAAGTTATATTTTCTTGCTGATTCTATGCTGGTCATAGTGTTAAAGAAATTATCTAGTTTGAAAATGTTTTTTGCTGTTCGATTTTTTGTTCTTAAAACGGTTTGATAGTTATATACCTATACTAGCATTGCGCGCGGCTCCGCCCGCGTGGAAAAAGATAGCCATATAGGATAAATATAGATATAAAAAGTAGCCTATAGCACTCAGGAGTAATGTAGCTTCCTATTAGTGAAAGAATTTTCAAAATCGGTCCAGTAGTTCCTGAGATTAGCGCGTTCAAACAAACAAACAAACTGTTCAGCTTTATAATATAATATTATATAGTATAGATTTAAAATTATGTTATTTTTGACACCAAAAATATTATGCTTTATGCATTTTGAAACTGTTTTTATTGTTTTAGGATCATTCACGTCTTTATGGTGGCGGAGAAGGAAGTCTCAACGGAAAGACGAATATAGCAAACAGAAATAATCAGGTAAAAATATTTTTGATTCAGTTACATGAAGTCACCATCATATTGTAAGTAGGTAATAATAAGTAATGGTGATGTTTGATTGCGCGTGATTTACATTACTTAGTACTTAAAAAAAATACAAACACACGAAATGAGAAAGGATTGAGAATTTTTTTGGAAGTCGGTCAAAAATGACGTCATTTGACTTAATAATTAAACACACACTCACGCCCTTACTCCACGAAGGGGTAGGCAGAGGCGTAACTAGTGCACCCACTTTTCGCCTTGTGTATTCCGTCCCATGCCCATGATGTGATAGGGAGCGAGTCTATCCCCAAATCAGGCACAAATTCCAGACTCCGGGCTGATACTGAATTTAAAAAACCCAATATCAATTTGCCCGACCCGGGAATCGAACCCAAGACCTCAGCATTGCAGTCATACCGTAATACAACTACGCCACCGCGGCAGTCTAATAATTTAAAAGTGGATTTTTTGGGTCTTGAATCTGTGTTGGTAAAAAAAAGTTAAACACAATGGAACCAAACTTCACTCTTGTCTACACTTATATTATAAAGAGGGAAAAATTGTATGTTTTTAACGAATAAACTTAAAAACTAATGGGCCGATTTTAAAAAATCTTTCACCAATATTAAGTTACATTATCAGCAATTAACATATAGGCTACTTTTTACTCCGGAAATATATAAACTGGGACTTTTATCCCGATAAAACTCATTCACGCGGGCGGCGCCACGAGCAAAAGTCTAGTTTCTTATAAAGCTTGGCAGCTCTAATTCGAGGTATTGGAACAGCTCGCAATTTTTTCTTTTTTTCACAAACACAAGTTCAATTATTATTACTGCACAGAATATAGTTTTTTTTTATTTATTGTGAAAATAGAAACGTTTTATACAATGACTCCCAAACCAGGCTAAGCCTGTCCTAATAATTAAGTGATATTATTTCCAAGTCATTCAATCTTTATAACCAGTATCAAACCCATTCTCTCCAATTGTAATAAATAGTAACTGAGTCGAAAACGCAGAACAGCCCGGAAAAATTCCCACCGCATTTGCTTTGATTCGGATGCAATCTGGTTTGCTTAGAACAGGTGCACAAACAGTAAGTACTAATATTTGAAAAACTAAGTGTTCGCTAGTTGCACCGAACGCTCGGGTGTATATTTTGTTTTCACACAGAAATAATCATGGCCGTTGATGTGTGCCTCACGAGCAATGCTTGAATAATTATATAATATTTTATTTTTAGGTTTGTATTCAGAAATCTTATTACTTAATATGATAGTCAGCTTCCGAGATTGGCATAGTTTATAAATGACCTAAAATATAAACTAAACCAACGAGATAAAAAAATCAATACCAATAAATGTAGTCCAATTTGATTTTTATATTCAACAGATACCCCAATACAACATAACTTACATAGATAAAGTAGAAAACCCACTACGAGTACCAGTCATCAACGAGAACTTCGAACAGCATAAAGTAAGACGGAAGCCTATCAAGAAATCACCGAAACGAACAATCCAGAAGATAATAAAGAAAAATCGAGTTAAGACCAAGAAGTTTTACATACATTTGATGACGCACAAAACGACGCAGTCACCTGCTAAGCCAGAATACGACAATGCATATGCGCAAGAAGAGCAGCAGTGGAAGGATGATCAACCTACCACCCAAGCTAATCAGAAGAAAAGACCTAGAAAATGGAACCCTAAATTCTCGAGGTATCCCATGCCATTCCAAAAGATGCAGAAAAGAGACAACTATAGATATAAAAGGGATGCAGATAGGGATGTGTATATATTAAAAGACTTAGATGAAATGGAATTTTTAAGTAGTGATAAGGATTATCACGTTGTTAATACACACGTTAAAAGGTATTGGTAACATGGTTTCGTAACACATTTTTGCTTGAGCCAAAGTCATGTATTCTGTGTGGCCTAGGATCAGATAGTTCAAGTGACTGCTAGAACGAAATAGAGTTTTATTTTTCAATTTATGTAATATTTATGTTGTATTATTGTTAGGTTGCAGTGTACGAAACAAGTTAACTTGCTTAGAATTTAAATTGTTAAGTCATAAATAAATGACTTTTTCTTACTTATTTCATTCGTATAAAATATACTTGTATAAATAAGGTGTCGTTTTCTTTCATAAATTGTAATCAAATTCATAAAGGTATACAATGATGTATTACTTAATACTTTTAGTAATAATATAATATTGTCTTCATACATTATTGTATTGGATATATATAGTTAAACAATTACATAAACAACTTTTGTAATTTACCTCTTTTTAACCCCCGACAGAAAAAGAGGGGTGTTATAAGTTTAGGGTGTGTATCTGACGATGCCACAGACAGGTATACAGATACATCTGTATACCTGTCTGTGGCATCGTAGCTCTCAAACGGATAGATCGATTTTGACGCGGTTTTTTTTGTTTGAAAGCTGATATAGCCAACCTAGATTCCAATACTTCGGATTTATAAAAAAAAGTTTCTGAGCTCTGTAAAGCCAGTATACAATTGGTCCTTTTACATTTTCAACCAGACTTATTGGCGCACAAAGATTCTTTGTATAAAACGAAGGAAATATTTATAAATAGGAATAAAATGAACGGAAAGATACGAACGTTTCAGCTCGAGAGCTTTACAGACTTGTTCTCTTTCCGATGCCATTTTTCGGGCGCCTTTTGACAGACATATAGTACCTATTCATTTTGACACATTTCTATGTTTAGTGCTTTACTTTGTTTAAATTTTTTTTACAAGGTTTAATTTAACTTGCAATGTGTGTATATTTGTTCGGGTGGAATCTTGCAAGTCAATTTTGAAGCAGTTCCCCTCAACCCATTGTGTTGAAATTTCAGTTTAGGTAACAATACATTGTTAGCTAAGTGACGTCATTCTGAATCCAATATGGTGGACGTTCCAAGATGATAGAATGTGTAGATAATACAATAATTATGTACCTTGATCTTGTCAAAAGTAAATCTCGCGACAAGCCTTTAACTCTACATAGTATTAAACATAGTTTGATTCAATTTAAAGTATTTTTTTCTATTTAGAGCATTTAAATAAAAGCTTGATTTTTACTTTATTTTTTTAACTTTATATTTATTCTTTTACGTTCTTTTAATAGTATTTATGAGTAGTTCGTGATCAATCTTTTGATTAAGACGCATGATGACATTCAACTGGTAGAGTCTATTTGAATTACCTTAAATCAAAAAACGGAGGTGAAATATGTACAAATATTATTTACAGGTGGTAGGTCTCGTTTGCGGGGAGTCGTTTGGGTAGATTTTTTTCATTATTTATTTATCAGTTTTACTAAGAGCAGATCAATTTTACAGACCATATATCTCAGTATTGGAAAAACTACAAAGATATGTCTACAATTCTATGTTCTGTACCGGTTATCGTCGAGCATCAGTTAACCCAAGGCGTACTTAAAACCAATAAGTGCGCCCTGAGTGTCCATAGGTGACTAGAGCCAGGTAAGGTTAATAAAAATTATGAATATGAGAAGGTATTAGATTTGAAGAAAATACGACTTTTTAATGTTTTTATGGGTTAACTTGTTTTTTAGTATTGAGTGTAGTTGATTTTAAGCCAAGGAATCAAAATACCACCGCAATGTCTATTTCTATTGCCAAGCAGCAGTGTGCATGCACTGTTGTGTTCCGGTTTGAAGGACAGTGTAGCCAGCGTAATTACTAGGCATTATGCGACCTAACATCTTATGTCTTAGGGTGACGAGCGCAGTGGAGTGCCACGCAGTACTTTGTAATTCAGAGTTCTGTGCGGCATTGTATGTTTATGGCGAACGGCATGCTCGTCTTCTCATTTAACTGTAATCTTAATATATATAAATTACGCGTCACGTTGTTTGTCCGCGATGGACTCCTAAACTACTTAACCAATTTTAATCATATTTGACAGGTTAGTCTGGAAATCTTTGGGGGAGGCCTATGTCCAGCAGTGGACTTCTAAAGGCTGAAGAAGAAGAAGAAGAAATTATTTGTTTATTATTTGACAGTCACAATTATCTGTTAGCTCCAAAAGATTCTATCAGATGGCGGTATCTGTTGACTGGATTGAGTAAGTATTCAATAGATGGCGCTGTGTTAAAAGTACCAACGTTTCACATAAGCTACAATTTAATGGCATAACCTTAGTCACAACAACGTGTGGCCGGGTCTGCTTTATAATATAAAATTAGTAACATAAAAACCCAATTAAAATTCCTATTAGAACCATCCTATTAGACTTCCACTCGGACAAAGTCGCGGGCAAAAGCTATAAAAATATAAATATATTATCGTAGACAGGAAAAGGTTTTCCTTTAACAATATAAAAGTTAATTAGGAAGCAGAAACACATTACCAACACACAGCACATTACTGCAACTTATATAATACGAGCTTTTGTCCGCGGCTCCGCACGCGTGAATGAGTTTTCCCGGGATAAAATTCCCGCTTTATATTTTCCCAGGATAAAAAGTAGCCTATGTGTTAATCCAGGACATAATCTACCCGTCTGCCAAATTTCACCAAAAGCCGTTTAGTAGTTTTTGCGTGAAAGAGTAACAAACATCCATACATCCATACTTACAAACTTTCGCGTTTATAATATTAGTAGGATGATAGTTTATTTCAATCATACTAAAATCACTTTATGCGAATTACGTGAAGCTCTTAACTGTAATGATCAACATGGCGCATTTTTATCAGTGTTATGAAAATAACCGAATCGTGACTTGATTACTAAAGCTTAAAATATTTTATATGAATGAAATTTCATACCATTTAAATGGAATTTTAAATTTAGCAGCAATATGTCTTACTAAGTAGATACGTGTGTATTTCATGAATAGACTTTAAAATTATATGCATAAAAGTTTTTATTTTTCGGATCGTATCAATTCAAAATGAATGTACACACACTCACGCTTTTTATCCCCGAAGGGGTAGGCAGAAGCGCAACTAGTGCACCTACTCTTCGTCGTCCGTATTCCTTTCATTGATATGATAGGGGGCGAGCCTATCGCTATATCGGGCACAAATTCTAGACTTCGGGCTGATACAGAATAGAAAAACCCACTATCACTTTGCCCGACCCGGGGATCGTACCCAAGACCTCAGCATTGCAGTCGTACCGTAATACAACTACGCCACCGAGGCAGCAAATAAATGTATAACTCTATAAACTAAATAATGTGGTGTTTCGAAGACCTAAAAAAGACGAAGAACATTGTGTTGATAAATACTGTTGTATGGTAAGTATTTATGCAATTAAATATATTATTAGGTATAAAGGAGATGTCCGCTTTTTGTATGGGTGCTGGGCCTCAAAATCTAACCAGACTTAAAGTTAAGGAATATTAAAGGGTTAATATATGAATCTTGGATCCATTAAAAAATATTTTTAGACCCCTGCATTTATAACTAACTTTTTTTAAAACGTCCATAATAAGTTTAGTTTTTAAGCGAAATAAAAATACATAAAACTCACAATTAAACGATTTATTGTAAAAAGCTAGTTTTTAGGAGTTCTATCTAAATATATTATATAAACTGTCTCGTTTAGAATTCTAGGCCCGTTTTTGAACATGTCCTTTATATATAATTTGAGGACCACGATTTTCTTCGTTTGATCATTTCATACAATCAAGACAGGATTTTCATCCTAAAATATCGTATTAGAAAACACTGGGTACTAAACTCTTGCCCTATTCCAAAAACTTCTAATTGCGAATTAAAACATCTTATAAATCTCCAATTCTCTACTCACATCGAGAACACTAATAAAACATTGTAAAAGTACGCTCCTGAATAAGTTTTGTCTCTTTTGTAAGTAAGACCTCATTATAATTTAATGAAATAATTAATATATCTAGAGACTTCTTAATACACGCTCGGTGGCTAAATAATAGTCTTAATTAATTTCATGTCTAGTATAAAAGCGTGTTATTTTGTTAACGAGACAAGTTACAAAAATCTCCGTTTTTATCTAAATAGCTTTTATATTTCAATTAGTAAATGAAAATGTACTTCAAAAAGGTACTGAACACAAATTATTTTTTTATAAGATTTATTTTTTGGCAATAACTTGGTATAATGTTTTTCTTGCCTTGGTGTATTTACTAAAACTTATATGTATATTATTAAGCTTTTATAATAAATAGTTACATGAAAAAACAATACACATCACGCCTTCATCTCCGAAGGGTTAGGCAGAGGTACAACCAGGGTACCCATTTATGGCTGAGGGCGATCCTACCGCCTTATCACACTGTAGTATTTGGATCATACCATACCATACCAGCCCTGTATTATATACTGCCTACTGCTGAGCACGGGCCTCCTCTACAACTAAGAGGGTTAAGGCCTTAGTACACCACGCAGGCCTAGTGTGGGTTGACAGACTTTACATACCTTCGAAATTCAGAGAACTTCTCAGGTATGCAGTTTCCTCACGATGTTTTCCTGCACCGTTAAAGCGAGCGATAATTCACAAAGAATACACACATAACTTTTTAGAGAAGTCACAGGTGTGTGTCCTTGGGTTTTGAACCTGCGGACATTCGTCTCGGCAGTCCGTTCCACTCCCAACTAGGCTATCGCTGCTATTGGATCAGATTGGACATAATTTAGGGTTTGAATAATACTACATATTAAAATAAAAGATCATATTACAAAAGTCAAATTATTTTATTTAAATGTACATTTTATGAAAAACTTAGAGATTAATTACGTAACAGACTTATAATAATGTCAAAGACATACATTCCGAGATAGATACTATCTCATTGATTTGTATTTACAACAATAAATCTATGAAACACTACAACTAGTAACAAAAAATATGACGAAATAAATAAAAATACACAACATACAGATAATGTCGTTTTGACACAACAGTATAATTTGTTAGTAAAAATCTAATTAATGTTGTAAGGCGTGGCCCAAAAACTGTTAACTTGTTGCTGTAATACACCCACATACTCACATTACGCTTACGAGACTATCCCGCCCTCACACCCGCCACTGCAACTCCTGTAATTCAAGATCGGCAGTGGCACGCATTTTATGTCACCGAGCGGTGAAGCTCGGCGAGTCTCTGGGAACACTAATTAGTCTTAACCCGCAACGAAGTTTATCAAATAGAAGAATAAGGAGGAGTTAGAAATATATTTTCCACTTCCCTCCATAGCAGAGCAGGAGACAAAATATACTCACATTACGCTTGTATACCCAAAGGGGTAGGCATAGGTGTAACCATGGGCTCATTAGGGGGTGGGTCTATGGTCATATCGGACATAAATTCCAATCTCCGGGCTGATACTCAAGCAGAAAAACCAAATATCTCTTTGCCCGACCCGGGATTCGAGCCCGGGACCTCAGAGCGGTGTTCAAACTACGTTACCGAGGCAGTTCTTGAAATACACCTGTCTGCTATCTTAGACTTTTAGATATAAAAATAGCCATATTAAAAAACTGGTGTTGCTGATTATACTTATCAAGGAGTATTATTTTTAACTAGACTTCTGCCCGTGGCTCCGCCCCCGTGAATGAGTTTTTTCGGGATAAAAGTCCCGCTTTATATTTTCCCGGGATAAAAGTAACCGATGTTACTCGCTGATATAGAACTTTATATTGGTGAAATAATTTTTCCAATCGGTCCAGTAGTTTCGGAGCCTATGCAAACAAACAAACGAACAAACAATCAAATTTTCCCTCTTTGCAATATTAGTATAGATTAGTATAGATTTACGGCACATTATTTGCCCGTATTCTAAAATTTAGTTTCTGTAAGTTTATATTAGCTGACGGACGGAAGCACTATGAAACTGACAACTGACAAAATTGTAGTTGTGTAGTATTTCTTGGTAACAAGTTGAAAGCTTCTGCGTGACGCCTAAAGTATCCTTATGAGGTAATTAAGCTTGGATGACTCGAAACTTGTATTCTATTATTAGAATTATATAATGACGTAAATATTGACTCAGTCTCAAACTTCTCCGGCCTTAATATCGTCTTTGCCCTGTTTGTTCCTGTATTCCCAGCCTTGGTACGCGAGGTCTTGTGGTTCGTTCTCCCTGAAGGCAATACCACCTGAACCGTAACCATGATTGCCCTGAGAAATAACATAATATGAGACAAGTTTTTATACTAAAATTCATATTGTAATAATTTTGGGTCAATTTTTATTATTAAAGAACACTAGGCACTAGTTCAATAATTTAATTTGAGTTAATGCGAATTGATAATAGGAATTTGTAGGGATCAAGAACTAAAATTAAATGCGTATAACTAGCTAAGTTCTTTGCGAATGAAATATTTTCGTTTGATATTTTGACATTAAATAACCAAAACACGTTTCTAACGACTATCTAGTTACTCCATCATAATGATCAAGTTCCTATCGCTTGTATTTCAATTCTGATCTTTACGACAATACTTACAGGGTAGTTATTGTAATGTCCGTAATGTTCTGGCGGGTGTTCCCGGTAAGGACCGAGGCCGATGCCCGCTGGAGTGTACTGAGGGCCGGAGTAGTGACTCGATGAGAACGGCGAGGAGTTAGGTTTGCAGAACTTGAAGTAGCCGATCACTCCTGCAGGACATATTTATTAAATATCTAATAGCATATGCCACTTATAAATGCGTGTTATAGGTGGCAACTTTCAGATGATTTTATGAGGCTGATGTAGGTACAGTTAACCACAAAAGTAGCTAAACAAATTCAAAGTTTCAAATCTCCTCTAAACTTTTGTATTCTTATCAATAATCGTTTTTTTTACTAAAATTATCCTCAAATGTCTTACTTTATTTTAGATGGTATTGATGGGATAAAAATATTTTCCCGGGATAAAAAGTAACCTATAGCACTCATAAGTAATGTAGCTACTTATTAGTAAAAGAACTTTCAAAATCGGTTCAGTAGGTCCTGAGATTAGCGCGTTTAACCAAACAATTAAAGAAACAAACTCTTCAGATTTATAATATTAGTATAGATAAAGAAAAAAAAGTCTGTTGAAGTTAATTTCTAGAAGCATCTTGGAGTTTTTAATATGTTCAGCTACTTTTGTGGCTGACTGTACATCAAATATGTGAGTTGTAAATAACAATACGAAGATAATACGTTATCCAGATGAAGATGAAGTGATCCATTATCTTCAATTTAAACAGCGTTATTCTTCTTCGATACATACGGGATCTATGACTCTTTTTGATTAACCATAATATAATTAAGGTTCAACTTCATTGAAACTTATTTTTTCAAATTTACTATTAATATCAACTATAAACCTCGTTCGGAACTATGAGTGTTATTTAATTGATTAAATACCTGGAACGATAAGAGCCATGAATCCTAAGAATTTCTTAAAGCTGGCGAGTCCGAGGATGAGTGGCAGGAACAACAGCAGTTTTAGTTTGAACAGCTTGAGGATCAGCAACATGGGGATAATGAGTTTCTTCAGCTTATGACGACCTGTCGATCGAATATAAATTATTATGCATATTTTCGCTCTGACAGCTTATTAAGTGGAAACAAATAACTGTGTGGATATTCTTTGGCTGTTTCTGAAGATAGCTTTGAAATTTATTGATCTTAAAAAATATTTTTTAAAAAAATATATTTTTAGTCTAGAATGTCTAGTTTATCTAATATATCTATTATCTTGTATTATATTCTAAGTTTATCAGTTTGCATAAGCGAAGAGTATAACCGATATTACCTGCCTTGAGCAAATATAAAGTTATTCAAGCTTCAAACAGAATAAATTAATATCTTTAAACTATTCTAGACTTGCTCACGAACTAACTACGTTTACATTGGCCTACACCTCAACGTCGCGTTGTCGTACGTCAATTAGAATCAATAATTTTTAGAACCAATTTTCTCTTTTGTGGTCCAAATTAAATTATGTGTAATATTTTTATAGAAATTACTAGCTTTTGCCCGCGGCTCTGCCCGCGTGAATGAGTTTTCCCGGTATAAAAGTCCCGCTTAAAATGTAGCTTATATGACACGTTCGTAGATTTACCATAGCAGCGCCATCTATTGATTACTTACTCAACCCAGTCGAAAGGTATCGACATCTGTTATCATTACCATAGCAGCGCCATCTATTGATTACTTACTCAACCCAGTCGAAAGGTATCGACATCTGTTAGAATCATTTGGAGTTAACAGATAATTGTGACTGTTAAATAATAACAGACAAATAATTAGCAATAAATTAAAATTGCGACTATAATTTGAGATTTAAACTATCCTATCTCTCAAGTTGGATCGAACTGCACATGGTGTGCGAATTTTATTATAATCGGTTAAGTGGTTTAGGAGTCCATTGAGGACAAACATTATGACACGAGATTTATATATATTAAGACTAGCTGACCCCGTAAACGTTGTTTTGCCATTAGTTACCGACCTGGGTTAAAAGTTATTAAAAAATAGGGGTTGTTCGTAGAAGGGTAAACATTTAAGGTCGTATGTATTTTTGAATGCTGTATCATAAAACAATAAAAAACAAAAAAAATGTGTAAAAAATAAGAGAAAAAGAGACGTTGACCGATTTTCAGACCTACCTGATATGCACACAAAGTTTCGCAACAAACACCGCGACACGAGAATTTTATATATTAGAAGATATTTATATATTTTATTGCTCATTCATTGGACAGCATCCTAATTCCCCAGTATTCAACTTTTTAAATAGATGACTATAATGGTATACTTTTTCCAAAGAATTTACTAAATTAAAAATGCATACGTCGAAGAATTATTCGCTTCTACGCGTTGTATTTAAGATTTATATTAGTAAGAGATGGTAAAACCTCCTACGCATTTTCGATCGATGACCTGATCCTGACGCGAGTTTAACATTTTATACCCATCCCAAAAGTGCTCAACGCCGCTTAAGAAGTTTTCACTTCAAAATTAATCACCCTTCGTTGGCGAGGTGCAAGACCCAAGCCACCGGTGGTCAGGGATTCAAAGTGAAGAATCTCCTCACAATGCGTACCGTGTCCAATAGTCCTATGATTTTATAATTTGCTATCACGAAAAATATTTGATACTTACGGAAAGGTGGTGCACTTTTATCTTCAATGATGTCCACCTCATCGGCGATTTCATCAATGAATCTCGGAGCTATTATGCCGTTAGACGTGACATCATCATCCAATTGGAATTCCAACGCAGAAGACCTTAGAAATCTGTAAATTTAAAATAAAATCTTAGCACCTTGAGAAACATGATATAAATAGATTTAATGAGATTTTATTGTTTTTATATGTATCTAAAATGTGATTAAGTACATAGTCTCCCCACAACTGAAAATAGGCCCCCACTAAAGATTTCCAAACCTAAAGGCAGTTTTAGAAATTATAAATTTTAGGCAGGTCAGCAATTTGATATTAATTAAATTCCATTTTGAAAATTCATATAAATACCAACAACTCAGTAGAAATCGTTAATAAAAGTCAATAGGCAATAGACATTTACGCGTAAACTCTAAATCAACGTATCCTTAGTTCTTCGCTCAATACATAAATATACAAATTCGAACTGCTAACAATATTAAAGCAAGATTAAATGCTTGCAAATTACAGGGACACTGTTTGGCAAGGGAATTTAGTGCGATGTGCCAAGCAGCCAACGTTTTACAATGTATCAGATGTTGCATGTAGACTGATTCAATGTTTATTCATATAATAATTTGGTTTTACAATTGTCTAACTTGGAAACATGAAAAGGATACTATAACTTTGTAATAAAGTTCATATTTTGTTGTATAATTTCTAATTATGCCCGCCAGTAAAACTTGCAATTTATAACAGTTTATATAATTGCTTTTGAGCCAACGTGAGAACTGAGAGTTATTAAATTAGTTTTGTGCAAAGCTTACCACTGCATACAACGTAGCGTTTTTAAATAATGTTACAATTCCATTTATTGTTAAGACCGCCCGGTATTGTTCAAAACAAACTTATTAAGATAAATTTGTTTCATTCTCTAAAGGGTCCCAAAGGATGTTTAGAGAATTTGGATGAAGTGTTGCTGTTAACATTTGTAGAATTTAATTTTGAAAATGTAGAAGTTGCAGCTTTTGTACTTTTACATGGAAAGGGACCTTTTTAATTTTTATGAACTTTAAGTTTTGTCTTAATGTTCTACTGGTTTGGATCATTGAGGCTTTGCTTGTCCATATTATGATGTACAGTCAGAAGCATAAATATCTGTACAAAATCAACATTTCAATTCGCCTATATACGCGTTAAGTTAAACTGAAACCTTTTTTTCTTTGTCTGAAGTAAAGTAAATCTTTTTTATTTTATTTTTGTGAAGAGAAAACAAAGATTAGTAAGAACAAAAAAGTATGTAGGCGATTTGAAATTTTGAATTTGTTCAGCTACTTATGCTGGTGACTGTACTTTCTTCTGAATCCTTCTTTCGGGTAAATTAAGTACCTATTATATACAAATTATATAGAAAGTAGAAAATATTAGTTAAATTTTACCATCAAAGAAATATTTGTGCAATTAAGCAACGTATTAGAATCTGAAATTCTGAGTTACCTTTCAATTTTCCTCATTCCGTATTTGACGAGTGCGTCCCAGTCGGAGTCTTCGCTTCTAGGCTGTGAGTCTAGTTGTGGGGGCTCCCTTGTGAGGGCCCTCGCTTGTGATTCTACTTTACGCAGTATGGCGTTATCTGAAAGTCTGTAATTAGATATTTTTATTAGTTTCAGTAATTTCATTAGTCTTTTAATCAAATTAGTTTAATTTTATTTTACCGTTTGGTCATATTCTCGTTACTTTAATATTTTTTCTATATTGAATTTAGCAAAACAGGCAGTCTAAACCAACAAAAGTACTTATATAAGAAATACTTACTGGTAAGCTTGTTTGTCAAAGAAATCATCAAAGGACCTCAAAGCCTGAGCTTTGAAACAATCTGCCAGATCTCCACTGATACACTGTTGTGTGGCTTGCTGGATGTATGGATCATGGTCTTCTCCAAGACCAATCCAGTCGAGAAGCCCTCGACCCTGAGCGTTCGGCTGTAATCATTAAATGAAAAATAATTATTTTGTACCTAACGATTTTATAATTCCAAGGCGTGATTAATTCGTGCGGTATATTAGAAAAATGGAATGGAAAATTTAATGCAAAAGAAGACGGTGCAAATTCCGTCACGACAACTCATAATTATTGAATCAGTTTTAATCGAGCTAGTACTTAATAAAAAAAATCTATTGAAATTACCGATCTCCCACGGTCTTCACCGAAGTTGAGCGACCTGCCTTCAGTTTGTTCTTTGGGAGGCTGGTCGGGTAATCTGATGCCTCCTTCTCCGCGCGACTGCAGCGCCAAGACGGCTGCTATAGCCACCATCAGCCAGCGAGCTTGATACATCTTGGTATGTGGGCTATAGAAACAATGAATAAACAAAGTATATCATTTTTTGTACTAGATTTGACAGAAAAAATACTTTTGTTGCACAAACGATAGGAAACTAAAACCCTACTGGTGGTAGGTCTCTCATATGTAAGAGTCAGTCTGGGTGGGTACCACCGAAATGTCTATTTCTACCGCCAAGCAGCAGTGTGCATGCACTGTGTTTCGGTTTGAAGGATGTTGTAGCCAGTATAACTACCGGACATAATGAGACTTAACATCTTATGTCTCAGGATGACGAGCGCAGTGGAATGCCACACAGTAGTTTGTAACTCAAGGTACTGGATGGGGTTGCCATTTTTTATATGTGGTCGTATTGCTTACCATCAGGCGAACGGTATGCTAGTTTCGTCATTCTATAAATTAAAAAAGAACCCTGATCTGATGTATGTGTGTTTAAAAAAAGGCTAGACTGTGGCGAATTTATATTTTGGTATTATCGCTATAACGTATAGTGCTTTAAAGCTGTATTTTTAGTTATTATTGTACAAGAATCTGATTTCTAATTTAATTTTTTTATTTTCAATTTTAGAGTTCAAAAGGCCTAGTTCTGCGCGTACATAAAAAGTTTCGTACGATTACAATTTTATAACGCTTCTGCTTAAAAGATTTATCGAGACCTCTGTCAATTTATTAGGCCGATTTATTTGTTTAGTTATAATTGAATTTCTCAAAGCAATATTTGTCAGAAATTTGTTTATAAATAATATTTTAGTACTGCACCTTACAGAAACTCATTATTCCAGGATACAATTGTGAATAAAGTTCAGTATATTTTTTTTCGTGACGTAAGCCCTATAATATTTTTTGAAGCACGTAAAGCCGTTGGTCCTCCGCCTGATCTCTCTCCAGTCATGTCGGATTGCCGTCTCCCGGACTATGAGAGTGAAGGAATAGCGAGTGCACCTGTGTATTGCGCACATACTTGTGCACTATAATATCTCCTGCGCACCTGGCTGATCTCCGTTAAGATTGGCCGCCGTGGCCGAAACCGGCTAGGAAGGCATTATTATAATATTTTTTGAGACTCTTGCAAGTACTATTTACTTACAACTTGGCAATAAAGCCTCATTAAAATCAGTCCTGTCATGACCTTTGATTTTCGGAAGCAGCAGTAATTCAACAAAATGTTTAACAGCCAGCTGAACCATTGCTTCCATAGCAACCTCTTTTCATTTGAGCGTTCAGTTCAATTACCTCACCAAACACTCGTGCCTGCACGCAGCTTTTAGCGTAGTGAGTTTCCTTTGATGTATTAAATTACAATATTTTTGACTTTATCGCATAAAAATATCAAATCATATTTAATATCGAATTTCGAATTCGCTCCTTTTTCGTGAAGGGTTAGGAGCAACTTGGGCATCCACAATTCGGAAAGATTGAAACAAAAATTGCATGATGCAGATGAAATTTTAATTTGTTAACATGTTTTGTGTGTTTGTGATTGTGACGATCATCAACATCGCTGAAGATATAAATAAAAAGGTATACGACAAAGTGATTACAGTATTTCTTAAGTAGGATAGGATTGGTGACTACGTCATGACTCATGGCAAAAACATTTTAAATAACGTCCAAAGGAAACAAAAGTGAGCATTGCATTCAGTGGTCGTGTAGTCAATAGTGTTGTCGATACTTCCTACTTTTACTAGAGCGGTCATTTCACTTTCTAGTTGGACAATGTTCTTCCATTACGTGAACCGTTTACATGAAAAACTGAATAAATTGTCAATGTATTAATATTTATATTCAAGTTTAATAGGTGTTCTTTTCTTTTTTTTGAACTATATATAACTCCTGATTATAATTTGTGTAAGAAAATCTCGTATGAAATGGTACATGGTTTGGGAAACGAATCTAGGTCTTTACAGTGTTCAGCAAATGGATGCTATCACTAGACAATAAACGAATAATATAATAAAATGCGTAAATTACAATTAATAAGAAATGTTCAAAGTATTACATTTTTCTTTCATAACAAAATTGTTGTCATCCGTAATAAGTTCAGATGATTTTTTGATTGAAGATATTGTTACGGAAAATGCATTTCAGTACAGTTAAGGTAACAAACTAAAACACATTATAGACGGTTGATGCTTTGAGCGGTGTATTAAGTTTAAAAGAACGGATGGTGTATGAATAGAAAACTCCAACTGATGATTTGAAGTCGTAAACTAAACACAGTATTTTTTACTATTATCCACATTAGGTAAACTTATCTATATTATAAAAAATGTTAAAGCATCCAAGCACATAATTTACGTCAAAGACAATCAACTCAAGAAAACTATTTAGCATGTTATTCCTTCTTTAGTTATTTACAGACATTAATATTGAAAAATTATTCAAACCAAAAGAAAACTTACTTAAATCAATTCATGTTCAATGCCGCAAAGCATATTTTAGCAGAGAAATCCACACGAGAAGCACAAAAACAAGCAGAACGCGCGTGAGCGAGACGCAATGCGCGGCCAACCACTGCGTGCAAGTAACGGTCCACAGCAAATAGGTTACAAATAACGTGATGGATCGCATTATTAGTTTCTGCTCTTTTTGCAAGCATAAGTCCAGCTTTAAGCAGAAGTTTTGAACTTAAAGTTAGTAGATGAAGTTGCTTTGGCATCGCTAAAAATCTGGCAAGGCACAATAAGAACCCGCGCAGTGCTTGATACCGTGCGTGGTTAGAACATTGCTCAACTCGCAGGATGCTTGTATCAATTTGTATAGCTCCTGGCATCGTCTGAATAAGGTCTTACGAATAGCTAAGTATAATAATATTAGGACTAGGGCAGAACAACCGGAAATATATTCTAAGTAGGGGGGTGCCCGAGAAGTGTATTCATTAAAATTGAACTGAACATCCTTTTCTATTATAGGTACTAATAAACTAATTTATCAAGTAAATACTTCGTACCGTCCACTTCTTTAAGTTCTATTGGTTCACAACTTAAATATAAGTTTCCCGGTATTTATACGACACGTCTGCAAAAGGTATGTTTGTCTTCTTTAAATACCGTTATAATCTGGCAAACAAATAAACCAATAGTTGGAACGAAATGTTGGTTGAAACCATTATATTGCTTTACTGAAAAGAAAAAACTTATACTATGTTGGAGGAACTTGGTCCTCAGAAATATAATGTACAACATATAGATTCAATTACGATGTTTAAAAAAAGAATACAATACAGATTTTTTATGCTTTCCGTGATGTTTTTTCGTGATTTGAATGTTCAATTGTTTTGCCATTGATTCAATATAACAGGGCAAGACATTGGATACGGCATTCCTAATAAGTAATATTTCGTCATAGACACTATCAGTAACTCATAAAAATATTTTTTTAAAAGTTTATTGAAGACCAATACTATATTTACTCAAAGGATTCAATAAATCAATTTAATATAATAAAATTTGGTGCAGTCTGCTTTAGCTCTGCTCTAATCAATTATAACCTATGTATTTTTAAGACACACATTGAAAAACATGATTGTGTTGATCAAATTATTTGTTTAGGTAATAGGGCAGGAATTTCCAAGCAAACCAATTAATACCAAGCCAAATATGATAGTATATAAGAATTATTAGTGCGTATAATACGATTAGTGGACACTAAATGGGTTGATTGAAATCATACACAAAATGACTTGTAAGATTGCGTAATGGTACTCTAACTACCTATATGAATGAATTTTATTGTATCGAGAACGGATTAAGTATCTGTTTTATATGATTCATAATATTATACTTTGTGTTACTCAAATATTATTCC
This sequence comes from Sphinx pinastri, assembly GCA_947568825.1. Taxonomy (NCBI): domain Eukaryota; kingdom Metazoa; phylum Arthropoda; class Insecta; order Lepidoptera; family Sphingidae; genus Sphinx; species Sphinx pinastri. The sequence goes on along the minus strand of OX387624.1, from coordinate 10,848,739 downwards.
ATTTAAAATTAATGATTTAGTTATATACCATCGATGATTATTTTAGTTATTATGCAATTACCGACGTCAAAATAAAATAATGGTAATTAAAGAAAATGCCATATTGAAATAAATTCAACTAAAAAGGTAATTTAAAAAAAAGATAACTATCGGAACAAAAACATTAATTAAACAACACCTTTATAGTCTAAAAATAAAACCTTATAAAATTCATGATACCACATCCATAATCACCAGTTTAGCACATCCATGTTCTTGACCTACAAAGCGGAGCGCACGTAAGGACTCGTCCACTTTCTCCCGTCATATTGTGTACATTAGTCCCTAGTGGAACACATATGTCTTTATGAGACATGCATGGGACATACTAATGAGGTAAAGGGGGCTTAATGGGGATGAACATTAAACAATAACAATATTTTGGGGAAATAGGAAAGATTATTTTAGGCAGAATATATTTTTTTATATTGTCATGTTGGCTACGTTAGGTCACGCGAGGACATATGTTGACATATTTAGGTACACACGGGGCATGGAGATAAAATATATGGGAGGTTATAGTATATTCATATACTACTTGTAATGTTATAAACAGTGTATCTCATAGGTATGAGAAATGTGATAATTTATGGAAAAATGGTTTTGAGGAAAATAGATAATTAAATATTGTTCGGCAAATTAAACTTTTTGGAATAAGTATGTATTGATTAATAATTAACTCTACTGGTGAGAATGTTAGGTGTTGTTATAAAGACGGCGAAAAGTGGGTGCACTAGTTATTTTTATTTTTTTAACTTAGCTCGGCAAAGTGACTTCACCGCACCTGATGTTAAGCGAAATGAAGTCCAAAAAAAATGTCAACCGGTAAGGGATAAGATTATCAGTCTACACAGTTGCGCCTCTGCCTACCCCTTCGGGCATAAAAGGCGTGAGTATGCGAGTTGTTATAAAGACGTAAGTTCATTACTCGGGTTTGGAATGGAATTACAACTTTAAAAGTTATCCAATTCTAATGCGTGGTTTGAAATTATTTTTCAGCGATGTTATGATTTTTCCCGTTTATTATAAAATTGTAAATGACTTACCTTATTAAAAAAAAAATAACTAAAGTAGCCCACGTTCAATGCACTGGCCGATGCAAGCGAGAATGGCTGAACAAACTCAAAACAAGCTTATATAATAAAGAACATAACAATTGCATAAACCTTCTTGGATCCGTTTTGTATGAGTCTGGCCATAGAAAATAGTTTATGCGATTATGAACTTTATTGTAAAGTGATAGAATCTAATATCAAATAGCAAAAGACGAACCTCCGAACGAACGTTTGTGCTACGCGCAAAATATTTCTTTAAAAGAAATTGAATTTTAAAATAAGATGCTTAAGATACAATTTGTAACAGTTAGCTACTCACAGAATAAAGTTTCAACGAAGTTAGCGCAACTTGGGATATCCCAGAAACTGTTTGTGCAGTTGTAAAGTATGGCGTCGACATTTTGTTTAATTATTTTAATATATTATGTATTTCACTGGTCTCATATGTAAGAGTCCGTCTGGGTGGGTACCACCGCAATGTCTATTTCTACCGCCAAGCAGCAGTGTGCATGCACTGTTGTGTTTGGGTTTGAAGGACATTGTAGCCAGTGTAACTACTGGACATAATGAGACTTAATATCTTATGTCTCAATATGACGAGCGCAGTGGAATGTCACGCAGTACTTTATATCTCAGGATGCTGGATGGTGTTGCTACTGTTTACTGGTGGTCGTATCGCTTACCATCAGGCGAACGGCATACTCGTCTCGTCATTCAAATCAATTAAAAAAAATATGTGTTTATGTAGTTAATGTTCAAGATCAAGAGTTTCATAGTAAAGTGTGAACCAAATGATTCCTGGAACACGCTAAAAAATATCATGACCCAATCCCACCTTTTAATGGGCTAAACATATTACTATTGTGTATTGTATAGTAACGATGTCGTATATTTAATAGGTTGGTAGGTCACTGAATCATTGATTAAGTGACAAGTAATTTGTTTTTTTTTTAAGTCGGGCGGGGTACGAATATAAATTCAAACAATTTTGACACTATTCCCAATGTTCAAAAGAAGCATTTTTTTTTCTTAATCGATGCAGCTTGCCCTTTAGAGTCTTAGAATAATAACACATAGAAACCGTGAACATACACGCTTAGTGAGGCAAGTAAAACTAGGCTAAATTAGCCTAGTAACCAAACATCCCGCGTCAGTGCTCAAGGCCGAATCGTAGCGCTATCAGCTCTTGATATTTTATTTTAAAATGATGGTTTGTGCAATAAACTGATGTCACAGTATCTCGGATAATTTTAAGAAACATTGTAACATAACATTTCACATGCAATTATTACGATTAATCTAATATTTTGACATAAAATACTAGCTAAAGCAAAAACAATAGTTCAAAAATTTTATAAACGCCATTATATCAAAATGTTGCCAAAAAAAAAAGAAAATTGATACCCCAAATGTTGATGTTCATATTCTAAAATTAATATATTTCTAAAATTAACTTATTTAATTGGTACCTTTGCATGCTTTGGAATTGTGTTGCCAGTATTATGAAAATAATATTTTTCTGTTGAGTTGATTTTAATTGACATTTCAAATTTTAACAAGCTTATATTATTATTTTAAATGAAATTAGTTCTAAAATAAGGACACCTGTATCTTTTCTTTTTTAGAAATTATGAAGTTATCATTTATAATTTTAACTTTTTTTTTTCTTTTTTTCAGCAGACGTAAGCACTAAGCTTCAAATGACGTCAATTATACGGTTGAATGGTGAATGGTGATGCTGCCTTTTTTACTATGATTCCCAAAAAAACCGTAATAAAATAGAACCAGATACATTTGATATTATTGACATAAATAAAGGCATTCATTCATATCATCATCATAAAACTAGAATGGAGGCAAAGGTAAATACCGCATTCAACCGTTTAATTCACGTCATCAACGTAATTTGTTTTTAATTTGGTACTGTTTTGGTCATTCTAATAGATTTATTTTATTATTTTTTATTTCAGATTTTTATCATTATAATTAAGGATAAAGTAATCCCTTACTGTGAACAATAATAAAAATTCCATAATTAAATAATCCTAATTAAATAATGACTTAAGGTTTTGGGGAACATCCGATACCACTAGCAACATTATTTGCACCCTTGTGTGCGTGTGGCAGAACGTCAATACGTGTGGCCTACGCCTACATCAATGAGTTTTATGCTTCACACTTGACAGTTTTTTGATATGAAACTATCATTCTTGGCGTTATTATTCTATGTTTAGAGTCCATATTTTGCTAAAACTCATCTAGCCAAAATTTTGGATTAGGTCATTGTTTTATTAAGAGTGCGATAGTAAGTCCGTATCCTCTCTTTGTTAGCATCGCACTATGCTCGGATCCTGGTAGTGCTTACACAATTTAGTTCACGGATAACGTGACGTATAAACCGTCATATCACAATGGTGTTTTGACATGTCCAAATATAAGCAATAATGACGTCTTTAACGACCTCCATGGTTATATAGCTAACATAGGCTGTATGATCATATGAAGCAATGTCTGATGAGAATTAGGTATTCGATTTTTGAATAATCTGTTGGATCATTTTTAAAAAGTGCCAGGTAAAGAAAGTTCACTGCGCTTGGAGTTAAGTGTAGCGAAGCCAAAGGACGTCAACCGTCTAGGGACGGTATCCCTTGAAAGTGGGAACATTTGGATGTGTTGAGATTAAAGTATTTTGCTTTATTTAGGAGAGGAAAACACTGACGCCCTACGTAGATGCTATCAACAAAGGCAAGAAACACTACACTAGGAATTTTTCTGTTTTCTCGGATCGCCATTCAGGAGTCAATTCTACGTTCCCTAACAAGTTAATCAAGATATTATAGATCTTAGAATTCTACATACGTCACTCAGCTTTGACAAAATAGTTCATTGACACTAAGATCCTACAAGCATTTACTCTACTAACCGGAAAACACACATAAGCCTTACGTAAGATTATGCATTGATGATTAATACCCCAATTTATTTTTTGACATTCGTATATATACTCTGTAGTGATATATTTAAAGTTGTAATTCATCTAGCAGCAAAGGAATGAGTCAGGTCAACTTTCTACCAAGAAAGTGGTAGGGATCGTCTTAAACCGGATCTCGGTTGTACAGTGACTTTGACATTTTGATATTTTAATTTGTTAATCATGACAAATGATTTTGCAGCCTTATGGGTGGTTGGTTCCATGGTTTTTAGTTTACTAACTCTTGAATTTATTTCATGTTCTACTTTTTTTTTAATTTTTCTTTTTTTGATTGAATAAGCCGTTTCCATAGTTATGTTTAAGTATGACTAGTCAATCTGGAAATACTGTTTATAGCAGACCCTTTTTTATGTGGGTAAATGACGCCATTGCACCTGATAAAGGGTGTGGCGTCTAGATATTGTCAAAAACAATAATAACATTTATTTAAAGGCGTAAAGCATATTCTACATCAGTTAAGGATTCGATATTATTGTGAATTTACCAAAATATATAATATTCAGTTCAAATATCAAAATTATCGAATCCTGTCGGATACTTGTTATGTGATTTCGGAAGCTCACCATCTGCGCTCGCCGCAGTACGATCTCCGATCGAACTAACTAGGAAATTGTATTTCAAGTCAGTTCGCAAATGAGACCAGTATTTACGTAAATGTTATACCATGTATGTACTTTAGTTCCTTATTGGACCTTTACATATATAAGGTCTGCTTTCACAAATATTATTGATGGTAATCTTCACTGTGTCTTATTTTAGTTACTTTTTTGAACTAGATAATAGGATGAGAAAATATCTCTCCTTATTCTATTTATCAGTTCTACTAGGATGTACTTTCCATTTCCAGTTCCTTACCAGACCATACCATACCATACCGGCCCTGTATTATATACTGCCCACTGCTGAGCACGGGCCTCCTCTACAACTGAGAGGGTTAAGGCCTTAGACCACCACGCTGGCCTAGTGCGGGTTGGCAGACTTCACATACCTTTGAAATTCAGAGAACTTCTCAGGTATGCAGATTTCGTCACGATGTTTTTCTTCACCGTTAAAGCGAGCGATAATTCACAAAGAATACATATATAAAATTTAAAAAAAGTCAGAGGTGTGTGCCATTGGGTTTTGAACCTGCGGACATTCGTCTCGGCAGTCCGTTCCACTACCAACTAGGTTATTGCAGTCTTCACGGTGTCTTATTTTAGTTCTTTTTAAAACTAAATAGTAGGATGGGATTATCTCTCCTTATTCTATTTATCAGTTTTAGTTAGTTATCAAGTAAAGGTTTTGGAGTTTGGATTTTATATTTATAATGGTCTTAGAGCATTTAATATGGCTAATAAATGTTGACATTTATACTGGGCTAAAATGTCAATCAAACTGATACATTGTGCTGCTTTAACACCGTAAGCAATGGTAGGTACTTATGAGGACCTTTACATACTAAAGACTATTATTTGTTTCATCATTACCAGTTTCATTGTACATAATATTACTATTTTTATGTTTGTTAGAAGCAAACGCAGAAACTACTGAAAGGATTTGGATGAAATTTGGCACACGGGTCCTGAATTAACACATACTTTTTATCACGGCAATATGCTCCCATGGGAAATAAGGGATATTTTTATCTGATTCTTTAAGTAGATAGTGCTGGCGTCGTACTGTGTTTTAGAGTTTTTTGTATCGAGAAAGGTTTTTCCCGCAGGGGAAGGCGCGAGTAACACCTAGTACTTATTATATTTAGATGAAATATGCTTGCAGCTTCACCGATGTTTGTCACCTTAATTAAAGTAGTTATTAACGATGTCGATCCAGATGTTAGCCAATTTGCCATCAATATCCATTCGCATTATAACGATTATTCTATCAACGTTAGTAACTAGCAAACTCAGTATTAATCAAGGAGGTGCCAAAATTCCATTACTGAAATGCACACGTGATATGCAAAGCCGGATTGCAAATCTGGTACAAACATTCTGGGATTTGGCTCGTGTAGATAAAGCGACACCCTTTGATGAACTGGATTCAATTTGATGCATGAAATTCTGAGCCAATATTTGATAGCATATGTGACATGTTCATTATTTACTTAATAATTTATTGTTGACTAATAGACAAAGTATAGCTTAAATGGATTGATGTAAATTAAATGTAGGTACAGAAGTTTCTAATAAAATAATTATGCACTAAAAACGGATTTTTAACAATTTACCTTAAAAGCATTTTCAAATGGTTAGATAATGTATAAAGTTTAATAGAAAAGATGGTTAAGATCATAGGGATGCTATTTTTATTGTTCTATCAATCTCCAGTGAAAAAAAACCCAGCTTATGTCGGTTTTCCAAAAAAGCGGCGATAGCTTTGTTGGGAGTGTAACGCATTGCCGAGACGAATGTCCGCAGGTTCGAAGGGCTGGCACCTCTGACTTTTCTAAAAAAGTTATGTTAGTATTCTTTGTGAATTATCGCTCACTTTAACGGTGTAGGAAAAACATTGTGAGGAAACCTACATACCTGAGATGTTATCTTTTAGAATTTCGAAGGTATGTGAAGTCTGCCAACCTGCACCAGGCCAGCGTGGTGAACTAAGGACCCTCTCAGTTGTAGAAGAGGCCCGTGCTCAGTAGTGGGCTGTATAAAATACAGGGCTGGTATGGTGGTATGGTCGGTTTTCTGTGTGATAGTAATATCATCACCATCTCATCAAACCAATTGTCCTGAAGGCAGCACTGGCTCAGGGGAGACACCTACTAATGATGCCTTTTTCAAGCTCGTTAATATTAATAAAGTATTTGATTAAATGTTACACTCTATAAAATTAAGCATATTATAGTTTGAATTACATGTAATTAGAACAAAGATAATGGAGATTTAATACTTGTATTATTACTATTTTAGAGTAAGTGTTTGAACTTAAGTTGAAGTAGAGAATTAATTATGATGAACTTGTAACTTTGATAAGGGCTTCAATAAATATTTTTTAATAAATAAGTATTTGTAGTTATCGAGGCCATGGTAATAATATTATGGTTGGTCTTATTTTTTAAAACACTAGTGTGACGAAGTAATAAATAAAATACTTTACAAAATTTACATTTTATTACCTGAATTTATAACTCTACTAAATTATGACTATGACAATAAATAAGAATACGGTCAATGTGGCGAAGACCGGCATTCTTTATGTTAAAAAAGTTCGACGACTAATTTTGGACGTTTCGGTAATAGTTTTTACGAATTTTGTTATTTGATTAGATGAAATAGTTAGTTTACTATTAAATAAAAATATCAAAAACATGTGGATTTGATGGGTTAATGAAAAAAATAAATCAATTTTGTAAAATCTTGTTTTTTGTAAATTCTGTAAAAAATAATTATTTGTAAATTCTTTCTACCATAAACCATACCATCTGTGTAAATGTATAATACATAAGAGGTAGAAAAGATTTACGATTTCGTACATAAGACCGTCTTTGTACCCTTTCAGAGTCAAAATTCTTATTATATGGTCTTACCCGACAAACGGTTTTCGCCCCATTGACCTTAAATTTATATCTTACATAATATTTAATTTTTGTTTACTTCAAATACAATAATTAATATAATTAAATAATTTATATACAGCGATGTATTAAGTTTCTTTCTAGTCCAAGTTGCTAGAGGCACTAAAACAACTTTTTTAACCTTAGTGAACAATAAATTTGTGACAAGACAAACATGAAAAGTTAGGTTTACAACTGAAATTAAATTATAATAAATAGCTTTGGGTGGATTTTTACAATAAAACAATACACTTTATAAATAAAAGACATTAGAAAATAAATGAAACTAAAAACCTTAAGAATATTATAATTACGAAGCTACCAATAAATAAGTTATGTTAAGTAATGAAAGATGAGTTAAAATAAATTAATCTACACTCACACGACACTCACACGATAAATTACAAACACACAATAAATCATTTTTTTCTTTTAAATAATTATAATCAATTTACATTCATTACCATAGTATAAAACATTTGTAACGTTCACTCTGATCTGAATTCATTTTTATCAAAACAGCATAGGTGTTTTAACGAAAAAAAGCTTTTAAGAATATAACCATTCATAACGATGTAACACTGGTTTGTTGCTAAACCTGTTCAAACATAACATTGCAGACTAATCTATTTTGAGACGATTTCTTAGAGATTCCATCAAAAAAGATTATTTAAAAAAAAAAAAAAAGGTAATTATATTTCCTTTTAAGTTATTATGTTAAACCAAATATTTAATGATGGAAGAATAAAAGCTATTGTACGGTTCAACTCACAATAATAAAACAATCACCGAATGGTGGTTAGTGGATCGTATCAGAAGATATTGCAAATAAAAATGACTGCAATACTTAATTCAAATTCATGATTGTGTTCTGCAACGTTTCTTTAATAGAAAAATACGATTACCTCGTTTAAAGTTTGAATCTCATTTTGGTGAAACAACAATTGGAACCAGTATCTCAAATCATTCATAAAATCAATGTCTAAACTTTCTAGCGGTGACCAGTTTGTTGATGTCGTGGTAGGCAGCGATCATGGTGTGGGCTGGTGCTGCGTTTGATGAGCACCCTGGATGAGACCGCATGCAGTCCACGCCTTCCTGCCCTCGGCGAGCCGCCCTCATGTAGCGGAAGAATCTCAGGATCTCAGGGTTGTCCGACACAGGACGGCGGAGTTCGTTCAGTTCTCTGGAAAGGAGTAAAATAGCAATAAGAAATATTGATCGAATTCGGTGTAGATTTGTATAATGTATACCTAATGTAAGAATTGCAGAAAATTAGCAACAAAAAGTTCATTATAATAAACTTGCAGCGAATTGATATGACCAATTTACAGATTGTAGACAGTTGGTCTATGCATAATGTACGTAGGTATATTATTATTGATTTTGGGTCGAAAAGAAAATATTTTTCCATGATAAAATTATCATAGTATTTGTACAAAGTACTATGACATACCTGCTCAACTGCGCTGAAATCAGGTTGCTGTAGGGCGCGTATTTTGCTGGACTTGAATACATGAGACATATCAGTTGTTCCCGGCAAGCTTCTAGTTTGACGTCACTTAGACTTTGGCCACCGATTTGCGCCCCTTCGTTGACTGCGTTCTCTGCTGGGGCTAACCCTGGATGAAAAAAAAGGCATGAGACACAGAAAAAGAATTATAATTATTTTTGTTATAAGTTACATAAAAAATATTGTGAGAAATATATTATTACGTAAGCTAACCCACGGGTTATGGGTTAAGCCCCATAATCTAATACATTAATTGGTCAGACATGTTTATCGTCCGTTTATGTTAACGAAGACTATTGTCTATTATTCTTGATTAATAATATATTCTTGATAAAGGTCGTAGGAACACGCTGGATGTAGGCCGCTTTTAACTGGTCCGTCTGGAAATCCTTAGGGGAGGCCTATATTCAGCAATGGACGTCATGTGGCTGATGATGATGATGATGATGAATAATATAATCACAGATATTATAAATGTAATCAAAATATATGAGGTTATTTACTGATATATTCTAAGAGGATAATATAATAAAACTATATCAAACACTTTGTATGTAATTGGACAATTTTTTTGCATCGTTCATAACAAAACGGCTGACAACGACAGCGGTTAGAGATAATTTCGATCTGGGGACAAACCGCAACCTCAACCAACTTCAATCTGAGGATGAAAATTTGTTGGCTTTTGGCATACTAAAAACCAGTAAATTGTCATACACGTAGGTATAAAGATTTGAAGATAAAGTAAAAATATTTTTTTACCTCTTTGAAAAGTCCAATATAAATAGAAGCATTGTAAAATTTTGATATCTTAAAGGTCACATAATTTGTATCTTATCTTTTTTCCTGGTACTTCCGACATAGCTCGTTCATTTAATGCCCTATATCCACCCAGAAGGGTACTTTACCTGACATCAGACATGCATTATTCAGATGCGAATTTTATACGACATTTCATGCAGATTGAAGTAGTGGATGGGATGGGTACTATCCAGAGAGGTTTAGTCAGTTGAAATGGTCGGCCTAATTATATGCGCAGTTCATTTGCTGAATAGCTCTAGATTATACTGAAAAGATCTTAATCATACTCCTATACAAATGAGTTAGCAATTCAGTACTAATGAATTGTCAGAATTGGAGAATTTGCTTCAAAAGTGTTTGTGTAGGATGGAAATAAATTTGCTCTTCTTGTGTAAGTTCACAGGATTTTATACATAGATCTGTGTATTTATTGCACATCTGCCAACTCCTTCGGGGATGAAGGCGTAATGTGTGCGTAATTTTGTATGGGTATTGGGTAACTGATTTGTACTTTACACTGTTCATAAAATTAGCATATTAATCGGCCTAATGTCAGCGAATATTGAAACTTATGTCGATTTGGGTTATTGAAGTTATACTTGTTTTGGCGGGTTAGGGAAAAATGATGAGAGTAATTTTTTACGAAGCGCGCGCATACAACATAGGATATATGTCAACATTTTAGTTTTGAATTTTGAACGTAGGATAAGGCGAAAGATATTGAAGTTATACTTCTTTTGGCGCGTTATTTAAAAAGATTTTTATCTTGTTACGCCAAAGAAGTATATCTTCTAACGCGTGTACATAAGTACACACACACACTTTTTTTTTAAATGAGACAATCAAAATTGAGTTTTCCGAGATTAGAATTTGTGTCCATTGTGGATATTAGAGTATTATTCAGTATTCTGTGGCATTCGCTTAATTATTCCCTATCATGTCAAGAGAAAAAAAAACTGGTGAACCGTGCATTAGTTAAGTTTCTGTTTACGTCTTTGGTTATATTGGTGGTTATAAAAATAAATTCATTACCTAGTCTCGCAAATATTCCATCCAGTCGTGACAGTAAAGGTGAGTAGAAAGGATCGTAATTGCTCAGGATCATCGAGGAAGCCGGGATCTTCTGGAACACCTGGAATTTCAACATAAGGATTCGTCGGTTAAATCTTTAACGTCCACTATTCGTTATTATTGAGGGGAATTAGAGCGATTCTTCCATCTCTTGGGAGTTCAGCTTCATCACCGTCTATCCAATTTGTCTTCGAGCTTACCTTATAATTATTGACAGCAGTGACCATCTGGTTCTTGTAGTAACTGTTCTTGCTTGGAAGATAGGCAACCTTCTGACCTCCCATACCAAATCTGAAAGGATAACAACATTCTTTATAGTAAATAGGACCGTCGACAAGTCAAGAGGAGATTACAGAATCAAGTCTCAGGCTAATTAATACACCTACTGAGATTATTTTCGATCATCTTCTTACAGAATGTATCGAATTATGTGAGTCAATATTCTTTTAGCAGTCTCCATGATCATTTCATTGATTGATCAAGAGAACCTACCATTTCGCCTACCTTCTAAAAAGAACTTAAAAAATCCTAAAAATACAGAAATAAAAATTGAATACTCTTTGAATAAGTTAACGCACGAATTGGCGTGTTCACTCTACACGATTAATCTTTCCACGTTCAACTTAATCGAATAGTCCCAATAGCTTGGAATATACAATATAAATGCAATTTCTCTTTTGTTTACCTCAACAGGAATGGTTTCGGCAATTTCCCAAAAAATTTCCGCCTTAGAGTGGAAAATTGAATAAGTAAGCCATAAATTGGCCTAACGGTATGAAAATATGTTTACTCGGGAAGCGTCGAATTGCGTTTTATCGTTTTATTGCCAGAAACCGAGTTGTTTTGTGATTATTTTGTATTGCGAATTCCAGTATCGCTGTATTAACAATTCTAATGAACTTAAAATGATAAATTATGTGCCCTCGATTAATGACTTGTACTCACCGGGACATATCGACATTGCCCAGCTCATTGACGTCATTAGCATCCATCCCGTACACGCCTTCTTGAGGGTACGCGTAAGTCCCGGCTGTATTCGTCTCGTAGCCCATAAAGTCCTTGTTATCGGTATTGTAGCCAATCTGGTCATCGCCATTAGCTGGCGGATAGCTGGCTTGGCTTGACGTAGCTGAGAGTTGTGATATTCCTGGAAAATATAGACATTGATTGTATTAAGAAATATAGAGCACGGAAGGTATTCTTTCATCCAAAGTTGTTGTATAATTTACGAATATTTTTACAACGAACAAATCTACTGAATTTAATGGCAAGATGAAAACAACACGTCAAATAAACTGCAATGTTTACTAAATGTTATAATTGTTTTTTATTCCGTTTAAACGACGTGTAACTATGAAATGTTTATTTATAATGTCCAAATTCAGCTGGGTATAAATATAATAGTTCGGGGAAAAAGTATTTTCGCATATAGTATGTATAAAATTGTAATTAAATCTTTTTGGCTGTACAATTTGTATCTGGCTGGTGTTGATGACATTAAAATATTACATTTCCAAAAAAGAAAGAAATTAGTAAAATGTTGTGTTCACCTATTTTTTATTTATTTTTCTTTCTGTCAAAATGAGTGGATCTAATGAAGAAATTCGATACATTTTAAAAATTTAATAAAAAAAAAAGACAAAATGCACAGCAAACCGCGAGAAAATTGTGACGTTTATGGACCTAATGCAGTGTCAGTAAGAGTAGCACAAAGTGGGTTCAAGCGTTTTCAATCCGGAAATTTTGATGTCAAAAATACACCTCGCTCTGGTCGCCCTGTTACCGATAAAGTGGACGCCATTTTTGCAAAGTGGAGCAAGATCGACATATCAGTAGTTACGACACAGCTGAAGAACTGAGAATTGACAGCAAAACTGTTTTGACCCATTTGAAATAAGCTGGGTACACAAAAAAAGCTCGATATTTGGGTGCCACACGAGTTCACTGAAAGAAACGTTATAACCGTGTACTCATTTGCGATTCTTTATTGAGACGCAATTAAACCGAATCGTTTTTGAAGAGATTGATAACTGGTGATGAAAAGTGGATCACGTACGATAAAAATGTACGAAAAAGGTCATGGTCAAGGGTTGGTCAGGCTTCACAGACTGTGGCAAAACTTGGGTTAACTCGCAATTAGGTGATGCTGTGTGTATGATGGGATTGGAAGGGTATTGATCATTATTAGCTTTTACCGTCTAGCAGAACCATCTATTCGGATCTTTACTGCCAACAACTAATGAGATTAAAGCAAGAAGTTGAGAGAAAGCGGCCGGAATTGATCAAAATAAAGGGTGTGGTCTTTCATCACGATAACGCTAGACCACACACATCTTTAGCCACTCAGCAAAAATTAAGAGAGTTTGGCTGGGTGGTGTAAATTCTTCCACCATATAGTTCTGACCTTGCAACTTCAGATTTCGACCTGTTTCGGTCTCTTCAGAATTCTTTAGCCAGTGTCAGGCTAACATCAAAAGAGGACTGCCAAAACTACTTGTTGCGTGTTTTTTTATCAGAAGTCCCAAAAATTTCTACAGCAACGGGATTATGGCACTACTTACAAGATGGCAGAAAGTCATCGAATAAAATACCACCTATATATTATAATTAAATGTAAATAAACTTTGAAAAATCAAGTCTTGAGTTTTCATATAAGACAGACACAACCTACTAGCCAAGATCATTCACCAACAAGTTGCTCTTCGGTATGATCTTGTGTCTCCGAAGTGCCATATTACCAGTATGTGCCTCCACCAGTTCTCGAAAATGATCATGCAACGCTGTATTGGGATCGGTCTATTATCACTGACAGGACTATAGGGTAGTTGAGTACTTTGTTTTAATACATTCATCAAAAATGTATACCATCTAAAATATAACGGAAAAATAATTTTCAAAATTGGGACAATAATTAGTAAGTTATAAAGCTTTGTAATTTGGTGGAAGGGGTAGCGGCCAAATAACAGTAATATTACACTGTGATGTCACGGAGAGTTGCCGGCCATAAACGACTAAGACACTTTTATTATTTTACTTTTTAGAGTTTTTTGTGTCGGGGGTTATTTTAATTTTATTTGTATGGATACGATACAGTCCTATTAGTAGTTTCTTTCTCTCTCATAATGTACGCTTTATAGTGCTATTTTTCAAAGTGGGATACTAATATTTTATAATTATAGTAATTTCATTGGTTGCATTCCCAAGGGTTTCTGAGCTTGGTACGTGCCTCTGTTTTGAAGTTGGACATTTTTTAACATCATCAATAATTACGTTCGAAATATAATGCAGTTCCGAGTTTGCCACACAACTTTGTCATCCATAGTTTATATGTGATCGGGTCGTGAGCGTTGGGATTAAAAACTTTCCCTCGACGACCAACCTCGATACCGTATAGAAAAGTGTATCATCGCTTTGGCCGAGTACTTTTATTGCTCATATTATTGCAGTTTAATGGTAGGACAATGTATCGAATATGTTTCAATGTGAAATGCGAGCCATATTACTATTTAAACCAACTTGCGCAGCGACATGAGTACTTTAGCAGGAATATTTGTGTTTGGTTGAATTCTCTTTTTCTAAACAAATATAATAGCGGAATTTCTTGTTCAATACACAAAAATAACCGATATTCCGAATTGTATTGATGAGCAGTATGTCCATAGATAGAAATGGGATAATAACAAAACGAAACACATTCGATCAATCACACCTGAATAGGAAGAACGATGCAATCAATCTTTCGTAGAGTTTGGCAGTCAGTTTTTTTATACGGACATAGTAAAATCTCCCCATTGCGCCTGATAGTGAACGGAATGGGGTCCAGATAGAATGTTGACTGAAGAATGATGATCATCCCTCGCCAGTCGAGACAATTATGCCGGCCTGTTTGAACTGGATATACACAGGCTGATCCCGGAACGCGACACACTTACGTGGCTCACTATGGCAGGTTTTAACACCTTGTATGGTCAGCGCTGTCCAGGATAATATTACTAAAATAAGTTTTTAACGCATTTGTAAGATACAGTTGGAGTATCGAGCCTATTAGCCTATTAGCCTGTATAGAATACCCATGCACGCACACACACACACAAACACACACACACATACACACATACACACACACAAATTAAATTAATAATAAAAAAAGTATTTACTTTATGCTGCCTAATGTTTATTAAATTTTTATATAATGTAAATCCGAATTTGGCTGTAAGATGTGTCATACTTGTTTATATTATTTTACATTAGAGAGCTGTGGATTTTTGTAAAATAAATAAAGTAAAAATAAAACTAAAATAAATTACTTATTTAGTGTCCACAAACTGCAATTGGAATATTAGCTTAATATTCCATATATTCCTTATTTAGGTATACCAGGACATGATACAATATAATATGGTCATGTTAATTTATGATGTGTCGTAACATTTGCGGGTGAAACAAGATGCTCTCTGGATTTATGCAACTGATTGACGTATTCTAAGGGTTGAATATTATGAAATCTTTACCTTTCCCAAGGATCTTGCCGAAACTTCCGAGTATGCTTGGCAGGAACATTGCGAAGAGAACCGACTTTATAAGCACTTGACCTGCGATTAGTATCGGTAGGAAGAATTTGCTGATGCCGAATGCTGAAATCAGACCAAAGTTTAAATACGCATACTTACAACTTTTATCCCCGAGGGCATCTCTGCATACCCAGAGGCGCAACTAGTGCACCCACTTTTTGCCGTGCGTATTCCGTCCCATGATGTGATAGGGGGCGAGCCTATCGCCATATCAGGCACAAATTCTGGACCTCCGGGCTGACACTGAATAGAAAAATCCAATATCACTTTGCCCGTCCCGGAGATCGAACCCGAGACCTCAGCATTGCAGTCGTACCTTAATACAACTACGCCACCAAGGCAGTCTTCATTAATCAGCACGTATTCATTATTAGTTGGTGTTTTCGAAAGATTCTTTTGTAATTTTAACATTTACTAGTCTATAAATACAATTCAGATTCCCTTCATACTTCAAAATCCGATAATTTAAAAAAATACTTACATCTTAAGCCAATTATCCTTGCTGCTTTTGGGATATTAATTGATAAAATATGCGTGTCAATAAAGTTCTTAATTTTTTGAAATAATCTGTACTCATACGTGTATTTGCTAAACAATGCTCTTCCTTCCGAATCTATATTATTTTCTACTTTTTCACTATCAGATCTATCCACAGATTTCGAATCCATTTCTTCTAATGCTTTCATAAAATCTTTTCTTAATTCTTCGCCAACTATTACTTCTAAATTATTCTCTACATAAAGATCCGTTTTATTTTCCATTTCATAAATTTCTACAAGTTTGTTTAATGTTGTGAGGAAGTTATTAACAATATCCCCATTTATATTATCATTGACTACATCTGTTTTATTATCAAGTTTACTACTAGATTCACAACTATGGCAATCGCTTTTTCTAAAATCTACATCGTTTTTGGTCGTGTTTGTTTTACTCGTTTTGTCATTTATGTTTTGACAATTAACTTGTAAAACAAGCAGAGATATGTAAATGGCTAAAATACATTTTTGGAACCTCCACTCTGATCTCCTGCTAAAATTTGTTTGTATTTTTATGATGTCCATTTTCAGTCTTTTCAAAACTCATCACCGTTTGTGGTTTATCTCCTTTGGTGGATTGTTATTACCTCACTGATTGTGAAACCTGCAACAAATGAAATTGCTATTAGAAAATCATTGCGAAGATCATTCGCATAATTGTTCTTAGTAAGTAATGTAAACACTGCGACCTGATTTGTAAAAGAAAGTTATTCCGGTACAATAGCGCTGCTATATTACTATAGAGCAGCGCTATTGTACCTTTGTTGTTTATTTTGTTTATAATGTACATCTACAATACCAACAACCTTTGTGTAGATGGCATGATTTCTTGACGAAAAGATCGCCAAAAGTATATTTTTTTCTTCTAGAAGACCGTGAATATCAGATCCGGCTGAACGAATTTTAGTGAAACATTTATTAACAGGTACCTGACTATACAGGGTTATTTTAACATTGCGTTAATGAATGAAACCACATACTTGTCTTTGCCTCTGTTTATATTATGCCAAAATCATCCATGAAAACAGAATATTTTCAACAAAAATCTCAATTTTACTATGATAAAAATAACGTTATTTTCAAGGAGATAAGTATGTGGTTTCATTTAGTAACGCAATATCAAAATGACCCTTTATATAATGTATATTATGGAGTAATTTAAACTATGCAATGCAATCAGTCCTGTATTATATACTGCCCACTGCTGAGCACGGGCCTCCTCTACTACTGAGAGGAGTTAGGCCTTAGTCCACCATGCTGGCCTAGTGCGGGTTGGCAGATTTCATACACCCTTGAAATTCTTATGGAATATTCTCAGGTATGTGGGTTTCTTCACGATGTTTTCCTTCACCGTTAAAGCGAACGATAATTATTGATAAACAATACACACGTAACTCCGAAAATTCAGAGGTGTGTGCCTGGGGTTTTGAACCTCCGGACATTGTCTCGGCAGACCGTTCCGTTCCCAACTAGGCTATCGTCCACTTCTTAATCGTCAATTTAAACTAGTCTTCCCTCAATTAAAAATAGTATAATTTGTGCGTTCATTACATTATAAGGTTAAGCCATATAGTTCTTTGAAATTTGTTAATTATAGAAATGAGAGAAATAATTATATAAATTCTCTGCATTATGTGGAATGAAAGTTCAATTGTTGGATCTCTTTTCCAGCATAATTAAAGAACTCGGCAGATATTTTTGTGATGATTTATAAAAAACTGTGCGCCGAGTTCATTGAATTTCTAATAATCTTTTTTAGATTGCTGTGTCTGGGTGCTATTTTAGTTTATTAACTTTTAAAGGACTTGAACTCGAGTTATAATAATAA
The DNA here is from genome assembly GCA_947568825.1 of Sphinx pinastri. Lineage (NCBI taxonomy): Eukaryota > Metazoa > Arthropoda > Insecta > Lepidoptera > Sphingidae > Sphinx > Sphinx pinastri. The sequence goes on along the minus strand of OX387624.1, from coordinate 10,830,792 downwards.
AACGTTCGTTATATTTCATTTGTATCATTACAAAAATCATTTTACTTCCTTTATAGTTTAATTAAGCCGTTTTTTGTCTTGTAGTAAATCAGTTAATACGCAATTATCTTACTTAGGTTGCAGATATGAAAAACTCAATAAATATCCTTGTATTTAATTGGTCGTATAGCAGAAAAAGGTAGTGAAAATTATCCGGGTGGAATATTTGGTTGATTTAGAAATTAAAAGGAATTAATTATAATTATCACAATGTTGACGCTTCAATCAAAATTATTAGATATTTCATAATTCATTTGATTCAATAAAACAATTTTTTATTGTTGTTTCAAAATACGTAAACATATTATAATCAAATATAAATATTACTTTGGGTTATAAATTTAAGAGTCCATGTAAAAAAAAACACTTTTGTCACATATGAACAGAAAGAAATGATTATAATATATTCAGTTATTTATTACAATGTATGTTCACATGTTCATTATTATGCAGGTGTGTATTTAGCGCATTAGAATAAAGAGGGCGACAATTTTAATAAGTTGTTGTACTGAGTCTATGTGCACCATACCAGCCCTGTATATAAATACAGGTATAATAGTAATAGTATGTAAATACTACCCACTACTGAGCACGGGCCTCCTCTACAACTGGCAGGGTTTAGGGCTTAGTCCACCATGCTGCCCTAGTACGGGTTGGCAGACTTCGAAATTCAGAGAACTTCTCAGGTATGCAGGTTTCGTCACGATGTTTTCCTTCACCGTTAAAAGGAGCGATAATTCGCAAAGAATACACCCATAATTTTTTAGAAAAGTCAGTGGTGCATGCCCTTGGTTTTCGAACTTACGGACATTCGTCTCAGCAATTCTATTTCGCATACGCATACTCACGCCTTTTATTCCCGAAGGGGTAGGCAGAGGCGCAACTAGTGCTCCCACTTTTCGCCGTGCGTATTCCGTCCCATGATGTGATAGGGGCGAGCCTATCGCCATATCGGGCACAAATTCCAGACTCCGGGCTGATACTGAATAGAAAAATCCAATATCACTTTTCACAGTTCTATTTATTTTGCTATATTCCTATTTGGTAGGCTTATTTGCACGTATGCAAACAAATGTTTAGGTTTATTTTTCGTTGCTATTTTTTATAATAGCATTAGAAACGTAGTAAAATTATACAGCTATTGCAGGAAACCCTTCATTTACACATTTACGGAAGAAATCGGACTTTATTAACTCTACCACCCTTTTGCAGCTCTACTATGAATTTGAGTAGATAAATGCCCAGAATTCCAACGCTATCTTAGGGGAAAATGTTATTTTTATACTAGAACGCTCGCTTTTGTCTTTTATAAAGACAAGTATAACATAGATTAAGTCTTTTGTGTACTCCCGTCAGCTGCTCATAATTAAGTTGTGCAGTCGTATTAGAGTTGTTTTGAAGTTAAATGCACTGTTCAGATTATATCTGCATTTAAACAATTTAACTCTCATGACTTAGGGGTAAACCACTTATCTCGAATGACATTCTGCTTTTGAGTCTGTAATTTTAATTTAAACAATTGCTCATCTCTTTTTTAGTGTTCCGTACCTCAAAAGGAAAAAAAGGAACCCTTATAGTATCACCTTTGTCCGTCTGTCTATCTGTCAAGACCCCTTTTCTCAAGACCGCGTAGACATATTAAGGTGAAATTTATCATAATAATAATCCCTTCCTAGCCGATTTCATCCACGGCGGCCAATCCCAACGGAGATCAGCCAGGTTCACAGGAGATATTATAGTGCACAAGTGTGTGCGCAATACATAGGTGCATTCGCTATTCCTTCCCTCTCATAGTACGGTGAGACGGCAATCCGACATGACCGGAGAGAGATCAGGCGCAGGACCAACGGCTTTACGTGCTTTCCGGGGCACGGAGGTATCACACCGCCTACTTCCTGACTCTGAGCTGCAACTGAGTAATTTTTAAGATGGTAAAACCCAGTCACAATATTTTTGGCTCGACCCGGGATTCGCACCCAGGACCTCGGCGCGCAAATCGTACTCATAACGCGTACGCAATACAACTACGCCACCGAGGCAGTCAAATTTATATCAAATACGACCCAAGTATTTGATATACGGTCTCGTTCAGCTGTGAAAAAATCAAACCTGTAAGTCAACGCGGTCAAAAGATATGACCGTTTAGGTTGCATATTTTCGCATATTTTGCGATTTCGCAAGAGAATAAAAAATCAAAACCTATAAAGTACTTCCCGTAAAGGGAAAGTCTAAAAACTGTAAATATGTAATTTAATAACAATAAAAAGCGAATTTACAAACTTTTTCAATTTGATTAACTTTTTAATTCATTTTGGCGAACTGTTGAACTTATAAACGTAGATACCTTAACTACAAGTTTGTCGGAACCCTCAAAACGCGAGTCCAACTCGCACTCGTCCGGTTTTGTAGTGTATTTCAAGACTTAGTGTTAATTAAAAAAGGACTTGTGACGAAAAATAAGATACATTTTAGACAAAGAAATAGTTTTGGTAAAAACAATAGACTGTATTGTTAAGGGTGGAAAATCATTTTCTAGACGCTTTTTAATTAACTTTGGAGCTGAAAACAATAGGAGGTATTTTTATATAATGGTTTTGTTATTAAAGTTGTATTACAGTCACTTAAAGGTTGCGCATTAGAGTTTTATTAAGGGTTTTGTAAGAAACGTTTAAATAGTACTATTATGTAATAGAAATGTATACATATAATGGAACATCGCTATAATTTTCTTCGAAATTATTTTTCTGTTTTAATTAATATCTTATATTTTTATCTTTTATTAAGATCGCGTAATGATGCAACCTTAGATTTACACAAAAATAGTTGTTCTAGTTCGTTTTTTTTAAGTATTTAGAAGTTGGCAGATGTTATTCCAAACAATAATCCTCTTTCTTATATTGCGTTGCAATGTAGACAGACAGATGTTCAATATTTTTACAAATTGTCTTCAAATTGGACAGATAATACGATTGTAGCGTCTTTTAATTAATTTTATATTATATTTAATAGGCATAGAGACTTGGCAATATCCGCACAAAATGTACTATTCTTTAGAAACAGATAAAGTGCCTATTACACTTTTCTGTAAGTATGTTACGTTCCCTATGCTTGTGAACCGCACGAATTCGTTATCTCGTTTGCACTTGTCTATATGTGTACATTCCTCAGATAGGCAATGCTTAGTTGATTCTCTATAGCTATCTTCGATGTTGTTCGGATCGAGCCGAGTGACTGACTTTAAAAAGGAATATCAAATCTTCATTTTTTTAACTGTTTGTAAATTCATTTATATTTAAACGATTCAATCGTTTGAGACTGCCTAGTAAATTAGATTTTCTTGCTTTATCAAATAATTGGAATTCATAATATGTTATTTATTCATTTATGAACAATGAATAAATCTTTGCAGTCGGCGCCTGATTTTTAATTTGGCACTAAACTAGTATTTTTTATTGCATTATTTTGTTAAGTAAGTATCTAATTCATATTACAATTTAATTTGTGTAGGTGTTATAAGGATATTTTTATATATACATATATTTGCGTAAGCAGCTCTCGTATGACGTTTTGGTTTACACTTGTTCGATTTTTTATTTATGACCGGCATATAGACCTGAAGGTTTAACATTCAGTCTTTTCCATAAAATGATGAGCCCTAAACCAAGATATATTGAAATGGGACCACTTCGAGACCCTTATTTTCTAAATAAAGAAGGAATTAAGGAAATACGCTACCAATTTTCAGAGAAATCAGGGTACATACATAAAAAAAATACAAACACACGAATTGATAACCTCCTCCTTATGGATGTCGGTTAATAATGTTTTTGTACATTTATTTATTTGTTGCATTAATTTAAACTGATGTTGCCATAATTGTATACTTATCAAGAAACTATTAGTGCGATACCAAATTTTATTGATAATTTTTACTTTCTAGAAGATTGTCTGATGATTTAGTGATAACTAATTTTTATATTTCTTAAAGTAACAAAAACATTGAAAATCAGTTTGTAGCTAAAGGTGTAAATAGTAGCGCTGTCAAATAAGTTGCAACAAATCTTGAAACCTCAGTATACATTTATACCACGCTACAACTTTCTTCCTTACGAAAAATATCGTGGAGAAAATGTATGGTAATTCGTTTGACGCATATTTAAAAGCTACAAAGGTCGTTGACCTTATAACACGCTTCTAAAGATGACATCGGTGGTACATTTTCCTTTGGATATATTCACTTTAATCTTAAACTTATGTTTTATTATAATAATCATTAGGACATTGTAGCCAGTATAACTACTGGACATATTGAGACTTAACATCTTATGTCTCAGGATGACGAGCGCAGTGGAATGCCACACAGTACTTTGTAAATCAAGGTGCTGGATGGTGTTGCTACTGTTTATGGGTGGTCGTATCGCTTACCATCAGGCGAACGGCATGCTCGTCTCGTCATTCAGTGCAATAAAAAAAAAAAAAAAAAAAAAATATAATCCGTGTAGTGCGTTGTTATTTTATTATTAAAGATCCTTTGTGCGTGTTTCTCTGTCGGAATCTGGGCCGATCTTCCGAATCACAATAGATGGCGGGTTGTAATTTTCTCAAAGTAATCGTTATAATTGCTTATATCTTCACAAATATTAAAGATGAAGGTGAAGTACGAAACTTTTGCAACGCGCGTCCATCATACATTTGGCGGATTTTTTCATTATTTGATTTTAAACGAGACATTAGTCTGGTCATCAGATGTGACACCATAGAATACAGAATAGTGTGACACGTGGAAAAGGACGTGAACGATGCTATGAAAAACCAAACACCCTGATTAGATCTCAAGATTGGATTCGAGGATCTGCAAACGAACACTATATTTTGAACCTTGTTCAACGCAACAGCAAGTTGCATTGGATATTCTATAAGCTGATCTCATTATGCTGATAAAACGATAATAGGTGAAGATGGCGCACTCTAGAGCAAAGGTTAGTAAAGTATTGCTAACTGGCTAGAACAAATCGAAAATTGGTTTCAATTATACGCTGAGGAGTTTTTGTATGATGTTAAGGTAACATAAAGGCTGTGTCACCCCTGGGCTCGTAGCAAGCATGCGTACATAGGCCATAGACTGTGGACCTGGGTTCGAATCTCAACGGCCAGCACTTAGATTTTTAGAAGTGATTTGCATGGGACTGTATACTTCAGAAGAGGGTGACGTTATGCTGGCAGCCGCTGCTGTCAGCAAAATTAAGCCAAATCCTTACTCCAAGCAAGTGGACGATAGCCTAGTTGGGCATGGAACGGTCTGCCGAGACAATGTCCGGAGGTTCAAACCCAATGCACACACCTCTGACTTTTCGAAGTTACCTGTGTATTGTTTATCAATTATAGTTCGCTTTAACGGTGAAGGAAAACATCGTGAGGAAACCTACATACCTGAGAATTCTCCATAAGAATTTCGAGGGTATGTGAAGTCTGCCAACCCGCACTAGGCCCGCGTGTAGGACTAAGGCCTAACCCCTCTCAGTAGTAGAGGAGGCTCGTGCTCAGCAGTGGACAGTATATACTACAGGGCTGATTGCGATTGCTTACTCCAACATGTTTAAGAAAGCATGATGAACCGATTTCATATTGGAGGAGGATAAAGGCAGGGTAGATGAGATAGTGACACACAACATCCAAAAGAGTTACATCCTTATCCATCTAGATACCTCAGGACATTTATACTATCACCTCTGAACATCATTCAATCTCAGCAACTCGGCTCAGACCGCTACCTTAAGGCTAATCAATGCTATTTACTATTGTCTATCTGCTATAGGCTACAAACGAGTTCAAGGCTGTGAAAGTGAACTTTCTAACATCTGCAGAGTAAATTGGATACACGTGTAATTATAGCAACACTGTGAAGTTTAGTAAATTTGCCAGATAATTATGATGTTAACATTTTGTTGGATAACCTTTGGTCCTCTAGACCAGCCGAAACGTGATTACGGTCTAAATAGCTAAAGTATAAAAGCTTATTAACCTCTATTGGTTCCAGTGTCGCGTAATGAAGAACACCTAGAGGTATTTTATCCCCGGAGAGTTTACGTAGAACTAGGCGTGTTTTTTGTTTTGAAACTCACACAATTTTTAGTTTGCTGATCTCGCAATCAAAACTAGAAACTTTAAGTTTACAGTCCAAATGATCTTGAGGAAAAATGACTATTTATCCTTTAATGAGTAACGTGTAGATAATTTACTTTCTCGGTAGCGTAGTTGTATTACGGTACGACTGCAATGCTGAGGTCTCAGCTTCGATCCCCGGGTCGGGCATAGTGATATTGGATTATTCTATTCAGTATCAGCCCGGAGACTGGAATTTGTGCCCGATATGGCGATAGGCTCGCCCCCTATCACATCATGGGATGGAATACGCAAGGCGAAAAGTGGGTTCATTAGTTGCGCCTCTGCCTACCCCTTCGGGGATAAAAGGCGTGAGTGTGTGTAGATAAGTTGACATTTACAGCAATTATTACTTTTGTTTTAACTCTGTTACTTTCAAGTTTATGTGATTAAAAAAATGACGCAATATTAATAGTTACTAGTTAATAGTTACTATGTCTGACGAGTGCGTTTTCGAACGGAACTTAAGTTTCGACGTGTTTCTAAGAATTCTTATTATGGTAAGAAAGAAAGTATTGAGTCATCCGCTTGTTCACAACGGATTTTTGTATCATGTCTTGAATTAAGATTATTGGAGATAAACACATATTTTATAAGACTGCGACACTGTAACATATCTCAAGTCTCATTCGTCAACATGGTGGACATTATACTTTGACTAATCTGTTCCTAAATTATCAAAAACCTTACGCTGTGCCATAAGAAAAAAAAAACAATAGTTCCAGAAGAACGCTGTCTCAGTAAAATAATATTGCATTGTTTTTGTAAAAAAAACCACGCATAATAATATTATATAATTCTACTTATTCAGGTATATAATTTCTTAAATACTCAAAGTATACAATACTGCACTTTTGTCAAGAATAAAGAAATGTTTCTGATAAATGTTTCGAGATCGTCACCTTATTCTGGTGTTTTATCATTGAATGTGCGTAGGTACCTACTAAAGGAAATTAGATTTATCTGTATTTTTCCATTCGGCACGTAATAATTTTGTTTCTCTGTTTTGATATTACGTCTTCATTAAAGTGGAGTTCGGTGTTGTTTTATAATTAAGGCAATATAAGTAAAATATACTCGTCCTTAATTGTTCATTATTGAAACAAAGCTGTTGTATTGAAAATAAGAATTCTGACATTGTAACATGAACGGGCAACGCTGGATTATTCAAAAGAATAAAAGGTTAAATGTATCGCAATAATTTTACAGTATGTTTAATCAACAGCACAAATATTACGCCGGGTACGATGTTTTTATTCATCTTCTATGACAACAGCCTACGGCATTCTGAATGTATGTCTATGAATCATAATTATATAAACAAGGAAGCTAGTAGGTACGTCATTAAGCTGATTCATGAAATTAGAAAGTAAAAGAAAAGTAAAAATATTCAAAGCGTGTTATTGTATTTTAAAAAGATACGATAACATATTTAGAATATACATACATACCCTCACGCCTTTTATCCCAGAAGGGGTAGGCAGAGGCGCAACTAATGCACCCACTTTTCGCCGTGCGTATTCCGTGCCATGATGTGATAGGGGGCGAACCTATCGCCATATCGGACACAAATTCCAGACTCCAGGCTGATACTAAATTTAAAACCCAATACCACTTTGCCTGACCAGGGAATTGAACCGAAGACCTCAGCATTGCAGTCATACGTAATACAACTACTCCACCGAGGCAGTCTATATTTAGAATATAAAAATGTAATTCAAATCAAACCACTGAAACACTGGCGGCATGAAACATTTCAATGATCATAGTATTTATGGATGTAAACACACATTAAAACAATATTGTTATGTGTATATACATATACGTCTTTTATCCCTTAAGGTGTAGGCAGAGGCGCAAATAGTGTATATAAAAAGGGAACTTTTTCTTCTTCAATCCTTTACAACATATTTTGCCTTTAACCCTTAATTTGGCAAGATACTTTTTTAACTGTTTTCTTGTTTTTATTTATTTGGTGATTTTTAGAAGCCTATAAAATGGTCTAGAAAAATATAAAAAAAATGATAGGATTTCTAATTTTTGAGAAAATACGTGTTCGCGGTAGCGGTCAATAACAAATACGTGAAAGAAAACCTGTCGATTTGTTTGTCCGACGCGACGGACTTTATCAAAACGTAAAGTAACGTAATATGGTAAATATATATATATAAAAAAATGGAATATTAAATAAAATAAACAAATTCTTCTTAGGATTTATTAATTATAAATGAGATCGATAAAATGCTTATAACTGTTTCCTAAATTTTCGTACAAAGTAAAATAATTTTACTTCGTATGAAAATTTAGGAAACAGTTCCGAGAATTTTTCCCCGTTACGAAACATAGTCTAATATTACATTTGATGCAATAAACAACAGTTTTTTTCTGACAATGTCTACAGCGTCCTTCAGTCATTGTTGATGGAAAATGTCCCATGTCATCATATTTTATGGGACTAGGTGGACGTGCCGTGTAAGGTAGAGCAGCTGGAGCTCCTGTTTTATTTCTTATTGTAGATCTATTTTCCATGAGCAAACTCTCGTACACCATGTGCCTGAATACTTTCAAAGTAATAGATTTTTGGTCACTTTTGTTGTAGTCGCGGTATAACAACCATGCATTATTCAAACTGATATCAATTAGCTGAGCAAAAATTCCTAAATACCATCTTCTACTTTTAAATGGTGTTTTGTATAAAGCTATCAACATATCAGCGAGATCAACACCACCCATATGTTTATTGTACTGACGTACAATTTGAGGGCACTGTACATCTATTTTTTTCTTTGCGTCCTTTGAGTATCTTTTAACAGATTCAAGTGGGGCACTAGCTGTATATGTGCTTATGAAAGTCACTGCCTTATTATCGTGCCAGCGCACGATTGCCAAACGGCTCTGGTTACAAGATGCTTCAGCAAAAAAACCCCTTTCTTTCTTCTTCATAGCTTTTTCTGTTGGTAGAATTTTTTCTGCTCCTCTGAGGCGGTTGTTCCTTATAGTGCCTAAGCTAAAGACCCCGTAATTTTCACGCAAGATATAGAACAACTCTGGTGATGAGAAAAAATTATCGCAGTAGATAATTGCTGGTTTTTGTTGAATACTTTGGCATAAAGCAATTACAATTTTAGCACCAAATCCCAGACATGATTCTTCATCAGTAAAATTATGGTATCGGAAAGTATCTTCACCACCATACATAATAAAATCATATATCATACCTGAGACACCTGCCCGCACGTAATTTTTGAAGCCCCATTTATTTGGCTTATCCTTCATGTATTGTTTCCTTTTTCCTGCCTTGCTGCCTTTATAGGCAATCATCATTTCGTCTATGCTAAAGTGTTTTTCTCTTCCTTGATACTGTAAACAGTTAAGGCGAACTTTTTCTAAAATAGGTCGTATTTTATAGTACCTATCACCATTGTCCAAGTTATTATTTGCAAAATGCAAGTATCGTCTAATTTGCTGGTACCTTTTCAAAGACATGATATCGGAAACTTTTGAATATTTAAATCTATAAGACCAATAGTCTAGATATGAAGGCATTGCAACGATACCCATAATTATATGTATAGCTAAAAAATCCCGAAATTCATCACGGGTAAGAAGAATGCTCTTGCCCGTTTCCTGAATGGAGTAATAGTTGGTTTGTTCTACAATGTATTCTGTTATGTCTGGTGAGAAAAATAACTGAAAATAGGTATATGGAGAAGCTTCAGACTCAGGCATATCAATATATTCTGGGTCCTGTTCCTCGATTACGGCCCGGTATCGAAAGGCGGCCTTTTTCCATTTATAAATTAATTGTAACTTAGCCTTCTTTGTTTTTTTTGGTGGTGGTAATTTGCTTGGCATAGATCTTGATGTTCTAACTCTGGATGTTATAGGTGTCATTGGCGTTGGTGGAACTGAAGGAATTTGAGATAAACTTGATGGAATATTTTCATAATTGAACTCCCTAATTTCTTGGAGAATAGGAGTGAGCGGAACTGAATCTATGTTAGCGGAATCAGATATTTTAAAAGCTAAGTTACGGGTAGGAATTTCAGCGTCATCAAAATCTGACTCAATATTGAGCCTTTCAAGTGAAGAATCAATTGATGGTGCAGGAGAAGAGAAATCTTGAGTAGAGACATCATCATGCATTTCACATTCTGAATCAGTTCTGTCACCTGCATCAGACAAAGCATGCTCTTTTGGAATCAAAGCTAAAATTTTTTGACCACGGGAGGGCTGTAGACAAGCATAAACAAAACAAAATAAGCAATAACCCAAAACCAAATGTTAGTGCAAATGAAAATAAGTGTTTACACAAATTTTGAATTAAAAAAAAATCATATTAATATAATTAAAATAACATTCATTTGACAATGTCCGTTATGCCGAACACACAATTTTAGTACTACATATCTGTATATTTGTCAACGTCCGACGTGGCGAACACTGAGTCGCCGAGCTACTTCTTTACGTTATTGACAATGTTCGGCGGGGCGGACATTTGAATGTAGAAGCTAAATTACGAAAAATATCAAAAGAAAATGTTAATATTTTTTAGTAACAGCCTTCATGGTTATATTTTCAAGCCACATGACCAAAAATATTGTTCAATAATCTAAAAATTACATAAAAAACAGTCATAAATACCTTGAGTAAAACAGATGACTTGCGTCTTGCCGACATTTTGCGATACACTGACAAATACAGTGTTGCCAAGCACTAATATAAAATTTCTGTCGTTTTATTATAGTTTAGAGAAATATTTAGTATAAATAAATTACACTTTAAATGATTGTCGTACACGTAGGATTTTTTTAAAGTCAATGTCCGCCACGCTGGGCGATGCCAAATTAAGGGTTAAACTTTCCGCTGACAAAACTACGTTAAAAATATTGAGATACTTCTTTTATTAAGTAGGTTACTACTTATTTTTGCGGCAATGCGAAGTTTATCCTCTTTACTGTATTCAAACATAAAAAGCAAAATTTTATGTTTTTGAAATGTAAATTCAAGACATTTTTTTTAATCTCGGGAAAAAACGCGTATCGCTACCACCACTGTGGGGTGAGTGGGATGGTTATGTTGGTTTCACCGATCTAACGGCCTAATGTCGACACTCGGGAGTATAACATCATCCGAGCGAGCATTGCTGCGTTGTAGATTCCAGGCTGGGCACTCCTCGAGAGTGTGTTGGACCGTGTCCTCACGGCCGCTGCCACAATGGTGGCACACGGCGGACTCCTCAAATTCAAGACATAGCCTAACTAAAATAAGTATGGCTTAACGATTGGTTAATTAATTCTTGGAGACGTTTTATGTTTGTATGAATTATGAAGGCTGCAGAGCATGTCGTTAGCGAATTTCCGTTCAAAAACATGTGCTAGTACACAAAGAGCCTTTGTGGAACTAATTAAAATTTAATCATTAACTTTTAATCTAAGAGGTAATCTCAACACGCTTCAAAAAAAATTTCCGGAAGAGTGAATATATTTTCTGAACCCTTACACCTTCCAAATAGCACCCACACTTTGAAAAGTTTATTACGTCTCTCATTGTTTGTACATTATCAAAATAATACACATCTCTGAATTTACTGCAACTTAGCTAAGAAATAACTTTCATATTTGTATGTATGTACGTTTATTCTAATTTCAAAAGCATGCTCAAGCCTTTTATCCCCGAAGGGGTAGGCAGAGGCGCAACTAGTGCACCCACTTTTCGCCAAGCGTATTCCGTCCCATGATGTGATAGGGGGCGAAGCCTATCGCCATACCGGGCACAAATTCCAGACTCCGGGCTGATACTGAATAGAAAAATCCAATATCACTTTGCCCGACCCGGGGATCGAACCCGAGACCTCAGCCTTGCAGTCGTACCGTAATACAACTACGCCACCGAGGCAGTTTCAAAAGTTTTTTAAATATAGGACTATCTATAAGCCCCGTTATACTAGTGACTTAAAAATATTTAAGGTTCGCGTACAAACATGTTTGTTACCCAACTGTCTAACTTCTGAAGAATTACTTAGCGAGATAATGTAAAAAGAAAAATACTTCTGTCACGAGGCATTACTTAGCTTTAGCAACTATTAAATATTATTGTTAGGTCAGTGTTAAGGACTGCCTCGGTGGCGTAGTTGTATTACGGTACGACTGCAATGCTGAGTTCTCGAGTTCGATCCCCGGGTCGAGCAAAGTGTTCAGTGAGTCTGAAATTTGTGCCCGATATGGCGATAGGCTCGCCCCCTATCACATCGTAGGACGGAATACGCATGGCGATAAAAGACGTGACTATATGTATATGTATGTACGTTAGGGACTCTGCCCAATGTTCGCTCGGACGATACTATACTCCCGAGCGTCGACATTGGATCGTAAAACCGATAAAACCAACATGACCGTTCCACTTATCCCTCCTGTGGCTGTAGCGGGAACGCGTTTTCCCCAAGATAAAAAATGTACATGATAATTTTATAATTATGAGTACAAGTCATATAAGTACTCATTATGAAAAATTATAATAGCCCCCGACACAAAAATCTCTAAAAAGTAAAATAATAAAAGTGTCTTTGTCGTTTAAGTACCTAGTAATATTTTGAGCCAAGCGTCGTCGCGTCGGGGGACCGCTAAAGAAGTATTTTCGTCTCCCTGGTCCTGAATTCGGTCCCCCGACGTGAGCATGCTCGGCTCAAAATATTACTTGGTACTTAAACGACAAAGACACTTTTATTATTTTACTTTTTAGAGATTTTTGTGTAGGGGGTTATTTTAATTTTAATTTAATTTTTATTTAAAACTTTTTAAATTACTTTATTCTCCATCATGAGGCCTTGATAATCAACTATCTAACACCTACTCGATGAGTCCATCCTTATGAGCCCAAACACGCTATATCTGCTATAAGCTGCTAAGGAGTTGGGTATCCCATAGGCTACTTAATGCTGCAGCATCAGCTCATGTTTAAAAATATTGCCGAAGTCACAGTACACCAAATTTAAATTAAATCGGGCTTTTAAATTTGAAAAGAGCTGATAATCTTCAAACGCCTGAACAGATCTTCATAAATTATAGCTAAGAACCATAGCGATCATATCAGCTTTCAACCAAAAAAATCCGCGTCAAGATTGGTCCATCCGTTTAAGAGCTATGATGCCACAGACAGACATACAGATACACAGATACACATCCTAAACTTATAACACCCGTTTTTTTGTCGGGGGTTAATAAAAAAGTACAAGTTGTATTGTAATTTTAATTTTTTTAGAAAATTTATATTTTTTTAATCTTTCAAAGTACGGTGGTGTTTATAATAGTATACGTAGCATTTAATTATCAGTCGTAGAGGACTCAAAGGTCGATCCACAATACAAAATGTCTGGAATTCATCAGTCAATCCTGATGTAATTGCTTTTCTTTAAGAGGTATATATCGAGTGGTGACGACATAACGACATTAAATGAAAATACGACCCCCACTAGTTAATCAAATCACTTTAAAATTGTCAAATAAGTTATTACACAAAATTACAAAAACATATTTTTTCAAACAAACTAAATGCGAAATAATCTAAATTAAAGACAACAGCCTCTATAATATTGTCTACTAAACCTCAACTGACCTGTAGGCACTACACGTAAGAACGGCAACATCGATCTCGTTCATTAAATGACTACTTATTTGGCGGTCCCTTTTGAGCGTAAAGTTTCATTCATGTAGGTAATCTAAAAAATGGTGCGTGGCATCTATCCCCGCCCCGCCCGCCGCCCGCCAGCCTGCGCGACTTTTTTATCATTAGATTCATGTTTCATGTAAACATTTAAACATTAAATCTAAACTCACACATTTTAATTACGATACACTAAATTAAATGTTTATTTGTTGAAATTGTCCACCGTTTACTCTAATACACATGTGACAACGTCTTGTGATATTGTTTCTTACTTTCCTTAACAAGTCACTACTGGCAGCCATTGTTTTTAATTTATTAAAAGCGTGAATAATTTTATCTCGCAGATCCTCTACGGTATTCACATCACGAGCATAAACCTCATTTTTAATAAATCCCCATAAAAAAAAATCTAGTGGTGTGAGGTCTGGTGACCTTACTGGCCACCGGCGAGGTCCATATCGTTCCATCCACTGCTGTCCAAACAGGGCTCAGGGGGCGATGTCAAAGGCAAGGTCACGCGGTACGAAACATAAAATGATAAAATGGCATAAACTAATGCATGTGATAGAGATTAACTTGCACTTGCTGCTATTGTCTGGAATTGACAGGATTCATTATTATTTAGCCAAAAAAAGTGTAACTTTAGTCTTTAGTTTAGTTCTTTACTAATACAATCACGCACTGTTTAGTGAAGGATAAGTAACATTTACGTACCAACGTGGTAATACAACAGCTTCCAATGACTCAACTTAATGTGAGAAAACTAGGGCATTTAATGGACTAATTAATTACCAAAATAATTGTAAGTAGGTAAAAGTTATGTAGATGGGATTTAGTGCACTTGGTTGGATTAGCCGCATTGGTACATTTGCGGCTCGTAGGTACTCGGCGGCCGCCGCGCCGGGCCGTGCGCGATCGTTGATCCGTCAGCTGATTCGAACAATCAGCTGAAGGATCAACGATCGCGCACTCGTGTTACAACTTAAATAACGATATGCCTACACTTAATTTGTTTAGACAAAAATGTCGAATTGACAACGTAGCAATCTTCTCAGTTTACGAAACGAATGGTGCGCCTCGGCAATCTTTGTTTGCTTATGATAATAAGAATGTTATCGTTATAGTGATTAGGTCTAAATTCAACCAGCAATACAATACAATATTGTACTATTATTTCTGAGTAGTGAGTCGCACATTGTAGGTAAATGAAATTGTTTTGAGGTGAATGTCCTAATGAACTTACGTGGCGAAATCGTAATGTATGTACATCATGTTCTAAAATTGTTAAAGTAAAAAACAAACCTGCGACTAAACCGTTGATTATAATTTGATAATTTTTGGTATGCGTACTACTAACGTGATACCCAATATGTGGTTTCAATTAATGTCGTATTATCCCCACCTCCCGATAGATACCGTTGAAGGACCCACTACAGACTTTAATTTCTAGGCCTTTGAAAGAAGTATTTATGAATTCTATTCAAAATGACAATACGATACAATCTGCCTATCTTTGATGCTTGATTCTTTGTTGGAATTTTGTATTGTGTATGTTTATAGAAAACTATTAAATCTTTGGATTTAATATTCGTTTATAATGGCAAAAATAAAATATTCTGAATTGTATCTTCGTCCTTTAGCGCAAACTTTTATATATAACGCATACGCATGCTCACGCCTGTTATCCCCGAAGGGGTAGGCAGAGGCGTAACTAGTGCACCCACTTTTCGCCAAGCATATTCCGTCCCATGATGTGATAGGGGGCGAGAGCCTATCGCCATATCGGGCACAAATTCCAGACTCCGGGCTGATACTGAATAGAAAAATCCAATATCACTTTGCCCGACCCCGGGATCGAACCCGGGGACTTATATATAACAAAAAATAAAACCCACTTCAAAACCACTACAAACCAAAAAAATATTTAACTTTATATACGTATATTTGGAGTCGGTGTCTAATTTAAATTGAACATTGTTTTCGTATATTTTTTCGTGTATTTGCTTTGTTTAGCTGGCAATTTAAATTAGGCACCGACTCCAAATATACGTATATAAAGTTAAATAATTTTGTGGTTATGAAGTCAGTTTTATTTTTTGGTAAAAAAGTTTTTATTTATTGCTTTTTTGTTAGTTAATTATGGAATGATGTAAACTATACATCATAGATATACGATTGCAGCATTCGCGGGTCATCTGCTATTAGTTATTTACGAGTTCCATTATCTATCTCCGAAGATCTTCATCAGATCCTAATATATTTTTTTTAATACATTTACATACTAAAACCTTCCCTGAAAATTATACATTTGAATAACGAAAACCCCATCCAAATCGGATCAGTAGTTTTTGAGAAACTCGCGGCCATACAAACTTACATACATACATACATGCGGATCGTATACAGAATCTCCTTTTTTTTAAGTCGGTTAAGAGTGCTTAGTTCTGTCTTTATTCTATTTACTGCCTCTAGTTACGTTTGAGCATATTAAGCTCGTCGAAAAGCGCCCGGTGCATTATCTCTTACATATTAAATGTCTTCTTTATTGATGGTGTCCGCATTGATTGAGGATAACTTAACTTATGCATTAATTGTTATTTTTTTTTTATTGTATTAAATGACGAGACGAGCATACCGTTCGTCTGATGGTAAGCGATACGAGCACCCATAAACAGAAGCAACACCATTCAGCACCCTGAGTTACGAAGTACTGTGTGGCATCGCACTGCGCTCGTCATCCTGAGACATAAAATGTTAAGTCCCATTATGTCCTGTAGTTACACTGGCTACAATGTCCTTCAAACCGAAACACAGCAGTGCATGCACACTGCTGCTTGGCGGTAGAAATAGACATTGCGGTGGTACCCAGCCAGACGGACTCTTACATATGAGACCTACCACCAGTATCTATCATCTAATAGATATTAACGGCTATGTTCATAAACAGAATATTCAACCTATTTCAGTTATCGAATGTTATGTCTTCTTTGAATTGAGTTTGAAGAAAGAAAACAAAGCATTTTATAATTAAAATAGGTTTATGAACTGTTTATGAATAAGGTCGAAAATGTTTAAAAATATTGAAATAAAACTACTTAGTGGTTTTTTGCTATAATATGTTTAATTATGACATTAAAAAGTAAGAATATTATAAAAAATTAACAAAAGTAAAATACTAAAACATATCCAAGTTGTTACAAACAACTTCTGTTACTCATGTCGTAAAATACATAACAACAACCAACATATCTGAATTAAGGTTAGTTTACGTAGTGGGTACTTCCAAACACTTTCTCCCAGTAAGACGTGTGTTTATATTTGCACATTTCTCAACCGATGGCTCCCTTGAATAGAAATAACGTGATACATACCTATTTCATGTTACAACCTATTGTCACTATTTAAACACTTGAGGTAGACGTTTCCGTAGTATTATAATGGTCTTTGGGTAGACGTATGTCTCCACCTGATGTTGTGGTATACGACTGAGCTCTTTAAATAAAGATAAAAAACAAACATTAATCTAATGAAACGAGAAATTACAAATAATCTTTTTTTACAAAGAGTACATTTTAATTTTAATACCACAGAGGTTGCAAATTGCAATAGAATTCTATTTACAATACGAATTCCCGTGCAAACTTCATACGTTACTTTCCTAAAGAGATCATTAAACAAAACAAAAAGCAGCGTTAAGCTTACGTGATATTGACCTTTATGAGTGGACGAAAAAGGCTAAAAATACAAAACAGGGTTATAAAGAAGCGGTAGAAAGCAGCGACCGCGCGCGCAGCCCCGCGCACGCGCACGCCCATCATCACGCGCCATTTCTCTTGACACGTGCAAGTCACAGACGGTAGCGGTGGTAGAAATATAGTATATGTTATTAACAGGTTATTAAGTACATTTCGAATGTAGATATTAAATTATTTAGGCGAGTAGTAGTTACGTAAAATAAAAAATAAAGACAAAGTAGTTACATAGTAAAATAATCAACTCAGTTCAGTTTATACTATACTATGTTAATAAGGTTTATGACATAAAAATTGGCACTGAAAGTTAATGTTATATTAAAAATAAATTATGAATTTACATAGATCTTTAATTAAATTTAAAAACTAGATACTTTTTGTGAATTCTAAAGGGTTTTATACTTTAGTAATGATAAACACTTTAACAATATTATTTACACGCACACTACACTTTAATAATAAAAATATTATTGCGGTAGCCCCACTGCAAACCCACGAGGCATTAGTCAAGTTTCGTAGTTAAACAGAATAATCTTTTTGTGATTTTATAAAAATAGTAAATATATATATATAAAACTTATTTTTTAAAATCTTGTTGTCATCACTGGTAAGAACGATGTCCGCTTAATTGACAGGAGACGTCATGGCCCACGGAAGCCACGCTGGTTACTGACCGGTTAATCTGGTTGTACTAATTGTGATTACAACTTCAAGCATGCTTGTAGATTCTTGTTTAACTATGAAGTATAATTTCAAAGCTCAACATGTTATATGCAACTCCATTATTCCTCAGCAAGTAAGTTAATGATAGACATATATGTATATATATATGTGCCCATGTGGGCATTTTGCATATTTGTATTTAAATTAAATGCTAATCTGATATTTGAATATGTTGAAGATAGCCTGACAGTATAGAGGGCGAACTATAGCCTCAATAAAGTGATACGAACTTCACCAATATGGAATGAGTGATACAAAGTTTTAATAGATATTAAAGTTACAATTGGTGTGAAAATATTTGAAGAAATAATGTTTTAGATTTTTGTTGGAAGTCAGCAGACTGGTCGTGGCCGCTCCATTAATAAGCTAGAATTTAAAAACCTTGTTGCAACTTAATTTACTGGTGGTAGGTCTCTCATATGTAAGAGTTAATCTGGGTGGGTACCACCGCAATGTCTATTTCTACCGCCCAGCAGCAGTGTGCATGCACTGTTGTGTTTCGAAGGAGTTCCCCTGCAGATCTCCGAGAGTCTCGAAATACTTGGAGTCAGGATCTCGAGCGGTGTCCAGTTTGGGAGTCACGTGGAAAGTAAGGCTAAATTAGCCTTAAGGAAACTGGGCGTCCTTAACAGAGCTAAGCGGTACTTTACGCCAAAACAAAGACTATTGCTTTACAAACCACAATTACGGCTTGTAGTGGAGTACTGCTCCCACCTCTGGGCTGGGGCACCCCAGTACCAATTGCTTCCACTTAACTCCTTACAGAGGCGTGCTGCTCGAATCATAGACGATACTGAGCTCTCGGACGGTTTGGAACTGTTGGGCATGCGAAGAGACATTGGGTCTCTTTGTGTACTCTATCGGCTCTTCCAGAGGGAGTGCTCTGATGAACTGTTCGAGATGACACCATCATCTCTGTTTTACCACCGGACTACCCGTTCTTGGAGGAAAGTTCATTAGCTCCACCTGGTAACGCCCACTGCCAGCACTGTACGTTTCCAGAGATCATTTTTACCTCATACGTGTTCACTCTGAAATGAACTTCCTCTCACGGTGTTTCCTCAGCGCTATGACTTATTCTTCTTCAAACGAGGTTTAAAAAAAGTTTTTTATGGTAGGCAGCGGTTTAGCTGTGCCCTTGGCATTGCTGACGTCCATGGGCGACGGTAACCACTTACCATCAGGTGGGCCGTTAGCTCATCTGCCTGCGAAGGCAATAAAAAAAATGTTTACTTGGTAATATTCGCAAAGTTTGCTTGTATTTTAGGGGTGCTTTCGTGTTCAAGTTTCAAGTGTCCTTAATCATGCGCCATGTGTTGCGTTCTCCCATATATTATTTTGAGGCTAAGCGGGTTGTTATGCAAGCAGCTGAACAAAACTCTTTCATAATGCATGTTAGGAAATTGAGAAAAGTCATTAGTGAATTCAAAATAATATGAACAAACTGAGCAAATGTGGTGGGGAGCGACTTATTTGTAATCATAAACCAAGCCTAGAGTACTCTGAGCTATAATAAAGTAATGTTACGAACAATGATATTTAATTAAAGTTACTCGATAAGTCCACTAGTTCTCATAACTAATAAATTAACACTCCCAGGGAGCTGTTCTTTGCGTTAAGAAGTTTCAAGTTTTTACTTGGAAAAGAATGATGCTTTTTGCACGTTGTTAATACTTTGAATGCTAGGAGAGCATTACCCGGAAAATATTCATTCAATTAAAGAGAAATAGTTTTACCAATTGCCGCCAGCAGCATTTCCGGACAGATACGACCTGGCGACCTTCAAAAAAAGAGCGTATTCCCACCTAAAAGGCCGGCAACGCATCTCTGTGCCCCCTGGTATTGCAGATGTTCATGGGCAGCGGTGATCACTTACCTTCAGGTGAACCGTATGCTCGTTTGCCCCCTATACTATAAAAAAAAAATGTGTAGTCAAAACTTTATCTCGATGTCTGGTATTTTACTGCGGATTTTGATTTAAATTAACACATTGTAATTACATTGGTTCAACATTTTTCAGGATAGTAGATTAAATGTCCATTATGAATTTACTTGAAGCAGTTAAGTTTTATCTTTTATTACAATTTGGGAGAAGCCTATTAGTGTGTTTTTCTTAACACGAAATAAACATCTACTTTCTTGCGAGTTTAAAAAACAGTGCTACGTTCGTGTTAATTTATTTCTCAGTTTTTGAGAAATTTAGTTTTTAATACAAGAATTTATTATTCTAGTAAATGTACTGAAGTTTTACCGCTGATTCTTATAAATTGAACCAACAAACAAGAATAGCCGGGCGAAAGTACTGGACAGTGGGTCGTACGAGGAAATCCTTATACTTATCACTAAATTATACATTTAAATACCTGATGTCGTAATGGCTTGTCTGAACAACTTTAGCTTACGAAAATTGACTAGAATGGAATGTTAAGGATAGTGGTTTATATTTTTTTCTTTTTTATAGCATAGAATGACGAGACGAGCATGCCGTTCGCCTTATGGTAAGCGATACGATCACCCATAAACAGTAGCAACACCATCCAGCACCTTGACTTACAAAGTACTGTGTGGCATTCCACTGCGCTCGTCATCCTGAGACATAAGATGTTAAGTCTCATTATGTCCAGTAGTTATACTGGCTACAATGTCCTTCAAACCGAAACACAACAGTGCATACACACTTCTGCTAGACGGAAATAGATATGCGGCGCGGTGGTACCCACCCAGACGGCCTCTTACATAATGAGAGACCTACCACCAGTAAAAGAAAGTCCTTCTCGTAATTGTTTTGAAAATATCTCTGCACGCAATCTGACCGAAATCCGATAGTCTGATTACCCAAGGGCCGATATATAGCGTGGGAAAAAACAATTTATTATAATTAAAAATTACATTATTAAAGGCAATAATTTATTACTCCAATGCTTGCTTGGATCACATAAAATGAGCAACTTATTTTTGAAATGAATGTTTGATTGCTACAAAACTTTCCATAGTGCGGTAAATCATGAACACTCGAAACGGGCAAAATATAAACATTTAAATAAAAATGTGTCACATACAATTTTAAATCTGTGTATGATGATGAATATTCACTTGGCTGGTTTAATCGTAAATAATAACACTTCGCGAAACACATGGGCGGACCCCTTAGCTTACAATAAACCACGCTACGCCACTGACCGCTGACATTTAATAATACATAATAATACATAAATACATAATAATACATAAATACATAATAATACATAAATACATAATAATACATAAATACATAATAATACATAAATGAAAATGATCGGGCTACCAAACATATCCACACTCTAATATATTATATGACTGGGGTTGTATACCGTGTCATGCAAGGCAAGAACCCATGCCACAAAAAAAATGTATCGTAGGGCCCCCCTATGTGAAAGCTATAGCTACGCCGAAAAATAAAAAATATTACAAAATGAAAATTGGCCGTAGAGTTATATTTTACTGTCACAAAACGACGATATTTTTTAAATTGTGGTTGCGTAATTTAAATATAATTAATGAGCTGTAATGTAAATGGACCACTACGATAACTTTGTAATTTTAAATTTATCTACATTATATTATATTCTGTATATTTTTTGAGCTTATTTTATTTTCATATCAATTATATGCATAAATCTAATAACCTTATTACATCCTAATCATTATTTCTTTACTCTGCAAGTAATAATTCACAGAACACTCTAACTCATAGAGTAAAAGTAGTTGTGACCAAATTTTATTTATTTTTACATGAAGTCTTCAAAATCTTCATCAAAAAGAGTCATAGTAATAATGAAGCAGCCTTTGATTAATTATATACCTAGATAAACACTGAACGTTTCAAACGCGTCAAAAAAAAAATAGAGGTGAACTGTTCCCCACTAAATGAGTTCGAGTGAATAAATTTTTGTTGTTTTTCAAGAATATAATTTTCTCCCCATTTTAATAGAAACCACGTAATAACTAGTATCATTATGCGCGCACACAAGGATACGCAGAATGATGCAGCGATAGCGTTTGACACAGCTGTTACGCATACTAGCTTAAGAAAAGTTGGCCTGTTTGTTTTAGTTTCATTGCAGCGCGTCACTCTATCTAGGTATATAATTAATCAAAGGAAGCAGCATTATCATGCACAACGCATTTCCCACAGCGGGTTCACATTACAGATCCATGGACTTCCCTAACATTGCAATGCATTTATCGTGTCTAGTTGGCTCTATAACCAACTTTAGCGGAATTGAAATGTAAAACTTTTAGATTACTTCACACGTCTACAGCTACAGGGTTATGGAATGATATATTCAAAGTATTAACAGACAATGCAACATCTTTGCACACTACACCATATTCAAGTAAGGAAGATATTTTTTTGTTATTATTTATTTAGGACACAGTCATATACAGACAGGTCCATTTATAGTTAAAAACTAGTTATGAGCTAACAACAAGAAAACAGCCTTTATTAACTAGGTACAGTCAATAGGTATTACATTTTGTCTAACAAATTATATACTTAAATGTAAATGTCTCTCCATTCCATTTTTCTCTATTATATTGGATATATTTGAAAGAACTGTTTTTTTTTATGGCTTGGGTTGTCTGACACGCGTGTTGTATAACCTTATGTCTGATCTTTCAGAACTGTCATTCCGTGAGGGACCAAACTGTATTATAGTAGGGACGAACTAATATGGCCGGTATGACATGACACGGTTTTGAATTTTTTGGGTAGACGTTCTCGCAGAGTTATCGCTTCGGGAAAAAATTGAATTATCATACCGGCCAGCTTAGTTTGTCCGAACTATAATAATCTAAGATCTTAGTAAATAATTGCTAATCAAGTCAAAATAGAAAAAATGAGAGGTGTCAAGGGACACCCGGATGGAACGAAGTTCCTTTCGATTAATTAGTGAAGGAATTGTAATAAAATTTTATTTATATAACAGAGTGTGTATATATATAAATATATAAATATTTTCCTATTTCCGTTCAAATACATAAGTTTCTAGAGAAAAAAACAAATAAATACGTGTGGCACTCGGAGACTGCCGCGGTAAAGCTATTGCATAGCATTTTTATCACAAATTTTGATTGACTAAACCCAAATTCGATCTTACGCTTACCACATAAAGTAGATTTTTAAACGCGAGCAAAGCACGTTTAGTCTTGTTATTGATAAATGTCAGTAACCAAAGTAGAATAAATCAACAAAATTTGAAAAAAGAATGTTACGTTCGATTCTTTTGTACTCGTGCCGTGCCAACGCTGGGGAAATAGCTTCTACGCAATGTATTTAAGGTTCATATTAGATTAGTAAGAAATGGTTTTAATGACTTTAATAAATAAAATAAATAAAAATATACTCGTTTCAAGAATTATAGCTTCTACGCATTGTATTTAAGGTTCATATTAGTAATATAATAGCAAAAAGTGTCGTGACAACTTTTCGTGAGAATTTTTTCCGTCTAGCCCCCTTTCACAACGCGCGATAAGGAACTTCGTTCCAATAAAGACTTTTAGACTGACAACTCTAACTTCATGTACAGAACAGGAAGTTACAAAAATTATAGAAGGTTTAGATTCGAGTTGTAGTTCAGGGATGGATGGCATCAACGCTAAAGTGGTAAAATGTATCAAAAACTATCTTGCACCGGCTCTTACGACTTGTATAAACCACTGTTTCAAAACAGGCTATTTTCCAGATGAATTAAAAGTTGCTAAAGTAATGCCAATACATAAGACTGGGTCAAAGACAGATCCCAATAATTACCGACCGGTATCAGTATTACCCACCATATCAAAAATTTTTGAGAAAATCATATATGATCGAGTGGATAAACACCTAACCAAAATAGATTTTCTTTTTAAACGGCAATATGGCTTTCGTCAAAAATCAAATACGTTATCCGCTACGATAGACCTAATTACTAAAATCAAAATGAATATAGATATTAAAAACCTAGGGTTGGGTATATTTATAGATTTAAAAAAAGCTTTCGATACCGTAAGCCATTCACTTTTACTAAGAAAACTAAATCACATTGGAATCGTTGGCACTGCTTATAAAATATTGGAGTCGTACTTAAAGAATCGTCTGCAAATAGTAAAGATCGGAAAATATAAAAGCGATACTAAAGCCATTTCTTTTGGTATTCCACAGGGCTCTATTATGGGACCTCTATTATTTTTGATTTACGTAAATGATATTAGTCAAATACCGTTAAATGGCGAAATCAGTCTGTACGCTGATGATACATGTATATTTTACTATGGAAAGTCAATTGATGAACTGATAAAATTGGCTCAAGAGGATCTAGAAAGACTGCACAATTGGTTTCAAAATAATCTTCTTACTAACAACTTGTCAAAAACAAGTTACATGATTTTCAAGGCTAAAAACAAGCAACTAAAGAATTACCCTAAACTAGTAATTAACAACATCCAAATAAAAGAATCATTTCAAGAAAAATACTTAGGACTAATTATAGATAGTGGGTTAACATGGAAGGCACACATTAACAAAATAAAATCAACCATATCGTCATTATTAGGACGCCTCTATGGTATAGTCCAGTGTTTGCCAAAAAAAGTTTGCTTTAACATTTACAATTCCCTTGTTAAGTCACATTTAGACTATCTCATAGAAGTATGGGGAAGCGCTGGTGTTACAAACCTAAAATGTGTTCAGACAGTACAAAACAAAATTATAAAAAAATTATTTCATTATGACTATTTTACACCTACACGCAAAATCTATTCAGAAACAAAACTAATGAACGTTAAACAAATATTCTTCTTTAATACTTGTATACTAATAAGGAAAATTTTAGACAAAGAAATACATTCAGAATTAAATTTTAAATCTAACATAGAAGAGGGCTTGCGACCCCTCCGAAGCGCAAATAATATATGTCTTACGAAACCCCGAACAAATTATGGGAAAAACAATTTAAGATATGAAGGTGCACAAATGTACAATAAGTTGCCGAAAGAAATCAAGATGATCAAAAGTTTTACCGTGTTTAAAAAAAAACTAAAAACGTACACACTTGAAAATATCTGAGTGCATCTCTGGTTGCGTTATCTATTGAACAAAAATATACCGCACATCTTTGCTTCATAATATTTGTTAATCGTCGTTCTCGAGACCAATCTTTTTATTACTACCCACATAATTTTATGATTACTGAATTTACTTTGATTTATATAATATTAATAGGTATGCACATCACACATGAAATATAAATTAGTTACGCTCTTCAAAAACTACCATTTAAAAAAAATATGTAAATATTTCTCATTAAGTGAAATTTGTAAATTTCTTTTGGGAAATAAAGTTCTTTAACCTCAATAAACGAAAAGGAGATATCTTTTTTACACTATTTGTCTTAACGAATAAATGAATGGCATTACGTCACAGATCTATTAGAAATTCAATTATCTCACAACGGAAGGAACAATGTGTATTCGCAATAGTTTTTGTGATCAATATCCTAATTCCCAAGTGCACAATTCTTTAGTTCTCTTGTGAAGCTGTGGTGTAATTTTACACAATGACATGGTAATAGAAAATTGTTTGAGTGTAGCATGTATAATTTGTTTTTTTTTGTGGCTACATGTAGAAATTTTTAATAAAAAACATAATAGTGCTTGGATTTAACTTGCTTAGAGGTGAAAATATCATATACGAATACAGTACCACAGGCAAAATGGTACGTTATTATTTAATTCTTACATACATACACACTCACGCCCTTTATCCCCGAAAGGGTAGGCAGAGGCGCAACTAGTGCACCCTACTTTTCGCTGTGCGTATTCCGTCCCATGATGTGATAGGGGGCGAGCCTATCGCCATATCAGGCACTTAATTCTTATTAAAATAAATATCGCTAAGATCCTATGATTCAGACAAAAACAGGGCTTTTAGCAAAAACTCGTTACCCACATAAATATTAAAATGGTCTGTACCACTTGAGCCGATGCGCAACGTACCATAAATATACTTTGATTGGAATTTTCGTTTAGAATGTACTCGTAATATCCTTAATTTAGGAATACCAGGTGTTTACTTTGATTTTTATACGTCATATATAGATGCTGGACATTTGAACAAGTGATTGTAGGTAATGAACAAAGGGCGAGGTATACATTTAATTAATAATTACAACTATAACTAATATTCATTTATAATTAATAAAATACATAAATATAGTGGTACGGTATCAACTAGGTATATGCGTCAATATGAAAAGTAACAAAGAAGCAATGTAGGGAAATTATTAACACCTGTGCTGGCAAGAATTTCTACATTCGTTTACGTTGTCAAATAACGTGAAATGTAATATTTTTCTTTATCCAACGCGAAGATTGTTATGAAAACATGAAATGCCAGTTTTTATTGTGAGTCGTGTGTATGGATAGAAAGTAGTGTCAATATAAAAGAGAATCGCGATTAACGAATTTATTGATTGTAGAGCACTAATTGTTTAAGCAATTTAAACAATTTAATCAACTGTTAGTTTTATAGCTGTGTAGTGTTTCTTGGCATCGCCTTTGCGTGACGCCTTACATTGCAATTTGCAATAGCATGTCCAAATTCTAGCAGCGCTATAACGATATTAATGCAGACCCGCAATCTAAATATCTAGGTATTTCTTGTTAGTCAAATCCAGCTGACTAAATATTATAAGCACATAAACTGTAAGACAGTTCGGTTCGTAATTACCGCAAGCCGAATTAAAAGTGGCCATTGTTCCCTGAATAGTTTGGTAAATTACAATAAATATTGATTCGTATAATGAATACAGCATTTTTACTTTAGTAACAGGGCGTAAATTAGTAAACCGTACATTTTTAAAGTTCTCTTCATTTTATAAAGGTTTCCACTATCGTGCTGCAACATAAAACTCCACTTTCGAGTCATCCTTCAAATTGAGACTTTCACTCAAAATACTCAGACTCACTGGTCATGAAAGCAACCTTAACAAGGACCGTTGAAAAGTACTTTACCGTAAAGTTAGTGACAAACTTTGCACGTATCGCCCATTTATAAGTGAATCGTTGAAAGGTGATGCTGTTGCGGGACCAACCTTGGCCGGTCCCTTGGGCTGCCTTTGAACAAGAGTACTGCTTCAATATGTAAGAAATGACGTCGAGAATATTTTGAGAAAGCAAAAATCGGGATGGTATCATTGAGCGTTTGAATGGATAGATCCTTTCTAATGTGTCTTTTGTTCCGATAAGTATTTATCACTCGGGATAAAGATGCACATGATAATATTTATAATGGTTATAACATGAGAACGCGCTGAATTATTTATTGAAAAAGTATAATATTTAGAACTGATATTTGTATTTTAAAAAATTACATGAGACATTATAAAGTCCTAATAATTTTTATTACTGAGACATTGGTACAAACAATTTTAAGCAGCAATTAATTTTGTGTTATTTTTTTGATTTAATTGATGCTAGAAATAATGCAACAAACTAATTATTAGTTAAAACAATTATAAATAACGTTCATTATTAAAGGGATATTTTCATAAAACATAAGTAGTTTAAAACCGCCACCGCTTATATTTTGTACCAAACATTTAAGGCGAAGCAAAAGTTGCAAAATCATTAAGGATCCAATTTATTTGGTACTTTCCGAGGTGTGATAGCGTTGTTTAAGTGTGCTATGGCTCGTATTTTTTTATCTTGTATATTTATGATGTCATTTTGCCCCAAATTTTAAGACAACACGAAAAAATGTTATCTTGCGTTAAGTAGGCTCATTAGGCTACTGCTTTCTTTGCTTGGCGCAAAAAAGGGTGATTGTAAGTAATTATAAAGTATTAAGAAATAAAAATATATCTACTTACTAGTTGACAGACCTTTGCGAGGATCTGCTTGGTAGGTACCAAACATTTTTGCATGCAAGCAACAGTGTACAGTCAGCAGCATAAGTAGATGACCAAATTCAAAATTTCAAATCCCTACATACTTTTGTGTTCTTACTAATCTTTTTTTTATCTTCGCAAAAATAAAATAAAAGGCTTTTACTTTCCTTCAAACGAAGAAAAAATTATTTCTGTTTAACTTAACGCGTATATAGGCGATTTGAAATGTTGATTTTGTACAGATATTTATGCTGCTGACTGCACATGCGCTGTTATGTTTAAGGACATTGTAGTAAATGTTATTACTAAGCATACGAAAATATTTTATACTTAGGATAACAGAGGGCGAAGCCACACAGTGTTTTTTTTTATCTGGATAAAAAGTTGCCTATGTGTTAATCCAGGACATGATCTACCCGTGTGCCAAATTTCATCGAAATCCGTTCAGTAATTTTGGAGATGTGCAGTAACAAACAAACAGAACAACAGACAGACAGAAAAGAATTACAATAATCGCGGATTTGTGGTCTATTACTCTTCTTTAGTCACTTCCCTTCTTTTTCATGACATTTCTTTAAATGTACAGACACATCGGTTCTACTGCTTTTTTATATGTATAGATATTTTTTTTTATATTTCGGAGGTTTTTCATATAATTTTCTGGCTGTTACTATAGTTAATGTGTAGTCCCTTGTCGTATCGCTTACTAATAAGAAAGCGGCTTTGTCATCTCGTCATTAACTTTTATGAGGAATAAAAATATAACACACGCACTCATACCTTTTATCCTCGAAGGGGTAGGTAGAACCGCAACTAGTGCACCCACTAGTGTTTATTACTTCATGATTTTTTTCCATAGAAAAATATTCATTTTTTAAAATCGTCGCCTCAGTGCTTTTTCTTAAAATAAAATTCCCATAATTTTTTTACGCAAAATGATTATTTACTTTTTAAACAATCTTGAACGCGAATAAATGCAATGTATACAATAATTGTCAATTTACATTCTCCTTAACAAAGCTGGTACATTAGTATTCGCTGGCACGGCGTGCCGATACAGTGAAAGTGAAATCATTTCGTTTCACGCTAGCAGAAATCGTATCTATCGTGTTTCGAACAGTTTTTATTGTATACATTATGTCATATCGGTTAGATCTTCCAATAACATCATTATACGATAATTTGTGTATTACTTGTTACTATTGATCGACTCAAAAATGAGGCTCTCAATTCGACGTATATTTCTTTTAAATGTTACCTCAGATCTGCGTCATTTATTAACCGATTGTTTAATTCTTCTTTTATTTGAAAGTATATTATAGATACTTTCAGAAGATTTATTACCATAGAATATTTGTGTCAGATAATGGCTCTAGATTTAAAAGGAGATGTCCGCTTTTTGTATGGGTGCTTAAAATTTTACCAGGCTCAAACTTTATAGATATTAAAGGAGCAAAAATATGGATCTGGGATCCATTAAAAAATATTTTTGGACCCCTCCATTAATAACTAACTTTTTTAAAAACGTTCATATTCAGTGTAGTTTTCAAGCAAAATAAAATTATACACATCTCCAAATCGGAGGACTTTAAGATTATAGTACGATTTATTGCAAAGGCCTTTTTGGGAGTATTATCCAAATATATATAAAGTATCATGGTTAGAATTTTTAGCCCGTTTTTAGACATGTCCTTTAAATTCATCTTTTATCATCCATTATTACAGCCTAAAGATGATTGTAATATAATGTATCAGTGGGACAATATCTCTTGAATTTTGTGTTCGTAATACAATAACTTAACTTTTGAGCAAAAAAGCATACGGTTTTTTTAACAGAGTAAAAATCTCCAATGTGTGTTCGTCTCTCATGTTCAAGTGGTGTGAGTTCCTGATCTATTCTCTATCATAAAAACCCAGTCTTGATTCTGATTTATCAACAAGCGAGACTACATAAAACAGAAAGGATTGGCAATGATTGTAAAGTTTATTGGTGGAGAAAACTTTATGGCAAGCAATAAATTAAATAAACATTTGAATGTGTCCTAGTGGTCGAGTTTTAAACGTACAGCTGATGACAAATGTTATCGCCGTTTTTAATCTCAGTTTTTAATAGTTTTACTCACCAACTCTCATTTACTTTGTATACACGATCTATCCGTGTACGCAAGTCATACAATTCCGATTCAACTTGGTGTGCATTAAAGTATTGAATATCTTGTGATGTATTTGACATTTGTATGACTTTCTTTACGGTCGATTCAATTTGTATTAAAAGTTTAGGACTTTAAACGAAAGGTTGTACTTTTTTTTTTATCGCAAAGAATGACGTGACGAGCATGCCGTTCGCCTGATTGTAAGCGATACGATCACCCATAAACAGTAGCAACACCATCCAGCACCTTGACTTACAAAGTACTGTGTGGCATTCCACTGCGCTCGTCATCCTGAGACATAAGATGTTAAGTCTCATTATGTGCAGTAGTTACACTGGCTACAATGTCCTTCAAACCGAAACACAACAGTGCATGCACAGTGCTGCTTGGCGGTAGAAATAGACATTGCGGTGGTACCCACCCAGACGGACTCTTACATATGAGAGACCTACCACCAGTAATGAAGTATTGCAGGGTTAAAGAATAATGTAACGTTTATGTAAAGTGTATTGCTGCTTTGAGTTACTGGTGTAAAATATTATCAACCTAGACCTAATAAAGACGGTAAGATAATATGATTTGCTATCAATAGACATTTATCAGTAGAAATGATATACTTATATCTATGGTGTATGTTTAAATAAATAAAGCTTTTGACTAGCATTTTTAAGGGTGTTTTTTTCAAAACTGTATGAAGCTAGCTAATTTTATTTTAGAACTGTATATTAAAT
The DNA here is from genome assembly GCA_947568825.1 of Sphinx pinastri. Taxonomy (NCBI): domain Eukaryota; kingdom Metazoa; phylum Arthropoda; class Insecta; order Lepidoptera; family Sphingidae; genus Sphinx; species Sphinx pinastri. The sequence goes on along the minus strand of OX387624.1, from coordinate 10,799,659 downwards.
GGCTCAATAATACTATTTTACTGATGCCTATAATAATGTTAGTACTACTGAATATCAACATCACATGATTATTAGAATTATCAAAATATTAAAAAATAGCTGCCCTCCATGAAGGTTCCACCGCGCTCTTAAGAGAATTTATATTATTTAACTGTTAAATAATATATAATAAGAAAGCGGATTGCATGACATTATGTGGTTAAACAAGATGAACGACCGCTAACGGTTTTCATGACAATGGCTCATTGATTTGATCAGTCAGTCAGTCCCGTTGGTGAGCGTTACAACTTTTTTACGATATAATAAAACACAATAGTTTGTTTTGATTTAATTGGTTACTATGTTTATTTGCTGATTTTGATTACTAAGTTATACATAAATAGCATTAATTTATAGACAATCACCTCAAAGTTAAGTGATAGCGGACATAGCTGTACATCGTGAGGTTCATTCCTAGATCGGTTAACAAACAATGATGTGAATTTGCTACTAAACAACTTTGGCTACCAAAATTTGTGCTCTATATGGCAAAGGCTTTTTTGGCGTCGGGAATAAGAGGCATTAGGGGTGTGACACAAGTTTTAAGTTTTAATCATTCATCATCATCATCATCAGCCACATGAGGTCCACTGCTGAACATAGGCCTCCCCTAAAGATTTCCAGACGGATCTGTCAAAAGCGGCCCGCATCCAGCGTGTTCCTGCGACCTTTATCAAGTCGTCTGTACACCTTGCTGGTGGACGGCCGACGCTGCGCTTGCTAGTACGTGGCCTCCACTCATCATTTTATTAATCATTACACATTCATAATATATAGTTTATGCGAAACTGATAAATTACATTCATTGTCTAACCGCATAATCATTCATTAAATTAAATTTGGATGTTATAGCATACCGAATCCCTGACATTACAGTCTCAGTATAAAATATTTGATGAGTTTGTAACGCTTTATTACAACGCGAGGTAAGTGCTGATGACAAAGCAATATAAATTTAATGTGTCCTTATTTTAGATAAGAAACACAATCTCGAATGTGATACATGTTAGAAAATTACAATAATGAAGTCTGTTTCTTATCACGGAATAAGGAACATTATCAGAAGGACTTTGAGTTCAAATTTGCATAAAAGTTGTCGTGTTCTTCATTACCGGGTTGATTGAAATTGTAATGAGTTGATATTTAATTTGTTTTTATGATCTATTTTATGCATGTGTAATGAAGTTTTTTATTTTATAATATGAAGTAATAAGAAAAAAACAGTTACTTAATACTTATATTACATATTTATATGTTAAAAAAAAACAATTTGTTAGTGTAAATGTGGTATGCGAAAACAGTTTTATCTTGAAAATCACCGTACCATATAATTTCAGTCAAGTTTGAGTATAAGTTTTACTATAATATGATTGCTATATCATCGTAATTATTAAAGCATATGATTGCAGACCGGATTATAAACTTTGAGGACTGCATTAAACTTTCACATTTCGAAGTAATTCATTGAGTCAGGAAACGAAAACACAAGCTTGAAACCTGGTTTAGTAAAATGATAAGAGCTGAGATTTACGAATTCAAATTTAAATATTGCATTGGTACTGCGAAAAACTTGCAATCCATGAAATAGACGATTTTAATATTTCTGCAAGAATATTTATGTCAGAATTTAAAAAATGAGTTTCAAAGTGATTTATGTAGACGGGAAAAATATAAATTTGCGAAGAAGAGAACTATTGCTATGCAACGCACAGTTTCTAGAAATGATTAAAAACGTTTTTGTGCAGGACGAAATATCAGTTGATTTATTAAGAATGGCTTTTTCTTTGTTATATTGGCCTTACACGCAAGTTATTTCGTGGCTTGCTTGATTTATAGCGGGAAAGATTAGATCAGAAAACATTATGTAGGTTTGTTATTCTATGTTCTCAATAAACGACCTAAAGCGATAAGAATACCCTGCCACAGGGTACAAAAGCAGCACCAGGATTAAAATATATTTATGGTTAATCATATTTAGGGGGTCGTTGTGCACGCCAGCCTTAATGCTGGTTGGAGGCCGAAACTAAGCTTAGTTTGTTTAGCTGACTGAAGTCTGCCTCGGTGGCGTAGTTGTATTACGGTACGACTGCAATGCTGAGGTGTTGGGTTCGATCTTAGGTCGGGTCGGGCAAAGTGATATTGGGTTTTAAATTCAGTATCAGCCCGGAGTCTGGAATTTATGCCCGATATGGCGATAGGCTCGCCCCCTATCACATCATGGGATAGAATACGCACGGCGAAAAGTGGGTGCATTAGATGCGCCTCTGTATACCCCTCCGGGGATAAAAGGCGTGACTATGCGTATGCGTTTGTTTAGCTTAGCTCGTGTAATGGCCGTCAAAGCGTTCCCATTGTCAACTGTAGTTATAATATTATTATTAGAGACTAGGTGTTGCCCGCAGCTTCGCCCGTGATAATAGCCTATCGCTGTAATAAGTCTCTAAAGCACTTATAGTGATTCATAGCGCTACCTGTTCGAAGCCAGTGCCATCTATTTAAAAAAAATCCTATTATTTGCGATGGGTGCATATTATAGGGATAATAAATAGTAGTTAAAACAATCCCGCTTTTGTTGGATTGATTTAGTTGGACTTTCTATAAAAGCTATTTATTTTTTAGTTAAAAATATTGAATTGTCGTCGGTCCATGATAAGTATGCCAAATTTCGAGTTAATCCGACGTTTCGAAGGGGTCAAAATCATGTTCAAAGTTTCCGTTACATAGGCACATACGAACATATGTATGAAGCTAATAAAAGCGTGTTAAAAAGTCGCCTATGTGTTAATCCAGGACATGGTATATCCGGGCGCTGAATTTCATCCAAATTCCGAAATTGGAAACCAATCACTAGTAGCTAGTCGAAGGAGCGCGGAATTAAGCTTAGACTAGAAATAGGACAGGTTATAACCTACCACAGTATCCTAACTTAGGAATAACCATGTCATGCTTTCGGAATTCGAAATCACAATAATTCACAGATATCGAAAGTCTATTCGTCACAGCATTTTAGTCTCACATTTCTATATAAGTATTTGGATAGCACAACTACATTCCTGATTAAGATAATAAATACTTACTTTACTGGTGGTAGGTCTCTCATTATGTAAGAGGCCGTCTGGGTGGGTACCACCGCAATGTCTATTTCTACCGCCAAGTAACAGTGTGCATGCACTGCTGTGTTTCGGTTTGAAAGACATTGTAGCCAGTGTAACTACTGGACATAATGAGACTTAACATCTTATGTCTCAGTATGACGAGCGCAGTGGAATGCCACTCAGTACTTTGTAAGTCATGGTGCTGGATGGTGTTGCTACTGTTTATGGGTGGTCGTATCGCTTACCATCAAGCGAACGGCATGCTCGTCTCGTCATTCAATGTAATAAAAAAAGTAGAAAGTGCGACCTTCCCACATAATACGAAAATATTGTATAAGTTTTACGAATAAAGTTGTCATCACAAGAGAAATAAAAAGACAGTACAGTATAGATGCTTCGTGTACTTTCATTTTCGACTCCAGTAGACATTAAGGAATTTTACTTTCACCGTTCGTTAACGTTGTAACTCGGAAATCGCGTTTGCTTAGTAATTTAATGCTCATCAATAGTTAATTGTACACCTGAAATACTTCACTGGTGTTGAAAAGGAACAATTCATGTAAAAAATAATAATGGAAATAAAACATAGTTAATTTACCAACTTAAACATTTAGGTACTATCGACCATCGGCAAAGAACTGACCGCTTTATATCTATCTATACTTCTATATCTATACTCTATACTATAATATAAAGCTGATGAGTTTGTTTGTTTGTTTGTTTGAACGCGCTAATCTCAGGAACTACTGGACCGATTTTGAAAATTCTTTCAACGACTTAAAACATAAAACAGTATGACGGTCAACGGAGTGGCTCATTGTGTTAAACACAGATCGCCATATAGCAGAAAGACACAAAAAAAAACAAAAAAAAAACTAATAGGAAGCTACATTACTCCTGAGTGCTATAGGCTACTTTTTATCCCGGAAAAACTTTTCCACGCGGGCGGAGCCACGCGCAAAGGCTAGTAATAAATAAAATTCTAAATTAGAATCTGCCTCGGTCGCGTAGTTGTATTGCGGTACGACTGCAATGCTGAGGTCTTGGGTTCGATCCCCAGGTCGGGCAAAGTGATATTGGGTTTTTAGGTCTGGAATTCGTGTCCGATATGGCGATAGGCTCGCCCCCTATCCCATCATGGGACGGAATACGTACCTACGGCGAAAACTGAGTGCACTAGTTGCAGTTCTGCCTACCCCTTCAGCGATAACGGAGTGAGTATCGTATTATAATCATTAATAAAATTTATTTAGATGCAGTGAACTGAAAAACCTAATCTTCAGTCGAAATATATGGACGCAATACTCAGTACTGTCGCATAAGGCCACCTTCACGATGTCAAGCCAGCTTGGCGGAATCGAATGATTTTAAAGAGCTGTTTGCAACGTGTGTCGTTTGGCGAATATATAATGCAATATATCGGAAGAGAAGTCTAGCTCCAGTATCCAATTACTTTAGAGCAAAAGTATTGATTATTAATGAGAGTATCGTCTCTGTTGCTATTTCCTGTAAAATGAACCAGAGCTGGATTAGCCTTAAGGCAAATTAGGCAACTGCCTAGGGGCCCGGCATTTTGTTTTTTTCGTCCCGAGTAAAACAATGGGTTAATGATATTTAACGACGCATATTCATATTTAATAAACCGTTACCCCATGACATAATTATCTTTTACATTATATTTCAATAAGTTTTGGAATAAATATTAAGTTATTAAAAAAAGACATTCTCGCAGTCGGTTAATTAGATTGTAGTAGAAAACAATATTTTAGGAAGTCAGAAAAGGAAAAAGGGGCCCCAAGGGGGCGATGTCTAGGGGCCCCGACATTCTTAATCCGTCCCTGCACTGAATATGTAATCAAAGTAGGAAAAAGATTCATGGCAAAATGTTATGTGTAGAAACTCTTAGGTTGTAACAAATTGAAAATACGTTGTACCCAATAAATAATAATAAATATAATAATACCAGCCCTGTATGACATACTGCCCACTGCTGAGCACGGGCCTCCTATACTACTGAGAGGGGTTAGGCCTTAGTCCACCACGCTGGCCTAGTGCGGGTTGGCAGACTTCACATAGCCTCGAAACTCTTATAGACAATTCACAGGTATGCAGGTTTCCTCACGATGTTTTTAGAAAAGATATATTAGTTTAACAGCCTGTTAAATGTCTTACGGACTGTTAAGGGTCTTTGAGTGTCCCACCAATACCATTCCCGAATGGGTTCTTTTATAGGACGCGCGATACTTTAAATTTCGCGTTGATTTTAAACTCCGATTAACTAACGCCCGTTAAATAAGAAATTGGTGAAATTAGACCCAAAGGTTCCTGTATAAACTGCACATAATTTTCTGTAATTATTAAAGTAACCTTTTGAATTTTTTGTTGTGGTTTCAATAGCGGTCTTTTCCCTAACAAAAGTTCCACTGTACATTTTTGCCTCGGCGCGTTGGTGTAGTTGTATTGCGGTGTGACTGTAGAGTTAAGGTCTCGGGTTCTATTCCCGGTGCATTAAGAAAGCATTTAATGTTTTTGCTCTAACTAAAAGACAACCTAGGTAAAAAGGAATAACTTAACTTTGCCATTCGATATCTAGACACGGTTATTCCACCAACCGCAAATAATAAGTTTGTAATAGTAAATTCGCTTTTTTTGTTACTAGAGTACATATTTACGGTTTTAAGATTTTTCCTTTACACTTCATGATTCTAGGTCAACGGGAAGTAACCTAAAGGTTTTGATTCCCTTGAGAAATCGAAAAATGCGAAATAAACGATCATATCTTTTGATCGCGTTGATTTATAAATTTGATTTTTTCAGAGCTATTATTTATTATATTATTTTTTCAGAGTATTTGATATGAATTTCAACTTGATACCTTAAGCGTTCTTGAGGTAAAGGGCCTCAAAAAACCGACAGACGGACAAGAAAGTTATCCTATAAGGGTTCTTTTCGAGGTTCGGAATCCTAAAAACTATGTCTACAAGTATTTTTCTCATTATTTAAAGTAGATATCCAAATAATTTTATACTTATTCTAATTCGTAGCTTCAATAGATTCGGATTTTTAAAAAATATCGATATTATTTCCACTCTCAACGTCAAGACGAACCGATAAACCTAATTAACAGAACCACAAGGTAAATACAACTACAAGAATATTATAAACAAGATAGAAATCTCTTTGTAGAGTCTAATAATAATTCGTTAGACCAAAGCTTCGACGCGATAGCGGTTAGCATCAAAGCATTTACTGCATCGTCGAATAAACCTGCCAACGGTCCAAGTCATTTTAGCTTAATAAAAGAGATGACATCAAAGACCCCTTTATCAGGAATATTAGACTCTGAAGTTGGACCGATTGCGATATCTAGACTTTACTAAATGAAAAAAGGGTTGACTATGAAACAGCGGTGTTATTACGATGGATCGTACTCTATGAAATGAATTGATTAACAATATTGTACTTATTATTTATTATTATTCAGAACTACACGGTCGGTTTTATCGGGCCCTTCACGGGCCTGATGTAGACCAGCTTGCATCCGTATCTTGGCTACGTTTTTGGTAACCTATTTGGGGAAACTGAGGGTTTTGTCTTTGCAATTATTGACGAAGTTATGAAGTCGAACAATTATAGGAAATACATCATGAAGGACGGTACGGTCGATATTTGGCGGGCATGTCCCGGTGAATCAATCAGGCATGTGATTTCCGGTTGTTCGTATGTTGTTAACGGCGAGTACTTGCATAGACACAACCTAGTAGCCAAGATCATATACCAGCAAGTTGCTCTTCGGTATGGTCGTCTGACTCCTGAAGTGCCATATTACCATAATGTGCCTCAACCAATTCTCGAAAATGATCATGCAACGCTGTACTGGGATCGATCTAATATCACGGACAGGACTATTGTTGCCAATAAGCCTGATATTGTAATAGTAGATCGATTGGCGCGCCGAACAATACTTGTTGACGTCACCATTCCGCATGACGATAACCTTGTTAAGGCCGAAAAGGACAAAATTTCTAAATATTTAGATTTGGCTCACGAGGTTACCGACATGTGGGAGGTGGACTCCACAATTATAGTTCCGATTGTGGTTTCTGCTCATGGGTTGATACCAAAGAGTCTCGACCAACACCTCCAGAGGCTGTCAATTGGTCGTTGGGCCAAGAGCCAGATGCAGAAAGCAATACTTCTGGACACGGCACGCATTGTGAGGAGATTCCTCACTTTGAATCCCTGACCACCGGTGGCTTGGGTCATGAGCCTCGCCATCGGAGGGTGATTCACTTTTTTATATTTTTGTAATATGTATTAATGTTTTTTTAGTATATACAGGGTTATTTTCACATTGCGTTAATAAATGAAACCACATACTTATCTCCTTGAAAATAACACTTCTCATTAAGTTTTTTTAACCATAGGTGTCAATGTCAAATGACTGCCTCGGTGGCGTAGTTGTATTACGGTACGACTGCAAGGCTGAGTTCTCGGGTTCGATCCCCAGGCCGGGCAAAGCGATATTGGATTTTTCTATTCAGTATCAGCCCGGAGTCTGGAATTTGTGCTCGGTATGGGGATAGGCTATACGGCACGAATCCCTTTACGAAAGGGTAAGGGAATGACAAGGGTTTCCATATTTTGAATAATAACTGTGTGAGATCAATCAGAATTTAATATATGTCAGGTATTACTGGTACGATGACACAAGCTGTAGTCATTTCAGTCTAAGAAGTGAATATACGGACTAGTGTAGTAGTAAGTTGCCTCAATACGTGTGAAATGGATGCTTTGCTGCAGTATGAGCTTTTTGAGCAGTAATTGTGATTAATAGACGTCTAATAAATCCCGTTCATTCCCAATAACCATTCTTTCTCTCCTAAGTTTAGTTACGCTCGCACAATTTCCTTGGCAATACGTATGTGTTTATGGGCGGAGATGATGATTTACTATCTACTCGTTTGTTTACCTTGCAATGAGAAATATTTGAATACATAAATAAGTACTTCCAGCTTCTTTTGACGTATTAAGCAATGATTTAAATAAAGTGGTTCAATCAATCAATCAGCCTATCGTTGTCTACTGCAAATAAAGTGGTTGACAAATTGTATCCTAATTTACATTAATAACGAAATAATTTTGAACACAATAATAGTAACTAAGATAAAAGAAAACCTAATTTAGAGTGGTAAACTGCAAACAAACCATGATATCCAAGACCAAACTACAGAGCGCAAACAAAAGTTGTTTTTATTTTTACGAATTATTTCACCAGCGAAATTCCAGCAATCTCGTTTTACAGTGTATAAGAGATTCAACACACGCGTGGAACATTACCAATATTGCTTGAGAGCTCAGGCTTCCATGACCACGATATTACTTCTAGAGAACTTTGTGATTTGAGAGGTTACTGGCTTTGCATGTTCAACTTTGATATTTCGAATGCTCGCGTTATTCGTACTTGTCCTCTGAGGGATTTTCTGTAGTATTTGAAACTAAAGAAGTAAAGTCAAGAACGTTTATTAACACCTACATTGATAGAATATTTAAATTGTAAGTAATCTCTTGTGTGATTGACATCCGGCAAGCGACAATTTTTAAAAAATAAATTCAAATCGTTTTTGAATTAATTTAAAAAGAAATTTCGTTTGATCTTTTACTGAATTAGATACACATAGAACATGACGATGGTTTGTTATCTAAAATACATAATAAAATTCCAAATTCTGCACAAAGCAAGTACCTATCTTACGCGTTGTTTTGCTAAAAGGGACATTAATAACACACATGGAGAAGGAAAACGTGGCCAAATTAAGAAAGTAGGGTTCCCGAGACTATTTGAATTAAGTTTTGCTGATTCGGATAAAGCTGTTCGTAAATGAGGGTATTTGATATGTAAAAAAGATGCACTTTCCATTGACTTTGTTGTCACGCTGTTAAGATGTAATATAAATTTTGGATGAGAGCGACAAAACTTTATGGCAGTATGACGATCACAATCGTGTTAATAATGGATAACGTGCTTATAAATCCTGGATGAAGCCAGAAAGCTATTTCGTTTTTGAGTTTTATTTGAGAGCTTATGGTGTAAATTTGATAAGCGAAAAATTGACTGGTGGTAGGTCTCTCATATATAAGAGTCCGTCTGGGTGGGTACCATCGCAATATCTATTTCTAGCGCCAAGCAGCAGTGTGCATGCACTGTTGTGTTTCGGTTTGAAGGACATTGTAGCCAGTATAACTACTGAAAATAATGAGAATTACATCTTATGTCTCAGGATGAAGAGAGCAGTGGAATGCCACACAGTAATTTGTACCTCAAGGTGGTGAATGGTGTTGCTACTGTTTATGGGCGGTCGTATCGCTTACCATCAGGCGAACGGCATGCTCGTCTTGTCATTCTATGCAATAATAAAAAAAATATTAAGTGACCATTTAACATTTTTATTATACTAAATAAACTATGAAATACACTAAATTAACTAAATAAACTATAAATTACATTATAAAATTAAAGAAGACAAAATAGATAGTAAAGGTGAACAAATTTGATTAAACTCTGGCAGCGCCTCTGTACTAACTATTCCAATTAATTGTAAAAAAAAAACACTTTGGTGTAAACCACGAATAACAACAAACACAATAATAAAGTTTTGCAAAGAAGAAAAAGAAAGTTAGTTCCATTAACTAAATCTAACGCGAGTCGTTTTGATCAGAGAAGCCCTAACGCTGATAACACTCTGGTTTAATTAACTGAAGGTGAACTCTAACTGACAGAATAGCAGTTAGAGATAATAATGGCGCTACCACACCACGCGTGTAATGCGTAAAGAGAATATGACATAAAGAGATTAAATACACTAACATTTTTAGGGCCGATTTCACCGCTTGTTATTGGCGTCAGTGTTGCCAGATGTTTGACGGATGAAGTCGCCGAAAAATCATTATGAAGTCGCCTCAAGTCGCCGCACCGTATATGGAGAGGCGAAGAGCTAAAAAAAAAAGCTCCCCAATTCCAATTTCTGTCATGTTTTGTACTCTCAAAACTAAATATATCCTCAAATCCGACAAAAACAAGGTTTATAACACAAATTTTCCAAAGTAGCCCAAATTGGCGCCTGAGTGCCATTCGCGTAGCCTAAATGGCGACCAGTCGTCATTCACAATTTTTGGTCGCCCCGACACCCTCCGAGGTAGCCTAAATGGCGAAAAGTCGCCTAACCTGGCAACACTGATTGGCGTAGCTAGAGTCATTTTACAGGGGGGGGGAGTGTCCTAGACTTAAAAAATAAAATGACCTCTGTGCTTGCCGATATGAAAATTTTGTTCGTTTTATAATCAATAGTAGTAGTAGGCTGCTTCGAAATCCTTGGGGAGGGCACCAAGCAATCCTGGGTGAGTACGGCTCACCTGGCCTCCCCCTCTTTATACGCCTATGCCGCTTGCTGGTAAACACTAATTGTTACGTAACTGTATAATCCGACCAAACACAAAGGTCACACTCTAATCTAGGAGCATACATGACTGTGGGACTTTTGTATTTGGGCGGCTTATGTATTTATATTATGTCAAATAGCGTTTATCATGCAATCAATGCAATGCAATAAAATCAGCCCTGTATTATATACTGCCCATTGCAGAGCACGAGCCTCCTCTACTAATGAGAGGGTTTAGGCCTTAATCCACCACACTGGCCTAGTGCGGGTTGGCAGACTTCACACACCATCGAAATCCTTATCGAGAATTCTCAGTTATGTAGGTTACCTCACGATGTTTTCCTTCACCGTTAAAGCGAACGATAATTGATAAAAAATACACACGTAACTTCGAAAAGTCAGAGGTGTGTGCCTTGCGTTTGAACCTCCGGACATTGTCTCGGCAGACCGTTCCATTCCCAACTAGGCTATCGCCCACACTGCGTTTATCATAAAGCGGTTAAATCGTAGCCTAAGGGACGATTTCATTTCAAAATGTGATTATTTTGTATTATAAAAAGTGAATAATTGATTTATCTATTGTACGAAAAGGCCTTGTGAAGCCTTTTAATATGTTGATCAATCTTTTTATCGTTGTAATATTTTCTTTTCCAGGACTAAGAAGAAGCATCTTGAAACTTATGGAAAGGACTTAGAGATCATTAATTAATTTCAGCCGTGTGAACTTTGAAGTACGCTAACCTACTTAATCTAATATTAAATTACAGATGGATGTCGCGCGTTTTCTTCTACTAACTCAACTGATTTAATTTCATTATTTATTTATATTACTGGAGACCTAAAAACCTTCACCTTATTCTCAAGCGGTCGTAAACTCAATTACAACTTAAAGCAATATATTACAACGTAAAGTTTCTATCAGTCGTCACTTGTCCTACTTTCAAACCTACAGAAGACATATTTGAAAACTATTAAATTAGAAAACCAATGACGCGTGTGTTGACAAACTCGTATAATAAAACACAAAGTGCAATTTCCAACAGAGCTAAGAAACACCCATGTGTGCCAACAACATCGCTAATAGCTTCAACACTTTTGGGGTATGGCCTTATTTGTAGCGGATATTGAAATATTTTAGTAAATTGTTTCGTCAGTATGGAAAAATTTTAAATCGACAGCTATGATATGCCGACGGTGTGTCACCGACCAAACAGCCCATCTCTTGGATCAGTGAAGGTTTAAGGAACAGCTGAATATAGTTTTCTCCTAAAGATTTCCAGACCGATCTGTTAGAAGCGGCCAGCATCCAGGAAGTTCCCAAGGGAAGTATTCAATAATTTTATAATTAATGTCTTTTTTTCCTGAATTACAGATTATTCGGAAGACATCGGCTTTTTATTGTAGGTACTATAGGTTTTTTTAAACACGCAAGAATATTAAATAATTTTGTACCGTTTTAACGTATGATTGGTGATGTGACATACATTTATGAAAGGCAATTTTTATTATTTGAAGAACATTTAAAGCTGTGACTCCTATGTACCGTAATAAATAAATACGAAACAAAATCATTCATCTATACACATAATAAAGCAGTAGAACCGGTGTGTCTGTACATTTAAAGAAATGTGATAAAAGAGAAAGGGGGTGGCTAAAGAAGAGTAATAGAAAACACATCTGCGATTTTTATAATTCTTTTCTGTCTGTCTGTCATTTTTTTCTTACTGCACATCTCCGAAACTACTGAACGGATTTCGTTGAAATTTGGTACACGGGTAGATCATGTCCTGGATTAACACAAATGCTGCTTTTTATCCCAGGAAAATATAAAGCGGGACTTTTATCCCGGAAAAACTTTTTCACGCGGGTGGAGCCGCGAACTAAAGCTAGTAGAATAATACTCGATTTTATATACTCAGCATTATAACTATGCAAAAACAATCTTGCGTTTATCAAACTCATAAATTATAGCAAAAATTAGCAATTTTTTTCCTATCTGGCTCTGTCCTTTAGGACAATTTTGCCAATGTCAAGTGAGGCCCACTACCAAGTAATGTCACATGTTAATACATCACTCAAAATTGCACAAGTTTAATTATTTTCCTAACATTGAAATGCGTTAATGTTAAGGTTACAGTGAAATTTGTCTTCTTAGTGAATTCTGACCTACTTGCCTGAACTTGGCAACATATTCTAGTAGGAACTTTCACCTCAATAATATTCAATAAATATGTTTTCTGAATTAAAATATATCACTTTTAATTTTAATTTGAGAAGACTATTTTATTTATCTGGAATTATTTATGTGATACAAAATTCAGTTAAACAAGGTTGATGATAATAATATACTTTTTGATTTTGTTGCTATAAAACGTTTATAATATTGGGATATTTTAAATTTAATTTTAATCCTTACAAAAATGGTCATCTAATAATTCCACGCTGATATTGACCACGCACCATTTTGTAAATAAAGATACAAGAATGAACAGCCGTGCCGCAGTTGTGGCATAAATTGTTCAATTCATAAAACAACTAATTTGGTCTTGGATTTTGGTTTTAATATTTAAATTTTAAGTAAAATTCTTGATCTAGTAAAGGAGGTTATGGCAAAGAACCAAATGTCGTCGTTTATTATTAAAATATTCATGAGTATTGAATAAAACAATCTGCTAGTGAATTTTGAGGTTATAAATGTTACGCAATAGCTTGCTTCTAAAATCTTTGTGTTTAATTATGTAACAAGGTTACAGCACAGTAGCTTTGGTTCTATTTAATAAAGTTCTTTTAAAGTATAATTTATTTTACTCTAAAACTATGTTACAAATTTGTAACGGATGACTAGGTACACGTATTTTTTTTAATAAAACTGGCTGTGACACAACCGCTTTTTGGATTTATCGAAATACATTGAGCCTTATATAGTTGCGACCGCTTTGTACGTGTAACATAGGGCTTTGTCTTTTACCTCTCTCGTCACTTTCCATTTTAGTCACAACTCACACACACACACACATATATATACATACACACACCAAAACAATCCTGATGATAATGACCATGCATAGAACATTACAGTTTAGGAAAGAAAACGGATTTGGGAGGAGCGTAATCTGATATGAAAAACGATATTGTGTCAGAAAACTATGAGAATTTGATGTTGTAGTAGCATTTCATACTTAGGCCTGATTTCACAGCTTGCACATAAATACAACTCGTCACATAAATGTATAAGCCGTCCAAATACAAAGGTCACACTCTATCTATGCTTCCAAATAAATGGTAATAAAACGAGTACTATCGACATTACCTGTTTAAAACGATAACTATTTAATAAAATTTACTTGAAACATGTGAAACTGGCTTACGCCCGATTTCTGAATCTCCCAGTTAAACTTTCAACAACTATTGATCCATTCAAGTTAAACTTAAGATAAACGTCGGTTGACTCTCACTGTGTTTCTGAACATATAATGAAGCATTCGATAACTATGAAGCCGACAACCAGTTCCTTATTTTGCTACTAGATGGCTCTTTTTTAGCAGTTGACTTTAAAATGGATTTTATTACAAAAAAATCGTAACTAATAATTATTTTATATACAATAATAACTTATTTTAACATAGATCAACGCCTAAACATTATTTTAATTTTATTTTGTGGTAATTTGTTATTTCTCTCTGGCTGATGCATGGCATCATTGCCGAATTAAAAAAAAAGTCAAACAATTCAACAAAATGTCTTATGTCATGTTAGCACTAGTTTGCTAATTTGTGTTTTATGTCGTTTTATATAGAATTTGAGAATTTATAACACTACTTAAACTGTTGTGATTGGCCGTATCAGTTATGTTCCTCTATATTGTAAATAATATCTAACAAGTTGCCGTCGGGAGTTTTGGCGGGAACTTGGACGTGTCATTAGGTGCTCTTGTTTTAATTCATTATTTTGGTGATATTTAGTGTTATATTGCTTAATTATGGTGGTATATTATCCAATATAGTTCTATTAAAGAGCTCAAATGAAGTGAATTGAAATAATTGTGCTAATCAAGTGTTTTTTTTGTTGCCGCCAAAACTCCTCGATAAAGTCTTGGTAAGGTAGCCACTGCTTTACTTCGACATACTACATAGACAAACCAAACTTGACATTGGCAAAATGTGAACACAAATGCCATTATAAAAAAAAAAAAAAAAAAAAAAAAAGTTGCCGTCGTTTGTGACAAAGTGACACGTCAAATAGTTATGGAATAGATAAACGGCAAAAATTGTCCAGTTAAGTTAAAGTAAGTTTAAGCTGAGTTTATCTTGCAGTGCGTGGTTCAGAAACGCAATTTCATGGGTTATCGAACCAATAGCGCTAACGGATAGATTAACTGCCGTCAATAGTACTTCAGAAACCGGCCATTAGTAATTTGAAATGAAACACCTATATGTAAACCTTTGATTAATTATATACCTAGATAGACACTGAACGTTTCAAACGCGTCGAGAAAAATAGAGGCCAACTGTTGCCCGCTAAATGAGTTCGAGTTAATTATTTTTTGTTGTTTTTCATGGATATAATTATCTCCCCGTTTTAATAGAAACCATGTAATAACTGGTATCATTATGCGCGCACACAAGGATACGCAGAATGATGCAGCGATAGCGTATGACCCAGCTGTGACGCATACTAGCTTAAGAAAAGTTGGCCTGTTTGTTTTAGTTTCATTGTAGCGCGTCACTCTATCTAGGTATATAGTTAATCAAAGATGTAAACAAGTAACTGGAAAGTCAGTGCATAAATTCCGTAAAACTCATGTAACTCAAGCATGCTGGGATAGCTCCACTAAGCACCGCTGCTGTAGAAGGATTGCAGCTACGTGCTACCCGCATTGTGGAGGATGCATACGTGATATGGAATTATAAAACTACGTACAGTTTCGAACTGCGTCTGTTATCGTTGTTATTTATTTATTTAGAAATACTATTAGGTAATACACAGCATATACGTTTGTTTAAATTACAGGTATAAACTATATACGATTGTGTTTACCTATTAAAGGTATTTACAACTTAACTAAAATAAATTAATTACCTACTTAATTGGATAATCCTACTACTGTTATAAACGCGAAAGTTTGCAAGTATGGATATATGGATGTCTGTATGTATAGATGTTTGTTACTCATTCACGCAAAAACTGATGAACGGATTTCGATGAAATTTGGCACACGGGTAGATTATGTTCTGGATTAACACATAGGCTACTTTTTATTCCGGGAAAATATAAAGCGGTACTTTTATCCCGGGAAAACTCATTCACGCGGGCAGAGACGCGGGCAAGAGCTCGTACAGAACAAATTATTGGTTATAAAGAACATTCTGGAGAAGTTTATGCTACTCTTACTACAAATGGGAAAGTTTGTGAAAATATTTTGCTATTTCTAAGAACTAATCGCAGGAACCGCTAAACAGATTTGGATGTTTGGTAAATGAGTCCTGGATAAATACAGGCTACATTTTATCTCGGAAAATTTTCAGTGGCCACTTTTATATGAAAATTCTTGCCCGAGGCCAAAGTAGCGAGAAAGACCTAGTAGTACTAAGATAAGATAAAGTTTATTAAACAAAAGAAAAACATACAAAAACACATAGCATAAATAATTGTCTTATAATTAGAGTAATGCTAAGTAGTTCAGCAATGTGTTTGATTGAACTCTGGTGTCCAAATAAAGATCTAACTTGTGTTATGGACACCAGAACTACCTAGTACTACATAAATATTGACACAAATTTTCAAGCGCGAAACTATTAAGTGGTAGGTCTATTATGCATTAGTCTTCTTCTTCAGCCTTTAGAAGTCCACTGCTGAACATAGGCCTCCCCTAAAGATTTCCAGACCAACCTGTCGGAAGCGGCCTGAATCCAAATGGTTCCTGCGAACTTTAAAGGTCGTTTGTCCACCTTGCATGTGGACGAATGTATGAAATATTACCAGTCTGAAATGTAAGAATCGTTTGGTTGTATTTCTGATGTAACGTTATAAATAAATGAAGAAACTAATTGCATTTTTACATCCATTAACGCTCATACAAACTGTAGAATTCATCCGAACTATTTAATTCAGAATTGGATTTATTGTGAAAACTAATTTTGTTATTTTGTGAATTAGTTTATTTAAATATAATTTAATGATCTCTCGCATATATTATATTATAACAAAAAAAATGTACAGTCAGCACTCAGCAGCAAAAGTATCTGAACAAAATCAAAATTTCAAATCACCTATATATGCGTTAAGTTAAACTGAAACCTTTTTTTCTTCGTTTGAAGTAAAGTAAACCTCTTTTATTTTATTTTTGTGAAGACAAAAAAAAGATTAGTAAGAACACAAAATTAAGTAAGCAATTTGAAATTTTGAATTTGTTGAGCCACTTATGCTGCTGACTGTACTATTGTTAAAGTATTTAAAGGCTCAATGGTACCTGTTAATCATGCACCTAAAGAGACTATTGTATCTAGGTCGGTACCTATATATAATAATCTTTTTAATCTTCAGTATGTTACCTAGATTGCAATTGTCTTTTTATTGCAAACTCATTCCGCTTTCACTGCAACTCGTGTGCTTTTTGTGTGTGATTAAACTTTAATCGTTTTATGATAGCCGGATGTCGCTAGATGCCATTGAAGTTATTTTCATTCGCTATGAAACATTTTCTTTGCGTAAAATTTCATCTATTTTAAAACATGATAATACTTATTTAATACTAGTGTTTGCCCGCGGCTCCGCCCGCGTGAATGAGTTTTCCCGGGATAAAAGTCCCGCTGTGTATTTTCCCGGGATAAAAAGTAGCCTATGTGTTAATCCAGAACACAATCTACCCGCGTGCCAAATTTCATCGAAATCCGTTTAGTAGTTTTGCGTGAAAGAGTAACAAACATCCAGACATCCAGACATCCATACATCCATACTTACAAACTTTCGCGTTTATAATATTAATAGGATTACATCTGATAATTAATATATCTACACTTTTAATCCTTTTTTTATTTTATTCCATTGTTAAAGTCATTTGAAACATTAAATGCAATAAAAAAAAAAAAAAAAAAAAAAACAGTTTAATTTATTGTGGAATTTTTCATCAATTTTCGTGACCGACTATACCAAGCCGAAAATATAAAAAGTACACTGCTTTGGTGAACAACTGTATGCAATTTATTTAAACAAGTTCCAGAATAAACAGTTTTCCTAAATAGAACACGGAATTAGTTTTTTATAGTACCGTTCTCACTGCTTACAATACAAGTTTAGTAGGGGATCATTCGTTGAAGTGGGGCATCGTAAATAAGTAAATAAATAAAAAAAAAAAAAAATTTAAAAATAAAATATAAATATAAATAAAAAAAAAAAAAAAAAAAAAAAAAAAAAATTATTATTTATTATTATTCTTTTATTTATTTATTTTATTTTATAAATTTTATTACGGTATAAATTGCTGTAAAATAAAAGATCCTGCTAAGGCGCGTTTCCAATGTAGGCGAAAACGCGTCCGTAACGACGCCTTTTAAAACGTAAAAAGTATTTTTTGTCCGTATAATGTAAATTGAGAATGCAAAGCAGATTTTAAAATTATATATCTATTCTATTTTGGATAAAATTTTACCTCGATGTAAACTTCATAAAGTATAAAATGTAAAAATATCGAATAACATATATCGGAGATACACAAATAGTACATAAAATAAAAATGAAAACGAGAATCTAAAGCAAATGCAATAAACTTTGTTAGTTTTTCAAAAATATAATATGGAATTTATTTTTATATATTTTATAGTAGTATACGTATTTAATGTTATCCAAAACATCTTTATCACACACTAGCTTTTGCACTCGGCTCCGCCCGCGAGGAAAAGTTTTTCCGGGATAAAAGTTCCGCCTTATATTTTCCCCATTAAAAGTTGAAAAGCTTATAGCACTCAGGAGTAGTGTGGCTTTCCATTGGTGAAACAATTTTCAGAATCGGTTTAGTTAGAGATTAGCCTCTACAAACCTACAATTAAGTCACAAACATTTCCTCTTTATAATAAAAAAAAACGTAATCCTCCTAGCTAGGTTCGGCCACGGCGGCCAACCTCAACGGAGATCAGCCAGGTACGCAGGAGATATTATAGTGCAAAAGTGTGTGCGCAATACACAAGTGCACTCGCTATTCCTTCATTCTCATAGTCCGGTGAGACGGCAATCCGACACGACCGGAGAGAGATCAGGCGCAGGACCAACGGCTTTACGTGCTTTCCGAGGCACGGGGGTATCACACCGCCAACTTCCTGCCAACGCCAACCTCCAATCTGCGACCGATAAGTTTTAAGATGAAAAAACTCAGTCACAATGTTTTTGGCTCAACCCGGTATTCGAACCCTCATCGTATAGGACCTCAGCGCGCAAATCTACACTATAATAATATTATAAAGACTGCCTCGGTGGCGTAGTTGTATTGCTTACGCGTTACGAGTACAATTTGCGCGCTGAGGTCCTGGGTTCGAATCCTGGGTCGGGCCAAAAAAACATTGTGACTGGGTTTTTCCATCTTTAAAATTACTCAGTCGCAGCTCGGAGTCAGGAAGTTGGCGGTGTGATACCCCCGTGCCTCGGAAAGCACGTAAAGCCGTTGGTCCTGCGCCTGATCTCTCTCCGGTCATGTCGGATTGCCGTCTCACCGGACTATGAGAGTAAAGGAATAGCGAGTGCACCCTGTGTATTGCGCACACACTTGTGCACTATAATATCTCCTGCGTATCTGGCTGATCTCTGTTGAGATTGGCCGCCGTGGCCGAAATCGGCTAGAAAGGGTATAGTGTAGATAGAACATCATCTTTCAAACATCCCTCAATAACATAAAGGCGTCGCATCAAATAAATACTCTTTACGATTTGTCCAAGAAATGAGAACAAATTCTGTTAGAAAGAACTTTACTTTCCTGAAGTTTATTGCTTTGACAAAACATTGTCTGCCTTGTATCTGCTAGGTCAAGGTGAAAGTTTATCTAGTTGTCTAGGCAGTATATTTTTATATTATAATAATAAAATATTTTATAATAGGTACGTTACGTTCACATTGTTTTTTAACCCCCGACAGAAAAAGGGGATTGTTATAAGTTTAGGGTGTGTATCTGTGTATTTGTGTATCTGTGTATCTGTATGTCTGTCTATGGCATCGTAGCTCTCAAACAAATAGACCAATTTTGACGTGTTTTTTTTTGTTTGAAAGCTGATGTGATCGAGATGGTTCTTAGCTATAATTTATGAAGATCTGTTCAGGCGTTTGAAGATTATCAGCTCATTTCCAACAGAAAAAGGCCGATTGATTTTAAATTTGGCTTACCTACTGTGACTTCAGTAATATTTTTAAGACATGTTAACCTTGACCTGATGTTGTAGCATCAAGCAATCTGCGGGATACCCAACTCCTTAGCAACTTATAGCAGATATAGCGTGTTTGGGCTCATAAGGATGGTCTCAACGAGTAGGTGTTAGATAATTGATTATCAAGGCTCCATGATGGAGAATAAAGTAATTTATAAAGTATGAAATAAGTAAAAATTAAATTAAAATAAACCCCGACACAAAAAATCTCTAAAAAGTAAAATAAAAAAGTGTCTGTGTCGTATAAGTACCTAGTAATATTTTAACCCAAGCGTCGTCGCGTCGGGGGACCGCGCAACAAGTATTTTCATCTCCCTGGTCCGGAGTTCGGTCCCCCGAAGCGACGACGCTTGGGTCAAAATATTACTAGGTACTTATACGACAAAGACACTTTTTTAATTTTAATTTTTAAAGGTTTTTTGTGTCAGGGGTTATTTAAATTTTAATTTAATTTTTATTTGTTAATGTTTTTTTAATGCCGATTATGTAATACATACACACACACACACTCACACTCGTAATCCCCGAAGGGGTAGGCAGAGGTGCAACTTAGTGCACCCACTTTTCGCCGTGCGTATTCCGTCCCATGATGTGATAGGGGGCGATCCTATCGCCATATCGGGCACAAATTACAGGCTCCAGGCTGATACTGAATAGAAAAACCCAATATCACTTTACCCGACCCGGGGATCGAACCCGAGACCTGAGCATTGCAGTCGTATCGTAATACAACTACGCCACCGAGTCAGTCTGTATGTAATAATGTTATTATTATATACTATATATAGGTTCTTATCTTTATCAATTAATACTTCAATATTTTTTTAAAGGTCGTGCTAGGATTGTACTCGACGACTCTATAAATAATTATTTGAATGATGCATATAAACTTAAACAATCGATGTAAATTATTCTAAATACAATGTTGCCAGTTTTCCAATTCGAAAAGCATTGTAAAAGCAACAATGTAAATTAAATCAGATACCCTACGGGTAAGCTGTAGATTATCACATTAGGCACTAATGTTATCAAGTCCATTTGTGCACTCGACCACATTAGATGTGCCACAGGCAATGTTGCCTTTATGTTTTATTTCAGAAATTCACAATTTAGTGTATCATATAAACATTAATCTATACTAATATTGTAAAGCTGAAGAGTTTGTTTGTTTGTTTGAACGCGCCAATCTCAGGAACTACTGGACCGATTTTGAAAATTCTTTCACTAATAGGAAGCTACATTACTCCTGAGTACTATAGGCTACTTTTTATCCTGGAAACCTTATCCACGCGGGCGGAGCCGCGCGCAAAAGCTAGTGATAAAATAAAAAAGGTATGCGGCTAACACCAGTGCCAAATAGGTCGAAAGTGTTGCCAACAATAATTTCTTAAATATACTCCAGCGATTTTTAGAGTTCCCTAAAAAATCATTCGACTTCGGTATTTATTTTGATCTCTACTCATTGTAAAGAATGGTTTCATTGTAATCTTCTTACTTAAACTTTAATGCATGTCTTAGGATACATCGTACGACGGCTTAGAGTACAGTTGGTAACTGAGAGGAGTAAACATAATGTTGTTGACAAAAATAGCGTGGTTCTACAACAAAACAATTTCTCGTAGGAACCACTATGAATGTAATTTAGTCGCTCTTGGTACCAATTCATTGACAGTGCAATGCAACATAACTAGTGTCAATAATTATAATAGTTGCCTAATTGCTTAAAAAAAAACTTGGTATGCTCTATTTTCATTTATTGTTTTAAGTTTCTTGTATTATTATACTATAATGTACTCATTATGGTTGTCGCAGTAGTTGATTTATTGTTGTATTCGTACTAAAATGTGCAACTGCTCCAATAAAACCACCCGTGCAATTCTATTGAAACTACAAATATAACCTCCTGATTTTTTCTCCAAATTGCCGTTTTGGTGGAAAAAAGCAATCAGTGC
The DNA here is from genome assembly GCA_947568825.1 of Sphinx pinastri. Taxonomy (NCBI): domain Eukaryota; kingdom Metazoa; phylum Arthropoda; class Insecta; order Lepidoptera; family Sphingidae; genus Sphinx; species Sphinx pinastri. The sequence goes on along the minus strand of OX387624.1, from coordinate 10,777,727 downwards.
GATTTTCTTTTAATCGAATTTTATACCTTCAAAAACATTTAAATCTAGTGAAACCGTATTGTTTGATGTAACAGCCAGCAAACAACTTGAACCAGTGCTGCGAGGTGGGGTTTATTTGTTCGAAAACGTAGCGTCACTTACGTACAAAAATCACTCAAACTAAAACTCAAAATTTTCTTTATTCAAATAGTCTTTCTCAAGCTCTTTTGAATCTTCATGAATCTACCACCGCTTCGGAACGTGTTATCGCTGTGAAGAATAAGCGGCGCAAGAAACTTCCTCAGCAACACGATCTGTCATGATCTCCCACCACGCCGTAGTGGTTCAAGTTGTTTGCCGGCATTTATAACTGGGACTGAAAATTTGATAACTTTGTAAATCTCAGAATCTATTAAGAGCTTATCGACAATCAATAGTTTCAACATAATAGATGTTTACAACGAAAGCAGTACAAAAAATAAAAATATGATGCTTGGACATTATTCAATATTCCAACTAAATGTCAATGAGTAGTCACGATCCGATACTAAATCAATGTCCTTTGTTAACGGCGTGTCTGGTGCCAGATGGATGTGTGTGTATACATTATGTATGGTCCATACAAGCTCTGTAAAGATTCTATGTGAGCACGTTTAGTTTGAAGTTTTTAATTTATGCTCCATATTTGCTTGGATGTTTTGATACGTACCTATAGCTTGGATGTATGTTCGTTATTGTTACATTTTGTTGTTGATAAGCTTACATATTGCTGCTATTTATTTTTTATTGCTTTGGAATCATGAGACGAGCATGCCGCTCGCCGGATGGTAAGCGATATGACCGCCCATAAACAGTAGCAACACCATACAGAACTTTTAATTACAAAGTACCTACTGCGTGGCACTTCATTGCGTACGTCACCCTGAGACATAGGATGTTAAGTCTCATAATGCCCAGTAATTACGCTGGCTGCAATGGTCTTTCAATCCGCAACACAGCAGTGCATCCACACTGCTGCTTGGCGGTAGAAATAGACACTGCGGTGGTACCTACCCACCACCATACCAGCCCTATATTAGGTATATACTGCCCACTGCTGAGCACGAACCTCCTCTACTACTTTATTTATTATTTATTTTATGGTACACAAAGCAGCATACAGCCAAAATGATATTTCAAACAAATTTATACAATAACTGATTAGGGCTAGGTTGTATCCCTAAGTATGTATACATATAACTTCTGAGAGGTTTAGGCCTTAGTCCACCACGCTGGCCTAGTGCGGGTGGGCAGACTTTACATACCTTCGAAATTCTTATAGAGAACTTCTCAGGTATGCAGGTGCCTACCCGGGCTATTGAAATATTCTAGCCAAAAAATATTCAGATTTGGTAGTAGACAAGCAGCATTTCAGTTTAAAGTAGACGTTTAGTTAAAAATATATAAACATATTAAATCACTAGACTTCTGCTCGCGGCTCCGCCCGCGTGAAAAAGTTTTTCCGGGATAAAAAAAAAATCCGTGATTAAAAGTAGCCTATAGCACTCAGGAGGTAACTAGGTAGTGAAAGAATTTTCAAACTCGGTCCAGTAGTTTTTGAGTTTATCCATTACAAACAAACAAACAATCAAATCATTCCTCTTTATAATATTAGTATGGATAAATATACCTATTTATTTTGTTTCTAACAAGTACAGTTTCTATCTTCCTCCATATTTAATCTTAGTAAATTTTCATGCTACTTTCAAAAAATAATAATGCATTCACCTACTAGGTCATTTGTTAATTTAACAGACAAGCCACACATCTCATTATGTAAATATATTGTGATTTATTAAAACTGCTTTCTCATGTAGAAAGAGTTGAGGTTCTTTTAGTAATCTCACGTGACATGAATATTTTAGTAGTGAATTTAGTACAAGCTAAAGTCGAAGTTTTGTGAATGTTTTCAGTTCGAAAGGTCGCAGGTACTCGCAGGATGCCGGACGCTTCTAACAGTTTGGTCTGGAAATATTTAGGGGAGGCCTATGTTCAGCAGTGGATTTCCAAAGGCTGACAAGAAGAATGTTCCCAGACTGTGCTACATATCGTAGACACATGCATCCATACTCATGTTTTATCCCCGAAGTCGTAGGCAGAGCCCAGAGGCGCAACTAGTGACTAACTTTTTGCCATAGTTTTCCGTGATAGGGGCCTACACATTGTGAGTGTTAAAATACCTGTATTATTGGATTTTATGAACTGATCGACATATAATAAAATTGTCTTTGACAGGCACCATAACACAAAATGCTAAGAACACACGATTTTAAATATACAGCCCTGATCGATTGGGATAGTGACGCCAAAAATATAAAATTCCGCCATATTTATTTCTGAGGAACAGCGTTTTTACGACCAGCGGCGTTGTAAAAACTTATATTTCTATTTTCTAGACAATTGCATTGGCATTTTTTAGCCTGTCAGCGGTCACGCGACACAACTTGATAAAGTTAGACAATGTAGAGTTAATTCAGAAATGTAAGGCAGTTATTGTCTGGAAATAAAGTTCAAGGCTACTAGTATTTTTATTTTGCAGGTATTTACTATACCTACAACACATTTATGTAGAAGCTCACTTTCGTTCTTTTTGATCTGCATATGTGATATAATTATCACACCTAATTTAAGATGTTTCCTGTTGAGGTTGCATAGGCAAACACAAAGCCTCTTTATGTTATGACAGCATAATATCATTTGAATAGTTGAAATTAGAATGATCAACAATGTTCAGTTGTTACTGAATTATATATATTGTCCAAAGAGAATTATTGTCTTATCCTGTTATTTATGTCTGACTGCCTCGGTGGCTATTACGGCGCGACTGCAATTCTGAGGTCTCGGGTTCGATCTCCGGGTCGGGTAAAGAGATATTGGGTTTTTCCATTCAGTATCCGCCCGGAGTCTGGAATTTGTGCCCGATATGGCGATAGGCTCGCCCCATATCACATCATGGGACGGAATACGCACGGCGACAAGTAGGTGCACTGGTTACGCCTCTGCCTACCCCTTCGGGGATAAAAGGCGTGAGGGTGTGTGTATGTGTCATCTACTCTTTGGTTGTGTTTTGACGTGCAAATGGTTTACTAATAAATTAGTGGTTATTTTAATGGAAATAAAGTTTGCGTTCACTCCCTAAAGACGCTAATTCTGCTGTTCGGCTCTCCTAGGACGGCACATAGCCCAAGATTATTCAAGCTATGATTACAGTTCAATGTTAGTATGTTCGTAGATACATACGTATAAATTATATTCTGTTAAAAATAATCAATAGAAAATAGACTATATAAAGCCTGTTTGGAAGGTGGTGTAAATTTTAGTTCCCAGTAGTACATCTACCTTTTACCAACGAAGGAAATCTCCAGCATTTACGGTCGAGAACAGACTGACTCATTAAATGTTTTAAATTATTTTACAATACACTTATTAAACAATTATTACAGCTTTCCAAGAACGTAAATTATTGTACTTGAAAACTTGTATATTATTTTCGTTCCCTCAACATTTTGTGACTTTTAAAATATTTAAATAGGATATGGAAAAAAGAGAATTGGAAAGTTCGAAGTAAAAACTGTTTATTAGTTATTCATGGAATTTTTTGTCAAAGCGGTTTTCTTTGTGATCTAAGAAGCAATAAATAATGTATAATGTAAAACGACACACAGTCTGTTTGTTTGGCACGCATTTTGCTATTTGTACGTGTTCGTGCATTTATCTTAATAATTAAAGTTGTAAATGTTACTACTTTTTCTCAAAAAAATTACAGCTAGCAAACAATAACATAGAAAAGTAATATAGAAATACAAGAAACTTTGTGTTTTTTTATTTATATTATTGGCGAAATGTGAGCATCGGCGAGGAAGGTAGACTCATATCCATCGGTATTATAGTATAGAACATAGACTATAATGTACTTAACATAAGGTTTATTTTAGCCGCTTCTATGCTTGCATTAAGAAAGAAATAAATAAAAAAAATCCAATCTACTGAATTAGTAGGTAACGTATTAAAATGTATCCTCAATATTAAAATGAAAGTTGTAGAAATTAAATGCATCATCATTTTATATGATGTCAAGTTATGCGCAAAAAAAATATTTATTGAGAACAAGCTAGTCGAGATACATGGGCTAAATTTTAAAGACAATAATTCGCAAGTTTTTTTGCTGGATGGTTGTTGTCTTTTTTAAGTTGAAAAGTTTTGACAAGTCAACATTGAGAATGAATTATTTATTTTCGTGACCAGAGCTATTTAGTGAGGAAATTATTAGCCCTTAGTTGTGTTTTCGACATAAATTACTTTTGTTGGATTTTTATCTTTTAAAGGAACTGAGATCACATAAACATACTTTTTTGACTGCTTCGGTGGCGTAGTTGTAATGCGTACGCGTTACGAGTACGATTTGAGCGCTGAGGTCCTCCTATACGATGAGGGTTCGAATACCGGGTTGAGCCAAAAACATTGTGACTGAGTTTTTTCATCTTAAAACTTATCAGTCGCAGCTTGGAGGTTGGCGTTGGCAGGAAGTTGGCGGTGTGATACCGCCGTGCCTCGGAACGCACGTAAAGCCGTTGGTCCTGCGCCTGATCTCTCTCCGGTCATGTCGGATTGCCGTCTAACGGACTATGAGAGTGAAGGAATAGCGAGTGCACTTGTGTATTGATCTCCGTTGAGATTGACCGGCAAGGCCGAAATCGGCTAGGAAGGGATCTTACTTTTTTTGTCTTATTTACCTATTCCATTTTTAATCGATTATCCAGTTTTAATGATTATATACGGTTGTCAAACATTTCTACACTAATGTAGGTATTGTGCAAATAATGCACATCTCTGAAATAAGCTGTGACACTTTTTTAATCAATCAAAATATTTTTTTAAATATAGTAAGCGTTTAAATTAACGCATTGAAGATATCTTAGTTCAAATTAATTTCACATATTTTATGACTATTTTAATTCAATCAATGTATTTTAACATCGAACGAAAAACTCTCGAATTATAAGCCTACTGACCTAAAGCAAATCGGCAGTTAATTTCGACAACCGCGACGTCCGCGACGTCAGTATGTTACCAAAAGTTGACGGTATAGTTTCTGCGGTATGGTAATGGAAGAATATGTGGCACGGATTTCGTTACCACCTTAAACGTTATATCGTTTATTTAGGGCAAGACAGTTTCTATATATCACAGGGTGCAAGACTATTTGGCTTAAGCGACATTTTATTGGAATATTAAGTTATAAATATATTTGGAATCAGTATCTTTTTCTGATTCTAAATATATATATAGCTTTATATCGCAAAGAAAGGTCGCATAAGGCAAATAGCCTTTCACTCCTCGATATAATGAGGTGAGACTGAATAATTTGATCAAGTCTAATCCATTATTAAGATGTGAGTATAGAAGTTTTGGTGCATTTATTTTTGAATAACTATAGCCGATATATTTAAAATCTACATAATACACAGGACTATTTGCACGAATTTTCCAGGTTAATACCTAGAAAATTCTTCAAATAAATTTGAATTTTGTCCTTTATGTCAAAGACATAAGAAATTAGCAATGCATTTGATATCGAGAAGATAGCGGGTCAGGCTCAGGCAGACCGGTTATCAGAAAGTGGATTCAGACCTTGCTTCCAGGATTTTGTATTAAGGTTACCTCGCAGCCATATAAAATGTATCTCCATGTGACATATACATACATACACTCACACCTTTTATCCCCGAAGGGGTAAGTAGAGGTGCAAATAATGCTCCCAAATGCAAGTATTGCGTCCCATGATGTGATAGGTGACTGCCTCGGTGGCGTAGTTGTATTACGGTATGACTGCAATGCTGAGGTCTTGGGTTCGATTCCTGGGTCGGGCAGTGATATTGGGTTTTTTTTAAAAAAAAAATTCAGTGTCAGCCCGGAGTCTGGAATTTGTGCCCGATATGGCGATAGGCTCGCCCCCTATCACATCATGGGACGGAATAACGGCGAAAAGTGGGTGCACTAGTTGCGCCTCTGCCTACCCCTTCGGGGATTAAAGGCGTGAGTGTATATGTATATATGTATGTATGTATGATGTGATAGGGGGTGAGCCTATCGCCACATCGGGCCCAAATTCCAGACTCCGGGCTGATTATGAATATTAAAAAAAAATCGCATTGCCCGACCCGAGGATCGCGATTGGAGTACGTAAGAGTCCGTCTGGGTGGGTACCACCGCAATGTCTATTTCTACCGTCAGTCGAACGACATGCTCGTCTCCTCATTCAATGCAATATAAAAAAACCCGAGGATCGAACCCGAGACGAGTACGACTGCAGTGCTGGGGAGCACTGCAGTCGTACCTTAATACAACTACGCCACCGAGGCAGTCTATGGCAGTATGTATTATGAGAATAATTATAATAAAAAACAAAAGAGGTAACAATGAACAAACATTTTATATTATTACTTCATCATCATCATCAGCCACATGACGTCCACTGCTGAACATAGGCCTCCCCCAAAGATTTCCAGACGGACCTGTCAAAAGCGGCCCGCATCCAGCGTGCTCCTGCTACCCTTATCAAGTCGTCTGCCCACCTTGCAGGTGGACGGCCGACGCTGCTTATATTATTACTTACGTTAGGAAATTTAAATTATACAAGGTATATGAAGTTGCAAATGACAAAGTCCAAAGCAATGTAATAGCTAGCCTTTGCTTTGCAAACCTGTTTACACTAAAGCTTTTTTCTCGAAATAAAGTTCCTACTGGCACCGTGCATTTTTTTTTATTTTGGCTCCTTGCAAAAAGTATGTTGATGCGTTGCTCTTTTGCAGCGAGAAAGGAAAACGGACAAATATATTTTCGCAGTTATTATACTAAGGAGTAAGGACCTGTTTCGCAACTTCTGTGTAAATGCTACTCGTCACCATCAAGTTGATTCAAGTAATTATATTTATATTTTTAGGATCATTTCCTACCCAAAAAGTTAGTATGGAAGGGTAATGATAAATCAATTAATAAGTTACCTTTTGTTTAGATGTAAGTACATGCTGCAAATAAAATAGTCAACGTTACGAGTACTTTCAAATTATTTTGATTTAATAATTGTGATATGTAAGATTAATTGAGTTTTTTAATGTAGGGTGATAAGTTGTAAGTACCAATTTTAAAAAGTTGAAATGGCGCACGATAACTTAAAATTTTAATCTGATTGTATGCACGCAATTTTATATTTAAATGATTTTGTGATAAAAATATAGTTCATGGTCAAAAACCGGGGACATTAAAATTGCTAGTGTAATTTTTACTAAGATTATAAAGAACAAAGATTTGTACTTTTTATGTTTGTATTTTTGTATATTTGTAATGAATAAACTCAAAAACTACTAAAACGATTTTAAAAATTCTTTCTCAAATATAAAGCTTAATTAGTAGCGAGTAATATAGGCTACATTTTATCCCAGGAATATGTAAAGCGGGACTATTATCCCGGAAGAACTCATTCATGCGGGCGGAGCCGCAAGCAAATACAACATAAAGACACCCATAGAATAGTGTCATAAGACATGAAGAGTTCCATATTTATCCTAAGTATGTTATGTACAAGACCTCAGCCCTCTTGATGAGGTCCCGAAATACGGGCTTCCAAAACATATTTTGAATTTTATACATACATAGTATCACGCCTCTATGCCATAGGGGTAGGCAGAGACCATGGATTGCCACTTTGCTCGATTCTGGCACACCACTTTCGCTTCCACTACCTTCATCAATCTTTTCATGCACTCCCGCCGGTTCAGGGTACTTTTGACCTGGCCCTACTACTTTTGAATTTAATGCCGTTAATTAAATTAACAACACATAGGCAAATAAGTAAAGTATAAGTTTTTATATTCCAAAAGGTCCTCAAACTTCGTGTACCTGCGGTTAAGCTAAGAATAACGGCGGTGAACAACCTCACGCATGTGTATTGAATTCGAGTAACTTCACCCGACACCCCCTCCCTTTATAGTTTATGTATACCTATGTTATATGGTAATATTACTGTATACTTTCTTCAGAAGATGGTGTTTACATTATCCTGCTTTGGTCATAAACAAAAAAAATACTAAAAGAGAGTCCAAACAGTTTCCACGTCATGCCTTTGAAATGCTTTAACATCGACATGAAAGTCGCGAACGGGTTTTCATATCATTTACTTTCATTTATGTTAATCAGTACCTAAAAAAACAAACCGTGAAAACACTGTTACAAACATATCAATAACAATTTAAGTAATAATTTCTTAGAAAGAAAAAAGACGTTCTTATATGTATAATATTAATAATAATTACAGCACTGATAATATTATCATTCATCCATATCTAAAAATGTACATAGGTAAAAAAAAATAGATAGGATTTAAGTAAGAAATTTACCACACATAAAAATAAGAAAGTGAATCTAATCAAACATTATAAGGAAAAAATACTCACTTTCCAAATATTAATTTGAAATCCATATTGTGAGGCGAGAAATCCGAATGTCACAATAGAAAGAGAAATTTTCGCACCCAGTTTTTATTTTTGGTCAATACACTCGAACACAACACAATGATAAAAGTACACAAAACACTGTGTATTATTTAATTTATGTATATTTTTTTTTATAATGCTTGACACATTCGCGTAATTCGCTCACGGGTTGCAAAGCCACTGGCCACGGTGAGCGGACATGTGTCACTCCCCCCAAACGACTTTTACTCGACAAAAAATCGCACGCGTGATTTGATTTTCGAATTTTTTAATTATTTTGATACGCGTATACTTGATGAGATGACAGAGGCGAATGCTAGCAGATTTTCTATCTTGCTTGCTCTGCGCGTGCGCAAGTGATACTACGGGTTCGGAACTCGGTCGGATGTCGTTTCGAGTTTAGACAATACACGATTAAAAAGTGATGTCATTAATGAACGTAGAAAGTGTATTATTACTTATCTAATAAGGTACGAAAAATATCAACCTACGCATAGTATGAATATACATTAACATATCAATTATGTTTTACACCTTATAAGATGATGTCGAGTAGGCAGCTATAACATTCATTTCGTTTTTAGAACTATAACTGTTTTTACACGCTTTATATTATAAACTTCACTTGTATGTATGTATGTTTGTAACCAGTCGGTTTCCTTTGGGCGCGAGTTTGACCCACTTTAAACGGTCAGATTTTATTCAAACTTTGTAGATTTGTCGAAGATCGATAAAAATACACTAATTTGATTAGATTATGCCATTATTCAATTTGCAAAATGAGTTTTCTTATTTACACTATTATTTACTGGTGGTGGGTCTCTCATATGTAAGAGTCCGTCTGGGTGGGTACCACCGCAATGTCTATTTCTACTGCCAAGCAGCAATGTCCATGCACTGTTGTGTTTCGGTTTGAAGGACATTGTAGCCAGTGTAACTACAGAACATAGTGAGACTTAAAATCTTATGTCTCAGGATGACGAGCGCAGTGGGATGCCACACAGTACTTAGTAAGTCAAGGTGCTGGATGGTGTTGCTACTGATTATGGGTGGTCGTATCGCTTACCATCAGGCCAATGGAACGATCGTCTCGTCATTCGATGCAAAAAAAAATACAGAAATTTCTCACAAAAATCTCACCTACTTCCCAATCGACATACGGATGAGTCTTAACAGTAACGTTGTCTAGGTCAGTGCCGGTGAACGCACTTGACCGATTATTACTTGCTCATAAAATGGCAAGTCCGTAACAAAATGCTCACCTGTTGTGAGACTGTTTAACAACACTCTATGAATTGACAATGTTTATTTGCTCTTTACTTTCATAACTTTCTATGATATAAGTTTGTTTGTTGAATGAGAGAGTTGGTGCTAATAATTTTCGTGTCATTGTAATTTTTTCCTTACATTGATGTTTAAAGTTCCGTTTAAAATCTATCAAGGCGAGCTGCATAACTTATGATATATTATCTCATATCAATAACACATTATATAATTGTGTCACAATGCTACTGGGCGAACCCATAAGATGCTGTTCTTTAATTAATTATATACCTAGATAGAGTGACGCGCTGCAATGAAACTAAAACAAACAGGCCAACTTTTTTTAAGCTAGTATGTGTGACAGCTGAGCCATACGCTATCGCTGCATCATTCTGCGTATCCTTGTGTGCGCGCATAATGATACCAGTTATTACATGGTTTCTATTAAAACGGGGAGATAATTATATTCATTAAAAACAACAAAAATTAATTCACTCGAACTGATTTAGTGGGGAACAGTTCACTTTTATTTTTTTCGACGCATTTGAAACGTTCAGTGTCTATCTAGGTATATAATTAATCAAAGATGCTGTTATATTCTGGTTAGAGCTTTGAATGTAATTTTCTTTATACTTATTTAAAGAGCTCGTGGTAATACCTTGACTATCTCGCTCCTGAAAGGATATTGTACTCTTTTTTAAACAGGCACAGCAAAGAGATCTAAGGGCACCTAATGTCAAGCGGAGTGAGTCCAAATAGAGCGTCGATCGACGAGAGACGATAACCCCCCGCTGATACTTTGAAATTAAATTGTCGAAGCGAAGACCCTAAATATTGACTGACAAACCTTTTTACATCCATGTTTACCTCAATTTTATGTTTATTGGGATCATATTTTACTTACGACTATCGATGTTACTTTTCGTTCTATTTTCCATGGTGCCAGTGACACATGTACTTTGCTAGAACATATTTCGTCATGGCGACAATGGAAATATTGTCAGACTTAATTTCCGTATGCCATTTGCGAGAAAATAGCACATTCATTTAACACATGGAAAATGTGATGTTATCTATAAAATGAACATAAGAATAATAAATACTTCCTAATGTGTTTAAGATGAAAAACACATAAATATATTTTAAAATGCTAATAATCTTCGTCAGTGTCCCGTTAGAGAATTCTAGATTTTCAAAACCATACCGTTCATAAAAACTGACCTACTACGATGAGAAGTCGCATAATTATCTTACTATTAGCATAAAAGAAACAAAAGAAGAAGATTAAGTGGTTCATATTAAAAAAATATCAAGTGGGCTATCTGATTATAAGCAAATTATAAGTAACATATAGTATACAGTATACGAGGAATCATAATAAAAAAACGTAAAATAATCGTGGCTGCATTCATATTTTAGAAAAAGAAATGGGAGAATCGCTTTTTTATACGGGCAAGGCAAAGTAACCCTAGTGCACCTAACTGTAACCGAATAGCGGTCCAGATAGAGTGTTGACCGACGAGAAATGATGATCCCTCACCAGTCGAGACAATTATGCCGGCCTGTGTGAACCGGATATACACAGGCTGATCCCGGAACGCGACACACTTACGTGAGACACTATTATTTAACACCTAGCAAGCAAGCGCAACGTGGGACGTCCTTCTACAAGGTGGACAGACGACCTTGTAAAGGTCGCAGGAACCCGCTGGATGCAGGCCGCTTCTGACAGGTTGGTCTAGAAATATTTGAGGGAGGCCTATGTTCAGCAGTGGACTTCTAAAGGCTGAAGAAGAAGTACGGTGGTCGCTATCCGGGCGAATAGAAAATAATAACACCAAAACACACCGTCAGCAAAATTAACAGTTTATTGGTTTCACTAACAAATCTCTAGTTTTAAAGTGCTTAGCGTATTTGTACACAAATATCTTTCTGTTTCTTTCTCTCTGGTTGGTCCCTCATATCTGAGGATCGTGGTCGGCATCAGGGTTGTATCTGGAGCGGATGAGCCTCCACCGGTTTCTGTCCAGCGCGTCTCTTACGGCTGTGTAGAATTTAGAGGATGATGATTTATAGTTTACCAACTGTGAATAGATTTAATTTAATTCGACCATCTTCAACAACACTTGAATCTCTAATGTGAAATATCTTCCCTATTTATTTTATACTCTTAATATGAATGCTTATCTTTGTAATAGGAGGAAAGAATTTTTAATACTCCTATATTGAGAGCATAACGCCTGAGAATATTAAAGTTCTCTAAACTAGAGCGCAATAAATCGTTGATAATTGTTTTATTTTTCAGGAATGTAACCCACGCGACTGTTGATTGCCTTTGTATTACGGTATGACTGCAATACTGTGGTCTCGGATTCGATCCCCGGGTCGGGCAAAGTGATATTGGGTTTTAAATCCAGTATCAGCCCGGAGTCTGGAATTTGTGTCCGATATGGCGATAGGCTCGCCCCCTATCAAATCATGGGAAGGAATACGCACGGCGAAAAGTGGGTGCATTAGTTGTGCCTCTGCCTACCCCTTCGGGGATAAAAAGGCGTAAGTGTGTGTGTGTGTGTGTCTGTGTTGACTGTTAACCCACGCGCGAGTCGTAAGCGATACTATATAGGCAAATTTAAAAATAATTGTGTATGTTTGTTTCCTATAGACTCAAAAACGACTCCACCATTTTAATAAAATTTTTAGGTAATCTTCAGATTAGTCCAGTGGGTGATCTTGTGAAGTTTGATACCGATCGGATAAATAAAAAAAATAACGGGTTGCACTCCGGGAGTGCCGGCAGAAGTGAAAACTTGAACATTAACGTTGTGCATTTTTGAATATTTTGGAATGGTTAGGGAATAATTTCGCACGAATGGCTTTATTTATCAATATAAAAGTACTAGCATTTATGTGGTTAAATACAATATTTATTTATTGCGCTATCATCCAGGATTGAGTGTCGCCATCTAGCAGTATTATTGGGCATCATCTGCTAAATGTCGATACCTCTGCACTTCGATGTTCAATGGATGACTGTCGGGTCATCTAGTTGACTACTTAATGTAGTAGTTCTAAGTTCCCAGCCAATATTGATAGGTGGCGGTGTTGTTAATTATGCCGCCACGGATAAATGTCAGAAATGCAATGGTCATCACAACCAAAGTAGAATAAATAAAAATTTGAAAAAGAATGTAACGTTCGATTCTTTTGTACTCGTGCCGTGCCAACGCTGGGGAAATAGCTTCTACGCAATGTATTTAAGGTTCATATTAGTAAGGGATGGCTTTAATAACGTTATTAATAAAAATGCACTCGTTTCAAGATTTATAGCTTCTACGCATTGTATTTAAGGTTCATATTAGTAAAACCTCCGCATGCATTTTCGTCAGATTCGGTCACGTGATCCTGACGCGAGTACGCGAGTTTAACATTTATACCCATCCAAAGAAAAGTGCTCAACGCCGCTAAAGAAGTTTTCACTTCAAAAATGATTTTGTTTTTTGCCAACTTTGAGTGTCCACCCACGCGAAGTTGGGGCGGGTAGCTAGTATGCACATAAATATTATTTAATTTTGGCATGGTCGATGCTCTCACTAAAGTTTGAACGCACCGTCGCGTCGTAGGTCCGGTTTCTGTGTCAGTGTTTCCAACCATTAATTACGAGTCTTTCTTTGTAATTTGATGTCGTCAAGTCATACAAAAAACGAACCGTGCCTTGTTATTGTATTCAGTAGCCATGGTTCCTTGTTATCTTAATAAATCGACAAATAGCCTCAGTAGCGTAGTTGTATTACGGTACGAATGTTGTGATGAAGTCTCTGGTTCGATCTCCCATCTGGGTAAGAAATATTGGATTTATCTACAAGTATCAGCCCGGAGTCTAGAATTTGTTCCCGATATGGCGATAGGTTAGCCCCCTATCACATTATGGGACGGAATACGCACGGTGAAAAGTGGGTGCACTAGTTGCATCTCCACCTTCTCCATCGAGGATAAAAGGCAGGAAGTATATAATCGATGAAGCATCCCGCATTGATATCGGGGTTTTCCAAATGATAATGACCCCTAAAGGGAAGGTCAGAAAACAGGTAAAAATGCAGTCTCGCCAGCTACTTTCACGTACTCACGTGAGGACAGGTCGAGGTAACTTTCTCCAACAAGATGTCTCGATGGCCCTTGTTATTTTAATCAATATGTATTAATATGGACAATGGCCTGCACAATACGATCTGCGATTGTGTTTCCTCTGATCCCTGTCCCTGAGTGTTGACCCCAAAAATTCAAAGTGTCTAGGATGAAATGATGTACTTTTATAATCAACATCATTAATACCAGAATTTCCACGGAACAAAATATATATTACTAGGTGTTGCTCGCGGCTTTGCCCGTGTGAAAAGCCTTTGCCGCTACAAAAGTCCCTAAAACATAGTACGATGCCAGCGCTATTTACTTAAAGAATCAGATTTGAAGTATCCATTTTCCCATGGGAGCAAGTTACCTGGATAAAATGTAGCCTATGTGTTAATCCAGTACATGATTCACTGACAAATCCGTTCAGTTGTTTCTGCGTTTACTTCTAACAAACATACAAACTTTCGCATTTATATATTAGGTAAGATATGATCACTATTAGATATTATAGTGACCACAACCATTTAATAGTGACCACTACCATAGGTATAATATAACCTTGAAATTCGCAGCGCGGCGAGTTGATGCCCATCCGGTTATTAAGTAGGCCGGTACGGCGATTTAGTGTGATGGTATTTCTCACATTGACGTTGTGCCACACGGATATTAAACAACCAATTGTAGGTCGGTGAAGGAAAACATCGTGAGGAAACCTACCTGAGAATTCTCCATAAGAATTTCGAAGGTATGTGAATTCTGCCAACTCCCACTTAGCTAGCGTGGTGGACTAATGTCTAACACCTCGCAGTGTTAGAGGAAGCCAGTGCTCAGCAGTGGGCAGTATATAGTTCAGGGCTGATTGCATTGCATTGATTATGACTTTTTTATACTTATGAATGAAAACATCGATATGAGGACATTTTCTACCGCCAAGCAGCAGTGTGCATGCACTATTGTGTTTCGGTTTGAAGGACATTGTAGCCAGTGTAACTAATGGACATAATGAGACTTGGCATCTTATGTCTCAGGATGACCAGCGCAGTGAAATGCCACACAGTACTTTATAACTCAAGGTGCTGGATGGTGTTGCTACTGTTTATGGGTGGTCGTATCGCTTACCATCAGGCGAACGGCATCCTCGTCTCGTCATTCAATGCAATAAAAAAAATGTCACTCGCTTGATAATATTCAATACCATTGCACCCAATCGTAGCAAAACTTCAAGTTTGAATTACAAAGCTCTCTAAATAAGTGGTCACTTATTTAGTTACTTGTCGAGTATATATGAATAGTCACGAATAAGAGTTTGTAAACAGCTTATTTGGTGATTCAATTTGTTGTTGTTTTTTTTTTTTTGTCTTCTTATATATATATATATATATATTATTTTATTATTGTAACTGTCACCAGCCAATTGTTGCCAATAAATCAATAAATGCTTTTCTTTCTTTCTTATTTGGGTGTATTTGTTATTCATAATTCAAAGTCATATTCGTGCACGAATCACCAAGTTGTTGGGCGAATTACCTATTCGTCAATAGTCTAAATGAGAAATTAAATGTTACTGCCGAGTAATTACCTACATTTGCTACAATGTCCTAGTCGGAATATTACAGTGTTCAATGTTACTTGACGACCCATACCATACCAGCCCTGTATTATATACTGCCCACTGCTGAGCACGGGACTCCTCTATAACTGAGAGGGTTAAGGCCTTAGTTCACCAAGCTGGCCTAGTGCGGGTTAGCAGATTTCGCATACCTTCGAAATTCAGAGAACTTCTCGGGTATGCAGGTTTCGTCACGATATTTTTCCTTCGCCGTTAAAGCGAGCGATAATTCACAAAGAATGTAAACATAACTTTTTAGAAAAGTCAGAGGTGTGTGCCCTTGGGTTTTGAACCTGCGGACATTCGTCTCGGCTGTCCGTTCCACTCCCAACTAGGCTATCGCCGCTTGTTACTTGACGATAGAAGTTGATAATTATCTATCTACCAAGATGCATTCTCGTAAGCTATACTCCGACCACATTGAATTTCATGAAGGAAGGTTTTCAAAAGCTTAAAAATATCTGCGAAGTATGAGCATAATATTATGAAGAAAATAGACTGCCTTGGTGGCGTAGTTGTACTACATACTAGGTACGAGTACATCCACTCTGAGGTCTCAGGGTCTAAGCCCGGATCGGGCAAAGTGATATTGGGATTTTATTCCCAGTATCAATATCAACATTATGTTGTATGTAGTATGCAAATAACATTTGGAGTTGTATACTACACGGACCTTGTGGAGACTAGGCAGAATTTCCGTGGTTTCCGGCGATTCTGCCATACCTATTATTGGAATCAAATCTAACAGCTCAAATGATAAAACCAAAGTGTCAATAATTTAGGTTAAGATACCTTTTAGTGCTTTATTTTGCCTCCCAAATCCTAATCTGCTATGAAGGGAAGTGGAAAATATATTTCTAACTCATAAAACCCTAATTCTTAACTATTTAATAGTTTCATACTTCAAATTCCTATATCTAAGTTACTGAGCGAAATGAATTTAAATTCCTTTCAAGTTTGAACGTTCTTCAATAAGTTCCCTGCGGAGAAATTCAACGGATTCTTATTGTCATATTCTAATTCAAGTTATGATATGCGGAAATAAACGAGAATTTAAGATTACCGTGCCTGCAAGCTATTGAATAGCAAAAAATTGGCCAAAGGCCGATCATATTCCTAATGAATTTAAGTAACAAGTAAAAGATAATGTTAAAGTAAGGTTACCTGTTTGTTACAAAATATTTTAGAGCTTAGCATCTCAAACAATTATGCTAATATAGTGGACGGTGACCGTTCAATATCAGCTATTTTTAACCCCCCACGGAAAAAGAGGGGTGTTATAAGTTTAAGGTGTGTTAGTACAAATCCTATTTGTGAAACGTCTGTCAGGTGTGGGTTATCAATCAAAGCCATTGCATAACTAAATTATATATCTACATTTGCTCTGTTTTATTTCATTTTTGTTTAGCCCTGACATAGCATCCATAATTCGTATGTCGTAATAGACGGTAATGTAAAAAAGTATTGGGAAGACTTGGAGCGAAATCAAACGCGAAGCTCAAGACCGATCAAAATGGAGAGTCACTGTGGAAGCCCTCTGCCCCATCCAGGGGACATAGGAACTTAATGATGATGAATAGACGGTAATGACTAATTATGATGTCATTGTAAAATTTGTCCCAATGTTGGGTACCGGTATTCTTATAAAAGCAGTTAGATCTTTCGTCTGTCATGATAGCACAAATCGGTACTTGACAGTCTTGCGTAATTACATTCCGAGTATAATTTCGAGAACTTTCAGATACTTTCTCCATTGGCGTTTAAGTGAGAAATGTTGTAAATAAATACACATGTTCCCGAACGTGCACTAATGTTAAGTACACGGTTATACAATATTAACTCAACACTTCCCCGAACGACCTTTGAACACCAACTAATTTGCGAACTTCGTCTAAGATTTAATTTTGCTTCTATTCAGGTTGTCAAATACCTAGATTCAAGGATTTAGGTCGCAGTTTCTCGTTAACAACTGAACACCGAATCTGAGTGACCAACGTGACAAGGATTAGTAGTTTCTTTGAACTAATTGTATTTAACATTTCGTGAACGTTGTTTCAATTAAGATGTAATTATTCACTATTAAGTGTTTGTTAATATTTAAATATACCACCAGGCTAATCGTCACTTTGATAAAGTCTAAGCACGTAAAGCCGTTGGTCCTGCGCCTGATCTCTCTCCGGTCATGTCGGATTGCCGTCTCACCGGACTATGAAGGAATAGCGAGTGCACCTGTATATTGCGCACACACTTGTGCACTATAATACCTCCTGCGTACCTGGCTGATCTCCGTCAAGATTGGCCGCCATGGCCGAAATGGGCTAGGAAGGGATTATTATTATTATTAAAGTCTAAGCCTTAAGATTAACCTCTTGTGATACAGGTACCTATCAGGTTTTACGAGGGAATTTCAGTCTTATTACCCATAAATATTTTTCTTCTATTAATATTGGGGGTATGAGTTACGTTCATTTATAAGAGTGACTATTGGGGACTGGGGTGTATTTACTCGTTTTGGAATTATTGTGACCTGTGATAGGCGGAGTTTCCTAGTAAAACTTCACAACTTTACTTGAAGTCAATTCTTGATATTTGATACTAAGGTCCCGTATTCACAAACGTCACTTAGCTAAATAAAGAGTAATGCTGTGTTAATAAGTCTGTTTTTCATCAAAATCAAACATAGGAAACAACCCTATTGGCTGTCAGATAAACAAAGCTGAACAAGGTCAAAGAAAACTAGGAAATTGTTGGCACCATGCATTCGGGCGCACTGTGTGTCCTCATAGTATAGTTGATGAATACGAGTGTAAGTTTAAGTGAAATTAGAATCGTAATAATGCTTTGTGAACCTAGTCACGACTGATATAATATAATCTGTTATCATACACGGAACCCTTACGTAATATAATCACTTTCTTATATTTAAATTTGTTTTTATTTTACTTTCATTCGTTGCATATCGATTTTTATTACAATTATACGGCATGTGAAAGTAGTTTCATAAGTTTGGAACTTGGGACGAACTGTGTGCGATAAACCATGCTATATTATATGCAGTAGTTATTTCATTCCCTACAATGCTTTATGCTACCAATACTAACAACGATTTTATTAACCGACTTCCAAAAAAGAAGGCGGTTGTCGATTCGTATGCTTGTATTTTTTTTACCTTCATACGTTTGTTAGTATGTATGTATGTATGTTAGTATGTGACGGAAACTTTGAACATGATTTTGACCCTCTTCAAAACGTCGGATTAAATCGAAATTTGGCATACTAATCAAGGACGGCTTACAATTCAATATTTTAAACTAAAAAATGAAAAATAAATAGCCATTACCATTAAATCCATGATTCAGAACCATTTGAACAATACTGTAAGTGATGAAAATTGTTATCAAGACGGAGTCTCGATAGGTTCTGACTTCTGTCGATTTGACTCTTGAAACTATTGAGACATATTTAAAGAATTTAGACTAGTGGTAGGAACATATCCTTTTATTTCGTGAGCTGAATATAAATCTAACAAAAGGAGTAAATAAGTTTTTTGGAAATGTATTTCCTAATTAATTTACAAGAAGAATTAACAACTAGCTGTGTATTCCATGAATAACTGTGCCATTTATTTCAATCGGTTGCAGAAAAGTACCTATTATTTTCTTCGTACAATGAACACCATTACTATAAGAGCGCATACCCATGACGTTTCTAAACGAGGTACCGACGCCGCGCCGTTCCAACGCAACTAAAACATGAGGTAAATGCAGTCCAGAACTTTATGTATTTGCTTATACGTTATCAAATATAAGTTTCCTTCGATTTCCACATTAGACAAGGCCTGGAAGAAACTTTTATTAACTAATGATTTTTTATATTTACGCGAATGGCGTTATTGACTATATAACAAACGTGTGTTTTGAAGTGGCGCAAAAATCGTTCGTTTTAAAAACGCGCGGCAAATATATCGAGTCTATAGACCTTAGGTAAATGCATTTAATTTTTACCTGCGTTGTAATGAAGACTGCATGAGATGAACTAACAAGTATGGAGTACATGTACGTCTTTTTAAATTTGTATTTATAACAAGCTTTTGCCACCGTTTCCATTCTCGTTTGTGACCGTATCAAGATTAAAAAAAATCTATAAGATTCATATATATTGTAGCTTCCTATACGATAGGAATAGGTGGACGATATTTTTACACGCTTTATATTAGCTTCACTTGTATGTTTGTAACCGACTCTTTTGGGCGCGATTTTGACCCACTTTAAACGGTCAGATTTTATTCAAACTTTGTAGATTTATCGAGGACCGATGAAAATACACTAATTTGATAAGATGCCATTATTCAATTTGCAAAATGAGATTTTTGACAGTTTATATATTTTTAGTGACAGCTGTTGGACCATAGTAGAAATACAACTAAACTGGCTACTCTTATGCGTAAAAAAATCCTACTTGCCACAAGATGGCGCTTTCGTTTATTTTTTAGTGACATCTGTTGGACAATAGTAGAACATAACTAAAAAATGAAAAATAAATAATAGTTTAAAACAACTAAAAAACATGCTTTATAGAAAATCCAACTAAAAAATAGAAAATAAATTTGAATTAAGAATAGTGTAAATAAGAAAAAAATGTATTTTATTGTAAAAAAAAGCGTGTAATGGAAAACAAATCAGCGATTTTTATAATTCTTTTCTGTCTGTCTGTCCGTCTGTTTTTCTGTTTGTTTGTTACTGCACATCTCCGAAACTACTGAACGGATTTCAATGAAATTTGGTATGGAGATAGTTTGAGATCTTAGAAAGGACGTAGGCTTTTTATCCCGGGAAAATATAATATAGAATAATTATTCTGTAGTCCGCCAAACGCACATTCAAAATGAAATGAATACACAGAGCCCAAACATATCAAAATTCCGCTTCCTTGAACTTATAAAGAATAATTAAACATTCTTCCACAACGAAAATCGGTCACAAAAGCCAACGGACCCAGAAACAAGCATTTCGATTAAAAACATTTCATATCAAAGTGGAAATTTATTTTTGATTTCAACTTGGAAATCGAAGACGCGAACGTGAAACAAGCTGACCGTTTTTGGCAGATTTAGAATTTTGAAAAGCCAACAAAACTTTGTTACTGACCGCGAACGCAAACGTTATGTGTCGTTAACAATTGTTATTCCACATATTTCTACCGCCAAGCAGCGGTGTGCATGCACTGTTGTGTTTCGGTTTGGACATTGAATCCAGTGTAACTACAGGACAAGAGACTTAACATCTTATGTCTCAGGATGACGAGCACAGTGGAATGCCACTCAGTACTTTGTAACTCAAGGTGCTGTTATTACTACTGTTTATGGGTGGTCGTATCGCTTACCATCAGGCGAACGGCACGCTCGTCTCGTCATTCAATGCAATAAAAAAAAACATCTGCCGACTATAATATTTGTTTCTATTAGCGAGTATCCTGTCTTAGGGTATATTCACAATTCTGAGTAAATGCTACTCGTGTCGTCACGTAAATGTGTAAGTCGACCAAATACAAAACTCATACTCTAGTCTATGCTCCCAAATAAATGGTAATAAAGTGAGTACTATCTATTTTAGATGTTTAATATGAAACTGCCAAATAAAATAAGTGCCTCGGTCATTGATGTATTTTTAATACATCAATGGCCTCGGTGGCGTAGTTGTATTACGGTGCGACTGCAATGCTGAGGTCTCGGGTTCAATCCCCGGGTCGGGCAAAGTGATATTGAGTTTTTCTATTCTCTAACCGTCTGGAGTCTGGAATTTGTGCCCGATATGGCGATAGGCTCGCCCCTATCATATCATGGGACGGAATAACGGCAAAAAATGGGTGCACTAGTTGCGCCTCTGCCTACCCCTTTGGGGATAAATAGCGTGAGTGTGTGTCAAATAAAATTTACTTGAAACTTGTGTTACAGGCCTATAGTCCATTTTCGACATGGTATCTGTTTACATGTTTAAGTCAACTTCATGAGAAAGATGTCCGCTTTTTGTATGGATGCTGAGCCTCATAATCTAACCAGGCTCAAACTTCATGGTTATAAAAGGGGCAAATATAATATGAATCTTGGAACTGTTAAAAAAAAATTTTTAGTCCCCTCCATTCATAACTAACTTTTTTTAAAACTCATATTAAGTGTAGTTTTTAAGCAAAGCAAAATTACATTAATCTCAACATCGGAGGACCTTAAAATTATACGATTTATTGCAAATGCCTAGTTTTTGGGAGTACTATCCAAATATATATAAAATATATTGGTTAGAATTTCAAGCCCGTTTTTGACATGTCCATTGACAGAGTTGATCGACTTTATTACACTGTATTAAAATGTCCGAGTATCGAATAAACGGTTCAGTTTAACCGTCCTTTGCCGAATCCATTATTTACAGTGGTTTACGTTAGTCAAAGTTTGTAGCAGTTAATGGGTCTCTGATTTTTGAATTTACCCTCATTTGAAAGGCTTCTGTTAATTTGTTATTACTTCTAATGGTGTAAAATTAATTTCTTATAAAAGATGCAAATTTCTAAAACATTAATAATTTATCACACTTAGGGATGATTTCACCGCTTGCTGATAAAGTCTATTTGTCACATAAATATTAATAGATAGATACAATAGCCGACCCAACACAAAAGTCGCACTGTAATCTAGGAGCATTTATCAGCAAGCTGTAATATCGGCCTTTGTTATAGTAGGTATAAAACCTCGAAAACGTACAATAATACCATAGCCTATTGTTCCAATTTCTGTAAAACCGTTTACCAGAAAATATGTTTCTGTTATCTTAAACTAATTTGCGGATTCGTACCCAGGCTAATAAACAAATAGCCCAGACAGAATGCGAAATATACCTGGGAGTGGACAAATTGGCCCGCCGTATCGACACAGTAATTCAAAGGTTACCTTGGAGTCACGAAAATTGCCTCATCAAAATTAATATTGTTATTAGTATCTATGAAAAGTTTAAAATACTGAAATTGGTATAATACGTAGTTTTAATACAGGCGTTACATTTATTGAGTGCCGTGGTGGCGTAGTTGTATTACGGTACGACTGCAGAGCTGAGGTCTCGGGTTCGATTCCCGAGTAGGACAAAGGGATAGTGGGTTTTTATGTTCAGTATCAGAGTCTGGAAAAGTGCCCGGTTAGTGGCAATAGGCCTGCCCCCTGTTACATGGGACCTAACATAGCTGGCGAAATTTGGGTGTCTCACACCTCTGCTTACCCCTGAAAAGGGCAAAAGGTGTAATGGTATGTATGTAGGTATGATGTTACATTTATTATTCATCCACAAGTTACTAAATAACTTCGTAAGCTGACTACTTTTTTTTTTATGGCATTGAATGACGAGACGAGCATGCCGTTCGCCTGATGGTAAGCGATACGACCACCCATAAACAGTAGCAACACCATCCAGCACCTTGAGTTACAAAGTACTGTGTGGCATTCCACTGCGCTCGTCATCCCGAGACATAAGATGTTAAGTCTCACTATGTCCTGTAGTTCCACTGGCTACAATGTCCTTCAAACCGAAACACAACAGTGCATGCACACTGCTGCTTGGCGGTAGAAATAAACATTGCGTTGGTACCCATCCAGACGGTCTCTTACATATGAGAGACCTACCACCAGTAAAGTTGTGTTCACATTTTGCCAATGTCAAGTTTGGGTTGTCTTATTTTATTATCTGTAGTATGTCGAAGTAAAGCAGTGGCTACCTTACCAAGACTTTATCGAGGAGTTTTGGCGGCAACAAAAAAAACACTTGATTAGCACGATTATTTCAATTCACTTCATTTGAGCTCTTTAATAGAACTATATTGGATAATATACCACCATAATTATGCAATATAACACTAAGTATCACCAAAATAATGAATTAAAACAAGAGCACCTCATGACACTTCCAAGTTCCCGCCAAAACTCAGCTGACTACTATAACACTCGTAAACTGGAGTCGCGAACAAAAAGTACAGTCAGCGACATAAGTTGCTGAACAAATTCCAAATCGTATATACCTACACGTTTAGTTTAATTGAAACTGTTTTCTTTTTTTATGTGAAGTAAAAGGGAAATCCCTTTTATTTTGTTATTGTGAAGAGAAAAATTAAATTGGTAAGAACACAAAAGTGTATAGGTGATTTAAAGTTTTGAATTTGTACAGCTACTTATATAGCTACGACTGTACGTATATGACTGTAATTTTTTATTTATTTATTTAAATCAGACAACAAGATCCATATATCTTAAATTAGGTACCTTAAAATATAAAAACAAAAAACACTGACTACAATTTAAACTAAAAAAATAGCTAAAAACAAGTGGGAGAGTGAAAAACCAAGCAAAGGCGTTGTTTAGTTGATCACCCTCTCCACGAGACGCTTTATGATAGGACAGGAAAAATTCTCCGCTACTGCCTGCAGGATGCTATTGTCACTATCCCCCACTCGACGCGGCAAAGACGCAGAATAATGTAATGAGCATGAATGTTTACATTAGTAATTTGTTCGTAAATAGGTATTTAAGGTGATTTAGGAGTTAGGACCTATTTCACCAGTTTTAAGTTAATTCTATTTGACACTTATCGTATTAGACACCTAATGTACATAGTCCTCATTTTATTAACCTACGAAAAACAAGGAGGAGGTTCGCAAGTCAACGTGTATATATTTTTGATTTTATGTATGATCACGCATAACTTTTTACAGAGTAGCCCGATTCTAATAATTATTTTTTTATTGGATAGGGTATACCTCGAAATTGGTCCCATATTAATTTAGAAATATATTCTTCGACATATTTGTGAGACACATGTGTCTGTAGTATCGTGGAAGAAATCAGCGGAGAAAATAGTAAAAAGGAAATAATTGAAGAGAATAAACGTGAACAAGAACAAGTTTTATTTATACAGTCCCCCACAATCTAAGTCATCGCATAGATTTAGTAATTGTAATTAATTTTATTCAAAACCAGAATTACAATTGCTTTCATAACACAACCACTAAAGGTATTTAACACCTCCGATATTTACGTCTCCGTCTACAAGCGATGTTTTACAGGCATACAATCTCTCGTTTGACCTGCTAGAGGAAGCGCAGCGCCGAATCTAGGCTCCATATATCAACATACCGAGACAAATATATCAACTGCGGTTGTTTTAGAAAATGTAGCCGGTGTAGTAGAAAAAGTTTTGATTTTAAATTGCTACAGCTCGCTTAGAATGTGGCGCAAGAAGATACGACTGTGTGTCATTTGATTGTGATTAGTCGGAGACTAACACGTGACGAACGTATTGATCTCTCAATCAATCACAAACATCACAATTAAGTGACATCGACTTTCGTGTCGTGTTGTTTTACTACATTCTAAGGGAGCAATGGGCTTAGAATGTGGTAAAAAACGCAACTCCTAAGACGATGTCGTTTAATTTTGATGTTTGCGATTGATCGAGAGACCAATACGTCAGTTACGTGTGTCTGTCAACAAATCCCAATAAAACGAAACGGAGCCGTGTCGTGTTTTTTGCCACATTCTAAGCCCACTTTTTGAAATAAAGTACAGACTTAATCTCAGATATAGTATAAGTTTGGACTGCTCTGTACTTATCATAAATGATAAAAAAATAAAAGAGGTATACGTTTACAGTGAGAGAATTACACCAAAAAAAATAATAAGAAGCAATAACTTATTAGGCACGATTTAAGAAACACTTTTAGAAAAGTAGCACCACTTTGTCGACTCAAAATACTGCGCGCAGCTGATGTCGCTGCCAATTTGTGCATGTCTAGCGTAACAGGCTTAAAACTTTATTTTAGAATATAATTTCGAATTTGTGAATATAAACATAAATAAAAATATTTGAACCGAAATTTCGTGATAAAATACAATCGTTCCTTATTTTTGTTGCTGATGATAAATCTTACAAGCTAAGATGACAAGATAACAAATTCTCTCCGTGCTTGTTCATAAATACTGCGTCTCATAAAAGAACACTCTTTTGAATAAAATCATCTATACATTATGCAACCTCGTTGTTTACCAGTGTGTATAATTATGTGGGCGACATGGTGGTGGAGCTCAGTAGTCCTCAGTACCCGGTCAGCTGTTTGGCCACTTTATTGACGTACATCGGAATGCTTATCGTTCTTTTGTCTTTTGTCGTAAGTCGCTACCAGTTGCCAGGCGTTTTCATATACTAATACTAGACTTCGGGATAAAAGTCCCGCTTTATATTTTCCCGGGATAAAAAGTAGCCTATGCTACTTGCTGATAATGTAACTTAATATTGGTGAAAGAATTTTTAAAATCGGTCTAATAGTTTTAAAAATATAAAGCGGGACTTTTATCCCGGAAATACTATTCACGCGGGCGGAGCCGCAAGCAAAAGCTAGTTGGATATATTTATAATTTCCATTATTGCTATCAATGGGCACCTTTTTATATGACAGGCATTTGTTTTTTCATAATATTAAATTTTGTGAGCGTGTTTATATATTTACCTTTTATAAAAGTCTACATGTAAGACTATGCAATGGTAATATAAATAATGATTACAATACAAGTATGAATTACTTGATTTTCTTAGTCTATTTCGATTAGTGTAAAGATCTAACGTATTTTTGGCCTTAAAGTGAGTTTTTTACCTCAGGTTCAAAAAATCAGCAGTTCGTGCAATAAAACTAAGATAATATGTCATTCTCAAAGGTCATTCATAATTGTCCTGTAGTATCTGAACTACGAACTAAACATAAAGACAACACAGACCATAGCAAAGCATACATTTTTGACACAGTGATTAGTGATTTATTATAGTAATTTTCTCGTTTCTAGCACTGCACGGGTGAGTATATTTCTGATGGCTGTATTATATCGTGTGGCCACTCGCTCCAGCGGACCGCGTAATGACGTTCACTATAATTTTGCCACCAAACGATGGGGAGCCCGCAGTACTACCCATGGGGCTTGTTATTTGCTATTTTAATGTGTATTGAATTTTGTTGTTTACTGTATTTGGAATATGGATGTATCGTCATTTGTACTGTTTTTAAACAAATTTTAAAATATTATAAAAAAGGAAAAAATGCACAGAGAGGCGCGAAAAAACAATTGTGACGCTTATGGACCAAAAGCAGTGTCAGTGAGAGTGGCACAAAGTTGATTTAAGCGTTTTCAATCCGGAAATTTTGATATCAAAGGTGCATCTCGCTCTGGTCGCCCTGTTTCTGATAAAGTGGACGCTATTTTTGAAAAAGTGGAGCAAGATCGACATATCAGGTGTACTCATTTGCGATTCTTTATTGAGACGTAATGAAACCGAACCGTTTTTGAAGAGATTGATAAATTTAAGAATTTCGAAGGTATGTGAAGTCTGCCAACCCGCACTTGGCCAGCGTGGTGGACTAAGGCCTAAAAACTCTCTCAGTTGTAGAGGAGGCCCGTGCTCAGCAGTGGGCAGTATCTAATACAGGGCTGATGTGGTGGAGGAAAAATGAATCACCTACGACCATAAAGTGCGAAAAAGGTCGTGGTCAAGGTCGGTCAGGCTTCACAGACTGTGGCCAAACCTGGGTTAACTCGCAATAAGGTGATGCTGTGTGTATGGTAGGATTGGAAGGGCATTGTTCATGATGCGCTTTTACCGTCGGGTAGAACCATCGATTCGGATCTCTACTGCCAACAAATTATAAGATTAAAGCAAGAAGTTGAGAGAAAGCGGCCGGAATTGTTCAATAGAAAGGGTGTGGTCTTTCATCACGATAACGTTAGACCACACACATCTTTAGCCACTCAGCAAAAATTAAGAGAGTTTGGCTGGGAGGTGTTAATGAGCATCCACTATATAGCCCTGACCTTGCACCTTCAGATTTTCACCTGTTTCGGTCTCTTCAGAATTATTTAGGCAGTGTCAGTTTAACATCAAGAGAGGACTGCCAAAACTATTTGTTACGTTTTTTGATTAAAAGTCCCAAAATTTCTACAGCAACGGGATTATGGCTCTACCTACAAGATGGCAGAAAGTCATCGAATAAAATGGCACCCATATACTGTATTTAAATGTAAATAAACTTTGAAAAAAGAAGTCTTGAGTTTTCATATAAAATGCGAAGAAACTTTTCCCCAATCTAATATGTCATAATCAGATCAGGGATTGAACTCGTGGTCTCGCTTTATAGCAGGCTTATAATATCTACAAACAAATGTCGATATAAACTTTTCAAAACGGCGATGTTGTTTAAATTTTTTCTTTCATTAAAAACCTTAGAGTATTTTAAAAACAGTTATTCCGAAAAACATGTCAAATCGCAGCGAAACGTGGGTTTTGCACTTCGAATCCTTATTAAAACTTTTGAAACACGTTGCGCCAATACATTCAAAGCTTGAATTGGGATATGTACTGATAGTTAAAAATCAATAGTTGAAAATAGTCAGATACTATTTTCGTAGTCTGTGAAAGTTACGCGTGTAAAATATTTTTTTATTATTCTATAAAAAAGTTTCATAAGTACATAAAAGTTTACGTACAGTCAGACACATAAGTACCTGAACAAATTCAAAATTTCAAATCGCATACAAGCGTTAAGTTCAATTGAAACATTTTTTTTTGTGTGAAGTACATAAAGTAAATTCCTTAAATTTATTTTTGTGAAGAGTAAATAAAAATTTGTTAGAACACAAATGTGTAAAGAGTTTTAAAATTTTGAATTTGTTCAGCTACTTATGAGGCTGACTGTACAATAAAAAATAACTTAAATAAAAAAGTAACACCTAGAATAAGTCAATTAGAATGATATAAAGATTAGTTAGTCTGTAAAGCATTGAAACAAGCATTACAGACCAAAAGTTCCAGAACATTTGCAAACTTAATAAATTGGCTCTTTGAATTCATGTCAATGCAGTTGCAACTTGTCAAAAACATTTCACATATTTACATTTGACTGAATAATAAATAAGCGAGCTCCGTGCAATGCTCTCCTAGCTGCAAATTTTCTAAAATAAGACTGGGAGTAAATAAGTAATTTTAATACCTGCACTGCGTGTTTTTGGCGTAGCCAGACCGCAGTAGTGCTAAAGTACGTAAGTAAGTAAGTATGTTAAAATTTACTCAGTCGCAGCTCGGAGTCAGGAACTTGGCGATGTTATCCCCCCGCCTCGGAAAGCACGTAATGCCGTTGGTGCTGCGTCTGATTTTTCGTCGGTCATATCGGATTGCTGTCTCACTGTATTATGCGAGTGAAGGAATAGCGAGTGCACTTGTATATTGCGCACAAACATGTGCACTATAATATCTCCTGCGTACCTGGCTGATCTCCGTTGAGATTGGCCGCCGTGGCCGAAATGGGCTTAGAAGGGATAGTACTTACGTCCTAATATATTTATCCTATGATCAATACCTTCATATCAGGCCGTTAGGGTTGCCACATCTTCATAAAGCCAAACGAGAAATTTTGATCTTTTGATGAGGACACATTGCTACTAACCGGGACATATTTTAGAAAACCGAGACATTTGGCACCCCTAGAATATTTTTGTATCGAAACGACTCCACCAATACGTGGCATAGCTTGTTGGTTCTAATGGGCCTTTATTCAACAATATTGATCCTTTCATTGCGGTTAAGTGAAGCAATTAAGCAGACCGGTATAATTATAGTCACATAGAGAGATGTATCCAATTTTCATTGTAAGTACCTACTTTATTTGGGCCGTACTATACTATCGTGAAATATATTAAGTGGCAGCCGAGTTTTTTTTAGTCTTGCAAGGGCCGACTACTGTAACAATATTTATAGTTCTACATGCAATACAAAAAAAAACGAGGTTAGTTTTAGAATGAATTTAAGCACAATCCCGTTTTATAAAGTTGAAAGTCATTTCAATGTTTTTTAAGTCATCCATAAGCAAAGAATATAACATAAAATAGTAACACATTCTCAAACCAAAAATAGGGAATAAGAAAAATCCACTCACCCACCATTATAAGTATAGATAATAATAACACTAGTCCCGAAACACTGTTTCATCGACAACGTCGTTAACAATAAAGTGGAATCGACAAAAGTAACAAAACAACACTCGCGTTTGCAAAACAGAGCCGAACGAAATGTCGAAAAACCGAAACATACGCATCGATATGGTTCGTCGAATGTTGGACGAAAATTACAGTACACGTCCCAATCATTACGTTGTTTGAACGGAATCGTTAGTGATGTGCCAGGATATCGATAAAAGTATTGGAAACTGGAAAGTGAATAATAATGTTGGACTTGGACCAACGTTTTTATTACTTACTTTCTAAAAGTGTGCGCTAAAGGCGATGGTTGGAGAATACCAATCCACCCATATTACCTAGAGAATTGTGAGATAAAGATCAATTTGCTTAGTTTCGTAATATTGAAAAGTAGCAATTCCAACTAAACACAGATAATTTCACAATGCGTTGTAACGTGATCAAGATTCTATTAACTAGATTATTGTGTAGAATGTACTACATTACTATACCGATAAATATAATAAGTATTTCAGCATTCGATGGTTACTTTTTTACATTTTTAATTACACTAATAATTTAAATTAGTAATGAATATTTTGATAAAGTATAGGTAAGTTATTTTAACAGTAGGTACGTCAATTGATATGGAAATATTTAAGCATTAAAATTATTTGAAATTGCTTTATTGGTATTGTTTAAATAGTTTTGTTTTGTAAAATCACCTGATTTGTAGTTTTTGTTGAAATGCTCGGTTGAATAGTATTATAAATAATAATACCGGCTGTTAATACATTTTTTTTATTTAATTGAATGACGAGACGGTCATGCCGTTCGCCTGATGGTAGGCGATACGACCACCTATGAACAGTAGCAACACTATCCAGCACCGTGAGTTACAAAGTACTGTGTGGCATTCCACTGCGCTCATCATCCTGAGACATAAGATGTTAAGTCTCATTATGTCCAGTAGTTACACTGGCTACAATGTCCTTCAAACCGAAACACAACAGTGCATGCACACTGCTGCTCGGCGATAGGAATAGACATTGCGATGGTACCCACCCAGACGGACTCTTACATATGAGAGACCTACCACCAGCTCATCTCTTCATCTAGTTGCAACAAAAAATACCCTTTTATTTAAATAATTTACAATACATATTACAAACACAATCATAACATAATTAAAAATATCTTTGATAAGAATCATAATGCTATAAAGACATCGCATTAGCTCTTGAATCTATTTATGTACCAAATACATGTTTGTCGATATCACTGGGCACATCACTATCGAAGAAACGAAATTATACTTATCACATTAGGGTGATATACGTTTGGAAAGTATATTGCCGGCTGTCGACAATGGAAAACGAATTATTTTCACTTATTAATGACTAGACTTCTGCTCGCGGCTTCGCCCGCGTGAAAAAGTTTTTCCGGGATAAAAATATTTTCCCGGGATAAAAAGTAACCTATGTGTTAATCCAAGACATAATTTACCCGTGTGCCAAATTTCATCGAAATCCGTTCAGTAGTTTTTGAGTTTATTCGTTACAAACATACTTACATACAAATCTTTCCTCTTTATAATATTAGTATAGACTAGCTTTTGGTCGCGGCTCCACCCGCGTGAAAATGTTTTTCCGGGATAAAAAGTAGCCTATGTGTTTATTCAGAACATTCAATCTACCCGTGTTCCGGCCGATTATTATTGATACCCAGCGCGGCCAGAATAATATGTTTTATTTTTTTACTTTTTAGAGGTTTTTTATGTCAGGGGTTATAAACATTTTTATTTCAAACTTTTACACTTTTAAGTTACTATATTCTTCATCATGAGACCTTGATAATCAACTATTTAACACCTACTCATTGAGACCATTATTATGAGCCCACACACACTATATTATGTTGCTATAAGTTGCTAAAGAGTTGTGTATCCCACAGACTATTTGGTGTTGCAGCATCAGATCAAGGTTAACATGTCTTAAAAATATTGCCGAAGTCACAGTACACCAAATTTTAAATCAATCGAAGTTGTCAAATATGAAAATGAACTGATAATCTTCAAACGCCTGAACAGATGTTCATAAATTATAGAAGAAGAACCATCTCGATCACATCAGCTTTCAAACAAAAAAATCGCGTTAAAATCGGTCCATTCGTTTAAGAGCTACGATGCCACAGACACACATATAGACTTAACTTAACTTAACTTATAACACCATTCTTTTTCTGTCGGGGTTTAAAATGGAGTAAATAATAAATGATATATATAGTTAAAAGCATTTTTTTAAGATAATAATACATAAACTCAAAACCACTCCTTGTTCTTAACTATTTAGATTAATCGCTTAATATTTCTAATAAAAAACAAGTTGGCAACCACCTTAAAACTTAATGTAATGGTAATACATAATTTTTATGGCAATACATTTTAGTAAGAAAAACTTTGTCGCGTGCCGAAACCTGCGTTATAAAGCGGTATTTAGATTTTGAGATAAAAATCAACCAAACACTTAAGGGACTGAACCTTTTTTAACATAAGATTTTCGGACGATACTAAAGGCATTTTACAAGGGCAACTTCGGGCCATGTAAAGTTGCTAAGGAAAGTGATTGCTTTTGTTAAGGTTCACAAGTTGTATAGCTATATTACATGTCACATAATGTTAAAACTTTCTTTAAATTATTAGTTTTATAGTTAACAATATCAAGTATATTACTCGACAGTAAATACCACATCAAGCTATAAGAAAGATGGTGGATTAAGACCTAAAACCTCACAGATGTAGAGGCAGCCCGTGATCAGCAGTGGGCAGTTTATATTACTGGGCTGGTATGGTGAAACTGAGAGGGTTTAGGCATTAGTCCACCACGCTGGCCTAGTGCGGGTTGGCGGACTTCACATGCTACCTTCGAAATTCAGAGAACTTCTCAGGTATGCAGGTTTCCTCACGATGTTTTGATGATGATGTTTCATAAGAAACATATACTATAAACTATAAAGTTTCACCAACCGGAGATTCTTACAATGCATCAAAACATGTACATTTCTATTACTAGATAGAGAAATTTAAGTTTAAAGTTCGATTTTGAGCCTATTCACCCCCTTTTACGGTATAATATTTACTGCCGAGTACTACAGTAACCACATTCGATAATTTTAACACATGGTAGTACCTACGATTTATAAATACATACATACTATCACGCCTCTGTCCCATAGGGGTAGGCAGTGACTATGGATTGCCACTTTGCTCGATTCTGGCACATTACTTTCGCTTCCTCTGCCTTCATCAATCTTTTTATGCACTCCCGCCGGTTCAGGGTACTTTTGACCTGGCCTTTACTTAGAATGTCAGATATCTGAAATTCGAGGGTTCGGTGCGGTCGACCCCTGCCGGCCCTTCCATCCACACTCGCCTTATATATCCTCTTTGTTAATCTCCTATCATCCATCCTTTCCAAATGCCCAAACCACCTTAGCATATGCTTCTCAATTTTGGTCACTACATCCTCTGTCACTCCACACATGTCCATCACCATAGTATTCCGCACTCTATCACACACAGTCACCCCACACATGCTTCTTAACGTTCTCATTTCCACTGCTTTAATCTTACTTTCGTGCTTTTTCTGCCATACCCAGCTTTCACTACCATACATCAGAGTTCGCAATAACTCCTCTATAGACAGCCAGTCGTGCCTTTTTGGAGACCTCCCGGCTACCCATTAAGGTATGCAACGCTCTATTCACCCGATTACCTGCACACACTCGTCTCTCAATATCACTGTCATATCTACCATCACTTGTGAAAAAACATCCCAAATATACAAAATCACTTCCTTGCTGTACCTTGTCGTTACCTATAAAAAAATCGCATTCTGTCATGCTATCGTCCCTTTCAAACACCATAACTATGCCTTAAGTAAGGTTATTTTATTGATTGCGCATTTTCGTGAGTACGAAAGTTTAAAACACGTATTACTTACCAAGTATGTAATCATTTTACGATATATTATCAAGGACCAGTTCAATTAAATTATAGTGTTCCTTTAACTATACTGTTAATTTTTTAAGTAACCTTTTCCTTGTAAGCACAGTTAAGTCATTTAATGGAGGTTTACAAGTACGTTGGTTGAAGTAATCAATTAATTACTGCTTAGGTTCATATATTTATGCCCTTTTCTATATTATTTTTCAACTTGTAGTCCATTGATATGGAATTGTTCATCCGTAAGCACATTCACCTTGTATTTGATGTTACTTATTTCTTATTATTATCTCAAAATACTCTAAGAACAAAATAGCAAATTGTACTTTAGCCTTAATAGTAATAGTAACAATATTATAGTGTAGTATTATAATGTACTAGCATTGCGCGGCTCCGCCCGCGTAGAAAAATTTTTCCGGGATAAAAAGTAGCCTATAGCACTCAGGAGTAATGTAGCTTCCTATTTGTGAAAGAATTTTCAAAATCGGTCTAGTAGTTCCTGAGATTAGCGCGTTCAAACAAACAAACAAACTCTTCAGCTTTATATATTAGTATAGATTATGAAAATTAACATATTGCGACAGAAATCTTAATGTGTTCTGTCGCAATATATTAATTTTCATTTGCTGCTGTCTGTTCAAGCTTGCCTATTGTACCTATAATTAATGTGGCATCTACCGTGCTTAATTTGGCGTTGTGTTGTTATGACTGTTATGGCGTTCACTTTGTTGGTGCAATAAATAAATAAAAATAAATAAATTATTCGTGCTGTAATTTTTCGGAAGCATTTTCGGAAATCAGGTCATACTGGGTTTTTAACAAAATTTATCCAAGACTGTATTCCTCAGAAGGTGTTGATATGAGACTGGTCTACAAAACCAAAATATTTACTTACTCCGAAACAACGTGCAGTATGTTATTGTTCCCGGTGAATGGCCATAGGCTCACCCTCTATTACAAGGGAGCAAACATAGCTGGTAGAACATGAGTGTGCTACATTCCTCCACTGCAACATAGGGAAAACAGGGTAATTCTTTTTATATAAATCGCGTCTGAAGCAAGTTTACAACATTGCGCGTCACATGGGATAAAAGCAGGCAAATAAGACTGGGTAATATCGTCTTTTTATGTAGAAGGCAATGACGTAGCGAAAGAGTGGCATGAAGGGAAAAAAGCCACGGGAGCTGGATTCAGAGGCCCCTAAATATAGAAAATATAGGTACGCATTTTTCATGGGAGTGCCCCCATTCGATTAATTTGCCAGAGGCCCTTTGCGATGTAGTTATGCCATTGATAGAAGGGCCAAAGAAGAAGACAATCCGATGATTTATTATAGAATGGCATTTGTACTCTAAAACGAATTCAGTGCAAAACGACGCCACGGACACGCTCTGATGTCCGTTCGGTAAACATATTGTTCACGCTGCAGGGGCACACTACAATAATTACTCAAAGTAATACATGTCGATTGCCGGACCGAGGTCAACTTTCCAAACTGATGAACACGTTGACAGTTTTTGTGAATTTAAAGAGATAAATAATACGGAAATCTTGGGTCATAGTTCCTAGACAGGTTTGGTAGGGTCACAATTAGTGTTCTATGATGATGAATGATAGAATGAAGTAGACTGTAGAGGCATTTGAAATCAGAAGAAATGAAAACACTCACTAAATAATTTTATTAAGATTAAGATACACACACACTCACGCCTTATATCCCCGAAGGGGTAGGCAAAGGCGCAACTAGTGCACCCACTTTTCGCCGTGCGTATTCCGTCCCATGATGTGATAGGGGGCGAGCCTATCGCCATATCGGGCACAAATTCCAGACTCCGGGCCGATACTGAATTTAAAAACCTAATATCAATTTGCCCGACCCGGGAATCGAACCCATGACCTCAGCATTGCAGTTAAACCGTAATACAGCTACGCCACCGAGGCAGTCAATATTGAGATAATTGTAAAGAATAATGACGTGGATTACCATGCTATGGATCCAAAATAAAATATTTTGTTATATTAAATAGTTTGTATTAAAATTCAAAGTTAGTTTGTTTCTTGTGATTTGCGTTTTATGAAGCGGAAATTTAGATGTCGTGGACGATTTTCGATACAAAAGATAAGAACGTCTAGTAATTATGAATAACATAATACATATATGATTAACTTACTTAGATTTGATGTATTAAAAAATGGTTGTAGATTCTCTACAGTAACACAATATGTAGAACTACGGAACCTCAACTATTGAAAAAATAACGAAGGGATTTTATTATCCTGAACTCTAAAGAAACTTAGGAATTAGTTAAGAGCATTACGAAAATAATACAGATTCTGTAGGTCAATGAAATAACATTAAATAACCAGCTATACTGTAAAAGCCACTTAAGACTGGGCTTAATTGTACGTAAACATGCAAAAACTACGATTTTTATCAGCAAAAATTAACATGGCTTAGTTTATAAGTCCTTGGAATAGCTGTACCTATATTTTGTCATTGAAATAAAACTGTTTTTAACCACCGTCAGAAAAAGAGAGGTGTTATAATTTTAGGGTGTGTATCTGTACGTCTGTCTTTGGCATCGTAGCTCTCAAAAAAATTTACCTATTTTGACGCGGTTTTTTTTGTTTGAAAGCTGATGTGATCGAGATGGTTCTTAGCTATAATTTATGAAGCTCTGTTCAGGCGTTTGAAGATTATCAGCTCACTTTCAACTTAAAAAGTCCGATTGATTTTAATTTTGGTGTACCTTTTTTTTATGATATAGGGGGCAAACCAGCATACGGTTCACCTGATGGTAAGTGATCACCGCCGCCCATGAACATCTGCAATACCAGGGGGCACAGAGATGCGTTGCCGGCGTTTTAGGTGGGAATACGCTCTTTTTTTGAAGGTCGCCAGGTCGTATCTGTCCGGAAATGCTGCTACTGTGACTACAGTAATATTTTTAAGACATGGTTAGCCTTGACCAATCTCCGGAACAGGGAGATGAAAATACTTCTATAGCGGTCCCCCGACGCGACGACGCGACGCTTGGGTCAAATATTACTAGGTACTTAAACGACAAAGCCACTTTTATTATTTAAATTTTTAGAGGTTTTTTGTATCGAGGATTATTTAAATTTTAATTTAGTGTGGATTTTATCGCGGTTTTAATTTATATTTAACTAGCATTGCGCGCGGCTCCGCCCTCGTGGAAAAGTTTTTCCGGGATAAAAAGTAGCCTATAGCACTCAGGAGTAATGTAGCTTCCTATTAGTGAAAGAATTTTCAAAATCGGTCCAGTAGTTCCTGAGATTAGCGCGTTCAAACAAACAAACAAACAAACAAACAAACTCTTCAGCTTTATATATATTAGTATAGATTAAAAATCCACCATAGAATTCGTAAAATAGTTTTGCTTTCAATGTCCAACATTTGCGTAAATATAAGAAATCATTCTGTATTTGGGCGTTTTCTATTAATTTTTTAGAGTTCCAAATGTGTGTAAATAATTACCAAGTGGCTAGTAACTTAGCAAACATTATTACTGCAGTGAATTTATATTGTGATTTGTGTATTATTAGACCGTTTGATAATGTAGTTCAATAATTTTAGGGTGGTATTTTCCTGGAAGGTGGACTGGTCACTTAGCACGTATACAAGATGAGAGGTGGACCAAAAAGGTAACAGCTTGGAAAGGGCCGGCAGGCAAAAGAAGAAAAGGGAGACCTTGTGCTAGATGGGAGGACGAGATCAAAATATTGGTGGGTCCCAATTGGCTCCAAAAAGCACAATCGAGAACAGACTGGAACTCTTTGGAGGAGGCCTTCACCTGTAGAGGGGTTCTTGCAAACACAATACAAAGAAAAAAAATAGGATTAAAAGATAAATATTTACTTTTTTTTTTACTACTTAGAATAATTTGAATGTACTCACTATTTTACTAAGCAAGAAATAAAAGGCTTATTATTATTATTATTATTTTCCTGGAAGGTAAATTCCGTTTTCGGATACCCTCTCAACACCATGAAATGCTTGTTCCGACTTATGCCTTTACGTTGTCACTTGCATTACCGGTCGGTACGGTTCAGGGCCTCAAGAAAATATTATGTTTCCTAATACCTAGGTATAAGGAAACATAATATTTTCTAATACCTATAACCTAATTGATAGCCGGCAAAGAACTTGAGCACAATATCACGTGGTACGGGATTTTTTTATTGTTAGTGTAGCTACACTTAGGTATGTATAAAAAAAACTCTGCCACGCGGTGGTGTGCTCATGTTGTTTGCCGGCTATTAATTAGGTTATAGGTAGGTATATGTGTTTGGGCGGCGCGGGTGCAAGCGACTCACTTTGTCGTTCGTCTTCGCTCCTATATAGATTATCTAATTTTTTCGTGATTCCTGAGAGGGTTGTATACTCGGATAGGAATTGAGAATTTATTATTATGCAAGTAAATATATGAAGTGCTCTAAACACAATAAAAATCTGTTATTATTTCTTTTTGTTTTATACACTGTTTATATCTTTGAACTGATTTTGAAAAGAGTAACCCTAGAGTTTCTAGCCCGTTCTTCTCTGGAGTAAACTGCTTTCCGAACTGGTGGTAGAGTAAAATAATTGACTAAATCTAAGTAGTGTTTAACATTTTATGGATTTGAATAAATGATTTTATTTCAAAGCTCGTTTTTAATTGCTAAAATTTGCTAAAAAACCATTGTGGATCCCTTTAGGATGTGTCAAACATTTCTGGATTGCTGAATGTAACCGAATTTTTTTTTTGGACACCGACGCCTACCACTTTGGTATCTAGTATAACGATTTAAAACCCATCAAGCACACACTGAAATGGTGATACAATTAATCATTACTAAATATACATTAAGGTCATTAAATATTAAGGTCGTAGGTAAGGCGTCACCCCTCTTGCGCGAAGTCCAAAGTTATTATCATTGGATAGATCGAAAAAAAAAGAAATAACACGCGATAAAAGAAATGAATTGGCTCCGCGTAGTTGACTATCTGAATATTTATTATTACAAGTACAGTGGTTGAAGTTCGAGCGTCGAATTTAACACGTTCACTGCGCTACCAGTTAAATTTGACTGGTACGTGACTTACAGTGGGTGCGCGGACTCGATTCCGCGGTTTTACCCCTGGTGCGCAGGGTTTTTTTTTATTAAATCTTGATGGTAGGAAGGAGTGAATTATATATAACGATTTTATTCTTCAAGTACTATCTATTTACGTGTTTTAAAGTAGACCAGACATATTTGCCTGGTGCGCACTGAACGGTAAAAATTGTCGTTCTGTGCGATACAAGTCACAAGTGGCTGGTACGAGACAGAGAGCCAGGGCGGTACATGCATATACGAGTTATCGATATTAATAATTATGAATTAAAGATTATATGCGTAAACATAATAAAAAAGCCAATAAGCATATTAGATCTGTGTACATAAAAAATAAAATGAAAAATTAATAAATAAATAGAATCATTAATACAAAAATTTATGAAAAAGAACTTAAATGATAATACCAAAACAGAATTAAAGGAAAAATACATATTTTTCAGAAAAAAGTAATTTTATTTTTTACTTTAGTAATATAAAAATCTAACTATTTCTTTTTTTTTTTAAATATATATCTACGTTTTACGTCGATATTTTTGTTTAAATCATTGCCCCATTACTAATTGCTTTCGATTTGCTATTTATGCCGGTGCTGTACCGGGTATAAATGACTGGTATTTTCAAAAGCTAGTATTTCCAAAAATATATATAATATCCTTGGGCGACGGTACGTTGTTATATCTTCATTCATATATTAACCTCTAACACCCTTAAAAATGGATTTCTTATTTCCACTGCAAAAATATAACCATTTAAATGAAGGTATCTGTACCAGTCCTTTAAGACTTGTAGCGCCCCAACTGTAAGTCAAGGTACCAGTCAGAATTAACTTGTATCGCGCCGAAAGACAGCTAGGCAAAAACGGCTGCGCAGTGAACGTGTTAATATATTCGTAATACCTAGTATACCTATATAAATTTTATTTTCCTGCTCTCCTCTCCAAATAAACTTTAACTGTGCCAAAGTTCATACTCCTCCGTCCGCGTAATTTTCTTAAGAAGGGGTACCGTTTTTGGTTCACTTATTAAGTATAATATAGATTATATATTCATACTACGTGCATGCTCACGCCTTTTATCCCCGAAGGGGTAGGCAGAGGCGCAACTAGTGCACCCACTTTTCGCCAAGCGAATTCCGTCTCATGATGTGATAGGGGGCGAGCCTATCGCCATATCGGGCACAAATTCCAGACTCCGGGCTGATACTGAATAGAAAAATCCAATATCACTTTGCCCGACCCGGAAATCGAACCCGAGACCTCAGCCTTGCAGTCGTACCGTAATACAACTACGCCACCGAGGCAGTCTTAGTCATTCATACTATAGTGTCCTATTAATAATATTGACGTACGTTTGGTAATAAAGATACCTTGCTCAGATTTTTCTTATAGGCACTTTCTTAGTAGTTGTTACCAAGTTTTACTTAGTAAGTAGTATTTATGCGTAATCGATAAATACTTAATATTATGATTTTTTGAAGAGGTAATCTTGGGACTAACTAAGCACTTCCATAGTATAGATAGGTATTAAGAAATATTTAGAACATAATGAGACTCTTTTTTCTTATTTAATGGTCATGTTACATAAATACAATATTCCTAGAATAATATTATGCTTAAAATGATGTATAGTATAATAGGTACTTAGCACAGTTCGAAAGAAATTTAGAATAATCTCGCTGAAACTTTTTCTTTAAACACAAAGTTAAATTGGTGACGAAGGAACGAAACTCAAAAAAGTAATTTTCATATCAAATGTAGCAAAATGTTGGCGGAATGGGAATAAAATATTATACTTATGTATATTCCAATCAAAAGTTTTTCTGTATACGTGAGTTATTTGCTGAAAGGAGGTTTTCTTGGTGTCATAGGGCGGCAAGAATCCATGATACGCCACTGACATTTTGGTATCCTAGGACCCCCCTGTGTGAAAGCTATAGCTACGCCCGTGACTATCATACACACTGAAGGCGGGCCGTATCGGATCGCAACGCAACGCTCGACTCTGGCGGATCGCTTGCTAGGTGCTGTTATGCGTTGCGAAACGACTCGCCTTAGACCGGATTTTTTCAACTGTAGTTAGGATAATCCTCGGTGCTATCAAGCTGGACGCGCTCGCAGAGCTTCGAGTGCTCCAAGTGCTGCGAGCGCGTCCAGCTTAATAAGACCCTGACAAAAGGTAACTACAGTTGAGAAAATGGGGCCTAAGTGTGCGTTGGGTGAATACAAAAACTGACCTTTTCTAAGGATAACAGTATACCCTGGCTGGAAGTTCAGAGGACTGTAATTCATTATTAATACCGCAACATCTCTCAATTATTTTGATTAAACTGTGCTTACTATTTGTTTCAGTATTTATGCCAAGAAAAATCCAGGAATGGATTACTTTTCTTAAATTATCTTAATTAAGATTGCTGATATGATTATACTTTCTTTAAGACCTTGAATGCCTGCTAGCTCTTTCTAAATTGACGTCACATGGGTCGGCAATTACAACCAAAACAGGTATCACATGTTACACTTTCCAAAACTTTTGACCCCACAGATTATAAATAAATAAAATAAAAATAAAATAATAGCAGTAGTAGAGGAGGCCCGTGCCCAGCAGTGGGCAGTATTTAATACAGGGCTGGTATTATTATTATTTTATATAAAATAATAAT
The DNA here is from genome assembly GCA_947568825.1 of Sphinx pinastri. Lineage (NCBI taxonomy): Eukaryota > Metazoa > Arthropoda > Insecta > Lepidoptera > Sphingidae > Sphinx > Sphinx pinastri. The sequence goes on along the minus strand of OX387624.1, from coordinate 10,736,412 downwards.
GTATTTTATTTCAAACTCAGTGTGCCCATAAATCATAGTATGTTAGTTACAATTTTGACTTAAAGACTACGTTAGTAAACAGTTAAATTTTATTAGTATATACCCTACATATTTAAATTGTTCAATATTAGGGTGTAGGAGGTTTTGACAGATAACATATCTTCATTAAATACAAGGGATCTGATAATTAAATAAATATCGAAAGCACTGACTTCTATAACCCTTAAAATTAGTTTAAGGATTGCTTTTTGCAATAGTTAATCCTTAATATTTGCAAATGACCTTTCGCATTAGACGTCGCGTGTTTAATCTATTGGTAGCGTATGAGCTCGGGACTACTTCTGGTATGGATTCCATGGTCGGGCGATACTTTGATTTTTCTAACATCATATTTTGTCAGGAACGGATTCCATAGAAGAGTTTGATGTAACTTCGTCTGCAATTAACTAGAAAATGTGCTAAGCTAGCACCACATAACAGAAGGAAAAAGTAGACGAGAGAATGACTGCGGACGACAAAAAATTGTCTGTGCGAGAATCAAACATGTTTTCGCTTGTTTCGGATACTCATCGCGCTATAAAGGTTGTTTGTTCGAATCAATTAGACAAAGAAATGCCACTCGACATAGTGTGGGACAAGATAAATTAAGCTGATAATTGTATTATACAGGTCTGGACATTATTAATGTATTAGGAAAGATGTGGGTATTGAGATATTCAGTGGGGTCTGAACCTATTTTCGTTACTAATTTATTATGTTTGTAGAATCGATGTATGTACTACGCACGGTAGAATATACGTCAATGTATTGTAGATAATGCAGAAAACTCATTATCTACAACATATTAGGTTGGGGAATAAGGTTTTCGCATTTTATATGAAACTCAAGACTTCTTTCTTCTCATTTTTATAATTTATGGAGAACATGGTAAATATTTGCAATTATATAGTAGAATTTTGTACATTTTGGGGAAACGTTCTCACAAAGTTATCGCATCGCGAAAAAAAAATATTGTCATACCGGCTAGATATGATTGTCAGAACTATAATATTATGTTTATTTTTTGAAATGTAACCTTTTTAATGTCATCAAAACCAGCCAGATACAAATAGTACAGCCAAAGAGATTTTATTACAAGTTTATACATACTATATGCGAAAAGACTTATTTATTCCCGGAACTATTATTATGGGAAATTGACTACTGTAGTAGATGTATTGCATGCGCGGTATGACAGCGCTGAGGTCCCGGGTTCGAATTCCGGGTCAGGTAAAGTGGTTTTGGGTATTTCTGCACAGTATCAGCCCGGAGTCTAGAATTAGAGTCCGATATGACGAGAGGCTCACGCAAAGAAAAGTAGACGCCCGTGGTTGCATCTCGGCCACACCTTTGGGGATAAAGTGTAAGTGCAAATAAGACCTTTCCGAGACCGAAAGTCTTAGCTTATAGTGTTCTAGGATCTGGTATGGCATTAATCTATGTTCGAATCTTCATCCAAATCCGTTTATTCGGGGTTTACTTCTAATATAATTCAAATATAATAATTTAAAAAAATCCATAAACATTATCACTCTTATAATCCTACTAATATTAGAAACGCGAAAGTTTGTAAGTATGGATGTATGGATGTTTGTTACTCTTTCACGCAAAAACTACTGAACGGATTTCGATGAAATTTGGCACACGGGTAGATTATGTCCTGGATTAACACACAGACTACTATTTATTCCGGAAAAATATAAAGCGGGACTTTAATCCCGGGAAAACTCATTCACGCGGGCGAAGCCGCGGGCAATAACTAGTACAGTCATAATTTAATAACTAAGCAAGTGGGTTCATACTCAATCAATAATCGAACCAAATTACATAACAAAAACGTATAAACAAACTTGGCAAATTAATAACAGGCGAGAGTCGTGACTCATTAATTATGCATTACAAAGCAAACACGATTATCCGCTTCATTAACGCAAGGGGGTTAACCTCTAGTATCGAAGTATTTTCCAGTCAAACTGTTTTATTAAACTCTTACTCAGAACTAAGGTACGCGGATGTATGGATATTATAGATTCTTAGAAATAGAGGTGACTTGGCAATGTATAGTGTGTTCAACAGACCTATGAAATATAACATAATAATATGTCCTTAAAAGTATTTACATATTATTATTTACGGACTGCCTCGGTGGCATAGTTTTATTACGGTACGACTGCAATGCTGAGGTCTCGGGTTCGATCCCCGGTTCGGGCAGTGATGTTGGATTTTCTATTCAGTATCAGCCCGGAGTCTGAAATTTGTGCCCGATATGGCGATAGGCTCACCCCCTATCACATTATGGGATGGAATACGCACGGCGAAAAGTGGGTGCACTAGTTGCGCCTCTGCCTACCCCGTCGAGGATAAAAGGGGTGAGTGTGTGAGTTATTTTTTTTTAGACTACTCATAGACTAGTTATAGAGATGCGGAAAAGAACAATTATTATTCCAAACAATAGAACGAAAAGTGCTAACAAATAATATTGATGTACAAAGTATTTGCATTATTCATGAAAGCAACTCATTGTCAAGCCAATTGCAATGAACGCGGTTAAATCCCATTATTCATATTACAATTCGAATAGAATATCTATTTATAATTGTTAGGGTCTGTGTCACAGGTTTAGAGTAAAATTGGACAGTTATCGTAATATACAGCTAATTTAGATAGTGCTCATTTTATTACCATTTATTTGGGAGCATAGCGTCGGGGATAGTGCAAAACCGCGTAACTAACATTGGTAAATACCGCGTAAGTGACGAAAAAAGTTTAATTGAAATCGATACTTACGATACTAATGATTGATAATGCTATACATTTTTTCTTTCACTTACGCGGTGTTTACTAATGTTAGTTACGCGGTATTACACTATCCCCGACGATAGATTAAAGTGTGACTTCCATATTTGGTCGGCTTATACATTTATGTGACGAGTAGCATTTATCACCAAGCGGTGAAATCCCTTATAAAGAAAAGAAGAGAGAAAGCCCTTATACATAGTAATTATAATGCAAACATATGAAATAATTGCACTATCGGAACGGCATCAGAATTATGAACCGTCTGGTGTATATTGCCTCTGTGGCGTAATTGTAGTAAGACTGCCATGTTGAAGTCTCGAGTTCGATCCTTGTGTCGTTTAGTGATATTACCCCCATAGTGACCCACGATATGGCGATAGGCTCGCCCCCTATCACATCATGGGACAGAATAACGGCGAAAAGTGGGAGCACTAGTTGGCCTCTCCCTACCCCTTCGGGGATAAAAGCCGTGAGTGTGTGTGTATGTGTGACCCACGTAAGTGTGTAATGTTCCGGGATCAGCTTGTTTATATCTGGTTTCAAACTGGGGGAGGGGTAATCATCTCTTGTCAGGTAACATTATCTGCATTCTGCACCCTATCCCACTTACCATTAGGTACATTTTGCCTTTCAGATATAAGAAATATGCTTAGTATCAGTGTCCCCGGTCTGGTATTTGTATTCAATATGGCGTTAGATTCGCCTCTATGATATCATGAGGAATTAGCATGACGAGAAGGAGATGTTCGCTTTTTGTATGGATGCTGGGCCTCAAAATCTAACTAGGCTCAAACTTTTGGGATATTAAAGGGGCCACTTTATAAATGTTGAATCCATTAAAAATATATTTTTAGACCATTTATAACTAACTTTTTTAATAACGTTCATTTTAAGTGTAGTTTATGAGCAAAATAAAATAACATAAACCACAAAATCTCAAAAATAAAAACTATACGATTTATTGCAAAGGCCTAGCTTTGGGGAGTACTATCCAAATATATAAAGTATCTTGGTTAGAATTCTAAGCCCGTGTTAATTCATGTTCTTTGATCCACTAGTTTCGCCTTTACCTACACCTTCGGAGATAGAAGGCATGAGTTTACGTACTTATAGTACTGTAGCCAAGATGATTTTCAACAAGCGTTAACGCTGATACAAAAAAAAATTATGGGAGTGACGTATCCTTGAGATAGACTTATCCATAGTATGTGTCATTCGCATACATTTTAAACTGGTGGTAGGTCTCTCATATGTAAGAGTCCGTCTGGGTGGGTACCACCGCAATGTCTATTTCTACCGCTAAGCAGCAGTGTGCATGCACTGTTGTGTTTCGGTTTGAAGGACATTGTAGCCAGTGTAACTACAGGACACAGTGAGACTTAACATCTTATGTCTCAGGATGACGAGCGCAGTGGAATGCCACACAGTAAATATATACCCTTTCTAGCCGATTTCGGCCACGGCGGCCAATCTCAACAGAGATCAGCCAGATACGCAGGAGATATTATAGTGCATAAGTGTGTGCGCAATACACAGGTGCACTCGCTATTCCTTTACTCTCATAGTCCGGTGAGACGGCAATCCGACATGACCGGAGAGAGATCAGGCGCAGGACCAACGGCTTTACGTGTTTTCCGAGGCTTATCACACCGCCAACTTCCTGACTCCGAGCTGTGACTGAGTAATTTTAAAGATGGAAAAACCCAGTCACAATGTTTTTGGCCCGACCCAGGATTCGAACCCAGGACCTCAGCGCGCAAATTGTACTCGTAACGCGTACGCAATACAACTACGCCACCGAGGCAGTTACACCGCCACCGCACACCGCACACCGCACCGCCACACAGTACTTTGTAAGTCAATGTGCTGAATGGTGTTGCTACTGTTCATGGGTGGTCGTATCGCTTACCATCAGGCAAACGTCATTCAATGCCTTAAAAAAGAAATCCCGACAAAAAAAGAGGGGTGTTATAAGTTTAGAGTGTGTATCTGTGTATCTGTATTTCTGTCTGTGGCATCGTAGCTCTCAAACGAATGCACCGATTTTGATGCGGTTTTTTTGTTGTTTGAAAGCTGATGTGATCGAGATGGTTCTAAGCTATAATTTATGAAGATCTGTTCAGGCGTTTGAAGATTATCAGCTCATCTCCAACTTTCACAACTCCGATTGATTTGGATTTACAATTTGATGTACTGTGACTTCGGCAATAGTTTCAAGACATGTTAACCTTGAGCATCAGCTGCAGTATCAAGTAGTCTGCGGGATACCCAATTCTTTAGCAATGTATGGCACATATAGCGTGTGTGGGCTCACAATAATGGTCTCAACGAGTAGGTGTTAGATAGTTGATTATCAAGAACCCATGATAGAACATATAGTAATTTCAAAGTTTCTAATAAAAATTAAATGTAAATTTAAATAACCCCCGACACTAAAAACCTCTAAAAATTTAAATAATAGAAGTTTCTTTGTCGTTTAAGTACCTAGCAATATATTTTTTTACATTTTTTGTTTTATATTAGCGCTAACACGAATGTCAAAAGCGAATCCAAAGAAAAAATATGTATAACGACGCCCACAATAAAGTAATTCTGAATATTATTTTCAATAAGATAGTCCTAATAAACTGTATAGAAAAATATAGCTCGTATTTTCTACGAAACTAATGAGAGATCATTGACAGACTAGTGAGGATCAGTCATGCATTGTTGTAGTCTCATACAAAGGGCATGACCATTTTATACGCTTTACTCTTTCGTATGTCGGCTTGATAGATCGTATTATTTATTACAATACATGAACAATTGGAGTAGTGTCCTATTCGGACATTATGACTTTTGCATTCTAATAAACATTTTTTTGTTAATAATAAAGTTGTTAGTATATATTTTATCATAGTTTAAAGGGTGTCACTTATATGGACTGACTAACTTCAACTGTACATACAGTTGTGTAAAAAATACAAAAGAAACAGAAATAAAAAAATCTTTCTCATAAAAAAAGGCGAGAATACTAATATTGTTACATATTATAAAACAATCCGGCGACCTTCTTCACGTCGTCTCTCCAGCGCATTTGTGGTCTTCCTTGAGGTCGTTTATTTCCCCATGGCCTCCACTCAAGGAGACGTTTGCACCACTTGATTTGGACTGAACTGGATTAGATGAGCTCAATGCCGCAACGAGTGGAAGGTGTTAGAGGAGGCCTACACCGAAAAGGTTGAAAATGCTAATGAAGAAGAAGAATTATAAAACAAAGTTTCTCGCCACGTGCGTCTGTTTGAGCCCGATTAATTCAAAAAATTTCGATGTAATTGGGTAAGAAGATAGTCTGAGACCCTGAGAACGATATAGCACTTTCATCCCAGAAAAACTCTTTCCTTGAAATCCTCGCCTACGAGTATTTAGCTAGTAGGTATGATATTAAACGAAGTCCAGGTAACGAAACATGAATCTAGAATTATTATTATTAGTATAAAATAGTGTATTAATAAACAACGCTTTATTGCTGCTAAGTATAATTCCGTTTTCCAAAAATGGGGTGGATTTCTCTACGCGGAATAACACGTGTTAACCGGAAATGTAATTATTATCCGCTATGACTACAGGCTTGACCTATACATAATGCGGATGGACATAAGCGTGGTGAAGTTTGTGTAATTAAGGCGCCTTTGCATGCTTCTTCAAGGATAATAATCCTACTAATATAGAAACCGAAAGTTTGTAATAATTTATGGATGTACGTTTGTTACTCTTTTCCGCAAAAAGTACTGAACGGATTTCGATGAAATTTGGCACACGGGTAGATCATGCCCTGGATTAACACATAGGCTACTTTTTATCCCGAAAAAAGAGGGACTTTTATACCGGAAAACTTATTAACGAAGGTGGAGCCGCGGGTGAAATCTAATAGCTAATATAGGCATGAGCGATGTTCTTAATACGCCGTGCTGATAAAATTGGGAGATTTTTTTCTGGTGGGTTTCTTGCATCTAACACTTCCTCGTGATCATGGTATTATTTCTACTATTATACAAACCATTACAACAATATAATACTTCAGGCTTACTCGTCAAAGTAAACAGGAATTATGATTTTTCATGTTTTGAATTATACGATCTACACAGCATGTTCTTTAGATCGTTAAATCGATCGTCAAATAATAGAAAAATGAAAACGAAATTTACGATTAACAGAATTAAAATATTATTTTAATAAATATTTACATATGTTTAACTTAATTCATAGAAGTACAGGCATATTAATTATTACTAAATCAGAGTTTTTTGCCTATTTTACTTATTCCTATATGAGTATAGTTATGGCTATTTGTTGAGGTAATAAAGACTTTAAGAACACTGCAATATAGCTTCATTTTCCGATCGCCTTCGCTTGTCCCAGCACTTGTATCGCTGGTCCCGCTTTGATAATACCATTTCGGACGTTCCTTCCGACTTTTTCCTGTAAATAAGATTACCAACGTAAGTTTTTTTTCATACAATTATTTTGACAATGTTATGTTTTAATTTTTTGTTAAATATAAAAGCTTAGGACATGATGTATAAAAAAAATCAAAATCAAATGGTCTAACAATAAATCGAGATTAAAACTTTTACAATTTAAAATCCATGATTAAGTGATTTAATGGAAGTTTTTTGAAACTCTTAATTTTATTTAGATTTTTAATTCTAATAATAATAATAAAAGTAGGTGCTTATTATAATATAGGTAATTATCTCTACAGAATTAGGTATAATATAGAGAGGTTCCAAATTCTTATTATCATAATAAACTTGATAATTATTAACATTAATAAAGACGTTCTGATAGAATTGTTGAATGAAAAACTTTATGTGATAAAATGTTACAAATGAACTTACAATTTTCTTAAAGAGCTTCCACTTGGGAGCTGCTGAGACAGCAGACAGGCCAAGAACCAGCGCGAAGACGAAGACCAGAATCCTGGAGAAGTTCATTTTTGATTTTGTTTTTCTTAATGTACAACTGAAGTTCGATGCAAGATGCGAATGATGCACTTTCAAAGGCTACAGCGTTTATAAACGATAAAACTACAAACTTATCACATGCGGTCGTAAAACTCAGTCGAACACCACAAACAGATAATACAAAGGACGGTCGAACTGCAAATGAATAGTTGCATTGATGACTTCTGTGATCTGTAAGGGGAACACCGCATTCGCGAGAGGCGGTTAAGTCCCGATGATTCATAATTTTACAGTAAATTTAATAGATAGTAATAAAATACATTTTCTTAACTATAATTTGAATTGAGTTGTTAACCATTGTTTTGTAAAATTATTGATTTGGTTGATTAGCTTTTAGTGTCTGTTTTAGAGGTCAGTGATATTGGAGTTTATTCACCTTTAGTGGAGTTCAGTTACTACTTTATATGTTTTTTTGCCTAGCCTAGCTGCCTGGACTTGATGGTATGTATTATATCCAAAAATCACGGTTTTGATTATTTAGAAAAGTTTGAAGAAGATTTATCAATTTGCCTTACATTTACTGCTTCATAGTTATAGTAATTATGGTTTTATCATGAGTCATAAAATAATACTTTGTTATAACAATATCTCTGTTATAATAGCGGCGATAGCCTAATTGGGAGTGGAACGGACTGCCGAGACGAATGTCCGCAGGTTCAAAACCCAAGGGCACACACCTCTGACTTTTCTAAAAAGTTATGTATGTATTCTTTGAAAATTATCGCTCGCTTTAACGGTGAAGGAAAACATCGTGAGGAAACCTGCATACCTGAGAAGTTCTCTGAATTTCGTATGTGAAGTCTGCCAACCCGCACTAGGCCAACGTGGTGGACTAAGGCCTTAAACCCTCTCAGTTGTAGAGGAGGCCCGTGCTCAGCAGTGGGCAGTATATAATACAAGGCTGGTATGGTATGGTATAACAATATCTAAGTGTAATTTTTTTATTGATTTTTATTTTGTTTGAAACTTACACTTTTTTATTTTACATGTATGGTTAAAATAACTTATTGGAAAGTGTTATTTTCAAGGAGATAAGTATGTGGTTTCATTTAGTAACGCAATGTCAAAATGACCCTGTATAAGCGGGCGTTGACGGGTTAAATCGATGCCCATTGAGGTCCTCTATCAACCTGCTTCATTTGGACACTCCATCGTGTTGAAGACAATGGTTCCTAGTCGCTCGAGTTAGCCCATTCATTATGCATTATAATTAGAGCGTAGCCTTACCACTTACTAGAAGATAAATATTTTATTTTGTAAGTACCATCCTACGTTTGATTTTGTACATTATGCTATAATAATGTAACTGTAAAGAGAACGTAAAAGAAGCCTTTCTGCGAAAACTGCATTAAAATTGGTTAAGAAATATGGCAGTAATTTATATTTAAAATATTTCAATGGGCAACAGTGGGTGCGTAATGGGGATATCGCTTCATCTCTTTCTTTTGAACGCGTTGCAATTTTCGATGACGTCAAATGTGGGTACTGCGCGTCTTTTCTGTTTCTTGTCACTTATCCTTTCTATTGAAATTGAAAAGCTTATAACTTGTTTATTTTTACCGGATTTTAATAATTCTTTCTGAGTTAATAATTGATCAAATTAAAGAACAATAATAAGTCCGGTCCCCTATTGCCAGTACATAATACACAGTGAGCTATAGAAAGGGATACTATACGCGGCAGTGATTACAAATTGGCTAATAGAGAATAGCTAATCTTACTCCTACTAAGTAATATTATAAATGCGAAAGTTTGTGAAAATGTTTGAATGTTTCTATTTGTAGAAGAAAATGCAGAAAACTAAACGGATTTGGATGAAATTTTGTACGCGAGTAGATCATGTCCTGGACTACTACTTTTATCTCGGTAATTTGCTCCTGTGGGAAATAATGGATATTTTAATCTGAATGTTTAATTTATGGCGCTGGCTTCGTACTGTGTACTCTTGTAGCGGGAAGGGCTTCCACGTGAGCGAAGCCGCAAGCAACACCTAGTAGAGAGACAATGCGGCTTCATAAAGCGTCGTCTCACACTTATATAGTTAATTTGCACATTCGCTTTCTGTAACAAAGTGAAATTGGGCTTTTCTACTCAGTATCAGCCTGGAATTTGTGCCTGATATGGCGATAGGCTCGCTCCCTATCGAATCATGGGACGGAATACGCACAGCGAAAAGTGGGTGCACTAGCTGCGCCTCTGCCTACCCCTTCGGGGTAAAGGGCATGAATGTATGTATTTCTGTAACAATGCGTAACACTTTCGAATACTTACTGTAAGTTTATATGATGTGGTGGTAATTACATAATTAACATTCGATTTAAATTAACTACTTTGAGAGCTATTGATTAGTAAGAGTCCGCTGACACGTGTCTCCCTAATGATACTGGGGCAATTAATTTCCAATCAAGGGCGACCAAGGTTAAATTAACGCATGCCATCTGCTGCTCGAGATGTATATTCATCTCTCCCTCCCATCTAAGGAAGATATTTTAACAAACGTTTTTTATTTCTATTGCACTAGGTTACTAGCCAAGTTAAATCACCTAATGGTGGTACTGGTGAGTGGTGGAAGGTTTTTCGTAGGAGAGGGGTCGTCAGGGTACACCACCGCGATGTCTATTTCTACCGCCAGGCAGCAATGTACGTGCATTGTTGTATTTCAGTTGGAAGGACATTGTAGTTTTTGGCATCATGAAATTATGCTCTTAAATTATGTCTTAGGGTGACGAGCGCAGTGGAATGCCACGTAGACTTTGTAATTCAATTGGAAACCAGCCAGTTCAGTTTTTGTATAAAATAACCTCTTTCGATCTGCGCACATATTAATATTCCAGACTTTCCTCAATTTAGTAATTCGAGTACAAAAGTATTTGTTGAAACAACATTAAACATAAACGTTTCGTTTATTTAGTATAATATCGGAGATCATAGAATACTTAAGGCTAACACGCCAAAGTAAACTGGAATGTGTTTTTCACATTTTGAATCGATATAATCTACATGCACTTTGGATTCTTAAGTCGATTGTCAAAAAAGAAAACGATATTTAAGAGTAATAGAATTCAAATATTATTTAAAGAAATATTTACATTTACTTAACTTAATTCAAATAAATACAGGCATATTAGTAATACTAAATCAGATATTTTTTCTGATTTTACTTATTCCTATAAGACTTAAATAGTTATGGCTTTTTGTTGAGGTAATAAAGACTTTAAGAACACTGCAATATAGCTTCATTTTCCGATCGCCTTCGCTTGTCCCAGCACTTGTATCGCTGGTCCCGCTTTGATAATACCATTTCGGACGTTCCTTCCGACTTTTTCCTGTAAATAAGATTACCAACGTAAGTATTTTACAAGCTTTTATTTTACTTACAATGTATGTTTCTTCGGGTGCAATATTTTAAAGTCAATTTTGAAGCAGTTACCCCTCAACCGATTATGTAGAAATTTTGCATACACGGTTAGTTTGGGTGACAATGCATTGTTAGCTAAGTGACGTCATTCTGAATCCAATATGGCAGACGGCCCAAAATGATGGATTAGTTATTTTTTACTCACTCCTATAATATGGGTATTAAATGAAAGGGCTTGCTGAGAATGACTCGAAATATAACTAAACAACAAATTAAAAGTAAAAAAAACTTTAAAAACAAGCTTCTATTTACATGCTCTAAAAAGACAAAAATAACCTTTAAATTGAATCAAACTTTGTTTAAGTATACTTGTTCGTATAGAGTGACTGAATGAAAAACTTTATGTGATAAAATGTTACAAAAACAACTTACAATTTTCTTAAAGAGCTTCCACTTGGGAGCTGCTGAGACAGCAGACAGGCCAAGAACGAGCGCGAAGACGAAGAACAGGATCCTGGAGAAGTTCATTTTTGATTTTGTTTTTCTTAATGTACAACAGAAGTTCGATGCAAGATGCGAATGATGCACTATCAAAAGCTACAGCGTTTATAAACGATAAAACTACAAACTAATCACATGCGGTCGTAAAACTCAGTCGAAGACTACGAACAGATAATACAAAGGACGGTCGAACTGCAAATGAATATTTGCATTGATGACTTCTGTGATCTCTAAGGGGAACACCGCATTCGCGAGAGGCGGTTAAGTCCCGCTGATTAATGATTTTTGAAGTGAATTTAGTAAATCGTAATAAAAATACATTTATTTTCAACTATAATTTATAAATTTGTTAAACATAGTTATGAAAATAGATTTGGTTGATATGCTTTTTTTAGTGGGGTCATTGGGTTCGAAAGTACGCACTTATTTTTCTAACTTTTACACACTCAAAAATAAATAGTCCTGAAAAACGTTTTAACACTAAAATTAAAGTAAATTTATTCTACTATCATTATTTAATGCATATTTGTACATTGCTTCATAAGTTTTTTTGCAATAAATGTTTAAGTGCAGCGGGAGAAATTCGTGACCCGTCTTGTGGGTAAGACTTCGCAGAGGTGCGGTTAAGAGTTCGCATACTAGGTAAACTACAGGGCTATATAAAAATTAAATAGAAATGGAATCATATAGAATACCTATATGTTTAAATTTAATAATATAAATAATAAATAAATAAATAAAGTTAATAAAGTTTAAATTTACTTTATTATTAGTACAAAACATAAATATTAAAAATACAGTAAATTTACTTCTATTTAAGGCCAATAACATAAGTAATTAATCAGATTATAGAATAATACTTCTAAGAAACTTAAATTATTTTTGTGATTTTAATGATCTTCCAATCCAATCTTCTAATCATTAATTATGCAAAATCTTTAAAATCAGTCTTTGTAACTTCTACGCATACTTCTCAACAATAATAATCATGTAAGTAAATATTCAAAGTTCAACCTATTAAAATAAGTTTCTAATAATTACAATCATAAATATGTGCTTTATAAGCAATTATTAAAAAAACATATATTATATTTTCTAACAAATCTTACACATCCTTTTTTTATGCACTTCTGTATATGAATTTTAATTACGCCAAATCTCACATTCGTCCTTGCGCGCTATGTGCTTAAAACGGGGTTCAAAGTTTTTTATTTACGTAATTATATATATGTAGATTAATTTCTAGCTATATAAGTAATTATCTTTAGTTTTATCAATTTGTATTTACATTATTTTATTTCTATGAAATCACAAAACACCGAGACATTATATTTTACAAAATATCTCTTAAAAACGCAACTGAGATAATTAATCAATTAATTAGATATTCATATTTTTTAAACATACGTTTGAAACATAAAAATGGTTAACCTACGTGGTATATAAGCGGCGATGGCCTAGTTGGGAGTGGAACGGACTGCCGAGACGAATATTCACAGGTTCAAAAGTTCAAAACCCAAAGGCACACACCTCTGACTTTTCTAAAAAAGTTATGTGTGTATTCTTTGTGAATTATCGCTCGCTTTAAAGGTGAAGGAAAACATCGTGAGGAAACCTACATATCTGAGAAGTTCTCTATGGGAATTTCGAAGGTATGTGAAGTCTGCCAACCCGCACTGGGCCAGCGTGGTGGACTAAGGCCTAAAACCCTCTCAATTGTAAAGGAGGCCGGTGCTCAGCAGTAGGCAGTATATAATCCAGGGCTGGTATGGTATGGTGGTACGTGGTATATAGGAAGGAAAACTAATAATGATTTCTTATGTTTGCGCGAATGTTTGACATTGAAATAAAACTACTCAATGGATTTATTCGCGATAAAGTTGTTAATTCAAGTACTCCCGACGTTTCAAAGACTTTACATACTTCATGGTCATGGGGGTAACTAGGTGTTGGTCGTCCGAAAAGTTAATGTTACAATATCTACCTTCATTTTTGGATTACAATTTAAAAAAAAACAATTGTTATTGACGCAGAAGGATCTCAGTGTCTTGAGGTCTGGCAGTTGGTCTTTGGGGCTCCGATTTAATAAGATATATATTGGGATCCGTCGCATGTGCAAGCTTTTTTAAATTTCAATAGCCTCGCGAATCATCCTAGGTAGGAATCGGTGTTCTATGGCAAGGAGTTGTGGTTTGTCGAATGACATAAGTGTTCAGCAACTGCAAACTTCGTAGAGCGTCAGTGTTTCTCTTCAGCTATATGTTCTTTTACGCGGGTCTCTATATTTATTTTTGTTTAGCCGATATAAGTTCCAAATTTCACGTTGCCATCGCAGAAACCGAGTTAAACCACCCACAGTCGAACCTGTCCCGATAGTACTCCCATATGTAAGAGGAGCCACTGACCAGAATACCTATATCATGAAGCGTGCTCCAATCAAAAAAATCTGACTAAAACATTTATTATTTCTTATCGGAGAAAATTACCGTGATAAAAAGTAACATATGTGTTAATCCAGAACATGGTCTGAATCTGTTAAGTTTTTTCTGCGTTTATAATATTAGTAAGATTTCAGGATCACCACGATCGGATTACGGTCATTATCGTCACATTAAAAACTGATGGTAAATTGTGGTAATGACAAAATGGTAATGACGTTTTTTAAAATTATTTATCTCGTTATTTTTAATGATATATCAATTTACTTGATATGACATTGAAATAGTCCTAAATAGAACGTTATAGAAGTAGAAATATTTTTTTTATCATTTATTTCCCCAAAATTTTGCCGTTATGGTGAAGTCCACAAACACGTGACAAAGCTAAATTTCAAGGGAAATTTCGTAAAAATATTTCCCAGCTTGAGTGTAAGGGATTCTCTCTCAAGATCTCAGGGTCGACTGGGCACTAAAGAAGCGTCCGGGGCAAAGGGAACGTGAATAGAGTGTACATATAAAAAAATAAGTCTGTCTCTGCTTACGGTGATGACCTTTTTTCCTGTGACAACGACAAATATATTTTTAATTTTATTTGTGTATGTTTCAAAAATATAAAAAGGCAGGGAAATAACTCCTAAGTAATCGTGTAATAAACTGATTATACTTTAGATATACAAAACTGTAAATTCTCACAGATATTAAACGATATTCTTTAGAGTTCAACTTATGGACCCTGATGGTGGTGACATTTGCGAGTATAATTAGCAATTTTTCAATTTGTCTTTAATCCTTTGATTTATTATTAGAGAGTACTGCGTAGTTAAATGTATTACGATCAACTAATAGTCATTGAATCTCCGAAAATATAGATACTTATTTTTTTATACGGCCGAACATCAAACTGGCGCGAAAATCGAATCAAAATCAATCAAAATCAAATCATTTATTAAGTAATTAGGCCCCTAAGGGCACTTTTACACGTCATTTTTTTACAATGTTTTTATCATCTAAAAGATTCTACCAGTGCTTCGGAAAAGCCCACTGACCTGAGAAGAAGCACCAAGAAACTCAGCGTAGGTCTTTTAATGTTCATATTTTTTTTTATATATGTATTTTACAAATTGCTAGTAACAATAAATATTCAATTTCAAAGATGGATATGAAATGCGAAAATTAACGGAGAGTACCTAAGTCAAATAACCAGCTACATGTTTATTAAGTAAACAATAGAGTCAACCATCAAACAGAGCAGACCAGTCCACGCAAGCAGCACCCGTTCACGAATATGACGCATGTGCCAGCCATCGGCCTCCTCAACCATGTTGCAGGGAAGTGACCGACCCGGCACACGACGCCGCCGCAAGCACAGACGTTAAAGCGAGCAAGACTACTCAGATTGTGGCTAACCAAGAAAAATTAGATGCATGAAATCAGAGAATCATCCTTATACTAGATGACCCCGTAAACTTCGTTTCACCTATATTTTATTTTATTATAACTTTCGACTATCAATCCTAGTCAATATTTAAATCCGAATTCACTGAGATCAATAATACTGGCTGCATCGTGTTCGATTTGAATTTCATTACGTTATTATATGAAACTTGGTTGTAATAATCATAGTTTACTTAAAAAAACTATAACCAAGTCGTTTCTTAAATTTTGACTGCCTCGGTGGCATAGTTGCGCGTTATGACACCGCTTTGAGGTCCCAGGATATCGATTTTTTCTGGTCAGTATCAGCCCAGAGTCTGGAATTTGTACCCGATATGACGATAGTTCTTCTATCACATAATAGAACGGAACACACATGGTGAAAAGTGGGTGCTCCGGATGCACCTCTCCCTTCCACTTTGAGAATGGGGGTATTTTTATTCTATGTGTTTTTATTACATGTTATTAATTACAGCGTTTTTAAGACACGTATTAATTAGGCACTGACTCGTAAAACATATAATCAAGTGAAATTATTTTTTGGGTTGTAGTGCGATTTGAATTCGATTTTCATTTTTGTTATAAAATATAATTTTATTGCTTTTTTGTTATAAAACAGTTCCCTGCTGCATCTACGAATGTCAAGGTCATATCACAATATTCTTGATATGGTAGCATAATGAAGCTACATTTTATCCAATATGAAAAAAATCATTCTGATTCTATTTGATTTTCAGGAGTTTCCTTTTGCATCTTCGAAGTTCAAGATCAATCAATGACATTCTTAATATCAAAGCATCGTCAAAGCTATCCAAACCCAACGCAAAAAAACATTCTAATCCTGTTTGATTTTGAGGAGGACCCTTATGCATCTTTAAATTCAAAGGTTCAATATCAATAAAATACAAATGGCACCAATAGAAAGCTATTTGAAATCTAACGCAGTAAAAAAAATTAAAATCGGTCCATAATTGATGGCGAAAGTTCAGTTAAAAAGTTATACGAAGTTGCGATTTTCATACAATTTTACCCATTATTTTTTTTTGTTTTTTAGCCGGTCTTCTTAATCATCCTATTTTTTTCTGCTACCCTGAACTATACAGAACAAAACACAAAAAACAATATTCTAATTGGCTTAGCCGCTTTCGAGTTTTAGCGAGACTAACGAACAGCAATATTTTTTTTACATAATATACAGTATACAGGCGTCCCACGGGTATGCCAAATGGAGGGAAATTATCTTAAATATTGTAGATAGAAAATTTAACTGTAAGAAGAATAATTTTTATTTTAATAAAAATTTAAACTGCATTCAAAGATTTTTGAATAATTGCCTGCCTGAAGCGGGAATCGAACCGCCAAATGATAAAAAAACATCCGTAATTTTACGATACCTCCTATCAAAAGGCTCGATCGACGTTCATAAGGATTATATTTCTCCAAATAACAGCATCCTGAATAAAAAGAAGACAATGAAATTTGCTTCGCCGTAGTCGAGGAATTATTTTTCTCCAAATAAAATAGCATCCTAAATAAAAGGAAGACAATGAAATTTACTTCGCCGTAGTCGATTAAAATTGGTAAATTATTAGCATATTATCATATTATTATTTATTAATCTCATCATAATAATATTAATATTATTAACGTATTGCCAAACTCAGCCTGGCCCATATACAGCATAGTATCGCTCGAGGCTCCGCCCGCGTGAAAAAGTTTTCCGGGATAAAAAGTAGCCTATAGCACTTAGGAGTAATGAAGCTTCCTATTAGTGAAAGAATTTTCAAAATCGGTCCAGAAGTTCCTGAGATTAGCGCGTTCAAACAAACAAACTCTTTAGCTTTATAATATTAGTATAGATAAGTTTTGTTTGGAAGACCGTTAACTTTCATACGGTTGTAAATTTTAACACAGTTAATTCAGATAATCTCGCGTCGTAACGAGCTGTTTGTACATGATAACCCCAAACATCTCGGAACTCAGCGAAACAGGGACTTAACCAGCCTCTGAATACACGGTACTCCCCTGCTACAGCGATAACACTACAAACTTACATTTACAGTTGAGCAAACACGCAGATGATTCACTGTCATTAATTACTACAGAGTCATAGCGATAAGCAGTTAAACGACCGCAATTATAAATTGGTCATTTTATTCCTTATAAGCGCAACATTGTTTAGGGGAGCATCATTCGCACTGAGCTCGTAGAGTCGTACATTGATTAACAAGTACCAAGAACTAAATATGAACTTCTCCCGCATTTTCTTCTTCGTTTTCGCTGTGGTCCTCGGACTGTCGGCAGTGTCAGCGGCTCCTGAACCAAAATGGAAGGTGTTCAAGAAAATTGTAAGTACTGACTACTTTTTTAAATTAAAGCTAGAATACTTATGATACTTCATTACTAAGATTAATACATTGTATTAAGTTTATTGATGTAAATACTATACTTTGATTCAAAATTGAAGATTATTGTTTTAAAATTATAAATACTGTCTTCCTTTATGTATTTAAATTTTAATTCCTTTATTTTATATTATAATTTGTAAAACAAAATTAATATTAGTTGTTTTGTGTTTAGGAAAAAATGGGAAGAAACATCCGAGATGGAATAATCAAAGCTGGTCCAGCGATTCAAGTTCTTGGCACGGCGAAGGCGATAGGAAAGTGAATCTAATGCTACCTACTTTTAAAGTATATTATACCTCATTGTAATAAGCCAATTTTAATACTCATTGTAAATAATGTGATGCCGTAAGGAATATGATCTGAACTTTGTACCGCCTACCTTATTAATAAGTGAAATAAATTTATTATAGCGGAAAATTTATTTTTGTTTTCTTACCAAGAACCATTGACGATTTTTAACCGACCTCAAAAAAGGAGGTTCGTATGTATGCATGCATGTATGTATGTATGTATGTATGTAGTTTTGTGTGTCTGCGATTTTTAATATTAGTAACTTAATTTTCTTCTTTTCTTTCTTTCTTAACTTAAGCAAGTCACTCCTGAAACTACACTTAGATATATGTTTCTCTATGAGTATCACTACAAGGGAATTGGATTTTTTTAACAGAAAACCTTGTAATAAATATTAATATATTATAACATATATAGAAGAAAATTTTATTGTAACACTATTTTTGGTATGTTTCTACGACTCTCAATGTAATATGAAAAATACGTAAGGAAGAATGTGATAAAATAGTATTAAGTATTGATTTACGATTATTGGTAGAAGATTTAACATTTTTTTGTTTATGGCATTGTATGACGAGACGAGCCTGCCGTTCGCCTGATGGTAAGCGATACGACCACCCATAAGCAATAGCAACACCATCTAGCACCTTGAATTACAAAGTACTGTGTGGCAATCCACTGCGCTCGTCATCCTGAGACATAAGATGTTAAGTCTCACTATGTCCTGTAGTTACGCATACGCATACGCATACTCACGCCTTTTATCCCCGAAGGGGTAGGCAGAGGCGCAACTAATACACCCACTTTTCGCCATTTTTATTCCGTCCCATGATGTGATAGGGGGCGAGCCTATCGCCATATCGGGCACAAATTCCAGACTCCGGGCTGATACTGAATAGAAAAACCCAATATCACTTTGCCCTACCCGGGGATCGAACCCGAGACCTCAGCATTGCAGTCGTACCGCAATACAACCACGCCACCGAGGCAGTCTGTAGTTACACTGGCTACAATGTCCTTCAAACCGAAACACACCAGTGCAGGCACACTGCTGCTTGGCGGTAGAAATAGACATTGCGGTGGTACCCACCCAGACGGACTCTAACAAACATTCACTGTATTAAGGATAGTTTACACTAAAGACAAATTCGAATATTGATGAAAGGATTTGAAATAAGTTTGCACTCTATAGAGAACGAGACTTATGCTCGCGGCTCCGCCCGCGTGAATGAGTTGTTCCGGGATAAAAGTCCCGCTTTATATTTTCCCGGAATAAAAAGTAGCCTATGTCACTCGCTGATAATGTAGCTTTATATTGTTGAAAGATGTTTTAAAATAGGTTCAGTAGTTTTTGAGTATATTCGTTACAAACATACAAAAATACAAATATTTTCTCTTTATAATATAGTAATAGTAGGGTCATTCGGGGCAACAGCACGCAGTGGGTAGAAGTTCGCATGGTCAATATCTCGGAACCTATTGAAGGGGCTCAGACACTTTTTCGGCTAGATCAGGGGCGCGTCAGGGACGATGTCAGAGCCACAAGCTATTTTACCAAGCCTCACTTGTTTAGCGAAAAACGGTGATCAACGTGATTTTGTTGATTAGTTACCAATATTTTGTGCTGGGAAAAAAGTGTATGGCTAGACGGTGCATCAGTTTACAAAAGTCCGTTAATTATTTTAAGTTTACATGATTATTATAGTATTTATTTTAGTCATTAATTCTGTCCTAGAAAATAAATGCGTCTCAACTAACGTGTGATTGTTTAAAATATTCCGTGTTTGGATAAGAGTACGAGGTTAAAAGTACGCACCCTGTTATAACTTCATTACAATGATCGCACGATTTTTTCTTCTTTAAGCTGCAATTAAGTCGAATATTATTTATAAAGATTTTTAGACCTTATACAAAAAAAAATATTCTCATTAAACACTCTGCGTAGTTTTACCCACATAACGGGTCAATAGTACGAATTTCTCCCGATGCACTTAAACATGTATTGCCAAAAAAACAATGAAGCAATGTACAAAAACTCATTAAATAATGAAAGTAGAATAAATTTCCTTTACATAGAGTGTTAAAACGTTTTTCAAGACACTATATTTTTGACTGTGCAGAGGATAGAAAAAAAAGTGCGTACTTTTAGGCCGAATGACCCTATAGATGTCATCCACGAAGACGTGCCTCGCTAACATCCCTAATCACTAGTAGTCCAAATGTGCAGTGTGCACCCTTCCGTTTATGTTTTAGTTCTATCAATACCCACCTAAAAGTGCACCTATACAGTTCTGTGAACAATGAATGTACCCTAAACCCACGAAATGCCCGCTCAAAAATTGGTGGGGCGCGTCATCGTGGATGACATTGTCTTTACTAAAATTTTAAATAAATTGAATATGGTTTTAGGTACGGTGTAAAAATTACACTGCCTCTATTATTGCTAATTCCTCTTTGTAATGAGTAAGGGAAGTTTACTATTCATAAAATATTCCATGTTAGTTGGAAAAGGGTGTCCGTTGATAATGTATTGCTGTGTATCCAAAACCATATGCTCCAAAACATAAAAATAAACAAATCAAATGGTGTGAAATTCTATTATGTTCCCAAGTACTTACATTCCATGGTTATGTAAAAATCGACAAAAATAATAAAAGCTATATAAAACATACGTAGTTATGAGTTCCAAAAGCATTTGGAAATGTCTCATTACGTAATTTATAAAAATAAAGATGTTTTGAACATAATAATATGATAACATAATAACATTCAAAAAAATCTACAATTTAGGGAATATAACCTCCTAATTTTGCTTAAATAACTATCTCCAATGTAAAAAAAGCATATTCTGGACACTCTTGGTATCAATAATATTCGGCCGGAACACATATTTTATAACTTTTGTCATATTAAAAGATTATAATCATTGATGTATTAAAAAACCCATTATAATAAATAAATTATTGTTCTAAAAAATCTCTTTTTTTATCCACATGTGGCTCTTGTGTCGATTTTGTGCTGCCACCTATAGTTCGTGCACGTTCCCTATAAATAAGTAATCTGATAGGTAATGGTAATTTCTTGCTGCGAACGCAGGCGCAATATAGGCAAAGCATTTTTTTTTTATTGTTTAAAAATCACTTATTACCATTTAAATAGATAATTTTGAACCGACTTTGACTAAAAAAGAGATTATTCCGAGACCTCAGCATTGCGTCTCGGGTTCGATCTCCGGGTCGGGAAAAGTGATATTGCATTTTTCTATTCAGTATCAGCCCGGAGTCTGGAATTTTTGCCCGATATGGCGATAGGCTTGCCCCCTATCACATTATGGAACGGAATACGCACGGCAAAAAGTGGGTGCACTAGTTGCGCCTCTGTCTACCCCTTCGGGGATAAAAGGCGTGAGTATGCGTATGCATACATTTGGAGATTCCGGGCTGATATTGAGTAGAAAAACTCAATCACTTTGCTTGATGCAGGATTCGAACCCGAGACTTCAGCGCAATAGTTGTACCGCGAACGCAATACAACTACATACATACGCCACCGAGGCAGTCGTTAGAGTCAAGTTTAATGATATCAAATCAAACCCGATCTGTGTACAGTCAGCCTCATAAGTAACTGAACAAATTCAAAACTTCAAATCGCCTATACGCCTTAAGTTTAGTTAAAACATTGTTTTTTTATTTATTTGAAGTAAATACCTATTAAATACTGAAGAAAAAAATAACAACATAAATCACAATGAAGCTTTGAATTTTGCAGCTACATATGAGGCTGATTGTACCTACTGAATTTCCTAAAGTAATCATTAATAATTTAATATTAATTCTATTAGCACGTCATTATCTAAGTGATGAGGAACGGTTTGTTTATAATACCTTTAGCATCTTAGGGTCAGAGTGGCTTGGAGATAACGGCCGGTTATCATTGGTAAATCCCCTTTGGTTATATATTGTTGGACATTATGAAAATAAATGTGATAAGAATTATAATAAGCGTAACAAAGCATCCGCGAGGAACATCTATTAATCTCTATTCTTACGTAGATTAAAGGTTCCGCCCGCGTGATGGGCTTTGATCGGAATAAATGTCTCTCTAGGTATTTTTCTGGGATATTTTTTTTGAAGTGAAAACTTCTGTAGCGGCGTTGAACACTTTTCTTGGGATGGGTATAAAATGTTAAATTCGCACCAGGACACGTGACCTGATCGAAAAGTCGTAAGACGGAGGTTGTCATTTTTGTGTACGATAGCGCAATAAATAAATATTGTATTTAACCACATAAATGCTAGTACTTTTATACTGATAAATAAAGCAATTCGTGCGAAATTATTCCCTAACCATTCCAAAATATTCAAAAATGCACAACGTTAATGCTCAAGTTTTCGCTTCTGCCGGCACTCCCGGTGTGCAACCCGTTGTTTTTTATTTTTATATTGCACTGAATGACGAGACGAGCATGCCGGTCGCCTGGTGGTAAGCGATACGACAGCCCATAAACAGTAGCAACACCATCTAGCACGTTGATTTACAAAGTACTGTGTGGTATTATCGTGCGCTCGTCATCCTGAGACATGGGGCTATGTCGAAAAAATATCGGACGGTGATGGGCGTGGCTTAGCGTATTTCCAGTGCGAGGCGCCCCGCCGACCCGCTGCGACAGATCGCGCGCGTCGCACCGCCATCGCATCAGGTCGTTGCGCTCAAGCCCGCGAAAAGATCGTCATTCCAAATGCAAATACACAGCTGCGTTATAAATATTATAGTTAAAATTTCCAATAAATTCTATGTTTTATAACTTATAAAACATGTAATTTATTTTAATTCGCCTATAGAATCATTATTATGTCACTATACTACCTAATTACTTGAACATTATGTAAAATGACATTGTAAGTTATTTAAACTCATCGAAAGTATCATTCACTTTCTCGGTAAAATTTGGTATGGTGGTAAATAAGTCTCGGATGTACGTAGGTATATAAAAAACAGAGCAGTATGAAAATTCTATAATACATTTTAAATTATATTTTGCATCCAGTGGCGGTCCTTTCATAGAAGCCGAAAAGCCTGGCTTGCCCTAAAATTATTTACCTAAGTACTCAAAATCGAATATGATACAATAACCAACATTTTACGGTAACAAAACGCTTCGAAATAATTTTCTTTAAAATTTTAAAATTCCCGCGCTACGGTTCGCTGAACCGGTTCGCCTCGAGCGCACCTAAAGACACACCACTACACCTACACACACACAACCACATCCGCGCCGTACACTCATTTCATATTTTATACAAAACAGCTAGATGCGCACAAAATATACTTATCACTCTCTCTCTCGTTGGGTTTTACCTGGCTTTTCGCCGCCATATTTTTCTCATTCACACTAATGGATAAACTGATACCACATACGTATAGCTATAGTAAGTTTCTATAGCAATCAGTACCAGAAAATAATCCAGGCTTAATGCATTCATGTAGATACTGTATAAAATACAGGGTTGCCAATTAAACGAATTACCTCTAATATGGTTGCATTAATTTGCTTATTTTAATGTGTATTTTTATTTATCATGAATATGTAAAGATTTTAGTGATAACATAATTAAAATTACATATCTGATTATAATTATTTAAGGTATTGTACTATAATTTTATTTATCGATAAGTTTTTCTCACAATTTTAGCATAAATTTTGTGGTGTAATTTTGATTCCAACTAGGCAACATCAGTTATTTGTTTTGATTGTGCCGGCGATCTACATTGTGAAGTATTTGTGTTTATTAAGTGGTTTTTGAGTTATTTTAAACTTTTAAGCACAATAAAGATGAGTGAATATATTTCTTGTAATAGTTTAAAGTGAGTGAAAGTTTTTATCGGCGAGAATAAGTTAAATTAGTTAGGTTATGATGGAAAAAACAACTTTTAACGAGCTGGCGAATGGCGCGAAATGTGTCTGAAGAATCATAAAAGGTATTTAGATCAGTATACAACAAAACTTATTGTCTTATTGGATGCTCTAATACGTTATACGACTACGTATTAAGTTGTATTGTTGGTGTTTCATATTTTTCTCGAACAAAACAATTGTTTGGAATAGGTAGGTACATAGATCTGGCTAGTAAAATGATATAATTAATCAGTGTTATCAAAAGTAATTCCAATTCACAAAAACATATGTTAAATGCATTTATTTCATTTCATAATTTCGGTAAACAGCGAATTGTAACCTGATTATCTCGTCCAATTAAATAGATACAGTAGCTGTGGCGAAATTTGAAAATTTCTAAACAAAACTTGTGCGTCGACAGTAATAATGATGATTGTAGTTTTTACTTTTTTTAAAATTACTTGATACAGATAAAATCTATGTAAATAGTTAATCTTTACAAGAACTTCGTTTAGAAGTCGCGATGGGTCAAAATCGTTTTTAAATAAAAGTACCTAATTTCGAAAAGGTAACTAGTCGACTCGATGGCGTAGTTGTATTGCGTACACGGTTCGAATATTGTTTTGAGGCCCTGGTTCGAATCCCGGTACGGGTAGTCATTTTTATTTTTAGATATTGCTTTTCTTTATAGTTGCATATTTTATATGTATCGGAGGTGCGAAATTTTTTTTAGGTCTGCTTTGGCTTGCCCTCATCCAAAACACTAGGCACGCCACTGTTTGCATCGTTTTGATTTATTTTTGTAGGCTTTCCTAGCTTTGATTGACACAAAGTAAATAATAATACAAAAAATGCAGTCACTATTTTACGGCCCGACTCTGGATTCCAACCCGGGACCTCAGCGCGGAGACCGTACCGAGCACGCAATACAGCTACGAGTTACGACATCGAGGTAGTCTTGACTCTCGACAAGTCAGTCACTATGCTACCTCTTCCCTGGAATTCCGGGTCTATTTTACCGGGTTTTGCCAGGTCTAAATGATGCTTCACTCTTCAGTGCCGCCATACAAAATCGAATTTTGGGTGTAAAGGTGTTCGGAATTTTTACACCATAAAATTAGTTTGATATGAAGTTTGAAAACATTATAATGGTTCAATGGTCACTAGATAGGGTATAAATGTTTGTAATGGTGAAGGTGGCCGTTACCAATCTAGAACATTTTTATTTAAGAACCAATTAGCTTCAAAATCCATACCTGGCCAAATTTTGGACAATAAAACATGTGTCTAATGTACAAGGTGGAATAAGTGGCTCCCATGTTGTTTTAATTTTTAAGGCCAATTCGCTTTAAAATCGATACTTTTGCGTCTTTGGTTACAAAGGTCAGATCCGATTTTATACCTATTGACCTCAAAATTGTTATCTAGGCATACTTTGGCCCCAGAGGGTGAGCCTAATGCCAAAAAAGTGACTGCCATCTTGAATTTGAGAGCGTACATGTCCGCTCGGGCCGATTTCTGCAAAATATATATCAAACTGAACATCTACAGATTGTTTCTTCTTTCGCTATTTTTGGCTTGCCGTTGAAAGCAAGATCTTGACTTAGGTAATGTTAGAATTGAGAAAAGTGGCCGACATAGTGAGACTGATCCAATGTCAGAATTGAAAAAGTTACCGCCATTTTTAATTTCTTTGTTTTAAGGCTAACCGACCTCAAAATCGATATCTGTGTATAACTTTAGTTACTAAAGACTGATCTAATGTCACAATTGAAAAAGTATCCGCCATTTTAAATTTCTTTGTTTTAAGGCCAATCGACCTCAAAATCGATATCTGGGCATTGTTTTGTGTACAAGAGGCAGATCTAATGTTAGAATTAAAAAAAGTGGCCACCATTTAGATATTTCTTGTTTTAAGGGCTATTTATTGGCTTTAAAATCTATGTGACCTTGCAGGTGGACGGCCGACGCTGCGCCGTGGCCTGGCCTTAAAAACAAATAAATTCAAAATGGCGGCCACTTTTTTCAATTCTGACATTGGATTAGTCTTAGGCAACTAAAGTTATAGCCAGATATCGATTTTGTGGCTAATTGGCCTTAAAATGAAGAAATTCAAAATGGCGGCCACTTTTTTCAATTGCTACATTGGATCAGTCTTTGGTAACTAAAGTTATAACCAGATATCGATTATGAGGTCAATTGAACTTCAAACAAGGAAATTCAAAATGGCGGCCACTTTTTTCAATTCTGGCATTGGATTAGTCTTTTGTAACCAAAGTTATAGCCAGATATCGATTTTGAGGTCGATTGGCCTTAAAACAAAGAAATTCAAAATGGCGGCCACTTAATTCAATTCTGACATTGGATCAGTCTTTTGTAACCAAAGTTATACCCAGAAATCGATTTTGAGGTCGATTGGCTTTAAAACAAAGAAATTCAAAATGGCGGCCACTTAATTCAATTCTGATATTGGATCAGTCTTTTGTAACCAAAGTTATACCCAAAAATCGATTTTGAGGTCGATTGGCCTTAAAACAAAGAAATTCAAAATGGCGGCCGTGTATACCAATTCTAACATTGGCTCTGAATATTTTAGTGACTATTGATCCATAATAAATAAATAAATAAGTAATATAAAAATTCATACTAAAATAATTTTATGGTGTAAAAATTTGAACAGCCTTTGCACCCAAAATCCGAATTTTTCAAATGTATGACCGGCACGCAAGCGTCATTTACGCAAAATTGGCCCAGCATGGCATTCCAGGTATTACGCGTCCCTAGCTCTGGATTACGAAATATAAATAATAATACAAAAAAACCCAATGTCAATTTTTTTTCGTTCAGGGATTCGAACCCGGGACCGGGAGCGCGGTAGTCGTACCGATCACCAGTGCCGGATTAAGCAAGCGCGGGGCCCGTAGCAAATTCTTTCAAAAAGCCCTTGATCTGCTATGGGTTCTTAAGTATAGAGTGGTAAAAATACAATTCAATACTCAATACATTTATTTACTATCTATAGGTTACAATTTTGTGGGTAATGAATAGTGTAGTAAATTACTATAGGCGCTGTTAGGCTCGGACAATTACAAATAGCCTTCTCAATGGCAATGTCAGGGAATCCCCGGTTAATTTTTCAGTGTTACCAACTTCGATCACAAATAATTTGCATTGGCCGGGTGCCCATTGTACCGACAAGGTATAGGATACCTATCATTAGTTTAAAAAAAACACGCGTGAGACTCTCGCGTCTAGAATTTAAACTTCTTTTGTTCTGGAAATAGTCTATTGAATGCATTGCTTTTTATGCATTTGGTAATGATCCTACTTTATCAGGATTACGAAATGTTTATGAAAAATTAAATTTGAGGAAATCTCTCTTGAAGTAATAAAAAATTTTTTTTAGTCATAACTTCTATAACTCAATATACTTATATTATAGAAAATAGATTTTTGGTATATGGTTACTAAATTATACTAAAAATAATGTAGACTGTTAACTTTACAAATCAATAGATAATTTTAACAATTTAAATCGAGCCATTACAATTCTGCTACACATCCACACTAAGTGTCGGGTAAGACTGCTTGCATACCAAGCGAATCAGGTTTCGAGCCACCTACTACAGAACTTGAGGAAGCAACAAGTAAGTACACAAGCGGGGGCATCCCCTTCATAGTAGGCTGTGATGCAAACTCTCACCACGAGGTGTGGGGCAGCACAGACTGCAATGTGAAGGGGGAGCTCCTGCTAGAATATATAGTAAGCTATAATCTAGACATTCTAAATATAGGCGACACACCGACCTTCGTGACCAGAGCCAGACAGGAGGTCCTGGACATCACTCTGGCCTCAAAGGAGATAAGCACATACGTAAAGAACTGGAAGGTTGACACAAATGACTCTTTCTCGGATCATCGTAGAATCACCTTCCAGATAGAAAGCAACATAGAAAACCACAAGGTACGAAATGCCCGGAAAACGGACTGGGTGCTATACCACAATGAAATTGGAAAATACACTCAAATGCCGGTTGAGGGCAACATTAGTACAGAAGATATAGAGAGCAGAGCAGTAAAGCTGGAAACAGCACTGCAAGAAGCGTACCACAAAGCATGCCCCCTCCGAGAGGTGACAAACGGTAAGGGACAGGCATGGTGGACAAAAGCATTAAGCAAGGACAGGAAGAAAACAAGACGTGCCCTCAGAGTGGCGCTAAAAAAGAACGACGACGCCACCTGGGATCTATACAGGGCACAAAGAAACAAAATGCGCAATAAGTGCAGGAAGGAAAGCAAGCAAAGCTGGAACACCTACTGCGCTGCCATTACGGAGTATCCGGAAGCAGCAAGGTTGGTAAAAGCCTTAGCCAGCGACAAGACATGCAAACTGGGGAGTTTGAAAATAGATAACGAACTGATAACGGATCCCCACGTGGTGCTGAGAACAATGATGAGCACCCACTTCCCTGAGAGCACGGAACCCACAAAGAGTGAAGTGACGGGGGGGCCCAGTATTGTTCTCGGTGATGCCACGAAATCTGTTGTTAGTGAAGAGCTAATAAGATGGAGCATCTCGTCGTTCGCGCCATACAAGGCAGCAGGACCGGATGGGATCTTTCCCAAGATGCTACAACATGCACTCAAGTATATCAAGGAGGACCTTCTAGCAATCTACATGGGATGTCTAATAATTGGATATATACCAGAAAGCTGGAGGAAAGTAAGAGCTGTCTTTCTACCCAAGCCAGGTAAGAAGACATATCAAGATCCTAAATCATTTAGATGCATTAGTCTCTCGTCGTTCTTATTAAAGGCGCTAGAGAAACTAATAGATAGACACATAAGAGAAGAAATAGGAAGAGGTAGCAAGCCACTGCATGCAAATCAGCATGCATACATGGAGAACAAGTCCACGGAGACAGCTCTCCACAACCTGGTGGCTACAATCGAGAACACATTGGAGAGGAAAGAATCAGCAATTGGGTGTTTCTTTGACGTAGAGGGCGCCTTTGACAAAGCGACATCATACGCGATAGAATCCTCACTAAATAGAGAAGGCATCAATCCTCTAATAAAAAAATGGATTATGAATATGCTGAATCAAAGATTAATAACAGCCGAACTAGGTGACATAACGTACACGGTTAGGGCAAACAGGGGCTTTCCGCAAGGGGGCTGCCTGTCTCCCCTGATGTGGTGCCTGCTGCTGGATGACCTCATCAAGGAAATAAATCGCAGGCACATATACATGCAGGCGTATTCCGATGATGGGGTTATCCTAGTAGTGGGACAGGACCTCAATATGTTGTGCAGTAGACTAAATATGGCAATTAGAATAGCCTTACAGTGGTGTAGGGAGCGAGGCCTAAACCTCAATCCAGACAAAACTAAGGTGGTTCTGTTTACCAAAAAGAGGAAGAACAAAGATCTGTTACCAATTGTAATAGATGGCAGAAATTTAGAAATAGTTAAAGAAATCAAATATTTAGGAGTAGTGCTGGATGACAAACTACTGTTCAATTCGCACATAAGCCAGCAATGCACTAAAGCTAAAATAGCGATGATGCAATGCAATAGAGCGATAGGCAAGACTTGGGGTATGAAGCCGAATATAACCTACTGGATATACAAGGCCATCATACTCCCAAGACTGCTGTACGGAGCCTTGGTATGGTGGCATAGGGCGACCATAAAGGCAAATTACAAGAAACTAGCCCAGGTACAGAGACTCGCTGGGCTTATGACTACAGGTGCACTAAGAACTACTCCAACCGCGGCACTAGACATCATTCTAGGATTTATACCGCTGGATCTGGAGGCTAAAAAGAGAGCATTAGAACAATGTTACAGATTAAAGTCCTATGGACTATGGAAAACTACTTCCACAAACAAAGGACACAAAGATGTAATCAATACAATTCAAGGAAAAATGTCGATGATCTTGGGAAACAATGATCTAATTCAGAAACAAAAGATCTTCGACAAAAAATACAGAATACATATAGGACAAAGAGAAAACTGGGAACTTCCACACGACCATGATAAGTCGGTGGAATGTTTCACAGATGG
The DNA here is from genome assembly GCA_947568825.1 of Sphinx pinastri. Classification (NCBI taxonomy): domain Eukaryota; kingdom Metazoa; phylum Arthropoda; class Insecta; order Lepidoptera; family Sphingidae; genus Sphinx; species Sphinx pinastri. The sequence goes on along the minus strand of OX387624.1, from coordinate 10,706,170 downwards.
ATCTAGGAAGGAATCAACAGGATTGTCGGGGGCAGGAATATTTATAACCACGCCACCCAACACAGAAGAAACCACAATAAAGCTAGGCAGATATGCGAGCGTATTCCAGGCGGAAATAATGGCCATTCTGGAATGCGCTGATCGCACTAAGCAAATAACCAATAAGGAAATCAGCACAATACTGATTTATAGTGATAGTCAAGCAGCCTTAAAGGCACTTGACAAACCAGAGACAACGTCGGCCCTAGTGAAAGAATGCAAAAGCAAACTGAACACACTAGCAGCCGACAAAGAGGTCATCGTCGCCTGGGTACCTGGCCATCAAGGAACCACAGGAAATGAGAAGGCCGATGAGCTAGCGAGAGAGGGAGCTGATGAAACATTCATAGGACCGGAGCCGTACTTACCTATACCGGCAAAAGTCACGAAGGGAGTAATCAGCAGGAAGATAGCTACAGAAACAAACGTCAGATGGAGAGACATGAAGGGCTGTCGCCAATCTAAAATCTTCATCAAGACGCTAGACAAGAAGAAAACAAGAAGCCTACTCCAATTCAGGAAGGAGGACATAAGAACCATTATAGGAATCATGACTGGACACGGTACGCTGAACAGGCACTTAAAAATAATAGGTAAGACCGAAGACGCCTCGTGTCCAGAATGCGGAGAAGAGGAGACCAGCATCCACTTTCTGGCAGAGTGCTCAATGTACTCTCTGCCAAGATGGGAGATACTGGGAACAGACAGACTGGAAATAGCACAACTACAGGAGGTAAAGCTAGGAGACATAATAAAGTACAGTAAGGCAACAAAAAGGTTTGTAAGAGTAGAAGGGGGCATACTGCAGGAGCACCAGTAAAACCAGTGCTTCAGGATGGAGACTGTCACGAATAGCCAAGGAAAGGGGAGCGACGCTATGTCGGACTGGGGGACGCCGCCTGGGGGGTGGGAGAGTATGTGGGCAGACTGGGCCTGGCAGCCTGTGTGGCCCTCACCGCATAGGCTGAGCGCTGCCCCCTGTTGGCTCCTGCTACAATGATCATTCAAGGTCAAAGTGGCGGGACCCTCAGTGGAAGGCGGTGCTGGGCAGAGATCGGTAACCTGGAAGGTTCACACCTGGAAGGAAGCCACGATGCCTCCAAGGTCTAGCTGTGCCACAGCCGAAACTCCCTATGGTGAATGCGGCCCCTGGGAATGATACCTGCGAAGCGAACCGAACCAAAGCGAAAATGGCAGCTCCACCCAAACTGGGACTAAGGGTGAAATAGTTCCCAAGGAAGTGAACTGATCACCCGTCTGTGCGACTGCATACGTCCCCATTAGACATACATACATACATACATACATACAAGACTGCTTGCATATGCGGCAGACTTTTTGTAGAGCTGATTATCGGGCCGACTGAAATTCTTCACGTTTATACAAGCAACTTTTTGTAGAACTTGTGCGTTTACTGTATGATTTTATTTAAATTATTTACGCCAAGGAAATAATCGGGTACCGAGTGTCTTGTTTTGTGACATCAAAAAAATTCAACGTACCACATCTTAACAAGTTTCACTCAAAAAATTACGCTCAGGCAGAGATGAGTGGGTTTAAACATGCGGGGCCCCCTTTCGCGCGGGGCCCGTAGCAATTGCTACTCTTGCTACGTAGTTAATCCGGCACTGCCGATCACGCATTATAACTAAAGTAGGTCTCCGAAAAGAAATAATTTACAAAGGTGAAAGGATGTAATAATTACGCTTGCTACCTATGTCATAGATCTAATAGAGCCTATAATTTTATATTGACACACGGACGTGAGCTGGATATACTGTAAAATAGAATATGAAGGGCACTTTCAAATTTGCCGCGCGGGTCACGGCGGCAGCGCGGCCGCATCCCTATACCAAACGGGTAATTTGAACTTTGAAGGCGCCCAAAAATGTCGAGCGCACGTCCGTCGTCAGTAAAGATTCCGGGCGACTAAAGTCGGCACGGGCCACTGTTGCCAGATGTTTGACGGATGAAGTCGCCGAAAAATCATTATGAAGTCGCCGCAAGTCACTGTATATGGGGAGGCGAAGTAGCAAAAAAAAAAAAATCTCCCAGCCGCCGACGCGAAGAGCTAAAAAAAAAAAAAAAGGTCCCCAATTCCAATTTCTGACATGTTTTGTACTCTCAAAGCTAAAAATATCCTCAAATCCGACGAAAACATGGTTTATAACGCAAATTTTCCAAAGTAGCCCAAATTGGCGCCTGAGTGCCATTCGCGTAGCCTAAACGGCGACCAGTCGCCATTCACAATTTTTGGTCACCCCGACACCCTCCGAGGTAGCCTAAATGGCGAAAAATCGCCTAATCTGGCAACTCTGGCACGGGCCACTCCCATGACAGTGATGGCGTATTTAGCCGTCGCGGATGAGAGGAAGAGACGGGAGGCGCACTCGTATGCCGAAATGAAATGGCGTAAGCGCCAAACCAATTTTCTTTTAATTGTGATTATACTATTCAATTTAGTTTGATTGCGTCTTTTTGTGACCTTAGAAAATATTGAGTTCTTGTATTTAAATCAAGTTACGAATGTATATATTACACCATTTAGAGATAAAGCGTGTTTAAAGAAAATATCAGAGGTAACTTTGGATTTTTTTTCTATCGAGAAAATTTGTAGTAATTGTGTTTTGGCTTTCGAAAATCATTGAGTTATATGTTCAATTTACACATACCCAAAAATCAAACTTCCGATCTTAGTACTTTACGAGAAATTTGAATTTAAATAACCTTAATTTTTTCGACATAGCCTCTTAAGTCTATGTCCAGTAGTTACACTGGCTACAATGTCCTTCAAACCGAAACACAACAGTGCATGCACACTGCTGCTTGGCGGTAGAAATAGACATTGCGGTGGCACCCACCCAGACGGACTCTTACATATGAGAGACCTACCACCAGTAAATGAAAAATGAATGAAGCGTACATTGTATATGTTGCTGGTGGAAGGATATATTTAGTATCCGCCCGGATAGCGACCACTGTAGTCTGTACACAAGTTTAAACTCGTCATAGTGAACCACACAAGTGTGTCGCGTTCCGGTACGCCTGTGTATATCAGACTCAAGCAGGCCGGCATATAACTAACCATACTGTTTAATATCTTTGCCGGCATACTTGTAACGGCTGGTGAGGGATAATAAATTGTATTGAATCATAAGAAAATAAATGGTTTTCTTCTGGAACGAGCGATGCTCGGGGTCTCTCTGGTAGATAAAATCGGAAATGAAGTTATCCGACAGAGAACCAAAGTAACCGACGTCGCTCGCAAAATCAGCACATTAAAGTAGAAGTGGGCTGGCCATATCTGCAGACGGACGGACGGTCGATAGAGCAGAGAAGTGCTCGAGTGGAGACTGCGATTAGGTAAACGAAGTGTAGGACGGCCTGCTGCACGATGGACCAACGACTTGAAAAGTCGGCGGGTAGCGGATGGATGCGGTCTGCTCAAGACCGGGATGGTTGGCTTCAAGGTTCACTTGGGGAGGCCTACGTTCAGCAGTGGACGGCGACAGGCTAATTGATTGAAATGGTTTCCTTTGCATTTTTCTGGCCAGATGGCGGGATGACTTGCGCAAGAGGGAAGGCAGCGACTGGATGCATAAAGCAGCAGACCGGGCTATGTGGCGTATCTTGGGAGTGGCCTATGTCCAGCAGTGGACTGGAACGGGCTCATTATGATGATGATGATAAGAAAAAATGCATCAAGCGACCTAGGAGTGCAAATCGATCCACACATAATGCTTTAGCTTTTATAAAGAAATAAATGCCTAGAGAAAAATGTATGACAGAGAAAATAAATCAAATTAAAAATCTTTTTGTCGTGAGCTAATTAATTAATGATGTTAGGGAATTCTTGATTTACTTCACAAAGCTTTTTTTTAATTAGCGATAGATCATTAATTGTATTAGTTCATTTCTTTGTGTTAGATATTATATAAGTACTAGGTGCTGCTCTCGGCTCTGCCTGTGTGTAAAACCATTCCCGCTAAAAAAAAGTCTTTAAAACACAGTAGGACGCCAGCTACGTCTACTTAAAGAATTAGATTTAAATTATCCATTATTTCCCATAGGAGCAAATTACCGGGACAAAAAGTAGCTTATGTGTTAATCCAGGACATGATCTACCCGTGTGCCAATTTTTAATTCATATCCGTTAAGTTGTTTCTGCATTTACTTCTTACAAACATACAAAATTCCAAACACTTTCACATACTTTCGCATTTATAATATTAAAGTATTACTAGCATTTGCCCGCGGCTCCACCCGTGTGTAAAAGATTTACCAGGATAAATATTTTCTCGGGATAAAACTATAGCACTCTGGAGTAATGTAGCTTCCTATTAGTGAAATAATAAAACCTACTATAGGGACTGCCTCGGTGGCGTAGTTGTATTACGGTACGACTGCAAAGCTGAGGTCTCGGATTCGATTCCCAGGTCGGGCAAAGTGATATTGGATTTTTCTATTCAGTATCAGCCCGGAGTCTGGAATTTGTGCCCGATATGGCGATAGGCTCGCCCCCTATCACATCATGGGACGGAATACGCTTGGCGAAAAGTGGGTGTACTAGTTGCGCCTCTGCCTACCTCTTCGGGGATAAAAGGCGTGAGCATGCGCGTATTATAGGGAACGTGCACGAGCTATAGGGGGCAGTACAATATCGACACAAGAGCCACATGTGGATAAATAAATAAATTCAGAGAACTTCTCAGGTATGCAGGTTTCCTCACGATTTTGAAGTTTCCTTCACCGTTAAAGCGAGCGATAATTCACAAAGAATTCACACATAACTTTTTAGACAAGTAAGAGGTGTGTGCCCTTGCGTTTTGAACCTGCGGACATTCGTCTCGGCAGTCCGTTCCACTCCCAACTAGGCTATCGCCGCTGCAATAACATTTATTTATTTATTTTACAAAAATCCACAGCTCTCTAATGTAAAATAATACAAACAAGTATGACACATCTTACAGCCAAATTCTGATTTACATTATATAACATGATTGGACTCGTGGATTTTAAACCATCAACTTGAAATAAAAAACAAAAAAGTTATATCAGCATGATTTATTGAACCGTATAAACATTAATAGATTTAGTTCTTCAAACCTTTAACCTTTCCTACGACGTCAATTACTGGTCCTGCTTTGATTACGCCATCACGAATTCGTCTTCCAATTTTCTCCTAAAATATTAATGTATGGAATTAACACAGTTTTAATTTTAATTACACAATTAATATTATAACAATAAGAAAAGAATTATGATCAAAATCGTCTTTTACTATTTGAATTACATAATTATAATATACTATCCCACTGCTGGCAACGGGTCCTCTATTACTGAGAGGATTTAGGTCTAAGTCCACCACGCTCACCATATCGGGCACAAATTCCAGACTCCGGGCTGATACTGAATAGAAAAAGCCAATAACACTTTGCCCGATCGGGGGATCGAACCTGAGACCTCAGCATTGCAGTCGTACCGTAATACAACTACGCCACTGAGGCACAGATTCTTTTATGAAGAATCCTTAAGTAGGTATATTGATTTCCTGACGATGTTTTCCTTCACTGTTAAAGCGAGTGATAATAATTTGACGAACAATCCTGACGGAATACGAATATCAGTTAGGTGCCTTGGGTTTTGGTCCTGTGGAAGTTAGCCTCGCCAGTCCGTTCTGTTCTAGAATATTGCGGCTTAAAAACTTTGTCATTTAAAACTTTTAAGTCTGTATTGTGAAACAATAAATAGAAGAGTTCTCGAATATTCTGCTTAATACTTTAAACATTATACTCACAAGTTTCTTGAATGGTCTCCTCCATCTGGGATCAGGCATAGCTGTCACTGAAGACATGGCTAATACCATTACAAACCCAAAGAACAAAATACGGAAGAAATTCATAATATTATGGTGTATTTCCAATGGTGCGAATGGAGTTGTCTTCACTAGATACCATATTTATACTATTGATACAAATATCTGACATTCTATGTTGTTACATTCCTTACCTTATTGTCATATTTGGAAAGTCTGAAATTATTCGAAGTAAATTGGAATTACTTTCTGGAAGCTGTGGAATGCGACAGTTATTCAAATAGTTTTGCTCAATAATTAATGTTCAAAGAATAACATGTATCTTTTTAATAGAATAACGATAATTTTTGTAAGTAATTTTTGATGTCGTATCGCTTACCATCAGGCGAACGGCATGCTCGTCTCGTCATTCAATGCAATAAAAAAAAACTACTACAGTTTTCACAGGAAATCTACTTTTACTACAAGTTTCAATTAAATCTTGTAGTTTAACTGCAAAAACGAATCAGAAAATAACAGTAATATAACACTATTTTACTCGCGCCTTCACACGCGTTACATGCTATAAAAAGTAGCCTATAGCATTCAGGATCAATTTAGATTGCTATTAGTAAAATAATTTTCAAAATCGGTTTATTTGTTTTTTAGCTTATGTATTACAAACAGAAAAATAAAACCTTGTCTCTTTATAGTGTTAGTTGAGGATATAGTTTGAAGTGGTATTTAGCAAAAACTTTATCTTTGCAGAATCAAAGGAATTTGGGTCGATAACATTTCAGTCTACTGGAATTCGTTTACAAGTAAATAAAAATGCAGTAAAAACGGAATGTCAAGTTTACGCAAAAGAAACCTCAAGGTGTTTTAGTATCACACAATTTTTATGAACTTCAATTAAGGGGTAGGCAGAGGTGCAACTAGTGCATCCACTTTTTGCCGTGCGTATTCCGTCCCATGATTTGATAGGGGGCGAGCCTATCGCCATATCCAGCCCAAATTCCAGACTCTGAGCCGATACTGATTAGAAAAACCAATATCACTTTGCCCGACCCGGGGATCAAAACCGAGACCTCAGCATTTCAGACGTACCGTAATACAACTACGCCACCGAGGCTGGTCACTGGTGAACTTTAATAATGTCTCAATCACAATAACTAAGTCAAGATTTTATAAATAGGTACTCCAGTATAATGTGTTGACGCGATACTTTACCTACAAAAGATAATCTCGAGACTGTTGCACTAGAGTGATAAAGATAAAGAATTATGTCAAGAAGATTTTCTTCTCGAGGTTATAAACGTACAACTTGCCTCTACTGTGTCAAAAGATGTTTATTCAATCGACCAAATATTCCGAGAATACTCTATTGGTATACAATTTATAATGCGATATATGTAATTGATGGTCGGTTCGGCAAATAAGCACTGAGGGACGAACAGTAAAATAAATCTCTACATAATGTATATGTTCAAGAAAAATAATTATAAGTACACATTACACACAATCCTTATTATATCTTAAATATATTTACTGCCTGACTCCCTCGGCTTAGTTGATTGCATGCGTACGACATGGCACCGAAGTCCCGGGTTCGAATCCCAGGACTTCGGGCAAACTGATATTGGGTTTTTCAGTTTTCTGCCTACTGTCAGTCTGGAGTTTGTAATTTGTGCCCGATATGGCGATAGTCTCGCCCCCTATCACATCGTGGGATGGAACCCACTTGGCGAAAAGTGGTTACCTTGGCTGCACCTTCGCCTTCGGGGATGAAGCCGAGAAATGTGTTTGTTTGTTTTTTAAATATATTATCAAACTAATACAAAATTAGTGTCGTATCTATCAGGAGTTACTAGGTGATTTTGATTCCATTACACCTAGCTCATATCTCAGGGTGGGGATTATAACCCCAGCCTTGCGTTTTAAAGACGGCTCAACTGTTGTCCAGCATAGCCCTAAGGTTTTCCTGACCGACCTACTAGAAGGGGCATTCACCGATGTCTTCTGTTCACTTGACCTGAGTGGCTGATTTTAAAGTATTTGATACTTGAGCGCATGATCTTAACAACTTAATTTGAATAAAATTAAAGAGATCATTTTCTATTTGGTATTTACCAACGGACTTATGACGCAGTTGGTCATATAATGATAAGAAAATAATATGAGGAAAATGATATAACTGAACGTAATGAGACCGCAATTTAATCATCGCCACATGATCATTCACGAAGAAACGTCATTAAACAAATAAATAATAACAAGGAAAATATCCAACTCAATTTCGACCGCAAAAAAACAAATTTCATTCGGGTAGGCGATGTACCGAGGGAGTCCCCTTGTGCCTGCAGCTAAGTTAGCTGAGCTAACTCGTTTCAAACCGTTATACCTTTGGATACCGTTGCTGGAATGTTACCATAGAATTATAACCTCTATTACTATTACGGCAAATATCAAATTAAACTATAGGCCATTTTTACACTATCTCCAGATTTTGCAATAAGAAAGTATAAAAAGGTGAGATTTGTTCACCAATGCATCAGTTGTTACTCGTCTGGATATATTGTTAAGCTTAGATAAAAATGAATTTCTCTCGTGTTTTTGCATTCGTTTTCATTTTTGCTCTCGCGATATCAGCTGTGACAGCAGCACCAGAGCCGAGATGGAAGTTGTTCAAGAAGATTGTAAGTATTATTAGCTGTTGAATGTTTTTCTTTATCACCTAGATTTTTCTATTCCTGCTTAATATCTTTTAAGCAGTCTACGATTTCGTCAGGTCACCATCGTCAAGGTTGAAGTCAACTGTAAACTGTTTTCAACCGCATCAAAGGCACTTTAATTTTTTACGGTAAAAATAACAATTAATTTGCTTTGAACTTCAAAGTCTTATATCATTCGTTGGAGTACCTGTTCAAGTTCAAATTGGGTCTTTGAAGCACACCTTGCTCCGTCATAAAATATGAAGCAATGCATCAAACGCTGCAATTGCGTTACAGAAAGATAAGGCGCACAAAACTTCAAAAGCGCATAAATTATGAAAACCCACGACCCACAAAACGTGTCCTGGGATTTGAACCCACGTTCTCCCGTTGTCTGTGCCTGCAATGCAATGCAATGTAATCAGCCCTGTATCATATACTGGCCACTGCTGAGCCCGGGCTTCTTCTACTACTGAGAGGGGTTTTATTTTTTTTTTCTTTTTTTTTTTTTTTCCGGTAGGCGATCCTGCAGTCAACACCGGGGGAAACCTGCGAATGGGATACTGGAGTCCCCCGGCTTGACGACTGCAGGGGCCTGGGAAGGAAGCGGAAAAGGATGATGGAAGGAAAGGTGGGGAGTGGAGAAAGGTTCTCAGGATGGGCGGAAAGGAAAAGGGTGCCAGGAAATGTTCGCGGGCCCTTTTAGGCCTCAATGTGTTATGCAACCAAGAGGTATACACACTGACTGTGTGCCTCGGCCCGCGACTAATGTTCCCCCGCGCATGGGCGTGCATTGGGTGTGAAGACCCAAAGCACAAGAATTGCCTCGGGGGGCTACTGAGAGGGGTTAGGTCTTAATCCACCACGCTGGCCTAGTGCGGGTTGGAAGATTCCCACATACCCTCGAGATTCTTATGGAGAATTCTCAGGTATGTAGGCTTCCTCACGATGTTTCCTTTCACCGTTAAAGCGAACGATAATTGATAAACAATACACAGGTAACTTCGAAAAGTCAGAAGTGTGTGGCTTGGGTTTTGAACCGCCGGACATTGTCTCGGCAGACCATTCCATTCTCAACTAGGCTATCATCCACTTTTCTGTGTCCGCGGTGTTGAGAATTTCATTATAGTAATTGCAAATTTAAAGTCTCCTAATGTGTGATTTGAGCAAACCTACATACTGAAGAATTCTTCATAAGAAATTTCGAAAGTATTTGAAGGCTGCCAACCCGCATTAGGCCAGCTTGATCAAAGGTCTGAAACCTCCCATTTATAGAGGAGGCATTTGCCAACAGTGGGTTAGTGCATAATACAGGGTTGGTATTACTATATGTGTCCTAAGTATGCACCCATACAACCCATAGGAGATTTTAAATTTCCAACGACGTCAAGTAGGTCAAATCGACATTTCACAAATAAAATTACTTACCAAGTTTACATTATGTTCATAATTTCTTTTTCGGCCACCGTCTTGGCTGTCTTCAAAATCAAGACTGAATGAGTTAAAACCTACACTCAGAGTGCAAGACACTATGTAGGTACCTAATTAATTAGCAATGCGTGAACCAAGTTGACCCTCCAACAATGTATGGCATAGGTACCTAAAGTCATTCTGTAATTGATGATAATTTCTTTGCATAGATCTGCAATACGATTGACAAGTCTCAGGTCCTCTCATGAGTCGGAAATTCACGCCTTTAAGGAATAGGCAGAGGCAAATTAGACGCTTCGTTAAATTATACCCCATGATGTTAAACGAGTCCATCGCCATTTCGAAGCCAAATTCCAATGAATATATTGTAATTAGATTAAAATATACGAATTGACAGTCTAATAAAGATTTTTTTTGACAAGCCTAAGGAATCAAACCCTCGCGGTCAAAGCCTAGGTGCTGTCACTAGTGGTCTAGGCCAAGAAATTAAAAATTAATAAATGATTCATGAAACAGTCTCATCGTACTTTTATTTTTTCTAGGAGAGAGTTGGTCAGAACATACGTGATGGCATCATCAAAGCGGGTCCAGCAGTTGCCGTAGTGGGACAGGCAGCGAGCATTTACAAAGGAAAGTGAAGATGTCGATTGCACAAAATGGCTGCCATATAGAAACATTTATACCGTACACTGCCTACCTATGATTGTAATATAATTAACTTATTTATTAACTTGTAAGTCCTTAATAAAATTATTAATTATACTGAAGCCATTTTATTTGTTTAGGTCACATGTAAAAATAAACGGTGAAAAGTTCATCTGTTTGGCTCCAATATTAATTAAAATGAGTATATTATGATAAAGCTGTATATTACTAGTATAATACAGCTTGTATTCCTTGATAATCATCATGGCAATCCAGTGCTGCGGGCGATGACTCAAATGTGCAACGAAAGACCGTGGGTTCAACACTTATTTAATTTATTCAAAAACAAATTTTGTTTCGGCTCTACGGTTTGTAGAACCGTATCTCCTTTCTTGGGTTCTGATAATGTCTATCACAAAAGATTTTTGACTCGATGTGGTGCTAAAACTACGCCTGTGACGATCAAGGATATAAAAAAACATAAAAGAAAAAAAAAAATTACAGACATGAGGAAATTATTTTTAGATCCTTTGAGATTAAAGACACTACAGATTATATCAATCTAACTCTTTATTATATACATACGTGCCTACTACATAGTATCTGATTTTTCCTTTTTTAAGGGTAACCGGAGGTGTTATTAGACACATATTACGCTAGTTATTTTAAATCCTATATAATAGGGCACTAATTACTGGGTACAGTTTTAGACTACAGACTGATACTGACTAGAAAAACATTGAAAAAATATATAGCCTATAACCATCGCACAATAAACGCAAATCGATAGACACCTCATTTGTCAAAATCGGTTCAATAGAAGCGACGCTAGAGTGGAACATAAAATGGACACTTACATACATACAGAGGGTGCTAAAATCATTACCCTTCCTTGCTTCGCCTTAGTCGGGTAAAAAGATAACTAATAACACTTTCCATGTCTCGGGAATCAAATCCGAGACCCCAACAGGGTAGTCGTACCGCAATGCATCTACGCCACCGACGCAGTTCTTGTTTTGTAACCATTTATAATTTTGTTATTTAACGTATAGCGCGCAACAACAATAGTATTTCGGGAAGTACCGTGTATCAAGCATATTGTGAACGCTGGCACAACAATGAACATCAAAGCGTTCTGCCTTTACGTTGCGGCGTCAATAGCCCTATCAATTCACAAATAAGGACTATAATTCAATAAACGAACTGCAATTTCCCTTTGTCGATGAAGTATAGCGTTTTCCCTTAGTAAAGAAGTATAAATATGATCTTTCTTTAATGAGGGTATCATTAGGCATTTTGTTTTACACACATCAACATTGTTAAAATATATTACAAAATGAAATTCTCTCGTGTTCTGTTTTTCGTCTTCGCTTGCTTCACCGCATTCACCGTAACTGCGGCCAAGCCATGGGACTTTCTCAAAGAGTTGGTAAGTTATACTGTTATTCATAAACTCATTCTTTTATATTATGAACATCGGAAACGTTAAAGAAGTTATAATATTACAACACCAGAATTCAACAAAATATCGTATCTGCAGAAAGAAAAATATATTTTCTAATTATTTATTTTTTCGTTCCCTATAAGTTATAGGGAAGCATAGACAGTGTCCTAACAACTTTATTCAACAGTTTATTCATTTTTTGTAGGTATTCTAACACATTTTTTACATACCGGATCGCCCAGAACGGATAGACATAGATGTAGATCAGGCAGGTCATAAAAACTACGGCTAACTTTTTTTTCTTATTTTTCTGCAACATACAAGAAACTGACTGCCTCAGTGGCGTAGTTTTGTTACGGTATGACTGCAATGCCGAGGTCTCGGGTTTGGTTCCCGGGTCGGGCAAAATGATAGGTTTTAAATTCAGTATCAGCCTGGAGTCTGGAATTTATGCCCGATATGGTGATAGGCTCATAGGCTCGCCCCCTATCACATCATGGGACGGAATACGCACGGCGAAAAGTGGGTGCACTTGTTGCGCCTCTGCCTACCCCTTCGGGGATAAAGGGCGTGACTGTGTGTGTGTGTGTGTGTGTGTGTGTGTGTATACAAGAAAAAGTTTTTTCTAACCCCACATTGAAGTAACGCGCATGCTGAAGTAACATAAGGGCACAATTGTAATAATAGTTTTTTTTTACAGGAGGGCGCTGGTCAAAGGATTCGTGACGCCATCATCAGCGCGCAGCCGGCGGTGGATACCATCGCGCAGGCAACCGCCATCTTCAAAGGGCAACCAGAACCACAAGAATAAAATAGTTTTATTCCAGTATTTCATATAATTTAAGATATAATTTATTTTGACAATATATTTGCAATGCAATGCAATCAGCCCTGTATTATATACTGCCCACTGCTGAGCACGGGCCTCCTCTACTACAGAGAGGGGTTAGGCCTTAGTCCACCACGCTGGCCTAGTGCGGGTTGGCAGACTTCACACACCCTCGAAATTCCTATAGAGAACTTCTCAGATATGCAGGTTTCCTCACGATGTTTTCCTTCACCGTTAAAGCGAGCGATAATTCACAAAGAATACACACATAACATTTTTTTTAGAAAAGTCAGAGGTGTGTGCCCTTTAGGTTTTGAACCTGCGGACATGCGTCTCGGCAGTCCGTTCCACTCCCAACTAGGCTATCGTCGCCGCCGACAATATATTTATTTCATTCAATTACAAGAATATTATTTACCACATGTTTACCAGTGTGTTAAATCAGTCGTGGTCGGTATCTAAGGGCGGTATTAATAAATCAATCTCAAGTTTGAGCTACATCTCAAGTACAGTATAATGTATTGAACTATCAATACTTGAGATGTAACTCAAACTTGAGATTGATTTATTAATACCGCCCTAAGTGTCCTAGTGTGGGTAAATCATGCCATGTCTTTAAACGAGGTTTCAAAAACGATTTTTTGTACATTACACACACACGTCTTGTAGTACCGAAGGGGTAGGCAGAGGCGCACAATAACACCACAACTAATTCCACCCACTTTTCACGATATTTGGTGAAAACTTACCTTTTTATGTCCCAAAACACTGTAATTTTTTTTATTTATAATATTTATTTTTTCAGCTTATTTTGACATAGTAATACCGAAAAGCATCCTAATTTTCAATCGAAAATTCGCATGTCAAATTATCAGCTTTTTAAAAAAAAATCCGTGGACTTTTTATTCGTTGTAATCTCTACTTTCTAATGGTGTAAACAAGTTCGATGAATAAAAGCTGACGTCAAAGTCTCAAATTTTTTGTATTTATTGTCAATTATTCTCGTGCTAGACCCCACTAAATGATTCAAAGCAGTTTTTTTTTATTTCATACACTTGCTTATCAGAGGTGAGTTCCATCTCTTAATTTGTTGTCATTAGCCATATCGTTTAAACGACAATTTTGTCTATGTCAAGTATGATTATCATTGTGCGCGCATAGACAACTAATCCTTTCGATAGTATTATAAAAAAATTGGGCCTGATGCCCGGTCTATAACTAACTATACTGTTTAATGTCTTTGATTAGAAGTGCTCTTTGATAAATCCAATTGATAATATTCGTACACAGAGAATATTATTTTGGGCCTTTGTGTTTGATTTACCAATATTATTTACAATGCCGCGATGCAGAAGAATAAGAAGATCAAGTCTTTTCCATAAGAGAAACATTTGGACAAATCGAAAAAGTCTTTTGTGTCTTCTTAAACTTGGAAAAGGCTTATGGTCGTGTGCCGAGGAATAAACTGTGGTCAACGTTGTTATTAACATATGGAATTGATGGTCGCCTGGTGAGGGCATTGAAGTCCCTGTAATGAGAACTCCAAAACCTGTATCAGGGTAATGGGAGCAGAAAAAGGATTCGCAATACTGTACTATTGTCGACGCTTATGGAAGTGAATGCTGGCTTAGCAGAAGAAGCACGCGAGTCGAAATGCGGTGGAAATGCACTCCTCACAGAGTATATGACGTGGAGTCACTATTTCTTATCGCATGGGGATGGTATGATAAGAGAAAGTTATAAATTGAAGGATGGTTTGGTAACTAAAATTAAAAGAAATATGCTGCGATAATTTAGGCACATAGAGAGGATGGTTAGAAGACGAGTTACAAAAGGTATTTATCGAGTGAATGTGGATGGTGCGGATGGATGGGATGTCCATACTCGGCGAAAATGTATGATGAAAATTATGAATGTAGAAAAGGTGAAAGAGGTATGTCATTATCGCGGCATGTCGCGCTCAATAGTCTCTGCTTCTCTCTGTCACTGTGTACGAATATATGACTTTTTCATTTTGTTTTTTGTACATTTGTTAAGCTTAATTCATTTTGATAATTCATTTAATGTTAATGAATAACCAATAAGTTAACGCATCATTCATTGATTCTGAAGCGATACCAAGATCGCCGGGCCAGCTAGTCATTTAAATAAAATAAAACAAATACACATGTAATTTTCTTCCTTTAATGACCCTAGTTTTCATAACGTACATCAATCATATTTTCACTTTGGTTCGGATCACAAAGAAGACTGTCAGGGTCCTTTTCGCATATGAAAGCATGAACATTTTCACACGTGAGGTCATCCAATAACGCCGTACGATACACTGCCCCGCAATATTCCCCTGTAGTGGCATTGTTTGGTTCGCCTGGAGAGAATTTCGCGTAACCTGCTTGTTCTAACGTTTGTCCTGGAAGAAGATGATTCTTTATAGATAACTAGGTATTCCTCGCGGCTTCGCACACGCGAAAAGCCTTTTCCGCTACATAAGGCCCTAAAACACAATACAGCGCCAGCGCCGTCTATTTAAAGAATCAGATAAAAATATCCATTATTTCCCATAGGAGCAAATTACTGGGATAAAAATGTGTGTGTTGATCCAGGACATGATCTATCCGTGTGCAAAATTTCATCAAAATCCATTCAGTAGTTTCCGCGTTTACTTCTAACAAACATACAAACATTTTCACAAATTTTCGCATTTATAATATTAGTATAGTAAGATGGCATCCACGATTACGCACCTCACTTATTTTCCCAATCGTTTAAAGTCCAAGTGGGCCAACCGCTTGGTTTAATTTTGTAAATACACACTAAATTGTTATGAGTGCACACGGAGGCTACGGTGAATTATCAAAGTCCTCTACCTGTGAAATTCCCGCTCAAGAATTGGTAGTGCGTGACATCGAGGATGATATGATCTATATTTCATATAACTTAGAGCTACTCTCATTGTAAACAATAATTAAAATTTGACTTTTAAAAAGTTTAATTACATTAACGGCCTTTGCTCGCGTTTTTGTCTTCATTGGTTTCTTTAAAAAAAATATTACATTTCTATTGCGATTCAAAATGTTTTAAGAAATAAACACATACTCGAAGTGTTTAACCCATGAAATTGTTAAACGATCCTCATTGCTATCTCCAAGTTAATCGAAAATGAATCAATAAAATAAGTGAAAAATAAACGTTGCGATCAAATTTTGTTTTAGTTGATACATTGTGGTGATGCGTCGGTAAATATAAAGATACATAGTTTCTAAAATATGGCTGTATTTGAACATGGATTAATTGCTTCCATTGACAAGAACAAACAGAACACACAGAACTGAACAGGTTTCCCCCAAAGAGGCCGGCCTATGTTCAGGAATGGACTTTTAAATGCTGAAGAAGAATAAGAAGATTCACAAGAAACTATAAATCACATATTTTTACTATAACTTGCAATAACAAATTAAAAGATAATCGATTTTTTATACCTTGAACTGTCAACCACGATCCATGCTCATCCCAATCGTGGAATCCAACATAAGCCACCTCTTTCCAGAATTTACCGACCATAGATGATGAAAGGTGCTGCGCAAAGATTTCTTTGATGACTCCTGCTTCCTTTTCACTGTTGATAACTGTCAGGTATCCACCCTCGGCAGCACAAGTCATATATGCCCTCGACCAGGTCCGAGGTACGTCGTGGAATTTGTAGCAGCTGTTTGTACGGTCGTAGTGGATGTATTCTATAAAATAATTGAAGCGCAGCATTTAGATAATGAAGAGGAAACAGATTTTAGAGATGATGTTAGAGATAAAATTGTTAACTGGGAGGTTGTAGAATTTACTGACAACAAATATGGTCGATCAGGCTATTAATTTTGACAAGCTTTTGCTGTCGGCTTAGGCTGTCTAAAAATTCGTCACTGGATAACAAGTAGTCTGTCAAGTGCTCTTGTTGCATAACATTTTTTATATTGAGATCAAGTGGTTTCTTTCATACAAAAACCCATTTGTACCATAACATTGCTTCTTAATTATATTAGATAATAATATTATTATTTTTTATAATATAATCAATGTGATAGTCCTTACTGGAATCTACGGTACCGCATTTATTGACCACCATATCATGAGTACGTTTTTTGTAACAGATATAACTGAATGTAGCAGAGCATGATACATCGGCCAGAGTTCCGTCGACACGCATAGTCAAGCAACTTTCCCTGTCGTTAAAGTTGTCTGGCTCTGACGGAGCCCATTTGTGAGGTATCTTCTGTAAAGGTATTCCTAAAAATGAAGGAGAAATTACATTCCTAGTATAAAATATAAAAAAAAAACAAAATGGGACTAGATTAAGTTCTCTGAGCGAAAATTCAGTCAAATCTATTCAAGGTTTTATTTCTTTCAATCATCCAAACATATTCCAAACTACTTTCACTTTCATAATAATATTAGTATTGATAAATAATTAGCCAATTTATATAACAACTCACTTCGAGTTCTTATGCTGTGAAACCAGTTAGGTCCCAAGTTTCAGTCCTAAAATATCTTAATTGAAGTTATTTTATTTCAAAGCTGCCTGATTTTCTACTCTGTGCTTGATAGAATCGTCTAAGGGTACTCTGATTTATAATATTCAATATTTAAATTAAGAGTACTTTTTATTACTAGGAGTAAAATTTGTTGCAGGAAAGTAGTTGCTAGCAAAAGTAATTGAATTTGTGGATATTATTTTTCCGTACCTTCAACTGAGAAGAAATCTCCTCTTGAGAAAGTAGCATGAATCCCCGTAAACACGCTGCGTTTGGGAGTTTTAAGCATAATCATAGATGCCATAGCTAATTTCATATCCGAATTGAGAGGAGACGCTAAAACAGCACCTGAAAATAAAACATCCGCTTTTAAACTGGCCGGCATAGTTGTGTCAACTGGCGAGGGCTAGTCATCGTTCGTCAGTCGACACTATCTCAAACTCAAACTCAAAATTTTCTTTATTCAAATAGTCTTTAAAAAGCTCTTTTGAATCGTCATGAATCTACCACCGCTTCGGAACGTGTTATAGCTGTGAAGAAGAAGCGGCGCAACAAAACTCCCTCAGCAGAACACGATCTGTCACCCTGGACCCTGTTTCACTTATCATCAGGTGCATCGAGATCACTTTGCAGAGATCTTACAAAAAACATAATATTTAATGAATAGTAAATTTGCTGGTGAGAGGCTGTAGGTAATATCCGACTAGATATCGACCACGATATACACCGCGAAAAACTAAGTATGGTTTAATTAGATTTGACAAAAAATGCATACATTTTACTAGAAAAATTTTCAATTTTTTTATAAAATCAGTAGAAGCAAACATAGGTAACGTGGTGTATTTCAGTAGAGGTCTAGATGTAGTTGTTAATTCTGTTAATTCTTACCTTCAAGATGGCATCTCAACCATGCCTCATGCCAGTTCGCAGGAATTTTATGCAGTTTCATCCACCCGTCTACCGCGTTTAGGTACTTGTAGTCACATCGAAAACGGACATTATCTGAAAAATAATATATTTACAGTTTTTGTTCGCCGCTTCGCCCGCTTGAAGAGCCCTTCCCGCTACAAAAGTCTCTAAAAAATAGCGATGTACTGCCGTACATCGCGGCGTCGTATAGGTGTGGTGCCCCACACCTATACGACGCCAGTTTCATCAATTTAAAAAATGCCATTATTTCCTATGCAGAAAATTACCGGGATAAAAAACCTATCTGTTAATCCAGGATATGGTCAACCCGTGTGCCAAATTTCATCCAAATCCGTTGAGCTGTTTCTGCGTTTAATTCTAACAGACGTCCAAACATTTTCACAAACTTTCGCATTTATAATATTAGGAAGATTAATGACTATAAAATAAATAGCCAGCAACATTATGACTCATTACTGGACAATATGAGACTTGACATATGCCTGGGAGTCGTGATGAGTGGCTGATAGGGGATAGACGAGTAACTACCTTTATTTCTTTTAAAATAAATTAATAAGACGAGCCACCGGAGTCTGGAATTAGTTCCTAATATGGCGATAGGCTCACCCCCATCACATCGTGTGACGGAACACACTTGGCAAACGTTGGTGCCCTAGTACCTCTGCCTACCCCTTCAGGGATAAAGGCGTGATATAACTTTGTTTTTTTTTTAGTTGTCTATTCTTTAAATATGTATGTAAAAATTATAAAAGAAACAGGGTATTGAAAATCTTACCGCTCGAGACAATTGTCCCAATGAAATAAACGCATAATATAAAAATAATCGATTTGTACATTATACATCTATCACACGACTCGTAGGAGTCTTTAGTTGCAGCCAATTATATAAATCGATTACTATTTATATGGTTTCGTATTATGTACCTACTATAATATTATACATATGTTCGTGTTGATATCAGGTCACAATTTACTACGGATAGAGATGCTCTCTAATATTTCTTCGTAAATCTTACCTATAATATGAAAATTCCGAAAGTTAGTGAAATGTTTGTATGTAAGAAGTAAACGGAAAAACCGCTGAACACATTTGCATGAAATTTGAATAAACCTAGATTAAAACATAGGTATGTTTCATCTCATGATGTGATAGAAAGTGAGTCTATCACTGTATCAGTAGAGTAGAAAACCCATCATCATTGCGCGATCAGGGACGGCAATAGTCGTACCAAGCACGCAATTTAGCTACATTACCAAGGCAGTCCTATCTGTATCTTTTTTTTCTTTTATCTCCAATATATTGTAGGTAAAGATAACGGTGGACGGACGACTTGATAAAGGTCGCAGGGACACGCTGGATGCAGGCTGCTTTCAACAGGTCCGTCTGGAAATCTTTAGAGGAGGCCTGTGTTCAGCAGTGGACTTCATGTGGCTAATGATGATGTTGAAAGAATTACAATGCCAAGAGACATCATCAATCAGTGACCGGTCGTTTGTTTCTATGTAAGTCCGAACACAAACGGTCGCTACTGGGTATTTTTCACCCTCGCCAAAGAGCGGGGTGTTATAAGTTTAGGGTGTGTATATATGTCTTGTGGCATCGTAGCTCTCAAACGAATGGAAAAATCTTAACGTGTTTTTTTTTGTTTGAAATCTGATATGATTGCGATGGTTCTTGGCTATAACTTATGAAGATCTGTTCAGGCGTTTGAAGATTAGCAGCTCCTTTCCAATTTAAAAAGCCCGATTAAATTTAAATTTGGTGTACTGTGACTTCGGCAATATTTTTAAACATGAGCTGATGCTGCAGCATCACGTTGTCGGCGGGATACCCAACTCTTTAGTAATTTGTAGCGGATGTAGCGTGTGTGGGCTCATAGGAATGGTCTCAACGAGTAGGTGTTAGATCGTTTAGCGTCGGGGGACCGCTTAAGAAGTATTTTCGTCTCCCTGGTCCGGAATTTGGTCCCCCGACGTGGGAACGCTTCGCTCAAAATATTACTAGGTAGTTTAACGACAAAAGCACTTTTATTATTTTAATTTTTAGAGATTGTTGTGTCGGGGGTTATTTTAATTTAATTTTTATTTCGAACTTTTTAAATTACTTTATTCTCCATCATGGGGCCTTCATAACCAACTATCTAACACCTACTCGATGAGACCATCCTTATGAGCCCAAACACGCTATATCTGCTATAAGTTGCTAAGAAGTTAGGTATCCTGCAGACTACTTGATGCTGCAGCATCAGCTCATGTTTAAAAATATTGCCGAAGTCACAGTACACCAAATTTAAATTTAATCGGGCTTTTTAAATTGGAAAGGAGCTGCTAATCTTCAAACGCCTGAACAGATCTTCATAAGTTATAGCCAAGAACCATCGCAATCATATCAGATTTCAAACAAAAAAAAACACGTTAAGATTTTTCCATTCGTTTGAGAGCTACGATGCCACAAGACATATATACACACCCTAAACTTATAACACCCCGCTCTTTGGCGAGGGTGAAAAATACCCAGTAGCGACCGTTTGTGTTCGGACTTACATAGAAACAAACGACCGGTCACTGATTGATGATGTCTCTTGGCATTGTAATTCTTTCAACATCATCATTAGCCACATGAAGTCCACTGCTGAACACAGGCCTCCTCTAAAGATTTCCAGACGGACCTGTTGAAAGCAGCCTGCATCCAGCGTGTCCCTGCGACCTTTATCAAGTCGTCCGTCCACCGTTATCTTTACCTACAATATATTGGAGATAAAAGAAAAAAAAGATACAGATAGGACTGCCTTGGTAATGTAGCTAAATTGCGTGCTTGGTACGACTATTGCCGTCCCTGATCGCGCAATGATGATGGGTTTTCTACTCTACTGATACAGTGATAGACTCACTTTCTATCACATCATGAGATGAAACATACCTATGTTTTAATCTAGGTTTATTCAAATTTCATGCAAATGTGTTCAGCGGTTTTTCCGTTTACTTCTTACATACAAACATTTCACTAACTTTCGGAATTTTCATATTATAGGTAAGATTTACGAAGAAATATTAGAGAGCATCTCTATCCGTAGTAAATTGTGACCTGATATCAACACGAACATATGTATAATATTATAGTAGGTACATAATACGAAACCATATAAATAGTAATCGATTTATATAATTGGCTGCAACTAAAGACTCCTACGAGTCGTGTGATAGATGTATAATGTACAAATCGATTATTTTTATATTATGCGTTTATTTCATTGGGACAATTGTCTCGAGCGGTAAGATTTTCAATACCCTGTTTCTTTTATAATTTTTACATACATATTTAAAGAATAGACAAGTAAAAAAAAAACAAAGTTATATCACGCCTTTATCCCTGAAGGGGTAGGCAGAGGTACTAGGGCACCAACGTTTGCCAAGTGTGTTCCGTCACACGATGTGATGGGGGTGAGCCTATCGCCATATTAGGAACTAATTCCAGACTCCGGTGGCTCGTCTTATTAATTTATTTTAAAAGAAATAAAGGTAGTTACTCGTCTATCCCCTATCAGCCACTCATCACGACTCCCAGGCATATGTCAAGTCTCATATTGTCCAGTAATGAGTCATAATGTTGCTGGCTATTTATTTTATAGTCATTAATCTTCCTAATATTATAAATGCGAAAGTTTGTGAAAATGTTTGGACGTCTGTTAGAATTAAACGCAGAAACAGCTCAACGGATTTGGATGAAATTTGGCACACGGGTTGACCATATCCTGGATTAACAGATAGGTTTTTTATCCCGGTAATTTTCTGCATAGGAAATAATGGCATTTTTTAAATTGATGAAACTGGCGTCGTATAGGTGTGGTGCCGTACATCGCTATTTTTTAGAGACTTTTGTAGCGGGAAGGGCTCTTCAAGCGGGCGAAGCGGCGAACAAAAACTGTAAATATATTATTTTTCATATACATGTTTTAAAAATATTGCCGAAGTCACAGTACACCAAATTTAAAATCAATCGGACTTGTAAAAGTTGGAAATGAGCTGATAATCAAACGCTTGAACAGATCTGCATAAATTATAGCTAAAAACATAAATCGTTCAGTTGAAAGCTGATGTTTCTAACAAAAAATATGCGTCAAAATCGGTCCATTCTTTTGAGAGCTACGATGCCACAGACAGACATACAGATACACAGATACAGACCCTAAACTTCAACACCCCTCTTTTTCTGTCGGGGGTTAATAAAACAAAGTCAACCGCCACCTCTGTACGCGATAAACTCAAAAATGACCAAACGGATTCCGATGAAATATGGTATGGAGATAGTTTGAGACACTGGGCTTTAGGCTACTATTTTATAACGGTAAAATATATAGCAGTATTTTTATACTTACTAAAAGGGAAACGTTACTTTATTCGATTTAAATTTTTACTTAGGCGGTTTTGTTAGCCAAGCGACGATATGAGAAAATAGCAACCTTAAAATGTAATCTCAGAATCTATAATATCATCCAACGTTCTTTTAATGGCTCTTATAGCGAATGAGCAAATGGATTAAATAATATTGGAAGGTATGTGGTCATCACCATCTTATAACACCACTATACTCCATCGGTTTAGGTATTTAACTAAATGTAAACAAATTATATAAAAGGTATTTTACCTGTCCATTTCTCTTTACAAAATAGCTCATTCCAAAATAAATGTCTTCATAACCTACACAACACTTAGCACTGTTATTCCCGTTTATTAAAGTTGTTTGGTTATTATAATGTTATAGTTATTAAATAATAAGCGCGACTGCCTCGGTGGCGTAGTTGTATTGCGTACGCGTTACGAGTACAATTTGTGCGATGAGGTCCTGGGTTCGAATCCTGGGTCGGGCCAAAAAAAAATTGTGACTGGGTTTTTCCATCTTTAAAATTACTCAGTCGCAGCTCGGAGTCAGGAAGTTGGCGGTGTGATACCCCCGTGCCTCGGAAAGCACGTAAAGCCGTTGGTCCTGCGCCTGATCTCTCTCCGGTCATGTCGGATTGCCGTCTCACCGGACTATGAGAGTAAAGGAATAGCGAGTGCACCCTGTGTATTGCGCACACACTTGTGCACTATAATATCTCCTGCGTATCTGGCTGATCTCTGTTGAGATTGGCTGCCGTGGCCGAAATCGGCTAGAAAGGGTATTTTATTTTATTTTAATAAGCGCGAACACAATTATTTATCATAAATTACAATACTTTTATAAAGGATCTCGATCTGTCAACTGTAAAAGAGCTAATACGACAGGCACTCTAAACATTTTCCCAATGAATCGTAATAGATAACCCTACAAAATTTAAGAGTACGACTGTCACGTAACACGCCATCAAAACTTACCGCCATTCAATTTAATCGGTTAACTAGACACCAATTATCGATACATTTCCGCATTGTAGAAATTTGTTTATTTATCATATTTTTTGCTTTGTTTCTGATAATTAGTTGTTGTTAGTCATTTTTTTTGTTTCTAAAGTGAATTTAATAATTTGAAGTGTTTCTTATACGCTGTAGTTTCATTGACACAACAGTCTTCGTAAATACCTTCGTAAGAAAATGTTGACTACCCAGGAATCATAGTAATATGTAATTGTTTGTTTACCTTTAGTTAAATACCTATACCAATAGAGTATAGGTGTGGCTTACGGTTTCACCCGCGTGAAAAGCCTTTCCCGCTACAAAAGTCCCTAAAACAAAGTACGACGCCATCGCCATTTACTTAAAGACAACACACACTCACTCACGCCCTTTATTTCCGAAGGGGTAGGCAGAGGCCCAACTAGTGCACCCACTTTTCACCGTGCGTATTTCTTCCCATGATGTGATGGGGGCGAGCCTATCGCCATATCGGGCACAAATTCCAGACTCCGGGCTGATATTGAATAGAAAAACCCTATATCAATTTTCCCGACGCGGGGATCGAACCCGGGATCTCAGCTTTGCAGTCGTACCATAATACAACTACGCCACCGAGGCAGTCACTACTTAAAGAATCAAATAAAAAATATCCATCATTTCCCATGGGAGCAAACTACCGGGATAAAAAGCCTATGTGTTAATCCAGGATATGATCTACCCGTGTGCCAAATTTCATCCAAATCCGTTTAGTAGTTTCTGCGTTTACTTCTACCAGATATTTTCACAAACTTTTGCATTTAGAATTTTACTAAAAAGTAGAATTGCATATAGAGGTATCATGAACACTTTGGGATGCAAAGGTGGGGTTCAAAGATTGGAGACAGAAGGACAGAACGATTTGAAAACAAAGAAAGACAGTTTATTAGACATATTACTATTTATAGTAATAAAGCTCACAGTGAAAATTATTACAAATTAATGTTTTTATGCCATTTTGTGCACAAAAATTACTACATATTTTTATAAGATTTTTAAGTGGCCTAAAATATTTTATCTCAATATGTATCGTCTCTACTACTAAATATTGTATAAAATTGATTAGCTATACTTTGCTATACCGTCCAACAATAGTGTTGCCTTTCATGTTTACTAAATCATAATTTGATGACGTTTATCATTAATCCATCGGTTAAGGTATTGATAGTTCCACTGTATTTTATGGGTGATTTAGTATATTAACAAGAACTCCATATACAAGTCGAACTTACAACATTAATGTTATTCAAGATTTATTTATTTTTATTACGGTGCACCATACCATATCTGTATTATATACTGTCCATTGTTGAGCACGGACCTCCTCTACAACTGAGAAGGTTTAGTCCATAGTCCACCACGCTGTTCTAGTGCGGGTTGGCAGACTTCACACACCTTCGAAATTCTTATAGAGAACTCTCAGGTATGTAGGTTTCGTCACGATGTTTTTTCTTTATCGTTAAAGCGAGCGATAATTCAGAGAGAATACACACAACTTTTTAGAACAGTCAGTGCCGCGTGCCCTTGGGTTTTGAAGCCTCTAAAAAGTTAAAAATTAAAAGTTTTTGTTGGTCGTCGGGGGACCAGACCTTGACCAGGGAGATGAAAATACTTTTTCGCGGTCCCCGACGCGACGTCGCTTGGGTCAAAATATTACTACGTACTTAAACGAGAAACAAAGGCTTTGTTTTTTTTTTAATTTTATAGGTTTTTGTGTCAGGGGTTATTTGAATTTTTATTTCAAACTTTTTAAATTACTATGTTCTCCATAATGGGGCCGTGATAGTCAAATATCTACCACCTACTCATTAAGACCATTCTTATGAGCCGACACACGTTATATATGCTATAAGGTGTTAAAGAAATGGGTATCCAGCAGACAACTTGACGCTGCAGCATCAGCTCATTGCCGAAGTCACAGTACACCAACTTTTAAATCAATCGGAGTTGTGAAAGTTAGAAATTAGCTGATATTCTTCAAACGCCTGAACAGATCTTCATAAATAACAGCTAAGAACAATCTTGGTCACATCAGCTCTCAAACAAAAAAAAAAACCGCGTCTAAATCGGCCCATTCGTTTGAGAGCTATGATGCCACAAACAGACATACAGATACACATCCTAAACTTATAACACCCCTCTTTTTTTACCGGGGGTTAAAAAAGTAGATAGCATACGTTGGGAGCCTCTTTACGTTTTTTTTTTTTTAATTTTGTGTGATTACCTTTTTTGCGAGTATTTTATTTGTTACATGCAAGCATGAACTGTTGTGTGTTAGATAGGACCCTCGACAAAAAACTATGTTTTTTATGATATAGGGGGCAAACGAGCATACGGTTCACCTGATGGTAAGTGATCACCGCCGCCCATGAACATCTGAAATACCAGGGGGCACAGAGATGCGTTGCCGGCCTTTTAGGTGGGAATACGCTCTTTTTTTTAAGGTCGCCAGGTCGTATCTGTCCGGAAATGCTGCTGGCGGCAATTGGTTCCATAGTTTAGTAGTACGTGGCAAAAAATGTCGGCTAAAACGTACAGTGGTGGATTGCCAACCTCCGAGGTGATGTCGATGGAATTTGGAGTTATGCCGCGATGTACGGTGATGGAACTCAGCAGCAGGGATAAGTCCGAACAATTCTTCAGAGCGTTCTCGTGGTAAACGCGATAGAGAATGCAGAGCGATGCTACATATGTACTGTAAATGGCCAATAAAGATATTGTTTTTATTAAAATGGGTGGTGGTTATTAAGTAATTACCACCGTTAATGTATAATGTATTGGTATCTATTCGATAAAATATAATATGTCGGTCTCGCAAAGAATTTTTATTATCAAAATAAATAAAAACTTATATATTATAAAAAATCATTAAAATGACTATTGTGGTTTTCCTTTTGATGTGTCATTGGTGTAGTCGGTTGTCTTCACGACGGTTTCCACCGCCGGCTGCGCGGTGGTGGCGGCATCACGACACTTTGGGACAAGGGCCTCCTGGAAATAACAGCATTGGCTGTAACTCATATTTTATAATATTTGATAAAAATATATACATAAACTATACGCATACGTATAAGCATACTCATGCCTTTTATCCCCGAAGGCGTAGGCAGATGCACAACTAGTGTATCAACTTTGCACCGTGCGTATTCCGTCTCATGATGTGATAGGGGGCGAGCCTATCGCCATATCGGGCACAAATTTCAGACTCCGGGCTGATACTGATTAGAAAAACCCAATATCATTCTGCCCGACCCGGGGATCGAACCCGGAACCAGAGACCTCAGCATTGCAGTTGTACCGTAATGTAACTACGCCATGGAGGTAGTCATGAGTGAGTGCATTATATTAACAGTTTACATCTATGTCGAGTGACGTGCGCAATGTAATCCTACGCGGTGTTATAATAGCCTTAATAAATAATAATAATACTGTATTAAATACTGCCCACTGCTGAGCACGGGCCTCCTCTACTACTGAGAGGGGTTAGGCCTTAGTCCACCACGCTGGCCTAGTGCACGTTGGCAGATTTCACATACCCTCGAAACTCTTATGGAGAATGCTCACATATGCAAATTTCCTCACGATATTGTCCTTCATCGTTAAAGCGGACGATAATTGATAAACAATACACACGTGACTTCGAAAAGTCAGAGGCTTGTGTTTTGAACCTACGGACATTGTCTGGGCAGACCGTTCCATTCCCAACTAATAGCCTTAATAGACTGTCATAGCCTTGTGGCTATAAGAACTCATGACAGATCATAGATATAGATATTAGGGATAATAAAGTGGAAGATTTATAAATTTGACTATTATAGAGAAACTTACCAGCTTTTTAAAGAAGTCCCATGGCTTGGCCGCAGTTATGGTGAATGCGGTGAAGCAAGCAAAGACGAATAATATAAAACGAGAGAAGTTCATGTTGTTATGAATGTAAATAAAAATTTATAATAAGTACGTAATTGCAGTAAGCTCATATTTATATACCCATGCTGTGGAAAAATAATAGATAATAAAAAATTTCCTGTGTTCCTGGAATATGGTCCTTATTTTATGAATTAATAGAGTTTTTATTGCAAGTTAACGTTAAAAAAACCGGACAAGTGCGAGTTGGTCTCGGTTACCGAGGGTTCCGACAAACTTGTAGGTAAGGTATCTAAGTATACAAGTTCAATAGTTCGCCCAAATTAATTAATAAATTAATCATGTCCGAAAACGGACCTGAAATTCTAACCAAGACAGTTTATATATATTTGAATAGAACTCCTAAAAACTAACCTTTAACAATAAATCGATTAATTTTAAAGACCCCCGATTTTGAGATTTATGTAATTTTATTTTGCTTAAAAACTACATTTGGTATGAACATTTAAAAAAAAAATGTTGTTAATAGAAGGGTCTAAAAATATTTTTGAATGGTCCAAGTTCCATATTATGCCCCTTAATTATCCCTAAAGTTTGAGCCTGGTAAGATTTTAAGGCCCAGCACCCATACAAAAAGCGGAAGCGGAAATTGCTTTTTTTTGTTACTAAAGTACATATTTACAGTTTTTAGATTTTCCCTTTACATGTTCTGTAAGACCTTGCTTCTTGCCAAATTTCATAATTCTAGGTCCATGAGAAGTACCCTACAGGTTTTGATTTCCTTGCGAAATCGAAAAATATGCGACAATATCCGACATAAACGATCATATCTTTTGATTGCGTTGGCTTACAAGTTTGATTTTTTCACAGCTGAAAGAGATCGTGGGCTCGATTATTTGATATAAATTTCAACTTGATATGTCTACGCGTTCCAGAGAAAAAGGGTCTTGACAGACAGAAAGACAAAAAGGGATTCTATAATTTTTTTCCTCTTGAGGTATGGAACCCTAAAAATGATGTGGTTAATAGTTTGTAGTGTCAATGAGTTCACACATCGAGATACACGGTATTTCCCGAAGTCCCACTACTGTCCCGGGCTATCGGCAAAGTTCGCTATAGTTTATCAGATTACACATAGATACATACATACTTTAAAAGTTTAGGTTGATACAATTAACCTTTCGAAGAGGGTCAAGAGTAGATATTTTGATAAATTGGCTTAGGTGGTTTAAATGTATTTTTAGAATAATTAATTCACTATCCTTCAATTCCTGTTTTAAGTTTGTTTCTTTTTTTTAAAGAATTTCGTTAATTACCCTCTATAGTGCAGGGTTGGAATCTGCTGCAGAAGCGGCGTAGCATGGGTTGGCATCCGGGGCAGTTCTATACCTAGCCAGATGCTTTCGGCCAGCGATTGGCTTGTGCCCCCTTGGATCCTGCGCCCGGGTAGTACCCACCCCTGGCATCTTCGGGAAAAGACAGTCCTGACACAAAAATCATACCCGTACAGTAAACAGCAGTTTTCTATACAGTGTTTCGTCAATTTTCTTTGGCCACACACGTGAGCTTCTTTATCCGCCAAAAACATCACAGAATATTCTATTTGACATAAATCGCAATCACAATCTTAGGCCTAACTTAACCATGTTCTGTTGGTTACTTTAACAGGTTTTTAAATCCCTTAACGGACTATCAAGGTTTTAAGTGCCACCATGTCCTAACAGGTGATTATCTTCCTTAACGAGGCTTTTCTTTATGGGACGCCCAATCATTTACATTCGTGTTAATTTTTATGTCCGATTAACTAACGTTCGTTGAGAAATTTATGAAATTGGACCTTACGTATTATTTAACACGGGGTAATTCGTTTCCGGATTTCTGCCGAACTCACCGGCTTAAACAGTCCTACGAACTAAAACCCCGCCATTCTTCTCTCTCTCCCTTATATCTAAGTTCGCGGGGTGCATATGTGCTTGCAACAGCAACCCTCGCGGGAGTCTGCTCTTGGGCAGAGCCTCTCGCCGTCTAAGGAATGAGGCCTCGGTTGAACCACAGGCGTGCATGGGAGCAGCACGCCAACCTCTTAGGCATTATTTGCCCGGTAGCGGGTCACCCGCCCGCCACCTACACCACCTACCCGCTTAGGGAGGACGGAGGTCGTCTTTGCTACGTCTGCTTCGAGAGGGAAGTCCAATGGGCAGCTCCCTTTCTCTCTCCACTGCCTCTTTGGCGGACATGTCTTGTTCGCAGGAGCTTACTACGCTACTGCTAAAACAGTGATTCAATCATTAACGAGGAAAACATGTATGTTTTTCAAAGTGCTCTGCGCAAGTTTGAAAGACAAAGCATGGTGTGCGGAAAAACATAATATTATGTTTCCAATAATATAATGTAGTAATGCATTGTGTTATTGTAAACAGATGAAGAGTACTTTACCGCGGCAGTTTACGTTATTCAAGAGGAACAGAGAACAATTACACATTCCTAGGCATATTACGTACCGTTCCACTCATACCCCAGTGGTGGTAGCGATAAAGTGTTTTTCCACGAGAAAAAAAAGGCATATTACGTAGGTACTGTACATTTTCATAATAACGTTTGAAAGATGAGTGATCAAGGCAAGGGTTGCAATATATCACTAATAATAGACTTTTCTACATTTTTATTTAGCACTTAGTTTGTTCCAAAACTAATATTTCCTTTGATAATGGGGTTTCTCATCAGCAACGCTTCATACATCAGAAACATTGATACCCTATAAAGGATAGATTCCAAAATCTCTATTAATGTTTACTTACACGTTCCGCTCTCAGGTTAAGATGTAAAAGGTAATAGTGATAAATTCTTTTGAAAATGTAAAGTAAAGCAAGGCTTCTTCAGTAGGTACCCGTTTTCCCGAAAGGTAACTGAAATTGAATTATCTTCGACCTTTTGGTATCAGTATAATTAAATAAGCGTCGCTTCATTAGATACTTTGTTAGGGACTTGGAATTTTAGAGAGAACCGTATGTGCCTATTTATCGTACATATAAATTTAAAAAAGGAGGTTTTTTAAACGTATTCAAAAAAAGGAGGTTCTGAATTCGACCCGTATGTCAGTTTCTATGGCCACGATTTTCTCAAAAACGACTACTCCGATTTGGATGGAGTTTTCGTTATTCAAATGTATATTTTTCAGGGAAAGTTTTAGTAAATAATTTATTAGGATTTGATGAAGATCTTCGGAGATAGACAATGGAACTCTTCAATAACTAACCGCATAATTAACTAACAAAAAAGCAATAAATAAAAACTTTTTAACAAAAAATAAAACCGACTTAACAGTATCCAAGATATGTGATGTTTGCCAACCCGCACTAGGCCAGTGGTGGACTAAGGCCAAAACACGTAGTAGAGGAGGCCAGTGCTCAGTGAGTAGTACCTACATAATACATGGTTGGTAATTTTTATTATTATAGAGACTCTATAAGTTTTGATGTAGGATTAAAACTGTTATATAATTCTGATATTCATTACTAGGAAACTACATTATTCTTTAATGCTAGTTCTTATAATTCCGAGAATTAAACGTGGGCGGAAATGCGGGCAAAAACTAGTATTTATACGGATAATGTTTTGTCTTTATAAGTGCCTTGCGCCAGCCGCAAAGACAAAGTAAGGCGCGCGGTAATATGATAATGTGTTAGCTTGGATAATGGCTTAGTGGTATTGTACAGACAATGAGGACTTTACCGCGGCGGACTTACGTTTCTGTAGTGTATCATATCAATCAATCAATCAGCCTGTCGCCGTCCACTGCTGAACGTAGGCCTCCCCAAGTGAACGCCAACCATCCCGGTCTTGAGCAGCATAATATCATATCCCGTGTATCATATAGTCAGCTATAAATCATTTAATTTTGATGAGCAGTAGCGGCATACGTAATATTATTAATAATATACAAGGGTCAGATACGTTTCAAATAACAGACCCTCGACCCCCACCCCCGCCTCCCTTAATTGAAACCACACTTTCATCTTATACATTTTACTGGTGGTAGGTCTGTTACATGTAAGGGTTCGTCTGGGTGGGTACCACCGCAATTTCTATTTCTACCGCCAAGCATCGGTGTGCATGCACTGTTGTGTTTCGGTTTGAAGGACATTGTAGCAAGTATAACTACTGGACATAAGACTTAACATCTTATGTTTCAGGATGACGAGCGCAGTGGAATGCTACACAGTACTTAGTAACTCAATGTGCTGGATGGTGTTGCTACTGTTTATGGATGGTCGTATCGCTTATCATCAGGCGAACGGCATGCTCGTCTCGTCATTCAATGCAATAAAAAAAAATACATTAAGTTAGCGTTAATAATTGTAGAAAGGCATGAAGACAAGATGCCTTAGATAGAGTATCGACTTATCGTCGTTGTCAAACCAATATCTGCTATGTGCAAAAAGTTAAATTTTCTGGTACGGAGTAAAAACATTCTCATGTAAAATATTGAGACAAAATGTGCACATAGCATATTTTTTCTAGCGCTCATAGTTTCACCGTGTTGGTTTTATATATCAAAGCTTGGGTGGCAAACTAGTCATAATAGTCAGAATGTTGAAATTTAAAAAAAGTGAACATAGCAGATATTGGTTTGATAACGACGCTATGAGAGACCATTATCGACCCTTGAGTCGACATAATTATGCCGGCATATATGCTTACGGGGGTCACTATGGCGGGTTACCAAGCGTACGATTGTCGCTATGGAGCAGGAAATAAATATCCTACCACTATTGTGTCTGTATAGTAAATATATGCATAAAAGATAGAATAAAATACTCTGTAACAGTTTTGGTATAGGATTCTTTCCTTTTAAATATGTATTATTATAACAACAATAAAAAAGTGTGTGTGTACTTATATACACGCGTTAGAAGTTATACTTTTTTGGCGTAACAAGATAAAATTCTTTTTAATTAACGCGCCAAAAGAAGTATAACTTCAATATCTTTCGCCTTATTCTACGTTCAAAATTCAAAACTAAAATGTTGACTATAGCTAACTTAAGGGTGTCGGTTTTTCTACGATCAAAATTCAAAACTAAAATGTTGAATATAGCTAACTTCAGGGTGCCTGTTTTTCGTGACGGTGTGCGTGCGCATCGTAAAAATATTATACTCTCATCATTTTTCCCTAACGCGCTAAAAGCAGTATAACTTCAAAAACTTTACAAATATAGATCTAAAATAAACAGTGTTGTCCAAATAGCGGCAAAATTTTCACCAAAATGAAAATTATTGTTTGCAAACGCTGACATGATTTGCCGTAAATGGTGAACGAAAATTATTTCATTTGACCTCTTGGTATTAGCATAACTCGATAAGTGTAAGTTCACTTTTAGTTCATTAGGTAGATGGGATTTTGGGAAGAACCGTGTGTACTCATTCTACAGTTTAACCACGTTATTTATACTGTTTGAATAGTGCTTATTCTAACGTAATAAGGATTATATTGGTACGGATGAGATAATTGTAAAATTTAAGCAATGCTTGGTGATGTCGTTTTGTACCTAAATTAGTTCACGAGTTGTATAAATAGGAAATTTCTGACTACCATCAATCATACTCAAGCATTTCGCTGTGCAGTTACCACTGATAGTAACCATCAAAATGAACTTCTCTCGCGTTTTGTTCTTCGTGTTCGCTTGCATCAGCGCATTTAATGTGGCTTCAGCCGCACCCTGGAATCCCTTCAAGGAGCTGGTAAGCAATATTTTATTGTGTAAAATGTAATGTCATAACTTAATATTGTTACTTTTACCATTTATATATAACTAGCATTGCGCGCGTCTCCGCCCGCGTGGAAAAGTTTATCCGGAATAAAAAGTAGCCTATAGCACTCAGGAGTAATGTAGCTTCATATTAGTGAAAGAATTTTCAAAATCGGTCCAGTAGTTCCTGAGATTAGCGCGTTCAGTTACTCGGGAGTACATACCAGCCCTGTATTTATATACTGCCCACTGCTGAACACGGGCCTCCTCTACAACTCAGAGAGTTTAGGCCTTAGTCCACCACGCTGGCCTAGTGCGGGTTGGCAGACTTCACATACCTTCGAAATTCAGAGAACTTCTTGGGTATGCAGGTTTCCTCACGATGTTTTCCTTCACCGTTAAAGCGAGCGATAATTCACAAAGAATACACACATAACCTTTTAGAAAAGTCATAGGTGTGTGCCATTGGGTTTTGAACCTGCGGACATTCGTCTCGGCAGTCCGTTTCACTACCAACTATGCTATCGCCGCTTATTCAAATCCATCCAGCGCCAAATCTGTTTACCTTCTTCTTACATCTATATATCTAAACCTCTCCATAAAATTTACAATATTATTACAATCAAATGATTAATAAAGTACATGTGTTTCCCAGGAGAGAGCTGGTCAGCGAGTCCGTGACGCCGTCATCAGCGCCGCGCCGGCAGTCGCGACCGTCGGACAGGCGGCCGCCATCGCACGGGGCGGATAAGCGTCGGGTGCTTTACCATCCATGATTATGTTTATTAAATAATATGTTTCATATAACTTCATTACAATGTTATTTTTGGTATAATAAACTTTGATGTATCTACCTCGATTTATTTTATTTCGGCATTGCATCAAGTATGTCTTTGGCTTAAAGACTAAAGTGAAACAAAACCAAATTAAATCTTCATCCAATCTAGGTACTGGGTAGTATTTGTTGAAGATCTGAACAAACATCGGGAAGAGGTGTTGAAAAGTATAAAAAAAATTGTAAATCTCTAGTATACATCCATTATAAAGCTTCTAATATTATAAATGCAAAAGTAGCTCTGGTCTGTTTGTCCGTTACGCTTCTACGGCTAAACCACTCCACCGACTTTAATGCAGTAAGTAATCAAGTAAGCTTTTAAGAAAGGACATAGTTTACTTTTTATATCGGAAAAGCGCACAGTGGGACTTTTATCCCGCGAAACTTTACAGCCATTAAAAATATTTCTGAATCTATTAAAAGCTCGTTCATAACACGTTTTTACAATAAATAAGCAGGTCATATTATATTACGAAATGCATCGATTCTAAATATATTTACTATCATTTAATTTAGAATGTAATTTGATGCTATTGATGATTACTTATATCATATCAGCCCTGTAACACATGAAATGAAATGGAATCATTTATTCGAATCCATAAAATATTAAACATTACTTAGATTGTCAATTTTTACTCTACCACCAGTTCGGAAAGCAGTTTCCACCAGAGAAGAACGGGCAAGAAACTCTAAGGTTGCTCTTTTCAAAATCAGTTCAAAGGTATTATTAGGTACAGTGTATAAAAAAAAAGAAATATATACAGATTTTTATTGTGTTTAGAGCAGTTCATATATTTACTAGCATAATAATAAATTCTCAATTCCCATCCAAGTGTACTACCCTCTCAGGAATCACGAAATAATAAGATAATCTATACTTATCCAATACTGCCCACGAGCATCCTCTACTAACTAATGAGAAGTTTTAGGCCGTAGTTCACCACGCTGGCCTAGTACGGGTTGGTAGACTTCACATACCTTTGAAATTCTTATAGAGAACTTCTCAGGTATGCAGGTTTCCGCACGATGTTTTCCTTCGCCGTTAAAACAAGAGATAATTCA
Organism: Sphinx pinastri; assembly: GCA_947568825.1. Classification (NCBI taxonomy): domain Eukaryota; kingdom Metazoa; phylum Arthropoda; class Insecta; order Lepidoptera; family Sphingidae; genus Sphinx; species Sphinx pinastri. The sequence goes on along the minus strand of OX387624.1, from coordinate 10,670,902 downwards.
CAAAGAATTTACATAATATAACTAGAAAAGTCAGAGGTGTGTGCCCTTGCGTTTTGAATTTGCAACATTCGTCTCGGCAGTCCGTTCCACTGAATCCACTCCCAACTAGGCTATCGCCGCTTCCAACGTGCTTGCCGGAGACTAAATAAATCTACTTCGATTAGACTCTTGTGATTTCATCAACGAGTATATAATTTTAGACTCTTTGGCCTCGCAGGCGTTGTCACCTTGTTGCTGGTAACGACCCTACACAAATATATATTAAAATACCGCGATAAAATCCGTAAAAACTAGTTTTATTTAAACCCTACACTACTAGTTGAGAGCATTTACCCGCCTCCTTACATTTATTTTGTCCAGGGATTTCTGAATTCTTAATACAGACGTAAATTATTATTTTCTATTAAGGTGGTAGGTCTCGTATATGTAAGAGTCCATCTGGGTGGGTACCACCACAATGTCTATTTCTACCGCCAAGCAGCAGTGTGCATACACTGTTGTGTTTCGGTTTGAAGGACATTATAGCCAGTATAACTACTGGACATAATGAGACTTAACATCTTATGTCTCGAGCGCACTGGAACGCCACACAGTACTTTGTAAGTCAAGGTGCTGGATGGTGTTGCTACTGTTTATGGGTGGTCATATCGCTTATCATCAGGCGAACGGCATGTTCGTCCCGCCTTTCGATACCAAATAAAAAAATATATAAAGGCCTTGTGGTGTTGTACGTTGATAACAAGGACTTCACCGCATCAGCCACATATCTATATGCCCATAGTAGTCATAAATCATATCGTGTAGTATTGGACATTTTTTTTGCATGCGAAATCGCACTTAAGCATTTCTCAATATAAATATGAAACACTAGGTGTTGCTTCCCCTCGTGAAAAGCTTTTCCCGCAACAAAAAACCTAAAAACACAGTACCGCTAAAGAATTATTTTCTTCTCACTGATCCGGAGTTCGGTCCCCCGACGCGAGGACGCTTAGGTCAAAATATTACTACTTAAACGACAATCAAAGACACATATTTATTATTATTAGGCGATTTTTGTGTCGGGGGTTATTTAAATTTCATTTTATTTCAAACTTTTAAAATAACTATAATCTTCATCATGGGGCCATGATTATAATCAACTATCTAACACCTACTCATTGAGACTGTTCTTATGATTCCACACACGTTATATCTGCTATAAGTTTCTAAAGAGTTGGGTATCCTGCAGACTATTTCATACTGCAGCATAAAGTTAACATGTTTTAAAAAAAATCTAAGTCACAGTACACGACATTTTAAATCAATCGGAATTGTGAAAGTTGGAAATGAGCTGATAATCTTCAAACGCCTGAACAAATCATCACAAATTATAGCTAAGCGCCATCTCGATCACAACATCTTTGAAACAAAAAAAGAACGCGTCAAAATTGGTCCATTCGTTTGAGAGCTCCGACGTCACAGATAGACGTACAGATAATTAGATACAAACCATTGATGTATTACCATACCAGCCCTGTATTATATACTGCCCACTGCTGAGCACGGGCCTCCTCTACTACTGAGAGGGTTTTAGGCCTTAGTCCACCACGCTGGCCTAGTGCGGGTTGGCGGACTTCACATATCTTCGAAATTCAGAGAACTTCTCAAGTATGCAGGTTTCCTCATGATGTTTTCCTTCACCGTTAAAGCGAGCGATAATTTACAAAGAATACAGACATAACTTTTTAGAAAAGTCAGAGGTGTGTGCCCTTGGGTTTTGAACCTGCGGAAATTCGTCTCGGCAGTCCGTTCCACTCCCAACTAGGCTATCGCCGCTTGATGTATTAGGGTTTTTTAATACATCAATGATACACACCCTAAAATTTTAAACCTATAACACGCCTCTTTTTCTGTTGAGGGTTAAAAATCTGTTGTGTTCCGGTTTGAAAGACATTGAAGCCATCGTCATTACTGAGAATTATAATACTTAACACCTTATATCTGATTGTGACGAGCGCAGTGGAGCGCCACGAAGTAAATACTTGGAAATTCAAAATATGGAATTGTTGTTATTTATGGGCGGCATCGATGTAATATATGGATCGGTAGAATATACGTCAATGATGGGCGGTCGTGTAGCTTAGCATCAGGCGAGCGCCATGCTCGTCTCGTCATTCAACTGCAATAAAAAAACGACATGAAAAAATATGCAAAATAAATATATTATTTATTTTGCAAGACTCCGACTTATTTTCTACCAAGAGGTCAATGAAAATTGCATTAACTTGGACCTTTCGGTATCAGTATAACTGGATAAGTGTTGGTTCACTAGATAATTTATCAGGGACTTCGGATTTTGGAAAGAACCGTATGTATTTATCATATATAAACGTTTAGGTTACTACTATATTTACAATTTAAATAGTTCTTATGCAATCGTATTAAAGATCATTTTATAATGTCTGCAATTATTTTCTTCTTTATAAATTGTATTTGATTGTATTGTTTTGTACCTACATTGGTGCTCGAGTGATATAAATAGGACCTTTTTCGAAACTGTCTACCATATTCAAGTATTTCTCTGTGCAGTTACCACTGTCAGTAACCATCAAAATGAATTTCTCTCGCGTTTTATTCTTTGTGTTCGCTTGCCTGACCACATTTGCCATGGCTTCGGCCGCGCCCTGGAATCCATTCAAGGAACTGGTAAGCAATATTCTATACATAAATAACCGTCTCCCTCTCTAATGTAGATTCAGTATTACAAATTTTATTTCCGAAACGATTCGGCTTAGGCTTTACGACTGTTTGTCTATCATCCGAAAAAATGAGTTGAAATATTCACGAAAAGTATAGCCTGATTTTGGCATCGAACCCAGACGCTCATGACGCAGCACATGTACGAAACCATTAGACCGTTTAAAAAATATATGTCTGATATTTTCAGTAATCACAACCTAGTAATCACAACACCTAGTTAATTTTGTTAACCCCAAAACGAGAATTTGATCCCAAAATTTTTACTATTTGATTACATATACGAAACCATTAGAAAGTTTAAAAAAAATATGACTGATATTTTCAGTAATCACAATACCTAGTTAATGTTGTTAACCCTAAAATGAGAATTTAATCCCAAAATTTTTACTATTTGATTACATATACGAAACCATTAGACAGTTTAAAAAAAATATGACTGATATTTTCAGTAATCACAACCTAGTAATCACAATACCTAGTTAATGTTGTTAACCCTAAAACGAGAATTCGATCTCAACATTTTACTATTTGATTGTGTGTTCCCAGGAGAGGGCTGGTCAGCGAGTCCGTGACGCCATCATCAGCGCCGGGCCGGCAGTCGCGACCGTCGGACAGGCGGCCGCTATCGCACGGGGCGGATAAGCGACGGGTGCTTCAATATTATTTCATAATATTATTATCATTAATTACAAGTTTCAAAGTTTCATAAAAGTTGCATTTCTCATTTCTGTGTATAATAAATATCTAATTTACTTTATTTTGATTCATTACAATTGCCTTGACTCCGAAAACTATCGTGCAACATCACCCATTCAAAAATATTATATCTTGAAAAACAAGTAAGTGCTACATTCTGCACTTACAACAAGAATACTTTTCTACAAAATAGCAAACATTTGAGTTTACCACATTGCTTTAAAGAAGCCATAAGGTGATATATTCTACAGTAATTTATACTATAATATTATAAAGCTGAAGAGTTTGTTTGTTTGAACGCGCTAATCTCAGGAACTACTGGACCGATTTGAAAATTCTTTCACTAATAGGAAGCTACATTACTCCTGAGTAATATAGGCTACTTTTTATCCCGGAAAAACTTTTCCACGCTGGCGGAGCCGCGCGCAATATATTATTAATATTATAAAGCTGAAGAGTTTGTTTGTTTGTATGTTTGTTTGTTTGGTTGAACGCGCTAATATCAGGAACTACTTAACAGATTTTAAAAATTCTTTCACTAATAGGAAGCTACAGTACTCCTAAGTGCTATAGGCTACTTGTTATCCCGGGAAAGTATTTTTATCCCGGATAAACTTTTTCACGCGGGAGCAACCGCGAGCATCACCTAGTCTAATATAAGAAAATGTCAGTGTTAGAAGTAAAATAATTGAATGGTATGTAATATTATATTGTGACTCATAAATTATTTACAAAATAAACACTAAAATAATCTTCTTTGCATTCCTGTTTCGTAAGTATCCCTTCGGACCTGTGTATGCCATAAACGGGGGCTCCGGGAGACGAAAGTCCGGCGTTTTATAGGCGTCTGGAACCCTGTACCTAGTGCCATGTATGAACGGAGACACAGTCACCCAGGGGAAGTGCTCGTACTCCATTTTTGGGAATAATAACTCTGAACCTGCTGTCACCAAAAACAACAGGAAATACCTGGAAATAATAACCAAAGAAGAGAAGAAGTAAAAAGATTAATTGAAAAGTAGAGATCGTAAGAGGTCTCACTTAGATTTGTTTTGCGTTTATTACTTTTATAAACAATAGATTTTATGGACAGTAAGTAACCAAGTACGTGTGCACATAATTAAAATTATTAATTTCTTACTCTAAATTGCTTAGCAGTTTTCCTAGCCATTATAGTACAGCTATTTAATATTGTCCGCTACATAGACTAATGTGAAAAACCAGATAGATTTAATATCAAGAACAAGGGCAAGGTATTAATATATATTTCTTGAAAAAACTGGCCAACAAAATGAAGGAATAGACTTCTATCCATCGACAACCTTCAGCTTGTAACCTATACCAAATTGGGTCGACGCAATGCCTTTAACACGTCAAGATGGAGAAAAGATTGCAGCTCCCGCATTACTAGAAATAATTTTAAAAATATAGCTCTATATTAGCTCTAACGACAATAAATGATTGGAGTGGAACATTGGTGACATTATTCATGGCTGTAAAAGTCGTAGAAACTTGTTTAAGGTATAATTTTAAAGGTTCTTTCTTACTCTAAACATTTATATGTCGAACTTTTGAGTGACATAGTCAAAAATAAATAATAAGTAAAGCTAAGCTCCTTAAATAATGAGACAGAATCATACAAATACTCTTTGATGCATAGAGATTTATTCTCTAATACTCTTGTTGCATAGAGATTTATTTTATTACAGTAAATGAGTATATTTTAATAAAATCGAACCCTAAGAGCAAATCGAATCCAGCGACGCGTAGCAGATTCGCCATAAAATTTTACGTTAGTTCACAAACCAAAACACATGTAACAAGCAAACAGCACTGAAGTTTTATGATAATTGGAATTCTTGCAATACATAATCTCGTTTCGAGGGCAACCGTTTCCGCAAGATATGTGTTTTGTACGCACTCTTCTAGTTTTACTTTACATATGTGAGTACTCTGTTGTAGATAATCATATTTTAGTCAATATTGATTCATATGAACTCTATATTTTGCTAATATTTGTTATAGTCCATTGGGATTTTAATTTACGTTGGACTGTACGTTTGTATTAAAATATTTCTATAGACGTAAGTATACCTAAAAGTAAAAAAACATTGTGAGAAACTGATCAACATATTAGAAATTGTCCATCGTTTCCTCAGTTATTTAAGAAGATCTGGAGGTAATAAAATAAGTATAGAAAAGTCTATTCCATTATAAGATTTACCTTTAATACATCTGAATAGAATAGTTAGTACAATATACTAAAATATGATAAAATAACAGCCAGAATAGGATTCACCTTACAAAAATATTTGGAGCCAGTAGCAGTACATCGTCGTAGGAAAATGCATATAAATAGACATAATTTATTTTATTTTCTTTGCTGACAAAAATTGGCTGGAATTGTTTGATGTAGGTAGGTAAGTCTCTGTTATGCGATAATCCGATTGTCAGGACTGTTGTGGCGGCAACCATCAATGGGACGACTTATTAGACTCGTGACTCCTCCTTTAGATTATTACATGATTACTCTCATATATTTGATAAACAAATCAATCAATAGGTTATTTTTTATACTGCACAGCAAGCAGACCAACCACACTGCATCAGATAGTAAACGCAATGAAGTCCAGATAGAGGCTATCCCGCTATCCCACTGTTACACTATTGTACGCTTTTGACTGCCTCGGTGGCGTAGTTCTATTGCGTACGCGTTACGAGTACAATTTGCGAGCTGAGGTCCTGGGTTCGAATCCCGGGTAGGGCCAAAAAAGTTGTGACTGGATTTTTCCATCTTAAAAATTACTCAATCGCAGTTCGGAGTCAGGAAGTTAACGGTGTGGTACTCCCTTGCCTCGGAAAGTACGTAAAGCCGTTAGTCCTGCGCCTGATCTCTCTCCGGTCATGTCGGATTGCCGACTCACCGGACTATGAGAGTGAAGGAATAGCGAGTGCACCTGTGTTTTGCGCACACACTTGTGCACTATAATATCTCCTGCGTACCTGGCTGATCTCCGTTGAGATTGGCCGCCGTGGCCAAAGTTGGCTAGGAAAGGATTAGTATTGTAAGCCGGGATGAGTAGTGGTACGCATTTTATTATGACGAGCGGAGGATCTCGGCGAGTCTCTGTGGGCACTAATTAGTCTCATGCAATGCAATGCAATCAGCCCTGTATTATATACTGCTCACTGCTGAGCGCGGGCCTCCTCTACTACTCAGGTTGGGAATGTAACCGTCTGCCGAGCCAATTATTCTTAACTCTCAACAAAATTAATCGAATAGAAGGATAGAGAGGAGTTGGAAATGAAGGGTCGAGGGTCCAGATAGAGTGTCGACTGACAAGTGATGGTTATTCCTCTTCAGATGACACAATTATGCCGGCTTGTTTGAATCTGGATATATACAGGCTGATCCCGGAACGCGACGCACTTTGGGTCACTATGGTGGGTTTTAGACCTTGTCTACGTTGGTCGCTATCCACGCGGATACAAGAATAGGTCAATATATCCGGGAATAAACCTGCAGAAATTCATTATCCAGTGTTATCAATAATTGACCTCATTATATTTCATTATAGGCAATTTATTATTAGGTATAATAATATTAAAGTATTCTGTAACGTAGATATGTTGCGGTAGGATTGGCGTGCTGAAGTTTTGAGTTCGTTCACAAGAACCAATAGAGTATTTATGTTCAGTCAGCCTGAAGTCTAGAATTTGTGTCCTATATGGCGATAGCCATCGTCCCCTAAAGCACTGTGGAACGTAAACCTCGTGGCACAGTTGCGCCTCTCTCTACCCCTCAAAGAATAAGAGGCGTGAGTGTCTCTCTCTCTCTTTGTGTGTGTGTGTGTGTACAATTTATATTTATTTTTTTATTAAGCCAGTATAGGCAGACGAGCTAGCGGCCCGCCTGATGGTAAGCGGCCACCGCTGGTCATGGACTCGGCGATGCCAGGGGCACAGACAAGCCGCTGCCTACCGTAGGGACAATAGTCTTTTTATTTGATGATCATTCTATTTAGATAGATTAATCATTATATAAACAAAGTCTTATCTCCTGCAGTTACAATTTCGGCTCATTACGTGAACAAGTCACAAACGAAGCCGTGGAAAGTTCGCTTTTATCCAAAGAAATCTGTGTTTAGAAAAGCAGACCTTATTGACAGGGGTTGTGTTGTTTTTGTCAAAGATTGTCCCAGCTCATACAAGTAAGTACTGGAATATTTGGATATAGTATTTTGAATAGACCAAGTGAAGTACCTAGACGAAATACTTGAAGTTCTTGATCCAAGTGAAACTCGTTCTGAACTTAACTCATTCTTAGCTAAATTACCAGTGGAACTATAACTAATAGAAATATAATTTGAGGGAAAACCGTCTTCTAAGTTTGATCGGTTTTAAAATTTGTGATATTCATATCTGATTTTCAGTAAAAATACACCGATAGTGTCAAAACCATGTTTCTTGTAGTTACAATACTTTTTTCTAAACACACTCTATCCATCACGAGGATTTTTGCGTTCAATTCGTGAATATTATTTAAATAAATTAAAAAGGTATTTTCTTGATACATTAATGATATCATCTGAAGGCAGAATTTGATCTGTGCGCGCCATTATGACGGTAAATACAAGACCTTCAACAATTACTGTGAAATGGAATACGAGAACTGCAACAGTTGGCGACGTGAGTAGCTTAATTATTTAGTTAAACTATAGTGCAATAGAATTCCACAATGAACTTTACCTGCTTGCCAATTTAAATTTGGATCGATGTTTGGATTGTTGATACCTATATTACACTAGTTGTTCCTCTCGGTTTTACCCGCGTGAAAAGCTGTTCTCGCTACAAAAGTCCCTAATACACTGCAGCCATTCACAGCACCACCTATACGACGCCACCGACATCTATGTAAATAATCAGATTATGTTAATCCAATATATGACATATTTGTATGTCAAATTTCATCGAAATCCGTTCTGCTGTTGCTGCGTTTACACTTCTAACAAACATCCAAACATTTTCACAGACTGTCGCATTTATAATATTAGTAAGATTAAAAGCAAGATTATGATCCACCGCAGTATCTATAATGTTTTTCTCTTCTTACACGAATGGATTGGCTCAATTGAGTGTCTGTGACTTATCCGCCTTTAACGCTGAGTTCAATATGCATTCTCAACTACTCTTTTCTATCGACCATGAAATAGACCAATCAGAATAAAGATTTTTTGTTATACATGCAAATGACTTATTTCTATTGGTTTAACCTCAGGATCGGCCGAAATCACTATTTCACGTTATATATGACACGTTACATAGATTAAAATCCGGCTTATTAGGAATCGCACAGGTGCTGCAAACAAAGAACGAAATAAAACAATGTTCAGAGTACAACTTAACCTTCCTTGCTTTCCTGTAGTCGGGTAAAGATACTATATTACTATTGAACTGACAATGGCCAAAATTGATGACGCAATCATCAACTCTCTCGGCAACCAGCTCACATCACAATATACTCAGCGCCTTAGTAGGTATACCTTTCAGATCTATAAATATGCTTATTAAATATCGATATTTCATTCCAGAATGGAGCATGGTGAAGAGGGACAGGTGTTCGTAATTATCGATAAATATTCCTCAAAAGACGCCGCAGGAAGATATTTCGGTAAACAAATTATGTAAATACGCGGTATTGAATGTACATATTTTAAAAATTGAAGAATAAAATTGTTGAACGAAGCAAAAATATTTTGTAAAAATTGTTAACAAGGAAATGTTCTAACTAAAAAAAAAAATAACCGCTTACACAAAAATCTCTAAAAAGAAAAAAATAATAGTGTCTGTCGTTTAAGTACCTAATAATATTTTGACTAAAGCGTTTTCGGTTCGGGGGACAGCTAAAGAAGTATTTCATCTCCCTGGTCCTGAGTTCGTTCCCCCGACGCGAAGACGCTTGAGTCAAAATATTACTAGGTACTTAAACGACAAAGACACTATAATATTTTTGCTTTTTATGGGTTATTTAAAATTCAATTTAATTATTATTTCAAACTATTTAAATTACTATATTCTCCATCATGGGGACTTGATAATCTACTATCTAACACCTACTCGTTGAGACCATTCTTATGAGCCCACACACGCTATATCTGCTATAAGTTGCTAAAGAGTTGGGTATCCCGCAGACTACTCGAGGCTGTACCATCAGATCAAGGTAACATGTCTTAAAAATATTGCCGAAGTCACAATATACCAAATTTTAAATCAATTGGAGTTGCAAAGTTGGAAATGAGCTGATAATCTTCAAACGACTAAACAGATCTTCATAAATTATAGCTAAGAACCATCTCGATCATATCAGCTTTCAAACGAAAAAAACGCGTCAAAATCCGTCCATTCGTTTGAGAGCTACGATGTCACAGACAGACATACAGATACACAGATACACAGACACACGGACACACAGACACACGGACACACAGATACACACCCTAAACTTATAACACCCCTCTTTTTTGTCGAGGGTTAAAAAAAGAGATTGTATATCAGTGGAGGCAAACAAAGTGGACTAGAAAAACATTTATACCATATTTTTAGCATCGAAATTATGTTCCAGCAAAGTTAAATATGGTAACTCATCTAAACATATCTTATAGAGTAAATTATTATAATGATAGACTTAATGAAGCAATGAATTTATAATATCAAAACTTATCAGTTTACGATCGCTAGTTGCTAAGTACTAAATCTACCCCGTTAACAACTTTAGTTGTCCAGCGCCTTAAACTAATGGGCAAACAACTTCACTAATATAAACCCGAAAGTTAGTCCGCTTATCGACTTTTGACTTTGAATGCATTCGTGTTGCCACAACACATAATCGTATAAGGTGAAATTGCGGTTAAGCACATTTTCTTTATAAAATACAAGCAATCCGCCCCGGCTTCGAACGGGTAGCATAAATCTATAGCCGAAGGTCGCTGATGACACGATATTCCCAAAAAGATGTATATTTTTTTAAGTCCACACACATTTATTTATACTTTATCTGTGCTGGCATAATTATGTCGACTGACGAGGCATAATCATCGCTCGTCAGTCGACACTGGGCCCCTCACCACTTACCATCAGATGCAGTGGGGTCACTTTACCGAATAAAAAAAACAGATATATTTTTCGTAAGCATTCCGTCCGGTTAGCAACAATATTCTTTGCTTATATTTCTCTAATTTTTATACTCACGTTAGAGTGACTACAGTTGGGTTACGTTTTGAAGGACATTGCTTTAATCTATATATTTTAGGGCATTATGAGACTAACCTAGAACCTATAAAGAACCTAGAGTCAAGATGATGAGGTCATGCCACAGTATACATATCTATACAGTAGAATATCTTCATACAAACGGTCGGAACGCGAGTGATACCTACGCGCCTCGAGTTTGGTACACATTAAGTACACAAACAGTCGCGAGTGCGCCGCAGTGACGAACGAACGGTGTGATTGTTTTGTAAGCAATAGGCGTGCATTGTGTGAGTATTTAAATTAAATAAGTACAAGTACTTACTTAATATGGCAAAGATATATTATAGACTATAAATTGTGCTGTTTTTGGTTGCTTGATTTCTTGTCCATGTTTCCCAAAATTATATTTAATTAAACTTTTTATCTGAATGCGGAATTTTTATACTATTAAATTTAACAATAAAACTTTTCGTACGTCCCAGTCGAGGCGCAAATAATTTTCAGTCTCAAATTTATCAAGTTGTTTTTTTTTTAATTTAAATGTACTAATCAATAAACACAACGCGTATTTTAATTAAACACTTCTTATATCATTCACAAAGAATTTCATTTTTTAAATAATATCTAAGATTAAATTAAAATACTGTAGACGGGCAGCCCTATCGCGAGTTTACGTATACGCGCGGCTGTAGGTAATTATTTCAAGGACACGGCCGAGTCAGAGTACTTGTAGATATACTTTGGTCATGCCAATATTATGTATCTATAGATTATAAGCACGATAGATATATCGCATAGAGTAAATTTATTTACTCATTTAGGAAGAAAGGTAGGGTAATTACGATTCCACTGATACTATGGAATCTAAATAGTCATGAGCGGTTGTGACCTCGTACCATTAATTGACTCTTTTTTCAATGAAAATGGTTCTTAGCAGTCAATTTAGTATGAATAAATTTTTAGGTTGGCGAAGCTATTATGACCTAGACAAACAAAAAAGAACCGTAATATTGGCAATTAAAGATGCTTTTAATAAATCAGTGTATTTAGTTATACAAATTACGAGTAACTAATTCAAACTTAAGTATTGTTTTGCTTGTAGTATAAGTCTCTGAATGTAGGTGAAGACCATTATACAGTAGATAAGGGTTTGATTGAGATCGTAAGTATAAGTTCTTTAGAATTATTTCAGAAATTATGAATACTTTAGTTTTTTTAACATTATTGACTGCCTCAGTGGCGTAGTTATATTACGGTACGACTGCAATGCTGAGGTCTCGGGTTCGATCGCCGGGTCGCGCAAAGTGATATTGGGTTTTTGCACTCAGTAACGCACGGCGAAAAGTGGGTACACTAGTTGCGCCTCTGCATACCCCTTCGTGGATAAAAGGCGTGAGTGTGTGTGTGTGTGTGTGTGTGTGTGTAATATTATTGTTTAAATATTACAACAAAATAGTTACTGTGGAGCGAAAAGCTAATTTTACGATAACCGCATTCTAAACATTTTATAAGTTTATTCCACATTCTTTATCTTGAAAGTATCCCCAGGTAGCTGAAAAAATTATAAAAAATATGAGCTGTTGAATTTGAATATTGAATATTCTTTTTTTTTTGTCCTGACTATACTGCCAGTAGCCTGACGAAATGAGATACTAAAGTTATATGTAATAAAGAACATTATCCGCCGCAGGGTGTCAGACATGAAATACGTAGACCTCTTCTAAAAATTTTAAGGCCGAGTGATCGAGATACTCACATCTAGTTCATTAAATAGCCCTCTTAATCGTTGACATAATGACCACTACCATTCTAAGGGAACGTACTAATTGGTTACATATCCTTTATGTTCGTATATTATTAAAGGGTGACTTTTTAAATTGCTGTTCCCAGTTATGTTATTTTCTACCTTAACAAACTGTATTTAATGTTAATAATTCCTTACCTGCACCTTTACAATTTTCATAAAACATGTCGCACATTGTGTGAAACGTTTGCATTTGTCCAAATTTATTACTTGCACATATTTTTATATCTCTGTAATTAAAGATGTAATAGATAATTATTGACTGCCTCGGTGGCATAGTTGTATTACGGTACGACTGCAAGGCTGAGGTCTCGGGTTCGATCCCCGGGTCGGGCAAAGTGATATTGGATTTTTCTATTCAGTATCAGCCCGGAGTCTGAAATTTGTGCCTGATATGGCGATAGGCTCGCCCCCTATCACATCATGGGACGGAATACGCTTGGCGAAAAGTGGGTGCACTAGTTGCGCCTCTGCCTACCCCTTCGGGGATAAAAGGCGTGAGCATGCGTAGATAATTATTTTAGACCCACCTTTTTTGATTTAGTTACAATATAATCTATGTATTATAACCTGGTTTAAGTGTATTTTGAAGTTATACTTCTTTTGGCGCGTTAGGGAAAAATGATGAGAGTAAATTTTTACGATGCGCGCGCACACCGTCACGAAAAACCGACACCCTGAAGTTAGCTATAGTCAACATTTTTGAATTTTGAACGTAGAATAAGGCGAAAGATATTTTTTTTATAAGATTTTTATCTTGTTACTCCAAAGAAGTATAACTTCTAACGCATGTACAAGTACACACACACTTCTTTTATTTTTATTAAATTACTCAGTCGCAGCTTGGAGTCCGGAAGTTGGTGGTGTGATACCACCGTGCCTCGGAAAGCACGTAAATCCGTTAGTCCTGCGCCTGCTGTCTCTTCGGTCATGTCGGATTGCCGTTTCACCGGACTATGAGAGTGAAGGAATAGCGAGTGCACCTGTGTATTGCGCACACATTTGTGCACTATAATATCTCCTGCGTACCTGGCTGATCTCCGTTGAGATTGGCCGCAGTGGCCGAAACTGTCTAGGAGGATTACGTTTTTTCAGTTTTAGTTACTAAACCCTCATATACCTTACTGGCAAATTAAAAAAAATTGCCTACTGACTATTTTAATGCCAAGTAGTACTTAATTATTATGAAGAATACAAGAGTCTATGTGATTTAAAACTCCCTAAATTTCATTATCCATTTCAATGCTTCTAATTTATAAACTAAGACAAAAAAAATTTACCTAAATGCATTAGTCCCCATACATTCGACGTAGTCTCTCATACATTCTTCCATTTCTAAATGAAAGTCTGACTTGTTAACAAACATTATAGCCAGTTCTGGTGGCATTGGTCGAGCTTCATCGGGAAGAACATGTCCATAATCGATGCTCGATACCACTAAAAGAGGTGCTATAGAACATAAAAAAACTGATTGATCAAAAGACCTAAGCAAAGTTTAGTTTAATTGATACTTCAATAAAAATCAGTTCAATTTGGATCCCGAATCGGTGAAAATGATATTGGGTTTTTCTGCTCACTACCAGCCCCGAGTCTAGATTTTGTGCCCGATATGGCGATAGGCTAGCCCCATATCACATCATGGGACAGAACATATACGGTGAAAAGTGCGTGCCCAGCTTGTGACTCTACCTACTCCTTCGGACATAAGCGTGATGTGTGTTATTGACAATTTGGATCAAGTGCCTTAACCTTTCTCAGTAGTAGAGGAGGCCCGTGCTCAGCAGTATGCAATATACATATAATACAGGGCTGATTGCATTGCATTGCAAGTGATTGCATGATTATCCAGGCGCGAAAAGCAAAGGCAAAGGCTAATCATCTCGTATCAGTCAATACCTACTCTATTTGGATGTAGTTTAATCACTTTGCCGTACGCATACATTTAAAAAAAATATAATTTCATTTTATGTACTTACATATTATTAAAGCTAGATGTCCTAACAATATGTTCATTTTGCAATGCGAGCCAATTTACTTCTTTCTAAGTAGCATTTTATCAGAACTTGTTAACTATGTTTGAAGAGAACATTATTACATTATGTAATGAAATGGTAGGAGTAATAATTCCAGTCGCACTCGTTTTACTAAAATATTTTTTATTTATTTAAACTCTTTATTGTACATCAAGTACACAAGTATACAAGTATTCATTTCTTTATTTTTTTTTAATAAAAAAATTTAAATTAAGTTCCTAATTGGAACGATAAACAGTAATTCAAAATAATACAAGGTGAAAAAAGACATAACACTATTCTTATATGGCGGTTTAATTTAACATTAGGGTTTTTTCGATGCTACTTATATAATATTCTTTGATCAATAATATTTCTTTTTTTTTTTGGTTTCTATAGAATATTAAAACATAATTTATTTAAATTTTAGTTGTAGCTAACAATATTTAGGGCCGATTTTCATCTTTACTCCTAAATTACAGTGTGATTTTTGTGTTTAGCCGGTTTAATCATTAATATGACAAATAGCGCTTATCAGAAAGCGGTTGAATCGCCCCTTAGTATTTAAAACAAAATTAAATTTATTGAAGCAAAGAATAATTTAGTTTATCGCGTGATAAACAAACACTGCCAATTTGTTTCACGTATCAGTACCTAATAATTAAACTCAATTAAATTTTTTATTGTTTAGATTATGCGAACACTAGCTGTGACATGAATATTAGTTTTTGTTGATAAGACAATGTGTTGTGAAAATCTTTATCCATTAACATTTGATGTATATGTTTATTAATCTATACATTTAAAATTAATTATTCTGTCAGTGTGATTACTAGGCATTATGAGACTTACTTTTACATTCAGCGCTATAGCCTAGTTGGGAGTGGAACGGACTACCGAGACGAGTGTCCGCAGGTTCAAAACCCAAGGGCACACACCTCTGACTTTACTAAAAAGTTATGTGAGTATTCTTTGTGAATTATCGCTCGCTTTAACGGTGAAGGAAAACATCGTGACGAAACCTGCATAGCTGAGAAGTTCTCTGAATTTCGAAGGTATGTGAAGTCTGCCAACCCGCACTAGGCCAGCTTGGTGGACTAAGGCCGCAACCCTCTCAATTGAAGAGGAGGCCCGTGCTCAGCAGTGGGCTGTATATAATACAGGGCTGGTATGGTATGGTATGTGACTTACCATCTAATGTCTCAGGCTGACGAGCGCAGTGGAGTGCCACGTAATTAAATTTGCCAATTTTTGCCAGTGTAATTAAATGTTCTGTATAGTGTTGTTACTGTTTATGGGCGGGTGTGTTGCTTACCATCAGGTGAGCGGCATGCTCGTCTCATCATCATCATCATCAGCCACATGACGTCCACTGCTGAACATAGACCTCCCCAAAAGATTTCCAGACGGACCTGTCAAAAGAGCCCTGCATCTAGCGTGTTCCTGCGACCTTTATCAAATCGTCTGTCCACCGTGCTTATCTCGTCATTCAGTAGCAATAAGAAATACTTCCTGGGATTAATGATAGACTTATATAATTGTTTCTCAGATACTTTATTACTAAAAATCTTATGTTACAACATATCGAATAAAATTCAACATCATAATATTTGAGTACTTTACGTTTTGGGCTCATTAAAACGTACTGTACAATATTATTTACTTAACCTAACACTATTTACATATTGACAGTAACACACTACGTTAAGAAAGAACAAAGGAACTTTTTACACCGTTACACAAAAAAAGTCTTTTAAAATGTTCAGATGTTTTGCATCTCAACACTAATCGGTTCATGCTATTTGAAGCACGCCTTTAGTCAGAAAATCTGCGAGCACTGCGACGTCTTCGTGTTGGCCGTGACTGTGTGTTCCAACTGCGCCAGTGCTGTCAACTCCGTGTCCATTTTTCTTTTCTTTATCCTTGTATCCTTCAGCAATTGCCTCTTTTTGCAGCAACACAGTATCTCCTCAAACTCTTTTCGGAAATTGTCGTTCAGCCACCCATATAATAAAGGATTGGACACGGCACTCGACATACCGAACATATGGCAGACGGCGTATGTCACCGTCATGGTTTTTTCGTCCATGAATGGTTCAGCACTGAAATCTGCTACTAAATTGAACACGTTCAGTGGTAGCCAGCTGATTACGTACGTAACTGCTATTGCTATTAATATGGCTGGTGTTTTTCTAGTATTGCGTCTTCGTCCTCGTAACCTCCTGTGTATTTGGACGTGCGCCATGATCACCACCAATACTGGTAGGAGATATTGAAATATGAGACTAAATAACGAGTAAATAGCTCGGCCATTTGTAATCGGCCAATCTTCTATGCAGAAACTTAAGGAGTCCATTCCTATAAATCCTAGTTTATGCGTCTTCAGGTTTCTAAATATATACAGCGGGGATGCTAGCGCGAATGCTGTCGACCAAATGAAGAACATTGTGACGAGTGCTCCCATCGTCTGGAGTCCGCGCCTCGTTGGGTACACGATTAACTGTGAACAAAGAATACAAAATTAACTAATATTTTAATATTACTTAATACTATTACTATTATAATTCTCTTTACTTTCAGTTTTCCGTTTTTTACATCTTAATATATATAAATCTCGTGTCACAATGTTTGTCCTCAATGGACTTCTAAACCACTTAACCGATTATAATAAAATTCGCACACGATGTGCAGTTCGATCCAACTTGAGAGATAGGATAGTTTAAATCTCAAATTATAGTCGCAATTTTAATTTATTGCTAATTATTTGTCTGTTATTATTTGACAGTCACAATTATCTGTTAACTCCAAATGATTCTAGCAGATGTCGATACCTTTCGACTGGGTTGAGTAAGTAATCAATAGATGGCGCTGCTATGGTAAAATGATTCTAACAGATGTCGATACCTTTCGACTGGGTTGGGTAAGTAATCAATAGATGGCGCTGCTATGGTAAATCTACGAACGTGTCATATAAGCTACGGGTAGATTATGTATACTTTTTATACCGGGAAAATATAAAGCGGGACTTTTATACCGGGAAAAATCATTCACGCGGGCGGAGCCGCGGGCAAAAGCTAGTTTTTATATATATACTAAAAAAACATTAATACATATTATAAAAATATAAAAAATTTAATCACCCTCCGATGTTGATGGCACAAGACCATACAGAAGAGCAACTTGCTGGTGTATGATCTTGGCTACTAGGTTGTGTCTATGCAAGTACACGCCGTTAGCAAGATACGAACAACCGGAAATCACATGCCTGATCGATTCACCGGGACGGTGGTATGCCCGACAGATATCGATCGTACCGACCTTCATGATGTATTTCCTATAATTGTTCGTCTTCATAGCTTGATCCATAATTGCAAAGACAAAACCCACAGTTTCCCCAAGTAGGTTACCAAAACGTAGCCAAGATACGGATGCAAACTATTACTTATTACTAATATTATAAATGCGAAAGTTTGTGAAAATGTTTGGATGTTTGTTAGAAGTAAACGCAGAAACAACTAAACGGATTTAGATGAAATTTGGCACACGGGTAGGTCATATTTTGGATTAACACACTTTTTATCCCGGTTATTTGCTGCCATGAGAAATAACGGAGATTTTTTATCTGATTCTTTAAATAAATGGCGCTGGCGTCGTACTGTGTTTTAGGGACTTTTGTAGCGGGAAAGGCTTTTAAAGCAGGCGACGCCGCGAACAATACCTAGTAATAAAATATAAAAGTATTTTTATCTCCGGCTTGTAATGGATTAAAAACGATCTAAAGAAAAGGTTACATTAAATGGAAACCACGCGATTATATTAAATGGAAAATAAATTGAACCAGACAATACTTTTTGCTGAGTTATCGCTAAGCTTTAAATCTGATGCGAATACAATTTGTGATTCATGCTAAAACTGACAGCATTAAATAAAAATATTATTCAGAAATGTTCTGTAATAATTCATCCATCAATTTTATTTTCTAGCTGTAGGGTATTTCAAACAACTAAAAACAATATTACTCCCAAATAGATATTTTTTTGCCTTCAATATAATCTTAACTATAATTTAAAGCGGTAGAGTATCACCGGCGCAACGCTTATTGATTCTGCAACTCCATTATCTATCACTTTATCATTGGAGAGTTCACGTAATGAAACGAGCACCGAACGTTGATAAGACCACTTAATAATGTTGATAGCGTGTATTGTTGTAAAACACCAAAAAAATGTAATAGACATGTCATCACAAAGTATAAGTTAACGTTGTATCCACTTATAATGATGGTACACATGGCCTTAACTTCGATGTATATTTTTTTAATTATAATATTGTGAACTATCAATAGTAGATCTAATTAAATAAATAAATAAACGACTTTTTTACAGCTCCCCAGACACGTAGCGATGGAACTTTTAAGTGGACGCAGCTTATAATAAAAATATTTTGTTAAAGTGTTTCTACTTCAAGAATCTTACGTTATGAGTTACGACACAAAATATTCAACATCCTGTCTTTTCAACATGTTTAATACCATACCATACCAGCCCAGTATTATATACTGCCCACTGCTGAGGAAGGGGCTACTCTACAAGTGAGAGGGTTAAGGCCTTAGTCCACCATGCTGGCCTAGTGCGGGTTGGCAGACTTCACATACCTTCGAAATTCAGAGAACTTCTCTGGTGTGCAGGTTTCCTCACGATGTTTTCCTTCACCGTTAAAGCGAAAAGTCAGAGGTGTGTGCCCTTGGGTTTCGAACATGCGGACATTCGTCTCGGCAGTCCGTTCCACTCCCAACTAGGCTATCGCCGCCTTTAATACCACGTAGACATAATTTAAATATCCCACAAGCCTTTGATTAATTATATACCTAGATAGACAGTGAACGTTTCAAACGCGTCGAAAAAATAGAGGCGAATTGTTCCCCACTAAATGAGTTCGAGTGAATTATTATTTGTGGTTTTTCATGGATATAATTTTCTCCCCGATTTAATAAAAACCATGTTATCCCCGTATCATTATGCGCGCACACAAGGATACGCAGAATGATGCAGCGATAGCGTATGACACAGCTGTCACGCATACGAGCTTAAGAAAAGTTGGCCTGTTTGTTTTAGTTTCATTGCAGCGCGTCAATCTATCAAGGTATATAATTAATCAAAGCCACAAGCTTTGGTCATCGTCGACTTTGAAATCTATGGTCCCTTATTTCTAGGTCATAATAATATGATCAAATTATAGTTCCCTCTTTTACGACAATATTATAAGAATGTCGTGAAGGGAGTCCAACTAAATACTAAGTATGCCTATGTAATGCGGACTAGTTATAGTGAATTATAGGAAGTCAGATTAAAAATTTATTCTGGTGTAGTCTGCAGTGTAATTACTAGCACGGCGTTCAAAACATTTTGCGAGTAGCTAAATGCATGTCTTAGCTCGCTTTAACGGTGAAGGAAATCATCGTGAGGAAAACTATATACTTGAGAAGTTCTCTGAATTTCGAAGGTATGTGAAGTCTGCCAACCCGCACTAGGCCAGCGTGGTGGAGGGGTAGGCCTTAGCCTAACCCCTCTCAGTAGTAGAGGAGGCCCGTGCTCAGCAGTAGGCAGCATATAATATAGGGCTGATTGCATTGCATTGCATTGCAAGCTAAGACCCTAGACTAGACCTATATTCTAGACTATAGTCCTAAATACGCTACACTAAAAGTCTATTACTATAAGTCTTTGGTTTTTGGACATGACTTTCCTATTACATAATAAATTAATATTTTTTGTTCCGAGATATTTCATTAATATTTTTTAACTTCGCTGACGGAACTGCCTTAGTTCAAATAAGATTTTAATGAAAAAGTTAATAATCAGCCTTCCATATTATTACACAAATTATTTAACGCGGAACAAAGGCACAAAAGCCAAATTAATGTAAACTTTGTTGTGAAAGCTCATGTTTATTCTATTTATTTAAAATAACCGGACAAGTGCGTGTTTGACTCACATACTGAGGGTTCCGAACAAACTTGTAGGTAAGGTATCTAAGTATATAAGTTCAATAATCCGCCAAAATTAATTAAAGGAGACGGGCGAAATTGGGCTTGACCGTACACTTATGAAACATGTATCAATATTCTTCTTCTATATTAACATTAGATTGTATTACGACGGGGAAAAGAAAATCAATTCACTGGTGGTAGGTCTCTCATATGTAAGAGCCCGTCTGGGTGGGTACCACCGCAATGTCTATTTCTACCGCCAAACAGCAGTGTGCATGCACTGTTGTGTTTCGGTTTGAAGGACATTGTAGCCAGTGTAACTACTGGACATAATGAGACTCAACATCTTATGTCTCAGGATGACGAGCGCAGTGGAATGTCACACAGTACTTTGTAACTCAAGGTGCTGTATGGTGTTGCTACTGTTTATGGGTGGTCGTATCGCTTACCATCAGGCGAACGGCAGGCTCGTCTCGTCATTCAATGAAAAAAAAACATTTTCACTATTAAGGATATTCGATACTGGTCGATATTATTTTATTTTACTGGCAACACCGTACAGCGCTCCCAACGTAATGTTAAATTGAAAAACATATTACTATGGCTCATTTACACGCACCTCGTCTCGTGGCTCGTATCGTGTTCGCCTGACAGCTCGCGTGATTCGAATTTCTGTTCATATTCTCGTGGTGGGTTCATTTATTTCAAGCGAGCCACGATGCGAGTCGCGAGCGCACTATTTACACTCTCGGGTCGTGGTTCGCCTCGTGACTCGTCTCATCGCTCGCGCGAGAGTGTAAATGACCCATTATATATTTATATCAGTCCTCGTCGATCCCACGTGAGTTCAATTCTGGTTATTATCTAAGCCAGCTGCTCACTATTCAATATGACAATCCAATGGCATGAACATCTTGTGTTATCAGGTAAATAAAAAGCCTTGAATGCCTCGGTGGCGTAGTTGTAGTACGGAATGACTGCAACGCTGAGGTCTCAGTTGTGATTCCCGGGTTGGGCAAAGTGATATTGGGTTTTAAATTCAGTATCAGCTCGGAGCCTGTAATTTGTGTCCGATATGACGATAGGCACGCTGTTTTTTACGCTATACTCTACAGCGATTATTTCTTTACTCCCATTGTACAGAGAGATTTTTCTTTCTTTTTTGGAAATGGTTCTATTATACATATAAAATAATGCATAAATTATCTCTGTAACATTAAGACCAAGGTTCTATGAAGTTTCACCCGTCTCCTTTATAAAAAGTTTGTAAATTCGCTTTTTTTTTGTTATTGAAGCACAGATTTGCGGGTTTCAGATCTTTCCCTTTAAAATTGCTGTAAGTCTTTACTTCTTGCTAAATTTCATGATTCTAAGTCAACGGAAAGTACGCTATAGGGGTTGATTCCCTTGCGAAATCGCAAAATATGCAGCATAGACAGTCATATCTTTTGATCGCGTTGACTTATAAGTTTGTTTTTTTCACAGATGAGAGACCGTAGACCTGAGTATTTGATATGAATTTCAACTTTATAGCTGTACGTTCCTGAGAAAAAGGGTCTTGAGAGATAGACAGACAGATAGACAGACAGACGGCCAATAAAATGATCATATAAGGGTTTCTTTTTACCTCTTGAGGTTCGAAACCCTAAAAAATTTGCGTAAAATTATGGATAATTATTAATTAGTAATTACTAATTTTAGAATCTATTTTGATTGCCATTTTTAATTACGTTTCCAACACAACCTGATACTCACAGAACAAAGACAGTAAGTAAACAGGAACCTATTACTTTCACAAATATTGCTTTTGAAAAAGGTTTGGAAACGACAATGGCCATGATGAAGTGAGAGAGAAATCGATACGAAACGAGATACTAGATTCGATAGTAGGATGGCGGTTATGATTAATGTTCTTTGGTTTGTATATTTCAAATTATATTTGCGATATAAGTTATCTCAATAAGAATTAGTACTCTGTATATTACTGAACTAAGGCCTAAACCCTCTCAATAGCAGAAGGCTCGTGCCCAGCAGTGGGCAGTATATAATACAGAGCTGTTATTATTATAGTTATATATTGGTGGAAGTATTAAGTGTCCTTGCACTCACTCTTATCTCACTCACTCAATAAAGAGTCGGCGCTACAGAATATTTGAAGCATGTTGCACATCTGCATGATATCAACCGTATCAGAGGAAATTAGCATCAGAAAAATAATATAAAAAACTCTATTGATCGACTTGAAAATCGAAGCCATAGCCTCTCCCAAAGTCCACAGCCAAATAACAAGGCTATAATAGTTTAGATCAATAACATAATAAAATAACCCAAGCACGAGTGAACTTGTTAAATTAAAACCAATTTGCCTTCATCATGCAATATCATCATTGATGTATTAAAATATCATCTATATGTTCGGGTCAGACACATGACGTCAAAGCAGTCTTTACGCTCCCATCTCTATTAATAGATAAATCGAAACTGCTATAGTTAACGCAAATTACGTTTGTTTATTATCTTTACTAGGATTCGGGACGCAGTCTGGGCATTGATGATACAATTTACGAAACAGGAAACTGACTATTTTACACGGCTGTTTAACCTATTTGTATGGGGAAATGATCAAAGATTTGTCTCTTTAATCCGTGTACATTTATTTAGTAGTAATAAAGTGCAATAATAGAGAAGAAAATTCTGTATTATTACAAATATACACACACACACACACTCACGCCTTTTATCTTCGGAGGGGTAGGCTGAGGCGCAACTAGTGCACCCATTTTCCGCCGTGCGTATTCCGTCCCGTGATGTGACAGGGGGCGAGCCTATCGCCATATCAGGCACAAATTCCAGACGCTGGCTGATACTGAATAGAAAAATCCAATATCACTTTGCCCGACCCAGGGACCGAACCCGAGACCTCAGCATTGAATTTAATACAACTACCCCACCGAGGCAGTCAAGTTCTTTACAAATAGCCTTATTAAATTTTTCGCCCGTATTAATCATCTGCTAAAATCCAAAAATCTGTTATAATGACTATTGTATCCAACCGTGCGTTAATTAAAAATGTATCAAATGAGCCATTGTATTTCGAATTAACTCACGGATATTTTATACCCCATGTTATATCATTAATCCTAATAAATTTCATTATTTTTATCTGCGTAGAAAATCCTGAATGTTGCAATTGTCTGCGGGTCCTATCGCATACCATCAGGTCAGTGTGATTGATGCTTGTTCAATTTAAAATCAAAAGAAAAAAATATATACCTCTATGAATTTTAATAACTGACTGCCTCGGTGGCGTAGTTGTATTACAGTATGACTGCATTGCTGAGGTCTTGGGTTCGATCCCCGGGTCGGGCAGTGATATTAGGCTTTTTAAATTCAGTATCAGCCCGGAGTCTGAAATTTGTGCCCGATATGGCGATCGCCCCCTATCACACCATGGGATGGAGTACGCATGGCGAAAAGTGGGTGCACTAGTTGCGCTTCTGCATACCCCTTCGGGGTTAAAAGGCGTGAGTGTGTGTGTGTATGTGTGTGTGTCTGTGTGTGAATTTTAATAACTAATATGACGTAAAAAGTATTATGCTGTATTGAGGGAAGTTATCAAAATATTTACAAACCAATTATTCACGTATTTGTAAATAACCGAACCCTAAAGAACTTATGTAGTAAGATATTAATTTATTTTGTTTTTAACCCCCGACAGAAAAGAGGGGAGTTATAAGTTTGGGATGTGTATCTGTATGTCTGTCTGTGGCATCGTTCCTCTCAAACGAATGGACCGATTTTGACGCGGCTTTTTTTGTTTGAAAGCTGATGTGATCGAGATGGTTCTTAGCTATAATTTATGAAGATCTGTTCAGGCGTTTGAAGATTATCAGCTCATTTCCAACTTTGAAATGTTCGATTGATTTTAAATTTGGTGTACTGTGAGTTCGGCAATATTTTTAAGACATTTTAACCTCGAGCTGATGCTGCAGCATCGAGTAGTCAGTGGGATACCCAACTCCTTAGCAACTTATAGCAGATATAGCATGTGTGGGCTCATCAGAATGGTCTCAACTCTTAACGAGTAGGTGTTAGATAGTTAATTATCAAAGACCCATGATGGAGAATATAACAATTTAAAAAGTTTGAAATAAAAATTACGGGGGACCGCGAAAGAATTATTTTCATCTCTCTAGGCCACAGTTCGGTCCCCCGACGTGAGGACGCTTGGGTCAAAATATTACTAGGTACTTAAACGCCAAAGACACATTTATTATTTTACTAGAGGTTTTTTGTGTCGGGGGTCATTTAAATTTAAATTTAATTTTCATGTTCCTTTTTGTAACTTTTAGAACACGTAAATTTTTGATGCATCGCGTATAATTATGGGCAGTCTGCGTCAATGCTTTACGACAACATGAATTCACAGTTTAGTATATAATCGACTATTAATGTGCACATTATGCAGTCAGATTAGCTTGAAGCAGTGTAATTAACAGTAACATCTGTGATAAACTCTCGATTACGCAGTTCTGCAACTCTATGAAAACAAATGAGCTAAGCCGTCATACCGTATATTGTTATACAAAATTTGAAGCCGCTAAATATCACACTTGCCAATTATCCAATTTAGGGAGGCATTTAATGCTAATTCTTCGTATCGTGGAGGAATCCTAGTTGGGAATGGAACGGTCTGACGAGACTGATGTTCGCAGGTTCAAAACCCAAGGCACACACCTCTGATTTTTCTAAGTTAATTGTGTATTATTTATCAATTATAGCTAGCTTTAACGGTAAAGGATAACATCGTGAGGAAACCTTTATACCTAAAATAAAAAATAAAATAAAATAAAATAAACAATTCACACGTAACTTCTAAAAGTCAGAGGTGTGTGCCTTGGATTTTGAACCTGCGGACATTGCCTCGGCAGACCGTTCCATTCCCAACTAGGCTATCGTCCACGTCACGCATTACATAGTGAATGAGAATTATTTAAATATTATTGATACCTACAATAAATATAAGTGCAGTAAAACAGGGCTAAAACACATGTGTATTAGCCGCACATATGTTATAACAGGGATATCAAAAGGTAGCATATTAGGATACTAGCTTTAGCCCGCGGCTCCGCCCGCGTAAAAAAGTTTTTCCAGGTCAAAAGTCCCGCTTTATATTTTCCCGGGATAAAAAGTAGCCTATGTGTTAATCCAGGACATGATCTACCCGTGTGCCAAATTTCATCGAAATCCGTTCAGTAGTTTTTGCGTGAAAGAGTAACAAACACACATCCGTACATTCTTACAAACTTTCGCGTTTATAATATTAATAGGATTACATTACTCAGTTAAAATAAAGCTTCTAACTATTAGTGGAACGACTTTTAGACTCGAATTAGAACTACCAGAAATAACAGCGTTCAAACTAAAATAACAAGAGGTTACGCCTTTTCTACCTATATTTAACGTGAACTTAAATAAAGCAGAATATTCTCCAAACCCTACTAAAAACCAATACCAGCAAGCATTAATATTCAACAGCTCAAAACAAACATAGACACAATTCAATATTCACCTGATATCGGTCTAAAGCAATCGCAGTGATGGATATAGTGGAGACAAATATTGATATGGCCTGTATAGCACCGCAGGCCTTACACAAACTCGGCCAATCTGGCAACGGCCAATGTTTGGTCAAAAGTTCCATGAGGGTTAGAGGTGTTCCGACGCAGCAGACCAGACAATCAGAGACGGCTAGGTTTACGATGAACATGTTTCTTGCTGTGCGCATAACTGGTTTCCTTACTACCTGAAACAGAAGAATACTGTCTATATATTTGGATTTGGAATTATTTTTCACCACGGTTGTCAGGTAAAATCATGATTAGTAAAAATGGCACTATGGTAATATTTTGTGAATTTCTCTGGTGAAATATGTCCAACTATAATATATTTTTTTAATCTATAAATTAATACGTGAAGAAAATACTTTGTACAGATTTTTAAGCACTTAGAGTGCACGGAGGAATGTGTGATTTGGCAAAATTAAAGTGCGTAATATAGAGAAGGAATGCAGAAAAATTAAAATTATGTAAAAAATGTGTTACAAATATATTAAAGGAGATGTCCGCTTTTTGTATGAGTGCTGGGTCCCAAAATCTAACAAGGCTCAAACTCTAGGGATATTAAAAGGGCAAAATATGGAACTTAGATCCATTAAAAAAATATTTGTAGACCCCTCCATTCATAACCAACTTTTTTAAAAACGTTCATATTAAGTGTAGTTTTCAAGCCAAACAAAATTACAAAAATCTCAAAATCGGAGGTCTTTAAAATTAAACGATTTATTGCAAAAGGTTAGTTTTCAGGAGTTCTATCCAAATATATATAAATTGTCTTGTTTAAAATTTCAGGCCCGTTTTTGGACATGTCCCTTTACTACTGGACAACTACTAGTATAAGTAATTAAAGGAATAAAAACAAATTTTAACATTTTGGATAATATTCTGTCTGTTAATCGTCTGTTTTTAATCTTAACTTTATTAATATTTTTCGATTAGCTATCACAACAAAGAATACAAGTCCTGAGTCCATCCAGAAGTATTTTTATCAGCGTATATGAGTCATGAGACCAATTGTTTACCACTTTAGCCGTTGCTTCACCAAACCATGTAATTCCACACTATATTTACATAAGCAGGGTATTCTATACCTTGTTTACTTCAGTTTGGCTACTGGTTTTTAGGCCAATCACCAAATGAATTTCCTATTTATATTCTCTATTTGAATACCCTGCTCGTCTCTATACCGGAATGAGGTAATTTTCTCGAAAGGTTACTCTTATAGACATTGATACCAAACATCTCTGAGCTTACTTTATTATTGTATATGATGGTAAATTGCGTATGCTATTTGTAGGTCGAAACTCAGGTGAAATTCTAATAAAAAGTACTGGAAATTTGATTCTATTTGAATCGATCACATAAAAAATGATTCTAGAACAGCAAAATTAACGATAAATATTACGTTTCATGGAAAAGTTTGTTAAAGGTCATACGTGGTTCGATCAAGCCGTACGGAAGTTCTAAGAATTATCCAAATGTATGTGAAAATTGTTCCGATTTCATTTATGAACGAAATTAGAAAATGGAAATACATGACATAAAATAAAAATATTCTTTTATTTTAATAATATAATTTTGCCATTTCTAATACACAATTTTAATATTGCTACTGAAAAAAATTAATACCTACCGTAATTTTTTATACAACCGAAGTTGTCGATTTATAATTGCTTGGATTCACACTTGCTAATAATACATTTAAATGATTGTTCAAGTTTGTAATTGTATACGCGATTTTATAATGACTGCAATAATGTAATAATGGTTCTAACATTTCCTTTGGCATTAAAAGTTTTATCGCAATTCGACCATTAACCAGATGGCGCGGGTGTCAGATAAACCGTTGAAATAAAATATTTATCTAGACATGTGTCAAACTGTCATATTTTGTATCGGCCATGAACCTTTGTTATCTTTTATTTAGCATATAATTAAAATATCATAGACATCGTTTTTATCTAGAATTTTTGTTACGATTCTCATAAATTGATTTCCTACCTTTTATTTGTGTTTTTGAAGTAATTTCTTTTTAATCGTCTTTGATAATTGCTGAGTTTGTAAATCTATATTTATAAAAAAAGTTGTGTTAGTTACACCATTTATAACTAGAGAACGGCCGAACCGATTATCTAGCTCTTTAATTTTTTTTGGATTTGTATCGCTTCCAAATAGCAGAATAACTATAAAAATATGGAAAAAGTTCATGATCAAGGAAATTATGAAGAAAATTCATTTCATTTATAATTAAAAAAAAGAACTTGGAGCTGGGGAGTTTTGGCGGGAACTTGGAAGTGTCATGAGGTGCTCTTGTTTTAATTCATTATTTTGGTGATATTTAGTGTTATATTGCATAATTATGGTGGTATATTATCCAATATAGTTCTATTAAAGAGCTCAAATGAAGTGAATAGAAATAATTGTGCTAATCAAGTGTTTTTTTCTGTTGCCGCCAAAACTCCTCGATAAAGTCTTGGTAAGGTAGCCACTGCTTTACTTCGACATACTACAGTTAATAAAATATACAAACCAAACTTGACATTGGCAAAATGTGAACACAAATGCCATTATAAAAAATAAAAAATAATAAACTTGGCGCTGTTTATTTTATCCTTTGACAGCTGCTTCAGTTGAGCAGTCACTTTGGTGATCGCAAAGAGTATATTATAATATCATATTAACTGTATACCATTGCGATTAGCCATTACGCGATTCATTGGTATCTTTTTTGAGTTTTCGCCAATTTTTATTCAGTTTTCAACCGTGTGAAGGTTTTAATGACCCATTAACTCAATTCATATATTTGTTGTTTCTACAACAATATGAACTATATTGGGTAAAATAGTCTTAGTAACTTAATGATGCAGCGAAATTGTATGTGTGCCTCATATCTTTCCCAGAAGTATTCAATGTCGTTTTATAAAACTTCGATTTTTTTATTTATTGTGAAATAATGAATGTGATTTTATGTTTGAAAATTGAAAGTGTTTTTGACAGCTTATTCTGCAAACGTTTTATTATTAATATTTTGTATGACATGAATTTTGATAACGACAAAGTGGTTCACCAAGGGCAGATTTATTAATTTCTTTTTTTTTCATAATATGCTTAAGTCATTTACACATGAATCTAGTCACCTATCATATGTTGTGAAGAACCAAAACCTAATAAAATAAATAAATACTTACAGATATAACAACAAGGGCATTTCCAACGGCGCCTATTACAACCAGGATTCCATAGAAAGTGAGTAGGAGGGATCTCGTCGGATCATCTACTTTTCTATTCTGTGAGAATTTTTCCAGGAGGATGTTGGGATCTTGAATGCCTCTAGAAGCTTCTATAAGCCATCTTGCTGAAACGTTTAGGGAGAAATTCATAGCGGGATCCCGGCCCTGTAACAAAATAGATTTGTGTAAGAATAATAACAGGATATTAAGTATGAAATGAAAATGAAATGAAATGAAAATATATTTACGAAAGACAGAATTTACGGTGGTGTTGTTTTTCGGTTTGAAGGACATTGTAGCCAGTGTAACTACTGGACATAATGAAACTTAACATCTTGTGTCTCAGGATGACGAGCGCAGTGGAATGCCACATACTTTGTAACTCAAGGTGCTTTATGGTGTTACTACTGTTTATGGGCGGTCGTATCGCTTACCATCAGGCGAACGGCATGCTCGTCTCGTCATTCATTGCCATAAAAAAATCCTATGTTCTACACACTAGGCAATACACACACTAGGCCTGTATCGTGAAGACCCAAACATAATCTTAGCCAATACTAGGTAGGTTTTCGTATGCACGAATCCGGTTCGGTAGGTACCATATTAATGTATTTTTGTGCCGCGAAGCAGCAATATGCAATTGTTTGTAATGCCACATTAAATTAAAATCTAAGGTATACGTACATACACACTCACGCCTATTATCCCCGAAGGGGTAGGCAGCGGCGCGACTATTTGCACCCACTTTTCGCCGTTCGTATTCCATCCCATAACGTGATAGGAGGCGAGCCTATCGCCATATCGGGCACAAATTCCAGACTCCGGGCTGATACTGAATAGAATAACCCAATATCCTTTTCCCGACCTCGGCATCGAACCCGAGACGTCAGCATTGCAGTCGAACCATAATGCAACTACGCCACCGAGGCAGTCTCAAACTTAAGGTTTAAAAACATATTAGGTATAAAATTTAGACTGTGTAGCCTGCAGGTATTAAAAACAAGTCTACGTTAAACTAACACAACACGTCTCATAAACAAAACCCAAAAAGTAAATTTAAAGTTGAGTTGTAACTTTATTGTATCATATCGCGATGGGCGCCCGAAGTTACGCAATATTTTTACAGAAGCGTGTAATCCACATAAAAGATGAAATTAAAATTAAAAAAAAAATACGTGTGGCACTCGGAGACTGCCGCGGTAAAGCTATTGCATAGCATTTTTTATCACAAATTTTGATTGACTAAACACAAATTCGATCTTACGCTTACCACATAAAGTAGATTTTTAAACGCGAGCAACGCACGTTTAGTCTTGTTATTGTTAAATGTCAGAAATGCAATAGTCATCACAACCAAAGTAGAATAAATCAAAATTTGTAAAAAAGAATGTTACGTTCGATTCTTTTGTACTCGTGCCGTGCCAACGCTGGGGAAATAGCTTCTACGCAATGTATTTAAGGTTCATATTAGATTAGTAAGAAATGGTTTTAATGACTTAAATAAATAAAAATATACTCGTTTCAAGAATTATAGCTTCTACGCATTGTATTTAAGGTTCGTATTAGTAAGATAAAAAAGATGTCAGGTTATTTTCGTTACGGAATTTCTGGATTCGGTCTCCACGCTCAAGGCCCGCGATAGAAGCTATGCAATAGCTTAATAACCCCCTATACAAAAATCTCTAAAAAGTAAAATAATAAAAGTGTCTTAGTCATTTTTAAGTACTTAATAATATTTTGAGCCAAGCGTCGTCGCGTCGGGGGACCGCTAAAGAAGTGTTTTCGTCTCCCTGGTCCGGAATTCGGTCTATCTGTTTTTCTGTTTGTTTGTTATTGCACATCTCCTAAATTACTGAACGGATTTCGATGATATTTGGCACATGGGTAGATCATATCCTGAATTAACACATAGGCTACTTTTTATCCCGGAAAAACATTTTAACGCGGTCGGAGCCGCTAGCAAAAGCTAGTATAATAATAATCACCGACGTAAACCCGTCTCAGTTCATAACTCGTAGATTAGTCTTAAATAAGTGTATGTTTTACCTCATTATTTTATATTATGAATGTTTTTTTTTTTAATGGTGTACTATACGCAATACATCATTTTAATAACAATCCAGCCTTATGACTAATAACTTATTTAAATTTAACCTAAACTTCTAATGAGACTATGACTAAGAACATATTCTTAGTCATAGTCAGTGTTACAGTGTTATTGGACATATCCAATAACACTGTTCTCATTGTCTCTATTAAGGACACATTATTCACGTGTTCTTTTTAATATTATGAATGTGAAAAAAAAAACGTTTTGATGTTTGTATTTTTGTTAAAAGTATGCGCAAAACTGCTGAATGAATTACGATGTTTTTTTTCTCGCGTTAGACTAAGTTCAGGATTAATAATATTATCGGCTACTTTTATCCCAGACAGTGGCTTTTTCTTTATTCCAGAAAAGATCTTCCACGCGGTTTGAGTCGCGAGCAAAAAATATTATCTATGATTGAACACTTTGTAGTACCGACGCAACCTTTTGCTCTTGATACACTACTATCATCTCCTTACCAACAAAGTAGACAACCCTGCAACACTCGAGCGGATTGGTATTGCGTGCAATCCAGCTCGGTTTTTGGTTAGTGACGAGAGTGTGGAGGGCTCACGTAGGCGCAGGAATCCGTTTACATTGCAGCGGGGTGTGCGCACTCGCCGCACCGAGTCAGCACCTACCGTCCGGGCGGTCACGCTTCTCAATGCCGTGCACGCTCATCACATAGATCTAGATATATTTTATGATAAACCTTGCCATGTCTACAATAGGATTAAGTTATTTTTAGAAAAACTGTAAAATATTGCTTAGTTTAATTAAGTATTAGAAATAGTTTTAGTTATCTTGTTATTTGTTAAAATGTTATTGTTATTGCTGTTATTAGATTATTATATTACGTAGATTATATTGTTAGATGTAAGTGTTTTGGCCAAGTGCTGTAAACTTTCATTAAATAAATAAATAACATAATTATGTTACATTTTCCTGAACACACTGGTATTTTGACGAACGTTCATTTAAAGAATGTCTCACACAAATATGTACTTCATGTGATGTTCATTAAAGTTTCTTTTAATTAAGAATGCCACTCGAATACTTTAGTGAACGTTCCCATTCTTTAGTACTTTTTAGCTAATTAGGTCACTGAATTCTCATTCCCAGAGCGTCTTGAATTCGCCCATTTCATTACACCGAAACTGATACAAAGGCAATTTTCGATACTTTTTTGTGAGCATTTGACGAAATTGGTGTCTTTGGTTTGTTTATAACGTTGGTTTCACACTATCATCTAAAGGAAATAATAGATCCAGACAGAGCAGTGGACTTTATTAGGTTGATGATGATAATGATCGAGACGAAGAAGGAAATATAGGCTTAGCTTAGAGTATTTAAACTCAAGCTTAGCTGCGACTTATTGCAATAGGTAATTTTGCAACATTCATCGTGCCATATAATTTTTTTAAGTGCTTTTTCAGGTATTATCAAAATGATAATCCTTCCACTAATATTATCTGTCAATAAAATATTAATAACTATTGACACCATGCACCCCGCGCTTTCTTTTACAATATTTTTTTTTTTCTTATTTACACTATTCTTAATTCAAATTTATTAAAATTTATTTTCTATTTTTTAGTTGGATTTCTATAAAGCGTGTTTTTTAAAACTATTATTTATTTTTCATTTTTTAGTTCTGTTCTACTATTGTCCAACAGATGTCACTAAAAAATAAACGAAAGTGCCATCTTGTGACAAATAGGATTTTTTTACACATAAGAGTAGCCAGTTTAGTTATAATTCTACTATGGTCCAACAGATGTCACTAAAAATAAATAAACTATTATTTATTTATTTTTTAGTTTAAAATATTGAATTTTATCGATCCTTAATAAGTTTTTCAAATTTTGATTTAATACGACGTTTTGAAGGGCGTCAAAATCATGTTCAATGTTTCCGTTACATACATACATACATACGTATGAAGCTTATAAAAGCGTGTTAAAAAGAGATGTTATTTCCGCTTCAACTTGGCAAAATTTCTAACAACGGAATGAAATATTATTTAATCGCATTCTAAGACATTCACAGCCGATTTTACGTTAAAATAGAGTTTGCTGTTCCCGAAGACAAATCACCTGAATAAGACATTTCTAAACTCACACTAAAACAAGTTCTATTGCTTGGAAAATGAAGACTAATGGAGTAGACTGACAAATCGCTTTAATTCGAAGACTTCGATTCCTTAGATATAGGCATCTTGAACTTTGATATTTGTCTCTATCTCCAAGTCAGTTTGTTTGTAAAACAATTTGACTTAGAACATTGTTTTATCTGAGAAGATGAATCTTCTCATTGTAAGTTATGAGCTCTATCCATAAAAACTTATACTGCTAGAGAAATTATAAGCGCTTCGCATTGAAGAAATGATAATGAAGGCGAAGGAGATTAATCAGTCTCCAACAAAATCCAACAAAATGTAAGGCAAAACCCAAGCTGCTATTTCACAGCGGTCTACTGTAAGATAGTGGTACCCACCCGGTAGGGTGAATCCATTTATAGCACAAAAACCTTTCCAGTGTAGCTCCAGTGCAGGATTTATGCTTTTCTTCAGTATAGTCGTGGCAGCAAAAAAAGGTCTCTGGTTTTAACAAAGTAGGTAGGTCCTCAACAAGTATCCCAATACACAAAATTTCCTAAATTCAATTCTCAGAAACTAGGTCGTTTTAAACCTGCCACCCCTAGACCTTGGCATATAGGGCCTTTTGACAAGTCCAACGCAGTGTAGCTCTGGTATTATCAAGTTTGCTTCGAGTTACTTACAAAGATATGGTAAAAACGTTTCATTTGATATTCTAGACTCTAACGTGTATGATAACGCATAGATAATACAAAATTGTGAAGTTATAACTCCAGTTCTATCCGATAACTCGCTCCCGGGTATGCCGACATTGAATATTCAGATTCAAATAAATAGTTATTAAACTCTTGCTAGGTAGATGTCTTGTATAAAAGAAATAAAAATATATCCGTGGTTTTTAAAATGTTAGTTCCAAATAATTATGCAAATGGTACTAATATTGACCCCGTTAGAAGAATTATAGTTTTTTATAGCCCTTCCGCCATGCTCCTGCCTGGGAACCTTAAAATGAACATAAACGTTTTTTGATGGTTTGTTGAAATGTTCCATTTTAGTATATTTTCATTAAGTGACATAAAACTCAATTTTCCCCCAGAGACAGTTTAATAATGGATGTGCCAACACTCGGTGTCATCGAGAACCTTACGAGATAGTGTCACTTAATTACTTCCTAAGAGAAAATAACATACTTTCATAGCCGTTGATAGGTTTATGCATAATTATAATACTTTGTAAAGTTTTTCAAATGGAAATATTTATCTCTCATCAAAATCAGTTACATAATGAATTAGGTACTAACATGTATTATAATGCCAATATTTTTTTTAAATTCAGATATTTCTGCTGTTTTGACCAGTAATCAGTTCAAAAAAACAGACACAGAAATACGTGTACCGGCTTTGTAAGCTTGCAAACAAAGAATTATGTGAGTTCGAGAAAAACCTTTTACTTCAAGTCTCTTTGTTTTTTATTATATCAAAATTACCAGCTTTTTCAGGAAGAACATCATAACCGACATTTCGCACTTTTTGCAATAACGGATTTTTTTATCATTGATTCTTAAATATTTATGGTATACTTCGAAATTTTTACAGAATGGTTATTTTTGTAAAAAAGTACTGCAAATAACATATTTTATAATTAATAAGGAAAAAATCCGTTTGAATAAAAAGTGCAAAATGTTGCTAACGATGTTTTCCTAAAAAGGCTCTATTACGTCCGCAATAACCAGTACGCAGATGAAAACAATAAATACTGTTAAATTACAATCATAATTAAAAATACGTCTACAAAGCATTCATAAGGCCGCTCATAAATAAACAATACTCCACCGATCTCACACCGATCCTGCGAAATGCTACAAATTAAAATTCTATTCAGCACACTGGGGTAAATAAATGTTGATTTTTTCAGTATTTCAGTGTATAGAATTTCATGCTCCAGTTGGATACTGAGTTGAAAAGCCCAATATCACTGCCCGATCCTTGAACTGAACCTGAGACATCAGAGCGACGTCATACCGCGCACGCAATAAAACTACCACACAAAAAGTCGAGAGAGCGTTCCCGGAACAAAAAAGAATTAAAAATATTTCTTAAAGTTTTATATTGCCATTACAGGCAGACAACCTGTCCGAACCCGAACACATGAGAGTGTGGGTACCGTTTCCAATGGACAACGTTAATGCGAAATACATTTTGTAACATGATTTAAAAAACTTTTTAACAAAAAATAGCACCGACTTCAAAACCCACTATAAGGGAAAAGAAATACGTGTGGCACTCGGAGACTGCCGCGGTAAAGCTATTGCATAGCATTTTTTATCACAAATTTTGATTGACTCGATCTTACGCTTACCACATAAAGTAGATTTTTAAACGCGAGCAACGCACGTTTAGTCTTGTTATTGATAAATGTCAGAAATGCAATGGTCATCACAACCAAAGTAGAATAAATCAAAATTTTAAAAAAGAATGTTACATTCGATTCTTTTGTACTCGTGTCGTGCCAACGCTGGGGAAATAGCTTCTACGCAATATATTAAGGTTCATATTAGATTAGTAAGAAATGGTTTTAATGACTTTAATAAATAAAAGAAATAAAAATATACTCGTTTCAAGAATTATAGCTTCTACGCATTGTATTTAAGGTTCATATTAGTAAGATAAAAAAGATGTCAGGTTATTTTCGTTACGGAATTT
This sequence comes from Sphinx pinastri, assembly GCA_947568825.1. Classification (NCBI taxonomy): domain Eukaryota; kingdom Metazoa; phylum Arthropoda; class Insecta; order Lepidoptera; family Sphingidae; genus Sphinx; species Sphinx pinastri. Next base: position 10,634,674 of record OX387624.1, on the reverse strand, counting down.
CTGGATTTGGTCTCCACGCTCAAGGCCCGCGATAGAAGCTATGCAATAGCTTAAAAATAACTTGTGCTATGGGTTATAAGGAAATTTTAATAATACCAATATTATATAAAGCGGCGATAGCCTAGTTGGAAATGGAACGGTCTACCGAGACAATGTCCGGAGGTTCAAAACCCAAGGCACACACCTCTGACTTTTCTGAAAAGTTATGTATGTATTCTTTGTGAATTATCGCTCGCTTTAACGGTGAAAGAAAAAATCGTGAGGAAACCTGCATACCTGAGAAGTTCTCTGAATTTCGAAGATATGTGAAGTCTGCCAACCCGCACTAGGCCAGCGTGGTGGACTAAGGCCTTAACCCTCTCAGTTGTAGAGGAGGCCCGTGCTCAGCAGTAGGCAGTATATAATACAGGGCTGGTATGCAATATTATATACACTGCCATTCTTGTGATTATATTAATGTACAATGAATAATTATTTGGAGTCGGAGAAGGAAAATTTAGTTATTATGTAACACGGAATTCTACAGAAAAGGTGCTAGAAAAATTCTCATGGTTTGTATCTATGTTATCCTAGTCATTGTACGTATTAAAAAAATAAAATACTTTTTGATAGAAGTGTTTCATTTATTCTTACCGCATACCGCGAGTATGAGCGGAGCGATCATAGGCTTAGAATGGTCTTACGACTCTGAACGTAAACCTATAGGATCGTCGGGGTAGTGTCACGCTAGGACAACAGCTCAGGTCTATATTATAATATACATAAAATACTCCCATCATTTGGTTAGAGCAGCCTGATGGTCACTGTTGAGCGGTTAATCTGATTTATAGAAAATCATTACACAGTTCCATTAGATTTTGGTTTGGGGTATACATTCCCCGAGTCTGTAGTAGATCCTGAAATCAGGTGGAAATTTGAATGCTCCCTTATGTGGCAATGATAAATTATTAATGATTTATTAAATCAGGAATTAAACATCCTTTCCTTTAATAGAATCACAAACTTGCATGGACGTTTGCGTCGACTTACATATTACGGTAATATACGTACCTATTAAAAGCATCCTGCTCGTCATCCTAATATATTCGTTCTCAAGACTAAACAGCTCATATTTATAATACTTTGAGGTCCATTAGAAGCCTATATTTAGATATTATAGCGAGATACTAACCACATTTTATCGAATTTGTCAAAAGCGTCTACTCATTTTATGATAGCAATATGACAAATCTACGTTTTTTTGCTATTTATTACTTTTTTTATAAATAAATGGTTTCATATACCTATTTATCCCTTACCATCTAATAGGAGTCCCTGTTATTCGTATAACGGGTCACCATGCATATGTATTATCTTTTATTATGCTTTTATTCAATAAAAAATAGCTTAAATGTATGCGTTGCTAATAGACTTTCGTAAGGGCACTTTTAAGTCGTCGAATGAAATTACTCATATGATTCATGTCTATTCAGTCTATTCCATAAAATGATGAACCCTATACCAAGATATATTGAAATGGGACCACTTCGCGACCCTTATTTACTAAATAAAGAAGGAGTCAAGGAAATACGCTCCTAATTTTCAGAGAAATCAGTGTACATACATAAAAAAAAATACAAACACACGAATTGATAACCTCCTCCTTTTGGAAGTCGGTTAAAAATATAACCAACGGTAAATGTTTTACATTTGATTTTTTTTATTTATTATTACGGCTCTGGATACTAGTCCATTGAGGTACATTTGAAACACAAAGGTGTGGCCATTCTATCTTGAGGTAAATAAAATGATGACAGCTGAAAAAATATGCACACTTACTGGTACAGCCGAGAATATACTCTAACAAATCTGCAATAAATGTCAATACACCTTAAAATATTGGGCAATAAATCGGAACATTCGTAAGGAAAGAATTTTGTATACCCACAGACTTCCACGTGTTTTCTGTCTATTCCCGAATCCTAAGCGGCGTCATAGTTCAGTCTGTATTTCAAATAAAACCCACAGACCTGACATTCTCGACATAGCACTTGTTAAGAACGTATGCCTTCGCGTGCGTTCTGTGCAGGTGCTACAAGAGTTAGACTCCGACCACAGACCTGTGATCCTAGATCTCGTCCCTCAAAACGGTCCAAATGACACAGGTCCCAATACCCCGATGAAGGTGGAAACGGATTGGCGCCTCCTAGGCGCCAAGCTCTCGGACACCTCATCGCCTGATCTCTCCGCGATCCCTTCTGATATCGTTACTCCTGAAGAAACGACAAGCGCGATTCGCTCCTTCGCTAACCACCTGCGCAACGCCATGAGTGAAAGCTCCAGGGAGGTGCCGGCGGCTGAACCAAGCCACCTGTTAATCCCTGAGGCAGTGCGGTGTGTCGTGAGGAGGCGAAACGCGGCCCTTAGGCTATGTTCCACGGATCCCACCCCGGATCGACGACGTCTAGCGCGCTACCTCCAACGTGAGGTTAGACGTCGCATTCAGGAGGTCGTCAATTCGAGATGGGAAAACCATCTATCCGAACTGGAACCGACACACCAGGCTTTCTGGAAATTGTGTCGCTCCTTCAGGAGAAACGACCTGGCATCCATGCCTCCCCTCAATCGCACTAACCAACGACCGGCTTTTGACGATAGCGAAAAAGCCGAATTGCTGGCCGACAGCCTGGAGTCTCAATGCTCCCTCGCGTCCGTTCCTGTAGACCACGACCATCTTGTTGCGGTCAACACCTACGTCGAACAAATGAATTCGGCTCCGCTGCCGCCGATCTTGCGACCGGTTCCCGTCGACCCGGAAGTCGACCCTCCGCCCGACCCTCTCGCACCGGTGACGGTCGAAGAGGTCATTGATCTGATCAAGGCACTTAAAAAACGCAAAGCCCCCGGGGGCGACGGCATTTCTAATCGCGTCCTCAAAATGCTCCCTGAGCATCTAGTCAAGACCCTCACCGCCATTTATGACGCAGCCTTACGCAACTGCCTCTTTCCACAAGAATGGAAAGAGGCGGTTGTGATTGGCATCCACAAACCGGGTAAACCCGCGTCCGAACCCTCTTCTTACCGACCCATCAGTCTACTCAGCACTATGGGAAAGGTATATGAGCGAATCGTCCTCGATCGTCTCAAAATAGTCGCCCATCAAAACAACCTGATCCCCGCGGAGCAGTTTGGCTTCCGGTCTAGGCATAGCTGCCTTCACCAAATCCTCCGCATCACGGAGCACATCCACTCTAAATTCTACCTAAAAATGCCTACCGGTGCCCTATTTTTCGATGTAGAGAAAGCGTTCGACAAAGTGTGGCACAACGGCTTGCTTTTCAAGCTGTACACTCTCAACGTGCCCACTCAGCTCGTGCACATCATACGAGATTTCTTGTCGAATCGCGGCTTTCGTTATCGAGTGGAGGGAACCTTGTCTTCCCGACACCCCATCACAGCCGGAGTCCCGCAAGGCTCCGCACTATCCCCATTTCTTTTCTCGCTTTACACTAGCGATATTCCAAAGCCGAAGAATACCAATCTGGCACTCTTCGCTGACGATACTGCCATCTACGCTTCACGTAGAGATAAAACACAGTTGATTCGCCTTTTGCAGAACGCTGCCGACAAACTCGGCGAGTGGTTCAGCAAATGGCGAATCACCATTAATCCCACCAAAAGCCAGGCCATCCTTTTCACTAGGAGTAGGATTGCACCCCCAGTGCCTAACGCTACTGTCACAATGTTCTCGCAGTCCATCCCATGGACCAATACAGTCAAATATTTAGGAGTGATCCTTGATCGGAATCTGTCCTTCATCCCACATGTTAATGCGGTACGCGCGCGAGCCGCATTCGCGAAAAGTCAGCTCCACTGGCTCGTTAACAAAAAGAGTAAGCTCTCTATCCGCAACAAGATACGTATCTTTACGACATGTATTAGGCCGATCATGACATACGCAGCACCCGCGTTCGCTCACATACCACCCGGTCGGATTGAGCGCCTGCAGGTTGTCCAGAATAAATTTCTACGACAAATACTCGATGCCCCGTGGTACGTGCGTAATCGCAACCTCCACGTGGACACCGACATGCCGACCATCAGGCACTTTATTCAGACGCTTAGCAGGCGCTACTTCGATCGCGCGGTTAATCATCATAATCCGCTCATCCGAAACTCATCCATTTATACTCCATTTGACCGCGCGAAATGGAGACGTCCCCGTTCAGTCCTGACCGATCCAGATGATGCCATCACTCTGGCCATCCAAAGAAAGCACGAGTTATTGAAACTCTCACACTCCTCAAGACCGCTGTACCGTCCTCGCCGTCGAGGACCTCGCCGTGTCCCCCGATGTCCCGACCCAGTTAGCAGTTCCGGCCCGCGTGCTGATGAAAACAATGGATAGATTGGTGTATTACACCGCTAAAATCCCCTAATCGCTGATGTCTCAATCATCTTCCAACGACTGCCCTGAGCCGAGGCTCGTACCCCACTTAGGGGGTGCCCTCAGCGTGGTCGTTTAAATGTAAAGGGTTGGAGCGTCTAAAGCGTTCGCCCGAAAGTCCGGTGTGGTCAGAAAAGCCGACTCGCGTCAGGCTACTGACCGTAATGTCCATAACAAAAAAAAAAAAAAAAAAAATCAAATAAAACCAGCTCAATTTCTCCAAGAAATAAGGATTAAAATAGTGTTACTGAACAAGAAAACTATTAATATTGGCAGTAAAAAAAATATTACAGAAGCAAATATTTAAGACACTTTCGCCTGTCTGGGAGTTAGTAGGACAAGGCTGTAGGAACAAAATAAAAAACTACTGACAGAATGATCTATAACCCTTGAAGTGTAAGAAGTCTGCGATCAAGCTACGTAATTTATACTGAGTATAATAATATAAAGAAGTGATTATTTTTTGTTTGTATGAACGCGATAATCTCTGGATTTTCTGTTCTAGTTCTGAAAGTTCTTTTGCTAATAGGATCATTATGGTTATGTGGGTTTCTATTCCTAAGCGACGTACTTATTACACGAACGAAGCCACGAACTGAAACTAGTATCTAATGTAAGACTTGTTTTACGACCTGTATTATCAAATCCAAAAAAACACTGAAATCGTGTTTCACGTCAAACTCAGTGGTGATATTAGATTTAAAAATGATTTGAATAAGACTGATCCAAAACAGAAAATAAATTACTGTAGCACGTTCCGCCATTTAAAACAAAGCAAAAATATTCCTCGTCTTCAATATTAACGAGGGTTAATGAAAACAAATACTGGCACAATTTTGTAAATTCTAATAAAAAAAAAGCTTGTCGACTCCTTTAAGGATTTGGGATGTAATTTGATATAATTCGAACAGTGTTGCTTTAAAGGGTTCTTTTCGCCGTTCCAATGTGTGGTAGGGTTCCAAAAAAGGATTAAATCCTTGTTCGTAAAATTCGGGCGCCAAAATCAATATCGTATGTCTGGTCTTTCTCGGTATTTGGGTTGTTTACAGCCTTTGTCTATGCGAAAATACCTCAATCATTACGCCTTAATTAAAATCTCATATCCTAGGGATTTACTAGTGTTCCAATTTTGTAATTTATCAATATTATGAAATTAGACAATTTATTAAAGTTATTAGTCTGGACTAAGGCCTTAACCCTCTCAGTTATAGAGGAGGCCCGTGCTCAGCAGTGGGCAGTATAGTATAATACAGGGCTGGTATGGTATTAAAGTTATTAATTACTATTTATTCTAAACCTAGAAACTTCTGTTGAAAACGAATATTGGCAATTCTCTGAGAGTTTAGCAGTAATTAACTGTAGGTATATATATCAGTGTGAACGCATATTAAAAATCGTCTATTTTTAGAATTATTGAAATTAGAATCCGAAGTTGGCCTCCATTATGACAAAGTATAGCTATCATTATGATCTTGCTTTATTTAGCCCATAATATGCATCTCACCTTTAGTGAGATATGGTTAGTTTAAATTTCTTTCACATAGTACATATTGTTTTCCTCTTCCATATATTAAATTTACATAGAAAACTATACAAAGTGATACGGTAGAACTATTTATCATCGATTTAGTTTTGTTATTGATATCACAGAGTTATATGCGGTGTTGCGGTGCAGTTTGTTTTTGTATTTCATTTCAATTTCCTCGCTGGGTTGGTTTTATACATTAACTAGAATTTTTGCATTAGCTTTACTTGGGGTTTTGTTCGGTGTTTTTTGTTGTGCCCGATATGGCGATAGGCTCTACAGTCTCCTATCACATCATGGGACGGAATACGCACGGAGAAAAGTGGGTGCATTAGCTGCGTCTCTGCCTACCCCTTCGGGGCTATAAGGCGTGAGTGAGTATGTGAGTGTGTTATATATATTATATAGTAATAAAAACATAATATTATTTTAAATATTCAGGATGGGTAGATTAGTATTAGTGTATTTTAGAACTGGTATGATAAATTCATAAATTACCCTCTTGAAACACTATGCTATCTATGTAGGTTCGTAAATATTGCTAAAACGGTGCAGTGCAGAGTACTTACTCTTGGCGCTGGTGAAAAATCAATGCATTTTAACAATTCCGTCTACTAATTGGAAGCCAAATTAATTTGTGGTGCACTGCGTTAAACTAACTTGTTGTACAAACTGCAATCAAATTAAATGTTGAATTTAGTTTTGGAATTTGGAAAGTTGTATATTGAGGAAGCATCAAGTGCACTTCCTTTTGTATTAGTTGCCAGAAAAACTGTTAAATTCTATTTAAGCAAAGTAATTTTCTGACTCTAATAACTAGCTTCGTAATTAACAACACAATAGTTTGATGGTCACTTATTGACAAAATTATTATGAATTTCTTCGGGGTAGAAGTTTGAATTGAACAAAATGGCATTGAATAAAATACCACGGAGTCATAACTTTTAATTAACCATCACATGTCATTTGCAAATGCCCATAACTCACAATCACGCAAAAAAGGGGTCCATAAAAAGGTAATTAAAATAGAAACATCTAACCGCAACGCATCCTGCATTAATTAATTGTGAATGAACACTTTTATGGCGATATAAAAGTTTTTCGGACGCATTCGACGTCAACTTTTATGATAAAAGCCTACTTCAAACAGACCGCCATCCGTACATTGTTCGATATTTTGACACAGTGTAAGGCTAGACAGTAAGTTTATAGGTAAAATATAATACAGAGGGACTTAACGCTGTAGATATAAAAAATGCTTTCTGCCTTTCTTCTTAAAGTTTATCTTATTTAGTTGACAAAACATAACAACATTATTATTTATTTTAAAATTATTAGTTGTTGACGGTCCGATCTACGCAGAATGAGCTCACAGTGTCTTGAAGTCTTGCAGCCGGTCTTTTAAGTTTATATATAATTACATGTACAAGAGGACCCCAAGCTTGTGCAAACTTCCGACCATCTTCTTTATTGCTTATTAATTCAAATAGTCAATAGAATACAATATTAAGCTGAAGTTGTAACATCAATATACCTATACAAAATCCCGTTATTTATGCTGATTACAATTTAAACTACTGTTAAACACTTCACTAAGGCTATATCGCTACTAAAGTTACGGTGTGGTTACGGGTATACTTTTATCATCATGCCACAATATAATCTATACTAGCTCTCGCACGCGACTTTATTTACTGTTCATATTTTATACATACAACGATACTCCGCCCTCCATTCGACCGCGCCAAATGTAGACGGCCGCGTTCAATTCTAACCGATCCAGAGGACGATATCACTCTGGCCATTCGCAGTAAGCACGAGTTCCTAAAACTCCTTATAAAAAAGAAAGACACTCCGCCATTATAAGCTTTAGTGTTACGTAAAAAAGGAAAACAATAAGGATCGAACTTACAATCTGTACTAATATTATAAAGCTGAAGAGTTTGTTTGGTTGAACGCGCTAATCTCAGGAACTACTGAACTGATTTTGAAAATTCTTTCATTAATAGCAAGCTACATTATTTTTGAGTGCTATAGGCTACTTTTTATCCCGGAAAACCTTATCACGCGGGTGGAGCACGAGCAATACTAGTATTATATACAAGTTTTGCCCGCGGCTCCGCCCGCGTGAATGAGTTATTCCAAGATAAAAGTCCCGCTTTATATTTTCCCAGGATAAAAAGTAGCCTATGTGTTAATCCAGGACATGATCTACCCGTGTGCCAAATTTCATCGAAATCCGTTCAGTAGTTTTTGCGTGAAAGGGGAACAAACATCCATACATCCAGATATCTAAACTTACAAACTTTCGCGTTTATAATATTAGTAGGATAGGATATATATTATATAATAGCAAGTGCCATGTATGATGTGTCGAACTCTTTTATTGTTGTGTTTAAAAAAATATAGTCCCTGAGCCGCGCGTAGTCGTAAAAAAAATATGTTCCACTTATTGTTCGGTACTAAGCTAAATTATATCTGAAGGTTGGTTCATTTCAATTGAAATGAAACTCTATTGTTATTTATTGATGAGAGTCGAGTTATCTGCAACTGTTAAAGGATATGTCCAAAAACGAGCATAAAATTATAATCAACACAGTTTATATACATTTGGATAGAACTCCTAAAAACTAGCCTTTTACAATAAATCGTTTAATTTTAAAGACTTCCGATTTTGAGATTTGTGTAGTTTTATTTTGATAAAAACGACACATAATATGAACATTTAAAAAAAGTTAGGTTTAAATGGAGGGGTCCAAAAATATTTTTTTAATGGATCCAATATCCATATTTTGCCCCTTTAATATCCCTAAAGTTTGAGCCTGGTTAGATTTTGAGGCCCAGCACCCATACAAAAAGCGGACATCTTCTGTAACATTTTTTGTAGTTTTTCGTATATTTGTTTTGGTAAATATTATAACCTGTCACCTAACATAGGTAACTTATAAAAATCATAATCTTTGTGGACTTGAGGAATTTGACAAACAAAGAACAACTATCGATTTTCTGTCTTCATCGATTCGAATAAATTTTTAGGCATATTGCCCCACTTCTCTAACGAAATGTTGAAGGCTATTTCTCCATAAATGCAGGCAGATTTTGAAATAGGTTGTAGAAAAAAATATTCAATGAAATTTTTATTCCAGAGCCCTTTCAAGTTTGGGAAAAATTATGAAGTTCATTCATTCATTTTCGTAAAGATGATTGTTTATTTATAAACTTATAAAAAACTGTTTCTAACTACTACGGTTATTCGAAAGGTCAACTATTATTCTTATTTGAGTAAAATTATTATGAATGTAGACCTAATGGTTTAGCTTTAATTACTAAGTCAAGAGGCAAAGTCAACATTCATAAAAATTTATAAAAATCAAAATAACTTTAAAACGGTCCAATTTTGGGTAACATACAATAATTAATAAATAATACACATAACTTAAAAAGTCAGAGATGTGCCTTGGATTTTGAACCTGCGGACATTCATCTCGGCAAACCGTTCTATTCCCAACTAGTATATCGACGGTAAAAAGCGATTTTGTCGTATCTCGAAATATCCAACTTTACACCAGAGCCAAAAAACGATTTAAAAAATTCATAACTCGTAAATTTATGAAGATAGAAAGTTGAGATTTGGAACATATTTCCAAAAATCTAAACCTTATTTTTCACGGTTAACCGAAATATCCTAAATTTACTACTTCATTGATTTTGTACTAGTTACAGCAGTCGATGTTTTAATGTCGAGCAGCAGAAATGTTTTATCTGTGAGGTGAAATGTATGACCAACTAAGATACATAAAGATTTCGATGCGACGGATCTGCTGTATCTCAAATAAAAACCATGCGAATCATGTTTATTTTGCTGTATATGATTTAATCGAACTAGATTATGAAAAAAACACGTCTTACATACAAGCAGTATCATAAAAGTTATAAAAATAAAATGCTGTATCTTTTACTAAACGCTTTTATTTTCTTTTTAAGAATGTAAGGACAAAAAAAACAAATGAATAAACTAAATAAACAGTATTTTTTCTATTCAACTCTAACTATATTCGTCTCCTGTTGTTGGGGAGGGGGGAGGGCTCAGAACCCCCCAAGCATCGACCTTCACACCCGCAACTGCAACTCTTATAAGCCAGGATCAGCAGTGGCACGCATTTTATTATACCGAGCGGTGAAGTTCGGCGAATCTCAGGGTACACTAATCTGTCTTTAACCCGCAATGAAATCAATCAAATAGAAACATAGGGAGGAGTTGGAAAAAATAGGCGTCAAGGGCAGCGTGAGGCCTACTTTCCACGCTATCTTCCATCACTGAAATCGCAACATTGTACTAAAAGATAATACAAAATTAAAGACGAACTACCCTGCTTGAAGCTGCGATAGCCTAGTTGGGAGTTGAACGGACTATCAAGACAAATGTCCGCAGGTTCCAAACTCAAGGGCGCACACCTCTGACTTTTCTAAAAAAGTAATGTGTGTTTTCGTTGTAAATTATCGCTCGCTTTAACGGTGAAGAAAAAAACATCGTGAGGAAACCTGCATACCTGAGAAGTTCTCTGAATTTCGAGGGTATGTGAAGTCCGCCAACCCCCATTAGGTCAGCGTGGTGGACTAAGGCCTAAACCCTCTCAGTTGTAGAGGAGGCCCGTGCTCAGCAGCGGGCAGTATATAATACAGGGCTGATATGGTATGGTATAGTACCCTCTACCGCCCGCCCGCCACCCCTGGTGGCCCCTATTAGTCGTCTTTTACGACAGGCACCGTACCGTACCGTGGGGGACTTCTCCAAACGCCCCCAATCCATACGGTGAGAGACGCCGGTCAGTCCTCCACCTAGCGTCTTCTACGTCTCCTCTGGTGGCGGGAGGTATCTTCGCGCTCCTGATCCCTTTCGGCACTCTCCTTCTGCTAGAGGACCACCTTGCAGAAGTGGGCCATCGCACGACCATGACCTCTGGCTACCGACCATGGAACCGGCCACGGCCGGCAGTGACAGGTCTCCTCCGACGACTGCTCTGAGGGTGCAGCGCTCCTCGTCCCAGGCTGACCAAAACTCCAATGAGTGCTGATCCGTGTCCAGCGGGCAGTTGTCACACTGATGACAAGCAGCCGAAACCTCTGCGCCTACTATTCGACACAGTTACTTACCGAAGCAGCTATGGCCGGTAAGTATCTGTATCAAGTGAAACGTAGCCGGGCCATGGCGCTTGTCCAGCCACGCAGCAAAACCGAGCGCACTACCGCGACAACCCTGAACCCCGCTGTCGGGGCCTCCCGCTTGATACGCTACTCCTCCACGTCAACTCGAGGTAGGGAAGCCTTCATGTCCGGATGCCTCCTCCCACCAATGAAAAGCATCGAAGAGGGCGACCAGATCCCATAGCAAGAAACCGGTCAACAAGCAAGCCCCCTCGAAAGAAACTGTGCGGTACACCCTGATCACCCGCTACGCCAAAACTATGGGTTTAGCAAGAGAGCGATGCAGCGGTCGCTCAAGGAGTGCTTTGGAAGTCGAGAAGCTGGTTCGGAATGGCGTAGGTAAGGCACACGCTGGGGTAGGAGCGAAGTGATGGGAGCGGGTCTGGCTAGAGTGACGTATTGACAAACTATTAATCACTGAAAAAAAAGACAATACTCTGTTCCTATGACGTAAGTGTGATTTTCACTATCCGATTCAATGTTTGAAATGTAGTAACTATTCAATAATTATACGCACATCTCTGGCAACGTAAAATTTTGGGCCGACAGAAATGCTGTATCTCCGAAAATCAATCTCCATAATTGAAAAATAATGTTGTAACAATTATTTACACTGGGCGTATTGTTGTATCTCTTTTATTTTCAAAAGTAACGTTTTTTTCTCTATTTACAGCAAATTTTTGTAGAAACTGTACAAAAACTAGAAAAAAATCGATGGCGTATCTTAATTTTTTTTCGTCGTAAGAAGACGAGACCTAGACCATTCGACGCGACTTTTTTTTCTGATCAATAATATAGTAATAAGTCATTTTGGCCATTTTCCGAGATACGACACTTCCGCTTTCTACCGTCGATATCATGAATAGTTACACTAACCAAAATTTTCAAACTCGAGCACAATATATGGACTCTAGCGTACAAGATATTTTCCACACACATCTCTAAGAAATTTGATATTTAATGGTTTATTTATTACAGTCCGTATGGGGACTACGACGAAAGACGTCTCTGCTTCGCTCACTACTCCAGAGAACATGTTGGATGCCTAAAAATTGTGATTGGCAAAGGCAACAACTCCAAAGGGAAATCAGAAACCTTATCGCGGGTCGGAAAATCTTACGCTAGACAGGAATTGTTCGGGAGCAAATAATACACAATATTTTTACTTGCGGCTTTGCTCTCGTTAATGTCTTCCCAGGATAAGTATTCTATGGTACATAAAATATAATAATACCTCGAACTAGTGAAGGAATTTTTAGAATCAGGCTGGTCCGATTCCGAAAATCTCTTGTAAGCTTGATCAACATAAAATGTTTGTATAATGTTGTTTATTACACGATAAAGTATTCCATTCCAACTTCTCTCTTCCCTAACTGTTGAAAAAATCCTTTGTGATTTATGTTGATAAATCATTCATTTTGCGTTAAAACAAAATAATGGTTTAAATATCGAACAAACGAGAGACGTCAAAAACAAAATGTTGGTAAATAAAATTTTCATCCAAACGTTTTTATTAATGTTGGATGAATGAGGATGAGGCGTTCACTGCTCGTGCCTTTTTTAAAGGTATGATGTTAGCTGTGCGTTCAAATGACGTGGATATTGATTTCGGAATGGAAATAACTATGTTTCACACTAGATATATAGGTAAATAAGAACATACAAAACAAAACAATCATCATGTCTTTATCCCCGAAGGCCATTATTACTGGTGGTAGGTCTCTCATTATGTAAGAGGCCGTCTGGGTGGGTACCACCGCAATGTCTATTTCTACCGCCAAGCAACAGTGTGCATGCACTGTTGTGTTTCGGTTTGAAGGATATTGTAGCCAGTATAACTACTGGACATAATGAGACTTAACATCTTATGTCTCAGGATGACGAGCGCAGTGGAATGCCACTCAGTATTTTGTCAGTCAAGGTGCTGGATGGTGTTGCTACTGTTTATGGGTGGTCGTATCGCTTACCATCAGGCGAACGGCATGCTCGTCTCGTCATTCAAAGCAATAAAAAAAAAAAAAAAAGGCGTAGGCAAAGGTGCAACCATTTTTCGCCATGTGTGTTCTGTTACATGATTGGATAGGAAGCGATAAATTAAATATAATTTTGTTTTGTAGTATTATAATTGGACATTTATGCTAAATCTATAACATCGTGTGTACAAAACTTAACTTGAAAGACAGAACACAAGATATAGAAACGACGCAATTAATTACAGTTGTGGATAAAATATAAAAATTACTCCTTTCTAAACAGCTAACTACATCTTTTGACAAATAAACCAAGTAAAAACATCGTCCAATCTGGAAGTTTTTATACATACAAGTTGCTATAACTCCACCATTTCCATTGAAACCGTTGAGAATGTACTAGGAACAGACATGCTATAATATTTTTCCGGTGGCGCGGCGTAAATACGTCAGTTTACGTTACATGTCGGCCGGTTGAGTGTTGCCAATTTGTTCCCTTTTGAAGTTTCTTTTATGGGTTCCTGTTATCAACTCCCTTGCTAACAATATGGTTCTACTATCTTTGTTTTGACTTACATATTTATAAAGCACTAACGGATAGTAAATCGAGCTACGCTTTTCAAGAATTAGTAAATTCTTGTTTTGAAATAATTTTAGACGGTGTAAAATGCGTTAAAAGAAACGTAAAGAAATCTTTGTTAGCCTTGTCTGTCGCTGTAGAAAAATACTTTATGTCAATAGTTAATTGAATCAATCTAATAAAAGACGTTAGTTCAATTGTGGCGAACAGCAAAACTATAATTTCAGGAAGTGAATGGGAACAAATTACAAACAATATTCATTCGTTCGAAAAGACAACAAAATACAATTAAAAGATTATCTTACATTAGTTCAAATATTAGACAATAGAAAACATTACAAGTTTCATTTGATGTAGGTACGATATTTAAATAAATATTAACACAATCAATTGTTTTAATAATTTAGAAGCAGCGACTGTGGACTGTGAAGGTAAAAATCGGTGGATACTCTTCTGATCAGGCAAAATACGTTAATTTAGAAAACATGAAATACCATACCACTGTTGAATATATCTTTGGTCTTTATTACAAAATGCTTGAAATATTATTTAACAAAATTTAGGCGGAAGATTTACATTATTGGCTTTGCAATACATTCATCGGGCATAAAAACATCACGGGATTTTGTCTGAAATATTCTCCAATATTAAACGAGAAGCCAACTCAAATACTAATTTCTTCGTGTCACTACAGCGATACACCTGAAATCCACTTTTCAGAATTCACAGAAATAGAAGCGCTTCTATTTTGGACCGTAGCACTTCTAAAGCTCTCCACTATAGTGAAAAGAATTTCCAACTACAGTGAGCAAGAGGTAGATACAGCTGAGATGTCATAAATGCCAGGGAATTGGAATTGAATCTAAAATTTGTAGTTCATTGTTTCCATTCTTAAAGAAAAAATTGAAGGCAATTTGTGAATCTAATTTACAAACTGAGCCTCCAATAACGGAAAAAAGACAATAGAATTCCTGATTGATAAATTACGCAAACTTATAGAACTTGAAGTCAATATATTTACTGAAGCAACAATTGTTTTATCGAAGTTAAAACCTTCTAGGTTTTCAAGTAACAATTTCTTATGTGAACATAGAAAGATTTAGCATAAAAATATTATGAGCTAACTAGAATTATTAAGACTTCAATCATTTAAAGCTTTTCCAAAAAAAACACACTATGACAATTGACAGCCAGGTTTTCATCGTCAAAGTTACAAAGTCATCGCCAAAGTGTTGTGGCAACACTTTGGCTTTCACTTTAGCAAGGTTTTTGTTGCCGCCAAAACTCGATAAAGTCTCGGTAAGGTAGCCACTGCTGTACTTTGACATACTACTGAGGATAAAAAAAAACAAGTATGTGTGTATGATCTGTCGTGCGAAAGCGAAACACGCTTTGACATGAGTCAAGCGATAACATAAGATCGATCGAAGCGATTGACATAAGATCTTTGATAGCAAAACTTTTTTTTTTTTTTTTTTTTTTTGGTTTCGCGGAGAAAGTGCGTTACCACTACCTTTCGCGGCCTTCGTGGGGGGCGACCGAGCGGTTATGTTGGGATCACCGTGCCTTACGACCCGGCGTTGAGCCGCCCGGAGAGATGGAAAACGTCGGGCGACCGCCGGGCCGAGTCCCTAACCTATTTACAACGCACGGCATACCAACTAAAACTCCGCGGTGGCCATCTTCGGCGCATTAGGGACGGCTGCGGGCTTCCTCTGACTAATGTCTAAGTTGTCGTCCGCAACCGCCCCTGCGCTGTGCCGCCTGGTGCGGCCCGTCTCCTGTTGTGGGGGGGGCTCAGAAGCCCCCGCGCACCGAAGGACGCTCTCAGCGTCAACGGCAGCGTGAGGCCTACCTTCCACGCTGCCGTCCATCACGGGGGTCGCTACAATGTGCTAAAAGAAACACAAAACTAACGACGGACGGCCCCCTGCCGCCCGCCCGCGACCCCCGGTGGCCCCTATTAGTCGCCTTTTACGACAGGCAGGGGATACCGTGGTGGAATTCTCCAAACGCCCCCAATCCACAGGGCGGGAGACGCCGGTCAGTCGTCCACCCGGCGCCTCCTTCGTCTCCTCTGGCGGCGGGACGGATCCTCGCGCTCCCGATCCCTCTCGGCACTCTCCTTCTGCGAGAGGACCACCTCGCAGAAGTGGGCCACCGCACGCCAGGCCTCTCGACTGCCGACCATGGAAGCGACCACGGCCGGCAGCGAGAGGTCTCCTCCGACGACTGCTCTGAGAGCGCTGCGCTCCTCGTCCCAGGCTGGGCAAAACTCTAGTGTGTGCTGGGCCGTATCCAGCGGGCAGTTGTCACAATGGTGACACACGGCCGACACCTCTGTGCCTACGATACGACACATTGATAGCAAAACTAGGTCAAGTGACGTTCCGTAGTCCGCTAACATTTAGTGTTACGTTTAGAATCTAGAAAAAGATATTATGATAATGAAGTACTATGTAGAAATGCATATTAAACTAGCTGAAGATAGATAGATAGTAAGAAAATACAATGAACTTTTTGAAAAAAAGTTGGAAGCCTTACGTACTTTCAAATATTTTTACAACTCTCGTATATACAGGAAATTTCGCAGATTGGTATAAATAGCGGAAAAACCACTCTGCCCCTTTGGATGCGTCAAAATACACGACACTAAAGTCGATGTCGTATGATAGTGATGTATGTAATTGATCGAGACACCAATACATCAGTCACGTGTTAGTCACTCGATCAATCATAATAAAACGAAATGGACTCGTGTTGTGTTTTTTTTTCCACATTCTAAGGGAGCAGGACGTTCAATTGCATAGCACTATGGCCACTGCACTGGGATTGTCAATGCCATAATTACATCAACTACAATTTCTTGTAAGACGATAATGACTGTAAGCTTAACTTTATAGTAACCAATAAGAAGCAAAAAGACTCTATTGCAAAAAGGCACCAGTATGTAATCTGTAAACCTCGCTAATGACGATTACACTGAATGCCAGTCAGGTGCAAAACACACACACTCACGCCTTTTATCCCCGAAGGGGTAGGCAGAGGCGCAACTAATGCACCCACTTTTTCCGTGCATATTCCATCCCGTGATGTTATAGGGGGCGAGCCTATCGCCATATCGGGCACAAATTCCAGACTCCGGTCTGATACAGAATAGAAAAATCCAATATCACTTTGCCGAACCCGGGACCGAACCCGAGACCTCAGCATTGCACTCACACCGTAATACAACTACGCCACCGAGGCAGTCACGTGAAAAACGAAAGGATTATACTCTCATAATTCTTTTCCCCATTTACCATATTTCTAGTTTCTTTTTTACGAATTTCTTTTGAAAAACAGCGATTTAAGCACGCTGCAAGCTGAATGTTATGCGTGTTTTGTTCTGGCATTCACTTTTTATCTCAGAACACAGAATGCGGTCGGTTAGCTGAAAAAATGTTATGTAAACTGAGAAATGAGCTCTGGGATTAACCAGAGGTCATTTTCAACGCAAAATTGGATCGTATGTTTCATATTTAGTGTAATATTCATGATATTTAAAAGGGTATCTTTACTATAAATGTAAAGTTTTGCGAATATATTTGGATGTTTGTTAAGAGCAATCGCAGAAATTTCTAAAAGGATTTGGATTAAATTTTGCAGGTAGATAAATTATATACTGTATTAACATATTATATACCGAAAAGTACGCATTGGGATTTTTATTCCAAATCCCGGAAAACGATTAAGACGCGGCTAACGCCGCGAGCAAGACGTAGTATTGAATATTTCTATATTTTATTCAGCTACATGAATAGTACTAATATTTATAAAAAACAGAGACTTAACAAATCACTATTCGGTAGTTTGATAGCTGTAATTTTTTTTAACTGGAACCTTATGCGCCGCTGCGTAAAAACGATGTCCGCTTAATTGACAGGTGACGTCATGGCCGAATCTGGCCAAGCGAATAATGACCGGTTAAATTAGCACCGGACGCATAAGGGGCAAGGGCCAGCCCCTATATCACGGGTGAACGATTGTAGGAAAAAGACATCGACAACAAATATATTATATGGACAGCATGTAATACATAGTATACTTTCCTCTGATATTCCTTTATCACAACTACTCATAACTTTCTCTTATTCCTAATATGAATAAGTCACAACCAAATAAGTTCTATATTCTGAAAAAAAGAAATATTTTGTACAATAAATTCAATGTTATAAAAGAGTCAAAGATCATGTCTACGCACAAAAACATTTTTATAAAACAATTGGCTGACACCTTTTTGTATAAAATTTTAGAAATATATTTGCTAGAGACAAGTAAGCAAATGAACACTCTTAGCGAAGAATTGTGGGCGTGTTTACCTTTAATAAGCAACAGTTGAGATTAGCGAGGCTTTCGGAAATCTATTGACCCTACGATTCACAACAGAAATGTAAAAAAAATTGCAGGGTGTCCGTGAGACTGTGAAACTTCTATATTCGTGGTAGCCTATTCACAATATAGACACAATAAAAAATAGTAGCTATATTACTTCGAAAAATAAGTCTTTTTTTATGGCATTGAATGACGAGACGAGCATGCCGTTCGCCTGATGGTAAGCGATACAACCGCCCATACACAGTAGTAACACCATAGAGCACCTTGAGTTACAAAGTACTGCGTTGCATTCCACTGCGCTCCTCATCTTGATACATACGATGTTGAGTGTCATTATGTCCAGTAATTACACTGGCTACAATGTACTTCAAACCGACACATAACAGTGCATGCACACTGCTGTTTAGCGTTAGAAACAGACATTGCGGTGGTACCCACCCATACGGACTCTTATATATGAGAGACTTACCACCAGTAATTAAAGTAAATAAAAACAAGTTTTGAATTCCATGAAGAATTTTTTATTTCATGCTAATTTTAGTGAGCCAAAATCAAACAATAGCTCTAACCTGTAAAAAATATAACCTATGCGTACTGTATCGCTAGAGCGAGCTTCTGCTAAATACTTTGAATGTAGATTTAATATAGATTAAGCGTATTGCGGAAGTTCATAAAAATCGATTGGAAAGACTGAAAAATAGCTTTAAACTTTTCAACCAGCTGGCGTTCTCGGAATCGCGAACAAAGAGTAAAAACTTTTCAAACTAAAATTATGTCTTAAATAAACACCTAAATGCAGAGATATTAATAACCACTTTTAAAAACGGAAAGGCAAACCTCTAAAATTTTTTATTAGCGTTCAAGCCCGTTCGGCTTTGTTATTATAATCAAAGTTACTGAGCTGAAAGTTTGTGAAAACGTTAAATCGGAATATTTAATTGAGCGGATGGAATACTATGTGACTTTGAGATCAAAGTTTATTTGGTCTATTCAATCTACCTTTTAAATAGAGTTGGCGATAGCTAAGCTTGCTATGTGACATGACATGAGTCATGTTTTAATTAAATCGATACCATAAATTGGTTTTCATTAGCGAAGATCAGCACATACCATCAGTCATCATTCAATTCACCAGTCATCATTCAGTTCATCAGTCGTCACTTAGTTACTAATCACAGGAAAGCCGAAAAATGTAAGTAATTATTTATAAATACGGATCGAAAGTACAGGCACATAAAACAACTTGACAAATCACTTCGCCATACGTTGCTAACGCGGTGTGATTTGGTAAAAATCCCATTACTTCATAAAACCTCGCTTCGACTTTTCGAAGTGTTCGGGCGACGCTCTGATTTACGGCTCTTTAATTTTATCGGCTCTTGTATCGATATTTCTCAACCTTTTCTTGTTTTTTGCTGAACTTTGCGCCACTTTTTATTGTTGCGGTTGAAACATTGTGTGTTGCTGTTTCGAGTAATGGATGTGATAAGGAAAAAGTACGTGGGGTTTGTTTTAATTTGAAAAGTTTCTTGATCCATGGGAACTCCAACATTTGATACAGCTTTGTTACAATATTTTTGTTTTTTACTCCACTTGCATGAAAACCTTATTCTTGAATAAAATATTACCTACGTGTTAATTAAGGACTGGGTCTATTTAAGTGATAATATACATTTAAATACATTCAGCGGTTTTGGATTTACCTCTTTAATTCAAACATGCAAATAAAAGAAACTATTAATTAGTATGATTAAAAACTTTGATTAGTACGAGTAACATTTAAATAACTTTAACTAGTCGGTTTCATATTGAGGTCTAATTAGTTTGATGGAGAAAAAATGTGGTAAAACGAAATGAATTCAAAGCACTGACGTTGAGTACCACTGCTAACCGCAATAAATTTCCTTTAAAAGGAATCACACATTCCACGAGTGAATTCTAATACACTCTGCATTTTTATAATGCTATAAAAAACGGAGTTCGCGTTAATTTTAAGAACTTTATCACATGCTAAACTCATTTAATCTTACCTTTGATTAAAAATAGAGCGAAGAGTTTGTGTATCTGAAAGATTGGATGATGATCGACTGATGAAAGAATGAAGAGGTCAGTGAGTGTAACTAACAAGGTAACTTGGAAAAGGTTAAAGTCAAAGCTGACTACAGATGAATGTTAGCATATTCGACGTTGATGAAAACATTTTTAATAGCAGTAACTTAAGAAACTACTTTATATTTTTGATGCTTATATTGCTATAAGCACTGTTCATAATAATAATTTATCGTTTTTAGGATGGATGAGTCTACATGTGTGTTTTATAGTTATTTGTCTTGTCTCGCAATATTGCATATTTTCTTGCTTATTTTCCTATTTCATTTCAATATAAATATAATACTATAACAATGGTTCTTTATATTAAGATATGGGATTAATAGGGTTTTATACAAAAACTTATTACTAGTTTTCAAAACTAGATTGTCAAAATAACATGGACAGAGACGTCAAAATGATATTATACTACATGACATAGAACTAGCTTTGATAAACTGAGGGCCCAGATATAGTTCATATCTGACCTAATCCCCATTGAACACAAAGGTTAAAATTTAGATCAAGACATCAATTTGAATATCGGTAAAAGTTTAAAAGACGTTGCACTATTAAATAGGTCGAACGTTGCTCAAGTGAGTGGAACTCAGCAGTCTACGAAGCCATCTTGGTGAAGTTAATGAAAACAGTTATTAAGCTAAACTTCTGCCACAGTACTTTAAGAGGAGTTATGATTAATTTAAAATCACCTATAAATATCTCAGGACACTTTACACATATTCTAATAAAAGAGCACATCCCAGTGTGTGTTTATTGAAAGAAAAGTGATAAAAAAGAAAGGCGGTGCCTTAACAAGAGTAATAGAACACAAAGCTATTTTTAGAATTCTTTTCTATCTATTTGTTAGCGCACATCTCCAAAACTACAGAACGAATTTTCATGTCGTTTTCATAGGTGGGCAGAGTTAAAATTGGATATCGGAAAAATCTCGTAAAAAGCTTTTATCTCTACATAGTATTGAACAAAGTTTGATTCAATTTAAAGTTTTTTTTCTTTTTAGAGCATTTAAATAAAAACTTGTTTTTTTTCCTTTTATTTCCGTTTTGGTTATTTTTCGAGTTATTCTCAGCAAGCCCTTTCATTTGATACCCATGTTATAGGAGTGCGTAAAAAATAACTAGTCCGCTATCTTGGGTCGTCCGCCATATTGGATTTAGATAGGTCATTTTATTCTTTGTATTTTTCTCAGCGAACCCTTTCATTTTTGATACCCATATTATGGACGTGCACAAAAAATAACTAGTCCATCTTCTTGTGCCGTCCGCCATATTGGAATCAGAATAACGACACTTAGCTAACAACGCATTGTCACCCAAACTGAACGTGTATGCAAATTTCAACACAATCGGTTGAGGGTAACTGCTTTAAAATTGCCTTGCAAGATTCCACCCAAACAAACATACATTGCAAGTTAAATAAAAGCTTGTAATAAAAGAGTAGACTCACGCAGTAGACAGGTTTACCTACTGAGAAAATATTCTCCTCGTTACTTTTTAAAGATTGACAATGTATCCATAATATGGTAATGATACTATTAGCTACTAATAGTGACCAGGCATTCGTTTTTTTTTACTCAGCATCAGCTACACAATGTCCACTGCTGAACATAGGCCTCTCCTAAAGATTTCCAGACGGATCTGTCAAAAGCGGTCTGTATACAGCGTGTTCCTGCGACATTTATCAAATAGTCTCCAGTGTCGGTACGTGGCATCCAATCGAAACCTTTTTTGACTCATGTGCCGTCCGTTCTACGAACTATGTGCCCTGCCCACTGCCACTTTAGCTTGCACTTTTTTGTTCGGGCACGGCAAAATGTCACTTCATCTGATGGTAAGTGAATAAAATTAATTTATACATGCTGTTATATAATCGACTCAAATAGTCAAGTCAGCACTTTATGCGCACGAATTCAATACAGTTATTGCATTCTTGTATGTTAGAATTCATTTTATTTGTGCAATATGAAAAGAGAAAATGCTACGATTTACATGAATTTAGAAAACAATATCTTACAGCAAATTCCTATGCAGTTTCATAAGAATATTTATTTTCTTTGAACTTTTTATATTCGCTGAAGCTATCCTGTAAAGCCTTTTACAACTGGTTTGGATGAAATTGTTTATTTGGTTTTCTCTACGTTTAAGCAATAATATCAAGAAGAAACCCGTGAAGACTTTGGAAACGATTAAATTATGAATTCCACAAGTCTAGATATTTTTCTCGCTTCAATTTAAACGATTTATCTCTTTTATGAATTTCTTGTGTTCTACGAAACCTCTAAAGAATATGAAACACATATTTTATTTATAGGACATGGACTATTCTAAATGTCAAACGTGTATTACGATACGACAGAGGAGCAGACAATTAGTACAAATTTATGTTATAAGGAAACCTGCATAC
Organism: Sphinx pinastri; assembly: GCA_947568825.1. Lineage (NCBI taxonomy): Eukaryota > Metazoa > Arthropoda > Insecta > Lepidoptera > Sphingidae > Sphinx > Sphinx pinastri. The sequence continues at coordinate 10,612,079 of OX387624.1, read as the reverse complement.
CTGAGAAGCTCTCTATAAGAATTTAGAAGGTATGTTTTTTTATTTATTGCATTGAATGACGAGACGAGCATGCCGTTCGCATTATGTTTATACGACCACCCATAAACAGTAGCAACACTATTCAGCACCTTGAGTTACAAAGTACTGTGTGGAATTCCACTGCGCTCGTCATCCTGAGACATAAGATGTTAAGTCTCATAATGTCCAGTAGTTACACTGGCTACAATGTCCTTCAAACCGAAACACAACAGTACAGTGAAGTCTGCCAACCCGCACTAAGCCAGTGTGATGGACTAAGGTCTAAACCCTCTCAGTAGAAGAGAAGGCCCGTGCTCAGAAATGGGCAGTATATAATACAGGGCTGGTATGGTGGTATGGTATGGTTGACTATTCTAAAAGTTAAACATTATTATACGACAGAGGAGCACACAATTAAGTATGAATGTATTTTATAAGTACTAACATAAAGATTAAAGTCAAATAATTACACGTCCTATGAAAATTACCATAAATTTTGAAGACTTTATAAATTACAACTACGTAACAAAACAGAAAGCCAGGTGGTACACATTTTTTACTAAACTTCAAAAAATCGCGAATTAATATCGCGCACATTAAACTCTCTAGATTTATCGGTGTGCCGAAAGGATTTGGACTCACGCGAGTTAGTCTTGGGTATTGTGGATTAAAATAGAGACGCGAGAGCTTATTTTTCATAGCAAAGGATTTTATTAGTGCGGTCAAAATGTGGTTTTAATATAATATTTATACCGCACAGTAAAGCGCAATTTATGTAGCTTACATGCATTAATGGGATTTAAAATTAAAATTTTCTTCCATTGACGTAGCGGTTTAAAATTATTTATAGCTTTTACTCGCGGCTTTGACTGCGTAAATAGTTTTTCCGGGATAAAAATATGCCTATATTTTTTTTTTGGAAAAGCCATTAACCTTTCCAGGGTTTCAAAATATCTCCATACCAAAATTCATCGAAATTCGTTAGGTACTTTTAGAGTTTTTCTGGTTTAGACAGACAGATGCGGCAATACATTGTTTTATAATATATATGGATGGATGTGCTTTTTTAAGCTACCGATAAGTGCGATAATCACAGATTATTTGGTACAATCTGACTAGTTTACGGCCACTCTAGGACAGGGGTGGCGAACCAATGGCAGGCATGCCACAAAGCAATACGAGCATGTCAATAATAATTGAGAATGTATGGCAAGGATAGAAGGATAGTTGGGACCTAAAAAGGGTAGGTACATTATATTTTTTTTTATAAATAATGGCACATTAACCAATAAAGGTTTGCGATCCCTGGTCTAGGATTATATTGGACTTAAACATGGTCACCTCACTTGTCAAAATGTTTGTTTTATAACTATAGATCAGCGTGCTTATAGCTTGATTATTACTGTGTTTTGAGTCTTTATTCAACGTTCCTGAAGTGGGATCAATAAAACGCTACAAACAATTTGTGAAAAAATCAGGAATCTACTAATCCTACTTTCGTCAAACTAGAGGATATTTATTGTAATAAGCTCACATATTTTCCTCTGAAAAATGTTTTGTAAAAGATTTATTAATTCGCAGAATGAAAATGTTGGATATCCATTATTTAAATGTTTAATAGAAAATATATTCATTTACACTGCATCGGTGGCGTAGTTGTATTACGATACGACTGCAATGCTGAGGTCTCGGGTACGATCCCCGGGTCGGGCAAAGTGATATTAGATTTGTCTAATCAGTATTGGCCCGGAGTCTGGAATTTGTGCCCGATATGGCGATAGGCTCGTCCCCTATCTCATTATGTGACGGAATACGCACGGCGAAAAGTGGGTGCACTAGTTGCACCTCTGCCTTCCCCTTCGGGAATGAAGGGCGTGAGTATGTAAATTTATTTTAGCTAGAGGTGTTATTAGAACCTTCAATGTATCTGACAGTGTGTGTCGAAAAACCTTTGTTTTACCGATCTGCTTATAATATATTCGATATTTTATATTTTAATTGTATTCAATTTTGTGAAAACATAATAACATAATATAATCAAAAATAATATCATAAAAAACATAAACGTGATCTAATAATTCAGTGGTTAAAATTTTTCTCATAATTTATTACGTTTCTGCTACGTTACATACACATCAGTATAAACAAACACACACACTCACGCCCGTTATCCCCGAATGGGTAGGCAGAGGTGCAACTAGTGCACCCACTTTTCGCCGTGCGTATTCCGTCCCATAATGTGATAGGGGACGAGCCTATCGCCATATCGGTCACACTTTCAAGACTCCGGGCTGATACTGAGTAGAAAAACCCAATATCACTTTGCCCGACCCGGGGATAGAACCAGAGACCTCAGCATTGCAGTCGTACCGTAATATAACTACGCCACCGAGGCAGTCATAAACAAACATTATGGAAAAATAGTTATTTGCATAGAATTTTATTATTTTTAAAGTATTCGGAGCAATATTTTTTCGTTTACGCGTGTACAAGCGTGTTTTCCCATGTCCTAAAATCGCACAGTTTAAACAAAATCTGATCATGATAAGCTCGCCCTGACAAAACATCATTATTCATGCAATATACAAACATTAGGTATTCATAATAAATTACCCATTAACAATAACAAAGAAAAATTAAACTGCAATCTGTATAATATCAAGTGTTACTATAGACTTTTTTTTTTTTTTTTTTTTTTTTTTTTTTTTCGCGGGGAAAAAACGCGTTATCGCTACCACCACCGGGGGTGAGTGGAACGGTTATGTTGGTTTCACACGGTCTTACGGCCCAATGTCGATACTCGGGAGTATAGCTTCATCCGAGCGAGCATTGAACCGAGTCCCTAACACTATATACACCCTACACCGGCATACCAACCAAAACCCGCGGTGGCCTTCGTCGGCACTTACGGGACGGCTCCGGGTTATCTTATTGCACGAAGATAGCTGCACGAAACCGCCCCTGCGCGATGCCGCATTGCGGCCCCTCTCTGAATGAGGAGGCTAAGAAGCCCCCGAACTCTAATGCACGCTTTTGGCGTCTACGACTGCAGGAGACCGACCACCCGCATTGCCGTCCACCTCGGGTTCGCTTAAATTGAGGTAGTCAGGCGAGCAGCTCCCCACTGCTCGCCTCGCGAATCTCCCTAACCCCATTTAGTCGCCTCTTACGACAGGCAGGGGATGCCGTGGCGGAATTCTCTAGATGCCCCCCGGACCACAGGGCATAAGTGTTACTATAGACTGCCTCGGTGGCGTAGTTGTATTGCGGTACGACTGCACGTCTGAGGTCTCGGGTTCAATCCCCGGGTCGGGCAAAGTGATATTGGATTTTTCTATTCAGTATCAGCCCGGAGTCTGGAATTTGTGCCCGGTATGGCGATAGGCTCGCCCCCTATCACATCATGGGACGGAATACGCTTGGCGAAAAGTGGGTGCGCTAATTGCGCCTCTGCCTACCCCTTCGGGGATAAAAGGCGTGAGTATGCGTTTGCGTTTTTTATGCGTTACTATAGAAGCATATTATTGTATCCTCTCGTGGTTGTACTCGCGACCAAAAAATAATAAGGAGTTAAGAATAATGAGCACTATGAAAGAAACTTTGCAATGTTGCATTTTTAAGAAAATCTTCAAAGCTTCTATGCTCATGAAGCAATACACAGAAATCGAATTACCATACCATACCAGCCCTGTATTATATACTGCCCACTGCTGAGCACGGGCCTCCTCTACAGCTGAGAGGGTTTGGGCCTTAGTCCACCACGCTGGCCTAGTGCGGGTTGGCGGACTTCACATTCCTTCTAAATTTAGAAAACTTCTCAGGTATGCAGGTTTCCTCACGATGTTTTCCTTCACCGTTAAAGCGAGCGATAATTCACAAAGAATACACACGTAACTTTTTAGAAAAGTCAGAGAAGTGTCTGCCCTTGGGTTTTGAATCGAATTACGGACAGATTTAATATAGTCGTAAATTATAAAGAGAGCATGTAAGTAGTACATACCTATCTAAACAATATATGTATAAAAAAATCATTACTATAGTTGTGTCAATTTAAGCTTGCCGGTATGACAATTCAATTTTTTCGCGACGCGATAACTTTGTGAGAACGTCTACCCAAAAAGTATTTATTTATTTATTTGAAAAGGTACATCAACAGTACACGTATATTTAATACTCTAATACACTTTACTTAGGCTAACTAATACATGTTCAATTACAGATGTACACAACATTACTTAAAAAATATATAAATTATCATAGTATTTTATTTTATTGGTTGTAGAAAACTTACAGCTAATACAAATGATAGTATATAAGATTATAATAGCGACAAAAGGCCAGTTAAAAGTTTTCACTTATAGGTTAGGTGTGTACCTACACAGACAATTTCTTAATATCTTGCTTCTAGAGTGTTCTAGAAGCAATATATTAAGAATTTGTTATATATTATATAAAATTCAACCGTTAAAAATATATTTATCTAAGTTAAACAACGCATAGAACCGAACTCAGAGGAATATATAGGAGGTACGGGTAAATAGTCTAATATTATAACTTTTGATCTAAAGGAACGTCTACATTTGTTATTGAAAATATTTAGGGAATCAAAAAATATGTCAATATTTGGCACTTTGGCACAGATTTCATTGTAGGTAGTGGATATTCTACGTATGGGCGAGTTATACCCAACATTTGTTCGGCTTTGTGGTAGGTGGAAGAGTTCAGTTTGCGGCTGTCTAGGCAGCCGGTATGGTATCGACAACCCAAAGCGCTCTAGCAAATGCTTGCACTGAGAAAACCCAGTAACACATCTGTATAAAAACATAAGGTCGTGTTGTTTCCGTCGATTGCGTAACGCAAACATGTTAAAAAAAGAAAGACTAGTTAAAAATTCAACTATATAATTGCAAATATTAACCACGTTCTCCATAAATTATAGCAATGAGTATAATATTTATGTGCTAACCTTGAAATAATATTGTAAAAATATACCGAAATAAAGAATTTAATCTTGACTTTTAAATCAACGCGACGCCTTTACAATGTTGTATCCTTCAGTTCACGGGCGTAGCGGTGGGAAAGTTTTTAATCGTTTGGAAACGAAATATAAACGATTACTGAGAAAAATCGAAATTTGGAAATTATATGCAGGATGTATCACGATAGAGTTTTCAACTGAAGCAGGTCAATAGTTGTTGTTTAGGTACATATATTTATTAAAATATGTTTCAAGAGCATTTTTAAAACAGTCTAGTACAATGTATTAGATAAAAGTACAATATATCCTACTAATATTATTAACGCGAAAGTTTGTAAGAATGTATGGATGTATGGATGGATGTATGTTTGTTACTCAAAAACTACTGAACGGATTTCTATGAAATTAGGCACACAAGTAGATTATGTCCTGGATTAACACATAGGCTACTTTTTATCCCGGTAAAATATAAAGCGTAAATTTTATCCCGGAAAAACCTTTAACGCGGGCGGAGCCCCGGGCAAAAGCTAATTCGATATAATTATAATTTATTTTGACAATAATTATAATTAATGTTTTCATTTTTTGTAATGCACCTGAGCGTACCAAAATTCATATAGCATTTCTAATGTAATTTTAGTAAATATGAGTACCTTATGCTACTGAATACGCATTAAGACTGTCGCACCGATTACCCGTTGGACGCAGCGAACGTGTAACAATAATTCTTGGGAATTCGTATCTTGGGAGATGCCTATGTCCAGCAGTGGACTGTAACGGGTTGATGATGATGAATGGAATATAATAATTATATAAAAACAGTGATTTATATAAAAATTACCCTTTTGACTATCGATTATAAACTCTCTGAACAAGAAATCGATATCACTTAAGTATCGATTATTTCGGGCAACCGATTTTTTGTTCTTTCACTATACATAGTATGAAGTGAAGTGTCAATAAATTGTCATACCGGCAAGCTTAAATTGACACAACTATAAATATCTTACACACTGTAGTCGGAAAACTGAGATGACAATAGTAAAAACCAAACAATAACCTAGCTTAAACTCTGATAGATAGAGCATAATTTCTTAAAATTAATATTTTGAAAAAACAAATGAATGATGACGGCGCTGGGGTTTGTGGTTAGGCCGTTAAGGATACAGACGCCACTAACGAGATCTAAACGTATACCATCTTCAATGAAACGTATATATTTTCAACCCAGAATATATTGTTTTATATTAATTACTAATTAACCACTAATTAAAGGAGATGTCCGCTTTTTGTATGGGTGCTGGGCCTCAAAATCTAACCAGGTTTAAACTTTAGAGATATTAAAGGGGCAAAATATAGATATTGGATCGATTATAAAAATATTTTTAGACCTCTACATTTAAAACTAACAATTTTAAGTGTAGTTTTTAAGCAAAATAAAATTACATAAATCTCAAAATCGGAGGTCTTTAAAATTAAATGAGTTATTGTAATTTTTTTGTTTTAACAAGTTTTATCCAAATATATACCTATCAACTGTCTTGGTTGGAATTTTAGGCTACGACACGACCTATAACTCAAGGCTGAATAAATCGTGGTCACATGTATAAATAACTTATGTTTTTAAATATTTAAGTTCGTTGCAACGTTAACAATTATCACACGCCAATTATGCAGTATTAGTATTCTTTGGATCACATGTTTCTCAGGACCTTTTAAACGAATTTCACCTGATTAACAGATGACAACAAGTGTTAACGTGAATCATATATGCTGTGAACTTTTCATAGAAATATTATCAACATTTTCCAGAAATATTATCCATCTGCAAGATTAAATTTCATGTAATCATTTGTAACTGATGACGGCTGTCATTTCGGTTCCAGGCGTTCCCACTGGTACCCAAGCCGTGAATTGATAATTCATAATGTAAGTAGTTTTTCAGAGTTTATTTATTATTTTATGTAAGTAAATTATAGTTAGATGCTCATAGATCAAACAGGTGACGGAGCTGAATGATGAACTTGTTAGTTATTAACTTAGAAATTGGAAATATTTTTTCGTGGAAGCTTGGAAATGTTTATTTGGTACCGAAAGTATTTTAGAGCCAGACTTGAAACATGTATTGGCTTAATGTAAATTGATGATATGTGTTTTTGATATTTTACACGGTCCATTTAAACCATTCTGTATGTGTTATAAGTCTCGAATCCAGAAGTTAAATGAAAATGAAAATTATTCAATTTCGAATTCCCCCACATAATTATGGTATCCCAATCTTTATACTAAGTTTAACGTAATATCTATGTCTCTTCATAAGCGGAGCTAACATTTAGACACTAAATAAATATCAATAACCAAAAAGATTTTAAATCTAAAATAGTCATCTAAACAAATAACATTATAATCTCCACAATATTCTAACTCATTCCTTATTTACTTCACAAAATTCTATTATATAATCGAATTACGTCCTATGATATCAAACACATATTTTTATTATGTTGTTTATGTCACCCTGTCAGTCATTGGGTGTGAGACGATCGTCGACCCACATTTGGCAGACGCGTGATTTTATGTTCATAAACATATATTTTTTATTATAATAAAAATAAACGTCTCCACGAAGTCCTTGAGAACAACTGAATAAACTGTTTTAACTCTAAACAACCCACCAGAGATAGCTATACTTTGGCACAAGTATCTATCGGACAAATTTTTGCGTTCGGTTACATAAAATATTTTAAGTGTACTATGGTGAATGTTTAGTCTGTAGAAATATATTTAAGTGGACGTATGGAGCGACTTGGTCGTAATATTCGACAAAGCTCCTTAAAATAAGAATAAAAAAAAAAAAAAAAACGTATCGTTTAATTAATATTTGGATATATTTAGACGGAGGTTGAATCGTAAACTACTTTAATTACTTAGTAATTCCAGTAAAACATTACACACATACATCACGCCTATATCCTTGTACATGAGGTGATAGCGGGCGAGCATGTCGCCATATTGTGTATTGTATGTCGAAACAAGCACACGTTCCAACCAACTACCGCTCGTACTAATTATGCTTCTAATAGATTTATTTATAGATCATCACATAATTATAATGTTTTTTTCTCCGACATTGATATTTTCTCCGAATCACTTCCTCGATTCAAGAAGGCAGTTATGTCTAAGGATTGCAGTGCGTTTTGATTTATAGTTTGATAAAATTGTTTTTGCTTTATGTAATTTTAATTTTCCAAAATTTTATGTAATGTGTGTTTTGGCTCTATCAATCTTGTATTGTATAATTGTGATCATTGAGTTATTTTTATTATCTTGTATTCATTACTATTTGTTCCCGTTCACTTTCTTCTAGTATGTTCTAGCTTTTGGTGGAAACTTTGCTGGATTTTGTTTTATATTTATTTTATTTACTTTCAGTTTTAATTGTTCTGTATGTTTCCCAAATACTAAATAAATAAATAAATAAAATAAATATCGAGCATAAATTCCGGAGTCTGGACTGATACTGAGCAGAAAACCCAATATCACTTTGTCCGGCTCGGGTTTCGAACCCAGGATCTCAGAGCAGTGGTCGTACTACGCACGCAACACGACTACGCCACCGAGGCAGGCAAACAGCAGAAGTAAACCATTTTTTTTTATTCTTTACTGCTTATTAATTCGAATTAATTCTTTACTGCATATTAATTCAATTCGAATTGAAGCGACGATAGCCTAGATGGGAATGGAACGGTCTACCGAGACAATGTCCGGAGGTTCAAAACCCAAGGCACACACCTCTGACTTTTCGAAGTTACGTGTGTATTGTTATCAATTATCGTTCGCTTTAACGGTGAAGGAAAACATCGTGAGGAAACCTGCATACCTGAGAAGTTCTCTGAATTTCGAAGGTATGTGAAGTCCGCCAACCCGCACTAGGCCAGCGTGGTGGACTAAGGCCTAACCCCTTTCAGTAATAGAGGAGGCCCGTGCTCAGCAGTGGGCAGTATATAATACAGGGCTGATTGCATTGCATTGCAATTCGAAGTCGCCCTTCTTCACTTTGGTTAAAAGTTATATCCTACTATCCTACTAATATTATAAATGCGAAAGTTTGTAAGTATGGATGTATAGATGTTTGTTACTCTTTCACGCAAAAACTACAAAATCGATTTCGATGAAATTTGGCACACGGGTAGATCATGACCTGGATTAACACATAGGCTACTTTTTATCCCGGGAAAATATAAAGCGAGGCTTTTATCCCGGAAAAACTTTTTAAAGCGGGCGGAGCCGCGGGCAAAAGCAAGTTTGGTACATTTTCGTATTTATTATGGTGAGTGAAGTAAAACCGAAAACATGACCGTGGTGTAAATGTAAACAATATAACAAAACGGCAAGTTTCCTGTATATCAACATTTATCTAATCCGAGTAGATGACGAATATATTTTCTATCAAAAAACTGATCGCCAAATACAAACTGACGCACGCATCATTTCGCAACTTATATATACCATCATATATTTTCATTTAAATTACACACAATTTTTCCGTCAACATCCTCCCTACACCTTCAATGAGGTAATCTTTAAATACGAAGTCGCGCAAGTGGGCAGTAACGGCTCCCATTTATTATTCCCGACATAAAAACCTGTTGCAAAAGTAAGCAAATCTCGCTAATTTTATATTGTACGATCGTAGGAGAAGCAGAAAAAATAGCCCGTCCATTTCGATGTTTACAACGAAAACAATCCGCGTCCACAGTAAATTGGTGGAATTAATGGCCGTTTTTGCGTAAACCATTAATCTTGAATAATCAAATGTTCGATGTCTTAATTACACTGACCTTGCGATTGATATGCATTCGAAATTCAAAAAGCTTTTATTTAATTACATTGCTGTTTGCTTAATTCTTTTTTTTTATATTTTTATACACTTGGTAGTTTTTCGTTATTTTATTAGGCTCGCTTTTCTGCTATTCCCTCCTAATCGCCTCGTAACTACACATTTATATTAAGAAAAGTGTATACGTGTATGAAGTGAAACTTTTTCAATCAATAAATTTTTTTCACTTTTCTCATAATAATTATTGTATTCCATTAATACGGTCAAATACTATTATTAGTATTTATTTAAATATCTTTAAATGTCTGCTAAATTGACAGTCATAATGTTAAATGATGGTTAATTTCAATAAATGAATATACATTTACTAATACTTACAATCAAAAGTGAGGTTAACATAAAAATAATACCAAAATCACAATCACGTGATGATTTTTCAAAACAATAAAAAACAATCTCTCACTTTCACTATTTATTTAAATGAATTTCAATAAGTGTAGCAAACCATAATATTTAAACTGTTTACGCTTGCCGAGAATAGACGGCTTTGTATTGTTCGACCTAATTACTACATCGCGTTATCAAGATTCTCTTCGAAATAATGACCCTAGAAGACGGCGCTTTGACGGTCCAAAGTGACAGAAAATGTGACGATTTGCCTGTGACGATTTTTTTACATAGATTTCTCCCGTACGTCGATAAAGAAGTTTCACTTCAATAATAAACAAACAGTGTGCATGCACTGTTGTGTTTCGGTTTGAAGGACATTGTAGCCAGTATAACTACTGGACATAATGAGACTTAACATCTTATGTCTCAGGATGACGAGCGCAGTGGAATGCCACACAGTACTTTGTAAGTCAAGGTGCTGGATGGTGTTGCTACTGTTTATGGGTGGTCGTATCGCTTAACATCAGGCGAACGGCATGCTCGTCTCGTCATTAAATGCAATAAAAAAAATAAATAAAAAAAAAAAAAAATCTGTTGTAGTAATAAATACCAGTACTAGCCACATATTAAGTTTGTATAAATATTTGGCTACAGGAAGCAAATAATTCGGGTGGTGAACAGAGAACGTGCGCTCTCAGTAGTTAAAAGCAAATCGCTGTTCACAAGAATGCCGATCTTACTAATCCTAATTTTTGCTATAAATTTGCTATATTATTATTTTTTTTTATTTATTTATTTAGAAACAAACGGTCATACAAAAACGGTACATATATCTTATGTCTAAACTTATATATAGGACCTATAGTTCCCTTATAATACTAATGGTATTAAGTCGTCGGGGAGAGTGCACACTACGCAAACAGCAGCGGGAAAGACCACACAAGTGATAAATAAAACATAAATTTAAAAGTATATATAAAATGTAGCATTAAGCTTAAACTGTCAAAAATGCGGCTCTCACCGGCGCTGAACACACAGCACTGCACCATCACCGACGACCAAAATAATGCTAATTTAGTTGGCTTAGCTCCTGCAGTTGCCACTGTAATTATTTTATTCTTATTATATAGGTATTAAGTTAAATACATATAAGCGCTTAATAATATGAATTATGATTATAACGCTACTCGACTCAACCAAGCCATGGTACAATAATTATGAACGTTTCCTATCAAAGAAAGACTTTTTTCAAACAGGGTATAGTACAATTAAAAATATCTATATCAGACAGCTTATAACTTTCATTGAAAATATTACAAGCACGCCTTATAAAAGCGTTCATGCTATGAAAGGTTCTACAACTTTGAATGTGAAACAAATCTTTTTTCCGACAAAGACGCTCAGGTCCGCGAGGCACCTTGAAATATACGGTTTGCAAAAGTAAAGGGGCATCTAAAACATTATGTATGATTTTATACAGAAGAACGCAATCTACACAGTCACGTCTAGCTGTTAAAGTTGTAAGCTTATAATGTACGAGTGAATCATCATAACCAGAGCCAGCACGACCTGTTCTAAAGTCTAAAGTTTTAATAAATTTTTTTTGAACATTTTCAATTCTGTCGATATGCAATTTATGATATGGTTTCCAGACGGCACATGCAAACTCAAGGCGACTACGAACGTAACTGTTGTACAGAATATTATAAGTGGAGTGGTTTTTGAATGGTTTACAAACACGCAATATAAAACCAAGTTATTTATAAGATTTATTAATTATGGCATCCATATAGGGAACAAATGTCAGTTTAGTATCGATAAGAACACCCAAGTCACGTATTTGAGTTACCCTCTCTAGATTTCTGCTATTTAATTTGTAGTTATAGTTGATAGTGCTGTGTTTCCTTGAGAAGGTTATAGTATGACACTTTTCCAAATTTAAGAAGAGCCTGTTATTATTACAATATTTAACAAAATTATTTAGGTCATCTTGCAATAGTTCACAATCCCTAATATCCCGAATAACTCTAAAAATTTTTGTATCGTCTGCATATAACAATAAATTTGAATTGGAGATAACATCATTTATATCATTAATAAACAGCGTAAACAGCAAGGGGCCTAGATGGGAACCCTGTGGGACACCCGAACTAACACATTTATTTTGTGAAGAAAAACCAGAGAGAACAACACATTGGTGTCTATTTTCAATATACGACTTGATCCATCGAAATAGATCACCGCTTATGCCAAGTTGCCAAAGTTTGATTAGAAGTGTCTTATGACAAATTTTATCAAAGGCTTTGGAAAAGTCAGCGTACACAGCGTACACGCTGTATCCGTCATCCATTGCATTAAAAATTTCTGAAGTGAAAACTAGAAGGTTACTATCGACGGAACGTCCCTTGAAAAAGCCGTGCTGACTAGGTATAATATGGCGCCCTGCAACATTGAAAACTTGGTCGGTAACAATTTTTTCGAAAATTTTACCGAGATGACACAGCTTAGATATAGGTCGAAAATTTAAGATATCGTTACTCACTGAGCCTTAAGGTATAGGAGTAATCCAAGCTTGTTTCCATATACTTGGAAATTTGCCCTCCTTCATGGATTTAATATAAAGTATAGTGATAGGGGGAGTTAATTGTGATGCACACTTCTTAATTAATAGTGGGTGTACCCCATCCGGTCCGGCACTTTTGTTATTATTTAAAGACTTTAAGTGTTTATACACTATAGATTCATTAAACTCTATAGTGTTAATATCAAACAAAGGATTGTGGGGAGCTTTCAGGTTATTAAAAAACGTTGAGTCAAGACTGTTTTCTTCAAAAACAGAGTGGAAATGCGTATTAAACCAATTACATATTTGTCTACCATCTGAAGAAAGCTCATCTCTATATTTCATAGACTCGGGTAAGCTATTACTTGAAAATTTAGATTTGATATACGACCAAAAAAACTTTGGATTTTTTTTTATTTCGTTCTCAGAAAAAGTTAAATAATTTTTATAACACTCTGAACTCATTTTTTCACATCTTTTCCGCAATACTTTAAAGCATTCATAATCGAGGGAGTTTTGGTACAATTTCCACAATTTATGATATTTACGCTTTTCATTTAGCATTTTTTTTAGGGGTCTACTGTACCAAACAGGCACATTATTAGAGGTGCTCGATTTACGAAGTGGGACATACTTCTTAATAAGATCATTTAACAATGTGTAACATTTGGTAACACTATCTTCGATGTCCAAATTGTGAAAGAAAACATTCCAATTTATTAATGATAATTCTTTACTAATTAAAACAAAATTCGCCTTATGGAAATTATAAAATACGCTTGGGGCGGATATTAGAGGAGACAAAAAAATTATTTTTATATCAAGCAATAGCGATTTATGATGAGGGTCTTCAATCACTAAGGGATGCTCACAAGCAGTAACGTCACAGATAGTGTTACACATAACTAAGTCGAGAATGCGATTATAAGTATTAACAATAAGGTTATATTGTTTCATTTCCGTAAATAATAAGAATTCATTAATTAGTTGTACATCATTACGTCTAGCTAGGTTAGAGTGTACACTTGCCACCGAGGAATTTGACCAATCAGCCGCTGAGATGTTGAAGTCCCCGGTAATTAAAAAAAGGTCGTTTGGTCGATCAGCAATTAAGTCACCCGTTATGTCAAGGAAGGAACTCAAAGTATCCCTATACCCGGCTCCTTGACGTATGTAAATACAGGCAATATTTAAGTATTTAAGTGCCTGTTTATGGCCATAAGAAAAGTCACGATTATTAATATTGAAAGGAATAGATACCCAGACACAGTCAGAGCAGGCGCGCGGAGGAACAGGCCAATCACGCCGCTGAGGTCGGTACTCAGCGAGTACCGCCACGGCTACGCCACCCCCTCTTTCGGCGCCGCTCTCAACAGTTGATCGATCGCAACGATAAACACTATATCTGTTATCAAAGTATTCACGATCATAGAAGTCCGAAGTTAGCCAAGTTTCTGTGATACAAATAAAGTCGAAATTACATTGAATCGTCTGGGAAAAAAAGTCACAGGTTTTAGTACGTAAACCCCTTACATTTTGGTAATAACCACGAAAAGTATTATGCATCATTTTTAAAGTAAAAGGAATGAATATATAATTGCGAGTTACAGTACAGTGATAGCAAAACATATTTATATAATAATATATTATAATTATATTATAATTATAATTCTGCACTAATTGCGTTAATGCTTAACAGTATTATTATAAGCCCTATTTTAAAGAATATTATTTCAAATATGATTTCGATTCGGGTGAAAGGACTTTATCTATTTGCTAGTCAAGTGTCGTCCAACTGAAAGTGATGCTTCAGTGCGTCGCCACTCGAATCCTTGCTTCCACAATTACGCGACGGATATTTGAGCAATTTCAAGCGTCTACCTCGCCCATTGCCACTTAGAAATTTAATTAGTAATTCCAGTTGCATCTATATTCTTTCTTATAATAATATAACTCTTAATTGTATAGCCGATAAAACATTAAATCCTACTAATATTATAAACGCGAAAGTTTGTAAGTATGGATGTCTGGTTGTATGGATGTTTGTTACTCTTTCACGCAAAAACTACAGAACGGATTTGATGAAATTTGGCACACGGGTAGATTATGTCCTGGATTAACTTATAGGCTACTTTTTATCCCGGGAAAACTTATTCACGCGGGCGGAGCCGCGGGTAAAAGCTAGTACAACATAAAAAAGACACGGGAGTTTGTTTTGAGTTTGACTTTAATGAAGCCAATTGTTGGATTATGTGTAACCGTTATAAGGTTTAGAAGTATATAGTTAATGAAATAAAAATATGAGCCCGTATAACACAAGATAAATTCACGCATTTGTTCTTGATAAAGGTAAGCAGGTGCGTAACCAAAGCATCCGTGTGTACTTCAAGGAGCTTTATATTTGACGGATTATACAGGCAAGCGTATTGCTATATGGGCACAAATGCAGTTCTTGGATAAATAGTTATTTTATTTTATTATACTTTATTTGGAAAAAACATAACACTTATAAATTAAAAATAATTAAACAACACATTATCCACAACAGTTTCCACAGATTAGAATATCATGTAAACAAATTCAACGGTGGCGTGGTGCGATATAAGTACGTACCTACACCCAGAAACAAATAATTAAAATTCTTAAAATTGCTCAAATACATTAGTTATAATTTTTTTTTATACTGGGATAGAGAAAGGTGTACAGGGTTTTTATTCGTTTTCTAATAAAAATTTACACAAAACTGAACCCTAAAATTAATATTTCATAGCACAAGTAATCTGCCCCTAAAGCAATGAAGAAAGGACAATGGCAGGTCTCCATACATGATTTTAGTTGATGTAAATGTGTAGCGTTTAGAAGTAAAAAAAATATTTAACAATTCAGCAGCAATTCCTAAACAATTATGTATCAAGATTATTAGTGAAAAAAGTCTAAATCTAAAGATTTTTCATTTTAAAGATTTTGAGGTTATGATTTAGTTGACATTTATGAATTGATTCTTACATAATAATATGAAGAATGAAACTCATAAAATGTTTGGTAATCTGTCTATTGTCAAGCGAGACCCTCCCTCATCACATTCGAACCTAACATTTCACTAAACATGGAGAAGGGTGATCTGCCACACGGCATACTAGCGCGCGGCATGCACCTTCCTCAGCTATACAAGCTTATATATCAAATCATTTTTTATTTATAGATACTACTATAGTAAATAGTAAAGGTTTCTTTGTTTTTTTTTTTGTAATAGACTGAAACTATTGGGAAAAATACGTTCAGACCCTAAGTCCTAGACTTTGGGTAGTAACAATTAAATAAAAACGAGTTCTGAAAAAAAAAAAACACAATTTGTTTTTTTTTTTATGTTTATTCATCTTCTTCATAATAATTCTCTCTGATAAATATCTCATCTAAAAATTCTCCCGGGGCAGATACATTGCCTTGTCTGGCGGCCCAACCCAAATACCAGACAACTGTCATGGTATGAGCGCAGAAACCTACAGTACGGTTGCTCGACCAGGTACAGTATTTTCAATCAAAACATATTATCACACATTTTACAAAAATACTACATGCCAGAAACGAAATGTCGGAAATAGCTTTTTTTTCTAAAATGATATAAGCAATGACCGTAACTATACAGCCAACAGGCAGCTGGTAAGAATGTATAGAATAGAATATACATAGTAAAAAAAATGTGGTAAGAAAGCTGAAATCTTTGTTGTTATTCCTAATGAACATTTTATAGTCAGATATATTTTTTGCAATTTTTAGAGACATGATGAAAATGATGTTTTGGTAGCCTAAATAATCTTATGTCATTCATAAAAAATGGCCGTAACACATTGCTAAAAAGTCAATTAAGTTTTTTTGATAATTTATGCAACTTATACACACTTGTACAACTAAAGTTAGTATGCTGAAAAATCATACAAAATAATTATATTGAGATTACCATGTTTGGAATTTCTAAACGCATAATTTATTCATAAATACGATTTCGCCATTGTCCTTTACACACAAAAAAAATATTATCAACACTTCTTTGTCCACACACAATTCCAACACAATTTCGTTTGAAGTAGGATTTAATATTATGAAAACTTCTGAGATCCTAAGCCTCTGACAAGTCAACACTAAAATCATAAACTACTGACAACATAGGAGATAAAAGCGTAGCCTTGTACAGTAGTAAAGCTACCCTAAAAGCTAAGTTTTGAGCTCAGCAATATCTCTACAATAACGTATTCAGCCCATTTCCTGCAGATTTTATTGACAGGTTCTTGCGCATAATAGAGCTTTCTTATTTAGCAAAAAAGCAGTTGCAAGTTAGTTTTTCTATAAATATTCGCTCGGTAAGCTCTTCCTTCCATGTAAAAATCGATAAGTTTTAAGCAAGGTTCTGGAGACGTGTCTACAGTTCCGTGAAGTAAAAACCTCTGCAAAGTAACTGGAGGCGCCACGTAATGGACCTCCTAAAATGGTGGAAGGAAAAAGAGGGGTTAATGTAAAAAAGGAAGTGGAAATTTATTGGCACAGACGAAACTGTCCCGGCCGAGTCCTAAGACCCAGTGCATTGGGCCAAGAAATTACCCTGGCGTTCGTGGTCTTTCCCCGTTTTTTCAGGAGGCCCACTACGTAGCGCCTCCATTTCTGGTCCATACGAGACGGATTATTATCTGGTCATCGGACTACACCGCTTATTTATTATGGCCTAGTGGAATCATTATGGCGGGCCCACTAACAATTACTTAAATGAAGTATTAATTATTATGCCATGCGCATTATCCTCAGTAATTTTTCAGGTTATTACTTTAAGATATTTCCCTATACTTGCTTTAAAGTGACGTGGTATAAATGTCTGAATTTCTTGAATATGACCTTGCTCGTACAACACCACATTACAAACTAGGAGCAAAACCAAAGGGTCCGTGTCAGATCTGCTTTACAACGGTAACATGACAGTTTTAACAGGGACACCATAATTTCTCACATGTCTGGAGTCTTGTCATGTCAGTTAGTGTAATAATAAATAAAAAAATGTTCGCTTGAAATCGCATTGTCAGTGAAGCAACGCCTGACACCAACATTAAACATTTACGGGGATAAACGATCTCTGGTAAGATGGACATTTCTGAAGCAACAGTTTTGATATATCACTCTTTAGTTATTAGGGTTACCTGAGTTCACAACAATGTGAAAATAAGACTTTGTTTTTATAAAATAACTAGTATTGCTCGCGACTTTGCCCGCGTCAAAAAGTTTTTCCGGGATAAAAATATTTTCCCGGAATAAAAAGTAGCAGGAGTAATGTACCTTCCTATTAGTGAAATAATTTTTCAAATCGATTACGTAGTTCCCGAGATTAGCACGTTCAACCAAACAAACAAAGAAACTCTTCAGCTTTATAAGTATATAGCATTGGGCGCGGCTCCGCCCGCGTGGAAAAGTTTTTCCGGGATAAAAAGTAGTCTATAGCACTCAGGAGTAATGTAGCTTCCTATTAGTGAAAGAATTTTCAAAATCGGTCCAGTAGTTCCTGAGATTAGCGCGTTAAAACAAACAAACAAACTCTTCAGCTTTATAATATTAGTGTTTTAGGGAGCATTCAGGATCTTCGTAATAAAAACCAGCACGTACAATTTGACTAGTTTAATGTCCGATACGTAGCACTATGTTATACGTCTATACTAGTACATAAGCGGAGCGGCACAAGCGTCAAGCGTCCCGCGTCAGGTACAAATTGCGACTGGTGCATGCGGTCGGCGCGAGTGTCGCCGATGAGCGGGGGGCTCGATACCGTTATGTTCCCCGCCGCTTGAACGGAACTAGCGGTACATCACACATGTTTTATTATAGTTTTCATTTTACTTTATATTTAATATTTTAAGTATTAGTGTGCTATGTGGATGTATGTAAGTGTGTATGTACAATGTAGTAACACTGTAGGCTACAGTGTAGATAGTATAGATGATATTATGATCAGGCTGCTTGCCTGGTGTTAATCAGTAGAAATGTCACTCAAAACTATGAATTATAAAGAATTACCTACCTCTGCCGTGCTCTTCATTCTTAGACATCAAATAATAATTAGGCTGGCGTCAATGTTATTCAAACAATAAAAATTCAATTAAAATTTAAATAACCCCATACACACAAAAAAATATTACTAGGTACTTAAACGACAAAGACTTTTATTTTTTAACTTTTTAGAGAATTTTTGTGCCGGGAGTTACATCGTTGTAACACCAGATATCACACGATATCGGTGACATCCGATAACCCTTAATGTCTTCCTAGGAGGAAACATTAAGTATTATAAGAACCTATTGTATTCATTCTAAGTAGGTTAACCATTATACCCAGTATGTGTAATCCTTTGTTATATTATAGTATAAATAGATGTTTAAATAAATAAAGATCAGTCTTGTTCAGCTCTTCAAGCTGTGCACACCAACTTTTGTCTTTTTAAAAACCCTATTGCCGTCGCCCGCAACCTAACTGGGGTTATTTAAATTTTAATTGATTTTTTATTTCAAATTTTTAAATTACTATGCTTTCTACCATGGGACTTTGATAATAAACTACCTACCATCTACGCATTCAGACCATTCTTATGAGCCCACACACGCTATATCTGATAAAAGTTGTTAAAGAGTTGGGTATCTAGCAGACAACTTGATGCTGCAGCATCAGCTTAAGGTTAACATGTCTTAAAAACACAGTACACCAAATATAAAATCAATCGGAGTTGTGAAAGTTGGAAATGAGCTGATAATCATCAAAGTTCAAACGCCTGAACAAGCTTCCTAAATTATAGCTAAGAACCATTTCGATCACATCAGTTTCAAACAAAAAAAAACCGCGTCAAAATCGGCCCAATCGTTTGCCACAGACAGACATACATCTGTATGTCTGTCTGTGGCAAACGATACACACCCTAAACTTATAACACTCCTCTTTGTTGTCAGGGGTTAAAACAGACGCTAATTGGTAGCAGAAACAAGCAAAACAGTAGTATTTTAATCGACTCTCGCAAGCCAGAGACAAACAAGACATCACCTATGTCACCTGATGTTAACGGGTTACCTCTTGTATAATAATTTATTGTTATCATAAATGCTAGATAATGATAATTTCGAACTAGATTTTTTTAAACATTCTAGGCCTAACAAGGATCGAGTATATTCTTTTGCCAATGACTATATTTTTATATTAAATTTGAAAAAAGCGGCGGGTAGCGGGCGGATGCGGGCTGATCAATACCTGGATGGTTGGCGTTCATTAGGGGAGGATTACGTTGAGCAGTGTGCGGTTATAGGCTTATAGATTGAATAATATTTAAATTATGTTAGTTCCAAGCTGTATAAATTGTCATTCAGTAGAAAAAATATAAAAATAATACTAAGTAAAGATAAATACTTTTTTAAGTTTTATCTTCATCATATCGCTCGCCACGTCAAAAAATATGGCATACTCAGTATAAACAAATAAATTGAAGAACTCTTTTTAAATATTTAACCGCTCTTCAAGATATTTTTTTTAAGAAATGCTAAAAAATTGTACGGCATTTTGTATTTCACATTGAAATAAATAATTTAATGAATAGATATGACCGAAATTCTAAAAAGATTTACGCTTAAGAACAAATTGCTGGAATTTTTTGTAAGTCAAGTAGGCATCCAGCACTTTTGAAATGAGTGAGATCGTTAATTAAAATACTCCGGATGACGCGTTTAAATAGGATTACTGTGGATTAGAATATTATTTAATAAAAAATGAAATATTCGACTAAGTAGATAAGGCTTAGCTATATTGAGATTATTTATTCAAGAGAACGGTCTAGAAGAAAGAAGACGTGCCTTAAGTAAACGGTGTGTAGTGCGTAAATAGACTTGGTGTTCATCTTGCAAACATGTCGTTTTTTTCTTGTTCATTTTCAGTCTCAACATCACAAAAATTATGGTAGCCTTATAACAGAGAGTTAGAGCCGTAAACTTAATAGGAAAATCTGCAAAGCAAGTTTTGCCCGAAATGTAAATTATTACATTTTTCATAAATTACTTTCACTGGAATATGAAACCCTAATCTGAATTCTCAGTCAACAGGATTACAATAAATCCTTTCTCGGGTCAAATGGGATGCTTAAAGGTCTGCATAAAGTCCAAACATTTAGATAACACTGAAAATGGGTTATTTTTTTTTATGGTATTGAATGACCAGACGAGCATGCCGTTCGCCTGATGGTAAGCGATACGACCACCCATAAACAGTAGCAACACCATCCAACACCTCGAGTTACAAAGTACTGTGTGGCATTGACTGGTGGTAGGTCTCTCATTATGTAAGAGGCCGTCTGGGTGGGTACCACCGCAATGTCTATTTCTACCGCCAAGCAACAGTGTGCACGCACTGTTGTGTTTCGGTTTGAAGGATATTGTAGCCAGTATAACTACTGGACATAATGAGACTTAACATCTTATGTCTCAGGATGACGAGCGCAGTAGAATGCCACTCAGTATTTTGTCAGTCAAGGTGCTGGATGGTGTTGCTACTGTTTATGGGTGGTCGTATCGCTTACCATCAGGCGAACGGCATGCTCGTCTCGTCATTCAAAGCAATAAAAAAAAAAAAAAAAAAAAAATCCACTGCGCTCGTCATCCTGAGACACAAGATGTTAAGTCTCACTATGTCGTGTAGTTACACTGGCTACAATGTCTTTCAAACCGAAACACAACAGTGCATGCACACTACTGCTTGGCGATAGAAATAGACATTGCGGTGGTACCCACCAATACGGTCTCTTACATATGAGAGACCTACGACTAGTATGTGTTACGATGAAGCGCAAAACGACGACGGTTGCGTAAGGTACAGTCGCCAAATTTCGTCCCCGTTATACAGGGTAATTTTTAAATTGCGTTACTAAATGAAACCACAGATTTGTATTTACCACTGCCAAGAATCATCCACGAATAACGAATATTTTCACCAAAATCCCAGTTTTACTTTTCTCACTTTTTTATCATTTTCTAGTTTAGTGCGAATATGGTGTGTGGTAGAGTTTATTTCTGAATGGAAGTATGATGTTGCCGCTCTGACGAATTCTCTTAGAGCTGTAATAATAAGTTAAGTTAGCAGTAAGTGGCATTATAGACTGTGTAAAATTAAAATTACTTTTTGTTGTTATTTATTTTGTTCCAAAATTAGACATTTTTATTTTACATTTAGGTACGGTTTAAAAAACGTATTATCAAGTGTTCTTTTGAAGAATACAAGTACCTAGATGGTTTCATTTAATAACGCAATAGCAAAATGACTGTAGAAATTAATAACTCTGACCTATATACTACTTTCATAATGAAAAAAGACATATCTATGATTTTTTTTCAAAAGTATTTAAATACATATTCACCAGAGACTATCCCGCCCTCACACCCGCCACTGTAACTCCTGTAAGCCAGGATCAGCAGTGGCACGCATTTTATGACACCGAGCGGTGAAGCTCGGCGAGTCTCAGGGAACACTAATCTGTCTTTAACCCGCAACGAAATTAATCAAATAGAAAGATAGGGAGGAGTTGGAAATATTAATTGTCCACTTCCCTCCATAGCAAAACGGGCGACAAAAATAATGAACGAAGGAGGTATTTTAACCTCAATTTTAGAGACGCTTACAACTAGAAAAGCCAGTTGTAAAGCACCACGGATAAAAATTGAATGAAAGGGTCCTATCATATGAGCTGTCAAATTTGATTCCAATAATAGGTATGGCAAAAACGCCAGAAAGCACGGAAATTCCGTCTAGACTCTACAAGGTCCATGTAGTATACAACCCCAGATGTTATTTGCATACTATCCAACATGATGTTGCGCTCATCATGCCAAAGACCACACTCCCAAAGTACGTGATGTGCAGATTGTTCATATACGTAACCAGGTGTAGAGCATGGGCACACAGGAGAGTCAACCAGCCTAAATGAAAATAGTTTGCCCTTAAAATTACCGTGGCCGGTAAGAAATTGCGATACACAATGATCTATTTCTAGCCAGGTTTTATTTAGGCGATCGCGAACGCACGGAAAGTATTTATATAAATGACGCCCTTTCGATGATACGTCCCACCGATGTTGCCATTCGTTTAACAGCTCATTTTGTACATCAGTGTGCGGTTTAAATAATCTATTGATTTTTAAGAGCTCACGTGCCGTAAGAAATCTTTTGTCCATATCCTCTCTAGTGGAGAAATACATAGCGGCACGACGCTGTATCTCCAAATCGACTGGGAGTACGCCCGCGAGGACAGGCAAAGCTTCCGTACTAACAGTTCTATACGCCTTACACAAGAATATCAACGCCAGACGTTGACTCTGGAGCAGTTTTCTGCGCACAGCACCGATAGTAGCCCTATCGGCCCATACAGGTGACCCGTATGTAATACATGCTAAGTAAGTCGCTCCATAAATGACTTTGAGTGTAGCAAAAGATAGTCCCCACGTAGAAGTCGATATCCTTGTCAAAGCGTAAAAGTTCCTTTTTGATTTTTCTCCAACGTTTCTTATATGTTCCAGAAAAGAAAAATTTCTCTCTAAGATTAACCCTAAATAACAAACCGATTCTTTTCTCTTGACAGTGATATTATTAAATTTAATTCGTGGCGGTGATTTTAATATTCCTTTTAAAAGCAGTTGGAACGTTTTCTGCGGTGCGAAGGTAAGACGGTTTCTTTCACCCCATTCAGATATTAATTGTAAACACGTCTCCGCCAAACTTTCTAGCCCCGATCTACTATTTGACTCTATGAGTAATAGGCCGTCATCCGCATATCCGGTCAAAGTGCATCCCACGGGTAAAGGAATCGAAAGAAAATCATCGAATCCCAAATTCCATAAATAAGGACCTACAACCGAACCTTGTGGACATCCCATCGTCAGCGGCTTCGACACGGCGTGGTGGCCAAGTTTCAGTTTGGTTGTTCCGTACGAGAAGTATGTGTAGATAAGGGAATATATATTCCTATAGCAACCTCGTATTTTTAACTTGAGAAGTATCATAGGCCACCAAGCATTATCGAAGGCACCGGAGATGTCTAGGAAGATACCAAGCACATATTTATGTTCCGATGTACTCACCGTTCTTCTAACCGATATAGCCGCGTCAGTAGTCGACCTACCTATTGTAAAACCGAATTGGTTTTTGTGGAAAACTGGTCCGCCCGGTAAGAGACGAGGGATGATAAGACGTTCTAGAAGTTTACCTAAAGATGGTAACAGCGTTATAGGTCTGTATGACTTGGGATCATCGGGAGACTTATCGCCGCTTTTAGGTATTATTCGAATGAAACCGGAACGCCATATTCGTGGAAATATACCTTCAGCAATACATCGGTTAAAGACAGTTAGTAACGCCTCACCGGCTGATTTACACGCTTCTTTAATCATCTTATTGGATACTTTATCTTCTCCGGAGGCTTTGTTTAGCGGTAAAGATGTCACGATGCTAATAAATTCATCAAACGTTGCGAGGTTTGAGACAGGAGAGTTTGGCAGTTCCGCGGCCCACATTCTAATTTGATTGTGATACTCGCTGTCGTTAAAAGTGTCATCGGGTATAAGAGAATTTAATAGAGCTTCCGTGGTCTCCTCAATACCAGTCGTATAGCTATTATTAATTTTAATGTTATCAATATAGGCTAGATGAATTGACCTATTTGCTTTAAACTCATGATATAAAGGAGACCACGGGCCCTCCTTATCCAAACGCGCGGCAATTTTACGCAATAAATTACCTTTAGATTTTTGTACTGCTGCTCTATAATGCGACCTGGCAATTTTAAGTGCATCAAAAGCAGATGTAAATACTTCACTAGTGTCACGACGCTTTTTAAGCTTATTGAATCTCCTGCGCGCCCTACGAAAAGTTCGCCGTAGGTGGACTAGATAATCGTTCCACCAATCACATCTACGAGTGTTAGTGATGGAACCTCGGCCGATAGCAACATCCGCACAGTAGGTGAAAGTGTCCGACATAATTTCGGCATACGTTTCAGGTGAGAGATCAGTGCGAGTGAAGTCCGTGGCATGTTGAGCAAATAAAGAGCTGAAAAAGTCCCAGTTTGCCCCTTTAGTTTTATATCTAAAATCAAAGTTGTTATGTATACCTTGCGTCAATCTAGGCAAGAATTCGTACACAATCAGGCGATGATCACTACACGACGCATCCGGTAGGACGCGCCACCTATCAAGTCGAACGTCTCCACTAGAAAGTGTGACGTCAATAGAAGACTCGCCCGTAGGGCTGCAGTACGTTGGTGGTGCATCGGGGGTATTGTGGATAATGAGATTCATCTCTGCGATGAAATCTTCGACAGCGCAACGCCGATCGGTATCGGTGGAACGATATTTGCCATACCACAGAGTAGATGACGCGTTAACGTCAGCGCCTATAATGACTTTACGGCCTGCAAGCGACCGTAAGACATGGCGGAGATGGTGAATGTGTGGTCCTACGGGGTCTGAGTATTGGAAATAACAGCTCACTACATAAACCTTACAGCTCGGATTTGAAACCTCCGCAACTGCACAGTGTGACGTCATAAGATTACGCACTGAAGTGATAGTAAAATTTGAACTCGATATATAAATGCCAGCTCGTGAGTTGCTATCAAGCTGTACGACCCTGCTACGAAGTTGAGCGTGTTGGTATTGCTCCTGTACAAGTACAACGTCGAGTTTATATTCGCGGACTAACGTATCTAGCTCCGAAGTCGCCACCCTATCATTATGGAGATTTAATTGTCCGATAGTAAAGTTATCCATTATAAATTTATTTAATAATGAGTTGAGAGAATTAAAGTTTCTAGCTTGTGTTTGTACGATGGACAATCCTGTGATCCACAACGATGGTCGTGAGGTTTCTTAAAGCGTTTGCAAGTTGCACATACGGCCTTAAAATCACGATTTTCTCTGTGTGGGCAACCCTTGGTTTCATGCGCTTCGGCACATACGGCACAAGTTGGTGTCTTAATGGTGCAGAACTTATGCACATGCCCGTATTGTTGGCAATTAAGGCAGCGGACTATCTCAACGTCGTCGATAAATCGACAAGTTGCCCAATCAATAAATAATTTGTCTTTGGTCGCAACTAGGTGTTTTCGTATTTCTGTGTCTATTTCAACGCCTATCCATTTACGCCCGTGATCCAAGGTACGTCTCCGAACAATCTTAACCGATTTGATAAAATCATCCTCCTTAATTGGCATCTCATCTTTTATATTTTGCCTATATAACGCGGTTAAAAACGGTTTGTCTTCCATTGAAGATGGCACATCTTTAATCAAAATTCGCGGACGACGACCTTTAGGTTTTTCCAAACGTAAACCCGCTGATTTGATTGCATCAACAGACTGCAATTTTTTAATTTGCGTTTCATTCGCGACGCGAAGTACGACGCCAGCTTTCGCGGTTTTTTTAACGCCTACGATTTGAAACCCGTCGTCGCTGGGTTTAATTGCTTTAAACAGCGCCTGTTTCGTGGCAGACGATGACGCAAGATCAGCTGATCGCTCGCTAGAATTATTAATTAAATACATATTCGTAATAACTAATCAATGAGCAAAGTTTCACTGAATAACAAATTCATACTTATTCGTAACGTAATAAGTAAAAAGAAAACTCTAACCCGATAGTGCTTGGTGGGTTTCAAAGTTTAGTTTTGCGGAGATTATTTATTTATTACGGTTTGCATCAAAACTACGTTACTTTTTGACTTTGTGAATCAATTGTTATATCCGTTATTACTCAAACGATTTTAAAAAATCTTTTGGATAATAGACCGTTATTATTATTTTAGGGCCTTTTATGATGTCCGAGTAAACGCTAATCTTCGAATATAACACACATATACACAAATTAAATTATTAATTTAAAAAAAAAAAAATACTTTAGGCTGCCTATTGTTTATTAAATTGTTATATAATGTAAATCCGAATTTGGCTGTAAGATGTGTCATACTTGTTTGTATTATTTTACATTAGAGAGCTGTGGATTTTTGTAAAATAAATAAATAAATAAATAACATTCGACAACCGAATACAAAAGTTAAGCCTCTGAATAAATGGTAAATAAAAAATAAATTAAAATTTAAATAACCCCCGACAAAAAGAAACCTCTAAAAAATTAAAGTGTCTGTACCTAGTAATATTTTGACCCAAACGTCGTTACGTCGGGGACCGAACTCCGGACCAGGGAGATGAAAATACTTCTTTAGCGGTCTTCCGACGCGACGACGCGCCGCTTGGTATACGACAAACAAAAACTTTTATTTTATAACTTTTTAGAGTTTTTTTTTTGATTAGGGGTTGTTTAAATTTTATGATTACTTCAGTTTGGGAATGCCTCTGTGGCATTGTTGTATTGCAGTACAACTGATATGCTAAGGTCTCTGATTCAATCCCCGGTTCGGCTAAAGTGTTATTGGGTTTTTCTGCTCAGTATCAGCCAGGAGTATGGAATGTGTACGTGATATAGCGATAGGCTCACTCCCCATCACACCATTTATGCCTCTGCCTACCCCTTCGGGCTTAAAGGCTTGAGCGTGTGTGATATGAAACTCTCATGGGCAGAACCACGAACACATTATCTGTATATTATACTAGCTTTTGCCCGCAGCTTCGCCCGCACGAAAGGGATTTTCCTGGATAAAAGTCCCGCTATACATTTCCCCGAGACAAAAGTAGCCTAAAATCTTTCCAGGGTCTCGAATTATCTCCACACCAAATTTCATCGAAATCCTTTTGGTAGTTTTTGAGTTTATTGCGTACAAACTTTGCCACCCCTTATTACCCCCTTAGGGCTTAAATTCCGCAAAATCCCGTCTTAGTGAGCACCTAACTCCTAAAAGAAACCCCCATGCAAAATTTGAGACTCCTAGAACTTAGTAGTTTCTGAGATTTCGTGATGAGTGAGTGACTGAGTGAGTGACTTTTCGCTTTTATATATAGACTAGCATTTGGAAAAGTTGGTCCGGGATAAAAAGTAGCCTATAGCACTCAGGAGTAATGTAGCTTCCTATTAGTGAAAGAATTTTCAAAATCGGTACAGTAGTTCCTGAGATTAGCGCGTTCAAACAAACAAACAAACTTTTCAGCTTTATATATTAGTATAGATATATATTCGTTTAGATAATGAAAACGGGCCTGTCATACAAGTCACAAGTAATTAAATAAAAAATAGAGAAATGAGTTCATAATTCTGGTTACGCATGTACGATGAGATCCCTGTGCGTCATACGTTACCTAACAGATTGGATTCAGTGTAATGTGAGGCATAATATTATAGAGTGGCAAACAAGTTGCCACGTATTAGAATTAATAGCAGATTGCAAATTGGAAATGCACTACCCACGTTATACAAAGATAATTTAACTTCAGTGATGCATGGCCCTATGATAAAAATGATTGCTAGTAGACCGGAAAGTAAAGGAAACGCAACAGATTTTAAATTGCGAATCATCTTCACTCGTTGGTCGACTGCCTTGGTGGCGTAGTTCTATTACGGTACGACTGCATTGATGAGGGCTCGGGTTCGATCCTCGAGTCGAGCAAAGGGATATTGGATTTTTCTATTCAATATCGGCCCGGAGTCTGAAATTTGTGCCCGATATGGAGCTAGGCTCGCCCCCCATCACATCATGGGACGGAATACACACGGTGAAAAGAGGGTGCATTAGTTGCGCCTCTGCCTACCCCTTCGGGGATAAAAGACGTGAGTCTGTATGTATGTACGTATCTTCGTAAGTACTAATCGTACTTAAGCATAATATGTTTTAGGTTCATGAATGAATTGTAATGTATGAGATTATGGGATTTTCAATATTTAAAAAGGTAAGTACTTACCTACACAGAAATATTACTTATCTCTTTCAATGCCAGTAATTTGAAAAAAAATAACTTGCACACATAATCCAACAGGTGTGGACATTCCTTAGAAGTCAAAAAATCACATTAGGGTTTCCGTTCCATAAATATTATGATTAATGCAATGAGAAACCACTGTTGTGTGAGACGTAACCGAATGATTTTGATACCATACCAGCCCTGTAGTATATACTGGCCATGGAGCACTGGCCTCCTCTACAACTGAGAGGGTTTAGTCCATAGTCCACCACGCTGCCCTAGTGCGGGTTGGCGGACTTCACATACATTCGAAATACCTATAGAGAACTTCTCAGGTATGCAGGCTTCCTCACGATGTTTTTCCTTCAGCGTTAAAGCGAGCGATAATTCAGAAAGAATATACATAACTTTTTTTAGAAAAGTTAGAGATGCGTCCCCTTGGGTTTTGAACTTGCGGACATTTGTCTCGACAGTCCGTTCCAATCCCAATTGGGCTATCGCATCGTTTTTCTAATAGTGCGGCTTATTCCGGGCCAGAGGGATCACAAAATTGGCTTCACTAAACCCATAGATCCGAGTTCTTGATGATAAAATTTTTAATTCGACGTACTTTATAATATTCATTATATTATTTACTTTGTAGTTTTTTACAATTGATAAATCTTGAAAATGTGGCATGATCGTGTCTGATCAAACCCTCATTATTATTTAATAAAGATTACAAAAAAATGCCTATCAGCATCATTACCATCGTAACTAGTCACGGAATGTCTGCTGAACATAGGCCTCCCTCTAAGATTTCCTGACCGACCTAATGAAAGCGCCTTGCATCCAGCAACTTGTTATATACAGTATATTAATTTATATTAACCTAGGCGTTACTTACGGCTTCACCCGCGTGAGAGCCTTTCCAGTTACAAAATTCCCTAAAACACAATAAGACGCCAGCGCCATCTATTAAAAAACAGATTAAAAACTCTCATATGTAAGAGTCCGTCTGGGTGAGTACCACTGCAATGTCAATTTCTACCGCCAAGTAGCAGTGTGCAATGCACTGTTGTATTTCGATTTGAAGGGCATTGTAGCCAGTGTAACTACTGGACATAATGAGACTTAACATCTTATGTCTCAGTATGACGAGCGCAGTGGAATGCCACACAGTACTTTGTAAGTCAAGGTGCTGGATGGTGTTGCTACTGTTTATGGGTGGCCGTATCGCTTACCATCAGGCGAACGGCATGCTCGTCTCGTCATACAAAGCAAAAAAAAACCCATAGGAGCAAATTACTGGTATTTAAAGTATTCTACGTGTTAGTCCACGACGTGGTTTACTTGTATGCCAAATTTCAATTCCAAAGTTTAGTGGTTTCTGCGTTTACTTTAAACAAACATACAAACATCCAAACATTTTCGCCAACTTTCTCATTTATGACATAAGTAAGATAAGACAGTAAGAAGTAAGATAGTATACTTGTTTATCAATTTTTATTTTGTTTCAATAATTGCGATTTTTCTGTTTGTTTGCCAAATATAAATTACTAAATAGTTCGTACAACTAATACGTACAAAACTTAAATTTACGGAACTATCACATCAATTTAATATTCGTTGCTTGATTAAATGAATAGAAACAATACATATGAATAATTGACACATTTTGACCATCGAAGCGTTTACTAAAGAGAAATCAATACTATAAACATCCTGTTAGAACATTGTCGTATTGTCCTTGAGATCGTAATTAATGTTCTGTATCGGGAATTTTACCCAATAAATTGTCCATTTCTAGTACAAACATAAAATATATACAATTCTCATAATTATCAACATATAGCAAAGCCACAGAAAGCAGACAGTATTAATAAAAAAACGATTAATGTCATCCTCTTAAATACAATAAATTGAAGGCAGCTGCTTTCATATTTTCTCACTAGCTTTTGCGCGCGGCTCTGCCCGCGTGGAAAAGTTTTCCGGGACAAAAAGTAGCCTATAGCACTCAGGAGTAATGTAGCTTCCTATTAGTGAAAGAATTTTCAAAATCGGTCCAGTAGTTCCTGAGATTAGCGCTCAAACAAACAAACTCTTCAGCTTTATAATATTGGTATATATAGAAAAGATTAAATTTCTCGTAATACTTTTGTCAGACAACAACTTAAAAATAGAATTACTTGGAGCAGAAACTATTTCAATAAAATAGTATACCAATTGGAATATGCCTACCTTTTATTACGGTGACTGTAATATGTTTTTTTTATTGAATGGTATTATCGCCAACAGTGTTCTTCTGACACAATCATTGTTACAAGTTACAACACACCCAAAATACCACCAGATTCAAGTATATTCCATACATCTTCGAGGAACTTCCCACAGCATACCGATTTTACAATTCCGTTCTAAAATTGAACATTTTTTAATAAAATATTATGTCATAAATTGTACTTAGTTTTAAAACGTTTTGCAACATTTCACCATCTTATTCACTTTTAAATTATCACCGATAAAGTCCCACTTATTTAATATTTTTATAACCAACTTTTACATAAAACAAGAGTTTAAAACACATCCATCACTGTTTAATTTTGCACGCTAACAAAACGTACCATAGATAAAAACATTTATTAAAACATGAAAAGTGTTATGTCCGGCTATAGGGTGCAATAAAATGCTCCGATAACGATTATATTTAGATTAGAATTAGTTGACATGACGCCGGCACAAATATTGCCCTTTACGTAATATCAAAGTTATGAAGCGATAACTGCGACAGCGACGGTCTTATTACGAAATGAAAGTAGTGAGTTTTTGCCTAGCAATTAATCAAATACAAATACAAATACAAATACAAAACATTTATTCGCACAACACCATAACAAACAAATTGAAAGCACACAAAATGAAAAAAAAAAAAAAAAAAAAAAACAAATCATTAAAATCTAAGTAAACACCACATCTTTCTTAATATATATAAATCTCGTGTCACAATGTTTGTCCTCAATGGACTCCTAAACCACTTAACCGATTATAATAAAATTCGCACACCATGTGCAGTTCGATCCAACTTGAGAGATAGGATAGTTTAAATCTCAAATTATAGTCGCAATTTTAATTTATTGCTAATTATTTGTCTGTTATTATTTGACACAATTATCTTAACTCCAAATGATTCTAACAGATGTCGATACCTTTCGACTGGGTTGAGTAAGTAATCAATAGATGGCGCTGCTATGGTAAATCTACGAACGTGTCATATAAGCTACATTTTAAGCGGGACTTTTATACCGGGAAAACTCATTCACGCGGGCGGAGCCGCGGGCAAAAGCTAGTATAAAATAAGATAGCATTTAATAATACAGAATTCAAAAAAAAATAAAGAAACGCAGTACTGGTGTATCGTCGCGAACGTCATGGTGTGAGTGCGAAGCGGGTCCCATTCAGCACAAGCCGCGAGTAAGACACGGCGCTGGTCTTCCATGGGCCCGACTTCGAATCAGTTATAGTTCAAATCTGTTTAATTGTAGTGGAATGTTGAAATTTCAGAAGTAATTTTATAGAAACACACAAAATTTGTGTCTCTACGATACTAGGATTGTAGTTTGTAACTGGCCGTTAAATATTTTAACGTCAGATGTCCAATATGGCTGACGTTAAAATCTTTATATAGTGTTATAACATAGTACTATTCTGTATTCTGTGATATTATGTTGAGCATTCAACCATAAGCAATATTCTTTTAACTGTTAATTTGTATAGCGGCGATAGCCTAGTTGGGAGTGGAACGGACTGCCGAGACGAATGTCCGCGGTGGTAGCGATAACGCGTTTTTTCCCCGCGAAAAAAAAAAAAAAAAAAAAAAAGGTTCAAAACCCAAGGGCATACACCTCTGACTTTTCTAAAAATGTTATGTGTGTATTCTTTGTGAATAATCGCTCGCTTTAACGGTGAAGGAAAACATCGTGAGAAAACCTTCATATCTGAGAAGTTCTCTATAGGAATTTCGAAGGTATGTGAAGTCTGCCAACCCGCACTAGGCCAGCGTGGTGGACTAAGGCCTAAGCCCTCTCAGTAGTTAGAGGAGGCCCGTGCTCAGCAGTGGGCAGTATCTAATACAGGGCAGATGAGGTGATGTGGTGTGGTGTTAATTTGTACCCTCAATACTAATGAATTGTTTAGGGGCTAATTGACTTAGTTTCTGTTTCACGGGCCTCAAATAAATTTTATTTGTTAGTTATCATATTAAACAGATAATGTAGATGGTATTCATTTTATTACCATTTATTTAGGAGCATATATTAGAGTACCTATACTATATGTTTTATACTTATATTTAATTTTAATTCATGTTATCAATAGCAATTAATTTATATTTTTTTACACTTAGTTATTAGAATAATTAATGCCGAAACCCTAACACACCCTAACCGGGTATTTAGGCTATATTGCTGAGTAAATAAATAAATATACAATAAAAGACCTACGCTGAGTTTCTTGGTGCTTCTTCTCAGGTCAGGCAAGTGTACCTATTTATCAGCAAGCGGGAATGGAACGGTCTGCCGAGACAACTTCTGTGAAACCGCGGAGGATGCAACAAGTGATTTGTCGGAGTTCGTAAAGCGGTTTGTCATCTCAGTAACAGGATTTTATGCGCATAATATTGTGTAAAAATACATTTTCCATCTCAGCGTGGTATTAAATGTTCCTTTGAAAAGGTCATGTAGCCAATATACGGATTTATAAATGCAAGCTTCCATCGCAAAGGCATGTTATAAGAGCTCTTCTTTCGTTACATTTACGGTAGTATGTATGGTAATTTTATTTTGCTTAAGCAGGTTTGTTTGAGACTGAAATATTAGAAATGCTTTTTTATTATTTTTAGGTTTCCGTAACTCAAAAGGAAAAAAGTACGCGAGTCCAACTGACACTTGTCCGGGTTTTTTATCCATTAAACTGTTCTCCGAGAACGGGTATTTTGATCACAAATTTTCAAATTCTAGGATTCTAGTCCTAAATTCACCTCATAAAATCCATATCTATTAAAAACTGAAAGCCGTCATTTCACCGAGACTAACGCCGGCCAATTAACGCTGTAGGCAGATAAACGTCTGCAACACTGTTCTACCTGTTTAAATTTGAATATAATTGTGATTACAAATATCACAAAAGATATTTTTTTTGCACCTTTTCTTATCTATACTAATATTATAAAACTGAAAAGTTTGTTTGTTTGTTTGAACGCGCTAATCTCAGGAACTAATGGACCGATTTTGAAAACTCTTTCACTAATAGGAAGCTACTTTACTCCTGAGTGCTAAAGGCTACTTTTATCCCGGAAAACCTTTTCCACGCGGGCGGAGCCGCGCGCAATATCTATTATAATATATAAAAGCAAAGAGTATAAACAATACAAAGACGCACGTCACAGAAATAGGCCATAAAGCCCCTTCCAACTGACCTGAAAAGGTTGATTAAATACTGAATCTAATTGTAATTATACGCGGCCATCGACCAAAGGGCACGCAAAGGTGGTACAAAGATCTTATAAATTGTTTACTTAGTATATACAATGAAAAAGTTACTGCTTTTCCACGAAGCGTGTTCCATGAAATATTTCCAATGTTCCCGTTTACATTGCAAGCAGTAATTGAATTTCTGGTTTTGAGGTTGTGAAGCATGTCTTTAACATTTTTGAGTCAGAGATCAGATCGGAACTTGTTATAGAGATTAATGTACCGCGTGAAAAAGTTTTTCGGGGATAAAAGTCCCGCTTTGTATTTCCTGGGATGAAAAGCAGCCAATATCCTTTCTAGGGTCTCAAACTATCTCCATACCAAATTTCATCGAAATCCGTTCAGTAGTTTCGGAATTGTGAAGTAACAAACAAACAGAAAAACAGACAGACAGAAAAGAATTATAAAAATAGCTGATATGTTTTCCATTACTCTCCCTTTCTTTTTAATCACATTTCTTTAAATTTACAGACAGACCGGTTCTACTGCTTTATTATATGTATAGATAGATAGATAGATTCACCTGCGTGAAAGAGTTTTCCGGGATTAAAGTATATATTTTCCTGGGATAAACAGCCTAAAACCTTTCCAGGGTCTCAAACTATCCCCATACCAAATTTATTAGAAAACCGTTCAGAAGTTTTTGAGTTCATCGCGTACAGAGGCGGCGGACCACTTTGTTTTTATATATTATGTAATGTAAGAAAGGAAAGATGTCAATAATCCGAATTAAAATAATTTAGTAATCAAAAATTGTATTATTATGCAGCAGTAAGGATCTGCCTCGGCGGCGTAGTTGTATTACGGTACGAATGCAATGCTGAGGTCTCGGGTTCGATCCCCAGGTCGGGAAAAGTGATATTGGGTTTTTCTAATCAGTATCAGCCTGGAGTCTGGAATTTGTGCCCGAAATGGCGATAGTCTCGCCCCCTATCACGTGGGACGGAATACGCACGGCGAAAAGTGGGTGCACTAGTTGCGGCTCTGCCTACCCCTTCGAGGATAAAAGCGTAAGTATGCGTTCGTATACGCGTAGTAAGGATCTGATTACCATTTATCGAATGCTAAAGTACTAATAACAATACTGAAGTTAGAGATTCTGGATACTCGCCAAATGACGAAGCCTCTATGGATAATACAAACAATATGAACAGTAAATAATAGTCTGAACAGATCTTGTTTCAGATCTGTTTGTTAAGTATTAAATTTGTATTTCAAGATATTCTTTGTTATGGGAATATATGTAGGCAATATAACATCTTACTTCTTATAGTACTAAAATTTAATATGGGAATATTATGACAAAGTTTGTATGTATTTTTTTTTTATTGCATTGAATGACGAGACGAGCATGCCGTTCGCCTAATGGTAAGCGATACGACCACCCATAAACAGTAGCAACACCATCCAGCACCTTGACTTACAAAGTACTGTGTGGCATTCCACTGCGCTCGTCACCCTGAGACATAAGATGTTAGGTCTCATTATGTCCAGTAGTTATACTGGCTACAATGTCCTTCAAACCGAGACACAACAGTGCATGCACACTGTTGCTTGGCGGTAGAAATAGACATTGCGGTGGTACCCACCCAAACGGGCTCTTACATAATGATAGACCTACCACCAGTGATGTATGTATGTATGTATGGAAGTAATGCAAAAACCACCGAACGGTTTTGGATGAAAGGACTTGTCCAAAAACGGGCCTGAAAATTTAAACAAGAAAGTTTATATATATTTGGATAGAACTCCTAAAAACTAGCCTTTTACAATAAATAGTTTAATTTTAAACACCTCCGATTTTAAGATTTATGTAATTTTGTTTTACCTATAATCACACTTAAAATTAGTTGTAATTAACGTTTTCAAAATAAAAAACTTCGTATATTGGAACGCACACCCAATAAAAGTAAAGTTGACAGTTGTCACTTGTCAATGGATCAACTGTCATGTCTGATGTCATGAGTAGCCGTAGCCTGCGTAGGATTGTTTTGTTCCAGAGACTTTTCGATAGTATTAAAAATATTTTTATCATGTAAATTACTGTGATATACCTAAAAGTGAATTCGCAGAATAAATCAAAGAAAACATTATGGATTATTTTTGCATCAGGGACTTTAACGTCTTGTGACTGCGCCTTCAAGGATGTTCATGTGTACAAAACTCTAGATACCATATATATCGATGCTTTTTTTTTTTTTTTGTTTTCGCGGAGAAAGTGACTTATTACTACCGCCCAGCCTTCAAGGGGGGCGACTGAGCGGTTATGTTGGGTTCACCGTGCCTTACGTCCCGGCGTTGAGCCACCCGGAGAGATGTAACCATCGGGCGACCGCCGGGCCGAGTCCCTAACCTATGTATAACGCACGGCATACCAACCAAAACTCCGCGGTGGCCATCTTCGGCGCATTAGGGACGGCTGCGGGCTTCCTCTGACGGGAGTGTCTAAGTTGTCGTCCGCAGCCGCCTCTGCGCGTTGCCGCCTAGTGCGGCCCGTCTCCTGTTGTGGGGGGGCTCAGGAGCCCCCACGCACCGAAGGACGCCCTCGGCGTCAATGGCAGCGTGAGGCCTACCAGCCACGCTGCCGTCCATCACAGGGATCGCTACAATGTGCTAATGGAACACAAAAAATTTAAAGACGGACAGCCCCCTGCCGCCCGCCTGCGACCCCCGGTGGCCCCTATTAGTCGCCTTTTACGACAGGCAGGGGATACCGTGGTGGAATTCTCCAAACGCCCCCAATCCACAGGGCGGAAGACGCCGGTCAGTCGTCCACCCGGCGCCTCCTACGTCTTGTCTGGCGGCGGGAGGGATCTCCGCGCCTCCGACCCCTCTCGGCACTCTCCTTCCGCGAGAGAACCACCTCACAGAAGTGTGCCACCGCACGCCAGGACCTCCGGCTGTCGACCATGGAAGCGACCACGGCCGGCAGCGAGAGGTCTCCTCCGACGACTGCTCTGAGAGCGCTGCGCTCCTCATCCCAGGCTGGGCAAAACTCTAACGTATGCTGGGCCGTATCCAGCGGGCAGTTGTCACAGTGGTGACACACGGCCGACACCTCCTTCCGCACTACCCGCCACAAGAACTCACCGAAGCAGCCATGTCCGGTGAGCACCTGCGTCAGGCGAAACGTTGCCGCACCGTGGCGCCTGTCCAGCCATTCGGCAATATATATCGATGCTAGATACTAAGATACGTCTCCAAATGCAATCACGGATGTTTCAGCATTTTGACGACTCCGATCCATGAAACGATCGATAAATTCTCAATACACAAATAAATTATGAAAATTGAGAGGTGTGTCGCGCGAGGTCTGCATTTGGAACCTGTAACTTCGTCTTTGCAGTCTGGTCTTTTCCAATAAGCGATCGTCGCCGCTCATTATACCCATATATATAAAACAATAAAAGAGTTTAAAATATCATAAAAGTGTTTAATTCAATACATAGCTATTCCATTCTTATGATTTTATTTATTTTTATTTTATTTATTAGGGAAAATAAACAATTGTACATTACAAATTAGGTACCTAGTATTTTACAAAACGTTTAGTAAATGCACAATCCACACCATTTTCCACGGATTATATAGATGGTATTATTGTAAGACTATGCTAGGAGCATACTTATTATATGGCGTTACAATATAATACGCATAACAATAATAATATTAACATTAATACTCTTCAGGAGTCTATAAATTAATTATAACAAACTTAAAAAAAGACACTATTGTTATTGGATACAACATCAGTACTTAAACGAGTCACTCTTTGCAGAGGACCTCTACAATATTCCTTTTAAATTGAAATTCAGTTAGTGCAAACAAATCAATATCTGTAAAGTGCTTGTTGTAGTTATTAACGAGTCGACGTAGGGGAGAACGCTCACCGGCATTGGTATTGGGCATTTTAATAGGTATGTATTGTATGTTCATCTGTTTTGCACCTGATAATTGGGAATATTTTTTTGGTATATTACCTAGGTACACGTAAAACAATAAACCTACACATAAAAAATGAAATGGGGTTCAACCAATACTTTATCATGAAATTATAACCCCCAAATTATTTCAATAATAAGTGAGTTCAAAAATTAAAACCTGACTACTAATAATTATGCTTTAAAAACTATGAAACAAGCAAAATATTATCATTTAAAATTGTTATGCAAGTACAAACTATTTAATGTTTATCATCTATTAAATTAAAAAAATACAAATACTATTGTTATAATGTATTTAATACACAATATTCATATTTAGTAATGGTTAGGTAATATCTGTGGTTGTATGCCACCTACAGAAACAAAACTATACATTCTAACAGTAAGAAGAAATCAATTAAGGGCAGTGGCATATTATGACCATGGCTATCATTATGAATATATATTAAATACATTTAAAACATATTATAATATGTTAGTTATTTATTTAATAGATGATACAATTCTGAAAAGTTTGTACATAACAACTCCAGATGGGAATATTTTCTTGGTTCATATGTTTCAGAGCATAATTTTTTTTATTGAAATAAAAGTCATTCTTATAGTTTATGTACAATTGCCTATTCTATTTCAATGTCCTCTGGAATCATTATGCAATCTAAAACCTGCGCAGGTGGAATAATATTGCTTTGATGCCGAGCCCATCCAAGATACCAAATAATGGTCATAACATGAGCGCAGCTTCCGACTGTCCTCCTGCCAATTATGCAGCTACAATAGTGGCTTATCAAATCACTAGTCTACTAGTCTAATCAAGTCAAATATCGAAATATCGCCAAGGAAATGCAAGTCGAAGTCGAGATGAAAAGGCGATGCTATCGTAATTCATAGCTCGTGTGTAATATCGAAGAATCTGTTGTTTGCCAAGTCAATTTAAACAGAAATAGGTAACAGATAAATTCAACGAGACATGAATCGAACATCGAAGTAGAATAACCGCGAATGCAAAGAGCGCGAATTTTTAGTATTATAGTCTCTTTGGCGCGAATGTTTTTTTTTTTGTAATTGTGCACAGACATCAATGAAGTTATTGTAAGTTACTCTGCCACGACATTTCTTTATTATATTTCTAATAAATGGAGGGGTCTAAAAATATGTTTTTAATGGATTCAAGATCCATATTTTGCCCCTTTAATATCCCTAAAGTTTGAGCCTGTTTAAATTTTGAGGCCCAGCTCCCATACAAAAAGCGGACATCTCCTTTGGCAAACGGATAGACCGTGACCTGGATTAACGACTAATTTAGACTGTTTATGCTGGTAATTTGCTCCCATGGGAAATATTTATTGTTGTATCTGTAGACAATGCTAGCGTCTCACAGGTGGTGTTATGGATCGCTACAGTGATAAAGGGACTTTTGTAGGAATACTTTATACGCAGACGAAGCCGCGAGCATCACCTAGTAAGAACAGAGATAGTTAGAGCTCAAGCTTAACTCTAAACAGCGAATGAATTATACACACACACACTCACGCCTTTTTATCCTCGAAAGGGTAGGCAGAGGCGCAACTAAGTGCACCCACTTTTCGCCGTGCGTATTCCGTCCCATGATATGATATAGGGCGAGCCTATCGCCATATCGGGCACAAATTCCAGACTCCTGGCGGATACTGAATTCCAGAAAAATCCAATAACACTACGTCCGATCCGGGGATCGAACCCGAGACCTCAGAATTGCAGTCATACCGTAATAAAACTATTCCACCGAGGCAGTCTTGAACTATTTAATGGCAGGATGAATTATTTAATATCAAAAATCGATTGAAAGTATGAAAATGATACAAAAATACATTTACAAGGGGTATTTGTTTACCACAAAAGCTTCTAAATCATTGAATGAACGTTCCTTAGTTATAAAGTGGAATCATCTATAAAGGTCGACCTGGAATGCTTCCAGAACAAGATGAAATGTCAAATACAATATCGTCATAATATCAATAAATAAGCAATCATTTCAATCATATTTCGTCTGTTGGAGCAGTTTATATTATGTTATATGCACTGACATTAATGTGACTTTTGTGATACTTATAAAGTGTTTAACATTTCATTTTTTACTTTTTGTCAACACCAAAATTATTGTATTAAAAATTATGTAAACTTGGTGATCAAGGATTATGTTCTACGACGTAAAATATTAAAAGTATAAAGATAAATATCACTCATTCTTAGAGATTATAAGTTATGGTTTTAAGGTTTTAGTGAAAATATTCATTCCATTTTCAAACAAGTCAAATGCCTGTACTACATTATGTCCATAATCGGTCGAACATCTGAGGTAAATTCAAAAACCGGTTCTTTTTATCATTCCCTCTTTTGTGTTTCTGACAGCATCCTAATTCCTTTTGAAGCCAATTTTCACTAACATTTCACTTAATGGCTCTTTTTGTTACTTTCAGCGGGGTATAACAAAGCAATTCTACAGAATATAGTTTACGGCGGGCAGCGACTTTATTTTTAAGAATCATTGTATTATAATGCCTGCCTATTAGATATTTCTAAGGGCTATTTTTCTATTGAAATATTATATTGTACAATAGCGACAATCATTTTATGTACAATTTGTTTCATTATCAATGAATTTAATTACATTTTCCGCTTATCTATACGTCTATACATATAATAGAGCAGTAGAACCCGGTGTGTCTGTATATCGAAAGAAATGTGGTAACAAATAAAGGAGGCAACTTAAAAAGAGTAATTGAACACAAATCAGCGATTTTTATAAATATTTTCGGTCTCTCTGTTTTTCTGTTTGTTTGTTACTGCACATCTCCGAAGCTACTCAACCGATTATCACGTAGTTGTTACAGATGGATAGAGTATAAGTGGGAGCTGAATAAAGTCTTTGTTTCATCAAAATTGGATATCGGGAAAAAATATCGTCATTTTATTTTAATCATATAATGAAGTCCCCCGTCGGCCGCCGCTGTCTGTTTGTCTCAACACGTCAAATTCAAATTCAAATCATTTATTAAGTAATTAGGCCCCTAAGGGCACTTTTACACGTCATTTTTACAATTTTTTATCATCTAAAGATTCTACCAGTGCTTCGGAAAAGCCCACTGACCTGAGAAGAAGCACCAAGAAACTCAGCGTAGGTCTTTAATTGTAATATTTTTTTTTCTTTTTTCTTTTTCAAACGTCAAACTCATAAACTATCGAATGGATTACGATGAAATTTAGTATAGAGATAGTTTGAGACTCTGGAAAGGGCATACTTTTTATCCCGGAATAGCTTTTTCACGTGAGCGAAGCCGCGAGGAATAGCTATTCATAAAATATAAATTAAATGTTTTAAGTCGTAAGTATACAGTTTTTATGTACAGTCAGCAGCATAAATATCTGTACAAAATCAAAAATTCATATCGCTATATATGCGTTAAGTTAAACTGAAACATTTTTTTTTCTTCGTTTGAAGTAAAGTAAATCTCTTCTATACTATTTTTGTGAAGAGAAAAAAAAAGATTAGTAAGAAGACAAAAGCATGCAGGCAATATGAAATTTTGAATTTGTTCAGCTACTTATGCTGCTGACTGTGCTTATTCAAATACAACTTAATCAAAGTGGCATGTTGCGCACCTTGCTGCGATTGATTCTGAACTGATTAGAAATTCCGATCTAGGAAGGAATGTGATATAACCAACGTCATTAACATACCTCCAGTTATAGGCACTAGACAAAGGCCATTACGCACTTGATTGTTGCTGCGATCATATTATGCAGATCAGACAAACCTTAATGAGTGAAGTGCATTCCTAACAATAGATTGAAAGGCAGAAATAATGAAAATTTTCAGATGTAGACTTTATACGAATTACTATAGAGTTCTGTATTAAACTTTACAGCCAACACTAGAGACAGTTTGCCGGTAATTGTACGAGATATCGATTCAGTCAATGCTGATATTTTGACTAAATGTAAATATGGAAATGTTTTCATTTGTAAATTCATTTAACCGCAACGCGTTAGTTTGCATATTGATAATGTGTTAATTCCAACACGGATCATCATGGTAGGAATGTATAATTAACGAGATTGGGAACAATCTATCGCAAATGGATATGTTTCGGTTGGGCCTAATCAAATGAAATTATTTTCAACCACCTCATATTTTACTAGACAAAGGACTGATGATATTTAAATTGTGAAAATATTATACACTCATCACTCCTCTTCACAAACGGGTAGGCAGAGGTGCCTCCCCCTTCCCTCCATCCCCCTTTCGCCAAGTGTGTTCCGTCCCATGTTGCGATAGGGACGGGGGGCGGGTCTATCGCCATACCGGGCAGATGCTGACCAGAAAAACCCAATAATACTTTGCCCGATCCGGGATTTGAACCCGAAACCTCAGGGCCGTGTCGTACCGCATAAGTACGTCACCGAAGCAGTCAGAAATATTATAGTTTTGCAAAATTTGGTGAGTAATAAATGAAACATGTTTTCTGAAATATAATGTTATTTTGAACATACATACATACATACACTCACGCCTTTTATCCTCGAAGGGGTTGGCAGAGGAGAAACTAGTGCACCCACCTTTCGCCGTGCATATTCCGTCCCATGATGTGATAGGGGAGAGCCTATCGCCATATCGGGCATAAATTCCAGACTCCGGGCTGAAAGTGAGTAGAAATACCTAATATCACTTTGCCCGACCCGGGGACTGAACCTGAGACCTCAGCATTGAGTCGTATCGTAATACAACTACGCCACCGAGGCAGTCATTTTTTAATTATTTATCATCATTTTTGGCTGCGCTATTAGCGTTCGATGTGAGTGAAAAT
This sequence comes from Sphinx pinastri, assembly GCA_947568825.1. NCBI lineage: Eukaryota > Metazoa > Arthropoda > Insecta > Lepidoptera > Sphingidae > Sphinx > Sphinx pinastri. Next base: position 10,569,095 of record OX387624.1, on the reverse strand, counting down.
TATATAGCCTTGGAGCGACCATCCTCAATCTCCAGTTTCAAAATGTACGAACAAATTATTAAACCAAAATAACAGTAGACAGAGTGCTATGTTTTTATATAAAACGAAGGCTAATATTTGGAAGTAATGCTGCGGCAACATTGTGTTTAAATTTAATTTCTCAGAAAAGCCGACTCGCGTCAGGATGTTGGTCGGTAGGTACAATAAAAAAAAAAAAATGGTAGAGCCGTTACAGCTTGGCACGTGCCGTATTGAGAATAGTTATGGATAGTGCAAGCTATTACACTGAAAATCTCCTGTAAATTTTAGAAGTTTATGAGGAAAGAGCTTTTAAACTTATGTGTAAGGAGCAAAAACGTAAAAGTGACAGAGGTTTATAGGTAACTCGCGCGTAACTTGTTATGAATAGCAGGTAGAATACTAACTACCTTACTAATAAAAGTTGTGTACAGTCAGCAGCATAAATAGATGAACAAATTCAAAATTTCAAATTGCCTACATACTTTTGTGTTCTTACTAATCTTGTTTTTCTTTTCACAAAAATAAAATAAAAAGTATTTACTTTACTTAAAACGAAGAAAAAAATATTTCAGTTTAACTTAACACGTATATAGGCGATTTGAAATTGTGATTTTGTACAGATATTTATGCAGCTGACTGTACATATGTTTTAGTTGTTCAGTATTTTTTCTTTTCTTGTTCAAGGATATTTAACGTTGGTATGGAAATAGTCTGAGACCCTGGGAAGCACAGAGCCTATACTTTACCCCGGCAAAACTTTTTCACGCAGTCTCGAACCAAATCTAGTACAATATATACCCAAAGTATAATCAGATTAAATTTATACTTTCTCGGATCTGTGAGCTTTGAATGTGGTAAAAACAAGACACGGCTCCGTTTCGTTATATTTTGATTGATTGAGAGACTAACATGTGACTGACGTATTAGTCTCTTGATCAATCACAAACATCATAAATAAACGACATCGACTTACAAGTTGCGTCTTTTTGCCACATTCTAAGCCCAGTGAATAATTTTCGACACGTTTATACTGTTTGGGAGTAGTTACTTCACTATATCCCCGAGGTATTTCTAATGTGGTAGCATTATTGCCCAAATTAATATGCTTGATATTAAACAGACCATGGAAAAACATTTTTGTAAGTTATAAAACTGTAGTATAGCTATTTGCTAACATATTGTTATATTAGAAACTAACGTTGGCTTTCTTAAATCACGTAAAGTAAATATTTAGACTATTACACATCCAACAGTAATTTCGAAAGTAGGTCTGAAAATTCTCCTGTTCGGTCTAACAAAAAAAATATACTTTGAGTAATTGTATAAAGAGATTAATGGTTACGTGTACCGTAAAATATTATTAACAGTGAATGAGTTTTCCCAGGATAAAAGTCCCGCTTTATATCTTCCTGGAATAAAATGTAGCCTATGTGTTAATCTCTCGACTCCTGACTGCCTCGGTGGCGTAGTTGTATTACGGTACGACTGCAAGGCTGAGATCTCGGGTTCAATCCCCGGGTCGGGCAAAGTGATATTGGATTTTTCTATTCAGTATCAGCCCGGAGTCTGGAATTTGTGCCCGATATGGCGATAGGCTCGCCCCCTATCACATCATGGGACTGAATACGCTTGGCGAAAAGTGGGTGCACTAGTTGCGCCTCTGCCTACCCCTCCGGGGATAAAAGGCGTGAGCATGCATGCTATGTGTTAATCCAGGACATAATCTACCCGTGTGCCAAATTTCGCAGCCACTCGCAGTCACAATAGAACATATAAATTATTTCTCTACTATATGATGCATGTATTATACATATAAACCTTCCTTTTAAATCACTCTATCTATAAAAAAACGCATCAAAATCCGTTGCGTAGTTTTAAAGATCTAAGCATACATAAGGACATAGGGACAGACAGCGGGAAGCGACTTTGTTTTATACTATGTTAAGATTAGGTGTTCGTCACGGCTGTGTAAAATTCATAACAGACTGAGATAGTTCTAAGTCCACGTAGACAAAGTTGCTGGTACTACTAATTACTTAGAACCGTATAAATAGATCCAACCCAGTTTCCACCTGAAGTCAGCATCTCAAGATCGTTATACGGTGATGAACACAAATCAACAACGTTACTTGTAATCTTGGTAGCATTTTTTTTTATTGCTATGAGTGATTAGACGAGCATGCCGTTCGCCTGATGGTAAGCGATACGACCACCCATAAACAGTAGCAACACTATCCAGCACCTTGACTTACAAAGTACTGTGTGGCATTCCACTGCGCTCATCATCCTGAGACATAAGATGTTAAGTCTCATTATTTCCAGTAATTACACTGGCTACAATGTCCTTCAAACCGAAACACAACAGTGCATGCACACTGCTGCTTGGCCGTAGAAATCGACATTGCGTTGGTACCCACCCAGACGGACTCTTACATATGAGAGACCAACCACCAGTCCAAGTTATGTAAAGCTTGTGATTTTGAGAGCTAGGTTTAATAATATCTCAAGTTTTGTTTATTAAATAGTTCAATATCTGAAAAGTTTACTTAAGATCTTACTCACAAGTCCAAGGTGAGGTTGGTTCATGAATATCTTCGAAGGAAATAAAACCACGCGTACTTGTTTTAACGTCACGCAGAATCTATTCTTAAAACATTGATGATTTTGTTTTTTTTTTTCAACGCACTGATTTCTAGAACTATTACTCCGATTCTGAAAATCACTTCACTAATAGGAAACTACATAATCTTGAGTTAAGCTTTATCGGAGAAATTGTTTTACGTGGGCAGAACCGGGAGCAGAATTTGTATTTAACAAAACGAAATAAATGAAATATAGTAAATATAGTCCGTCTGGAAATCTTTAGGGGAGGCCTATGTTCAGCAGTTGACATCATACTATGGCTGATGATGAAATAAATGAACACTTCATGGACTCCAGTCATGAATCCACAAACACTCAATTCAGTTTTAATCAACTGCCATCCACTCCAAAATACAATGTCATATACGTTTTATCTTGCTTATCGTTTACTTTCATAATAACAAAACAATACAATCAGAAAACATAATGACGATAATGAGTTAGGTGATTTAGCCTGTTATCGGCCATTGAAGCATTCGCTACTTCGAAAGATTTTTTTTGAAGAACGCTCACACGCAGATATTTTTGTAAGTGAGTTAAATATTTTTGAATGAGATGTATAATGTAGTTTTGATAATTACAAACCCGTTTCTCAATAAGTGTCATGTACAAAAAAAAAATATAAAAAATATATGCGAAAATAGTGATTCAGCCCGTTTTCAGCCACATATTTTTGGTTTTCGTCCGTAAATATACCTGATTTTCAGCCACTGTTATATATAAAAATGCTTTTATTTAAACTTCAATAACGTAATATTCTCCAAATTAAAACTTATTTTCATCTAAACCAGGTGTACAGTAACATAATACTAATATAACTTTTCTTTATTATACGGCCTACAACTAGATCCCCCTACTAGTTATGTCATACTTTGTCATGGTCCTAATGCATATTTCCTTCCGAAATACTGTTTTCTTTGCAAAATTTGAGTATGCCGAGACGTCTTGTCACATGGACGTGTCGGAGAGGACAGCCACTTATTACCAATTGGTAATAACTTTTGGATGTATAATTGTATGATATTATATGATACTGTATGATAATTAGCTCTACTGTTTAATGTCTTTGGTATTTTGTGAATTATTATGAATTATGTGATGGAATCTGTACCTATTGGGTTCAGCTGAAAATCAGCGCTTCAGTTTACGCTGTAGCATAAAGCTGAGCTGAATCCATTTTGGTTTTGGTATGTTTCTTTTTCTAGTTTTTTAGTATTTAATTTAGTTTTTTCTTTATTAGTTTTTGTTATATTACTAAAACCGAATAAATTATTTCTATCTTCTTTTCTTAGTTATCGGTCGTCGTGTAAAACACGGCCGAAAATTAATTAATTGTCGGCCGTGTGTCTGATAACTAACTATTGGTTTCGGCCAAAGTCGAATTTACTAAACTTTATGCCTGAACAAAAAACAAGTAATGGAAAGTGATTTTAGATCTATCTCAAAGAAGCCAATGTAATTGCTTGAATTGATTAAATATCAAAATAAGCATTATGTTTTACTGGCCGAAAATCGGTTTATTGGTGATTTCTCGGCCATATAAATTTTACCTGGCCGAAAAGTAAAAATAAGTATTCCTATTTTCGGCCGTAAAATACCAGATAACTCAGATGTTTTATAGCAAATAGAAAGTAGCCTATAGCACTCAGGAGTAATGTAGCTTCCTATTAGTGAAAGAATTTTCATAATCGGTCCAGTAGTTCCTGAGATTAGCGCGTTCAAACAAACAAACAAACAAACTCTTCAGCTTTATAATTTTAGTATAGATTTGGCTATTACTAACAGAATTCGGTTACCAGTTATTCGGTACAGAAACTTAAAAATGAACTACGGAATCTTTCCGCGTCTACGACAGTGCAAAATCCATTAGGAGGCCATTTACTCAAACGACAGTCTTTATTTAAAAGCGTCTCGCTTTTGTGTATGAGCTAATGTATCACAATTAAACCTAAAAACGGTAATACCTCCTTAAACGCCTTTATATTATCTCTTAGATAAATGAATGGATGAGTAAAATGTTGCGAAGATTAATGAATAAATGGAACGTGAATACGTATAATGTATATATATACTTATGAAATAATAGTTAAGCAGTCGTATGTACAGTACAGCAAATAATTAATTCTGATTTTGTGTTTCACCCGCATTTTTGAGTCTTCATTAATTCTGAGGGAATAATCTACTTTCTGGGCTAAAGAATTTAAGAAGTGAGCATTAGAATTCTAAGTCATTTCAATGGACAATTCAAGACAATAGTTGGATATCTCTAGTTTCAAAAAAGACTAAGTTATCTATAAATATACGATTAATGTATCAAACGATAAGGAATACTCAGTTATCCTTATCTACTTCCGTTGTTAATGTGATGGCTAAATGGAGGAAGTGCCGGGATTGTATCGAAAATATTAATCATAGTTCATTTAATAGCTTGCTGGATATTTGTGTTCGGATAGCAACCATCGCGCACAGTTTGAGTTTTGTTTTTATATGGCATTGAATGACGAGACGAGCATACCGTTCGCCTGATGGTAAGCGATACGACTGCCCATAACAGTAGTAACACCATAAATCACCTTGAGTTACAAAGTACTGTGTGGCATTCCACTCCGCTCGTCATCCCGAGACAGGATGTTAACTCTCATTATGTCCAGTAGTTATACTGGCTACAATATCCTTCAAACCGAAACACAACAGTGCATGCACACTGCTGCTTGGCAGTAGAAATAGACATTGCAGTAATACCCACCCAGACGGACTCTTACATATGAGAGACCTACCACCAGATACTGTCTAGGCAGTTTTATAATAGCGACTTTGTTGTATAATATGTAAGGAGCAAGGACATATTAAATTATAGACGTGCACAAAATATAACTAGTCAATTATCTTGGGCCGTCCGCCATATTGGATTCAGAATGACGTCATTTAGCTAACAGTGCATTGTCACCCAAACTAAACGTGTATGCAAAATTTCAACACAATCGATTGACGGTAACGATTCAAAATTGCCTTGTAAGATTCCACCCGAATAAACATAGTTACATACATAACATAGTACATACATACATACATTGCAAGTTAAATAAAAGCTTTTAAAATCAAAGTCACCCCGCCGCGGTTGTATGTCTATTTGAACGCGATAAACTCATAAACTACGAAATGGACTTTGATGAAATTTGGTATGGAAATATTAGAACCTGCAATCATTTTTTAATACATCAATGCCTGCAATGGATACTTTTATACCGGGAAAATATAAAACGGGACTTTTATCTCGGAAAAAACTCGTTCACGCGGGCGGAGTCACGCGTAAAAGCTAGTTTAAATTAAAACAAAAATATAAGAAGATCGTGGTCAGCTAGATAACCATAGCGAAAATGCTTATCGAATTCTTTGAAATCGCTGGAAAATGTTTCATTCCAAAATAATGCTTTGACTGTGGATATGGTGTTTACACATTGGCTTTCGATTCCATGACCACTACTCGTCGAAGACAAATAAATAAATACGCCCAACGTTTTATTCCTCAGAAAATATTTTCAATGAGAACAAATAGGTTTGTATATTTTTTAATCGAATGTTTTGTTTATTTTAACACAAAATGTTTCAAAAAAAATTCTTAGGTCTTTTTATATCTAATTACCAACATAAGTAACTAGCTTTTGCCCGCGGTTCCACCCGCATCAAAAAGTTTTTCTGGGATAAATATGTTAATCCAGGACATGATTTACCCGTGTGCCAAATTTCATCTAAATCCGTTCAGTAGTTTTTGCGTGAAAGAGTAACAAACATCCATACTTACAAACTTTCGTGTTTATAATATTAGTAGGATATGTTTTCGCGGAAAAGGAGACAGTAAGATTTCTTACTAGAAAACAATAATCAATAACAACAATAATCTTCCTTTGCGCAAACACACAACTGTTAGTTATTTCTTTAATAATCCAAATGGATCTATAAAGCTGCCGTATTTTCCCGAAAAACAAAGCCTTTCTTTACTGTTACTGCCAAGATATGAGAAAAAGGTACGTAACTTAGCGTAATCGTGTAAGATCTGTACTCTGCTACGTTTACTGCGGTCGTGGCAGATCGAATCTGAAACACAGGTAAAGTAAAACCAGAATATGATATTAACTTTGTATCTAAGTTATGATAGATGTTCTAGTATCGCTTATTATTTCCAGAATTTGTGTTAAGTATCAAACATGGTTTGATTTGAAACATAGGAAATTATAATTTTGGTATATTTAAATCAACAAAATGTGTGAAACACAAAATTGAATCATATTTCTAGTCTCTTATGCAAACACTCTCCTTCACTACGTAAAATATTTAGATATTAAAATACTTTTGTACCTGTATCAAAATCCATAAATAACAAAGACTCAGAATCAATTATTGATGCGTGTAAAAACAGTCTTCTGAACCTTGATAAATTATGTATCATAATTAGATTTCTTTAAATTTAACACCCGTATTCTAAGAAGTTTCCTCGAAAATTGCTTGACTCCACTCAACCTCACTGGAGGAAATCTGTATTCTTAGTTGAAAAAAATCTCCTCCACTCAACGTCCCTCAAGATTTTTCCTTTCTCGAGGTAAGGAATCAACTGTCTAACTCAAGGTACCTCGCGACGTACCTTAAGGAAGACTCAAGGAAAGATTTACGCTTGGTAAACAGTGTTACAATCGATATTTTTTCGTGTGTTATTTATTATTCTCATTAAATGGATTTCCAACAGTTCCTGCAATACTTGTACGACACTCCATACGAATATCCCGAAGGGCGTTGTTTAAGAGATGCAAAAAACCCGATAAAGTTTTACGACGACACAAAATTTCAAAGACGCTATCGTTTTGGGCTTAGGTTTATAGGCATAGTATAGTTATTAGGAAAATCACTATCGTAAACATTTTATTACCAATTGTTTTAAAATTTACATTTAATTTAAATTTGTATTCCAGAAATTATTACGAAAATGAAAACAAAAGGCACAATAATTAAGTAATTAACTATTTAGTAAGTAAAATATTTTCCATATTAGGTACGCTCTGGCTTCAAACAAAACAGAAATAATGACATTGTTTTGATTGACGGTCACTTTCGAGTGACCACAGATTAAAAAAATCGAAGAGTTTTCGCAAAAACTCTAATTTATCTGTACATCGATGACGTATTTAATGACGTAATTCCTTGACTCGACCACTCGAGGATCCTCAAGAATACGTCAAATTTTAACTAAGAATACCATTTTCGAGGATTCCTTGAATTAATCCTCAAGGTAATCTCGAGTGAGATAAGGTTGAGGAAGTTTCGAGGAAACGTCTTAGAATACGGGTGTCAGTCTTTCCCATCACACAGAGACGTAAAAAGAAATTTCCTACATTGAAAATAATGACTCGATTTTATATCAATAGCTACTTTAAGGGATTACTATAAACCACGTAGAAAGTACTCAAATAGCCACGGATACAAAGAACTTAAGCGACCAATCTACTCAATACTCTATGAAAGCCTAATACACTTAACACCCAATATATTTCGGTGAGTTGTTATTTATTTCGCACTGGCAGTAACACCCGGCTTCCTTCTGGTAACAAGCATTACACAGAGGTTATAAAAAAGGTCATTGAATCATCATTTGAATACGTCATGTATTATATTAGCACGGTTCACTTCATCATTCTGTAGCCTTAAATATATTAGACCTCTATAAAAGAAGTAAAAAGAAATAGAGTAGTTTCTTATGTTTGAATTTGTACATTATTTTAAATATTCTGTGAAATCCGCAACAAAATTGGTTGAACAATAAAGCGGTTATTCATATTTGAAATAAAATTGCTAAAGTGTGGGCATGGCGGGGATATCCCGCTATCTCTTTGGCACGCACGCAGCGTTATGGCCGGTGACACTTGGTGACGTCACAGTCTGACATTACTGTAATTTGACAACTTCTTCTTCCAACAAATTTGAAAGCTTTATAACGCGTATTTATAATTTTGTAGTGAAACATTATGGCATGACCTAGCTTTAAACCTCAGATCCAACAATATTATTTCTTAAATTTACTGCTGGGATATTATTATAGACTAGGTGTTTCTCTCGGCTTGGCCCGAGCGAAAAGCCTCTCCCGCTACCAAACTCCCTAAAATAAAGTAAGACTACAGCGCCCTCCACTTAAAAAAATTTATTAAAATTATCTATTGTTTCCCGTGAGAGCAATTACTTGGATAAAAAACCTATGTGTTAATACAGGACTTGATCTACCGTGTGCCGAATTTCATCCAAATCCGTTGAGTTGTTTCTGCTTATACTTCTAACAAACATATAAACATTTTCACAAACTTTCGCATTTATAATATTAGTAAGAAGTAAAATAACATGGAGATAAACTACATTTGAAGTCGAAATATTCTTGACGAACCGTAGAAGCACTCGTCAATGTCCGTCTACCCCTTAAGCATTACAGAAGGCACGTAATTTTGCCTAATTTAAGTTATTATAGTCTCAAAAGTTTGCAAGTGAAAGTTTCTAAAAGATCCTTGAAGAAAGTATTAAGATAATATATATTTTTATTATTCTACGTGTAATAAAACAATGTAACTGTATGAATATAATATTTTCTTATGCATGCTGCGCCGTATATAACAAGATGTGTGCGACCTTGATCGACGCTTGCATTAGATTTTTTAGCATTATTTTTCTACAAAAACTACTTACCTTTATTTTGGTGGGGAACCAATTGGTAGCTTGTTTCAAAATTGTCTATTTATAAAACAGAAACAAATTTACATTTAAGCGTATAAACAAATAGAAACAATTTGCTATAATATTTTAACATCAAACGCAAAATAAATCCTTTTATCTCACAAATGCTCCAAACATTCGGTGTATCCATGTTTTGCTGTGTATCAGACATTTTCCTTTATATTAAATGGTCCATGTCTGTTCGTAGATATCGGTTCAGAAGGCCAAATAGGGGATTCCACGTGACTATCAAATGCTTATTTGTAGGTTTTCATTGAAATATTGCTTCGTCCAATAGAGCTTTGTAAGGTTTATACCGTCCCAGAGATAGATAAGATGAAAATTAGATGCACAATATTGTCTACTTTATAGAAAGAACAAAATGAATTTACGGCTAATCTGTCTTTCATGTTGGTAGTCTCTTTCGTAAAGGCCGCACGACCACTGTATCTCTATTTCTGTCCATATTCACTTAAAAAGAACGCTCAATTAATTATCTATATCTATGTAGCGATCGAATACGATACTTCATGCGAGATACGTTACTTTAGACTGCTGCTTTAGAAGAAGAATAAAGGACACTACCTAGGCTTTCCACTAGGCCGCTTTGAGACTAGTAGCCGATATTAAAAGTGGAATGTGGAGTCAGGTACTGGCCCGAATAAAGTTTGACAAGTGTCCTTGTCTTTAGCGCACAAAGGAACATAGAAACGCTTGAAATCAACCCCTCTGGGGATGAAGTTTAAAACAAATTTTAGATCGCAAGATCAATTTCTGAGTTGGTAGTTGCCTTTCATTAACTTTTGACCCAGCAAAGTTAAATAACAGAGACATGACCGTAAAAAATGTGTTTTCAGAAATTATTATATTTTTAAGTATTTTTTTTAAAACTTAAAAAAATTATTCAATATCATATATTTTTATTTAACAGTTATCGTATTAAACAGCTAACGTAGATGGTACCCATTTATTTAGGAGTATAGATTGAGTCTGACTTTTGTATTTGATCAGCTTATACATTTATGTGACGAGTAGCATTTATTAGCAAGTGGTGAAATCGGCCTTAAATATTATATAGTTACTAGCTTTTGTCCGCGGCTTCGCCCGCATGAAAGAGTTTTTCCTGGATAAAGTCCCGCTATACATTTTCCCGGGGTAAAAAGTAGCCTTCATAGAAGTAGTCCTTTCCAGGATCTCGATTTATGTTCATCGAAATTCGTTCGGTAGTTTTTGAGTTTATCCCGTGCGAACTTTGCCACCCCTTTTTACCCCCGTAGGGGTTGAATTTCGTAAAATCCCGTCTTAGTGAGCACCCTGAGCACTCGCCTATGAAGATGACCTGCTTAATAGGTCGAAACTGGTCTGCGATTCTTAATAAGAATACGTGAGTGAAACCGTTTTTTTACCTAGTAATTGAATCATCTTTGGAAATAAACCCGTTCAAACCCATCAATCGGATGCTGCTTATCAGCGTCCCTAATCCTTTGTCAATATTGTCAAGTCAGCTCTTATCAGTTATACGGGCACGCACTAGCCAAGATAATAATGAAATTCCGTAGTAGATTACTGTATTCTTATTATTTTGAGGACAGTACGCATTAGTAGGAAATATCTCAATATGACCAAGGATTTTAGCATTTCAACCAAAGCATCGACTGAGTTCTCATTTCCTCAAACAATAGCCTTATGAGATGATCAACTATAATTATCTATGTATTATGTAATATGATCGCGAACTATGTTACTATGCAGAACTTTATCGAGGATCTCAATAACTCACTGCCAACCCTATCGAAAAAGATGATTTGGTAACAGTTCGCTGTTCAGATTCTCATTTACAATGAAAAAAAAAACTAGTCATTGTTATATAAAAAGCCCTATATATAGAATCTTGTATTATAATTATCAACTTCTAATACTATTTTAAAATTTCCAATCATTTTATTAAATAGTGCAGAATAATTTTTAAGCTATTGCATAGCTTCTATCGCGGGCCTTGAACGTGGAGACCGAATCCAGAAATTCCGTAACGAAAATAACCTGTCATCTTTTTTATCTTACTAATATGAACCTTAAATACAATGCGTAGAAGCTATAATTCTTGAAACGAGTATATTTTTATTTATTTTATTTATTAGTCATTAAAACCATTTCTTACTAATTTAATATGAACCTTAAATAAATTGCGTAGAAGCTATTTCCCCAGCGGTGGCACGGCACGAGTACAAAAGAATCGAACGTAAAATTCTTTTTTCAAATTTTGATTTATTCGACTTTGGTTGTGATGACCATTGCATTTCTGACATTTATCAATAACAAGACGAAACGTGCGTTGCTCGCGTTTAAAAATCTACTTTATGTGCTAAGCGTAAGATCGAATTTGTGTTTAGTCAATCAAAATTTGTGATAAAAAATGCTATGCAATAGCTTTTTTAAATTTCGCATTCTCAAAACGAAACTAGGATGTTCGCAATCTTTGCGAGTGGCCGAGAATATTCCAAGTTTTAATATAACACTGCGGGTCAAGAATTGCACCTTCACAAAAGAACTAAAGCACCATTGTTACATTCATAACTGAGTGAGTAATTAGTTTCCCTCTCGAGGAAGTTGGGGCTAAACTAGTGCGGTATATATAGTTCGTACAAATATATCTAGTATTAATTTACTGAAAACCAGTCATCATGATCATCAGCCACATGACATCCACTCCTCAACATAGGCCTCCCCTAAAGATTTCCAAACGGACCTGTCAAAGGCGGCCTGCATCCAGCGTGTTCCTGCGACCTTTATCAAGTCGTCTGTCCACCTTGCAGGTGGACGGCCGACGCTGCGCTTGCCAGTAGGTGATCACAGTGGACAGAGCACATAGTTTGAAGAACTGACGGCAGGTGAGGCAAAAAAGGTTCTCGGGTAGAGAAAACCAGTGCTGTGTTTTAATGGCTGTCGTCATAATACAGCATATTCTGCTGAGTTGGCCACCTAGTTGCCACGGTGTAGACGTCAAACTTCTTACTATTCGTCATAAGTCTATTTAACGCATACGCATACTAACTAACTAGCTTTTATCCCCGAAGTGGTAGGCAGAGGCGCAATTAGTGCATCCACATTTCGCCTTGCGTATTCCGTCCCATGATGTGATAGGGGGCGAGCCTATCGCCATATCGGGCACAAATTCCAGACTCCGGGCTGATACTGAATAGAAAAACCTAATATCACTTTGCCCGACCCGGGGATCGAACCTGAGACCTCAGCATTGCAGTCATACCGTAATACAACTACACCACCGAGGCAGTCTATTTAACATGTATAAATATATTTTTTTTTTCATTTGCTAAAATTTTTATTACAAGTACCTACCTTTTTGTTGCATGTTCCTACCTAGGCAATAAAAAGGGTCTCTATTTCTTTCTAATTGAACACCACCTTAGATTGATCGGGAAAGTTCTAAGTTACATTCGATCTTACTTTCATGTTATAAATACTGTATCGAAGAAACTTGAGGTGCTATAAATAACGCTTGGTGTACTCCATTGCGTTCGAGCCATATTTTTCAGATCATTGGCCAAATCCTTGAGCTTTGAACCATGAGTGCTCGTTAGGTTCTGAGCTCAATTTTCAGATTATGTGATGCTTTGTCTGCTTATAGGATAAACTGTATATTTTTTGGGAGTCGATCTTCACTTAATATCAATAAGATTTACTGTGGCTTTATTCACAAACTCTTCTACTTCTAGTCTAGAATAATTGACATGAATTATTATAATTATAAGCATTGATTTATTATTTAATAACTCATAATTTTTAATATGTATTTCGCTAATGTAATAAGTGACCTTTGGTATTTATTATAATTATTAATATAATCAATTTAATGTATCTTTTTTTTTTTTGGTTTCGCGGAGAAAGTGCGTTACCACTACCGCCCGGCGTTCATGGGGGGCGACCGAGCGGTTATGTTGGGTTCACCGTGCCTTACGACCCGGCGTTGAGCCGCCCGGAGAGATGGAAAACGTCGGGCCACCGCCGGGCCGAGTCCCTAACCTATGTACAACGCACGGCATACCAACTAAAACTCCGCGGTGGCCATCTTCGGCGCATTAGGGACGGCTGCGGGCTTCCTCTGACTAATGTCTAAGTTGTCGTCCGCAACCGCCCCTGCGCGGTGCCGCCTGGTGCGGCCCGTCTCCTGTTGTGGGGGGGGCTCAGAAGCCCCCGCGCACCGAAGGACGTTCTCAGCGTCAACGGCAGCGTGAGGCCTACCTGCCACGCTGCCGTCCATCACGGGGGTCGCAACAATGTGCTAAAAGAAACACAAAACTAAAGACGGACGGCCCCCTGCCGCCCGCCCGCGACCCCCGGTGGCCCCTATTAGTCGCCTTTTACGACAGGCAGGGGATACCGTGGTGGAATTCTCCAAACGCCCCCAATCCACAGGGCGGGAGACGCCGGTCAGTCGTCCACCCGGCGCCTCCTTCGTCTCCTCTGGCGGCGGGAGGGATCTTCGCGCTCCCGATCCCTCTCGGCACTCTTCTTCTGCGAGATGACCACCTCGCAGAAGTGGGCCACCACACGCCAGGCCTCCCGACTGTCGACCATGGAAGCGACCACGACCGGCAGCGAGAGGTCTCCTCCGACGACTGCTCTGAGAGCGCTGCGCTCCTCGTCCCAGGCTGGGCAAAACTCCAACGTGTGCAATTTAATGTATCTTGACTTATCATAAGTGCAACTAACGCATTCGTTCGCAAGTAAAAGTAAAGTATTTTATGTTATTTATTTTAAAAATTGTATTAAATAATTCTACTCCTGACCTCAGACCTTGTCCTAGAGAACGGTTAGACATGCCGTCCAATACGGTTACGGTTAACCTGATGCGGTTTGCTAGACTTTATCTTCAAAATACTGACGGAGAACTTTCAAGTATTCACTAACAAAGGATTTTATTAGAAACAAATAAATTAAAATAAAAATCTTGACCTGGAATAAAATTCATGATTTTTTTCTGTAATATGTCGATGCTTTATAATGTTTTATTGTATTCTTTACTTATTTTATTGCAGTTAAATGTCGAGACGCCTGATAGCCATCCGACCGCTCAATAAACAGTAGCAACTCGATATAGAAATTTGAAATGTAAATTACTGTTTGCACTCCACAGCGCTCGTCACCCTGAGATATAGGTACAATTATCAGTCTCATAATTCCCAAAATTACGCTGGCTACAGTGTCCTTCAAAACGGAAAATAACAGTGTATGCACATTGCTGCTAGGTGGTAGAAATATATATTGCAGTGGCCCTACCCAGAGGCCCGTCGCATACGAGAGACCTACAACCAGTATTTGACTTTACACTGCAGGTCTTCATTACTTATTGGCCCAATTGAAGTCGAATTGAATTCTATTGTACGTCGATGTACGCTAAATAATTTACATAGCATTTATAAATCTTCAAAGAATGTGCTAGTTATAAAGCAATATGGAGAACTCGATCTTATAGCTCCAAGCCAATATTACTCAGCCGTTTTACATGCATCGTGGATGCAGCAATCGAATGCAAGTAATAAGTTTATTTACTTCTGATACAAGTATATTAAATTACAAGTATATTTTTTTTTCTTTTATGTCCGGCTGGTACTGGTCTCTTATATGTAAGAGTCCGTTTGGGTGGGTTTACAATAATCTTTTAACCCCAGGCAGAAAAAGAAAAAGAAGGTTGTTATAAGTTTAGGGTGTGTATGTGTGTATTTGTATGTCTGTCTGTGGCAGAGAACAAAGAAAACAGGTCTGTGGCATCGTAGCACTCAAACGGATGGACCGACTTTGACCCTTTTTTTTTTTGAAAGCTGATGTGATCGAGATGGTTCTTAGCTATAAATTATGAAGATTTGTTCAGGCGTTTGAAGATTATCAGCTCATTTCCAATTTTCATAACTTCGATTGATATAAAATTTGGTGTAGGTACTGTGACTTCGGCAATATTTTTAAGATATGTGAACCTTGAGTTGATGCCGCTGCATCAAGTAGTCTGCGAGATACTCAGCTCATACGAATGGTCCTAATGAGTAGGTGTTAGATAGTTGATTATCAAGGCCCTATGATAGAGAATATAGTAATTTAAAATGTTTGTTTTACTTCAAACATTAAAATTTAAATAACTCCCGACACAAAAAAACCTTTATAATGAAAATAAAATTAAAGTCTTTGTTGTTTAAGTATCTAGTAATATTTTGGGCCATACGTCTTCGCGTCGGGGGACCGAACTCCGGACCAAGGAGATGTAAATACTTCCTTAGCGGACATTGCGGTGGTTATCTACCCAGACGGCCCCTCGAGTACGAGAGACCTACCATCATTCAGCCCGTACCTAATCCCCATTCCATTCCTTTATACTCTACTAAACAACAGCCATAGCCTAGTTGGTAGTCGAACGGTTTGCCGAGATGAATGTCCCCAGGTTCAAAACCCAAGGGCACACACCTCTGACTTTTCTAAAAAGTTATGTGTGTATTCTTTGTGAATTATCGCTCGCTTTAATGGTGATGGAAAACATGCTGAGGAAACCTGCATACCTGAGAAGTTCTCTGAAATTCGAAGGTATGTGAAGTCTGCCAGCCCGCACTAGGCCAGCTTGGTGGACTAAGGCCTTAACCCTCTTAGTAGTAGAGGAGGCTCGTGCTCAGCAATGGGCAGTATATAATACGCGACTGGTAAGATATGGTACGGTATGGTATGGTATACCATACCATACCTATTATGAATGTTAGTAGAGTATACTCTACTAACATTATCAATAGGTAACTTTATTGATTTGCCTAGGCATGCATAATATATTGTAGGTGGACGTACTAAGTATAATATATAGCAAGTAAGAGATGACGACTGCCTCGGTGGCATAGTTGTATTACGGTACGACTCAATGCTGAGGTCTCGGGTTCGATTCCCGGGTCGGGCAAAGTGATATTCGGTTAAACTGATCAGTATCAGCCCGGAGTCTGGAATTTGTGCCCGATATGGCTCGCCCCCTATCACATTATGGGATGGAATGCGCACGGCGAAAAGTGGGTGCACTTGTAGCGCCTCTGCCTACCCCTTCCAGGATAAAAGGCGTGACTGTTTGTGTATGTGTGCGTAAGTAAGAGATGCAGTAAACAATTTAGTTACTAAAGTCTATTGGTTTGTAACTGATTTCCACCCGCATTATTGCAAGCCTAGTAAAGTCATGGGATCAAGAGCAATATCATCATGTCTTACTAAACGTTATTTGTTTTGCAATAAAACGTTCCGATCTCGGATAGTTTAATAATGAAACAAAACTGATAAGGTCAAATTTTATCTGTGACAGAACTTCACATTCTTCCTCTGTTAATATTAAATAGTATGCTAGTGTTTCAACATACTGCACTGATATCATATTTGTGATTGTATGGATAAGGTAAGTATTGTTTATTTTACATACACACACACAAAACGCCTTTTTCCCGAAGGGGTAGGCAGAGGTGCAAGCAAGGCACTCACTTTACGCCTGTCACAAGCGGCCTGTGTGTACCGTCCCACGATGTAATTTGGGGCGAGCCTATCACCATATCGGACACGAATTCTAAACTCCGGGCTGAAAATACGTAAAAATACATCACTTTGTCCGACACAGGTTCGAACTCAGGACTTCAGAGCGGAGTCCTACCGCGCCCGTAATACAACTACGCTACCGAGACAGTCCGATTGTTTAACATTTTACACACACACACACTCACGCCCTTTATCCCCGGAGGGGTAGGCAGAGGCGCAACTAGTGCACCCACTTTTCGCCGTGCATATTGCGTCCCATGATGTGAAAGGGGGCGAGCCTATCGCCAAATGGGGCACAAATTCCAGACTCCTGGCTGATACTGAATAGGAAAACCCAAGATCACTTTGCCCGACTCGTGGATCGAACCCGAGACCTCAGCATTGCAGTCATACCGTAATACAACTACGCCACCAAGGCAGTCACATACCTTTGAAATTCTCAAGGATACTTAATTGTAGGTAGATGACTGTGTAGGTTACTCGCTATATTACCCTTCACCGTTGAAGTCATTCTCAAACATAATATAAACGGCAGCCATAATTATTCCCACGTTACTATTTCCAAACGCAAGTAATTATAAGTTCATGAACACACGAAACAGTGGAAAAATAAAAGCAACAATAAAGTGAAATAAAAAGGTATAAAGCATCCCCAGTGGCAGTAGTAATTATGGTATACTCGCAATAGATGCGGAGCATAAAATATTTTCGCTTTTACTCCTCATTTCTGTGGTGAATGCGTAAAAATATTTTGTTATATCTAATGTCACTTGGATTTTTTATTAAAACAAGTAAGTATGGCTTGTGGCACTTTAATTTTAGTTGTTCGTCTACAAAGTCATTTAACAGTTATAGTCTTAGAACTCTTTGTTCATCTTTCTGCATCTTGTTTAAATGTTGTTGTTTCTCAGTGTTTCTGTTTCGTCTGGTCATCTGGCGTAGTATTTTTTTTATTTCTTTTGTACATATATCCGCCTCACTTGACATTGGCAAAATTGTCCTAAACGACAGAGCCAGATAGGAAAAAAAAAGTGGCACTTTAATTATTACGCTGTACAGATTAGCCAAAGTATATTCTTAGCGTATACAGCCACGGACGTGACGAAGCTGCTTTTATTAACCCCCGACAGAAAAAGAGGGGTGTTACTATAAATTTTGTACAATAAGATTATGATGTTTGATAATTATGTTTATTTTATAAGAATACTCAACGAATATATTGGATATGTACAGTCAGCAGCATAAGTAGCTGAACAAAATCAAGATTTCAAATCTCCTATATACGCGTTAAGTTAAATTGAAATACAACTTTTCTTCGTTTGAAGTTTAATTGACGTTAGTCAATCGCTTTTACTTTTTTTTGTGAAGAGAAAAAAAAGATCAGTAAGAAAACAAAAGTATGTAGGCAATTTAAATTTTGAATTTGTTCAGCTAATTATGCTGCTGACTGTAAGTGAAATTCTCGTGTGACTTAGCCCGTGTTAATCAATCCGTGGTCAAGTTAAGTTAGCGGTCTTATTACAATGGACGAGCGCGCAGCACCTTCGCCTCGTTGTGTGTTCGCTTGCAATTCACCAGTGTCACAAGATCCTTAACTATACCTGACCATGGATAAAACAACCCGGCCTTAGATAAACTTAATACCGCGTTAACTTTATGTAAACAAAGGCAAAGATAAAAAGATAACATTACGAGATAAATACTTTTGGTCCATTTAAGTGTTGCCTTCAGCAGTTTGCCTAAAAGGTCGGCCTGAGAATTAGATTCACTTTATTTATGTTTACTACGTTCACTTCTTTTGTTTTATTTGAAGGTTAAGTTCAAACGGTTTGTTCTTTGTTGATTATTTTCATTAATATCTGATATAGCGAAACGTGTTCGTAAGAAATGAATGGATTTAATATAAAATACGTCTGAATGGATTCGAATAAAATTTGTCACTCAGGCAGATCATTTACTAGTTTTTTTTTTTATTGAATTGAAATACGAGACGAGCTTGCCGTTTGCCTGACTGGTAAGCGATACGACCGACCATAAACAGTAGCAGCATCGTACAGCACCTTGAGTTACAAAGTACTGTGAGGCATCCCACTGCGCTTGTCATCCTGAGACTTAAGATGTTAAGTCTCATTATGTCCAGTAGTTACACTGGCTACAATGTCCTTCAAACCGAAACATAACAGTGCATGCACACTGCTGCTTGGCGGTAGAAATAGACATTGCGGTGATACCCACCCAGATGGCCTCTTACATAATATGAGAGACCTACCACCAGTATATATAAAAGGCTAATACGTATTTCGGAAAAGTACAAATATTCTGTCTGGAAAACCTACGAACAAAAACTGGCAACGTAATAAGGAATAGTTAGTACTTAGTGACAGGCTTTATGAGCTGTTGCAGATGATTTGATCATGTCTCGTATACCTTACACTATTTTGTGACATCTTAGCACTTCGTATGTTATTTAATTACGTTCCATTACTACAATAACTTCGGCAGCGAAAAAGCAATGCTGCTTATGAAGCCTGTCCAACTCCTACGTATCTCGGGGTATATCATATCGTCGGGGATAGTGCAAATGCGCGTATCGTGAACGAAAAAAATTATAAATCATAAGTTGAGTGTCTTAAGTATTAATTTCAATTAAACTTTTTTCGTCACTTACGCAGTATTTACCAATGCTAGGATACACGCTTTTGCTTATCCCCGACGACATTATGCCTCACAGTATCAAGCACACGTGAGCCGTCTTAACTTCAGTGTTCTAATACGTAGTACTATCACAGAACACTGAATACTGAGTACTATTCGGTTTCCTGAGGTTCTAGGAACTAGGTACCCCGATTTAAAATTTTTACTCGAAACTGGTTTTTGTGTGAGTTTTAGTAACACGATTCGAAGACGTCGAACGTAAAATCTAAGCCAAATAATTCGCACGTTCAGAACGAAAACGACACAATTAAAAAAAAATATTTTATCTTCATAAAATGACTTAAAACGAAGTTCTCAATGCAACAATAGTTCAAACACAGCCACATTCATGCGGGAAAAGGGCCAAACTATAATATCGGGCCTTTTTATTATATTTTTATAATAAAGGGACCAGTTTTAGTCATTTTATGACGATAACTCAATTTTTGGTTGTTTTGAATTGTGTCGATTTCGTTCTAAAGGTGCGATATATTCAGCAACGTTCTCGGATAAATACCGCGGCCACCTCACATTAAAATGGAATAGGGCAGATGGAAAATGCCGGTATAATTATATTGATTGGTGAGGCATAATCAGATAATCTAAAATAAATGAGCGTTGTGTTGTGGTTTGCACAACATCACAACACAATGCTGAGTGCTCACCTACCTGTCACAGCCACGACTAGCCATTGCTATTATTAATTGTTATTTTATGTGTGTATTTGCTTGTGTTGCGATTTGCGACTGTGACAAATAAATTGTTTTTTTATTGCATTGAATGACGACACGAGGATGCCGTTCGCCTGATGGTATGCGATACGACCACCCATAAACAGTGGTAACACAATTCAGCACCTTGAGTTACAAAATACAGTATGGCATTCTACTGCGCTCGTTATCCTGAGACATAAGATGTTAAGTCTCATTATGTCTAGTAGTTACACTGGCTAATGTCCTTCAAACTGAAACACAACAGTGCATGCACACTGCTACTTGGCGGTAGAAATAGACATTGCGGTTGTACCCACCCAGACGGACGCTGACATAATATGAGAGACCCACCACCAGATTCTGTCTTTCTTTATAAACATCTCTAGTTAGTTGGACTCCAGTCCATTTACCATCATATGCACTGAGTCCCTTTATCGTGCGCATATGTAAGTAATAAAGGATTTATGCTTACTTCTGGTTTCCCTAAATCTAAATCCTTTGATTAATTATTATATTAGATAGAGTGACGCGCTGCAATGTAACTAAAACAAACAGGCCAACTTTTCTTAAGCTAGTATGCGTGATAACTGTGTCATACGCTATCGCTGCAACATTCTGCGTATCCTTGTGTGCGCGCATAATGATACCAATTATTACATGGTTTCTATAAAAACGGGAAGAAAATTATGTCCATGAAAAAACAAAAAATAATTCACTCGAACTCATTTAGTGGGGAACAGTTCGCCTCTATTTTTTTCGACGCGTTTGAAACGTTCAGTGTCTATCTAGGTATATAATTAATCAAAGTCTAAATTATATAAAGAGGTAAAGTTTATTCATATCAACGACAATAAACAGTATAGTTATAAACCGGACATCAGGACCATATTATTTTTCATCCAAAAGTATTTACCAGTCGCTGTCTCCTCAGACACGTCCGTGTGACAAGACATCTCAGTATGCTTAAATTTTGTAAAGAAAACAATAGTTTGCAAGGAAATATGCCAATTTGCGCATTACGATCATGTCAAAGTATGTTATAATGCATTTTACATAGGCGTTTTGTTATTTCACGGTAGATTGAGTTACTGCCGAACAGGCTCAAATTTTTTGTATGTCAATTTTCCCAACGTCCGCTCTATATAATCTTAGAACTCTTTGTTTTATATATACTGAGTAATATCTGTAACGACTGATCCAATTCCGAAAATTCCTTTACTAAAAGAAAGCTACATTATTCCTGAGTGCCATGTCTACCATTATCTCAAAAAAGGCATTTAATGTGGGCAGAGCCGTGCTCGCAACTATCAGAAAATATTGGGACATTTGCCACAGGCTTGATATCAAACTCCTAATACAATCTGTCGAAAGTTGAAACTGCCAACGTAGTAGCAGCCCATTGGATGAGACCTAACTGTGGCCTGTGGACCTTTATAATATTTTTGCATCAATTAAAGCATTCATATATCAATAAGACGTGGGCGTTATTCTTATTCAAAGCTATTAGTTTTATAATTATTGCATAATGTATGGTATTAGATTTTATCTAAAATTGGCTTGAGTGTTTATCCAGGATATGATCTATCCGAAGGCCAAAGGACATATCTAAAAACGGGCCAAAAGTTGAAACAAAAAAAATTATATAATATATTTGGATAGAACTCCTAAAAACAAGCCTTCTTTACAATAAATCGTTTAATTTTAAAGACCTCCGATTTTGAGATTTATGTAACTTTATTTTGCTTAGAAACTACACTTGATATGAACGAAAAAGTTAGTTATGAATGGTCTATAAATATTTTTTTATTGGATTGAAGTTCCATATTCTGCCCCTTTAATATCCCTAAAGTTTGACCCAGGTTAGATTGTGAGGCCCAGCACCCATACAAAAAACGGACATTTCCTTTCAACCAAATCCGTTTAGTAGTTTCTGCGTTCACTGCTAACAAACATCCAAACAAACAAACATCCAGATATTTTCACAATCTTTCACATTTATAATATTAATATCTAAGTGAGTGAGTAAGTAAGATAAGAAGAAAGATAGTAAGATTAACAACCTAATAAAGAAAGATTAATGAATTACGAACATATAGCTTAGCCACGGCATAAATTTAATTTAATCAAAGTCATAATAATTAATTTGAGTATAGATAGTCTCCTGAGGGTAGTGTCTGTACGACTGAAGTGAAATTAAACAAGTTTTTTTTAATGATTAATATTAATTTTTTCACCCGCTGGAAATTATTTTTTTGGAATGTCTTACAACTCTTTTGGGATAAAAAGAAGTCCAATTTTAATCCAGAACGTTATCTATGTGTGTACCTATTTATGTCAATGTTATTCGTCCAAATACATTCGGTGCTTTAAACACCAATTTGTTACCAACATACATTGTAATCCTCCTAGCTAGTTTTGGCCACGGCGGCCAATCTCAACGGAGATCAGCCAGGTACGCAGGAGATATTATAGTGCTAAAGTGTGTGCGCAATACACAGGTGCACTCGCTATTCCTTCACTCTCATAGTCCGGTGAGACGGCAATCCGACATGACCGGAGAGAGATCAGGCGCAGGACCAACGGCTTTACGTGCTTTCCGAGGCACGGGGTTTCATAACACCTGACTCCCAGCTGCGACTGAGTAATTTTTAGGATGGAAATATCCACTTACAATATTTTTGTCTCGACCCGGGATTCTAACCCAGGACCCAGTAATCGTAACGCATACGCAACACAACTAAGCCACCGAGGCATTACCAACATACGAACAACTTTACAAGTCTTATATTTATAGTAACAAATTTTTTTATTTTTTTTAGTTTGAATATTTTCATGGTCATTATTTTTATACGCTTTAATTGAGTAACTTAAAAATATTTAGTTATCTAACAATAAATAAATATGGCATAAACTTAAGTGGTATTTTCTGAGGTATGTTTTTTATTATGATTATTTTTAGCTAAATGAATATTTGTAATCACATAAAATAAAAATTGTATACTCACCATATCATCGTAAAAAGGCATGAGGATGGTTAGTACACGCTTTATATGGTAGTAGCATAACGTCCAATTTAAGTCGATACCACTACACACAGGCCCTGCCACCAGCTGACCATTATACGGAACATCTGACTCCAATACACCTATTTTGAAAAGTCACAAATCCCACCATCAAAAACCACAAACACAACTAAAAATACTGGCACAAAAGCAAGTAAAATAAAAAAAAAGAACTTTAAAAGTGTTCGATTAAAACATAAATATTATTTAAAACCAGTTATACACCGAGTCGATTGTTTAAAAAGAACTATTTCGTTTAGTCGATGATAAAATGTTTCGTAGTTTCGAGTCGACCGGGGACGTGTAACCACAACCGATGCTGAAACGAGACTGAGCCGGACTGAAAGATACGCTATCGTTCCGTTACAGCTCTGAAAATTATCTGCGACAGTGTGAATTGCGTGTCCGTAACATTGTGCCGAAACCTTTGTTTTCTGTAGCGCTACGCAGGGCATATTTGGCCGTTAAGTAATAATTTAATTACGGTATTGAATAAAATATTATTCTATTTTTACCCAACTACAGCGAAACAAAGAAGGGCAATGATTTTAACACCCTACGAATGTATGTATGTATCCATTTTATGATTTAGTCTAGCGTCGCTCCTATTGAATCGATAAGAGTAGTATAGTAAAGTAGTAGTAGTATGAATTAAAATCATGCGGGTAAGACAAGAAAGGTATTATTAATATTATCAAAAACCATTTTGAAAAGAACAGTTTTACTATAAATGTAGACCGTCCCGCATTACTTGCTGTAATGTTTTAACTATGTAGGCGGTTCCGAGAACTATATTATTATTTATTTAGGAAGGCTTAGAATAAGGAAACAGGCCATTAGTATTCTGACCGATACTCTACTGAAAGCAAACATTGATTTCTAATTATGAAGGAAATACAAATGTATTATATTAAAAGGTGATTAATAAAAAAGCTTATAAGCTTACTAGTGGTAGGTCTCTCATGTAAGAGTCCGTCTGGGTGGGTACCACCGCAATGTATTTTTCTACCGCCAAGAAACAGTGTGCATGCACTGTTGTGTTTCAGTTTGAAGGACATTGTAGCCAGTGTAACTACTGGACATACTGAGACTTAACATCTTATGTCTCAAGATGACGAGCGCAGTGGAATGCCACACAGTACTTTGTAACTCAAGGTGCTGGATGGTGTTGCTACTATTTATCGGTGGTCGTATCGCTTACCATCAGGCGAACGGCATGCTCGTCTCGTCATTCTATGCAATAAAAAAAAAAGTTTAAACAAAATATTATAGGAAGAGAAGGCCAAATATAGTTTTGATGGCTAACACTCTTCATTATGTGTGCAATAAATGAAAATAGGATTAGAACATTAAACAAGAAACTTAAAAACACAAACTTAGAAACAAAATAAAAAAAAAACATTTAGAATTTAAAGAGCAATTAGAAAAAAGAACAGATTTTATGTTGATCACGAATTACGGCAGGTAAGACGTAATTGGATTTTTTCGTTGGTATTACAATATCACCCACGCTTGGCATCAATCAAGCTCTTTCCAAGATCTAACCAAGCAGCTATTCTGAATAGTGCATAAAAATAGGAAAAAAAAGAAATAGTTAATACTTTTCCTTTAATTTTCAATATAAATAAGCAAGATTTAAAATGCACGCAAGAATAATTAATATATTTATGGTGTCATATAACTAAAAGTATTCTGAAGAAACACACACACACACACACACACACACACACAGAGAGAGAGACTCACGCCCGTTATCCCCGAAGGGGTAGGCAGAGGTGCAACTAGTGAATCTATTTTTCGCTGTGCGTATTCCATCCCATGATGTGATAGGGGGCGAGCCTATCGCCATATCGGGCACAAACATGCTGAAGAATTCATGAAATTCTCCACTTGTAACGTAGTATGTAACGAAGCTGCTAAAAACTCATTTGATTCACTTTAGGGGCAAGAATTAAATTAAAGCTTTAAGCACACAATGAGCTCTTAGGTTAATGCTAAAAAACACATTGAAGTACTTATTATGATGTTGTAAGAACCTACAGTGTAATAAAGGTATATGGGACTAGCTTTCCCCGTTTCTCCGCCAGCGTGAATAAGTTATCTCAGGATAAAAGTCCCGCTTTATATTTTCCTGGGATAAAAAGTAGTCTATGTGTTAATCCAGGACAAGATCTACCCGTGTGGCAAATTTCATCGAAATCCGTTCAGTAGTTTTTACGTGAATGACTAACAAACATATATTCTTACAAACTTTCGCGTTTATAATATTAGTAGGATTTGTATTGGCAGTGGCGGGAAAAAGCACTCCTAAAAATTACCAGATCTTAGATTAATTCTGATTTATGTATTAGGTACAAAATTATATACTTCTATTTTGAAACCTAGACAGCTTGAAGTCTATATTAAATTTGTTGTTAAGTGTAGTACCTATTATAAATATGTCGCCATAATTAATTATATTACCTAAATGTGTCGCGTTCTGGGATCAGCCTGTGTTCACATTTGGTTTCAGGTCGGCATAATTGTGCCGACTGGCTGTTAAACTTTTCTTGTTTTTTTTTTCTGGACGCCACTCCACTTACCGCTAGTGCAATAGAATTTAGCCGTACTTATATAAATGAAATATGAGTCTGGAATTTTGTGCCCGATATGGAGATAGGCTCGCCCAGCTGTCACATCATGGGACGGAATACGCACAGCGAAAAGTGGGTGCACTAGTTGCACCTCTGCCTACCCCTTCGGGGTTAAAAGGCGTGAGTGTGTATAGTGTGTATTACATGATACATGTATTAAATAAGTACAAGATCTAAGTAAAGGGCACCTTAATGTATGATTTTTTCATATAACATATCGGGCATAAATTCCAGACTCCGGGCTGATACTGAATAGAAAAACCCAATATCACTTTGCCCGACCCGGAGATCCTGAGACCTCAGCATTACAGTCGTACCATACAACTACGCAACCGAGGCAGTCAGTTAATACATGTATCCTACATCATATATATATTATCATATATTTTTCTTCACTCATACCGGATCTGGATGTATTCCACGATAATATTCATCGCTTCAAAAAGAAAATTATATCCTCGCAGCTTCAAGGCTCGACTTGACTTACCTAGATATTATACTTGTCATAATATTTGTACTATCCTTGTAACATAAAGTGTTAGTTTATGTTTAAGTTTTAAGTTTTAGTTTAGATTTTGTTGGATGAGACTTTAATGTATCTTATTGCGCTTCTTAAATTCGGATTGCATTGAGCCAATCAATAATTAAAATGTTATGTACACCGTTGTTGTCATGTACATCGGACAGGATACCGCTTAAATCTGTATGTTATGTAATTTTCATGTACTTGACGTGGTTGTGCTATGATAAATAAATAAATAAAAATATATCCTTTGTGGTGGTAATACCAATTTACGACGTCTCCAGTATAACATCCAGACATAAAACAAAACATAACACGTGACTCCACGCATAATAAAAAGCTAAAACATCTCCTACCCCTTCATTATTTATTATTCGATTATGTGAAAATATATTTCTGTAAACGAAATATTCGCACCTGGGACATTGCACACTGATATCTTTTTATAAAATTATTATGTATAGTATTAGCAATGGACCATATAGTCACTTCTCGGAAGCTTCATATAACGATTTAGCTCTCCACTATACATTTGAAGGTTAGCTTAAACGATCGATGATTTATTTATCTATGTATGATTGGTCTGTCCCGGGTCGGGTAAAGTGATATTGGATTTTTCCACTCAGTACCACCTCGGAGTTTGGAATTTGTACCCGATATGGCGAAAGGCTCGCCTCCTATCACATCATAGGACAGAACACATATAACGATAGGTAGGCCCTAGTTGTACCTCTGCTTACACCTTAGTGATACAGGCGTGATGGGTGTTTTTTTTCTTCAAAAGTTATTGTCGTGAGGTAACCTACATCAAAATCTCCTCGCGGCTGTCATCCGAGTGTCTACGCAGAATCTTAGAATATTTCTGTCACATTGCAAGAAAGGACGGCGACAACCTCGAGAAGCTCGTGACCAGCAAAGTAGATGGGAGAAGGCCTCGTGGTCGCAGACCAATAAGTTGGTTATTCTCTATGACACCCGTTATTTTCACCGCTTGTAACAAGCGCGTAACGTAACTCGTCGCATTTATCACTATGGAAATTGGTATACAGAATACCATTTAACGCTAATTACACGAAGTTAACGTAACGCGGCCGCGATACGAGTCAACACTGTCATAGAGAATAAGGGGGCAGACTGCACCGCTATTGACTAGTTCATATCGCTCTCTGCACCGCTCGAGATGGAAACTGATCGAGGAGGGTCTTTCGAGAAAAAGTGACGCAGAAGGGAGGTCACCTTCAATACTGAAGAATACGAAGTAAGAATATACATGCTAGAGAATTTTCACAAGAATTACGATGATAATAATGTAAATTTTGGCCATCTGTTCTAGATCACAGTGGTAGACTAAGGCCTAAACCTTCTTAGTACTAAAGACTCATGCAGTGGCTCAATATATACATAGACAAGGCTAATATTGTAGCAGAGTTTCATCAAAGGAATCATTTTTTTATATTAAGATCAAACCAGATGCTACGCGCAGTATAGAAGTAATAAAGTAAAATTTTGTCGAAGCGAATTAAATTAAAAGTTATTTTGACAGCGATGAAACACAGAAAGTCACCAAAATGCATAGCATCGATGCAGCTACAAAATCATCAAATGCCGCTGCTAAACGTATCTCGCAGCTGTGGCCCGCAGATATGCTAGTTGCAAACCGTTGAGCTTCGTCGCGAATAAAATTAATATTTCAACCCAATGGTGGGGCCAAATTTTGATAACCACTCTCAATATCGCGTTAAATAAAGAGTAAAGATATTGCGAAATGTTGTTAGGTGGTGGCAGGATTAGTAACGTAGCGTGAGTTCTTGCTACCCGGGGCGGAGCCGGAATTTGCCGCCCCCAGGCAACAAAAAAAGCTCGTTTCAACAAATAAGCCACGCGTGCCCAAAAAAACAAAAAAAATATTTTACGCATTTTGACGTCCCCATAAACATGACCCCCCCCCCCTCTCTGCCCTGCCCCAACCACGCTACGCCACTGAGTTGGATGTTTGTATCCATCCAAGTGGCGATCATCGTACACGAAGTGTACAACCCGCCAAAGTCCGTCCAGTACGTACGCGTTCTGGGATCAGCCTCGATATTATTATACGGTTTTTGATTATGTCGAGTGGAAGAGAAAATTAGCTAGCGCCAATCGACACTCCATCTAAATACTACTTCGTTTACCATTACATGAAGAGGGGTCTCTTTCCGTGCGCATAAAAAAACAACGGGTTGCACTCCGGGAGTGCCGGCAGAAATGAAAACTCGAACATTAATGTTGTGCATTTTTTAATATTTTGGAATGGTTAGGGAATAATTTCGCACGAATTGTGGTTAAATACAATATTTATTTATTGCGCTATCGTACACAAAAATTACAATTTCACTATTTCAAATTTAAAAAAAGAATGTTACGCTCTTTTGTACTCGTGCCGTGCCAACGCTGGGTAAATAAATAAAAATGTAAACGTTTAAGAATTATAGCTTCTACGCATTGTATTTAAGGTTCATATTAGTAAGGGATGGTAAAACCTCCTACGCATTTTCGATCGGTCACGTGATCCTGACGCGAGTTTAACTTTTTATACCCATCCCAAAAGTGCTCAACGCCGCTAAAGAAGTTTTCACTTCATAAATCCCAAACAAATTTCAAACGTCAAATGCATTGCTATCAAAAGCAGCAGAAGAAATGCTAAGAGTTGTACATACATATACACGACTTTCATCTCCGGAGGGGTAGGGAGATGCGCAACTATTGCACCCACTTTTGCCAATGCCAAGATTTGTTTAGTTAGATAATAATAATTATAGGTGTGGGACCAGGCCAGGCGATTCAACTGATAAAAATTTTAAGATCTGGTTGGGTTACTTCATCCAGTGAACTTGATTTGATTATCTTACACATAGAAATATAGAATAAATCTGTTATAAACATAATCGCCATATTTACATTACGTTTAGTTTATTTTATATTTACGCTAAAAGTATTTGACCCTCAAACCAAATTCATAGTTCCAAACCAGTCGTAGAGGCAATTTCCATTGCAGCCAAATACAAGCTAAACTAAATCTCATGTCATACGAAACAGCGTTACGACAAGACCTTCGGTTTTATGTTATGTCTGCCGCAGTGAGGTTGTAAACGCTTAGGTATATCTATGTAAATTAAGGCACGAATGCGGTGGCATAGTCGAAATAAATGGTAACTTGGCCATACATTTTAATATAAGAGAATATCATAAAGAGGCAAGGGTTAAAATTTGATGTCGGAGTTAATATTGATATTGCTGTTTTCTGAATATTATCTGAGTCTAACTGGAATGGTGGGTTTTTGGCGGGAACTTGGAAGTGTCATGAGGTGCTCTTGTTTTAATTCATTATTTTGGTGATACTTAGTGTTACCCTACTAATATTATAAACGCGAAAGTTTGTAAGTATGGATGTATGGATGTTTCTTACTCTTTCACGCAAAAACTACTGAACGGATTTCGATGAAATTTGGCACACAGGTAGATCATGTCCTGGATTAACACATAGGCTACTTTTTATCCCGGGAAAATATAAAGCGGGACTTTTATCCTAGGCAAACTCATTCACGCGGGCGGAGCCGCGGGCAAAAACTTGTATTGCATAATTATGGTGGTTATTAATTATTACAATATAGAGTTCTATTAAAGGGCTCAAATGAAGTGAATTGAAATAACTGTATCACAGTTATTTCAAATCAAGTGTTTTTTTTTTGTTGCAGCCAAAACTCCTTGATAAAGTCTTGGTAAGGTAGCCACTGCTTTACTTCGACATACTACAGATTATAAAAAAAGACAACCCAAACTTGACTTGAAAATGTGAAAACACAACTGCCATATATATATATATGATATATACATTAAAAATATATATATTAAAAACTGGAATGGTATATTACATTTATAAGATAGGCTTTTTTATCTTGGAAATAGACTGTATTCTATTGGATCTGAGAGCAGTTGTTGAGTATAAAAAATATAATGTCACTGCCTGTTAGATAACAGTGCTTAAAAGGATAAAAATAAGATGAATAATAATGATATGTTGCATGGATTTTATAATCGTGCTTATATTTATCCTGGATCACAAGTTTTTGGGTTATGATAATGTTAAAAAACTTTAAGCAATTTTGTATACAATGTGTGCCCGATTATAACCTGTTTGGGTGTAATAAATAAAATAAATATTAAATGGTGGTAGGTCTCTCATTATGTAAGAGGCCGTCTGGGTGGGTACCACCGCAATGTCTATTTCTACCGCCAAGCAACAGTGTGCATGCACTGTTGTGTTTCGGTTTGAAGGATATTGTAGCCAGTATAACTACTGGACATAATGAGACTTAACATCTTATGTCTCAGGATGACGAGCGCAGTAGAATGCCACTCAGTATTTTGTCAGTCAAGGTGCTGGGTGGTCGTATCGCTTACCATCAGGCGAACGGCATGCTCGTCTCGTCATTCAAAGCAATAAAAAAAAAAAAAAATTAATTAATTTGTATAATAATTTTGCTGTATAGTCAGTATCCTGAATTATCTCGGATGGAGAATTAGTTATCGCATATTTTTTCCTTTGTGAACGAGCAAACAGTCTCCTGACGGTAATAGGCATCCGTTCCCAAGGCTTTGCCTGCCATGTTACGAATTACGATGTGTCAATCTAATGCCAATACTATTATTACATACCAATTGTTCCGTACTTTTATTTATTTAGCAATTCAGGTAATGCTACCACAATACTACGGTATACAAATATTTATTTCCTATAACGAATGGATATGTATCTGCCTAAAAATCCCTTAAGCAGCGATAAGTACTGCCACTTCGAACGTGCAATACATACGGAGTTCCTTTTCCATAAAATCAACCGCTTCGAACGCAACGTAGTTCTGTGCGTGCTGTGTCTTATATTCAAAATATCAACATTATTCCTAGAAAAAACTAGTGATCTACATGTGGTGCAATACTTGGCGGCAATCAGCAACCTATGGCCATTCACCAACACTGGGTACCCAGGAAAACGAGCGGTGCTGCAGTTGCAGGTGAGTGGTAGATGATACAGTCCACAATTTAACACCATCCGAAGGTCTGGTCGATTTCTCATACACCAATAACAATAATTGTCAGAAAGTTTATTTTTTCTTTAAAATGTGTCCAAAACACGTGTCCAAAAATAGGTAACTTGTTATTGTGCAATTTCGTAGAAATTCTAATTTAAAACTTCACTCATTAGGACCACTTGAAATATGTCCATCTTTTGTTAATCATTTCACGTTGTGCAACTTTTACGTCACAATCCACTCCTATTTAACGCACTGTTCGAGCGATAAACCATGTTTCACAGTAATGCAGCGTTTGTTTATTGGTTTTAATAGCAGATTCCTGAGTGTTATCGTCCCTGATGCGGCACTATATTATGGTTTTTGCGTCGTATGCGCTTCCATAATATGCATTGAAATATGTACGTTCCATTAGATCTCTCGTATGTGTTGTTCGAGTAGGTAATATTGTACACTAGGTATTGCGTGAGGTTTCCCCCTCGTGAAAAGCCTTTTCGGCTACCAAAATTCCTAAATCACAGTAGCGCTCCATAACGCCATATATAAGACGTCAACGCCATCTACATAAAATAAGATTAAAAATTAAAATATTTCTCACGTGAACAGATTATCGGGATAAAAGTATTTTTTCGTTTTTTTTTTAATATAACTTTGTGAACACCTGGCCAAGGTTGCGACCCGATTAAATGGTCTGGGTTTTTATTTTTACTAAATTCGGAGACAATAATCAAATTTAGCAAGAAATTTTATTTCGCCAAAAAAATAAATCTTTTGAAAAATTTTAAGTGTCACTTAAGACGCAGGTCGTCAGCCAGATCTGCATTATCGTATTCAGATACAACTAGAAAAAGTTATAATAAATGTTTTACATTACCTCCAACACCTTCCCTAATTTATCAGCTCTCCATCTCATGTATTACTGACTGTAGCCCTATAACGTACTCGTCTACTTGCGTGACTGTAATTTTGGGCATTATGCGATGCATATCTCAGGATTACGAATGCAGGCATATAGTTGTAATTCGTAGTTCTGAATATTTGTACCAAAATGTTTAGGGGCAAGCATTTCTCATGTTACATCATTTGTTGTAACTATTTAACAAAATAAAAACTTACAATAGTTACATTGATACGAATTACAGTAACGGTTAGGGTCATTCGGCCTAAAAGTACGCACTTTTTTTTCTATCGTCTACACAGTCAAAAATATAGTGTCTTGAAAAACGTTTTAACACTCTATGTAAAGTAAATTTATTCTACTTTCATTATTTAATGAGTTTTTGTACATTGCTTCATTGTTTTTTTTGCAATACATGTTTAAGTGCATCGGGAGAAATTCGTACTATTGACCCGTAATGTGGGTAAAACTACGCAGAGTGTTTAATGAGAATATTTTTTTTCTGTATAAGGCCTAAAAATCTTTACAAATAATATTCGACTTAATTGCAGCTTAAAGAAGAAAAAACCATGCGATCATTGTAATGAAGTTATAACAGGGTGCGTAGTTTTAACCTCGTACTCTTACCCAAACTGAAAATATTTTAAATAATCACACGTTAGTTGAGACGCATTTATTTTCTAGGACAGAATTAATAACTAAAATAAATACTATAATAATCATGTAAACTTAACATAATTAACGAACTTTTGTAAACTGATGCACCGTCTAGCCATACACTTTTTTCCCAGCACAAAATATTGATAACTAATCAACAAAATCACGTTGATCACCGTTTTTCGCTAAACAAGTGAGGCTTGGTAAAACAGTTTGTGGCTCTGACATCGTCCCTGACGCGCCCCTGATCTAGCCGAAAAAGTGTCTGAGTCCCTTCAATAGATTCCGAGATATTGACCATGCGAACTTTTACCCACTGCGTGCTGTTGCCCCGAATGACCCTACCTATGCAATATTGCATTATGATTTTAAAGCCACGTGCGACTGATAAATTCGTTTTTTTTACGTTTTATTAATACTGGCCAGCTGTTTAGATATTGTGCTTCTTCACAACATATAATTACTTAAAGCACTAACCATCTCCTTTACGGTTCTTAAGAACTGTTAACATAAATATGGTCAAGTAAATCTTATTTTAATTCAAATTAAGTAGAGAAGATGAAGCATATGCCTATAGCCATATTACCTAAATCAACTATGTTGGAGGAAATATCACAAGTTATAGAACCAACAATTTCTGCAAGAAAATGCAACTACAGATTCAATTGCCGTTCGGTAAAAGGAGCATGTGGGAAGATCACTGCCGTGGTTCCGCGAAATGAGTCATAAATCTTTATTCTGACTTGTTAAGTTTATGGTTGCTTTTTACTTCTATGCTGGCTACCTATATTAATTATGTTTACATTTATTTTCATTTAATTTACTTTATTTTTATTACGGTACCTCGTTCTAAAAACGTATGTGTGTATTCTTTGCGAATTATCGCTCGCTTTAACCGTGAAGGAAAAATACCATGAGGAAACCTGCATACCTGAGAAGTTCTCTGTAAGAATTTCGAAGGTATCTGAAGTCTGCCAATCCGCACTAGGCCAGCGTGGTGAACTAAAGCCTAAAACCTAGTAGTAGAAGAGGCCCGTGCTCAGCAGTGAACAGTATACAGAGTGATTAGTAATATGACGTACTCCCGTCAAGAGCGTAGATTGAGTCAAAAGCAATCGATTTTGTCCCATGAAGCCCTATCCGGAACTCAATAATTTTCCAGTATCTGAAGTCTGCCAATCCGCACTAGGCCAGCGTGGTGAACTAAAGCCTGAAACCTAGTAGTAGAAGAGGCCCGTGCTCAGCAGTGAACAGTATACAGAGTGATTAGTAATATGACGTACTCCCGTCAAGAGCGTAGATTGAGTCAAAAGCAATCGATTTTGTCCCATGAAGCCCTATCCGGAACTCAATAATTTTCCAGTAATTTAAGATTTATCGAATTTTAAGATAAAGCACTATAAAGCGAAATAAAGGTATTATTCTTTCAATCAAATACAATTGTCTTTATTTTTACGAACCTTTCTCGACTTGTGGGCCTCTGTTCCTAATACAAGTGCGATTCTGCGGCGTAATTATCTTTTAGTAATTCTAAGAAATAAACTACCTGTTGTAAAACTTATCATGGCTTTCAAATAATTTATTGTTTATTATGAAAGCCTATAATGTTATTTACCAGAGAAGAACAAAATACCCCAACTCCATTCAGTATTTTTTTAATACTTGAATTTTATTTGGTCTTATAAGTGCTTTATCTTAAAATTAAATAAATTCTAAATTGCTCGAAAGCTATTGAATTACGAATAGGGCTTCATGGAACAAAATCTATTGCTTTTGACCCAATCTATATGCTCTTAACGGACATACGTCATTTTACCAGTCACCCTGTATAATACAGGTATAGTTATGCTCAGTTCAGTTAAATTTAAATCTGTACAGTCACTCACATAAGTAGCTGAACAAATTCAAAACTTCAAAACTCCAATACAATTTTATGTTATTGCCAACATTATTTTTCTTCCTGCCTGGACTGCCTCGTTGGCGTAGTTGTATTACGGTATGACTACAAAACCTGAGGTCTCGGGTTCGATCCCCGTGTCGGGAAAAGTGATATTGGGTTTTTCTAATCAGTTTCAGCCCGAAGTCTGGAATTTGTGCCAGATATGGCAATAGGCTCGCCCCCTATCACATCATGGGATGGAATGCGCTCGGCGAAAATTGGATGCACTTGTTGCGCCTCTGCCTACCCATTTGGGGATAAAGGGCGTGAGTGTGTGTGTGTATTTTTTCTTCACGAAAATTAAAATAAAACAGATAAATTTTATTTTACATAAAGAAAAGAAATGTTTCACTTAAACTGAATGAAGATAGAAGATTTGAAGTTTTGAATTTATTCATCTACTTTTGTTAGTGACTGTATTTTTTCAAGCTTTGCGTTCTAAATTCAAAAATATTATCCATACATTTCAAAAAAGATTCACAGCAAATCACAATTAATATTTACTTGCTCGATGACAAAGCGCACAATCACCACATGTCACCTTCCCATCGCTGTCTGTAAATATACCTACCATTACAGTTCTCAAAATGCCTTACCGTAGATCCCGCATAATTTTGTTTATTTTCCGTCGGCATCCAATGGAACCAATTTCTGGTATAATTTGACAGAGTGACGTCATCAATATCGTTTTGGGACGAATAATGAGGGTGACGTCACAGCACAGCAAATACCACAGAAGGATTTAAATGAAGGCTGTAATGTTTTATACTGGTGGTAGATCTCTCATTATGTAAGAGGCCGTCTGGGTGGGTACCACTGCAATGTCTATTTCTACCGCCAAGCAACAGTGTGCATGCACTGTTGTGTTTCGGTTTGAAGGACATTGTAGGCAGTATAACTACTGGACATAATGAGACTTAACATATTATGTCTCAGGATGACGAGCGCAGTGGAATGCCACACAGTACTTTGTAAGTCAAGGTGCTGGATGGTGTTGCTACTGTTTATGGGTGGTCGTATCGCTTACCATCAGGCGAACGACATGCTCGTCTCGTCATTCAATGCTATAAAAAAAAAAGTTTTTTTGTTGTTTTTGATAAAATTGCTATTTGTATTAATAAATATATTACCAATTCATTTATGTTTTCTTTTCGAAACTAGACTTTGTTAGACCAAATGTTATTAACGGAATGAATGGAGACTCAACCTCTTTGTGTGTTTCCAGACGCTTGTTGCTCCCTATCGTGTTATCAGGCGGATATCATCACCATGAGCCACATGACGTCTACTGTTGAACATAGGCCTAGACCTGTTAAAAGCGGCCTGCATCCAGCGTGTTCCTGCGACCTTTATCAAGTCGTATATAAGCTCGGAAAAAATCAGCAGCACTATTTACATCTTCATTTAACCCTTCGGTTGATTAAGCCGTGAACTTCTGCTTATATTTTTAAAATATAGATTTATTTTTATGAATACTCTTTAAAGACATGATTTAATAAAATTAATTATTAATTTTAAGAAACATAAATAGAGAATACGCTAACTAGCGACTAGCGTACACTTTAGATTGACGTCATCGTATTCCGATGCATTCTACTACTGTAGAATTGCGTTTATGTTAGCGACGCTGCTCGAATGTACTTTAATATTACGAACATGTTGATGCTAATACGATTAGAAATTAGTTAGGCTTATAATATGGTAAATATTTTACATGCACCGAAGATAACTGTGGACTACTGGACATAATGACATTGTAGCCAGTGTAACTACTCCACATAATGAGACTTAACATCTTGTGTCTCAGGATGACGAGCGCAGTGGAATGCCAAACAGTACTTTGTAAGTCAAGGTGCTGGATGGTGTTGCTACTGTTTATGGGTGGTCGTATCTCTTACCATTAGGCGAACAACATGCTCGTCTTGTCATTAAACGCAATAAAAAAAGGTTTAATCACATAGATTGTACTTTTTCCTAGGGTATTTATGATTATAAGTTTCTAGTAAGGATAGAATAAGGATAGTTTAAAAAGAAGAAAAGATAAACATTGTCTATTTCTGTTGCCACGCAGAATTTTGTAAGCACTGTTACGTTTCAGCTTGGAGGATATTGTAGCCAGTGTAATTTTATAATGTTTATTTAATATCTGATGGCGCAAAGTGACGTGCGGAATACAGAGCCACGCAGTGCTTTGTCATTTACAGTTCTGTGTGATATTGTTACTGTACACTGTTGGGACGATTCACGCTTACCATCAGTTGGGCGGCTTGCTTGTCTCGTTATGTATTTGTACAAACATAATTATAGTGATAATAAGACATATCATGTATCCCCGAAGGGGTAGGCAGAGACGCAACTAGTGCACCTACTTTTCGCCGTTATTCCGTCCCATGATGTAATAGCGAGCCTATCGCCATATCGGGCACACATTCCAGACTCCGGGCTTATACTGAATAGAAAAACCCAATATCACTTTTCCCGACCCGGGAATCAGACCCGAGACCTCAGCATTGCAGTCGTAGCGTAATACAACTACGCCACTGAGGCAGTTAGTAGTGATAAAAACTCTCTCTAATTTAAATTGTATCTTCTGTAATGCTTTTATTTTGTGTAAGGGTGATCAAGCACCATCGAGCTGCGTGGTACCAATGTCAATAGTTACCCTTTCACCTTTAATGGATTCCTTAATTTGACATCGTTTCACCTTTTCTTTTCACGCCTTGATGGAACCCTGTCGTTACGACATGGTTAAAATTAACTCAAGTTTTGACATTAAATAATGATTTTCTTTTCCGCTTTATTTAATTTAGTTTATTGAAACGGAGTGAAAACGTAAAACTAGCTATACCATACCATACCAGCCCTGTATGCGCACTGCTGAGCACGGGCCTCCTCTAGAACTGAGAGGGTTTAGGGCCTTAGTCCACCACGCGGGCCTAGTGCGGGATGGCAGATTTCACATACCTTCGAAATTCTTATAGAGGACTTCTTAGATGTGCAGGTTTTCTCACGATGTTTTCCTTCACCGTTAAAGCGAGCAATAATTCACAAAGAATACATACATAACTTTTTAGAAAAGTCAGAGGTGCATGCCCCTGAGTTTTGAACCTGCGGACATTCGTCTTGGCAGTCCGTTCCACTCCCAACTAGGCTATCGACGCTATTTAGCTTTATATACTTTGTATCTTACTAGTCCTACATTTTATTTTAATCCTACTAATACTATAGTGAAAGTTTGTAAAAAATGTTCGTAGGTTTGTTAGAAGTAAACGCAGAAATAGCTAAACGTATTTGGATAAAATTTGGCACACGAGTACGTAAGATCCTGGATTAACATGTAGGCCTATTTTTATTCCTGTAACTTTCTTTTGAGAAATAATGTAATTTTTTATGTATAGATGGCGCTGGCTTCGTACAGGGGACGCTATATTATTCAAGGGACTTTTGCAGCGGAAAGGGCTTTTCACGTGGGCGAAGCTGTGAACAACACTAAGGATAATATCATTTACTATTTGACTACTTGTAATTATCAGTTCAGACGATTTACTACGATAGTCAAAAGTAGCATAAACCATTAACTACTTAAGTTTTAAAAATAACTCTGAAAGTGGCTCTGCAATTAAAAATAAACCACATAACACTCTAGAAATGGCAACGTTTAAATACTTTAAAGTTATTTGTACAATGACGCATGTATTGCAATAATTAAAATGTTCCAGTTACCGCACGCTAAGTGGGGAAGTTTGGTTCACTTGTTGGGTCATGTATTAATAAAAATATCATTTAACGAGCTGTTTGTAGTTTTCTTTGCAAAATTAAAATCTTTTACGGAGCAAAACTCTCCCAATTTATACATTCAAAAGATTACAAGTAGGCGACAATTCGGATTTGACGAAAGTTCTATCAGTTTACAAACTTGGTCAAATGCTAGCTGAACCCATTCACCGTGAAAAAAAATATGCCCTAATGCTACTTAAGGCAATGAATCATGTTACCATTTCCAAATTTCAAAGTAGAAGGAGGTCATCCCTTCGTCATAATATATCTATACTTTATATAATATTATAAAGTTGAAGAGTTTATTTGTTTGTTTGTTTGGTTGAACGCTCTTATCCAGGAACTACCGAACCGATTTTGAAAATTCACTAATAAGAATCTACATTACACATGAATGCTATAGGCCACTTTTTATCCCGGAAAAACCTTTCATATAGGCGGAACCGCGAGCATCATCTAGTTATATATTCATATATTTTACCTTATTTCCTCGTAATAAAGTCCATGTTAGTACTAGCTGTTAGAATGAATGAGCTGGAGCCACCGAGATCATGCCTAAAACTCACAAAGAATCGATATCGAGTACAGTTTTTCGCTGTTTTCATAAAAATCATGTAAGTAAATCAAATAGTGACACGAAATGCGCACTAAAATATTTATAACACCACAGGAATTATCGACATATTGCCAACACTTAAAACAGAGCCATAAAGAATCCATTAAGAGGTTTTTCAATCACATTTTTTCTGATTTTATCTTACTGAATCATACCACCATGCCATACCAGCCCTGTATTATAATACTGCCCGCTGCTGAGCACGGGCCTCCTCTATAATAGAGGGTTTAGGACTTCACATACGTTCGAAGTTCTTATAGAGAACTTCTAAGGTACGCAGGTTTCCTCACGATGTTTTCCTTCATCGTTAAAGCGAGCGATAATTCACAAATAATACACACATAACTTTTTAGAAAAGTTAGAGGTGCGTGCCCTTGGGTTTTGAGCCCGCGAACGTTCGTCTCGGCAGTCCGTTCCACTCCCAACTAGGCTATCGCCGCTCTTTACTGAATCGTGGTGACCTTTAATAAATCACTGCTCCATACAGGAGGGTTCGTTCTTAATTTATTTCCGCCTATACAAGCACATTAAACCAACCCAAATATTTTTTAAGAATTTCATTATGACCTAAGCGATGTATGAACCTAAATCAGAAATATTTATTATTTATGGTTATAATAGCTAGTCGTAAATCAGGTATGTGTGCCGCCGAATAAACAGATTATAATGAGAATCCTGTACGTCGGAGGGTAGCATATTGTGACGTCATAGACTGCTGATTCTTGAGTTGTTTATGAATATAAAGACTTGTCGTCCAAATAAATAACGATACTATAGTTCGGACAAACTAAGCTGGCCGGTATGACAATTCAATTTTTTTCCCGAAGCGAGAACTCTGTGAGAACGACTACCCAAAAAATTCAAAACCGTGTCATGTCATACCGGCCATATTAGTTTGTCCCTACTATAGCATTCTTTTAAGTGTCACCATTAAATATTACGTTGGACGGACCAGGTCAAAGCAGTACTGGATGGTTCATTATATACGTGCACCAGGAAAGCAGCAATCAGAGAGGAGTGGCGCAGAATTGTCAAGCGAGCCACACACCCTGACGTGACGACCACGACCACTCTGCCAAGAATGTAACGATTAAGAAGAGATTAAATATTAACAGTAGCAACTCTCCTTAATTACAAAATATTACAGGCCCCTGAAGAATAATCGAATTTTAAAGATTAAAAGTAACAACTCCACCCTAATACAAAATTTATTATGTTGCTATGTTTATTATTTAAACTGAGAAGATAGCTAGTAAACAAACTATAATTTTAACGGGCAACAGTATTTATTATTGGATCAACAGTATATGCAATGCAATCAGCCCTGTATTATATACTGCCCACTGCTGAGCACGGGCCTCCTCTACTACTGAGAGGGGTTAAGGCCTTAGTCCACCACGCTGGCCTAGTGCGGGTTGGCAGACTTCACATATCTTCGAAATTCTTATAGAGAACTTCTCAGGTATGCAGGTTTCCTCACGATGTTTTCCTTCACCGTTAAAGCGAACGATAATTGATAAACAATACACTTTTAACTTCGAAAAGTCAGAGGTGTGTGCCTTGGGTTTTGAACCTCCGGACATTGGCTCGGCAGACCGTTCCATTCCCAACTAGGCTATCGCTCGCTCGCAACAGTATAATTAAATGTTTTTTGGAAACTGTGCGATTCAGCCTCTAGTATAGAAATGGCGCCAAAAGGAAAATTCTCATTGCCTTTATAATTTTGCAATCCCATTGCCATTGATTGTTTTGTTTACTTGAATAACCGTTGTATCATTAGCGCTACGGTATTTTTAACTACAACAAAATAGCGATACTGTTATTCACAAGTAAAATTATAATGTAATGGAATACTCGAAGTTCCTAACGATTATGTCAGTAACAAAACAATAAAATGAAATACTCAAACTATATAGAGAACGCAAACAGACCCCGGCTGTGAAAACAAAGTCGCGACTGTTCACGCAATAACATGTTTGCTAACATAGGAGCTAACTATAAAATTGTATAATAATTGCTTTATAGATCCGTGTTGCATAGTTACCTAATAGTGTTAATTAGGAGTGAATTTTGTGTTCTTTTTTTCTAAAAAAAACTTTTGTTGAATTGGTTTTGCGACCGATGTTGTTAAGCTGCCGTTTTTGAATCGCACTGAAATTGTGCTTGCTTATAATAAGGTATATTTGTACCGAAGATAGACCGGTTCCTAACATGGCCCAACATCCTTGTTTTCGTTTTTTTGTGTTGTAGAGCAAAAAGATACTCCGCCTTTGTTCAATTCTTTAATTATTATTTTTTATAATTTATATTATATATAATATGTTGCAATTAAATCAAAGGTTATTCTTTATATTTCTGCATGAAACGATTTTATGTAGATTTTAAAATTAAGTGGGCCATTAATAGTTCCCTTACCTTGTCTAGCTACAATTTAAAACATTAATTTGGTAAATACTGCATACGATAGAAAAACGTTTGTCGAAAGTATTCGCTTACAAGTTTGTTCATGAATGTATCGCCTTAGCCACACTACACTACTACGACTACGACTACGTCTTACAATACATTTTGGTCGTAAAATTTAGAAGCACTAGAAAAGCCAAAGAATATTATTTTAGTCTCTATAATGGAAACATAATCTTCGTGAAACAAAATTGTTCAGAATGGGTCTAATAATTCGTGCTTGAAATGAGAAGTGTAGTTTTAGTAATTTTATATTTAAGACTAGCTTTTGCGCGCGGCTCCGCTCGCGTGGTTAAGATTTTTCGGGATAAAAAGTAGCCTATAGCACTCAGGAGTAATGTAGCTTCCTATTAGTGAAAGAATTTTTAAAATCCGTCCAGTAGTTCCTGAGATTAGCGCGTTCAAACAAACAAACAAACAAACAAACAAACTCTTCAGCTTTATATATTAGTATAGATATATATTGTTATTTTGGTAATTATCAGTTTTAATGCTCTTTTATTTTATATTGAACATAATGGAAGAACATTATATGATTTATAATAAAACATAATACTCTCAAAAATGCCAAAAAAAAAATGTATGTATTCTATATCCTTAATACTTACATATTATTGTAAAACAAACTCCCGCAACCGCGTCCGTCTGTCTGAACGCGATAAACACAAAATCTACTGAACGGATTTTGATGAAATTTAGTATGGAGATAGTTTGAAATCCCGGAAAGGACGTAGGCCACTTTTTATCCCGGATAAATATAAACCGGTACTTTTATCCCGGAAAATAGTTTTCTGCGATTGGAACCAAGAGAAAATAAGTACGGAGATAGTTTGAGACCCAGGGAATGTCATGGGCTACTTTTTATCCCGGGAAAATATACAGCGTTACTTTTATCCTGGTAAATGAAGCGCGCTCAAACAAATACTACGGCAGAAAATAATATTGTAAACTTATTATCTTCTGCTACTGAGGCGAAGCTGGGACGGATCGCTAGTTTTCCTATAAAATAGAAAATCTCCAAACTGTATTTACAAATTGTGTATAGATTTATCATTGTTATCTAAGACAGTCGTGCTTCGAACTCATGTAAGTGTCTCTTGTAATCTTACATTGAGATAAGCTAATTCGTTTCTAATACATAATTGATTTGATTTTAAATATAACCTGAATGGTAATGAATATTTAACTAAAAAATTATAAATAACAATAAAAGACCTACGCTGAGTTGCTTGGTGCTTCTTCTCAGGTCAGTGGGCTTTTCCGAAGCACTGGTAGAATCTTTAGATGATAAAAACATTTTGAAAAATGACGTGTAAAAGGGCCCTTAGGTGCCTAATTACTGAATAAATTATTTGAATTTGAACTATGAGACTTTAGAAACTTTGCTAATACAAGTAAATCTTTATAGTGGGTACTTAGAAATATTTAAACTATTAGTAGTATGAATTCAATGTTGTACAGAAAGTCAGAGAGCAACTTATCATGAATAGAATATGTAAAAAAAATCTATACATATAATAAAACAGCATACCTGGTGTGTCTGTACATTGAAAGAAAAGTAATAGAAAAGAAAAGGCATGACTAAAAAGAGTCCTAGAATATAAATGAGCGATACTGCTGAACAGATTTTCATGTAGTTTTCATAGTGTAATTGGGACTAGAATATAGGCCGATTTCATTAAAATATGATATCGGAAAAAAAATATCGCCATTTTCATATATTTGCAATTTACTTTAAAGCTTTGGTTATAGTTCTTCTACGCGCGCAAAAATCTAATATTAGCGAAAGTCTGTGAAAATGTTTTGATGTTTGTTAGAAATATACGCAGAAACAGGTTTTGGATGAAAATTGGTACACGAGTAGACCATGTCCTGGATTAACACATAAGCTTTTTATCCCGATAATTTGCTCTCGTGGGAAATAATGGTAATTTTTCATATCTATTTTTAAATAGATGGCGCTGGCGTTTTACGGGCTTATGTAGCGGGAAAGGCTATACACGCGGGCGAAGCCGCAAGCAACGCCTAGTGTTGTAATATTAATGCTTCAACAAATCTGTTATAACTCGTGTACCTACTATGTGATCAACATTATTTTACTTAACTATAGCTTAGTCATCTAGTAGTAATGTAAGTACACCCACACTCCAAATTCTCCGTAGAAGTGATTTCACCCTATGGTTGTCTGGAAGAGATCACTCTTAGCGATAAGACCGCCTATTGTTACACTTGCTA
Source organism: Sphinx pinastri (assembly GCA_947568825.1). Taxonomy (NCBI): domain Eukaryota; kingdom Metazoa; phylum Arthropoda; class Insecta; order Lepidoptera; family Sphingidae; genus Sphinx; species Sphinx pinastri. Next base: position 10,524,842 of record OX387624.1, on the reverse strand, counting down.
TATCTAACTAATAAGTATGCTGATTTCTTTGTATGTTAGTGGTGTAAAATAAAGTGTTGTCTATCTATCTATCTAGTACAGACCTCTACGTAATCCTAAATGTATGTATTATTTTAAAAAAATATTCAGATATGCCTGCCTCGGTGGCGCATTTGTATTACGGTACGACTGCAAGGCTGAGGGTCTCGGGTTCGATTCCCGGGTCGGGCAAAGTGATATTGGATTTTTCTATTCAGTATCAGCCCGGAGTCTGGAATTCGTGCCCGATATGGCGATAGGTTCGCCCCCCATAAATCATTAGACGAAACACACTTGGCGAAAAGTGGTGTCATTGTTTTACCTCGTACTATCCTTTTAGGATAAAGGCGTGATCCTCCGCGCTGACAAGTGTCAGCCAGAAAAACCCAATATCACTATGCCCGAACCGGGACCCAAGCGCAGTGTCATACGCACGCAATACATACAGTCGATAAGTAATGTTTTACGGCTCCATAAAGCGCCAGTAAAACACAATCTCATCGCGGCGGCTAGATCGGCTCTTAACTAAATGACCTCTCGACCTTAACCACTGCCGAGTTTGCATAAAAGCAACCGATCGCAGATAGCCAGAAATCATTTTAATTTTCTCTCTTTGCAGCATTGTCGAATTGCTCGAAATGTCGATAGTAATGAAGTGGAGTAATTAATTAATTCCACAATATTCAAGTAATTTTTATGACTATTTTTGTATTAAACAGCTGGTGTGCGTGGAAGTCATTTTATAACAATTAATTTAGAAGCATAAATTAGACCATGTACCGGCAACCGCAGTGTTGGATGTCAACCTGGATCATCATCATCATCAGCCGCAAGCTGGCAGGTGGCTGTCAACCTGCAAGGCGGACAACTTGATGAAGGTCGCAGGAACACGCTGGATGCAAGCCGCTTTTGGTAGGTCCGTTGGGAAATCTTTAGGGGAGGCCTATGTTCAGCAGTGGATATCATGTGGCTGATGTTGATGATGATTAAAAAAAAGGTTAGTTTGAATCAGTCGTCGGTCTTTCTAAATTTAAATTGGCATCAAATACCTGAAATATGAAATAAACTTAAAAATGTAATTAAATCAAGTATCAAAAAATTAACTGTCCCAATGTTTCTGCTTCAACAAAAAGTCGTTTTGGATTCATTTCTAACTGAACACAGTGTGAAAAGATAAAAGTACTAAAAATGATTTTCAAAGTTCTTTTTAATATTATAACATTAGACAGACAGCATTATTAGACAGGGACGAGAAGTGTGTTTGAGTACGAACACAATAATAAGAGCTCTTCGGTAAAGATTTTTTGATGTTTCGAGCGGAAAACAAGTTGCTCGGAATTATTGATATTTTAATTTAAAAAAATCTCACGCTGTATAATACACGAGCATAAAACATAAAAATAGGCGCTTTGAAATTTTGAATTTGTTCGGCTACTTATGTGGCTGACTGTACATTGATATGTTATTTTGATGTGATAGATTGTGTCAATGTTAAAAATTTGCGTGTCAATAAAGATCACTGTAGTCTGTTTCACATATGACCACGGTATTCATACATGGTAAATTCGCCTTAGTCTCACGCTCCGAGTCCAGTAGATGCGAATATGATAAAAGGCCAGAATTTTAGGGACCATAGATTGAGAGATAGCGTCTTTAATTACACCAGACATTACTTTGATTACACTCTACTGAGCATCAGGTATGTAAAATGCATTCATATTGTGTAGGCAGAGGCGCAACTAGTGCACCCACTGTTCGCCGTGCGTATTCCGTCCCATGACGTGATAGGGGCGAGCCTATTGCCATATTGGACACAAATGACAGGCTCCGGGCTGGTAAGAAAAACTCAATATCACTTTGCCCAAATCGGGGATCGAACCCGAGATCTCAGCATTGCAGTCGTACCGTAATACAACTACGTCACCGAGGCAGTCAGGTTACCTTGATTTAAAAATAACCTATGCAAAGAATGTAGATTCAATCGATTATAATATGTAATATACAGATATAGAGCATAATATAAATTCCGCGACATACAAAATCCATCCTCTGTCGGATACCCATCAAAGTGATCCGATATGGGTTTAATAATGAGGGTATATAAAGCCCGGATATGTCAGTCCAACATCACGCAAATCCATCGGCTTGTCCGTTTGGCTTGATATTTTATGCACGTTTTGTTTAGGTCTTGGATTCCACTGGAAATGTATATTTTGGACCGAGGTTCCTTATCGCGCGTTGTGAAAGGGGCGACTGCCTCGGTGGCGTAGTTGTATTGCGGTACGACTGCAATGCTGAGGTCTCGGGTTCGATCCCCGGGTCGGGCAAAGTGATATTGGGTTTTTCTATTCAGTATCAGCCCGGAGTCTGGAATTTGTGCCTGATATGGCGATAGGCTCGCCCCCTATCACATCATGGGACGGAATAAAAATGGCGAAAAGTGGGTGCATTAGTTGCGCCTCTGCCTACCCCTTCGGGGATAACAGGCGTGAGTATGCGTATGCGTATGCGTATGAACCTTAAATACAATGTATAGAAGCTATAATTCTTGAAACGAGTATATTTTTATTTATTTTATTTATTAAAGTCATTAAAACCATTTCTTACTAATCTAATATGAACCTTAATTACATTGCGTACAGTGGCGGTCCTTTCATAGAAGCCGAAAAGCCTGGCTTGCCCTAAAATTATTTACATAAGTACTCAAAATCGAATATGAAACAATAACCAACATTTTACGGTAACAAAACGCTTCGAAATAATTTTCTTTAAAATTTTAAAATTCCCGCGCTACGGTTCGCTGAACCGGTTCGCCTCGAGCGCACCTAAAGACACACCACTACACCTACACACACACAACCACATCCGCGCCGTACACTCATTTCATATTTTATACAAAACAGCTAGATGCGCACAAAATATACTTATCACTCTCTCTCTCGTTGGGTTTTACCTGGCTTTTCGCCGCCATATTTTTCTCATTCACACTAATGGATAAACTGATACCACATACGTATAGCTATAGTAAGTTTCTATAGCAATCAGTACTAGAAAATAATCCAGGCTTAATGCATTCATAGATACTGTATAAAATACAGGGTTGCCAATTAAACGAATTACCTCTAATATGGTTGCATTAATTTGCTTATTTTAATGTGTATTTTTATTTATCATGAATATGTAAAGATTTTAGTGATAATATAATTAAAATTACATATCTGATTATAATTATTTAAGGTATTGTACTATAATTTAATTTATCGATAAGTTTTTCTCACAATTTTAGCATTAATTTTGTGGTGTAATTTTGATTCCAACTAGGCAACATCAGTTATTTGTTTTGATTGTGCCGGCGATCTACATTGTGAAGTATTTGTGTTTATTAAGTGGTTTTTGAGTTATTTTAAACTTTTAAGCACAATAAAGATGAGTGAATATATTTCTTGTAATAGTTTAAAGTGAGTGAAAGTTTTTATCGGCGAGAATAAGTTAAATTTGTTAGGTTATGATGGAAAAAACAACTTTTAACGAGCTGGCGAATGGCGCGAAATGTGTCTGAAGAATCATAAAAGGTATTTAGATCAGTATACAACAAAACTTATTGTCTTATTGGATGCTCTAATACGTTATACGACTACGTATTAAGTTGTATTGTTGGTGTTTCATATTTTTCTCGAACAAAACAAGTGTTTGGAATAGGTAGGTACATAGATCTGGCTAGTAAAATGATATAATTAATCAGTGTTATCAAAAGTAATTCCAATTCACAAAAACATATGTTAAATGCATTCATTTCATTTCATAATTTCGGTAAACAGCGAATTGTAACCTGATTATCTCGTCCAATTAAAAATTTCTAAACAAAACTTGTGCGTCGACAGTAATAATGATGATTGTAGTGTTTTTACTTTTTTTTAAATTACTTGATACAGATAAAATCTATGTAAATAGTTGATCTTTACAAGAACTTCGTTTAGGAGTCGCGATGGGTCAAAATCGTTTTTAAATAAAGGTACCTAATTTCGAAAAGGTAATTAGTCGACTCGATGGCGTAGTTGTATTGCGTACACGGTTCGAACATTGTTTTGAGGCCCTGGTTCGAATCCCGGTACGGGTAGTCATTTTTATTTTTAGATATTGCTTTTCTTTCTTATAGTTGCACATTTTATATGTATCGGAGGTGCGATTTTTATTTAGGTCTGCTTTGGCTTGCCCTCATCCAAAAGACTAGGCACGCCACTGATTGCGTAGAAGCTATTTCCCCAGCGTTGGCACGGCACGAGTACAAAAGAATCGAACGTAACATTATTTTTTCAAATTTTGTTGATTTATTCTACTTTGGTTACTGACATTTATCAATAACAAGACTAAACGTGCGTTGCTCGCGTTTAAAAATATACTTTATGTGGTAAGCGTAAGATCGAATTTGTGTTTAGTCAATCAAAATTTGTGATAAAAATCTTAGAATAATAACACATAGAAACCGTGAACATACACGCTTAGTGAGGCAAGTAAAACTAGGCTATTTAGCCTAGTAACCAAACATCCCGCGTCAGTGCTCAAGGCCGAATCGTAGCGCTAGCAGCTCTCGATATTTTATTTTAAAATGATGGTTTGTGCAATAAACTGATGTCACAGTATCTCGGATAATTTTAAGAAACATTGTAACATAACATTTCACATGCAATTATTACGATTAAACTAATATTTTGACATAAAATAATAGCTAAAGCAAAAACAATAATTCAAAAATTTTATAGACGCCATTATATCAAAATGTTGCCAAAAAAAAAGAAAATTGATACCCCAAATGTTGATGTTCATATTCTAAAATTAATATATTTCTAAAATTAACTTATTTAATTGGTACCTTTGCATGCTTTGGAATTGTGTTGCCAGTATTATGAAAATAATATTTTTCTGTTGAGTTGATTTTAATTGACTTTTCAAATTTTAACAAGCTTATATTATTTATTTTAAATGAAAATAGTTCTAAAATTAGGACACCTGTATCTTTTCTTTTTTATAAATTATGAAGTTATCATTTATAATTTTAACTTTTAATTTCGTCTTTTTTTCAGCAGACGTAAGCACTAAGCTTCAAATGACGTCAATTATACGGTTGAATGGTGAATGGTGATGCTGCCTTTTTTACTATGATTCGCAAAAGAACCGTAATAAAATAGAACCAGATACATTTGACATTATTGACATAAATAAAGGCATTCATTCATATCATCATCATAAAACTAGAATGGAGGCAAAGGTAAATACAGCATTCAACCGTTTAATTCACGTCATCAACGTAATTTGTTTTTAATTTGGTACTGTTTTGGTCATTCTAAGGGATTTATTTTATTATTTTTTATTTCAGATTTTTATCATTTTAATTAAGGATAAAGTAATCCCTTACTGTGAACAATAATAATAATTCCATAATTAAATGATCCTAATTAAATAATGACTTAAGGTTTTGGGGAAAATCCGATACTTGTGTGCGTGTGGCAGAACGTCAATACGTGTGGCCTACGCCTACATCAATGAGTTTTATGCTTCACACTTGACAGTTTTTTGATATGAAACTATCATTCTTGGCGTTATTATTCTATGATAAAAATGGTATGCAATAGCTTTACCGCGGCAGTCTCCGAGTGCCACACGTATTTATTTGTTTTTTTCTCTAGAAAATTATGTATTGGAACGGAAATAGGAAAATATTTATATATATACACACTCTGTTATATAAATAAAATTTTATTACAATTCCTTCACTAATTAATCGAAAGGAACTTCGTTCCATCCGGGTGTCCCTTGACACCTCTCATTTTTTTGTTTCTGTATAGAGTTTCGTAAAATACCCCCGGCTTCGTACGGTTAGCAATAATTATGTATAGTCAGATGACTTCTGGTGGTCCGATCCTTACCAACTTCACAGGATCACAGGCAAATCGGAAGGTTACCTAAAATTTTCATTGAGATCGATCCGGTCGTTTTGGAGTCCATAGGTCACATACATACACACATTTATTTTTATATACATCATATTATGTAGATAAGGCGTTGCAGGCGTGGTCAGCTTGTTGCGTAGAAAATTATATTGCTGAAACTGGTGGTTGCTTCAGCAACATGGACAACAGGAAGTTTCTTAGTGGTGTGGTGTTTTTCTAGGTAACAAGTTGACCACAAATTCGCGGCGTATTAATGTTTCATACGCTTTTTACCAAGTTATCTTCAGTGGTTGTCGAGAAAAACAGAATACGAAATTTTAAACAAGTGACGAAAAATAAGTATGCATATAATGTACAGTCAGCCACATAAGTAACTGAAGAAATTCAAAATTTCAAAACGCGTTTAGTTCAATTAAAACACATTTTTTTCTTTGTGCGAAGTAAAGTATATCCCTTTTATTTTATTTTTGTGAAGAGAAAATAAAAATTGGTAAGAACACAAAAGTGTAGGGGCGATTTGAGGTTTTGAATTTGTTCAGCTACTTATGTGGCTGACTGTACACAGAGGTGTATATTATTTTTGGTGCATGCATTATTATTATTATTATTATAATGTCAATAAAATTTTAAATGGTTAGTGTGCTTTAATTACGTGACGCCATTTCTACTAACCACAACATAATTCAAAAAGGCCTTCCTTGTGCGCCTTGGAGATAAACACAAATACAATTTTGAATTATTAATAGTCTCACAAATCTTCACATTAACAGTACCCAGATTTATAAGTAGTCTTAGGGGAATAAATGGATTGTCCTAAGTCGTTATAATTCATGAATATGTATGAAAATGTATGCTTCCCGGAAGGCCCAGCACTTAATAGTTTGATGATGACAAAGAGTTCTAAGATTACTATACTATATTATGAACTATACTGTTTAATGTCTTTGCATGATGATGATATAATTATCATCACACTTAAAGCGAATGTAGTATAATAATAAACACAGCATCGAAAGCATTTGCAATTAATATCGTAAGATTACATTTTTTTAATTTTACATTACATTTTTGTTATTGACATGGTGTTAATTTTAAATATGTAGATAATACAATATGTAGATACGATCAAATTATTTTTTTGCAAGAAATTGGTATAATTTCAATTTCATATAAATCTACGTGGAGAGTAGAATGCAATAAAAAAAAAAAAAATTAACTTCACCCTTGCTTACAGAAGCTTTTCTGTTTGTTATCTGGCTATCTTTTCTGGCAATTTTCTGACCCTGAACCTTGGTAATCACAACCAAAGAGCGCTGAAACAAAACTTTCATTGCAGTAAACAAAATGAAGTGAGTAATTCTTCATTTGATGTAGGTACTTACATCACATATTATCTTCAACATCTTCTGCATTTTCTAAGTCTTCCATAGTACTTAAATAGTATTTTATATTTTCTATATAATCCACGAGAAATTAGATTTCTAACACTTTTCAACAAAGTTTTAGCGGTTTGTGCAGGAAAACATATGACATTTCGACGACAGCTGTTAGCCTAACCCGCCAATACAACAAATGTTCGCAGAATGCAAAACTGGCCTAAGCTCGGTTAGGCCACTTTTACACTGCGTCGCAGGCAAAAAAATTACGCGCAAAAAGAATGTTTACCACGCCATCTGCTATCCATGGATAAAACTAGGGATAGGCCGGTTTTACATCAAAATTTATTATGTCTTAAATAAATTGCAATAGATAAGCACAAATATGAAAAATTGTGGGTTAGGCCACTTTTGCGCTGACGGCCTCATTTAATAGACACACATTAATCCCAACCTAAGAAACAAAAGACCTTTCAATCCACAAGAAGATAGTGACAAATAACTTAATTTTTAAAATTAACGTTGGATAATAAGCAATTATTGTAATGCAATATTTTGTAACAATGTAAAACCTAGTCGCATATAATAATCGCATCATCCATCTTGTAAAAGAGCCGTAATAATAAAGAAGACAATAAAACTGGCCAAGACAGCTGCGGTCCGCCATAAAAAGAATTGTTGACCTGACTTAGAGAGTAAAGATCGCAGATGGTGGATATTACGGTGGTCCGATTTGAGTGCGGTCATCGGCCTATATTCCATGAGAAATAGGCTTACATTCAATAAGAGACATTAGAGTTATACGTTTATTGTTTGTGATATTAATAAAAATAAAGGTATTAAGTTTGATGCAGTTTTTTGTAGGTTAGGCCGTCAAAAGAACATGTGGGTCACTGAATCAGGAATAAATGTTTATTGTCTCCATCATTCATGAACATCCACAATACCTAAAGTATTATACCGGCCTTAAGAATTAAGGAATAGAGTTGGACATAGAGGTTATTAATATGCTATTATAATCATGAGACTGTCCCGTCCATCGAGTCCTTGTGAACGGTGAAAGAAAACATCAGTAAACCTATTAAGCTACATACCTGACAATTCATCACAATTTTCCATACATAACACGACTTACAAAGCTAAATGCATTTGTCAATACATTTGGTTCTAACGTTATCTCTAGTTTTATAGTTATTTCGTTGAGATAAAGTGAGCATTGAGTTGTTTTATCGCTTTTTACCCTATACTTTGTGGGTCCCAGATAGTCTTTATAGTGTCAAAGTACGGCTTAGTAAGCCCTTTAAATGCTACAGACATAAAATCGGGGAATCACCTTATCGCGTTGCAAAAACAGTTAATGAAAAGCAGCAGTTGCTTTAAAATTAAGCGAACTTTATTGAAACTATTCCTACTTTAATCTATACTAATATATAAAGCTGAAGAGTTTGTTTGTTTGTTTGAACGCGCTAATCTCAGGAACTACTGGACCGATTTTGAAAGTTCTTTCACTAATTGGAAGCTACATTAATCCTGAGTGCTATAGACTACTTTTTATCCCGGAAAAACTTTTCCACGCGGGCGGAGCCGCGCGCAATGCTAGTATATTTATATTCGCTTTTGTTGCATGATTGTTCAAAATTAGCAATTGGGGTTTAGACGCAGCGCAGGCGCTGACCACTTGTTGGCGAGAGACTGTACACTATTATGAAACTGATATCTATACTAATATTATAAAGAGGAAAGATTTGTATTTTTGTATGTTTGTAACGAATAAACTCAAAAACTACTCGACCCATTGAGTTGACCGATTTAAAAAATTCAATCACCCAAGGGCGTCGCCAGCCCATGGTCCTGGGGTGGGCAAGTTGATATGGAGAATGAGAAAAGTATGAATTATACGTAAAGTCGACAGCACATGAAGCTTTTCACTTGTAGTACGAGCCTTACATCTACAGCGATTGTAATAATAACGGTACAGAGTCCAACGTGTAAAGCTTCACGAGTTCTTGACTGTACAATAAATAAAACTTATAATAATTGGCATTTGGCAACTTTTTTAGAATCTCTAAGGGGGGGGCAGCTGCCCTCCTTGCCCCACCCCTTGTAATCACCAATATTAAGCTACATTATCAGTAACATAGGTTACTTTTTATCCCAGGAAAATATAAAGCGGGACTTTTATTCCGGAAAACTCATTCACGCCGGCGGAGCTGCGAGCGAGTCTAGCCATCGTATAATATGTCTAGTAATTATACATACCTTGGTGGATTGCCTTGGTGGTGTGATTGTATTACAGTACGACTGCAATGTCAAGGTCTCGGGTTCGATCCCTGGGTCGGGCAAAGTGATATTGGGTCTTTCTACTCCGTATCAGCCCGGAGTCTGAAATTTGTGCCCGATATAGCGATAGGCTCGCTTCCTGTCACATCACGGGACGGAATACGCACGGCGAAAAGTGGGTGCACTAGTTGTGCCTACGCCTACCCCTTCGGAGATAAAAGGCTCGAGTGTATGTATGTATGTATGTATGTAATTGTACATACTTGACTTCCTGGATAGCGTAGTTGTATTACGTACGTACACGGTATGACTTTCGTGTTGAGGTTTGAGGTTCGATCCCCGGGACAGATTCGAAATTGGGTTCTTCTGGTAAGTCTGGCATTGAGCTCTGTACGAGGCAATGGCCATCTATTACATGGGGCTTAGCTTAAAATAGTGAGCGGACTGTGGGTGTGCTACATATCTGCCCACCCCTGAACGTTTTTTTTATGGCATTGAATAACGAGACGAGCATGCCGTTCACCTGATGGTAAGCGATACGACCACCCATAAACAGTAGCAACACCATCCAGCACCTTGAGTTACAAAGTACTGTGTGGCATTCCGCTGCGCTCGTCATCCTGTGACATAAGATGTTAAGTCTCATTATGTCCAGTAGTTACACTGCTACAATAACCTTCAAACCGAAACACAACAGTGCATGCCCACTGCTGCTTGGCGGTAGAAATAGACATTGCTGTGGTACCCACCCAGACGGACTCTTACATATGAGAGACCTACCACCAGTAAAGTACATAGGAGTGATAATATGTTTGAGTAAACTTTTTAACGGAGTTTCTTGTATAGAATGGCAATGTTAACAAGCTATGAATTTCACAGCCACAAGACTTAGCGTTGACACATAAAACAGGCTTTCAAACAATTTTACGACACTCCGAGTTCAAATGTTGCCCTTTCCCTTCGCCGGATTTAATTAAACTGTTTTACAGCCGTCTAGTTCGTAATGAATTAGATTGCCTCGATGGTTCCAAACATTTTTGGGGAACAATAAATTAAGCACAACTTTGTTTTTTTTTACTGCCTTGGTGGCGTAGTTGTATTACGGTACGACTGCAATGCTCAGGTCTCGGGTTCGATCCCCGGGTCGGCAAAGTGATATTGGGTTATTTTGCTCAGTAACCGCCCAGAGTCCGGAATTCACCCTGGCAATAGCGAGAGGCTCGGCCCCTATCAAATCATGGGATGAACAAATCATGGGACGAAACACGCTTGGCAAAAAGTGGATGCCCTAGTTTCACATCTGCCTACCCCTTCGCGGATAAGGGTGTGTATGTGTGTATCTACTACACTAGCTTACTGCAGGTTAACTACTATAAATTGGTTAGGAATGATATTTCCCTCATGGGATCTCAAATTAAGTTATTCATTAAGAGTAATTAATATCCATTACAACTTTATGTTTCCCCATGGATCTAATAGGGAGTTGAAGTTACGCAGCTGTCGGGTCGTAAAAACTTAGTCAGACACTTTGTGTAACAGGTTTAGAAAAGTGGCCCCACATAAAGAGGTGTTGGCCCCACATAAAAGTAATATTTAACAGCAGGGAAATAATACTTAAAATCGATTGTATTACTCTGGTGAGTATAATACTATAATAGCTTGCAGTTATTAACACTGGTTATTGTTCTATCGATTTATGAGAATGTGGGTAGTCTCAACATATGATTAATTAAAAACCCAGCGTTTTAGTTTTAAAAGATTGTTCCATTTTATAACACAAACAAAAAAGTAAACCAATAATTAGTGATAACATTCCATTATATTATCTAAATCTAATATATAAAATTCTCGTGTCGCGGTGTTTGTAGTTAAACTCCTCCGAAACGGCTAGACCGATTCTCATGAAATTTTCTGTGCATATCGGGTAGGTCTGAGAATCGAACAACATCTATTTTTTATCCCCCTGAATGTTAAGTAGTAGTATTACATAATATTCTTATCCACTATGTGGAAAATTACCTCTCAGAATTTAAATTTCATTTTATGCTAATTACACATATACACTCACGCCTTTTATCCCCGAAGGGGTAGGCAGAGGCGGAACTAGTGCTTTTTGCTGTGCGTATTCCGTTCCATGATGTGAAAGGGAGCAAGCCTATCGCCATATCGGGCTCAAATTCCAGAGCTGATACCGATTAGAACAACCTAATATCATTTTACCCGACCCGGAGATCGAACCCCAGACCTCAGCATTGCAGTTATACCGTAATAAAATTACGCCACCGAGGCACATAAATTATGTTTATGAACTTATTTGGGAACATCTGTGGTACTTTATCATGAACATTAAATTATGAAGTGCCAAACGAAACTGGATCATTTCGTTTTGGATTTCTATATTTCCGTTGCGAATAAAAGTATAATTGGTTTAGAATTGAATTACTTTTTTAGAGACCTCTGGGGAATGCGTTAATGTAGGTACTCAAAGAGGGCAGAGACAATACTTCGGCAGAACAATGTGATAAAAACAAAATAATAGTACATTGTATTAGAGTTTATTTTCTAAAATAATAAAATATAATTCTTGAACATATTGTCTATCAATTCAACCGATTCTGTTAGCGACGCAAAACACATTTAGCATTTCTCTCTTTTGAATACGCGCCAATCTAAAAAAAAATGTTATGATTAGCAAAACTTGGTAATAAATTTAAAGTTTGTTAAGTTGTTCGTGGAGTTTAGATTTAAATCCAAGTATATTATTAATATTTTATAAGACAAGGAAGAGAGGCCTACGGTAATGTTAAGAAGCTAAAGTATTTGTTTGTTTATCTATACACGCTATGATGTTCCAATTTTGAAAATTCGTTTGCTAATAGGAAGATACATTATCCCCGGGTGTGATATGCTACGTTTTCTGGGAATGAGCATGCGGGATACGCCGTGAACAGAACTTCAAGACAAATAACGAGAGTAGCCCAAATTGCTGTTTCTATTGAAAGTGGTATATATTTACTGGTGGTAGGTCTCTCATATGTAAGAGTCCGTCTGGGTGGGTACCACCGCAATGTCTATTTCTACCGCCAAGCAGCAGTGTGCATGCACTGTTGTGTTTCAGTTTGAAGGACTTGTAGCCCGTGTAGCTACTGGACATAATGAGACTTAACATCTTATGTCTCAGTATGACGAGTGCAGTGGAATGCCACACAGTATTTTGTAACTCAAGGTGCTTGATGGTGCTGCTTTACTTTATGGGTGGTCGTATCGCTTACCATCAGGCGAACGGCATGCTGGTCTAGTCATTCAATGCCATAAAAAAAAGAACGGGTTGCACTCCGGGAGTGCCGGCAGATGTATTAAAATAATACATCAATGGCTATCATACACAAAAATGTCATTTTCACAATTTCTTTATAAATCAAAATTTGAAAAAAGAATGTTACGCTCTTTTGTACTCGTGCCGTGCCAACGCTGGGGAAATAAATAAAATGTAGTAGTTTAAGAATTATAGCTTCTACTGCCGACTACTTCTCGACTGCCGCTGCACTGTATCGCTTAGCTGGGCGTCTGTAAACACAGAGACGACCATCGCAACATGTTAGACGGGGTCTTCATTTGTCAGTAAAAAGCACTGGGCTCCAATGTCCTAGTTGCCATTTAGCGTAACATTGCGCGAACCGTTGGCGAGCTTGTCTATGTGAAATAGTTAGACGCACAGCACGAACAGGTCGGCGTGATCTTAAATTAGCTTCCATCAACCTATTTCTTACCGCGTAGTTGTATTACGGTATGACTGCAATACTGAGGTCTCGGGTTCGATCTCCGGGTCCGGCTAAGTGATATTGGGTTTTTCTAATCAATATCAGCCCGAAGCCTGGAATTTGTGCCGATATGGTTATAGGCTCGCCCTCTTTCACATCATGGGACGGAATACGCACGGCGAAAAGTGGGTGCACTAGTTGCGCCTCTGCCTACACCTTCGGGGTTAAAAGGCGTGAGTATGCGTGGTCCGAAATTTCTACACCAGAAGCCGTACTTAGTGTATTTTAAATCTTTTGCAGTTGTGGTGAGGCTACGTAAAGCACAGTTGACGATGTAGCGATCTTGTAAACGTGTAGTTTTTTTTTCTTTTAACCTTGACCACGCCTTCGTGAGTGTTCTCCCGTCTCATGATATCGCCTCCAAAGTCTCTTGATGACAGAAAGCGGTACTCCTCGACCATTTCCTACTTAACGCATAGTTCGGACCTCTTCCAGCAAATCGATAGCTAGGGAGACATGTAATTCAGTCCGATCTGGCATTATGACCTCAACTCACTCGCTTCAATGATATTACGTTTCAAAAGATGCATTATTATTGGATCTTAACACTACTTACATTATAATATTATAGAGTCTAGACGAATGTAATCATTTTAGTTTCGTATCGTCTAAACTCATTGCGATATCGAAAATGTATTCAGTATTATATGAATCATAAGAGAATTAAAAAAAATAGAGATAAGGTAACATCAATACTTAAAAGCAAAACTAATAAATATAAACCTATGATATACGTATATTATGTGGATGCAGGGAATAAAACTTGATATAGTATTTTTTTTATTGCAGCTAAATGACGAGATGTGCATGCCGCTCGCCTGATAGTAAGCGATACGACCGCCCTAAACCGTGGCAGCACAGACCTTTGAATTACAAAGTACACTTGCTCTTGCAAAGCAAAGCACTTTGAATTACAGCGTGGCACTCGACTGCGCTCGTCACCGTGAGACATGAGATAATTAGTCTCATAATGCCCAGTAATTACGCTGGCTACAGCGCCGGCTACGGCCCGCGTGCCGACGATAACAATGGATAGATTGGTGTATTACACCGCTAAAATCCCCTAATCGCTGATGTCTCAATCATCTTCCAACGACCGCCCTGAACCGAGGCTCGTACCCCACTTAGGGGGTGCCCTAAGCGTGGTCGTTTAAATGTAAAGGGTTGGAGCGCCTAAAGCGTTCGCCCGAAAGTCCAGTGTGGTCAGAAAAGCCGACTCGCGTCAGGCTACTGACCGTAATGTCATGCCAAAAAAAAGCTGGCTACAATTTCCCTCACACCGAAACAATAGAGTATGCACACTGCTGCTTTACGGTAGAAATAGACATTGCGGTTGTACCTATCCAGGCGGCCCCTTGTATACAAGAGACCTAACATCAGTATTGTATTTCCTTATTTAAAAACAATTAATCATATTTACGTAACTGAGGTGTAAAGTAAAATATTTAACACACTCTAAATCATTGAAAAGGGAGAAGGGGTGGAACAAGCACTTACAATAAAAATAGGTCAAACGTAGGTAATCTTCGTAATTGGGAATGAACACTTTCCATTTCCATTTCGTCTCACATACATTTTTAAAGATAGTAATTTACATAGAAATTTAATATAATGATGGTTTTATAACAATAAAACAAGTGCAATTTGCTGAGATTATTAATTTAAAAAAATCTAATTTATCGTCTTATTTTTAGAATGCAATACACATTAACAAAATTTAAAGACCCAGACAGTTATTTATATGGAATCTGATTTTACCCAAACAGTAGAATGAAAGTGCTCTTTACCCCATTAACTTAATTGATACTAATTAATGGAGTTTAAACCCTTTTTGTCCACAACCTTAAATCAGGACAGAAATAGCTCATCCCGCAAATGGAAGGATAGGCTAGGAATACTTTAAATTTTCTGTTAGTTTAGGTCCGAGGGTACAGTTTACAAGGGACTCACTCCGCCATGTGTTGCAGTTCTCATAGTGCATGAAGCAATAGTTTGCGAAATCTCTGTAGTTACCGTCGTAGTCTTGAGCACAAATGTGTTGTGTCCTGAAATATTAAAAATTAAATCATATTGTAAGTGCTACTATAATCAAAATTGAATGAATGGTAATATTACGAATTTTATTTAATATAAGTTCTAATATTTTTCTTCAATCTTAGAGCACAACTTATAAATGTTAGGTGGTTTTTCTTTGACTATTTACAAACTATTAAGGCTAAGCTCACAGTAAAACACACACACTCACGCCATTTATTCCCGCAGGGACGGGCAGAGGTGCAAATAGTGCACCCACTTTTCGTCGTGCGTATTCCGTCCCATGATGTGATAGGAGGCGAGCCTATCGCCATATCGGGCACAATTCCAAACTCCTGGCTGATAGTGAGTCGAAAAACCCATCACTTTGCCCGATCCGGGGATCGAAGGCGAGACCACTTTAAAACGATTGTAGTTAATTAGGTAACGGGCAGTGCTCTATAATTGAAAGTGCTGGGTATAGTTGCTACTGTTTATGGATTATTGTAGTCAGCTTATCCCATTAATTAGTATGAAAATTATATACTTGTAAGCGGCGGGGCATTTATCCAGGAAATTCTTGCAACCTCTTACGAAGAAGTCCGTCACCCAAAACA
The DNA here is from genome assembly GCA_947568825.1 of Sphinx pinastri. Classification (NCBI taxonomy): domain Eukaryota; kingdom Metazoa; phylum Arthropoda; class Insecta; order Lepidoptera; family Sphingidae; genus Sphinx; species Sphinx pinastri. The sequence goes on along the minus strand of OX387624.1, from coordinate 10,508,769 downwards.
GGGAGTCTTGTGGGTACCTTATTATTTCTTTTCGATATTTTTGACAATTACACAATGTGCTGATGACCATGAGAATTAAGCATGCTGCAAGAAATTTCAAAGATACTCAAGGCATTAATCACCCACTTTGTAATCAAAATTGACAGATATTAGCAGGCTTAGCACCTTTCGGAGCGTCTAAAACGACTTAAGGATATGAAGAACGATTACAAGAAATAATATTATACAACATGTAAGAAGAGGGACCTGTTTAAGGAGGGTATTCAGTGTATTTTCGTCCCAAATATATATAAAATATTTATGAACTTTTTTTTTTACGGGATTTCGAGCTCCCAGATGTTTTTTTCGTAAGTCAGGTTTGAAGTATGAAGGGAAAACGCATCACACTCAAAGGTCATATTCATATGTATTGACCGGTAAGGTAGGTCAAAGAAGTAGCTAGTACACTTGTACCAATCAATACGTTGGGAGACTTTAAGGGAATAAATGTATACTCTGTCATAAATTTTTTTTTTGCGTATACTTTTGTTAGTTACATGAAGCATGAACTGTCGTGTGATTAAATAGATGACTCAGAAAAAAGTAGATGTTAGAAATATTTAAAATATGCAAGATATAACATAAATAAATTCTAAAACAATATATACAAAAATATAAAACCGATATCCACGTTACGTATATTCACATCAAGAATAATATTTTTTATCTAAAAATAACCGGGGCACAGATACTTTACCGACGCAGCGGCCCGCCATCATATAAATTTCCTTTGAAAATAACCTCAGAACTAGTTTATACAAATAAAATATAAACTCTACTTGCGAAACTGTACCGTTTAAAGGGAGCTGTAATAAATTTGTACGTTGATTTCGTAAACAATCGAATGTACTATAAAGGTGTTTCACACCATGAAGCTAAGCTATGAATTGTTATCGCCATATCTTGATTGCCTTTATATTTGTGATTCTATAATATGCTTTTATATTGTATTGATTAAATTTTACGTTTGAATTTGTTGTTATTTTAAAAATACTGCGTTCTCTGATGTAAATCCTGTTCAGTCTTCGGAAGGATTACAGTGACCATTACAAAATATTGTTTTATAATCATACTACAATGAAACATTACATAACTGTATCTACTGGTAAGTACTCGTGACCTATTTTTCTCATATTGGAATCAATAAGCATTTTATTCGTATTTTTACGGAAATAGCGTGATATATCTTTATGTCGCGCTGTATAGCTTTAGCGCGTACTGCGCCGCGACCGAAGCAATAAACTATATATTTTATTAACTATACTGAGTGGATGTTCAGATTTCAGCGGTATTTTATACAGTGTTTTTCTTTAAGAATACTGTGTAAAATTTTAAAAATATCTATATATTCTTTTCATTGGAATAATGGGGAGTTTCGAGATGTGAAAACATTTAATAATAATAATTACGTCTATTGTCTAAATTTATTTCATCATCATCATCATCAGCCCGCTGCAGTCCACTGCTGGACATAGGCCTCTCCCAAGATACGCCACAGAGCCATTATTTAGCAAGTTAAATTTATTTTAAAAGTAAGTGATATTTTGGAAGTGACTATTTGACCGTCCAGTGGGCTTAGAATGTGACAAAAAAACACGTCACGTCTCCGTTTCGTCTTATTGGGATTGGTTGAGAGACTAACACTTGACTGACGTATTGGTCTCTCGATCAATCACAAGCATCAAAATTAAACGACATCGTTTTACGAGTTGCGTCTATGTGTCACATTCTAAGCCCACAGAACTATTTCATCAATAGAAAATAGAACAGTTACTAAGTAATATGGACCTCGTAGTTCTTTAATCGCTTAAAAGACTTTTACATTGATAGGGTTGTGAGGATAATTATTTTCACCTACCCTCCTATTGAGTAAGAGTGTGTTATTGGTTAAACAGCGTTTCTAGCAGAATTTATTAAATTGGAAATTTTCACATCTCGACTGCCAACTTGATACAAACAAATAAATAATTAATATACCCACGTTACAATTATCAGTATAGAAATGTATACAAGATGCAACTATAAGTTACATTTAAATTATAAAAGACATGTAAGAACCAAAATTTCCCCTAATAAAACAGTAGGTACTTCCGATGTAACACACTTTGAATTCTCGACTAGAAGTTAATTATTCCTTTAAATATTTATGTAAAAGGATACGGGTAAATGCGTCCCTCACGCGTGTAGGTCTGTGTAGATTCACAACCATCGTAGTTTGGAAATAAAGTGCTACACTTACTACTATATAATTATCTTTTAAATTATTGTATATTTTGTGAATGTTAATGGTCGATGTTTACTGGTGGTAGGTCTTTCATATGTAAGAGTCCGTCTGGGTAGGTATCACCGCAATGTCTATTTCTACCGCCAAGCAGCACTGTGCATGTACTATTGTGTTTCGGTTTGAAGGACATTGTAGCTAGTGTAACTACTGGACATAATGAGACTTAACATCTTATGTCTCAGGATGATGAGCGCAGTGGAATGCCACATAGTACTTTTTAAGTCAAGATGTTGGATAGTGTTCCTACTGTTTATGGGTGGTCGTATCGCTTACCATCAGGCGAACGGCATGCTCGTCTCGTCATTCAATGGCATAAAATAAAAATATAACCTCATCTATTAGTAAAAATGTATGATTAAATTTCTTCAAGGAATGCACACTGATAAATTAAAATAACAGGGCAAGTTGGTGTCTTCCCTACATCAGATATAATTCATTCCTTACATTAGATTTAATTCCAAACATAATATACACATGAGTCAAAACAGTATGTCTGATTTAAAAGTTGCTTTAGGTTATAAATATTGCAAAAGACAGCTACCCTCTTACTAAAAAACAAAACCAGAACTTCCATTTTTAAAAAACTCTTTAAAAGGCATTTATCTCTCAGACCAATAACTAAAGCAATATATTTCTGTGATTTATCCTAAGCTAACAAATAATCATGAATTGAGTCACAGATCATGTTACTTCTTACTTATATTATAAATGTAAAAGTTTGTTAAAATGTCTGGATGTTTGTTAGAAGTAAACGCAGAAACAACTTAATGGATTTCGATGAAATTTGGCACACGGGTAGATCATGTCCTGGATTAACACATAGGGTACTTTTTGTCCCGATAATTTGTTCCCATGGGAAATAATGGGTATTTTTAATCTCATTCTTTAAGTAGATGACGCTGGCGTCGTACAGTGTTTTTGGGACTTTAGTAGCGGGAAAGGCCATCCACGCGGGTGAAGCCGGGAGCAGCATCTAGTTAAAAAATAAAAAGAGTGTGTCAGGCTCAAAAAATTCTCCCTCAATACATAAACCGGTCCAAGCATTTCTACAAATTGCTTAGCGTTTAGCCATTGCGTTTGTATAATATGTGGTTTTCTAATATTTTCCGTGAGCGTCACAAATGAAACCGATCTTGCCATGGTTGGTGGAAAGCAATGGTGAAATTTAAATAGCTTACGTGCCTTGGAAAACATTTTATGGGTATAAAATTAGTGCTCAAGTAAGAGAAAGTGAAATTATTAGATTTATTGATAGAATTGTACGGCTTAAACCAAAAGTTTAGGGTACCGAAGAAAAACACACATCTTAAATTACTCTCGCCAAACCTAAAAATATCTTGAATCTAATATTTTTTTTTTTTTTTTTTTTTATTGCATTTAATGACGAGACGAGCATGCCGTTTGCCTGATGGTAAGCGATACGACCACCCATAAACAGTAGCAACACCATCCAGCACCTTGAGTTACAAAGTACTATGTGGCATTCTACTGCACTTGTCATCTTGAGACATAAGATGTTAAGTCTCACTATGTCCTGTAGTTACACTGGCTACAATGTCCTTCAAACCGAAACACAACAGTGCATGCACACTGCTGCTTGGCGGTAGAAATAGACATTGCGGTGGTACCCACCCAGACGGACTCCTACATATGAGAGACCTACCACCAGTAAAGTGTGGGAGATTTGAACCATGATGTACCAGTTTCTATGTAAAGAGTCTAGAATTTTGATGAAAATGTATATTATGGATCTGTTATGAATTAAGATTGATAACACTTGACAAATAGGAATGGGAATTCGCTGGATACAGGCAGCTCCCTACAGGTCAGTCCGGAAATTTCAAGGGAAGGCCTATAGTTGTCAGTGGAATTCCTGTAGCTGATTATCATGATAATGGTGAAACACTACAGTGAACGTATGGAGCGACGTAATCATAATACCTACCACCAAGCTCTAAAAAAGATAAAAACATTTACATACAACTGATTTGAGTTTTAGATAGCATTCTGTGGCCAATACCACAGAATGCCATCTAAATCCATATTTACTGGTGTTAGGTCTCTCATATGTAAGAGTCCGTCTGGGTGGGTACCACCGCAATGCTGTGTTTCGGTTTGAAGGACATTGTAGCCAGTGTAACTACAGAACATAGTGAGACTTAACATCTTATGTCTCAGAATGACGAGCGCAGTGGAATGCCACACAGTACTTTGTAACTCAAGGTGCTGGATGGTGTTGCTATTGTTTATGGGTGGTCGTATCGATTACCATCAGAAGAACGGCATGCTCGTCTCGTCATTCAATGCCATAAACAAAAATGCCATGTAAATCTCAAATCTCGTGAAATAACACAAACGTATTGAGTGTATTGACAGAGTTCTTACTTGGAAATTGTGACACTCGACCTTTTTTGGTCTACGCACTTACCCAATCCAATTTCCATTGTACTTCTCACGAATAAAAGGTTTTATTTTAGGCTAACGTGCGTGATTTTCACAGGCTGGATTACATTGTGATCCTCGGGTATAGAGGCTTATAGAAAGGATCAACGGTGTACCTTATAGTAAGCACAGCTGCTACGAATAAAAATGGCAATGAGTTCATAAAAATTGCAATCTATTTTCCACATAATAAAGCTTAGTTTACTTTGCGACTTAGCACAGCTTCTACTAAGAGCAACAAAATGAGTTCATGTGATAGTAATCATTTTTTTGTATACATAATAATGAGGAGTTACTTTGAAACTTTGAGCTTACCAGTATTTTTGGTGGGATAGCCACGGATATAATGTTTTGTGTGTTTGTATGACAAAAACTACATACTCGGAAAACAATACACATGGCTTAGTACCTCGTTCCAAGGACAGTCGGTGCTCATTGAGTAAGGCGATATAAATTCGATCACCGTCAAGCAACGCCGTGTTTATCAACATTCTATTTGGAGTAAATTGTACCATCAGAACTATTTTTTTTTATTGCATTGAATGACGAGACGAGCATGCCGTTCGCGTGATGGTAAGCGATACGACCACCCATAAACAGTAGCAACACCATCCAGCACCTTGAGTTACAAAGTACTGTGTGGCATTCCACTGCGCTTGTCATCCTAAAACATAAGATATTAAGTCTCATTATGTCCAGTAGATACACTGGCTACAATGTCCTTCAAACCGAAACACAACAGTGCATACACACTTCTGCTAGACGGTAGAAATAGACATTGCGGTGGTACCTACCCAGACGGACTACTTACATATGAGAGACCTACCACCAGTAAACTAATGTAGTGACTTTGTCAGGATTTCTTTGGCCGAGAAATTGTATTGATACAGACTATAGGCAGATAATATCACAACTTTGCTAATCGCAGATCTAAAATTATTAGTAGTACCGAATATAAAAGAATACATTAAAGTAAATAAATCTAGAGGAAGAAATTCTTATTTTAAATTTACTCCAAATTCTAACACTTATTTTTATTCAAGGTTAAAACCTCTTTTATTAATACATGCCTTTACAAGCAATTTTAATTTGGCCAGTGTCCAAAGAGCTCTACTTGGATTTCTTAAGGGACGAATGTTACAACCTTTTTTCACCCAAACAATGTTCTTATGGAAATGCAAAATCACGAATGGGTTTTTTGGACGGCTATGCTATCTTATATGTTTGAATTACCTGATAATGTTAATACGCACGCATGCTCACGCCTTTTATCCCCGAAGGGGTAAGCAGAGGCGCAACTAGTGCACCCACTTTTCGCCAAGCGTATTCCGTCCCATGATGTGATAGGGGGCGAGCCTATCGCCATACCGGGCACAAATTCCAGACTCCGGGCTGATACTGAATAGAAAAATCCAATATCACTTTGCCCGACCCGGGGATCGAACCCGAGACCTCAGCTTTGCAGTCGTACCGTAATACAACTACGCCACCGAGGCAGTCAGATAATGTTAATCTCTGTAATATAAACTGACCTTTAAATGTTTACAACTTATGTACAGTAGCCACATAACTAGCTGAACAATTAAAAAATTCAAATCGCCTCTACGCGTTAAGTTTAATTAAAAAGTAGTTTTTTTCTTTGTGTGAAGTAAAGTTCCTCTAATATTATTTGTGTGACGAGAAAACAAAAATTTACAAGAACACAAACGTATAAAGGCGTTTTAAAGTTTTGAATTTTTTCAGCTACCTACTTATGTGACTGATTGTACATATTGTATAGAATGAAAGAGAGATTAACATAATTTTTTCATTATCCTAAACTTCTATCAATACAACTCATTGGGGACATCGATGTCCATAAATATACGGTATTTAATAAAAGCTCACGGTACAATATTGCAGACGATATTAGGACTGATGGGCAGATGTGAGCAACATTAGGTATAACAATTTCTGTAATGTATCCTTCAAGATGGCGGCATATTGCTTGGCTAAATTAACTTAGGTGGACGCGTGAGCTGAGAATTTGCGCTAATGCAATGTACGGACATTAAGAACGTTTAGTATGAGATGTAATGTTTTTTTTAGAATAGCCGTTACTTTGGGAACTCTTGAACTTTACTGTAATAATACTTATAAACAAAATGTTAATGATTGTAATCAGCTAAAATTGGGATAATAGGGTTTATTAAGTTTGAAGTGAAATATTTTTGTGAAAAAAATGATTTACTATGCACTTTTTCTAAATAAAACGACATTTATAAAATTATAAATCCATTCATCTAACAGGGTTTAATTTGTGTTGAGTAATTTCTTACATCTTAACACATAAATATTTTCACAAACCTTGACAATATTGGTAGAATAAAATATTTTCTCGTAAATTCAGGTTTCCATAATACTATATTTATCAAAGTTTCAGAAACCCATAATATCACCATAAATAATCTAGGGTAGAGTTATGTTTGCTTTGAGCAACAATTTTTAATAAAACCCTCTCGATTCTTAAGATGAGATATTATCATAAAGGGTTTAGTCCTTTCAATTCGACTATCACTTACCATACTCCTATACTATGTAGAGTCAGCGCAATATACTATTTCAAGCATGTGGCAGAAACGGCTATAAAAACTAAACCAAATAGTTCCGTTTTTATAGCCGGCCGCGTGCTTCATATCAACCCCGGTTAGGGAATATGATCCCGGATAGATTGTGTTACAAGAACTCTAACAAATGATTGCCTTATCTAGGATTAAATATGTGAATTGCATCGAATTATTTGGATTCAAACTTTTATAAAACACATATAAATTCCATATACTGGCTCTGTAATAATCACATATAATACCACAAGAGCTTCAAAATTATCGGGTATTTTCCGATAGGTTCGTTGCAAACAAATGAAGGAGTTTTCAGGTTAAAAAATCACGAGCGCGAAGCGCGAGTGATTTTTCCTGAAAAACTTGACGACTTCATTTGTTTGCAGGGAACCTTGAGGGAAATGCCAGATAATTTTGAAGCTCGTGTGGTATTCGGGGGATTATTTTTCCGTCCCAAATGTCGGCCAATAGAATTGCACCATGAGATGAAATGAACAGTCAACAAATAAGAATTTCATAATATATAGTAACGACCAGAGAAAATATTCAAAAAAAATTGTTTCTTATTATATAGTAACGACCAGAGAAAATATTCAAAAAAAATTGTCAGTATAATACCATGTAGGTTGTACCACGTGACGTCGAATGGTGCAATTCTATTGGTCGATATTTGGCTCGGAAAAATAATCACATATAATACCACAAGAGCTTCAAAATTATCGGGTATTTTCCGATAGGTTCGTTGCAAACAAATGAAGGAGTTTTCAGGTTAAAAAATCACGAGCGCGAAGCGCGAGTGATTTTTCCTGAAAAACTTGACGACTTCATTTGTTTGCAGGGAACCTTGAGGGAAATGCCAGATAATTTTGAAGCTCGTGTGGTATTCGGGGGATTATTTTTCCGTCCCAAATGTCGGCCAATAGAATTGCACCATGAGATGAAATGAACAGTCAACAAATAAGAATTTCATAATATATAGTAACGACCAGAGAAAATATTCAAAAAAAATTGTCAGTATAATACCATGTAGGTTGTACCACGTGACGTCGAATGGTGCAATTCTATTGGTCGATATTTGGCTCGGAAAAATAATCCTAATTATTTCCCCAATATCGCCTCTAAAATATTTTACAAGGTGAAATTTCGGAATAGCGGTCGGCATTTATAAATCCTGCGACCTTTATCAAGTCGTCTGTCCACCTTGCAGGTGGACGGCCGACTCTGCGCTTGCCAGTACGTGATCTCCACTCGAGAACTTTTTTGCCCCATCTGCCGTCAGTTCTTCGAATTGTGTGCCCTGCCCACTGCCACTTCAGCTTGCTAATCCGCTGGGCTATGTCAGTGACTTTCGTTCTTCTACGGATCTCCTCATTTCTAATTCGATCGCGTAGAGAAACAACTCTACGTGTTTGATGCGTAGAGTGCTTTACACAAGCAAGCCACATAGCTACCTTCGGCTCAGCAAAAATTGAATGACTAGACAAAGGTTTTTGACTGAAGATGTCCTGATACGGTCGTTTTAAATCGTAAAAGCAAACAGAGGGTTTTAATAGGTATATGTATGTGTCTCAATAATCTCTGACGCTTTGAAACTCAAACGGATATTTAAATGGAGTGGTAAAATTATCTTCAATATTATCTTAGTATACACTCTACTGGCCTCTGACTAAGGGCCGCCTAAGACGGCTCACGGTCACTAAGCGAGTTATGGAGAGGGCTATGCTAGGTGTGTCTCTACGCGACCGAATCAAAAATTAGGAGATCCGTAGAAGATCGCAGGTCACTGACATAGCTCAGCGGATTAGCAAGCTGAAGTCGCAGTGGGCAGGGCACATAGTTCGAAGAATTTCAGTTCTTGTTAAAGAAACTGTATATTTACGATAACGAAGTCCGGATGAATTTCTGTAGTTTAATTTAATAAATTTGAACATTCAATAAAATTGTTTGAACGGATAAAGTTTGCAAAGCCACATTGATTGAATTAAATCTTCGACTGTTCTAACGTAATTCGACAAATTCGCGATAAATCGACTTTTCAACATGGATTTCGATAACCATTTGTGAAAGTGGAAAATCACGTTTTATAATCAGACTACCGAAGCCTAATATTAAAGCGGAAACTTCTTATAGAATTTCCTTAGACTTTAACCTTTAGGCTTGAAAGGTATCACGTTTATTATAAATGTGCTATTCTTGTAACAATGTAGGAAATTTTCATTGCTTGAAAATTTTTACGTTAATTGGGTTCGGGGGACTAAGACACTTTCAGTTGTAGAGAAGGTCCGTGGGCAGTATATAATACAGGGCTGGTGGTGTGGTATGGGACCGGTGGAAGCTGGGAGTCTTATCTTTTTTAATGTCATTCTGCCTACTAAACGTACTTACACTTAGGTTTGATCATTTCATTAGTTTTGGGTATTAAATATTTTTATTTATCATAAGTATTATACTAAGTACTAATCATGAACTAATCAATACTAATATTATAAAGCTGAAGAGTTTGTTTGGTTGAACGCGCTAATGGCAGGAACTACTGAACCGATTTTGAAAATTATTTTGCTAATAGGAAGAAATTACTCCTGAGTGCTATAGACTACTTTTTATCCCGAAAAATCTTTTTCACGCGGGCGGAGCTGCGAGCAATACTAGTTAATTATAACTAATCCTATAATTTGAAGGCAGCATGCAAACACTGTTATTTTGTAGCCGAGAAACACTACACTGCTTTGAAACTGACCACAGAACAAAGTAATTTACTAGATTTTGCCTGCGGCTCCGCTCGCGTAAAAAATCGGTTCAATAGCTCCAGAGATTAGTCCCAACGAACCTAAAAACTCACAAACTCTTCCTCTTTATAATATATGTATAGATTATGTTCTGTGACACTGACAATTGGTGGAGCGATACCTACGTTTAACATAAACGTATAAGCCGACTAAATACAAAAGTCACACTCTATACTATGCTCCCAAAAAAATGGTATAAAAATGAGTACTATCTAGATTAGCTGTTTAATACGATAACAGTCAAAATTTACTTGAACACGTGAATCAGGCCTTAAATATCAGTATAAATAAAATTTGACCCTACCTACAGGCTGTTTTATTTCACTCACAAATTAAAAATCCCTCAATCTATCATAACTAAAATTTTCAATTTAACTTCTAAAACACCCAGCATTTAAATACAAACTTCGATCGTTTCAGGATGTTAAGGTATATTTGTTAAAGTAAAAGACTTGTTAAAGTATATTTTCCGGGTGGGAAATATTAACAACAAAGGTAATATTTGTGTTATGTAATAATAATATGTAATCGATTTGTTCCAAAACGTGTATACAGGGTGGCACAAACTTTATCGTTGTTTTTTATGCTTGATTTTGCACTTTATTTTATACACACACACACACACACACACACACTCACGCCTTTTATCCTCGAAGAGGTAGGCAGAGGCGCAACTAGTACACCCACTTTTCGCCGTGCGTATTCCGTCCCATGATGTGATAGGGAACGTGCACATCGTAAGCTCTGCCATCTGGTGGCGCAATCTGAATCTTTCAGCCTATCGATACTTGGCATTGACGTAAAATATTCATATTAAAAGGATAAAAAATAACATTTAATTAGTTGATAATGTATTGCTGTGTATCTGGATGCTCCAAAACATAAATATATACACATCAAATGGTGTAAAATTCTATTACGTTCCCAAGAATAGTGCCTAGGTACTTACATGACTTCCAAAAGCATTTAGAAATGTCTCATTACGTAATTTATAAAAATAAAGAAGTTTTGAAGAGAATATTCAATACTAGCATTGCGCGTGGCTCCGCCCGCGTGGAAAAGTTTTCCGGGATAAAAAGTAGCCTATAGCACTCAGGAGTAATGTAGCTTCCTATTAGTGAAAGAATTTTCAAAATCGGTCCAGTAGTTCCTGAGATTAGCGCGTTCAAACAAACAAACAAACTCTTCAGCTTCATATAATAGTATAGATTAAGTAAATATAAACAAATCTGTAATTAAGGGAACATAACTTCCTAATTTTGCTTCAATAACACCAAAATAACTAGCTTCCGTCTATAAAAAATTATATTCTGGCCACGCTGTGTATCAATATTCGGCCGGAACCTATATTTTATCATTTTTGTCATATTAAAAGAATATGTAAATAAATTATTATTAAAAAAAAATCATTATTATCCACATGTGGCTCTTGTGTCGATTTTGTGCTGCCACCTATAGTTCGTGCACGTTCCCTATAGGGGGTGAGCCTATCGCCATATTGAGCACAAATTCCAGACTCTGGGCTGGTACTGAATAGAAAAAACCCAATATCACTGTCCAACCCGGGGACTGAACCCGAGACCTCAGCATTGCAGTAGTACCGTAATACAACTACGCCACCGAGGCAGTCATCATTTTATGAGTAACAGAAAATAATACGAAAAATAAATTCGTCTGTGAAATGAGCATCAAAATGTGTTAATCCAGGACATGATCTACCCGTGTCCAAATTTCATCCAAATCCATTCAGTTGTCTACTTCTAACCAACATACAAAATTTTTTACAAACTTTCGCATTTATAATATTAGTAAGAACTTCTTATATTTACGCGAATGTTAGACATTGAAATAAAACTATTTTGCGGATTTTATCGCGGTTTTTTAAATTATTATTTTCTCCCGACGTTTCGAAGGCTTTGCAGCACTTCGTGGTCACGGGGCGGACTGAGGTGTTGGTGGTCCGCAACATCTACCCTTTCCATCAAATTTCAAAACGTTATAACTTAATATTTATTGTTGCGTGAAATTTGAAAATTCTTTTTTGACGTTAGATTTTGGATGACGTATATTTTTGATATGTGAGATAAAAAAAATCCCCATCTTGACTATCTTGATAATCATTTCTTGTTAGCCGACACTCTTTTCGACTCCACTAACATACTTGCAAACGGCTTCAAAAACATTCCCATTTACAGGATAAAGCAGGTGTAGCTCTTGTTACGCAAAACTATCTAGGTAACTATTTCAAGATTTATAATTGTTTCTCGGATGTGGATGAATACTATCATTAGAATATAAAATCTCGTTCACATATGAAGAAACGAACATATGAAGATTTCTGAGTAATCGCTTACAAACTAGTTTCCTTGTGAGTTGGGTACTAAAATATCTATTCTTTTTAAACAAATTGGTGCAAATTTGTAACGTTGTATTTTATTTAATGCAGCGTTTATTCTTGTATATTTATTATTATTTTAGTCTTATTAAAAATCCAACCTAATTAATAAGGACATTTATGGAGTCCTAAAACTATAATCATAAGTCGATTAATTAAAGTCCCAGGTGTGACGTCAAAACTGTTTAGACGTGTTATATGTCACGCAAGCTACCACAGGACTTTATACTGTACTAGGTGTTTCTCTTGGCTTCGCTCGCGTGAAAAGCCTTCCTACTACAAAAGTCTCTAAAACACGGTACCACGCCATATACTAAAAAAAATATATTTAAAATATCCATTATTTGCCATGAGAGCAAATTACCAGGACAAAAAATATCTGTTAATCCAGGGCATGATTCACCCGTGTGCCAAATTTCATCGAAATCCGTTTAGTTGTTTCTGCGTTTACTTCTAACAAACATACAAAAATCAAATCATTTTTACATACTTTCGCATTTATAATATTAGTAAGATTTATGTAAATTATGCTCCATTCGATGTGGACGTACATCGTAATGTTGAAAATTAAACTGTTTATGTACAGTCAGCCACATAAGTACCTGAACAAATTCAAAACTTCAAATCGCCTCTACACTTTTGTGTTCTTACCAATTTTCGTTTTCTCTTCCCAAAAATAAAATAAAGAGGACTAACTTTAATTCACGCAAAGAAAAAAAAACCATTAAATTTAACGCGTGGAGGCAATTTGAAATTTTGAATTTGTTCAGCTACTTATGTGGCTGACTGTATCTACAATAGCTCGACATTTTTCGAATCATGTGCATATTGTCGTTTCGAGATCGCTCTACAGCAACTCCTGGCTGCAAAAATACATAAAACGGTACCCATTCAGGCGAACTCACGTATAAAGGGAGTTACCTCATATAAAACTGTTGCTTAGCGCATGCTTATTCCTAAAACTACACTCATCTTTTATGCACCCTATACTTTACTGAAAAATAAAAAAGAAGTATAAATATTTACCCATCCTCTACCCAAACTACAATTTTATAGGGCACTTGGGTACACAAACCTAGTCCTTATTACCATACGGTTACATTTTCAAATGCGCTCAACAGGAACACGGACAACGACCTCGTATGTAACGTATATAGAAAATGTAAGTGAAATTTCAGACGTAGGGAAAATTACCTTATTATGTTACTGTGAGGACGGACTGAGATCGCCGGTGGGGGGCTAATGGGTCACTAATTATAGTTTTGCAATGCAATGCAATGCAATCAGCCCTGTATTATAATATACTGCCCACTGCTGAGCTCGGGCCTCCTCTACTACTGATAGGGGTTAGGCCTTAATCCACCACGCTGGCCTAGTACGGGTTGGCAGACTTCACATACCCTCGAGATTCTTATAGAGAATTCTCAGGTATGTAAGTTTCCTCACGATGTTTTCCTTCACCGTTAAAACGATCGATAATTGATAAACAATACACAAGTGACTTTGAAAAGTCAGAGGTGTGTGCGTTGGGTTTTGAACCTGCGGACATCGTCTCGGCAGACCGTTCCATTCACATCCACGCTATCGTCCACTTATTATTGTTTTATGTTTATAATAAAAATATTAGTTATGAAATTGAGTGTAGACTGTGGAATTTTGTCTGCGCATCACGTATAAATTGTTAATTGGATTTAGATGAAATTTTGGCAAACACAAAGACTGAAACTTGGGATGACATAAAAAGTGCTTTCAGTATTTTGAAAAATTGGATAGCGGTATTTTTATCCTGGGAAAATATTCGCGCGCGGGAATTGTGAGCAAGTGTGATAATTTTAACACACACAAACACACACACTGTCACGCCTATTATCCCCGAAGGAGTAGGCAGAGGCGCAACCAGTGCAGCCACTCTTCGCCGTGCGCATTCCGTCCCATGATGTGATTGGGGGCGAGCCCATCGCCATATCGGGCACAAATTCCAGACTCCGGGCTGATAATAAATAGAAAAAACCCCATATCACGTTGCCCGACCCGGGGATCGAACCCGAGACCTCAGCTCCGCAGTCGTACCGCAACACAACCACGCCACCGAGGTAGTCAATGATAATTTTAAGTTTATCTAATATCAATAAATGCGATAAAAATATCGTCATATTTAGTAAGTTTGGTTACAAACAATTACAATATTTATCATGATATGACAATACACAATAAAACATCCTTTGATATATTATGTAGATCGAAATTCGCAAATTTTAATATTATACTACCCAAATTCAGAACCAATATTTGCGTGTAATAGAATAACATATTTGACCAAAAAAGAGCTATATTTGAGTAAAAGATGAAAAAATATTTCTTTACTCGTCTGCTGTTTTCTACAGGTAGATATATTATTTATAGGTATATGAAAATAACGACGAATGACATGAAAAATAAACTGAATAACCAAATTTTGTGTGTATTTGAAATAATGTTTTATACAGTTAAAATATTGCTTTAACTAGTTTATGAAAACATATTTCATTTATGTATCTGACACCGACATGGTAAACGAGTATATAAGCCTAGGCTTTATGTATTTGACAGTAAAGGTTTTCATACAACCTTTGAACTATTCATTTCCATCCACACACTCACGCCTTTTATACCCGAAGGGGTAGGCAGAGGCGCAAATAGTGCGCCCACTTTTCGCCGTACGTATTCCGTCCCATGATGTGATAGGTGACGAGCCTTTCATTTCAGATTCATGGGTTTATTTCCAGATTTTATCATTATACTATACGTTTCTGGCCTTAGCCTGCGGCTCCGCCCGCGTGAATAATAGTATTTCAGTAGTTCCAGAGATTAGCCCCTACAAACCTACAAACAAATTTACAAAGATTTTCTCTTGATTATTAATATAGATGTAGATTATTCTACCAATTTTGAAAAACTGTGACTGAAAATTATAATTAATGTTATGGATACATTTATAAAATGTAAATAAGGGATGAAAATGTAGAGATTATGAAAGGCTGCAAGCAAGGGCATGGCTCGATGTATAGTTGTCACGAAATGCCATATTTGTGTAGGAAAATCTTACGTTAGATATATACATTCATATAAACTAATTCACAAAAAGACAAGTAAAGTCAAATGAAATATAAAGCGCGTTACTATTTGAAATCATCCGGATCGTATTATCTTTGTTCCACTACATTGGCTCTAGATCGTTTGCAGATCATTTATATAGCGAATCAGGAGCGCCGGCTTGACATTGATCTGACAGTCTTCGACGCGCGCGCATTATAAAATCATTTTATAAAGTAACAGATTTTATACTAAATTCTAAATTCGTTCGAATTACATTTAAATTTGGAATTATAAAGTTCAAGTTTGGAAGTGAAGTGTTTTGGATATTTGAGTGTGTGTGTTAACATGTAAGTGTTTAGTTTTTTTTATGGCATGGCATATGGCAACCGTTTTTAAAAAGTTCACATAAAGTATCTTACTTTATGAACTATGTAAGAATAAAGTTCTAATTCATATTGAAATATGTAAGCCACAGTTAAAATAAAGTATTGTAATTATTGCTTTAAATAAACAGAAACATAAGTGCACAAACAATTTCTTAACTAATGCTACGCCAAAATAATCCACTAATGCCCGATTTCTGAATCTCCCAGTTAAACTTTTAATAACAATTGATCCATTAAAGTTAAACTTAAGATGAACGTCGGTTGACTTTCACTGTGTTTCTGAACATATAATGAAGCATTCGATAACTATGAAGCCGACAACCAGTTCCTTGTTTTGCTACTAGATGGCTCTTTTTTAGCAGTCGACTTTAAAATGGATTTTATTACTAAAATTCGTAACTAAGAATTATTTTATATACAAAAATAACTTATTTTAACATAGATCAACGCCTAAACATTATTTTAATTTTATTTTGTGTTAATTTCTTATTTGTCTCTGGCCGATGAATGACATCATTGCCGAATTAAAGAAAAAACGTCAAACAGTTCAACAAAATGTCTTATGTCATGCTAGCACTAGTTTGCTAATTTGTGTTTTATGTCGTTTTATTTAGAATTTGAGAATTTATAACACTACTGAAACTGTTGTAATTTGGCCGTATCAATTATGTTTCTAAATATTGTAAATAATATCTAACAAGTTGCCGTCGTTTGTCGTCAAATAGTTATGGAACAGATAAACGGCAAAAATTGGCCAGTTAAGTCCAAGTAAGTTTAAACTGAGTTTATCTTGCAGTGCGTGGTTCAGAAACGAAATTTCATGGGTTATCGAACCAATAGTGCTAACGGATAGATAAACTGCCGTCAATAGTACTTCAAAAACCGGGCATAAGAACTCTGTGCCAAGTTCCAAATTAATATTCCGAACACCGCACTTCGGAAACTGTTGAAGATAGTTTTTTTTTTGCTAATTTGTTTTTACCATGGATACAAGTCATTCAGACGCATTTGTCTCTTTTTCTAGTTTCTTTTTTTTGTCCTCAGTAGTATGTCGAAGTAAAGCAGTGGCAACCTTACCAAGACTTTATCGAGGAGTTTTGGCTGCAACAAAAAAAAGCACTTGATTTGAAATAACTGTGATACAGTTATTTCAATTCACTTCATTTGAGCCCTTTAATAGAACTCTATATTGTATAATAAACCACCATAATTATGCAATACAAGTTTTTGCCCGCTGCTCCGCCCGCGTGAATGAGTTTGCCTAGGATAAAAGTCCCGCTTTATATTTTCCCGGGATAAAAAGTAGCCTATGTGTTAATCCAGGACATGATCTAAATTTCATCGAAATCCGTTCTGTAGTTTTTGCGTGAAAGCGTAACAAACATCTATACATCCATACTTACAAACTTTCGCGTTTATGATATTAGTAGGGTAACACTAAGTATCACCAAAATAATAAATTAAAACAAGAGCACCTCATGACACTTTCAAGATCCCGCCAAAACTCTTGTAGGTAGTTAACAGTAAAGTGTTGCCAACTTGTAACGTAAGCGATGTTTCGTTTAGATTAGGAAAAAAATGCAGTGTTCTAAATTATCATGGTTTTTAATTGTTTTTGTTTTACATACATACATACATACACACTCACGCCCTTATCCCATAGGGGTAGGCAGAGACTATTGAGCGCCACATACTACGATCTTGACACACCTCTTGCGCTTCTTCCACATTCATAGTTCTTTTCATACATTTTCGTCGGTTAAGGGTACTCCTGACCTGCCCTTTTCGGAGAAGATCATTTCTTTGGTCAGAGAACGTTTTTGTTTTATAAAATCTAATAAATTTATTTGAGGGATTACCATAAGATTTTGTAACAAAGCCTTCTGTAATTATTTTTAATTGGTGTAACGTCCTAAATTTCTCAAATATTTATTTTCTCGTTCTGAAAGAAGTTGTCCTAGGCGTTGATCCAGATCGTATTTCAACGGTTATGATAAACAGATCTTTTTTTTTTCAATGCGATGTAAAGTTTGAACTCTGAACCAGAACCTATCACGCTGCAAGACAAAGTTTAAGAAATTGCTCACTAGATTCTTTGAAATGGAGTTTGCTTGCAAATAGTAGCATAGCGAATAATAATATAGACCACAGTATATCTTCAAATAGAGCACTTGCTCTAGTATACCTTATCTGACACAACTCGACAGGGAGCACTCGCCTAAAGTTACCTTAGAAAGTTATAGATTTCCTCCAATTTTCCAACTTATTGAGCCGTATATTCAACTTGATTGAACAATACAAGTACACATAATTCAAATTTAATTAAAATTTTACGCTACGTTTGCTACGCGTTATGACAATTTTCATTCATAACAATTTGTGTGTTCCCGCAGTATTCATAATTACGATTTTAATATAAACAGATAATTCTAAAATCACATT
The DNA here is from genome assembly GCA_947568825.1 of Sphinx pinastri. Lineage (NCBI taxonomy): Eukaryota > Metazoa > Arthropoda > Insecta > Lepidoptera > Sphingidae > Sphinx > Sphinx pinastri. The sequence goes on along the minus strand of OX387624.1, from coordinate 10,490,320 downwards.
AATTTACAGAGTTTAATAGGCACCAAATGTTGACTGCTAATGTAGTTTTAGTCCTCAATTCAGAGGTGTATTTTCGATATGTTGTGAAGCGTTAATGAATGACGTCGGATTATTATGGCCGATTTCACCACATGCTGATAAATTCACCAGTAATGAGTGAAATTTGTTCGTTAGGTAGCGTTATATGTCAAATAGCTATCTGGAACTTTATCAAGAACCAGTGAATGTGAGGCCTAAATCGTAAATTCATTATTACTGTAATGTACAGTCAGCCACATAAGTAACTGAACAAATTCAAAACTTCAAATCGCCCCTACACTTTTCTGTTCTTACCAATTTTCATTTTCTCTTCACAAAAATAAAATAAAAGATATTTACTTTACTTCACACAAAGAAAAAAGGGTTTTAATAGAACTGAACGCGTATAGGCCATTGACAATGTTGAATTTGTTCAGCTACTTATGTGGCTGACTGTACAATAGAATAGCAGAAATAATTCTCTAAATCTTATCTATACTAATATTATAAAGAGGAAAGATTTGTATTTCTGTATCTTTAACGAATAAACTCAAAAACTACTCTACCGATTTTAAAAATACTTTCACCAATATAAAGCTACATTATTAGCAAGTAGCATAGGCTACTTATTTATCTCGGGAAAATATAAAGTGGGAATTTTATCCCGGAAAAACTCATTCACGTGGGCGTAGCCGCGAGTAAAAGTCTATCTTTACAATTAATAAAAATAATATTTAAATTTAATAGCTTTTGTCCGCAGCTTCGCCCGCGTAAATAAGATTTTCCGGTATAATAGTACCGCTATATATGTTAGCGGGTTAAAAGGTAGCCTATGCGCTATTTTTAACCGACTTCCAAAAAGAGGAGGTTATCAATTCGTGTGTTTGTATTTTTAAACTATAATCTACCTCTGTGCCAAATTTCAGATCTGTTCAGCAGTTCTGATGTAACTGTGTTACAAATATCCAAACTTAAATATTGTAATATAATATTCTAAGTTCAAAAAATTGATCAAGTTAATATTAAGCCATGCAACATCAATTCAAACAATAAAGAAATTGCCACAGTACAAATTTTCGACCAGATTTTTTTTAGGTTAATGAGCCAAGAAAAGTAAAACGGCAAATTAATTTTACAATGCTTCAGAAGAGCACGGTGAGCTGCGCGCTAAAACTTTGTTATTGATTGTGGCATCGCGAGTAATGTTTTTAGTTGGAAACTTGCAAGTAGGATTTATCAACACACGTAATTTGGCGCTTGAAGCTGCAAACATGTAACCCACTTTTGGTATATTTGGGAATATTTAAAAAAACAATCCCGCAAATCGGTCAAATCTCAGAGTAATCTATGCCTATGAAGATACATTAAAAACATAGAAATACACGAACTGTAAAGCCCTTTTTTAAGACGGTTAAAAAGAAGATAGGATAGTATGATTCTGGCGAACGTTGAGGAATAAAAAAATTATTGCTTAGGTATACTTATTATGATTATGATATACATAAGGATTGGACTAACTTTCCCACATATTACCATTTAGGTCGGTATATCTATTTATTTAATTTGACTGCCTCGGTGGCGTAGTTACTTTATATTATGGAGCAACTGCAATGCTGACGTCTCGGGTTCGATGCCGAGGTCGGGCAAAGTGATATTGGGTTTTTCTATTCAGTATCAGCCCGGAGTCTGGAATTTGTGCCCGATATGGCGATAGGCTCGCCCCCTATCACATCATGGGACGGAATACGCACGGCGAAAGTGGCTGCACTAAGTTGCGCCTCTGCTTACCCCTTCGGGGATAAAAAAGGCGTGAGTATGTGTGTGTGAATATAAAACAAGATTATTGTTAAACACTATACAATTCTAAAAGCGAATAGGATAACTTGAAAATGTAATATTTACATAGTTCTGGTGTAGCAATTTCACTTTCAAAATATTAGTATAGTAGCGGTACCTATATAAGTTCCTAGTTGTTAGTAAATATTTGTTGAAAGGATAGTTATTTGTTTTAGATCCTTCTATACGTTATGCAAACATTAGTTGAGATAGACGTTATATACCCAGCATCCTACAATTATATTTGGTTTTATTAAATCTGCGGAGAACTGGGTGTAGCAAAATACTTAAATAGCAAATAAATTGTGTTAGTGTTTTCTAAATTGATATATAATGTTTTATTTTTTATTGTACAAATGTGTTAATTGACAGTAGTGTTTTTAATAAAACGATATCTTTCTTCTAATAGAAACTTACATGAAATGAAGACTAAGTATAGAAGCTTTGTAGGAACGGTTTTTTACTATCGTGCGTGAGAAAAGTAAACGAACCACAGTTTAAATTGCTGGACCGTAGTAATTGATCGGTCGCAACTAATTTGTTTTTGTAAGCAAACTGTTTTAACTCAAAATAGCTATGCGCCGATACTTTATCGGCTTAGAACTTTATGTAAGAATATACCATACCATACCATACCAGCCCTGTATTATATACTGCCCACTGCTGAGCACGGGCCTCCTCTACTACTGAGAGGGTTTAGGCCTTAGTCCACCACGCTGGCCTAGTGCGGGTTGGCAGACTTCACATACCTTTGAAATTCAAAGAACTTCTCAGGTATGCAGGTTTCCTTACGATGTTTTCCTACACCGTTAAAGCGAGCGATAATTCACAAAGAATACACACATAACTTTTTAGAAAAGTCAGAGGTGCGTGCCCTTGGGTTTTGAACCTCCGGACATTTGTCTCGACAGTCCGTTCCACTCCCAATTAGGCTATCGCCGCTTTTCCAATAAGAATATATCAAGTATAATTCATTTGTATATTGAAATAGCTAATATAAAAAAAAATGAATGACGTCTTGTAACGACAATATTTCTCGTTTTTATAGCATTAACTAAGAGACGATCAAGTACGTCATCGGATGTTTAATGATCTCTACCCCGTAGAAATACCCAATACAAGAATAATGATAGCTGCCTGCCTTGATGCCAGTATCTATATATCTCGCATAGCTGGGAAAATTACAAGCCATGTTATAGACTGAAGCACTTTTATTTTACTTTAGTGAAGAAAAGAATTTGTTATGAATACAAAAGTTACTTATGTGGCTCATAAGTAACTTATCATATTATACATAGCTTCTATTACATAGTTTGCAGTCTGCATATAACTGTGAAAAAATATCTTGGCTATGCGAGCTAAGCTTAAAAACGAAGCTTAGGGTTCAGTCTGCAACCCGTACGAAAGAAAGCAATACGGACGTAAAAAGAGGTTTTGGCCCTTCGAAAATTTTACCATCTCTTTCTGATGTGCTATTTTTTATTACACACACACTCTCGCTCTTTATCTCCGGAGGGGTAAGCAGAGGCGCACCTAGTACACCCATCTTTCGCCGTGCGAAATCCGTCCCATGATGTGATAGGAGACGAGCCTGTTGCCACATCGGGCACAAATTCCAGACTCCGGGCTGATACGAATAGAAAACCCGATATCACTTTGTCCGACCCGGAAATCGAACCCGCCACCTCAGCTTTGCAGTCGTACCAAAATACAAGTAGGCAGTAATTTTTATTAGTCTTACTTTTAAATATGCTTTTAAGGCCATATGTTTCACATATATCAAATAAAATTTATTTGAAAGTAATCGTATTAAACGTAAATCGTAATCGTAATCGTATTTGGGAGCATAAATTGAAGTGCAACTTTTTTATTTGGTCGGCTTATACATGTAAGTGACGGATAGCATTTATTCAGACGTTGTAAATCCAGTTCTTAATGTAAGAAGCTACAAATTCCTCACTATAGTTCTATTTTTGAAAATTCATTATATTAAATTATTTTATGTAAAATAATAAATATTGACTTACCTATGTTAGAATTGCGATGAAACCGTATGACGTAAATAGATTAAAAGTTTCGTGTACCGGTAATGTTGACTTAATTGCTTGTTATAAAATGCGATCCTAACTTGCTTCTTAACGAAAAGCAGTAGAGTTTGAAATCATCTAAAAATCTCAACGTCATGTTACATTACCATTTTATTGTCTTGGCACGGAAAAATAACTTTGCACCTGATAATGAGAACAGTTGAAACTTTTTATATGGCTCTTGATATGTTGAAGATAGGTTCCAATAGTGAAAAGATAAAAGCAATTGTTATATCTCGACACGTATAAAAGTATGACTAAATGTCCGACAAATCGCTCATTCCTTTTTGGTTCCATAACGAAACAGAAGTCGAAATAGCATATTAGCGATAGACTATATCCTATGAATGTTTTAGATCCGATAGTTGTAATTTTTTCCAGTTGTAACTTCAAAGGAAATTATTGTAAAAACCTATTATTAAATACAAAATATCTAATCTATATTTATGAGTTTATATTATTTCGAAGTACCTACCTCTGATGCACCTACCTTGTTAATCTCTGCACCACCCTAAGCTTGACTGGGAGAGACTGCCTACGGCATTAAGTCCGCCTATATACACTTGTATACGAAGTATTTAACAAATAAATAAAATCACTTTTTCATAAAGCCGACATAATTGTGTTCACTGGTAAGAGGTAAGCATCTCTCAACAGTCGAAAATCTATCTGGACCCTTCACTTACTTACAGTTCAGTGGGGTTAGTTTTCCGCGTGCATATAAAAAATTGAATGTATTTAAACCTAATCCCAGAAATTGCTAAACGTTCGTAACATTATCAAAACTCATTAATAAAGTTGCAATCACAATTACAAGTTATTCCATAATGAAGGCTTACTACCGGCTATGCGTTTAATTATCGGAAAGCCAGGCGACATAGTTGTGGGCGAATATTTGCCCTACTTAAACTTATTACTGCGTCACATAGGTAGTATGTAAGACAAAGTAAGGGGTCGTAGCCAAGATACCTTCCTACAATATACAGCTAATAAACCCCAAAAAATATGAAAATGACATATCCTATCAACATAATATGTTATATATCATTACCAAGTCTTTAAAATGTGTATTTATTTCTTCAGTCTTGCAATTCCTGCTGCTTGAGTGTATTAAATTAGTATTCCGTTATCACCTTGCAGTGTTTTTCTTTCATATATTGTTGTTTTATTTTCGACTCCTATGTACAAGATTATATAGATACAGACAAGGTGTAAAAGTTACATAAAAGTTTACAAGTAACGTCCTAAAAGAAACCTAAAACTGTAAACGACTTAATTCACAAATATTCTAATGACGACTTCTATTAAATTTCAGAAAGATGCTTCCATACCTCACGCAAATGCTCCTAATCTTCTCCATTCTTCAAAGCATCCACACAACAGAAGAGGGATACATGCGATTTGTTAAAGACGGCTGCTTCCTCAGAGGCGAAGCTCTCTCTTGCGTCAAATACAGAGCCTTGAAAATAGCAAAACAAACAATATTCGAAGACTATCAGAACTCAACTATAAACGCGACGCAGATGATAAGCCTTGTGCCATTAGACGAGGAAATGATAAAAGAGATGTCTTTAAAGGAACATGCACAAGTATTCTCTAATGAGCCAAAGAGTTTCTTATCTGAGTGGGCTGAACTGGCAAAATACTTCATGAAACTGGTTCAGGACTTCTTTAAAATGAAAGGGCTGAGGGTCGCGCTTCCTGACGGTGCGAGGACTGTTGAAGACGAGGTCAATGATGATGGTGAGTTTGAATAGGAAACTAGGTTTCAATTTAATGTACATATTCAAGGGAATGATTGTGGTATTATTTTTTTCGAATGTTGAGGTTATTTGTTTATTGTATATTAATGTTACGGCGAGCGTGGTGGACTAAGGCCTAACCCCTATCAGTAGTAGAGGAGGCCCGTGCTCAGCAGTGGGCAGTATCTAATACAGGGTTGATTGCAATGTTATGGCTGTCTATGTACCAATGTAAAGATGAGCTAAGTTTTAACTATTCATAAAATATTTAGGGTTTTATTTAATAAAACCCTAAATATTTTATGAATCACTTCATGCTATTGTAAATTCGACTCTAAGATTTTAAACAGATTATTCAAAGTGCTATTATTATAACCCGCAAGACAGTTTACTATCATATGAATTATATTTGATGATTACATATTTCTCAGTAGATTTTGGCTCTTTTGAATATATGACAAAAGTCGCAGGAACACGCTGGATGCATGAAAATCTTTAGGGGAAGTCATGTTCAGCAGTGAATATGTGATGTTATTAATTATACACTTTAAAAAATCATAAAATCTCTCTTTATGTGAATCATGCGTTCCAAGTATTGGCACTAATATTTAGAATTTCCATATTGCTTTTGAATATTCGTTCGTTATGCTTGACGCATATTCAATTTCCGAAGTACTTCATTTTATTTATTTTTTCTTTAATATAAATGTCTCGTTGAGACTGCTGGCTTGGAGGAATACGTTATTGCTGGACCGTCGTCACTGGTACACTCATAGTATTTTCTAGTGTATTTATTATTACCGTAGTTTTAGACTAGCAGCTCTTTGTGTGTTTTTACTAATACTTTGTTATGAACTGGATTCCTCAGAAGCGGTTGAATTTAGGTCACCACCGGTCATAAAAAATTTAGTAAAGACCTTTCGGAGCATACTTGAAAAATTGAGTACCGACCTTTAATTGTAATGTGAACAAGAGATACTGTAGTCAGTTGAGATGGTTCTTCGTAAAGTAAGCAGTATAAACAGATACATTTACACAACGCCCTTGTCCCACAGAAATTATACGTTATTTAGTACAAATCTCTTCGCAGTAGAGTGAAAGCGGCATGGCATTTGCGGTTACTGCCGGTTGTAAATATACGAAATGACCGCAAAGCCGGTAATCACAACTCATTAAGCCTTGGCACTGACAGCAAACGTTCCAATTGGATAAATTATACTGCATCAACAGCTTAAAATGGCGCTAATGGGTTATGTGTGCCTAGTTGAGTAATAATTAATTTATATTTCGAACATGAATGCATATATCCTTTGATTAATTATATACCCAGATAGACACTGAACGTTTCAAACTCGTCGAAAAAAATAGAGACAAACTGTTACCCACTAAATGAGTTCGAGTGAACTAATTTTTGTTATTTTTCATGGATATAATTTTATGCTCGTTTTAATAGAAACCATATAATAACTGATATCATTATGCGCGCACACAAGGATACGCAGAATGATGCAGCAATAGCGTATGACACAGCTGTAACGCATACTAGCTTAAGAAAAGTTGGCCTGTTTGTTTTAGTTTCATTGTAGCACGTCACTCTATCTAGGTATATAATTAATCAAAGCATAAATCATTTACAATGCCGTTGCAGAACATGAGAAAATGAAATTATTCCGAAACATTAAATATTAAATTATCCACAATATTACTATTATTTAATTCGTAATATATTATAATACTTATTGAAATGATTGAAAAAGATGACACGCTGACACTGTTCTACTAACTGCGCTACTATAAGTAGAGATAGGATAAGAAATATCTAACTATCCTAAAAATGAATTTGCCGTCTTCGTCGATTTATAGATCTCAGAGAATATCTTTGAATACGGAGATCCCTTCTCTATTGTAGTTAGAAATTAAAAATCACGGCGTAAAATCTCAATCGATATTCATTTCTTCCCTTTGTACAATAAGGGGTAAAATACAATGTTTTATTATGAGGCAATTTGAGTGTTGAAGGTTACAGAATGCCCTTGACGCCGGGCTTAAAACGTGTCCAAGTTTTAAATACCTGTTTAGATTTTATGTTTCTGGAGTTTGCTAGTTTCTGAGGTTCACTCAACTGCTCATAATGTATATACTTGTATGAATAGCAAATATATTATTATAAATAAATCGGCGATATCCTAGTTGGTAGCGGAATGGACTGCCGAGACGATTGGCCGCAGGTTCAAAACCCAAGGGCACACATCTCTGACTTTTCTAAAAAGTTATGTGTGTAATCTTTGTGAATTATCGCTCGCTTTAACGGTGAAGGAAAACATCGTGAGGAAACCTGCATACCTGAGAAGTTCACTGAATTTCGAAGGTATGTGAAGTCTGCCAACCCCCATTAGGCCAGCGTGGTGGACTAAGGCCTTAACCCTCTCAGTTATAGACGAGGCCCGTGCTCAGCAGTGGGCAGTACATAATACAGGGCTGGTATGGTGGTGGTTACAGCTAAGAAAATGTGTCGTATTTTCTTGTCTTGAAATCATCTAACAAGGTTGATCCAATAAACTTAATTCTTGTTCTCACTGACCCGAATATCTAATCCGTTTTTCGATAAGTAAAACTTTCGCTTCTCCAATCCAAAAGCCTTATCTGCCAAATGCCAATTCTTGAAATGAGAGGCAATATAGAATAATTTACATAAATCATAAACCAGTAATTATGGCGTTTAGGCTAAGGCTTAACAGAAACCTGAGATTATTTAGTTAAAAACTTTGTCGGTTCATAAATGACGACAGGCTGGGGGAAGTTGGATAACTATAAGGGATTATCAACCGCTTCAAAAGGAAATTAAATCATTTACTAACTAAAACAAAATTTCAATCTCATTGTACAGGAAAGGTTCATAGTAAAGGTTTTTAGCATCGAATTAAGGCGTGATTTTTGTGTTTATGTTTTACTTCGGTTTTGCAAACTATTATGTGCATTTTTGTTTTGGAGCACCTAATTAGCTAATTTTTCTTTTTTATATTTTAATTGAAATATTATTTCATTATAACTATTTGACTATAAATTTTTGCAAGTTAAGTCATAAGTTTTTTTTATTAATGTAGATACCTACCTAAGATTTTAATAAAATCCACAGAATATTACTGTTTCAACACTCACCCTTGTTCCTTCCTTGAAAAATCGAATAAAAATCCGAAATTTCGGGATCATCGTGGATCCCTTTTACCTTTTCAAAACTATTTCATTTATTGCTATTCCTTTTAGTAGGCAAAAAATGATTTCGAGGACTTTAGTGTATTAGAAGCTAATAAGTTTGGCACAAGTTTTAAAAATAACATTGTAAAAGACCTTTATCTTGAATGGCTTATCAGATTCGAACACCTATTATTTCGGATTTGACAGTCTGTAATATGCGACGATTACTCAATAAAAATTAAAGACACGTCGCACATTTAGAACGATAACGACACAATTGAGTTATCTTCATAAAATGACTTAAATCGAAGTTCTCAATATAACAATAGTTCAAATACAGCCATATTCAAGCGGGAAAAGGACCAAACTGTTATATCTGGGCTTTTTTATTATACTTTTATAAAACAGGGACCAGTTTTTAGTCATTTTATGACGATAACTCAATTTTCGATTGTTTTGAATTGTGTCGTTTTCATTCTAAAGGTGCGACTTAAGTAGTAATAACTTTGTTCTAAAATTAGCTTAGCTTTTATTGGTCTAATTTTATTAATACAAGTTTAACAATGCAAATTCGTATAACATTTTCAAAATAATTTCCAAATCGATCAATCGAAACCACACATTACTAACCTAAAACCATATTATCTTAATCTCGGAACAATGTTATAATCATTTCCAAGGATTCTTAAAAAAAATTCGACCAGCACTCTCCGCTAGCCAAATGTCATTTAGAATGACCATCGAAATCGTAATTGCCATAGATTCGGTCCGGAAATATCGGACCGGAAACAATTAGGTCGGAACGTGGGACCCGACCTGCGATCCGGAGACTACAAAACTAATGCCTGTGTAATTGTTTATGGAAATAAGACCGTGGCGATTGTTATATATTTTAAAATTTGATCATTGGCTTAAAGATTAATGCTGACTCACGGTGGTAGAGATTATTCATTACCTACCGGCTTATCGGTGATTTTTTTGTTTGTTATAGTATAATTAACATCTTCCTAAGAGAAAATATGATAATATTCTCAACTAATGAGCTATATGTGCACAATAAAGATCTTGACACAAATTTGAAATGAACCTTCTGATCGACTTCAATAAATTCCCAAACATTCCGTAAAACAAAACAAAATTGACATAATCTTAACAATTCATAAGAGCCTCAACAGTTCTTAGATATTTATATAATTCTAATTATATTTCTTTAATTTATCGACAGCCCGTGGCAAGAAGAAGAAGCTAGCTATTATTATCCCACTGTTGACGCTGCTAGCTACTATGAAGATAAAGTTCATGCTGATACCAATACTCCTGGCGGTGATGTTGATCAAGAAACTATTGCTAATTGCTGCTTTGCTGGTACCAAGCTTGTTGAGCACGTTGAAAGCATGCAAGGTAAAGAACTTTATCATGATGAGTCAATTAATAAAACAGACGAATGACAGTTTTTAGGATAAATATTTTTTTTAGATATATTCCACTATTTTTATAAATCAAATTACATTAAAAATACTCTATCAGAACTTAGCTGCTAATGGAAAATTTAGTAAATAGCAACAAGTAGTAACATATATCCAAATGTTGCTCAATATATCAGAAAGGCTTACAATTTCACAAACAATCTAACCTAGTAATTACAAATGTAGATCTTCACCAAACCGAATCTTTTTTTGCCAAACATCTATAATTTTGGACACAGTTGAACGCACAAAGCAATCGCACTATTACCGTACCTATTTATGGGCTGAACAGACCACAGTACCTACATTTGGAACTCTATCATGGAAAATTATGCGTAGAAAGTTTTCTTCACGTATAAAAACCACGGCAAAGTGTGGTTTTTTGAGCGGTATGAAAAAATGATCCGGGTTGTTTATAAAAATCATGATACGGATTTGTAGCTAGGCATTTTAGCATTGTTTTTAGAATTAGGTTTACGAGACTATCCCGCCCTCACACCCACCACTACAACTCCTGTAAGCCACGATCGACAATGGCACACATTCTATGACACCAAGCGGTGAAGCTCAGGGAGTCTCAGGGAACACTAATTAGTCTTAACCCGCAACGAAATTAATCAAATAGAAGGATAGGGAGGAGCCGGAAATATATTTACCACTTCCAGGATTAGGTGTAGTTAATATTACTAGCATAATACGTAACTCTGAATTCAGAGATGGGGCTAGACACTTATAATAATTATACCAGCTCTGTATTGTATACTGTTCCACAGCTGGGCACTGGCTTCCTTTACTAATTATAGGGTATTATAGGCTTTAGTCCACTACACGGGCCTAGTGCGGGTTGGCAGTTAAAGCTATCGCATAACATGCCTTGACAAAAATCTTGAACAATTTTGGTAGCCTATCAAAATTACTTTGAAGTTTCCTACAAAGTGTATGTATATATTTTAAAATGGGTCATAAGTGAACTGCAATAATAATGACACATATAGTCGGTGTAAATTCTATATTTTTCCCATAGCGTTATATAAAAAGCAAGCGATATAACCTTAAATTACGATATTGAGAAATCAATTTATTTTCAACATATGTGGTATTAGCAAAAGTAATTTCGTAACATGACATGACGTAATGAGTCAATTACATTGTGATTTTCCGTCGTTCTCAGTAAACGATCCCAATTGCTTTTTTCAATCCATCGCGAAAATGGACCAACAGAAAAAAAAAATTGACGTCCTTACAAATGACTTATTCTAATTAAATTATTCTCGGTATTGGATCCAAGATTAAGATTGAGATCGTTTACTGAAAACGTTAGTGTAATAAGGTAATTATTTCCTTTCTATAAGATGTATGTTATCCATGGAATTACGAGCTACGTAATAATTTCAATGAGTATTGATTTGATTAAATATTCAATAAATCATTTCAAGTACACAAAATTCTGAGGAGAAAATTAATTAACGTAAAAAAATGGTCCTTTTCTGTTTATTTTTTAGTTATGAAGGATTTTTCATTAGCAATAAGTTACGCTATGAACAAGCTTGAAATTTTCACAGAAAGTTAAGAAACACTAAAAATAAAGCTCGCAAAACAATAAATACAAGTGCTTTATAACTCAAGCACGTTATAATAGCATAAAGGATTAGGCTATGACCTATGTTTATGATAGGCTTTATGCTAAGTTGAATATGGTGTAGCCAGCGACTATATAATAAGGGTTACATAGTCGCTGGGTGTAGCAAATGCCATTACGAGAGAACAACATTTTAAAATTAGAATACAAAACAAACAAAACACTTTCAGATGACCGTCACTTAGAACATATAGTGATAGCACTCAAGGCGTGTTGACCGTCGCTTTGTTGATCCTTCTACACTTAAAAATGAACAGACGTACAGTAGAGTACTACTGTCTACTAGAATACCATTATCAGGTTTGAAGTGCTCCATGTTGCTAGCAAAATTGGATGATAGCCTAGTTAGGAATGAACCATCTGCCGAGACGGATCTTCGCAAGTTCGAAACCCAAGGCACACACCTCTGATCTTTCGAAGTTAGGGTTGTATTGTATATCAATTATCGTTCGCTTTAACGGTAAAGAAAATATCGCGAGGAATCCTACATACCTGAGAAAATTATTTCGAAGTTATGTGAAGTCTGCCAACTCGCACTAGGTCACCGTGGTGGACTAAGCCCTCTCATTAGAAGAGGAGGCCCTTACTCAGCAGTGGCCAGTATATAATACAGGGCTCGTATGGTGGTATGGTATGTTGCTAGCGAGATTACAGCAGGTTATAATTTAGATATCAAACAATTAACCCGTTGTATTGAACGTAGAATGCCTTACTTACATCTTTCAAGTAAATACCTGGATGGTTGCCAGCTGAACAAAGACAAAATATGTCATAATTATAGCATCACGCTTTGTTTCCTTTTTTGAGGTTTGGCAGAGGTATTATCACACCCATATTTCACCAGATATTAGACTCAATGTAATATGAGGCGTGCCTATTGCCATTTTATTATAATTTCACATTCCAGACTTCTACTCAGATAACCCATTATTACTTTAATCGACCCGGGGATCAAACCCGAGATACGGAAGTTATAATACTACGGCACCAAAGCAGTTTATGAGTCAGTAAATCAGTCAATATCACTTTGCAAACGGATGTGAAGTTTTCAATGTATATAAAATGCATTAGCTTTATAAAGGTGAAGAATAAACAGAGTTATCAGCCACTCGATGCAGCGAAGCTTTTACTGATAACCGTCAGTTGGCATTTCGAGTAATATATTAATCCGTGCACTTATGTATTGTTGATAAAAGTTACCTATTGGATGTAACGGTTTATTTTTAGTTCATTTTTATTTATTTATTGGAAATGAATAACGTGATAGATTGGATAGGATTCTATTTTTAAATCTTTGTCATTGGATATGAAGAGATGCTTTGTTTACGATTGGAATGGTATAGAAACTTACGTATCTAACAACACATAAGCAGATAAATATATCAAGGAATTTATTTGATTCACAGTTTATTATGTCCCCATATTATGTAACAAATTACATTGTATTTTTGTTAGGTAACAAAAATAAAACAAAATCTAGGGTCATAATACGTATTGTTTGCATTCCTATATCGAAATCTACTTACATTGTATATTTTACTTTACGTTCTATATTATTTATTGATATAAATTAACATCGACTGCCTCGGTGGCGTAGTTGTATTACGGTACGACTACAATGCTGGGGTCTCGGGTTCGATCCCCGGGTCGGGCAAAATGATATTGGGTTTTTCTATTCAATATCAGCTGGGAGTCTGGAATTTGTACCCCATATGGCGATAGGCTCGCCCCCTATCACATCATGGGACGGAATACGCACGGCGAAAAGTGGGTGCACTAGTTGCGCCTCTGCCTAACCCTTCGCGATAAAAGTCGTGAGTGTATGTATGTGTGTGAGTACATATTAACATAGGTATTATGAATCTTCTTCTTAGTCGCGTGCTTCAATACTGAAGGTCGTGTCCCTGAAAGGCCTTCATGGCTGTCTCTATTATACCTTTCCATTTCGTTCGATTTTCGGCTTCTCTTAAGGCAGTCGTAACAGACAATCCAGTGAGGGCAGTTACTTGGTCCGACCAACGGCTAGGTGTCCGGCCGCGAGGTCTTTTTCCTTCTACTTTGCCCACCACAAACAACTTGTCAAGGCTAACTGTCTGACGGCGGGCAATATGTCCAAAAAAACCGAGAATCCTTCGGTATTATGAATATTGCCGCTTTATCCATTTTTTTTTCTTTTTCAGCATCACCATCCGATGACTCACTACTCATATTTCGGAGGCAGCGATTCTAGTGACTATAATTCCGATTACAGTAACAGTTATGGTTACTCTTCTGGGGGAGGTAAGGACTGGGCTGCAAATAGGGCCTATTCAATGCCTAAAAGTAGACATAGCCCCACACCCATGTATGTTACTGCACCAGGATCCATCGCTTAGATTTCAAAGACTTCCATTATCATTATAATTTTTTGTTACTATCTTGCTGTATATTGAATATTTGATTGATAAAGAGGAGATTGGGGTCTAATCAAAAACTAAAATCAATTTTGTCACAAAAGACATTCATCTAAAAACAGCTGCTAAATTTTATACAATGGTTATGTTACCATATTTGAATGTGTTATTTTATAAATGATCCGTATTTATTTTAGTGTTATGATTGAAATATAAGGTAATTTATTAATTTATTCATGTATAAATTATATTTAAGATTTGTTCAATGTAAAGCAAAAGCAAACGTATAATAAAAACCTGTTAGTTTTCGTAAACGTGTTTTATTATTTTATTCGCTGAAACGTTTTTTATGAGTTAAAATGTATGAAAATTGGATGCGTCGCCATATTTACGTCTGATAAGTTATGATCACTAAATATTGTTGTGATTAACTCTATAGCATCTCGAAATGGTAACTTACTTTTAAAGGTGAAGGACGTTAATTTGTAAGTTAATCATATTACAGGTGGTTATCGAAATTTTAAAATATCCATCAATAAATTTATAATGTATCATCACTTCAGTTTATTAGGTCCGCCAGTCAAAAATATTTACCATCTCTTATTTACGATCTTTGTAGCATTTACAACATTGTGGTAGGTCTCTCATTATGTAAGAGGCCGTCTGGGTGGGTACCACCGCAATGTCTATTTCTACCGCCAAGCAGCAGTGTGCATGCACTGTTGTGTTTCCATTTGAAGGACCGCCGGTAGCCAGTATAACCACTGGACATAATGAGACTTAACATCTTATGTCTCAGGATGACGAGCGCAGTTGAATGCCATACAGTACTTACAGTACAGTTGCCATACAGTTACTTTGTAAATCAAGGTGCTGGATGGTGTTGCTAATGTTTATGGGTGTCGTATCGCTTACCATCAGGCGAACGGCATGCTCGTCACGTCATTCAATGCAATAAAAAATTGTTAAAAAATTAAATCGGGTCAATATCTTAATTGTGCTTTGCCATATTCTATATTAACTAGTAGATACATTACAACTGTCCAGTAGCGTGTCGCCGTTCCGTCCCGTCCGCTGTTTGTCGAAACCTTAACCCTGCCCCCTTATTCTCTATAACACATGTTATTTTCCCCGCTCGTAACAAGCTCATAACGTAACTCATTGCCTTTGTCACTATGGAAATTGGCATACAGAATACCATTTAACGCTAATTACACGAAGTTAACGTAACGCGGCCGCGTTACGAGTTAACACTGTCATAGAGAATAATGGGGCTGATTTAAATACTCGTCAAGTACAGACGAAAAGTCACGAATATAAGTATGTAAACAGCTTATCCCGAATGATGTATTCATAATCCACAGTCATATTCGTACACGAATTATTCACCAAGCTATTCGTGCACGAGTTATTCGACGAATCATTCGCCAATAGTCTACATGAAGCATAATATAATAGAGCCATCACGCTCGACTTCACCGAGTTGAGCGACAGCGTCGCGTCACCTTCCCGTCCCGTCTGTTGTTTGACGAAACCTTTAGACACAGGGACATTGGGAAAATTGTCATACAAAAATTTTGAGCCGTTTCGTCAGTAACTTAATCTACCGTGAAATAGCAAAATACCTATGTAAAATTCATTAGAACATACTTTGACATAGTCGTAATGCGTATTTTGGAATATTTCCTTCCAAAATATTGTTTTCTTTACAAAATTTAAGCATACCGTCTTGTTACACGGACATGTCACATAAGACAGTGACTTATTACCAATTGTTAATAACTTTAGACGAATAATTTGGTCTTGTTGTCCGGTCTATAATTATACTATATAATGTCTTTGGACACAGCATTAGAGGTGGAACAAGAACTTCAAGAACAATTAATGATCATGAGGCCAATTTCAAACTTTGTACTGTAACTCATAGTTACACTAATTTGAAGGATGAATCAATGGTATACTTAGTTTAGATGCAAGCACATTTTACACGCGCCTTTTATTTCCGGAAGGGGTAGGCAGAAGCGCAACTAATGCACACACTTTTCACCATAATATGTATATAACATCCCATGATGAGATAGGGGACGAATAGTTTACAAATTATTTCCAAAACGTCTAATTTATGTTAATCAATTAGTTCATGAATATATGGGGGTCGCCCTTTATACCACGATAGAACTTCGCTAACCTTTCTAAATGGACACATTGTGTTGACGCTATAAAGATAAGTTATGTATGGAATCAACAATCGCCTGTGCTTTTAGGTAAGCCATTGCCATAGCTGTTATTGAATTAATCCTTAAATATATTTTCTTAAATTTAATTTTATGATACAGAACTCAGACTGCTATGGTCACATTTGTAAATGAATTTAAATAACTACTTCATCATCATCATCAGCGCGTTGCAGTCCACTGCTGGACATAGGCCTCTCCTCTCTCTCAATAACTACTTAATAAACAAAAAAAATATATTTAAAAAACACAAACTTTTAATTAAATGCCCTAAAAAAAACTTTAAATTAAATCAAACTTTGTTTTATCCTATGTAAACATGTAAATAAAAGCTTGTCGTGAGATTTCTTTGTGTAGATAATACAATAATTATGTATCTTGATCTTGACCAACTATATCTATCTATATACTAATATATAAAGCTGAAGAGTTTGTTTGTTTGTTTGTTTGAACGCGCTAATCTCAGGAACTACTGGACCGATTTTGAAAATTCTTTCACTAATAGGAAGCTACATTACTCCTGAGTGCTATAGACTTTTTATCCCGGAAAACTTTTACACGCGGGCGGAGCCGCGCGCAATGCTAGTATTATATAAAAGCGAAAGGTCACTCACTCGCTCATCACGAAATGTCAGAAACTACAAGTGCTAGGAGTCTCAAATTTTGCATGGGGGTTCCTTTTAGGACGTAGGTACTCACTAAGACAGGATTTTGCGACAGTCAACCCCTATGAGGGTAAAAAGGGATGGCAAAGTTTGTATGAAATTTCTATAGTTTTTAATAGTAGGTTTTATTCTTTCACTAATAGGAAGCTACATTACTCCAGAGTGCCATAGTTTTTATTTCGGGAAAATATTTATCCTGGAAAAACTTTTACACGCGGGCGAAGCTGCGGGCAAATTGTAGTATTATATAAAACCAAGTTTTTGGTGTAGTATAAGCGAACTTGCAAAATAGTGTATAAACCAACTTACAAAAAATATTGCTCATCACCTAAAAAAACTTGCTAACGACAATAGATAGCTCTTTTTTCTTTAAAAATAAAAACCTTTGAAGAAAAGTATTGCCTACTAAATCAAAATAAAATGGCCTGGTTATACTACTGGCTGTTTACTAACATATTGTAAGGTCGTAAAAGAGACGTCCCTTAGAATAAAATAAGAAGTAAGGGCTATCTCCGGTATTCTTTAAATTCTAATAAAAATATTTATTGTCTTTTAACTGGATAAGATAGTAAACGATTTGTCAGGATTTTAAATGTGTTTTACAAGATAAAATTAGGGACAAAGGTGTACAAACACGCTGAGAATTCTGTTGTAAATATTTATAGACCGATTTTTTTGTAATACTGCATATATACCGTAAATATTTTAGAATTAATAAAGAAACAAGTCGCCGCGCAGTCTAGTATAAATGCAAATCGTTGGTTGCGACGTTCTTCATGAAAAGACTCGTAATGTTATACCCTTGTCGCATTAATTTAATTTTTACCAATTTACCCCAGTGCAATTAAACGACCGCACCTGTGATTAGGGACATCTAGTTATGATAGGTTTGTGACACAATTAAAGTCGTCTATCACAAATTTTACATAAATACATGCCTACACCCACGCCTTTTATCTCCTCAGGGGTAGGCAAAAGCGCAACTAATGCAACCACTTTTCGCCGTGCGTATTGCGTCCCATTATATGATAGGAGGCCAGCCTATCGCCATATCGGGGGCACAAATTCCAGACTACGGGCTGATACAGATTAGAGAAATCCAATATCACTTTGCCCGATCCGGGGGTCGAACCCGAGACCCCAGCATTGCAGTGGTACCGTAATATAACTACGCCACCGAAGCAGTCATTTATTTTACACAATCATACTTTAGAAATCTTAAATATCCATCGTAAATATCAATCAAACATCAGCTGTTATAATCTAACTAGGAATAACTATGCGTTAAAAATCATAATACCTATCTGCAAATTATTTAGATTTTTTTGAAATAGCCAAAACACCACCAATAACGATAGCTATGTATTGGTATAGAAATATGTAATATTATATCATTTATGGATATAAAATAACATACAGAGTATGAAGACAGAAAAGCAATCACGAAATTGCAGTCGTAAAGCGCCTGCGAAACTGTAACAGCAAATTCGCATAACCAAGCTTAGTTATGAAGTAGTCGTGTAACTGTATACTTCGCAACTAGGCTGGTTAGCACTACGCCTAACTGAATAATATACGATCATTGCAAATACCTCAAAAGCTACCTCTGAGTAATATTGATAAGAATAACTTCTAATAAGGAAGCTTAGGATCTGGTTTTCAATGCTTAAGTGAATGATATCGGTTACAAATATTTGATAGCTAAATTAGATAGTATTCATTTATCTATAGGTACTAATATTATAAAGAAAAAATTGTTTGTTTGCATTGAACAGGCTCCAAAACGACTGGACCGATTTGAAAAATTCTTTCACCATTATAAAGCTACATTATCAGCGAGTAACATAGGCTACTTTTTATCCTAGGGAAATATAAAGCGGGATATATATCCCGGAAAACTCATTCACGCGGATGGAGCCGCGAGCAGAAAGTCTAGTCATTAATGGTTTTGAGAGCCGATATAATGACTTTTGCATTTGGTTGTCTTATATTCGACAATATCTCAGACGTCGTAAAACGAATGCTTAGTTCAACAAAATGTATTTTGTAATGAAAAATCAGACGATATAATATTTTTAAGAATATATAAAAATACCTCATACACACTTCTCGAAAAAGAGCTTAAGAGAGTTTATCCTCCGTCTTTTGTTGGTAAGACGTTAATTCGCACAACTCTAGAGCATTTTGTCCGCAACTTCGAAGGTCCATTGTGCTAAAGTCCGGCGAACTCAAGTCAAGAGGCTTTTGGGACAGTAGGTACACTAAGAACACGAAGTATGCTAAAATCTGTTATGAAATTAGAAAAACAATCAGGATGACTTCATTTTGAAGGCTTATTTCAGTTTGTTCAACTGTGTCATTCTATCGCATTTTGTAAATATAAATTTCGCATAAAATTAGTGTACTTATACTATTTCAAAAATAAAGACGTGAGCTTATGTTATATTTTTGTCAATATCCATGCATATCCATTTGTGGAATACATGCTAAAGTATAAAGGATTTTTTGTTATATTTAAAAGTGATTTTGATAATTGTTTCACTAATGGAAACTTACATTATCCTAGAGTTTAATGCAAATTCCAATTATCACGGGAGTGAACTGTTACGCGGAATTCCTGTAATCAAAATTACAGATATTCTCTCCCTTGGCGGTGTAACGTTGCTAGGAACGTTAACTCTCTTCGTAAACGGGCTATCGTTTCCGTCAGTTTAACTACCAATCGAAACCGTTAATGTATCGTATTGGCTGGTTGCAGGTGCAGTGGAGCCACTTTAACATGCTGCGAAAAAAAATTTGCTAATTATAATTGACTATAATCGTCGCGTTGCTTTGAAGCAAGAATATTCCATATTCTGCCCCAGTTGATGTTTATTAAACCTCATGTATTGTGTTTATTTTGTTAAGGGTACGTGTCCGCCAGACTCGTGGTAGGGATCTTTAACCTATGCACTAACAAAAGCTACTTACCAATAGTAAAATCGTTTCATTTTCCCAGTCTCACTTAGCGCATCTCTGTTGTAAAAGGTGTATGTGGTGTAAAACGAAAATATCACACAATTTGCTCGCAACCGTATCCTTTAAATCGAGTAAAAGTAGAAAAAGCGCCTGAATATATCGTTGCAAGATTGTATGCCACAGTGGCGTTTTTGCCTAGAATTGTATCTAGGCACCAACAGATCAGATTAACGAGCTCGTATTTACGTGACTACGTTCCTTTTATGTTTGATCTGTTTAATGTTTTGTTTTAATATGAATCGTTACTTGAGCATTGTCAGCACCAGATATAGACATAGGACCCTTTATTGGGATAAAAACAGTGGATTAAGATGATGAATTTTTAGGGGAGGCCTTTGTGCAACAGTGGACTTAATGTCGCTGATGGTGATAATAATAATGAAGCGCATCGCATACGATAGAATTTATAAAACAGCAGTAAATAAGCACTTTACGTTGACTGGTAAAGAACGCCTATAGCATTTTTTTTTTTCGGTAGGCGATCCTGCAGTCAACACCGGGGGAAACCTGCGAATGGGATACTGGAGTCCCCCGGCTTGACGACTGCAGGGGCCTGGGAAGGAAGCGGAAAAGGATGATGGAAGGAAAGGTGGGGAGTGGAGAAAGGTTCTCAGGATGGGCGGAAAGGAAAAGGGTGCCAGGAAATGTTCGCGGGCCCTTTTAGGCCTCAATGTGTTATGCAACCAAGAGGTATACACACTGACTGTGTGCCTCGGCCCGCGACTAATGTTCCCCCGCGCATGGGCGTGCATTGGGTGTGAAGACCCAAAGCACAAGAATTGCCTCGGAGGGGGCGCCTATAGCATTAGGCGCGCCTATAAATCTATGAAGTGTGAATAAATAATGTTTTCTTATTTTAACGCATGCTCACGCCTTTTATCCCCGAAGGGGTAGGCAGAGGCGCAACTAGTGCACCCACTTTTCGCCAAGCGTATTCCGTCCCATGATGTGATAGGGGGCGAGCCTATCGCCATATCGGGCACAAATTCCAGACTCCGTGCTGATACTGAATAGAAAAATCCAATATCACTTTGCCCGACCCGGGGATCGAACCCGAGACCTCAGCCTTGCAGTCGTACTGTAATACAACTAAGCCACCGAGGCAGTCTTATTTTAACGTGAATGTATGGCATTGAAATAAAACTTAACGGATTTTTTGACCCGTGACCATAAAGGCTGCAAAGCGTTCAAAATGTCAGGAGTAAAAATAAAAAAATCAACCGCAAGAAATACGATCGTTGTTTTATTTCAATGTAAATAAATAAATCAAGAAAAGGTAGGGTCTAAGACATCGCATTTTTTAAAATTTACAAAGTAGGTACATAGGTATATCAATAAGATTGAAATATACCATGGCTCTAGAACACATCTCATTGTTGCAATAGTATGTCCAGTAGCCAATCTCCATTATCTACGCCTATTGTTCAACATTAATTCTAGACTGTGACCATTGTGCGATGCCATACAAACCCCTTTGATGATGGAAATGGAAGACTAAAATCCATTTGTAATTAACCTGGACCACTGATTATAATTTACAACTCTCATTGGAAGAGAATGTCTGCGGTATTAGGTCTGTACTACTTCATGCATTTAAAGTGTATTTAAAATATAGATAAACTATGTGGAAAAGTCACACTGTGATCTAATATAAAAATTAAATTAAAATTTAAATTACCCCCTACAAGAAAACCTCTAAATAGTTAAAAAATAAAAGTCTTTGGTACCTAGTAATATTTTGACCGAAGCGTGGTCGCGTCGGGGGACCGCTAAAGAAGTATTTTCATCTCCCTGGTCCAGAGTTCGGTTCGGAAACTTATAGCACTCCTCTTTTTCTGTCGAGGGTTAAAAATGAAGACTTTTTATGAAGATTTACATTACCTGTTTAATACAATAACTGTCAAATTAAATGTACTTAAAACCTGTGTAATCAACCCTTATTGTTGTATTTATTTTATGTATAAAAAATACTAATAAAATTACGAACAACATACATGGTATTAGCGTAGGTGGCGTAGAGGTGCAATTTCTAGTGCGCATATTTCGTCGAAAATACACATTCACGAGAATATAGTAGCAAATTCCAACTTCGCGTAAACTCAGTTGTTTCTTTTTTAAATCTAAAACGCGGACAAATAAATGGAATTACATCTAAAACTTTGCTGCGACTTAAAGGATAGCTAGATTGCAGATATGATTATGTCGAAATATATTATACCCGATTACTGGTGGTAGGTCTCTCATAACATATATATTATGTAAGAGTCCGTCTGGGTGGGTACCACCGCAATGTCTATTTCTACCACCAAGCAGCAGTGTGCATGTACTGTTGCGTTTCGGTTTGAAGGACATTGTAGCCAGTGTAACTACTGGACATAATGAGACTTAACATCTTATCTCTCAGGATGACGAGCATAGTGGAATGCCAAGCAGTACTTTGTAACTGAAGGTGCTGAATGGTGTTGCTATTGTTTATGGGTAGTCGTGTCGCTTACCATCAGGCGAACGGCATGCTCGTCTCGTCATTCAATGCCATTAAAAAAAAAGATTAAATGAATCATTACCACTACCATTTTCTAAAAGGACAGAGGAGATATTTTGCGAAGTATCTTTGTTCATGGAAGGTTACTGTACGTAAAGGGAAGGTAAATTCGCAGCCGATAAAATAACTTCCCATCTTTACAATCTCTGGGGATATCTAAAAATCCAAGCTTAGCTTATATCCCAAGATAGGAGAGAAATAAGTGAAAGGAACGGTAAGAAAGATAAACAAAATCAAAAAATCTATTATGACACTAGATTGTTACGATATTTTTTACTTAGGTGAAACATTTTTTAAAGTGATAGCGCCACACTGTAGCTAATATTCAACAGATTATTTACAACCTTACTAATTCTAAATCCTTACATAATATATAATAAAGTCCTCCGTCGCCTTTGTACTCGATAAAATCTAAAGCTTCCAAACGGAAATCGATCAAATTTGGTATGGAGATAGTTTGAGATCCTGGAAAAGTTTTAGGGTACTTTTTATCCCGGGAAAATATATAGGGGGACTTTTATTCCAGATAAACTCTTTCACGCGTGCGAAGCCGCAATCAACACCTAGTAATGCATAAATGAGCCTGATCGATCGGACTTTTACCATTATATCACAGAAAAGCAACATTAAATAATAGTTCAGCTGTTATGTTATGTAAGATATTCGGAGACTGCAAAAAATTTAAACTTTATCTGCCCAAAATTAATCTGTTAGTTAATTTACTCCTTTGCCATTTTTTTTTATTTTTTTATTTTATTTAAAGAATAGTAACAGCTGTTTACAATTTATCCTAATAGTACTTTAACAATAATTTGCTAGCCAATAACAACTACTCAATTTACATAATATTTCAGACGGATTTTGTGGAAAAAAAAGGAAAGAGAAAGGTGGGGCAAACTAATAACATACTGATAAAATATAATATATAATACATAAGATAATACTAAATGACGTTAAAATGACACGCACATATACGAGTCAAACATACTATGTGAATTATATATATTTTGAAAGATATAGGCCCGTATTCACAAACGATACTTAGCTAAGGACAGCTCAATGCTATGATAATAAGTCTGTTTTCGTTAACATTACTTGCATAAGTATAGAAGTAACACTGGCAAGCCATTCATTTCATAAACGATACTCAAGGGACTCTTTGCTGTGCGTTCCCATAGCATTGTGATTGGTTTATATTGTAATGAAACTTCCTCGAGTAGATTGACAGAAAACATCAAACATTGACTTTGAAATTTCAATTTTGATGGAAATTATCAATAGGTATTAAAAATGACACGGATTTCAAATAGTAAAAATACATTACATACATGCGAAATCACCGATAAATTCTTGGTAGAAGCCACAACACGAAAGAAGGAGACAACTTGTAAAATTTTTAGTTAAAATAATATTATGTTCGCATTTGCATTATGGACACAAGTTTCGCGCCTTTATTGAGTAAAAATCTCCTAAAATGTGGTAAGTATGATGTTTTCCAGTTTGTTTCCTGGTTATATATATTACAATAATATAAAATGATAAGACGAATAACTGAAGTTGATTTCTTTTAGTTCAAAGAAGTTACCATATTTTACTTCTTCAGAGAGGGAATTAATCGTGGCTTTGATGCGGGAACGGCCTATTATTGAAGACACCGTACGCATGCTCGAAATATAGAGCCAAAGAAGAAGGCTTGGGATAAACTGACAATAGCTTATAATGCACAGTCGTATGTTACACCCAGGGACAATGTACAGTTGAAAAGATGTTGGGAAAATATAAAACTTATAGAAAGAAGGAGCTCTCTCAAGAGTCATGAGTATGATGCGTATAGAAAAAATATTAGATTATAAAAACAGCTCCATGCTTTACAATAAAAAAAAAATTAGAAATAGAACTATAAAAAATACATCTTGAAAATTTAAATATGTTTGTTTTATTTTATCCGACCAAATTAACTAAAAATGCTGTGTTATAAAGAATCTCCTGTATCGGAGCGCCTCGGTATGTAGGTATTATATAATTTATATTATTATCATTAATATCCTCGATAATGATGCCATTGGATGTACTAATCTAAACTATCTTTCACTAATAGGAAGCTACATTACTCCTGGGTGCTATAGGCTAATTTTTATCCCGAGAAAATATTTTTATCCCGGAACAACTTATTCATGCGGGTGAAGCCTCGAGCAATACTAGTATTGTATAAAATCGAAGTTGCTACAATCACATGGCACGTTGTCATGAGACTCGTAGCCAACGTTATTATTTATTTATTTAATTTTCTTTGGAAATATTGCCTGGTTGTGATACTGTGAGATTTGAAAATCTCGATCACTTTTCTAGTGTTATTCGTTCTCTGTAGGTCTCTTTCAAGGATATAATCATCAAATTCTTTTTCGCTACTGCAGTCCATCGCAAGTTAACGGATCAAATCAAGAAAATCACACGAATTTACAAACCTAACTTACGTGGTCTCTAAACCCGGTGCTAGATTGACGTTTGTGTTGATTTGCTATGCGTTGCGTAAAATAGCTCGCGAGCTCCTTTTGCTGTGCGTTCATTTTCCTAAATGCATACTGTCATTCGTCTCTTAAGTGTTGTTTAAGAATAAGTTTGACGGGCCCTGTGCGTTCGAGAATACTATGCGTCCTCGGGTTGAGTGTTTGGGCATGACAGCCTACGCACTGCGTAGGCCAAGGGGCGCTGTGATTGGCTAATATTGAGATACAACTTTACATCAGTTGGCTGTCAGAAAAACAAAGCTGAATAAGGCAAAGAAAACGATAAAACAACCGACACTATGCGTTCGGGAGCACTATGCGTCCTCTAAGTATTGTTTGTGAATACGGGTGATATATTTTATATTCCACGATTTATATATTTGCAGTTGTTGTATAGATATGATACCTTGAACACACCTTAATTTATAATATGCTGTAGAGTTACTAAGCTCGCTAATTTCAAAATACATCTGAACTTCTCATGTTGAAAACTACTGACTTGTCTAATTAAGACTTATTCCATAGTCAAACGGCTTTACTGGGTTAATTAATAGGGATAGTTCTGGACATTCTCTAGTCTTCTTTTTTTTTATTTTTTTTTTTTATTGCATTTAATGACGAGACGAGCATGCCGTTCGCCTGATTGTAAGCGATACGACCACCCATAAACAGTAGCAACACCATCCAGCACCTTGACTAACAAAGTACTGTGTGGCATTCCACTGCGCTCGTCACCCTGAGACATAAGATGTTAAGTCTCATTATGTCCAGTAGTTATACTGGCTACAATGTCCTTCAAACCGAAACACAACAGTGCATGCACACTGTTGCTTGGCGGTAGAAATAGACATTGCGGTGGTACCCACCCAGACGGCCTCTTACATAATGAGAGACCTACCACCAGTCGTGAACTAATGAAAATAGTACAAAAGTATGCTCTTACATTAAGTTTTTAGTTTAGTCCAGTGATATATGTCTGATTTTAAGCTGTATCATAGTATTGTAATTTGTACATAATTTTACTGTTAGTTACATAATATATAATGCTTAATATTTACATTTAAAACACATGTATTATGCACTAACGGAGAAGTCCGCATTTTGTATGGGTGCTGGGCCTCAAAATCTAACCGGGCTCAAACTTTATGAATATTAAAAAGGCAAAATATAGGCCGTGGATCCATTAAAAAAATATTTTTAGACCCCTCCATTTAAAACTAACTTTTTACGTTCATGTTACGTGTACTTTTTAAGCAAAACAAAATTACATACATCTCAAAATCTGAGGTCTTAAAATCAAACGATTTATTGTAAAATGCTAGTTTTAAGGAGTTCTATCCAAATATATATTATACTAGCTGTTGCCCGCGGCTCCGCCCGCGTGATTGAGTTTTCCCGGGATAAAAGTCCCGCTTTATATTTTGCCGGGATAAAAAGTAGCCTAAGTTTCTCCTTATTACATCAGCTACCTGCCAATAAAAGTCCCGTCAAAATCGGTCCAGCCATTTCGGAGATTAGCCGGAACAAACAGACAGACAGACAGGCAGACAGACAAAAATTGAAAAAAATGTTATTTTGGTGTATGTACCGTATATATATTCATATACATGTAATAAAAAACGGTTATTTCAATATTACAAACAGACACTCTAATTTTATTTATATGTATAGATATATGTATGTATGTATGTATGTATGTATGTATGTATGTAGTATGTATGTATGTATGTATGTATAGATGTATAGATAACAAACTGTCTTGGTTAGAATTTTAGGCCCGTTTTTGGACATGTTCTTTGCTAAGCCATTGCCGCAATATATTTGAGAATAAAGTATCAATATAATTTTAAATTTAATACCAACCAAATGCGACTTCTAAAAACCACATTCACATTTGTCTGCAACTGAAAAATGTCTACTAGTTTTTATTTCATTATATATTCGTATACATAATAGATGAGGTGCCGCGACGCCCGGCATTCAGTTCGCGTGTTTACATGCCGTGTTACTTTCCACGACCACTATTTATAAGATTGTTCGTCTTGAAAGTACTTTTTTTCAACAATTTTCCCCGATGTAATGTCGTTAATAATTCATGACGTTCATCGACTCTCGATGTTTTCATTGACGACCCCGACATGAATTATTTGGGTTTACATTTTCCGTGGAGTATTGCGTGCGCGGTACGACGACGCTCTGAGGTACGGGTTCAAATCCCATGTCGGACAAAGTGATATTGAGTTTTTCTGTTCAGTATCAGCCCCGAGTCTGATATTTGTGCTCGATATTGCGATAGGACCTCCGCTTTTCATATCATGGTATGGAATGGACTTGGCAAAATGTGTGTGTCCTTTTTTCCTGTGCCTACCCCTTCGGAAGTAAATGCGTGGCGTGTGTTTTTTTTTTCAATAATGTATGTAATCTAAAAATGGTATTCGAACGGGCTGGCATAATTACTCCGACTGGGAAGAGAGAATATCCTCACTATATTATGTTCTACTGGATGCCAACGCTTGGCCGTGCCAGTATAAAATACGGTATTAACGGGAAAATTTATTGGTTATCCTCGAATTAACTTCGAGAATTCAATGAAGAACGTACTTTAACATCGAGAAATTGAAAGAGAGCCGTGATAAAGGGAAAATTCGCAATCATTTTTTACGTTGTACTTTGAGTGTTTCTTTTTGTAATCCTATCCAATCTCCTTTTTTAAAGATTAGTCAAAGGAATCATAATCCATTTTAAACTCGGATCTTTTTGTGCAAATTCGTCTTTTTATTTAGGTTTCAATTTAATTCAGACTTGATTTTATCATTATGTTGTAATAATTACATTTACAGTACATTTGATGACTCCTAAGATCTAAATTTGTTTTTAAAATGCTTAGCCTAATTATTAATTGGACACACTACATTGTCCCACTCGGTACACCCAAATATCAACTTTAAGCACATGAGCACAAAAAACTAATCCAGCAAATTACATAAATTGAATTACGAGATGTACCTAGAGAACAAAAAAAATGGGCAATAAATATGGGATGGATTAGTCACATAATAATAAATCTTTAGGTGCGTATATTTAAAATACAATCCCCTAATTAATTCTCATAAACATTCCTCGTTCGCTCGTTCAGTTTATGTAAACGAAAATAAAAATTTATTTTAGTGGCGAATCCAATACCGTTAGGCAAATTAAGCGGGTAAAATACGATTAGCTGTAGGGCGTAGGGATTATTAGATTGAAAATATTGTAGTGTGTATGTATAGTGTGTAATTACCTTTATAATATCTTTATTTATCCACTGGTGGTAGGTCTCTCATTATGTAAGAGGCCGTCTGGGTGGGTACCACCGCAATGTCTATTTCTACCGCCAAGCAACAGTGTGCATGCACTGTTGTGTTTCGGTTTGAAGGACATTGTAGCCAGTATAACTACTGGACATAATGAGACTTAACATCTTATGTCTCAGGGTGACGAGCGCAGTGGAATGCCACACAGTACTTTGTTAGTCAAGGTGCTGGATGGTGTTGCTACTGTTTATGGGTGGTCGTATCGCTTACCATCAGGCGAACGGCATGCTCGTCTCGTCATTAAATGCAATAAAAAAAAAAAAAAAAAAAAAAAAAAAAAAAAAAAATTATTTAATTTTTAAGAAAAGCTTACAGACAAATAACAATATATGAATTATCTACAGTACGTAAGAAAGAGTTGCTAATTACAAGCTTTCACATATTAATGAAGAATCTTGTGTCAGTATTATGTACAGTCAGCCACATAAGTAGTTGAACAAATTCAAAACTTCAAATCGCCTCTACACTTTTGTGTTCTTACCAATTTTTGTTTTCCCTTCACAAAATTAAAAGGGATAAACTTTACTTAACAAAAAGAAAAAAAATGTTTCAAATAAATTTAACGCGTAGAGGCGAGTACAATTAGGCAAGTACATAATGCTGACACAAGATATTATAAAGGTAATTACACACTACAATGTCTTCGCGGGTAGTGATTAGTGGTGTCACGTTAGTTAACAAATTGACGCCCACAGTAGTACTTGAGAGCTTGATATTCAGTTTTTAATCTTT
This sequence comes from Sphinx pinastri, assembly GCA_947568825.1. NCBI lineage: Eukaryota > Metazoa > Arthropoda > Insecta > Lepidoptera > Sphingidae > Sphinx > Sphinx pinastri. Next base: position 10,460,893 of record OX387624.1, on the reverse strand, counting down.
TGTTTTCGATTTGTTACAAATATTACCAACACGTATCTGTGTTTGTTGTGGATTTTGGATACTACGACAGAGTTTTATTCCCAAAACGCCTAAATTCAAATTAAACATAATTATCATCAAAGGAAATGATAATGATTTCGTAAATATTTACGAAAATCGTCCGATAGCGTTACTTGAAACGCTTTGTAGCTTTTTAAACTAAAATGGTCAACTTCGAATCGAGTTAACACTGAAAATATTGGTTCCTGATTTAGGTTTTTTTTTTGGGTAGGCGATCGTGCAGTCAACACCGGGGGAAACCTGCGAATGGGATACCGGAGTCCCCCGGCTTAACGACTGCAGGGGCCTGGGGCCTCACATCACAAATTTTGATTGACTAAACACAAATTCGATCTTACGCTTACCACATAAAGTAGATTTTTAAACGCGAGCAAAGCACGATTAGTCTTGTTATTGATAAATGTCAGTAACCAAAGTAGAATAAATCAACAAAATTTGAAAAAAGAATGTTACGTTCGATTCTTTTGTACTCGTGCCGTGCCAACGCTGGGGAAATAGCTTCTACGCAATGTATTTAAGGTTCATATTAGATTAGTAAGAAATGGTTTTAATGACTTTAATAAATAAAAAAAGGCCTAAACGCTCTCAGTAGTAGAGGAGGCCCGTGCTCAGCAGTGGGCAGTATAGCATACAGGGCTGGTGTGATGGTGTGTGATGAATAAATAAAAATATACTCGTTTCAAGAATTATAGCTTCTACGCATTGTATTTAAGGTTCATATTAATTATTAGTAAGATAATAGCAAAAAGTGTCGTGACAACTTTTCGTGAGATTTTTTTCCGTCTAGCTCCCTTTCACAACGCGCGATAAGGAACTTCGTTCCAAAATGCTATGCAATAGCTTTACCACGGCAGTCTCCGAGTGCCACACGAATTTTTTTTTATGGCTTTGAATGACGAGAAGCGTGAAAAGACTGTACTTCAACGCGGGGAAGATTTGTCTCGACATTGCGCATGTTCGGACGGGGTTCAATAATTGCGTTCAATTATTTCTAGCAACAATTGCCCCCTCTAAATGGGGCTTAATAGTATAAAAGCTGCTAACTTGACAATGATTCAAAAACGTTACGTTTATCACGCAAACCAAATGTCACTTTTTGTGTTACAAATTAAAGTTTAATGACAAAAGTGAAAACGGTAGTAATTTCGTATTAAAATATACTTTGGCAGGTTAAATTAACGAAACCGCATGATGCTCTAGGTGTAAATGTTGAATTTTGGAACACATGGTCCTAAATTCGATTATTTGGCATTAAAAAACTCGACACATATTTAAGGTTTAGCCAGATATTGTATTAAAAAGTAAAGAATCTAGAGATGATCGTACTTTCTGGATTTTATGAATTTTCTAAATATTGGTATCAACAAAGTTTACAGCAATTTCTTTCTAATTTTATATGGTACCCTAGTATGTCGATACTCTTTCTGGACGGCATCGCGCTTACCATCAGGCGAGGTGCAGTCACTTTGCCGTGCCCGGATAAAAAAAAAAAAAAAAAAAAAAAAAAATGTTTATGTTAGGTTCATATTATAGCATATAGCCTATACTATCAATTTGTTTAAAAACTAATTAATGCCACTGAAGTACGTTAAGGTGGACAGACGACTTGATAAAGGTCGCAGGAACACGCTGGATGCAGGCCGCTTTTCACAGTTCCGTCTAGAAATCTTTAGGGGAGGCCTATGTTCAGCAGCGGACGTCATGTGGCTCATGATGATGATGATGAAGTACGTAGTGAGTACGCTGTTTATATTTGTAAGACTCATTGTGTACCTCTTAGTTAGGAAAGGGGTAGCATTTATGAGATAATAAGAAATTCACATAATTTACTCAGTGAACCTTGGTGCTAAAGTTTTTCCTAATACTGTAAGAAGTATTTTAAAAAATCTGTTCTATGTATTGAATTAAATATACTTACAAATTATACTTATTAATATTTAATACCAACCCTATATCTTTTACTGTACCACTGGGAACGGGCCTGTATTACTGAGAGGGTTCCAGCTTTACTCCTAGCGGGCCTAGGGCGGGATGGCAACAAATAATATAGTAGGAGCGTATCGACAAGTAAAATAATCTAAAAATAAATAACCACACCTGCTAGTGACGCTTACCCTACGCAACCCCATATTTCATAACGGGGTTGACATAGTTAACCTCACGGCTGGTGGTAAATAAGCGATTTTCTGCAACGTCGAACCCAACGCAGCGGGAAAATGGTTTAATTTTATCATTTAACTTAGATACGTTCGCATGTATAACTTAATTGTACTGCTTAAAAATGTAGCTGCTGTACAGAAAGTCATAAAAATTTGACTAGTTACATAATCTATCGTTTTTAAAAATAAAATCTCAAAGTTGTTGTGTTTCTTTCTTTTTTATATCTCATTTCTTTGAAATATAATCTAACTATTAACGTTTGGGACCTCAATCTTCCAAAGGTTACCTATTTTTGTCATTCTTAGGAGTAAACTTATTATTTCTCCAGCATCCTCTATACCAACATCACTTTAAAGCATTTTTGGGCCGATTTCACTGCTTGATGATAAAAGCTACTCGTTACATAAATGTATAAGCCGACCAAATAAAAAGTCATCCTTCACTCTATGCTCCCATATAAATTTACATAAAAATAGTATTATCTACATTAGCTGCTTATTACGATAACTGTTAAATATTATTTACTAAATAAAGAAGTAATCAAGGAAATACGCTCCCAATTTTCAGAGAAATCTGTGTACATACATAAAAGAAAAATACAAACACACGAATTGATAACCTCCTCCTTTTGTAAGTCGGTTAAAAATTAACTTGCAACATGTGAAACTGGGCTTTAATCTCTTTTTGAATCACGGAAAATTTATTTCCATTATTACATAACTATGTAAACCTTGCAACAGGACTACGAATGCGGGTCATAATAAACTACACACAGACGCACTGTTCCATATATAAGCCCCACTGCATGTGCGTTCTTGCGTGCTCATATAAAACTGTATACCGTCATACATTTCTGTATTTGCCTTGCACCATTGAGACGGTTATTAAAAGTGTCAGCACTAGGTGTTTGTGAAGTGAAATTATCGATAGAATAATGAACGCGTTGTTAATATCGATCCTACTTTTCGGCATCGCCAGATCGAGTGAAATCGATAATGATGTGAGTTTATTTAACATTATTTTATTGCTTCGAAATAATTATATCGATTTTTATTTGTTTGTTAATTATTAGGCACTTCATTGCTATTGTATGACTTTTTTGTTTTAAATATATAAGATGTTTGTCGATTGGGTTTGAGTGTAATATAAAAGCTTTAATCTATTTTAATGCATAAATATTTATGTCTAACAAATTCGCGTAAGTTTAATATAATAACGGAAATTAATAAGTGATAATTTAATAACCAACTTTCGAGCTGTTATATTGCTACTTAGTTTTACTAAGGCGATTAAGAGAAGCGACGGAGGCAGAACTAAAAAGCGCACACGAAAATTTTGTACTACAAGTTCTGCCTAAACTTTCGGAAATAAGGATGAAACTTTCATGTTGCAGTTGGGAAACGTTTGGAACGTAGAATTTTAAATGATTGGTTATGCTTATTTATTTTATAATAAAATTTTACGAAGAATAGTCATTTCATTGACGGGGACAATAGCGCAACAAAAGACCGATTATTTTTTATGTTTTAAAATTATAATATCTCATTTGATGATCTGATTACTGGTGTTTTTAGATTTCAATGAATCTTCAGTTTTGTTTGTAAGTATACCTGCCTTTATTTCCCGAAGGTGTAAGCAGAGTGCAACTAGTGCAACCACTTTTCGCCGTGCGTATTCCTTCTCATGATGTGATAGCGGGCGAACCTATCGCCATATCGGACACAATAGTTATATAATAATTATGTTATAATGTTTGTAAGTATATTCGAAACCATAGATAATTTTATGATTCCTGCAATGATTTCTTACAAATTATACAAAACAAAAACTCCACAACAAGATGATTGGATTCAATGATTGTTGGACAGATCATATCGATTGAGCACTATTTCAAGAGTTTTTAATATTACTAGTCCATATGTAGGGTATACCTACTCCGGATGCGATTTAAGAGACCGTATTCAAAATGTTTACTAACAATTACTAATATTTTATACTAAAATGATAAAATATGCAAAAGTATGTCAGTTGACTGCCTCGGTAGCGTAGTTGTATTATGGTACGACTGCAGTGATGAGGTGTCGGGATCAATCCCCGGGTCGGGCAAAGTGATATTGGATTTTTCTACAAGTATGAGCCCGGAGTCTGGAATTTGCGAATTTAATCTGGGGGATTGGCTCGCTGGAATACGCACGACGAAAAATGGGTGTACTAGTTGTGCATCTTCTTACCCCTTCGGAAATAAAAGGCGTGAGTGTATATGTATCTATATATAAGAAAGCAAAAGGTCACACTCACTCAATCATCACGCAATCTTAGCAACTACAAATGCTAGGAGTCTATAATTTTGCATGCGGGTTCTGTTATTTTAGGACGTAGGTGCTCACTAAGATGGGATTTTGCAAAATTTAAAAGAGGGTAAAAAGGGTTGTACACGAAAAACTACCGAACGAATTTCGGTGAAATTTAGTATGGAGATAGTTCGAGACCCTGGGAAGGGTTTAGGCTATATCCTGGAAAAATATTTTCGTGCGTTTGAAGCCGCGGGCAAAAGCTAATCTATACTAATATTATAAAGCTGAAGAGTTTGTTTGAACGCACTAATGATGAACTCAGGAACTACTGGACCGATGTTGAAAATTCTTTCACTAATAGGAAGCTACATTATTCCTGAATGCTATAGGCTAATTTTTATCACGGAAAAACGTTTCCACGCGGGCGAAGCCCCGCGCAATGTAGTATAAAATGGGATTTCTATCCCGCGAAAACATTATCCCGCAAATCGTATAAAATAAAGAGTAACCTGGAGATTGATAATAAAAGTGAACAAATCAAACTAAGTAATATATGAGCATAACTACCAACAGAGAACAGTGGACAGACAACCTTGTAAAGGTCGCAGAAACCCGCTGGTTGCAGGACGCTTCTGACAGATTGGTCTCGAAATCTTATGGGAGGCTTATCTACAGCGGTAGATTTCTAAAGGCTGAAGAAGAAGCACTACCAACATTTATTCTGATTAGTCTATTGCAACGGTTGATTTCGGTAAAGGACAATGGCGAAAACGTATTTATAAAAAAACTATGCGTTTAGAAATTCCATACTTGGTAATCTCAATATAATTATTTTGTATGATTTTACAGCATACCAACTTTAGTCGTATAAGTTGCATAAATTAATAAAAAAACTTAATTGACTTTTTTTGTAATGTGTCACGGCCATTTTTTATGAATGGCATAGGACCTTTTAGGCTACCAAAACATCATTATCATCAGGTCTCTAAAAATTGCAAAAATATATCTGACTAAAAAATGTTCATTAGGAATAACAACAAAGATCTCAGCTTTCTTGCTGCATGTTTATTACTATGTATATTCTATTCTATACATTCTTACCAGCTGCCTTTTGGCTGTATAGTTACGGTCATTGCTTATCTCATTTTAGAAAAAAAAGCTATTTCCGTCATTTCGTTTCTAGCATGTATTTTTGTAAAATGTGTGATAATATATTGTGTTGATTGAAAATAATGTACCTGATCGAGCAACCGTACTGTAGGTTGCTGCGCTCATGCCATGACAGTTGTCTGGTATTTGGGACGGGCCAGTCGCCTGACATCAAGGCAATATGTCTGCCCCGGCAGAATTTTCAGATCAGATATTTATCAGAGAGAATGATTATGAAGAAGATGTATAAACATAAAAAAAACAAGTGTTTTATTTTTCTCCAGAACTCGTTTTTATTTAAAAATAAATCCCGAAATATAGGACTTAGGGTCTGAACGTATTTTCTCCCAATAGTTCCAATAGTTTCAGAGTTTATTAAAATAAACAAATCTGCTATTTCCTATAGTAGTAAAGATAAAAAATGTTTTGATATATACCTAAGCTTGTATAGCTGAGGTAGGTGCATGCCGCGCGCTAGTATGCCGTGTGGCGGATCACCTTCTCCATGTTTAGTGAAATGTTAGGTTCGAATGTGGTAAGGGAGGGCCTCACTTGAGAATAAACAGATTACCAAACATTTTGAGTTTCATTATTTATATTATTGTGTAAAAATCAATTCATAAATGTCAACTAAATCATAACCTCAAAATCTTTAAAATGAAAAATCTTTAGTTCTAGACTTTTTTCACTAATAATCTTGATACATAATTGTTTGGGAATTGCTGTTGAATTGTTATATATTTTTTTTACTTCTAAACGCTACACATTTACATCAACTAAAATCATGTATGGAGACCTGCCATTGTCCTTTTGTATATTGGGCCGCTATTTATTATAAGGAAATAGAACAACGTCACCTAACTTTCAATAATAAAAACAGACAAAACACACACGTCTTTAACCCCTAAGGGCTAGGCAGACATGAGTTCTAAGATTATATAGTGCGGACATTGGGAAAATTGTCATACAGAAATGTTGAGCCTGTTCGTCAGTAACTTAATCTACCGGGAAATAGCAAAATACCTATGTAAAATTCATTAGAACATACCTTGACAAGGTCGTAATGCGTATATTGGCATAATTCCTTCCAAAATATTGTTTTCTTTACAGAATTTAAGCATACCGAGACGTCTTGTTACACAGACATGTCAAACTGGTGGTAGGTCTCTCATATGTAAGAGACCGTCTGGGTGGGTACCACCGCTATGTCTATTTCTACCGCCAAGCAGCAGTGTGCATGCACTGTTGTGTTTCGGTTAGAAGGACATTGTAGCCAGTGTAACTACAGGACATAGTGAGACTTAACATCTTATGTCTCAGGATGACGAGCGCAGTGGAATGCCACACAATACTTTGTAACTCAAGGTGCTGGATGGTGTTGCTACTGTTTATGGGTGGTCGTATCGCTTTCCATCAGGCGAACGGCATGCTCGTCTCGTCATTTAATGCCATAAAAAAAAATGTCAGATAAGACAGTGACTTATTACCAATTGGTAATAACTTTTGGTTGAAAAATTTGGTCCTGATGACCGGTCTATAACTATACTGTTTAATGTCTTTGCGTGCAAACAGGGCACACCCATTTTGCCATATGTGTTATGTCCCATGACGCGATGGGGATATATGGGGTGTTCCAATGTGCGCGAGGCTATCTCATCGGGCACAAGTCCCAGACTCCAGGTTGATACTGAGCAGAAAAAAGCAATACAACAAAGACGCCAATTCAGCATTTTGCTGGCTTTTGCAGGTAGTGTCATGCTGGCGTTTCGTAGGCGACAAACTTAAAAATAATAAAAAAATCTTACAGATAACAGGTTACAGGTTAATAAAATGTTACATTTCCTCTACAAAGTTGTATAGAGAAGATTTTTATGAAAGGAGAAGTAGAATTGCTTAAAATTTCAATGAACAAGTCCTATCATATTGTTTTCGATGCTCTGGATGATTGGCAAAGATCAATAAAATTGATGTTTTAGGGTATTTCAAGGGCAATAAATCTTTTACTCCATCTTTTGACAACTTGGAATAAATGTTATTCGAGCAGGCTCGAGCTTAAAGTCTCAGTTTAGCAAATTATTAATGATTTAGTTATTGCGAATTTGTGATACGTCATTGGACCGTGGACGTGAAGGTACATAATGTTATATTATAAGACGGGCAAATAATGCGAAAAATAGAATGGTATTTTTACAACAATAATCCCTTCCTAGCCGATTTCGGCCACGGCGGCCAATCTCAACGGAGATCAGCCAGGTGCGCAGGAAATATTATAGTGCACAAGTGTGTGCGCAATACACAACTGCACTCACTATTCCTTCACTCTCATAGTCCGGTGAGACGGCAATCCGACATGACCGGAGAGAGATCAGGCGCAGGACCAACGGCTTTACGTGCTTTCCGAGGCACGGGGGTATCACACCGCCAACTTCCTGACTCCGAGCTGCGACTGAGTAATTTTCAAGATGGAAAAACCCAGTCACAATGTTTTTTTTGGCCCGACCCAGGATTCGAACCCAGGACCTCAGCGCGCAAATCGTACTCGTAACGCGTACGCAATACAACTACGCCACCGAGGCAGTTTTTACAATATAATGATAATGTCAGTTTATTCGTTCATATGTTTGTCAGTAATCAGACATTCAGACATTTGATTTTGCTTTACCCGCTATGTGCTTCCTTGGTGTAGTCGTATTGTGTTCGCGGTACGATTATCGTGCGGAGGCCTCGGGTTCGAATCCCGGGTCGGGCTGATTAATACTGAGCTTTCTACTATGTATCAGCTCAGAGTCTGGAAATTAACCCAGGATATGGCAATAGGCCCACTCCCTATTACATGAGACCTAACAAACCTGGCGTGGGTGGGTGTGTTACACCTCTAAGTACCCCAGAAAAGGGAAAAAGGCGTGATGGTATGTATGTATGCTCTGTACGACTCCTATCACCAAAGAATTGTTATTATATGTTGTTACTCTTTGAAAACAATAACGATAACGAAAAACTTGTAGCAGCAATAAATAGTAACATCGACACAACGTGACCGAATTATAACTTCATTTTTAAATACCAGTGTGGGCTATGCAGGTATTATTCCACGTCCTTCAAAACAAGCCTTCACTAAACATTTTCATATAAGGCACTATTTTACTGAGAAAACTGACGTACATAAAAAAAATATTATGCAAATATCATACGGGTTTCCTCGTAATTCTTATGATTTATCCGTGATAAAAAAGTATGGAAGAATTTGAGCCCACATCACGTCAATATTTCTCGAACTGTTTGTAAATTCCTGTATTTTTTATTTTTGTTTAGTAATTTAATATTATTTTTGAGTTTGTCTTAAAAATCATAAATCGTTAACACATAAGATTTTGAGTTTATTTTCATGATATAAGTTTTCTTTTTCAACTTTGGTGCAACATACTTTTGATGCCGCAAAAAATATTTACAGCCTATTTGACTTCAATCTCTTCTGCGGTACTCAATCCTCACATTATGCTTTGAATCACATTTTGATCCTTTGATCCTCTCGATCCACGTCGTCAAAGTCCTAAGATAATTGTTTTTTTTTTACAATTCCTTCTCAAGTGTTTAAAATTTAATGTTTCTAGAATTCTTATTAAAATCTTAGAAAATCTTCAATATCTTTTAGGAATTGGAAATATTTTTGGTAAGTATACAAATTCAATTCTTTTGACAAATCCGTCTAAAAATCTTTAGGGGAGGCCTATGTTCAGCAGTGGACGTCATTTGGCTGATGATGATGATGATACAAATTCAAACGTTGACAGTTTAAACAATGGTTTTAATCGAAATTTGTTTAATGTAAGTTATCCTGAATTATCCATTTATTTACAACTTTAATTGAATCCTAGGAAATACATCTCAATAACAACTTAAATTGCTTAAATTATCTGCAACTTCCAGGAAATAATGTAGGTTAAACTTCAACAGTTTATATTTGCATCGTCTTTATTATAATCCTGTACTTTAACTTAGAACTAATTTAAATCCGCTAATCTGCAACACTGACATTAACTAACAGTGTGTATTAGCGTTATTTATTAACATAGAATTTTCGCAAGAGCTTTTTGGTTGGCATTAAGTATTACGAACAACTTAACTAATTACATACATACACCCACGCCTTTTTATCCCCAAAGGGGTAGGCAGAGGCGTAGCTAATGCACCCACCCCTCGCCGTGCGTATTCCGTCCCATGATGTGATAGGGGGCGAGCCTATCGCCATATCGGGCACAAATTCCAGACTCCGGGCTGATACTGAATAGAAAATTCAATGTCACTTTGCTCGACCCGGGGATCGAACCCAAGACCTCGGCATTGCAGTCGTACCGTAATACAACCACGCCACCGAGGCAGTCTTTACTAGTCTTAATTAAATATACCTACTATTAAAATTCACACAAAACTTAGTTTGGAATGAAATGGCGTAAAATTTTCTTTAACGAATATGATGCCATAATATTATGATGATGATCATATTAAAGAGGGTCATAGTTACAAATAAATGCATAAACTTGCACACAGATTAAATAAATATTAACTCAACACTAGTGCCCGCAGATAAGCAAAAAATACTTAGGTAAATAAATTCAAGACAACACAAACAGCAAAAGAATTCATTCGAGTTCGCTGTTACTTTTTTATTCAAACAGCATATTGTATGTGTTTATTTGGGAGTAGTTCTCTTGAATGCTGTATCCCGTCTGGATATCGCATTGTTTAATTCTCTCGCAAAACAAAATATTTCAAAGTTCTTACATACACACATCATGGCTTTATCTCCGAAGGGGTAGGCAGAGGCACAACCAGATCATCCACTTTTCGTCTGTGTGCTCCGTCCCACGATGTGATAGAGGCGAGCCTATCGACGACTACGCCACCGTTGCAGTCAATATTCAAAGATCTTGCTATATGGTGCTTTACATGTTTATATTGTATTTATTATCAGTAAACATCAATATGTCTCGACATTCTTAGAACGTGTAAATATTTTCCAAGAAAACAAGGCTGTAAATCAACAACTAAAAGCTGATCACTGACAGTTTCTCAACACAATAGCTATGGCATGAATAATGACCTCAATAATGTTAAGTAAATTTGTGTAGAAAGTTTGCGAATAATTTATTCATAATTTATTATTATTACAGTCATATTCAATAACAAATTGGGAATTATATTAGAAATACCAAATGATTGTTACAAATGAAATATGATTCAAATGCATCTTTGCCAAAATCGCTAAACTTAGTTTCGAATTGAAGGAATAAATATTTTTATGGCCATAGTAAAGTGAATCCACTTGACCCCCATTGTAAGTGAAGTTGAAAATGAGTATCGACTGGTGAGAAATGATTATAATGGTTTCTTATGTTTACGCGAATTTTGGACAATATTGAAAATAGCACCAGAGGCTGTAGGCGAGAACCCTTTCTCCAAACGTTAAGCCTAATAGGAAACAAAAATTGAAAGAAAACTATTTTTCGGATTATATCACGATTTTTTAAGTTATATTTTCTCCCGACGCGACGTTTCGAAGACTTTGCCGCCTTCATGGTCACGGGACGGACTCAGACCCGCGATCATAAAGAATTCCACCCAGTCAGAAATTTAGCACGCAAACACAAACTAGTGCATCGACATTTCCATGATGTGATAGGGGGCGAGCCCATCGTTAACTATATCGGACACAATTCCAGAATCCGGGCTGATACTGAGTAAAACAAATATCACTTTGCCCGACCTGGGGATCGAACCCGAGACCTCAGCACTGCAGTCGTACCTTAATACAACTGCGCCACCGAGGCAGTCAAGTAAGCAACAAAAAAAAATCGTCTACACATCTAAAATGCTGAATTACGGAGCCGAAAGCGGATTCTCAGTTCGCGTTTCAATTGAAATAATTTGCGATGAATTTGCTTCGCCTCTGCACATTAACACATTTACGGTGCTTTGATCATGATTTACTACCGCTATTATTAACGATCAACACAATTTAGTACGAATTTAGTACGTTTTAGAAATTGAATTTGATCTCTCTCATTACGTGTTTGGTGACCTCTTGCTTCTAGTAGGTTGACGGTTGAATTTTTTTTTGCGAATATCGCAAAATCGAAAAGAGAATAGGCTCAGGGGCGGTTTTGTGCCCGATATGACAACAAGATTGCGCCCATTCACAACATAAGGGCGAAAAACCGAAGGATTTCCGGGTCAAGTGCATCTATGCCCACTTTTTTCTAGTAAAGGCGTGATTGTAATGAGTTATGACTCCAAACATGGTTACACAATATACAAAGATTAGCTAATTTTCCTTACCTTGTAGCAAGATATAAGTTCACTTCTAGGAATTTATTACGCCTGCCTCTTTGTTATTATTCCTAGAATCCTGTAAAATAATCTTATGATATTCTTTGCACTACAATAAAAAATATCTGTCTGAATCTAACAGTAAAAGTGAGATAGATAATATTAAGACGAAACCATTGTATGAAGAAGATATTTGTATACCAAAAAGAAGTTTTGATATAAAGGAAATGTTTTATTTCGATCTTGTTGTTAATCCAACTATACTACAGAAAAATTAAACGCATTCTTTTAATTGCATTTAAAAATCTGGAACATTGGCCGTCCAGTTATTGTGTCTAAGTAAGTGGACTAGACTATAGCGGTTGTATTATGCGTTTGATTTAATAACTATAACAGTTAGGCGATGCGCATCCATCTGATACATTCACCAATAATTAAAATAATTTATACAGTGCATATTCTCACCATATATTACTACTATAACTCCATTAAAGTGTTACAATGATTTGTTTGATAAATCTCCTTCCCTAGCCCTATTCATGTACTCAATGACCTTGGTATCTGCACCTATCAGCCCTTGCTGGTTGTTCGTTCTTTTATTGTAGGTACTTGGAGTTAGAGAATTTATTTACTCATAAAAAACTTAATATCCACTGATAATGAGTATTAGTTAATTGAAATTAAAAACTATGGTTATTTATGGTAGCATATTAGCTATGGTAGCTCAATCTTAAGAAAAAATAATAATTTAGAATATTTCTTTGCTTATAAATTTTCTTAGTCTCGTTTTAAATACCTCTTAGGATTCATGTAAATTATTTAATTGGTATATGTACCTATCTGTAAATTCTTAGTAGTTTCTCTACCTTTTCATGACTTGTCAATTGTGCTTTTTATACCTACATGACCATGCTGTTATTTTATTTTAATTTAATAATGGATCGTTATATAATTTATCAATTTTTATTTATACCTTATTTGTAGCTCTCATTTCTTTTGGTTTTAGTAGGAAAACACGGTTATCTCTAGTACCAAGCCTTAGGAGATGGCTAGGGGGTTTTAGTAAGCTCCGAGCACTTTGCTTTAACCTCCCAATTTTAAAATATGTCCTGTAAAAAACACCAGGGCGACCACTGGATAGAGTCCTTAATACACTGATATTGCATTCCGGAATATCAACGAAAACCCCGCGATGTCTCTTTTCAACGCATTAGGGACAGGCGAGTCACACTCCATGTTACAAAGCAATCTTTCTTGAATATCATCATCATCCACAGACTACATATAAAGGATTTTCTTCAACATAATATTAATAATACATAAGATTCTCTCAAAAATTAAGCCAAAACTCAACCTTCGATCTGTGTAACTAAATTCTTCTAAAATAACGTCTATACAATTTATTCTTTGTATAATATTATATGAGAAATTGCATAATAATAAAATTTACTGGTGGTAGGTCTCTCATATGTAAGAGTCTGTCTGGGTAGGTACCACCGCAATGTCTATTTCTACTGCCAAGCAGCAGTGTGCATGCACTGTTGTGTTTCGGGTTGAAGGACATTGTAGCCAGTGTGACTACAGGACATAATGAGACTTAACATCTTATGTCTCAGGATGTCGAGCGCAGTGGAATGCCACACAGTACTTTGTAACTCAAGGTGCTGGATGGTGTTGCTACTGTTTATGGGAGGTCGTATCGCTTACCATCAGGCGAACGGCATGCTCGTGTCGTCATTAAATGCCATATTTTTTTTTAAATAAAATACACTATTTACGTTGAGAACCAACGAAATCTTAGTAGTGCTGACATCGCTAAGTTACTCTAAGGACTATGAAGCATTTTGTGCACGAGGAAGTCGTGGAAAAAGGTTCACGTAATGATTAGTAGGTGTAAATCGGACGTGCTTAAGAGTACATAGCTGGTAAACCAGCAAATTCCTTTAATTTGTCATTGAGCTCTCAAACGAACGTGATAAGCTATTTTATACCATGTTTTGACAAATTCAGTAAGGCCTTTGAGTTCAATTTCATTTCATCTTCTACCTAGAAATAAAAAATATATTATATTGGGAAAATTACGTATATTTCCTTTTATGTTGATGTTATTGAGCCTCATAATAATATTTTTTGGAGATTGGAATTGAAACTGCGTTCACATTTTCTCATTCTTGATTATTTTAACCCTCTTGGAGATTGCTTTTTAAGACTGTGGAATATTAATAAATGGAGGGGTCTAAAAATATTTTTTTAATGGATCCAAGATCGATATTTATGCCCCTTTAATATCCATAAAGTTTGAGCCTGGTCATATTTTGAGTCACAGCACCCATACAAAAAAGGGACATCTCCCTTATCTCCAGCATAAACAATTATCTACATGCTTAGTGACCTAGAACCGAGTGGCCATACACACAATATTAAATATGCCCCCAAATTGCGGGCCGTACGAATTCTGACGCGAAGCAATAAGATATTCATAGTAATTAGCTCCCAACCCTCGGTTAGTGGAAGCCATAGTAGTTTTTTTGGCTCAAGGAATTGCCTTAATTAAGTGTTCCGGGATAATTCCCCTAGGAAGACCTTCTAATTGGTTCGCATGTAGATAATAAATATATATAATGTGTTTTATCGTAATTGTGTAGTGTGAGAGGATACAATATGCTTAGAAATTTTTACATTGAATCAATTTTCTAACAGAAACAACATCAGACTATTTTATGTCATGTCTTATTTCGTATTATACCGGGTTATTTTGACATAGCGTTAATAAATGAAACCACTTACTTATCTTTACCTCTGCTAATATTACACCAAAACTCATCAATGAAAAACGAATATTTTCAACAAAAATCTTAATTTTACTTTCCTGATTTTTGTATAATTTTGTAGTTTAGTGCGAATATGGCGTGTGCGTGAGTGTTTTTCTGACTGAAAGTGTGATGTTGCCGCTGCGCCGAATCCTCTTAGAGGTGTAGTAGTGGCATTAGCGCGTGTAAACTTAAAGTAACTTTTTATTGATATTTATTTTGTTCGAAACTTACACTTTTTTATTTTACGTCTATGGTTAAAATAAGTTAAAAGAAAGTGTTATTTTAAGGAGATAAGTACATGGTTTCATTTAGTAACGCAATGTCAAAATGACCCTGTATATATTACTAGCTTACGTCCGGCTTCGCCCGCACTAAAGGTTTTTTCCTGGATAAAAGTCCCGCTATAAATTTTCCCGGACCGAATTCTAAATCTAAACCATTTTCGAATCCAACTAAAGACACACAAAAAAAAAACATTAAAATCGGTCCAGCCGTTTCGGAGGAGTTCAGTGACATACATACAGACAGAAGAATTATATATATATAATACCCACACATGACACAATATTTTTACAAAAAACGACTTCAATGTATAGGACGTTAAATTCAATTTGCCTATCTTAATTTGTTAGAAATAAGTTATATTATAACAAATTGCTTTGCTTTGGAAATAACAATCAATTGTGGGAAAACGAAAAGTCCCATTAAAACGGATTTAATGATCATTTCGTAATTTCCAAACAATGATTTAAGACAAAAAAGTTTTTTTTATAAATAACAACAAAAACATTATCTTAAAGCTACAGCATTTAAAACCGCGATAAAAGCTTTCTGTAATGTTATTAATTGGCCTTCACCTATAAATATAACAGCTTATGAGTTATGCGCTAATACCACAGTAGCTAATACTTAAAGCACACAAGACTGGTTCCGGAAGATTTTATTAAATAGGGCACAAGTTAAAAGCGAATCGCGTTTGAATAAATAATTTCTATGTCTCTACAATAAATATATTAAAGACTAAAAGGTTAAAACATAATATATACATGTTTTATATAAACTTATATATGTTTTATAGGGTTTTTCTCAGATGTGCCCGACTTCGGATTACTTGAGGCGCCTAAAATAAATTTAGACCAACTTAAACACCTTTGTGTGAAATGCAATGCAATGCAATCAGCCCTATATTATATACTGCCCACTGCTGAGTACGGACCTCCTCTACTACTGTGAGGGGTTAAGCCTTAGTCCACCACGCTGGCCTAGTGCGGGTTGGCAGACTTCACATACCCTCGAGATTCTTATGGAGAATTCTCAGGTATGTAGGTTTCCTCACGATGTTTTCCTTCACCGTTAAAGCGAACGATAATTGATAAACAATACACACGTAACTTTGAAAAGTCAGAGGTGTGTGCCTTGGGTTTTGAACCTCTGGTCATTGTCGCGGCAGACCGTTTGTGTAATTTCTACAAATACACGTTATTAACGTGAGAATGTTTAATCGGTATTTATCTGCACAATCATGCGCAATAAATTGCTACCATAAACAATTTTCCAATCCAAAACAACTCTCACTAGCAAGTTTTCACCACACCATTGTTCGCAATCTGCATATTAAAGAAAAAACCGTTTACCATCCGTCACCAGCTATTAAAATTTCACTGAACACTTTCCTAATCGGCGTTCTCGTATGACTCGGCCCGTCACACTATACGCTCGTATCAATTATACATGGAAAGTAGAAAACTGGATCACGCGCCAGTTCAGCGTTCCCAGAGCGATCGGCTTTGCTTGTTGTTAAGGCGAACTTCTTTACATCATCCTTCGTTTAAATATTAGATTTTATTTTAAACAATATATCACCTCTGACAGGTCCGTCTGGAAATCTTTAGCAGAGGCCTATGTTCAGCAGTGGACGTCGTGTGGCTGATGATGATGATCACCTCTGACTGCATCGGTGGCGTAGTTGTATAACGGTACCTACGACTACAATGCTGAGATCTCGAGTTCGATCCCCGGGTCGGGCAAAGTAGTATTGAGTTTTTCTATTCAATAACAGCCCAGGGTATGGAATTTGTGCCCGATATGGCGATAGGCTCGCATATCACATCATGGAATACGCAGAGTGAAAAATTGATGCACACGTTGTACCTCTGCCTACCCCTTTGGGCATAAAAGTATGTATGTATCTACAATATATCACCCATTAGTGATTAATATAACCCCTTAAAGTGGGTTTTAACTGCGCATAATTGCTCTATTATACCTCTTCATAAGATCTTTCGATTGACATATAACGTGGTATAATAATTATACACATATTACTGCAATTGCGGGACTGTACGAAAGAAATTTTGACTTAATGTAGTAAACGGGTAAGAATAATCACTGACAAACTGACAGGACTTAAGTGTTATTCTAACCTAGACTCAACTTACCTACTACTTAGCTTGAAAAATCTCATACAGGTGTTTGTCTCATCTCCATTTTACTTAACTTGAAGGTCACGGTTGCATGACAAGTAGCCTGTAGTCCCAGTAGTAAACGAACGCAGCAAGAGCGTGACGTCTCCCCAGGGCCAACGAGTCATAATTTAAAGTAAAAGTGGACCGAGAGAACGGTCGCGTGTCCTGAATGTCTGTAATTTATCCTTTATGGACCAAGTTTCGTCCTGGTAAATAATGTTAAACGTTGACTATTTTTGAGGTTGTCCGCTTTGATTAATTATATACCTAGATAGAGTGACGCGCTACAATGAAACTAAAACAAACAGGCCAACTGTTCTTAAGCTAGTATGCGTGACAGCTGTGTCATACGCTATCGCTGCATCATTCTACGTATCCTTCTGTGTGCGCATAATGATACCAGTTATTACATGGATTCTATTAAAACGGGGAGATAATTATATCCATGAAAAACAACAAAAAATAATTCACTCGAACCCATTTAGCGGCCAACAGTTAGCCTCTATTTTTTTCTACGCGTTTGAAACGTTCAGTGTCTTTCTAGTATAAAATTAATCAAACGTTGTCTGTTTGTTTATTTTGCGAATTTATTTAATACACAGCCGGGTTTTTTAATACATCAATGACACAGCCATATATGTATACATAAATATTCATAAATTTGGTCTTCATCCGCGTATATTCATTTGTGACTGACTATTTCATTTCTGAGTATCAATTAATTTATCTACGGCCATCTTAAAATTTTGAAATAGATGAAATGAAACTTAATATTAAGCCATACAATTAACAGGGTTAAATTAGATAACAAAAGTATTGTACGTGGTGGGGAGTACATCGGATCTAACCGCGCTCTGGTTGAGCGTATCAAAGACATGCGACCGCCGAGAAATGACATTGAGTCCCTCGAAGAATCTGACGAAATTCGAAAACTTAGGTGCCATTGTTTCATCCGTGGTCATGTAACATTAAGGCCCTTATCACACTAACGAATGCAAACGAGTTCACAACGAAACAAAGTCGCTGCGCGCTCGTCCAGTGTAATAAGACCGTTAAATTTTATTGACCACGGAAAATACAACGCAGCCTTAGTAATATAATATATTATTATAGTCTAATTGATAT